>OX382228.1:12420732-14920732 GCA_947507525.1 Apamea epomidion | reverse complement strand
TAGTTATCTTTCAAGATTATGTTTTGCAGTGGACATGCCGAAAATCAGCTCATAAAATGCAATCCCAATATGGGCTATTTTCTTATTTCATTAAGTTGCTTGTGGCTAAAAAATAACAGCCGCACGAGTCGATTGCAGGTTAAGCTAAGCTTACCGCGGTCGTTTCGTGGATGAGTGACCATCCATTACATATCGAGACCTCTCCTAAACCTCTCGTAAATTACGTTAAGCCGCTGTCATTCGGAGGTCTTTGACAGTAGTTACGGGTAATAAGAACCCCAAAAGTCTGACAACCAGTCTTACCAAGTGATATCGTGTTGCCCAGTGACTGGGTTGTGGAGGTCAGATAGGCAGCCGCTCCATGTTAAATACTGGTATTCAGATGCATCCGGTTAGCCGGATCCTATTTACAAGTAATACCTGGAAAAACGCTGGGTAGACTTTGTTATTTTCATATAACATCACTTTACGACCTGATTTACTGGTTGTGGCTTGTGACAATTCGGGTCGTCAAACATTCCGTCAAGCACAGTGATCAGATTTGTAGCTGTCTTTCAATAAGCTGAAGTCTGTACTCGACATTTACAACTGACGTTGAAACTCAGCTCATGTAACACTCGAGTTCCGGTAGCAAATATCCAGTCCCATCTGTTACAACAGACACAGGCAAGAGGCCAATGTAGACAAGACTAACTCAATGCTATCTTCTAGCCGGTGTACTTGTAAACTTTTGTTTTTCGCGTATGATTTACGTGTGCAAACCAATTATTCACTCACGTCATAGCAGGGCAAGTGAGGCAATCGCATCTGTCTATATCTGGAGCTGTCATTGTTGGGATGATGCACGATCTCTGGTGATGACACGGGGTAGATAGCAGATGGAGTGATAAGGCGCGCAAATGGCAAGAAAGATATGGGCACACATACGTAGGTGGTCACTCGCGGTTTATGCAAAACATGTGAGTAAGATTCTCAAATATTTACTAACAATTTTCCGTCTTCACCAAACTTTCTATTTGAATGCCTCGAATCGTCTGTAGAAAAGCATTATTATTTTCATGTTACAAAAGTTTTGAAACCAAACTTTTTCGAGGACTACAGACGTATAAATCAGGCTTAAGAATTGTTCCTCCGTGAGTGACAGGTGACAGGTGACAGGCAATTCTTGGCGCGCCTAGCAGTCTCTGCAAAACTATGCGAATATTATAACCATTTCATTTACTTATTATTCTGTAACCGTCTGCCATTATGTAGGTGCGTGCGATGCACGTGTCGTTAACGATGTCTAACCTGAAGATAAACAGAAATAAACGATTATTATTTTAAGAATTCGTGTGCGCTGTTTGTTTAGTGTTTGTTAAATTGTGAATGGGTATTATGATAAAGAATTTTATGCGATGAGCTGATCTTGATTTGTGTGGATGTTGAAGTACCAGTAACGTTTTGAGCCTAAATAGTGTAAAGTAATTTACATAACATCACACCTGTTTCGTCGAAGAGTTAAGCAGAGGATAACCTAAAACCACACATATAAAATAACGGTCATATAAAATATATTTAAAAGAATATTGCATAAACTGCACTGGGCCCGCGTGGTGGATTATGACCCACTCCTTCTAACAGAGAGGCTGATTATGCTTATGCCTCATTCTCTCGAAGCTTACTTAATTAAAATATAACAGGAAATCTTTAGCTTAAGTATCATAAGAGATAGTTTGGAAACAACCTATCTGTTACTTGTTCTTAAAACTTAAACTCAAGAAGATATATAAGTTCGCTTAAGCTAAGCTTATTTCACCGGCACTTGAAAGATTTTTAAAGATAGGTTGGCAGTAAAAATAGGGGCAGATGAAAAGGAACGCCTTTTTATTTGTAGTAGCTTCAAGAGTTGTTGTTCAGATTAGCCCATCTATTCCGATTATTTAGAAAGCTTTTTTAAAAGGGGCAAAAGTAGTATTAAAAACTTTTAGTTCAGAATTATTTTTTTTCTGGATTCTTTCATCATAATCTGCCTCTAATGTTCAAACTGCTGGGACACAGACCCCCTCTCTATGAGAGGTAGTGGACCGTAATACACCACGCAGGCCCAGTGCGGGTTGGTAGATGTCACATGTCTTCGAATTTTTTTGTTCTGGGACATGCCGGTTTCCTCACGATGTTTTCCATCACCGTTTTGAGAGCAGTGGAGATTAAATAATTTGCACAAAGTAAAGCGCTGGTCTGGGTTCGAACCTACGACCGCGCTCGTAAGTTGCGGCCATTACCACTGGGCCACCACTGCTCTCAAATTTTTCTCGATTCTTAAATGACTAGCAACGTGAGGTACCTGAAACAAAATACACCACCTGGGCAATGTCAGGGAAATCAATTGCTTATCAAATTGACTACCAACCTCAATTAGCCGTATATTTAAATCATATGTGATATAAATATACGGCGCCGTCACCGTCCGTATACAAAGTTATTCATTTCTATGAAATGGATATAAACACGAACACGTAGGTACGGCCACTGAAATTAATAATAGTCAATTAATTTTCCTGACCATACCTACAATACTACTACAAAACTCGTGAAATTCCCTGTAAAATTGCTCATCGGAAGCCAATAAAAGTTCCATGTTTTTTCCCGTTTCGTTGCTTCCAAATATTGCCATCAACAAGACCTGTTTATGAATTCGTTTTTAATTAAGCGCTTAATTTTTCAAAGTCTTGATTGCTCGTCGAGTCCGGTTAACTTTCAGTTGCTCGTCTCAGCCTCAAGTATTAAGACTTTTTTATTACTTGTTACCGGGGAAAATCCCTATCACAAACAAACGGTTAGGTGCTCTCATAGATATTCCCTTGGAATTTTCATATACTTACAAAATATTCGATGAAAATATTTTGAGTCATTATACAGCGGGGTAATTGCGTAACACACTAACAGTAGTAATGGATTTAATTTTGACAGTTCAACAACATTCATTGCGTTATTTACGTTGTTGAGCGGACACCTTTTTCGAACATATGAAGCAATGGATTATCAATATACTTCAAAATGATTCAGATTGTGATTTATAGTGTGTTACGCGATAGGGTGCTGGTGTTATCCAGCAAATGCTGAATGAAAATCAAAATCAGACTGAAAATGTTATACAGTTTATGCTTTCGATTCAAAAGCTTACTACCTAATATTTGGCCATTGTCCGCGAATGCGGTTAAAATGTCAGAATATATGGTCAAAAATACACAATGATTAGAGGGGCTTAACAAATAATCCCGACTAAACAGAGGTTACTCGCCCTCCGTTAACAAAATTTAGCATAAAGTTATTTTATTATAGCCGTAATAGAGATATAACACTTTACTTCCATGTCAGAAACCGATTTTATTAACCCCGTTGGGTCGGGGTCGACCCGACGACACTGTCAATTTGAGTGGCAAACTTTTCCATTTAACTTTCGGGAGCTAAAATTTTTCCAAACATTCTTCTGAAGAGTCCTGTATCGCGTTCGGCGTCAAAAATTAAATTTCGGTCGGTTGATATAATAATATCAGATTTTGTTTGACTGACTGAATATTTTTATGCTTCATAACTTTCGTTGATAAAGGATTAGATTAAGGATTCGAGAATTCCGATGCTGAGAGTTTTAAATTGGGTGAACTTTTTTCAAAGTTTTTCTTTATACATTATTATGTTCATAATCAGCCGATAATGTCCCCAATGCAAAGACACAGGCCTCCTCTTTGTGAGAGGGAGTGGGCTGTAATCCACCACGCGGGCCCAGTGCGGATTGGTAGATGCCACATGTCTTCGAATTTTTGGTTCTAGGACATGCCGGTTTCCTCAAGATGTATTCCTTTGGGAGCAGATATAATCTTAAATGCATTTATTCCTTCCATCCTGCGCCGCTCTGTCACTTTTGCACTTGATGATCTTATGGCAGCGTTAGTGGGCGGAGTTCGCGCGACTGAATTTGGGCCAAAAATTTTTGAACTTTTTGCCATCGATACGCTAAGAAAAAAAAATGCGTTTATTTCCTCTTGTCAAATAAGAGCTTAAAATATATAAGATAAGGAGATTGCAAAACAAACTTACAAAATTACAACATCGAAAATCTGAATTCGTGTGATGAAATTCAAGCTTATTGTATACAAACTCGTATCGTAGAAACAATCAGCTAAGAAAAGCAGTTGCCGTAATCACCAGCGTACGTGCCCGTTATCAGACTCTCAACTGATTTTAAAATCACTGGAATATGCTAATACGCCTCTTGAAATCTTCGGGTCGCAGATTTAAACGAGCTTAGGGGCTGAAAGGAGCAAACGATATTGATAAACAGAATTTTATTCCGGTTCTATCTATGATTTTGACGATCGAAAAGTGCTGATTCTCAGCCTAATTTGAATAAATGACTTTTGATTTTGATCGATCATAGTCATTTATTTATTTCAAAAAAGAAAGAAAGAAAATTTGTATATTCTGTACAAACAAAAGGCACATTACAAAAAAAGACATAAAATATACACATACACAGAGACTACTTTGTATGTGTGTAATTGACAACTTTTTAAATGCTTGAGTACGAGGCTTTTGACTAAAAACCTCATACTCAAGCATTTAAAAAGTTGTCAACTTTGTCCATTTTGTGCATTGGCATTTGTTTAATAACCACGGCCAAAAGCAAATTACATCGTCAGTATTAATAAGAAGATTATTGTGGAGAATAAGATGGTATTATAGAAAATATTTACATTGATGAAGGATGTAAAGCCGAGCCCTTTACTATGCAAGCAAGTTACCTCCCTTACCATTGAAATCACTTCGGCAGCTTAGTCCTAACAGACATGCAGACGGACAGCCAAACTTACGTAGGTACGTCTGAAACTTTATGAACTGCTTTCGGGAGTCAGACCACCAAGTTTCATGCCAACAAGGCTATATCTAGACGCAGACGGGCAATTTTCGTAATTTTAAGAACTTTCACAGACTGATTTAGGTCTCAATCTGAGACAAGTTTTTCACATTGATTGTCTCTGTGGTGAGTATGCGACTTTTATTTAGTTATAATGTTTTAGGTCTAAATCTTTCCTCAATTGCCAAATGCAATTTAAGTAGCTTCCAATTGCTTTTTACCATTTAATAATCCTTTCCAAATTATGTCAACAACAGCAGATAAAACCAGATTAAGTCCATTATTGATATCGTTAAAGTCTAGCTATTAATGCCACTAAACTAGATTCGAATCGAGCTAGTTGAAGATTTGTTCCAGATGACCTGTCGGCCGCACTCGCTCCTCGACAAAAATACTTGTGCAATATTGACTGCTGGCCCGGAAAAGAGTTGTTACTTAAAAGTTAGACGAGTTTACTGCAAGTATTTTCAACTGTACGTTCTTTTAGATGACTCTTTTCTGTTTCTTTTGAAGTTACTGTATCGGGTTGAGGTTTATTAGTAACTTCTATAGAGAATTTTCGATAATACTGAATTCGTTTGAAGTTTCTCTTCTATGTTTAGGATTCTTATTTTCTGCCTGCGACTTCGTCTGCGTGAAATTTCTTGTTCTACCGACATCGCATCGCATCGCCTGCCCGCGCTTTTACTTCTGTTTCGCTTAGCGTTCTTTCTTACTTTTTGTCTTTTTGCTAGTTTCCTAAGAGTCTTAACGTGATGTTAAATAGCCTATAGTCGTTCTCAAGAACTGGGCTATCAAATGCATGAATAATTTTTCAAATACGACTGTAGCGTGTTCAAACAAACCAACAAACTCTTCAGCTTTATTATTAGTATAGAGATTCTATCTCAATAATGCCACGGGGATAAAGCTTTACGGCGAGAATAGGTAACCTACATTCTCTCCATATTTCCTCCCGAACCAAAGAAAAGTATTATCCTCTTCAATACTAGAATAATAAATATGCCCCTGTACGTCTACTAGGAATCCAAATGTGTTTCTTATAAGGAAGTATTAGTTATTGCTCTCATCTTGCGATCCAAACACTTTAATCCGAGGAGGAAACGCTAGAGCGGCAGGATTTGGGCTATAAATTATGTAATGTAATAGCTAGTATAGTATTGTAGACGTTATTAATAAGCCATGACGTGAAATATATTGCTTAAGCTTCACACATGAGGATGGGTCGAGTGGATTCATGGTTCGGCCGTCGTTTTCACGACGTTGGCGAATTGCATACATGGCGTTGAAGCTGTAAGGAGTTATAGTACTATTTTTGTGATTAATGTCTACAGGACGAAAGCTTCCATGTTTGGGAATGAGCGAAATAAGTGTCGACGTATTTTTACATGAGCACAAAATCAGATTTTTTATTACCTAACATACATAATCAGTCTATAATGTTCCCACTGCTGGGACACAGGCCTCCTATAATGTTCCCACTGCTGGGACACAGGCCCCCTCTCTGTGAGATTAGGCCGAAATCCACCACGTGCCCAGTGCGGGTTAAAAATGTCACATGTCTTCGATTTTTTGGGTCTAGGACATGCCGGTTTCCTCACGATGTTTTCCTTCACCGTTTTGAGAGCAGTGGTGATGAAATAATTTACATAGACCGTACGACGTACAGACACCAACTCATCAAGCTACTACAATCTGTCAAATTTCTTTAATAGATTTTCAACTTTATCGCAAAAGCATTAAGGTTGAAGGTTGATTGGAAAAATTTGACAGTTTCGGGTAACCTTACCTGCTGGCGTCTGTACAACTCGTAAGTCGTGATTGTTACCACGGGGCCACCACCGCAGATTTTTTGTTACTCCTTAATAATCTCCACTTATAAGAAAATTAAGTTATTAACTACCGAACATAATTTGAAGTTGTTACATTCTAAACCTCATACATTCCTAACACGAACGACAGCGTTCATGTTACAGGGCAATAAAGCGAACATTTGAAGCCGCGCTTGAACAAAGATTTTTTTATGTAAACTACTACAATGCCTTACTTATTAATTCCCCACACCCGGCTCACAGTCACACACTGTAAGCAACCCGGTTCACTCTACTGTTAAGAGGATTACTCCCAGACTCACCGACTGCACAAGATTTCTTGGCAGTCCAACCTTCCTTGCTTTTCCTTTTGTGTTGCTTGTAAGATTTCTTTGCGGATTTAAAAAGTCTTTTTATTACAATCTAGTCCGCTATCGGCGATGTTCTTTCATCAGTTACAAATTCAAAGCTATTCGGAGACTACTCCTTAAATAAATTCAAATGAATTGGATCTCGTTCGGTTTTTGTAATATGAATTTATAAAGCCTGGATTGGATTAAATTCTTTGTTGATACTGAATTTGTGGGAGATGTTAGAGGAGAAAATTCTGCGAATTATATGTGTTTGAAAAACTATTTATTTATTTATTTGGTTCACTAACAATTGTATACACTATTATAAGCACTTTAAACATAAGCAACAAATCGGAATAGAGTGCAACAATCACTTATAGGTAAACTCTGCATGCACACAAATCGTTGTCGTAAGTAACACAAAATAGCAAGAAAAGACTATGGAAATGTATATGCGTTTGTGTTTTGTGTGTGTGTTGTATGTGTGTGTGTGTGAGGTCGATCCGATCACTGCAGACATTCACAACCCTGCTAAACCATGATAGAAACTATGATAGAGCTTGACTGATTCGGGTTTAGTTTGTTTATTCTGACGCACTTAAAAATGCCTGTTAAAGTGGATGTTGCGTCCAAATCATTATTCTTCTGCATTTATCCCAATTTATTTGTGGTTAGTGCATCATGTCTTTTCCTTCCATACTTCTCTATAAGTCGTCATCTCGGTAGTCACCCCCTTTCTAACCATATCATCATTCACACATTCCATCCATCGTTTCTTTGGTCTTCCTCTACTCTTATAGCCATCGACATTCATACTCAAAACTCTCCGCACGACATTTTCCTCATTTCTCCGTAACTCATGCCCATACCATGACAACCGATTTCCACGCAACTTTCCAGTTACTGGTGCCACTTGCAGACTTCCTTTTATGTACTTATTTCATATTCTACCCATTAGTGTAACACCACATTGCCTTTCATTCATCCCTTTTGTGGCCCAGCATTCTGATCCATATAAAACAGCAGGTCTTCCAAATGGCTAGACGAAATCATTGAAATATCCAACATTGTCAAAAAAACTTTTTAAAATACCAACAACCGACTTATATCATGCAAATACACGAAGTAGTATCATGTTATGAAACTTCCAACTGACTGGGTTTCAATAAATCTTGATACTCAATGTAGATTCGCCTGAGGCGTCGATTTCAAGGCAGCCAAATCTCACTGTAACTCCACTACCTTCGCACACAAAAATCTACAAAATTCCGACCTTTGCTACAAAATACCTTAAAAGCATCCACATTCAACGTTTCTTGAACAATATTCCGACTGTGGTGCAAAATATTATCTGAAAATTCTCTGTATTTTCGTAGTAGCTTTAATTCAGTACGAGCTTTAGTTTCAGTGGTTCCAAAGGTTTCTTGGCTGTAAGTAACATGCATTTTTTACCACCTAGTGTGAATCTGAAAACTGTTTTCTTTATATAATTTATGGGTGGTAGTCATTTTTATAAGCTATTTACGTAGAGTCGTCGGTTTATCTCTTGAAGGGTGTGTAACCCCTGATTTCTGAAAAGCTATTCAACTTAAGCGGATGTCAAATATTTTGTCAAGGCATATAATCTGTTGTTTGTTATCGGTTGCCCCAAAAGCTTAGTTGTTATTTGACAGAATTATATAATGGCAATTCTCGTACTAAAAAAACGTTCAAATTTAAGTTTCAATCTATTCTCAGCGACAATCAATGTCAAAAACTTGTCAAAAATAAAGGGAAATTAGACTTATTTTTGACAGAATGAGACTGAGATTGGACTGTGAACGTTCTTAAAATTACGGGAATTGCCCCCCTATTGTTTGTTATTGGTTGCCCCAAAAGCTAAATTCTTATTTGACACATGATTTTTTAGGGTATGCTTTCAGAAATCACAAAGAAAAACTGTTTTCTTATAATCACGGCGGCTCAGTTTACCAGAGACTCTGCCACCACTTTCATAAGGGTTAAAAGTGTCATTAATAGCCGCTTATTCTAAGGCCGAGATCTAAATATAAACGTTACTTAGCATGCATGTCGTAAAGAACAGTGTGCAGTATACTGTGGTAGTGTGTGTGAAGTTGGCTTAGGTATGTTCCCGTCTTTATCTTGCACATGTAGTTTGACAGTTGCGTGACAGTGACAGAAAAAACGCTAAAGCTACGGTTTCCTACAAGAGCGGTGTCCGTCATATTATAACGGTCGCCATGAAAATTGGTCATTTTCACCAATATTTGACATTAAGGTGTCAAAAAACGCTCTGAGTTTGACCAGACGTTAGTGTGGCCGTTCACCGCTTGCATAAGAAACCAAATCACTATCTGCCTAGCCTTTTCCAACTATATTGGGGTCCGCTTCCAGTTTAACCAGATGTAGCTGAGTACCAGTATTTTACATTGAGCGACTGCCTATCTGACCTCCACAACCCAGTTATTGGGTAATACGAAACCCCTTGGTAAGACTGGTTGTCAGATTTTTAGGCTTTTGACGACCCGTAACGACTGTCAAAGATCCACAAATGACAGCCGGGACCAACGGCTCAACGTGCTTTCCGATGCACGGAGGGGTCTTGGTATGTAAAGATGGTCCCCCATCCACGGACCAACCGCGGCAAGCGTAGCTTAACCTGATCGATCGACCTGTGCGGCTGTTATTACTTAGCCACAAGCCCCTTGCATAAGAAACCAAAGTATTAGCTAAAGTACGGGCTAATGAACATTTATAGATGTCATCCTAAATCTCTTGAACATACTTTTAGCCTTTGTTTCAATATATTAGGGGTTAAAGTATGAAATTGCCGATTTGCACTGAAAAATTGAAATTCTTTTTTTTTTTTATTTAAGATATTTATTTAATCAAAATAATTACTATTATTATCTATACATTTCTGCCATCTAATAGGAAGGTCATTTATGCATTTGCGATAGAATTCTCGTGATCTAGATTCGACAAACTGTGTGAAAGAATTTTGTACTGCCTCCTGAAAAGAAAACTTTTTATCACGTAGAGATTTGTCCAAATCACGAAAAAAAATGGTAGTCCGTTGGAGCAAGGTCGGGCGAATACGGAGGGTGACGAATGGTATCTAATTGCAGTTCCTGTAGAGTTAAAACGGTTTCTCGTGCTGTATGAGGTCTCGCGTTATCATGGAGCAATAATGGTGAAGATCAATTCATGAGATTCATTCATTCGAAAGCGTTTAAACCAAAGTCGCACGGTGCGTTCATTAGCAGTCCCCTCTCCAAATGCAACATTGATATTGCGTGCTGTTTCTGCCGCGTTAGTTCCGCGTCGGAACTTGTATTCAAAATTAACTCGAATTTTCTAAGTATCCGTCTTTCTTGTCTAAGCTGAATAAATAAACCAACTGAAAGTCGATAATCGAATGTTGCACATTTTTTAAAAGAAGAACTTCATAGGTACCATGTGAAAAAAGTTTCACTCAAAAATCTCAAATCATGAAGGTTCTATGTCAATTCGAAGTACCTATTACAATAAAACGGCAATTTCATACTTTAACCCCTATTATTATTGTGTCAATCGGCCATTTTCCTACATCTACTCGTTTTAAATAGTCTCCATTATAAATAACTTCGCCTCCAAATCTACAGCTTTTGTCAAAGCAAAAACCAAGAAAACTGTTTAAATCAAGTTGGAAGTCAGCAGAGAGAGAAATGTTAACGTTTGTGTAGGGCTTAATGTGGGAGCTTACTGACATTTAGAGCTTTGTCAGTGGAATTCGCAGAGGGTGAGAACTGTAAACAAAATAGTAGATAAACACATTTTGGTTTACCTAGAAATTAAATTCTAAAATAAAAATGATTTTTTCTTGGCTTACCTCCAAATTATTTTTCGAATTGCTCCTGTGTTTCGAAGGAAATCGTTGGGGTTGGTTTCACGTTTCACCGAATTCGGTACATTCATTAATTCAGTTTGTATTTTCAGTTTTTCTTAGGATTTAACTAGCTTAGGTTAAAACTTTTACTGTAAATTCTTAAATAATAAGATTTTTTTTTCTAGGCTTAGTCAAACCTAATAAGTAGTTTGATGCAACTCTTCTAGGATAAACACCAATGCTATTACCCGTATCTCAGAATCGAATGTTTCCCAGGTCGGAAATCGTGGGGGATTTCATATTAACAATTTTATTTTTGGACGTTTATCATATCCCCAACTATGTTGAGGTCGGCTTCCAGGAATGTTGTACACATTCTGGAAGCATTCATTCATTCATTCATTCACACAAATAATCTAAGAATTGGGCATCGCTTCTTCTCCATACGATCAAGGAATTATTGCAATAATAATATTATTATTAACGAAGCATCATGCTGAGATAGGAGCTTTTTGGCCTCCTATAGGACTTTCTGTTTCATTTTTCTTTTGTTACTTTTGTTTTATATAATTTGTTTTTTTTTTTTACTGTGTTTAGTTTAGTTTTATGATCTGCCTGTACGAGTCGCAATAAATACTTTTTCTTTCTTATTAAGATGTCGGCTCACGAATTGACGATGCATCCTCACTGACCTACGCTATCTAAGCTGGCAATCCAGAACGTTCCTTATCCAGCACACACAAATACAGGATGTTATAAATCTGAACTATTATTAACTCGCGCTGGTGTGAGTTGGGCAGTTATAATTACGTGTCAATCACTGCAGTGGATTGCAACTACAATATAACTCATGTCGGACCCGACGGCTGTCGTTACAAGTCGTTTCTGAAGCTGTTCACACAATCATATTAATTCGTGTTTGATGTTCTTAACTAATTGTGTGTGCTTTTTGCAGCGAATATGATCGATGGATGCATTAATATACTCTACGATATAGGGCTGATCTTTCAATCGACACATAATTCTTATTCGTGGAATTAAATTGACATTGACAAATTGACGGCACGGTTGGCGCAGTAGTTAAGCAATTGACTGCTGCGCTGGGTGACGCGGGTTCGATTCCCGCACGGAACAAATATGTGTATGGCCTACAAGTAGTTGTTCCGGGTCTGGCTGTTTGTGTATGTGAGTTTAAATGTTTGTAAACGCACCCACGATACAGGAGAAATTCCTAGTGTGGGGCAACGTTTTATAAAAAAAAATAAAAAATGAAATTGTATGTAAGAATTGTCAAAAATTCAAAATTATTCCTCGGATAAAATTATCTGGCGTTGGAAAAATCAGCCTATAGTTGGATAAGTTATTTTATACATAGGTTAGAATACAATAGAATACTCTTTGTTATGTACACCATATAAACAAAGCAGTAGCATAGATGTCTGATTCATCGTTCACTTGCCCTTCCTCATCTTCAGCCTACAGAAGTCCACTGCTGGACATACGCCTCTCC
Source organism: Apamea epomidion (assembly GCA_947507525.1). Taxonomy (NCBI): domain Eukaryota; kingdom Metazoa; phylum Arthropoda; class Insecta; order Lepidoptera; family Noctuidae; genus Apamea; species Apamea epomidion. The sequence continues at coordinate 14,908,293 of OX382228.1, read as the reverse complement.
AATTGCACGTCATTTAGCTCGATTCTCGGCATCTCTCATCCAGCTGCTACCAGCCCAGCTACCATGCGAATATCGTCTTTCCACCTAGCCTGAGGGTGGAACCTTCCGGGGTAGCGGGATTGTCCGAAAGGGTTACCGCTGCCCTGGTACGTAAAGGGCTAAGGAAGGAACACGGGTGGGTTTTAGTCAGTAAGAGTCTGACACTCCCTTCTGCTCCACCCAGAGCGGGAGGAGTCATTTGATGATTTCCCATCCACAAAAAAAAAAAAAAAAAAAGGGTGGAACCTTATCTACTTAGTATATTCCTCTAAGTTGAAAAAGGGTCTTCGGTACGGATCAGACAATTCTGATCAACTTGCAGAAAGAAGAATGAATGTTTAAGACTCTGCTAGCAAATCATGATTAAATTAACTTTTATGTAATGTCCCGCCATTTTGGCCGTTTTGCGTGGACGTGCCGCATGTATTGCCCTAACTTGTTTTTTTTGTATTATTTTCTTTTTATGCGTCATGTTTACCGCAAATAAACGTATTGTCTTTCTTTCTTTCTTATTTAAAATTTAATTGATGCCATTTTCCGATAAGTCTTTTAGATAGATAGATAGATAGAATACTCTTTATTGTACACCATACAAATTACAGAGACATAAATATATAACATTTTACAAAGGGTGACACAATGGGCGGTCTTATCGCTAAGAGCGATCTTTTAAAGACAACCTTACCCACTGCTCTTATTAATGTATCGATCTAGTATCTCATGGCTTTCCGACCAAGCTAGATGGAGAAGCACTATATCAAACAGCCCGTCTGCTAGACAGGCAACGGTAACCGAACCGATGACCGTAGTACAAGTTTATCCGACTAGTCCTGCACTTTGATCGATTTGCATCCTCTAACTGACTCTCATCTAACTATAGTCTGTTCGAAAAGTACCTGATAAAAGTGTAAACAAACCAAGTTCAGGTTAAATTATTACGCAATCACTAATTGAAATTAGTAGCACATTCATCTGTATTTAGAAGGTTTCAAGCTTATATTTATATCTCACTACTCTTTCCAACAAGTATTGTCTGAATTATTTACTTTATTAAATTGTAATTAAAAAATCATCAATTAAAATAAAGGTTTTTTGTTTGACAATTGAGGTTAATTTATAAAATTAACCTCAATTGTCAAACGAAAAACATCTTTAAAGTGATTCATAATATTAGAATTTCGGGCATCAGTATTCAAAACACTCAATTTGTAAGTGGCACTACAAATTGACATCCACAAATACGTTTTCTGATCTATTTGTTTGCATTTTCATCAGATAATTTAGGAAATAGACTATAGATTTGCCTATCGAATTTATCATCGGGACACATAATCATAATAGTTTCATCGTTCTCTAACTCGTAATATCCGCTGCCAAAGAAATGGCAGAAACACAGACATCGCTATTTATTACCCCACAATTACCTGCGATAGATTCCTGCATATTGTCGCAGAGAAACAAACGTTTTTACCGTCAACACCCAATGCATGTCTTGAGAAGTTTATTGAGTAGCGAAAACAGCATCGATTTATTGTGCACTCGATCTTGTTACGATCTTTACGACTTGGCATGAGTTTTGCAATAAAGCTATAGCGTATAGACTAACTGAATTGGTATGCAACGTGCGGTTTAGTAAGTAAGAACTAACAGTCGGTCAGTGAACAGAAAATAGTTGCTGAAAACTGAAATGATTTCTAGGTAGCAACTAGTTTAACAATTGTTTGTAAGCTTTAAACGAGGTGCCACATTGTTTGAAACATAAATCAAGACTCAATTTGTCGAACGCTTACGCAAAATATAACGAAAATACTTCCTTAGTGCCACACCTAAGTCAAGGTACGCATGGGCGATTTTTTAACGCGACGATTTTTAGTCGCGTACAGGATTTTTAACTCTCGGTTTTGAGCCGAAGATTGAGAATCTAACAAAGTGTATCCCAGCGCGCCAAAAACATACTTTGTTGGATTTTCAACTCTCGGCGCTAAGCAGTGCGTTTAAAGTCCAATACGCGATGATCATCATTATCAGCCTATAGCAGACTGGGAGGAGTGGACTGCAGAATCGAGCTAAATGTCGTGCAACTGGAGAGCCAATTTTTCAATTGGGTTCTTCGGGGAATATGGCCGATCCATTGCCACTTTAGCTTGCTTATTCTATGAGATTTGTCGACAACTTTGATTCTCTGCCAATCACCTCACTTCGTTTCGGCTCCATAAATCATAACAGGCAGGACACACTGATACCAGAGAGGACGCACTGATACCAGGCAGGGCACACTGATTACAAATCGCCACGTTAAAAATCGCCTGTGGGTACGAGAGCTCACAACACTTTTCCGCGTCCAGACGCAGCCACGTCATACGTGCAAATATATAAAGTAATCGAATCAATTGAATCGAATGTTTACGAGTTCCATAACCCCCTTTGATATCAATATGCGTTCAATAACAGTAACATAAAATCCCTGTAACGGTGCCTAGGTGCGCACACGCACGCGGGCGAAACTTGCGTCACAATTAATTATGGTATTACATTGTAAATTCTATTCGTATAGCATAGTTTATTAGGCCACGTGTGCATACGTGAGTAATTTTGGAGATATGTGATGTAATTTATATTAAAACTAATGGACGTAGCGATTTAAAATGACAGAATTCAAACAGTCGGCAGTGTGTTGCGGTCTATATAATCGGTCGAGAAAAATGTTTGTCTGCTATATTTAACTGCCTATCTCAAAACTGTTCTAATATTTAGAACGATTTATATGTTGTTGAAAGAAATATTTAGACTATCGTAGTTCTGTCGCATGTTTCTCATTCAAGCTTGAACACGCGATTTCAATAATTCTTTGGATGTAGGTTTTCCCAGTACTGGGAATGTGTGCTGAATTAAGATATAAATAATTTGCATAGGGCTTTTGGATTTCATATTAAAACGATTTGAGTGAGATTTCTGTGCAATCTATGTATATCTTCTATACTAATAATAAGGTTGAAGAGTTTGTTTGTTTGAACGTGCTAATCTCTGGAACTACCATTCGGATTTGAAAATTTATTTTTGTATTTGCTAGCCCAATTCTCAACGAAGGCTATAGGCTATGTAACATCACGCTAAGACCCTTAGATACCGACCAAAAAGGTCGGGCAGGAGATGCGATGCGACGGGATCGGGGGAACAAGAATCTTTACATGGAGGTTGTCGCGGACAGAGCGCGTAAAATAAAATGTAACAACATTAATTTGTATCTCAATCAAATCTATGTCCCTCGATAGAGTTATCAAAATTCAAAGTCGGTTAGTTAGGAGAAGTTTCGAGCAAGCTGCATTCAACTACCTAACACATCTGCTAATGTCTTTCTTACGCAGACGCTCCCAAATAAGCTAGATTGAAACATCATATCTAAATATCTAATATCTATCTAAATATTATAAACGCAAAAGTTTTTGAGGATGGATGTTTGTTATTCTTTCACGCAAAAGCTACCGAACGAATTTTAATAAACTTTACAGTAGAGGTGAGTCCAATATCATGTCACAGGTAAAAATCATCGATATTTTAAAATCATGTCACCATGAAATGACAACGACAAAACCATCAATGCTTTTAAATCATTTCTTGAATGAACGCGAGCTTCGGTGATTTGGATCGGGCGGTCTCTTCTAACTCACAGAACTCTTACAGCAAATATCACTAATGGAAACATATTGATGATTTCCATGATTATTAATCAATACCTGAATATAAATACCCTGCCATGAATATCACAAACTAAGAAAAATTTAATTACGCGGGCTAACCGACAAACTCGACCCATGCCTACATAAATAACTATGATAATTTCACTAAGCCGTTCCGCGATCATTTCAGTATCTAGTCACAATTGAAGTGACGAGATGTAATACTCAGATAAAAATCATCAAATGATTTTTTCATTGTTCCCGTCACCGATATTTTTTTGTCATTGTCATGCAGTCATTGATACAGAAAAATCATCACTCAGCCCATCTCTACTTTACAGTAATATTGCTTATAACACATAGGATACTTTTTATCCCGATAATCCCACGGATTCGACACTTACGCGGGTAAAACCGCAGGGCGCTGATAGTATATCTAATTCTAAAACAGGAAATTCCGACAGACTGAAAATACCTACTACTCAAAAGCTAAACAACAAATGAACCACGAGTGAAATCTTTTATATCGCCAGTAAGTCGAGCAACCTATAAAACTGACACCCGGCGGTCGTTGCTGGCATTCGATCAAAAGATCTCCAAACCGTTGATGGCTGTACGAACGTCACTCACGTTACTATTGTTGAATTAATATTAGTTTTCTTAATGTTGCTGTTTGCTGTAATGGCGACGCATTAAGTACATTGTACTACTGTGGACTTATTTGATTTTTCCTTCAGGAATTTCTTACTAATAGCCTGGAGTTTGGAAGCTGGCGTTGCGATACCCCTGTGCCTCGGAAAGCACGTTGAGCCGTTCGTCCTGCGCCTGATTTCTCTTCGGTCGTGTCGAATTGCGTACCATCGGACTATGAGAGTGAGGGAAGAGAGGGTGCATCTGTGTCTGCGCACACACTTGTGTACCTACTATAATATCTCGCGCGCCGAAGGCTAGTCTCCGTTGAGATTGGCCGCCATGGCGGAAATACGGTCTGAAGGACTATACTACTGCAAGATAATTGCGTAACACACATAAACTGACAATTGGTCGCAATTCCATTACATTTTGACAGTTCAATCGCGTTCATTGCGACATGTACGTTAATGAGCAGACAATTTTTTCAAACATATGAAGTAATGGATTAGGAACTTCCTTCAAAACCCTCGGATTGTGTTTGAAAGTGTGCTATGAAATTAGAGTGCTGCTGTATTTGTTGGATGAGCATGAGTTTGGAGATTAAAAGCGGAATTTTTCGGTATGATTTTGAAGCTTGCGCAATAGGACGCAATGAAGATTGGAACGAATGATCGAGTTAGTTTGTGTTGTCATATGTATTTGTAAGTCTGCAACGTTCTAGGAATTAAGCTAGGGTTTCCTAGGAAAGCGATTCTGTCATATTATTTATTTAACTATTTATTATGTACACACATATAAACTGACGAAAAAGGAACAAAAAATACGTAAAAAGGATAATCAGCCTATAATGTTCCCACTGCTGGGACACAGGCCTCCTCACGGTGAGAGGGAGTGGGCCGTAATCCACCACGCGGGCCCAGTGCGGGTTGGTAGATGTCACTTGTCTTCGAATTTTTGAAAAGATGATGCTTATTTCTAAGGAAATCTCTTCCAGCATACCTGCGATAGAAAATTACATATAGACAACGTGTGTTAGTAGTAGGAGTAGAATCAAAAGGAAAACACGGTCGTCATGAATATCTGTCATTTTCACCAATATTTAATATTACGGTGTCAAAAATGATCTGTATTTGGATAGCGGTTATTGTGTGACCGTTGTCCGTCCGTTTTCTTAGGAAACCAACGCATAAGCAGATATAACTATATATAACTATGACTGCACCAGGGACTTGTGGCTAAGTAATAACAGCCGCACGGGTCGATCGATCAGGTTAAGCTACGCTTGCCGCGGTTGGTCCGTGGATGGGTTCCAACCATCTTTACATACCTTGGTATGTAAAGATGGTTGGAACCTCTCCGTGCCTCGGAAAGCACGTTAAGCCGGTGCTCCCGGCTGTCATTCGTGGATCTTTGACAGTCGTTACTGGTCGTCAGAAGCCCGAAAATCAGACAACCAGTCTTACCAAGGGGTATCGTGTTACCCAGTAACTAGGTTGTGGAGTCGCTCCATGTAAAATACTGGTATTCAGCTGCATCCGGTTGGACTGGAAGCCGACCCCAACATAGTTGGGAAAAGGCTAGGCAGATGATGAACTATGACTACTCTTTTACTCCTAAACTATAGACAACAGAGTCGAGTGCAAGAAAAGTAAAATGTAAACACAATTTATTTAACGTCTAAAACCTCTCAAAGAACTTGAATGATTGCTTCGTCCTTATGCTTAAAATTATGATAAATACCGTCAGTTTCTTTATGCGTATTGCTGGGATAAAAATCCAATTAAGATACGGAATGAAAATATCACATTTCTCCGTGAGACAAGCGAGGTAAGCTCTTAGACAATTTATCAGCTGCTCCGAGATGTTCACAAATGCGTAATAACATTTTGAATAGATTTCAGTAACGTCTTGTTTGTATGAGAAACTAGAGCGCTATTATTTATAGTTGATAGAGACACACGTCTTGCCGAAATTGCGATTATGAGATAATTTAAGATCCATTTACACGATGCAAGTTTGTTGTCTGTGGCGTACAATAAATTTGAAGCAATAAATGACTTTGTATCATCATTTTTTTTTTATCTTTATATCTTTTTATTTTTTCATTTGCCAATCTTAAATACCTAAAATATACAATCTGACACTAAAATATATGTATATATATTACGTACCACCAAATAAAGAAAATAAAGGGAAGAGCTCATTGGGCGTCAAAACATTCATCCGCGCCACTGTCAGTGTGAAAAGTGCCCAAACAGCTGACAGCGTCGCCATGTTTTGGATGGCAATGTTGATTCTTTGACCTAAACATTGGCCAGCTCATAGATATGGCCAGCTATATCTAAACACTGTTCAGACGGTGGAACTTTTTTTGTTGAGTTACCTTTTGGTATGCCAATTTTCCACACTTAACTAAATCGCATCGTGTAAGTAAATCAGGCTTAAAATTCATGAAACTTTCTAGAATTCATACATTTGGAGATGACGACGAAGCTAATGCGATAGTCACTTATTTGATCGTAATTTGTTTTTTTATAGGTCTACTATGTCATTTTGACGTCATCAATAGTGTGCTAGCAAAAGTCAATGCCCTATTTAAACCACTGCAACGTGCAATGCTCAATTTAAACCACGTCCGTCAGAGTGGTGATCTATCAATGTAGGTACGACGAAATGGCGCAGATTTGACTATTATTTGCAGGATCCATCATAACTCCTGGACACAGGATCGTTAATATGATTGTATACGGATTGTTTACGTGAGTGTTCACAATATAATCTGAAAGGCTGCTTGGCACGTATACAGGGTGTAAGATAGGACAATCTCAATGTTTGAAAGGGAAATACAGGCAGCAAAACTAAAAAAATGGCCTATATACAAGTGGGACACAAAATAGGCTAGCAAAAAAAAGTAACACTCTATGAGTAAATATCAGAATTAATTAGAGTAAAGTTGTCAAAAAAGAAAAGGCCCGTTTTGACATTGACAGTTCTAGTATTTAATAAAGATCAAATTCGCAAAACACGTATTCGTTTGTATGGAACTGACAGGTGTCCAGAACGCGTTCTCAAATGTCAAAACAGGCCTTTTATTTTTTGACAACTTTACTCATTAATTCTGATATTTACTCATAGAGTGTTACTTTTTTTTTGCTAGCCTATTTTGTGTCCCACTGCTGGGCAAAGGCCTCCCCTTTTTTCTTCCAAAACTGCCTGTCTTGTGCTGGTCTTACTTTATACTAGAAAAAAAATAAAAGAACATAACTGGCGCAATGTGGGGTACCCCACCACTAGGTAGGGAAATGTGGATGTACATACCTATACCTCTGCCCAATCCCACGGGGAACACAGGCGTAATACCATGTTATGTTATAAAATTATTCTTCCTTTAATAATCATTAAAGGTTCTGCCAAAACATTTTACCATTTTTTCTGAGTTGGGTACTCTAAATAAATGACAGATTTTTTAAAGAAGTTGGTCAGTTCGTACACAAGCATACACACCTTGAAATTAAAAAATGTTGGATTAGCGTCCACATCCATTATTTTAAATTATATAACAACACCGCCGTCTCCAGTAATATATTAATCATATTATTCAATTAGTAAATCATGACGTCATTGTTCACCTAAATCAAGTCTATTTATACTTTAGTCCCTCACCTGATTACCATACACGGGTGGCATTAATTGTATAATTGACAATGTCACAGCATCTCCATCTCGGGAAGTTAACAATTCATACTCATTTGTGGGTAGTTGTGTAGAGTAGTAAATACCTACGTATCATGAAGCTTGTATTTCCCATAATGGTAGGCAGAGCAGAGCAAAGGACAGTGGTGGCCCAGTGGTATCACCGTCGACTTACGAGTTACAGGTCGTGGGTTCGTACCCAGGCAGGCGCTTTACGTTGTGTAAATAATTTCATCACCACTGCTCTCAAAACGGTGAAGGAAAACATCGTGACGGAACCGGCATGTCCTAGAACCAAAAATTTGAAGACGTGTAAGCGTTCCTGCACACGATGCCGTCACCGCGCCGTCGCCGCGCCGACGCCGCACAATTACACTGTAGATACGAGTCGCGCGCAGCCCGCCACCGCGCCGCCGCCGCGCCGCCACCGCGCGCGTTCCCGTCCCTGTCTGTTTGATTCATTCCATTACCGGCTGGGTGCGATCTCGCGACATGCACGTTCGTACGCGGCCGGTAATGGAATCAATGGAATTAATCAAAAACGAGACGGACGGGAACGCGCGCGGTGGCGGCGCGGCGGCGGCGCGGTGACGGCATCGTGTGCAGGAACGCTGACATCTGCCAACCCGCACTGGGCCCAGCCCACTCCCTCTCACAGAGAGGAGGCCTGTGTCCCAGCAGTGGGAACATTAAAGGCTGATTATGTATGTTATGTAAGCAGAGCAGCACCCTAATTGCGTAACATACATTTAATCACAAACTAAATCATTTGGAAGGATATTGCTAATCCATTGTTACATGTGTTCGAAAAATTTGTCTACTCAACCACGTAAATAACGCAATGAATGTTGTTCAATTGTCAAAATGAAAGCTTTGCTACTGTTAGTGTGCTTCGCAATTAGCTCGCTATACATTCCAAACCGCCAGTTATTATAAACATACATCACGCATGTATTTCGCATAGGGTTAGGCAGAGTTGTACCTATAGTACTTCTACGAGTAGTACCTATAGTTATGTTTAAGTTCCATGTAATAGGACTAGCCTATTGCCACCAACCGGGCATAAACTTAGAATGCAGGCTGATACTGCGAAATTCTTAAAGAAATACCGAGTAACCTGCCTGCCTGTACTGGGATCAAACCCAGGACCCCGTGCTCAACAGTCGTGCTGTCGACCGCTAGACCAACGAGGCAGTCTGAGGTATTCCTAATGAAAAACCTAATAATACTTAGCCCGACCTGGGGATCAAACTAAAGGCACCCGTATGAACCAGTCGCACTTCCGACCTCTGCACCAACAGCAGACTATGTAAGTAGATACCTACTTGTCTGTATGTGCCCTAAATCAACTGGGTCAGTTATTTCAGATAGATTGAATTCAAAGTGTGTTTGTTTGTCTATCTAGGTTAAAACTAGGGATGAATATGGTAGGTCACGTACATATTGAGCTTGAATAGAGGCTTTGCTGAACTGAGGCAAGTTCACTTTACAGGTATAATAAAGTCTATGGAATCTCTAGGTTTTTGGCCTCATGAAAGAGCACCTTCAGGCAATTATGGCAGTCATTGTAAAAATTGAAATAGTTTATTTAAATAATTGATTTACAAAATAGGGCCTTAAAGTAAAGATAGGTAAAACCAAATTGGATTAACACGCAACATATCATCACACCTGTATTCTCCAAAGGGTTAAACAGAGATGTATCTACCAATAATACACCCACATTTCGCCAGTTATGATTATGTCCCATGTAATAGGGTTGAGTCAAATTTGATCAACCGGGCTCAAATCCAGATTCTAGAGGGGCAATTCTGGTAAATTTAAGATCGTTCACAGTCTGATCTCAGTATCAATCTGTCAAAATAATCTCTAATTTTCCTACATTTTTGACAAGTTTTTTACATTTGTTGGTCGCCGAGATGAGACTGCGACTAGATTTTGAACGTTTTAAATTACGAGAATTGGCCTTTAGGCTACTGAGAAATTCCAGGTAGATAAAAAGTTAAATTAAAGTTTTGAGTAACACATTTTAGTCAAATGGGCTTACAGGCTGAAAAAGTCGTAGGCTGAAAGGAAATAATGCTGAAATAAAAAAAAAACAAAACAAATGGGTATAGCATCGCATACCGAACAGCTTACTGGATTAACCCGATTCTCTTGTCTATGCCAATATTTTTCTTTCGTCCCGCCAGATTTGTTCAACAATTCAAGATTCATTGCTAAATAAATGTTCTTAAAATATATTTGCAACTAGCTGTGCCCGCTACTTCATTTGCGCGCATTTCGGAACAAATTGGATTTCGTGGGGTTTAATTTTTTTGCGCGAACCCTATTTTTTTCTAAAGAAGAAGCCTAATTTACTCCTTATTAAATCAGCTATCTGCCAGTGAAAGGCCCGTCAAAATCGGTCCCGCCATTTCGTAGACTAGCCGGAACAAACAGACAGACAAAATTAAAGAAATATATATTTTTTGTTCCAAGTACCTACCCCATAAACTTTCATATGCATTTAATAAAAAGCTGTTATTTTGACATTACAAACAGACACTTCAATTTTATTTATTTGTATAGATGTTTATAGATAGCACATAGTATGTGGGTACAGACGTAACCAAAATTTTCAAAGGATTTGTCGTGTTGCGTTAAATCCCGTTCTCCTTCCTCCATCTGCAGTACTAACGAACACTGACAGGGAAACTGCATTGTGTTCCGTATCCCTCAACACACAATTGCAACAGAACGAACTATTTCTATCACAATCTCGTTCACTTTGCCATAGAATGAACTAGGTTTTCATTTGCTACCACAATCGCGTTCACGAATCGTCACTCACTCACACGCCTAATTTTAGATCCCCAAAAATACCCAACGTTTTTATTCAGTAGATAAAATTAATCCTAACAGCTGTTGCGTTACTTCTCTATAGTTTTGGAACGGAATTCCACAGTATGGTACAGAGGTGTAATTTTTATTATAAGTACGGTCAGCACAAAAGTCGACTAACACTTTTTTTAATCTTATTTATTGAACAAAATATTCATAGAAAACCTAAACTGATTTAAAATTTATAGAGTAGTAACTCTATTCTTTGAAATGCTGAAAGTAATGTACCTATCGGATCATATTACGTATCAATTTACATGAGATTATTTCTGTGTTAAAGAGACAGTGTTTATGTGCAACTTCTGTTGCTGACTGTACCATGAAAAATTATCCTACTTTTAAAACAGCTCTTTTTAATGGAGACACGAAATCATCAGACAGTTTTCGCGTTTTTATAGCTTGTAAAATCCCAGATGTTTTAAGCCGTATAATTCCAATTTTAATACAACGACTGTTAGCACTAACCCAGATTAAAATGTTCCCGGAAACATTACGAAACATGTAAACAAATGGGACAGGTGTTGTCAACATTTTACTTCAATGTTATGTGTCTAAATTATTGTATTTGTTTTAGCTCGTTTCCTTTAGGCACGTGCTTAGACTGGAATTTCGCTCAAGATTTGCTTGAGTGTAAAGCCCCTGTTACACGATGAAACTCTCTTGCTTGTGGCATACAATAAAATTGAAGCAAAAACTGACTCGCATCGTGTAAACACTCTTTAGACGGTGCAACTTTTATTGTTGCTTCAACTTATGGCATGTCACTGGCAAGTATGGTGGATTTCACCAATGAAACTGAACAACATCAGCACATCTAAATCGCGTTTAAGAGCTGTCATAACTAAAAAGTTAGTTTAGTTTTTTTTAAACGTTGCCCCACACTAGGAATTACTCCTGTATCGTGGGTTCGTTTACAAACATTTAAACTCACACACACAAACAGCCAGACCCGGAACACCTACCTGTAGGCGATACAAATATTTGTTCCGTTCAGGAATCGAACCCGCGACACGCAGCGCAGCAGTCGATCGCTCAGCCACTGCGCCAACCGTGTCGTCACAAAAAGTGATTTCTTGCCATACAGATTTATTATTTGCTAGCCTTTGTCCACGACCTCGTCCGTGTGAAATTTCTCGTGCCCCCTTCATTTCCGTTTGGCGTTCTTTCTGACTTTTTTTTTCTTTTTGCTCGGCTTCCAAGGATTCTAGCGTGATATTATATAGCCTATAATCTTCCTCAAGAATTGGACTTACAAATGCAAAAAGATCTTTTAAATCCTACCGGTAGTTCCCGAGATAAGCGCGTTCAAAGAAACAAACAAACTCTTCAGCTTTATTATTAGTGTAGTTATAGATATCACCGAAACACAAGTTCCATCCATTCATTGTAGTTTCCTACCCTGTTCGCCCCATCCCTTCTAATCTGTGGCATTCTCTCGCGAGCATTTCCGCCACTCTTCATTATGCCATCTCCCAGCCCGACTTTTCCTTCCTTCTCGAATATTATATCTGTATTATTATTTCTCAGTATTTTGATATATGATAGTATAATCTCGCACTATTAGATATGTATTCATAAAACTGAACATTAACTTCATATCATTCCTTTGACTGAGGTTTTAATGTGTTGTGTGAAGTATAAAAAAAAAAGAATATTTTGCTTCATAAAGTTCGTTTAATATTACCTACGTTTGAACTCTATGTTAGTTTTATGTCATGGGTGCTGGTATCATAATATGCCTGGCAAATGTTTTAGGTATTAGGTGTCATCATAAATGCGACGGTCATGAAAACGACAGTATTACAATTTACGGTATCAAAAAACCTTCTCTATATGGCCGTTCTGCAGACGGCCGTCATAATGCGGAGTTATATAGCGGTATCGCTGTCTAAGGTGTATTTTTATTAGTAGGAGAAGTAAACACCATATCAACTATTCTGCCAACATAACTAATAAATTACACATTACACCAATCACTTAGCAACCTAATAAAAATCAATTTAATATTCCACTAGACTGGTGACGGAATCCAATCATGACGTCACGAGCCAATTACAAGGTACTTAGGTAATGAATGCCCGATCCTAAGGACAATGCGTATTAAGAGATTCATAAGGCAGGCAATCTCCGCGGCCGGTGATGCGGGAAGGCGCTTCCCTAATTGGGCAAATTACTTTGTGAAGGGAAAAGAAAGTTCCTTCTGGCATCAGGTGGCGTGTTGATAGGGTAAGTTGTGTGAGGAAATGGAGTTTGAGGTCAAATTATTAGTTAGTTTACTACTTACATCTTGAAGTCTCTTTAAAAAAAATCTATCGGCGTAGGATAGCCTTTACCAGAACTGGTAATCGTATTAGTGGTTCAGCAGATTCATTATCATCAGGATTGTACCGGGATATAGCGCCTTGACGTGGAACTGGAGGACATCACTTCTGTCATCAGAAGACAGCTGCCACGCAACCATCGAAGCGACGCTCTGCTAGAGTGAGTGACTGTCACCAGCCAGTGTCAGTCTTGATCAGCCAGCCAGCCAGTCAGCCAGTGTCAGCCTTGGCTTGTGCCAGTGTCGACCTTTTTCGGTGATTACAGTAACAAAACAAGGCAGCGCCACTTTGTGCGCTGTCAAATCTTAAAACCATGGACAGACAACTTATAGCCTGAAACGCAGAAGATGCAAAATTTCTAGGAGCATGAAATTTTGCACAAGAGTTCCTTATATGACGAAGGTGAGCGATACGGAAGGATTTTTGGTAATTCATCTTCTAAAGGACTTAAAAAGGGGATGAAAATGTGTATGGAAGTTATTTTTGCCATTTTTGCTAATTTTTGCCAGTAAATCCCATCGGGCCCACGGCTTGTTATTTACTAAAAACTTAGTTTAAAAAAGAGCTCCTGATGATCGTGTTATTTAAAAAAAAATACTGACCACTACAAAAATTATTACCTTCTTACAAAATTTAAAGGTTTCCTAAGAAAGCGGTGGTCAGTCACACAATACTCGTAACGGCTGTACCAAATACGCGCAGGGTTTTATGGCACCTTAAAATGTCAAATACTGGCAAAAATGACAGGTTTTCATGACGCCCTTATTATGACGGAACCTTTTACCTAGGAAACTAGAACTACTGCAGCACTAATCACCAAAATTGGCTATTCAAAAACACGAATTCAATTGTTTTTTATGTAATGGAAACACAAAAGCAATGCCGATGCGGGTCGGTAAACCGATGAAAGCTTATCCAAATAATATCTGTTACGGACTGAAAGGCCCTGAACTATGCAATCGTTTAAGCTGGTTGAAGTCACAGGATTAGAGATTGGCCACTGGCGTATTTAAGCTCTGCCGATTATAACTTCGACTGTGGTTTTCTTTGTCACGTCATTATTAGCTAATCTTTTTGAACCCAAAGACAATACTTAACATATTTGCTTGTTTTTTTTTTGTTTTGACTTAATACGTCACGTTTAATGCAAATATATGAATTTTTCCTGGGTACCTATCCAACTTTATATCTCTCTTCTCTTCTTGGTCGCGTACTTCATTACTGAAGGTCGTGAGTGGTGTTCCTGAAAGACCTTCATCGCTTTATGTACGATGTTCTTCCAGTTGGTGGTGAAATGCAAGGTAGATGGGAAAAGACCTCGCGGCCGGTCACCTAACCGCTGATCAGACCAATTAACCTCACTGGACTCTGTTACGACCGCCCTGAGGGAAGCTGAGAAGATGAGCTGCGTATACAAAGTGAAAAGATAGGCTCTCCTATCTTTTCACTTTACAAACGCAGCTCATCTTTGTAAACAAAATTATAATATTAAAGATTGACTCTCTTAAAGACCACTCATCTTTCCAATTTGCGTTCGGCTTTATTAGGATCAGCACAACAAACAAAAAAGTCATAATACGGAATCCTCGAAAAGACACTTTGAAGTCTCAAGAATCTGTCAATCCAATCTTGAAATACATACTTATAAATATTTTGTTCCGTATTTTTTATTTTACTTGTTAAGGCGAATGCGCTCGTTGTGCGTGTTTCGTCTAACATTACTCATAATATTCTTGAATTATCTGAGTGTAGAATCCTGTTGATCCCACATTCAAGTTGATTATATCAACTGGCTTGCTAACACATCAACCTTCTCGTGCAAGGCTACTTCACTTTCAACCTTTTCCCGCCATTCGTGGCGACTGACAGATGACAGCAGCTACGTCACTAAATGTGTGAATGAGACAGCGTTTACATATCTATTAAATAGATACAATACAAAGAGTATTTTTTTAAACTAATAAAAATAATTATGAAAAACGTACCACTCAGTAAATATTCGGAACAGACGGCACTGACCTTCCTTTTGTCAGTACAATGAACGGTCAAGAGGTAAATTGCCGTAATCACTGCATATGGTAGACGGATGACCACATTTTATGTTATTAGCAGACTATTTCTATTTTACGTATACGGTATTGTATAGTATTATTTACCAAGTATCATTTGTATGCTTCATGGAGAAATTGAACTGTTTATGTTATAAATACCTATGACTTATCACAATCATGACACATAGTTATTCCCACAGTTTTGTTTAGATTGGAACTAGTCAGAGAAACTTGAAATTAATGCTTGGGAAACCATAAACATGAAATTACTAATTATCAATGAAAATAGATTATTTATTTAAAGCTAGCAGCGCCCCGCGGTTTCACTCGCACAAGTTTCGATCCCGTGGGAATATCGGGATTAAAAGTATTTTATGTGTTAATCTCGGTTCTAAACTATCAGTGTGACAAATTTCACCCAAATCCGTTCACTAGTTTTTACGTGAGAGAGTAACAAACAAACATCCATCCATCCGTCCATCCTCACAAACTTTCGCGTTTATAATATTAATAGGATAGTAGGAAGTACGCCAACAGAATATCTGCTGTACCTACAATATACCTAATAACTTTTATTATATAATGTATATTTAAGTTCTTATACCTGGATATCTCAACAAATTACGTTATATTAACTTACAGATAAGTTTATGATTAGGAGATATATCCAAACCAAATAATATTTATCTATTTCAGAAAAGGACGCGAGCAATGCGAGCATCCGCCTTAAGTAGAAAAGAAAAAATATAAAAGATGAAAAGAGCCCTTTGGACGCAACATAACGGCGAGGTAAACGTTGCTGGTTCTTTCCTGATTTTAATGAGATCGCCAATCAGCTGAGCGGGGTCCTCACCTTACAGGGGGGTGAACGGGGAGGAATCTATTTTAAAACGTAACAAAGCTATGTAGCTTAGAATCTGTTATCTGCTTTTGTTGTTTGCGAGGATTTTGATATTATTTGGCGAAGTATTTTGTAGGAATTTTATAAATAGACCTTTTTATTTTGTCCTATTTTTAGATTTGCTTTAACACTTCATATCGTACGTAGATCCACGCGAGACACAATGGCTTTTTAATTGTGTCTGTAATTACGAAATTGAACAGGTTAAGTGGCAGTTAGTGTCATAGAAATATATCAATTTGAATTGTGAATTTAATAAAAAGTGATTTAAAATATGTGGAAACAAGTAGATTAGGGTAGTTGCCTGGGTAAAAAAATAATAGTTATATTTAGTCCGTCAGTTAGATTATCGAAAAATAATGAATACGTATTTTTTCTTTTATCAATCAAACAAAAAATGACAAAGATAAAGCGCGTCAAAATTTGGGAGTGGGGGTCGTGACGGCACTTGCTTGCAAAAAGTGTCACAAGCAAGTGACGTCACGCGGAACTTTAATGGGCGATATCTTCATAGTTTTTTATATAAGTGACAAAAGAAAAAATATGGGTTCAATATTTTTTGATTATCTAACTGACGGACTAATTAGAATTTTTTAGGAAAATAGCCTAATATGCTAAGAAAGGTTAATCAAAAGTGCAAAGATAAATAAAATGATTTACATTTATATTCTCTTTTCTAATGACTGAAATACAATCATTATCATCATCACCTGCCTAGCCTTTTTCCCAACTATGTTGGGGTCAGCTTCAAGTCTAACCAGATGCAACTGATACCAGTATTTTAGCGACTGCCTATCTGACTGAAATACAGTCATCTTCCAAGCCTTCTCTCAACTATGTTGGGGTCAGCTTCAAGTCTAACCAGATGCAACTGAATACCAGTATTTTAGCAACTGCCTATCTGACTGAAATACAGTCATCTGCTAAGCCTTCTCTCAACTATGTTGGGGTCGGCTTAACCGGAGGCAGCTAAAATACAATATCATAATATATGAGCAATATGTATTTAGTTGCACTATCAAAATATAAAGCAATTTACATACCGACACAGCTGTACATCAAAACCACTTTATAATGCAGTCACATCAAACCAGGACAACGTCGTTCATAAACACTTAAGACACATCGCATATTAGCGACATCATCGCATGAATTACAATAAATCACAACATGCTATTAACTGTTCATGTTCAGACAAATAACGTGCATTAATCACTTAAACAATAACACAGCTGATGATAATAATAACACTCAATCTGCCTAGCCTTTTCCTAACTATGTTGGGGCAGCTTCCAGTCTAACCGGATGCAGCTGAATACCAGTATTTTACGTGGAGTGACTGCCTATCTGACCTCCACAACCCAGTTACTGGGTAACAGGTCAAGGTAAAGGTAGAAGGTACACATTAATATCAGTCAAAGGACCTTATCAAATACTCATTATAATGGTTTGAATACCACGATTATTACCCCCGTTTGTTCTTGCTTCTAGTAGATCTAGTACACACGATAGGTTTAATACACATTATCGTGTACAACCCCTTGGTAAGACTGGTTGTTAGACTTTCGGGCTTCTGATTACACGTAACGTCTGTCAAAGATCTATGAATGACAGCTGGGACCAACGTTTAACGTGGTTTCCAAGACACAAAGGACTACGTTAATAACACCGTTCTTCACTAAATAATAAAAGAAAGAGTTCCTTCCGTAATGTTTCGTAGAAGAATTCTCGCCGCGGTATTTAAATTCTCAGACTAAAAGCTTCGCGATAATTATCGTAATTTGTAAAACTTGTGACTATTTTGTATGTCGGTTATTTAGGAACTATTAGGGAGGTAATATAGTACTTGCTTCGTACTAAAAGGTATGCTGAAAGTGATGTCTGGTGTAAGTAGTTTTGTTTTTTTATGAGGAGACTTGATAGGTTGTCCTCTTCCAATGGTTGGTTAAAGAGGAAATAGTCATTATTGAAAATTACGTAGGGTTTAGTGTACGTGTTTCATACTACTTAGCAAAGTGATGTGTTTTGTTTTTTATGAGAAGACTTGATAGGTTGTCGAGTTTTGATGGTTGGTTAAAGAGGAATTATTAAATTGACATTATGAAAACTACCTCGTGTTACATAAACGTGTACATAAATAAAACTGCCACAAAACAGATAAATCCAGCCTAATGTTTAATTTTCAAACTCCAGCAAAATTGTGTCAAAAATGCAATCATTTGTAAATCTCATCGCTCTTCGCACTAAATAAATTATGCTAATAGCAAAAAAAACAAAAACTTTAACGACATTCTATTTGTAACTTCTTCAGCAAATTCAAGATATTTTCATCATACGACTATTACAAAAAGAAACATTTATTTTCTGTGAGTTTCTGACATAGATTTGAAATTAAATTGTCAACA
The DNA here is from genome assembly GCA_947507525.1 of Apamea epomidion. Classification (NCBI taxonomy): domain Eukaryota; kingdom Metazoa; phylum Arthropoda; class Insecta; order Lepidoptera; family Noctuidae; genus Apamea; species Apamea epomidion. Next base: position 14,889,690 of record OX382228.1, on the reverse strand, counting down.
TCATAATTTGTTTCTTACGTAATCAGATTGTGGAACTAGGTTTGGAGTCAAATTGGGACAGAATTTTCCACTGTCTTCACATATAAAAAAAATAATTAAGATAGAAAATGTAAACAACTTTTATAATTATACTTTTAAGAAATCATCTACACAGAGAGGAAACCTGTGGCCCAGTAGTAGGGACATAATGTTCCCACTACTGGGACACAGGTTTCCTAATCACCCTATAATAAATAGGCTCATTATGCTTATGCAGGAAAGGTAAAAATGTCTAAAAATCGGACCTAATCCTTTGTGTAATTTGTTTGTACTCCTACAAAGACAGAATATAACCTACTCTGACACGTCTGACCTATCAAGTATCCATAAAAGCAGTGAATTATTTAGTTTTGGTAAAAAAATTCGTCGGTTTCCCAACAGCAATGTAATTGCGAAGCATGCCTCACTATTCTTTATGATTTTATGTTACTTATATGTGTTTTATAATAATACAGTGGAGCTTACATTCCGAAACTACAACGTGGGACGTGTGTTCCCCCATACAAGGCTAAAATAGTAGTAAACCTCACTTCTTAATATACACGATTAAATTTTGATCGTTTTAATCCTTAAAAGGGGTTATTGAACTGATCTGAAAAAAAAAATGTGAGAAAAAAAATCAGTTGATCCATAGATTTATGTTCGCATAACTCGACATAATGTATGGATCAACTGATTTTTTTGTCACGATTTCAGGGTTGGTCCCGTAGTAAAAGTTGTTCATAATGGTGAGTACAATGACCCCTTTTAAGGATTAAAACGATCAAAATTTAACGGTGTATAAATACAAAGATAGTAAACGTATTATTGAATCCTTAGAACGGCCTTTCCTTTGGTGTCCCCTAGAACCCTAACAGTAGTTGCGCAAGCTTGGTTATTCATTGATAGTTTCACAAGCACATTCGGCTTAAAAGCTTTTATTTTGTCAAAATAACAATGTCCGTTGCGTCTGCGTCTGTCTAGTAGACGTCCAAATATACATACTTAATTATATAGCAATGGATGTTGTTGATTCGTCAAAACGAAAGCTCTTGCGATCATAAGCAAATTACACAAATCAGGTCAACAATTTAGGTCAGATTTTTAGACACTTTTTACCTGTCCTGCATATATAAGAAGCAAAAATACGAAAATATTTACTTACTCATGTCAACAGAATGACAGCAAGACCCACCAGCATATTAAACGGCTCGCTGAGATCACTGAACGACGTCCTAAGTCCCGGTTATGATGCCTCTTCATCAGCGTCACGGAAACCTTATTGATTCAGTAGTACCCACTTATGACGACATATGAATACTTGTCACTTTACGAGCTCGAAGTAAGTGCCTCATATTATTATAATGAGAAATTGTTAAACTTTTTATCATAGACCTTATTTTGGATACAAAGCTTGCGTGGGTGAGTGACTATTATTGTTCGCCCATTTGGCGTTAAGGGACAATAATATAGAGGGAAATGAAAACAAAATTATTATAAGTTGACCATTTCTTTACGTACTTTTTAGGGGTTATAAAATTTATTATTACTCTAGCTTCTGACTGCCACTTCGTTCGCATGGAAGTCGTAAGATACACAGTATACTAAAGACCAGCCCGCTTAGCATTCTTTCAGAGTTTTCTTCTTTTTGCTCGGATTCTAATAAACGTGATAGTAAACTTCTTCAAGAATTTAGGTATCAAAAATAAAAATATTTTTTCCAATCCGACGAAAATTAAGCTAATCTTAGGAACTACCAGTTCCTAAGATTAGCTTAATTTTATTAATATAGATAAAAAATTAGGAAGAAACAGTTTATTACTAAAGCGTAATTTGCGGGATGGTGAGATTAAGATTAACTCGTATAAAAACTGTTGTAGTAAAATAAATAAAGCTAATGACGTATGGTTTCCTCATACTTGATGGTATTAGCCGTTGAGTGACATTCAACTAACTCTTGATTGATATTCGTGCGAACGGCTGACGCTGACGTAACTCGTTTGCAATAATTTAATTTCAGACGAAACTAGTCTCCGACGGTTAACTTGATTCCTGTGATATTTGAAATACTAACGATTACTTAGCTAAAGGTTTATATGAAGGGTTCTCCAGTTCTTCTTATTAAAAAGAAGCCAGATATTTAAATTATTTAAAAAATTGCCAATCTTTTTCATCTTAAATGCAATATACAAGCTAACTTGGACATTAAAAAATTCGTCCACATCTCTGTCAATGGGAAAAGTGCCCAAAAGGCGGGCAGTATTGTCACGTCAACTGGCAATGCTGATTCTTTGGCCTTAAAATATGTATTTCAACCATAAACGGCTCAAACACATAGCTAAGGTAATTAATATAAGGTTGTTATATTTGCGTTGTTTGAAATGTTCTGCACCTGCAGCAGCCGCCCCAACACAGCCCACCCTGATAGGAAGATGGGATGGCGTGAGGATGTCGGCACAGTTTCACAATCTTAAATGTTTTCTTAGCAAGTCATAAAATGCGTTCCAATGCAGCCAAGTATATGAAAAGCCACTAAAATGAAGTTTTCCTTCACAAAAAGTTCGTCTGAAACTTACTATTTGTTTTTCCGCAAAATTACATACCATCGCCGCATTGTTACCGTCAAACACCAACTCGATATAACATCGAAGTATGTTTTTAACTAACTCGATACCAAAGTTAACTGAAAACATGCGAGGGCCATATGCGCTCCTCCCTAAGTGTAAAAGAGACATACACACGTTATGATGTACTGTCGTAAAGCGGCTGCATGGACGCGGAATTAAATTGGCCCAAATTGACTTATATTAAATTAAGGCATTCGGTTTTGTGCGCTCCCCTGTCTCCGGTGCTGTGACGTAGGGCTCCCACCTTTGTTGTCCACGTAATTATGATAAACAACGGGTAGTGTTGTAAGAAAATGTTACATTTGGCCAGGAAATAGAAATCCGAATTACCTAATTTAAACTTTAGGGAATCCAGGTAGGAAAGTTAAATATTATACACCTTAGTTGTCCCGCTGTGGGACAATAATAGGCTAGTATTATTTTTCACTAAGGTATCCTCATTTCCTCTTAATCATGTTTGACAGTGTGACGATCATGTTAATCCCATAATTATTGTAACATACAAAATATTAATAAACTGGGTAACTATTGAGTTTCAGTTAAACCACGCGACGATTGATGTTGATACTGAACCGATCATCAGTTATCAAAATCCAATATTAAAATTTAATTAAATATCATTGACATCCACATTCGTTTGTAATTGCATATCGTTGACGGAATGATTAATTTCCCCTAAAATGTTGTAATATGAAACTCCTGTAGGTTTGACAGCCCTGCTATTGCTGTGTGATTGTTCAGATAATTTTTGATGGCAATTAAGGTTGGCCGGATTTTAAATAAATGTTTAATTATGTTTACTTATAAATACGGATTTATTTTATTTGTTTGCCGGAATAAATAATAAATAGGTCATTTGTCTACTGGATGAAGTAAAAGGCTTTAAGGTTGGCCGGATATTAAAGAAATGTTTAATTATGTTTACATATAAATGTTTAATTATGTTTACATATAAATGTTTAATTATGTTTACATACGGATTCTTTCAGTTGTTTGCTGGAATAAATAATAAATAGGTCATCTGTCTAATGGATGAAGTAAAGGTTTCTTACGCAGCGCTAATTATAATTAACTGTGATCACCAATATGCCTGTCAGACGTTATTCTGCAATAAGGTTGGCAGTTAAAGGTTTTAGTTAAACGCAGTGGGCAAATTATGGGTGTTTAGAACCATAAAGTAACTTTTTGGCCGATTTTTTAGCAAAATACTATTTTTTTACTGTGTTTTCCTGCCTTACATAACTGAATTAATTATTTTCGTATTGACATTGGTTTTTGTTTTATGATTTGATGATTGATATTTTTGACGTCATATTTGTTTTTTTAAATTCTATCTTTAATATTTGCATGTCCCTGTTACTTACATCTTTCAAACTTAAACTCAAAGTATTTGTTTTAAATAAACCAATTACAGACACTTTTGAATTATCAGGGGGTCGGTCAGTCAGAAAGATGAAGCTAGTTACCCATTTTAAAGCTTAGTAGGTCCCTATACGGCAGAACGGACAAGAAACTCCACTCTTTTTCACCAAAATATTGTTACAAAATATTAGTACCTAAAGTAACACTTTATAACCACCTGTGTACACAAATAATATTTGTTTTTTTCTGATTTCACCGTTCAGTAAGTAGGGAAAAAAAATGGTCTTACATAAAAGAATGCCCGTAGTTTCAATTTCAATGACCTGTAAGAAAGACTCCGCGATTATTTGCGACAAACGCACAAGAAATATTTTCCCGATGACTGCGTCTTGTTGTTCGGAAACTTTCATCAGACTAAACATTGTCGTTCCAAGAAAAACACATAACAATAGAAGTAACTACGCAATTGTGGCTCTCCCGGGGTTAGATTTATTTCTCTTTTGTTTTTTTTTATTAAGGCCTGACCACACGTACCACAACCACACCACAACCAACGACTAAATTAATTTATATGAAAATGAATAATTTATTCACACGGACCACATTTGGCCGTCAAAATCAACCGTGGGGGCGATAGCGACCACATCGCAGCCACAACGCACCACAACCACGCTACAACGACGACACCTAGACTGGTGCTAATTTGTATGAAAATGAACAAACACAACGTTGCATCGACCATTTGATTTGATTGTGTAGTTCTCTTCGTCATATAGATGATTCCCTTTTATAGTTACCACAATGCAACTGCAAGAAGCTGCAGTGACACTATTCACACGTAACCACTGCTTGCCCACTTTTTGTCGTTGCGATGTGGTACGTGTGATCGGGCACTTAGACAAACTACTAATAGCTATTAAGACTTACAAAGAGAATTAATACTTGAGCCTTGCGGTTGGTGATGAATTATTATTATATTTATTATGGTGCTGCTGGACTAGAGATAACATAATATAACGCCTTTGATGTGAATGGTAGACAGAGGTGTATAGAACATTCTCATTTCGCCAGTTATTGTAATAACGACTCTATCGCCCATTAATAGGGCACACATGTTAATGATATCACCCGAGTCTCGTGGCTCTGCTCGATTTTCAGTTTCTTATTTAAACTTCCAACGCCCGCCCTTCACCTCTTCCTAGTGCTTTAGCTGCGAAGAAGTGGCGCTACAAACTCCCTTGCAGAGAAAAGCACTTCAGAGATGAAAAGCATCCCGTACCCTTTTCTGAACTTCCTTTCTATCAAAAGCAGCGGTTTTTTTGTTGGTTGGGAAATCATCAAATGACTTCTGCCGCTCTGGGCTGAGCGTGTGTGTGAGTGAATGAGTGAGTGCCAGGGGCCACGGTATCTCTTTCGCAGCACTTTTAGATTAGTGAGGCTTTGCTTAAACTTTAAACACTTTGACCCTTGATACACGAAATAAGGCACTAAGATGGATCTTCGTCATCAGCATTTTCCTGCCTTTATTCCAATTTATTTGGGCTCGAAGCAACATGTCTGTTTGTTCCATACTTCTAGGCGTCATCTCGGTAGTCACTCCCTTTCTAGCCATATCATATTTCACGCATTTCATCCATCGTATCCTTCATTTTGTTTTCGTATAAAAAATAAAGCAAAATATTCCCTCCGCACGATAAGCAAACATGACCACTAAAACTATAATTAAAGAGCTTAGTCACATAAGCAAAGTTAATTAATACGTAGCACATAACTTCTACGCCAGCTAATTAAAATGCTGGTCCAGTAGAAAACTCTGCTGATCCGAGATAAGCCAAAATATCAACATTGACAACCGTTTCACGACTAAATCGAGTAAGCAACTTCTGTTTAGTATGTATTTTATTTTATTATAAACAGTAACTTCCACAGGATGAATAGAAAAGAAAGAAAGAAAAAATATTTTATACTGCACAAACAAAACGCACAACTACAAATAAAATATTATAATAATAATAAAAAAAAGGCATAAGATACATTGACGGCACGGTTGGCGCAGTGGTTAAGCGATTGATTGCTGCGCTGCGTGTCGCGGGTTCGATTCCCGCACGAAACAAATATTTGTATGGCCTACTTATAAGTAATTGTTCCGGGTCTGGCTGTTTGTGTATGTGATTTTAAATGTTTGTAAACGCACCCACGATACAGGAGAAATTTCTAGTGTGGGGCAATGTTATTATTATTTAAAAAAAAAAAAAACATCGTCAAAAGATTCGTACTCGTGCTCGTGAATATATATAATGAATATAATATTAATTACATACCATCGCGCGTGTTTACACAGTACACCCACACTACACCAGTTATGTTTAAGTCCCATTTAATAGGGAGTAAACCTAGTGTCATCAACCGGGCTCATATCTGGACTCCGGGACAAGGTACACCTCTGTCCAACTCTTCGGGAAACAAGGTGTTATGTTATGTTGTTTTGACCATTAATACTTAACACAAAACATTGTGCCGATCTGTTATAAAAATAAATAACATATCAGCCTATAATGTTCCCACAGCTGGGACACAGGCCCACCACAGGCGTCCACTCTTCGAGAGGGATATAAGTTTTTTTTTATTTTTTTTTATCAAAATTCATATTTTCCATGTTTCATAAATATTTCTAAGAAAAAGCCCTGTCAACAACTAATATTTAAAAAGTTGCTATTTCTAAAGTAGATACTGTAAAAATATTAGTTGATGAGACGAAATATTAGTTGTCGAGAGGGCTTTTTGCAGGCGTTCCAATTTGTATCATTATCCCTTTACCTCATATTATCACGATAATATATTATAATACTCACGAAAATCCGGTTATAATCTGTGTAAAGCAAAATGTTCATCAAAAGCGGCTCATTGATTTTCGATATTAACTTACAAAGACAGGCATACAACGTAGGTAGTGATGATGCAATATCTGTCCGTAGGAGACTCTGAAATGCAATAAACGCTGAAATTCCTGATTCCTGAAGTTCGGAACGTTGTATGTCGAATTATTTTTCATTGGTTATTGGCTGCCACCCAAGTTAGCTTTTACGATTATAACAGATTTTATGGTTTCCTCAATATAACTGTTTGACGTTGTAATTTCGAACAAATGTACGGCATATGGGATGCCAATTTTGATTGATGGCTTGGTTCATTCATCTCTGTGTCGAAGATATTTTTAGTTGTAATGTGGTGGTGTGGCTGTACGAGCTTCACTTGTAGTGTGTGTCTTTCGTTGATTTTTGCGTAGTTATATCAATATCGTTTTCTATATCTGAAGACTTCCAATGTAGATTTTCATTCATATTTTTAATTAAGTGTAGTTTCTTTGCGTATTCGCATATACATCTGTTCTTTTTTGCGTAATGATATCAATATTGTTTAATATATCTGAAGATTTCCAATGTAGGTTTTCTTTTATATTTTTAATTAAGTGTAGTTTCTTCGTATATTTATATATCTGTGCTGTTTAGCGTAGTGATATCAATATAGTCTATGTCCGAAGATCTATTTCCGATGAAAATTTTCTTTAATATTTTTTTAAAAGTATGTAAGTAGTTTCTTCGCGTATTGAGGTTTCTATACATCTGTGCTTTTTGGCGTAGTGATATCAATATGGTCTGCTGTGTCTGAAGATCTATTCCCGATGAAAGTTTTCTTTTATATTTTTATACCTAATAAAAGTATGTAAGTAGTTTCTTCGCATATTGAGTTTTCTATACATCTGTGCTTTTTTGCGCAGTGATATCAATTTATTTCTAATGAAGATTTTCTTTAATAATTTTATAATAAGTAAATAACTTCTAAACTGGAAGGAATGGAGGGAGTCCTTTGCCCAGGAGTGGGCCAGCGCAAGAAAACAAAAAAATTATAACTTCTTCGCGTATTGATGTTCCTATAGATAATTGTTATTTAATAAACCTGCCTTTCATAATATGGTTCTTAAAGCTATTCATAGAATTTGTTTTTAACTTTATTACCAGCCTCCAGATAAAATTATGTTACTTCTCGACGCCCACTTGCATTGGTACTGGGTAGGCTAAAAGCTATTTATAAATAAATGGCAAACATCGCCCTTTATTTTGTTGTCTTGGCCTTGAGCAACCTTAATTTACCTATTTACGGACTACGTTCTCAACCCTATTACATAGGGCTCGGACATAGCTGTGGAAATGTGGGTATCTGATACCTACTATAATATAGGTACTATTGCCAAAATCGATATCTGACCACCGTAAGGACTGTTCCTGCTTGCAGCGCATATTATTAGTCGACCTAAAAAGGAACCTCTTTTGTTTTACTTACGGACGCAGCTGTGGTTATCATGTGCACGGGATTTTGTTTTCAAAATGGATAGATATAGGTGGTAGTCCCCTTCAGGAAAAATAAGCGTGATGTTAGTTTACTTTTTCGTGGGTTTTTGTGTGCTGGTGTAATGTTATCTAAGAAAAATTATTGATGAATTGAGATTATTGAGAATTATTGGGGGCTGGGGTTTCATTATGCTGAGCGATGGCCGTTTTGCGTGAATGTGACGCATGTTTACCCCCAACATGTTATTTTTTTTTGTGTGTTTATGTTCTTTTGTATGCGTCATGTTTGCCGCAAATAAATGAATAAATGTATTTTCTTTCTTTCTTTTCTTTATCATGCTAAGGTTCACTCATCATCTGTCTAGCCTTTTCCCAACTATGTTAGTCGGTGTTGCTGCTGAACACCAGTATTTTACATCGAGCGACTGCCTATCTGACCTCCACAACCCAGTTACTGGGTAAACATGGGTAACATGGTGGATGACATGCATGATTCAATATAAAATAAAAAAGAGTAGTTTTAATAGAAACAGATGATCAGTGTTATCTAAACTATTTTTTTTACATTTCAAACATTATGCATCTGACTCCACATTTTAACGAGACCACAGAAATCAAAATATACATGAAAGTACATGAAAGTATTGTGTAGCTATGAAAGAAGACAATCATTCCGAATAGGTAGGTACGCTACTAAGTATAATCATAAAAATAATTTGTCTGTACGTCACAATAACAAGTAAGATCATAGAAAGTTTGCTCAAGATCCCGTTACACGCTTTTTAACCGAATTGATGACTTGAAAACAATTGAATGTCGCCGTGAGACTTGTGAGTCTACAGACAAACAAAATTGCCACAGTTAATGTCGGGCACAGATTGGTATATAACATCTAATGTAACACTCGTTGAAACGCTTTAGTTTGTGTAACTTATATCATCACCGTTGCTTTCAAAAACGGTGAAGGTAAACATCATGAGGAAACAGGCATGTCCTAAAACTAAAACTACGAAGACATGTGACATCTACCAACCCGCACTGGGCCCGCGTGGTGAACTACGACTCACTCCCTCTCACAGAGGCCTGTTTCCCAGCAGTGGGAACATTCTGGCTGATTATGCTATGTCGTCTCAGCTTGCTGTTAATCTGTGAACCTGCGTATTACCTGGACAATAAAACATTTTCCGTTTCTATTTTCTTTCTCATTTGTTTTAAATTTCATGTGACGTTTCGCCAATCTGTACACAGCATAACATTTTAACCTATTTCTTTGAAAGCACATCGTATTTCTCAAACGTTAACGCTGTAGTAACAAATCCATTGTATTTATTTAACGTCAGAAGAAATTATCGTTAAACTCTGTTTAATAAAGCGACTGAAACTAACGATCTCTATTAAAACCTATATTAAAGTCAAGTTAATATTTTCACACAGCAACAGTCTGCCGACGTTCTAAATCTTGTTTATCATACACTAGTCTCTACGCGCGACTTCGTCCGCGTGAATTTTCTTGTTCCTCCGACCCACCTCGTCACACAGCATCATCTGCCCGCGCTATCACTTTGTTTTCCCCTAGCATTCTTTCCGATTTTTTTTTCTGCTCGGCTCCTAAGGGTCATAAAGTGGTGTTATATGTTAATAGTCTATAGACCTCTTTAAGAATTGGGCTATCAAATGCAACAATAATGTTTAAAATCCGACTGGTAGTTCCAGAGGTTAGCGCGTTCAAACAAACAAAATCTGCAACGTTATTACATTACTATAGCCTATAGATAACTCGTAAAATATCTCATGTATTCCGTTAAAAATCTATAAACATAAAATACTTCACTAGTATACAGGCCAAACGTCTTTTTCCATGCCAGATTGCCACTTGAAGTTCACGCCAGCCTTTAGCCGACTAAAAGATTTCGAAGCTAAGATATTTCCACCTGGAGCGACCTCGGGTCGAGAGCTTTTCCACAGCGCATATCCTTTCATTTCATTGGAATCTGTGCCAATGCTTTGTTTACGCATGCCAGTACACTTGAAATATTACTCGTTCTAAATACTGGAACGGATTTAAGTACTTTAATGAATCGATTGTGTGTGCGTGCGTTTTTGCGTTTTGGGTTAAATTAATTTCGATGTTATTCTTAATGCGGTATTTTTAATGTTACTGAAATAAACAGCTACTGAGAATTTTTGTAAATAATTTTTCGTAGTGTAGATATATCATCATTTATTTTTTTCTGTTAACACCCCGTTATTAACTAGTTACAATTTACCGACCTAAAATCCGTTAGTAAATAAAACGATAAAGATACTTAATCTTTCAAACGAATTAGGTTAACTATATATTTATGTTTTTTCATTCATAGTAGATACGTCTCTTGGCAAAATTTACTGCATACTTTGAAATTTGAATGTTCTGAAAACTTGACTTGCCTGAAAGCTCAAAAAGATTTAAGGTACAAACGGTAAATTCAACATTTTTGCCACCGAGCCCATATAAGGGAAACTATACTTTTAAACGCCAGTTTCAGTAGTTTTAGTAGCGCCAGTAAACCATCAAGTCGAGTCCCCATCTAAACGCAGCATCACATTCCGAGGGTTTTCCGTGCCACCACTTCCTAATGGTGTCGCAGCCAGCCCCAGCCCGCCCTAACATATTGAATCTTCATTTAATATGTCCTTTCGTAACATCACATCGTAAAAACTGAATTCACTGAAGACTTACGAACACGACAATATATTTTTTGTGTACAACTATTGGATTTGTTGTACTTTGATTTATGATGTTAGAGGCTTATTTTGTGGTCTGAGTTGTTGTTTAGTTTTTTCGGTAATATGTTTTAAATCGTTACTTTTTTAGGGTTCTGTACCCATAGGACCCTATTACTAAGTCTCCGCTGTCCGTCCGTTTGTCTCCCGCTCGTCCGTCCGTCCATCCGTCCATATGTCCGTCCATCCGTTCATTCGTGCGTCTGTCCATTCATCCGTCCATCCGTCCGTCCGTCTGTCTGTCAGGGGGCTATATCGCATGAACCATAAAAGGTAGACAGTTGAATTTTTCACAGAGTGTGTATTTCTATTGTCGCTATAACAAAAAATTATAAAAATAAAGTTAAAAGTAAAGGGGTCCCCATAAGGCCAGTTTTATGAGATGGCGTGACGAGTTAGACTTCCATCTAAAGGATTGGGAATTCTAACTCTAATTGAAAGAGAGAGAAACATTAACAGGCAGAAAAAAAGGCAAAGGAAAGGCATTTAAAGGGTGACCTCTGCCTTGCAGTGGCACGCAACAAGCTATTAATAGTAATATAATAATAAATAAAGTTATAAATCACGCAATAAAACGTGTTTCTTCCTCCATTTAGAAATAAGACAGTAAACCGTTATTTTCCGAGTACGTAAGTCTCATAAAATATTTATGAGGCAACATTTTCCTGAATCAAAGAGTCAGAATTGGCAATATTATCATATTGTCGGTTATTTTCCAACCACAAGGAAACGATGTGTGCCAAACATTTTGATGAGTACTTAACGCGTTGTCTGTCCCATCAATATTATCTAACCATCATCAGCCTGTAATGTCCCCACTGCTGGGACACAGGCCTCCTCTCTGTGAGAGGGAGTGGGCCGTAATCCATCCATACCAACCCGCACTGGGCCCACCCAGTGCGGGTTGGTAGATGTCACATGTCTTCGAATTTTTGGTTCTAGGTCATGCCGGTTTCCTCACGATGTTTTCCTTCTTCGTTTTGAGAGCAGTGACGACATAAATGACACAAAGTATAGTGCCTGCCGGCGAAGGTGGTGTGACGATCTGATAAGGATTGCAGGGCCACACATGGCCAGAGATCGCATGAGACGTAGGTTTGGAAGGGAAAGGGGGACGCCTCTATCCAGCAGCAGGACACAAAACAGGCTAACGAAAAAAAAAGACTGGGTTCGAACCCACGATCTACAAATCGAGAATCGGGGCCATTGCCACTAGGCCACCACTGCTGTCATTATCTTACAGCTAGCTCAAAATAATCACGGTCCGATGAATCGTGACCACCCAAACGCAATATAAACATGCACTAAAACGAAAGACTACGTGCACAACAACAGAGTAACTACCGTTAGATTCGATTCTATTGTCGAGTGTAGCAAAGTGAAACAATGGCAACTAATTCTCGAGGCGGCAAATATAAGTTTGTCGCCGCCTGTGCCAAAACCGTAAACTGGTAAAATTTACAACCAACTGAATGAAATGAGAAACTAATATTAGTTTGCGAGGGTTGTCACTTCACACGTGTAGTATTTTCAACTATAAATACATACATACAAATAAATAATATTAAAGTGTCTGTCTGTAATGTCAAAATAACAGCTTTTTACAAAATGCATGTAAAAGTATAGACGGTCCTTATAACAATTTTTTTTACATTTCTTTCTGTTTAAAATTAAGAGAATTGGCCTTCAGACTGTGAACGTTCTTAAAATTACGAGAATTACCCCTCTGAAGTTATTAAGAGTAATTTAGGTTACTTTCTGACATCGACGCGAAGCCGTAGGCAGACAGGCCTACTGATAAATATTATGCTATTCTGCGATCTACGACAGCCCGTGTCATCCATGCTTTATCCCCGAGATACACGAGGCTAGCTTCTGAAGCCACGATAGTAAACTAGCAAGCTAGTAACTCTGGTTTCGTGTAAACAGAACTAGCTTCATTTCTAGGCTAGTAAGCTAGCGTCTCAAGGCATAGTTATTAAAAATTATTTTTAGCTAATTATTGCCCTCGGCTTCGCCTGTGTCGGAGATTATCCCACGGGAATGTAGTACCCTTCCCCAGAATGCCAAATTTTATCGAAATCTGTTCAGTGGTTTAGGCGTGAAAATAAAACATACAGAGTTGCTTTTGAACTTATAATATCAGTATGGATGATCATCCCGTTCGCATTCGTCGACGGTCACTGTTCCATACTTAATTATAGGATTTGGTGTAAATTGTCCATAGTTAAGATGTTAGTGACAATTCTAATAGGTTTGTGATGCCAAGTGCTGGTTTAGATCTTATATACGACAATATTGACCGAAAAATGTCTGGGAGTGCAATCTAATATGATTAGTTTAGTGGTTCGTTAATCATGCTAACAAGATAAGGGAAGATGCCTGTTCACTCTGCCTTCAAAGCGAGAGTGAACAGGCATCTTCTGGGCATGCTCGTTCCATCATAGACCATCATCAATCGCTTTCCATCAGGCGTGATGGAGGTCAAGAAGAGACCAATAAAAAAACATGTAAATAAGAAACAAGAATCAAAATGATTATGTTAGTAAAGATGATTTCGTACAACACATGCATATATAAAACTAACACCGTCTTCCCATGGGGGTAGGTAGAAACTACAGCATACCATCTGCTACGATCCTTACATACTCCTTTTGCAGCCTGTTGCAGTCGACTACTGGACATAGGCCTCTAACAGGCTGCGCCACAGCACCCTGTCCTCCGCCTTCCGCATCCAGTCTGTCCAGCCACCTTCTTTAGGTTGTCCGTTCATCTAGCTGGGGGGCATGCCACACTACGCTTGCCGATAGACGGTCTCCACTCCAGGACTCGTTTGCTCCAGCGGCCATCGGTCCTTCGACAAACATGGCCAGCCCACTGCCACTTCAGTTTGCTTAGTCTGCAAGCTACTTTGCTTCGTTTGTGCCGTCATACAATCTGCACGTGCGAATACTGCGCACTGGACCTTTCTGAAGAACATCCCCAATTAGGTCACTATACTATATCCTTCGCCTTGTAATATATTTTGTTGATCTGGTACAAATTCGACGTAATGATTGCCTCCTATTTCAGTTTTTCTCGTACAAAAGGCCCAAGTCCTCAATAAGTCCGTATGTTTATCTTCTAAAGCTGAAAGGTGTCATATTTGTTACAGTATGATATTGCCGGTGTCCGGTTTCACACAAAGTAGTCTCAACCTCCTTACAATAACCGTAGCTTTCAGATACTAGTTAATAAATAAGTCATCTTTTATTCCTGTCTCGTTGGTGTAGTGATCACAAGCGCTACTGCTGAGCATGAGGCCCTAGGTTCGATTTCCGGGTCGAGCAAAGTGTTATTAGGGTTTCCCGTCTGGATTTTCTTGGTAGCTGCCCGGAGTCTCGATTTGGGCACGATTGATGGAAATAGGCTCACCCCCTATTACATACAGGGTGGCAGGGACATCGACGCGCAAACTGTAACCATGGATTCAGCACATGATTTTAGACCCCATAGCATCGAAATTTTTCGTCGGTTATCAAAAAAAAAAATCTTCTGTTTCATAGAAAAGTGCAATACCTATGCGGTCAAAATGTATGGAAGAGCCATATTTTTTTATAATAACCGACGAAAAATTTCGACGCTATGGGGTTTAAACTCATGTGCTGGAATCCATGGTTACAGTTTGCGCGTCGATGTCCCTGCCACCCTGTATATGGCAAAATGAGGCAGAGGTGCACCTGTAGTACACATTATAGGTATTCCTCTGCATAACCCTTCGAGGAATACAGGCATGATGCTATGTTATGCGAATATATATATTTTTTTAATAGTAGTAGTCTTCGTTGGTGTAGTGGTCACAAGGGCGACTGCTAAGCATGCGGTCATGAGTTTGATCTTTATGACGACAAAGTGTTATTGGGATATTTCTATTGGAGTCTGAATTTTGTTGCTGGTTGCTTGGCAATAAGCTCGCATCGTGGCTTGTTCCTATTATACACATCTGCTTACCGTTTTTTGCTATTAAAGGACACTGAACGAGACCCAATAGAAGCTTTATTGTTATCACGTCTGGAGGCGTATAGTGAAAAAAAAAGCAATACGAAAGCAAGATGTTTACGTTTTGTTTATGTTTTTATGACATACTCAAGAAAGTGACAAGTTAGACCATTTTTGTCAGAAGCTGTCGAACTGAACTTTTGCGAACAAATCAAAATTAAATCTTTCGTCTCGAGATAACAATAAATAATGTTTATTTATTCAAAGTAATATAGTAAACTACTAAAATCCTACTAATATTATAAACGTGAAAGTTTGGATGGATGGATGGATGTTTGTTACTCTTTCACGTAAAAAGTACTAAACGGATATTAATGAAACTTTACAGTAATATAGCTTATACATCAGAATAACACATAGGATACTTTTTATCCCGATACTCCCACGGAATCGAAACTTATGCGGGTGAAACCGCGGGGCGCAGCTAGTGATATATAACTTTTTGTACAAAAGTTGAAGGCAAAAAATTATACAAACAAAAATATGAACTGTCTCTTAAACTGTAACAACCATCTGCTAGACTATATATTTCTTTTATTCTTACGTTAGAATGAAATCTAGAACTCATTAGAATTACTACCTAAATAGAACTACGGGCTCTAACCGAGTAAAACAGGGTAAACTTTTCCTCCCTAATCCGTCACTGTCTCCGCGTTAAGAAACAACGTGAATATGTTAATGGAAGGCATGTCGTCGCGATATGCCCAAACTGGGCATTTAGGAAGTACCTCGATCATAGTAACTAATTTCACGTGTCTAAGCTCCCTTTTGTTTTTTTATTTATTTATTTATTTATTAACTATGGATAACTTACAGCTAAAACAAACAGAATAAAAAAATATATGTGTTGTTAGCTAGTAATTTATTATAATCAATGAACTTTGCCTATTGCAGTCCACTGCTGGACATAGGCCCCTACCAGGCTGCGCCAGAACACCCGTAATACCAATACATGTAATGTAATAGGGGTTTTTTTTTTTTTGAGGATGGGAAATCATCAAATGACCCCTCCCGCTCTAGGTGGAGCGGAAGGGAGTCTCAGACTCTTACTGACTAAAACCCACCCGTGTTCCTTCCTTAGCCCTTTATGTTCCAGGGCAGCGGTAACCCTTTCGGACGATCCCGCTACCCCATGTATTAGGGGTTAAAGTATGAAATTGCCGATTTGTACTGAAAAATTGAAATTCGTTTTTTTTTAATTTAAATTTATTTATTTAATCATAATAATCACCATTATTATCTATACATTGCTGCCATCTAATAGGAAGGTCATTTATGCCTTTGCGATAGAACTTTCGTGGTCTAGATTCGACAAACTGTTTGAAAGCATTTTGTACTGCCTCCTGAGAAGAAAACTTTTTATCACGTAGAAAATTGTCCAAATCACGAAAAAAATGGTAGTCCGTTGGAGCAAGGTCTGCCGAATACGGAGGGTGACGAATGGTTTCTAATTGCAGTTGCTGTAGAGTTAAAACGGTTTCTCGTGCTGTATGAGGTCTCGCGTTATCATGGAGCAATAATGGTTAAGATCGATTCATGAGTCGGGGCTGTTTCACTGCTAGTTTTGCTATCATTGTTCGGAGTTCGGCACAGTAGACATCTGCCGTTATTGCTTGACCAGATCGGAGACAGCTATAGTGAATAACACCATGCTGAGACCACCAAACAGTTAGCATTACCTTTTTATTGGTAGGCTTTGCTTTAGGACACTGGTGCGGCGTTTGACCTGGGGTCAGCCATTGCATTTTTCGCTTACGGTTATCGTAAAGAATCCACTTTTCATCACTCATGTCACAATTCGATCCAATATTCCTTCATTTCTGTATCGATTCAACAAGGCAACACAAGTTTCAACACGCGTTTCTTTCTGCAGATCAGTCAAATCATGAGGCACCAATTTCTCATATTTTTTTATTTTATTGATTTGACGCAAATGAGTCAATATTGTTGGTAAGGTAACGTTAAACCATGCCGCTAATTCCTGGGTAGTTTGGCTCGGATCGGCTTCCACCATCTCTTTCAATTCATCGTTATTCACCAGTGTGGGCGGTCTTCCACGTGGTTCGTTCTTCAAATCAAAGTATCTATCACGAAAGCGTTTAAACCAAAATCGCACGGTGCGTTCATTACCAATCCCCTCTCCAAACGTAACATTGATATTGCGAGCTGTTTCTGCTGCGTTAGTTCCGCGTCGGAACTCGTATTCAAAAATAACTCGTATTTTCGAAGTATCCATCTTTCTTGTCTAAGCTGAATAAAAAAACAACTGAAAGTCGATAATCGAATGTTGCACATTTTTTAAAAGAAGAACTTCATAGGTACCATGTGAAAAAAGTTTCACTCAAAAATCTCAAACCATGAAGGTTCTATGTCAATTCGAAGTACCTATTACAATAAAACGGCAATTTCATACTTTAACCCCTATTATACATGTATGTATTTAATATAATACCTAGTGTAAATAGTTTGTAGTGTAATATATTGATTATGAGCATTTTAATGTTAATAATAAAAAAATAAAAAATAGTAGCCCACCTTTATCGGGAACAGGGTCCAAACTACAGGCGCGGCGGTCAGGCCTCCAGAAAGAGGAACCTCTTATCAATGCAGGTCATGTCCAGAAGTACCGCTTTCTAAATCAAGCCCTTGATCCAGCTGCCAAGGAAGCTGCCCAAGGAGTGCCTTCTGAGATGTTGGTCGAGGGTCTCGGGCTATTAAACCATTGGCTGTCACGACTATCGATCGCTGAGTCCACATCTAAATAAAATTTCACGTAGGCCTATATCTATAGGAACCAATTAATCTAGTGTCGTAAAGCGTTTTTAACCGACGAAAAAAAACGGAGGAGGTTCTCAAGTCGACGCGTATATTTTTTTTATTTTTTTTTATGTATGACCACGCATAACTATTTTTTTTTTGGTAAGGGTTCCCCAAAGTTGGTCCTATAAAAATTTAAATAGGGGTGATTTATTGTTGAATCACAGATTTGAATGCTGAGTTGTGTATTATTACTCTACTACAGTGCCACATATGCCTGCGGTTTTGCAAAAAATTAGTGGATTATAGCCATAAAAAAATATTAAAAAAAAAACTTTTTAACAAAAAAATTAAACCGCCGAAAAAACTGGAAAGCAAAAAATAATAAACCTTTTTTATTTAACCTTAATAACTCGGCGAGTCGGCGCCGAGTGATCTTTGTTTATTGATTGTTTGGCGCCGACTCAAAATTATTTAGGTATACTTACATTAGTTTAAGAACTTAGTACCTAATTAAGGTTAAATAAAAAAGGTTTATTATTTTTTGCTTTTCAGTTTTTTCGGCGGTTTAATTTTTTTGTTGAAAAGTATTTTGCATTGCTGTAAACATAATTACTTACTGAATTTAATTAATGTTAAACTTCTCTTGATGCGTGGTAATGAATGATGACGTACCCATAAAATAGACTTTTATGGGTTAGTGGCAATTACAAAGAACCCTTAACGGTTTGCTTCAACGTCACTAATTTTATATAGGACCATAAAGTCGTTAAAGTTAAAAACCTCAATCAATCTACCTAGGCTTTTTCAGATGTATGTTTGGGTCGGCTTCCAGTCTAACCGAATGCAGTTGAATACCAGTGTTTTACATGGAGCGTTTGCCTATCTGACCTCCACAACCCAGTTACTGGGTAACACGATACCTCTTGGCAAGACTGGTTGTCAGAATTTCAGGCTTCTACCTACCCGTAACGACTGTCAAAGATCTACAATTGACTGACAGCCGGGACCAACCCACGGAGGAGTCTCAGCATGTAATGGATGGTCACCCATCCACAGTTCGACCTCGGCAAGCGTTGTTTAACCTTGAAGATCGACCCTTGCGACTATTATTATATAGCCACGAGCCCCCCCTTCAATAAAAAAAACCTAATTGCAATTAATTGTATTTCTAGGTACAGTCAACCCTGACTATCATGTCCAAGTTCAGATTTCAACGATCTCTATAACCGTTGCTTTGAGAATTTCGCAAAGTCTGGGTCACATTTGAGTAGCACTTGGAATTAATAGAACATCGTCACAAAAGCTTACTCCTATTGGCACTAGCACGGCGCTTAACCCAATCACTACAATATGTCAAAATTAGATTCTTTTGATCCACATTTTCACTTTAAGAATAGAATGGAATATTCTTTATTGTACACCATACAAATTACAGAACATATATATATAAAATTAAAAAAAAGGGTGACAATGGGCGGTCTTATCGCTAAGAGCGATCTTTTAAAGACAACCTTTACGTGTCTTCACTTTACGTGTTGATGAAAACGTTTAGCCATGTAAAACGCATAGATAATTTCTGTTTACAGAGCCGTTAAAAGTTCAGATCAAATGCTTCGTTCATCAGACTGATGATTTGAAAACGTGGCTCGAACTCAAACGACCTTCAGAATTAATTGCGCAACGTCAACAAAAGTACTTACTAATTCCATGGCCTCAACTGTCATCTCTACATTCAATCGTCAAATTTGAATTCCGACTAACAATTTGAGGCGGATTGCTTCTATGAGCTAATGTACTGTGATGAGTTGATGACGTATCCATCTAGCCTTTGATTCCAAGCTCCGTACCGCACTCGTAATAGCCAAACTAAACTGAGCATACCATAACAATTCAAATGCGATCTCGTTTACAAACGGCACTGCGTATGACGTCACTCGCTAGTTGCATTATTTATGTGCCCGTTTTGTGTTGTCAGAATAGGGACTGGGACGGGGACTCGTGAATTGAGATTATATTTTACTTGAATAATTCATATGGGATGTTAAGGATTTTGTGAGTGGCGACTTTGTTAGCCGGCAGACATTTACATTTTAGTTGCTCAGGGACCCAGATTTTTTGTGTCAAAAGTTGACTAGGGTTACGTTCTTTAGTGAATGAATGGTTTAGATGTTGACCTTCATCCTAGTTTCGTCTTCTTCAATTAAAAATGTACACGTGTTTGGGTATGAATAAAGACGCCAGCACCTGGTGTATCCATGGCCTATTCAACTCATTTAAAATTAAAAACAGGGTCTTTCATCTCTGCTAGCCATTCAAGATGTAGAGCGTTGAAAACGGCGCAATTGTCTGAAACCTTGAGCTCTGAAATCGCGTATCGTCCTATTATAATGTCCCCCATTTGTGAATGACGCTTCACGTCCGATGCCGCGGGCTCGGTAGCAACACGGATGTTAGTTTTTTGGAAATGGCTTTTGAAAATATTAAGAAGTTCTCGGTATTTCGGCTGTTCATGTGTTACGTATGACGATATGAGGGGGGCGGGGTCCGAACAACTCTTATTTTTTAACCCCTGACAAAAACAGAGGGGTGTTATAAGTTTTTCTTACATGGGGAGGTTACAAAATCAAGAGTTTTTATCTTTTTACTACTTTTTCTTTTATACTGATCTTACATATGATTGAAAAGGGGGTTCATTCAAGTCTTATTTTTTTCTTTCGTATTATTACAGTGATGAAGTAATCTTTTAAGTTTTAAGGTTTTTGAGATCAATCCACTCTCATCTCCTAACTCCTAACACTTAAGTAGATACTTATGTATAGATATCAAACTCACGTGTAATTTATTACTATATTCTGATCTTCTTTACATTTATACTAGGTCGTTGTTTACCAAGTCAATGAAAAAGTGAATAAATACATACTTAAAAATTACAGCCTACTAATATTATAAACGCGAAAGTTTGTGAAGACCTTTTCACGCAAAAACTATTGAACAGATTTGAATGAAATTTGGCACACAGATAGTTTAAAACCAGGATTAACACATATGATACTTTTTATATTGATATTCCCACGGGATCGAGACTTATACAGGTGAAATCGAGAGGCGCTGCTAGTTAAAAATAAACTCGTGAGACAGGACCATTTACAATAAAATATTTTGTTTGTTTTTATCATCGTCGGTTTCGCAGCAACAGCAGAATTATTTTGGTTGTAAATGAAAAATAACACTTGTCCATTAGTCTTGACTCTTGCGAGCAGCTGTGACCCATCGGGCTTGTATTCGTTGTTGAAAAGACACTAGAAAATAATATTACTTAAATTATACATTAAGTTTTGTCAGTGTGTCAGTGCTCGTCGTATTGCTTTTTTAATTAAATAAAATTCAACACGTATTTGTAACATAGAAATCCTCTCATAGGTCGTCGGGTAGGAAAAGTGATACAGATATTTTAGGAAGCAATTTATCATTTGGCATGTAGCATTTAAATTACACTAACATTGCACTGACTTTTTATTTTAAATCAATGAAGCAAAAAAGACCTCTTTTGCCACCCAAATGTAATAAGTAGGTGAACTTTTGGTGAAATATAAATAAACCCAAGACTTTCCTGAAGTACGACCATGCCTGTTCTTCCCAAGCATGTACGCTCACCAGCCTCTTCCAGTAGCTAACTGTATATCTATGACAACTGAAGTCCCGGCTAAAGGCCTATTCAGACAGAGCTACACACACGCTAATGGTTTCGACATGTGATGTGCATTACGGTATCTACGACAAACTATTCTATAAGCGGTTTGATAAAACAATATTATTTGAGGAACTTCTTATGTAAGAATTGGGTGTTAATTATGATTTTGTAGGTACTTTTAAGGTATTGTGTGGCTACTACAGACTTTACAACAACTGCCGATCTATTCAGTAAAAATCTCTCCGTGAAAACTTAGGTGAAGTGAGCTTCAAGAGAGTTGTCAATACTGTCAATCTTTAGGATCAGTGCCCTAGTTGCGTAACACGCTTTCAATCTTTTAATCACAATCTGAATCATTTTGAAGGTTATTGCTTAACCATTGTTTCATATGTTCGAAAAATTTGTCTGCTTTTCTTTGCTTGTCTGATTACACCTTAGTTTTCACCATAGATATCCGTGGTTTTCACGGTGAGATTTTTACCGAACAGACCGGCTGTAAACAATTACTGTAAAGAAATAAATGGTGGGATTATAACCGATTCTGTACCCGATTCGCGTGATAGTCATCGGCTATTATCTAAAACACATGTTAGACGTACTATTTATGGAGCTATAAAATAACAAAGCATATCTTTCTTATTAGTATCTTGAGAGTTAGATCCTATCGGATGCTTATAAAGTAGTATATACCTCTATGTAAGTAATGCATATTTATGGTTACGAAAAAACCAAAGGCAACGTCCGTTACAGTGCAGGCGACGAAAGAGGCGTTCTTGACACCTGTCAGTTTCATACAGGCAAATACGTGTTTTGCGAATTTGATCTCTATTAGCTACTAGAATTGTCGCACTGACTAGACTGTAGTTTATGTGGACTTTTAGCTAGCATGCTGTCCCGTGGCAAGACATGTATCACGGAGTGTCCAAGAGAAATGTAACAAAATTCGTGAAATGTCTGTTGTTTGTTGGTGTGTTTGTTTTCTTCCTTCAAATCACGAGGAAAACAGCACTTTTGCGTAAAACCAGGTACTTCTTGGTCCGTGAATGAAGGTTTGCTTTGTATGAAGAAACTGGGCGTACAGTTTCTTCACACAAAGCACTAATGAGCTCATTAACAAACGCACGACTAGGTGCGCCCTTTGTAAAGGGAGCCCTACCAAGATGTAACATGCTGTATAACACGGGATGCGGAAGGGCTACACTGTCATGTTATACACACTTATGTTTGTGTTATGTGCAAGTAACTATCAAGCCATGGCGTGATTTTATTATTCAGTGAACAGACCACACATGCCATCAACATACATAATAAATTCAACGTTAATTACCAACTTTCTATACCTCATTATTATTCCCATCCTTGCCAACAATACCGCCCATTCACACCTACAGGAATCACGACACTGGAATACCCACCCACTTAATATTCATAACACTTCTAATAATATGAATTTTATATTCTCCTCTCGTTCAAGTCGGCTCGTCCGCGTGAACGAGGCATGGTGCCGGCGGAAAACGACCAATGCATTCGCAGCAAACTGTTTACAATAGGTACGGATGCGTGTATGAGTGACGTCGGTGTACCGTTGTGATTTACTAGCACTTGTACTGCATATTTGTGTCTAGGCGCGTCTGCCCGAGCTTTGAGTCTCCATTGATGCATTCCATGTCAGTGCGGTTAAACTCTATGCTTATTAGTTGGCGAATGGATATTTGCTCGTGTGCAGTCTGCATCGTAATGGCGAAGCGATAAAAGACGAATGCATTCCGTCTAAAATGTTTAGTATACACGTGGCTAGGAATGATGTGTACCGTTGTGAATGTTGATCAGTTTGTGGTCCTAGGCTAAGAGTAATGTACCCCATGCTTCATGTTGCTAGGCTATTTTACAAGTAACACGAGATCGCTTGGGCGGTACGTCCTGATACCAAATATGGTGACTATCTTTGTCTTCCAATTATTTCATTACTGTTCATAACATAGAACTCTCGTTTAATTTTAAGACAAGAAAACATGGTGTGATACGCGATATAGCATAATCATAGCCTATAATTTTCCCACTGCTGTGACACAGGGCTCCTCTCTTCGAGAGGGAGTGCGCTGTAATCTTGGTAGATGTCACATGTCTTCTTATGTTTGGGTTCGGCAGGACATGCCGGTTCCCTAACTAAAACCGACTGCAATCCCTTTCAGACGTTGGCTTAATTTTTCCAAAGGCAAATGAGTTGCGTGAGATTAAACCGTTACCAGAAAACTACGACCAGTTTCTAACATAGTGTGATGCGCGATATTATCCTAAAACTCATCTTCATTCATCAGCAAAACATCCATAAAATGCTCAAAGGTAAATAACATCGTCTTGTCTTGATAAACATTGGAGTCCCAAGCCAAAATGCGTCAGACTCAATATTGAGAGGGCTTTCGTATTACATTGAACACTAAGGAATTACAGCTCCTTGATTTACATTCGCTCCAGTCTGCATTGTAATTCCATCGTCGATAAAAGACGATGCATTCGGTGCAAATTGCTCTCAATATGTACAGATGCGTACGAGTGGGGGGAGAGTACCGTTTTAATGCTTAGTGTTGGGTAAATACTTCATATATCATTGAGGTGTGTCTGTGAGAGTGTTTTCGTGTCAGCTTCTGATGTCGTTATTATGATAGCCTGTGAATAACAGCTTGAATTTCGCTGTATCTTATTAAACTGGTAGGTGTTTAGAACAAAAAGCGTTGTTAGCAAAGAGAAAACAGTCAGCAAATGTGATGTAGGTATACGATTGAAGATTGACGGTAGGCCGGTTCACGTAAAGAAAACTTTTTCGGAGCTTTTGTGTTTGTGCTTTTGTGTGCATAATTGAATAAGAACACTCGACGAAGATGAAAAAAGTTAGCGTTAGAAAACGTACTTATCACGTAAATCTTAGCGGATCAGTTCTTGCACTCAAACCTCAAAATTAACTGTATTCTATCTCGCGTATGTTACAATATGGTGTACAATAAATCAAATTATTTATTCTTAACCTATCTTGATGTCTCTATTCTTTGATTCTTGTTAATAACAGCTTGAATTTCGCTGCATCTTATTATACTGGAAGTAACAAAAAGCGTTGTTAGCAAAGAGAAAACAGTCTGCGAATGTGATTGAGGTACCTATACGATTGAATATTGATTGGTTCGTTTTTTTTAGGAGCTTTTGTGATTGTACTTTTGTGTGCATAATTAAATAATACTGGTCGACGGAGACGTCACGGGAAAAAAGCTAGCATAAGGAAACGTAGTTACAAATAAATCTTTGCGGATACGTTCTCGCACTAACACTACCATTAGAACCTTAAAATTAACTGTATTCTATCTCATCTATGTAACTCTTATGATGTACAATAAAAAATCAAATGTTCACTTGATGATCTTATGAGTTATAACTGCGTCAGTGAGTGGAGTTCCCGCAACAGAACTTAGGACCAAATATATTTGAACTTTTTGCCATCGAAACGCTAAGAAGATAAATCAAAATGACACGTATATTATTGCCTACGGTATATCGTTTGATTTTAGTACAAGTTTTGTTTAGTACAAGCTGTCACAGCTTTCGCCACTAACAGGAAGTTGCAGAGGTCTATTCTAAAGCCACAAACGGTAATGTTATGTCTATGCCTTCGCTTATTCATGCCTATTCACCATAAAACTTTATAGACTTGCCCCACTGTCTAAAGTAGTTGCTTTGTGGTCTTACGATGTGTCATAGGAGGCTTAAACTATGTTGCTTAGGTCCTGTTTAGAGTTCAAAGTACAGCTATTGGATTTAATCTTCCTGGTTCCAAATGTAGGCACCTCTTGTTGTCTATATGATGTGTTAGTGGTCGTTACTTCCTTGTTAATTAAGTTAGTATCATCAGCTAAGTTTATCCTTCTAATATTATAAATGTGAAAATTCGGTTTGTTTGTATGTTGTGTTTATTATTCAATCACGCAAAAACGGCTTTACGGATTTAGATGACATTTGGCACACAGACAGTTTATAACCTGAATTAACACATATGATACTTCTTATCCCGGTAGTACGTTCCCGTGGGATAATATCCGACCTCCACGCAGGCGAAGCCGCGAGCAAACTGATAACAGACTTCAATTTTATCGCGTTACTAGCTAACGCAATAAAATTGAAGTCTGTTATCAAACGCTACAAAGAAAAGTCGGAGATAGTGTAGCTCCTTGTAAAGAATTAGTCTGGTGAAGTCTTACTCTCATCTCATTATGATTTCTGCCTTTGCTGGTTACCTTGCTAGTTTGTCAGTGAATTAAGGCACATGGACATTTTGAACCTCGTTTCTTAGATCAGGAACTAATCAGCAGTCAATAGGATTGCTACCGTTGCAGTTAGTACAATACGCGCAGGCAACACGCGGCTACAGTTACCTCTGCCGTTAACGCTTGTCGCTCATGTGTATGCACACTTAGGCGGTGGTAACAACAGCTGTCGTCAGGTAGACCACTGGCCTATCAGCCAGCTAATAATCAATACCAAAAAAACAGTCTGGCAGTTTGGGGACTACCGACAGAAGTGAAAACGTAACTTTACTGTAATGCAATTCTGTAAAAATCTCCCCGTGTAAACTTCGGTAAAGCGAGTTTGAAGTTAGCTGTCATTGCACCTGACGCTAGGGATTGACACTATTGCCAGGTTACTTCGCCTAAGTTTTCACGATGAGATTTTTACAGAACAGCCAATCTATTCTGTTAAAATTTCACCGTGAAAACTCAGGTAAAGTGAGCTGTCAATAGTCTCAAACCCTAGCGTTAGGTGGACTGACAGCTCACTTCACCTAAGTGTTCACGGTTAGATTTTTACAAAATCGATCGGTAGGTCGGCTGTTAACATTAGCATGTCGGTGACACGAACCCATAAGATTTTCCCTCACCAAAAATCAACGCGCCTGAAGTAGTTTTCACATCAAAAACATTGCTAGACAGAAATAAGTTGTAATTTTTTTTCCTTTCAAGTATTTGTTTTAGTTTTTTTTTCCATTAAGTCATTATTTTGAAATTACCGGAGGTAAATTATCAACCTCCACCAAAGCCATTTAAAGATGATTCATACGACAAAGTCGTTGCATAGTCGTGTAGTTGTCTGTGAACAGCCAATACATGTAGATTGCACGGGTGACGCAGATGTACCATTGAGAATACTGTAATGTGTATTAGTGTCTCAAGGTGCGTCTGTCTGTCTCATAGTGTTGTTATGTACTGTTGTCGTATAGGAGGTATGTAACTTTGTTTACATAAATGTATACCTAATGAACTTGTTCTGTGGGTGTGGGAAAATGTGTTGATACTTGCATATAAGAGCTTGGATGGGCTTGTGGCTAAGTAATCACAGCCGCATGGGTCGATCGATCAGGTTAAGCTAGGCTTGTTGCGGTTGATCCGTGGATGAGTGACCATCTTTACATTCCAAGACCCCTCCGTGCTGTCATTCGTGGATCTTTGACAGTCGTTACGGGCCGTCAGATGTCCGAAAGTCTGACAACCTGTCTTACCAAGGTTAAGACTAGTGAGTGTTACTATTACTAATTGAGCAAATAGCGAAATCTTATAGGCTAGGCTGTACTGTAACTGTAAACAACCAAACTTGTATAGTCTTAACTAACAAAATGTAACGTAAAATTAGTTACGTTACGTAGGCTTCATAAATATAATATAACAAAACAAAAAGTATATTCTAACTTGCATAAGGCAAAACAATTATTTTTCAGTCTGAAAGAATGATCTTAAAAAACAAATTGTATTAATAGTTTTACCACCTAACCTGGTTCGCAACTTACTGCAGATATAACCTGCCGCCGAAAAAGCCCTCCCAGCTTCAACACTAGTTGGTTTTATGGACATCATGTAGTCTTGAATAAGAGTTAAATAGCGACCTCTCTTGCCTTCAGCCTCATACTGACTCATCTCTTTTTTTAAAGTCCTTTCTAAGTCATTGTTGTGCCCCGGATTTATCTTTTTACAACATTCTTCTTTTTCTTCTGAAATTTGCTTTTCTTATTCTTCTCTTAGAGTCAATGTCGGTTGTGATTGAAGCGAGTCGTTTTCAGAATTCATTCTTACCGGTAAGAATGGCCGGGCCCGGTTTGCAATCACTAATAGGCAGTCGCTCCATGTAAAATACTGGTACTCAGCTACATCCGGTAAGACTGGAAGCTGACCCCAACATAATTGGGAAAAGGCTAGGCAGGCAGATTCGTTTTCACAGTTTTCTTTGAAAGAGTGTTCTGTAAAAGTCGAAACCAAAGTAAAGTTACTCAAATACTTGTTTGAAATAAATTGATAGTCTGGTTCAGACATTAAATTCAAACAGGCTAAGAACAAGCCCAGTCCCCTATTAAAAGTTACTACTTGTTAAAGACTTTAGTTCAAAGCACACATCATTTTTATCACCATTGAGAAAACATCAAACTCATCACTAGCAGAATACAATTGATAATTAATACTGACGTCACTAAGTTCACAAGAACATCGCACATAGGTGTAAGCTAGGTTTTTCCTTTGTACAGATGCCAGCAGGTCAAGCTATCCGAAACTGTCAAATTTTCCCAATCAACCTTGAACCTTAATGCATTAGCGATAAAGTTGAAAATCTATTAAAGAAATTTGACAGATTGTAGTAGCTTGATGTGATAGCGTCTGTACCATCAGTCATAGGTTATCGACATCCAACTCTTTTATATTTTTTTATTAGCACTCATTCTTCTGTCTGACGATGTTCAATAAGCCTTCTCCGCCATTTTCTAACACTACCGGTGTCATTGACCCTACAATACGAAATTCAAATTCGCGTATGGAACCGCAATCGGTAGGTTATATATACGCACAAAACTATGACGCATCGTTGCATTTGAAATAAAAGCAGAGAGTAAATATTTGATAGGGAACGAGGGATGACGCGACCGGACGGACGTATGTTGACTAGAATATTAATTACTTATGTAGTACCTACAGAGCTTTTGCCGTTTTCGAGCCAAAATGTTACTCATTTTTCCACGTTGCACCGGAAACGACGCGCGAACTGTGAACTACAAAATTTATATCCGTAAAAGCCTATTTTAATGATTTATTTCTCTTTGTTTACAGGTAAGCTGAGCAAAAAGTTTACTCCGGTGTAAGTAAAGTTGTTTCGAAGCAGAAAAAACAAACTTGAACTTTGAATACTTTTGCGTAACTTTAGTTTACTCGGTGTTCCGCAAATTGCCGAGTCGCTGGCATCGCATTCCACGTTCCGAGCAGATGGTTCGTATCTAGGCAGACACGCAAACTCTACCATGTACGCGAGTTCGAGCAAAATTGCACAGATGGCGTTGTTTTGATTTAGTTACTAATTTATTTTTCAATCGTTTTTTTTTTTGTTACCTTCGAATGATTATTGGATAAAACAAGCTTCTTAGTATAAAAAAGCTTGTGTAAAAAAAAGTGATTCACAAAAACCTGTTTAGCAACAAAAGTTAACAAACAGTTTGATAATCATGTAATTTTCATAATAATTGCACGAAGAAATATATACCTAATCTTTTAATTTATTTCTTTCTTCGTTGAATTAATTATACAGTCTTCGTTGTACCTCGTTATAATCGCGTGTCTATTCATAACAAAATGATTAAAAATACAAAGTTTTCTACAAAATGTCAGCTTTCGAGGGAAAAAGGACCAATATTGTTTCAAAAAACCTTTGTTAATTAGATCTTTCTTGCATTTTGTATTTAGTACCTAAATAGGTCTGCAGATCTAACGCCTTAAAGATAAGAATGTAGCTTTAGTAAAGTAAAGGTTCTTTAGGTCTTTAATTCTTTAAACATAATTATTAAACTTCCATTGCAAAGCAACTCATTGTAAAACCAACTAAAGTTTGAATGAGCATATTACTTTGGTTGATATTCATCGAAACCGACCAGTCGTAGATACTAAGCGGTTCTCTTCCACATTTATTATGCGTACGGCCAAAGTGTAGGACTCTCTGCCAGCGTCTGAGTTCCTTCCACATGTAACCCGTCTTCAAAGCAAAAGTGATTATCATCTCAGCATCTTCTGAACATGCTCGTTCCATCGTAGACCTCATCCATCGCTTTCCATCAGGCGAGATCCAGCACCCTAATTGCGTAACAAACTATCTATATCAATCTGAATCATTTTGAAGGATATTGCTAATTAATTGCTTCATATGTTCAAAAAATGTCTGCTTAACAACGTAAATAACGCAATGAATGTTGTTGAACTGTCAAAATGAAACCCACGCAATAGGGTAGTTGCCTGGGTAAAAAAATAATTATTATATTTAGTCCAGCAGTTAGATTATCGAAAAATAATGGACACGTATTTTTTCTTTGGTCAATCAAACAACAAAAGACAAAGCGCGTCAAAGTTTGGGAGGGGACGGTCGTGACGTCACTTGCTTGCTTAAATGTCTCAAGGAATTAGTAACGTCACGCGGAACTTTACCGGGCGATATCTTCATCATTATTTATATAATTGCCTAAAGAAAAAATATGGGTTCAATATTTTTTGATAATCTAACTCACGGACTAATTAGAATTTTTCAGGAAAATAGCCTATTACCCCGCAGGTCAAGAGCAGGCTCATTCCGCAATACAATAATAATAATATTTGGCATTAGTTCCTAGTTTTCAACACCTAGACACGAGACTTACAGTTACATCACCCAATAAGGTCCTATATCCCAAAGCAGTGCAGTGCAGAGCAGTGCTCCTCTCCAAACAAAACAATTAATATTCATCTTTCATATTTTACCTCGCGATTGTTGAATTCTTATATCCTTATATCCTGCGACCCTATGCATTTCTTATGATACCCGACTCGGAAAGCTTTTGAGACAAATGTACTGCCATTTAAATGGAATATTCAGTATTGTAGCATCCATTGTAGAAATTTCTTATTCACTGTTTAAGCGAAATACTTGAAGAGCGTGGGTAGCTCCAGTACTTGTGAGCCTGATAGCTTGTTGAATTGGCTATGTAGATATTATTGGGAAGCTGAAAGTGAATATTTTTATGTATATGACTGAGAGATTTAGGTTTTGATATTTGTGAAAGGCAAGTGAGGTTTCTGAGGAAGAGTGCGTGCCTCTGATTCTATTATTGAAGTGATAACAGAAGGCCGAGACTCGTAATCAAAATCTAGTCGCAATCTCATCTCAGCGACAATCAATGTCAAAACCTTATCAAAAATGTAGGGAAATCAGAGGTATTTTCGACAGAATGAGTCTGAGACGAGAAGGCCAATTCTTTTTTTGTGCATGACACTTATTTCTACCTACATTAATTTGACTGCATTGTCTTAACCATATCACATAGTTGTTATTTTTTTTTTTCACCTTATTGCTTAGCTAGCCAGCTCTCAAAATAACTGACCCACCCATAAAAAGACAATTCAGTCATCTTTTTTTTATCTCCTTCAAGAATTCCTTCATTACGCGCCAAGCTGAACTGAAGCTTTCCTCACATGTATCTATAAAGCCTCTCATTGCTTCATCAATCCCAATTAAAAGAAAAATCACCACCATGTCGAATTGAATCTGTAAAAGTAAAACTGCAGATCTGCAGATTCAGATTGCATTTAAATGTTACATTTAAGTCGTCCAATGGCTCGGAAATGGTTGAGGGAAAACCTTCGGGAGCATTAAAATATGTAACGGGCAAAAATAACAGATGGTCTCCCGTAAGGTAACGAACTGTAAGATGTATACTGCGTTCGGGATTTAGTTTCCAAACATGTAAACAAATATATGTTTTTGGAAAAACAACTTTAATCACCACACATTTAATTCAGTTTCTACCACAACTTCAGTTTTTTCAATAACTTTTTGAACAGTACTTGTCATTCTGATATCAACTTAATTAGACATTAACATAAAGTTGATATTTGTTTAAATGGTAATAACATCAATTGTAAACAAGGATTTGAATAGACTGGGTACCTCTCCTCACAAAAGAGGACCCATGGGCTCCCCACAATGTTAGCTCCGGGATATGTAAGTTGTTTGCCTAAAACATTGTTATTTACTTATCATTTTTGTGGCACATCTGCGGATAATCGAGGTTTGTTGACGAAACAAAAGTGTCCTTTGAAAAGGACAAAGGATACGCTTTATGTATGTTTTTTGTGTATTTTATGTAAGTTATACCTAAATATGGAATTGGTCATGTGAATTGTTTGTTACCCATCATCTGCCTAGGTCTTTTCCTAACTATAATGGGGTCGGGTTCCCGTCTATTTGTTTGTTACTAACGATACTTTATTCCTTATTAACCTAAAAGTACTTTAGGGAAGTATTCAAGTATGACACAGTTAATAATGTAGGTCAATACGTTTAAAATCTGACCTAGATTTTTCCATAGCAACCGTCACTATCTACGAACAGAAGGAAGTCTAGATAATAGGCTATTTTCCTAAAAAAATCGAATTAGTCCGTCAGTTAGATTATCAAAAAATATTGAAACCGTATTTTTTCTTTTGTCAATTATATAAAAAATGATGAAGGTATCGCCTGTTAAAGTTCCGCGTGACGTCAGTTGCTTGCGACACTTTTGCAAGCAAGTAACGTCACGACCCCCTACTCCCAAATTTTGACGCGCTTTATCTTTGTCATTTTTTGTTTAATTGACAAAAGAAAAAATACGTGTCCATTATTTTTCGATAATCTAACTGACGGACTAAACATAATAATTATTTTTTTACCCTGGCAACTACCCTATTACTTCATTCCTTCGTGATTTTGATGCACCCTTAAAACTCCTTTGACTAGCCTTTTCCCAACTATTTTGGGGTCGACTCCAAGTCTAGCCGGATGCAGCTGAATACCAGAACACCATTTTCCATGAAACAGAATACCATTTTACATGAAGCGATTGCCTATCTGACTTCCACAAGCTAGTTACTGGGTAACACGGTACCCTTGCTCTACGCACCCTGCACCCTGGAAAACACAAAGCAGAAATCAAAATCGTTTCAAAGTCTAATCATTTATTTTCAATAGCCACATAACAGGCACTTTAGAATTGATTCTAGTCGGCCCTTCGAAAAGGTAGTTTTGTAATATTGTATGGAGAAGAATGAGCAAGAAACGCCACTGTTACTCTTTTAAAATGTTTTACAGTATTTTGTACACACTAATTATATAATTATATGTGAAGGCGATGCACCTGAAATAAAATTACCATACAACAATAGGTAAAAGAAAAAATGAAGCAATGACTCTAGATTACCCTATGGCTAGGACCAGAATGTATGTTTAAAGCCCTAATTAGTCATCAATACGAAAGCTTTCTATCACCTGACACATTACCTACTAACGACAACCACCATAGCAAAGACACATACCCAAAGATCATTACTCAAAGAAGGTCCTGACAAATCGTTTCTACTTCATTGAATGATTGATTCATTCGTTCGATATTAGGCAGCCAACAGGTGAACGATGAACGGTGAACCTCTGATTTACTAACTCTTAATGCTTTTCCAAATCACTCGAGCCTTTGGCTTTCCCTTTTCAAAAGCATGTGACGGGGGTCTTGTCCAAATGTGAATTGGGTCCGTTGAGACGATTTAGGGCTTAAGTCGATGTGAGATGAACGGAGTTGGGTTCTGATGATTGATTCTTTGAGGAGCAGCTTCTTTTGATGTATTGTTGTTAATGAGTTATGAAAGAGGTAGGAAGAAGAAATAATCATATAATCGCACATGTATTCCTCGAAGAGAAATTTGGGATATATGTATAATCTGACGCGCATTCGGGTAATCAAATCAAATCATTGTAAAGTGTAAGGAATAAACCAGTATAAAATTGACACCATATTTACAAATTATAAATCATATATTACAAATTATAAATTACTAGCAGCGCCCCGCGGTTTCACCCGCATAAGTGTCGATTCCTTGGGAATATCGGCATAAAAAACCCCTTCCTCTGTGTATATCCTATGTGTTATTCTGATGTATAAGCTATATTACTATAAAGTTTCAACAAAATCCGTTCAGTAGTTCTCCATCCTCACAAACTTTTGCGTTTATAATATTAGAAGGAAGCAGGAAAGTATTACAAAACCTTGTGTCCTTGTTACTATACTGAATAGTATTAAGGACACAAATCAAGACTTCATACTGCTAATGATTCAAATGAAAAATCTATCTAACACGGCGACCGAATCGAATCCTGCACCGCACAGCTGTCGCACTGTGTGCACTAAACCTATCATCGCTTTCCCCAAAGTTTGCCATAACTTATGGTCCTGCGCTATTACGATATTTAATTATACGAATAAACAAAAACAAATAGCAACAGGCTCGGCCCCTATTAAATGGGACTTAAACAAAACTGGGGAAATGTGGGTCTACTACAGGGTGGCACGCATCGACGCACAACCTGTTACCATGGATTAAGTACATAATTTTGCGCTGCTGAGCGGTGGGGTCCTGGGTTTGATTCCAAGGTCGGGTAAAAGTGTTATCGGGTTTTCCATTAGGAATTTCTCAGTAACAGTCCGGAGTTTTAAGTTGGCGGTTTAATACCCCCGTGCCTCAGAAAGCACGTAAAGCCGCTGGTCCTGCGCCTGATCTCTCCCCGGTCGTGTCGGATTGCCGTCCCATCGGACTATGAGAGTAAAGGAACAGAGAGTGCACCTGTGTTTACACACACAGGTGCACAATCTCCTGCGTACCTGGCTAATCTCCGTTGAGATGGCCACCATGACCGAAATGGGTCGGGAGGCTATTATTTATTACTTACATAATTTTGAACCCCCATGCGTTAGGTGTGATGTGTAAAAAACACATTTCATATATCATTCCAGCCTTGTCCCAACTATGTTGGGGTCGGCTTCCAGTCTAACCGGATGCAGCTGAATACCAGTATTTTACATGGAGCGACTGCCTATCTGACCTCCACAACCCAGTTACTGGGTAATACGATAACCCTAGGTAAGACTAGTTGTCAGACTTTGGGGCTACTGACGACCCGGAGGAATGGCAGCCGGGACCAACGGCTTAACGTGCTTTCCGAGGCATGGAGGGGTCTTGGTATGCGAAGACGGTCAGTGGTCACCCATCCACGGACAAACCGCGGCAAGCGTAGCTTAACCTAATCGATTGACCCGTGCGGCTGTTATTACTTAGCAAGTCACAGGCCCCTCACATTTCATGTTCCTCCGTGCATCAAAAACTCTTCAGTAATTAAAGTTTAATTAATAAAACGTTAATTGGTTTACAATTGTTTATTGACTATGGAACTTTCTAAATTAGTTTGCCTTCTTTAATTAGGGACGTATATTTACGAAGTTTCAGTCCAACTTATTATTCATAGTTTCATTACGGAGTTAAACAGGCCAAGTCGGAAAATTAAAAACTAGGCAGTATTTTATAGTGCACTGAAAGTAAAACTACCTATTTATTGTAGACTAGTTTAGTTTTAGTTACGTTTGGTTCTTGGTTTTAAGTCCTACTAATATTATAAACGCGAAGGTTTGGATGGATGGATGTTTGTTACTGTTTCACGCAAAAACTACTGAACGGATTTGGATGAAATTTAGCACACCTACGGTAGCGAAACTTATTCGGGTGAAACCGCGGGACGCTGCTAGTCTTCTATAAAATTACGCTCACAGAATAAGCAATAAACCACATTCCAAAAGTTTCTTTTTAAGATCTCGAAACATATAGGTTCTTATTTGAAAAGATTGTCATGTTGTTAACATCGTGCAACATTATTTTTATTCTATATTTATATTTTCTTGAACCACCTCATAAATAGCATTTCTAGTAATTACTTATACTTACTAATAATAAAGCTGAAGAGTTTGTTGGTTTGAACGCGCTAATCTCTGGAACTACCAGCCGGATTTGAAAAACTCTTTAAGCATTAGATAGCCCAATTCTTAAGGAAGGCTTTAGGCTATATAACATAACGCTAGGACTCTTAGGGGCCGAGCAAAAAAAAAAAAGTAAAACGAACTAATAACGCGGACAGGACGGGGTGGGTCGGCGGAATCAGAAATTTTACGCGGACGAAGTCGTAGGAAGAAGCTAGTGTTCAATACATAGAATTTATCCTAGATACGTAAGTAATATTAATGTGGCTCTCCCCTCGCAAGAAGCTTTCCTAGGAAAAGATTGTGTGTCATAAACTATGATTTTTCTCTATGAATATTATGGCAGTTGAGTGCTGAAGGCAAAAAGCCCGGGAGGGACAAATAAATTGCTCTATTGTCTATTCATAACCTTTTTCTTATTACGCACTATTTGATTATTGGCTGCTCTTTCTTTCTTGATAGTTTTGTGTACTTTGGTTGTTCTTTTTGTTGTTTAATATATGAGTATTGATTATGTTTTCTTTGGTTTAGGGCTGATTTTTCAATCATCTGATAACTTTATTTGAGGAATAATTTTGAATTTTTTACAGTTATTTTATACAAAAACTGTCAAACGACAGTTTTATTCCTGGAATAAAAGCTATCTGGCGATGGAAAAATCAGCCCTTAGGGTTAGATGTCGGCTTTAGTTCAAATACAAGTAAAGTAGAGCAATGGTTCCCCGAGCCGAACTCTCGCCGAGTTCCACAACTCCCTCGCGGAGTTGAGAGTCGTCGTCGTCGGGTTCCGTTCCCTCCCCGTGCTCGTCCTCGGGGACTTCAATGCCAAGAATGTGGCTTGGGGTTCCCGGCATACGGACACACGGGGCAGAATGGTGGAGGACTGGGCTCTGGAGACAGGCCTGGTCGTCCTGAACCGGGGTTCGGTCCCAACATGCGTGCGGATGCGGGGTGAATCAGTGGTGGACATCTCGTTCGCCAGCCCCGCCCTGTCGCCGCATGTCGTCAACTGGCGTGTCTTGGAGGAGGTGGAGACCTATTCCGACCACCGGTATATCCGGTTCGAAGTCTCCGCCCAGACCTCGAGCGCGCCGGTCCGACCGACCCTGGGTGGTCCGCGGTGGGTGCTGAAGCAGCTGGACCGGGAGCTCCTCCTGGAAGCCTCGATCGTGCAGGCCTGGGTGTCATCACCGGACAGGCCTGCTGACATCAACGACGAGGCAGAGTGGTTCCGGGAGGCCATGTCCGAAATATGTGACGTGGCAATGCCCCGGGTCCGGCCCGGACGCGCCCGGCGCCAGGTGTACTGGTGGTCGCCGGAGTTGACGTCTCTGCGCGAGGCGTGCGTGGCTGCGCGACGCCGGTACACCAGGCACCGCAGGCTCCGTATCCGCTCTCCGGATACGGAAGCCGTGCAGGCGGAGCTGTACGAGGGGTACAGAGCGGCGAAGACCGCCCTCCGAGCGGAGATCTTGCGGGCCAGGGAGCTGGCCCGCGAGGAGTCGCTGGGGACTCTGAACAGAGACCCGTGGGGACGCCCCTACAAGATGGTGCGGGATAAACTCCGCCCATGGGCTCCCCCGCTGACGCCGAGTCTCCGGCCCCAGCTCGTGGAGGACGTGGTGAGCGCTCTGTTCCCTTCGCGTGGGGAACATACTCCCCCGTCCATGGCTCCGCCTCCTGCGATGCCAGATGCGGACCACACCGACGACGACGACGATGCTCCGGAGGTGACCGAGGTAGAGTTGAGAGTGGCGGTACGTAGGCTGAATGCTAGAAACACCGCCCCAGGACCCGACGGCTTACCTGGAAAAGCCTGGGTCCTGGCCTTGGAGGCTCTCGGGCCTCGACTAAGGGGGCTACTAAGCGCATGCTTGGAGAGGGGCCGGTTCCCACTTCGTTGGAAGACGGGGAAACTGGTCCTCATCAAGAAGCCGGGGCGCCCTGCGGACTCTCCATCCGCTTACCGGCCCATCGTGCTGCTCGACGAGGTGGGCAAGCTCTTTGAAAGAGTAATTGCAGACCGCCTTGCCGGGCAGCTGGTGCGGGTGGGGCCGGATTTGGTGGACAGCCAGTTTGGTTTCCGCAGGGGGCGCTCTACGGTGGATGCCATCATGCGCGTGCGAGCCCTCACGACGGAGGATGCTGTGGCCCGGGGTGGGGTTGTCTTGGCGGTGTCTCTAGACATCGCCAATGCCTTCAATACCCTGCCCTGGAGTTGCATCAGGGAGGCACTCGGGTATCACCGGATGCCGACCTACCTCCGTCGCATTGTCGAGGCCTATTTGACGGACAATGCCGTCATCTACCCCGGTCACCGGGGAGAGTGGAACCGGCGAGAGATGTCGTGCGGTGTCCCACAGGGATCGGTCCTAGGGCCGCATCTGTGGGATATCGGGTACAACTGGGTGCTGCGCGCCGACCTCCCTGATGGCGTCAGCGTAGTTTGCTACGCTGACGACACGCTGGTCCTGGCGCAGGGGAGGTCGCACTAGGCGGCGGCCGAAGCAGCGACACGCGGCGTTGCGACAATTGTCGAGAGGATCCGGCAATTGGGACTCGAAGTGGCATTGCACAAATCTGAGGCCATGTGTTTTCATGGTCCTCGGGACGCGCCACCGTCGGGTTCACAAATAACGGCGGGAGGGGTTCACATCGGCGTCGAGCTGACGATGAAGTACCTGGGACTCGTCCTCGACAGCCGGTGGAATTTCGTGGAGCACTTCCGACGTTTGGCTCCCAGACTGGAGCGGGCCGGGGCTGCCTTGAGGCGGCTCCTTCCCAATCTAGGGGGACCAAACGCCTCCTGCCGGAGGCTCTATGCGGGGGTCGTGCGGGCCATGGCCCTTTACGGGGCACCGATATGGGCGCGATCTTTGAGGCGGCGACCAGCCCGCCGGTTGATCGCGTCCCAAAGGGTCATGGCTGTCCGGCTCATTCGAGGATACCGCACGGTCTCCGCTGAGGCGGCGAGCCTCCTTGCCGGATTGCCGCCATGGGATCTGGAGGCCAAAGTCCTCGCCCACATATGGGAGTGGCGAGAGGAGCCAAAACGCCGGGGCGTTGCTCCGCTACCGCGAGAAATCACGGCACAGCGGACAGAGCTCCGGCGGGATCTCATAGCGGCATGGAGAGTGCGATTGTCGCAACCCAGCGCTGGGCACGCCACAATTGCGGCGATAAGTCCCCTCTTTGAGGAGTGGCTAGAGAGGCGCCACGGCGCCCTCACCTTCCGCCTGACGCAGGTCCTCACCGGACACGGTTGTTTCGGGAGGTTCCTGTTCAGGATAAAGCGGGAGGAAACGCCAGGGTGTCACCACTGTGGGGATCGCCCGGAGGACACGGTGGAGCATACGGTGGAGGTCTGCCCGGCTTGGGCGGGACCCCGCCGTGTCCTCTTGGCGGCGATCGGCGGCGGCGACCTCTCGCGTCCGGCCCTCATACAGGCCATGGTCCGGAGCGAGAGTGAATGGGAGGCCGTCACCTCCTTCTGCGAAGCAGTTATGCTCGCGAAGGAGGAGGCGGAGCGTGCGAGGGAGAGGCAATCGCTGCACCCTCGCGCTCCTAGCCGCCGCAGGAGACGCCCTGGACGGGAGTCAACAGCCGACTCCCGGCCACCGTAGGCGCGGGCTTGCGGGCGGCGAGCTATGGGCAGCTCGCCGCCCGGTAAGGACCAGGCCCGGGTCGACGGCGCGTTGTGTTCCACGCGCGCCTCAAAGAGCTGTCAGCACGAACTGACGGGGTCCGCTAGGGCCGATGCCGCCGGGGCTGCGGGCTGTTCGAAAGAGATACCGTGGCCCCTGGCACAGGCAACTGAAGGAACACGGGTGGGTTTTAGTCAGTAAAAGTCTGACACTCCCTTCTGCTCCGCCCAGAGCGGGAGGAGTCATTTGATGATTTCCCACCCAGAAAAAAAAAAAAAAAAAAAAAGTAGAGCAATGGTGGCCTAGTGGTAACGGTATGTAGGTCGTAGGTTCGTACTGAGACAGGCACTTTTATTTGTGTCATTTATTTCAGCATTTCTTAAACCGGTGAAGGAAAACATCGTGAGGAAATCGGCATGTCCTAGAACCAAAAAAATCGAAGACATGTGACATTAACAACCTGCACTGGATTCTTGTGGTGGATTACGGCTCACTCCCTCTTCCAGAGAAGCTTGTGTCCCAGCAGTGGGAACGTTATAGGCTGATTATGCTATGATGACAACTAAATTAGGTTAGTTTCAAAGTATAAATATTTGGGTAAAGATAAGATATAACGATATATTCCCCGAGGGGTTAAGTTAGAACGGTTTTATTTTAGTTATATTTAAATCCCATGTAATACAGGCAAAAATTAAATAAGGGAGCGAGTCTATTCCCATCAACCGGGCACAAAAGACCAAATCAAGACTGCTACTGAGAAATTCCCAATGGAAACACCCAACAACAATGCCCGTACTGGGAATGGAGCCCACGGCCTCAAATACAGCAGTAGCTCTTGCGACCACTAGGCCAATGAGACAGTCCGGTGAATATTTGTAGTAGCCAATGTACAAAAACGTTATATCGCGGTTTGTACACTGGCTTTATTGTTCTCTAAAAAACAAGAGAACAATAAAGCCTGTGTACCTATTTATCTCATTAACTAAGTACCTTTGATATCAGAAGGCCAATTCTCGTAATTTAAAACGTTCAAAATCTAGTCTCAGTCTCATCTCGGTGACAAACAAATGTCAAAAACCTGTCAAAATGTAGAGAAATTACAGGTATTTTTGACAGATTGAGACTGAGATCAGACTGTGAACGTTCTTAAAATTAGAAGAATTGCCCCTCTGATTCACTAACGAAGCCTCTCCTAGACATACACCTACAACATACTTTCACATTACCCCCAAGGTCCCAGACACATGTCACCAAACAGAACTTATCACAACTTTATCCCATAATCCCGGTCTTTATTCTTCGTTGTCCAAATCCTAATATTTGCTAAGCCTTGTCTTATTCCCACCAATAATAAGTGTGTCCCTTATTTGGAACATTGGGACGTTGGGACGTTAGTTGAATTCTTGGCAGGGGTGAGACAGTAAGGGGTGAGACCGTGGTGGTACATCTGCATAAATACGTAAAGCGGTCACGTTCGAGCCGACGACCACGCGTTTAACTTGTATCGTCTATGGACAAGGCGGGCTCGTTTAAACGGGCGAGTTCGGAGAGGCGAGTAGCTGGCGCGAGATAATGTTTTGTTGGTGAAGTCTTTTGTCGTGTGAACCCGTTGGTTCATAAGAAAAATACATTCGAAACGACGGTAAATGTAATCGTGAAAACTGTTGAGCGCTTACATGCAAACGGCTTCTAGTAGGCCAGCGCTGGACGAGTTTTTTTTTTTTTTTGGACGGGTTAACTGGCAAAAACAGTTGTTTAATGAGGGAATAGTTCGTGCAGTTGTTAGCAACGAACTTGAGGCAGTTGGGCAGCAATTTTATCGCTTATCAGTTTCATAATATACCAACCTGGTAAGTTCGTAACATGAAAATGAGATGATCGCACAATATCATGAATATTGATTGATTGCTATCACCTTATTCTTAATCGCTGGAAAATTTTATAATGAAACGTACGTACGAGAAAACGTTCTTATCGATTGATTTTGCGATGGCGATTACAATATTACTATCATACTTTCCTACACTATTCTATTCTTACTCAGTACAGTGTTATATCGATAAAACTCTTCGGTTTTACTCAGAATATAATTTACACAAATTGTACCACATTCAGTAACAAAATGCACGCATAGAAAACTGTGTACCTAATTACCTACTTTACACTATCTAGACTCATGCGATTTCGTATCGATAAAACTCTTCGGTTTTACTCTGAATTGAAACCACACAAGTTGTAACACATTCTGTAATAAAAACCACGCCTAGAATGTTGTAAAAACTGTCTAGTTGTTTCGGAAAACTAGCCTAGCGTGTTAGACTGAACTAACAACTTGACGTCTTGATGTACCGCGTCGTAACTTTCGAGGCGAATGTGTTAATGTGCCAAACACATTAATAAATCAATTTGATTTCAAATCAATACAGCCTATCTAGTATTTAGCGTAATTGAGGGCACTTTACTTAATTTACTCTAAAACTAATTTGGCATGATAGATCTACATTAATATTAGCTTTAGTTGTGTATTTAGTTCAGCAAATATGTTAATGTTTATTCATGATGTTAGGTAAACTGATTAAGATAGGACTGGTTGGGGGTTCTAACAAACTCCTATTTTCAATTTACTGAAATCACACACCGTTCGAAGGTAACATGTTTTCCAACACCATTTAGTTAGGTAGATGGTTTTCACGTGTTTTTTTTCCTACCAATTTTACCCCTATATCGAGCCAGGATAAATCTAGATGGGCCAGAATCGTCATACAATGGGTGCCTGAAGACGGGCGTCGTCGCCTAGGCAGGCTTAAGAAATGCTGGCATGACAATTTGGCCAAGTTCCTAAACGATTGGTCGAAGAAGGCACAGAACAAGGAAAAGTAAAAAAAATATGGTCCCAGACCTTTGTCTAGCGGTAGGACGACATAGGTCAAACGAAAAAAAAAAGTCGACCCAGAAAAAAATTCTTTCTAGTAAATTAATTTCTTTTGTGTAAATTATTACTTAATTTTCGGCTATTCTTATTCAAGTTAGCACGTCCATGCAAACGAATCATAAGAACAAAACAGTTCTTACAGGCTCCTTCAAACTAAAAAAGACTTCCGCCAGCATTATCAAGTATAGGAAAGTGAACTTGCCCTACTGAACGCAGTGACGCCCGTGTCACGGCGCCTTTATTTTCTATTTCCAAGGCGGCGCGGCCAGAGAAACACCACGGCTAATCGTCCGCCCGTTTCCCGCCCCGCCCCACTAGGGATGTGCCTTGCTTCGTCTCCGTCTACGATACGGGTACGAAACTTTGTGAATGCGAACTAAGTAGTAGGTGGTCAAACTTACTTGGATGACCTTAAAAGGCTGCAAAGGCGGGATGATCAACTGGGTGTTGTGGCGCAAATTGGACAGGCCTAAATCCAGCAGTGGACTAAATAGGCCGAGTTAATTGAATATTAAGATAGTAGAGAGTAAAAATATATATGTAAATACACCACAGCCTACCTGCAGTATTGTCTCTCCTTTCTCTCTAAATCCATCCAAAGGTTGTCTTTAAAAGATCGCTTTTAGCAATAAGACCGCCCAGTGTGTCAACCCTTTGCAAAATTTCTACAATTACTTCTGTAATATTTATGGTATACATAATAAAGAGTATTCTATTCTAAAAATTGCAGCTAAACATTTGTTTTTTTATACATTGGTGATTTTTCTATAAATATTTTATAGTTTTATGGCAAATTGATTACTTATTTATTACGCTTACAGTATTGATATTTTCTTTGGTGATACTTAATATCGATGTTACCAAATAAAAACGAAAAAACCTTAAGCCATTTATCGATATACGAGTACCGCCAGCTCCCACCCCTAACTGTCTTGATGTGTCCCGGCAAGTAACGTGTTCTTTTAGTGGTTTGTCCTACGCTTTTCTACCTGCTTCTAACAGATCAGTTTACTTACATACTTGCTCCTATACATATTGTATGTGTACTAGTATA
Source organism: Apamea epomidion (assembly GCA_947507525.1). Lineage (NCBI taxonomy): Eukaryota > Metazoa > Arthropoda > Insecta > Lepidoptera > Noctuidae > Apamea > Apamea epomidion. Next base: position 14,846,583 of record OX382228.1, on the reverse strand, counting down.
CATGTGTGTGTGAGATTAGATATTACGTCTCTTTTTGAATATTTTAACAGATAAAAACTTCAGAATTTAAATAGAGTTTTGTACTGAAAGTTTTAGTATGAGATTGTTTTGCTTTTAATTGCTAAATGGAGCTAATTGTTTCGTATCATATTCCTATTGTTTTATTAACGTTTTAATTAAAGTAATTGCTTGTTTTTGATCTGGTTTGTGAATATTAAAATGGAGGTAATTTATTTGATGTCTGATCTAGTTTTTATTGCGAAATTTTAATGGCGGGTGCGTGGAATGGGAAACAAAATGGCGAATTGATATTGTGTACGATAATAATAATGTCAGCCTGTAGTTAACCCATTCATATATCACATAAATGAAGAACTATTTTTACAAAATAATGTTTTTGTGCCGAGTTGATAACCAAGCTTATTTATTATATAATATGTCATAAGTATATAGTACAATTAGCTTAAGATTTACACAGTCACCAATTATAGGATACTCTGTTCATTTTTTCAGTTCAGTCTCAAAAATAAGTGACAACACAGGAAAAAAAAGCAAATAATAATTTGATATTTTTTTTAATTTTACCAACACGAATAATATTAACACTACAACAACCATTATTGCATTAAAAAATGTAGACTATAATGAAAATAATGCAAAATGGGAGCATTTGCAACTGAACTAGGTGAAGAACCTCTCTGATAATAGTGTGGACTTTTTTCTTACTATTCAGTTAAATATTACAGAATATTAATTACATAATCAGCCTATAATGTTCCCACTGCTGGGACATAGGCCTTCTCTCTTCGAGAGGGAGTGGGCCGTAATCCACCACGCGGGCCCAGTGCGGGTTGGTAGATGTCACATGTCTTCGAATACCTGGTTCTAGGACATGCCGGATTCCTCACGATGTTTTCCTTCACCGTTTTTAGAGCAGTGGTGATGAAATTATTTACACAAAGTAAAGCGCCTGCCTGGGTTCGAACCCACGACCTACAACTCGGTAAGTCGCAGACATTACCACTGGGCCACCACTGCTCTTAATATTAATTAATATGCAGTAATTTTACAATTAAAATAGAAAAAATGATAACATTTAAATGAGTACAGTGTGGAAGGGAGTGAGTAAATCGGTCTGTGTGTAGGTAGGTAAGTGTCTATGAGTTTGTGTGATAATTACTACAATTCAGTTACGGCAAAATATAGTTAGAACCAAAGCATAATAAAATTACAAAACAAACAATAGGTATTACAATGTTGCCCAATTACTTAAGACTAAGACATAAACTAATTGACAAGCTATCCGAACTCTACTCTTGAAACTTAGTACACCTTCAAAACATCGACATTGCAAAAGCTCCCAATATTTGTGACAGATACCACATACACATATAAAACACATACATGACCCAGTTCTCTACCTGAAACGCAAAACAATGTATCAAAAACTTGGGTGATCATCACCAAAGTAAGTAAGTACCCAGGTAGACCAAGTACCCATTGTGTACCTACTATCCTGATTTATGTATCGTCGGGAGACCGACCGTACCACCTGCTCCCCTAAGCTAAATATTCATTTGTCAGACTCGAATGTTACTTAAAAAGGATTGCTAATATCTTAGATGGGGTTCGTTTCATACTTAAAGTTTTGTTTACGTTTGAACACAGATTTGTTGGCTTGTAAATATTTCTGTTTTAATTAAGAAAGCTTTTGTTTTTATAAACAATATTTATTCGTTCAAGACTTAAACCTATTTACAATTATTGTACCTTAAATTAGACGCGACGCGACGCGATTTTTTGCGTTTATGATGTTATTATGTATGTGCTGGATAAGGAGGCTTGTTTTTTGTAGTGGGAACTGTAATAGTCTCGACTTACGATTTGTAGGTCGTGGGTTCGATTTCAGGCAGGCGCTTTAACTTTGTGTAGACATTTCATCACCACGGCTCGCAAAACGGTGAAGGAAAACATCATGTTCTAGAACAAAAAAAAAATCAAAGACATGTGACATCTACCAACCCGCACGGGGGCCGCGTGGTGGATTACGGTCCATTTCCTCTAACATAGAGGAGACCTGTGTCCCAGCAGTGGGATTAATATGGACTTAATTTCAGGAAGTCGAGCAATCCTATATTTGATCTAAGACGTGTGACATCTATCAACCCGCACTGGGCCCGCGTGGTACGTAGTGTGTCCCAGCAGTGGGAACATTATAGGCTGATTATTCTATGCTATGTATTTACTGGATCCTTGTAATTTTTTGTTCATTTACGGTTAACTGATATATGGAGGAAGATTTTTAGTACTAAAAGACCTTGGCAGGTGTACAAGACATTTGTTTATATACTTTATATCTATATTTGAATATATCATGTACACAAATGTGTAAAGAACCAGACTATTTTTGTCTTAAAGATCATCTTATTGTTATTGTGTTAATATCGTATTGTTGCTACAGCAGTTCTTATTCTATTCTTGTACAGACGCCAGCAGGTAAAGCTACCCGAAACTGTAAAATTTTCCCAATCAACCTTGAACCTTAATGATTTAGCGATAAAGTTGAAAATCCATTAAAGAAATTTGACAGATTGTAGCAGGTTGATGTGCAGGCGGCTGTACTAAGCTGTTGTAATTAATTCGTTTTTCATGAATTGAATTTTTTCAATGATTTAATTTTTTTCGGGTTTATTTTACAACAACTTTCTCAATGGGACCAACATCGTAATCGATGACATACGATGTTGGTACCATGGAGAAAGTTGTTCAGTTTGATGGTCTGTACCACAACCTTAATTTTGACCACAGCTTTCTGATACACCCTTTATAGTTGTCACAAAATAAAAGGTCCGTTTTGATATTTGAGAATGCGTTCTTGACACCTGTCAGTTTCATACAAACGAATACGTGTTTTGCGAATTTGATTTTTATTAACTACTAGAACTGTCGATGTCAAAACGGGCCTTTTAGTTTTTGACAACTTTAGTTATAAATATATATCTTCAATACCAAACCCTGTACCGGACTTTAAGTAAATAAACAGATGAAGTTTCAGAATCCAATATTCATAACATCCTGTCACAAATATTGGGAGCTTTGGAAATGTCGATGTTCTGTTTCCTTTATTGACAAGTTGCGGGTTCCGCCTTATGGATAGGGCAACACTAATAAATATTTTAGTGACGGTAGTTCTGTAATGTTTACATGAATGCCTTGTTTGAAATGTTCGTCGATGTTTTGAACCCTATTACATTTATTAAAAAAAAAGAAAAAAATTATTTGTTACAAAAATACGCGCATATAAAGGCTGAGTTTTTGGGTAGCCTTTCTTCTTCTTCTTCATAGCACTCTTGTCAGAGCAGTCGTAGACCTCATGTAGTTTCTTGTCTAGGGGCTGATGTGATTCGCCTCAAGATTTCTCGCCACCTTCTCCGATTTCTGGATTTTTTTGTGCACTCATACAAAAGGATCGCCCACTGCTAATTTAATTTGGTCAGTCCATCTCATGGGTGAGCGTCCGCGTGATCTAGTGCCCTCCACTCTACCCTGCTCGACAAGGCTCTCTATAGAGTCTCCCTCACGCCTCGAGACATGTCCGAAGTATTTGAGGATGCGCGTTTGGACCAGAAGACTTTAGTCGCGTAAACCGAATTACGAAATATCTTTTTGTTTGCCTGAAAAACTTAGGATGTTGTATTTTTAATATATAAAACTAGATACATACAAGACCGAGAAACGCCTAGTTCGCTAAGGCAGGACACAGTGGCCAGTAGATCTCCGTATAAGTGCTGAACAGCCATTTCATAATTACATGCCATAATTAGGTACTACCAGTTCTGCAAACAGATCGGTGACCGGTTGAAAAAACATAATAGGATTGATCGTCTTCCTGAAATGAAGTAACAAATTTTTCTGCTAACAGATCTTCAACTTTTTTTGCCGGGATTACAAAAATCCTCGCAAAAAAAGTAAAAAATCTAATAGAAATTCGATTTACGTCGAGATTTTAAGTAGATATTATGAGTCTCATAATTGAAATAGATTCTAAACCAGTCTCGAAGCCTACTTCTTACAAATAACAGAATCCTATTTCCCATTTCCCCGATGCACCTGAGCTTAGGAAAGTAATAGAAAAGCCGCTTGATAGTCAATTACTGGGACTCATATAATGTCTGCAGTATCTATTATGCGCTGCGAGACCGAATGAGAACGAATGACGAAGTGATTTCCGCCAACTACGTGCCTAATTGGGCCTGACAAAGTCGGGCCGTGGGTTACACCGTAATGTAACAAAAAAGGTAAAGATGTTTATGTTGAAAGAAAGAAAATACATTTATTAAGCACAGACTAAAAGACATACAATACTTCAGGTAAAACATATAAAAGATCAAATAAAAAGTGTAAAGTCAAGCCAAGCCAAGCCAAGTGCGTGGTATAAGTATGTTGGCCTCGTACGAAATATATTTTTATTCTAAATGAGACTGCCTCGGTCCTGCACCCTAATTGCGTAACACACATTCAATCGGAATCTGAATCATTTTGAAGCAAATTGCTAATCCATTGCTTCATCAGTTCGAAAAATTTGTCCGCTCAACACGTAAATAACGCAATGACTGTTGTTGAACTGTCAAAATGAAACCGATTCCGATTGATCGTGTGTTACGCAATTAGGGTGCTGGGTTCGATTCCCGGGGTCGGGCAAATTGTTATTAAGTTTTTCCATCCCGAATTTCTCAGTAGCAGCACGGAGTCTGGATTTGAGCCGGTTGATGGAAATAGGCTAGCCCCCTGTTACATGGGACTTAAACATGACTGACGAAGTGTGTACTATACTATATACACCTCTGCTCTAAAGTTATTCAATTAGAGTGTCTTCTACTTAGTGTTTTGCCATATTTCACGTTAGTAAAGTGACTGTGCTGAGTTAGAAAATAATATTAAGTCACACAGAATAAACAAGTTTATAATGATAATGGCAGACACTTACAATGTATTTTATCACAAATTATTGACTATATTTGATGTTGTTTTTTCAATAATTTACCTATTTACAAATTCGGAACCCTAAACTTTAAGCAAATTTAAATGTGCATATTATATTGAATTGGAAAAATTCCACCTAAGTACCTCCTGGTCCTACATTCGAGAATGTATAAACAGTAGGAAGAATTTGATCCATTTCCAAGGAACCACTCGTTTATATACATCGATGATTAATTTTAATTACATCTAGGTGCGTATCCCTCTTACTTTTCCTTCTTGCGAGGGGAGTAACAAACGCTTCCGAGAAATACGATCTGGGTTTTGCGTCTTTGGACAGGCTTCTAAATAATATAGTAAGGGAGACCTTATGTAATCTTCCACTCTTCATTTTAGAGAAAGTACTAAAAACAAACGTAATTAAGGATTAAGCGACTAATTCGCAGTTACTATGGGAAACCGGAATAGGCTAGTTTCCTAAAAAAATCTAATTAGTCCGTCAGTTAGATTATCAAAAAATATTGGACCCATATTTTTTCTTTTGTCAATTATATAAAAAATGATGACGATATCGCCCATTAAAGTTCCGCGTGACGTCACTTGCTTGCGACATTTTTGCAAGCAAGTGACGTTACGACCCCACACACCCAAATTTTGTCGCGCTTTATCTTTGTCATTTATTGTTTGATGGACAAAAGAAAAAATACGTGTCCATTATTTTTCGATAATCTAACTGACGGACTAAATATAATTATTTTTTTACCCAGGCAACTACCCTATTTCTAAGTGGCCGCAGTGTCTGGATTTGTGCCCGGTGGATAACAGTAGGCTCGTCCCTTATTACATGGGACTTAAACATAGCTAGCTGGCTGGGTGTACTATAGGTATCTACACCTCTGCCTAACCCTTCGGGGATTACGGGCGTGATGTCATGATACGCAGTTACTAATTAAAAGAATATTAAGTACTTCTCATTCTTCTCACTCAACCAGAATACATTTAGATTTCAGACCTACATTCAATTTTAATAGCAAGCTTAAACAACATGCTGCAATTCATATTGTATTAAATGGTTGTACCCGACAGTCCACATGCACTTTGTGATTAGTATTAAGATTTTGTAAAACACATATGCAATAAAGAATTGAATTCAATCTAACGTAAATTGAGCACTTGGCAAGGCGCAGTGATGCTAGTTGGAGTAAGACAGTGACCGAGTGGCGTCCAAGGACTGGAAGACGAAGTGTCGGTCGTACAGCGGCGAGATGGGCGGACGATATTGTTGCGGTTGGGGTCGCAGAACCTGGAGAGAAAGAGAGGCTTATGCTCAGCGGGTGAAGTCGGGCTGTGGATGATGAAGATAATGATGAACATATTTATGTTCATCATTATCTTCATCATCCACAGCCCGAAAAACAGTGAAGGTTATTTAACCTTCACTGTTTTTTTAACTACTTGCAAAAAAATTAAGCCGTAGCCGTAGACGGTACGCGTATTATCGTAGGCGCTACGGTGTAAGAGGCGGCCGGCCTCTATTGTGTCCGGTACGCCATAATAAGTATTATTCCATGTTTTCGATGGCTCCTATCTACCTTTCAGCGAAGAAATAAAGCTCTTTAATACCAAATCGATGCTTTGTTCTCTTCTTATTTTTGTACCTTTTGTTAATGTTATATAAATAAGTAAAGACTGAGGGACGAATATACGTAGGAAAGTATACCTAATGACAAAAAAACTGATGAGTATTGAAGATATTGAAATTTTACCCCGTAGGTACCTTTTATTATAAACCTGTATTATTCTCTTTTGATAACTCCTAAGATGTGGCTTTTCATTACGAAGATAATACCAAATGTATTTTAATAAAATACCGGTCGTGGGTAAAAAATAACAACCCCACGGGTCAATCGAAGGTTAATCTACGCTTGCAGAGGTTAGTCTGTGGATGGGTGACCATCCGTTACATATCGAGACCCCTCCGTTCCTCGGAAAACACGTTAAACCGATAGTCCCGGCTGTCATTTGTAGATTTTTGACAGTCGTTACGGGTACTCAGAAACCCGAAAGACAGACAACCTGTCTTACTTACCCAGATAGGCAGTCTCTCAATGTAAAATACTGGTATTCAGTTGCATCTGGTTGGACGGGAAGCCGACCCCAACATGTTTAGGAAATAACCAGAGGATTATGATGATGAAAATATCGGTCGTTTTATATTTTGTTCAAAACGTAAAAAATAGCGTATAAAGTGATGAAATAAAAATGATGTAACACCTAAGTGTCCTCAATTGTTTACACACAAAACTTCACAACTACTTAAATCGACAAAAACCGAACAAAAGAAACTTGAGAAATAAGTCAACGAAAGCCATCAACAGTTTTAAATAACACGAAAGAAAGAAAGAAGCTTGTGAAGTACCGAGGGAAGTAAGTAAACTAAAGAACAATTTGCATTGGCTGCCTTTCAGTCTTCGGCATACGTTCGGCAACAGGTCGCCGATTTATCCGACCGGCTGACACGATGTCGGTTAATGGAAAAATGTGACATTAAGCCGGCTGTTTTTAAGCCACCGCTCAATCGGATGAGTTATGGAGTCGGAACCGATGATCGAAGATGGGAATTTTTCGGTCGTTGATTTTGTAAGATTTATTTTTATTTCTTTAGCGTGACATTTGAAGAAGTATTCTGAGGTATATTTGTAAATGTCAAAGTTGTACTTCTATACATATCATAAATTAAAGTCGCTTTTCGTGTCGGTCTGTATGACCGCGTTGTTTTTATAAACTACGCAACGGTGTTAGGGTTTTTGACCATCATTTAGAGAATTTCTTCCGGAAGGTTTATGTGTAAATTACATGAATATTAAACTAACACAATTATTATTATATTAAAGAACTCTCGATATTTTGTCAAGTCGTAAAAACCGTGGGATGCAGGGGTCGGTTTACAATCACCAGGATCAAATTAGCATATTCAGCCTATACCTAATGTTCCCGCTGCTGGAACACAGGCCTCCGCTCAGTGAAAGGTAGTGGTCTGTACCTAATCCACCACCCGTGCCCAGTGCGTGTTGGTAGAAGTCACATGTCTTTAATTTTTTGGTTCTAAGACATTTCTCACAGTGTTTTTCTTCACCGTTTTGAGAGCAGTGGTAAAGAAATAATTTACACAAAGTAAAGCGCCTGTCTGGGTTCGGACTTACGACCTGCAACTCTTATGTCGCGGGCGATACCACCTAACCATCACTGCTCATCAAAATCATCAAATTAATCAAATCTAATTCTGTAGTATGGTCGTGTTATAAAAGCAGTCTATGGAACATTGTATCTAGTCAACATTGAAATACAACCTTACCCCTTCCATGAAACTGTTAATACGATATGTGGTGAACTAAAATTCCTGGCAATTCAATCCGCCAAATTGGCGGATTGCATATTGCATATGGGATGCTAATTCCCGGCAAACGGACCTATTACGACTGCCTTTGTGCGGATAAGGCTTAATATTGATATCAATATGTATTGTTAGTCTGTATGAAGCTGTACTATGCTAAGCTGCACACGATTTATTTTGTAAGAGACGAATTGCAAATAATATAATCTAACTACTCATATAAATAAAAATGAAACGCTGTTCTTTGGTCGGCGCATCACTAGAGAAAGGCTGAACCAATTTGGTTTTAATGGCCGCGACTTACGGGTTGTAGTTTGTAAATTCGAACCCAGTTAGGCGCTTTACTTTGTGAAAATTATTTCATCACAACTGCTCTCAAAATGGTGAAGGAAAATATGGTGAGGAAACGGCATGTCATAAAACCAAAAAATTGAAGACATGTGACATCCACCATCCCGCACTGGGGCCGCGTGGTACGGCCCACTCACTCTCAATGAGAGGAGGCTTGTGTCCCAGCATTGTGAACATTGGTGATGAAAATATTTACACAAAGTAAAGCACCTGCCTGGGTTCGAACCTACGACTCGTAAATCGTGGCTATTACCACCGGGCCACCGTTGCTCTACTGACATACTTATACTGGTATATAATAACCGACAATTCGACATTCGACCTACCCTTGTTAGCGTAATGGTCGATAATTAAATTAATTGACCGAAACTACACAGTATAGTTTTCAGATAATTTCAACATTTTAATTAAGATCGTATGCGTAATGACGGCATAATGGTTATTAATTTTCAAGTATCGGTTACGATTTTATTTATTTAATTACTCGATAAGTGGGTCATTGTTTGCAGTGGAATTTTTCATGTTTGAAAATGGTGATTAATTTATGCACTTGTTCATTTTGTTTTCACAGTATGAGTGCTGAGTGTGCTCAGCAGTTTGTGAAGTCGGGGTGTGGATAATAGTCGGTGCTGTTGTATCTTATGCCAGATACAGATTGGAGAAATGTAACTCAAATGAGCCGCCCAAGTTTATGCAATGCAACATGACGTGTGATACAACAAGGCGACATTGTTTCTATGTGTGTTACATATACATTTAGTAGATCATGCTTACCTAACCTAATGGATGCATTATAAAGATTCATGCGAATGGAATGCTTTCCGAAATCCACCCAGGCGAACCAGCGGGCAAAAGTTACTACAAAATATTGCAAAAAACACTTTAAAAGAGTAACCATGGAGTTTGTTGCTCATTCTTCTCCATACAAAACTTCCTTTTGACATATAGAAGTGCCTTTTAATGGCCTACTTGAAATAACTGGTTTGACTTTGACTTTGAGCTAGCTTGAATAAGGCTCACAGCTATCTACACTACTCACGTATAGCTTACACATCATAGCTTCGGAAGCCTCATACATGCCCAAACAAAGCTACTTTCACATCTTACAATAATTGAGACTCATCGACATTCGACAATCGCGATGTCCATCATCCCTTCATTGTCCATCGTGTAGAACCGGTCCCCATTGTATGGCCGATTGATTACAATCCCCATCCACCATGTTGTATACTAATGGTCCGAACACAGGTGTATGATGAACGTATGTAATTACATGAAGCTCTGATCCGATTAATATCGCATATTATGTTAAATTGTATTGTGTTTGAAGAATCGCTTTGATGTGATCAAGTTCTTGTTTGAAATTGATTGATTAATTAAACTTGGTTTTGTTCAGCGGGTATAGTCAGTAAAAATCTTACCGTGAAAACTTGTACAGTGAGAAAGTGAAGGTAAAATGAGCTTGAGAGTGAGCTACCAATAGTGCCAGTCAGTACCATCAGGTGGAAATACAGTTCAGTACAAGCTCACTTCACCTAAATGAGTGATTTTTACAGAAAAGATTGGCTGAAGCTAGGGATTGACAGCTCACTTCAAACTCACTTCATCTCAGTTTTCACGGTCAGATTTTTACAGAATAGATCGGTTGGTATCCTGTTGCAAGTGAGGTAGTTATATTAAGTTGCTTAAGTACTTACTATAATTTAAATTTTAAGATGAGTTCAAAATGTTTAATAGAAATACCAATCATGTTTGTGACCCTATTAGTTAAACTGATATTTTCCCAAACGTCTGCAATTCTTTACCATTGTAGAGAATTGTAGACTTTTGGGCTGTTTTAATAAGAACTAAGCTGTCAGCAGGGAAAGTTAAAAAAATATACCGCCACCAATAATGAAAACTGTCAAATTCACGTTCCACAGACAGTTTTTATTTTTATATGTCAACAGGATACTGTTTCTAAAGGCAAATTTCACCAATCAAACTGAACACGATCAGCAAATCTAAACCCGCATTCAAGAGCTGTCAGTGACTTCATTGTTATGGAATTTTGACACTGACAGCTAGTTATTGCGGTTTAGGTGTGTGATCGCGTTTAGTTTCATAGTTGAAATTCACCCTTATAAGATGCTGTATACGGTCACGATGAGAAATGGATACATTTAAAAACGATTACCTTCCCAAAAAACAAAACTCACCCGAAGACAACTTAAAAGTTTCTCCACAAAATACATTGGTAACGTTGATATTATTTCTCGGCTAAAACAAATACCCAAAGTGGGGAGTCCAGAGAGTATTCATGCAAAAATGTGTCTTGTCATCTAATGTACTTTGTCCAGCACCGCTTATACCTAACGTGTGACAGTTTTCGAGTGTTTACTTACTTCAGTTGCGTTTAGTTTAGTTTCGCTGATATGTAACGGAGGTAACCAGTCTCCTTTATAACTTTGGATTTGGGTCTTTTGAAGCGGTGACTAAGGACTGGACTAAGGAATGTTTATGGAACATTATTTTCCCTTATTCCACCGAGATAAGCTGCAATGCTGTCAAAGAGCGATGGAGAGAAGCATGATAGGCATCAAGAAACAAGAGGAAACGAAACACCTTTATAAGAGCCAAGGCAAGAGTTATGGATGTACTTACGAAGATAGACCAAATAAAATGCAGATGGACAGGCCACATGTTAAGGAGTACTCAGGAAAAGTGGAGTAAAATTGTGACAGACTGGTATCCCAGAGATGGAGAAAGGGAGCGGGGAAGACAACTTAAGAGATGGGAAGATGAGTTGAAGCTTACAGCGGGCCCATACTGGAGAAGGGTTGCCAGAGATAGAACACAATGGAAAATGTTAGAGGAGGCCTTTGCCAAAAGGCACACTGAACTTAGAGATATCCTCTAAATGAGGAAAACAAACACTTCTAAACAGACGGAATTTCAGGATAGAGGGCTTATTGATTGATTGATTGATTTTCCCTTTACTAGTAGGAAAAGTAAAGATGGTAATGATAAAATAAGTTAACCTAAATTCGTGGCATACTATTTCACTAGACTTTGCCCGCGACTTCGTCTGCGTGCAATTTATTGTTCCCCCGACCCATCTCGTCGCATCGCATCGCCTGCCCGCGCTGTCACCTCGTTGCCGCTTAGCGATCTTTTTTCTTTTTGCTCCGCTCCTTAGGGTCATAGCGTGATGTTAAATAACCTATAACCTTCCTCAAGAATTGGGCCATGAAATGCAAAGGAATTTTTCAAATCAGACCTGTAGTTCTAGAGATTAGCGCGTTTAAACAAGCAAACTGTTTTATTATTAGTAGTTAATACAGAAAGATTAGGATGGATTGTGTTTAAATAAATTTGTTGATAGCGTTTGTCCAGCTAAGGTACAATAGTAAACTGTTTTCAATGGACGTACCAGTATAAAATTAATCTCAGTTATTAATATCTAGTTGTCCACCTAGCTAAACAGTACCATATCTTTGTATATACTGTCAGAGCCGATTAACTGATTGTATTCAATAGATTGCAGATGATATCCATCTGTTTAATGATAAGATCAGATCAGTGCATTCAAGGGATGCTTAGAGAACAACTACATAATCTACGTTTTATGAATGCTGTGTCATACAAGCGTGCTTCTTTGTTCATTTGTGAAGTGAACACTTAATCGATATAAATAAATGAGATGTAGTGTTAAGATTTGTCGTCCTGTGCTTTCCACTGCTCTCAAAACGGTGAAGGAAAGCCGTCATTTCCTACATCTAGCAACTCGCACTGGGCCCGTGTGGTGGATAAGGCCCACTCCCTTTCACCGAGAGGAGGCCTGTGTCCCAGCAGTGGGAACATTATTGGCTTATTATGCTTATGCTAAAGAGCCAACAATATGGCGGACAATAAACTTTGGTATGTTTCAAAATATTGTGATAAAACTGTAAACAAATGGGTCAAAAAATGTACCGGTGGATGCCTATTTTGTGTGTCACTTACAAATTGGGTGCCTTGCGGGGTAGTGGCGTAACACACTATCAGTACCGTAACAATAGTTTTCATTTTGACAGTTCAACAACATTCGTTGCGTTATTTACGTTGTTATACAGACACTTTTTTCGAAAATAAGAAGCAATGGATTAGCTTCGTTTTTCCTTCAAAGTGATTCAGATTGAGATTGATAGTGTATTACGCAATTGGGACGCAGATTTGATTATTTGAAATTTTAAATCACCTTGAGGATGTTATTCAATTAACAATTAAGGTTAACTTTATAACCTCAATATTCATCGATGTTTTTTTCAGTTATGTCACCTTTTTAAAACAATCATTTATTTTATTTTTATTTTTTTCATTGTTCTGAAAAAGTGAAATATAAACTTGAAACCTTCTTAATACAAATGAATCTGTTACTAATTCGCTAAAGTGAGTAATTGCGTAAGAATTAAACCTGAACAGGGTTTGATTACACTTCCGTCAGTTTCTGTTAGAACAGACTATATACACTGCGCTACTTAAGTTCCACGAAAGATAAATAAGTAATTATCACTTTTATTGTAACGGGAGATGTTTATCAAATTAGAACTCGTATTAAGTTAATTGACTGAGTTTTACTATCACAATGAACGCTGCTCTGATAGTGATGCCATATCACGTGGAGCATGAACTAACGGTGCCACTTAAATACCTGCCAATGAGACCTTTTATAGTGATAATTATATTTTTATCTATGTGTACCTATTTTTAGAAGTAGTTTTCCATTGTGATTATGTTCGTGTGTTTATTTAATAGGAAACTTAGATGTTTCATGTCATTTTACTTTCTGAGTCACTATTATAAGCATGTAAAGTGTTTATAAGTGCACTAGCTTCTGCCCGCGACTCCGTCTGCGTGAAAACCCACTCTGTCGCATCGCATCGCTAGCCCGCTTTTCATCATGCTGAGATAGGAGCCTTTTGGCCTCGTACAGGACTTTCTGTTTAATTTTCCTTTTTTTTTATATATAATTTGTTTTTTTTTATTATTGAGTGTGTTTAGTTTAGTTTTGTCTTATGATCTTCCTGTGCGAGTCGCAATAAATATTTTTTCTTTCTTTCTTTCTTTTCTTTCAGTTCAATTTCGCTTAGCGTTTTTATTGACTTCTTTTCTTTTTGCTCGGCTCCTTAGAAGGCTATAAAGGCTAGACTTTTAAGTCTATAGCCTTCCTCAAGAATTGGGCTATCATATTCAGCTTTATTATTAGTATAGATTTGTGCTGCCACTTGGGCTTTGCCTTCCACAAATGATCACAAATGTTTGCCGTCATCTTGACGATAAATATTAATGGATGAATCACGAAATCAGACCTTATTTCCGAACTGTCCATAGCATATTTGTGGTCGGAACTGTACCTACACTTCAAACAATACACTTTCATACGATGATATACTCAGATTTACTTCCACATAAAAGTCCCGTGAAATGACTGACAACTTTGTCAGTACCGTGATACTATCACGGAAAATTTTTACGTAGATAACCAGAAAGGTGTATATCACATAAAAATAAAATTTATATACGCTCTACCTGCAAAGAACGCCTACAAACAATGTTAGGGAAAATTCAATCTCGCAAAATAGAAAATATTTTTACGGTCAATGAATACCAAAGTGTGGATATGGCGGGTTTATAACGGTGAGCTTTATGTTGTCTACGGCAGAGTTTCCCAAACTAGGCCCCTGTTTTACGCACCCTTCCTAAGCCCCTATTCCTAGAAGAACATTTTCTTAAGCCCAAAAATCGGAAATGGTGGGTTATTTTCTGATGAGCGGATTATTTATATGGTAAATGTGTAAGCTCAAGAACAGTGGTGGCCCAGTGGAAATGTTCGCGACTTACAAGTTGTAGGTCTTAGGTTCAGACAGGCGCTTTACTTTGTGTAAATTAGTTCATCACCAGTGCACTCAAGACGATGAAGGAAAGTATTGCAAGAGAGCCGGCATGTCCTAGAACCAAAAATTCGAAGACATTTGATATATTTACCAACCCGCACTGGGCCCGCATGGTGGATTACAGCCCACTCCCTCTCACAGAGAGGAGTCTTGTGTCCCAGCAGTGGGCACATTATGGGCTGATTATGCTATGTAAATTCTAGTAGTACTGCCTCGTTAGACTAGTGGTCGCATGCACTACTGCTAAGCATAAGGTCCTGGGTTCGATTCCCGGGTCGGGCAGTGTTGTTGGATTTTTCCATCTAGAATTTCTCAGCAGCAGCTCGAAGTATGGATTGCAATAGTGTGGGTGTACTATAGGTACACCCCTGGCTAACGCTTCAGGTAATACACGCATGATGTAATGTTATGTATAAGTTTAAGCCGCTTTTAGAAAGACATATTTTGGTTTCGATTCCCAGCTAAAAAGACCCTCTGGGTATGTATTTCTCTGACAAAAACTCCTGGAGTCCAACTCCCGTAACGTTAAAAATCTGGTCGCAATCTCATCTCAGCGACAATCAATGTCAAAAACTTGAGAAAAATGTCGAGAAATTAGAGATATTTTTGACAGATTGAGACTGAGATCAGGCTGTGAACTTTCTTAAAATTACGAGAATTGCTCCTCAGATGTATGAACGTAAACAAAAAAAAAGGAGTATGTAAGGTTCCACGTACCATGTGGCTTCTTCTGTAGTTTCTTCCTACCCATGCGCCCATGGGAAGAAGGCGTGCGTTTATGTAGGTATGTATTGAGTCTTTCCGAGACCATTTTGAGAAACGCTGGTCTTCCGTACCACGTGCCGTAGTACCTACGTAGCTCCTGTAAGTGGCCGAGTAGTTTTCCTTGTAATCTTTATTTGAGTACAAAATAGTTTATTGGTACACCTTAATTGCTGAAACAAAGTAAACGGATGCATGTTTGCTTGTATACATACTTTTTCTACAAACCCCTTTCATTTTGACAATTCAACAATATTCATTGCGTAATTACGTTGTGGAGCAGACGAAGTTTTCTAAATATATGAAGCAATGGGTCTTCAGCATAAAGGCGTTTGTGATTGTAAGTGAATTATGCAATTATGGTGCAGCTTACTGTTCTCTTATTTATAGCAACAATGAGATCTAGGTATACATACGTCTACAGGCTAACTGATTTTATTACAATTTTGTCTTTTTGTCGGTTATAACATATCAAATAGGTCTTTGACTAACATCCAAAAGTCCAAATTCAAGGTCTGGCAACGAGCAATGGCGCGCAGTATACTAGGCGTTAAATAACGGATCGTGTTCGAAACACAATACTGCGCTCCAAAACAAAGATAACTGACGTGGCTCAAAAAGCTGGGAACATTATAAGCTGATCATGTGTTATGTTAACAAAACAGTTGCAGCCTTTGACCAGTGCATTGATTAATAGCTATCATCCTAATGGTCTGAAGTAATTTATGTATGCTGACCAAGTCTATACCATCGGCGACGTCGTACCAAAACTCAATGGTTACCAAACCTCCATTAAAGGACCACTCACTAATTACTAATCCATCTATACGATTCAGACGCATTCAATATATGTATATGTGTAGTGGACTATGTATATGTTGGACCGATTGCATCCGCTATTACATAGTATTGATAAGCGGATTCGACGGATATTCAATCGGTGGTAGATGCTGAAGCAATATGTGTAACGGTTGTACGGTGCGGTGTTTTGTATTTTGTGTTTCACGAAATGTGTCCAAATAAACTTTTTTCTTTCTTTCTTTACTATACTATAGAGGGGCTTGTGGCTAAGTAATAACAGTCGCATGTGTCGATCGATCAGGTAAAACTACGCTTGCCGTAGTTGGACCGTGGATGGGTGACTATCTTTACATACCAAGATCCCTCCGTGCCATGGAAAGCCCGTTACGACGGTGCCGGCTGTCATTCGTGGATCTTTGACAGTCGTTACGGGTCGTCAGAAGCCCGAAAGTCTGATAACCAGTCTTACCAAGGGCATCGTACTTACTATCATAATATAATCTAGCTATTAGTTTTGTCTGAGATTGCCTAACAGCTTACTTACATACTTTGGGATCTATAAAAGTATAAAATGCAAGCATGCAAATATATACTGATACTGACTAACTGATACTGCAAAATGCAGTATATATTTTCCCGTACCAGCCTAAAAAGAAGCTCTCTTTTGCGTGATTTGTGTAAGTGTATTCCTTGAGGCTTAACAGAAAAACCCTTATGTATATTGCTAGTTTTTAGCCAATATCTTAGTCTGGGCAAATCATACTCAAAACCGTTTACTCAGAAGATAGATCATCATATCGTATCGATCATTTATATCTGTAATTATATACCGTACACAATAAAGAGTATTCTATTCTGCACCCTAATTGCGTAACACACGATCAATCGGAATTTGAATCATTTTGGAGCAAATTGCTAATCCATTGCTTCATAAGTTCGAAAAATTTGTCTGCTCAACACGTAAATAACGCAATGAATGTCGTTGAACTGTCAAAATGAAACCGATTCTGATTGATCGTGTGTTACGCAATTAGGGTGCTGTTCTATAGATGGAAAAAAGAACAAATTCTCAGCTCCCCCACCATATATCCAATAAATAAAATTTATCATAAATAATTATAAAACCCCATGTTCCAGATACGTTGAATCCAAGTATTAACCGCTTTTGTTGTGTGGTTCTTTCAAGGAAAATTTTAAATCGATTCCCAGGCGCTTTCTTCGTTGGGAAACCAATCCCGGAGTACAATAAGTCCGTTTACAATGGCGGCTGTTATACCGCGATGACGAGACTTGCGACGATGCTTACAGCCCTCATGCCAAGGATTACGCTATTTACGTACCGTTTACCTATGTTGCGTACCCCTTTTTTTTTTTTTTTTTTTTTCTGGGTGGGAAATCATCAAATGACTCCTCCCGCTCTGGGCGGAGCAGAAGGGTGTGTCAGACTTTTACTGACTAAAACCCACCCGTGTTCCTTCAGTTGCCTGTGCCAGGGGCCACGGTATCTCTTTCGAACAACCCGCAGCCCCGGCGGCATCGGCCCTAGCGGACCCCGTCAGTTCGTGCTGACAGCTCTTTGAGGCGCGCGTGGAACACAACGCGCCGTCGACCCGGGCCTGGTCCTTACCGGGCGGCGAGCTGCCCATAGCTCGCCGCCCGCAAGCCCGCGCCTACGGTGGCCGGGAGTCGGCTGTTGACTCCCGTCCAGGGCGTCTCCTGCGGCGGCTAGGAGCGCGAGGGTGCAGCGATTGCCTCTCCCTCGCACGCTCCGCCTCCTCCTTCGCGAGCATAACTGCTTCGCAGAAGGAGGTGACGGCCTCCCATTCACTCTCGCTCCGGACCATGGCCTGTATGAGGGCCGGACGCGAGAGGTCGCCGCCGCCGATCGCCGCCAAGAGGACACGGCGGGGTCCCGCCCAAGCCGGGCAGACCTCCACCGTATGCTCCACCGTGTCCTCCGGGCGATCCCCACAGTGGTGACACCCTGGCGTTTCCTCCCGCTTTATCCTGAACAGGAACCTCCCGAAACAACCGTGTCCGGTGAGGACCTGCGTCAGGCGGAAGGTGAGGGCGCCGTGGCGCCTCTCTAGCCACTCCTCAAAGAGGGGACTTATCGCCGCAATTGTGGCGTGCCCAGCGCTGGGTTGCGACAATCGCACTCTCCATGCCGCCATGAGATCCCGCCGGAGCTCTGTCCGCTGTGCCGTGATTTCTCGCGGCAGCGGAGCAACGCCCCGGCGTTTTGCCTCCTCTCGCCACTCCCATATGTGGGCGAGGACTTTGGCCTCCAGATCCCATGGCGGCAATCCGGCAAGGAGGCTCGCCGCCTCAGCGGAGACCGTGCGGTATCCACGAATGAGCCGGACAGCCATGACCCTTTGGGACGCGATCAACCGGCGGGCTGGTCGCCGCCTCAAAGATCGCGCCCATATCGGTGCCCCGTAAAGGGCCATGGCCCGCACGACCCCCGCATAGAGCCTCCGGCAGGAGGCGTTTGGTCCCCCTAGATTGGGAAGGAGCCGCCTCAAGGCAGCCCCGGCCCGCTCCAGTCTGGGAGCCAAACGTCGGAAGTGCTCCACGAAATTCCACCGGCTGTCGAGGACGAGTCCCAGGTACTTCATCGTCAGCTCGACGCCGATGTGAACCCCTCCCGCCGTTATTTGTGAACCCGACGGTGGCGCGTCCCGAGGACCATGAAAACACATGGCCTCAGATTTGTGCAATGCCACCTCGAGTCCCAATTGCCGGATCCTCTCGACGATTGTCGCAACCCCGCGTGTCGCTGCTTCGGCTGCCGCCTGGTGCGACCTCCCCTGCGCCAGGACCAGCGTGTCGTCAGCGTAGCAAACTACGCTGACGCCATCAGGGAGGTCGGCGCGCAGCACCCAGTCGTACCCGATATCCCACAGATGCGGCCCTAGAACCGATCCCTGTGGGACACCGCACGACATCTCTCGCCGGTTCCACTCTCCCCGGTGACCGGGGTAGATGACGGCCCTGTCCGTCAGATAAGCCTCGACAATGCGACGGAGGTAGGTCGGCATCCGGTGATAACCGAGTGCCTCCCTGATGCAACTCCAGGGCAGGGTATTGAAGGCATTGGCGATGTCTAGAGACACCGCCAAGACAACCCCACCCCGGGCCACAGCATCCCCCGTCGTGAGGGCTCGCACGCGCATGATGGCATCCACCGTAGAGCGCCCCCTGCGGAAACCAAACTGGCTGTCCGCCAAATCCGGCCCCACCCGCACCAGCTGCCCGGCAAGGCGGTCTGCAATTACTCTTTCAAAGAGCTTGCCCACCTCGTCGAGCAGCACAATGGGCCGGTAAGCGGACGGAGAGTCCGCAGGGCGCCCCGGCTTCTTGATGAGGACCAGTTTCCCCGTCTTCCAACGAAGTGGGAACCGGCCCCTCTCCAAACATGCGCTTAGTAGCCCCCTTAGTCGAGGCCCGAGAGCCTCCAAGGCCAGGACCCAGGCTTTTCCAGGTAAGCCGTCGGGTCCTGGGGCGGTGTTTCTGGCATTCAGCCTACGTACCGCCACTCTCAACTCTACCTCGGTCACCTCCGGAGCATCGTCGTCGTCGTCGGTGTGGTCCGCATCTGGCATCGCAGGAGGCGGAGCCATGGACGGGGGATTATGTTCCCCTCGCGAAGGGATGTTGCGTACCCCTGGAATGTACTGAGGTTATTTTCTGGGAAGGTTCTTGACTCCTGAACTACTTTTTATTGAATCTGATTTGATTGAACTGTACTATCTTCCTCTTCCCAGCGAAAGCACTAGGAAGTGGTGAAGGGGGGGCGTTTTGGGGGACTGTCTTATGTAATTTTGACGTTCGAAAAGTGTTGATTCTCAGCCTAATTTGAATAAATGACTTTTGATTTTGAATACATTTGCCCAATGTCTACATTCATAATATCTGTAATTTGTATGGTGTACATGATAAAGAGTATTCTATTCTATTAAAAAATAACAGTTTTTATTGCTGTTCAGTCCTTATACCAACAATTACGCTATTTATTTAAATTTCATATCGCGTACCTATGTTGCGTACCCCTGCAATGAACTGGGGTTATTTTCAGGGAATGTTCTTGACTCCTGAACCACTTGATTTTTATTGATTTGATTTATGACTATTAAAAAATTAAAGTTTATTTAACAAATGAAGTCCGGACGGACGTTACCTACAAAGCTATATATATGCGCACCTTTATTATTGTAAATTTATTTAACCATATACATATATACATATATACGAGTATATACACGGACAAGGAGAAAAGCACAGAAAGAAAAATACGCACAAAGGTGAAACTTGGTGATGTGACCTTTATCATCATTAGCTACCTACGTATACCCGTATGTCGATGTAGAAATATTTGCCCCATGCAATATTATTACAAAGCCTATATACAATCAAATGAAACCCATCTGACAATAGAACGAATGATGTCCATTTTTGACTTCAACTCTTGACACTATTCTGTGAACGCATAGCGTTTCAGTGTTCGGCATGTTGGTCTTTGTCTGTCATGTATTTCATGTGAAGTTATGCGCTTGTCCATTTTCCGTGCTCCATTTTGATCGCTGTTGTTAGATTTGACCCATATCCACTATTAAATACCTTTGTCGGCCTGAAATTGAAATGGTAGTTCCTGTTGTGAAATTGAAGTATTCAATGTAGTGTTGAATAACAGATAGAAATATTAGGCTAGAAGGATTTTTTTCAATGCAACATGATCGTATTATTTTTCATAAAATTAAACATATTTTGAATGAAGGAACTTTCCAAAATCTATCTAAGTTCGGCTGAGAATCAGCACGTTTAAAACGTCAAAATGACATAAGACAGTCCCCCAAAACGCCCCCCCCCCTTCACCACTAGCTAGTGCTTTACCTGGGAAAAAGCAATGGCGCAACAAACTTCCCAGCAGATTATGATGTATATTTATATTATGTATTTTGGAAAGTCGCGTAGTTTTGGTGATAGCACTATGTATAGTGCTATTTGCTAAATGTGCTCTGGTCAGCTGATAGATTGAAATCGTAGGTATGTATTACGATGGCTAAACAATATATCATCCCCCAGAACGATTACGGTAATGGTGGCCTATCTCAACGGAGATTACCTAGGTACGCAGGAGATATTATAATGCACAAGTGTATGCGAAAACACAAGTGCACTCTTTGTACCTTTACTTTCATAGTCCAATGGGACGGCAATCTGACACGACCGGGGAGAAATCAGGTGCAGGATCAACGGTTTTACGTGCTTTCCGAGGCACGGGGGTATCACACCACCAACTTCCGAACTCCGGACTGCTAATGAGAAATTCCTAATGGACAAACCCAGTAATGCTTTGCTCGACCTGGGAATCGAACCCAGGACCCAGGCAGTCATGCTTGCGACCACAAAACCAACGGAGCAGCTAAACAAAACAATAAGAATTATGTAAAAAAGAACGCTTCAAAGAATATGTACTCGCGTAACCAAGGAACCAATGAAACGAAACAATTGATACGCACAGCCATTTACTTGATCCACTTTAACCTCCCATAAATGTCATTTAATTTCCGCCGACGTTCATAAAGTCACCCCGGCATAATTACTTTAACTTATTTATTATATAACACCGTCACGCTTGTCGCGTCCATTCATCACAAGATTTTACAAGAGTAAGTATTTTAAATTGATTTCGGAGAGTTTCGTCACGGATCATTTCGGGCGGGCCGGGTCCATTGTGCTCTTAACGACATTACAGCCAGAGACTCCAATGGATTGAATGAATAACCTCAATAATACTCAGTATTACTTATCTTCTAATTTAAAAAAGAGTTTTTTTTTCTCGTTAAAAAAAGTCGCTTTGTCGAACCCCTTTTTCTCATTGGAAAAGCGGAGAGTTGATTCGTTGATAAAATACAAAGCTTTCGACGATATTTATCTTGTATTATTCCCGTCTTTTTTCGAATCATCTTCCCGTTTTTAACGAACGAAGTAGATCTGGGTATCTATTGCGCTTGACTTTTTCGTGGGTTATTATATTATGTATGTTTTACGTTTTCATTGAAGGGAAATCATTCAGTATTATTTTTCTTTTACATGAAAAGAGTTGCGGCTCTATAAATCGCTTACTCACGACTTCGTCCGCATGAAATTTCTTGTTTTCGCGCAGCGTTCTGTCTGACTTGTTTGCTTTTGCTCCTGAGGGTCCTAGAGTTATGTCAAGAATTGGGCAATCAAATGCAAAAATATTTTTTCAAATCCGACCGGTAGTTCCAGAGATAGCGCGTTCAAACAAACGAACTCTTCAATTTTATTATTAGTGTATATTAAGTCTGTCGTTTTTCTATTCCAGTAGAGCGATTAAAACGCTCTATTGAAACTATTTTTGATAAATATGATGAAAAGTAGGTTATGATACTAAGATATAGTATCCTTTGTGCTGGAAGT
Organism: Apamea epomidion; assembly: GCA_947507525.1. Taxonomy (NCBI): domain Eukaryota; kingdom Metazoa; phylum Arthropoda; class Insecta; order Lepidoptera; family Noctuidae; genus Apamea; species Apamea epomidion. Next base: position 14,823,930 of record OX382228.1, on the reverse strand, counting down.
CGAATCTAGACTTGTCCTGGTTTCAGCGTCTTGACGTTTTTATGTTAATGCAACACATTAGAAGTCGTGCGTCCCTTATGACCTATGGCCGTTTTGCGTAGACGTGATGCATATTTTAACCCATTTTTTTTGCGTTAGTGTTCTTTGTCTGCGTCCTGTTTACCGCAAATAAACGTAATTCCTTTCTTCTTTCTCTTTGCTGGTAATAATCCCGTAATTTTTTATATACACAATTTATAAACAACCCTTTCGCCATTCAAACCCCTACCACATCCAGGACCCATACATCAACATCCAAGAGAAGTAACAAATCAAACCGTAAAAACTTCGCCAAAGATTCCTGATAAACGAGCGAGTCGAATAACTTTCTGTCTGTGTACTCTGTGTACTTATTTGTACTTCATTCCGGTACCGATCGATTTGTTTGAAGTACGGGTACCGGTATACCGCGAAGAGTTATGATGAGTCTACGGTCAATATGAAATTACTTTGGCTTGCTTGCTAATTAATTGGAAATTGCAAAGATCTTTGAGTTTCTTGCTAACAGTGTTTGCGGTGATATATTTTAGCTTTTCAATAGATTTCTGCAAGGTCTGTGGTCATATTGGCGTTAAAGCTTTAGTTTCCTAGGAAAAAAGTTCTGTCATATTATAACGGTCGTCATGAAAATCTGTCAGTATCACCAGTATCTGATATTAAGTTGTCAAAAAATCTGTATTTGGAGACTAGTCATAGTGTACATTCACCGCTTTCTTAAGAAACCAAAGCTTTAGGGGTAAATAAAATTCGCGGGTTGTTCAAAGAGCTACCGTGGCCCCCTGGCACAGGCAACTGAAGTAACACGGGTAGGGTTTAGCCAGTAAAAGTCTGACATGATGATCGAGAGAAGTCATTTGATGATTTTCCACCCAACAATAAAAAGGGTTAAATAAAATGGTTTTAATCATTTTATATGATAGACACAACACACAAGAGGACCGTCCCTTAATATGATTAAAATACAACGTCTTTCTGTTACTCCACTCGTAAGAACCACCATATAATTTTGCGGTCTTTCTGACTTTATTCTTTTTACTCGTCTCCTGAGAGCATAAATGTTGTTGTTAAATAATATATATATATATATAGCCTTACTCAAAAATAGGGCTATCAAATGCAAAACTTGTTTTTCAAATCAAACTGTACCACAGATTAAAAAAAAAAAACGTTAAAACGCGTTCAAACAAACAAACAAAAAAAAAAGCAAACAAAATCTTCAGCTTTATTATTAATATAGAAATTCAACTGGTAGTTCCAGAGATTATTGCGTTCAAACAAACAAATGCTTCAGCTTTATTACTAGTGTAGATTGAAGATAGATAATACACAAAGATAATGTTTTTTTGTCAAGAGTTATTTCGCAAGCGTGTACGGGGCTAAAGCTAGTCTAAAATTAAAGTACTAAAATACTTTGTTAATCTATTCACAGTACTTTGGTAGGTACCTATGAAGCTGGTTACACAAACTCTTGTGAATCTGGAAACCTGAGGGGCAATTCTCGTAATTTTAAGAACGTTCACAGTCTGATTTCAGTCTCAATCTGTCAAAATTACCTCTAATTTCCCTACATTTTTGACAAGTTTTTGACATTTTCGTTTATCGCTGAGATGACACTGCGACTAGATTTTGAACGTTTTAAATTACAAAAATTGGCCTTCTGATATGCTGTTCATAATTCATTCGACGAGTTGAGACATCTTCGGAATTTATATTTTAGCCAATCCGAAAGATGGAGACGGGAGATGCTATAGATGGTGTTGTTTTTATTAACATTGACAAAATCAAACGTTTTTGAAACTTAGTTTAAGTGTACCTACTAATGATGTACTTCCACATAGGTAGCTCAATGATGAATGACAAGAAAATGCAATAAGAGAATGCGATCTTATTATATATTATTGTCTTAAATCTGTGTGATTATTTCCTCAAAGAACCATTTCAAACACTAACCTGCATGGTCCTCATATAGTCTGATCAAGATTATGTGTAGACTTTAAAAGTGACTGTGACCTCTGAGTTTATTTCGGTCTTTCTTCTCAGAGTAGTCGTTTAGCAAACACCGAGCTTATCAAGTTAAAACAAGTGTTTATTTTAAGTAATAAACAGAAATAAATATCATTCATTATATCCTGTATCATTGGCGTATTTCTTAAGTAACTCTAGATAATAGTCTTAAGTAACTCTAGACTTATAGACTAGACTAGTTAATATATGACAAAGGAAAGCTAGGCGCTTATTTATCAACAATGATATCAAGGGAAGCCTTCTTAGGAAAGACATTCCTAAGAAGGTTATTTCCTATTCACAAAAAAAAAAAACAATTTCATATTCTTATCAAAGCATTAAAACACTTGTCTCCTACCTTACATTACATTTTGTTACATAACACGGTTTTCAACTTATGCGACCAAATTATTTACAGATCCTACGTAACTGTGATCTTCTCGATAACATACCTACTTAAAGGGAATAAGTACTTAAGTAAACAGCTGATGTATATGAACGTAAGGTTTCCGTAAAACATACGTTACTCCAAACCTCTTTTGTATGTATTATTATTTCATGTTACTCTTTTATTTTTACTGCAATGTTATTTTGTTGTTCGATTCACTGCATGATAATTATTTTATGATACTCCACACTTGGCCCTTGCGCTTTCCAATATTTTCAAACGGACCGTCGTGTTTTTGTTCCATATTTTCACGTGAAATATTTTTAATGGGTTATTCTAAAACAATCGGCTGTAAACGAATCGTAACTAAACTAACGATGCATCCACGTTATTTTATTGGCGTGTTTTTTTATTGAGAGAATTATTTTTGTTCGGCATGTGTACGAAACGTGTTTACTCCCCGTAGCTGCACAATGAGTCTGTGGAATCCGCCCCGCCCGTAAAGCAGAACAAAAGGAGATGGGGTAATAAAATTTGTAAACGTTGGAATGATACGCGCGCTTAACCCCGACTGCGCTCTTTGGTGACACGGAGTATAATGAGAATGAGGTAATTCGTCTCGTATGGCTGAGCCGCCTCGCGAAAAATCGCCAAGGAAATTGTGTAAATTACAGTCTCTGTACCACCGTGAAGTATTCAGACTGTAGCAAGATTTTTAAGCCGAACTCTCGGTTGACCTTTAGCTGACGAAAATATGAGGTCCGACTTAACTTTACTGCGTTGTTTAGTTAACTAATTAAAAACCTTACCTTGGTTTTAATTAAATTAGGCCAAAATGATAGAAAAGGCTAACTTTTTGACCATAGGGCTGGCCTATTTTTAGCCTAAAGAATCAGCATTGCCATCCAACGTCGTAATGCTGCCAGCTTTTTGGGCACTTATCCCATTGACAGCGATGCGGACGAATTTTCGATGCCCAATGAGCTCCTGCCTTTTTCTTTATTTTTTTATTATATACTTGTATATAATATATATATACTTTGTGAGTATTCTATCCTTAACAAAATGTTATCAAGTATTTCTTAGTAGAATAACAGAGCCTCGAAGTTTAAAACTGTCTAAAGTGAAAGTCATTTAAGTGCACCGTAGCGAGACAGCTACGATCGTGCGCTCGTAGCCGCGTAGCACAGAGCGTAGAGGCGTAGAGGCTCACTTGGCTGCACGCCAGCCTACCTGTTGTTACTGTCATGTTCTTAAGCCTGAGCTCGTAGGCCTCCTCGACTAACTGTTGCATGCGCTTTACTTCGAGGAAAAAGCCGAGAAAATTATACGAACCATTACATAAATAACTAGATTCTATTATCTAGCGAGCATCAGCCGCAATTAGCTTAGTAGTTACGACGGTAATACGTCTGCAGACAATTTAGAGTATGTATGATTATGTTATTCTTTAGTATTTTAGTTGACTGCAACCCTGTTCATTCGAGTTTATTATTAAGAAAAATAGCAAGAAAGTAAATTTGAATAATTCAACGTGACTCCATAGCGTAGCGTCTGTTTAAAGAACTTCGCATAATTCTGACATTTCAGGTGCAACAGTAGTGTATGAAAAATTCAATTGTAAATTGTTCCTTTAGAAAGAACATGAGGGAGTGAAATGTCTTTGTCATGTCTTAAGTAAACCTGGCTGTTCAACTCTAATAATGAGTCGACTGTTCCTGAATCACGAAGCACTGAGGCCGGAAAATGCTTTGTGCTTAATTTAAACTTAGATAGACTGTTTATTTGCTTTGTGGTTTAAATAAGTCTACTTAGAACCGTAAACTTGAAGATGTTTTGAGATGATTGTGCAATTTACTGCTATGTCGAAGTTCTACTTTTGTCAACTTTTCGACTCTCAAGGGTGGTGAAAGGGTTTCCCGTTCTTTGCCAATACTTTATCTGCTGCAGTTACGATAATTTTTATGATTTAGTTTGTTTTTTTTTTTGAAACCCTTGTTCAACTCAAGAACTTCACGGTTAATAAATATATGATAAACATAATGGATGGTGAACCGATGACCTGGTAACCTGGTGACCTGGCCCGGTGGCCGCAGGAATTCGCTGGATGCGGGAATCACAGAACCGGTTGAATAGGGTAGTTGCCTGGGTAAAAAAATAATAATTATATTTAGTCCGTCAGTTAGATTATCGAAAAATAATGGATACGTATTTTTTCTTTGGTCAATCAAACAAAAAATGGGAAAGACAAAGCGCGTCAAAATTTGAGAGTGGGGGTCGTTACGGCACTTGCTTGCAAAAGTGTCGCAAGCAAGTGACGTCACGCGGAACTTTAACGGGCGATATCTTAATCATTTTTTATATAATTCACAAAAGAAAAAATACGGGTTCAATATTTTTTGATAATCTAACTGACGGACTAATTAGATTTTTTTAGGAAAATAGCCTATTGGCGGTGCCTGGGGAAGTCCTATGCCTGCAGCGAACGTCCTTCGTCTGAAATGAGGATGATGATCAATGATGATATTCATAAAACTATGATTAGGTTACATTTAACGCATCTTGGGCAGTAGGATTAGTAGTAAGACGGGCTAGTGTCCGCAACTACACGTCTTGATCTACGATCTTGGGCAGAACAATCACGAGCAAAAGTATGTATACACTCGGCTTTGTTCAAAAGCGATTTACTCCTTTATATTTATTTGAATTAAATTTTATGTTGTTTTTATCTTAGCATTTTCGAACCCAGGTATATGTAATGTGTCGTATTTCAACGTTGCATTCGTTATTTCACGAAAAAATCGCAATTTAAAGTTGCCAAGTGTTCACATATTGGTGCTCGTGACTGTACACAAAGTAAATAGATAGTTCAAATAAAAAAAAAAATATTTCTTTCTTTTCTTTCTGTCAAATAGCTCGCCCTTATCCTAATTTATTTTTAGTCGGCGCAACATGTCTTTTCCTTCCACACTTCTCTATTAGTCGTCATCTCGGTAGTCACCCACTTTCTAGCCATATTATCATTCACACAGTCCATTCATAGTTTCTATGGTCTTCTCCTACTCTTACAGCCATCGACATTCACACTCAAAACTTTCCCCACGATATTTTCCTCTTTCTTCCGTAACACATGCCCATATCCTGACAACTTCCAGACAACTTTTCAGTAGTAAGAGACAGAAGGAACAAAACTAAGACAAATACAAACATATCATCCCTCAGGTCAGAACTGCACCCAAAAGATAGTTGCTCACTCTAAACCACAGCCATCTAGGATTAACACGTCGACCGTCATCCGCCTAATTCTTCTCACCCAAGACATTTTATTTGAACTACTAAGTACCCTTTACCGCAAAATGTTCCCAGGTATATAATCCCATATGCCATATGCCGCCGACATAGAAATTTTGTATACCTATGTATGTGTGAGATTTAAACTCGGTTCTCTCGAGGGAGGTCCCTCCGTCAATATAATGTAGATGAAACACAACATGGTTTTTAGTTTCTATTATTAGATTTTCTGTGTTTTGGAAATGGGGAATAATGGGTTACACGCTCCGTAGGATAGGAGAAAGAAAGGTAGTAGTAGTCACTGTCAGTTTATGATGTAACGATCTTACCGTGAATACTTACGTGAAGTGAGCTGTCTGACCTGATGTAGGGTGCTATTGACAGCTCACTTCAGGTTAATTTTCACGGTGGGATTTTTACAGAATAGATCGGGTGAAGTACGAAATAAAAAATCATAGAGTTATAATACAAAGCGCAGGTCCGATCGTGTGTGGAGTACTGCAGCCACATACGGGCTGGCAGCAAAATGCCATCTAGCAGCTTTTGGACTCAGTGGAGAGGCGTGCGAAGAGGCTATTGGTGATCCAGATTTGGTTAAGATCAATCTACAAAGCCTGGAGCACAGGCGTAAGGTAGCCAGCCTTTCGGTATTCTACAGGATGCTTTCTTGAGAGTGTGCGCGGGAATTACATGACTTAATTCCGCCATCACCTTTCTATCATCGGACAACCCGTCGTACGGCGAGTGTCCACCCTTACGTTGTTGACACCGCCGCGATCCGGACGAAGCGTTTTGCCTCGTCGTTTATACCGCGTACATCGAAGGACTGGAACAATTTGCCTGATTATAATTTAAGTGTCTTCAAAGCTAGAGTGAATAGGCTCATAATAAATTAGTGCGCTTTACCACCAACGATGGCATCACTGCTTTCCATCAGGCGGGATTGTAGTCAAGCACTAGTTTATATCATTAAGAAATTATAATAATAATATTACTGTCAAGAATTATCCAATTTTGTGAAAAAAAAAACTATCTTATTCGTTATTGTCGTTATTAATAGAATAGACAGGGCCTGGGTTTAATTGCCGCAAGAAATATCATTCAATTAGTAATTTACAACATAATATAAAAAAGCAAAAATTCCTGTAACATACGCCATCATAATATAAATATCAGCAAAATAACCCAGATGTTGTATTCGCCAACAAAACTCAAACCAAAAAACAGGCCGATGTCTACAAACGTTACTTACCACGTACTTAGACTAAACTTTATTCCTGTCACTGTCGCTCAACTGTCAAACTACAAGTGCAAGATAGCGACGGGACAATATCTAAGTGAAATCACGAACTCAGTAACGTTTATAGATCTCGGCCTCAGTTGCACTGTAAACTTAGATCAAAACCCGTTCAAACTGAGCTTGCATTCCAAATCTTTCAGAATAACTGGCACTCGTATTGTTTGTGATCGATGGACAAACACCCTATTTCCCAGCTAAAGGAGGCTTTGAGGGTATAAATAAACCCATACAAAAACACATACTACATATGTTTCACCTGTCTTTGCTGTCGCGGTCGGGTATAAAGCGAAGACAAACTGGCTCAAAATAATCTCGGGACTGTATTTTTCGGCAATATAGTGTGCGTGACGGTTGACAGGGGAGAATGGAAAAAGAAAACGTGTTGCGCCGAGCCTATACAACATGGGACCAAGGACAAGGGATGATGATGAGAGTGTCCGAAAACGCAAACCAAAAAAACTTAATTGACTAAGTTGAAACCAAAAGTTAGCATAAAAATCTTTCAGAATATCTGGCACTCGGATGCTTTGCGACCAATGGACAAACACTTTATTTGCCAGTGAGCAAATGGATTACCACTGCTCTCAAAACGGTGAGGAAAACATCGTGAGGACACCGACATGTCCTAGAACCAAAAATTCGGAAGACATTTGACATCTATCAACCCGCACTAGGCCCGCGTGATGGATTACGGCCCACTCCCTCTCATCGAGAGGAGGCCTGGTCCCAGCATTGGGAATATTATAGGCTGATTATACATCTAATAAAATATAAAAAATCAGCATAATAACAGGTACTCGTATAGTTTGCGAGCGAGGGACCAACACTTTATTTACCAGTGGGATTTACCAATGGATTCAGTCCTAGTAAGTCGGTAATTTGACAACATAACGTCAATTTGTCTTGTTAAAGAAATTTTCTGCAACTGTCAAAGAATGACGGTTCTTTTCTCTTTCTCCTGGCTATCATCCCAATTTATTTGGGGTCAGTCCACCTAGTACTTCTGCGCCACGCCGTACGGTTGTGGGTTGTCTCTTTTGTTGTAATGTTCGCTATCATGTCATGTTTTATTTTTCGTAGCCAAGTTATTGGTGGTCGTTCACGCCGTCTTCTTCCATGACAGTTGCGATTAGAATATACGGACGATACAAATTTGTAGTCAATTAGCTCAATAATTAATTTCCCTGACTTTCCAAATCGACAAAATAACACCGGGTTTGTATTTTACTGCAATAAAATCCGCCAAAACCCGAACCAAAAAACTTTTTTGCCTCACAAAGTTAAAACAAAACCCGTCCAAACTGAGCTTGCATAAAAAATCTTGCAGAATAACTGGCACTCGTATTGTTTGCGATCGATGGACAAACACTTTATTTGCCAGTGGGCAAATGGATTCAGTACTAGTTCGTCGGTAATCTAGAGACTGATCCAGTGCCGTGTTTGCAAACATTTCAACGAGGGATTTTTATTTTGAACATTTTTTTTTCTAGTTAGTTACTTCGATTGCATATTGGTATAGAATTGGGTCAGTCGTGGATAAAGGATCAATAATATAGCTTCTCTTTATAAGTATTGATTACTTCGTGAAGCCTTTAAGTCCGTAATTATTCATAAAAATAAATCTTGAACTAATATCAGCCAGGATTAGCCGACTTTGTTGTATTTATATAGATTTGACTATATAAATAAAACAAAGTCGGGTTAGTGACACCATTTATAACTCAAGAACGGCTGAATCGATTTTTATGATCTTCGATTTCTTGGATTTCTCTCCGCCCCGAATAGCAGAATAACAATTAAATAGTGGGAGAAATTCTCAAAAAACATATGAAAATCTTTCATTTGTAATTCCGAGACGGTACGAAGTTCGCCGGGTCAGCTAGTTAAATAAAAAACTTCAGTATAGAGGACTGTCCCAATTATTTAATCATACCTGTTTGAATAGATATCTCTGTATATTATTCAATGAGAACAGTACACACTTACTCTTCATTAAAGTATATGCGATATTGACGTGAAGTAATGTCAACGCTATCTGATTTTGTGATCTCAGCACTTTCAGCACTGAATGCTTCATGATTATCTTCAGGACACAAACATAAGCATACGGTATCAGTCAGCCTGTAATGTTCCCACTGCTGGAACGCAGATCTCCTCTCGGTGAGAGGGAGTGGGCAAGTCGCGTAGGGCCCAGAGCGGGTTGGTAGATGTCACATGCCTTCGATTTTTTTGGTTCTAGGATTGTTTGATTGTTTCCTCACTATCAAAACACAGACACACAGACAATAAAAACAGCAGTAGTGACCACTCCTTCCTTTACCATTACCTAGCCTTTTCCAACAATGTTAGGGTCGGCTCCAGTCTAACCGGATGCAGCTGAATACCAGTATTTATATACATGGAGCGACTGCCTATTTGAACTCCACAACCCAGTAAAAAATATTCCTTCCATAATAATTAATTCAATACGCATTCTCAACTAACCCCACACTACATGAAAACCTCTCATCGTGCAAATGGTCCATGAGAGTCCATAATATTCAATAGCTTCGTAGATAAGCCAGCTCGTTGCATGCTGTACTGGCTAGTTGCCAGGGTCACCTGTTGACTAGCTCGGATTTAAATGAGAACTATTTTATTTTTAAGAAAAAAACTTCCCATATGTGGCTTTTTGTGTGTGCTTGAAGATTCCGGGCGTCGTATGTGGAGTTTTTAGGAAGCTGTAACTTTTTTCTTCCATTTTACGGAGTAACTAAGGACATCTCGCTCCTGAAGTTTACGTTTACATATAAACGATGATTAAAATTAAGTGACGCTTAAACGTCAAAAATGTGTGGTTAAACAGTCGCTAAAATCTTGACGTTCAAAAGTGCCTTTTGACGTTCAAAAGTGCCTTTTGACGTTCAAAAGTGCCTTTTATGCCTATTTGAAATAAATGATTTGGCTTTGACTTTGCTAATCACTACTTTACTTTAAGCAACGTTTATGAAAAAGGGTATTTCCTAGATTATGTTTTAGTATCAAATCATGGATATTTTCAATACTGTCTATTGGTTATTTAAGATTAAAAAATTTGTGTTGTTTATTCTCGAGATGAAGGAACCTAGGTTGAATTTTTCATATTTTTTTCTCTAATGTATCTGTTTCACTCCAAATTAACATTTTGATTATTTTGTTTCAGGTAAAGTACACCAAACGAAGCAGACAACATACTTAACCTTCGTCACTGTCCTTCTTATTTAAAATTCAGTAGGTACCTATTATAATATACATTATTCTATAAATTAATGAGAGAAGTTCTCGGTGCTTGTGTTTGCGAAGCTTAGAAGACATATCATGGTCTCATTTGAAAAGGCTGTTTACAATAGGTATCTTTTACTTCGACCACTTTACTTGATTAGCTAATCAACAAGTTCATTTTCTTTTGACCAATCTACTTAATAATAGTAGGTACCTACATTATGATACGAGTAACTTAAGTAGTGCATTATTGCACGGTGTTAAATGCCGTGCAATAATAGAATATTTAAGTCACACGTATCGTATACTGTTTTATAGTTCGTGTGATCTAAACCCGCACTTAAGTCACACTTTTCTGTGTAAAAATGGACTACTTAAGTCACAGAAAAGCGTGTACTTAAGTGCGGGGTTAGCTCACACAGTGTTTACTTACTTACTTTGATAGAGCATTTTATCTCACGAAGCGACGCGCGCTTCATTTGTGGTTATCAAGTGTACAAACACGCTGTGAATGTGTATGTAAGCGCAGGAGCTCTCGGTAACGTCCGAGACTATGGTGAAGTCGGAAGTGTGGGAGGGTGTGTGTGTGTGCGTGCGTGTGTGTGTGTGTCATGTGCTAACGCTACTCGTCTTCACGCCCACATTCACAGCGTGTTTATACACTTGGTTAACACAAGTAAAGCCCATCGCTTCGTGAAATAAAATACTGTAAATGATTAGAACTTTCAATAATTGACAAAAAGTAAAAGTCACATGCTACAAAGAAACTGTAGTTAATAGAACAAGCTTGTTGACCACAACGGCAACTTGTTAATAAAAAGAAACCCTATTCATTTAGTGAAAGAAAAATCGCAAGAAAGGTCTGTCAATGTTTCAATCCTCCCCAATCAGACACATAAAGACAATACCTTATTGCTTAGCTCCGAGCCACGTAAAAAATCTCCAACAATGTTCCTCCGCACTTTAGTGCAGTTATTAACAATTTTATGTTATTCTACCAACAGACACGCTCCAAAAAAAATGTTATATAATTCGGAAAATTCTAATTAAGGTGGGCAGCTGGTGTTGGGTTTTTTTTTTAATTTTCCCGTCGAACTACGCCGTCAGATGGCGCCAAAGATGTTTCAGGCTCTAAAGTAACAACAAAGTTGTGACCTCCTTTATCTCGTGTCACATCCCCCTTATTTTTATTCATCGTTCATGCCGCCGTGTTTACGAAATTTTACCAAAAAAAAATAACTTGGGAAGGAAGCTTCTGGCTGCGAAATTAATCACTACATCGATGACGTCACATCCTCCGTTTCCGCTCCACATAAAACGTGTGAAATTTGATACATTTTTCCGTAAAGTAACGAATAATACCTGCGGTATAACACTGAACGCAAATAAACATAGTTTCATTTAAAACCAGTTTGTTATTTAAAATCACAACAGAGATGGATGTAACATGGCGAATAAAATAAATATTAACCCGCTCGGTACCTACTTCCATTTGATATTTAAATTTAAAATATTGACATAGCTCCCATTGCGCGTATTCGATTACCGGTTTTCAATTCGTTTTAACACAGCTACGGCTTGGCCGGAGGGCTTGCAGAGAACATACAGTCCGTAATTTACGAGATTCACGAGCGGAAACAATGTCCCAAACAAAATTGATAATGAAAACAATTTTACATCAGAAATTTAATCGAATTACGAAGTTTAAAAATGGGATCTCGCATTCCCGATCAGTATTACGGGTACAAAAAAAATTTATTGGCACCGACGACGACTTGATTAATTTTAAAAATTAATTAACTCTTCTTTACGTACGTAAAACTATAGTCTCGGATTTTATTTAATATCTTGTCGGCTCATTGAATTTTAATCTCCAATGTTCCAAAAAGTAGGTAGAGTTGGTTTAAAAGAGACCCATATCTTGTTAATTAAATCTACTCAGTAGGGTGCCTTCGGGCGGCCGCTCGCGTCTTTAGCTGCTTTTATGAATGCTACCGAATTTTAGACATAGGCAAGCTTTAATTTAAACTTGACTTAAAGGGCGCTTAAAAGTATTCGTGTTTATTTAGCCAAGTATTATAATTATTAATAACAACGATAGTATACAACGACAAAAGATTTTGTTGTGTCCTTTGCGAAATTTTCTAAGAATGTCGAGTTTGCCGTTATTAAATTTCAACTTAAAGCTTGCTTGAAACCAACCAACTAGACTGATTAGCATGACTTGTTTAGATAACTTTGCCCATGATTTCAAAAAACAGTGTAGGACGGAAGTGTTGGAATTTGATTTATCAGACCACACGGCCCAATCAATAAAACTTCCAATAAAAAAGTTTTCAAAATTTAAATACTGGTATAAAACGGAACGAGATTACTGTAAAGAAAACATTGATAAATTCAAAATGTGCCCGAATAATTTTTCTTTCTCAGAAATCTACACAAATAAGGACGCAAATAATGCTTATACATATTTCATGGACAATTTAAAATTATTCTACAATTTGTGCTTCCCGCAGAAAAGCTTAGTGATAAAAGTTAATTATAAATCTAAGTGGATATCACGCGGAATAAAAATTTGTTGTAAAAGAAAAGGTTATTGCCCTGGCAAATTAGACAAAAGCAACAAAGACGAATAAACAAAATTATATTAATTATTCCAAATTACAAAAAAAAAATATCACTAACGAAACGTGCAAAATAATTACAGAATTAAAATGTCAAATAATAAATCGAAGACAACGTGGCAAATGATTTATAAAGTACGGCCAAATTTACCAAGAGAATCCATAGAATAAATTAAAATCCAAAATACACATAAGCATCGCAAATACCATATACTGACACTTCCGTCACTATACATCTTGTAAATAGCTTTATTTGTTAGAAACAATCCTCACTGGTTTCCTCTCTTGTCAGACAATGTCACTAGAAATAGACGTACTAAATATAAGAATTTCTTACAGCCTCACTCTGCGAAAACAGCACTCCACCGGCACCATTAATATAATAATAACATTCCAGAGGTTATTTAAAATATGTATAAACCAACCAAATTTATTCAAAAAGAACTTAATAAGTTATTTACTGAATAATGTTACTATTATGTTAAAGATTTTTTAAATGATAGTTTCTAATCTATTTGTATTTCTATTTTGATTTTGTAATACTTTTTTACTTTCTAAATTGTGTTATATTCCTGTGGCTATAATTTATTTTGTACGTCAATGGTGGCAAAGCATGTTAAAACTCACATATTTTCACTTTCACATCCACATTTGCATGTACGAGTATATATTAATCATGTTTACAAATAAATATATCTTTATCTTTGGCTATCGTTCATAGTAGCTGTACATTTGATGTTTTCTCCTCTTAAAGCAAGGAATTAAATGATACCTGTTTGTTAAGTCAAATTTCATTAGTGCCGTTTATTATGACATTGTTTGCGATGTTTCCTTTGACGGAAATGTCAATTCCGTATTGTTTGGTAATAAAATTAATCTCTCTTAGTTGATATTTATTATATTGAATGACTGACTTACCTACCTATAGAGAAGGGAAAAACCTTCTTAGAAACACAAGTAGCTAATCGAGTATTTCAAGTTTGTGAGAATGGATGAATGGATGTTTGTTACTCTTTCACGCAAAAACCACTTAACGGATGTTGATGAAACTTTAAACTAATATAGCTTTGTCGTGTAGCGACAAGAAAAGCTTAACTATAAAGACAAAGGTAGTTAAATCAAAGAAAGGGAAGTAAAAAACAATTAAACATATATTTACAAGAAAGGATGGAGATGGAATGGCAGTGGTCTCTATAATGTGGAGGTGGGGTGTATGGGTGACTATGTGCCATAGGTAGGTTGAGGAGGATGAGGTGGAGATACAGCTGGAGCGGAGGAGGTAGACCGACGCGAGGCAGGTGCTGGTGACAGGTGCAGGTATAAGTGCAGGTCTAGGTGCAGGTACAGGTGCAGGTGAGGGCAGGTGCTGGTGCGTATGCGGCACGGAGGACACCCGTAGGAGCCCCATGCAGCAGAGCAGGATGCAGCACGGCAACAGGAGAGAGCAGGCACGGCGGGGACGCTGTCAGCCCGCCAGGTGAGGCGGCCCTCGGATGAGGCGCGGCCCAATAGATACAGGAGGATCTTCTGAGTGCTCCGGCAAGCCACGGGCCAATAGGTACAGGAGTGTCTTCTCAGGCGGCCCTCGGATGAGGCGCGGCCTAATAGTTACAGGAGGTCTTCACGGAGGACGGAGGATGGAGGCGTAGGCAGGGTCCGTCAGGTACCGGAGCGGAGAGGTACGCTTAGTGTTCCCGGGATAGGTGGCCCTGGAGTATTAGTCTTTTTTTGTATTCGCTTTAGAGGCGAAACCCGAACTGATCCTTGCATTGCGTAGATGTATTAAGTCAACACGTAGAATAACATCATGTAGAAAATATGAATTTGAGATATGAAAGTGGCCATGATTAATTTTGCAGAAGTTTCAATGTAAAATCAGCTAAAAAGATACAGGCCGGTAAGGATTTGAAAGGAAAGTTGCCATGGGGACGTATTAAACGTCGTTGACAAAGCTGTCATAATAAAATATATTATTAATAAAATACAATAAAATCTATAGTTATTTTGTATTAGAAGTATAGTGTTTAAAGGAAAAATGATATCCATCAATGTGGGCGAAATTACCAACCCTTGGATGTCTCTAAATCGTCGTAGTCTCATGTTAAAGTTGGAGCTGTGTCTGTGTACTGATTGAGGATAAAACGTGTCGTGAGGAATAATCAGATCAGCGCCTAACGGTAACAGAATGCTTGTTCTGACCTGGAGGAATGAGTGAAGATAACTGTGAGTATGTACATTATATTACAGCTTATACAACAATAACACATAGGATACATTTTTCTCGATATTTTCGCGGGATCGACACTTATGCGGGTAAAACCACGGGGCGCTACTAGTCACACATCAGTAAATAAGTACATTGCATTTCAGATCATCTATATTACACACTCATAGTAAAGATAAAGTTAATCTTTTGGAAAATAACAATCTGAAAAAAATCCAGTGTATAAACAAAGTGTACGCAAATATTACCCTCAAAATTCGACGTATTTATAAAGTAAATGCTCCGCTATATAAAAGGAGAAAAGATAGAAGAAAGACCGTTAACAAAGCACAAGATAACCGCATTAAAACCCTTTGTTGGGCCGACCAACGGGGCAGGCTGACCGAGAGCCGTTTGATGGATCGGGTCCTCGATTATGTAGAGATTAAAATTCATTAGCCATATGAGATGAGGACCGTGATAAGATATCAATAGAACCTTAATGAACTTCTATTGTATAATGTTAAGGGTTTTGGGTGTTTGGAACGCTCGGCCTAGGTACGAGTGCCAGGTGTGGAGGCTGTTAAAGATTTGGAACTGGTGCCTTGGGCACCTGTCTCACCGTCGAGTTAGAAGCGACTAGCTATGAACTTCATTTTCTTCATTCATTCTACTAATATTATAAATGTAAAAGTTTGTATATTCGAATGTTTGTTACTCAAACTCGCAAAAACGGCTGAACGGATTTGGATAAAATTAGTTTAGAACTTGAACCGTTTATCTTTTGTTATTTAGCGTAGCCGCTGGCAGAAGCTAGTCCATAATATATTGCTGTCGGTTCACACCGCCGCCGGCGAGTACATACGCATTACCAGCGAGCAATCGCTCGTCGCCGTCGCTTCGTGCACTCGCTGTTCGTTGCTCGCCAACTCGTTTTTAGTTGCTAGCTCTACTAGCTTCTCGTTCATCGCTAGCGGTGGAACAGGTGCCTAAAAGAGTAAAAAAAGAGGTCTCTCTCTGTTGAGAGAGACCTCGGTTTCTAATTATTGTTTTTTTGTAATAAAATCAGAGATCCTTCTCTGATTTTATTTAGTTTCGTAAAAACCTGGCCATCTGACTGAAATAAAATACTTATTTCCCATTTCGATAACTACTATTAATCCCGGGTTTAGGTGGTTTTCATATAAAATATGAATACCTGCGGTAAAGCACTGTCAACAGTACGCCATTTTTATTTGTAGTGGGTACCGATTAATAAATTGAAAGTTTCCATAAGCGACAACAACAAGAGTAAAAAAAATCTGGTTTAGCTCGGACGTACTGTCAATATTTGGTATGTTTAAATATTAAATATCTGTTCAAACGTGAACACGAATCCTCTGTGCCAGACTGTCGCCAAACTTGTTGATTTTTGATATTCCTTTTTGATGCGATATGCAATCGTTTGAAGTAAATATGAAACAGAATTTATTATTTCATTTTTATTTACTAGCTTTCATCGGAAACTGCCGATGGAAAACATCGATAGTATTTATGTAAAGCGGAGATTTCTCCATGAAAACATTTATCGAGGTTTGTGTAAAGGAAAATAAAGATGGCTATATTGAAGTAAATGTCTAAATATTATGCAGGGGCGATTTAGTCAGCTGCAGGCTGCATCCGCTATTAAGAGGCTAATTATTCTACCCATCACAACTTTTGCTATAAAACTCATATCCGATTCGTAAAAATAAAAAATCTTTTCATACATGCATCAAAATAGTCAGCCTACTGTTGGGGATTATAGAATTTTGGCTATTTTTTGTTTGGTTATTTTCGAGGGACTGGTGGCTAAATAATAACAGCCGCTTGGGTTGATCCATCAGGTTAAGCTACCCTTGTTGCGGTTGGTCCGTGGATGTGTGACCATTTTTACATACCAAAACCCCTCCGCGCCTCGGAAAGCACGTTACGTTGGTTACCGTTGGTCCCTGCTGCCATTCATGGATTCACGGGTCGTCAGAAGCCGAAAGTCTGACAACCAGTCTTATTTTTTCGTATTACCCAGTAACTGGGTTGTGGAGGTCAGATAGGCAATCGCTCCATGAAAAATACCACTCAGCTGCATCCGGTTAGACTGGAAGCCGACCTCAACATAGCTGGGAAAAGGCTAGGCAGATGCATAAATCCTCTTTCTTTCTACTTAAAATGTCTCAAAATCGCTATTAGTTTTTAACACAGCCTATACATAAAAGAAGTTCGTTTCTGGTTGTTTGTTTGTCAGCCCGCATACCGCGACCGACCTCGTCACCCGCTTGTTTATGATTAACACCGCATTTTATTGTACTCGTTATGACAATACAAATACTTGTTATGTAAAGCGTGTTACTGAAGAGAATGTAAATAAAAGGCCTAAAGAGAAGGATTGCGATGGGTTGCAATTTAGGGAACATACTTTATGCTAATTACCTCAAGGTGAAAATGTGATAACTAATTAATTTGTTCTTTGAAATAGATAACCATACAATGTAAGGTACAGTGAAAGCTTTGCAAGCTCACAGTACCAGGAGGAATCAATAAAAAACAGAGGGGCAATTCTCGTAACTTTAAGAACGGTCACAGTCTGATCTCAGTCTCAATCTGTCAAAAATACCTCTAATTTCCCTACATTTTTGTTAAGTTTTTGACAATGATTGTCGCTGAGATGAGACTGTGACTAGATTTTGAACGTTTTTAATTACTGGAATTGGCCTTCAGTTTGTCGTATAAGTTCAATAATTATTCCTAGAAATCTATCTACGTGTAAATCGTCAGGGTTACGCATCACACACCCCATTATTTCAGGCACCCCAAACCTTTCGATGCCTTTTTTTTTTGGGTGGAAATCATCAAATGACCTCTCCCGCTCTGGGCTGTGCCGAAGGGCGTGTCAGACTTTTACTGACTAAAACCACCCGTGTTCCTTCAGTTGCCTGTGCCAGGGGCCACGGTATCTCTTTCGAACAACCCGCGGCCCTGGCAGGCATCGGCCCTAGCGGACCCCGTCTTAGATATATATACTATAAGTACATCAATAGTGGACTCGGCGATCATTGTGCCGATAGTCGTGACAACAAACTGCTTCATAGCCAAGAGCCTCGACCAACACCTGAAGAGGCTCTCGTAGGGCAGCTGGAACAAGGTATTGATTCAAAAAGCGGTACTTTTGGACTCGGCCCGCATTGTTAGGAGAATCCTCTCTCTGCAGCCTTGACCGCCGGTAGCTTGGACCCTGTTCCCGATACCCGTGGGCTACTATTAACATATACATCAATATATCTACCATTTCATTAGCAGGTCTATCCTTCGAAAGCTTAATAATACTTATTAACATGTGACCGAAAAAAACGCGGCACCGAAAGGGTTATAAATCCATCAGCATCAACTACGGCTTATCCATCTGTCAACATTCTCAGTGAAGTTTTAAAGAAATTAGAGCCTTCAATACTTTGAAAAGGGTTATATATCGAGGAGCACTCTAATTTTCGTATTATAAATTAAATGGACACATTACGGAAAATGTGCCCCGAGCAAGAGACGGTACAAAGGGACCGACCCAGCTCTATTTTTGAAAAGGGGGTGATCAAAGCCAAACGGTACGTTTTTCATATATTGTAGTCCTTTTTCTATTTCTGTTTATACAGGTGTATGTGTACACGTTCAGATGTAAGGTCGTAAGAGTGAAGTGCGATCGTTTTTGTTGTCAACAAAATAAACTGGGTTTTTACAAAGCAGAAATACATCATTGTTCGCTGTATAAACCTTGTTCGTTACGCGGAAAAGAGTGTTGTTTCAACTTTTTTATGCAACGTTATTACTTACGGGTCTACACAGAGAGCTTTCGCATCTCGTTTAAGCCTCTACCTAGCTCAAAGCTAAACGTAGATAATGTAAATGTATTAAATAAATGGCGCAGAAAATATGTTGCATCTAAAGTAGTTCAACTTTTCTGAATGCTAGTTTGAATTGACTGAATTAAACCCTTAGACCGCTTTCACATTTAGGCGACTTTAGCAGCGCGACAGTCGCCCAGGCAGAATTTCATATTTTAAACAGAAGCGCGGCGGATGGTCGCGGCCGGCTCAGCGGCCGCGTGTGCTCAGTCGGCGATGAGCCAGTGTTGCATGTGCACGATATACATCGATGGCGCCGATAGAGTACTATCAAACACAGCGGGGTAATTGTGTAACACACTATCAGTGGGAATGGCTTTCATTTTGACAGTTCAACAACATACATTGCGTTATTTACGTGTTGAGCAGACAAATTTTTCAAACATATGAAGAATGGATTAGCAATATCCTTCAAAATTATTCAGATGATTAATAGTGTGTTACGCAACTAGGGTGCAGGAGCAACAATGTTTTACCGTCGGAATTTACTTTTGAAATCATGTGTGCCACACTAATCTAAACTGCGGCGCGGCAGCCGCGCTGCTATCGCGCGGCTGTTCTTATAATGTTAAGGTATCTGCATCTGCCGCGCTACTATCGCGTTGCTAACGTCCTAATGTGAAAGCGACCTTAATCTCTTGGCGTGAATAATACTAATGGACGTTACATTAATGCATTTAACGATAAATAAGTGACATTTACATGAATATTACTGAATTCATGAAATACATGGAATACATAAAGAGAAAATGGAATACATATTCCGGTTAAATATAAAACACCCGCGAGCCTATGGCCGCGGGTCAAGTCATAAGCGGTTCCGGATTTACTTCTTCGATTTTAATAGGTAGATAGATATAAAAACAATATTACCTTGTTGGTCTAGTAGTCGCAAGCGCTCCTGCTGAGCACGAGGTCCTGGGTTCTATTCCCTCGCGTCAGCGTCCCAAGTCTGGATTTGTGCCCAGTTGATGGCAATAAGCTCGCCCCCTATTACTCGGGGCTTAAACATAACTGGCTAATTATCTTAGTGAAAATTTAAATCAAAGTTAAAAAAAAACACAAACAACACATGCGAAACACAAATCAAATAAATGCGGCACAGATAGAGTTCGGAGTAGCCGAAACCCTCTAATAGATTTCGAACCCTGAAGTAATATTATTTATTCTAATATGGGTTGCTCAAAAAGAGCCATCACGACTGGTAAGGCTCAGTTTCCACCAAAGCGGAGAGAAGAGGAGACTAAGATGTTTTGTAAACGACCAATAAGATATCGTTATTTCCAGATCTCCTCTCTGTGATCTTTTGGTTCGTTTACAAAACATCTCCTCTCCGCACTTCTCCGCTTTGGTGGAAACCGGGACTAATACTTGAGTGTATCCAGACAGGTACTGACCTTATTAACGAGTCACTAGCTAATCTTTTCAACACGAAGGCATTATTCTCGTATAATTTCAGTCATCACGAGAGTTTTGAAACTTACGTACTTTCGCTTGCATTGTAAAAGCAAACCCAATAAAATATGTATATTCATTCGCTTATAAATTAATCCGCTCCCCTGTACGGCCATTGGTTTTCATATTACCGTATGCTGCAAAATAAATAAATACTATTAATACGCTGTACATTCGATTTTTCTCTTGTATGACAGAGAAATATTACACGGAGTATACAAGCTTCGTTATTCAGGAAACCTTCCCGTGCATCCAATTAATTTAATTTTTTAACTGTTGTAATGCAATTAATAGTAATATTTTAAAAGGCTTTCGTGTCGAAACCATCGTGCCAGATGCAATAATTTGGTAAAAATGTTGGGTTTTTTCGTAATTGATCGTGAATGTCACCCTTGACGCAAATGTGGGGTAAAAGGAGTGGGTTAAGTTTGTAACCGTTGTATGTCTGTCTGTGGCGTCGTAGCTCCTAAACGGATCAATCGATTTAATAATATAGGTACGTCATCTCCGCCATCGGCTTGCTAATTAGTACATATTGCATAATACCAAGGGGTATCGTGTTCCCCAGTAACTGGGTTGAGGAGGACAGACAGGCAATTGCTTCATGTGAAATACTTGTATTTATCTGTATCCGGTGACACTTGAAGCCGCCTCCAAAAAAGTTGGGAAAAGGCTAGGCAGAAGCTATTATTTTGTAGTTTGTAAACGATATTAGAGAAAAAGAAAAATCTAACTACATAACAATTTTATTAAACAGGGTTATTTTTCAACGACCAGCCAAATTTAAGGATGTGGTACAGACCATCAAACTGAACAACTTTCTCCATGGGACAAATAGCGTAATCGCGAAAATTTTATCAACTGTCCCATAGACAACTTCAATACCTACTCGACCTAAATGTATGGGACAGGTGAATTTTTATTCGTTTTTACGATGTTGGTCCCATGGAGAAAGTTGTTCAGTTTGATGGTCTGTACCACATCCTTAAATTTGGCTTGTCTTTGAAAAATAACCCTGTATAGTTGCTTATTTGTCCATACAATCACAAATACATAATTATCACATCATTTTCAGAATATGTTTCCGTTTTAACACCCATATGTAACGCGATTAGTACTCAGTAGCGCTCAGGGATTAGGCTAAAATCGAATCCAATGTAGGCAGGTACTGTTTGAAAGCACATATGTCAATAATGGTAGGCATGTAACAGGCATTTGCTGAAGGCGCCATACCTTGGAAACTATTGAAGTATGTAGGTAGTTACAATAGCAATCATTAGATTACCTATGTATGTGCTTATGTTTGGTGAGATGTGATAGCGATAATGCTAGTTGTTGCGACAAATTTTTTGAGGAACGACTATGATTGGATACTGGTTGAACTAAAATTTGTGGAGGAAGCCATTTACCCCCTTATTTATAAACTTTACTAACAGCGTCTTGCGGATTTACCCCCATAAGTTTTGATCCCGTGGGAATATAGGGATAAAAAGTATCCTATTTGTTAATCCAGGTTATAAACCATCTGTGTGCAAATTTCATCCAAAACCGTTCAGTAGTTTTTGCGTGAAAGAGTAACAAACATCCATCCATCCATCCTCACAAACTTTTGCGTTTATAATATTAGTAGGAAGTAGGATTTAAAGTAATGATTAGCGTCTCCTAAACCATACATTTTTTATCATACAGGCTTGCTGGTACACCGAAAACTGTAACTATGAATTCAGCGCATGATTCTAAATCTCCTAGCGTAAAAATTTTTCGTGGGTTATCAAAAACAATCTGTTGTTCCATGAAAAATTAAACCTACACGGTCAAAATGTATGGACTACCTAGTTTTTAAACCTATTCCTTTTTACTGTTAAACGTGCGTTCGATTCATTGAAATAAACCCAACACACACCTCTGATCGAGAGCTATCCTAAAGTATGATATTTTTTATTTAAACGAAAAAGAAAAATCTTTTCTACATACTCAAATCTCTATTACCATTGAAGCTATTAAAGCATGCATAAAAAAACTATTTAATAGAACAATCCAAAATCAGAATGCGTCAAAATTGTAAATATTTTCCACCATAAAACCACCCCATCTCTTCCGAGCTTACTCTATGTTATCCTTCAATTCCATGTTCGACATGAGACAGTGATTTCTACGAATACATCCAAAAGGCTTCGTTGATACCCTAGTAGGTAGTCGTGGGTTATATTTACTCGCCCAGAGCGAATGATGTGTTATTGACTGACTATGCTTTTGGTCAATATTCAGGGTTACTTTCGTTTCAAATTCATTCATTTTTTCATTTTAAGTTTTATATACAAATTTTCCTATACCCTGACCAGTAGGTTTACCGTTTTTTGACAGCTGTCTTAGAACGTAACTATTCCAGATTACGCTTTAAAATGCGTAATTAAATAAATGTATAAACTGCCTTATCCTATTGAATTATTATATTTATGGCTTCTTACAGACATTATGGTACCGTACGTGTATCATCAATCAATGTATTGTGTGTTGCTGCAATCACGCATGCAAGTTCCATCTGTCAAAAAACAGTTTACCTAATAGACAGGGTATAGGTTCCTTTCTTGATATACAGGGTCAAATTAAATTAGCTAGCGAAACTTCGCAGACGTGATAAGTATCGATATCTAAACATGATAAAACAAAAAAGAAATTAATTTGGTGAATTTAAGTTTAGGATCAACGGCTGTTGTTGATCCTAAACTTAAATTCACCAAATTAATTTCTTTGTTCTAGTGGTCTAGTTACTTGAAATATCAGTTTAAGCATCAGTTTTTTTTTTGTTCAAACTTAACAGGCGTGATGGGCAACACGAAAAAACAAAAAACTAAACTTATTTTCTCAACTTATATTTTAAGTAACTGCCTACACTATGAGCGGTCATTGACCCCAAACAAAAAATCATCAAACCATTTTTATTTTATCGTGTTTAGATATTGATACTCATAACGTTTGTGCAGTTTCGCTAGCTAATTTAATTTGACCTTTTGATTTTTGTTTAATTATTATAGAACACACGTCCTGCTGTCGTCTAAGAATTTGTGTAAAAGAAAATTCGATACTTGCTCACAATCTCTTCAATAGTTATTACCCGTAAAAGTATGTCAGTAAGTGCAAAAAAAAAATTGACTATCATAATAAAATCTTAACATTTTTTCCATGTAACAAAGTTTGGAAGAATCACTTCCACTATGAAATCTAGCTGAACTTTATGGCAAATGAAGAAAAATTGTGAACGGCACCGAAGGTCGTGTTGTCGACGAAAATAGGGGAGCAAACTTAGAGGGGCCACTACATCACATTCTTTCTGACAGCGAATATTCACTTTGTTTTATAATAAAATGCTCTTCCTCAGGTAAAATTTATAGAACCTCTTACGGAAATAACAACGTAGGAACCTTCTTTAGAGCTGCAACAACCGTTACTAAAACCATAATACTAAACACGGAAAACGGAACACGGAACAGTGAACAGCCCATCGTATAGGCAAATGATGGATCGATCAAACAACAATGGAAACTGCCAAAATATACAAACTCGAAGAAGTTACCACTCAATAACGTTAAAAATGAGTTCTCAAATAGCAAGAAAATTGTTTTTCAACCCACCATCGCGCGGTACATCGGCAAAATGAAAAGTTTCCCTATCAGCCCACTGACACATCGATTGGCGTTTACATCTTTGTAGAAGAAATTGTTTGAGATCATGCAAAGAAACTTGGACCTTAAGCCAAGGAACATGGACCATATGCCGAGGAACGAAGCCTAAATACGTGTTTAAAGTCGCTTTTTCTATGTTGATGGAGTAGACGTTTGCGAGCTGCCATCCGGTTGTTGGTAAGCAATCCATCATTCGAGAGTGTGAAAGGAACAAAAGCTATATAGGATAATATCACATCTAAATATGAGATAATGCTTACGCCTGCCAAGCAACTAGTTCGTAACGAACAGAATATTTTTGAGAACGTTTCGTATAAAATATTTGTGATATTTTCTTCAAATCAAGTCAAAACATTTATTCGCATAATACGAGTACCTATGGGTAAAATGTCAATTTTTTTTTCTTTTATAAACTTTGCCCCACACTTGGAATTTCTCCTGTATCGTGGGTGCGTTTACAAACATTTAAACTCACATACACAAACAGCCAGACCCGGAACAACTACTTGTAGGCCAATTAATAGCGTCTTCATAAATTACCATGTATGCCAACTTATCATTATAATATTCTTGTAAAGTTATTACTTTTTACGACTTACTTTTTTTGTTCTAATTTATTACAATCATTATAATATTATTTGCACTTTGGCTATTGGCTGTTATTGGCACTAATATGAACATGTAAGAACATAAAAAAAAAACTATCCTTGTAAATAATGACTCCGCATCAAAAGACATTCTTGAGTTGTGTAGAAATATTTATCTACCAACCAGGCGTACATTTTTTTTTCGAAATATTCTAGTAATAGAAAATATTTACTATCCAGGTAATACAGTAAGCAGGTGCAGTGGTTAACAACAAGTTAAGACGACATGAGTAGCTTAAAATATTACCTACAGCATAGATAGTATTTGCTAATGAGCCCCAAACTAGACAGTTAGTCTGTAGCTTGGGGCTCGGGAAGTTCTTTTAGTTCACTTGGTGATATGTTAAATAATTTAATTTACATTGGGTAACAGTGTCTTTTATACAGATCAGAGGGCAATTCCTGTATTTTAAGGACGTCCGCATTCTAACCTCAGTCAAAAATACCTCAAATTTTCATAGGTACATTTTTGTAAAAATTTTAACATTGATTGTCGCCGAGATGAGATTGCGACTAGATTTTGAACGTTAAAAACGTTCATTACAGGAATTTGCTTTCGGATTCCGAGGGATTTATTAACACAGGATTAGGAAATACGTCGATAAAATAATCAATTAAAGTTATGACGAGCATAGGTAACTGTAGGTAGTTTAGGTGTGTGGTGTGCAAGTAATTGCTTTCATTGCCATACCGGGCCTGCGAGCCGCGCAGAGAATGCCTATGCAATTAATCGGACACAAACGTAGGGAACCCGTTTATGGAGTGATCCAACACGAGGAGTGGCGCAGTATGGACGTTCCTTCCTCATCTGTTCATCATTGTTCCTTGATAGCTCCTTTATCTTCGGACACGTGTTACATGCTTGTGGAACGCGCAATATTGTCAACATTTGTGGCTGCGGAATTGATTAGAGTTGCTGTATTATCGCCACGTTTATGTGTACGGCCGGTTTGACTAAATTCTGAAAACGGTTCTGGTGATATTTGGTTAGCAACTTTCCTGTGTCGCCTCCAACTAACATACTCGTAGTACATTGAAAGCATAGCCAATACTTCCTCAGTAACTGTCCTATTTAATTTCTGAAGAAACATGTAAATATCTCCGAAACTACGCAACAGATTTTAATGCTGTTTTCACTATCTTTAAGATAAGTTATTCCGGAAGGTTTATGTGTACTTATATTACACTAACTTTTGCCCGCGGCTGCGCCCGCGTGGAGGACGGAAATGATCCCATGGAAATGTATTAACGGAATAAAAAGTATCCTATGTCCTAATCTAGGTTATGGTCTACCCGTGTGCCAATTTCATTCAAATTCGTTCAGCCGTTTTAGCGTGAAAGCTTAACAAACAAACTCACTTTCGCATTTATATTATTAATAGCAGCACCCGCGGTTTCACTCGCATACGTGTCGATCCCGTGGGAATATCGGGATAAAAAGAATTCTATGTGTTAATCTGATGTGTAAGCTATATTACTGTACAGTTTCAAAATCCGTTCTGTAGTTTTTGCATGAAAGAGTAAAAAACATCCATCCATCCATCCTCACAAACTTACGCGCTTATAATATTAAGTAGGATTCATATTATATACACTTATAATAAAGAAATCTCGATGTTTTTACCAAGTCGTGAAAACCGCGCGAAGCAGTCGCTAGTACGAGTATATACAGGATGGCAGGATTCAGGATGACATCGACGCGCAAACTGTATTATTTTTCGTCGGTTATCAAAAAAAAATCTTCTGTTTCATAGAAAAGTGCAATACTTACGCGGTCAAAATGTATGGAACAGCAATTTTTTTTTTATACACCATAATTTTTATCCACCCTGTATTTATCCTGTATTTATATAATTAAATATTAAGAAACTGTACCTAGAGGGCTATAACAGTTTTCGTTATATCGTCTTCCTAAATGTTAGATTAGACACTCCTTAGGTACAAAAATGTTTGATGCCAGCCTAGAACGCTAGCCTGTGGTTTATAGTCACTATCAAAGATGTCAATATTTATAGCCTAACTTCCCTGAAAGTAAGCCATTCCGATGTTTTCTTTGACATTTTCTCGTTTCTTTATTCTAACATATTTTATTCATAATAGTTTATGTCTGACGGCGTGATATAAACAATGTCCATTCTAGAGGAATACTAACACCTGAGCATTTTATATAGAACTAGTTTTTGCCGGCGACTTCGTCCGGGTGAAATATCCTGTTCACCCGACCCACCCCGTCGCATCATCACCTGCCCACGTTATCACTTCTTTTTCGCTTAGCGTACTTTCTGACTTTTTTTTTGTTTTTACTTGGCTCCTAAGGGTCATAGCGTGATGTTAAAGCCTACAGCCTTTCTCAAAACTTAAGCTATCAAGTGCAAAAATATTCTTTCAAATCCGACTGGTAGTTCCAGAGATTATCCCCTACATACAAACTTACAAACACTTAGCTGCGCCCCGCGGTTTCACTCGCATAAGTGTGTAGTAGGCATAAATAGTATCCTCCTATTCCAGATGTCTACCCACGTGCCAAATTTCATCCAAATCCGTTCAGCGGATTTAGCATGAAAGCGTAACAAACAAACATACAAAAAATGAAATATTTTCTCTTTATAATATTATTGCTAAGACTAAATAAATATAAGTATAAATATCTGAATGTCAATATAAAATATTTATTTATGTACGGGATTTGTTCAGTCTTTTATTCAGAACATTTTAAGGTGAAACTGAGCCAGTGGATATCAAAATGTTCTTTTTTATATGACACTTTTATGGGATTTAGCGTCGGATTTAGTTTATGTAAGCTCGGTATAGAACAGACTAATTTATATTTAATCAGAATATTATCGGACAGTAGTAAAATTTTATGTATAATACATAAAAGTACCTAGGTTTACTCGTAGCTTTGGGTACTGTCATTCTACGTTTTAACCGCTTTTTATCAGGCTGTAAATCCTCGATTAAATCCCTTCGTATCCATCTAGCTATAAAACAGTTTGATAGTTATGTTACCTCGATTTTATCTCCAAACTGTGCAGCTGTTTTGGAGAAATAAACCTATGTACCTACCTTCTTCCACACTCTTGATTTGCCAAGGCATGGAACGAAACATTCTGGGAATTAAACTAACAGACCGGATTAGGTTAGGTTATATGACTCCATATCCGTTCCATCACAGAGATAACTGAAGGCCAATTCTCGTAATTTAAAACGTTCAAAATCTAGTCGCAGTGTCATCTCGGCGACAACAAATGTCAAAAACTTGTCAAAATATAGGGAAATTAGAAGTATTTTTTAACAGATTGAGACTGAGATCTGTGAACGTTCTTAAAATTACGAGAATTGCCCCTCTGACGTCACTCGGAAAGCTGCCACGTTAAAATTGAATGGTGCTGGATACAACCGTCGCATGTCAGACGACCAATGGGCCAAATTCATGACGCAATGGGTTCCCGTGATGGCAAGCGTTGTTGCGGCAGGCCCACACGGATATGGTGGGATCAGCTGGACTCCTTCAACAAAACCTGCTCCTCAGCAGCTTTATATTAGAGAGATGTGAAACCCTGCAGTGGGACATGTCAGGCTTTTAATAATACCTTCTTAAACATAAAAATCAAAACTATGGAATTTATAAACCTTTTTTTTATATTGCTGAAAGGCTTGCTCTTGACCTCGATCATGCCTGATGGAAAGCGATGGATGGGGTCTATAATGGGACAAGCGTGCCCAGAACATGCCTGTCACTCTTGCTTTGAAGGCAGACGGATTAAACATAATAGAACATTTTTGCAAACCTTTCGTCTTGAAATATTGTCCGTTAGACTAATAGGTACCTACATTTGTATAGTAAACACATTGCATTAAATATGTAATGGATGAGATCCCACGATAGACCCAACACTTCACATAGCGGATACGACCAAGTTACATTTTTAATTCACACATCCGTCCTAGTCTAAATGTCAAGCTAAAAATATTCCAGTAATTTATCGACACATGTTCCAGAATTTATGGCTCCAGGATTATGAGTTAGATGCGCCTGGGGACAGTCGAGGAGTGGTCACGACTTGTTTGTCGACCTGATAAAGTATCCAGCGTGTTAAATACAAAACGCAGAAATATTAACAGGTAACCCAGTATATTTTTATTAGCTGCCAGTTGTGTGTACGTGCCACTGAAAAATACTCTATTTTTTTCAATTAAATTTTTGTTGGTCAGGCCCTCGGGTTGGGACGCAAGTAAGACATAGTAGTTTGTCCGAAAGAGTTATGAACCTATTAATTTATTTACAATATACAGGGTGACAGGGAAACTCGACGTGTTCCTTCCAGGGCGTGATAGTGTGGCCCATTTGCAACAATTAAGAACCCCATAAAGCCCAGGCGAAAATTCATGGAATCCGAGGAAAACCGATTTTCATGTTTTTTGGAAAATTTCCCAGAAATCGTCACTAAATATCACCTATCTCTAAATTTTCTAATTAAGTGGTTTTCATAGCTATTCCATTGGCTACCTAATACTTTAACACACCATTTGATGTAAGTAACTAAATTTTCTAAAATATCAAACAGTTAAAAGTTAAAGTAAGAAGTTTATTAACAAGAACCAGTTAATTAATTCGATTCTCTTATCACATAATTTTAAAATATTTCAACAATTTGCAAATTCGACCTTTGCCAACATTATCGATTGTTTCATCGGCACCTTTAAACATTTATAAAGCTTTTGTACCTTGTTGCATAGCTGATTAAATGAAGATGTCTTCCCCGTAATTTGTACGCTTAGTGTTCTAATAAAATATTGAGATAACTGGTGTCAAAGTTTGTGTACGTAGATGATTTTTGAAAATAGTTAATAAACTTCTTACTTTAACTTTTAACTGTTTGATATTTTAGAAAATTTGGTTACATCAATAGGTGTGTTAAAGTATTAGGTAGCCAATGGAATAGCTATGAAAGCCACTCAATTAGAGAATTTAGAGATAAGTTATATTTAGTGACGAATTCTGGGAAATTTTCAAAAAAACATGAAAATCGGTTTTTCTCGGATTCCATGAATATTCGCCTAGGCTTTATGGGTTGCTTAATTGTTGCAAATGGGTCACACTATCACGCCCTGGAAGGAACACGGCGAGATTCCCTGTTACCCTGTATACAGGGTAATTTATTTTATCCTGTAGAGGTACCCTATGTTAGTACGTAGGCAGACTAACATAAACACATAAACAAACCAGTTTCTGTCAATCAGACTTCGTATACGTCCAAGTCATACCAAATTTTTTCATACATTTTTGTTACGTCAATTTTGTAATCAACTCGAAATCAAACGACACATTTAATCTTTGTTCAGTCTTCATAATATATCTATTCAAAAACTCATTTAGTTCAATTGAACATGAATAGCAATAGTAAAGTCGTGGATTGTTTCTGTTTACTCAGTTTGAGATGGCTGACTCAGTTTGCAGAGTATGCTCAGCCCCGGGGTGAATGTTGGTCTAAACTCGATGTCGTCATAAGCTGGGGTAATGTTAGTTTTCCGTTTGTCTTCTCACTACAGTTCATATAAGCTCAAACTTGTTCTGTACACGTTTTGGAGACTATGCAAGTCATCTCCTGTTTATCTTGGTAAAGTATTGTGGGAATTGTTTCTCTTAACAGGTGGGGTATGTTTTACTACTAACTTCTGCTAGCGACATCGTCCTCGTGAAATTTCTAAGTAACCTGACGCACCCCGTCGCATCGCATTGCCTACTCGTTATTACTTCGTATTCGCTTAGCGTTATATCTGACTTTTTTTCTTTTTGTTTGTCTCTTAGGTAAGCGTTTTAACGCGATGTTAAGTCGCCTATAGCCTTCTCAGGAAAGAATTTCTCTAATCCGACTGGTAGTTTCTGAGATTAGCGCGTTCAAACAAACAAACTCTTCATCTTTATTATTAGTATAGATACCTGATACCTACACTCCTCATCATGATTATCTGCCCAGCCTTTTCCCAACTTTGTTGGGGTCGGCTTACAGTTTAACCGCATGCAGCTGAATACCAGTATTTTACATGGAGCAGCTGCCTATCTGACCACCACAAACTAGTTACTGAGTAATACCTACACTCTTACAGTTCTTATATTATTCGAGATGAATTTTAATTTGAATGAGAAAAAAAACTTTTAAAGTGATCTAGGAGTGAAGTTCGCCCTTGTCTAGAACTCGGCCTGGCAATCTAAGTTCACAAAGTCTTGCATAGCGCTTCACTTGTTTAGACTATGGTTCGAGATTTGATGCCATTAATAAAGGGGAAGAGAAACTATGCCAGTAAAAATAAAACACGGGTACAAACGGAGGTTATTACGTTTTGATTCAATTTCCCAAAGTGGTTTCTCGTGGTTCGTCGTATTATATATATTTAAATAAGATTATTTATTTATTTATTACTGTAATTACCCGTGACATCACAGCTGGTCCTATCAGAATACTAGCGCTGCGACATTTATTTTTTAAATGTGGTAGCATCATTCTGAGATAGGTCTTTTGGCCTCATACAGGACTTTCCGTTTCATTTTTCTTTGTGTTACTTTTTTTATATAATTTGGTTTTTTTTATTTTATTTTTGATTGTTTTTAGTTTAGTTTTATGATCTTCGTGTGCGAGTCGCAATAAATACTTTTTGTTTCACTCCGTTTCTAAAGTCCCAGTAGGTACGGTCACAAAAGGAGATAAATAACCAGGGTCGAATTTAATTGATAGAAAACAAACATTTCATATAACAAATTAAATTTTATTCGAAAACATCCGTCGGCTTCTTACTAAACTTCAACTATATTTGACGACACTTATCTCTTTTGGTGACTGTACCAATCTCCAGAAAGAATATAATTCTTATATCTGTCAGGGATACTTTAAAACAATTACAAGTTTCGGGTGCATCGTAAGAAAAACAATATAACAAGGGGTGCGTCATGTACAGAGGGTAGTCAAATTGAAAAGCGTATGACATCCGGGCTTGTTACACCGCAATCTAACTTGCCAAATTAATTTATGAGAAACATGCGAGCAGAGGGTAGAAAAAAATTGGGAAGATTTTGTGACTTTTATGGTTTCTTTAAATAATATATTTTTATGTAATTTTTTGAAAGGAATGTAGATGGTATTTGTTTCAGGATGTTTTATATTTTAAGTTACCAGAAAATGTAACCAATGTAGGAAATTAAGCTAGTGCAGAAACAGCTGGTATATCAGCATCGTACCTATTGACAGTTTTTTAACCAGTTCGAATAATATTTTTCAGCGTTCATAGTCCTTGGCATAATCAGCCTATAATGTTCCCACTGCTGGGATACAAGCCTCCTCTATTCGAGAGGGAGTGGGCTATAATTTACCACGCGAGCCTAGTGCAGGTTGGTAGATGTCACATTATGTCTTCGAATTTTTGGTTCTAGGACATGTCGGTTTCCTGACGATGTCTTCCAATAGATAGTCCTTAACGTTTTATTTGTCCTTACAAATAACTTATTTATTTATTTTATTATTTATGTTCACACAGTTAAATACATAGGTAAGTATATGACATCATTATAATTTGAGTACAAACGTACTGCTTATTTCTTAAGATTTTTCTTCCAGCAAACCTGCGAAAGGAGAAGGTAAAAAGAAATGTAGACATAAACATAAGTAAGTATACTTAAATAAATACATAATGCTAAAAATATAAACATATAGGTATATATACAACATATAACTTGTAATATATACTACACCAAATCAAGTGAGATTTGTTATACTAACTCACTAAAAAGTAAACTACAATTTTATAAACGATCCACAAACTCTGCAAGTGACCCGTAATCGTATTAAATCACGAACAAATCCAGTTCAAAGCTAACATCCTACCGATTCATCTTCATTAACCCGCTGGAAAGACGAAATCTGTTAACAAAGCAACATTTTACTCTGCGGCATTGTTTTTGTTTCTGCCCGGACTTGGCCGATAAACTTTTAATGCGTTTTTCACTTCGTTATAAAATATTTCAATCGGCGTAATTAGGCGCGAGGCGGCAAAGATCTCGTTACTAGGAGGTACAGTCAGAGGGGCAATTCTCGTAGTTTTAAAAACGTTCACAGTCTGATCTCAGTCTCAATCTGTCAAAACTAGCTCTGATTTTCCAAAATTTTTGACGAGTCTTTGACGCTGAGATGAGATTGCGACTAGATTTTGAATGTTTTTAATTAGGGGATTTGGTATTTCTTAGTCAGCAGACTATTGCATAGAAAACTGTATTTAATTACTTGATGACAAAGATCAAAATATAGTATACACCTTTGACTAATGTCGAGTCGACATCAACCTAAAACCTTTTTTTAATGGTCATTTTATAATACATAAATTTTTTTTAAGGTCGGATGGACACATTTTAATTCAGTCTGATATGTTAAGAAGGTGGCTGAATGTCATTCTGCGGTATTGAGACACTACGACGGAATATAAAATCTTTAGTCGGTGTACATATTCTATTGTGCAATGAGCAGACAAAAATAGCCATTAGGATGATGAACATCTTTTGGGTGTGACTGTACAGTCACAATATATATATACATAATAAAATATCGCCGGGAATATTTGCTTGACATAATAAGTAGATTTATTAAATTAATTACGGGTGTGAATAATTTAAGACGTAACTTTTAGTGCCTAAAATGTTTGATGTTAGCGTTGATTTGGTTTCATTATTTTTCTAAATAATATTCTTGTACAGTTCGTAGCGAAATAAAATGTGATAAATATACCTACTTAAAATAAAATCATATTTTATGAAATATATAGGTAATAAAAATATGAAAATTCAGGTGTGTATTAAAGTTGACGTTCTCCAAGTCAAGCTAAATAGTAGTGAGGTTGCCCGGTTGACCAAATCAGCTAATCAGCACTTTTTGAACTTCAAAATTACATAATATAGTGACTCAAAACGCCTGCCCTTCACCACTTCCTACTGTCCAGACAATTGCCCACCTTCCATCCTACGCCGCATGCCCTGTTTCACCTGTGCACTTGATGATCTTATGACTGCGTCAGTGAACGGAGTTTGCGCAGCTGAATTTTGGGCCAAAGATGTTAGAACTTTTTGCCATCGATACGCATAGGAGAAGACCACTTCGTTGTGCTTTACCTGCATGGGAAGAAGAAGTGTTGAAGCAGTCCCAACCATTGAAAATTATATTTACAAAAAATCTCTTATAGATAGGTCTTATATTACGGTCCAATTACATTTCGACAGTTATATTTAAAAAAAAAACCCTAAAAACATCTAGCCCTTAATCATTGACACTCGTGATAGCTTTAATACACACTACAATAAATAATTAATGTAAAATACTCACAAAATCATACAGCTATCTTATTCATTTATACACAATCATGTATTAATCATGAATATCTCATTACAATGTAATTATGTTCATGTCATTATTACACATTAACATCAGAGCGCACACGGACTGAGTATCGATATTAATTTGTAATAGATATGCGAAAAATACAACTACATATATGTATACAGTCACGAGAATAAATATGTAGCCACTCAGAAAAGACCAAAAGCGATTTTCTCCTGAGCAGTCGTGGTAAAGTGGTAACGCCCGCGACTTTCGAGTTGCAGGTCGTAGGTTCGAGCCCAGACAGGTGCTTTACTTTGTGTAAATTATTTCATCACCAATGCTCTCAAAACGGTGAAGGAAAACATCATTTTTCTTATTTTTTTCATAACTAGTATACCTTGGCCGGTTGCCCGGTACCAGGTTATCGTTGAGTTTCGGGACACCCTGTATATTGATGCTCGTGACTGTACGTTGTATATTATTCTGTTTAAACATATTAAATAAATCCAAGGACTGTAAGATCACACTTAGGTCCATTAGTGATGTTAATTAATAAATAGATAATTTTATCATACGATGGTTTTATGCATTTTCAGAGAAATTTTCTTAATAAGAAACTCTCTTACCGCCTGTAAGTATGACAAAGGAATACATTTTTATATCAAAAAGATTAGTTGCAGGTTCATGTGACAACATGAGTTTTTTATGCTTTAACTAGCTTCTGCCCGCGGGTTCGCCCGCGTGGTGTCGGAAAGTATCCAGTGTTAAGAAACCCTAATTCTTTTTCTAAAATAAAAGTATCCTATGTTACTCTTTATAAAATTAGCGTTTATTTTTATTTATTTTATTTATTTGGGAAAACAAACAATGACACATTACATTTTATAGGAAGATATACAAAAAGATACGGCCAAATGTGTAACCAACAACATTTTCCACAGAATACACATAAAAATAATAATCTTTACAAACCATGCTATTTAAACTAAAGCCTACAAACTACAACAATTCAAGTTAAGAAAACATTTCTCGTGTTAAATAGTAAAACAAACGTAAATTTAGCAAATAAAGCAAAAACTCAGAACGCATGCAAATCTTAATCAATATTAAAATGACTATTGACCAAGTGTTTCGAGTACAATATTTTTGAAACTACCAGCAGAAAGAGTAAACATATCGATATGATGGAATTGTTTGTTGTAATTATTAGTAAGTCGCCGCAGGGGTGCCTGCATACCTGCGTTACTCCAACAATAGGTAACTGCAAACAGCGGCCATGCGCGCACCCCGTGACTTACTGTCGTTCTAGGAACTATGTAACTTATTTTATTATGGATATCAATACAGTCATATACATTGCTACACAAATCAAACAAAAATACCGTGTCTAGGAGAGTGCGTCTTGATTTAAGGTCAAGTAATTTATACTTCTTAAGCAAATAATCATAAGATAAATCTGTGTGGAAGCAACGGTAATGCATGGCATTTAAAAATTTTCTTTGTACCTTCTCAATACGTTCTGAATACTTACTGTAAAAGGGATTCCACACTGGCACTGCGTATTCGAGCTGTGATCTGATCAGAGACTTGTACAAATATAAATAGGTAGAGGGGCGCACAAACTCCTTCGCAGATTTCATCACAAAACCGTACATTCGATAGGCATTATTTACAACTTTGTCAATATGGGTATCAAGGTGAAGTTTATCGTCTAGGAGAATACCAAGATCACGAATAAGGGACACCCTCGATAGTGAAGTATTATTCAAAGAATATGGGTGCTTGAAAACATTCTTATTTTTCGTGAAACTTATACAACAGCATTTAGATAGACTCAGTTGCAATTTATTATATTTGCAATATTCACTGAAGCGATCCAGTTCTTCCTGTAATAATGTGCTGTCTTGCAAACTTTTGATGGGCCTATACATTTTAAGATCGTCAGCATAGAGCAAGACTTTAGAATTTCTAAAGCAAGTGTCAATGTCATTTATAAATAAGATAAATAAAAGTGGTCACAGAATCAAACCCTGAGGTACACCGGAAGTTACACAAATAGTTGTAGCAGATCTGAAACCGTTAACTACGGCCCTTTGAGTTCTATTCGTGACATATGAAGAGAACCATCGGAGTAAATCACCAGTTATACCGTTAAATGAATTATTTTATTCAGTAGCAACTCATGATCAACCTTGTCGAACGCCTTTCGAAAGTCAGTGTAAATGGCATCTACTTGAACACGAGAATCCATATTGTTGAACAAATAATCCATAAATACCACTAAATTGGTAGTAGTCGATCTTTTCTTTACAAATCCGTGTTGTTGTTGAATTAGACTGTGATGAAGAACAGGACATACTTTATCGTGGACTAATCTCTCAAAAAGCTTCGGCAGGGCGGACATAATGGATAAAGGACGATAGTTCTCAACATCCTACTTAGAGCCCGATTTATATGTATATTGGTGTTATGTTCGCACACAATACCTCGGGGAAAATTCCTTGTGCCAGTGATTTATTAAACAAAATATGTATAGGAGTGCGAACATGTTTAGCGGTAGCTTTAAGAAACACGACTGGAAGACCGTCCGGACCTGGACCCTTAGTTGAGTATAAATAATTAAGTGCCCTCAGTATCACATTCGTGCTTAGCTCTATCTTACTGATGAGGGAATTGCGATCAGAATCCCCACTCGAAGAAATAGCTCTCATGGAGGATTGTTCATAACCTGAATTAAAGAAATACGAAAAAAAGTTACAAATTTCTTCGGGGTCATTTGTACTTTGGTCTTTGTATTTCATGTCAAATGAAATGTTTAGGATATAAGCCGGAACAAAGAGACGGACAGACAAAAATTTTAAAAAAAGTTTATTTGTTATAAGTACCGTATATACCTACTTTCCTAAGCATTTAGTAAAAAAGCTGTTATTTTGGCATTACAGACATACACTTCAATTTTATTTATCTGAGATATGAAAAAAAAAAATATTAATCGAACCTATATAAAAAAATTAAATTAAAGGACAGCAAAAGGCAAGAAAAAATTACTTAGCTCAAAGACGTGAGTCGTCAAATGGGACGATGGAAGTAAACAATACAAAAATAACGACTACATTTACACGAAGACTCTTTGACAACTTACCACATGAGATAGTACATAACTTAAATAAACAAAATTCTTAGCAAAAGCGCATACATCGTCTCATCATGTAAATTGAATACGTTAACAAACATGCTACATAATTGTAGAAACTTATTGAAACAACAAACGTAACTTAGTTCTGAATTGACTTGGCACAATGCAAGTTGCGTCCGCTTGTTTACACTAACTTAGCGCAGTACTGCGCCGCCGTGATTGCAACTTAATCGCTAACTTAGCGTTTAGAACAAGTTTTAATTCTTAAGGTATTGTACAAACTTATTGTATGTTGAATAGCGAGCATTGTTAGCGAGGCTGCAATTAGTGGTGGTCGCTGCAATTTGCCTTATCACTCGAGTTATGTGCTAGATTAAACCAAGTTATTCGTATGTAAGAGAAAGAACTTGGAATCTTTTTCTTAGATCCTCAGATGGAAAAAGTAACCGCAGTAGACGGTGTTGCCGTAATAGGATATATTAGAATGACGAACAAAGTCTAGCTAGTCTTGCTTTTGAGGTACATTTCCTTACCTTCAGATATTTTAAAAATCTTTGTCTGAGAGAACGGATGGCATTAGTACACTTCTTGTGATTTTCTTGTAGGAATTTTGAGGAAATCGGGATGGATTTAACGAGCGCTGGAAGCTGTTGAAGTAAAATGTCGTTTTTTATTTAAACAGAGTTGTTACGTTCTTATGTAGGGTACGTGAAAGTAATTACTGATAGAGTGACATCATTAGGTAGGAATGTAATCCTGCTAAAACAGTTCTATTTGGTTCTACATCATGATTGTTCTCCAAAAATAAAACAGTATAATAATCCATGACTTAGAAGATTAAAAATTATAAGATTAAAACGAGTTGAATGGTGTGCAATTGGTGAGGCCTACGTCCAGCAGTGGACTTCTGTAGGCTGATTGTGATGATGAAAACAAATCGTCTACCAAGCAACAGTAACATACTATAGAAATAAAAAATAAATTATTTATTTGCGTAAAACATGGTAGGTGTACAATGATGTTAATCATAGGTCAGAGTGGCACAAACATGTTTAGCTAAGATAAAACATAGCATACAAAAATTTAATGTTACGGGGTAATTATAATTCAGTAAGTGCTTAAGTAATGTTAGAATATAATGTCAATATTTTTTATCCTTAAATTCTTTCAAACTATAAATACTACATTTATTTATTCTTTGATTGTTATATAAGGTATACCTATCTATCTTAATAATTTCCAACAAGATTCCCCAGTCCCCGCAGTATTTTTCAAATCATTTATCATTCTAAAACTGCACCGCTGACGGCGCTGACGTTCCACATTTATATCTCACTACAGAGCATCCGGCTCGCACTGTACCGCGTCAGTCATGACGTCAGACCGCACGTTCACGTCATTTCCCCTAAAAATAATAACTACACATCATTCAGGAGCGTTTGCAAGCCAAGCTTTTCAGACTGAATTGTGACTAGGAAAAGCTGTAATAAATTAACGGCCATTTCTATTTTCTACGTCTCGGAAGTGTAGAGAAATTATATGGTGCGCGTACGCTTAGTTACTTCATGGGAAGATGGATAAGAAACGAACTTACTTAGATAGAATTCGGTAGTATTTGCAGCTGCACATTGTGGCTGTGACAAGAAGATCCACTTAGTATGACGCTATGCTATGGGGGACCTACAGCATTGTGCTGATTTTCAGTGGTCACCCAAAATTCTAATTTAAATTGCATAATCAGCCTACAATATTCCCGCTGGGACACAGACCGCATCTGTAAGATAGTGAACTGTAATCCAGCACGCTGGCCCAGAAATTTCAATTGCATCGCCTAATAATTACATAGAAACGAACAATCTTTGCACTAAAGGCCGGCTGTTTTCATAGTTAACAGATAGCCTGTTCGCAATTATTGCAGCAAGGCTGATTCATGATCATTTAAAACATTTTAACCAATTAATAAAAATTACACTAAATACAATGGCTAATTTATAAATCAATCCTTCAATTTCATTCAAAAAAACGCCAAATAAAATCACAAGAGTCATAAACACAACTCATGTGACAAGAGAGTGTAAAGAAAAATAATTATCTAATTTTCTTAATGTTTGCCATTCGTTAGCAAGACGTAAACGAAATTTCATTGGATTTAAATCAACCGTGTGATTGGCAGGTTGGTATCTTGTACCTACAAACTTGACTAGTACTTCATGGCGATGTAAAGGAGAGTTTAAACCTGTAATGATTATTGCATACATGTTAGAAACAGAGGTTTTTTTAGGAAGAACATGCCGATGTCGTGTAGAATACTTTACGATTGACATGTTCATTAAGTATGCTTGTTGTATGACTAATCGTTAGCAAATTGGCCGCTGAAGAAAATATCAAGATGCATGATGTGTTTCACTCATATTTGTAATTTTCGGTGCGCCTGCGATTTTTCTTGTCAACTCATTCGGTGGATAGACTGCCATCGCAATCTTATAACACTTCATCATTGTTTTACTCCAGCATCATCACTATCAATTACATGTTATTATATAATTGATAGTGATGATGCTGGATATTATATATAGATAATTATACTATCAATCAATCTGCCTCGCCTTTTCCTAACTATTTTCGGGTCGGCTTCCAGTCTAACCGGATGCATCCGAATACTAGTATTTTACATGGAGCGACTGCCTATCTGACCTCCATAACCCAGTTACTGGATAACACGATACCCCTCGGTAAGACTGGTTGTCAGACTGTTGGGTTTCTGCCCTGTTAGGAGTGTCAAAGATCCGTGAATGACAACCGGGACCATTCAGAGGGGTCTCGATATGTAATAGACGGTCACCCATCGACGAAACAACCGCGATAAACGTAGCTTTACCTTCGATCGACCCGTGCTGCTGTTATTGTTTAGCCACGAGCCCCTCTATATACTCGTATATACATATATCCCTCACTATACTATTAATATCACTAAGAAATTACGTGAGAAAAATGATCTTCAATCAACGTTTTCAAATGTGTTTCTACTTCAAAGTAATCATGAAAAAACTTCCCTAACTTACTGAAAAAGGCAACTGTTTAGCTGAAAGCCGACTTAATACAGTAAAGAACAGTGTAAAAGAGCCGTTAAACAAAAACAGTTTCCTTTTTAAACCGTGCAAATTACTTTGAAAATGTCGTTACCACAGATTTCCTGCTTAACTCTAATTTAGTAACAAAACGGCTAGCTAACAGTGTGGCAATACCATGAATCATCACACCCCTCTCCCCCTCTTATTTACGATAAACTTTAGTCAGGTTAATCATACCGTTATGATCTTACTGCCATTATAAATTAAACAAGAAACTTTGTTCGCCACTCGAAAGAATAAATTTCGCGGAGCCGAGATGATTTAATTACAACAATAGTTAATTAATTAATTTCGAGGGTATCCAGCGTTCGGGAAGAAGCGATAAAATAATTGGATCCGTCAAAATTATAGGAAGCCAATCGCTCCCTTCGAATTGATTATATTTAAGAACGGGAGGTTTTAAAAAGTCATTATTAATGTTCAAGTCCGCCCTTATTAATTGTTTAATGATTTAACGGGTATTCTATCTATAAAGCTGAAGAGTTTGTTTGTTTGTTTGTTTGGACGCGCTAAAACAGCTGAACGGATTTGGTTGAAATTGGGCACATGGGTAGACCTTGAGCTGGAATAGCACACAGGATATACTCGAACGAATACGATATACTTTTTATTTCGATATTTCCACGGGATCGAGACTTATATGGGTGAAACCGCGGGGCGTGGCTAGCTAAAATTTGTTTGTTTGTGTGTATGGGGTAATCTCTGGAACTGCCAGTCGGATTTGATAAAAATCGTTTTGCATTTGAAAGCCCAATTCTTGAGAAAGGTTATAGGCTACTTAACATCACGCCAGGATCCTTAGGAACGAGCAAAAAGAAAAAACTCAGTAAGAACGCTAAGCAAAAACGAAGGCAGGTACGTACGCTTTCGAAAGGGCAACTACATAGCTTCATTTTTTTTTTTTGACTGATCGACCCCTTGACAATTCAAAAGTGCCTGTAATTACAGGCACTTTTGAGTTGTCAAGGGGTCGGTAAATAAACTCAATGTATTTAGTATCTCTGTATTTATTTCAATTAAATCAATTGATTTAATTGAAATAAATACTTTGAGTTTGAGTTTGAGTTTGAAGTACTAGCGCGGGCAGGCGATGCGATGAAACGGAGTAGGTTGTGGGAACAAGAGATTTCACGCGGACGAAGTCGCGGCAGAATATAGGGTTAGTCTGTAAATAAGGATGCCATATTGTTAATTAGGAAAACTGTAGATAAGAGATTTAAAAAAAAAAACATTAATTGTTATCTTGCTGTTTTCGCGAAAATCCAATGTATTGCGCAGGACATTTACTTGATCAAATGCTTTTAAACCACTTCCTATGTGTCTAACAGAGCATTATCCCAAAACCACAATTTCCACAAACTCAACCACCTAAAAAAACATTCTAAAATCCATAAAAGACCCACTTTTCCTCCAACTAGTCGACTAACCTAAGTACAATTTTTATTTTATCTAGTAAAAAGGATTTCACGTCGGCTGTCAAGCCCGAGGCATAGTTAGCCAACTCTATATTAATGCATTCATTAATGTAATTAATGGAGTTAGGTAACTGTCATAATAACAACTTCCCTCGACTCGTGAATAGTTGAAGAGCGCGGTTTTCCTCGGTGGAAATATAACACGGTCAATGTACGGACGGTATTTATCATTGTTCATCGGGTGGATTGGTATTTTATTAGGTGGACTACGTGATATTTTAATATTTTTTTTAGAGTGTGTGTTTTGTGGAGTTTCTTGTCCGTTCTTCTCTATTGGATCCTACTAGGCTTTGGGATGGTCAACGAGCTTCATCTTTGTGACTGACATAGGGGAACCTACTACGCTTTGGAATGGTCAACAAGCTTCATCTTTGTGACTGACATAGGGGAACCTACTACGCTTTGGAATGGGCAACAAGCTTCATCTTTGTGACTGACATAGGGGAACCTACTACGCTTTGGAATGGTCAACAAGCTTCATCTTTGTGACTGACATAGGGGAACCTACTACGCTTTGGAATGGTCAACAAGCTTCATTTTTGTGACTGACATAGGGGAACCTACTACGCTTTGGAATGGGCAACAAGCTTCATCTTTGTGACTGACATAGGGGAACCTACTACGCTTTGGAATGGTCAACAAGCTTCATCTTTGTGACTGACATAGGGGAACCTACTACGCTTTGGAATGGGCAACAAGCTTCATCTTTGTGACTGACATGACGGTTTTTTCACGATGTTTTCTTTCACCGTTTTGAGACCAGTGGTGATGAAATTGTTAGGAATAGTAATACACAAAGTAAGTGTCTGTCTACCCGAGCGTCCGACCGTCTGTGAACCTACGACCTACAGCTCGTAAGTCGCGAACCACTGAGCCACTACGGCTCTTGCTTTAATTATCTTGATTTTACTAGTCTATAGTAATTAACACTTGAAAAACAGTGTTTCCAATATAGCACAACCGCAATTCTCATATATAGAAGTCGACTCCGATGGTCAAATTGATTACGAATTAACAGTTTAAATGGCTCTTAAGAAAATTAAGCAAACCGATCTCTCTCGTTCGGGACTTCTTCGAAACAATCCAAAGATTACTTATATTCTTTGTTAAGCAATACAAAACTATAAAATAATTAAAACAATTTTCTATTGATGTGAAGCCCTTTATTATCAAAAACAGTTCTCAATGTTAATTCGTTTTGTGTCATTCAATTAGTATAGTTAATTAATTTATTGTAACGGGACACCCTCAGGGACGCTCGGTACAACCGCTCGACATTTCGATTAAAACTTCGCGTCCTTCCCGATTCATATTAACATTGTACCATTTGTTTGATTTTGTTTAGATATTTGCGAAATTTTCAATCTCTATTATGTGGTTTTTGTGAAGGCTCTGCCATTTAGAATTTTGCTGATGGCTTTTAGGGTTGTTAATATAATTTTTTTTCTTATAAAAAACGTTGCCCCACACTAGGAAATTCTCCTGTATCGTGGGTGCGTTTACAAACATTTAAACTCACATACACAAACAGCCAGACTCGGAACAACTACTTGTAGGCCATACAAATATTTGTTCCGTGCGGGAATCGAACCCGCGTCACGCAGCGCAGCAGTCAATCCTTTAACCACTGCGCCAACCGTGCCGTCAAATGTCATTACTTTCATAGTTGCTGTAATAACCCGATATTTTCACTGCCTCGCTGGTATTGCGAGCGTTACTGCTGAGCATGAGGACCTGGATTCGATTCGTGAGTCGGGCAAAGTGTTACTGGGGGTTTCCATCCAGAATTTCTCAGTAACAGCCGGGGGTGTCTGGATTTGTGCCCATTACATTAGACTTAAACATACCTGGAGAAATGTGGGTGTACTATAGGTATAAACAGCTCTCCCTAACCTTTCAGGAGGGACACAGGCTTGAATTTTTGTTATGAGTTATTTGTCATAAAGAATAAAGGCATGGATATTGACATTTTAAATTGTGGGAAACTGGACAGTAATACAGTCACGAGCAAAAGTATGTACACACTCGGCTTTATTCAAAAGCGATTTACTCCTTTATTTTTGAATGAAATTTTATATTGTTACGAACATAGCATTTTCGAACCCATAGGTGTATGTAATGTGTCGTATTTCAACGATGCATTCGTTATTTCACGAAAAAATCGCAATTGAAAGTTGCCAACTGTTGACATATTGGTGCTCGTGATTGTACATAGATAGAAAA
Organism: Apamea epomidion; assembly: GCA_947507525.1. Taxonomy (NCBI): domain Eukaryota; kingdom Metazoa; phylum Arthropoda; class Insecta; order Lepidoptera; family Noctuidae; genus Apamea; species Apamea epomidion. The sequence goes on along the minus strand of OX382228.1, from coordinate 14,779,818 downwards.
CTCTTTATTATGTACACCATAAATATATATATAGAAATTGTACAAGGTTTGGTCACACAATGGGCGGTCTTATCGCAAAAGCAATATTTTAAAGACAACCTTTGGATGGATTAAGGGAGAAAGAAGACACTAGAAGAAGAAGGAGAAGTAATATTTATTTACTTATAACTAAACTCAAGAAACCCGTTTAACAAACCCTTCACAAACACAAATAACAAGAACCTCAACACAAACCCGATATCAAATCATACCCGCAAAATGTCAGGATTTGTTATTTGATCGCTTCCATAATGCCTAATTCGGCTAAATTCTACAAGATTGCCGTATCGTCTGTCCTTATCGTCAGTCAATTGGTTTGAACATATCACTAAACTGTGTTCAGTGATATGTTCTGATTCTAGTAAAGGCGGCAAAGTGAACTCGGAACGGTTGGTTGGACCCGAATCGCATAGTTTCGATCCCGGTTAGGGTGACACGCCAATACAAAACCGGGAGGTTCGCGTAGCCGGATTCCGGCGAATCGGTTATAGTTATAACACTATACGGACATAATATCACGCCTTTTGCCAACAGGATAAATACTACAAACATAATCCAGCTTAGTTATAATGTTCCCATTGTGGCGACACAGGCCTTCTGTCTTCGAGAGGGAGGGGGTTGTTGTCTACCACGAGGGCCCAGTGCGGGTTGCTAGAGGTCACATGTGTTCGAATTTTTGGTTCTAGGATATGCCGGTATCCTCTCGATGTTTTCCATAACCGTTGGGAGAGCAGCGGTGATGAAATTATGTAAGAAAGAAAGAAAGAAAAATATTTTATTCTGTACCAACAAAACGCACAATTACCAATAAAAAATAATAATAATAATAAAAGACATAACATACACATAGTGAAAAGACTCGTAGTAAAGCATAAAAATTTGTCTATTGCTTGATGTCAAGGCCAAGGATCAATGGCAGCTCTCATTAATAAATTGACATTGCCAATACGACAAGACGATATTGGCAGATGGCCACAAAACAATAACAATAAAAAAAATAATCATAACAAAAACAAAAATGCCAATTGCAGAGTGGCGAAATAACTAGTATAACTAGTATAACTAGTATAACTAGTATAACTAGTATAACTAGTATAACTAGTATAACTAGTATAACTAGTATAACTACCTTTTTGGCGCAGCCGTGAGGCATACATTATTGTTGTCTGTCACATTATTTTTTATTTTATTAATTTTGGATTTTGTGTTTCACGAATTGTGTCCGAATAAACTTTTTTCTTTCTTTTACTTTTGTAACAAAACAAACAATAATTAAGCCGTGCGTCGCATCTGTGCAAGAACAGGTCGTTGCGCAGCAAAAATGCTGTGACTTCGGACGAACCTATCACACAATATACACAATGAAAGTGCCTGCTTGGGTTCGAACCCATGAACTACGACTCGTAAGACGGTAAGACAGGACCGTTACGACTGGGCCACCACTACTCAAAGACTACAAACGCGAAGGTATCATCTATCTTACCTTTTCCCAACTATATTGGGGTCGGCTCAGCTTCCAGTCTAACCGGATGTAGCTGAATATCAGTATTTTACATGGAGCGACTGCCTATCTGACCTCCATAACCCGTTACTAGGTAATACGATACCCCTTGGTAAGACTGGTTGTCAGACTTTCAGGCTTCTGACTATTAGTAACGACTGTCAAAGATCTACGAAAATGACAGTCGGGACCAACGGCTTAACGTACTTTCCGAGGCACGGAGGGCTTCAGTGGAAAGGGATGGTCACCCATCCACAGACAAACCGCGGCAAGCGTCGCTTAACCTTGATCGATCGAACTGTGCGGCTGTTACTCTGTATAATAAATATAAAATGTAAAGGAGAATGAATATGAAGTTTAAACATCTTCAGTTGGTATACTTGGTATGACTTAGATGAAAAATACCTTCATAAATATCGTTTCCAAAGAACGATTAAAAAAAATATTTTCACCAAACATAGTTCACGAAGCCAGACATCACACTAATACCTGCACGCAATCACACAAATGTTTTCACTATCTACATAAAGTACGGTTGTATCGCGCTGTCGGTCTGTTCGACGCTTATATTCGTCACAGCACAAGCCGTATTGAGTCGTAATGCGGACTGATCTCCGCGACCGGCCGTGCATTCGCGCCAATATATTATTCATATCGTTTTCAACGGACCCAGCATCCCCACACGGAATATTAAAGAGGAATATCTACCGAGTTTATCCCGGCTTCCCGAATACATCGCTAACTAAATTGTTTTCGACGTTTCCCATCCCTATTCGTGTATCGATGTATTCGTACGACGAAATTATGATACGGATTCCTAAATGGTGCTCGCAGATGTTGGTGATTAAGAGTGTCGTAAACTTTTTAGGATGGTTTTCTTAATCGAGATAAATGTAGGGTTTAAATTGTATACTATTTAACATTTATTTAATAAGAACAAACTGTTTTTCTTTTAATTATTTTTCACTTTTGATAAATGATTTTATTTCTGTAAGAAAAAAGCTTTTACACGTCGATCTTATTTTAAAAACTAGATGAGTTCCGCATTTCCTATCTGACTGTTCTGAGAACAAAGGCCGAAACAAACTCAGAGGTCGTAGTCCCTTTTGAAGTCCTGATATAATCTTGGTCAGATCATGTGTAGATCATGTAGATTGATGACTGAAATGGTCTTTTGAGGAAAGAACCGCAAAGATTGAGTAAGTAGTTTTAGCAAAAATAATAAAATTATTGAAAATTAAATGATTCTCTCTAGAAGCGAAGGCATTATCCGTAGTTACGTTGAAGGGATTTCCCTTTTGGCTATGGATACTATAGTATAGGTTTTCTGGTTAGTTTGGTGACACCCCACTTTGAAGTAGGCATCCTACCGTAGCCGTTACGTAAGGGACATATTTTGGTCAGTGGATCGTCTTAGGGGCGGAGTTGTAGGAGTTGGAGTATACGCTTAGGGGCATATGAGAAGGCCTATTTCTCGGTAACTGTGCGACTTAGGACCATGCCTCTCAGAGGATAAATAGTTTCTATAGACATGGTAAACCCGATACTTAAATAAAATTGGTAAACTTCCGAGAAAAACTCACTCTATAGCGCCCTAGGGCTACACTGAAACCCATATTTTACTATTACAAACTTTGCACTACATTTTGTCCTTACAGAATCACGCCCAACATTTGTACAAACACTGGCTTATCAATACTAAAGGTTATCATTTGTTGGCAGGTTGGCGCAGCTATGATGTCCTGTCCTCTTCCACTGCCGCTCCTGCCGGCACTTCATCCGCAACCTGCATTGGCATCAGACTTCCCTATCCACATTGGAATAAAGGTAATTTTTGAATGGCTTTTAGATAGTTTAGGTGTTGCATGTGAATAACAAATGTAATGTTTAATTGTGTAATTTGGTGCGACGTTCTTGTGTGTTTCTTTTTGTGGTGTTTTTTTCTACATGTTTAGTAGATGTAATAATTGGTACATTCGTGTTTTTATCTGTATTAAGTGACTAGTCATCATATTTTGTCTACTCAAGTTCGCCATATATGTACCTCCAACTTGTCTTGGGGCGAACTGTGACAAAACAAACTCGAAGGTTGCAATTCAAACGTTACAAATGATGCCTCACCTCTATTTGTGCTCGCACACCTGCTCTATGGAATTCGAAAATTAACGTCATAAATCATTATGAAATATATAAACAATCTTCATATCTCATCTTTCCACCATTGTTGAAAGTCGGTATATGGCGTATTTTTAATCGTCTAATACTAACCATTTTCATTTAGGTACATGTCCTAATCACTTCTAGATCCGTCGCACAAAACACACTTTCCATCTAGGTTTTCGACGACACGAATTTATTCTCCACTCTCTAACCTCCTCTGTTTGCAGTGAGAAGTCGTTTGCTTTCGTTGGTAAGTAGAAAAAAAAAATGTAATTTAATCTGTACGCTCTCCAACGAGTTTCAGGCAACTTAAATTGCGAATATATCAAAGCTTAAATAATATGAAGTAGGCGAAAGAATATAACGTAACTTTGAGATTGTCGACGACGCTTACTTTCTTACGGTTTGTATACAATGTACATTTCAAAAAGATTAGTAGGTATATTTATCTGCACACTCATGTGAGTAAAGGGTAACACTTCATTACTACATCGAATTCACGTTCATTTCTGTGCGGCTGTTTGAGAACAGCCGATATATATACTGTTAAAATGTGAAGTGAGCTGTCAAAAGTGTCACATCAGCCGATCGATTGTGTAAAAATCTTACCGTGAAAGCTTGGGTGAAGTGAGCGTAGAGTGAGCTGTCATTCCAACTAATGCTAGGGATTGACACTATTGACAGCTCACTCTAAGCTCACTTCATCTAACTTTTCACGGTGAGACAGGTACAATGACAGCTCACTTCAACCTAAGTGTTCACGGTTTGATTTTTAAAGAATAGATCTACTGATCCTTTTTTTGCCGTGGGTTTAAGTCGAACTCCTACCGACTAAAACTCCACTGTTCTTTCTAGTACCAAAACTCAACTGATTCTAACTTATTTTATTCGCTACAAACTAACTGGGAATACGTATGCATATCTGCACAAAATGATGTTTAATTTATCTTACACAATAATCAGTCATCATTAATTATCTCAAAAGATACGCCAGCACTAATTTCATACACTCAAGCACACATACACACACTGTATCATCGTGTAAAACCGTCGAACAACATTAAACTCTCGTTACAATTATGTGACTGCCATCATTAATGCGGACACCGGTCAAATAAATGAGCTATATTTGATAACCGTCCATAATCGGCTTATGGCAACACCTGAACAAAAACAAACTATTAGCCAAATTAATGCGCAACGAAACGTATCGAGATTACCGAATGTTGCCAATACAATAAATTGATGCGACATGGCTGTGAATAGGGGAGTTTATTGTGACGTGAGGTGACACATGAATATATGGAATAGAATGAGTCATTTTGAATAGATATCTGATTGGCGTAGTGGGTAAGTTGGAGTTGTGAGTTCGATATACGTATGGGTAAATTTTTTGTGTACATAACCGTATGTACGCTATTTTTCGTGTTCTGGTTTTACCTACGTATGGGATTTATTTGATAGAATAGTATATTTTTTATTATGTACGGTCACCAAAGGAGATAAATAACGAGGGTCGTTGGATATACTTGAAGTTTAGTAAGAAACTGATAGATGTTTTCGAGTAAAATTTAATTTAATCAATAGATAAAAAACAGTTAATTTATCAAATTAAATTTCATTTCAAAACATCCATTGGCTTCTTATCGGCTTCGTATGGCTCCGAAATAAAAGATTTGATTTGATTATTAAACTACAACTATATCCGACGACCCTGGTTACTTCTCTTTTGGTGACCGTACACCATACATATTACAGAATATAAAGGTAGAAATTTCACAAGGGGTGACACAATGGGCGTCTTTTAGCTAAAAGCGATCTTTTAAAGACAACCTTTGGATGGATTTGGAGAGAAAGGAGATACACTACTGCAGGTGTCTGTTGATCGGAATTTGTTTCAAAGAGCTGCAAGGTAGTTGATTAATACACTAACAGAAGGAATGGTTTTCATTTTGACAGTTCAACAACATACATTGCGTGATTTACATTGTTGAGCAGATACCTTTTTCTAACATATGAAGCAATGGATTAGCAATATCTTTCAAAATGATTGGTATTTCCAATAAAAAAGTATAGTTTAATGATTATTCTTACATTATGATTTCTTTTAGTGTCTTTTCTCAAATTATTTAGTTATAAGATTCCCAATTAATTCACTTAAAATATAAATGTATTAAAAAATAAACCTAAACATACTTGAAGATTAAAAGCTCACAAAAACTGCAAAGATAAACCTAATTAAACGAAAAATAACCGCTTAAGTAAAACTAAATTATTTAACTTAAATATTATAACGGGGAGATCAAACGAACCTTACCCACAACGTAAGATTCCTTTTCGCAAAATGTTTAACTATAAATATTTAACGTAATCTAGCGGTTTCAGTGAATTATTAAAATAACTCATTTATCAATCGCTATGGAGGTATCTATTTATCTGATCTGTACTTATTTAAGTTCATCGCCGGGATTGATTTATCCTGGAAACAAGTTTACTTAACAAGAAAGTTACTTAAATAAGTTATTGAAAGTACCTGTATGTTAAGTTACACAAGTATCAAACAAAAAACGGCCTTCAGCAAATTGGCATTACTTGATCGTTTTATCAAACCAATAAAAATAAATCGATCACAAAAATTACATCCAATATTTTTACAAGCCGCGTTTTCATGGTTTCCCCGCTTTTGAACAAATCGTTAAATTCACAAACTTTCAAAACGACCTGATTCATTGTTCAAAATGTTAATACAAAGAATGAATGGACGAGGACAATTCCCCGTTAACAATTCACTCTAGACGAATAACGATGAGTCGGAAGTGTAAACTGTGCCTTAAAGAATTACTGCCTCAGCTTTCCTGCTCTGTCGTCATTCCAGTGTCAATATTTGAGATGAACTTTTGCCCAATTACCTTTGCAAGTTAAACCGTCTTAATTTATAAGTATTGATTCGCGCCAGCCGACTTTAATTAGTTTCAAGCTTTGAGACTCGCCTCATTTATTATATATTAGATCTATTGCTACAGTTCAATCGTACACAGTAAATTTCAGACGAAGTATATTATTTATGAAACGAGATAAATGAATCTTTGTTTAAAAACTCAAGGATAAACGCTGAATCCAATTCGCTGTTCTTCCTTGTCTTACCGGTTATAACATTACGTAAAGTTGATTAAGCATATTTACAAAAATACTAGCCGGAAAACACGTCATTTCAAATCCCCCAATTTGTTCAAAACAGTGGTGTCGCCGTGCCACCGCATTACCAAATAAAATTTAACAAACAAAACGGTTTACGGAAACTTCAAAGTATTTTATACCGACTCGAGCACGCTCAATTTTGCACCGGGCGAAGTCATCAAAAAACTATTAAGCTGCAACTTTAAACACACGTGCACTTTTCTAAACGTGCATTATCACAAAAAAATAATAAACAAGATTAGCACACGCCACGATGCATAAGTTTACTCATTAAACACCAATTTCCCCAAACGTCAGGAGAGCAAAATATGAAAAATTTGTTGTTCGCAGCTCGCTGCTTGAAGGCGAACTTTATGAAGAATACTTTGAATAATGCCACGAGAGCACTTTCTTAAGTTACGCTTCTTATTTAACTAAAAGAGTTTATATTTCAAACACTATTACTGCGCCTGTCAACTTAATTTACCCTGTTGATTCAATTTTCGTCCACGAGTGCCATATTTCAGTAGTCGTGGAGATTTCAATTCATACATATTTGAATAAATAAATATGCATGAAACCAATTTATAGAGGCCGCCTGAGTCGGCCGCCGGCTGAGCGGTACAATATCAGTGCCCTCATTAGATGTATCCCGCTGCTACGGCGTAGTCGCCTACGAGTTTTGCTACGGAAGCGCCACGTAGACCGCTACGATACAGCTTTGTCGTTTATTGTCTCATATTCGCGGCGCGGGCGGCCTTATTATGTGGTTTGTTTTGTAATATCCCACTTTTTTTTTTTTCATTTATATTTAACACTGTTTTGTTGTGGAATTTATATTTTATTGAAAGGCATATGAAAGCCCGTTCAAACGCATAATTAACATTAAATTAAGAGTTTTCAAATTGTTTTGTAACGGATTATGGCCGCGGGGATTATAAGCGCTGAACGCTGAAAACATCGACAGATATGAAATGAAATTAAGTATATTGCATAATAATCTGTTGAAACTAGTTCCATTTGTTGTACCTATTTATAGAAAATGATTCAATTAAATGTTTAGTATTTAATTACATATTGAGTGATTTGCATCGACGTTGTCAGTTTGTATCTAGAGATTATAGTAAAAAGAAAGAAAGGAAATAAAGAAAAGTATTTTATTTGGGACACACACAGGAAAAACAGGGCCATTTAAAATTAACGAAGTTACATTAAAGACAACCGAACCAAACCTGTGCGAGACCAAAAAAGCTCCTATCTCAAAAATACCGCATTTTGAAAAAAAAAGATAACTGGAAATAAATTCTCAAATAAAACAGCAGCTAGGCCCAAATCCATCAATACACATTCGAAGCCCATTCGCTTCAAACACAGACCTAACAGTGCCATCGAGCATACATAGATACTATCACTAGACACGCCATCATATCAATACGAACTTCGATCAATTTTCCATCAAAGGTACTCACAACACACACACATTGCCTGTTACGTACATGTTTCATTTCATGTCAATTCCATGGATTTGATAACTTCGTTCGTCTGTTTGACCCTCAAACAAACGTTCACAAACGAGAAACTGATTTGAAACTAGCTTTTATTTTGAGAATTGTGTTTTTTCCGGTGATGTTCGCATTTTTTGAAGGTTTGTTTAGTTTTCAACGTTACAGTAAAAAAATAAAAATAAAATATTTATTTATTTAATACTTAAAGCACACAAATGTACAGAGGTTGACTTAATGCCAAATATATTTAAAAAGGTTTACCAATCTTGTCAGTTTACCAATCGAACGATTCTATCAACACCCCTTCTTATTTCCTGTCTGCATAGTGAGCCAAAGCTTTCTTGAAACTAAAATCCTTTTCCAATCGTCCATAGTGTATATTATTCATTTTTTCACACGATTCGGACATTTGTTTTGCCATCTAAAAAAAATCGTCTATATGTCGTGTGTATTCTCCCTTATGCATCCTTTGATGTTAGTATGATTTGCCACAGCTCTCAAAACGTTGAAGAAAAACATCGTGACGAAACCAGCACATTCTAGAACCAAAACTTCGAAGACATGACATCTATCAACCCGCACGGGCAAACGTGGTAGTTTACGGTCCACTCCCTCTCACCGAGAGGCCTGTGTCCCAGCAGTGGGAACATTATAGGCTGATCATCCTTATACTTTGCAAAGGCAAATCCACCTCCAAAATCTATTTTGACTCTACAAAAGTTTCCCCCAAAATGAATAGTCCAAAACCAATTATACTCAGTTCTATTACTAGTTTCCATTACAATAAACATTATAATATTTACTATTCAACCTAAGTTCCTTTGTCACACGCTTCCCGGTCTCTATTGAAGTTAAGTATTAAGTAGACGGGAATTAAATGAGTTGCTTGTTATGTAACTTGTTACGGAGAGTTATAAAGTTATAACTTATAACTAATACCTGTTTGTAAGTTGTCGGTAAGCAACATGTTACGGGTTGCATAAAATAGTTTTTCTCGATGCAGTTTGAAAAGATGGTATTTTTATTTCATTTGAGTAGGATGTTGATATGAAGTACATAATCTTATATCTTTTTAGTTTTATGTATGCTTTATGCCTTTATCTTTAAGGATTTATTCCATGGGAATTTTCTGTTTTTTTATCTTTGGGGGAGGCAGAGAAACAAAACAATATGTGCTGAAAATGTTCATAAGTTTCAGTTTTCTATTGGGATATAATAAATTCCACTTTCACCACACTTGGCAAATGCTTCGGTAAAGCTTTAACTACATATGTATATATATATACCTATCACGGTATCGCTGGTCAGGTGTTTTAGCTATTTATAGCTATATAAAAGGAAACGCATATAGAGTTGCAATTTAATAATTACTTGGAATATCTTTATATTTGGAATTTTTGATAGTGGTATCTCGTAGGTCGTAACTAGATTTATAGTTTTTTTATTTTTTTTATTTATTACACTATGAAATAATAAGATAAAGTGTTTTATCTCTTTATAATAAATGTTATACAATTAACTTCTCGAACAGTTCTTGGAGGTTGGATGAAAAACCATCCTGATTAAAACGTCCACAGTACCAGCCAAAGAATTAACATTCAATGTCATTCCTTCCTCTCTATCTACATACAACCATCGCACTACACGACATTTCACCGCATGTAATTGATATCTCCATTATAAAAGAAGTGGTTCCAAAACTGAGCTGACGTTTAACGTATTATTTCTATACTCCGAACTGCCACCTGCGAGCACCTCTAAAACTTGCATGCTTTGTAAATTTTTCAATGCTAACATATTGAACGAGACAGTTAAGAATATATATAGTGTGAAGTCATGGAGGAGCCACACTTTAACAATATGTTTTAAAAAGGAAGGAATTTTACAAGACAATGTTGTTGTCGAAGATAGTACAGTGATGCGGAATTCTTTTAGGTCCTGGTTTGATGTTATCTGTGAGGTTTAGGGCAATTTCACCAATGCAACTGAACGCGTTCAGCACATCTAAACCACGTTTAAGAGCTGTCTGTGTCATCATTGTTGTGTAATATTGACTGACAACTCTTGAACGCGGCTTAGATGAGCTGAACGCGTTCAGGTTCATTGGTGAAATTAGACTGTGTGTCTACCGCCGTTAGACAGGTAGTGAAAATTTGTATAGCTCTAGAGATGTAACGAACTGTGACCAAACCAAACACGAGCTAAGCGAGCTAAGCGAACGATGCTGCAGCAGCGACCGGCGAACACTACATCTAAGTCGGTCGCAGTTATTTGGCTATTTAGTATTTTTAGGACCCCAAAATAGGAATTATTTGAGGTCCACAAAACGAGGCGCAATCATTACATTAGAGTGTTCAAAAATATTTTAAGGAGTGTAAAATGGAAATTATTAAAAGTTCGATGAAATACATGCCAATGATATCTTCTCATCTAGGAAAACCGATAATTTCTTAGTGGGTGGAGCTGCAAATACCTTTCCCAGTGTAAATAACTTTGATTGGCATCGTATTACTTTTACTTGCAAAGGGAAGATGGAAGTATCATGAATACCCAGCTGTTTGTAATAAAATAAATTGCACCTTAAAGAGAGGAGCCGGCATTTTATCCTCTGTTAAGGTTCTAGGAATCAACAACTAGGTACGTACCAACGGCTAATTAAGGCCAATTGGCTAATGAAGAATTAGGCTTCGGTGTTATTTTACAAAACTGAGTGAAGAAGGGATTGATTTTCATCTCTTTAATTTTCAGTAGAACTATGAAGGTCTCGGTTTGTACTTGATTAATTTGTTGTTTTTCTGAGTTTTATTGAGTCCTACATCGCCGTCGGTAGGAGCAGAATACCAAAGTCAAATCAACAATTACAGTAAAATAGAATTGATTCTAGTCGCTCCGTCCAAAAGGTAGTTTTTGTATGGAGAAGAATGGGCAAGAAAATCCACCGCACCTATCTATAGCACTGTCCCTTATTCAATGGGCCTATTCTACCAATGAAACTGTATGCGAACAGCACATCTAAACCTCGTTCAAGAGCTGTCAGTTATCTACGTCATTGTTGTACATTATTGACACTGACAGCTTTTGAACGCAGTTTAGATGTGCTGTTTGCGTCCAGTTTCAATAGTGAAATTTGCCTTTAATTAGACAGTTTCGTTATATACACGAACTAAATAATCCATCATCTGCCTAGCCTTTCCCAACTTTGTTGGGGTCTTCTTCCAGTCTAACCGGAGTCAGCTGAATACAAGTATTTTACATGGAGCGACTGCCCATCTGACCTCCACAACTCAATAAGTACCCTTGGTAAGACTGGTTGTTAGACTTTTGGGCTACTGACGACCCGTAACGACTGTCAAAGACCCACGAATGACAGCCGGGACCAACGGTTTAACGTGCTTTCCGAGGCACGGAGAGGTCTCCGTATGTAAAGATGGTCACCCATCCACAGACCAACTGCAGCAAGCGTAGCTTAACCTGGTCGACCGACCTGTGCGGCTGTTATTATTTAGCCACGGGCCCCTCCACGAACTAAATCGTTATATCTACAAACAAACCTTTACCTAATTAAGTGCACAAAGAACTTGTAACCTAGTCTAGATCTTAGGTAATAGATAAGATGGGACTTAACGAAATCGAAACTCTAAGTAAGCTCTGAAATATGGGAGTTAGAACTTCTTAACTTTTGGTTCAGACCAGTCAATTCTAGCAGTATCGGAAAGTTGACACTGGTGGAAACAGTTTTATTAGCGGATTTACTAACATAACTTTTTAGTACTTCTTTTAGTACATATTCGTACATCTTGTTTGGGGATAAAAGTAAGTGATGGGTTCTTAAGTTTGTGGTGTCTGGCTAGAGTAAATCGTATACTTTATGCTCATTTTGTTGCTGAATCCCAATAGGTTTGTTTTCTTGTTTTGGTAGTAAAAATTGGGTATGGTTCTTCAAAGTTTTCAGTTTCATTTGTTGCTAAATCTCATGCAACTTATGATTCGTTTTATTCGTTTACCAACAAAAGCAACAGCTGTAATGTAATGAGATTGGACAGCAGTTCACTGTTATATTGAATAAAAATAAATTGGCTTCGAAAAAACCTGTGGTGATTAATACAGAACATTAATGTTAGGTGTCATTTAATTTCATTATAAGTGTAACATCACCACCACTCCAAGCATCGGCACTTCGACCGGTTTTCTACTTCTCGCATCCAGCGGATTCCTGCTACCTCCACTAGATCATCGATCCATCTTCTGGGAGGCCTTCCAACGCTACGTCTTCCCAGCAAGCGATCGGCACTCCAGAACCTTTTGGCCTAGTTAGCCATCTGTTCAGCGAGCGATGTGGCCTACCCACTGCCAATTAAATTTGACAATTCTGCGGGCTACGTCGGTTACCTTGGTTCTCCTATGGATATCTTCATTTCTGATTCGATCACGTAGGGAAACTAAGCATAACCCTCTACATTGCCGTTTGGCTGAATGTTAGCTTCATTCAATCCACATTATATGCTTTTCAAATCAGCGCTTTTATGAAACTTTTACGCTAGCTGTAACTCTGAACTTTTACTAGTTTAACATTTCAGCACCTAATTATGAAATTGGGCACTAAAAATTCTACAACGTTTAATAAAAAGTTTAATTTATGAAACGCTTCTACTAACTAGAATATTCTATAAAGCAAATCTAATTACAAAAGGCACATAATAACCGAGACAGCTATTAGAGAAGACATTTGAATAAAACCAGTATTGCACCTTTAGAAAAACCTTCATAAACTCGGATAATGGCAAAAATGATAAAAAAGCGGCCAAGTACGAATCGGACCCGCACACGAAGAGTTCTATTTTCCAAGCCACCGTACAATATTACTTTAGTTAAAAAATGTCTAAAAAACAAGTTTCTTGTAGAGGTCGCATTTAATTTTAACTTGGTTACTACTAAGTAAAAAAATACATTTTTTTTTTGTTCAAACACTTGTACACATTTCATAAACCTGCCAAATTGCGTGACAGTTTATCGGCAGGATTAGCACTCGTCTTAAAACATTTGGTATCAACAATCTGATTAAACATATATACAGTAGGTAGATTACTTTAAATGGACGAAAAATTAACACACTCTGTGAAAATTCCAAGTGAATACCTGTTACGGTTCAAAAGATACAGCCCTGTGACAGACGGACAGCGGAGCTTTAGTAATAGGGTTCCGTTCGAACCCTTCGGGTACGGAACCCCAAGAAGGGGATCGTTTCAATGTAAATTCTGCGACGGTACATCAGATTTTCGTCTAACAAGGAGAGACGGGCACAAAAAACGGGTGAATATTAGTGTTGTGCTAAATAACGCTGTATTATCTAAGGAACAATATAAGCGTCGCGGGCAACGCAATAAGCTTTCGTTGCCTAATGGCGGCCCGTCCGTCATCTCCCGAGTCCCATGCCTCGCCTTTGTCGATATCGATATTTATATTTATCGACCAACTGAAATACTGTTCACGTTCGTCTTGTGGGCTGTTTGAAGTTGAAGCTTGAAAAAGGACATAAAAGGGGTTTGAGTAAAGTTGGCGTCGTTTTGAAGTTGAGCGGGCAGTAATGAAACTTGGATATTATGAAAGAACAGAATAAACCGATCAAAAGCTATTATAGATACTTTTCTCTAAACCAGTGTTTTTTCAACCTTTTTCATGGCGTGGCCCCCTTAGTACGGAAAATATTTCGAGACCCCCCTTCCCTCCGCTGCTTCTAACTTGGAATTCAAGTCTGTCACCTTGGGTACCTTTTGGTTAAACAGAAATATAGAATTCCCAAAATCAACCACTGAAGCTTTGAAGTGTTTGATTCCATTTGGAACCTCCTATAATTTTAAAGAAACGGCGGCTCCATTAAAGAAGCTTGGCGACTCCCTAGGGGGTCGCGACCCACACGTTGAAAAACACTGCTCTAAACCATATCGGAACGGAGATATTTGGTTTTGTATTACTCATTAAAATCGAAGAAGTTATTATATTCTACTGCACTATTTTAGGTTTCTGCCGTATTTTTTTAAGAATTCATAAGAAAATAAATCAAATACAATGACGTAGTTGAATGGACGTGTGGCGTTTGGCATTTCCTTGGACATTGTGATTGTTTGTGTGTTGTGACTGACCCAGCCCTGCTCTTTGGACTCTGATATTCTTACGATTTGGATGTATAACGCCATGGATGCAATTAACAGTGCATTATACAAGCGTACACATGGCTACAACTCAAGCTATACATTTCCAGTTTTAGCTGACCTCGCATTGTATATGTTTTCCGTACAATCAGAAGTCAGCTTATACTGGTTATGTATAGATAGCTTGATGTGTACCCGTGCGTACAAGGGCTGGTGCAATATTGGGCCACTATTGCTTATGTATTATTGGGAAACAAAAACTAAGATTTCTACTTATACACAGTTGCTCAAACCCCTCTAACGATGCTTTGAAAACTGTGAACTGGATGCGTTAAGAGAAAAGGTTTTAAGTTTGAGTTGATTCCGGTTTTCTATACATCGTGTATCAGAAAGGTGTGGTCAAACTTAAGGGTGTGGTACAGACCATCAAACTGAACAATTTTCTCCATGAGACCAACATCGTAATCGCGAAAAAAATATCAACTATCCCATACAAAAATTACTACACTACTTATTCCACCCAAATGTATGGGACGGGTGATTATTTTTTCGCGATTACGATGTTAGTCCCATGGAGAAAGTTGTTCAGTTTGATGGTCTGTACCACACCCTTAAATATGATCACACCTTTATGAGACATGCTGTAGAGATGGGACAAGATTATTTGTCTTTATTTATGTCATGTCAATTGATAGTGGTCTGTCCTTATGGCAAGATCGCATTTTCGGGTAAAGGCTTCAGACGTGTTGAAAGGCTACTGAGTAACTTCATTTTAGTAGACCAAGTTATCGACAAGTATGTTAAAGGTAAAAGTAATCTAACCTACATGGTTTGTTAAATTATCGATATCACATAGTCAGATTGTTCTTCCTACTTCTTTTATTTTTTTTAAAGTCTTCAGTTAGATGTTTAAAACCGTCCCGATTCTCCCAGCTGTTGCAGGTCTAGCGGTACAAACTGACATTTTGTTTTTATTTCCCTGGTCACAATAGAAATTAATCCTATTTCTAATAAAAACTTGCGCTTATCTCGTGGGACACCAAGGTATGTCTAGACTTATGAGAACTTTCTTCATAACTTTACTAACATAGTGGCATACTTAGGATCGGCCATCTTTCTTTTTTTTAATTTTCTTAAGTCTTGTTTATGATTGTTTTTGCCAACACTTGAGCAAGAAAATGACTTAAAACTTGACTTAATAGAATATCAGACACGGCTTTGATAAGAGAGAAATATGTATATATATTTATTAGATCTCCAGCAGAGGCTACACAATTACATGCATTTTTTTAAAGCTACTATTAGTCTTAAAATAATGTTACTAATATGTACAAATATATAAAAGCTCCTCCTTTTTGAATAATGAAAGGGCTTCAAAAATTCGGCCGCAAAAAAGGCTGGCAGCACAAAAAGTAAATGGTGACCACAACATTCACTTATCGTGTAGTTACAGTAAGTTTGACAATGCGAAAATATATTAAAATAAATCAAGAGCTGACGCTGAGGCTTCTTTAATAAAGATCAATCACCATTTTGTTTAGCTTACGTCATGGTAATTAGTTTGAATCCTATTATAACCCCTCTTAAATAAAGTCCTCCAGACCGAATTTCGGCCATGGCTACCAACCTCAGCGGAGACCAGCCTTCGGCGCGAATAACAGGACACAGGTGGACCCTCTCTTCCCTCATTCTCATTGTCGATAGGACGGCAATCCTACACAACCGGAGAGATATCAGGCTAACGGCTTAACGTGCTTTCCGAGGCACGAGGGTATCACACCGCCAACTTCCAAACTCCGGGCTGTTATTATGAAATTCCCAATTCTCAACACTTTTCCCGACCGAAGCCAGGCCCTCACGCTCAGCAGTCGCCCTTACGACCACGAGACCTACCCCTCATAGGGGGTGTATACAAGCTCTTATCATAAAAATAAAGACACATCATTACTTGTTTGTTACTCAAATATTACCTATAATTCGCGATTCCTTTGGCATTCAATTCGATCGGTAAATCAAAGAGTACAGAGCAAATAATGTACTATTCGCCCATGCGTCTTTTTAATACACGGTTTCCATCATATTAAACGTGCATCCAATTTTTGCTTCGTGCAAAATAAATACAACGTGGAAACGATACTGTGATACTCATATGTACCCGTTATTTTCCAAGTTATTTCTGCAAACGAACGGCTTTCGTTTGTTTTCAAATAGTTATTTTATTACGAAGACCTTCTCAATTACATTGCAGTTTTTTCCGTATTGTTTTTTTGAAGTACAATATTGAAATTAAATATTTATTTTGCATGCAATAGGTTATTGTTAGAAGGTTTAGTTCAAACAATGAAACAGTGCATCTGTTTTCATATTATGTTGTTCTTATTATTTTCGAAGAAAGCTTATGAAAACATTGGTTATTGAAACGATCTGGTGCAGTGGTACACTGTTGAATGGTACAGTGTTATTTGTTTAAAGCCTGTTGTGAGGGTTTTGATAAGCTTTTCTGCAAACCCAGGACGGTTGCCTTGGGTTAGAAAATATACCTAAAGACATGTTTGAAACAGTGCACCTCATCGAGTGGACCATATTTTCATGGAAAACACCATTTTAAGTCCGTAGAAGTACTTACGTTCGCCTTTTACAATAAAAATATTGCGTAAAATGATTTTATTTTGTATTAAATAAAACCATTTTTTTCAGTTGTCCTCTCGTAAAAGCCAAGCTTAAAAAAGCAGGTAGTTTTCCACAACAATTTTTCCAAAAATCGCCTTTCCCAGTTAAAATATTACGAAAAATGATTTTCTTTTGTATTAAATAAAACCATTTTTTTTCAGTTGTCCTCACTTAAAAGCCAACTTAAAAAACCAAGTCATTTATCACGTTTTTTTTTTTTCGAAAATTTTGGTCTCTGTCAAAATGTTTGTGATCGTAAAGTAAGGTCACTTTTCGATCACAAACATTTTGAAAGTGTATTAGTCCTAAGATTTCAAGATTAAAGCTCGCTTGCACCACAAATCACTAAAAACGTTTATTGCTAATCAAATTTAAAACATTATTCTGTTTCTGTCGATTGTTTAAAGACAACAGAGACAAAATGACCTTTTTATATACAACTCTTTAAGTTAGAATTGGCCTCAAATGAAATAGTCATTCAATAGGGTAATATGAACTTTAATAAATGTACTTATTCCTAATTTTTATGATTATAATTCTATACATAGACCTTTGATACGACCGCGAATCATATTTAGATCAACATACGACCTGATACTGACCTGCAAATTGCAAAAAACGTAAGAAAACTTCAATTTCGCGAGCTACCCTGACGTTTCCGCCTTAAATACTTGGTGATCCTAAAGAAATAAATACGTTTAGCATTACGCGCATTTAGGGATTTGTTCAAACGTAATTAAATGGTCCAAGTCCTCTCAGGTTCCTGGTTTACCATGAAATTAGACACAGAACATATTGACAGTCTAATTTATAAGCTTACAATAGTAATGTACTCCATTTGTGGCTGACATGTTGAATGTCAAAGGGAACCATGGTCGGACCTGATATTATGTAATTTCCTTGCAGGTAGCGTCTTAATTGCTATCTGTGTAATCTTATGATTAGTTGGCTGGCTTTAAACGGATTGTTGGCTTAGAAGGGTGAGCAGAGATGTAGGTATTGTGTTCGGTTTATCTTGTTTCTGTTGTTGGGTTTGTAATATTAATTTTATAGAAATGATTTGTGTTAGACCAGCGCCAACATAATAGGTCTAATAAATGTGAATGTTTTTTTTTTTAATTGGATTACAACAATGTCGGGAAATCTATCATTTTTCTTTTGAAACAAACTCAATCATAAATGTGATGATTTTGATTTTTTTGAGAATGAATACTAACGAGGAATCTTTTATTTGTCTTTTAAAACAATCTTTAAGTCGATCACACCTTTACCCCCTGAAGTAACGGCCCAAATCCACCGAAACAATAAACAATCAAACTTTAACACTCGCCCAGTCAATTCCTGCCTAACTACTAGCCGTACAAACTCCAGTTTATTCCAATCGAACGCCACTAAGCTCACTCGTTCATAGTGACCTATCGTTAACTTTAATCCTCCGTTAGTCCAGCCGTTATGTCTTATTTGTAACACGTACCGCAGCTTTATTTTTCCATGCCTTGTATAAAGGATAAAAGTTTTCTAATAAAGGGCTCCAGCAATCGGTAAGTTTGTGTCGTTCCCCCTTATTGGCTACTGGTGACAATTGATGGCGATAGCTCTTTTTAACTGACTTCGTCGTGAAAGTTTTTTCTGGGCTAACAACACTTAACGAGAGAATGTTGCGTTATTATTATATCTAAGACACATTCTTTGGGGTCGTGGGAGTACTGTTTGTAGGGTTACGGTCAAGAAAGCGCTGTAATAAAGGGAGATTTTTGCCTTTATTAAATTAATCAATTTTCATGATTGCTCCTACCACTGTTGGTCTCTGCATCACCCAAAGGTTGACTGGTAGAGAATGCCTATGGCATTAAGTCCGCCTCTGTACATTTGTGTGCTTGAAGTGTTAAATAAATAAATAAAAGTGTCTTATGTCTTCATAGTGCCACTTAATTTCTTTTAGTATGTTTTAATTTTTGTACTAACCGCGGTTTCACGCGCATAAGTGTCGATCCCGTGGGAAAATCAGGATAAAAAGTATCCTATATGTTATTCTGATGTTTAAGCTATATTACTGTAAGTTTCATTAAAATCCGTTAAGTAGTTTTTACGTGAAAGAGTAACAAACATCCATCCATCCATCCTCACAAACTTTCGCGTTTATAATATTACTAGCGGCGCCCCGCGGTTTCGCATAAGTTTCAATCTCGTGGGAATATCGGGATAAAAAGTATCCTATGTGTTAATCCTGGTTATAAACTATCTGCGTGCCCAATTTCATCCAATTCCGTTCAGTAAATTTATGTGTGAACGAGTAACAAACATCCATCCATCCATCCACACAAACTTTCGTGTTTATAATATTAGTAGGATTACTAGCAGCGCCCCAAGGTTTCATCCGCATAAGTTTCAATCCCGTGGGAATATCGGGATAAAAGTATCCTGTGTTAATCCTGGTTACAAACTATCTGTGTGCCAAATTCGCATCGTCACCCATACACCCCACCTCCACATTATAGACACCACTGCCATTCCATCTCCATTCTTTCTTGTAAATACCTATATATCTTTAATGGTTTTCTACTTCCCTTTCTTTAATTTAATTCCTTTGTCTTTATAGTTAAGCTTTACTTGTCACTACACAACAAAGCTATATTACTTTAAAGTTTCATCAACATCCGTTAAGTGGTTTTTGCGTGAAAGAGTAACAAACATCCATCCATCCATCCTTACAAACTTTCGTGTTTATAATATTAGTAGGAAGTAGCATTAGTAGGATATTGGCACCTTTGTATATGCATTTAATTGTGCTTTTGTGTGTTGTGCTATGTCTTTTGTGTGCACTGAATAACTGGTTTATGTATCTATCTATCTTCTATTTTAAGTTTTGTTTAGACTTTACAGTTTTTGAAAAAATGATTTAAAAAATAAATATGCTCAGGTCTTCCGCCAAGCTTTTGGTAACTGGCCGCCTGAGCTGCTATATCAAATAACGAACAGTTTTGTTTATCAATGGAAGGTAAATATTTGGCTATGTCAAACACTTGTGTACGCTTGTGTGAGCATTTAGGTATGTATACGTGTTTATCGACTTTAGTCGGTGTAATGGACTGCTAATGGTCATAAAAAAGACTTTTAAACCAAGTTTAGTAGTAATATTATTCACCATGAGGTCCTGCTGGTCTATTCTGTAAATCTCACCGTGAAAACTTAGGTGAAGTGAACTAGAAGTGAGCTGTCATTCCACCTGATGCTAGAGATTGAGACTATTGACGCCTCACTTTAAATTCATTTTACCAAGTTTTCTCGGTGAGATTTTTACGGAATTGACGGGCTAGGTTTTATTCTGAGGGCGGGCAATGGACTAAAATATATATAACTAGCGAAATGTGAGTGTAGGTACTGCCTAACCGTTCGGTGACTACAGGCGTGATGTTATGTTATGTTTTTAAATCGTCAACAGTACGCCAATCAGTTAATGTATCGAGTTTTATTCTCCCAATCCTTTGATAGAAGCCTAATTATTACTGTCTGTCGGCCATCAGTTAACATGTTAAACTAACATACGATTAACTGACGTTACACAATAGTCATATTAGTTAAACGCCTGGATACACGACATAAATCAAAACTATCCAATCCGCGCTCGTCACTTTATAAATGACCGCGATCCATTCCTGTTTTGATTCTAATAGTTCGGTAACATTTCGGGTAAAAAGCTCAATATATAACGCTTTCGGGGTGTTGTCGTTAGTTAAAAGGGCGAGGTAATATATAAATTAATTTTTAACACTACGCTCCCCGTAATTGGGGTTTTGCGTGTCAGTAATGCTTCACGCACAACTCGTACGCGCCTTTTGCGAGGGTTGAGGTACTACGAGTATATAGAGTGTTGTGAATTGGGACAAAATAAATGAATGTGGCCTACTATATTACTGTCGGTGCCAATTAAAATTTTCGTTTTTTGTTACTCGCTGTCGCGGAAAAATGCTTTATTGCCAGTTATTGTTACGTGAAAATTTCACAAAGCGTGATATGAACCCCTTGGTGATAATGTAAACACGCTGCTACACAAGTTACTTGAAACTTTTGTTTTCACAACATCAGGTCACTGGGATTTTAATTATTCATATAGAAGTCTACAATAGCAGTATTTTTTTAAATTTTATATGGACATCGACGCGCAAACTATAACCATGAATTTAGTACATGATCCTAAACGCCCGTCTAGCGTAGAATTTTTTCGTCGGTTTTCAATAAAGAAAACAGTTGTTTCATAAAAAAGAGCAACACTTACACGGTCAAAATATAGGTATGTAACCGAAAATTTTTTTTTTAATAACCAACGTAAAATTCAGTGGCTTTCAGAATCATATACTGAATCCACGGTAACAAGTAGCACATCGATGTCTCAGCCAGCCTGTATATCGTTACTATGAATAATATGTTAGCAAAACTTTGTTTCCTGTTTGCGACATGTTTCTCTGAGTATAAATCTTAGTTCCCAGATATAACTACTGAATTGTCATGTCAAAGAACATTGAAACTAAAAGACGTTACCGATCAAACGCACAGTACCGTTGCGGTTCGGAAGCTAGTCGGCGGCAAGACTTCCGGCAATTCTAACTAGGACCGGCGCGGACGGCGCATTTCCGGCGGCCGGAATGACTTAATCCCCGTGTTTTAACTACAAAGATTGCCAGCGATAAAATGGTTTGTTCGTTTTATCGGCTAAATGATATTATTAACTTGTGGAACCTAATAAAGCCACAATCGTTTATAAAATAGGAAGTTATTTGGTATATATACAGGGTTAGTTTTCAAAGACCAGCCAAATTTAAATAAATAAAGACAGATATTCTTGTCCCATCTCTACAGCATGTATCATAAAGGTGTGATATCATATTTAAGGGTGTGGTACAGACCATCAGTCTGAACAATTTTCTCCATGGGATCAACATCGTAATCGCGAATAAAAATTCAGCCGTCGCATACGTTTAGGTTGAGTAAGTATTGAAGTTTTCTAAGGGACAGTTGATAATTTTTTCGCGATTACGATGTTGGTCCCATGGAGAAAGTTGTTCAGTATGATGGTCTGTACCACACCCTTAAATTTGGCTGGTCTTTGAAAAAAAAATTGTATTAACTACTTTAACACGTTGACTGCCAGACAACAGACACAATAGAAAATCTACATATTGTTGGCGAACCCCGTGTGACCGCGGTGGCAGTCAATGGCTTAACTGAGAAATGAATTCGATAAGTGCTGAAATAAAGCTGTTGTTTAATATTTACATTAAACCAAGCAAAGTGGCAACATCTTTCAACAAATAATCTTGAAAAAAAATGCTGGTCACGCTTCAGTCCCACTTTCTCGCCGTTCCGGGCTGTTCGGGAAGTCTTCCGGCAATTGTGACTAAAACCGGCACGGAAGCTTGCCGGGTCAAGACAACTTAATCCCGCCCTGATAAAGTACACTGGCGGAAAGTCGACTCGTATAAATATTTCTTAAGACTTGCAGAACAGAACTAAAAATCAACGAATAAGTTGATGTTTAGTTCTGTTTGTTGTGCTTGAATTATATGTATGTTTCGTCAACCTTACGATTACAAAAATCATCATGACCATCCGACCTCCTACCGTCGATCAAATAGTTTTATTTTATCGTTTTTAGATATCGATAGCCATCGCGTCTGCAGAGTTTAGCTAGCTAATTTAAAATAACCCTGTATAATAGAATCGTAGCAAAGTTAAAATATCTAATTTCATCATCTAAGTAGATGATGAGATTAGGTATTTTGACTTTGCTACGATGCGGCCTTTTTCAAACTATGTTGGGGTCAGCTTCCAGTCCAACTTGATGCAGCTGAATACCAGTATTTCACAAAGTAAGACCAGCTCATCATCATCACTCTCGTGTCCTTATTCCAATTAATTTGTGGTCAGCGCAACATGTCTGTTTCTTCCATACTTCTCTATTAGTCGTTATCTCGCTAGTCAGCCCCTTTCTGACCATATCATCATTCACACATTCCATCCATCGTTTCTTTTTTCTTTAAGTTAACGCAATATTTACAACAATAGGGTAGTTGCCTGGGTAAAAAAATGAGTATTATATTTAGTCCGTCAGTTAGATTATGAAAAAATAATGGACACGTATTTTTTCTTTTGTCAATCAAACAAAAAATGACAAAGATAAAACGCGTCAAAATTTGGGAGTGACGTCATTTGCTTGCAAAGGTGTCGCAAGCAAGTGACGTCACGCGGAACTTTAACGGGCGATGTCTTCATCATTTCTTATATAATTGACAAAAGAAAAAATACGGGTTCAATATTTTTTGATAATCTAACTGACGGACTAATTAGATTTTTTTAGGAAAATAGCCTATTAACGTAGGTATTTGTAAACATTAGGTAGGCACAACAAACACCATCTCGGCAGTCACCCCCTCTCTAACCATGTCATAACATGGTAAGACTAGCTACTACAAGAAAAAATATATTTTATAACTAGCTTCTGCCTGTGATTTCGTTGACGTGAAATTTCTTGTCCCCCGACCTAATAGCAAAAATAATTTTTCACTTCCAGAGATTAGCGCGTTCATACAAACAAACTAAATCTACAGCAAAGAAAGAAGAATAAGTAATAGTAGTTTTTGTTTATTATTTGCATGGATAAAACATTTGATTAAAAAAAAGATAGAATCGCAATGCTCTTGTAAACAACCTTAATTATTCAACAATGAAAATCAGTTTCTGATCTAAAATTCACGGAAATAAAACCATTGAAATGTTTGATCCACTTCTCGCAAAAAAAAGAAAAAAAAAATCACAAAAATATTTTAATATTTCAATTCCCTAACAACGAAGTAGTCTCACACGTGCGAGTGTTGCCATACCTTCCCTTACTTCACTAACTAGACACAGACTACCCGCAAAGTTTTAAATTTTTAATGTAACAACATCCTCAAAACTTTACTCAGTGGGTAAATTGTGTTGACGTATCCATAATACGCTTTGTTAAAATCATTTATATTGGTGAAGGAACCCTTATTTTACTAATTTAAATTCTTTAGAAAACTTGGGTGGTTGGGAGTGACGTCATTAGGTGTAGGTGACTGACGTCATTCGGTGTTGTGGAAATAGGAGGAAAACATGGTGTTTGTCTGGTTTCCTCCCACATCACTTTCGTATGATTGTTGTTCTTCGTCATCAGGGTATTTTTAAGTAACATCTATTGTTAAAGGATGTTTACCTGTTTTTTTGTCTTACCTGATTCTACGTCAGCAAAAATGCTTTCGTTATGGAGCAATGGTAATAAGTTTCTTAAACTTGCTCACAGTTCAAATGATAATTCAGAATTATAACCCTTTGTGTCACCTTACTATTGTATGATAGGAAATCTTAACGATGACAACCTTTGAGAGTTGCCACTCATCATCATCAACTATGTTGGGGTCGGCTTCCAGTCTAACCGGATGCAGCTGAATACCATTATTTTACATGGAGCGATTGCCTATCTGGCCTCCACAACCCAGTTACTGGGTAATACTACCTCTAGGAAACATTAGTTGTCAGACTTTCGGGCTTCTGACTAAAAGCCAAGAGTAGCCATTATGCACTCAAAATATCTGAAAATGGAAACGAATTCAGACACACACGTGTCTGAATTCGTTTCCATTTTCAGATATTTTGAGTTAAGTTTTACGCGACAAAGACTGGGTGAGTACTTAGCGTTTTCAAACTACCTACACAGGTAGTTTGAATACGCTAAGTACTCACCCAGTCTTTGTCGCGAAAAACAAAGACAGAACTTAGACTTATACTTTACACCATTGTCCGACTCTCCCGTGCTGAAATACATAATCAACTTAGTATTTCTCTTTATGAAGAACACATTATGCCAAGAATGTAGAAAGTAGACAAACATAACATGGGTTCCTAGGAGGCTTCCTCCAATTAATTTTTCATAACTTCTACACGCTCAATCTTACTTGACAAATCTTAATTTTCTCAAGTAAGCATGTAACGTTACGCTAAACGTTATGCTGTGTGGTATAGTGTGGGTACCGTACTGTGCACCATGTCGAAAACAAACAAGAAAAATGTTTTTATTGGCACTAGCACAGGAATAGTAAAACAATAAAACATAGTCATGGGTACTGCTGGCAGAGATGAAAACTTAAAATATACTATGAAGTACCTAACAGTGTTAATTTTTTTTTCAATCTTCAAATTAATTATAGTACTTTTGTAAATTAAAATGATTAAGTAGATACTTAATTAAAATATATATGCTCTTAGCTGCAGATCTGTTACAAACAAGAGGTTTATTATAAACGTGGCTTAAAGTTAAGATACGTTTAAACGTTAAAAATGTATGGTTAAACAGTCGCTAATCATTACTTAACTTTAAGCAACATTTATAAATAAAAGGACATGTCGGTAACGCGAACCCATAAGATTTTCCCGTAACAAAAATCGCTCAACGCGTTTAATGAAGTTTTCAATTCAAAAAGCTCAACACTATAACTAAATTAAATGAAGTAAGCAAGTTGCATGAAAGTCGCTCTGTATAGCTGAGCCTTAAAAGATGAGGTTCCTAAATATTTGGAGACACGTTCCTGTAGACGCTGCAATCCGTATGGAGCATAATTGCTGGTCTTATGTGACATGTGGGTTCAAAGAAATCTCAGAAAACATCTCCCTAATGACACTGTTGAGGTACAAAGGGCGCAGACTGATACATTGTTATATTAAGCAAAGAAATTAGTTTTCAAATAAATTGTGCTTAGGAGATGTAAATTAAGACAGCGTGCTATGTATAGAAATATTTAAATTAAACGACTTTAATTTCAGCTGTTACAGTGACAGATTGGGAGTATATTTTACCTTACTTTCTTGAGTAAAAAAACTTAGAATTCGTTTTTTAAAGGAAAAACTAGACAGTTGAAAAAAATATCAAAATATCTGAAAATACACAAAAAGCAGGGAAATTAAAAAAAAATTGAACCGAGCCCTGGGCATATAATATAAAATAATATTGATAAAGCTTTTAGGTACCATAAAAATATTTTAATCATGGAATATTTTAATATGAATATTAAATTCTCAGAAACTTTAATTTGAATATTTTCAGTTCCCGTGGAATACAGCGGATTTTCGAAATTTCGCTATATTAATTTACACATCAAAAATACTGTTTATTATAATGGAGCTTTTCAGATTTCGGAGAAGACTGAAGAATGTGGTGGAGTTATGGCTGCCTTTTTAAATAAATAAATTTATAAAATAAAAATATTTACCTATGAATAAATAAACTGTGATTAATGTTTCTTGAAATCGCATTCCTTTAATTTTTACTCGAGTTTGTTTCGTGTAGTCGCAGACCAGACAACTGTTTCGCAGAAACTGTACAGACGCCAGCAAGTCAAGCTACCTGAAACTGTCAAATTTGGCAGATTGTAGTAGCTTGATGTGCTGTCGTCTGTACAATGGATTTTCATGTAACGTCAAAAAGAAGGCGAGTACCCTTTTCCTTAGCTCGTCTTACACTCCAAGTTGATACATATTTATCTAGTTTTATTTAAATTTGACATAAAAGTAAACATAAACAAAATAATAGCGGCTTATAGACGTTGAACAAGCCACCTATGACGAGCTTTCTGTTTTTAACCGAATTACGAGAGTTTCACGCAACTAAGATTCTGAGCTAAATGGTGCAATAAAAACACTTAAACAGCAAGATTATCGGAAAAAGGTCCCAATATAATGCCTGAATAAGTTATTCTCATTGACAATTCCTGCGGAATATATCTGCGGTCACCGAGCCCAGTGTGGTTTCTGAGGTTGGTACCTAATCTTCCATCATGGCCTGCTTCTTGATATTGAAGTGAATTGATAGAGTTCAATGCAAAGATAAATGCTGTTTTGTTTTGGCGATCTTACCCTACGTGAGCGTAGTAATGGTTAGTCAAACTGTGAAAGTTATTAATAGGTAGGTACTTTTTACAAGAATAATTAAATTCATTTATTGGCAAAAAAGTTATGGTCTTCGCTTGTAAAAATACATTATTTTTATAATTAAAACGGTTCCAGGAAGAGATTATTTTAAAGCAAAAATATTACTTGTTCACGTTATTTTTGACCAAATAAGTATATTCAGCAGTGAGAAGTGGTGGTAGTAACAGTCCCGACTTACGACTTGTAGGTCGTGGGTTCGAACACAAGCAGGCGCTTTACTTTGTAAATAATGTCACTGCTCTCAAAACGGCGGTTGAAGAAAACATCGTGAGGAAACCGCACTGGGCCTGCAAGGTCGAATACAGCCTACTATTGAAAGGAGGAGGTCTGAGTCGCAGCAGCAGGAACATTATTGGAAAGTATATTCATACTACATTTTAGAAAGAAAAATTGTTTATTCTGGAATTGTTCACCGTTTTTCCGGCTCAGAATCTAATTACCCTACAATATTTTCTTTTTGCTTTTGTTTGATATTCTCAGAATAATAATTTATCGAAACCATATGAGTATGTCCGGCAAATCTGTACAGAGAGCCTTTTACAAAATTGGTTTGGAGTACTTAGTCCGGGAAAACAAGTAATCCGTTCTGTCAGAAAAATATGGTTGTTTTTTTTATTTCCTTTGTGTGGCTTGGTATTCATTTTCTCAATCCTTATTTAAATAATGATTCTTCATTATTTTTTCTTTGTTATTTTCGGGCTAGTGTTTATCAAAGTAGTCCGAATACTAGGCTTTTTACTTTAGTATTACCGTGTAATCATTTTTACCAGGTTTTTCTATCAGGAATTTCTAAGTAGCGGCCCGGAATCTGGTTTTTACCCGGTTAGTGGCAATAGGCTTGCCCCCCTACTAAATAAAATGTGGGTGAACTAAAGGTACACTTCTGCCTAACCCTTCGGGGATTACAGGGATTTTATGTTATATTATGTGTCTAATTTTTATAATGTGCGTGCAGAGAACACTATTTTAATTTTTATACTTTTGTAAGTGGAGCAGCCACCTGCTCCAGGTAGAATTCGGTCTTAAACTTGAAAATAGCTGTAACAACATTCCCCCACGCACTAAACGGTTTATCTATGGCATAACCAAGTTATGTTCCGCGCGTTTTTTATTTTTCAGTTTTCCGTTCGTGGAAGGCTTGGAAATACGTAAACGTTATATCTAGCGGACGAAGGTTGAATAGACGACGATGGCCCGGATTTAAAAACCTGGTTTATTTAAGGAGATTTTAAGTTGTAGGATGAATCTTCATGTGTGAATTAAGCCAAATATGTTTTTTTTTTAACTGAAGACTTTTTAAGCTTAGGCCGGAAGATTATAAAGGTAATTTCTAGTTTTATATTTTATGTACCTATCAGTGGGTATTTGGAACCAAGAGCACAATAGTACAATTACAAACTCTATACAAAGCTAGAAAAAGACAAATATTTTAGTAATTTCACAACGTCCTATTACGCCTTTTGACGTCAGTGGTGATGGCAGGGTTAAAACATGTACAGCCGGTTTATTCTGTAAAAATCTCACCGTGAAAACTTAGCTGAAGTGAGTTTGTAGTGAGCAATCAATAGTGTCAATTCTCTAGCATCCGGTGGAATGACAGTTCACTTCATGCTCACTTCACCAAATTTATCACGGTGAGATTTTTACAGACTAGATCAGCTGCTGGGCAAGGATCAAGGATCATGTGTTAATAGTCGATGTTCAAAGATAGTCGCTTGCGTCTACACTCACCAGAGCCCCTCCAAACTTGATACACGACGGGAAACAAACTGATTATAAACTCCAACAAGATGCAAAAGCAAACCTAACGCAATGACACTCAAACAAGCACACCGGGAATTAAAATGAAAAAAATCAGATTACTCGCTACCGTTGCTTAACTTTTTTAAAGGAATATCCGATCAAACGGCGATGCAAACTAATTCCGAAGAGCAAATTCGAAACTCGCTTAAAAGGAAAAAAGAAGATTTCCTACCATCCGCATCGGACTAGTAAATTGGTTATCTATTACACCGACGATTTGGCGTGATGTCGTTTATCTCTCAAAGAGTACACTCAAACCGTTGAAAGCGTCATATCGTTCAGTTAGTCAATTTCCTACTACGAAGTTTCGCTAAATGTCAATGATGAGGCTACCCTAGCCTTTATTGGTCGGAACTATTTATTTGAAACTAGCGCTCCTGCTTCGCAATGTTTTTACGACTTAACAAAACATATATATTTCCAGATTATTATATAGTTTAAAAACCTCTCGACGAGGAAACCAGTATGTCCTAGAACCAAAAATTCGACGACATCTGACATCTACCAAGCCGCACTGGGCCTGCGTGGCCCTCTCCCTCTCACAGAGGAGAGAGGCCTGTGTCCCAGCAGTGGGAACATTATAGGCTGATTATGCTATATAGTTTAATATTAATTTATCACACTCATGTAAACCATGCGGAATAAACTCTTTAAATCATGGTGAAACCGAATCAAAATGTATTTCGTAGTTTAGAGACCAACGCGATCACACGAACGCGTCGACATGAAAATCGACTTTAATGTGTAATATGTATAGATTGCGATTCTGAGAATAATAACATTAAAACCATTTCAATTTGTGTTGACCTGACATACAATATAATTAAAACGTAATTTTCATTCCTATTTGTACTAAAACACAGTTGACTAAAACGCTTTACATTATTTATGTGTGACAATAAAAGTAGATTTTCTTTTAACAATTTTTACTAAAACAACTATGTTGATAGCAAAAGATATTCGTGTACACAAAGTTAAGTTACTAAGACTTCCACTTATCCGAAGTTCGTGCGTACTGCATCTGAGATTCAAATAAAATTATTCTCCCAAACTGTTGTGACAGCTGAGACAAGCATTCTGTTTTCATGACTATGTAAACATTAAAGTTGATTAGTTTACTTACTAACGTTTGGAATTAATTTTCAGAACCCGCTATTATCCTGAACTGCGCTGAAGACAGTAGAAAGAAAGTTTCATAGACTAGTGTAAATAAAATTAAAGTGGTTTAAGTATTAGTGTGGGTTCGAACCTGGCGTCTTCCTGTGCGAGCGGCAGACGGTCGCATTGAGTGAAATGGTCAAGGTAATGCCTAAAACATATAATATGTATGAATTATTCACCGCTCTCAATTTACGCCACGCTAACCCTTTCGTGTGTTCTTTGTACATATATTTCTAAATCACTCACTCACTGGCCGCAAAACAAAATCAAATATACGGTTTAGGTTGCGTACAATGTATGAATTTTTGTTTAGAATTTCAAATTGTGTGTCGCACTGTTTTCTACTCACTCTTTCAGCTGGCTTTCCACGTCTGGGCGTAGCGTTAGAAACGTTGTTTTGTGTTGTTTGGGACTAACATGACAAAACTAATATTAATTTTGGTGTTATACTTAGTGGTCAGAAGTAAATTGATAGATTGAAACAAGGATAAAAAGAAAATATTTTGGTTCTCAACACACACAGTTAATTAATTACAACATGTGTAAATGAATTATTTCTTAAACCTTTGTAATTTCTTGAAAGTAAATTTAAAAGGTGACCTACAACAGAATTGCAAAGGGCTTTGAAGATTTTTATATGGACCCTGGCATAGGTACCTACTGTCGCCATTTTACTTACATTTTTCAAAATGTCAGCCACGCATGATAGCTATATAAATCGATAGCTGACTGACAATACAAACGGAAACTATTATGGGACCCAATTCCGTAAAGTGTCACGTTTCCGAGATATTAACGTTCAAAGTTGATCACGTGACATCCATTTTTTTTTTACTTACTTACATCCTGTTGCTTAGATGTTAGAAACAATCAATCTGAAAGTTTAAAGTAATCAAACATCTATCACACGGATCTTCAAAGTCCTATATGAAGATTTTAATTTACCATTACCCATTCAGTGTAGGTACCTATCTGCCTTCACACTGAACTTGAGCACAAAACAAAACACTTTCCAACCACGCAGCACTTTTCGAATATCAATACGCGAAATTACACATAAGTACAGCATTCTCATTCGCTGGCGCTACGCTAAATTCTGTGTGTAGTCAGGTTTCTCGATGTTTAACATTTCACATAACATACATTGTGTTCTGCCTAGTTTTGTACAAGTTTCAGTAAATATTTCAATTCTCTGATTGTTCTGCCCGGTATTTGCCAACTGTAGAACAGTAGCTGTTTTTTCTTTTGTTACCTCGTTGTCGAATATGGAATGTTATTTCAGGGCACTAATTAACTCAATGTTTTACTGGTATGTGTTGTCCTAATACTATAGGTTTCCTGTGTTGTGATCGTTTTGTTTAATTACTGAAGTAACACGCCTGAAAATTCACTCTTTTAAAATAAGTGGAGTTCCGAAAAACTTAAAAAAATATTATTTGAATGAAAGCGTACAAATTGGTTCACTTTGTTTATGTTACTTTTGTTTATAGTTACTTAATTAAATTCGGCTCTGAAATGCCTATGACGGAGTATTTTTGACATGTATTGTGCATTGTTTCGATCACCGCGAATTTCAATCATTGTTAATAACATTGAAATATTTTCGTCGATATTAAATATTGGGTGGTTCGGCGTAGTGGGTGGGAGGACTGGGGTCGTATGTAGAGCATATTTTCATATTAAATGAACATTTTGTGGTGAGTACTGTTATCCGGTCGTATATTAATTCTGCACTATGTAAAAGCTCATTACAAATGAGGTTGGTGGACGTGCGGTTTGTTTTGTGTCTTATTTTAATCCGCTGTGTTTGACAGGTTTAATATAATGCGGTCGTCAAATAATTTTAGTAACAGTGTAAGTTTTATTAATATTTGCTTTTTGGTCAATTATACGGTTGTAGTGTGTGTGGAATTAGGTTAACATAATTTACGGGCTACGCAACGTGTAATTGGCACATTATGGATTTCGCGGAATTGATGATTACTTAACTGTTAACAGCAATAATTGATAACGGAACCAATCCATGTTTAATACACATACAATAACGCGGACGCATCTCTATTTATAGAGAGATAACCGTCCTCATAGTACGTGAAAATCCTAACAAATTATTTTTGTAAAATAAATAAACAACCCTTACACATTATCAACTCATTCCCAAGAACGTGCTACACTTCAACAAATAACATAACAATATTTATTCATGCATCGCAAGTACATGGCAACGGCAACACAAACACGGCAACATAACTCAAACAAAAGATTTATATTCAAAAGTAACACATCATTGGCTGTTACGATTTTTTTCCACAGGCGCGGCCCCATCCCCCTTTCCACCTCGTATCACTTCTCGCAAACGCGTTCTTTATCCAATTATCCGAAGATAAATCTCACCTGCGACTGCAAAGGAAATAACGTAGGAAAACGTTGTGTTAGGGAAAAGTTATATTTTCACAAATCCAAGCTTTTTTCTGAACGCTCGACTTACAGCGGCGACGTCACGTCCCTTTTGTTAAGGGTTTTGTTTTGAATTTAATTATCTTTAGGTGTTCATCTTTGAGATATGCAGTCAGGAATTTAATTGTAAACAGAAAGTGTTTTGTAAACTTATCGTTATAACATCTCAAACTGTCATTTATTGGTGATATTAACTTTTGCCTGTGACTTCGTCCGCGTGAAATTTCTTGCTACCCCGACCCATCGCATCGCATCACCTGCCCGCGCTATTTCGTCATTTTCGCTTAGCGTTCTTTCTGACTTTTTTTCTTTTTGCTTGGCTCCTAAGGGGCATAGCGCGATGTTACATAGCCTATATCCTCCAAGTATTGGGCTATCAAATTTTTTAAATCTGACTGGTAGTTCTAGAGATTAGCGCGTTCAAACAAAAACAAAAAAAATAAACTCTTCAGCTTTATTATTAGTATAAAAGAAATCTGTGATATTTCAAATCACAAACCACGTGAACCACAGACTAAAAGGTTCCACGAAACTGCAGCTTTTTCTTTTTCGGGAATATCTACCTCCTCGTTCCGCAAAAAAACCATTTCAATGTTGCCACAGATTTTCCTGTACGACCTGGATTTAATGTGAACCCTTAAACCGTTAGTAGGTCAGAGCTTTACACAGAGGTCAATACTGCGAATCGGTTTTCATAAAACAGAAAGTACTCTCTCCGAAATAGAAACAAACCATCTTGAATGAAATCGGGGAAGAGCAAATCAATATTAGACTGTAAACAGTCAAAGGAAATGCAAGAATATATTTATAAATAACGACTTTGCTAATTACCTATTAATCAGGGAAGCAACACCTTTCGGCCTCTTTTGTTTATGACTGGATCGTTTTTCATCGACAATTTTGACGACAATCTTTAATCATTGAAGTCCCTATCGAGTGTTGTTTGTAACACTTTATTGTATGATATCCTGCTTAGGATTGGCCCCTGGTTCTTGGGAAATATTTTCAGGGGACTGGTAGCGCCTAGTAATTAGTTAGTTATATTGTTGAGGTATACAGGGTGGCTGGGACATCGAGGAGCAACCATGTTACCATGATTTCAGCACATGTTCCTAGACCCCCTAGTGTACATTATTTTTGTCCGTTATCAAAAAAAAAAAAAAGAAAAGAGTTTCTTAGAAAATACCTACGCGAACAAAATGTATATATTTTTTTTAATAACCGACTAAAAATTTCAACCCATGGACGGTCAGAATCTTGTACTGAACCCGCGGTAACAGGCTGCGCGTCGATGTACCTGCCACCTTGTATTTTCTTTGTCTTCTTCCTTTTAAACTATACGAGATTAAAATCATCGTGGTGCAAATATTAGCTAGTGACTCGTCAATAAGGTAAGTTAGTACCTATCTGAATGCGCCCAAATGTTAACTGAAAGCCTGCCTGTCCAGTATCAATTTAATTCAAAATCATTTGATGTTGCAGTCCATTGTTGGATATCGCTAATTTCGGTACTAATCGTCTATAAGCTCTAACGTAACTGTCTGTTAATTCCAAGCCATATCACATTTCGCAACAGGACTGTAATGTCTCAGAAAATTCACAGTATTATCGAAAACATCTTCGGTGAAGCGAACCGAACCGATTAAATTTCATATGCTTCCGCGATTCGGCAAATTAGATCGGCACTCGAAACGGTCAAAACTCGACACCGGGCCCTCCACGATGATATGACGCTATCCGTCCTCTTCACAATCACGAGGAAATTTAAAAAGTAAGCCAGACGAGTAATCTGTTTGTACGCGTTGGTTCAGTACTTGAAAATGGTATTAAGAATGACAGTATTTGCACAAGTAAGCGATTCTTTAATTTAAATTTGGTTGTTTAAGTTTAGATAATTTGAGTTGTGGCAATCGATATTTATTTTTACTCCCTACATTTTTGATCTGATCCTATAACAAAGTTAATCGCATTTCCGCCAATTTCACAAACTTCGAAATACGCTTTTTTTTTTAAATGAACTCCCCAATTCACTTACAGGCTGCATAGAACATAATATCGTTACATTTGTTTTGTTCGGGAGGACCACACGGCGCAACCCACAGGTAAATATTGGGCCAAGATTAATAGGGTTCCGCAACGCTGCCCGCGGTACCCAGAAAACGGGAAGGAGATTTTCTCCCTTTCGCGGATCGGAAGCAGATCCCATTTCCTCCGACTACATCAAAGTGAGATAGCAATCGGTTTTTTATTCGAATCAGCAATATTTTGAACGACGTCAACTAGTTAGTGGCTTGTGGCCTGATCGGGTTTCTCCGATAGGTAAATACTCCGTCGTCTCGACCCTCCGGGACTCAATTTGCATCGAGTCTTATTGGAAGAACGTTTATGTTTATTACCTGACTACCCGGGATTACTTTCTACACTAGCGTTTGTGCTCAGATTTTGTAGGTTCCTGGCAATTAGGTGCCGTAAGTCTCGTGGACTGAGTGGCTGAGTGGTTGGATTTGTAGTGTGCTGTTTATTGGCTTTGTCAATTAGTATTCTGATTTTATTAGGTAGTTTGACTCTTCTAACAATAAATGATAAATGATTTTATTCTGTAAGTAGGTTTGTACAAACACTTTTACACGTCAATCATATTTTAAAAATAGATGAGGTTGGCGTTTCCTAACTGACTAGTCTGAGAAGAAAGGCCGAAACAAACTCAGAGGTCACAGTCTCTTTTAAAGTCCAGACATAATCTTGGTCAGATCATATGAAGACCATGTCGATCGATGTCTGAGATGGTCTTTTGAGGAAAGAACCACACAGATTGAGAGGACCTGTCCAGTCAGTGCACGCATTTGTCATAAATCGTGCAGCTCAACTCAAAACTAAAGGAGCTCAACGATTCGACGAACAATACCAAAGAAAGGACATTTGGGTAGGCCACATAAATTACTCAAACTGCCAGACCATGACAAAACTAACAGAACAGAGAAAAAAAAAATAGAATGACCCACATAGTCTTCACATTCACAATAATTGAAACAATAGAATATTTTACAAAGTAAGCAAATGTCATTGTATATATAAAATTCGTTAATGTCAATGTGTATATAAAAAATAAACAACAAAAGAAAAAATAAACACTCAATCTATAAAAATTGGAAGGAGAATACGTTGACGAATGCTAGTTTATGTTGTTAGGGCAAGTTAGTAATGTTGATCTGGCAAGTTTCGAAAAGGCGGAAAGACGGTGGGGTAATTGACGAAAGATTTATGTAGTTAAGGCAAGTTAAGGCTACTTTTTGTTATCTTTATGCAACACCTAAGATCAAAGCTCAGTCCTTCTCTGTGTGGGGATACCCCTTTTCCTGCAGTGGGACAGTTACAGGCTGCGATTATTTTATTCAATGAACGACCAATAAATGAAGTTAAAAATAAATGATGAGAATTCTTTGATGTGCCTAAAGCTCAACTCAAAATAATATTTTCTTTTAGGTATTACAAACAAATAACGTCACACTTGTAATTCGGGAAGGGTTAAGCACAAGGGTACCTACCTATAAGGGCCCTAAAAAGGCCACTTTAAGCAATACATCTAAAATCTATTCATTTCCTGAATTCCCAGCAGATCATTAGCAATTCCTGTGATTTTCGTAAAATTTCGTTTCCTATTTGGTGTAAAACCTGCCGCAAGAAAAAAATAAAAACCGTAATTTTATCGGTAAATTTTTCATTACAGTTTTTATTAATCAAATTGGTTTTCTATTATTTATTTCTACAGTTTAAATGTTATTTCATTGTGATATGAATTTCACACAGATCATGTTATGAATTGTCAGTTTGTGACCATTTTACGATTTTTAATATGATTCATATTGTTATCCTATTATGATTCTGCCAAAGTGGCCTTTTTAGGCCCCTAGTACACCCACATTTCGCCAGTTATGTTTAGGTCTTATGTAATAGGGAGGAGAGTCTATTGCCATCCTCCGGACACAATCCCAGTTTTTTTTTACTAACTTGACATTTACCACACATACTTTTAACACATTACACATGTATACGAGTAAGAATTTCGCTTTTTTGGCCAACACATGTTGGTAATTGGTGAAACTGATTGCTGTCCTCAATCGGGTGCCAACAAGTAAATTCAATTGCCTTTTAATGACGAATTTTTTTTGAATGTCATTAAGAGACTTGTCGTCGTCGCGTTTCATGTTGATCAAAAGCATTGTTTAATCAACAGCCGGTGTGCATATTATATGATAGAACTTAATTGAAATGGTAAGTAGGTAGGCACTCACTTACTTATTCCAAAATTTGGATAGAGTGTAGTTGTCGAAAACTTTAATAAAAAAATTAAAAACCTATTAAAAAGTTTTGGCCGGATACGATAACTTTGTTTCTTTTATGGCATCGCTAGGATAAGGTTTTTTGGTATGGGTAAATCAATAGCATTATGGAGCAGAAACTAAAAATGAGAAATCGTCAGCTAACCCGATAAAACACAAATATTTGTGCAACTCCCGTTAACGAATACAAACACCAAAAAAAAACCATAAGATTAAAATATTCCAAACTACCATCTCACCTGGTAAATTATCCGCCAATACCCCTGGGCTTGGTGTAAAGTTTACATTTAATAGCGACGGTACGCATGCGCGGGGCTCGTCTCGGGTGACTAAGTGATGTATGGGCCCGGGGTGCCGCGCTATGCGCCGGAGCGGAACCACTCGCACGGCCCGCAGGATCCATTTGGATCCATCCTTTTGCCCTCAAACTCGAGTAGGTAGGCCGTCATTTTTATCAGGTAAGGAAAGGGTGAATACTGACTATATTAAAACTAGAATTTGAGAACTAGCGATCCGCCCTTGGTTGGCACGGTTTTTACGATTTAACAAAACATCGAGATTTCTTTATTATATGTTAGTTTAATATTTTATGTTTATTACCTAAACCTTTTGGAATACCTACATTCTTTAAGGTCCGGCGCCCACTGGCGGCACGGCACGGCAAGGGATTTTTATGCGACGAATAGAAATATAACTTAAATGTATGACAATACAATTGGAATTTCAATGATGCCAAAGGACGTCGCGGCATGCCTTAGGATACCGCGGCTGCCGATGAAATTTCAATTTTATTGTCATAATTTTAAGTTATATCTTCTGTTAGTCGCATAAAAATGCTTTGGCGTGCCGTGCCGCCAGTAGGCGCCGGCTCTAAATGATGTTAAATTCTCTAAATTATGTTGATAAAACGTATCAAAATCTGATGCGTAGTTTAGAAGAACAACGCGGACGTACAGACAGGCACGAAAAATTTGATGTTCCCCCGGAGTCACCCTGTCGCGTCGCATCGCCTACCTGCGCTATTACTGTGTTCTTTCTGAATTTTTTGTTTGCTTCGGTCCTTAATATCTTAGCGTGATGTTAAGTAGCCTTTCTCTATCAAACGCAAAAATATTTTTTTAATCCGACTGGTAGTTCCAAAGTTTACCCCCTACATACAAACAAAAATAAATTAACTATTTATAAAATTTGTATAGATTTGATAGCTATCAAATAATACTATATCCTAAGGAAAGGATTAATACTGACTATATTAGAACTGGCACCTGAGACTTATTTTTCAATTTCATCTACCTGT
This sequence comes from Apamea epomidion, assembly GCA_947507525.1. Lineage (NCBI taxonomy): Eukaryota > Metazoa > Arthropoda > Insecta > Lepidoptera > Noctuidae > Apamea > Apamea epomidion. The sequence goes on along the minus strand of OX382228.1, from coordinate 14,741,557 downwards.
TCAAAGAGTGTCCTTCCTTCTTCACTAAGCAGTCTTGGGTCTTCTACATCTAATCTTCCTCGTTGCCTCTAGATATTATTAGAATCTGTGTAGGTATTCCTACCTTTAATTGAAGTTAGGAGCTAGTGACGCAGCAAGGATCACCTAGCTTAGTTATGTAGATGTAGGCGGATATAATAATGGCATCCACTGCAGTACCTACTTAAGTTTTATTTTTTTTAAATTGTCCCCATCACTGTCAACAGGAAAAGTGCCCAAAAGGCTGACCGCATTGCCACGTTGCATGGCAATGCTGTCAGCCTTTTGGGGACTTTTCCTGTTGACAGTGATGCGGACGAATTTTGATGCCCTATGATTCTTTCCCCTCATTTTTATATACATGCACATAATATTATAATATTATTTTACCACTGTTAGCTTATACATATATTATGAAAATATTATCTTTAAAAAAAATCAAAAACATATTTTTTATGATTAAATTCTGAGTCTGAGTAGGATCAAATATTTAATTTTGTAGTTCCACCAAAAGTCATAATATCATAATCGACTGGCGTGAGGAAGCTGCAATGTAAATCTTATGTCGAGATCGACGCCTAAATTATAATAAGTGTTCAAACGAACTTACTCTACTTCTACGACTTCAATTGAAATTCTTGGTTGTACTACGGCAATTGATGATAAAATTTGCATAGTCGTTTAGACATTAATGTAACAGCTGTTTACGCCATTCTGCGCTAGTTGTAAGGCTAGTGACACATTGTGTAACCAGCGCCCTAATTGCGCATCACACTATCAATCTCAATCTGAATCATTTTGTAGGATATTACTAATCCATTGCTGTATGTTCGAAAAATGTGTCTGCTCAACAACGGAAACAACGCAATGAATGTTATTGAACTGTCAAAATGAAATTTTTTGCTACTTATACCTAGTGTGTTAAGCAATTACCTGGCAGGCTATTGTAGACGACTCGGGGAGTCCACACTGAGTTACAAAAACTTTGTTAGTTTATTCTTGTACTAACAGCGCCCCGCGGTTTCACCCGCATAAGTTCAATCCCGTGGGAATATCGGGATAAAAAGTATCCTATGTGTTAATCCTGGTTATAAGCTATCTGCGTGCTAAATTTCATCCCAATCCGTTCAGTAGGTTTTGCGTGAAAGAGTAACAAACAAACATGCATCCATCCATCCATCCATCCTCACGCGTCATCCTGTCGCGTTTATATTATTAGTTGGATTGAAAGGAACAGACGTATTTTCAAACATTATCTCAAGTTGTCTAATGAAACCAGCACACTAATTGCGTGACACTATCAATCTCAATGTGAATCGTCTTGAAAGATGTTGCTAATCCATTCCCCGCAGATGCGACTGAAATTAGTATTTTACATTAAGACGATTACTGTAGCTAAATATACCTGCATCTAACTTACCATATCTTCTTACTAAATATGAAATGTCCCGCTTATTTATAGTATCTAAGCCACTTTTCTAATTATATTTTCCAATTTCTTTACAAAACCGTAAAGTAAAATATCTAGACTTAAGTACTTATTAGTCGCGGCGGAGGGAAGGAACTGCCGTTGTATATTGTGAATGGGCTATACACGAGAAATTTATGTTCTTCCTACTCAACCGTGACTTTTATATATACTTATGCACAACATAATTTCACACTCGCGTACACTGTCTCACACTTTTTTCACAACTTTGCACGTACTTCCATATCGTTGCATAATAAGATCATCTTTACCTTGGCAGCCTTCTCTACTTTATGCATAAAATTAGATACAATCACATCCAAAATATTTTGCAACCTTAAGGGCTATTTTTGTTTGTTTTACTGGCACTGCATTATACAGGGTGGCAACGGGCAGGCTGTTACTATGGATTCTGAACCTGTTATCAAACAAAATTTGCTGTTACATACATTTTGACCGGGTAGGCACTATTCTATGAAACAGCTGATTATTTTTTGATAATCGTCGAAAAATTTCTATGCTAGGGGGGGAGTCTAGAATCATGTCTTGAAGTCGCGTATATTGCGTCATAATGTCAACAATACCGCAGAATGACAAATGATTTATATTTCATAGACATCAACCTAAAACTTTTTCAATGGCCAGGTCATTGAAAAAAATTTTTGGTTGATATGTCAACTCAACATTGGTCAAAAGTGTACGCTATTTTGATCTTTGTTATCAAGTCATTAAATATAGTTTTCTATGAAATAGTCTGCACAGAACTATACAGCAGACTATTTCATAGAACACTATGTTAAAAGAAGAAAAAAAAAACAAAAGATATTATGTCTCCTAAGTTGATGAAAATATTTTGAAAACTGACAAAGATATCAAAGACCGTACAGTATAAAAAAAATGTCACGGAAAACGGTTCAAAATGTTTACTTTACCTAAAGACCACTGATTTAATTCCCTCAATAAACAAGTTTAATTAAAAGGTTAACCAGATTTTAACTGATGGTCTTAATGCGAAATTAAATTACCCCTCAGAAGATCTCAAAATTAGTTTGACCTAGACAATGGTGGAGTGAGGGCGAATGTTCAAATATTTGTAGATTTAGTCAGGCGGCGGTCGTAAACCAGAGATATTGCCTGAGTATTGTCTCAAAGAGATTAGTTTCCTTACGTTTCTGTGTGGCTGCTAATGCTGGGAATCTGCCCCTTATAATATATCCCGGATGAATTGAGCTTGATAGTTTGTTGGTTTTAGTCAATAAAACAAATCAACAAATGTATTGGATTAATTAGCTTTGGTTTAGCAACAGTTTTACAAACTGACTATATCTATATAAATAAAACAAATTCAGATTAGTTATACCGACCAAGCGACCGATTTTTATGATCTTTGATAGTACGTGGTCACGGTCGCGGCCTGTTGGCCGCATGTCCCGAACGACTTATAAAACATAGGAAAAAACAAGAAAAAAAATGAAGATAATTCATTTTCTAAAACATTTTGTATAGAATGGATTTTTTAATGATATCTCGATAACGGATTGACTAATTTTGATAAAAAAAAATTCATTCGTCGAGAAGTATCCTCGCGCAATTTATTGATTCTGAGGCGGAACGAAGTTCGCTGGGTCAGCTAGTTTCTTATAACACAAAGGTTTCAAAGTTAAAAACAAACAAGTAAATGAATTAATATCAGTTAACACGTCGATGTGACGAGCAGCCCGCCTATTATGTGGTCACACTGTCAGCACAACGAGCGGCTTCAATAATACGAAAGCAAATACACGGAGCTAATTAACTAATTAGCCAACACGGTGCAGTTTGGGCCAAATTTCTAAAGCTCAAACCTCTCCTAATTCTATTTTGGCTAGTAATTAACTTAGTACAAAGAGGACATGTAACCTAATGTGACATGATGAGGCTAAAATAATAACAGCCGCTCGAGTCGATGGAAGGTTAAGTCATCCATTACATAACGAGACCCCTTTGTGCCTCGGAAAGCACGTTAAACCGGTGGTACCGGCTGTCATTTGTAAATATTTTACAGTCGTTAAGTACGTTTTTTAAGTCGTCTTCCCAACGTGTATACGGTCTGTCCGTGCATCTTTTTCCTTGAAGACCGTTCCATGAGCATAACTCAGAGCATCTACTCGTAGCTGGCCATAATTACGTTTGTCCTAATCCTTACATTGGCTGCTACTTCGTCAACCACCCGCATCGTTATACAAGTTCGCGTTGATTAAAGATATCAGTTTCGTGAACCTTTCATTAGCAATGGCACAAAGGCAAACGCAATTACATCTTGGGTGACATCTGGAGTTCTTATCATGAAAGGGCTGCATCTTAAGTTGCCGAATTGGACGGTGAAGTCTTGGTACAGACGGGAGATAAGGACCTGAGTTGTGTATCTGTACCTGTCTTTGGTGAATTTGAATTTAATTTTGGATTATTTTGTTAATGTTAAATGAGGTCTGGGAGAGGTTTAGACTTTTTGACACGTACTCTTGGACCTATCTTGATACAAAATAGTTTTCGCACTAATCAATTTTTTAACCCCGACGCAAAAACAACGGGGTGTGATAAGTTTTTTAATATCTAGTTTTATAATCAAAAGTCATAACCCAGAATCGTTCTAGAATCTCCATCTGCTTAGCCTTTTCCCAACTTTGTTGGGGTTGGCTTCCAGTCTGACCAGTTGTAGCTGAATACCAGTTCTTGAATACGAGTACTTGGAGCGACTAGAATACCTTTAATTACTTATGAACTAAGTGATTTCAAATACCACTAAACTTAAAATCTCTGCGGGCTTGTCCTGTTTAAACGTCCTTTCCCAAGCTTACCTTTTCTAATTTTACAAGAAAACGTTATTAGAAAATTAAATACAATTAACTTTAATGTTTTTGAAACATTACTATGTGTCTGTCATCTTTAAACGATTGTCAGAAACACAACAATGTTTTAAATTCGTTTAGCGGTCTGAACACATCTAAACCGCGTTCAAGAACTGTCAGTGTCAATATTCCACAACAATGATGACGGTGACAGCTCTTGAAGCTTTTTCAGATTTGCTGATCGCGTTCAGTTTCATTGGTAAAATCCGCCCTTAGTCGCCTGTGACTAGCCAAGACATCAGAATTGTCATAAGATTTGACAAAATCGCATCATGAATAATCAAATCACTTACTTCACGTACTTTTACTTATGTATATTAAGCATATTATGATAAGGGATCATTGTTCCATACGTAATCACAATTATTGAGCAAATAAGAATTCTGATCCTAAACAAACATTGGTGAATGTGGAGCAAATATATGATTTTGAGTCCTAAGCTCAATCCTAACCTAACAATGATATGTTGATCTTTGACCACGTTTACCTACTAATCTTTAGAAAAGAGTAACATAAGCACAATAGCATGGCTATATCTATATATATCACTACATATTATAAAATTATAAAACATAGTGCATGTCCATGTGACGGCAGAACATGGAGAACTAACTTCTATGACAACATCTACATATATACCAATTATTTACCCATGTTTGCAAAAAAATAAATTAGATTTGAAAGTCCCCCCGCCGCGCCGCGTCGGTCTGTCGCGGTCTGAACGTGATTAACTAAAAACTACCGAACGGATTTTCATACGGTTTTCACCAATGGACGAAGGGATTCGTGAGGAAGATTTAGGTGTATAATTCATTGAAGGTTTTGTGTAAATTCTCTGAAATATGACTATAATAGTTAAAGATGTCGGAAACAATCATGCCGACTGGGAGCTTTACTGGCGTGCGCCGCGTAAACCAATAGAGTTGTAGGAAATAATGTATTACGGAATTAATACATTATTTACCTGGATTAACACATAGGGTACTATTAATCCCGATAGTACGTTCCCGTGAGATATTTTCCGACATCTACGCGGACAAAGCCGCGGACAAAATCTAGTTATAAAATAAAGTCGCGCTGTGTCTGTGCGCTTCGATCTCCTAAACTGCTTAATCCTGACGCCTGTCTGTGCGACAGTTCAAGTAACTAATAAAGATCAAATTCGCAAAGCATGTATTTGTTTGTATGAAACTGACAGGTGTCAAGAGCGCATTGTCTCGTCGTCTGCACTGTAGTAATTATATTTTTCTTGAAACTTCTTCTTTTTGAAAATCAGAAGTTGTTAAAAAATTTGTAGGTATCATTTTCGCCGTGCTTTCCTCTAAACCGTGTAATCCGACAAGAATCCGTCGAACAAAAAAGCTTTAAAAATATTTTAACCAATTTTTAATATCGGTCGTCAAAATAAAATAAAAGTACCTACGATGTTAGCAGAAAATGCAAAATATTTTTTCCAACATAAATATTAGATGATATTCATTAAATAGATGGACCACTCCATTATTTTTCATTTCAATAGAATCGTTTTCCAACAATAAAATATGTAAAATTGGATGCTATTATGCTTTTGTTTTGCAGGAAATTAACAAAATTCGTTTGTAAATGGTGGATATTTATTTATTCTTCTAATTACAATTTTATCCATCTTTTTGTTAATTAATATTGTATAGCGACATTTTATTAAAGAGCTGTGCTTACTTTTAATTTAGATGCATGCAATGCTATGGTATTTGTAAATGATATGTACTTGGAATGTCTTTGTGTGTATTTAGTTGGTTTGCCTAATTAAATAAATAAATTCTTGTAAGAATAATCAACCTATAACGTTTCCACTGCTGGGACACAGGCGTCCTCTCTGTGGGAGGGAGTGGGCCGTAATCCACCACGCGGGCCCAGTGCGGTTTGGTAGATGTCATATGTCTTCGAATTTTTGGTTCTAGGACATGCCGGTTTCCTCACGATGTTTTCCTTCACCGTTTTGAGAGCAGTGGTTATGAAATAATTTACACAAAGTAAAGCGCCTGTCTGGGTTCGAACCCACGACATACAACTCATAAGTCGCAGCCGTTATCACTGGGCCACCACTGCTCACAGTTCACTGCTCACTTATTCTTGTAAACTATTGGTTATTTGTTTATCAAATTGGCTACCGACTTTAAATGTTCCGTTCTTAGACAGTTGTTACGAAATGGTTATGACACGGCAAATTGACGTAGTGTGTCAATTCGGGAAATAATTTTCCTGACTGTGTTTAAATAAAACATGAAAGCATTACATATTTTCATTTAAACATACGTTTAATAATAAAACATCGCCGGCGTGACAAATGCACACAACTTGCTGACTACAATTGCCGAAAAACTATCCAACTACACTGAACTAAAAGACGAAATAACCAGACTGAGTCGGACAATGTGCACCATTATTCCCACTCAAATATAATTTCAGTTACCATACTGTGGAAAACCAAGCAGTATTTAATAAAATAACGCCCACATTTAACCCCACTGATGGACACTTGGCTTAGGCCCGTGCCATCAGTTTACCCGACTAGGCCGACAAAACAATGAATTTAAACAAAAATAATTAATATATCATGAATTTAAACAAAAATAATTAATATATCATGAATTTAAACAAAAATAATTAATATATCATTCGTATTTATGTTTTGCTATACCCTGTCCATTAGCTAAACCGTTTTTTGATAGATGGAACTAGTGATTGCAGCAACACACAATACATTGATTGACTCACGTACGGTATTATAATGTCTGTAAGAAGCCATAAATAAGATAATTCAACAAGATAAGGCAGTTTATATATTTATTTTATTGCGTATTTTTAAGTTAAGTTTTACGTAATCTGAAATATGCACGTTCTAAGACAGCTGTCAAAAAACGGTTAATGGACAGGGAATAGTTAACATATTCACCGCAATGGTTGTTGAAATTGACATACTTAGCTCATTAAAGAAGAATTAGGTACGCTCAAAGTGTTCAACAAACTCAAAATGATCATGCTTGTACAAGATCTTTTAAGCTACATTTGTGGACGATATTCTGTTAAACGTTTACTCAGTACATTTCATTTAGACGGTGATCAAATAAATTCGTTGTTCTAAGGATTCGAGCATACAAGACTTTATTAATTTAACTTTCTTTTCTTCCACAAAAATATTAATTAATCTGTAAATAATAAATTAAATTAAAATGGTGTTTTTATTTGTTAATTAAGTATTCATAAAAGAATTTTCCTAACAATTTGTTTAACCGAAATTACGTATTACGAAATAATACTAAGCGTTTCGGCACTCACTCATTGAAATTACCCGTAGCAGACATCAAGATTCAAAACGATAATTTGTACAAAATCAAATTCTGTCTCAAAGCATCGTCTGTTTTGCATTACGTGAGACAAAGCCTTAATCTTTCCCCCGGAGCGGGATCTCTTGTTTAAATGTTGGTACAAAAGCCCCGCTGTTAGCTCTTGCCACATCGCAAACAGTGTGTGCTACGCCGAATATTGACGGCGACTCTTTGCAAAGATAAAGATTTGTTTTTTCTTATAAAGATACTTGTGTGTATGTATCGTCACGGATTTCTTTAGCGTTAAAAAATATGGGCGAAGTGGCGGGAGCTGTGCAGTGTTGGTAAAAGCGTTTTGTTTTTTTTATAAACATTATAGGATTTGATGGCAGTCGCTTCGAGTAAAACAGGTGCCATGTTTTGGGGTAAGAACTGATGGTGTGACTATACATAGTTACTCACATAAACCCATCGATGTGAGAAAAAAATTACGTAGTCAACAAAGAACATCGTTCGTTATCGCTGAACATGCTATGGAAATATTTTATCATAATGCCACCATGCTTGGTAAACGAATTTCTGATAGCGTTAGGTATGTTTCCAGAACCGTGACGGGATATGCCCAGCTTCTTGACATAATAGTAATCTACAAGTCGTACAGGAAGAAAAGTGGTCTTATTGTTAGCAAGGTGCGAAAAATGTATACCTTAACTTGATTTTCAACAGGATAAAAAACGTAGGCAATGTTTTACTATTTGTGTATTTGTGTTCTTGTATTACTTTTTACCAAAAATTCGAAGACATGTGACATGTACCAGCCCGCACTGGGCCCGCGTGGTGGATTACGGCCCACTCCCTCTCACGGAGAGGAGACCTGTGTCCCAGCTGTGAGACATTGCCTGATTATAATTAGTGCTCTAAAATCAAAATACGTTCCGATGAGTATACAGAACGTAATCATTTTGCAATGAATGTTAAAATTGTTTCCAGCGAAAACCACAAAACAGGTTCAACTAAATATGCTCTTCGTATTATTAACATTTGATAACAAATTCAGCATTTGATGGATAATGCTGCCATTGAATTTGCGTTCCTGTATTGATTTAAAATGCTGTTCATATATTAGACAAAGTTGGTGAAGTATGCCATGGACTGGTATTTGGTCAAATATCTCAATTTAAATGAGCTTTCGTTTAGGCAGAACAGAAAAGAAAAGAAAAACGTCAGTCGGTTCCTGAACTTAGTACAAAGATAATAAAAACTTTTTAACAAAAAAATTAAACCGCCGAGTCGTCGCCAAACAATCAATAAACAAAGATCACTAAATTGTCTTAAATTTAAACGGCGCGGACTCAAAATTATTTAGGTATACTTACATTAGTTTAAGAACTTAGTTATTAAGATTAAATAAAAAAGGCTTATTATTTTTTGCTTTTCAGTTTTTTCGGCAGATTAATGTTTTTGTTAAAACGTTTTTATTTCATAATTTTTTGTGGCTATAATCTACTAATTGTTTGCCAAATGGCAGGCATATCTGGCACTGAGTAGAGTAACAATACACAACTCAGTATTCAATTCTGTGAGTGAACAATAAAATATCAGATGCCTCAGCCTGAGGCTGCCGTTATACGAGTATGCGTGGCTTACCATTTGAAGTACACGCTTCGTAATGTCTGGACGCACCTTAAACGATACAGAACAAGAGAGATTTAGTGTGAGAGAGACAGTTACATCTTTGTTCTCTCTCATGTAACGATATGTGCCAAAACGTAATGCCTCCTTGACATTTCACACTTTTTGTCTATCGAATCGTCGCCTAAGTAGTTTCACTTCAAGAAAAATAATGTACCAGGTAAGTATTGTCTTAATAAATGGTATTAACTTTGTGTATGTTTTTGGTGTGTTCTTATTAATTATGTGTTTTTTTTAACACTTACAATTTAGTACTAAAACTAATCTTTGTGTAATTTATTTCTGGTGTGTACTTTTATTATATCTTAATATAAACGAATCATTTATTTATAATAATCTACTGTATGGATGATGGGACGGTCTGTGCATTTCATAAAAAGTACCTACGCATGACCGAATAAAACTGCGTGACCGATGCAGGAGGGTTAGATCTAGGGTCACCTACCCGCTTGCCTAGCGCAGTAATTGACTTCCTACAAGGCAATGCATTTACCTCTCCTGACAACCATTTATTAAAAAAAATAAATGTGCGGCCGCAGTTCCCCTTGCGAGGTATCAAAGTACTTTTAATGAACTGGTATTTCCTATCCTAGGTACCAAGATCCCTTAGTAAATTAATTAAAATAAATTCAGTAAACGTACCAAACAAAGATACATGAAAAAAAACTGTCTGTAAAAACTTGAATAGGAAAATGTAATGAAAAAAAGTTATTTTTTCGTAGTAAAAATCTCCCTCACTCACACAAAATACTCGCGCTCACACAGAATTGGTACGTGCACCTACAGAAGCTAATTTTGTGTGAGTGCGAGTATTTACATCAGTTATATCTCGCAAATAATTTGCGCCTTGGATCTAGCGTTATTAAACTTTGTTTTACATTTGTTGCAGGTAAGTCGGAGTTCGTGTTTGTTCGGGTAATGGATGTGGGACTATTTAAATATTGCCTACTATTAACAGTGCAAATATTGCGTCGCATCATGACGGGAAACTTTATGTAAGTTGCGTCTAGAGTTGAGCCTTTTGGACCTAAACGCAGTTTCAGGGATGTTTATATTTTACTTCTGTATTTTTTAACGAAGTATACAAGGTGTAAAGCTAGGGTTTACTGGTAAAATTGTTCCGTCATGGTATAAAGGCTGTCATGAAAATCTGCCATTTTCACTTTCACCAGTGTTTGACAAGAAACGCCCTGTATTTGGACATTCCTTATTGTGTGACCGTTGTCCGCTTTCTCAGAAAATCAAAGCTTTGGGGACAAAGACGCGCAAACTGTTACCGTGAATACATCACATGATTCTTTGTAGATTTATGATACTTATGATAAAAGCTTGTAAGTTTATCCGTATCTATTAATGCAGGATAAGCCGCAACATTCCTAATTAAATATTTCCTGCACCAATAAATTATTCTTTGAAAATGAGCCCGCTAAATACACCGTCCGCTTTTCGATGCGTACGGCACACGGCGCGCTTGATAAATAATTAACCAATTTTAGTTTTCGCTTAATCGGCTTTTTAGAAAACTAATTTGACTGGCAAATTGTTTTACGTGTCCAAGCTAAATGAATATTCAGGGGTAATGTTGGGTGTTAGCCACTCTATTATTTCTACCCGCCATGTTTTTTTAGGAAGCCTGAAAGCAAACAATTACATTGATTACGTAGCTTTTAAACTACCGTGGAAAAGTTATTCCAGTAGATATGTACCTAGCTGTGTTTTTTTTTTTTTTATATTTGATTCACTGACTGCTTTCTGCCTCGTTGGTTTAGTGGTTTGGTGGTGGGTTCGATTCCCAGGTGGGGCAGTGTTATTGGAGTTTCCATATAGAATTAAAAGTAGCAGCCCAAAGTCTGGATTTACGCCCGATTGCTAGCAAAACGCTTGCCCCCTGTTACATGGGACTTAAACATAATTAACAGTGCATCTCTACCTAACCTTTCGGGGAATACAGCGGTGATGTTATGCCATGTTACCTTTGATTCACCTGCTTAAAATTGGAGCTATTTCAATGCCTTTTTTCGTACAGTCACAAACTATGAGAATAGCCCATGCCTTGGCCACACACCACTTCATGAAGGCTAATTGGATGCGCCCCAATTTTTAAAAGAGTAAGTTACCAAACTTCAGCAGAATATTCATTCCAGGAAAAGTCAACCTTTGATCATACAAACTTATCCTTCTCACAATTAAATAAACCGTGCAACCGCGAACCGGAAATCGTAAAGCGGGTCGTACAGGGACGGTCATCCTTATGAGTGGTGCGGAAGCCTTTAGATGCAAACCGGGCTGCAGCGTAGCTGGGAAGCTTAGGTCAACTGTGTTCGTCTTCCGGCTAGGACGACGAATTATTCAAACGTTGGAGATCACAACGTTTTGTACTATTGTTTGGAATTACAGATGCTTTTGTATGTTGGTTTGGGCAATTACTTGATAGCTAGTCAGTTCGAAAGAAAAAAAGAAAGAAAGAAAATTGTTTAATCTGCATAAACAAAACGCACATTACAAATAAAAAAAGACAACATATACACCTACAAGTTAGTCAAAAGCATCAAGCATATGAAAAGTTGTCAATTTTGTTCGGGCATAGAATTCCGGATACCTACCTGGCAACACTGGATGAAAAACCTTCAGTTCGCACGCTTATAAAAAATAATTACTGTGTAACTCTATGGTGCGATTCTATATTTATGTTCATAATTTTTTAATTTTGTGTTCCATATTTTTTGCGGCATTCTTCGAACTTTTCTAAGAACCTTGACTACATAATTACGACAGACGACAAGCATTTCATTTAAATTACCGGATAAAAGTACCTTAAAAGCGAAAGCGTCAGGGTAAATATAAGTCCGGGCGAAATTCAAAATTTCGTTTTTGCAATTTGCAGGTTAGTATCAGGTTGTGTGTTGATCTAAATATGATTCACGGCTGTAATAAATACTTATAAAAATCATCAATACATCTCTCTAAGTTCCTATTAAGGACTATTTCATGACATTCGATTCTAATGATTATAATTCTGTAAAACCTTAATTTCAATCAACATACTACCTGACTGACCTGCAAATTACAAAAAACGTAAGATTTGAATTTTATGGACAGTCGTCATTTATCAAAGCATAAATCAGATGTACTAATTATAAAATGTTTAGCACCACTGAGAACAAAGAAATGCATTTCAAATAAAATCATAACTGTTTGATTTTTAACACACACAGGTGCTACAAAATATAAATCGATAGTTAGATTTTATTCCTACACTCGTTAAAGGTTTTTAATGAATGCAACCAAAAACTACGAGTACGATATTTTTTGCTGCCCGCACAGCCTTCAGCTTTCAGCGGTTAATGGTTTATGTATCAAATTCATACGCAGCGCTTAGTCCATTTAGGGAACATGCCTGGCTTGAGTTACCAATTACACTACATTGGCTTAAGCCTAGTCAGGTAAATCGGTGTATGTGTACGGTAAGCCGCATGAAACTCGAATACCGTCTGAGCAGAGATTATTATTGATGTGGCGGAGACTAAGTTTGGAAGATGTGCAGCGATGTTCGTGGGTACAGACGAAATTCGCAGAAAATATACGCAAGAGAAAACACTTTCATAATTTTTTGGAACTTTTTATAATCTGCTTATAAAGTTCCCACTGCTGGGACACGGACCTCCTCTCTTAGAGAAAGGAGATTTTTCTATAAGTAAGCTTAGCTAATGTTTAAAAAATTATACCAAAAGCATTTTCAAAATATTGTCTGTCGTAGTGTTAGCTTTTAGTAAGTACGCGTCGTGATGTCTTATATGCAAGATTTTATATATAGAGCTACGTAATATAATGTTACGTACATCCTTCTCTTTCAAACTCCTTAATTATGTATTTCTTCGGTTACCTTACAAAAGTTTGGTTTCAAAGACTTTTTCATCTGCATGCCAATTCCCGTAATTAAAAATCTCCCGTAAAAAACAATCAATGTCAAACACTTGTCAAAAATGCTGGGAAATTAGAGGTATATTTGACAGATTGAGTCGGAGATCAAAAGACCAATTCTCGTAATTTAAAACGTTCAAAATCTAGTCCCAGACTCATCTCGGCGACAAACAAATGTCAAAAACTTGTCAAAGTGTAGGGAAATTACAGGTATTTTTGACAGATTGCGACTGAGATCAAACTGTGAACGTTCATAAAATTACGAGAATTGCCCCTCTGACTGTGAACATTCTTAAAATTACGAGAATTGCCACTTTGATAGCCTTGTACAAGCATAACAACAACAGAAATAGTACCTCAATCAAACAACACTGTTAATTAGTTTCTGTGCTGTCAGTTTGAGATTTCAGGTAGGAAGTTAATTTACAATAGTCACGTATTACCTACTTTAGTATAGTCTTGATAATGTATTTGGTTTATGTCGATATTTATAAACAGATTGTCTTATTACACTTAGGGCTGATTATTCACTTTTTTTTTGTAACAATGGACAATAAATTAGTCCTTTAAATCATTTTATTAATTATAAATTACATTTTAAATATTTTAATAAACGAAAAGATAAAAAAACAGCAAGGATGTTATGTAAAATTTTTCTTATCAAATCCAACCAGAATATTTTTTCTACAAGATTGCATGATTTAGCAAACAGCCTTTAAGTACAACACCTTTCAAACTTTAACGATCTGCTAGTTCACAAAATACCTATTTAAATTATCTTATTTTAGTTAAGTCAGTGCATAAAAGAATAAAAATAATACATTTTCAATCCACAAAATGTCACGAAACCAAACCAAGAATCCAATAACCACTCCTGAAAATGAACAAATGGCTCCAATTGTCAAAGTCGCAGTACATTTTGTATTATATATTTTATCCTTTAGTCCGAGCATCAACTGCATCCTTAGAAAATAAGCGACTACAATACCGTATTACACGAGAACCTATGTTGGAAAAATGTTCACGGAATTGAATTCTACTTTGAAACGGGCTCTTTGTTAGCGAAGGTAAGAAAACAAAGTACTCGTAAATAAGCTGATATTTTACTATTCTATCTTTACTGTTTGTCTGACTGTACAGTCAAAAGCATAAATACCTCCCTACGTGCTGCGGCCGTATTCTCTATGACACAATGAAATGAAACCGCTCGAAATGAACCCGTGATTGGCGGGGTTAGCCAAAGAACAGACGTGGTTTCGAAGTAAGGAATCGTTAAGTGGTCATAGTGAATTAGGGTCCTGCTGGGATATTTTTTGTGCCACTTCTACTGGGAAGAAAGCACTAGGAAGCGGTGTAAGGCGGGGGTGTTGAGGGACTGTCTTATGCAATTTTGACGTTCGAAGAGTGCAGATTCTTAGCCTAGTTTGAATAAATGACTTTTGATTTACCTTACTACGTGCAGCTGGGGACTGGGGAGTTTCGCCACTTCTTCCCCGCTAAAGCACTAGGAAGTGGTGAAGGGCAGGTAAAATCAAGTCATTTTTTCAAATTAGGCTGAGAATCAGCGAACGAAACAACGAACGTCAAAAGGCGTTTTGAGGGACAGTCTTATATATTGACGATGAGGTGGAGTGGTTCCGGGAGGCCATGTCCGAGATTTGTGACGTGGCAATGCCCCGAGTCCGGCCAGGATGCGCCCGACGTCAGGTGTACTGGTGGTCGCAGGAGGTTGGGGCGCTACGCAAGGCGTGCGTCGACGCGCGACACCGGTACACCAGGCACCGCAGGCTCCGCATCCGCCCTCCGGATGCGGAAGCCACGGAGGTGGAGCTATACGAGGGGTACAGAGCGGCGAAGACCGCCCTCCAACAGGCTGTTCAGCGGGCCAAGGATATGGCCCGCGAGGAGATGCTGGAGACTCTGAACAGAGATCCATGGGGGCGCCCCTACAGAATGGTGCGGAATAAACTCCGCACATGGGCCCCCCCGCTGACGCAGAGTCTCCGCCCACAGCTGGTGGAGGAGGTGGTGAGCGCTCTGTTCCCTTCAAGGGGGGAGCATACTCCCCCGCCTATGGCTCCGCCACTTGCGGTGCCCGAAGCGGACCACGCGGACAACGACGACGACACCCCTGAAGTGACCGGGGTAGATCTGAGAGCGGCGGTAGGCAGGCTGAAGGCCAAAACTACCGCCCCGGGACCCGACGGCTTGCCGGGTAAAGCCTGGGTCCTGGCCTCGAGGGCTCTCGGGCCTCGACTGGAGGCGCTCTTAAGCGCATGCATGGAGAGAGGCCAGTTTCCACTCCGTTGGAAGACGGGGAAGCTGGTCCTCATTCAGAAGCCAGGGCGCCCTGCGGACTCTCCGTCCGCATACCGGCCCATAGTGCTGCTCGACGAGGTCGGCAAGCTCTTTGAGAGAGTGATTGCGGGCCGCCTCGTCGGGCACCTGGTGAGGACGGGGCCGGATCTTGCGGAGTGCCAGTTTGGCTTCCGCAAGGGGCGCTCGACGGTGGACGCCATCATGCGCGTGAGAGCCCTCACGACGGGGGACGCGGTGTCCCGGGGTGGGGTGGTCGTGGCGGTGTCACTCGACATCGCCAACGCGTTCAACACCCTGCCCTGGAGCTGCATAGGGGAGGCACTCCGGTATCACCGGGTGCCGACTTACCTCCGTCGAATAGTCGGGGCGTATTTGACGGACAGAGCCGTCATCTACCCCGGTCGCGACGGGAATTGGAACCGGCGAGAGATGTCGTGCGGTGTCCCGCAGGGATCGGTTCTGGGGCCGCTCCTGTGGGACATCGGTTACGACTGGGTGCTGCGGGCCGACCTCCCTGATGGCGTCAGCGTAGTTTGCTACGCTGACGACACGCTGGTCCTGGCGCAGGGGAGGTCGCATCAGGCGGCGGCCGACGCGATGACACGCGGGGTTGCGATAGTCGTGGAAAGGATCCGGCAGTTGGGTCTCGAGGTGGCATTGCACAAGTCCGAGGCCATGTCTTTTCATGGGCCCCGGTACGGGCCACCTTCGGGATCCCAACTGATGGTAGGAGGGGTTCACATCGGCGTCGAGAAGACGATGAGATACCTGGGTCTCGTCCTCGACAGCCGGTGGAACTTCGTCGAGCATTTCCGACGTTTGGCCCCCAAACTGGAACGGACCGGGGCCGCCTTAAAGCGGCTCCTGCCCAACCTGAGGGGGCCAAACGCCTCCTGCCGGAGGCTTTACGCGGGGGTCGTGCGGTCCATGGCACTATACGGGGCCCCGGTATGGGCGCGTTCACTGCGGCTTCGAGCCGCACACTACCTGAACGCGCCCCAAAAGGTGGTAGCCGTAAGGCTGATCCGGGGGTACCGCACGATCTCGCGCGAGGCAGCAAGCCTCCTTGCCGGACTGCCACCATGGGATCTGGAGGCGATAGTCCTCGCGCGCCTGTATGACTGGCGCGCGGAGGCACTACGTCGGGGGGAAACTCTGCACCCGCGGCAAATCGCTGCGGAGCGGACGGACCTCCGGCGCGGTCTCATGGTGGAATGGAAGGCGCGACTATCGCAACCCAGCGCAGGGCACGCCACGATAGCGGCGATAAGACCCCTCTTTGAGGAGTGGCTAGAGAGGCGTCACGGCGCTCTCACCTACCGCCTGACGCAGGTCCTCTCCGGACACGGATGTTTCGGGAGGTTCCTGCACATCATCAGGCGGGAGGAGACGCCCGGGTGTCACCACTGCGAGGATCGCCCAGAGGACACGGTGGAGCATACGGTGGAGGTCTGCCCCGCTTGGGCAGAGCACCGCCGTGTCCTCGTAGAGGCGATCGGCAGCGGCGGCGACCTCTCGCGTCCGGCCCTGGTGCAAGCCATGGTCCGGGGCGAGAGGGAGTGGGAGGCGGTCACCTCCTTCTGCGAAGCAGTCATGCTAGCGAAGGAGGTGGCGGGATGGGCGAGGGAGAGATCCTCACGCCTCAGCCGCCGAGGGAGACGCTCCGGGCGTCGGGAGCCGCGTGACGACTCCCGGCCACCGTAGGCGCGGGCCTGCGGGCGGAGAGCAATGGGTAGCTCTCCGTCCGATCAGGACCAGGCCCGTGCCGGACGGCGCGTAAGTGTTCCACGTGCGCCTCAAAGAGATGTCAGCATAGATGACGGGGCCCGACAGGGCCGAAGCCTGCCGGGGTAGCGGGATCGTCCGAAAGGGTTACCGCTGCCCTGGTACATAAAGGGCTAAGGAAGGAACACGGGTGGGTTTTAGTCAGTAAGAGTCTGACACTCCCTTCTGCTCCACCCAGAGCGGGAGGAGTCATTTGATGATTTCCCATCCTGAAAAAAAAAAAAAAAAAAAAAAGGGACAGTCTTATGTAATGTTGACGTTCAAAAAGTGCCGATTCTCAGTCTATGCAGTTTGAATAAATGACATTCAAATTTTGATTTTTTACAACTTTGAGAGACCTACTAGGTTTCAAAAATACCATGTTCGTAACATCATAAAATATCCATATTTTTGGAGAAAATCGCTTTCGAATCTTGCGTAGGTAAATGTAAGGTATTTATGCACGTGACTGTACTTGAGACGATTTTTCGTTTTTTTTTTTGCTTAATGCTTTTAAATTCATAACACAGTTTCTTTGTTGTCCTGTTCATATTGTTGAAGGAAATAAAGTTCTGCGGAGTGTTTAGTTATTGTGTTGGTATTAAAATGTTGAAGGTAAACAAACAGTATTTCAAGTACCTACTTAAGCATACTTGTTTCGTTTGTTAACAAGAAAAGATGTATCTAGAAATAGAAATGTGTTTTGTTGATGACACAACATAAATAGGGTTCAGAAGGAAACAAAAAAAAATTGGCAGTCAATTTTCGCTTCTGTAGGCAGTCAGTCCCCAGAGAGACCTGAAATCTTTAAACTATGAAATAACAGTGGTTAGCCTAAAGGGTTCCAGAAGCAATCAATTGCAACTGTTAATGTATTGTGTGTTTATTGTCAATTACTTCAATTGCATATTGTAGACAATAGGGTATTTGCCTGGGTAAAAAAATAATAATTTTATTTAGTCCGTCAGTTAGATTATCGAAAAATAATGGACACGTATTTTTTCTTTTGTCAATCAAATAAAAAACGACAAAGATAAAGCGCGTCAAAATATGGGAGTGGGGATCGTGACGTCACTTGCTTGCAAAAGTGTCGCAAGCAAGTGACGTCACGCGGATCTTTCACGGGCGATATCTTCATCATTTTTTAAATTGACAAAAGAAAAAACACGGTATCAATATTTTT
Organism: Apamea epomidion; assembly: GCA_947507525.1. NCBI lineage: Eukaryota > Metazoa > Arthropoda > Insecta > Lepidoptera > Noctuidae > Apamea > Apamea epomidion. Next base: position 14,722,996 of record OX382228.1, on the reverse strand, counting down.
TGATAATCTAACTGATGGACTAATTAGATTTTTTTAGGAAAATAGTCTATTAATTTGCGCATCAATATGTATATAAGTAAAAAAGGACAGTTACAATTAATCGTTTCGGGGACCCTTCATAGCTACAGATATACTGTTAAAACATAAGCATGTCGGTGACGCGAACATATAAGATTTTCCCCTACCAAAAATCCCTTCTGGACTACAATGTTGAATTCGCAAAATGTTGAATCCCAAAATGTTGAATTCGTAAAAAAGTTGAACTTTAAGAACCCACAATGTTGAATTAGCAAAATGTTGAATCCCAAATTGTTGAATCCTGTGGATCATCATCATCTGCCCAGCCTTTTCCCAACTATGTTGGGGTCGGCTTCCAGTCTAACCGGATGCAGCTGAATACCAGTCTTTTACATGGAGTGACTGCCTACCTGACCTCCACAACCCAGTTACTAGGTAATACGATACCCCTTGGTAAGACTGGCTGTAAGACTATCGGGCTTCTGACTACCCGTAACGATTGTCAAAGATCCGTGAATGACAGCCGAGACCAACGGTTTAACGTGCTTTCCGAGGCATGGAGGAAAACGCACGGGCACGGCGGGACACGGGGAGTAGATAAAGATGGTCACCCATCCAAGAACCAACCACGGCAAGCGTAGTTTAACCTGATCGATCAACCTGTGCGGCTGTTATTATTTAGCCACAGACATCTCTAACACAAATTGATCAAAGCGCCTAAAAAGAATTTCACTTCAAAACACAGTTTTTAAAATTACAATAATCGTTACGGACAAAACAGCAAAGTAAATGAACAACAACTACCCCCAATAAGGCCTAAAACACATTAATTTAGATAAGAAATTTTCTACTTACAATTAACGAAACAAGGGGTGTCTCAATTCAATTTACGCTATAATTATGACGTCATCGGAGAAGGATTTAATTAAAGACCTTTTAGAGGCCTCCGAGGTAATTGGTGTTCAATGAGTCTTTCGTAGTCCGAGCTACAAACATCGGACCGCCTGATTATGTTACAGGGTATTTAAAAATCTTTGTTTTCGTTTATTTCTACTGCTTTTGAGATTTTCGTGTCGTTTTGGAGCTGAAAATCGTTGGTATTGTGAAAAATATTTTATTGTCGTTAACCTATACCGGGTGGCAGGGACATCGACGTGCAACCTGTAGCCTCTTAACGTAGAATTTTTTGTTGGTTATCAAAAAAATAATCTGCTGTTTCAGAGGAAAATGCAATACCTACGCGGTCAAAATGTATAGAACAGCTAACTTTTTTTTAAATAACCAATTAAATGTATCGATGTGAGTGTGTTTAGAATCATGTGCTGAATCCATGGTAACAGGTTGCGCGTCAATGTTCCTGCCACCCTGTATTGTCCCACTGCTGGGCAAAGGTATCCCCCATATTTTTTCACTTTTCTTTGTGCTGTGTATGAAACGAGTCCATATCGTCACGCTAGCGTTTTTTAGTCCTGCCTCGGTGACGACGCCGTTGCCCAGTAAACATAGAAAAATCTTACAAATTTATATTAATTAGCAGTCTTTTCACGGTAAAAAATCTTCAGCAAATGGACGATGAATTTTTGTTTAATTAAAAAAAAATAGATTTTACACAGAGGATTCAAACAGCGCATACCTTCAAAATCAGTTTAATAACTTAATTATGATTAAAAAATCTGACTTTTATAATTACTAAAGTTTGCAATAGCAAAATATCCTACAGTTGATTCGCTTTGTAATATGAGGCAATATTGCCCGTTTTTGTAATAGCGAAATTTTTATTCTAGCAATAATAATCACACAACAAAAAAAAAAGAATTTTTATTGGAACGAAATTCTTCCACGGAGCTTGCGGTAGGAGTAAACTGGTAGAAATCGTAACGAAAAAGCGTTATGGCACCTCCGTGCGACTTTTTTTACCATCTGGACAAAACATGGTATAAAGGGTGAACGGAGTAGAAGCCAGTTTTTTTTTCACAGTAAAAAAAAAACATTTTTTTTATTCGATAAATAATTTAAGCACACTAATGTACAGAGGCGGCCTTAGTGCCATAGGCAATTTCTAGCAGTCAACCTAACCAAACCACAAAGTGTTTTATCAATTATCAGACCCTAAGAAAGTGCTACGAAACTGTGTAAAAGTGCAAATTGACACTATTCTTAGTTATAACATAATCTATCTCGTAAAATATTAAGTTAGAGTTAAATTGCTTATTAGTCTGTTAGGCTAGATTGTAATCAATTACTAAGAACTTTAGCTCTAATAAAGAAAAGAAAAAAAAACCTAACCATTTCCTTATAAAAATACTATCAATTAATACTTTCCACAAAGAAAAGCCCATGTTTCTACTGCCAACAAAAACAATAGATACCTACGTTACTTCCCTCTTTTTCAACGACACGAGAAGTAGAGTAAAACAGTACTAACTCGAGTCGAGATGATAGTCCTTAAGCTTCATTCAGCTACAATGTATCGCCGTAATGATCACTATGGCGCACGTAGTGAGTACCCTAACTAGGTAGCTGCGTAACTTCGCCCACGTTATTGGTCATTTAGAAAATTATCGTGGAAGACTATAGTATTAGATTATACATACATAAACTCACATCTTCTTCCCTTTGGGTAGATTATGATAGTACTTATTCTAATTTTTGTTTATAATTAAACTAAAAAAGGTATCTAAAGTTTAGGCACTCGTAGCATCTTTCGTACAAATTTTATTGATTAAATCAGACCATGAAATACAACTTCTGGTATTGCAATTAATAAAATTATCTTAATACCTATGCACCTAACAAAACAAACGAGAACTGACAATCGTAAGAATTTAATTAAATGCACAGTTCTGAGTCTTAATTTATAAGCACTGATCGGATAATCGGATGCATTTACCTAAAGTCCATTTTTGGTTAGGAAATTATGGAAGCGGCTTCTTAAAACATATTCTTTCTTAAATATAAATCCCGGGATTTTTTCGATACTAAAGTGCATTCCATAATATTATCCAACACCTTAAACTAAGTAAATATTCCTACAGATTCAATGCCTAGCAGCTAGCGGAGAAAGCTCACCTCGCCTAAATGTTCAGGGTGAGATTTTTACAGAATACACCGGCTGAAATATTAATTAACAGTTCCGTAATTTTTTGCTGTACCTAATGCAGTAAAAGCACAATATTTTTAATATAGGTAGAAAAGTAGAGCAGGCAGTCATTTGCCTGGTAAATATTTGCTTTCTTAGCCCCAAGCACAAAGGAGATGTGCTCTTGATAGTTAATTAAATTTAAATATGTGTAAGCGAACGCGAAAGAGCGTGTTGGCTTTGTATTTATCTCGCTCGGAACGCTCGGATTAAAATACCTCCTAGATTTTTCTTAGCTTACTTCAAGAGTTCACCCTCGACTCGCCGATTCGCGTTGCATTACTTTGATGTTCTGCCTCATTCATTCAGGGATATTGTGTTCAAATGGTACACCTTTTTTATAAAAAAACATAAATCGTGTTAAATGATAGTCCGGCTGTCGAGAGAAAACGTTCCTGACACCTGTCAGTGCGACAATTCTAGTAACTAATAAAGATCAAATTCGCAAAACACGTATTCGTTTGTATGAAACTGACAGACACGTGTCAAGAACGCAGTCTCTCGTCGGCCGCACTGTAACGAATATGACTGGAAAAATAATTATAACAAGTTTTTCATTTTTCGTCATGAAAACTAAAATACTAAAAGTAACTCTGTCTGTCTTTTACCTTTTCACGCCTAAACGGATTTTGATAAAATATTTTAAGTATTTTTTCATCGGCAGACGCAAAAAAACAATGCCAGCAAAAATTTGTTTGGGCGTTTGCTATTGTCCTTTGACACACAGGTTGACCATGACTTGGGTTAGGACATACGACTTTGTTATTCGAATCCTAATTGATAATTTCCGACCACGCGGGCAAAGCCGCGGGAAAAATTTAGTCTACAAAAAAAATAATTTACCAACTAACGTCATTGCTTTTCATCAAAATTAAAACTAAGTTTAGTTTTAAAAGCAAATCGTAAAGTATCCGTTTGCCGCTTGAAAATAATTGTTCATTATAAGCATTCTAGTTTTATATTGTAACTCCGGGGCACTTCTGTTTCCGTTATTAAAGGAATATTGTATGGAGCCCGAGACCTAATTAATAAATTAATCTGATACAAACCGTTTTCAATTATGGGCTTACACAGAGCTTAGCAACATGTTATTTAAACTGGATAATTGTTTTGTATAATAAAATTATTACAAAAGTCATATTGGTTGTTATTTCACAGGACTGTTATATCCTTTTTGTGAAAAAAAACTCAACCCTGAAAATATGGAAGTTAGAAAAAAAAAAGAGACAAAGAGTATTCTATTCTTAGTTGTTCTTTTTGCTATTTTTTTAGAGTGTCTTTGGATACCTATAACAAGAAGGTAGTAGATATGTTACATATAGGTATAGTTGTCTCGTTTTAGCATGGTAATAGCGGGCATTGCCCTTACCCGTATCTCTCCGTAGGAACCCAAACAATAAACAATGAAGGTTTTTCGTTATTGGAACATGTTAAACCGGATGTAACGGACAACTAAAAAATGAAAAAACACGCCTGGCTTGTTAAAAAGTGAATTATAAAATTGAGCTAAAAAATTAAAAACAAGTTAAATGATTTTAGTGTGGAATGGGCCCAAGGTAAGTACTAAATATATTATAATATTTACTGTGCAATTTAACCGCCATTGTGCGCAAAAGTGGAACACTGAAACCCATATTTTTCAGCGAAGTCGGGGGACCTCTAAAGAACTGCTCAAAGGAACCGTCCCCCAAGGAGTTTTATGTTTTCAAGCAACCCTGAAAACATAACCCTCTTTTTTGGGCAGTCGTGTAAAAATACTTGAACATGTTGATGGGTCAATAACCGTTATTGCCATGATAAGACGCGACAACTATAGTTCCCTATTTTAAAGTCACTAAGTCATTAGGTGATCATTTCTAAATTAGGATCCCCAAAAGTAACATAACATGCATAAATTCAGTGGCAGCTATTGCAAAAGCGAGTTCGCACAGACGACGAAAACTTTTATATCTCTTCATGAAAAGAGATCCACACAAAGGCCAGTGTTCCACGTGAAAGTAAAAACAATCAAACAGTTTCCTCCTCTAAAATAGCAGCAGGAACTGTACAAATAACACACCCTTTTCTACATATGTTAATTTAAAAGCATTTAATTCGGAACGGTGTAAGAAAAACATTGGACGGTTTGTGCAATGTGCCGCCCAAAGGTGACAATGTAAAAATTTACATTGTGGTGTGGAGCGGCTTTGAACAGTGGTCAGTCGCCTGGAAAATGCTATACATATGTACTGATATATAAACCCTTATATCCTTCTAGGGACGAAAGTTACGGTGAGATATTTTCTCGTGGTCCAGCAGAAAGTGAAAATGGAGCTGAACCAAATGGAAGCTAAAACCAAACCAAACAAATCAACCAAAACGCGGAAGCAAATGGAGCTGGTGTGGTTTGCGGTGATCATCCTTTGCGAATCGCAATAAATACTTTTTCTTTCTTTCTTTCTAAATCAATTTTTTTATTTCGTAATGCGGTTTTGCCCGCAGGTCTTTCGGTTGCATTGCTGTTGCGGTCTGAACAATACTAAATATAATATACAGGGTTATTTTTCAAAGACCAGCCAAATTTCAGGATGTGGTACAGACCATCAAACTGAACAACTTTCTCCATGGGACAAATAGCGTAATCGTGAAAATTTTATCAACTGTCCCATAGTAAACTTCAATACCAACTCGACCTAAATGTATGAATTTTTATTCGCGATTACAATGTTGGTCCCATGGAGAAAGTTGTTCAGTTTGATGGTCTGTACCACATCCTTAAATTTAGCTGTTCTTTGAAAAATAAACCTGTATATGTAGGATATAATATTATTATTCAGGGTTAAAAAAAAATTGCTAGCAAAACTCTGTAGACGTGATGGGTATCGATATCTAAATTTGAATCGCGACATATTCGCCAAAAATGTAAAAAAATATGAGTTTATAGAAAAATTACTTTAATTCCTACACAATAAAGTTCAGTTTACGCTACAACTTCAAAAAAATTTATTACTTTTTCAATAGTGCTAGTCGCTCTGAAAACAACTCAATTACCATTAAAATAAAGTTGTTATTAAGAATTTCTTTTTCAAATCTTAAGCAATTTATATTATATAGCTGACATTTTAAATAATAATACATATGTACATGTGAAAAAATAAGCAAAAGAATCATGATATTTAGTTAGTATATATATACCTATAGTTGATATTTGTTTAACTTGCAATAACGCTAATTTGAAACATAAATAAAATTTGACTTATAAACATTTTGGGGGGTAATGACTGCTTGTAGTCTTGTTACTTGAAGTATAAGTTGAGAAAATCTATTTTGTTTTTACTTTATCGTGTTCCGATATCGAAAGCCATCACATCTGTCAAGTTTACACGAAAAAAAAAAAAGATTTTTTAAACTGATATTTCAAGTGACTACTCTAACTGCGGTCGATGACCCCACAAAGAATATCATCAAATTAATTTCTTTTTTTTATCATATTTAGATATGGATACTCATCTTGTCTGTGGAGTTTCGCTAGCAAATTTAATTTGACCTTGTATATTATATTATTTCAGTAAATAGTTTCAGCAAGTTCTTAGCAAAATTTTGCATTTCCATTGCGCAGTGGCTTATAGAACCTGAAAGCATTTCAATATTTCGACGCTAAATACTATCATCGAATAAGCAACTTCTTACAGTAACTTTAAAGACTGATTATATTATTCAATAGTCAGATAACTTATGTCTGGAGAATAAATATTACAGTTTGTCATAATTTCTATACAAAAGCTGTCACCGCAATATTTAGACTATTCTCCAGTTTTTTTTATATTTATTTATTAGCTTATTAAAAAATCAGGCCTAGTCTATTTAACATTAAATGTTGGACCTTGACCAGTACCTACCTTTTAGGGCCAGAGTGCGTGCTCCTCGACGCTAAGTCACGTGCGGCTTAGGCGATAAAAAAACAATTAACTATTCAATTATTTTAGTACCTAGATCATCGGTTGATAATACATTAATTTGTGTCAACGGCTTTTTTACATAATAGTGCCCGAAATAAATATAAAACATGAAGACGGACGAGAACTTTTCACATAAATCATTGCCTGTGTCTCGTATTAACATATGTTTATTACTATTAGGAATTCGTTTCCTTTTATTGAGAGCAGCAACCTTATTGTAACGACTATAAAGATCACAGTGATTTTGACGGACCTGTCAGCAGCAACCCAAAAGCAACCTTATCAAAATGAGAATAAATATCACTGTGACGTTGACAGTGATGGAAAGTCAGTCGTAAAAGAACTGTTCATGATATCTTCATCTTCTTCTCATATATAAAATCAATTGCCGTGCGTTAGTCTCTCGAAAACTAAAATGGCTCGACCGATTGTAATGAAACTATGATAAGTTTTTGTGCGCGCCATAGAAGGCTCCTTAGAAAAGAAAATATGTAGTATTGAATGATACTACAGTCTGGCTATCGAGAGTATGCGTTCCTGACACCTGTCAGTGCTACAATTCTAGTAGCAAAACACGTATCCGTTTGTATGAAACTGACAGGTGTCAAGAACACTTTCTCTTGTCGGCCGCATAAGAATTTGCCCGGAAAATGAATTATTACAAGTTTTCCATTATTCGTCATGAAAACTATAAAGGAGGCGTTAGCTAGTTATAAATTATTTTAAGACCAGTACGGCCTTTTTTTTCCAACAAAATTACTGTCGACCAATACATTTTGTGAAAGAAAAGAAACTAGAGAATTCTTAGAACCATTTAACGCCATCATGATGGAGTGACTGTAATTGATACAATGTTAAGACCATCTAACCCTTTTGAATTAACAAAGTCGTTACATTTCATTAATTCTATTGTTTGGACAGGCGACAATTTATTGGCTATAACACTTCATCGAAACATTAACTTTAACGGTCTGAATTTTAAAAGTAAATGGCGAGCGAGTAAACGAACTACATTTTAATTAAAGCAATTAAATTCGATAGTTTTCCGCTTTATTGACTTTTTACAGTTACATATTGTAAATAAAGTGCATTCGGGTTCCGCGTACCGAAAGAGCATCGTCCTGTATAAGCTCCACCACAATTAAACAGCCGGCCAGTGTTATTCGATAAAAAGCTATTATTGAAAATTCAAGTGTAATGTCCCGTTAATTACTACGCCATAATTAATTTTGTCAAACAATTAATTTGAACAATTGATTTTAACTGATTACAGAATTGTTAACAAATGACCTGTAGCGGTGAATATAACGCTGATTTCAATGGAAACTATGCTTTTGCTAATTCGAAAACATGCTGCGGGCTTTGATTTGTAAATTCTACATTCATGGCTGATTGACAGGATTTAGTTTTGTGGTTATAATAAAGCTAGCTTTTGTGGAGTTTCATATTATAATTTTATTAAAACGCATTGACTGCATCGTTGGTCTGGTGGTCGCCAGCGCTACCGTTGAGCCATGAGCATTAGGTCCTATGGGTTCGATTCCCAGGTCGGACAAAGTGTAATCGGGTTGTTTCATCAGAAATTTTTCAGTAGCAGCATGTAGTCCAGATTTGTGCCTGGTTTATGACAATAGGCTCGTCCCCTATAACATGGGACTTAAACATAACTGGCGAAATATGGGTGTACTATAGATACACATCTGCCTTGCACTTCAGGGAAACCAGGCGCGATGTTTATGTCATTTTATTAAAAGGTACTTCACACGTTGAATACTGACGACATTTTCACTTGTCTCATAACGCAGTAAAATATGCACTGTTTATTTTAGTCGACATAACATCTAGTTTACCGGACAAAACAGAGATGCCTTGCAATATTAACAGGTAAAACTATTTAATAAAGCACAGCGGACATGCCAGCGCTGTCTCGACATTTAGATTGTTGAGTTCCTTAGACAATGAACGCTGGACCTCAAAATCTAATCTATATTGGGCAAAGTTCAGACTGCAAGCGTTGGACGCGCGTTTTGCCAAGATTCACTGGTTGTCTTAAGATATTTTGTTAGATCCCCGGTCGACGGTCATTCCGCAAAACGCGCGTCAACCGCTCGCTGTCTGATCTTCCCCTTACAATTATTACGACTAATATTCCCAGGTATTTAACCAGAATCTTAATTCAGAATCTAAAATTCACAACATTTGAAGATGAAGTTGCATATCAAACGAAGACCAATAATTTGTAGTTTCGTATCAATTAATTTCTACAAGCAAGCAGCTTCATAATTGCGAGATATCTCGGATTTGCTGAGTAATTGTTGTAGAGGAGACAATTGCAAGGCTCGGGACGCGGGCACCATTAAGAGCTAGATACACTAAGCGTCATATTCACTCACATGTTTGTTTCCCTAGTACCCACTATCCTGGCCGAAGTTCGTATGATACTTTAATTATAGTACACTGAGATCGTAATTGCTTGATCCATGCACTGCGTGGAGCAATTATGATCTCAGAGTAAATATAAACTATTCCATGAAGAGGTATATCGACAATAATTTAAAATATTGTTGTTGACGTCAGAGTCGTCTTTGTATTTTTAGATTTGTGTAACTTGAAAGTTAAATTGAACCAAAATTAAAACTCTTGCATCTGTCAGTCTGTCTGTCAACGTTTCTCTCGAGAACTGCGTAAGGCCGCGTCTTAACTAAACGCAATCGGCGCGCGAGTACCTACGCGATAGTCCCGCTCTCTTATATCAATATGACATACTCGCGCGATCCATCAAATTGCGTTTGTATGTCATATTACATACAAATGACCGCGTCGATCGCGAGCTTGTGCGGCGTACGCTTTTGATTAGGACGCGGGGCCACATAGAAATAAGCAATCTGTCAAGATGCTTACGGTTTTTAGACTAATCATCTTCCTAAGTTTATAGTAGGTACTAAACTTGTCTTTAACTCAAGAGTCAACAACAAAAAATCAACAATCTTTCTGCAATAGATAAAGCTACTGAAATCAACGTCATTTATTTGTCATATTTCTCATCCATCCTTTATATAATTTATATAAAGAGAGACGCGCAAGTGGGTGGTCTTTTTAATAAAAACAAAGGAGACTGGCTAACTCTTAGAGGTAAATTAATTAAAGCAGCGTTGAAGCTGAAGCTTGCATGTTATTCCACTAAAAGGTACCACGACTTTCATGTAAATATTACCGAAGCATAATTTATATTAAAGTTATTAAACTCTTGTCTAATGCTTTCGGGATTAGTTTAAGATTTTTCTTCTGGAGTCTGCGATTTTTTAATTTATAAAGAGTGTGTGTTATTAAAGTTTTATTCGTGTGTTATTAAATGCTTTTTAATGTGGCTAAGAATCTGCTGTGTGTTTAAAATTTCAAAGTCTTTGTGCTGCAACTTTTAATTTCATTAAGGGCTGATTTTTCAATCGACAGATAGTTTTTATTCGTGGAATAAAATTGACGTCTGACAGTTCTAGTATGAAAAACCTGTCAAAAATTCAAAATTATTTCTTTGATAAGATTATCTGGCGATGGAAAAACCAGCCCTTAGACGAAGATTTAAGAGATGCGAAATTAAGGAAATTTCTCGCCGGCTGATCGACACTTCACGTGACCAGAGGGCTGGGTCATTCTTTGGCTAAATAATTAGTATTGCCGTACAATGTGGCAATACAGCCAGTCTTCTGGGCACGTTTCCGGATGACAGCAATGCGTACGACTACTTCGACGCCAAAATGTCGTTTTGTTTTTGTGTTTATTTATATAGTGTAAATAGTTAATTACCTATACATACAATAACATTTCACTAATAATAAAAAAGAGATACGTAGAATTTTAACAAAAAATGCCGCTTAAGTAAATCTCCCTCCATCTTAACAATTTACGGTAGGTAACCCTCATCATCCAGTTCGTTATAAAGCAAGTTAATCACGAATGTAACCGAAATCCCCCGATCTATGGCAATCCTACCCTGAATTTCGCATAAGAAGGCATGCGAGTAATTTGGCCGCCGCGAAATCGACTGCCTGTCTCCTATTGGTTTCATCCTTAATTTAATTCTAAAGAGACGTATCGACGAGGCCAACGAACCATAAAGACGTATGTAGTCGTAAGAAAGACCCTAGCATATTGATAGAAGCCATTCTGGTGGCATGCCCCATTGCCTTGCGGGCGAGACCGCTCCATTTTATTATGTAACGAATTGGATAATTCTGTGGAGGAGTCCTCTTGTGATTTTGATTGGTGTTTTCATCGCAGGGTACTCGTCATTTTCGCATCGTTTCAGTATCTAGAATTCGTAGAAACGTCATGAATGGGCATACCTGTGGTCAATACCTGTATTGTGCCTATTTGGTGCTGCGTCATTTCAGGCAAGAATATTGACTGGTATGACATCATCATAGCTTTCAAAGCCTAGTATATAACAATCTATTTATTACCTACAAAGATCGATAGGCTTGGCTGACAAATCGATGGAACCTATAGATATTCAAATTGTAGAAAGTTAAACTATTTACCTTATATAAATGATTTTAAAAAGCTTAAGCTCAGTCCTTTCTGACATGAGCGGGGTAATTGCATAACACACTAACAGTCAACAACATTCATTGCGTTATTTACGTTGTTGAGCAGACAAATTTTTCGAACATGTGAAGCAATGGATTAGCAATACCCTTCAAAATTATTCAGATTGTGATTTAAAATGTGTTATGCAATTAGTGTTGGCTGACTCTTCATTCATCTCACACAAGGATAGACATAAGACTTCGTCCCTCCTTCGACTTGATGCCAATTACGAAATTTAAATCGAATAAAAACAAAAGCGAAACCGATAAAGGCCGCCCGTTGTATATTTTTAGTTTTAGTTTTTTTTTTTGTTATATATTTTTGTGGCGTACAATAAAGTATACTTACTTACCGTTAGCCTGCATCATCCCACTGCTGGGCAAAGGCCTCTCCCCATGACTTCCAGCTCTTTCGAACCAGGGCTAAAGTAGACCACTGGTCGTTTGTTTTGTCCAGCTCGTCCCGCCATCTTCTACGGGGTCTGCCGCGACGCCTTCTAGCAGTATCAGGGCTCCACGTGGTGGTTATTTTGGCCCACAGCTTATTGGGCATATGGCACAAATATATATATATAAATAAATAAGTGCAGCTTACAAAAATATTTAAACGTCTAAAACCGTAGGATGCAAAGGAAACAATATTTCTGCTTGATTACATTACAAAGTAAGGTCGGCTACCGACTGTTTGTGACAAAAAGCCTTGGAACCAATTTTGCATAATAACTTAACGTGACAACCGTAATTGGATTCCCTGTTTCCTATTTTGTCCGTTTTCATCCTGTACGAAAATGTGGAGAAATGTTAAAAATCAACAAGTATTCATGGAAACTGTATCTATGTATTATTTTGATTGTTTCATTATAATCTCTTGCTCTGTTACATGCCTAAGTATATTTTTATATGGTTTTTACGACTTGACAAAACATCGAGATATATTCGATATACATATACAGCGTGGCGCTTTAATTGCGCCATTAATTTAACAGACGTATACGGTTTTGCGTTTTAGTTTTATGAATATATTTAAATATAATTAAACATTAATATTTATTTTCAATTTTCTAAAATATCATTTTAGAGCAACCTGTACTTAAAGAACAGGGTCGCAGGGGTCATTTGCCGGGGCCACGGATCATAACATCGCATCAAAGAAATTAAAAGAAATAACGTGCAAAGATGTAACATAATGTACATACTCACAGTTATCTTCATTCATTCCTCCAGGTCAGAACAAGCATTCCGTTACTGTTAGGCGCTGTTTTGATTGTCCCTCACGACACCAGGCCACGTTTTATCCACAATCAGTACGCAGATAAAGCCATCAACTTCAACACAAGGCTACGACGATTTAGTAACATCAAAGGGTTGGGAATTTCGCTTATATAGGTTTATATCACTTTTTCGTATAATCACCACCATTATAATAATATAACGTTAGATTTAATTGTATTATATTAATATTTATTCTATCATGACAGTTTTGACAACGCTGTATACTACGTCGCCATGACCACTTTTCTTTCAAATTCTTAACGGCCTGTAACTTTTTAGCAGATTATACATTCATACTTCTTCAAAATTACTCATGGCCACTAACATATCTCAAATTCATATTTTCTACATGGTATTATTTTACGAGTTCTGATTATAAATCCACGCAATACGAGGATGAGTTCCCGTTTCGCCTCTAAAGCGAATACATCAAATAAGCCTGATACTCTAGGGCCACCTATCCCGGGAACACCCAGCATGCCTCTCCTAAAGGCTCCGGTACCTGACGGATCCTCCCTACGCATTCGTCCGCCGTCCTCCGTGAAGGCCTCTAGTACCAGTTAGACCGCCAGCGCGCAACACACTTTCAGCTCGCAACTGCAACTCCACCTCAGCCTTCTCAACCCACCTATCGCGCATCGTTATCCATACCCCACCTCCACATTATACACATCACTGCCATTCCATCTTAATCCTTATTTTGTAAATAAAACTTTAATTGACTTCAACTTCCCTTTCTTTACTTCCTTAATTTAAAGCTAAAGTTGTATTTTCTTGTCGCTACACGACAAAGAGAAGGGGAATTGAAGGAAAGAGAGAGAGCCCTATGTTGGCGAGCGGCGCAGGTGGAAGTTTTCAAGTTACGATTTTTTTTATGCTGTTATATTTTTTATGATTACTGGCCACTAGCCCTACGAGTGTTAAATTAATGTCGCCATTGTAGCGGCACGTTGTATACGTTTAATAATAATCTATACTAATATAATATAATAATAATATTATAAAGATGTAAAATTTGTTTGCTCCGGAGATTACCCCCTACATACATATAAACAAAATGTGTATGTAGAGGGTAATCTCCGGAGCTAATGATTCAATTATTTTTTTTTTCACTGGTAGCAATCTTCATTATTTTTGAGTGCTATAGGCTACAAATTATATTTATATATTGTATTTTAGCTGAGCTATCACCATTTTTGTCTAGCAAGTCGGAAAGGGGGCGGGCAGGCGACGCGATGCGACGGGTTGTGTCGGGGGAACCAAAAATTCCACGCAGGCGAAGTCGCGGGCAGAAGCTAGTGTATTATATGTATTATATACATAAATCTTCTGGAGTAAATTTTCTAAATGAAAGTGAAAACCGCATGAAAATCCTTTGCGTAGTTTAGAAGAACAACGCGGTCACGGACAAACACGAAAAGTGACTTTAATTAATTTAAAATAAGGATAGATTTACGTTTCAGTATTAGAAAGCAAAAGTGCCTTAGTCTAGACTCAATGTGTCAAAAATACCTACCTATAATTTACCTAAATCTTTGACAAGTTTAGACATTGATTGTCGCTGAGATGAGATTACCTACGACTAGATTTTCTATGTTTATAATTACGGGAATTGGCCCTCTGGTTTGAGGGATGGTTTAAATACTCGAGTCTTAATTTTTTTTAAAGTACTAAGTTGAAGTTCAATTTAATTTCGTATCTAACTAAATTTTAAATATCAATATTTTTAAATGAATTACTTAATCCTGCACTAACAACACAATTCAAAACACATGTAAGTACAACAAATTCACACAAACGACCATGTAAACAAAACTACTCCCCCACTATAAATTAAAGTCAGACCGAGTTCTCTCGAATGTATTTAATTTTCTTTTTATTTGGAAGAAGCTGGTCCGTTCCCGTGGAAGACTGGAAGTTAACTAAGTATCTTGCCAACGACATCACGAAGGCAAGCTTAGTCTTGGCGAAGTCTCCAGTGGTTACTGCAGGCCAGCCGTTGTTTCAGTAGTTTGAAATAATAATTCACTGTTATTGAGGTGCGAATTATTGATGCGATGTTGTTTTTTTTTTTTTGGTCTGTGGTATTATTTTGTAGAGGGCGGGGTAGAGGTGCTGGCAATGTCTTCTGTAGTATGTTGTTGGTGATATTATTATTGCTAAGAAATTGTGGGCGTATTACCAATCGGATTTTTTAGGAGCTCTACTGTTGCTATATTATTTGGACATCCTATCATTTTTAGCCTAATAAATTTACATTAAATTAGAATATCTCTATTTAAGGAATTTAAAAAGACATAATAAGGGACTATATTTACAAACTTTGGAATTTCCTTCTTACCTAAATTCAGATTTTCACTAAACAAACATTTAACCTTGATAAGCTAAATAAAGTAAGCACGCGCAAGATAATTATGAACGATAATTTCTCATTGAAAACTAATCCATCCATTGTTGCTCAAATACAAAATTATATTCATGATTTAGCTAAAAGCATACCGCCATTACCCGGTTTGTTAAATTTTTAATTAGAATCGGAAGTTATAACTTGTAAACCTGACATAGGTACCGGTTCAAAGTTCAACCGTAAACTTCGCATTGTTTATATAACTTGGAGTTTTGAAAGCAGGTAAGTTTTAGAACATTGCGGTTTTAATGATCTAATATTAAAGGAACGTTGAGGGTATTAATTAAGGATTCTGTGGCGTAAAAGCGATAGCGAAATTATAGGCGCGCGCCTGAAAATGCGCTGCTGTTGTGCTTCAGTGCGATGCAACTTTTGTGTTAAATTTTAATAAGGCTTTGGATATATTAACGCGGTTTGACGTCACAATGTGTTGGCATCATTGTAGCGCTTGTTTTAATAGAATATTTAGGTAACTAGATGGAATTGGAAGTTTTAAAAGACTCCGTGTGTGGTCTGGACTCGTAAAATGCCGTACTATAGCCAGCTCCTGTACTCGAATAAATAACTCGTTACTAATGAGTTTCTTTGTTCACGGTGTCGAAATTTTGGTCAAGTACCCACACACAAACATTAATCAGTCAGTAGTACATATTTCACTGTTTTTTTATTAAAATTTCGAAGTGAAATTGTTCATTACTTAAACACTTTATTTAATTACGCAACACTGAAATTAGTCAATTTAATAAGCCACAAAACTTGCCTTATCTGGAGCGTTTTTTTTTTTTTTTTTAATTATTCTTACAGCGGTTGTTACGCACTGTACTTAGAGCAAAGTTCGAACGACGAAAGAAATAACTATTGTTACTACAGTACTATGTATAGTTTTTAAGTGTAGGTTGTACCTTTGTATGCAAATTTACAAAAGTCCAAATAGCACAAAAATTCTAAAGGTTCAACTGTCAGTCTGTGTGTCATTTAAGGTGTTCAATATATCAATTCTCTCGCTGCCCAACGCTGACAGTTAACTCGTTACACCTAAAATAGTTTGAAAAACTTTCCAAAAATGCTGTCGGAGTAAAAATCAAAATGGTACCAGTTGAAAATGTGAGCGTTTTTTTTCGTTGACAAGTGTCAGATTTTATTGACGTGTTGCCACCTACTAAGCCTATTTTACGGAAGCCGTCAACCCCGAACTTCACTGGAAATGCTAGCAGACGGAATTATTAATGTTTGTAAGTTCGTGGTTGAGAAATATTTAAATAAATGGACATTTGTGAAGGTTTGAGTTGCTTTATATCTTTGTAGAATTAAGCCTAGTGGTTTGGGTAATTTAGAGGTCAAAACTGAAATCAAAATAAAAGGTTTGACATTACTGAGAATATGTCTAATTAGATGGGAAGGTTTTTCTGGCCTTAAAAAGCTTTGAAATAGAAATATCTATTTTATATCTTCTATCGAATCCCCGTGGACAGTCGCCACAGACCCTAGTTTATTTTTTATTCTGAGATCAAAGCTCCTTTCACAGTACGTTTGGCCTTCAATCCGGAACACGTGTATGAGCACCCTAGTTGCGTAACACATCACCAATTCAATCTGAATCATTACGAAGGATATTCCTAATCCAAGTTCGAAAAATTTCAACAAGGTAAATAACGCAATGAATGTTGTTGAACTGTCAAAATGAAAGCCATAGATAGTGTGTTACGCAATTACCCCGCTGGTCATACTTTAACGATGAAAAAGTGATAAAAAAAAACTTAGAAAAACCTTTAAAAATACGTCTTCCAGTGAATAATGTATCCGTTCGAAGAATCGTCATTTATTTGCTGACACGGCACCGTTCAGTTAATCCTACTATGTCAGCTTCGCGACCTCTTTAATCCTTCTTCCCTTTTTGGTAAAGCCCACCGTAGCACACTTTATTCAGATTGAACATTTTTCCTATATTTAAGTTGAGATTTTCGGCATGTTTGGATAACTGCGAGTGCTTCTGAATCCGGCTTAGAAAAACGTATGTGTACAGTTATCCAAGAGATAAAATGTATCATTAGATGTTCTGATATTAATCATGTAGTAAAGTTCTCGTAGGTACTCATTTCACAACCACTGCTCTCAAAACGGTGAAGGAAAACATCGCGAGGAAACCGGCATGTACCGGCATTATTGAGTATTGAGCATGTCCTAGAACCAAAAGTTCGAAGACAAGTGACATCTACCAACCCGCACTGAGTCCACGTGGTAAATTACAGCCCACTCCCTCTCGAATAGAGAAGGCCTGTGTCCCAGCAGTGGGAATATTATAGGCTGCTTATGTCAAGTTCTCGTGTGTAATATCAACTAAGTATCGGAAACTGTGAAGAGGGCGCAACACTCACGATCAATAGGTCTTTTCATCAGATTAATAACGTCACTTAACTAACTGGGGCCCCGGCGGCCCGGACTTGCATACTTACCATACACAAGAGCCATTCTCGGGTATCCCCAAGTTATTTGGCGCGAAACTTGTAAGCAGCTTACAATTCGTGCACCTCCTCGGGTAATATTCGCAAAATTACTCGTCTAGTCAGTCTCTGTACGTAGTTATTTGAATAATTGATGCGGTTCTCGTGAGCCCGGGCAAACATTTGCGATCCGCAATCAAGGTCCAAGTTGCCTCTGTTACCTCAAAGCTTTCACTCGCTTGCATTTTGATGGGAGATACTGAAAGTGTTTTGTGTGCTGTGGAAATGTAGCCTTTAATCTTATTCGTAATGGATTATTTATTCGTGGCCCCTTAATTTGAAGTTGATGTAAGCTGGGGGCGGACCTTTATTTTTCATTTACAATTTAAATATATGAATACTTGATCGACTTATAGGTTCGTACCTACCTACGTCCATATTATTTCAGACAGCGGAGTAATTGCGTAACAGACTATCAGTAGCAATGGTTTTCTTTTTGACGGTTCAACAACTTTCATTGCGTTTTTTACGTTGTTAAACAGACAATTTTTTCGGACATATGAAGCAATGGATTAGCAATATCCTTTCTTAGGACTATAGAAAAACAGACACTTCTTATGGTATTTGTGTACTTATATCTATAATTCATATAGTGTACATAATAAATAGTATAAAATCTTTTCTGTTCTTACACTGGTCTTTCAACTGATTTAAGCAAACAAATATTCTGTAAAAGATTTTCATTTCATTCAACCAATTTGTCGAAATAAAACTGATCTTGCCATTCGTAATGAACACAAAGTCGATATCTACAGCTAAATTGTCTTCACATACAAATTGTACTGAACTGTATTATGCTCAACCTTTGCTCAACTGTTTTCTGTAAATGCTCATTTCGACGCTCAATTTCGGATCGGACTCGGTTCCACGCAACTGGTTGATAAAGCCTTATTTGAACTGAAAATGCTCTGTGAAACGTGGTCCGATGGAAAATACGTAACACACGAACAGATTAGAAATAGACTTGTTCGATGTACGTTCCTATTAGGTATTGTATTTGGTTTGCAGAGTCTAGCATCAATATTGTATTTTTGGACTTGCTTCTCCGACTACTAGCATAAGATTTTTTTTTAAGGGCTGATTTCTCCATCGGCAGATAACTTTTATTCGAGGAATAAAATTGATGTTTGACAGTTTTTGTATGAAATAACTGTCAACATTTCAAAATTATTCCTCACACAAAGTTATCTGGCGATGGAGAAATCAGACCTTAAACAAATACAATCTAAAAAGCTTCTATTTTATATTATATTTTATTTTATTTTTGTGTGTATTTTTATTTCTTTTAACTAGATGTATATAGTTTTTAATTTGTGGAAGCTTGTAAATAGCAACTGTAAGCGGTAATTGTACATTATTTATCTAGATATTAAACTGTAAGCTTTCTGAAGAATAAATAAACAAAATCACCAGACTTATCTAACGTATTGGTGATTGCAAAGCGGCGAGCAAAAGAAATTCTGCCAAAAGTAGAAAGAAAAATATTTTTTTTTTTTTTTTTTTCAGGATGGGAAATCATCAAATGACCCCTCCCGCTCTGGGTGGAGCAGAAGGGAGTGTCAGACTCTTACTGACTAAAACCCACCCGTGTTCCTTCCCTAGCCCTTTATGTACCAGGGCAGCGGTAACCCTTTCGGACGATCCCGCTACCCCGGCAGGCTTCGGCCCTGTCGGGCCCCGTCATCTATGCTGACATCTCTTTGAGGCGAAAATAAAATATTATAAAATAAATAAATAAATATTATTATATATTATTATAAATATATATTATTATAAATATTGAAAATAAAATATTTGTACATAGAAAATCTTACAAGCAGTTACGTATGTAAAACTTTATCTACATTTACTTTATAATTAGCTAATATTAAATTCATGTTGAATCTTAGACATCGGATAATAGTACGTAACTAAGCTTACGTACTTATCTATTATCCGATGTCTAAGATTCTTCCCTTTTTAACGTTTTATATTTTCTTTACAGACTTCACAATGACATGCCATTGTGTTGGCAATAAATGATTTGTTTACTGTTTCTTTGTGTAAGTAAGTTTTTTATTTCGCATAAGGATGAATAAAGACACATAAACTTACGCCTTCTTCCCACGGGGGTAGTCAGAAGCTACAGAACTAACCTGCTACGATTCTTACATACTCTTTTGGCTTCGACGAATAAAAACATATTTAGACTTTATTAAATTTACTTGCTTTATAACATACTTCTGAAAATTGACACTGATCTCTCTCCCGAAATTGAAAATTTCTTTACAAAAACGTAAGAAATTTTGTTTCAAGCGAACCATTTTGATGTAATCACCTTAAGTACTTGCTTAATGCTTAAGTATAGTTTGTCATATTCTGAACTTCAAATTATCAATTCAGAAACCGGGCGTAAGTCCTCGTTACATTATTGACTCACTAATTTCTTTATTATGAACTCATCATCATCATTTATTTGGGGTCGACGCAACATGTATTTTTATTCCACACTTCTCTATTAATCGTCATCTCGGTTCCCACCTTTCTAGCCATATCATCTTTGACTAAGTTCATTCATCGTTTCTTTATTATTAAGTATTAAACCGTCTTTCTATTTCGTAGTTCTACGTCACCGTCCATTCCATTCATGACGTCACACAACATGAGCACAACTGTTACTAGTATAACTACAGTTTATTAGCAACGGACTACATGTGGGTGGGATTACGTTACAATGTAGCGCTACAGCGCTGTATTTACTGTTTACTGCTATTTTGTAAGCGCTGCCTTTTTGTTCAAGTAATTAAAAGTGGGGTCGAAATGGTTGAATGGAATTGATAGTTATTTTGCGGAGTTTAAAGAGCTGGGATGGGTTGATTTACACTTTCCTGTGTTTGAAATGTGAATGTGTGTGTGTGTGTCAGAAATGTACTCTCTCTGTTGATACCCGTACAAGAGACAATTAGCTTCCACTCTGGTCAATATTACTTAGTAGTTTACTGAGCAAAAACTTGAAATTAGCTACAATGTACCTACTTCTAATTAAGTTTTCTTCGAAGGGTAGGCAACCAGAATACCTAAAATGTAGGTGACAGCCTGTAGCAGTAACAAACATACACACAAAACCACGCCTTCTACCCTAGGAATAGGCAAAGAACGCCACATGCTGCGATCTTCAATTTGTTTCCCTTTATTATTTGCGGTTTACTAATTTTTTGTTAGAACTGGTTTCTTTTGCAAAAACACCAATTTTTTTTTTCTGTATATTTAAATACTCCGCCCGTCGCTTTGGCCACGCTCAAACAACTGTGCATGAACGCAGTATTGAGCAGTAACAAACATTCAACTGCATTTAAACCAAAATGACCACTTTTAGCACACGACCGGGTATCGTAATGCATTGTGGTCGGTGTACGGTTACGTGCTGTCTATTCAACTGAAATAATTCGATGAACCTGATAAACGGAAGAATTTTACTTGTTTCGGCTGGAAACCACATGGTATTTTAATTGATACATTTCACTAAAATACTGGTTATTTAACACGCTGTTTGTATTGGTTGTAGATTACGTTGCTGGACTTCAATTTTCTTGTTCAGTAACCATGTTTCCAAATCGGCCTATAATTTTACCACTGCTGGAATACAAGCCTCCACTCTGTGAGAGGGAGTGGGCCATACATAAACTATGCGGGCCCAGTGCGGTTTGGCGGCTGTCACATGTCTTCGAATATTTGGTGTTAGGACATGACGATTTCCTCACAATGTTTTCCTTCACCGTTTCGAGAGCAGTGGTGATGAAATAATTTACACCCACCATCTAAATTCTATTATTCTAGGTTCGAACCCACGATCTAATTTCGTGGCCATTACCACTGGGCGACCACTGCTCTCCCTATTCATGTTTACAATTGGTTTAAAATTATTCACTGGCAGGATCAATATATTCGAGTATAAATTTATACAACAAATATCCAGCAGTATATGAAATGCTACGTATTTATGTAAAACATTTAGTCGCTATTCAATCAATGAAGGAACGTAGATACCGGTGACTATCTTGTGCGGCACCTGAACACATCTTGAGAGAGATTGACAACCCTGTCTACCTGACTGCACAACGAGACCACCACCTGATTTCAGTCTTCCAAAGATAACACATAACCTATTCACACACAACCATACTACAACTTTGTCTACTTCTCCTTATCATAAACTTACCGAGCCCTACAAACCAAGCGCGACAATAAACTCACATCATTAATTTAAGCCCCTCTCTCCACAGCTTCCCAAGCCCAATAGAATTTAAATAGCCTGAAATAAAAAGCGGGTACGATAGACGTTCCTAAACACTGTTTAGAAGGCACCGAGACGTCGCAGACGTGTGACGCATACCAGATTCAAGCAACAAGTGACATCGGCCTTTTATCACGCCGGCCGTTTCCCTACAATCATCTGTCTTGGGAAAATATTGAAGTAATTGAAAAGGGAGAATACTTATGTGATTTTTTAAGTGAAACTTCTTAGACGGCGACTCGATAATTTGACGAGAATTGAGAGGGGACTTTCAAGGACGCGTCACGTTTAGGCACATTTCGTTACATGAGAGAGAAGAAATATATTTCTCTCTCTCTCTCACACTAAATCTCTCTTAATCTTTATTTTCTAAGAAGTTTTAATTCTATCGCGTGTACAGTGATGCACGCACAATTTTTGGTAGGAAATATTGGAATTGGTTTAAATTGGGCACTTATGCAGTTACTCCAAGTAAAACACTGGAATTTTACTGCATCCAGTTAGACTGGAAGCCGACCCCATAATGAGGAGTTTTAAATTGGACCATCTATTTGTAGTTCGACAATATCGGATATCAGAATTATCTGAGTAGGTATGTGGAATATTATGTTCATTAAATATTAATATATCGTGGAAGGACCACTAGAGGACAGAATAATAACTAGAGTACTCGTAGTACCTTTCAACATAAATACTCCCCCACGTTCGATTCTAGGAATATTAATCAACTGATGTTTATTCCTTTCCTGCTCGACTTTAAAAAGATTTCTAAGTATTCATCTATGTAGCTACATCTAGACATGCAATGCTCATTAATGAGGATCTACTCAGATACAGAATATCCGTCATTTCTCATAGCTCACAAATTCGGATGAAAAACAAAATAAAGAAAACTTACCTACTCTTGTATAGTTAGTTACTACAATATAGACAAAGACTATCAGTTATAAACCTAAAACTGAACCTTTTGTATTAAAATATTTTTAGTCTGTAGTCCGTTCGCATTTTTATACATATCCTAGTTATACAGGGAAACCTATTATTAGCCATACAATACTGTAAATGTAATACACATACTATTTGTATCGCTGTTAGTTGCCTAAATAAAGAAAATAAAATATGGGGGTCCTGAAAAGTAGGACGTTCAGCTGTATTCATTATATTACTAATTATAATAATACAAACTGCCATCACCAAGGTTTTAATTGTGTAGGAATAAGGACAGTTCCTTGTAACTTTAAGGAAATAAAAATACCGATATTTACCTATAAACGAAAAGTACTTAGTAATCCAGCAAAGGCCGTTGAACCCATCATGGCCCACCGTGCACATTAGTCAAAAGAACAGATACACACATCAACACTGTCTAGGGATATTTTGGATTTACTCAATTTACTCAAAATTTTTATTAAAAATAACATTCAACATGCATATATTTTTTTAAAGCCCATTTATCAGACTACACTCCAGAATAAAAGAAAACATTTTTTTTTGCGTAAACAAATTTTTATTCAAATAAAGAAAAACGTGAAATAATGGTAAAACTAACAATGAATGTGTTTCTCAAGAAAAAGTGAAAAATAAGGAAAAATTAATCTGTTTTTAACAGTTATGTGAAAAATCAGTAGTCAGTAAAACTACCCATGACGTTAATAATGATCCTGCAACGGTTTTTCATGCTTTGGATTAAGTTATCCAAGTCTTGCTGCGGTATATTGGCCCAAGTCCGGCTAAGATGCAAAAGAGTTGCTCTTCCGTTGCAATGTTTGCAGGGAAATTCCTCAAAGCCCTTCTTTGGAGCATGTCCGACGCGTGTTCTATGGGGTTTAGGTCAGGCGATTGAGCGGGCCAGCCTAAGACCGATACGTCGTGCTCCTGCAACCAGCTCGTCACCACTCTCGTTGTGTGCGAACGGGCGTTATCGTGCATGAGCGTGAATTCTTGACCCATTTGTAGTCGACGGGGGTAGATTATTGGTACTAGCACCTCGTTACGGTATTTTTCAGCCGTCATGGTGTTTCTGATCCAAACGAGGTCTGTTCTTCCACCAACACGAATTCCCGCCCAAACCATAATTGTCCCGCCGTAGTATGAATGGACTTCCTGAGGATGTTGCAGACGGCTCTCACGACCAGAAACTCGCCAAACACGTACTCTACGTGTATCGGGATGGAAACCGAACCGGCACTCATCGGTAAACAGCACTACAGACCACTGGTTATTATCCCAGAGCAAATGTTTACGAGCCCACTCTAGTCGTCGTCCACGATTTCCTCGGCGTAGTGCTGCAGTACGAAGCGGTCTGCGAGCATGAAGGTTAGCTTCATGCAGCCTTCTCCTCACAGTTTGGTCACTCACAAGCAACTGGTGCTCTGACTGGAGCCTCTGAACCAACTGCATGGCCGTAACATTTGGTTGTCTTCTCGCGGCAAATTGCAAAAATCGGTCTTGTCGTTGAGTGGTTATGCGCTTCCCGCCTGGGTGTCTTTCAGCCACATCACCAGTAGCACGATAACGTGACCATAACCTTGATATCACGTTTTGTCTTGTTCCAATCTCCTCAGCAATACTCCGTTGAGTAGCCCCAGCTTGGAGCATGCCTACTGCCCTTAAAATTTCCTCTCTCGTTAAATGGCGCCGCTGCATGATGCACACAATAACAATAATTCGAAATTAACCGATAACTTGTTATAAAAATTAAATTTGACAAAAAAAAAATAGCCAAAAACTACTGTAGGTAAATGAAACCTTCGGACTTCGCTACCATTATGCCGCGTAAATCTTTTGTTTTTAATTTATTTTTTCAAATTCAAATTTAGAATCGTTTAAAAAGGTTTACAAAATAAGCTTTCTTCTAAATAATTTAAAACTGGCCAGTATTTTTTGAGTTTAAGAACTTTATACAAAATATCCCTAGACGGTGTTGATGTGTGTATTAGTATTCCAGAACGCAGACGATATCAAGACGTTTCAAATATAACGTACCAATGTCTAATGTGTTGCAGACTAATGCCTCAGACTGGATGCATCGCGATTATTCCGCCATTTAAGGGCACGTCTGACTAAAAGCGGTGGCGAAGCGAAGCGGAGCGGAGCGGAGGATTTTATACGACTTCTATAAACCTGGGACATATTTCCAAGAAATTTAAGACTTGTAAAAGGTACCGCCCCCAACTCAGCCCCGCTCCGCCTTCCTTGTGACGTATACTCCTGAAAACATTTGGAGAATACTCCGTTACTCGTTATGTCGGACATGCCTGCCATGGCTTAGGAGCCGCTATGATAAATACGTTTTTAAACTTATTATTAATGTTACTTTTCCAATTCAAAATTCTGTACGATTTATCTTAAATGTTTCAAAGTTCTGTCAATGTTTTGAATGGGACTTGAGTATTTCAATGAGTTGTAAACTTTGTTTTTCTGCGTTGTTGCGTAGATTAGTTTTGTTTAAAACAACTGGAACACTAAAATGCCGGCAACGAAGCCATCTTTAAAAAAAAAAATGTGAAAATTTCCCCATGTATTTGAAGTGAGATATACCACCAGACAATTTTTATTGTCGTTTCTAGCTATTATTATTAGTAGGTTAATATATACTCATTGGAAAATCCTTTATACTAAATTCGTAAAGTCAAAGGTCAGGATTTGCAAAGCGGTTGACGACAAACTTTTAAGGTTGACTAAGCAACCATCTTGAGGAAACCGGCATGTCCTAGGACCAAAAAATTCGAAGACATGTGACATCTCCGCCAGAACCGGGCCCACGTGGTGGATTACGGCCCACTCCCTCTCATCGAGAGGGGGCCTGTATCATAGCAATCGGAACGTTATAGACTGATTATGCTTGGTTGCTTGTAAGCAACCATTTTATTTCCAATTGATTACGTATCTGTACTAAAGTGTATTTACTTTACAAATAATATCCGCCGTTATTGATATTTTGTTTGAACAGCCAAACTACGGATTTTATGTTTCGGAAATAATGAGTGGACACTGTTACTAACGGTTATCGATTCGGTCTGGTTCTGACCCTTTTCAAGGTCGTGATATAAAATAATTATCTATTTCCAAGAAATAGATAATTTTGAAGTTTCTAGATTATTAGCACTTTAGTTAGCACGTCTAAAAAAATGTATAAACGTATTCCTGAGTCTGTCATGGGCAATAAACAAAAATTTATATCTATTTCTTTATTTAATGGACTAATTTGAAGGGTTCAGGTACAATTGAAGACTTTTGAACTCTGCCTGAAACGTCGGTAGCGATAGCGCATCAGTATGTAATCATAGTCAGCGGTAACCGCTTGCCCTCAGGAATGCAGCCCGCCTATTTCTCAACCTGTAATTTTAACATGCAGGGTGGATATATTTTTATTTATATTGGGATCAAAATTTCTCAAAAAAATTACAGTCTTCAAAGTCCATCCAAATCCGTACCCTGTACATGAGTACATTATCATCTTTGGAAAGAAACAAGCTTTATCTATTGTTGTAAACGACGGTCAGCGATCAGCGCAAGCTCGTTTTAGGGATGGCTTATGAGTTTTAGAGTTGATCATGTTCAATCGTAACAAACTTTCTCATTAAAAAGTTCATTTTATTAGCTAAAAACTTAAGACGGACTTCAGAGAAGCACTTACTAAATCGTTAAATTAATTAAAGTAATAAAATATATTTTTTCCTCTCCCAAAATCAGCATGGAGGAAGCTTACAAGTTTTATTTTTACATCATAATGAGGCCGCATTTGAATGTAAAGTAACGAATTTGTAAGCCGTAGTTTTCAGAAGATTCAGTGAGATTCTGTGTTCCTTCATTTAAATTTGCGTTGACCTGTTTAGAGCTTTACACATCCGAATTTACTGCAAGAAAAGTATTGTTTAACAAACTGTTATTTTTATTCTGTCTTTTTTTCTATAAACAAGTTATTTATTGATGTATAAATATGCTAGTGAACGGATAAGGCCTATTTACCTCATTCGTGTTCATTGGCCTGGTGATAATAATTTATATAAAAAGAAGCAAAAAAAGTGGTAACTATAGCGGTGTGTATTCAGTTTTTTTTTGAAATAATATGTGTATCTTATCGTATTTTAATAGGCAGGACATGCTTTGAAATATTAGTACTGGTTTTTAAATTACAATCTGTGTCGGTATAACGGTAAATTTTAAAAAAGTATGTACGGTATAAATTTTTTTTTTTTTTTTTATTGTACACCAGAAAAATACATAACATAAAAAATACATCAAATGCTATAATATACAATGGGTAGCCTTATCGCTTATTGAATTATGTATAATATTGTGTACCTGGGTAGTTACGCCATTTTCAGAAAGTACTGGTATTCATAGTTGGGAAAAGGCTAGACAGACTGAGTGATGCCATTTTCAGTCTTTAACTAACTTCAGGAATGACTTCTCAAATACAATCACACAGAATCAACCTTATAATTGAATTAATATACCGCAAAGTTATAAATAGAGCAAAAAGCTTTGTGTGGTTAAAATTGTAAATTACATTTTACTGCACTATCAAAATGGAATATTTAATATCTGTCCAAACCAATACTTTTAACAGCCCACTATTGGAGATGTCAAAATACTGTACACGAGAGGAATCGGACTGCTTTTTACATTTCTGGGAAAGCTTGGGGCCAAAAAACTGGGTCTGCAACGGAAGGCTTATTCAGGCCGTCGAAAATCCAAATATTTGGGAATACGAGCACTATTGACGTCGAGCAGAGGTATTGGCTCAGTCAGTATGGCACCTGGCAACACTTTGTCGAGTGGTGTTGTCATTAACTTAATTAAAAAACGGGACTCTAGAGAATAAAATGCACCTGTATTTTTTTTGCTGAGAATTTGTTTGTCGTATTATTGTTGTGTCCTTTTACGTTTATGAAATATTGTTACACAGAGATTTCATTAGCCTAATTAATAAATACCTGAATAAGGCTTTTGCTTGTCAAAGAGGAAATACAGTGATGTTAGTTAAGAAGTTCAATTAGGTGCTGTACTACAACCAAGTAGAAACATACTTCCCAAAAAAAATCCGAACTTAAAGATATGATTTTTATTTATGAAATGACAACACAAATTGAAAAATTTGAGTACAAAATGTTACGGGAAAATTGACTTAAAACCTTAGCACTACCTGAGTTAAAGCTTCTTTACATCAAACGGCATAACAAATTCATACATAATGTATAAACGGCTTAATGTAGCTGGCATGAGGTCAGGCCGACTTGGCATTAAGAGCTTTCGGAAGGGACTACGGCGCGAGGGGGCGGGGGAGAGCACCAAAGTGAATATTACAACAGACTACAGAGATGTTCTTGTTTCACCTGCCATGCCCAGCTTCCTTTGGTACGCACTACGCTTTAGAATCGGTCCACTGGACACAGCGAAAACCTTATTCGAATCACGGGCATTTACGGAATCACGGTTATCATGTACACATTAGGTGCTATTGGCTTTTAGGAGAGCGTTTCGTGTTCCTTATTACCTTTAACCTGTACTGTTCCGGAATATCTGGTCTTAATAGCTGCTAATGTTGCGGTTGGTGAAACGTTATTGCTAGTTTTTACTGTCGTTGTATTTAGCATAGTATTATTAGCAAAATTTTCTATAAGTCCTTTTCAAAAACTTAGAAGTTTTTCGCTTGATCTCTTTTTCCTTGTATTTTTAGTACAGACAGAATATTATAAAAGACACTTAGGTATCTAAATCTCCTTTTTATTAATATAGTCTCTTTACAAAACCATTTCTTTTTGCTAATGTAAGTTTACTTTAAGACAGACATAAGCCTAGATTTCGGCTGTGGTTACAACGTATGAAATTAATTTGATACGTCACAATGAAGCCGAGGCGTCCGTATGTAAGAACGGTGCCGGATTGAAGACACCATTTGCATAAGTTTCGCGGATACACTATGCGTTTTAAGCTGGTCGAAGAACTATAAAATATTGAAGTGACTTTTAAGTAAGACGATTAAAAATGAGGTCAAAGTCAAATAAAAATTTACAAAAAACAGTACCTATTAATTTTAATGGCCCCTTCCAAATGGTAATTTCGTAAGAAGATGAATAGGCAAGAAAATTCAAAGTTACTGTTTTCAAATGTTTTACATATTTTTGTATTTTGGTGACTGTTTGTCCTATAAGATATTTTATGAAAATAGAAACAGTTGGAATTCAGCCATGCTTTGAGCCCTTTTTATGGGAACAAGTCGCATACAACCTCCATGGCAATTACGCAGATTAACCGTCAGGGCAGATTAACCGGCCAGAGAAATGCCACGCTGCCCGCTCCACGTTCGCAAAGCCCCGGCCTTAGTGTCAAGACTTGGGGCCATACCGGGCCTACCTGAACTAGGCAAACTTCAAAGCTTTTAACGTGGGATCTAAAAAACACATGGGACTCGTAACAAATGAACAAAGTCGCTTTACCGAAGTGTTTGAGGTCAAAACTAATTCTTAAGTCGCTGCGCAAAAGTGACGCCGTTTTACAAATTGACTTTACCTATGGGTGGTTACTAGGTGAAAATTGACTGGATTTGTATGGATGAAATTAGCTTTAAAAACAAAAACTTCTTATTTCGAGACTCCGTTTTCATTTTAAAAGAAATTTGAATAACATTGTGTCGACAAAAACCTGCTTATCGAGCCATTTTCCCAAATCTTAAAATCTGACCACAGTTTCTCTACCATGGAGTAGCATAATAAAATCTGCGTTTTACAAATTAACTGTATGAGTACCTACTGGGTGAAAATTGACTGTATGAAATGGCTTTGAAAAAAGAAAAAAATAAACTTCTTATTTGGACGTATTTAAGCAGAAAGGACTCAACCCACATTCTTCCCAATAACTCGAAAATTATGTTAGTCTATGTAATACAACTTGACTCATAAAAATATTGATATATTTGCCCATAAGTGACCATATTTCAAAATATTCCATATACAACATCATTGCAGCAACACTTAAACTTAAAACCTCGATAGCTCAAAAATTATTTTTTGTGGGTTGTCCTTTCTGCTAAACTATGTCCATTTGGAGTCTTCGTTTTTATTGCAGAACAAATTTGAACAACACTGTGTGAGAAACCGCTTCCTGTTCTTTTAGGCATTTTCCCAAACCGTAAAACTGTGATCACAGTTTCTCGACCATGGAGTAGCATAATAAACCTAAGCACTAAATACATGAACTTTCCGGTTTATTTTCCAATCGGTAGGTACCAACGTTAAAAGAGCAGACAATTCAAAACTTTGCACATTCCAGTCACTCCTAACCCCTCGTTCACCTACCTACCGTCAATTAATCAACAGTCGACATACATAATATAGGTTTAATCAATTATTACAAACACTCCCCCTGTTTAACGAGAGGCGCGATGTGAGAGCCTTATCTGCACTTAACGGGGAACAAACATACTGTCATTGATCCACGTGAGTGTCAAAATGTAGCCCAAATCTATGGTAACTCCAATGTCCAATTACGAAATGGGTGAACTTGAACAAATGGCCCATATTACACGGAGAGTTGTTCATGATAATAGATTGTTTTTAGTGATGTCCTAGATTTGTTTTATGATCGATATAAAAGTACTAGATTCGGGGAATGAAGGAACATTTTCGCCCTTTGAACTTTGTAAGGACAAAGTTGCAGTTTG
Organism: Apamea epomidion; assembly: GCA_947507525.1. Classification (NCBI taxonomy): domain Eukaryota; kingdom Metazoa; phylum Arthropoda; class Insecta; order Lepidoptera; family Noctuidae; genus Apamea; species Apamea epomidion. The sequence goes on along the minus strand of OX382228.1, from coordinate 14,692,194 downwards.
TTCCATCTAAACGGAACTGAGTCCCGAGCACCACGGTCTAATATACGCGTCACCAAACTTTTTAAGATACACACAAGACTTACAAGTAATTTATTAACAATGTCGTCTTTCCGGCAGAGGACATTTACAAGTCACAAAGCAAATACGTTTTCGTATTCATTCTCCAAGTAGCCCGACCAAAACAGCCCTGGGGATAGGGCCTAAGTAAACCTACTCTTGATACTTGCTAACCGCTACAAAGACGTAAAGAACCCCTGGTTCGGACCTTCGGAACGTTCTGTTGACGAGGCCAGACAAATATTCATATTTAATTCCTTGTCGAGGGTTTGAGCCCACTAATATTAAACAGAAATTCAAAGGACTAATTTAACATTTAAAGGACAAATGTTCGAGCAAGTTCTTTTTTGCAGGATTTACGCACATGACGTAGTCTCGCTCTCGACTTCGGGGTTGCGGGAACTTTTCATAAAGTTTGTTACTCCTCGATCCCCGTCCTGCCCCGAACTATCAATTGCCATCGTTTTGAAATCCACACGGCTTCGAGTATCTTGTAATATGAAACTCATTTCGTGTTATGCTCTTAAAACGTATTCTGCAGTGCGCGGATTATGTTGCTTTTTGGATTTGCTCATAAAATCGTGGATTGGATTTATTAAAGAATATTACAGAAAAATTTTAGAATGCGTTATCCATTTTCGCTTGTAATCTCCGCCTCGTTTAAAGTGCACGGTAATCCCTCAATATTACGCTCCTATATAAATTGTTACAATATTTTATTGAAAACATAAATCTATTGTTCGTGCTCTAGTTTTTAATAAAATTCTTTGATGTTGAATAGCAATACAATACGAACATTTAAATTGCGATCTATCATAATCGGCAAACAAAATGATTAACAAAAAAACATAAAAGCATCGAATTCCATTTATCAGAAGTTTCATAACTTCGAATGCCTGTTTCATTAACATAATTATCGTAAATTGCGTTGTGACATATAAATTAGAAGTGTCAAAACAAACAACAGGATATATCCGCGCACAATTTGGATAAAGCGCCTAAAAATCATGTAAATGGACAACAACGTGAAGTAAAAAGTTAATTGTGATTTTGTACGTGCAAAACTAATTATGCTCCTACGTTGACTATCCCGGCATTGCGTTCATCCCTTCACAGTGTTAATCTAAATATCCTATTCTGTTTGTACCTGTAAATTTGGTAGCAAAAACACGAAGTGCGGTCAGGCCGTCCCCCGCCCGACGCCGGTGAGCACAGTATTGCATTAAATAATTAATGATACTTATAATAAATTCTGTTTTTAATTTGATCTGGACCTGACGCCAAAGAGTTGTGTTGGATAGGCACGTGCTGTATCGATGTCGATGAGTTGTACTCCATGTGTGACATGCATTTATGTATTGTTTGCGTGTGTTCTTTGAGAAGTGAAAGACAGGTATGCATTTTTTTTTAAATGAAATGCAGTAGCACGGTATGTTGCAATTATTCGACATTTATGATTTCTGTAATTGCGCAAAGCGTTTGAATATATTAATCAAGTTGATCTCATAGAATGATCCATGCAGTTTTCTTTTTGTAAGTTTGTCTTCTTTTAAGCTGTTTTCATTTATAGTTAAATCATATCTTATGTTCAACTATTACGATACCAACAGAGCTTGAGAAAACTGCATTATAATGTTCTCGCTGCTGGGACTCAAGCCTCCTCTCTTCGAGAGGGCTGTAATCTACCACGCGGTTGATTCGGTACAGTGCGACTTGGTAGATGTCATAAGACTTCGAATTTCTGGTTCTAGGACATGCCGGTTTCCTCACGATGTTTGTCTACTTGAGAAAAATATTAAATTTAAATAATATTCATCGACAAGTCTCTTGGCACAGCACTAGAAACCACACAGCCCTTTCCCCGGCGCTCCACAAAGAATATTCTGAGCCTGCTTATGAGTGCCACACCGAATGAGTTATATCTACACCAACATAATGCTGCACCTAACCTCGTTATGGACTTACTTAGAATACATGTGAAAATGACCTTATCTTTTTAATTTGAGTGAAAAATCAAATCAAGACTCGCTGAAAGTCTTCATAAAGTTGTTTGTCCATTTGTATCTGACATTTTGTTTGGCTAATTCAAATTAATTTTACATTTGTATTTTTATAGTAACTTAATAATAAGGTAATGTTGCTAACTCCAATCTACGCAGCTTTACTACCACAGCTACGTAGGTATTTACGCATTACCGAAAAAAAATATAATTGATTTACGATAAATGAGTATCTTCATTAATAACATTTACCGATAATATTGGCAGTTAGGATAGATAGATAAGATATTTTATTTGCATAAAACATGGTATACAAGGTGTTATATTAAGCATACATTATATTGGTTCTTTGAAACGAATTACTATCAAAAGAGAATTTGGCCGTTATTTAAACAAATATTTTGCGGCCGCCGAAATACGTACGGAAATGCAGCATATTCATTTTCCATCAAAACATCAAGATTTTACGGAATTTCACTGGATATTCTTCAGCATCGTTATTATTGCGTGCGCGCGCGAATTTGCCAACAATTGTGCATTTCGAAACGTACAGACCAATACCAAGAATATTCCGGCTTCAGATTTAATAATTAGAAATGCTGCTCGGTTTATTCAGCCGAAATTTTGTTTTCGCTTTAGTGTTTCACATTACATGCTCTAATGGAGTCCACAAAATGGGAAGTGGATTAACGCTCAGTGGCTGTGCTTTCATTAATTATAATGATTTTGTCCGAAGCATCATCAGAATGATGCTTTAATTTGGACGCGCTTCAATATCAGACAATGCGATAATACCTGCGAGCTCTTGCGTTGTAAATACATGATAACCATGCTATCATCAACAATATTAAACTAACTAACATGTTTATTAACTAGCAACGTGTGTTTTGACCTTTAATAAATACTAGCCTTTGTCCGCGGCTTCGCACGCGTGGATGTCGGTAAATATCTCACGGGAACGTACTTATACAGGGATATGAAGTACCCTATGGGTTAATTCAGGTTATAAACTATCTATGTGCCAAATTTCATCCAAATCCATTTAGCCGTTTTTGCGCAAATCCGGAACATACATACATCCAGACAAAGAGACGAACGGACAAAAATTCTATTTTCGGCATCAGACTCACAATATTTTTTTTTAATATTCGACGTTTAATTTTGACAACGCTACTATTTTATTGTATATGTATAGATATACATATGTCTCCCGCAGGGTAATTACATAACACACTCAGTAGCAATGGATTTTATTTTGACATTTCAACAACATTCATTGCTTTGTTTACGTTGTTGAGCAGACACCTTTTTCGAACACATGAAGCAATGGATTAGCAATATCCTTCAAAATGATTCAGATTGAGATTGATAGTGTGTTACGCTATTAGAGTCCCGTGACTGTATTTTTACGTGAAACTTCGAAGTCTTTTAAACGCAAACGTCACATGGCCCCCGTTGAAACGGATACATAATTTTACTTTGTATGCAACAAAACAAATATTTTGCCCGGTAAAGACGACTCTGTATTTTATAGGATCTCGTTTCTTTGCGAATCAAAATGTTACCATTTAGTTTTATGTACTGGTTGGAACAATGACTTATTCTGTATCTGATGTCATTGTAAAATGTTGACATCCTTGAGGCTATTTCTGTTTCTACCAGTAACCTTAGCAAGGCTTTTCGCTCGTTTATTTTCAGTATACGGCTCCCTAAAGAGGTAGTAAGTTCGTATACAAAGAATTGTTTTGTAAGAAAATACTTGATGTACCTCCTCCATCTTGAGTGAAATCGGTTTTTTCTCCATCATTCTCATTAGTGATAGTTCGTCTTGTAAAGAATTCATTTTCTAAGAAGGGTCAACTATACTCAACTGTAATGAGACTCAACTTATTTTTATTAAATAACTTCTCCATACCACAAAGTTAACTCAGTGCTCTCGTCCAAAATACCGTAACTTAAAACATAAACACCTGATCTTAGTTTAATTTAGCTTCAAAGTTGAGTAACGCCCTTAAGACTGGAGTTAACAACCTCCATGCGTGTTCATTACCTCCATGTGATCGTTAGAACTTCACCATAACGTCACACCTGTATCAACTGCGTCACCTGCGATGGACTAGAGGTGCACCTAAGCGCAACCATCCCGCTGCCTGCCCGTAACAGTACTAATAGCAAATTACCGTGTATGCGATGCACGCCGCCGCAAAAACCAGCTCGGAGCCGATACAAAAAGCGCATTTCAAGCGCACCATGTACGGTATCCAACAAAGCGTAAATGCCATGGTCAACCATCGTAACGGCGTGATCGGTCCGATTTTTTTTTGTCGTAATTTATGCCTTATTAAAACAATTTATTCGGTTTTGTTCTCGGATTCCACGGACGATTTACTTGCATTACGATGCGCTTGCTTCATGTTTTCTTTTCTCCGTCCGTTATTTTGCATTTTTTTTTTCGAGTTCCGACGATGCGGGTTTCGGTGTCGCTTCACTAATGTTGTAATGTTGATCGCTATTGATTACATGTTTATGTAAATTGTTCTAATTTGTGATAAGTATTTACTGGGGATGTCCTCTAATTACATATTTGCGACTGGCACTACTAAATGAATGGGCTCGTATCACGCATAGTTCATAGCCTTCATTAAAATGAGACGTAGGAAGAGTAATTAACTTTTTTTTTAAACTTTCTTCTACCTTCTGATAGTATCTACAAATTCAAGATAGATCTATAGAGGGTGGCAGGGACTTCGACGAGCAAACTGTAACCATGAATTCAACACATGATTTTAGACCCACTAGCGTACAAATTTCTCCTCGGTTATCAAAAAACAAAATCAGCTATTTCATAGAATTGCAATAACCAAATATTTGCTTTTTTTTTTAAATATCCTTTGTTTTACATTCATCGGGGTTCAGAATCATGTAATGAATCAATGGTAACAGGTTTAGCGTCAATATCCCTGCTACTCGGTATACTTGTAAATTTATTATTGATCTTTATTTACTCATCGCACCTAATCCTTTTTAGGTATAGACTGTGTTACGCTGTCCTCCCATACCTATTGTAATTTGAAAACATTGTAAAAGCTAATTTACCATTATAATATTTAATATCCATCATAATTATACCATCATAATTTTTAAAAGAGTAACCGTGGAGTTTCTTGCCGGCTCTTCTCCATAGGAAACGACCAATTGGAACCGTGCACCTAGCTTCTGACGTTTCATAAGTGCCCGTGTGAAATAAAATATTTCGATTTGATTTGTTAAGATATAAATTCGACAGATAACTATAGCATACCTCCTATCTTGTAGTAGGTGTTAGGTAGTTAAATAATATTCTTTGATCTTAGTTGAAAGTAGACAGCCATGCTACTAAATTAGGTATTGTAATAGTCTGAAGGTTGCGGTCTCTTGGTCAGTTATTGTATAGCCTTGATGAAATAATTACACTAATTTAATTCTAGGTCACGAATGGAAATTAGATTGACTGAATTTACATCAAGATATAATTAAAACAAAACAAATGTTTAAATAGGTAGAACAGTTCTTTTGTAGGATTTCTTGTGAAGTAGCCTGCGAGCATAACTAAGAAATATACAAGGATCCAAAAAGGGACTAATTTGTTATCTACGAAATAAAACAACAAAGGTCTTTATTTTAACAACCAAATGAGAATTTAGGTTTTAAATTAGAATAAAACACAGTAAGTACGTTTTAATTCTAACATAGTTCTTGTTAGAAAAGAAACCTAAACATTAGCATGATGTAAACAAATTGCCGATTTTAAATAAAATTTGTTATACAAAAAGAATTTGTATGCTAATAAAACGTTTACTCATCGCATTCTTTACTGCTCGCGCATCTAAAAATAGCTGCACCTGTTATCTAAACTTAATAATACGCCATAATCGGATCACATTCACAAACGACACTGAATAAGGTTTCATTCTCACAGCCCAATGTTAAGGTCACGTTACATAACACCGCTCGTAGACGGCTTGGCGGCGTGCGCGCAGGGTCAACGACCGGGGCCCGCGCGGGCGCACAGCCTAACTTTGAACTGCGGAATTTGCACTCACATGCCTTCTAGTTACACACATACATACGCCGTGATTCATACACGCGCGTTGGCGGGAGAGGGGGTATATTTAGGCTGTTAGAAACGTATTGCATGTTTGACGTGGAAATTATGAGTACCTACCTACTAATAGCAATATACCTACTTAATGTGTATGTACGGAGCTGTGTATTTAAGTGCTATTTAGAGCAGCTACTCAGATTATAAGGAAAATACGATAGGTAGTAATTGTGATCGCTATAAAGTGGCTCTACCTAATTACATATCGCTTCTCTTTACATTTAACATGGCATAACATCATGCATGCAATTTCCGGAAGGGTTAGGCAGAGGTGTGCCTTAGCATGTACCTACACCCACATTTCGCCAGTTATGTTTCAGTCTAGTCAGTCAATAGGGGCGAGCCTATTGTCATCAATCGTGCTCAAATCCAGATTCCGGTCTGCTACTGAGAAATTCCTCGTAGAGAAACAAATACACAACAAACTTTTATAAAAACAACTAAGTGGAAATCATAATACAGACGCCAGCACATCAGGCCCTGCACATAATCAGGCGGGAGGAGACGCCCGGGTGTCATCACTGCGAGGATCGCCCCGAGGACACGGTGGAGCACACGGTGGAGGTCTGCCCCGCTTGGGCAGAGCACCGCCGTGTCCTCGTAGAGGCGATCGGCAGCGGCGGCGACCTCTCGCGTCCGGCCCTGGTGCAAGCCATGGTCCGGGGCGAGAGGGAGTGGGAGGCGGTCACCTCCTTCTGCGAAGCATTCATGCTAGCGAAGGAGGTGGCGGGATGGGCGAGGGAGAGATCCTCACGCCTCAGCCGCCGAGGGAGACGCTCCGGGCGTCGGGAGCCGCGTGACGACTCCCGGCCACCGTAGGCGCGGGCCTGCGGGCGGAGAGCAATGGGTAGCTCTCCGTCCGATCAGGACCAGGCCCGTGCCGGACGGCGCGTATGTGTTCCACGTGCGCCTCAGAGAGATGTCAGCGTAACTCCCTTCTGCTCCACCCAGAGCGGGAGGAGTCATTTGATGATTTCCCATCCACAAAAAAAAAAAAAAAAAAACCAACAGGCTACTACAATCTGTCAAATTTCTTTAATAGATTTTCAACTGTATCGCTGAAGCATTAAGGTTCAAGGTTGATTGGGAAAATTTGACAGTTTCGGGTAGCTTGACCTGCTGGCATCTGTACCTACATAGTAACAAGAGATACATTTCTACGGAAAAGCTGAACAATTTCCACCAACGATAGTAGGCGAGTTTTCCAACGAACGGGTACCGTATAATAACACCAAAACTAGGATAAAGGTGCGTATTCCTTAATAATCTTGACACAGGACCGCCATCTTTCAGCCTAGATACGTTAATCTCATTAGTTGTAAGTAAAGCCAAAATGGATGTAACTTATTATTACCTAGACCTTTGCCGAAATATGTACCGATAAGTAAATGTGCAATTTTTGACATATCGTTGACATTTGCTGTCAAAACCAGCGCCATTTTGAAAGACTAAAGTAATACTCAGTATCCGGGCGAAAATAAGACAAATTGAGCTTTATAGGGAGACTGACACAGGTATGAGCCGCACTTTGCCTATTTCCTAAAATGTGATGTACCGTACTAACTGTGGCCTACTGTACACAGGAGAATGGGCAAAATGGTGACATATCTTTGACATCTGATGTCAAAACCAGTTTTGACATATCTTTGACATCTGCTGTCAACACCAGCGCCATTTTGAATAACCAAGTGTTATTTGGCGCCCCAAAAAATCCATGCTATAGGAACCGTGGAAATGGCGAATATATCTTCAAAAACATGTCAAGTTACCGCATTCTCTAATTACCTTAGCTTATTATAACGATGATCAAAATCAATTATTAATACTATCGAAAACAGGCGCGTTTGAAGTGTAAGCCTTTGTAGTGAAACTTAGTAATCGCCTAATCAATTCGTGACGATCTTATTATGTTGTGTTGTTGTTATAGTCTAGCGATTGTGTTTGTTTATATAAGGCATTAGAAAGTAGTGAAGGGCGTTTTGGGGAACTGTCTTATGTAGTTTTGACGTTCAAAAAGTGCTAATTGATAGCCTAATTTAAATAAATGACTTAATTTTTAACCCCCGACCCAAAAACGACGGGGTGTTATAAGTTTGACGTGTCTCTCTCTCTGTGTGTGTGTATGTCTGTCTGTGGCTTCGTAGCTCCCGAACGGATGAACCGATTCTGATTTTGTTTTTTTTGTTTGAAAGGTGAATTTGCCGGGAGTGTTCTTAGCTATGTTTGATGAAAATCGGTCCAAGATGGCCGCCGCCACAAAATGGCGGATTACATATTTTTTCACAACTCCCTCAATATGGGTATCAAATTAAAGGGCTTGACTAGTAGAATACTATACACTATGAGAAATTTCAAATCCAAGATGGCTACCACCACAAAATGGCGAATTACAAAAAACCTGATTAAACACCAAATTACCTGAATCTTAAAACGCAAGAAAATAAAAGAAATGAAATAATACGGAGTCCCTACAAAAGCATGAAATAAAAAATTTAAAAAACGCCCGACACAAAATAATAATAAAAGTAGTACGAATGTAAAAAGCCTAAACAATTTTTAAAAAACTATTGAAAAAATTGCCAGAAATAGAACAAAAAAGGTATAAACGTGAAACCCTTTAAAAAGAAAAAAATAACCTTGAAATTATGACCCTACGTAAGTACGTATGAAATTTTTTGATTAAATGTTGTCCCGTCGGGGGACCGCTCTAATTATTAGCCTAACGTTCTGTTAAAGTTTAAAATAGTTAAACTTTAACAGAAATTAAAATAATAAGTAGTAGTAATTAATTTTTTTATTTATTTTTATATATACTTACCTTAAAAAGTATTATCATTAAATAAAAGACATCATTATTCCTATTTCGGCACCAACATTTACCATCTTATATTATAATTTTTTATCATCTAGCCTCTAGAAAAATATGCTAAAGAGCATGTATCAGGTCAGAAGGGTTCATATGTAAGAGTGAGGTACAGACCATCAAAATGAACGACTTTCTCTATGGGACAACCCCGTAATCGCGATCGCGAAAAATAATCAGCCTTCCCATGCTTTTTGTCGAGTAGGTATGGCAAGATGGGACAGTTGATAATTTTTCGCGATAACGATGTTGATCTCATTGAGAAACTTGTTCAGTTTCATGGTCTGTGCCACACCCTCAAAATGTACCACACCTTTCTGATACCCCGCACCCTAATTACGTAAATCAATATCAATCACAATGTGAATCATTTTAAAGGATATCGCTAATCCATTTCTTCATATGTTAGAAAAATGTATCTGCTCAATAACGTAAATAACGCAATGAATGCTGAACAGTCAAAATGAAAGCTATTCCTACTGTTAGTATGTTACGCAATTACCCCGCAGGAACTTAATATAATTATTTAACCCCGTTTCATAAAACAATTCGGGTTCCCTTCCCTAGTATTAATTCAGTATTTATGTTAGAGGATGTATGAAACCGTGTTTTTCCTAACCGTTTTGTCTAATTTGAAATTAAAGCAGAGGTTTGAGCAGCTTCCACGTAAGACCCTTAATACCTGCTTTACAAGTAGATTTTGCAGTAAATATTTATATTTAATCACGAAGTAACCCTAACATTATGATCTTTCCAAGAAAAGTAAAATTTCATATTATTATAAAACTTACAATTAATATTAATATGAAAAATCTTCGAAAGGTTTTTCACTTTCATTTGCTTACCTATTGTGTACCGCTTCTAATACTTTTTATTAAGTACTAGCTGTTGCCCGCGACTTCGTCTGCGATCCAGGATGAAAAGTAGCCTATGTCCTTTTCCAGATCATGGTCTACCCATGTGTCAAATTTCATCTAAATCCGTTCAGCAGTTTTAGCGTAAAAGCGTAATTCTTAAATTTTCTAATTTTCTGCGTAACTTTCTTAAAAAAAAAACCGTAGGAACCTTCTACAAAGTATTAGAAAACTTAAAAAAAAAAAGATGGATGAAATCGGTAAAGTCGTTCTCAAGTTATGGCATGAGCAAGGGAAATTGGGGTTAATTTATATATATATAGATTCCAGATATCTTTGTGTTCTCAAATACTGTAAATATGTTGGTAGACATTCGCGGTTTCCAAAAAGATATGATATTTATTTATATCTTTTACGTAAAATACTAATATTAGTAGTGACTGCTGTATAGCTTAAAAATAGACATGAATGCTGTTGTACTTAGAGTTCATGGTCAGTTTTATAGTGCTGTAGCTGTTCTTTACAGCGAACAATCATATGTTTAAATAAGATCCTCCTCGACTAATCCGCGTGCCAACAGCATGTGTGATCCAAATCCGTTCTGTTTACTCATTGGCTACTAACGAGAATGTAATCTGTGTCTCGAGGAAAATATCCTAAAGGTAAATAGTGATCGACGTTAAAAGGTGCCTAATCCCCTCTAAGCGTGTACAACGGGCTTACACCGTACCTCTTCAGATGTCCTCTCTGAGGAAAGCCGGACCTCGGAGATCAATGCGATTCATCCCAGTTATCCCGCTAGAGATTTCCGCAAGATAATGCCTCTTATTTGCGAGTCGTCGAGTCGCCAATTTATTTTATTACGCTCATTTTCTTTATATAGGTAGTATAGGGATAGTCCTATTTAGGTTTATGCGGCAGATGGGCAGGTTCTTTACCGTCGAAGAAAAAAAAATCGGTGATTTTCCATTATCCATGTTCATTTGTACGTATTTTCTTCAAAGATAATTTGTTTTCCGAAAGTTCTATTTCGATATCAACTTTACCCGTAAAACATTGACTCAGCTAACTCTAGCTCTGAAAAAGTAAAAAGCTCATGAAATAACATATTACGATGAAAAGTTGCATCATAATGACGGTTGATAGTGCAATGTTAGTGTTCGAAAGAGTAGCGTTGATGTGTCGGTGTCTGTGTGTGGAGGCTGAACTCGCGCGGCGCAGGCGCCCAGGTGGCTCAGGTGGGCCCGCCCCCAGCCCTCCGCGCCGCGCCGCGCACCTGCCTCGCCGTCAGTCCACCGCCACACGCCGGCCCGGCGACTTGTGCTCCGTGCACGACGCCACTCTCTCCACACTCTCGCGAGCCCTGTGCGACGTTTCTCGCTTCTCCCGAACGCTCAGTTTCCCACTCCCTCGCGGCGACCCGGCCCTTCCTCAACTAATACAACTCGAGTTTCGACACTTTCCGAAGTACTTCGCGCCACGCTCGAGAACTTGTGGAGTTCCCGCGTTAAGTTGAAAATAATTCGGAAGCGATCGCGCTTCGGTCAAGTCGGTGGTCGGGCACCTCGGTCGTGTCGGGAAGTCGGCGGCGCGCGTGGCCGTCGGACGGTTGGAGGTCGGCCGCGGATGCGGTCGTGAGAGACGTGTGCGAGGCCTCGAGGAGGCCGCCGGCACGCTGTTCCCGCCGCAGCTCGGGTGCGTGTCCTACGTGCCGCCGTGCGCCTGCTGCCCGCCGCTGATCCTGCAGCCGGCTCCGCACCCGCACCCGCTCCCACTGCCATTGCCTCTCCCGTTACCCCTTGCCCTTCCGCTCCAAGCCCTAGATCCTCAAGTCGCTAAACACCAACGGCTGCTGCTCTCTAACATGGTAAGTCAAGTCCGCTTCTCTGATGTTCCCGCTTATCTGTCTCCGCGCCGTAAGCACTCGACCGATAAGTTTCTACGAGTAGAGAGCACAACGCTGCAAAGTTGCGAACAAACGGATCTGATAATAACTCTCTCGGGCCGCAGACTAATGTATGGCGATACAATCGCGCCCTCCATGCCATGAGTACGGCACGAGTATCGCGCCGATCAAAACTTCTCACGACAAATAAATAACAATTATATTTATTGCGTAACATTGTCTAACGGCTACACTCTCCGATAGGCGCACTAACTACAACTTAACTTGCCTCGTAACTATACACAAGTAGAAGTTCGCACGCATAAGTTAAGCATATTAACGTCTCCGCTGTGACTTTAACTTCGGCTACATTGATCCTTTGGGAATATTGGAATTAATTGATCTAGTTTTGGCACTTCAAACTGTTTTTCCTATAGAAGTCTTTAAACTTTAATTAATGTTTAATTCACTTGGAGTGCGAGGTTCAAATACCGTATCAAAATGTTCAACACTGCAAAAGTAGCAAATGTTTAACTGTTAGATGTAGGTGCTAACAAAATTACAATGTTATTTTTGTTTATTAAGGATAACTCTGAAGAAGTAATCTTTTAATTTGTTATGGTTAGCAGAAAATCTTGTAAGCGTTTTTCCTTCAGCTGATCGGAGTTTGTTATTCTAAACCAAAACAATGTTTTAACTCGTGCCGCCAACGAACTTCGTCAATGTAAACTTTTAACACAATTTCAAATGCAATCCCAACAGAAGTTAGAAAAGGCGGAAATCGAACAGAGCGGTCGTCTGCAGTCAATAACAAAATCAAGTTTTTGTTTACGTTCCGATCGAGATCTTATCTCGTTTCCGAGGTAGCCGAGGTACAGCCGCGCCCTGCCTAGGAAAGTAAACGCTGATGACAGAACTTTGACTTAAATGGAAGTCGTATCAAACTTTTCTCATTAAGACCACCCGTCAAAGGTGTGTTTATGTTATTTTAATACTTGTGCGCAAATCTGATTCGCTCTCTCCACAGACGAATAGCTCTTGAATTTTGTCTGATTTCAATATCTTCAAACTGTGAAACAATTTGAACACCGCTTTTGCTCTTTAATTGATTACCTATCAAGCTTAAATAAACTGCAAGCTCACCAAAGTGCCAGTTTTAATTAGGTACCATTTTTATTTATTTTTATCGCAGAAAGTTTTCAGAAAATTCTCAATTTTAAAATAGAGTAGCTATATTTGAGCTTATAGCAGTCACATTTGAATCACGGTATATGGGTCGTCAAATCGATACTAATATTAATTTGAATGAAGTCCTTTGCATTTTCATCACGTTCGCGACCATATAAGTAACGGCTCGCGAATGTTTCCAAAGAATCGGGAACCATTACCATGCTAAATATTTTCTTCAAGGAAGTCTGGTCTAGATAACGGGAAACGTCATTTGCAAATGCCTAAGTCTACTCGCCTGAATTTTTGATAAAACAAAACTGTTTAAATCTAACGGAGCTTGAAGATTTGAACCATATAAAAAATATTTATTCCAAAAAAAAAAAAATGCAATCTGAATTTTGGGCTTAGCTTACTAAATCTTTCTTTGTTTGTTGCCATCGACACACTAAGAAGATCTAAAACACATTTTAGACTCAATGTATCCTTTAGATGAACTTTCAAAATGAGTACATCTAAGCAGTTAAGTTTCCAGACCTGTATTTCTAAGCGCAGCTCAGATTACTCTCCCAACTTGTGTGGGAAGGTAAGTCCTACGTAAACTGTATCCTACACTTGACAATCGACAAGAAACTAATAATTCAAGTCTACCAGTTTAAAATATTCATTCATAATAATCGCTTATATTCCTAACATTCAAATAAACTTCTTGTTTCCATGTTAACGTTCCATGATTGTGTTTATGAGGTCGTTATCTTTAAATAGAAACGAGCGTAATGTCGGAGAAAGCAAAGAAAACCGACTATCTGACTATAATACACATATTACTAATAATGGAATACATTCCATTATTACGGAGGATAATTTACGATTGGAGCTTGCTAGAGATTTAATTGGACACCCAGAAAGATATTATATTATTTTCTAGCAGCGCCCCGCGGTTTCACCCGCATAAGTTTCGATCCCGTGGGAATATCGGGATAAAAAGTATCCTACATATTTAATTTTGTACTACTACATTGTTAATCCTAGTTATAAACCATCTGTGTGCCAAATGTCATTCCAATCCGTTCTGTAGTTTTTGCGTGAAAGAGTAACAAACATCCATCCATCCAGCCATCCATACAAACATTCACGTTTATAAGATTAGTAGGATTTTTAGCCTATAATATCCCACTGCAGGGCAAAGGAGCCTTCTCTTTTCCACTCCTCTCTGCTTTGAACTAGTGTGGACCCATCCAGTCTGCACTTAGAAAGATGTATTCGGTCAAATTACTTAAACAATATTTTTGAGATTTCGAAAACTTGATGCATAGAGACTGTTCAACAGTAAAATGTACGTTTCATGCTAAAGATGGGCCGCTTAGGTCAGGTATTATAAACGCTCCTAGAGCATATTGCCATAAAACCATGCATAGCCGACAGATGGGTGTTCACAGATAATAAATACTTGTAATCAATTACCAGGATGTTGCAGTAAATAATAAATCATGCTAAAAGTACGTGCGCCACATCGCGTGGTGGCCGCACCATTATATTAGTTTCTCCGCAATTTCGTTTGAAAGTCGCTCCGGTGCGACCGCGCGAAACGGTATTCGCTACACAACTATGCACCTAATTGCATTCATACATCTAATGAGTGTATTAATTCCAATTCAACAATCAATTAGTGATGCAAAGAACGGATTCTGTCACGTGATGCGGTGTGATTTAACGTTGTGTGACCGACCGTAATCTGAGTTTCACCCGCACTATTTATTACTGTACGGTTTTCTCCTGATTTTACAATAACAAATTAGAAGTTCGCATGTTCCGACGACGCTGCGACGAGGCAGCGGTAATGCCTTTAAAATTAATTAATGATTTTCAGGTGTTTCGTGAGTAAAAATGCAATAATGTCGTGTAGCGGAATATCTCCTGCGATCCGACGTGCTTTTCTTTTAAAGCTATTAAAACCTTCGTGCAGGGTCGCCGACGGAATTATCATGGTCATAATGAAATTTCCACATTTGGCGTGTTTATGTCATGCATAAAGTTGAAATAGGCGTAATAATACAGACTATAGCAGCCTGGTAATGATAAGAACACAGCTTTTACGTAAAATAAAATAATAATAAAAATATTTGTTTCGGTGATGTCGGTTTTTCATGGCAGATTTTTCAGTGTTACAAATATTTTTCACGATAATGAGGTAGGTATCACAAAAGTAAGAAAAGGAACGTCTGATACAACGGAAACGTGTTTTTCTGTTGAGGTAAAAAGAGTTTTCTTTCGATAGACTGAACAAGAATTCGAAGCTATATAATTTTTTTTAAACAACTAAAACCTCTTCCCTAAAGATCTTGAAGCTCTCAACGCATTTATTTCCTCAAATCAAACGAGTATAAAGTAAGCCAGACGCATTAAACAATGGGCCCGAACTATTTACAGCTAGGGCGGCTGTGGGCGTATTTGTTATTCTTCGCCGCGTGCGTGCCGCCGCGTTCGTTAAGCCTCCTCATAAACAGTTTTTAAAAACGATGAAACTAGTTTTACACTTTCAAGCCACTTTTGTGTGCACAGTGAATTTTCCACGCCACTCGGTACCAATTAAATCTACGAGGAAATTACTTTGGTCACTTGCAATATTTTACACAGTCCAATTAGTCAAATTAACTCAGTTTGCCGAAAGATTTCGGATTTTTACGCTATTAAATATTATTTTGTTGTTGTAATTAAAATGTCTGGATTTATGTGTCCTGAAGATATAGATCTGATAGATGATGCTTTAAAATCATAAAAAAAATGTGGAACTGTTTATGATCTCAATTTAGTCGCACGATTTTTATTACGTTTACTTCAATGACTATAACTTGCGTCTCACAGAAACCTGAAACTGCACAAGTTATCTTTTTCTGCATCAACCAGTAATCAAAGCAAGAAGAGTTTCATTAACTATTATTATTCCTAATCAGAGTGTATGAAGCATGGCTTGAACAGTAAATAAAATTTTTCTCTGGGGCCCCGACTGGTCATTTTATGGGCTCACATAAAAACGCCCCTACAAGAGGGGCCTCGTTGCGTCACCATGAGTGTTGAGAAAATTTGTATAATAATTACATGTAGCTTAGATCAAAAGCGGACAGCGGTTATAACTCACTTCCTCATCATTAAATTAATCAAAGGTTTTTTATGTCTAATTTAAAAATCATTAGACAAAAAACGTTAAACGATTATAAACTTGGAACTCAAGTAGTCAATAGGTCTCTGGAGAGCCATTTTCGGATCGTCCGC
Source organism: Apamea epomidion (assembly GCA_947507525.1). NCBI lineage: Eukaryota > Metazoa > Arthropoda > Insecta > Lepidoptera > Noctuidae > Apamea > Apamea epomidion. The sequence continues at coordinate 14,675,954 of OX382228.1, read as the reverse complement.
ATCTGGCGAATTTGTACGGGTTGGCACAACTCCAAAATTTTTCATACGCAGCCTATCGCAGTTCAGTTGGTAGCAGACCGCTCCCAAAAAGGGAGGTACTTATTATTTAAATTTATAGACTGAGATAATATCCTAGTAGGTGAAAGATTCGGCAAAAGTACGAAGTGTCTTAAATGTATTTTATATTAACTAAGAATACAGTAAAGTAACGGCGACAACAGGATAGAAAAGATATTATCTATACGACAGGTTGTCGCCAATTAAAATTTTCTCATTAGTAATAACTTAATACCGTGTCTGTACCTAATTTGGCATCCATTTCCGAGCTAAAAATACACTGCACTTATCGAGTAAACATGTCTACCTGCCTTCCTAATATCCTTTGATAAAAGTGCGGTTTTTATTAAATACAAGGTGGCAGGGACATCGACGCGCAAACCAACCATGAATTCAGCACATGAGTTTAGACCCCATAAAAAATCTTCTGTTTCATAGAAAAGCGCAATACCTACGCGGTCAAAATGTACGGAACAGCAATTTTTTTTTTTAATAACCTACGAAAAATTTCGTCGGTATGAGGTCTAAACTCATGTGTTGAATTTATGGTTACAGTTTGCGCGCCGATGTCCCTGCCACCCTGTATATCCTTCCTATAATAAGTATTTAGAACATTATTCTGTGCTTTAATTAATTTGATAATTAAATACCACTCATGTGTGTTAACAATTGAACCATGTCACTAATTGGTTAATGCTTCTAAATATGTTTAAACATTTGTATAATGTACCGTTTGTGCATCTATGTTTGAGTTGTTCTCTAAATTGTGAATTATCTTTGTTTTGGCTGTATAAATAAAAAGTTTCAATAATAATTTACCTCGTATACGAATAAATATCTTAAGAATTTCAATATCATCATATTTATTTTTTTTAAAAATTGACAATGATTTTCAGTTGCATCTGGTTAGACAGGAAGCCGACCCCAACTTAGTTGGGAAAAGGATGAAATGATGCCGGTATAGAGAAATGTAATCAATGGTTTTTATAAGTATCTCATGTACGTATATCGCTTCCGCCCACGATTTAAACCAATCCATAAATAATATAAGGTCATCGTGCCGACTTACAAACCGGAACGGCCGTAGATTCAAGTGTCTACGCTAAAAAACTAGTCTCCCGAACTATTTGTAGTTAGTCTTTTGTCATTATTAGCCATACATTTGTACCGCCAGTGTTTTAACAGGCAGACAGACTGTCACTTAGCGTACCTATAGCGTATTTTTTCTTGCATTTCCCATTTGGTAAATAAATTATCGTACAAAAATTACGCGTTTTCGCATCACTCACACAGTTTAAAGGTAAAAAAATACATACAGAATGATGTTAATAAAAAACTGCTTCGAATGAACCCTTTAAAAATAATAATTTCCTGAAAGTAGCAATTTCGGTAGCCATATTTGTTTACCAAATCGGACAAGTAAAGAAAAATACACTCTACCTTAGATGTCCCTACAAAGATACTATTTTTTTTTTACAGAAGATTATTGAAAATGTATAGTAAAACCTTTGCTGTTAATTGCCGATACAATTATCTGAATACATGTTAGTGGCGTGGATAAAACCAATTAAGTATTAAATTATGACTTGATAATACGATTTCGCTTTGAATGCTAATTGTTCTGATATTCTTCGAAATCGCTAATAATTTCAGTTCTATAATTTATCTTCTGTGTAGTGTATAATGTAGTAAAAGCTGTTGAATCTGTATTTCATGGTAAATTAATCCACTGTGCATACACTGGTTTTTCCTAAATACCAACCTAATGCATTTTGAGAATAGAGATACATATTCTAAAATCGTCCAAAAACGTATTTACTAGAACTCTTTCGTATTTTAAAGTATTCAGACTCATGAAAAGATGGCTCATTTAAAATCAAAACCACAATGTTAACGTCATCCTCGAACACAAAACCCTCTCCTAATAGCTTTATTAAAAAGTGCATCATACCGAATTAAATATACGAGCACGGAGCCCACGACGACTTTTTAAAAATATTTCACCGCAGAACTGAAACACTGTACTAGACGTCACGGCAACGAATTTTTCTCCCTAATTACTTGGTGTCAGGGCGATTGTGCAGGAAATGCCCCGGCGTCGGACAAAGGAGTCCGGGACGTTCATTAATAGGATCTTTCTAACTGCAATTTCGCTGAATAAAACCCTCGTCCCCGCTGGAAATATTAATATCGGGCAATATTCAACCCGCGGCGTTAATAGTTATAATTTGTTTGTTTTTGCCATGAGAACTGATGCTGATACAATCGCGTTCGTGTTTTGTTGAGATCTAAGATGGCGTAAATACGGCAACAAAGCTTTGAAGCTTACGTTGTTTGCAAAGCAATATGTCAAAATCGTACGCGGCATTACGTACCGTCGTTACGTAAATACCTACTGTAAAGTTGGCGGCACCATGCTGAGACGGAATTCTTTTAGTTTCGCTGCCACGTCTCCCGGATTTGTATATAACGTCTTCTGGGACGGAACTGAAGCTGTCGAACTAGAAATCTTACAAGTTGCAGACAGAGAACATACGTTGTGACAAAAGGTAACATAGCTTTTAAAAACCTCGAGAGTTTTAGTTAGGGACACGCTATGAATTACCTAATCGAAGCATTTGGAGGATAATCTATCTATCTATATTAATAATAAAGCTGAAGAGTTTGTTTGTTTGAACGCGCTAATCTCTGGAACTACCAGCCGGATTTGAATTTTTTTTGTAACTGTTCAGGTAAATAATCAGATATATAAAACTTTAACCAATATTTTCTTCTAGTCGCATTTTTCCAAAGAGAAAAACTTCCGCACCTCTTGCTTATTAGGTGTTAAATTTTGTACCTAACACATTAATTTTTTTTAAATAATCTCTACTTAGCGGAGATAAAAGTCTTTATTTTTCGAAGACAAAAGCACTTTTCATTGTACAGAATGTTTCTGATACAATAACAAAAGGCCGAAGCAAGAACCATTATGACATCTTTAAAAAAAGTCCGACACTACACGAGAAAAGCGGAACTGAAATAAAATCCTCTTTATGATGCAGGTAATGAAAAGAAATGGGAGGCCAACATAATTAAAGCCTCTTCGTAAGCTTATTAACTCTTCCTTTTGTTTATTACCTGTAAATTTCCGATGCCATAATAGCCTCCCTTGTTAAATAATATAAAAAGCCTACTGGTAATACTCTTCAAATTTAGTGAAAAAAATGGGAGAGGAATCACTAGAAAATGTTTAAGACCCCTGTAATTGTTACGCAGTGTTGAAAAAATAATGGGCCCGAATAAAAATGTAAGTCAAAAGAGGTAAAGTTCTGATCAAAGTGAAATATTAGGCTTTAAACCTTGGAAGTGGATTGTACCAAACAGACGAATTTTCCTGTACTACGCTTATAATTTGACACTTAAATTGCGAATGGAGCCATAATCCTCAAAAAGGAGTCTTTTTTTTTTACTTCGATCCTTCAACAACCTTATTAACTTGTGCTACATAGAGCTTAACTTAGCTTTTCAAAGCAACGCTATTTAGCAAATTGAAAATGTTCCTTGCATACGACACTGCCTCATTCAATTTTACTTTCTTTTTTTGACTGAAAATTGTCTCAAACTCAATACTATTCACTTAGCAGTTCTCAAAAACTTCATTTGTTTTAGTATTTTGTTGGTTCTTTGCAATACAAGTAACTATGACTTCTCCATTAGAATACGATGGAGAATTCCTGAGGGCAAACAGTATGCGCTCCATTTCTTGAACATATAATAAAGGATTGAAAGTTTCTCTCCGGGGGGAAAAGTAAGTTTTTAACACCCTTTGTGCTAAAACAATAGTTTGGGAGTTTTTCGCATTTATGAATTAGGATCTGTTTATATAGTTTTGAAGCTTTTTAGTTTGTGTTTCGGGATCTAAAATCACCAAGTAGTATAATTTAATTTTGCCATTCCAACTGCATGCGAAATAGGGATTAAAAAAATAATTTCGCTGAGTTTTTCGATTCAAGACGGTGTTGGAAATAATTAACTTTATTCAAAAGTAAGAGAAAATATAAAGTTCCTGAATATTAGTCAAGACCTAATGCCACCTTCTCCGTGAGCTTTAAGAATCCTATCTAACATCTGTAAGATGGAATTGTGAAAAAATAAACCGTTTAACTTTAAACCAATGTGACAGCTTAGAGCGAAAATCTCAAATCGATTTCCAGAAATTCCCTTGTAAAATATCAAGGAAAAACCTGTGCAAACATTCAAATGTTCGACCATTAATGACAATATTGGTTTACGGTGGAGCAATAACGATGTAGATATGGAAACTATCGCGCGCTATTGAATCGCAAGGAGCGCTACGGGTCAAATTTGCGTATGGATGCTGGCAATATTTCGGTTATTTTGAGTTGTACGGTTGTGCCGTTTTCTTTGCGGCGAGTGTAATTATTATTGGTTCTGTGTTCGACTGTGATTTTTCTGTGGATATGCAGTTTTGGTTGTGTGCTTTTGATTGCGAAAAATGAATAGTTTATTATGTGATAAGTTTTCGTAACTTAAATTTTACATTTTTATTTTTTTGGTATCAGTATCAAAAGAAATAAAAATGTCCAATGGTCATTGACATCACAGGAATTTTTAAATATTTTTTATTAAAACTTAGCACACGTACACTGTATGCTGAATGCTGAAAAAAATATTCGCTATAACATTTACGAGAACTTTATCAAAATATTTTCATTCGAGACAAAGTTTGTTCTGTTGACAAAAATGTTCATAATTTGCGCGATAAAATGTGAAACGTGTGTTCAAATAGTACAGTCGGTTCAAAGAGAAATATATTTTGTATTTTTGTTCTTTTATTTACGTAGGCAAATAACTGCTATTTAGTTTGTAGGTAAATATACCATCCCTTCAGCTTATTAGCTGACGAAAATTTTCAACGCAGAACCATACGTACTGAATCCATGGTAACCGGATGAGCGATGTCCCTGCCACCTTGTATATACAGACAAGACGAAAGGAACAGAAACATACGTACAAAGGTGATGCTTTTAATACGTTTGTATAAAAAATGTCTTTATTCGTCTTCATAAAATGATGGTAAATAAGAGTCCAGTGCGGCAGTGTAGGGGCCCGTATAAACTGTTTAAAAGCTGCCACACAGCTTATTTTCCGTTCAGTATCACATCTAAATGTAATTTTAAATGTAAACATTTCACGAAATTGCGGTCAAACACTTATTCGTAACATTTACGTGCAGTGAATACCGGGCGTATAGCGAGGCAGGCATGGCGCGAAATGCTTCGAAATTTTTCCAACAATTTCATATAAATCGTCCAAAACATAAAATATTGGTTTTGTACAATATTTTTACTTTCATTTTCTCGTGTGAAGCGATAGTTTTGTTGTTTAACCTTCTCGTGAGCGGCCATAACTCTTGGAACAATGGCGCGCGGCCTGTCCAGAAATAGCCGCGGAAAACAAACACACGCCTTGCGGACACCGCACTCCTTGTACAACGTACTAACTAACATTTGACAAAAACACAAATGAAATAATTAAAATGAGATCTGACAGTAAAGCAGTTAATGCATCAATTCCCCAAGGCAGTGTTATAGGCTGCCTTTTGTTCCTAATCTATATAAACGACCTTCCTAAAATTATAAACGAACCATGTGTTCTATTTGCGGACGATATCTCCTTACTCACCTCATGCAAAAATGATTACAACATAAATGCTAAGTTAAACTCCCTTCTTTCTACAGCTTCAAATTGGATGGATAACCATAATCTTGAAATCAACTTCGCAAAAACAAAATTAATTACTTTTAATCCCCATCAAAAATCCCCATTAAAATTAAATTTCATGTTTAATAATCATAAACTTGAGCAAGTAAACGAATTTACCCTTCTCGGTGTGTCTATAGATACCCACATAAACTGGAAATCCCATGTACAGAAAATACGAGCTAAACTATCAACTTTCGCATATGCCCTACGCGAACTTAAAAAAACTACCAACCTGCAAACAGCACTAGTCGCATACTATGCATATGCCCAGGCATGGCTCAGCTATGGGGTCATGCTGTGGGGTAATAGTACAGATTCACAAACCATATTTATTTTACAAAAGAAGCTAATCCGAATTATAACAAACATAGAACACACAGACAGCTGCAAACCACACTTCCTAAAACATAAAATACTCACACTCCCTTGCTTATATATCTTGGAAATATGTAAATTTGTCAGAAAACACCCAGATTTTTACACTTATTGCGAAGAAACACAAACAAGATACACCTTGCGACATAACAAAAACAAAATAAACAAACCTCAATCCAGACTCAAAATGCACTCAACCAGCCCTTTAATTATGTCCATAAAAATTTATAATAAATTACCGAATAACATTAGAGAACTAAATAAAACACATATATTTATTAATAAATGTAAACAACTTCTGGAATCCAAGGTATATTATTCAGTAAAAGAGTTTTTAGATGACAAATCAATTCCAAAATAAAATTATCCCCTCTCTTAAACACCGAACATTAAAAATATATAATTTATAATATTAATACATAAATAATATACCATAATTAAATAACAATATTAATATAATGATAATTTCGAACTATACTATACATTTGAATACTTAGATACAACAGAAAATATATTATTATGATCTCATAAAACTTAAAATAATTTCTAAAATATAAATATTGAAAGTAGTTTTTAAATTAGTGACTTTAAAAACTATAAATGTTACGATTTTATAAGAAGTGTTACGTTATTTTTTATGTTTTTAAATTTTAATTTTAATTTAATTTTTAATTTGTATTTTTCAAAGTTTAATTATACCTTAAATGTTGCTGTGCCCTAACAGGGTCCATAACTGTTCCTTTAGCTTTAAGCCTTATGTAACACCTGTATACACATTATGGTACGCAAATAAATAAATATGAATATGAATATGAATATTACATTATAATCTTTACTACTCTCGTAGACGAAAAGATTAACCAGTGATGCAATCTATAGCTCATGATTTCATGAATCATCCGTTACTCCGAGAACAAGCGAATTTTATTTGGTTGAATGCAGCTTGCGTTCAACAAAATAAAACGTAACGTGACATTGTATTGAAACCGATAATTACACACTTTGTACAGACGCCAGCACAACAAGTTACTATAATCTGTCAAATTTCTTTAATTGATTTTCAACTTTATCGCTAAAGCATTAAGGTTTAAGGTTGATTGGGAAAATTTGACAGTTTCGGGTAGCTTGACCTGATGGCGTCTGTACAAATTAACGAGGTTAATAACAAACGTTAACAAACCTTGTTAAGAAATAGGACGTTACTTTACTCATATGTTCTTTTTATTGCACTCGTTCTAATTTACCGTCGGTTTTCGCTTCAGTTACGTTAAAAATACAATTCACACATACGAAAAGAGTCGGAACTATGTTCGACGATTGTTTCTAAAAACAATTTAATACCCGATTGAGCTGCACAAACTGCTACAATACTGCTACATTCCAAACTGTAACTGAATCAGTTTCAACTTCATAGCTGACTGCGCTCCGAATCAATAGTCTACACTGTAAATGCATGAAAGGTGTATTAATAAAAAAAATGTGAAATACGAATTGCAGCGTAAAAATTCTTGGCTTTCATCGCAGCCCAATGGTGAAACGGGGCATGTCCTAATGTAAGCAAATTGCCGTCACAGCCTTTCAGCGTCCGGCCGCGGCTATCATTCCCAAGATAAGCGCTTAAAAGCCTCATGGAAAACGCTTTCAGCAGGCGGACTATTACCGAGTGTTTCCATACTTTTTGCTTTGCCTCCAACTGGCCAGGGGAGTATCTTATATCGAACGCGCTACATATGACCGTTTTGAGTGCACGATTCAAATCTACGTTGTTAGCTCCCGGTCTGGTTTGAATTCCACTCTAATTTAGAACTCGCGCTTTGTATCGCGATGCTTTGATAAAATGTGTCAAATTTTCAAACCGAAATAGAATTCCTCCAACAACGATATAACATGAACCGAACATAAAGTAAATGTTGGCTCAAGAAAGTCGCTGTATATAAAAGACCGGTAAATTTTAAAGAAATAAGATGATGTCAGAACAACCTAATAATCTTAATGCATTAGATTACAAAGGGCTTACTCGGAGAAGGCGAGTAACGGCGGGGAGGAGTCCTTTTATTTTTCTTCATAATATTAGATTTTATGATTATTTTAAAAGGGGCAAAGGCTCTTTGCTACTATACGTCAAAAGACGATGCCATTGATCAGACATCTTTATCGAATTACGTGATTGCGTATACAAAACGACGGGTCTTTGGAGTTTCTTTGTGTTCGTTTCTTGTTTGTAACCTAGGCGGGTGTGTGCGGGGGTGCGGCGCCGCGGCGCGCGGGGGGCGCGGTATGTACTTGCAGCGTAATGCCGCTGCACTTGCCCTGGTCAGGAAGCGCGGCGGAATGCAGTCAGTCGCGTTTGTACCACCGCGGCGGAGGGGTGCGGGGCGGTGCGAGGGCAATGCACGCGGCGCCGGCGCACCTCGCTGCCTCCCATTCAGTACATCTCACTGATGCTGCATTTATTTACTATTCTTAACGTCCAGCTTTTTCAAGCGCGAAGTTAGCTGCGAGTCCAAGAAAAGGGCACCAACATAACAAAGCGATTCACTTTAAAACGCCGCTGTAGTTGGTGAAAGTTGTAAATAGCATCCGCCATTTCGTTCAAGGAGTCCGCGTGAATTTGAGACTCGGTTGCATACTTAACATTGGCTATAAAACTTGGATGAAAGTTGTGGCGGATTATCGATAGTCTGTAAATCACAGGTCGTAAGAGTTAATGGTAGAGCCAATTTTTATGTTGGAGGCTAGATTATCATTTATCACTGTCATTACGAGAATGTTGTGTAGAGAGAAGCTAGTGTTTGCAAACAGACGGATCAGTAGACGTCATAGCCACGCACACACTGCCTACTGATGCACATCATGCAATGATACGGCCCCGTCATCGCTTTGAGCCGGCGAGTGCCGCAATTTCACTGTATGCCGTGCGTTTGGAACGCGGCACGGGTTGGAATGCACTCGTTATATGCACACCACTCGAAAGGATTACCCACTAGTTGGCGGCGATTAACTGGCGCGCTCGTGGTTCGCCAGCGCCCGCTATTGGTTTGTTTCCGAACGTTGCTAACGTTTGAATTTGGAATGTTGTTTCGGTTTTCGAATAACTTTAATTAAACTCGCTTTTCTGAACTTTTTTGCATTGAAATTGCAAAGTGGTCGACGCCGATAATTTTCGTCGATCTAAAAAAACTTCAAACGAAAAATTTCAAAGACTTGCATATTGCGAAAGATAACAGTTTGTTCGTCAGTATTGATAAACAAATATATTTTCTTTCCAGGTACGTGGGTGTTGTTAGAGAAAGTTCACGTAGATTTCATTCATTTACAACTGCGTAAGTAGCAGATTTGTTTTATTTTTCTTACTATGTTTTTTGTCAATGATACTAATGACGTCACGGCTCCTTTCACTAGAAGTAGTTTTCTCTGAGGTGTAACAATTCCCGATGTCTGATAAATAGACGGGTCTAAGTTGAACACCTTAATGACTATCTGGGCAACCACACCTCAGTAGATAAGTGCGCTAACTTCGGAGGGACGTCAAAAAACTTAAACTGCTATTTTTCAATGTCTTTGAAATAACAGTATCTTAGTCGGGAGTAAAGTAGTTCATTAATATTGTAGTTCAACATCTAGACTAAGTGTCATTGCATTTGAATGGGAGTATCTTGAATGGCTGTGATTATACGGGAGCTGTGAACTGGCTTGTTCAAACAGAAAGGCTTTTAAGGAGTCCTTTAGGCGTCAGAGTCCCAGGTAGAGCGCGGGTCGATAGCTACCGATTTGGATAATGTGAGTTACTATGTTACGCCTTAGGCTAACTTAGATTTGAAAGGTTTTGCCGCGCGTTTGTTACGCCTCATTTCTATCAGTGTTGCCGTAGCAACGCGAGTTTGTCCGGGACGCACGTGCGATGCTGTAGTGACGGATGATACGCGTCTATGCGCGATTTCGTGCCTTTTGATACATATCATACTTGAGTTGACATTAACTGCTCTGTTGACCGCGTTTCTCGTGTTAACTCGTGCTTGATGGTGTTCATTTTTATCACAATTTTGCTTTGTAGCATGGCGCCATTCAACGGGCGACGACTTGAAGGTATTATGATGGGTCAGTGATTGAAGAAAAGTTTTTGATTGGAGCAAGCGAAATGCTGAATAAATCGTTTCTAAACATAATTATGTGAAACACATAAATACATTGTATATTAAATAATTTATTTCTTTGTGCAAAACTATTAACTACGGTAAATTGTTTCGTCACGTTTGCTTGGATTTCAGAATTAGGCACACTATGCAAATTAAATAACAGAAGCAAGCACATGACTTGTAACGATAATTTAATCTTATTATAATTAAAAACCTATGTACTCGTAACTACGCAGTAAAACTATAACAGAAAAGGAAAGTCTTGAAAAATAAGGGAATTAAAACCGGCGAACTGCGAGTCGGACGCGCACACGAAGGGTGCCGTATGTACAACGTTTTACACTACTTACACATAAAAAAAAACATTTCTTGTATGGGGGACACCTTTCAATTTGTACTTAATTTTATTTTTATTATTCGTTCTTATAGCGATCATAGTACCATACTACACACTCTGTGAAAAATTTAAGTGTTTACCTATTATGGTTCAAAAGGTACAGCCCTGTGACAGACGCAGATGGACAGCGGAGCTTTAGTAATACATACCCTAAGTGTGCCAACAGAACCCCCGTTTCCACCCGTTAGGTGCGAAACACAAAAAACAACGTTACTTACAGTAAATTAAAAGCACTCAATCCCCACATTACAGTCTTACACACAACATGCAAAACAGCGCACCGAATTCCAAATTGAAATATTGCCGACGCAGCCCAAACTCGAAATTTACATTTTGCCGGGCAGTTTATTCCGGTAGTAAAATATCGAGTAGTGTGTCGCGGTCCCCAGGTGTTGGTTCAAACGACGCAAGTTTCACTAATGTGCGGCTTAAATGATGACAGTGTAGGGGGACTTAGCCCACCTGTGAGGGGACCCCACTTTTTGGTACCTACTGAAAAATGAGACACCTGATTATTTATGAAAGCCTGGTGCGAGAGTAATAGGTTGTTACTTGTTGTCGCCGGAATCTGTTGAAACTTGATGTTAGGTTGGCAACATTTTAGAATTATTTTAGTCATAGCATTAGTTTCTCTGTCTTCAGCTAGTGTGGACTAATTTTGTCTGTAGGCGTCAAGCTCGTCAGTGAAAGGAGAAATGAAGCATTTGCCTTGCAGTGGGACAACATAGGCTGAAAAAAAAAAACAATTTGAAATTCGTAATACCTATCTGAAACATTTCATTTCTTGTAGCAACGAATTTACGTAGACATCAAGTAACGATACCTAAATATAGACGAACGAGTGTATCATTACTGTACACTAGAATTGGAAAATTTCAAGCCTGTTTTCCCGTATAATCAAATTCGATTCCCTGTAGGATTCTTACAAATCACCGGTTGCTTATAAATCGTTCGTCTCGTCAGAGATTTATTCGGCTCTCTCTCGTCCAAATCCGGCGCCCAAAATGTTCGTCGGTTGTAAACCGCACTTGGCGTAAATTACACACGTAGGTATTTGGCAACAGTGTTTAAATAGGGGGCGCTTGAATTTGTACCCTTAAGTAGGGGGTAATAGAGGAAGTTTGCGCGTCTTACGTAATCGAACCCCGGAGTTGGGACGGAACAAACTAAGTTTTTATCTGTTAACTTTAGAGTATGTTACGAGTGAGTGAGGATGGATTTATTGACAACAAAACTGGCTCCTGCGAGAGTTTTGGGTGTACGATGATTTATTTATGGAGTCTTTGAATTCTTATACGAGATTTTTATTTGACAGTGATATGGTTTGTAGCATGTTTTATCGACAGTTCAACGTTTTTTTTTGAACCCTGCTATCAAATACGACATCACAACTCGTTCCCCCGAAGAGTTGGGCAGAGCTGAATCTATAGTACAAAAACATTTTGCCTGTTATGTTTAAGTCTCATGTAATAAGGAGCGAGCTTATTCCCATCAACCGGGCACAACTGAGAAATTCCAGATTGAAAAACCCTATAGCACTTTGTCTGACCCGGGAATCGAACCCAGGATCTCATACGCGCTTCCGACCACTAAGCCAACGAAGCAGTCAAAACCTCCCCTTTAAAACTACATACATTTCCATATTCCTTTAAACCGTTTTCCAACTTAAACGTTCTCAGTTTTCGCTAAAAAGCTTGAGCATCTCTTTACGTTATAATGAACGCAAATGGTCCTTCTGTGTGCACGTCCCACGATCTTCAATTACGATTCACATTGTTACTGCGGCCCGCTGGGGAACTAAACTTAGCGATCTAATTGCTAGATGTCTAATCGATTGTGACTCGTGTTGGCTTCTGATCGTACCTGTCGTTACAGATAATAGTGTAGTAAAGGGGTTAATCATTATAGAAGTAAATGTAATCGATGTAAGAAGGTTGGAAGTAAAGTTATCGGGGCTGTTTTATCGGTTTAATATAATCCGTTAATAAAATCTGAAGGTTATGATCGTATTTCTCAATATTCCCGTTAAAAGACGTGTAACTATTACTACCCCTATAATCCAGAGTCCATAAGGAACAAATCAAGATGCGTTTGAGTAATGGGCGGCACAATTTTTGGTGGGCCTAATCGCCGAACGAAAAAACGATCTCTTTAATATGTTGTTTTGATTTCAACTATTTTAATTTTGACAACTATTTTAATTTTTCAGGCAAATCTCTCAATTAACTAATTAGGCTTCTAGAAACTGAGGGTGTTCTTCTTCGTGTCGCTGGTACGACAGTATTTCAAAACTTGTATAGCCGAGTTCGTTAATATCTGAGCATGTTCTTGAATCAAAAATATATAGGCAATGGTAAGTTTCATAAAACTCTAAACAGCTTTGCCTTACAATAAATTGTAAACAATCTGTGACATCATAAATATGTGACTACATTATATCAATAATATTGCTACAGACAAAGACTCTAAAAATTGTGCGCAATCCCTTGTTCATATTATTTAGCGCAAAGTTAGGTTCACAAATATCTATGCAATTTTTCTATGAAAAATTTCATGACAATTTGACATGTCTCGAATTGTTGTCTTAAATTCTTTGAACAATCTCTTTACAGAAGTATAATAATATCCTATAGTAATCTTTGTCTTTGAAACAACTGCAATGTGAAGGGGTCAGTTATGACATCCTTCATCCGAATACACTACAGGATAGCATTCTCTTCAGTCACCAATTTAATGCGTGAACGTTTGCAAGATGTTATTGATGCCAATGGTGGATATACCAGCTTATAAAACAGGCAGCACCATTGCTTAAACCTTGCCTGGAAGTTCTCTACCTTATTTTAAATGTTAGGTTTTCAGCAGAACAAAATAAGAATTTGAGAATAATAAAATAAAAATTAAATACTAATGTGCTTAAGTAAATTTTATTTTTATTTTTATACCAACTGAAAAGTTTTAAACAAATAGGTAGGTATAGTCTGCGTTGACCCTAAGATTTTCAGCTCTCTCAACGTTGTCAGATTGATACAGTCCTATTACGAACGGCAACATTGTATTATTACTCGTACTTCTGCTCCGGCAAGCAAAAATAAATTTAATGGTAAAGGCCATTTAGTTGAATATTCAAAGCTGTATAGATATTTACGAATCCTAGGTTGCACCAAATATATTGAAATCTAGAGTATTTCGATATTTATGTTCCGAATAGTAGTTAGATATTTTTGACTGTACTACCGTAACATACTTATGAACAGTTTATATGATAACATTTTATTGATGTCTAAGTTTGTATAGAACTATATGATCATTTTACCGCTTACAATATTTTGAAACATTGTCACTTCCAATATACAGGCTGATTTTTTATAGACCAGCCAAATTTAAGGATGTGGTACAGACCATCAAGCTGAACAACTTTCTCCATGGGACAAATAGCGTAATCGCGAAAATTTTATCAACTGTCCCATAGAAAACTTCAATACCTACTCGACCTAAATGTATGGGAAGGCTGAATTTTTATTCGCGATTACGATGTTGGTCCCATGGAGAAAGTTGTTCAGTTTGATGGTCTGTACCACATCCTTAAATTTGGCTGGTCTTTAAAAAATCAGCCTGTATTAGTGAACTCGACTGTACCAAAATTTCGCCACTTCCACGGCGTCATTGATGCAGCGCTCACTTTAACTGAATGTTTTGGGACATTGAGGGTAATAAGTTCAAATTGATCGTCATACGGAAATGAAACCTCAAACACTGGCATCTCATTAGCCAGTTTCTTACTTCACGAATCGCGGTTTATAATTCACCTCAAAATCAATATAAACAAAAAACACAAAAACAATGCTACCCTTATCACCGAGCAAATAAAATAAATTTCACACAGCGCAAGTCCATAAAGGCGACCGGCGCCACCCCCATCACTAAATATGTGCACAAACAAACGAATACCAATTCATACAGGCCAGTATATCAGGCGAGTATATCGGGCGAGTATATCGGGCGAGTATATCGGACGAGTAATGAAAGTGGTGTGGACTGAACCCGCCATTAATTGTCACAGGTGTCGATTACCGACAATACGTTTTTTCTATCGATAGTTTTTTACGATTGTCCGTTACAGTTTTCATGAGTATTTCAATGGTTTCATAGAAATATGGGTTTGGAACAAATGGTGTTGTTAATGCTGTTATCTGTTGATAGTGGTTGTTTGTGATTTAAAATGAGTTTGTCTATGACTGGGATAATCATTATCCCAATTCATCTGTGGTCGGCGCAACATGTCTTCTTTTTCTTCCATACTCCTCTATTAGTCGTCATCTGGGTAGGTCACCCCCTTTCTAGACATATTATCTTTCAAACAGTTTATCCATCTTTTCTTTGGTGGAATGACTGGAATGTTATTCTAAAATACAAAATTCCTTAGCACCTTTAAAATTAATATTTTCGTTTATTTGTGCTTTCCTTCCTAACGCTCTTAACCCTTATTTTCATTTATGGGAGTATACAGTCAGTAAAAATACATTAAGAATCCCCACAATGGCAAAATTTTCTGCGAGCTTTTAAGGTCAGCTATGCGCGCCTAAACAGGGAAAATAAACGTATATTTAAATTTGTTCCTACATTAATGATGGCTATTAAAACTTTTTCGTGTAAAATTGCTGTTTTTTTCGTGGAACTTGAAAATGTTTACCTTATATAATAAAAAAAAGCGGCCAAGTGCGAGTTGAACTCGCATACGAAGGGTTCCGTACCACCGTACAATATTGAGTAAAAAACGCCGAAGAAAAAAAACACGTTTCCTTACATTTTTATTACTTGTTGTTAAAGCGGCAATAGAAATACTTACACACTCTGTGAAAATTAACAGTCTACCTATTACGGTTCATGAGATACAGCCCGCTGACAGACAGACGGCCGCACGGACGGACGGAGAGTGGAGGCTTAGTAAAAGGGTCCAGTTGGCAGCCTTTGGATACGGAACCCTAAAAGCGATATATATAAAGGAGGTCGTGTTGACCTAAAATTCAGAGCAAAAGATAATGTTATTGTACTAACTAATACCTACTTGAATAATAATTAACTCTAGGATGAAAGTTATAGAACCCACAAGAAAAGCTTGCTTTTTAATTAATACGCTCTCATAAGTACCTATATCTTACTAGCAGAGACCCGCGGTTTCACCCGTATTAGTGTCGATCCCGTGGGAATATCGGGAAAAAAGGTATCCTATGTGTTATTCTAATATATAAGCTATATTACTGTAAAGTTTAATCAAAATCCGTTCATTCGTTTTAGCGTGAAAGAGTAACAAACATCCATCGATCCATCCATCCTCACAACCTTTCCCGTTTATAATATTAGTAGAATAGTAGGATTGGAACCTTAATTGATTATAATCAACAGTCTAATAAAACAACAAACAACATGTTTTCTACGAAAAACCCTGCGAAGTATACTGCATTGCTTTTCAATTTAAAGCAAATATTCGGGCAAACTAAAATCATGAATAGAATAGAATTACCCTTCGAGATCAATCGCCTGTTTTGAATACCAACCTTTAAGATTAACTGTCTCACTGCAGCCAGATGTTTAACAAATAAATTAAGCTTATTAGAATACTAGTTTCTGCCGTCATCGCACCACTTCGTTTTCGCTAGCGTTCTTCCTGACTTTTTTTCTTTTTGTTCGGCTCTAAAGAGTCTTAGTGTGATATAAAATAGCCTATAGCCTTCCCCAAGAATTGGGCTATCAAATGCAAATATATTTTTACGAATCCGACTGGTAGTTCCAGAGATTAGCGCGTTCAAACAAACTTCAGCTTTATTATTAACTAGATTCTGCCCGGGACTTCGTCCGCGTGGAATTGTTGGTTCCTCCGACCCGTCGCATCGCATCGCCTGCCCGCGCTGTTACTTCGTTTTCGCTTAGCGTTCTTTCTTCTTTCGGACTTGTTTTCTTTCTGCTCGGCCCCGAAGAGTCGTAGCGTGATATTAAATAGCCTTTCTCAAGAATTGAGCTATCAATCAAATGCAAAAATATTTTTTCATAATAATATGAGACTGGTAGTTCCGAAACTATATGACCAATTGACATACTGTAAAGGGCAAATCTTATCTCTATAATGTCCTTGTGGTCATAAAATAATTTATTTGGTTAAGGATTCATAATTAAAAATTATATTTTCATCCAAACGTAAACATGTGAAATAATACTTTTTTTTAAACATAAAAGTGATATTAAAAGATAAAATATAAAAGATAGAAATATGGTGTCGCGGACTTTTTTGTAGAACTGTTTAAGGCGGACCAGATTGCCATACATTGTTTTTAGTTATATACAACTGTTTAGGCAGCGCATGAAAATAATTCTGTTTGAAGAGGTATTTCTTTCCGACTTGCTAGACAAAAGTTGTGATAGCGCAGCTAAAATGCATGATGTAAACATAATTTATAGCCTATAGCACTCACACATAATGTAGCTTTCTACCAGTGAAAACCTTTTTAGAATTGGATCATTAACTCCGCAGATTACTTCCTACATACAAAGAAACAATCAAATTTTACCTCTTTATAATATTAATATAGATATAGATTAGTATAGATTTTCGATTGGGTCATTCAATAATCAAGTACTAACGTTATCAAGGTACCGTCCTACCTACCTACCTACAACAACACGCAGACATGATAAACTACAATGATAAAGGGTGACCGAATACATAAAAACTATTGATTTTATTTTCTGTAACATTTTGTTCGGTACGCCTGTTATCAATTGATTAATGTTTCAGCTGGTAGATAGAGCCTTTGTGTTCGTGTTGATATGCTAATTGATAGCTGGAGTTATATTTTCTTTCTGTGATACTCGTAATTATAGACGAAATGTGACAAAAAATATTTCTGTTAACTGCCGCTTTGTACTGTAGATGATCTTATAGGAAATCATCTTCTGTCTTGCCTTTTCCCAACTATGTTGGGGTTGGCTTCCAGTCTAACCGGATTCAGCTGAGTACCAGTATTTTACATGGAGCGACTGCCTATCTGACCTCCATAACCTAGTTACTACGAAACCCCTTCGTAAGACAACTAACTGGTTATCAGACTTTCGGGCTTCTGACGACCCGTAACGACTGTCAAAGATCCACGAATGCAAGCCGGGATATTAGGACATCTTATAGGAAATATTGTACTTATTTTATAATGTCTGTTTAAATAGCGGTCTAGAAAAAGGTTTTCATATCTGTTATTTTACTAGCCACTTCTTTGTTTAACTCATAAACAAAATGTCGACAAACATTTGCACTATAACTTGAAAATTTTCATCCCAAAAATAAATGAAGCACAAAACTGAAGTGTAACTAACACTAAAGGTTGTACACACATCCTCTTGTTCACATCGTAAGCACTCTATAACTCTATAAAACCAACACGACTACGTGACACAAATAATTTTCACTTAGACCCAAGTGTGGCGAACACTAAGAATTAAGTAGCGAGTACATAAATCGGTACAAAAGTTGCAGGTACAAGCCATACCGTGTTGAGTAAGCTTTGTTTAAACAGTACAACAGACTTAAATCCTGGAAACCTTTACCGCAAAATGAGCACGGCACAAATGGGGCCCAGAAGCTGGTTCTACTAATTTTCGTACTACTTAACTCTTAAGTAAACATGCATCTTTTAGCTATTTGGGAGCAATCAGTAGTTGGTCGTGGTCGACCACTGCTCTCAAAACGGTGAAGGAAAACATCGTGAGGAAACCGGCATGATCTAGAACCAAAAAATTCGAAGACACATCTAGCAACCCGTACTGGGTGTCCGCGTCCGGTGGCCCAGTTCCGGCCCACTCCCTCTCATGGAGATGCCTGTGTCCCAGCAGTGGGAACAGTATTGATCGATAGAAGTTTCTACTTCTATCCATCAATGCATAATCAGCCTACACTGTTGGGTGTTATCTAGTCATCATTCGACTTTTAACGATGTTGTCAGCGTTAAAAGTCGAATGATGACTAAATACATGAATACGTTATAGAAACAAAAGGTCATGTTAGGGTCATAGGACGAAGAGTTCCGTTATCCTACCATATTCGTTAGTAGGATTAGTGGCGTGTGATTTGACACCAAATTAATGATGGTATAACGAGTCGAAATTAGCTGTATATTTATAGCTTTTACCGTAAACACGACGACCTTCTATAAACAACTATGGGCGCTTAAAATAACAAATTGTCCTCAAACATCGATTAATTTTACCAACGTCATAAACAATCCTTAAATGGGGATAACGGTAATCAAGTTTAAGATACTTAACCCTAATACTAATCGTAACTTCTTTGCGGAATATTAGCTTACTTGCAACTTAGCTATCGGCTCCCACCAATTGTTTGGTTAGGTAATAGACGGCACGGGGCTTAACGGACCCTGCCGACATTACACGGTTACATTTGGAAACGTTAATTACCTATTAAATTTCACGCATTAACGATTCTCTTAATTAATTTGTGTAAGCTCGTCTTTTGATTTACGTTGTGATCGTTATGCATTCGATCGTGTTTTGATCATTTTTCCAGTGTTTAGTTCTAACGTGCTTCCAAACTTTACCGTATCGACGACCACAGATAAGCTGACTTTAATAAAAACTTTGTTGACGAATGAAGTGATTGACGTAAAGCGTTTCAGAAATCAGACTTGAACAATAGACCATATACATAATTATTTAGATATATACTCGACGGTTTAGTATCTTATCAAATCAAGTGAAGTCATGTGTACAAATTGAAGATGGACGCATTGATCGGTCGCCTTCGAGACCACACACATTTCGTTTTGTTGACTTTATAGCTTTTTGCGTGGGAGGTGCCATTCCTTATTTTTCTTGACATCGTCACGGTTCACTGCTCACAGGGCGCTACGGTTCCATTATTTATTTTATATTGATGTTTTAATAATTGTGCCCACGGCCTTGGCGAAAAATAAATAACAGCGAGTATTTGCGACCTGCCTCAATATGAACACGCGGTGCCAACAATAGGTATAGAGCACTTTAAATAATAAATCCATATAGAGTTGGTTTTACGAGCGCATTCTGAGCTGAACACCTGTCTGTAATAACGTCCTGTGTGCACTGTGTACAAAATAACCTGTGTACAAGGTTTATAGTATACTTCACTATGCTATGATTGCCTAGTATAAGGAGCAAAAAAATGATTTTTTTTTTTTACGTATTGGCATTAGGTAGGTTTCACCGGCTCATGCTTATTTGTGACTGAAAGAAAAACTATAATTAAACTTTTAAGTTTTTCAGTATCCTCCTACTCATTTTATTAAGGTTGTATGTTTGTTACTCAATCACACGAAAACTGTCGCAGGCAGAAGCTAGACTCTGATAAGTCTTGCCACCACATGCCTAATTTTTTTTTTTTAATTTTAGAAGTAATCAATGTATGCTCTAAATTAAAATGCACACACACACTCCTTTAAAAAAAGCTATCGAAAAATGTAACAATGCTGTTTTCCGATCACTTTATTTGGGTCCCTTTTAGAGAGTGGACTAAACTTTTTGTGTTCATTTTGTTGTTTTTACTATCATCGATATTGGTGATAAAATACTATTCGCGAAGCTTCGATTATAGAGGATGTTGTTGCTAGGAAACAATTGAAACCAATTCAGTTTTTTTTTTGTTAGAAAAATCACGGTCTAATTTTAGAACGTGATGTTTCTTTTTTTTATAGTATACTAGCTTTTTCCCGCGACTTCGTCCGCGTGAAGCAACTTTCTTAATTTTTTTTTCCGTAGAAATCTTCTACAAAGTATTAGAAAACTTTAAAAAAAAGATGGATGAAATCGGTAGTCGTTCTCAAGTTATGACGTGACCAAGGGAAATAGGGATTCATTTTTATTATATACTAGCCTCTGCCGGCGACTTTGTCCGCGTAAAGCAACTTTCTTATTTTTTCTTTCCATAAGAACCTTCTACAAAGAATTAGAACACTTAAAAAAAAATGGATGCAATCGGTAAAGTAGTTGTCAAGTTATGGCGTGACCAAGGGATTCATTTTTATATATTTAGATTATAACTTAGCTTTAGGTAGTATTTTAAGCTACTCATGTCGTCTCAACTTGCTGTTAAAATGTGAACCTGCTTACCGGGCAATAAATATTTTTACCTGGGCAATAAATATTTTTGTTTTTTCTAATGTGGCACCTACTGCAATTTTAATACTAAAAATATCTATAAGATCATGTCTCGTTTTTTCACAAAAATCAAAATTAACGAACTAACGAGTCGCATTTTCAAGTTTCTTTTTTAGCTGCTTCTGAAAATTATTTTTATTGGGCAATCCATTACAGTTTTTCTATCAAAAGCCAAACTGCTGACACACTTTTATAGAACTTGATTTTTCAGATTTCAGATACCCACTTGGTCTACTTTTGAAAATTACTGAATCTAGATAATTGGAGGGTGGCCATCTTACAGTTCAATTGTCCAATCAATCATCCATTTTCAGAAATGACTACCTAATTAAATAATATTTTTAAACAAAACCCCATATTATTGAATAAAAAAACATCATTTAAACATATCTTGTAGTTATTATTAAAATTATAAAATGCCTTTTATCTGCCTCCCATCGTTTCAGTAATGTTAAAAATAATTGGAAACCCGAATACGAATTGAAAAAGAATCACCATTTCGTGTTCAGATACAATTTTAAATATAAATTTTATGAACGGCCAGCTTCCGTTATTGACCCGTTACCCAGGAAATTCTCAGCGAAAGGTTTATCATTAAACAATCTTGGTCCCTTAAGTTGTTTAAACAGCGTTTCTTAGAGGCTTAGGCCCGTCAATACATTCGGTTAAGCTTTCCTTACCCAATTAATTAGCTGTTATGAAGATCAAAGACGCACCAGTTTGTGATCTCTGTGCTAAGCCTCCGACCCATTCAACTTGGTAACGAGGCTGACAGTTTAAGTTTGCTCCAATCCTCTAATACAATGTACAGCGTGACTTCTGTCAATCAACTACGTATCTCAGTTTGCACCGACACCGCAGAATTCTCCTACCATTATCAAATTCAACACCTATTTCGATAACGATAGAGCTGTTAATAGAGTGCGGTGTTCGATCGCTTACGTCTTTGTGTATGACAATGAAAGTTTATCCGTTTTATTAGCCATCCACACTGTATAAATTTACGTGGTCTTTGTAATAGTGTTTAGTGAGGATTAAGTGTTAAGGTTTGACTCGACCGTCTGCAGTTCGGTCGCGTTCGATGGATAATATTGGCGTTAATCTGTTAGCGCCTGAGGAGGGAACGTTAAATAGATATTTGGATTTCTCCAATGTTTGTATTGCGAAGTTGGACGGGGACGGTATTAAGGGATACGTGTTATTAGCTCCGAGATAGATCGTAGAATGAGATTTGATATCTCAGCTTCGGTTTTTCTTGTAAACTTCGCACCTTATTACTTTTATTTGAATTTAGTTTATCAGATTCTGTGACAAGTTTGTTCAGGATCTGTCTAACTTGGAAAGATCTGTTTAAGACTCTAGCCTCAGACAAAATTTTGATTACTTCTCTCTCGACACTAAAACGAGATAACTCTTTTATCTTAAATTAGTTTAAAACTACCAAAAGATTGGGCCATGGATATAATTCTTTTCGATCATAGATTTTCAGATATCTAGTTAATCAGCAGTTGATATCATACCTAATTTAACAAATAAGTAAATAGTCTTAGTTAATGATCGAGCTGCATTTGCAGTGCCAAGAAAATCGTATTGCCTCAACAAATATTTTCTTTACAAGAAACCAGTTTGATTATTCCACTGTATTTATTTTATAAGTAAAAAATGATCTTTTTAATATTGTATGAGGATATAAAAATACAATATTTTCCGCTTTTTAATAATCTCCAGAAACTCAGGAAGGACATTGCAATGCTCTATAAATAACTACTGTTACTGTTAACCTGCATCATCCCAATGCTGGGCTAAGCCTCTCCCCATGACTCCCAGCTCTTTCGATCCAGGGCTAAAGTGGACCACTAGTCGTTGTCACACTGTAAATAATAAAGAGAAATATTCATCGTAATACTTTTAGGTACAGTTATATTAAGTCTGCAAAAGAGAGAGTCTAGCCAGTCCGTTAGCGGATTTCTTTAGCGAATTGCAGCGAAATTCGCGGAAGCACTTTATTACTTAGTCTTAACATTTCTATCTTACATAAAAGAAAAATCCGTTACGAAAACATTACAAAAGCATTCGAGACACGAGATCGATACGACTAACGCCTTAAGACGGGCACAATACGTCGACAGATAATTCCAAATCGTATTGGCTTCATAAGGAAAGAATCCATTCCCGATACAAATATATTTTTTGAAGTCACATTCGTAAATCGCGTCTATATCCTTGTAGGGATCTACGACTGTTACGTTGGTGGTAATGCTCATAACCGCACGGAGCGCGTTTGAAATTTTTTTCACGTATCAGTACCCAACGGTCGGGCGATCGCCCGCCAATTGAATGGAAACACTCGAATTTTTCTACACGTTTTAGACTTCCTGTGTGGAAGAAATTTAGAGCGGTATAGCGGTCATTGGCAAGTGCTCGCGTTTTTACGAAGACTTCGCGACTTGAATATTGCTATAAGTAATACTTGAACATATTTTAAATGCTAAACCTAATTATCACGGTATGTTTTAATTGCCTGTTATCATACGGTGCTTATAACAATAAAAAAAAAACTGTCTGTATCTGTCAGTTTTGGGTAATCTCCGAAACGGCTGGACCGAATTTGATGGAACTTTCACTGAGAGATAGCTGTGTTATAAAAAGTAACTTAGGCTACATTTATTTTAGAAAAAAAAATTAAGGTTCTGCGCAAAAAAAAAAAAAATTAAAACCCATGAATCCAACACCTATGTATATTTATTTTGTTTTCCGACATGCACGCGAACGTAGTCGCGGGCACGGCTTGTTCTTTTAAAAGAACACGAATTCGATAAAACGACAATTTAAAAAAATCGATCATCCATTTGCAACTGTCCGAAAACATAAACAAAAACACATCAACGCTTCGTTTTATCTACGCATTCCCGTTTGAAAATGCATTAAAAAAACATACGTTTGTAGAACAGCCCCAAGCCCGTTCGTCGGCTTGTGCCGGATATTGAACCACGTAATCTGACTACAGTATGTCTCCATAGCAATTTATCGAACGATGAATGGCCCACCCATTATTTCCAACCCTTAACCTAAAGCTTATTAATATCTACATAATTTATTGTAAATTGCATTCTGCGGTGAAGCCGTGCGTGAATAGGTGGGATTGAATCTTAAAAATGTAGGCGCAGTGTATTTTCTCTTGTGGCAGGAAAATCAACTGTATGAAGCGGTGAATAAGGTGTATGACACATCCAAAACAATGCTTACAGTTTCGTCTGAATGGAATTGATGCAACTATTTACCTTTTTTTTTAGGAACACTGAATATGAATAGATGGATGGATGGATGTTTGTACTCTTTCACGCAAAAACTACTGAACGGATTTGAATGAAATTTGGCATACAGATAGTTTATAACCAGGATTAACACATAGGTTACTTTTATCCCGATAATCCCAGGGGATCGAAACTTATGCGGGTGAAACCGCGGGGCGCTGCTAGTTGGTTATAATTGAAAACTTAAAGTGAAATTGGTTTGTTACGAAATATACTGGACTAGCTTCTGCCCGCGACTTCGTCCGCGTGAGATTTCTCGTCCCCCGACCCGTCACATCGCGTCGCCTATTTGCGCCACTACTTCCTTTTCGCTTAGCGTTCTTTGTGATTTTTTTCTCGGCTCGTAAGGGTCTTAGCATGAAGATGAGTAGCCTATAGCCTTCCTCAAGAATTGGGTTATAAAAATAAAAAAATAATTTCTAAATCCGCACGGTAGTTCCAGAGATTAGCGCGTTCAAACAAACAAATTCTTCAGCTTTTACTAGTAAAGATAATGTAATTATAATTGAGCATAATAGAAAAAAAGACATAACATAACATCACGCCTGAAATCTCCAAAAGGTTAGGCAGAGTTGTAACCAACATTTTGCTAGTTATGTTTAAGTCCTCTAACGTAAATAAGTAACAATAAAAACAAGTTACAAGCTTACTCGACTCGTCTGCACCAAGCTTTAGCCCCGAAGAGCATCAAATACGAAATGTATGTGCCACTCGGAGCACCATTCAGCTATAATGTAGGACTTAATGAGTCTAGTGATGCACCATTAGGTTACATATTTCCGCAGAATCGTGCGACTTATACGGGGAGGATACGAATGTTTTCTTGTGTGATTTTTTTGTTTAGCAATTTATTTTTGCTTAAGGCTGGATTCTGGATTTAGGTTCAGGTGTTTTATTGAAAAATAATTTAATGAAAAAAAAAAAAAAACTAATTATCGAAATTAAACTGTGTGTTCTCGATATTCTAGTTGTAATAATTAATTAAATAGTTAAATTTCCTGTTATGATGGTTACAGCCAGGAAAATCTATGAATTTCCCAGAAAAACACGGAAAAGTAACTTAACAAAAAGAAAACTTCCACCAAATCCATTTCTATCTCATAAAAAAAAAACCAAGATACATCAGATCCGAAATACACCAAAAGACAGGCATGTAAACGAAATTTAATTTTAACACTAAAATGTTTTTACCGCTTGTTAAAGTACAATATAAAATGCGGGCTCGTTCAAACGCACGCTCGTTCAGACCGCCTGGTTTCTCTCACTCGCCGATAGCTATCATACTAAATCACTGCACTAGCGTCTGCTGAGAAATTTATTTTTGAAAGCGACTATTTAAATACTGCTAAATTACTACACGTATGTTCTATGAGTACTTGGTAGTTGTGAGAATTGGTTAGGTAGGTATATCTGCTATGTATTTTTGGGTAGCGTGTTGTTATGAAATTCTGGCAGAGATCGAGTTTGTCAGTCTGTGGTGTAATATGCTGCGCAGATACGAGTATGGTTATTCAAAAAAATAGTATGTATTAAAAAAAAATATATTTTTAATTAATTAGCTTAGTTATTTTTAGGAATGCGTGATGTTAATTCGTCCAAAATTTCAACTCTTTTCTTATTTGAACTTAAGAAACATTACGCTGGTGTCCCTGAGGTATTTTTTTCTTGTACTCAATCAATAATATTGGATCATTTAATCACTTCTAAATGTTTTTGATATTTAAAAAAGTTAAATATATTACATATATATATAAAAAAAAAATTGTCATTCCAAAAAAAATTTTTTTTTATCGTAAAATGTTTTTAATATAATTTTCCTAGTTATTTTTATGAACGCGTGATGTAAATTCGTCTAAAATTCTGCGTAAGAGTGGTCAGTTGCTATTTTAGGTAGCCTCAACTGGAGAAATAAATTCATAGGTAGACATGTGCAGGAATAAAACTTAAGCCATATAGGTATTCAGCCAGGACCCACAGAATTATTTACGCCCACATTTAAATTCATTTCTCAAGAAAAACAAAGGCACCGCCACATTTCGCACATGACATCACAAGTCTCACACAACATTGTAATGCTCGGCGCATGCGTCTCGCGTTGCATAATGCATCTAATGACGCGACCCGTTGCCCTTCCGTTTCCTGCTAAGCATTAATTAGCTTTTACACAGATTGCGCTTACCGTAAGGTGTTGCCAGATATTGTGTGTTGTTTGGAGTGTTGGTGAACGAAGCTCGGCTGGGATTTAGAGAATTTATGCGCTGACATGACATGTGGGATGGGCTTAATAAATAAAAATGTTAGAATGTTTGGATGGATTTTTCTCAGGGACTGCTGAGTAGGTTTGGCTGAGATTTGTAACCTATAGAAGTAGAATGGTTCTTAGATGAGGTTATGACTTACCACGAACTTTAAATGCAGGTGGAGCCGCAAGCGCACCAATGAGGCCCTAACTTGTAAATATTTATGTAAATCAATTATTTCAATAAACAATTTACAATCAAATCAAGCATCGAGTTTTACTTATGGGTTATTTGCAATCGTTGCTTAAACGTCAAAAAATATTTTTAAACAGTCGCCAAGTACTTAATCATTACTTAACTTTAAGTGCGTTTATAAATGCAGTGTTAAGTATTTATCATTTAAACAGGTATGTTTTGTTGCAAGTGTCTTTAAAATGGATAATTTTATCTCCATAACAAATCAATGTCCTGTAAAAATTGATAATCCGAAACTGCATTCGGCTAGAAAATTACGTCGACTCCTCTCTGTTACACATACAAACTAACACACACGCATGCAAGCACTAGGATACTATGTATATAGAGACAGTAAATTATATGTGTGATGAAACCATTTGCGCCTTGCTCATATATCCGTTTCCGTGTTAGATTAATTGGCCCGTAACGCACGGAAGGATGTATGACTGTCACAAGTCATGTTAATTGCTGTAGTCTTAGAGCAACACCGAGCAAGATGCTGCTCGTACAAATATCATCATATTTTAAAGTCTGAATTATTTATTACACTCATTTATAGTTTGTTTAATGTACTAAGCAATATAGATAAAGTTAAAATGGACAGCGTCCTTTATTTTAATAATTAATTTTCATTGCGAAATAATCCATTTGATGTACCTACCCTAAATCTGATTTTATACAACATCTGCGTAGCATTGTTGGATACTAATCTAATTAACCTTAGACACGAGTCCAAATGTGTTAACGGGCGGCTCGGGAAACCGGGATCGGCACGGAGAGCAGGGCAATCCGACGCTTATTGTGATCGGCGTAGGTGCGGGATTCCGGCGCGTAGCCGTCTCATTAGCATTCATCCTGCGCTCGCGGCCGCGCGCTCCCGAATAAAGCATCTGTTAAATGTCTCGTGCTAGCTAAAACTTACCCGTAATTATCTGTTAACATTCCCAAGTTTGACCTCGCGGAAATCTTGCGAATACTCCCAAACTCCGGTCCGGCCCACCGGAGGCGTTTTACTTCCCTAATAATCGGGCTCATGGAGATTTTTAATGAAAAAGATTGTTCGCCGTTATTTAGAAAGTTTGTAAAAGGGATCCAGCCCGAAGTTTGTTTTGATTTAGTGTTGCGCACCCGACGTTGATTGTGTTCTTCTACGCGGTTTTGTATCGGATTAGGCGTAATTAAAAAAAATCCCGGGCCTGTTAATAAATCCTTCCCATTCATTGGGATCAGTGACACGAATTAACATTGCCCTTTTTAAATTTTTCGTACTTTAATATTTCTGGCAAAAAAATCGTGCATGTGTCTTTATTTTCTTTTAAAAAGTTAATTTAATAATTTGAATTCACATCCGACCCGTATCGCGAGGCTTTTGTGAAAGACAGCCATTCATTTTATCGATGATTCAAACCGTATCCATTCGAGCCCCTAATGGTTTTCAAATAAACCAGTGCTGTTAATGGCTCTGAATTTGTATAAAAAGGGTGAAATTGAGCTAATTGATACGACGTGCGCCCTTTGTTTGTATGTTATAGATTCCTGTAGCTAGGTATTTGGAAATTGATACTAGAAGGTAACTTACCTACCCAGTAGAATATATATATACTAAAATAAATTTTATGGTCTTAATAATCGCATATACAATCCTTGATAACTATCTCCTGAGCAATATTATTATAAGTACTTAACTTTGCAGTGCACGCGGCAATTAGTGCAGTATCATAAGGTTTATCGCACAATTTTCATCTCAAAAGTTTCTATTCCACACTTAGATAAATAAAAGCTATTCCATAGTAAAAACGACTCTGATTACCGTGCAATCGGTTGAAAAAATCTACAATATTTAAACCGAGCGGCTCACTTAATGGCGGCTATAAATCATCATCTTCTCATTTAATTACTTGAGCGCAGGTATTTTCTTTCAATGATACGGGATTTTATTTTATTTGCATCGTCAGCTCTATGGCGGAAGAGTCAATAAAGCATGTCATAAGTCCGCATTAATCATGAGTCATGACTGACAGTATTATACAGTCCGACCTTATCGTTTCAAAGTGAATGTATTTTGATAGATTCGCAAAGGTATGATGTCCCTATATCGATTTTCAATTAATCTTTTGTCCCCTTTTGCGTTTAGACAGATTCATTTTTCGTTACGTTGTAAGTGAGGTTTTATTTATTTTCATTTTCTTGTGTTTGCGAGGCTAGACTGGATGCTCGGATGCTCGGGATCCGCCGGTCGTCGTCTCATTCCTCTGTATGTTAAACAAACAGACGTGAACACAAACATTGAAATCGTATGGCGATGTTATTCATTCCTATCGATTCGTTGTCATATTTTTAACTCTTTTGCAGCGTTTATTTGTTCTGTGTTGTGTTATTTATACCTATCGTGTGTTGTTTTAAAACAAATCTTCTGATTCAGTGAGTTTAAGTCTTCTCTTGTTGTTAATATACTAAATTATCAACACATACATAAAAAAAAATCGAATTCATAGTTTTATAAATAATATCATAAAAAAATACTATTATACAACAACCAAAGACTTTGTTATTCTAATCAATTGCACACTCAATTTGTAGACAAACCTTTCCCAAGTATTTGAAACTCGTACTTGTATGGAATAAAGTTAATTACCTACCCCATACCATTAGAATTCTATTAAAAGCATCCTCGAAAAGCATATAGGTAAGTCTGTACATCTATTTCCCTGTGAAAACATCATTGATCCTTTTTTTCAACAAAAATAGGCGGGCAGTGAAGCCATAGCAAAAAAGGCTCGTTGAACAGCCGTCTGCACCGGAAAGTCGGAAAAAATCGACACAGATTCGCGCCTGTCCGTTTTATGGACGATATGTTAATAAACAGTCGACGTGCTGTGAATAGATGAGATTACGGTACAGCTACGGAACTGCACCACCACACAAAAGATTAATAAAGATAAATGCTTGGAAACCAATAAAACTACTATGTACACAACCTTAATGCATTTATTCATGGGAGATTCATGTATTCATTTTTAATCTTGTTCAGCTTGCATATTCTTTTTACAACGGCCATCAAAGCATTTAACATCGTGTAAGCTATTAAACTATAGCTATTTTGCTGCTAGAAATAAGAATCAAAGAAAAGCCGGCAGGACGTTATTTTACAAAACGTAATATATCCTGTTTGTTTGTTTGTTGAACACGTGGGGGCTTACGCAGAACCGGCCGTCTCGTTGTAATTTTACGTTTCTTACTTAGTTATTTCGGGATTCGTTTCCTTACTAGTGAATGTCCGTGTTCAAATTACCAACAACATAGGGCACTACGGGTGTTGCTATTCCACATTCCTTCCATAGACATCGCGAATTAATTTAAAAACAAAACATACTTTCTAGAATAATTCATGATAAAATAGACGTTACTTTATTAAATTTCTTGCTACCTGCCCAGCCTGGCTCGGTGAGGCTTCGCTTTATGGCCCAATTTAAAAAATGTTTCACATTATATAGGGAGAAAATAATGCAGTGTAGTCTTCCAGAGAAATTAAGGGGCTTAAATATATTTTGTACTTATATTACTTTCGAACGAATTATGAAATGAATAAAAAACCGTTTGAAGCAGAAAGAAGAAGCGTGAAACGTCTAATTTCTTTAAAAGGTTTGTGCCGAAACAGGACCCAAAAGTTTATCGGTGTCGTGTGACCCGCCAATCAAAATGTTTCCTAATTTACCGTTTCAAATGGGTTTCTACTCCCATTGAAACAAAGAAAGAAGCGGTCAAACAACTTGCACGAACAAAGCCAAGTTTTTTAAATTGGGGACAGAAGTCACCAAGTATTCCGTGATCAAAGGAGAGGAGGATTGGCAGCAGGCTCACCGAGGGGCCTCCTCTGAACCTCCAACATTTGTCTAACCTTGGAATGCCTCCTTTGAAATTGTGAAAACTAATTCGAAGCAGTTCTGTGATTACTTCCATATGATCTTTCTGTTGTCGTATTTAATGAAATTGAAAGCTTTCCTTTGTTGGGAAACTATTCGGGAGACATACCTTCAAATAAAGTATCTTCTTTCTCGGTCAAATTATTTTGCGACAAAAGCTTAGGCTTACGGGTTCTGTGTGAGTTACTCGAGTTTGGGTACAGTTACGCATATTGCGAAGGTATGTTATTAAACATTAGACACATTGTGTATCTTAATAGGGGCGTAGCTCCGTCGGTTGCCTGTTTCACTCCAAGTTTTAGAAGTTCTGACAACGCATCTTCCCGGGTATTGTTTAAAGTTTATTAAGTTTTGAACATTGCATGACGTAAGTCGACGTAAACTGGTAATGAACTGAACACAAGGTGACTCTGAGACTATTTTACGGTTTCTCTATTCAGCTGTTTTGTTCCTCGTCGTATTTGTTAAAATTGGAATTATTTTAGCATTTCGCTACGGAAAGTTAGCGATGTATTTGGGAACGACAAAGTTAGTTAGTTGATGAAATTAAACTGTGCTAAATATAAACATTGTGTTTGATGCGGAATTTTATAAAAACACAGTGTATAGAAAATTACTCGCTTGTGTCATGTGAGTAGATAAGTTAATCTTTTGGCTGATATTAAGTTTCAGCATTTTTTTTCGTTTTAAACTTATTTGGTTCTAAATACCGTTATATTCTACTTATGTTTCAAGTGTATTTAACAGTTTATAAACTACACGGTCTACCAAAATTTCTATTGGCGCCCAACCGGGACATTTTAGTCCCGGGGTCCCCAGTACAGTTCTCACAATATGGAAACAGATTCACTAAAATATTCTTCAACCTACGACACACACTCTCATATAAAACCTTCCTTACAAAACAATGCTTTCCCCGCATTACCTCCGAACACCCATAACAAAATATCGGAATTCCTATATAGGTGCGTTCCTTCCAACTTCATCTTACAAAGCAAACATGGGTCGGTCGGTGTAATTAGTTAAGGCACGGTTAAGTTTAAGACATGGCGGTGCAACAAGTTCAGCTGCATTAACTTGTGATCAGCCCCGAGCATCGCTGATGTTCACTTGTGACGACGCTCTTTGTGAATTTCGTTGCGATGTTTTGGAGCTTCTATAGTTTGTGCTTTGTTAACATCTTTTTGATTGACGAAGACAGTCTCTAGTTTTATAATGCTGGTTTTAGTATGTTGAAGTTCAGCTGTTTAAATAACACGATGTTCATTTGTTTTTATACGCCATTACTTCTTAATAGTTTTGTCTGGTGATGATTCTGAATTAATTGACTGTAGCTGAATTTCATATTTTATTTTATTTAAGCATTTTCTTCTTGGAATTTGTTGTCAAAATAAGGTATGATTAAAGTTTGACAGGTACTTTAGAACTTCTAATGAAATGTGAACCACTCTTGAATTGTAGACGTTTCGCTCCCAAACTTTTAGTTTTCTTTCTTTTCTTTTCTCATCATTAGGTACGGTATTGCAAAGTTAAATAAGCCGTAATTTCACAAAAAAAAAAAAAAACTTCAGCAAATTCTCTTGTGTGATAAACCAATTCACGCCTAATAAAATTCACACAATCCTGTACAAAAAATGTACGTCTTCATTCAATATCGATGTCGATTCTTACTCACGCTTGATGTAGCGAATGACTATCGACACTTGACTTCCTTTTTCTATTATCAATACATGAGGCTTACCTTATTCGCTTCTTGGGAGTCCGTGTAGTCTCGAGGAAAAACTTTCATATTTTTAGGCAAATAACACTCCTCTAGTGGTGACGGTCCCGTCTTACGATTTGTAGGTCATGGGTTCGAACATAGGGAGGCGTTTTACTTTGTTTAAATAAATTAACACCACTGCTCTCAAAACCGCGAAGGCAAACATTGTGAGGAAACCGGCATAAATAAATGATAAATGATTTTATTTTGTAAGTAGGTTTGTACAGACACTTTTACACGTCAATCATATTTTAAAACTAGATGAGGTCGGCGTTTCCTATCTGACTAGTTTGAGAAGAAAGGCCGAAACAAACTCAGAGGTCACAGTCTCTTTTAAACTCCAGACATAATCTTGGTCAGATCATATGAAGACCATGTAGATATCGATCTACATGGTCTTCGTAGGATCTGACCAAGATCATATCAGACATAGATCATCATATCATAGATCAGACATCGGTCTGAGATGGTCTTTTGAGGAAAGAACCACACTGATTGAGAGGACCTGTCCAGTCAGTGCACGCATTTGTCAGAAAACGTGTAGTTCAACTCAAAACTTATGGAGCTCGACGATTTGCATGTCCTAGAACCAAAAATTCGGAGACTTGTGACAACTACCAACCCATACTGGGCCCACGTGGTATATTATAGCTTACACCCTGTCGAAGAGAGGAAGCCTTAGTACCAGCAGTATGCTTACTCCTCTTGCTGATACGGCAAATTATTGGTATAAAATTGAAATTAGGAATTACGTAGAAAGGTATGTGTGTAATATTTGTACATAATAGAGTAGGCGTTTCTCTTCTATTCCTGTCCAGCCAAACACAACATGTTTAATTATCAAGGGAATATTAAAACATATTTTGAATGGAGGCGGGCTCCAAGCAAATATTTCAATGAAACCGTTTTAAATATTCCATTCATGAATTCCACATAACGAAAAATCATCAGCGCATTTCACAAAAGTTGGTTAAACCTGCACCAATATTAATATTTCCAATCATGGATGTTCAACTCAACAGAGGAAGGATGAAAGGGATTTGAGGAATGTGTTCATACAGGGAATATGTCCAAACATATTTTTCTTTTTTCCTCCCATTGTCTGTATTTCAATAAAACAGCAGAATTCAAAACATGATTTTCCTTTGTTTTCCATCGTCCATTATTAAGGGATTTAGAAATAATCCTTCATCCGCTGCATTCTTGTTAGTACATATTTGTTCGATTGTTTGACTCGATCGTGCTTCGTTCCGGGATATAATCGCGTATGCTCCATCAGAGTGTATTATCATAGCAGTTAATACGTCAATAATGGTCTGTTCAATAGAGAGGCGAAACAATTCTGGTGCTGGTCGATTGTCGCGTCACTATTATTCGTAGTATCGAGTCTATGCTCGGCTACATTGGAGCAGCATTAATAATAGAGATCCATAATCCATTCTCCATTACCGTCCTTTGTGCGCTAAACGTTTATTAGCGGAAAATCATTTTGGCCTTTAAACTGGTCCCTCGTTTGATCGACTTTCAGTTTCAGGTACAATAGCTGTTCTGGTTTGGGTTAGTTTAATGACAAACTAATACGTGTTCCCAAATTGAACGGCAAATGGGAAACTATCGGTAATACGTTAATGTTGAGCAGTTGTTTACCTTCAGTTTGTAGCTAATAAATATTATGTGAAATATCATGCTATTGAATTGTTTAAGCGGCTCTTTGTAATGGATGTGTAACAGAAGTGTTACGTAAAATACGAAATTAGTTCGGAAAAGGTGAGAATTGTTTTTAGATGATGACCGATGAATGGAACTTTAGTTTCTTTTGATTTAGGGCTATTTTTCCAACGCCAGATAATTTTATCCGAGGAATAGTTTTGAATAAATCTGTCAGACGTTGTGGCTCCGCCTGTGATCAGAGGACGCACCTGAATGGAGCGCACGTAGCTCGCAACTTCGTTGACCGCGCGATGTGTGTACCTCCACCGCCTGCGCCCGCGCAAGCCCCACGCTGCCGCCGGCGCTGGGTCTTTAAACCGCGGTCCGCGATCGCTCGGTCATCCGCGCCAGTCGTTAGCCTACTCCGACGGCGAATGCACGCGCTAATCGTTCCAAATACATAATTACCTTTCTTATCCTAGTTTGCCTAAAGTCTCAGTTTTAATCCTAATTCTTATGTCTGTATCTCTCTAGTGCTTGTTCTTACTCCAAACTGTATCTTCTTCTAAAACTTTCTCGCTAATTAAACTTCTATCTTCAACTTAGAAAACGCCTGCCATTTCTTCACACACCCTCCGAGCAACCACAACGTCTATTTTATTCCATAATCAATCCAATAAAAAATATCTGTCGATTGAAAAATCAGCCCTTGGGTCACCGCAATAGTAGTTTTTCTGCCAAGAAACCTTATTATGACAATATAGGTAACTAGGTAACTGTAAATTATTATTTTGGCCAACCAGTCAGGACAACTCATCAGTGAACCAACAGGAGTCCCAGTAGATTTATTGACTGAAGTTCAGGTTTCTCACGGTGGAGCACACGGTGGAGGTCTGCCCCGCTTGGGCAGAGCACCGCCGTGTCCTCGTAGAGGCGATCGGCAGCGGCGGCGACCTCTCGCGCCCGGCCCTGGTGCAAGCCATGGTCCGGGGCGAGAGGGAGTGGGAGGCGGTCACCTCCTTCTGCGAAGCAGTCATGCTAGCGAAGGAGGTGGCGGGATGGGCGAGGGAAAGATCCTCACGCCTCAGCCGCCGAGGAAGACGCTCCGGGCGTCGGGAGCCGCGTGACGACTCCCGGCCACCGTAGGCGCGGGCCTGCGGGCGGAGAGCAATGGGTAGCTCTCCGTCCGGTCAGGACCAGGCCCGTGCCGGACGGCGTGTATGTGTTCCACGCGCGCCTCAAAGAGATGTCAGCGTAGTTGACGGGGCCCGACAGGGCCGAAGCCTGCCGGGGTAGCGGGATTGTCCGAAAGGGTTACCGCTGCCCTGGTACGTAAAGGGCTAAGGAAGGAACACGGGTGGGTTTTAGTCAGTAAGAGTCTGACACTCCCTTCTGCTCCACCCAGAGCGGGAGGAGTCATTTGATGATTTCCCATCCTGAAAAAAAAAAAAAAAAAAAAAAAAAAAAGTTCAGGTTTCTAAAAACCAAACTCGAATCTACATAAACGCATTCAACCACGAAAAATCCTCCGACATTCTAACCACTTTATCTTAAACCAACGATCTTCTAAATAAAATACACTCCTCAAGCAACTGATTCAATTTTCCCGACGTCTCGCCGACACAGACCGAAACATCGGAACGCATTCGCCGAAACCCCAAGAGCTTGTTTCTAGTTGACGTCTATTTGCATGACTAACCACCCTTAAACCCCGGGCCGTGGTCAACAATGGGAACGTTTAGCAATTCGCTCTCATAATGAAGTTAAGCGGGGATTGTAGACCACCCCTATGAATCGGAACAGAACAACGTTACGACGTAACCGGATTTATAAACAATGCATTCAATATACAAGATTTATTCATTTGTATGCAGTTTACGGTGTAATTTGTGTCGATTTTGGTGGGAAAGTTTACTTTGGTCCAAAGGAGGCCAAAGTAAACTTTCCCACCAACCTTCCGAGGAGAATAGGTGTAATGCTTTTAGATTACTTTAAAGAATGGAATAATCTCTAAGTTAGTCTTTTCATCATAATATTATGCTGTAAAGGTATATCAGGGTAAAAGTATACCAGTATATTTGTTTTTTTTATAAAGGAAATTACTATCGATAATAGTAGCAAGCCTGTTAAAATATCCAGATTAATTTCTAACCACAGGCTGCTACTGAAAGTTCACTGTCAGAACATCCGCGCAACTCTTCCAATCTAGAACCATTACACTAATGAGGCAATCAAGGTACAGACAGATAACGTTTTTGAGTGCATGGAGGTCGCAATCAAAATTGCTTTGAGTAGATGTGAATCTATTATTTAGTATTCCTAAACATTATATCAAATTAAATCAAAAAGTCCTATTTTTCTACCTGAATATGAAAGTTTGTTTGTTTGACACACAATCACACTTAAAAGGCTGTATGGATTTGGATTAAATTTTTCAGACAAGTAGACCATGATCTGGATTAAAATATAGGATACTTTACATCCTGAAACATATATATAATTCAAGTGTAACCATGGCAAAAGCAAGTAATTAACAAAACAAATAAAATCGCCAAAAATCCGCACACAAGACATTTATAAACGTTTACCCACCTAAATAAATAAATACAATCTCGTAATTGAATGTCCATTGCTAATAAAATCCCGGGTGCGCTTAAAGACAAGCCCTTGAGTAGCAAAAACAAGCAAAGACAGGAAAAACATCCGATTAGAATCAGTTCAGTGAATCTGAAGACGCAGGGAGCGGTACAAAGGACGCACAGCTTTTAGTTTGCAATTGTCTATTGTAAATTAACAACATATTTCAGGAACCTCAAAAAAGTACTTTTCCTGAAACTAGGAACTGTTTTTGAAAAGGTCTCTACGTATGCAAAACAATTTTGAAGGCTAGCTTAACAATTTTGAAGGCTAGCTTAACAATTTTTTTGGCCCAGAAACGTAAAAACAATTTTTTTTTTAATACCAGAGTCTGTGCTGGTTTATCTCCTCCGTGCAAGTAAACTTTGTCCACATACAATAGTCAATTCACAGAAGCAAATAAGAATTTTATCAACAAAGCTCCGTGTATAATTTTACACAAAAATCTAACCTTGCAAAACATTCACATGATTTCCGCGCTTAAATAACATGATAAAGTTCCGTTTGAAGTTCACGTAAGTCACGTAACCTCACCGAAAAAACAGTATAAAAAACGAAGAAATACCTCGACATCGTGCGATTGAACCCGTAGTACCCCATAGGATTCCATGGAATCGCTGCAATCGTTCCGCGAGCGAAATGTACCAGGAATCGGTTTATACAAACTACTAGTTGTAACAATATTTTTCCTTTGTTTACAGGTGAGTGAATCTTCACTACTTGAGTGCAGCAGTGGGCGCTACACAGCGTCCGAAACGGTGAGTCCATTTCAAAAGTTATCGTGCTCTCACTGGCTCTCCCCAATCACGCCCATTCAGTCATTCAAAATAGTTTGAATACTACAATGTGAACACGCTTTTATTGGCAATGTTTTGATAACTGAACTTTATGTAGCTTGGGTTGTGGTAACAAGATGTTTGGTGGAGGTTCCAAATTAGATTTTACCGAATCTATGTCCAGTGCACAATTTTCACCTCACGATATTTTTAGTGTATAAACTTCGTTCAAATTCCAAGAGTACTCAAGAGAAATGTCCAAATGAATCGTCTATTTGTTAGCAAATTTGTTTCCCTAATATTATTTTATACGGAAAACTTGAAGGACCACGAAAGTTGTTCAAAATCGTAATAAGACGAAAAAAGTAAAAGATACGTCGAAATAAAAACTCCAAGAGCTAATCAACAAGACTTTTTCATACTTGTAGAAGTATCAAAGCGAGAGTCGTACTTCGCTAAAAGTTCCTGCGTTTTTTTTCTGCGGACGCTATACTTGCGTAAATATGTATTTTTACTTTATAATCCAATTTCTACTTCTTTTCCCGGAACAGCCCCAATATGGCGTTTACAAGTGTTGTAGTTTCATTCAAATATGATAAACTGACACTTCCTGAAACGTTACGCCGAATAAATTTATTGCTGGAGAATCATTCGAAGGAGTGTTGTAAAAATATCTTATAACGTTTGTTGTTTATGAGCAAGAAGAGGCGATAAAAATGATTAACATTACTAAACAGTTTATGTTTTCTTTCTATATTGACGAAGCTTAATAACTATAAATAAAACGAGGCTTACGTAAAGGTGTGCGTACATTAGTGGGTGCGGGGCCGCAGCGCATCGTTGGGTTTTTATTACGATACCTACATAACTGTAGGTTCGTAAAATGTATAGAAGTGATTCGTGTGGATTAACGCGCTGCAGTGCGCCCAGCTGCGGCCCGGCGTAATGTAGTCCTACCTTCAGCTAGGAGTATAATGACGTGTCTATATTAACTTTCCTAGAGGGAAACTCTAAGTAGGTAAGTAGATGTTGTCGGAGCTTAGAAGATAAGATAATACAAAAACCCGTAGCATGTTTAACAACTTCATTCATAAAACAAGCTGCGGGAAAACCGTAGACCAAAAATCAGATCAGTCAGTTGTTTCATAGTGAAACAAAATTCAACCATAGCCGGTACTTACAAAATCTAAACCATAGCAAAAATATTGCCCGTAGCAATCGAAAATGTAATTCAGCAGTCAGAGTCAGATGCATCGGCTCCGCGGCCACTCAGCCCTCCCCCGCATCTGTTCACGGTTCGGATCCAAAGACTAATTACGGCCGAGTTTTTACCACCTCACTCTAACATGTTCCCATTGCACCCGTCGGCGAAAAAGTCCAAATGTAACTCCAATGAATTTAAAACCCTCGCATACTGATTCAGTGTCCAATATTCCCTGCAGCCAACCCTCCATCTTCAACGTTCCGCTAAATTGAAACTTAAAAACCAACCACTAAGATTCAAGTTCCTACTCAAACATCCATCTCTGGGAAATTAAACTGCCGCAATCAAGCTATTTTAAACTCTACTGTAAATAATATTAGGTCCAGGTTTATCTTGCTACCGATGAACCATTTTCGAGCTGGTTGAGTCTCAAGATTCGTTCGTACACCTCGAGTTTATAATTACTAATAGGTAACTGTAATTATATCATTTATAGTTTTTAAGTTTCAACATCGCTTATTACTTGTATTTAATACGTAAAGTAAGTTTATGTATTAATTTAAAAATTATGCTATATTCATTACTTTTAATAATAGTTTCTGCCCGGAAGTTCTATTTAAAGCTTCGTAAACAAGCGTCTAAGATATTAATTATCTCAACGTTAAGTGTGGCGCTCAAAATACCGTGTAAAAAAACAACACAAACAAAGATACACGAGTATGTATGATTGAAATATGACAACACTTCTGTGAATCGACATGTAGGATATGCATCGAATGAATACTGAATAATTAAATCGCAATCAAATTCTACAACCTGTTTGGGAATTCCAAAAACCGACGTAACTGGAGTACGATGTAATTGTGCTTGGGAATATATGAGTGGAAAGAATTTCATTTAAAAATAGTAGAGCTAACTTCGGACGATCGCGCGCAGTTTGTTCGCCGCATGTATACCAATTAGCAATGAGATCGCGTTTCACGTACAACTATCTCATTCCTTTTTTACTTCCATTCGATATTAGATTCAAGAAACCCTTCCGGTGCGCTGCTCTGATCTCCTCCTATTCGAATGTTCGCGGAATAAGAGATGAACTTATATTGTAACGAATCGCTCGGTTTTATTTGTAGTTACAATTTCGATACGTACGTTTCTATTCGATTGCAGTATACGTTTCGATAGCTGAGTTTATATTTAGGTAACCGTGTTATTCAGCCGTGTGGATTATTCCCTCGTATGTATGTACGTTGTGTAGCAGCATGCAGGCAGATAACAGTCTCAATTGCAGAGCGGCACTCGTTGGATCGCCTCACCTCGCGCACGCCGAGCCTCGACGAGTTTTTGAATTTTTAAATTACTCATTGTGCGATGGAATGTTGCCAGACGCATTCCCTCGTACGGGCACTGCTCATGCGATCGAATGTGCACCCAAATCCTGAGCCCTACGTCTCATAATACAGCGGCAGTCACGACTGCGTTGTAACGTTTGGAGGCACGTTAGGCGATATGTTCGCAAGCCTAGAACGACGTCCCCTTGAGTGTGATACTAACGAATGTCGTCCTAAATTTTTGATAGATAAAGTCGAAATATCAGTGACGCCCGATTGCACGCTAAGTATAGTATACCTCTCGCAGGCTGTTCAGACCATTCCAGTGCTCTCCCACGTAATCCGTATCTTGAGTCACGTTTGTGATACTGTACCAGTTGCACAGACGGAGTACGAAATTTAGAAAAATTAAACACAGCTTCGGATGCAGGTGCGCAGTAAATACCTGTATACTATTATGCAGCCTGACGTCTGCGAGGTTTGTCGTCTCGTGAGTTAAAGTTTAAGAATATCGTGTGCGAAGATCATTCACCTGGAATGCAACTAGATAAGCGTAACTGTATAGGGTGTTAACAAAGACAGTCGAGACGCTCTCGTAACCAAGAAAGTTATTCCACTTACGGCGACTGAATCCACGACTGCTCAATTGCTCGTATATTCTGAAACTGCTTTGCTTATATGTTATATTGTTGAGATTTAACACGATTTAACTATAAGTTTGTTGTAGTTACTTGGTACTTCCTTTTCAAACACAATTTCTATAAGATTCCAAATGTTATACACGAATGGTTTTAAAACATAATTTACCAGCAAATTTAACAGCGGTGTAAGCAATTTTAATCTTTCAAAATTACAACGCTCGTTGTTAACGACTGCTAACACATCTACAATTTAATATCGTGGTAGGTACCTGTATCACTGCATCTAAACGCAGCCTCTTTAACGCATACACGCTGACCATTGTCTTTCATACAAATAATCGTCGAAGTCATCGACAGAACCCGTTCCACACGGCGGCGTACCGCGTCGTAGAATGTTATTACCTCGGTACCCGGGAAGCGCAGGCGCAACTGCGTGCGAGCGAGACAACCGATGAAGAAAGTTGGGAGAGTGAGAGAGATGGCCGCCGTGGGAGGAACCAAGGGGTCAGCGAAAGTGCATTGCCACGGCCGCAGTGCAGCGCACCCGATGGGAAAAGTTGTTCTCCGTGCGCGTAGAATATCCACCAACATGGGAAATTTTATGGGAAATATCATGATATATGCTTAAACACCGCTATTACAACGGTTTTGATTACCAGACCCACGTGAAACTAGTCCGTCCGTGTTATTTACTTAATAGCTTTAATTTTGTGACTAGTTTCTGAACAGTTCGATAAATCGATACAGGTGTAGTAAATACATCGTTTTGTTTTTTTCGGTCAATGATCATGTGGCAAGTGTTGAGAAATCCAGTTTAGTAATCTCGAACAATTCCAGCTTTACTCACACATGTCTCGGCGGGTTAAAGGAATTTCAAAGCAGCCGAGTTAACGGAGGGGAGTTTAAAATATAAAATAATGTTCTGAAAAATCTTGTTAATTCATAATGAAGGCTGATACACCTCGCATAGAAAGAGCACCCTCGCTCCAGTTTCAATTTAAAGAAAAGGTAAAAATGAAGCGTGTCAAGTGGGGTTCCGTACTCTCGGCCCGAGAGTGGGCCTGTTCCCT
Source organism: Apamea epomidion (assembly GCA_947507525.1). Taxonomy (NCBI): domain Eukaryota; kingdom Metazoa; phylum Arthropoda; class Insecta; order Lepidoptera; family Noctuidae; genus Apamea; species Apamea epomidion. The sequence goes on along the minus strand of OX382228.1, from coordinate 14,634,244 downwards.
GTCTGAAACAAAGGGCGCATTTTTCGACATAACTTCTCCTTCCTTTGAGAACATTCGAATCACCTGAGATTTGCACTCTTGAGGTCGATGATTCGTCTCGTTTGTTTCTGGTTTTCGAATTAAATCAGTTTTATTCTTAGGATTTTATTTTTGGAAACTCTATTGTCTGTCGCAGTTGATTTATTTCACACTAGCTTCTATCCGCGGCTTCGCCCTCGTAGATGTCGAAAATTATCCCACGGATACGTGCTACTGGACAAAAAGTAGCCTATGTCCTTCCCAAGGATGCCATCTATCTCCTTGCCAAATTTTATCGAAATCCGTTCAGTTGGTTAGGCGTGAAATAGTAACGTACAGACAGAGCTACGTTAGAATTTATAATATTAAGTATGGATACCGCTTAGCAGTATAGTGCAGACGATTCCACCACAACAAACGGGCCACATCTCAATATCGATTCGAGTAAAGTTCCAAAACTCATAAGTTGCTTAAGAAGCATTGAAGAGCCTCGCGAGAAGGAACCTAACGTTCAGGTGGGTCTGGATTACATATAAGGTTCTAGTTTAATATGCAACGAATTTAATAGTTAATGTTCGCGACGAAGCAAGCTCGTGTGCTCGCAAATTACTCCACACTTATTCCCTAGAGGGGCTTGTTGTAGATTTATGTTTGTACTTCAACTTGCTGACACAGGTCGGCACTACAGAATCTGATTCGAGCCGTTTTGCATGCATCGCGAGTATAATTGGCGCGGACGAGTGCACGTAATTCTATTTTTCTGTTCGCGGAGGTTCGTGTGTTTTGTTTGGGTGTAACATCGGTCTTTAATTGAGCTTGTAGGTTGAGTAAAAAATTAAAGACGTAACTTCCTAGTTACGTCTTTACTGTCTTACTCAACCTACAAGCTATATACGAGTATATAGCATATTCTCCTGAATATGAAAACAAAAACAAAAGTTCAAAACAGAAATCACAGTCATCTGAACTAATATTATAAAGAGAAAACATTCGATTTTTTGTGTTTGTTTGTCATGTTTTCACGCTAAAATGGCTGAACAGATTTGTATGAAATTTGGCACATGGGTAGATCATGATTCGGATTAGGACATAGGATACTTTTTATCCCAATATTCCCACGGGATCCAGACTTATGTGGGTAAAAAAACCGCGGGGCGCAGTTAGTACACTATAAAAGAAAAAGCTATTTCAGATATCAAGATCATGAAATGATTAGGGTATCTTAGCTACATCATTCGACAAGATAATTATGAGATAAAGATCGAACCCTCTCCAATTATCTATTTAATTTCGTACTAAACGAGCTAAAAGATTTCCTCAAATATTCCATATTTACCGTTTTCCCGTAATTGTATATCGGTTTTATTTTCCCGCTTCATGAAAACCGACACCGCAGACAGGTCTGCACTTTATTATCGCAGCAATATTCAATTTTTACGCCGTAATAACGGGCCACATTATTATATAGGTTGCCTCCTACTAATGTCATTAATCTATAATCCCCTAATCCCAGTAAACACCACAAGCAAACTAAAATACAAAAGTTACTAGCACTGCCCCGCGGTTTCATCCGCATAAGTTTCGATCCCGTAGGAATATCGGGATAAAAAGTATCTTGTGTTAATCCTGGGTATAAACTATCTGTGTGCCAAATTTCATTCAAATCCGTTAATTAGTTTTTGCACGAAAGACGAACAAACCACCATCCATCCATTCATCCTCAAAAACTTTCGCGTTTATAATATTATTAGTAGGATAAATACTTTTGAACATAATTTCTCCATTAAAATATAAATTCATTAAACCTTAGTTGGTAGATTTTAACTTCTTAATGATGATAAAATTGTTGGCAGTATATATTAGGTGCTTTTCTTGAAGTAGGTTGGTTATAGGGGAAGTATTTTTAAGTCGCGTAAAAATTTAATCATGTCTGCTAATTGAATGCGGGCCAGGATAGCTTGAAGCTGTTTTAGGCGGGACCGGTGACTTGAAAACTCATGTTTTAGAAAAGTTTAAATCATGTTTCGGTACTAGAGTGTTTTTCTTTCCCTACTTGTTCGGTAATCAAACATGGTACGAAAATCTGGTTTCATCAGGTTTTCCGCAGATAGGGTGATAATATATCTGTTATGCTGCGACATAGACAATGCTGTATGTCGCAGCATAATGCTGAGATAGGAGCCTTTTGGCCTCGTATAGGACTTTCTGTTTCATTTTTGTTACATTTTTTTTTATTTAACTTAATTTTTTATTTTTGACTGTGTTTAGTTTAGGTTGTGATCTTTTTGTACCAGTCGCAATAAATACTTTTTCTTTCTTTAAGGCCGCTGATTGAAGTATGATGGCTGAGAATTTGTCCTCACTCCTTAATTAATACCTACTTAACGTGTAGGTTTTTTGTATATCGTTCTCACATATAATTATAATTTCAACATTAATATTGTTTGTAACCAATATTTTTGTAACAATATAATTTAAAAGAGTGTCCATGGAGTTTCTTACCCGTTCTTCTCCATAGGTACCGACTACGCAGTGTGTGGCAACTAGCTTCATATTTCGGACTATCCGACTCCTTGAAAATGTAAATGGTTTAATTGAAGTAAATGGTTTGAGTTCTACTAACAAGCATCTGGATTCAGGACAGACGAGCTACAAGAGATGAGCTTGTTTTAGCCTAAAAAATTCTAACCCTAAAAAATCCCTACCAGTACAAGCAAATTAATCTTTATAGCAGAAAAGTTTAAAAAGAATGTGTAAGTATATAAATATATAAGTTGTAAAAAGTTTGCAAACTCCCTAATTTGGGCACAATTAACGACCAATTATGAAATAATTCATCTAACAACAGATTACATATTCTTTGCGAATATTTCTAACAAGTTTTTAATTAAAATTCTTTCACAGAAGCCGAAATAAATCTTAACGGTCTGCTGATAATTTCAATTTCCTATTTGAAAGTCTTCTTGAGCTAAGTATATGGGTATATCCCTTGTTGTTACTTGTTGAGTTTTAAATTAGTCTCTTTCATATTCTTTTGTATCCGTGAAAGCATATATGAATAGCACTAAAAAGGTATATAAACATACTACAATCGGAAACAGCTGAAATAAAACTTCTCCAGTTTATTTCAGAATATCTCCTGAGATTCCGTTACATAAATGTCAAAGTTCTATTAGTAAATAAAGGCAGTACATACATATCCACTTCGTTACAAAATGGTGTCGCCTACTAAGTATGAAAAACCGTCGCATTTTTACAAGCTTTTATTTAGTTTCACCTGTCCCGATGTTTGTCTGTAATCAAATCTTGCAAGTTAAATTTGATCCACTTCCCGGTTACCGATTGCAAAATTATTATGACTTGAAGCTGATCTGATGATGGAACCGGAAGCTGGTCATAGAAACTCGGTAGTTAAACGACACAACCCCGTCGAGTTTGGACTCGTTTGATCCGTTTTGACGAGTACTTTAGTGCTAGATGGTAATCAGGGTCTGATGATGGAGTTGGAAGATGGCCATAGGAACTCGGTAATTAAACGACACAACCCCATCGAGTTTGGGCTCGTATGATTCGTTTTGACGAGTACTTTAGTTCTAGATGGTATCAGGGTCTGATGATGGAGCTGGAAGATGGCCATTGCAACTCAGTAATTAAACGACACAACCCTATCGAGTTTGGGCTCGTATACTTCGTTATGACGAGTACTATGGTGCTAGAGGGTAACCAGGGTCCTATGATGGAGCTGGAACATGGCCATGGGAACTCGGTAATTAAACGACACAACCCCAATCGAATTTGGGCTCGTATGAGTCGTCTTGACGAGTACTTTGGTGCTAGATGGTAGCCAGGGTCTGATGATGTACAGGTAGCTTAAGTGCAGTAAACTCATATAACGGAAAAACACTGCTACGCGCTACGAACTACGCCGTACTCAGTCTCGGATCAAAAATACTAAAAAGTTAAAAATAAGATTAAAAGGAAAAAAAACTTTTTAAAAACAAGCTTTTATTATTTGTTACTAAAAATAACTAAAAAGTTAAAAATAATCTAAACCTGATAAGAAAAATACCATAATATAGGTACCTACTAAATAAAATCGTGTTACATTGTGATTGCAAAAGAAAGATAATGAAGGTGTAATATGCTAAATGTTCTTAATGTTCCATCACAATGTAACGCTTTTATTTAGTAGGTACCTATATTATGGTATTTTTCTTATCAGGTTTAAATTATTTTTAACTTTTTAGTTCTTTTTATTAACAAGTAAGAATTCTATGTAACCTCGGTAGACCACTCAACGCGATTCCTTTCATAACTATGGCAGTTGTCATTCCGGGTGGGCTTTTAAAAAACCTATTCATGTTGACCTCAAGACGACACGGGACTTAATAACTGTGGGCTGGGGGGAGCCGAAAACGGCGGCGAGTGAGGTTCGCATCATCATTACGATTTAATTTCAGGGTAAAGCGGCCGTGACAAAGTCTACCGTGCCATTATTCTGTTCCACCTCACAGGATGTTTAATAAACAAATGACGTGGGGCCTCATAATGACGCCCCGGGTGCTACCTCCTCTCGTCTTTTAGGGCCCATTTTAAAGTTACCGCCATGAGCTATGTATATTTTACGGATGCGATATCGGACAACCTCAATGACACCTTTCAGCGGCGCCGACGCTGATAAAAATTAACACTGAGTTATATTTTTGTCTCGACATTTTAACACTGACATTTCGTTGCTATCTTGCCTACATGTTGACACATAAATTCTCCTCGAACATTTTTGTGTAAAAGACTTGTAGCTTTTTTTATTCAGCGTCCCTCAAACTCCAAATTCGAATAATTACTCCAAAGATTTTGTTCCCTTGGAGCTGTAAAATCGCGAATGGAGATAACAAGCGCTTTGCCCGTTCCACAATTCCCCTCTTACTAATTTATTCGTGGAAGTTCTTGTCGTTATAGTCGTATCTAACATCATTCGTGGGCTTATACTTTATCCGTTTAATACCCCCGGCATATGGGATCGAGCTATATAATTTACTTGAGAAATTATCAATCTACTTCTGGGAGTTATCATCCGTGTATATTGTTACAAGAATTAAACAGGATTACAAGTTTTTCTGTTGTATTGTTCATTGTTCCCTAATTTACATTGTTCCCGAATTTCACACGACTTCGACGGTGAATCGATTTCCGCTGTAAAATAAAAATCGATTTCAATCTCACGGGGTGTCAGTAATTGTCATAAGTCATAACATATATTGTTTACATTATTTACAAATGGGTTCGATGCTTTCACAAACATTAGCACCTGTCACCGTGTCGCTGTCTTAATGACAGTATTTATAAGAAAAACTCGGCCGAACACGAAAATACAATTTGGTAAAAGGTAGAAGTTGTCACAGTAACGCGAGTGAAACATTAGGCGGGCGGGGCGTCACGTGACACCAGACCGCCCTTCGCGCTTTGCCTACGATACACCACAAATTACTGAAAAACAATGCTCACCTAATGTGTATCTTTACGTTCCGAGAACTGTGTTCAAATATTCAAGTCACACACACGTGTAATTATCGTGTTTGGACGTTATTACTGATTTTTGTTTTCGTATAAGTGTGCTTTCTAATGTTAGCTTTACAATATTTATTATTTAACTTGCGAGTTGGTTTTACTACTGGCGAACCGTCACCATTACGTGACTATAGAGTAGGTACTATTCTAGAAATAGACTGTTTAAAATGAACCCGAAATATCAAAGTCAAATTATGACACAATCGTAGTTTCACAATTTCAGTTATAATTTTAGATCTTGCGTCCATTAGTTATCAATTTGGCTTAACGTCGCGTGGCGACTCTAATCTAGCATCGATAAAAAAGGCGATTAAACCAACAAAGGATTAATATATGACGAACTCTGCCCACGGGGCCCATGGCCAGCAAATCGTAGCCATCCCCACAAATTTACCCACAACAAACCACCTCGTGAGAGCCGGAACGAAGATTAATCGCCGGTATACAGGATTACGGTAGTTGCGGTGGACTCACGTACCTATAACTGTTCACAGTAAAGCTATTATAACCCCTAACAGTTACAACTCTAAGCTGAAATTCCCATGATGCATCTCACCACAAAATCTAGGCCCAAAAGCATTCGTTCCTTAAACTTCTCTATTTAACAGCGTTATTTCATTATAGTTTAATGTTAGGCAAAGGTTCTTTAATATATCACCTAATTTTGTAGCAACATCATCATTTACTCTTGTGATAAATCGTGTAAATTATTTGAAGGAACTTTTGGTACATCGCTTTAGCTACACTTTCCGGCCATTAAGGGAAACAAATGAGAATAATGCCTACCTAGGTATAATTCAAAGTACGAAAACTATTTGGTCTAGGACATCATAAATCGAAAGCCTAAGAGATCGTCTTTTCAGAGCCACAATAAAAAGTTTAAGACATCATCTGACGAAAATCTATAAAATCAAGGAAAACGAGCAGTTCTACGAATATGTCACAAGCAAGGGGAACGTTCGAAAAAAAATAACAAAGCATCGGAGAAGAGGTCCGGATCTCATTTAGACAAATCGCTCGTAGCGGTCAGGTCAGATACCAATAACAAGGGGCCACACGTGCTATTGTACTCCATGTCGTCATTAGGCCGCTTCCGTATAACTTAACAACTTTATCTTTGCAGTATAACCCCACCCTTATTACAATAGTATACAGCATAAATTTGAATGTACCGTATAAATTTGGGAGAGTAAGCCTGGAGTCCCAATAACGGACGTCGGAGGGACCGACGACGGATCCGATACAACGGCGTCGATTTCTCTTCCCAATAAATTGTTGCTCTTTGTATATTTACTATCTATATTGTTGGAATAATTACTACTAGTCATTATAGTTATTATGATATACTGGAACACTTAACATTAAAATCCTTTTCAATTGAACGGGGTAGTTTCAAGTAATTTGATTATTAGTTTATATTGTAACTTAATTTCGACTTCTTTTGTTTTTTACTGCACAAGTTTAAATCTTAACGTATAATTAGATGTTGAATTTTAAAATACGGTAGCATCCAGTCTTATATTCCAGTCGGGACTATTTAATTCCGTATTAAAACACACGACGGCACTGTTCTACAGCAAAGCAAACGACGACTGGTAACGTTTTAAGTCAATTATCCCACAGACTACAAATCTGCAGAACTAACATACATTTTTGTACTTAAAAATCTTATAGTTTAGTAGAAAAACATTTTTAACACAACGTTTCTTTAGTTATGTTTCAGTCTCAATCAAATTCGAGATCCATTTGTGAATTTCATTGCACTCGAAACTATCTTCATTTAATGACATCAAAAAGCAATTATTAGCCAAGTTTGCATACAAATCTCCTGTCGAGACGCTATAACGAAACGTAATATAATCCTGGGTGACTACTTACTTAATTCAGCAGCTTCCATAATAAAACACGCGACAGACTATCTCGAGAGTAGCGCAAACTCGGACTTGTTGCATTTAAGTTAATTAATCCAGGGGCTAGATCAGATAAAGTCTGACTCGAAGGACCAACCTCTCAGACAGCCTTATGCCGTCCCGCACCACATTATGTTTGTGGAAAACATGCCCCTTACTAACTTCGGATCGCTATGAAGTTTAGACGTATGAAGTAGCTATTTCTAGAAATCCTCTAACATTAGTTTGTGAGCTAGCTCGGATTGAATGTACTCTGTACAAAGCTTGAGTTAATTAATTTATTTTCTAACTCTTATATGAAAAATGTTTTGAACTTTGCCATGATTAGGTAAATTTCAAAGAAGTACTCTACAAGAACAGAACTTTCCAATTAAAGCTTATAAATTATTGATCATATTTTAATGCAAGTTACCAGGGAAAGTTATAGAATACAGTATGGCAGCTAACCAAAACAATTACTATTTCGTAGCGAATTTTTCTCGAAATACCTTATTGGAACCGATCTGATTCCAGAATAATATTTGTCGACCACAAACAATGTGTTGCCTTTCTTTTTTGAGGTAAAAGCAATCTAAGGATAAATATTATATCAGTTTACGGCAATCGGTCAAAGTTTCTTTCATGATTTAGGAAATGGGACCTTTATAGTTTTAGTAGATGGCGGCGAAAAAATTATTTCTTCTCAATTTCGAGTATACCTATCAGCGATTTCGGTGATAGAAAAAGTTTTTGTCACAGCCTATCTACGTGAAAATGAATGTTTAACGACACCGGTGTTACTTTATAGGGTTTTTTACTGTGCAGTATTTTAAAGGAAACTCTTTAGATGATTTACGATTAAAGGTTTTTATTTATTTCTTTGAAAGCTGCTAAAAATCCGTCGATATCCATCGAGATTTTATTTTATATCAAACTCAAAGTTGTAAATAAATTATAAGGTTTATTGTCTTTAAATATTGACATAATTTAAAAGCTAATACTCTTAAAATAATAATATGTACTAGTATATTTTAATTTATATATTTTATAATTAAGTGTATAAATAATCAGGTGAACGTAATACTGCGAATTGCCCACTTAAAAAAAAAACCTGTGTCTATTAGGATTTCGTTTAAATATGTATATCAAAAATATGTCGGTAAATTGAAATCAACGCGCCATTTGGTACCAAAAGAGGATTTAATCCCCAAATTTCACTCCGAGGTGACTGTACCAGAGGGAGCTGAGTGCGTGCGAAGCAGCTTAATCCCTTCTTAGCTGAGTCAAGGAATTGGGAGCTCATACAAACTGCCTCTCGATTCTGTGAGCCTAGTATATCGGTACAATTATGTGACTGAAATATTGCTGATTGATTTTTAAATGTGGGTAGACTAATCTGCTACCTACTATTCGGTAGACTAATGTTATGAGGTTTCATCTTTGATTTGGTATCTTTAATAGTTATTAATCTAATTTTATTGAATCATTACGTTACGTGAATCATGATGCAATAATTTTATACGTTTTTTGTACGAGATGTTTCGTACAAAGTAGGTTTCTTGGAATTTGTAATATCAATGAGCATTTAATTTCCCGATTTCGGTTCCCAGAAGGTTCCCAGAACAATTATTACATGTGGTTAATGCTCTCAAAAAAGAGTTTACTTCATAAAATAAATGCTACGGAAAATATCATCAATAGCTCAAATTACTCTCTAAAAATTAAATTCAAATTACCAAAAATAAAACCCTGAAATTCAACCTCCACGTTTAGATTATGGAAATTTCGCGTGAAATTTTGCAAACAAAGGGCCAGATAATAATTGCTTGTGTAATGTTGTCTGGGCATGGTATAATAATATCGAGGTCATTCTGCTAACGTGGAATTACAAATACAGAAGGTTAGCTCATATACAGGGCGAAAACAGGCGCAGGCACACGGACGCGTATAGCGTGTACAAGAATCTCCTGCCGTGTGGCCACAATCGGAACTAACGCCGCCATTTTGTTTTTAGGGTTCCGTATCTTAAAAGGAAAAAAACGGAACCCTTACCTAGACTAGAAACTACGGAACCCTTCATTGTGCGAGGTTTGTCACGCACTTGGCCAGTTTTATCAACACAATACGAACAATGGCACAAATGTTTACCAACAACGCCTCCCTATCAACATCATTCAAATGCCAAAAGATCCTTTAACAATCACAATGATCTTTACTCTCGTTGCAATAAGGTTGCTGTTGGGTTGCTGCCACTGACAAGTCTGTCAAAATCACAGTTTTCCATATACTCGTCACAATAAGGTTGCTTTGGATTGCAGGGATAAAATAACTATGAACGGACTGGTCGGAGAAATATCCCGAACAAATGACAGTCGCGAGTGCGCTTGCACTCGCTGTACGTGTAACCTGTCGACGTGTGCGTGCGTTTTAGGCTCTTTGTATGGAACTGACCTTCTGCACCTATCTATTTTGTGGTAAAATGAACAAGTGAAATTAAGTCTGGAGGCTATTTTCAGGAAAACGAAGTTCTTGCCTTCATTGTCTGATAAGTTGTTTACCTCTAGAGGAATCTTCGATTTGGTGATTCGGATGGTAATGACTGGAAGGTATTTTAAATTAGTGCCTTGATGGGAGCCTACCAAGGGTTTCAGCTAAACGTAATCTGGGCCACTTCTCAGGGTTAGAATTTCGTAAGCGTCCTTGCCTTCATTTGCCCCTTAGTATGAAAACGTGTCTGTAATTTGCTAGAAGCATCATCAAAAACATCGGTTTCGTGTTTCTTTCCCTTCGGGGGGAACCGACCTAAACACTAATAATTAGCATAATTGGGAAAAACTAAATTTTTATAAGCCTAGGGTAATTTAGGAACAATCACAAAAAAAAAAAAAATATCAAAATAAATATTAAAATATCTTTATACAATTAAAAATCACACATCTCCAATTTATCTCTTTCTCTGGAAATACAACATAGGAGTACAGAAAAAGTTTCGATCCTTTGAATTAGATTGTAGGAACAATCCCAAGCCGTAAATAATTCATGAACCATAATCAATCATGGTTAAACAAAGCGAACCGTAGTTCACTTTGTTGTTTACCCTGTTTAAAAATGCACACCAGTACGAGTTTGTGGCCCTTAAGTAAAGTTCAAATGTTAGTACAGGGGAATTAAACTCAACTTCTAATTTATACCTACCCATACGAGAATATTAAGGGCGAGATGGTTCAGATATGTGACGTCATGAAACGTACCACCGCGTGACGTATGTGAAGTAATTAGCATGCGCAAGATAGGCCAGTACGGATAACATAATTAGTGTTCCCGTATGTTTAAACTTATTAAGTGTCCTATAACAAAGTTTCGAAGTGTATTGTGATTTGATAATGGAAATTGCCAGCATGTAGGTCAGAGCGAACGTTCAGAGTATTTAGGAAAATAAAACAAAGCATTTTGCGATACTAGAATTATGTAGATTGGTTTGAAAGTTATTTTTTAATTCACGAAAAACCCGACAAAAACGGACTCGAAAAAATAACACAAAAGCAACAACCGCAAACTATTCAGCACCTAAATTTTTCATTTAAAAAACACTTCTATAGTACACAAAATGTTCTAACAAAAAGTATCCAGCCTCCCAATTAACACAATCCAACTTTGTCGCGACGGTTTCAAGATAAAACTAGGAAAAAAGTAATGGATTGAAGTCAAACTTGCCGTGAAAAATTTTAGTCAATGGGGGAGATAATTTACTCGGAGCAAGGAGAGAAGTGTTTTATAATATTTCTGTGAAAAAATGTCCGCGGGCTGAAGATCTCCAATCGGGCAGAGTTACCGCTGTAATTTTGCGTTGAATATTTATTAGCCGAACTGAAAACAATGACCGTATTGAAATTCAATGTTCAAATTGAATGACATGTTTGCGTTTCCGAAATACGCGTTTTATAAACTTTGTTACCGCACACTTGCAACTCGCATAAAGGATATTATTTAAACATGAACATCGTCATTGTTATGTAAGAACCCCAAATTATTTTCAGGCAAGACCGGTCCCATTTTGAATGAGAAAGCTTTTAAAATTCAATTAATTCTTATTAAAGTAAAAATATTTTTTCTGTTTTTTTATGTGACAAAATTTATCACCGTAAGTGGGTGAAAAGAGTGGCGCCAAATGTAAGGTCCATTTTACAAAAATAAAAATTTACCATAAAAACCAGCGAAACAAGTTTATCACTACGCGCCAACTCCTGTTAAAACAGCTCAATTAAATCTTGAACACCAACAGTTATTCTCCAGAAAACTATAACCTCTTTTATCTACAAAAATAGCTGTGCTAGTTGCAATTATAAGTCTGTTAAACTCACTTAATAATAATCCCGCGGGCAAAAGTACTGGAACCTCGTAAAGCGCGATATTTAAATTCGTCGCTGAGGCAACTTTGCCGCCGGCGACAATTCAATTACAAGTAATAGCCTCTGATTCATGTTTGTATTGCTAATTAGTCGCCGGCTCAAGTTTTGTCACTCCTCACTTAGTGCCGCGTTCCCACCCAATGTACTCGCTGTTCTCTTAAATAGATTGTTCTTTGTCGACTGCGGTTGAACGTTAAACAACGTCCGCTTTTGTTTGCCCACAAATTAAAGCACGTCTTTTCATCTCGTATTAAACTTAGCTGTATTAAATCTACCCCCCCTCTCTCTCTATATGGAAATGATTCATCATGCCTCCAAGCTCGACAACGCAATGACCGATCGACCTAAAAAAACACGTAAAAATGTTTTTATTGATCCCATCCATAGTTATCAGATAGTTGGAAACGGGTTCGGGGTAACAATGGATTGTAAGGATAAGTTTATTCAACAAGCGAATTTCCTTGTGGTAGTTGGGACAAGAAGGAAAACCACAAATCGACAAAATATCAAAGGGTTGGTGAGAGGTAACTTTGTGAAAACACGGTGGGTGAAAGTTATGTAAGTCGTAGCGGACCTTAACAGAAATAAGCATTTGGACCAATACAAGAAAACTTGTAAATCCTGTGGTGGGACCGCAAGGTACACGCGACCCGGGTATTAGGGGCTCAGCGCGACCGCCGTTCTTGCTGTCCTGTAAATAGCCTTAGTTAACGTACAGGTACAGGTTAACAAGATTGTTTTGTGTGTTCTCTAGTTCCGTATGTACTTGTCCTTTAAATATTTCTTGCTTCTTCAATTTCTGAGTAGTGGTAATTTTCGTTTATCAGTTCTTAGTAATTCAATAGCAGATATCAATGACATAGCTGAAATTTGTTTTCGTATACCTACTAAGAAAAGTCTTCCAGATTCCTTAAAGGTGTCAAAACCGTGTGACACCTTTAACCTTTAACCGTGTGTGTGCTCCTTTTTTACTGTTTGTGTTTCCTGTGCGTATCCCAAATAAAAATTTTTTTTTGCTTTCTTTTTTTGTTTCAAAACATTTCACTAATTATTTCCTTCTCAATAAAAATTCTCTAAATAAAATATGTATTCCCACCACAAATCACTCCAATAGCTCACAAGTGCTTTTAATCAAATTATAACCTATCTTGAAGGCCGTTGAGTACGTCCGATAAAACAATGCCGCGTGCAGGTGAAGGGCCCTCGATAGCCTGGCGGGTAATAGAGGGAGCCAAAGAGTATAGTGATGGGTTATTGTTACTGTTATTAATAGTCTCATTTATCTGTTGAATTATTATTAATGATCGATCGATGGGTGATGCTTTTTAAAGGAACAACCGTGGAGTTTCATGGTGGTTCTTCTCCATAGAGAACGACCAATTGGGACCGTGTATAAGCTTCTGACGTTTCACAAGTGCCCATGTGGGTTTATGTGAAATAAAATATTTTGATTTGGATGTAGAAAAGTGGAAAGCTTTTAAAATGTCCCAGGATAATCAGCCTTGTGCCAGTGGGCCGTAATCCACCACGCGGGCCCACTGCAGGTGATAGATGTCACATGTCTTCGAATGTTTGGTACTGGGACATGTTGGTTTCCTCACGATGTTTACCTTCACTGTTTTGAGAGTAGTGGTGATAAGATAATTTACACAAAGTAGAACCCCCCACCCCTGTCAGGATTCGAACTTACGACCTACAACTCGTTTATCGCAGCCGTTACCACTGGGCCACCAAACTCCCAGCACTGCTACCACGGTGTATTCGAAATGTCCTAAAGTAGGTAATATCCGAAAAAGATCACCTCGTCAATATTAAGGAATAAGAACGAGCTGAGGAAATACAATATTCAGGAATACGAATACTTAAAAGATTTCCATACTCTTTCCTCTCACCGATTTATTTTCTCTTAGCTGTAACTCACAAGCCCGTCAAACATAAATGAGCACTTTTCGAGTCAATTGGAAACCTTATTATTCCTTTGAGTTCAAGATTAAATATAAATAAACACCTTGACAAATCTCTGCATCTCACAAAAATAAATACGCGTATAGAACTGCGCTCAGTAAAGAAATCGACACACAACAAACTCAATATGATACAACATCTATCTGCTAGTGCTTTACTCTCGCAAGAGGTACGAGGAATCACAGATACACACTCATAGTTGGTACTATTGTATTGGCAAGCGAGCGGGCCGCAACGACCTGTTGCTTCGAACTATTTTATTAGCGTGAGTGTGTCGGCGGCCCATTCTTTACGGCTCTTTTGTTGGCGTGCCGTTTAGTCCCACATTGTGCTAGCGCCGACGTGATTGGTCGAGTTTATAACGCAAACACCAGGCATATTTTCCATTTGTGCCACCCTATCCAGTTCTGCTTAAATTCTCAGTTGTGCTGATTTGATTGTGTAATAATTTGGGTCGTTGTTGTCGTGAGTTTGGGATAAAATTTAAAGTTCTCGCCTTGGGTGGGATTTTGCAGTTGTAATAATGTTCTGTGAAATCTTTAGGGCCTCAAGTGCAAAGTGCTTAGTTTGAACTTTCATTTAGGTGGAGACTCTTAATTGCTTTAGGCTGGCCTTTCTTAGAGTGAAAACTTGGTGTATAAGAAGCTGTAACAATCGATACAAAAAAACGATGAAATGGTCCGCGAAAATGCAAATGCTCGTGTACGTAGTCCTAACAAAACTGCATTGTTCAGGCGCCTCCCGTATGTCAAGATTGTCATCCGGATAGACGCCAATGCGGCCCCCTGCATAAATTGAAGGCTTCGCAGCCGCAACGCTGCCGGGAATTTCCCTCAGGGTTTTCAACACAGAAAAAAAACTGGATTCATCTCCCACTTCCAATACTTCATCTATAATTCAATATTCGCTATCACCTCCGATGACTATTTACAATGGTGATTTACGCGACTAATTCACCGTATGTACCTACACTTGAATGAATAATGGCTGATTTTCATTCGTATATAAAAATTCAGCAGCAATCTCGGCCGTAATGTGCTTGTATAAAAGCATGTAAAGCATGCGTCGAAACTTAGGTAAATTTGCATCTAAATTAGAAATCTAGCTCTGACAAAAAGTAAATAAAAGCAGAATTAGTCCGACTGTGACTTTTCCTAAAGGATTTTTTTAAGCGCTGGGCGATTAATTAAGCAAATAATACGGTACAGTCGTATTCAAAGTGAATCATTTATATTTATTCAAAAATAACTTAAAAGTCCAACAAATTAATAATGAATGATACAACACTAAAAGGTGTTACAACACTTCATAAATCAATATTACAATAGCAAATGAGGTGATTTTCTTATTTGTAAAAAATCTGAAATCGAGTGAGGTTACCACTAGACAATCTTGTAACTTTATATTAAGTTAGGAAATCGTTTAAAGACTACCACGGAGCTCAGACGTCGGGTATCGATGCTTTCTTATTTAAGCCAACTTTCCGGACTTAGAATTCAATAAAGCGGCCAACGGAATTTACTTCTCTTTGACTAAATAGCTTAAAAGATTAATTAAGATAAACTTTCAGCGGATACGGTTAATGTTGTAGCGTAAACATTTTAATTTTGCTCGAAATAAGTTTGTGCATTAGGATTGAAAAAGTTGTCAGTTCATAAACAAGCTTCATTTAAAATTTGCAGGAACATCTCTAGCGTGATACTAATTTTTGTTGAAAAAAAAAGTGCTTACTGAGTTAAAGTTGTTTTGTGCCAATGAAAATACTGAGTCAAAGTAACTTACTAGATATTTTTCTTATTTAATTTTGAGAGAGGACTTTATCAAACGTTCAGTTTCCGGTAAATAAATTAAACACCTGTATACAGACGGGTGGCGTGTTAACAAACACGTTAAATATGGGTAGGTTTACCGTGATAATGAATTAAAATTGAGTCACTCAACAATGTTTGTCTATCAACTATCTCTGCTTGCTTCGTTTTTTTTATTTAACTTATTTTTCCCACACCTGGGCAAAAGCTCTCCGGCCAATAGGTCAAGAACGAGCTTACTCTCTAAATCCGGAAAACGATATTATTAACTAGAAATGAAATAATAAACATTAAAAAAAATGCCTACATAGGTACCAGAAGTAAACTTACTCCATAAATCCGGAAAACGATATTATTAACTAAAAATGAAGAAACAATAAAAATAACTGCCTACATGCTCATGTAGGCAATTATTTTTTATTGTTTTTTTTTTACTAGACATAAACTGAATCCCTGAATCCGGAAAACTACAATATTATCTTAAAATGAAGAGACAGTAAAAAAATTACTACATTGTAAAAAACCCTTTCCTCGCCAACCTATTACCGCCGCCTAATCCTTATTCTCATTAGACCTCGATTAGTGTGGATTTGTGCAAAGTGCAATACGTTAGTGCACATTGCACGATTGCATTGTCATCGCATTTCAGTCGTGCGAACGTGACCCCATCTCCTCGTAATCCTTGGACACCTGCTTTTCAAATCTTCATTTCCTCTGTGGCAACATTTATTTGATGAAAGCTGTTATGTTATATTACGTGTTATGACGTTATCTGGTTTTAAGTGAAATTGGATAGACTTACTGAAATGGTACAACCGGAACAGTATCTTTGTGTGTGTATTTTTTAATAGATTTCATTTTAGAAACGATCACAGATAATCTGCTATGAATAGATACACAAGTACCTACCTAGTCTTAGAAAGCTTAAGCTCCTGTTAACATAATTCATATTTACAACTTCTAATTGTAAAAACTGAATTATAAGCCGCGCTATGCTGATGCACATTTTAATTGCGGATTAGAGACAAAAACACCGCTGAATTGCAGCACTATCTTCAATTAACATGATATAAATGCATCACAAGTGCACACTGAACAAAAACACAAAACCCAGCGGTCCGTTGAAAATATTTACCAGAGTTATAAATAGGGGCTTTCATCCGATGAAAAAACGTGGCGTTGCACGCCAAATCGCGTGACGTCGGGATGAGCGAACGCATCGATCGTGACGGAGGAACGTAATCATTTTCGAGTTACTAGGTCTAGGTGAAAATCGCTAAGTGGGACATTTTTAGAGCGACGCGTCCGTGCGCTGCGTTTTAAGTTTGAACGTTTTTTTATTGTGGTTTCGGGTTTAATTTTTAGGTAGCTTTTATTATTTCTGAGAAAGGTATAGGAACGCTATGATATAAGAAAATAGAGAGGGTTTGCATGCTTCTCGTGTGTTAGTTGAAGATGATATTTAGTAGAACTAATATGAAATTAATAATCAAAATAAATAATGTTTATAATATTCGCAGTTTTAAACCGTGTACTTAATTATTTATTAAGTGTATAGTGGGTGCAAACATGGGCTTAGTGCTCTAAGGAATTAACTAAAAACCGAAGTTTAAAATAAATGCCATCAATCAAAACTGTCCGTACTAATACAATTAATTACAACACAGATTAAACGTTAAGATAATTCATTAGAGTAATTCAGCGTTCATTTCTAGGGAAGTAAACGGTGGACAAGTGAAATGTAATCAAAGGGTACAAATGCCTATCTGCCAACAATCTAACTGACGTTTGCTTGGAACTCTTGTTTAATTAAACAAACACATTTTGATCTGTTAACCCTTTACGCGTTCAGGTTATCAATTGAATGTGTTGAGGGTAACGATTGTGTGGATGTGATGATAGAAACATTTATTAACTTGGCTTTGTTAAGATTTACTAGGTACCAGCTGACCCGACAGACGTTGTCCTGTACAAATTTCATTAATTCATACTAAAATCTCATTGAAATTTCTTTGGGAAACTTTTCTAATTTTTCTTCGCATAAAAACCTAATTCGGACTATTACGAACATTTTTAAATAAATAATTGTCATATCGGTCCAGCCGTTCTCAAGACTAGTGATGCGCTTACCAACGAATAGAATTTTATTTTTATTTTTTTAGATTTTTCGTTCATAAGGTCTACATTTTTGTTCGATCTTAGGAAAAATACTAGCCATATTTCAACCAACAAAGACAAAATACAAAAAACAAACACAACAAAACAAAAAACAAATCGGACAATTCTTTGACAAGATTGTCAAAGATTTTTCCGCTAAACGTGTTTGTTACAACATTCCTTAGGACCATGAAATACCTCGATAATAATAAATGTAACTGTAAATATATTTAGAGCGAAGATTTATATACAGATGTGAGTACGGAACTAAACTCTTTCAAAGTCAAAGCAAAGTAAAATCATTAATTTCAAGTAAGCCATTAAAAAAAGAACTTGAACGTCAAAAGACACGTTCACAAGAAAATATAGAATTGATTCTAGATGCCTCTCCCAAAACATATGGGTATGAAAGAAGAAAAGTTTCTAATCCTGATTCGCAAATCAAATATGAACTACTAGCTGCGCCCCGCGGTTTCACCCGCATAAGTTTCGATCTCGTGGGAATATCGGGATAAAAAATATCCTATACCTTTTTTTTTTTTTTTTTGAGGATTGGAAATCATCAAATGATCCCTCCCGCTCTGGGTGGAGCAGAAGGGAGTGTCAGACTCTTACTGACTAAAACCCACCCGTGTTCCTTCCTTAGCCCTTTATGTACCAGGGCAGCGGTAACCCTTTCGGACGATCCCGCTACCCCGGCAGGCTTCGGCCCTGTCGGGCCCCGTCAACTACGCTGACATCTCTCTGAGGCGCACGTGGAACACATACGCGCCGTCCGGCACGGGCCTGGTCCTGATCGGACGGAGAGCTACCCATTGCTCTCCACCCGCAGGCCCGCGCCTACGGTGGCCGGGAGTCGTCGCGCGGCTCCCGACGCCCGGAGCGTCTCCCTCGGCGGCTGAGGCGTGAGGATCTCTCCCTCGCCCATCCCGCCACCTCCTTCGCTAGCATGACTGCTTCGCAGAAGGAGGTGACCGCCTCCCACTCCCTCTCGCCCCGGACCATGGCTTGCACCAGGGCCGGACGCGAGAGGTCGCCGCCACTGCCGATCGCCTCTACGAGGACACGGCGGTGCTCTGCCCAAGCGGGGCAGACCTCCACCGTGTGCTCCACCGTGTCCTCGGGGCGATCCTCGCAGTGATGACACCCGGGCGTCTCCTCCCGCCTGATTATGTGCAGGAACCTCCCGAAACATCCGTGTCCGGAGAGGACCTGCGTCAGGCGGTAGGTGAGAGCGCCGTGACGCCTCTCTAGCCACTCCTCAAAGAGGGGTCTTACCGCCGCTATCGTGGCGTGCCCTGCGCTGGGTTGCGATAGTCGCGCCTTCCATTCCACCATGAGACCGCGCCGGAAGTCCGTCCGCTCCGCAGCGATTTGCCGCGGGTGCAGAGTTTCCCCCCGACGTAGTGCCTCCGCGCGCCAGTCATACAGGCGCGCGAGGACTATCGCCTCCAGATCCCATGGTGGCAGTCCGGCAAGGAGGCTTGCTGCCTCGCGCGAGATCGTGCGATACCCCCGGATTAGACTTACGGCTACCACCTTTTGGGGCGCGTTCAGGTAGTGTGCGGCTCGAAGCCGCAGTGAACGCGCCCATACCGGGGCCCCATAAAGGGCCATGGACCGCACGACCCCCGCGTAAAGCCTCCGGCAGGAGGCGTTTGGCCCCCTAAGGTTGGGCAGGAGCCGCTTTAAGGCGGCCCCGGCCCGTTCCAGTTTGGGGGCCAAACGTCGGAAATGCTCGACGAAGTTCCACCGGATATCCTATACCTTAATTCTGGTTATAAACTGTGTGCCAAATTTCATCCAAATCCGTTAAGAAGTTTTGGCGTGAAAGAGTAACAAATATCCATACATTCATTCATCCATCCATACAAACTTTCGCGTATATAATATTAGTAGGAGTGGGATACCTACTAACTAAACACACAACTACACTGTACCTTTTTCAACATTACCTACATTCTTCAAAGTAACGTTACATCTTGTATCAATTAAACGTTAAAGTTAAGCATCGGATAGGCATGCGCGTCGAATAGCCCATCCGAGTGGACGATTCGGAGGAAATGGCGCAGAAAATTGCGCGCCGCCTCACGTGGACGCAATATCCTACGACGGCTACCAATTATGCAGATTATGTCGCCGACGATACACTTATTACAAACGTTACTTAACTGTACTTTGATCAAGTTGATGTATGGACGGGGATGAGGGTCCCGGCGGTGTGACTACGGCCTGTTTGTGTTTGAGATGGAAAATGTTTAGGTTGAAAAGTAAACGTTAGATTTTATGTAATTAGGTGGTTTTGAAAAGTAAACGTTAGTTAGTGTGCTTGTCATTTTTTAGTTGGACAATGCTACGTTGCCTTGTATTGATTCCCTACAATTTACGGTCTATGAAGGAATTTTAGCAAAATTACAGAGAATATGTGTTAGAATATTACACTTACTTATAATAATCAATTTCTTTAAGCTTACCTTTTGAGGAAGCACTGCAATACGGAAAATTATAAAAAAAATATAAATAACATTGATAAGTTTACTTCAGGACTTCCTTCTTAAAGTTAATGACTGGTATTTGGTTAATAAAATCAATGTTGCACGTTTTTAACATACCTAAGTCTTTTTAAGGAAATTCATACAAAACGACTGGTTGGCACTTCCCATGACCCAAGGACTGGCATTTACCTTGGCCAGAGGTTAAGCATTGCCATACAACGTGGCACCAGTCTCTTGGGTACATTGCCAGTCGACAGCGATGCGGATGAATTTTTCGACGCTATGTTTTAGTTGTGCATAGTTTTATTTAAGTTAGGATATAATTTTGTTATTTTAGTGTTAGCTTGTAAATTGCAATTGTTGTGTATTTGTGAATAAATATACACATACCTATAGGTCACCCACATTTCGCCAGTTATGTTTAAGCCTGTGTAGTAGGGAGCGAGCCCATTGCCATCAACCACGACCACCATCAGCACGATTTTATTGATTCAATAGCAGCGCCCCGCGGTTTCACCCCCATAAGTGTAGATTCCGTGAGAATATCGAGATAAAAAGTATCCTATGTGTCATTCTGATATATAAGCTATAGTACTGTAAAGTTTCATCAAAATCCGTTTAGTCGTTTTTGCGTGAAAGAGTAACAAACATTCATCCATCCATCCATCCTCACAAACTTTGGCGTTTATAGTTTTTATTAGACAGTTGACAATACGTGACGCACAAAAACGGCGGAATATCACAGCTCACAAGTAACAACACTAAACAATAAAGCAAATTACTGAAACATTATTCATCAACGGTAAAGACTTAAAAGAACCACTTCTCAGACATGCAGGTTGTAAAAATGTAGATGATAGCAACACGTGGACCACGGGAAGATGTTTAGTGCACGTGCATATGTGAGTCGAGGGCAATCTGCATAATGAGAAGTCAGAGGTTATTGTGTGGATCGGACCAAGTCGGCAATTTCCCGTCTCGATTGTTATAGAGACTGGGAACGCACACATTGATTCCTATAGCCCTAGCCGGTTTATTTCTAGACTAGCAGCGCCCCGCGGTTTCACCCGCGGTTTCATATGTTAATCCTGGTTATAAACCATCTGTGTGCCAAATTTCATCCATATCCGCCCAGCCCTTTGAGGGTGAAGAAGTAACAAACAAACATACAAACACACACACACACACTCAGAAACTTTCGCCTTTATAATATTAGTGTGATACACATGCGAAGTGAAGGTAAGCTAGGGACACCTCTGTTGGACGTTTTTGAGATAGGCAAAGTTGTATCTTAATAGCAACATTGCCCAATAAATCCTACCAATATTATAAACGTGAAAGTTTGTACGGATGCATGAATGGATGTTTGTTACTCTTTTACGCAAAAACTACTAAACGGATTTGGATGACATTTGGCACACAGATGGTTTATAACGAGGATTAACATATAGGATACTTTTTATCCCGATATTCCTACGGGGTCGAAACTTATGCGGGTGAAACCGCGGGGCGCAGCTTTTAATTCATAATTTTTATTGGTTTACTTAAATGACTAACTAACTATACAAATAAGTACAAAAACAAAAGGATACTTCGGCATCGAAGTACTCATCCGCATCGCTGTCACTCATCACACTAGCAGCAACTCCTAATTCTTTGGAAAAATAATAAAACATTAAATTACTTTAGTTCAAAATTAATATTTGAGATGATTTCGTTAGTCAATTTAAAACATAGTTATTAAATAGGCTACGTGAATTTCTTGCATTTTCGGGACAAACAATTTAGTTCTTCACTTTCCAACAAAAAATAGAGCTTAAATCTATTTAAACGCGATAAACTGTGATACAGATGTTAGCGTTACATAGCTGACTCTAGTCACGTGCTTCCTCCTCCCCAAACGCTCACATTTAAAGATTGCCCACTACAGGAGCCAAGGCGTTAGGTTTACGGGCCCTACGATCCGCGACTGTATATCTCTAAATAATATCATAGCCCGCATTATAGTGTTCCGTTATTTAGGAACCTTGGGGAACAAAACGTATATTTAAAGTTACATTACACTCATATTAGTATGAAAGTTAATATTCGATTTCGGTCCTAATGACACGACCCATTACAGTTCTCGACTCACCTCGTGTAAATCAAGACCTTGAGTCGTAACTTCGACCTTTTCTTTTTTAAATCCGTTCTGTGTAAATAAATAATGGGTTGCGGACATCTTTATTTCACGACACCGAAGGTAAATAGTATTCTCTATCAATCAACCTTGGAGTCGTGCATAATTTAGTGGAGGTGGCCTCCCGAGCTCAGGAACTTCTCCGTCATATTATTGTAGTGTTATTCTTGCTCATCACAAACTCCGGATACCTCATCTGTCGCGCAATTCCGACTTTTTCTTTACCTTTTTTCCGTATTTTACGATGTTTTTTTTATTCATTCATGTGTTCGGAAAGTTTGGATGGAACTACTTTAGGTAGGACGTTCAACTGAAAGTTGGTGAGTGTAGGAAACTCGTAAAAACTGTAGCTTAATATTATGAGTGACGGACTTAGTTCCGGGTTAGTTTATTCATTTATCTTTTTGCTTCTTGCAGAAGATCAGATAACAAGTAAAATAATGTAATTTTATATAATAAAAATCAACAGTTTTGAAAAGCTACAACAACTCTACGATATAGTGGTATCGCCTAGATAAAAATTGGTTTTGATTACTTACATACATAAACCGTTATCTAACCGTCTCTATTCAAGTAATACTACAGTAGACAACCAATAAATCTCACCACAATCAATACTTAACATTGTATTCTTATTCTATCGCAATACAAAAAAATATTCTCAACATTGGCGGCATCGTTTACTCGGTTGACATGGCCCCAATTACCTGCCGATTGATGGCAACTGCCATCAACCTACGGCAGATCAAGTTCCGACCACTTGGCGCCCGTTCCACCCTCCGACGTCTTTCTTAGCCCCCTTCACAGGCTGCCAGACGTATTTGACAGATTTGCCCCAACCCGAAAGATTTTATTGACCGGTTATTATTTTATTTTATGGACATCCACTCTTATTTCATTGGCCCTAAGACGAGGTTACAGTTTTTGTCGTTCGATTATTGGAGCAAATCTTTGGTCACATCTAACGTTTTTATTGAATCGAATTCGGTGTAGATGGCTTATAGGATTCTCGTGAACGATGTGTAATACGAGACTTATATTTATGACGTATTCGAGTAACTGATGTATTCCGCCTATCCGTATTTTTCTTTTGTAAACAGAAATCTAAAATCGATAGTGATTTAAAATAGAAACTAGAGATAAAATTGTCACCTCACAGAATATTGCCAGCAGCACAAACGAATCAAGCGAAATATAAACTAAAAGGAACAAACAAAATACTGGGAAATGTCCCGAAGCGTGTCTTACAAACCGTTCAACGATATTGAATTGGATGAAAATAAAAACTGAAGTAGTGTCCTGTAGAGTTTTCGATCAAAGAAAATTACGCTAGGCGTGGAGTGAGACGGGCGCTTGGTCTTTTCTCCGGAGCCGTTGCTCTGGAGCTCTATAAAATCCCTTTCCTCGCAACATATCGTTCTTTTCTCCCCAAATTGCGGCTGTCCCGACGCGGCAGACACGTCCAGGTAATAACACAATAAACCACTGAGAGCTTCCCCCTGGAAAAGCGATCGAGTTTTCCTTCAACCTTTCGAAAACGAGTTGTTCCTCGATTTTCGTAGATGCAGCGGTGCGAGCGTTGGAAAACTAACCTTATTTTGTGATTGTTTGTGTTGATTTTACCGGGATTGGAGTGGTCTCGAGTGAGTGGTGTGCAATCGGTCAGGTTGCCTGACCGCGGCGGCGTTTTTCGCGGTACGCCCGCTTCAGTGTGGCCATCACTTTATGTAATTGAAAACTCGATGTGCACTTGTACGGAACACCCGTTTACAAATAAATCTTTTACTGCTAAACATATACAACCGGTTGGATTCAGACTGTTTACATAATATTATAGGGAAATACTTATGATGCAACTTGCGTCAATATATTTGATAGGGATTTTAAAAGGGAAACAGAATTGTTTATTTGCACATTAGGCATTTCAATTAATATATATTTATTAAGATTTTTTATTCAGATTTAGTAGTTCGGTTACAATTTCTAAGGGCTGATTTTTCAATCGACCGATAATTTTTATTCGTGGAATAGAAGTGACGTCTGACTGTTATTGTATGGAACAACTGTCAAAAATTCAAAATTATTCCTCCGATACAGTTATCTGGCGTTGGAAAAATCAGCCATTTGTCTACTAGGTAAGTTATTCCTTAATTTTAATCAAATAAAAATCCACCTAAGTATCTGTACAAAAACTTTAGATAAATTAATTACACCTACGAAAAAATATTTAAATAAAACAATCGATGCTTATATCGGTTTTAGATTAAGTTAACTTCAACACGGGACGTAAAGACAATAAGAAAACCTCCCTCTCGTGCTGCGGGCGTGCTAATCCCATTGTTGTGCTTGCATTTCAGTATTTCTCGACACAAAACAAACCCTTAGGTACCTGGTTGTTTTATTTCGTTTCTTTTTCATCGTTTCTCGCACAAGTCCGCGTCTGGTTTAGACCATTAAGTAATCTCCTCGTCGGCTTCGAAAACGCTAGCTAATGCACCTCTAGCAAGTTACGGCTCCAGGGTTCCTAGAATCAGAAAATACGAACGATTTTTGATCGCTTGCCAGTACGTTAATGGAACACTGCAGGTCAGAGAGAAAATAAGCACAGCTGTTTTGGTAACCCTAATTCTTTGGTTTCTTATTTTTAATTTGATGTAGTTATACGTTTTCATAGGCAAAATACATAACATAGAGGGGGTGATCTGTCAACAGAAGTGGCTCACCATACGAAATTACCTCAAAAAAGTATTTCCAAATACTAACATATTATTCGATCCAAACTTGAAACATTCCTCAATATATTCATAATAACGTGAGAACACATCAATAATCCTTCGATATTGACAGATTCGGTTCATAAAAACAAGTGGGGTTAGGAAGAAAGAAAATATAACTGTATTCAGAAAAGGGGAAAAGAAACTGGGTATAAGTTAAATAATGGTGTTTGTTGCGTACGACCGTCGTGCAAATAAACTGGGGGTAAGTCGACGATCAGCCTTCTATAGTCGCGAGCAAAATCCGATTTTAATAATAATTAAGGGACGCTTTGTCAACTGCTCCTTTTAATTTTGATGAATAAAGAAAATTATTTATTTGGCGGCGTTAGCGCTTACCGTGATTTATTCACCAAGTTACGGACGTTTATAAGGCATCGCCCTCCCCGAGGGAAATATCTTTTTCATAATTCTGTGAGTTTGACGCCAACATTAGCACTGCGCTTGGAGACGTTACAATGAATTTGTTGATATAATACAGAATTTTTGTTACTTGCTAATTGTTGCACTTAAATTTTAAATAATGTACGAATATTTATTCTTGGTGGTGTCGGGATATTTGTGTATTTTTATTTGTATCTTCATGAATTTTATTTTTGTTTCAGGTATGTATACATTTTTGTTCATTTCAAGACCTTCTGGGTGAGTTTGAAACTAATTTTAATGAATGTCATTATTATGAGAAATATGATATCTATTGGATAAAATGTAGTACGAAAGACTACGTTTTATAAGCCCTATTTACAAAGCAGAAATAAGTAGTCAATTATTTACCTAGGATGAACAACAAACAAACTTTTCCGCTTTATAATAGTAGTATAGTCAGATGTGAATTTCACCGATACAAAAGGATTACAGCATTATTAAACTTGTAAAATTATTTTCTCGTAGAACTTACAGCGTAGCGGCGTAGCAGAACTGCGTAGCGGCGGCGTAGCTGCCACCCTCATCCGTAGTAAATCTTTTAATCTCTTTACAATGGTCCAACGTCATAAATTTGACATCTGTGACTTTTTTATTACGATATTCGAAAACGTGTCCCTCCCAACGGTATGATAAAATCGTGTTTTATGGACGCGGGTCCCGTCAGTTCATTATTTTATTCCGTCGAATCGATTAAATTGGCGCTTTTAACATAAAATCACTACGGACCATCGAACTTGATTCAAATGCTACATTATCAAATCCCCGGTCCTACTAAATTAAATCGCGAATATTCGAACGTTGAAAATGCAAAACTAAATATTACTTGCAAGTTGGCAAGTACAAACAGCGTCAAAAACATACAATTTCAGTTGCATCAGCTATCAAATTACACGGAGCAAACGAATCGATTCCCACCGTTAACAAAAGCAAGGAAAATTCAGACGTGCCATGAATAAGTAATTTCTCTTAAACGCTATTGTTAAATAAACATTTCTAAGATATTTTTAATGCATAAAAAATGTTTTCAATGGACAAAAGCCTCAGGTTACATTGTGATTTCAATACATTTTCGTTCGCAAGTGATCCTGTTTTGTAGTCGGGAGGGCTCGGGTCTTCCGATGAATAGATAATATCCATCTAGCTAACTGTAGTCCTATCATGAATTGGCAACTTTGGAGAAAATGGTGAAACGAAATAATATTTCTTTAGTACTTTTTGTCGTCTTGAGACGGTCTCAGATGAAAGAGGAGCTTTTAATGAACATGCTTCGAAGTCATTTATAAAGGTTCATAAAAGTTTGAAGAATCCATATACATGTAAGTACTGTTACTTCAATGTTTGGAGAAAGTGTCTTGAATATAATGATAATAGGAAACAAATGATTTATAAAACATGAATTTAACTTCGTTCTCCCGTTCAAACAAATGTACGATTATCATTAACCACTGAGACTCGTAACAGCATAACTTAAAATTTTGAATGGAATCAGAACGAATATCAGCATCTAAGTCAAAGTACGTTCTACGATAAAGAATAATATCTAAACGCCCGAATAAACAAACTGCCGCTTCTCGAAATATATTTTGTTCATAACACAATAAGAAATCTATTACAACATTTCCATACACGAAAGTAGGTACTCGTACATTTGATTTGAAGCGAGCAATTTGGAGCATCTTCAAACAAAGTAGTCATATATGACATTACTTTTGAATAAAATAACAGGCAAACCTACTTTTATACAGGGTGTTAGGTAGTTATTCGCTGACGTAAGTCATAAAACGTTACTCAGCGGCCATTATGCTAGCGTTACCTAGTTACTCAAGAACTTTGCCGTAACAAAAACACACTCACAGTTATTGCGACACTCTTAATACTGATTTTCTTTTCTCTCCCCCAACTGGAGCATTTTTATGCTCATCCTTAGAACTTTTGCAATCCAGTTATATCAGCTGTGAAGCGCTAAGTAAATACAAAAACTTTTTTGGTTTAATCTCCACGTTTTAAGGATATTCATTGAAATTTCACGGCTTGCTTTAAATAATCCGCGGAGACGTTATTTCTGTTTATATACGTTTTAAGTAACTTTTACACGCGTCCCTCCTAAGCTCTTACACGCATAAAAGAAATTGAGAGTTTTTATCGTAGAAAAATAAACGGAACTTTCTTTGGCGGTTTGTGGACTCGACGATTTTGTTTGCAAAGTTCCACAAGTGTACTCAAATAAGTTTTATGAGATGTTGATAGTCATTAAATATGTATTTTGTAACTAATTAATGTTTGCGCTACTTTTGAGCTAAAGATATTAATTAATGGTAAAACAAATTAGTCGGGCTATAATACTATTAATAAACGAGCAAACATCTAAGGGCTATGAAACAGTGTTGTCTCCCAAATATTTGTCGAAGTATTTTTGACAAATAGCTGGAGTAAAGTAATTCGTTGGCGTAACGATTCTCTCACACACAGCCGGCTTCTCGGCGCGTAGGGAATTCTTATCTTACAAACCCAGCACTTTGATTATGAAGGAAAGGAATATTTAAAGAAGCTTTCGCGTGCTTTGTGTTATTCCCCGACGCATGTGCAAAATTTATGTATGAAATATGAGCGAGCATTACATTGCGAAGGTACCTTTTTACGTGTGTTACTATTTTTTTTTATTCTTTGTTAGTATTTCTTTATTTTCGTGACGCTTTTTTTTGTTGACTTGAGTACAAGTTTATCATTGCCATTTCTCTGGCGTAGAGGTGCCTACCTGTGTATGTGGGAGTAAGATAACAGTCGGACCTCAACCAAAGTGAAACCTCTGGGAAACTTATTCCGGTCATTGAAATCGGGCCTGATTCGATCGCATCCCCGCTCATTCCTATCACTTATTCATCAGGCCATGAATACTTAAGTCAATTTACGTGTCGTAAGCTAAGCAACAGCCTCCTTCGCCTAATGATATTGCAGTAACAGTGATGTGTCTGTTGGTTAATAGACTATCAATTTCTAACGTATAGATAAATGTTTAACTTCTCGAAGGAAACTTCATTTGTCTACTTTCGATACTTTGGTAAGGAGTCATCGATAGGCATACTGCATTTTATTACAATTTCTCTTAAGCTATGTTTCCAATAAACATAATCTACACTTGTTTAAAACATCTTTGAGAAAGCTAGTTGAATTGCAATGTTCATTTAAATCCTGTTGTACTAGATTCCATTGCTTGAATTGTTTTAGTTTAAGAGACAACTGCAGTGCTTCAAAACCACTCAATTTGGACTCCAAAACTACTTAAACCATGTTTTAGAAGTAAACTTCCGTTAAGAATTTATTTTTAGGCTATATACCCGCTATACACATTTACGACTGGTGTTTTCGATCTTTATAGTAATTCTTTCACTAATATCGGTACATGGAGGCTTTGACCGTAAAGTTCACAACATTTTGGGAATTGAATGAGCCTCCTAATACGTAGCTATTCGGTATAGTTCGGTAAATGGACCTCTATGTATGGATGTATTATTATTGTTAGTCGTTTTAGTAAAAAGGTTCGGTTACTTTTTATTTGGAGTCGGTGCTTCCTTATCCATTAGAAGCGTGATTAGGAGTACCTGCAGATACTTACAACTCATTTCAAATAAACATAGAATGCAATTTGGCTTGTTAGAAGGGTCTTAGTTACCTTTGGCACTTGAACGGGAGAAGTCTGAAAAAAAAGAAAGATTTATTTTTATAACTAGCTGCGCCCCACGGTTTCACCCGCATAAGTCTCGATCCCGTGGGTATATCGGGGTAAAAAGTATCCTTGTCCTAACCTAGGTCATGGTCTACCCATGTGCCAAATTTCATCCAAATCCGTTAAGCCGTTTTAGCGTGAAAAAGTAATAAACAAAAGTACAATAAATCAAATCTTTTTACTTTTTTTATAAATATTTGCTTGGAAAAATAATTTGAAAAATCAGCTTTTTGCTTGATTTTCACATAATATTTCTAATGCCTAAATAAAGATAACCGCAGTGAGTTTTTCGCAGACAACATTTTATTTTCCTGGGCTAGCACCCACAACGCATAAAATTCGCGATCCCTTTGTTTTAAAAGTACAGTCAAAATTCAAACTATGTATTTTTATCACACGTGTGGACAAAGCTGATATAAAAATACAAACCCAAACACCAAAGCTAATCATCGCACTCCGTTTAAAAAATAACTTACTAACTATTCCATACGTGCTGGGACTCGGCAAACTTTTTATTTTTCGTCTATGAACCACATTGTTAGCCCTCATACGTTTTTACTGTTTGCGACGAACTGTCAACGTACCAGGATTGCAGAATCGTGAAAAGTAGGTGCATTCAAATGACAAAAGCTCTATTTGCACAGTGCGAGTTTATTGCCTGTGGCATACCATAAAATTTAAGCAACAATTGACTGGCACCGTCTAAACAACTCGTATAATTGCTGCACAATACGGGCAAGTTAGTTGCCGTATAAAACTGGTATAGGTCCAAACAGCATATACTCTATACTAGCTCTTGAACGTTTCAGAAACTTGCACAGTGTAAATTGGGCTTAACAGATGCGTTTTTGTTATTTGAATGAATCCAATCATTCATAATTCTATCGAAAAACATGGTAGACAAGGCTTTTTTTTCTGACAAGCTCAAGGAGATACTTTTCAACTAGAATGTAACATGGTATATGATGACTGCGAGCTATGAAAAACATAAATTTGTACAAACTACTTGAAGGCGATACAAAAATATCGGAATAGACTGCTAAACGTACCGTCTCTACTTAGATTATATTTATCTACACCACCAAATGCGTCGTTCATACGTTTTTACTATGCTCGACAAGCTGTCGATATACCAGGCGTCCAGACTCGTGAGGTGTCAGGTGGCTGCCTGCAGTATGCACGTGCCAGCGTTCATTAGTGGACAGATGCGTCTGCAATTGGAATCTAATCCCAGTGCTTTACTCCCGGAACAATGTTACGTTGGACGGTAATTGACAGCTGTTTCGAATACGCTCATCTTTGATGGTGCGTTGTTGCGTGTGGTTGATTTTGAAGTGTTATTCTAGGATGGTTAAGCTGAGGCAAAACTGTTGATTTATCAATATTAAACCTCAAATGATATAAGCCTGCACTAATCCTCATAGAACGTCTCAATATGATGCAAAAGCCTTGTCTAATAGTTCCATATTCCAAAAGATTAGCAAATCCTTTTAAAAACCAGCTAAAAATATCAAACTAACCAAAACGACCAAACGTATCGAGCGCGAAACTTCGGAACGGGACTCGATTTTTAAAACAAAAATAATCGCACGCTGCCTAAGGGGGCAACACGTCAGCGACACTAGCACGCGACATAGCGTCAGGAGATCTAAGGACAGTCGCGCCGTGAAATTTGTCGTTTGACACCTCCGCTCCAGCGGGCCGCGCGCGTGCGACAGCGTTTCCGCTGCGATTATTATATGTGAGCACACGCCCCGCCATGTGGAAACGGCCTTAGGGAGTAATGCGGAGTTTGATCTAATATTCACGGTCGGTGCATTTTTCGAGTGTTTAGTTGTTTTATTTGGATCTTTTAAAGGCTTTTACTGATTTTTCTACGACTTTCGATGATATAGTGGATGGACAATTAAATTAGACAATGCATGTTTGTCAGTTTTATATTCCATGTGCATATCTAGTATGAGAGTCACTGAATCTAATCCCAACAGATGAATCTAAAAAAAATGCAAATCATCTGAGCAATACGAGATCTGTCGCTTATTAATTTACTGCATTTTTTCTTTGCTGGCTAATGTGGTCATAGTTACCTACACGCCAACAAACTTATCCGTGCGTGTCAATGCGGCACCACTTGCTTAGGGAAGATATCAAACAACTGTCAAATGTAGTACATTCCATTTTAGTTCTCTATTTCGCCACTAACATAAATATATCTGTTCATACCTACTTAATTAGAACGGTGAAGGATTTTCTATCTGTAGTGGTTATGCAGTGGAACGAGATATCTTAGGCTAATTAGTAAGTTTCATTAGTTCCAGCATATCGAGTAGATACTTAGTTGAAAATAAAACAGCTGAAAATATGTGGTAGCAAAACTCGCACGACTACCGTCATTTATAGACTATTTTGTTGTTAATCAAAAACTGTCAAAAATATTTAATAAATCGTTCATTCATCGATATTAGTCTAAGTATAGAATATAATGTACTATTAATCAAAGTTCCTATATGACTTTTCTATTCAATGTAGGAACACAGAGAGCTATATTATACACGAGCGACGATAATTATTCTTGATTAATAATACGCCTACCAGGTTATTCAGACAACTTACATAATAGGTTTTTTTGTGCTTACTGTCTATATGACTTATACGAAAAATGAAAAAAATAGGGACGGTATTATAGGTAACCTAATGAAATAAACTTCCAAGAAAGGGGCCCCGAAACTATTAACTTTAACTTTTACGTGAATAAAACTAATTGATGCGCTTTAAAATTCTTCGAACTTTCTCAACAAACTTTTGACTCCAATTTTCAATAAACAATTTTATAATAAGTAGGTAGGTAGGTTATTAGAATAAGGTAAGATAGTGTCATTTCATAATTGAAAAAGATTCAAACTCCCATTTGATTATAAAAAGAAAACCAAGTAGGTAACCAACCTCCTTGTATTTCTTTAAGGCTGGATAGCTACATTGACAGCAAGCCGACAAAACAAAGACAATATTCAATTATTTCACAAACTTTTCAAACAATTCTTTT
Organism: Apamea epomidion; assembly: GCA_947507525.1. Taxonomy (NCBI): domain Eukaryota; kingdom Metazoa; phylum Arthropoda; class Insecta; order Lepidoptera; family Noctuidae; genus Apamea; species Apamea epomidion. The sequence goes on along the minus strand of OX382228.1, from coordinate 14,601,789 downwards.
TTCAAAATTATTTTTATGCAAAAATGACAGAAGCCATTTCAAACTTTAAAAAAATATTAGCGCGGTAAAAATAACATACACAAACCTGTCAAATGTTTGTTATAGAAAAATTATGTGCGCAAAATTAATAAAAATTTTGAGGGTATTACCATAAAAAGTTTAACTCAACATCATTTACTTACCATGCTGTCTTCTGTCACTAGTTGTTTTATTAATTCTACGTCTTAGTTTTTTCGCGGGTCTCATAAGTTTCTTCTGTGGTTTAGTGAAGTTTTTTCATCAAAATGGTGTTTAGTATTCGTGACATGTTATCCCGTTTGCGGTACACACATGATGAACGTGACGAGTACGATATTCAGGTGAGGAAAACAAAATGTTCTAGTGGATTTATTAAATATTTTAGGTTGTTAAGTTCTAGTGGAATTCCGTTCAATTATAATCAAGTAATATTTTAACGTTTTAAATTGTGTGGAACCTAAGTTGTTGTTATTCATTTCAATTTTTTCACTTCGCAACGTCATCGCGATGTTAGCTGTTTATTTTTGACAATTTATTAATGAAACAGTAAAAATATGACTACAGTTGTTTGTTTTATTGTGACTGCGGAATGTAAACACAACTCGAATTTTTCCGACTAAATGTGTCAGGCATTCGAGCCTGACACATTTAGTCGGAAAAATACGAACAATAAAAGAATGACAAGAAAGCATCGTTTTCATAATAAATTACAACTCATTTTAAAGTTATTAGCAAGCAACAATGGTGAACAATAAAAGACATCAGTGACGTCACATATCGGTATACTTAGCAACGAAATCGTTTCATACTTACACGTAAGCTATAGGTAAGGAAAACGTATGGTTTTCGTTCTTCGTCGTGTCATCGCACGAGTATTAATCATTGAATGGTTATATAGCCTGCCAGCACCTGAGAGGTTACTGTTTCCTAACAATATTAAGGTCGGCAGCACTTTTGTCGAATTCTGTACGTGTGAGTTTCGTCTAGTCACTGCGGTGTGTTGTTGTTTTGGTTGGCACCTTACACTACTATCACTTTTAATAAGGGTGAGATGTGTGGCTCAAAAGAGGGTGATATTTTGGTTCTTATTTAGGGTTCTGTATGCAAAGGGTGCCAACGGAACCCTTTTACTAAGCCTACGCTGTCTGCCCGTCGTGTCTGTCAGCGGGCTGTATCTCGTGAACCGTAATAGGTAGACAGTTGGTGTATGTCTATTGACGCTTTGACAACAAATAATAAAAATAAAATAAAGTAAAAAGTTAAAGGTCTCCATACAAGAACAGTGTTTTTTCGGCGTTTTTTGCCTTGTGATACGGAACCCTTCGTGTGTGAGTCCGACTCGCACTTGGCCAGTTTTTATGAGTTACCTTAGCTTGTTTTTACTTACCTTATGATATACAGTTACGTCTAGGCTCATATCTCTCATCTTCTATGTTATGGTTTCCGCACTTAGTCCTTCAAGTGGACCTTTGTGCGCGTCATCTCTCATCTTTCTCGCACCTCTATAATCCTAGCGTATCGATGGCAAAAAGTTTAAACATCTTTGGCCCAAAATTCAGCTACGCGAACTCCGCTCACTGACGTCATGAGACCATTCCTAGGTAGGCTTGCAAAGTTTACATAGATAGATGTAGGTCATCACACCACCAACATGATTGTTATTTTGTCAGGCATACCTGTGTATGCTACTATGCTTCACATGATTTTAATTATTTCCAACCCGATTACAGCCCTGATCGTTTCATTTAGATTGAGTAGTTAAGTATGTAACTTCCATATTAAACCAAAAATTACAGTGTAACATGATAATGTGCCTAATTTAGCTAATAAACTGAACGATCCCTGATTCAATTCTCGATAACGATGTTTCTTTTTCCCTTTGTTATTTTCGTGGAATGTAAGTCCTATTTTGTAACAGGAAAATCTTTTCAAAATGGCTTCTAATTTCATTAAAATAATTACTGTGTATAGCCTTTGCTTAGGCATATAACTTAGTGAATTTGAAAGTTAATAAAATGTAAAATTTATAAAAGGTAATTGAACGTTAGTAGGCATTATAGTCTTGTATTATAGGACCTAGTGCCTCTAGCGTTTTGTTCTTACATTTATTAATTAGTTTTGTAAAGGTTTAACAGTTTAGTACCTACAAGATATGGAACAATTGATACAAAAATATATTATGTCCTTACTTGTAGCCAAAATCTCTCAAATTATTATGAAACGGAAAACTAAATACATGTACATATTTTATTAGTTGGTTTTAAAATTCATAATGTTATCACTTAGCATCATCAACATCTTCCTACCTTTGGCCCATGTTATTTGGGGTCGACATAATACTCTTTCTTTTTACATTCTCCTCTGTCAACCGTCACGCTATCATTCATTCAAATTCATAATGTTATCAATCAACCAACTCAGCCTATTGCAGTCCACTGCTGGACATTGGCCGCTCCCAGGCTGCGCCACAACACCCTGTCCTCCACCTTCCGCATCCAATCTGAATTAATGTCAAAATGTTATACCAGTAATCATTTATTCTTGAAACCTAATCCCTGAAAATAAATTGTTACACAAACAGTTCCTACATAAGTTTATTTAATAATTTGCGTCCTCACCACACACTGATGAAAAACACAACCTTTTATTTCTATTGCGACAGATTCCCACCTGCATTTCTACTCAGGAACAAACTGTAGTTTTGGCGAAAAAAAGAGATGGCAAACATAAATCAAATGGCAGTCCGGAAATTGATACCGTTCTGACGTACCGACTCTCTGTCCCCGCCATACATAAACTTGCTTAAAATGACGTGTATGCGAGCATGAAACGCGACTTCGTATAATCTGTGCGAAGCTGAGTAAAAGGGGGAAAAAGTTTAACTTATTGATGTAAGTAGCTAAATCTGTAAAGTTCTGAAGTGCTTTTTAGTTGCTTGCAACGTATAGTAATAAAAAGGTAACATCTAATTTACTTTTATCACAGAAAAGTAATTGAAAACATATTACGCGAAACTCATCTCGAAAATTATTCCGGTCTCGCAATCCAGTCTAATCGCTGCAACTGTTTCGCGAACCAATTTTAAATTTTAGTGAAACTGCGGAGGGCATTAAACGTTAATGCACCAACAATATTCCCCGGGACGGGCCATCGTAAAAACTTTGCCCACTAGCCATCCGCCAGTTGCAGAGTAAATACGAGCGTTGTGCACTTTAACATTGTTTTAAAAAGTAAATTTCAATAACGTAAGAAGTTCCGCGACACCCCTGATGGCTTTGTGTTCACGGTGGAATTGATGAATAGCGTTGAACGGTGATCTTGTAATTAATCTTAGTAAAAGTCTGTATTGCTTTCATAGTTTTTAATCTTTATGTTTCATAACAGTTCATGGCTAATGAAAATCTATTTAGAAAAGTTTCAAAAGTATCACAAATAATAAAGTGCTCTATTTTGCAAGGCAAAAAGTTGTAATACAGGGGTGTCCCACCTAAAATGTATCGAACACCACTAGGGTAAGAAAACTGTTATTGTGCAACGTGCAAGCAGGCAATTCACGTCCCAAAGGGTTGCAAGCTTGGCAAGCGCACACATCCGCCGGGGCACAAATTTATTTTTCAACGGGTTAGCCAGTATTGAATTCGGATATTTGTTGTTAACCAACAATTCTTTGTTGTACCCAAATATCTGAGAGGAAGATTTTGAGAGTATATTTACTTATACTTGGTTTTCTTTGCTATTCTCGTGAGTTCCAGATTGATAAAAGCAATTTACCTTCTTGTCTTATTTTTGTTTATTTGCACATTAAATATGTAGACATATTTGTACAACAACAAATTACAAAAGCCCTTGGCTAAGTCTAGGTCTAACAGAGAGTATGTTGTCATTTCGTACCTGATATTGTATTTTATATCTATACAATTCAATTAGTATTTAATACAGTAGTCAATTTTCCTCACCATCCAGTGGTAAGCGATAATCGTCAATTAATTAAAACTTAACTTTAATGATTAAAACAACAATAATTATAAAATTCCCGCATAGTTCCGCATTGCCACGGGAATTTTTCCCTTCCCTATTTAATTTGGCGTAGTGATGTTTAAAAACAAACGTTATCTATTCCCGTACAGTGATTGAACGTTCCTGCGCCGCATACCTGATCTCCATTGATTCACATAGTGGCGTATTGTACGTGGTACACAAATCGGTCGCTTACCCGAGAGCTAGGCTTCACATTCCATGTGCTCAGTAGTTACGCTAGCACCAGTAATTTGTATTGAGTGCATTGCTCGGCCCTAAGATTGAAATGAAAAATTATTGTTGGCTTACGCACAGATTTAACATTATCCAGGGCAATGTGTATTTTTTTGATGTTCTAAAAGTGCTACTGCTAAAACCACTCTGCATTTTCTTTGGAAAAAAATATTGGATAGACAATCCAAAGAATAACGAGAAATGCTTATAAACGGATTGTTAATAATATTTATTTATTTATTTTACCATTTATGTACACACATATATAAACAGACAATGAAAAACAGAACAGAAAAAATAGGTACAGAGGTGATATTAACATTTTTTACTAAAAAATCCGGAGGAGGAAATATTTTCAGTGACGAAAATAATAGTAGTACCCTTTGATATATGCCCCCAATTCAATGCCAATATCAATATAAATAAGTTCGAACATTACGAAGACTAAATATTGAATAACTCTCACAAACCATTACAGTATTAATGAACCTCGAAAGCTACAACAAAGAGTGCACACAAAATTAAAATCGACACATACAATCAACGCCCTCATAATTACTGTGTTAATATTTACATCGACTGAAAGTTTAAACATGCGAATTGCACACTTTTCCGCCAATTAATGTTTTGAGTTAAAATCGACCAACAAAGGCGGCCCTGTCATCGTTCGAATAAACCCCGTAAATGTTTACTCAACACATCGGCCGCTGTATGCATCAATTAAAAATATATTATTTGCCGGGTTGACTTCCGCTTGTCCGCTGTGATGGGTTTCGCTTCGCTTCGCTCTCACACGTGCTTGCCTAGGGCTGGCAACTATATCGAGGTTTTGTTAAGAAATGTAAATATATTTTTTTTGATAAATTTTCGACTAATACTAAAAAGACGTAACCATTGGCTGTCAAAGGCTCAAGACAGGTAACAAAAGCTGATGCGCAACCCTCCAATGTTATTAAAAGCCTTCTAAAGAAGTACGTTGCGTCCCGCGCAGGACCAAATAAGTTGGTAGAAAGTAGAATAATCCAGTGCCCCTTGTACAAGAATGCGATAGAAGTGCAAAAAGAACTCAATAAAAAACTGAAACACGTTACTGACAACCCGTCCGTGCTAACAGAATGCGTGTGTTCACATTCCTATTCGCTCGCATCACGTCGCGTCGTCGCATTGCACGCTGATCATTTTTATCCGCCCAAATGAACATATTTGCACAACTTTTATCCTCACCGTTTAACTTTCGCTGGATGCGCATTCGTTCAGTTATTTGCATATGAATTTACTGGCGACATATGTTTTTATTCACCATACTGATCGTTTAACTACCGACAAACTCTATCAATCGATTTTCATACATTCAATATTTGCAACTAAATGTTCCAAATATCGAATCTTTATGAGATTTTGCAAATAGCTCGGTGTTCGCGACTATTGAATTCCGAAATTGGAATGCAGTTATCATATTTTCTGAGCGCTATATAATACAATTTTGTTGTAGTACAATGCATTCTTTGTTGTATGGGATTTAGTAGAAATATGGTTCATTAACATTGTGCTTTTGATGTCTGGTTTTGAAGCACAGGTAATAATACTGTTTCATGGATGAATAGTTTCGCCTTCGCTTACTCACCCTTGTGTTTCCATTTCATAAAACCACTGTGTCATATTTAGATGACTTACCGGTTGACCTTCTTTATGGTCTCCTATTCTCCATATTCTTCATCTTATTTATTTGATCTCCAAAAGAGGAAATATCAGTGTGCGCTTCCAATTATAGGAGACCACACCATTCACTTACAATCTAGGTAGTTAAGGTAACCAATACATAAGTAGGTACCTAATAGGTACGTGTTATGAGATAAGGCGCATATAGCCACCGGTCCGAAGTAAGGGTCGGCACACAAACATGTCAGTGATCACCTGTACGCCGTCTTGTCAAACTTCTTTGTGTAGGACCGAACGAACCATTAATATGTTTCCGACAACAGTTCCGTTACTTTTGTGCGCCACTGCCGTAACTTGCCACCTAATGATGTGGGTTAACCGTTTAATATATACCCTTGGCTAAATAAAATTACCTACTCAACTCTTTATGAGCCTTATAATTACCAATTACGGCTATTTATGATATAAGTACCTTATCCTTCATTTATTTTGTAAGTGTATCACATATTAAAACCTAACAGTAAACCAAATCTCCGATTACCCTTAAGAAAATATTGCCACGAGGAAATATTCTACTTGAAAATATCTCATATCCCAATACTGTATGCGAACATTTCATATAGTCGCGGCATAAAATTTTAATCATATTCCAGAAAGCAGGAATTTTTCAGACGAATTATATGTATGAAGCTAACAAAGTCTTTCGATTTTCGTGAGCAGCTTAACCGATACGTAAAAAAGTATCGACGAAGCCTTCTTTCCCGCAGAATATGAATACAATAATACCCGAAGATTTATCCGCAGTCGGCCGCTACACTTGTTTACACGAATTTCACGAAGCGCGGAAGGCTGCATATTTTAAACCTACCGCCCGCTCGCTCCGATATGTTTATCTTGGTCTCATCTCGATATATTTATTGGCAAAAGCCACGATCGGGATCTCTCCTTATTGGTTCCAACGGAGAACGTAATCGGTTTTATCTGTTTATTGTTATTGTATTTTAATATAAAATTTCGTTTACATTTCCGCCAAAATTTTCTCATCATAAATTGTGTTAACTAAAGTAATATTTACGCGCGTTAATTTAAGACTTGGAGCACTGTTAATGTTTGTGCTAAAAACGTAACGTTTTCTCGTCAAAGGTGTAATTTAACATGGAATTAAAACTATGTAGGTGCGAACGTGTGTGGAAACATGTAACATGTTCTGATGTTGGCTTTTCATCAGCATGGTAATCGTGCAAAAATATTGGCTGAAACACGGCCGAAGCGCACCTGCCTAGAATTAAATAAAAATAACCCGCCGAATGAGCATCAAAATGAACGCAATGTGTAATTTATGTTCAATGTTTGTGAAACAGAACGTTTAGCATATCAGGATCGTAACGTGTACGTATTATATCGCGTGTGAACTTAATGATATGGCACATAACAGACATTGAACAGTAGACACGACACCGAAAGAAATATCATTAATTTGATTGTTGTGGCATAACGATACATTACGATCCAATTAGCTAACGAACTGCGAAATGACCATTGTTTATGTCTGTATGTGTAGTTTTTGGTAGTTTCTCAGTTTTACGGCACTATATGTTAAGCGACACTCGTAAAAGTGCGGTGTCCATGTTTTACACCGTCTTTAAACTAGTAGAAGTGTCGTTGTATCGGAGAAAAGTTTCTCGAAGTAAACGTAATCTATTCACATTGCGATCGACAAGGGACGCACGCGAATTATAGCCAATAAATATTGTTTCATTGAATTTGTTCAGATCTTATACCGATTTCTAAGCAGGTTATAAAAATGAAGTTAGATCATTATTTATAGTGGTCGTAAAGTTGGTACTTACTGGAATTGTAACTGTTCTTTTTTTGCTCTTAATAATTGCGTACAATTAATTGCGTGTGCCATAAAAGTGTGCTGTGAAGGCATTATCACGCTTGCGTTCTTTACGGAGTGAGCAAATATGTATCTAGGTTACAGTACTTTATATTCAAAGTGACACGTGGCGCTACCTATCGCCGATCCCACACGCTTAGTTTATTATTAATGCGTGAATTTTTTGCGATGCTTTTCATTCACAGCTGAAGTTTCAAGTAAGTGATAAAAAAGTTTACGCGTGTCTCATAGACAGCGCCGCGCCATATAGATATGCACTCAGGAGAGCAATACTATTTCGCCTATGGCTTGGACACGTAAAATTAATTAATTTGCATTAAAAAAAACCGTACTTAAATTAATAGAGGCAGGCGTAACGGACATTAAAATCAAATTAAAATATGAAATATTGGCAACACTCGTTCGAGTCTAACCCTTGCGCTGCCGATACTGAGATCGACATTGGTTATAGTAGATTAACGGAAAACTATTACCAGTAAAAACAGCGCAGTAGTAACGGAGCTCCGGCGGCAGTACGGCACGTCTCTAACGATTTATTACGATACCAATGGCGTTTTCGGACTCCGGCGGCCGCTGGGGTGTTACTACACAAATAAATATCGATAGGGCCGTTCTCTTAGAGACGTATATTGAAATATGTTCGATATTTTATTAGATAGTGTAGTGAATATTTAGTTAATATTTTATTTGTGGGTTTATCTTGTATGAGATGTGTATTTTTTCTATTTTTATTGGGCCTTATGGAAAAGGGGGTTGAAGTATCAATTTATTTTATGTTTATAACTTGTACGTGTTTTTTATTGGCGTTTTCACCTGTATGTAAATGAAAACATCGATGGGTGAATGTTTCAGTAAAACTAACATTTCTTTTTTTTATGTTTTCATTAAAAAATAAGGTTTAGTTAGATGAAAAGATGAAATTTCGCCTAGGTAAATAAAAAAAAAAAAAAATTTTAGTTGACTAAGTAATTGTAAATAGAAAATCTCCATCATCCATGTAGCTTTTACACCCAAAAATCCAACCCAAAATAAAGCGTCAAATATGCGTGTTAATACTGTATATACGATGTTGGATGGTACACCGTTCACGACCCGGGATAACCGCAGCAACCGCCGTCAACATCAGCTGTTCCAGGCCTTGCCTACATAGTGTACACTTAATGTTACATGTTGTTTGTCTGTACTCGCCCTATATTCATCTGTGTGTTTATTTGTTTCAGGTAATTTGTTCATTTACGGACTAGGACATGGTAATGGGTATCTAACATAAGACCTATTTTTTAAGTTCGTGTACCACTCTGGTATGGACCATTCTGGGTGTTGTAACTGGTTACTAGGTGTTGTAAAAGACGACTAAGGATTAATGTCAAGATGTTATGAAGAAAAGCAACTAGCGCCCTCCACAAGCATTGTTGGACTATGTTTTAGTAACCCTTTTACGGTCTGATAAGAGAATATTTTTTACATCCAGAAAATACTTAAATACTTTTTTGCCATAAGAGGTAAATAAGGGATTCAAAAGCTTCTACCTCAACTACAGTTATTAACCTAATGAACTTTGACAGTGAATTCTAAAGTATTTTTAGGCATCGTGATGTAAATAATACTTACAGTCAATAGATTCGAATCTGATAGTCCTATTTTCAAGAATGTTTGCAGTTACACTCTTTATATTGGCGCAAAATAAACCAGTCGAGAGAGAAAACTGTTTGACTACGAATAACTTCAAATAGTATCAGAAAACGCGCCAGTACCGTCGTATTTTATCGAGAGAAAATTTTGAACTAGCTACGTAAAAACTAAACCATTCCTAAGCACATGATTTAGTGAATATTGAATACGAAACTAAATCTCCTATAGAGCAGACGTTGACGTTGTAAAAGTACCTATTTGTTCACAACGGTAACACCCTAAATATCAGAAGTTATCCGAAAAAAGTGAGAGGGAAGGGCCCTACGTCTCGCTCCCTCGCGGTGTACACGCGGTGTCTACGCATTGTAGGTGCGCGAACCTCTTTCCTTCACAAAAGCCTCCTTTATTATGCTCCTGTGTAGGATATGAGGAAATTGGCTGAATGGCTTTATATGAAAAACTCGCGTAATCTTCGCGGGGTGTGGCCCACAATATCCTGCACTTGGCGCCGCGAGATGATTCTTGTTAAAACATAATTCAATTGTTACATTAACGTTTTAAAAGGCATAAAGGTAAAATTAACTGAGGAGGTTAGATTAATTTATTTTTAGCACAATGGACATAATACTCCTACATAACAATGCACACTCCAAAGATGAGAAATGCATTAATTAAGGATATTTTCAACAATGCAGAGAATAGTTACGCGTAGAATAATATGAAGTTATTTGAATAGTTAGAATTTCGGTGGAATCGACTTGTTAAATAAATAAATAAGTTCAAAATTTTCCATTGTGAAAATGAAGCTATAAACTCCAAAAGAAGAAGGCTGTACATTGAAGTTACAATTTTCCCTTGAATGTCAATAACAGAGAACGGACGCGTTTACGTTTTACGCGCATACATGAACATGACACCTGGCGAAATAAAGCCTTTCGTGTGGGCAGCGTTCATACGGGGTGTTTATTGTCATCGGAGGGCCGCACACATATTTGGCGAGAGGCAGGCGGGTTCCGTACCTAATAAAGTACGGCGCTAGGATTCCCCGACGGCGGTGCGAGCGCGAGCCGCAGCCGGATCACGATCGGCGTCGGAACCGCCTCGGGATATAAATTCGGTATCTTTCACCTGGAACGCTTCAACGACCGACGACGCCACGCGCCAGTTATGAAAATTCCGACGCTGGAATTCCAACTCACACTAGAGATTTTTGCTGAGCTTTGCGGTTGTCGTCGCCCGGATTTTTTAAAGAACGGAGTCTGTTACGTTTATTTCAGTCTGCGTTTTATGGAGGCGGGAATGTGCTCCGCTTTGGTTTATTTGCGGGCCGCCTTTCTCATGAAATTGCGCTGTTTCATTGCTTACGAGCCATTTTGAGGTTCTCGTTAGAGCTACACATTTTTTATCGTGATATATTTTTCTTTGCAAATTGTCTATCGCAGCGATGGGTCCCGTTTTATTATTTTGAGCGTTAAAAACCATCCAAATATGTATCTGTCGTACTTAATGTTGCTGAATCGACGATAAAACAACAATGTCGTCTGGCCTCCCAGACAGCAACATTTATGTGATCGGTCACCTTTCAGCGTACAATTAAAGCCGTCACGCAAATCCTGAATGGATATCGAATAACAAATGACGCGGCAAAATAGGGTTTCTGAAAGAAACCGAACATAAATTGCCAAAACCCATCAACCATTAACAATTACAAAAGAAAGGTAAGGAATGAAATGTTTTATTCATTCCGTTAACGAGAAAATTACCGAGAGGGCGTCGGCGCGCCGGATCCGATTGCAAGGACTCCACGAACCTTTGTCTTCGGGGAGAAGTGTGCCCAATGAGCACTCCAGATCCCCGTAGGTACCAATTAAGGATAGCATGTTACACAAGTACTTTATTGTATAATTCTATGAATTTGGAAATGATAACACAAATTATGATCGAAATTGTCGTGAACAGGTGAATTGGAAAGCATAGCTTGAATTGGATAAAGGACTAGTCACCAAATTACGTCCGGGAAATGACAAGCGCGCGGTAAACGTCCACTGGCCACGACTTTCAACGTAAACACGTTGATGTGAACGAGTCAATATGTGGATACCTGGAAGGATACATCACAATATGCATGATTGGCTTCTACATGATTACTATACGTATAAACCACTTATGCTAAAAGCACAGTTTCATATCTGTTTTTCAAAGCTTTATCTAATAACATCATAGAACGTGAAATTTGTTTTTCTCTGTGCGAACTTCAACTCTGTATTATCAAACCCGCATAAACCAACCTAAAATGTGTAAATACATAGTTGTCGTTAAAAATGTTTATTTTCTTTTTACATTTCGAAGTTCCGGAAAGTTTTGCTGAAAATTAAGGAAAATTCCCACTGAACATTTTCCTTGAATCGTGTTTTCTAGTATTATTAATCCCATCGTAGTAGATGCATTTTCTAAGCATTTATTTTATTGTCTCTGGACCGTATCTTTTGACCCGAGAGAGGTATCATTACGTCCTATTACGTAGGAATCTAAATGAAAGGTCCCTGCAAGGAAGACGGAGTCACCGCTCCGCTACATTGCTGAAGAATTTAATTAAATACTAATAACAAGCCAATCTGTGCGAGGAACAACTGATGTTATTATTACAGTTATTCCATGATTCTGTAGCGATTTTAATTTCATTAACAGTATCATGCCCTTAGCTCAAGGGTTCACTGTATTTTACAAGAGAGTATGGAAATAAAAACAAATTACCAATATTATTTCTACTTAATTACTTCGTATCATCTCTTTCTTTAGGTACCTACTGCTCTAAAATGTTACTTGCTATAAAACGATACTGCATTCCACAGTAGGAAAACAAAGTTGTTCGCGATTACATCACGACTTCGCAAAATCTGAATACACCCCAACAACGGGGGCTAATTACGTTAACTTCTTTCGGGTCCAGTACAAATTCCGAATAGGCTGTAAAGAGTGCGAATTTGCATCGAGAATATTTTTCGTCAACAATTAGGTTGTTGGGCTTTGTCTGTGCCGACCGGGGGTTGGTTTTAACGACGTTTTAAAAGATTCCAACTCGAGACCGGGGGCTTATCTCGAACGTGCCCTGCTTGTTACAAAAAACCCTTTATTAACTTTACGAGGCTTTTAACGAATAACAGAAATAAATATGAAGGTTTCACTTTACAACGCGGTGGTTTTATGATACCGGAAACTTTACAATCGTGTCGTTGCCACCGCCCCACGCTCGACATGGAAACTTATTGATGTAAGGATTCGTTCGGTACAAATCACTGAACATTTTTACTATCCCTGAATCTTACAAGCTTAAAATAATATCAAGAGATCCACCCCACATAGTTATGTACTTATATCGCGTCAATTTATTTGCGAGGTGTATTAAAATAGAGTGGAAAACGTCCTGAAGAAATCCCACCCTGTGCCGATATCACGTCAACGTATTTGCCAGGTATAATAATACCCAGCCATTTCACTTTGCCACAATTTCGGAACATGCATTGTTTACCCACCAACGCATTTGGTTGTTATCGAAAATGCAATCCATATCCAAAAACAATACATACGGACGTGCATACAATATTCCTGAAAACGTCAAACCCGACCCTTTGAAAAAAATTCATGCCACGTCGTAGGTATTTAATTTCTGGCGGCTGCAGCGAGTCCGCAGTCCGGATATCGGGTTTATTATGAGATACAAAGCCTTTGGACGCTCGCTTTCTGTACCACTGTTTGATTGGTGGGACGGGCGCCGCCGGCCCTCCAGCGTACCTCAAACTACAAATACGATGATAGCACCTATCATATTCACCATGTTCGCCCGTCCACTATTTCAAGTGAGTGACAGCAATATTTGAATTTTTTTTTTAAAGGTAATCAAACTGAGGGAAAATACAAACAGAATTTCAGATAACATTTTATTGATAGACAATGTGGTGTATCTGAAATTCTGAATATTGTTCATATTTTCATGAAATTGTTTTGGATATCAGATGGAAGGAATACCTATAAAATCTATGGACTGCTTTTGTCTGGCGAGTTATGTTACTAATCAAATCTCGAAACTAATACAAAGTTTAATTAGAAATACCGAACTACTACCGTATCTACGATATTTTATGGGAGATGTAACTCCGTGCCGTGTTGTCAAGTGAATGGCAGCATGCAGGGAATAGCTAGATAAAGGTCACAGACTAGTTACAGATCAGTTTCCGACTACCGCTCGGGAACGTATTACACTGAATCAGTTCCGTGAATGCACAATCCTTCAGTAATTTCACCGAAACAGGTATATTGTTCAGTATATTGAGAATATGTAGGCGTATACCTAACCCGTACCTCCGAATTTAATTACAGTGGTCTTTTTTTGTGGTTGCTAAAATTAAAAAGTTCTTTTTTTATACTTTTTTTTCGCTGCGGGCGGGTGATAATTTATTTTTGTACTGGCATTATTTTTCGAATACGTTGCTCTTATTTGAATTATAAACTAGCTTAATCCACCACTTTACTCGCGTGGATTCGCATTTATTAAGTTTACCGCAGAGACTTCCTCCCAGCTCAAGTAGCTTATAACATTTGACTCTTAATTTCGTGCATTTAGTACCTATTGTAAAAATGTTATGTAAACTAGTTGTTTACTAGATAAGGTAGTTACTAGAAAAAATAATGAAATGGTTTATTTATATTACGCCAACATCTACGAACTTACTTTCACCAAATCATCAATGATATAATGTCCTCCTACCATTTTTCATATTTCCTCGAGTATAAATAAAAAGAAAAGTATTTTAATATAATATTTACGCGAGCTCAAAAGCACATTTATCTTATAGTTCTCTCGAGGGATGCACACTAACTCTTTGTTTATTTCAAGTGATAGAGGTACGAAGTCATAAAATAAACCATTGAATAAATGACTGTGCATTTGACAAACGAGCATTCACAGATATATCCGGCAATAAACGAGCAAAATGATCCTCCCCAATGTATTATATAATATAGGAATTCCGCGGAGGGCCGGGAAGAAGTGGATTCTGGATTTGGCATACCTTTCCCCCTTTGGTTATGTTAAAGAAAATTGGTACGCTGCGTATCTTTACCTCTGACAAAATACGTAATCTAAAATACTAAAAAATAATTAAAAAATTGCCTCGGTCTAATAATAAATAATCCCCAAAAACATCCATTTGGTCCTTCAAGATAATCCCGACGACGCAAATTAGGTACTCGAATACATTGCATAAATAGAAAGCAGAGATTATAAAACAATACGGCGAGTGGGTTCCGTTTGTCATATGAGCGTGTACCGCCTCGAGTGGCGTTGTATTGCGGAGAGACATTATTATTAACACAATTCTTCAGAATCACAACACAAGGCAACGGGGCCCGTAGCTCATACTTGTTTTTCTTAAATCTCTCCGTGAACAACTCTATTATGGGGAATCTTGTTAACATTTGAAATCATTTCTCTGCCCCGGGAATAATGAGTTCTGTGTTTTCATTTGAAACTCTGGTGACTTTTGTTTAATGGAATGATAATACAAAAGCTAGCCTCTTTGTAGTGAGGGCCGAGAATATTGTTGTTTTTCCTCGGGCAGGTCACTTTAGTTCCAAGGGTAATTTCATTATTTTTCTAAAAAAATTGCTTTCACAAATGAAACTCTGGACTGTACAATCTTAATGTTGATTTATGCCCTTTGAAATCCACTTTTGTCTATGTAAAGTAATTTAGGCAGATTTTTTTTCCTGTTTTCGGGTTAACAGAGAGATTTTCTTTTATAAAATTCTAGACAGGAAAGGATATCAAGGAAAATATTTCAATTTAAAAGGAATTTATTAAAACGTTAAATCTTTAAGATAACTTTTTTTATGTCCCTGCCTTTCATTAGCAGATATTTCGCTGAGTTTAGAGGAGTCAATTATGTCTGAAGTTGTTTATAAATCTCATCATAAACCTGAGTTGTTTATAACTTTTGAAGCATTAAACAACAAACCACGAACATCTCTTAATGTTCGTATTTATAAAACTATGTAAAATATAATTTGACTTGTTATCCCCGAGGGTGTATTACCAACAAGTTTTCGTCTCGTAACAGAATATTATGTAAACAAATTTAATTATAGCCTTGAATTAGCCACAATGGCCGGCTGCCGTCGCTGTGAATGGAAAACTTTGGAAACCTCAACTTTGTCCAAGTAAAGTTCCCTCTGTGTGCACAGTAACGAAAGAATTTTAGAAAAAAGTGCCTTTGCTTATTTCCTGATAAGTGCCTGCTATGCGGGTGGGTATTTTATGAATTGTTGACTTATATTAGCATTAAAAAATGTCTAAAACGTAGAATCCCAGTTTTTTCTCGATGTTTCAGATTTATAAATTAATTTTTTACCTGTCTTACTAAATTAAGAATCCAAGGTACTTACTTAATTTATTAAGTAAGCTTAATGTAATAGCTATGTTGTATACAGACCTAACCCCCCCCCCCCTTTTCAAACTTTCTGAAAGCTATGTTCATTTTTTAAAATTAATCACATAAGTAAATCCTATTTGTATTAATTAAACAACATGTCCAAACATCTCTATGTTTTATCCCCGGTTTAAAACAAATGCGGACGCATCCCTAAACTTGTACAATTTATCATAAACTATCTAATCAATTTAGAAAACGATTCGGCGTTTAATATCAAATCCACGTCTTCTCAAAGGTTTGGACCGAAATTACGGCATTGTGCTAAATAAATTGTTATTAATGACCAAAACGTTCCGTACTTGCGAATAACAAAAGCTGCTTGTATTTTGTGGATAAATTTCGCATTCCTTGCATACGCTTAGCCGTCGAGATTATGGATGGAGATTTTTCATCATAGTCGATATAACAACAAGGATAATTAAAACTGATAGTCCCTAATTGATGGCGCATTTCTCAAGCGATTATTGCCTTGGAAATGGTTCACTTAAAACTATTCATATTTAACTTAAATATTTTGTTGTCAGGAAAACAAATTGTAAACTGTGGCAGGATACTCTTCTACCTCCTACTTACTATCTACCACCAAAGGAGTATCTCCCTGCAGGGTGTAACCTTCTGTGGTCCACTTGGAAGTTCCTAAACCGTCTCCGGACACAAGTGGGAAGATGTAAGTCCAACCTGATAAAGTGGGGCTACCTTGATGGAACGGCGGTGGGGTGTGATCGTGGAGTTATGTCGCAAACCAGGGTCCACCTCCTATCCTGCCCTCTGTGTCCCAAAACATGCAGTCAAAGTGACCTCTGCGCTGCCACTGACGCCGCCGTGGAAGTTGCAAGGTTTTGGGCCAACAAGATATAAAATTCAGTCGTGCCAGCGACACGAAGAAGTAGAAGAAGAAGGAAAACAAAGACGGATTAGTTGAGCCAAGTGCAGACGAGTTTCTTCATACACCCTTAGAATTTTAGTTATTTTGATGTCATGAAAAAAATATGGATTAGTTGCGCCAGGTGAAGACGAGTGTAGGATATTCTTCATACAGCCTTGGAAATGGTTCACTTAAAACTATTCATATTTAAGTTATTTCTTTGTCATGAAAACAAATGTGGATTAGTTGCGCCAGGTGAAGCCGAGCTTAGGATCTTCTTCATGCATGTTTTGTAGGCTGAAAAAAATGGTCCAAGTTTTTAGTAGCTTCGTGAGTTTACAGTATTCATGAGCGGGTACGGAGATGTAAGTAACGGGGTGTCAGTAATTATTCACCAGGCTCACCACTAAGCAGAGGCAGGTTCATATTTCCTATGAGCAGATAATCTGCTCTCAGCATTAAACTTGTAAAGTGCTCTGCTCCATATGTCCTCGGTAAAAGGGAGGGTTGCTTTCTATTCATACACTGTGATACTCTTTTACGGTTCAAGCAAAAACACGCCAAACGCTGGCGAAAGATAAACCCCGGGGCGGTACGAACGCTGTTGAATTTTACGATTCCGCTAAGCCGCCTTAAAGTCGAGCCCTTCCTGAATATTTTGATTTATTTATAGGCGTGAAAGCGTAAAAGGGTGGTCCAAAAACAATATACCGCGTCGTTCAGCTGGCGCGCTACTTGGGACACTTAACATTATACGCCCCTATGAATAAACCTACATATTTATACCCTTCCGTTCTGCGATACTTATTTCCCGGCTTTGAGGATTTTAAGACATTACCGTAACTATGCGCAATTTACTGTGAGCAAGAATTTCTTCCCGTAATTATTAGTCTGAGTTAATTTCGCAGAAGCCCAAACAAATTTGCGGCTGAAAAGTTTTATACTTAATTCATTAGTATGTGATATAATCGTGTGGGAAGAAGCAGGCCGCATTAAGCACTTGCCGCTCGCGAGTCGCGCTTCTAACACTTCATTGTGATGCTAATTTAGGGCAGCTCTATGAATATGGGGGCGGCACTCCCAACGCGCGCAGTTTTTGCCTCACCGCGCTAAATTAATTTGAATAATACCGCCGATAGGCAACGAGCTCCGCCGAAATGTCTTTTATATGAGTTTCCGACGTGAAAACTCCGTTACCGCGAGGGCCTAGTAATTTTATCTCCAGCTTAAGAATTAAGTAAAGTATTTGTTTATGAATAGTTAATTTATTGAAAGAAAAGAACAATCCGATTTTCACTCAATTATGTTAGCCGGTGCTTTTGTATTTACTCTGTATTGTACGCTCTTGTACGACTACTGTCGAATAAAACCATTTAATCAAAAGATCCACTGCACCGTTTTTCCTCCCATCTCTTTGAGAGTAAGCTAAACGAATGTTCCATTAGACAATGGAATACACTCTCGCTCGCATAGAGCCCGATAAAATAAATTTCACTTAGTTGTTAATCACGTCCCTAAAGCGTGTGTGTCTATGTACTCGTGCAGGTAATGGCGTGAGCACTAAGACAAAATTGGCTTAAGTAATCTCTCGGTTGGAGTATATCTGCGGCGGCTGTGAGCGGCTCCGGGGCACACTCGTAGTCTCGGTCTCGGTCTTGCCGCCCAATTCCGATGTGGAATGCACTTGAGTCTCACACGTACGTGTTCGTCATAGAAATTACTCAGGCAATTTTTAAGTGAGCCTTTCCCGCTGCAACACTCACGGGTATTCAAGCCCGTCCCTATATACTGGAGCACTTAAAGGAGGTAAAGCCACTCTTAAACAAATGAAAGAGCTTTCGTTCGTCGTTTTTGCCTCACGGCAATCCGCTTTACTAAAAGGCTGTGAAAATTTTATGCACACCAAATAAAAGTATCTGTAAGGACCTATCAGATAGGGAGTTTGTATGGGCTGGCTTGTATGAAGGAGACATGTTACAATGTGTTAGAAATTAACATAACCGAATAATGGACGGACTAAGTACAAAAATAGATGGTTCTTTTAACAAAAATGCTACCTAGGTACAGCCTGGAAAATCGTTTACCTATAATGAAGTTAGAAATCCGTTCACGCTGGGATAAACCCCTAATACTATGATTACGCGATAAATTAGAGGTTACTACGGACTTCATTCCGAATTTTAATATTTCTTAACTATGCCGAGTTTCTTAAATGATGTTTGTTTGGAAAATCGCTCCGCTTTTGCACTTTCATTAACTTTATTTGTATAATTTAACTCGTTTAATTTAGGCGTCAAATTACTTTTCTGTCGGACCCCGTGGCCTGCGTGGCAGCAACGTTGTGCGAATCTGTCACTGAAAGCTTAAGATCGGGTCAATTTAAGGTTCATTTTCGTGCGTGATTAGACGTAAAATAGCGTCGCGCGCCGTACTACATCGGTTTGTATAGACGACGGGCTTTTTAGCCTACTCACAATACGCCCCGCGCTGTAATGTAGACAACGGTGATTTGATAAATGAGTCGAGTTTTTTACGTGAAAAGACTAACGTTTTACGTTCAAACCTGAACTTGTTTTGACAAAACCTTTTGCGGTTCCCACAACGGAGTCTGTCGCAATGGAGCCCTCTCGCCGTTTTTCTAATGCATTGTGTTGGCAACGAGAAAATGACAAGGAAAACTCTCGAATGGAAGATAATAGCTCTGATAATGGAGTTCATATTGAGCGTGTTTAGTGAGATATTTCATTGGGGTACCATAATTACAATTATATTAAGCCAGTAATCTTATTTAAATTTTAGTCTACTTGATCTGGAAATAAAAAGAATACAAGGTGTAATTTTGTGGTCTCCTCTTAAACATTATGTTTATGATACATGTTTATCTCGCTTTATCTAACGGACCTTGGCCGTGGTATATGAGCTGTCTAGTGCAACGAGCCCGTTATGGTTCAGAACTTCATAGCTTGGAAAACCTGTTCTACGAAAGACATGGCTGGTCGATGTTTTATTTAATCGCTTTAATTTACAAATGCTTAACAAAATAAAACAAAATGCTTAACAAATAATTTACAAAAATATAATTTAAAATTAACTGTAATAGTTTAGGCACATTAGCAACTAACTATCTTCTGTTATCGATATTATGTAATCATGAGTTATAAAAAACATTTTAGACTAACGAATTATGTAAGAATACAGCAGTGCAATTCTGTAACCATCTCACCGTGAAAACTTAGGTGAAGTGAGCGTGGAGTGAGCTGTCATTCCTAATAATGTTAGGGGTTGACACTATTGACAGCTCATTCTAAGCTCACTTCATCTAACTTTTCACGGTGAGATTTTTACAGAATCGATCGGCAGGTGGCGTTTGGCGGGTTCTGCCTATCGGAATAGTATACAATTTTAAACAAATTTAATACCATTATGTTAGCCCAATTTAAAGCCTTATTTCCCGTACATAGATAACGTCCAGTACCTTTTTAATAAAACCAACCGTAACTCCGCAACGTTGCGGCAATGTACCTAATATCCCTAAAACTGCCACAATATTATTTTCCGTTACTCACATGCGGCAAAAGCGTTTAATATTTAAAATAATCACAGTATTGTCGGAAACGGTGTCGACAGCTAATGTTCGGTGGCAAACCGCCACGCGGCCGGCCCGCACTTTGCCTACACCACCTATACAATGTAAGTACGTAGCCATGGCAACCGCGACGTATGTTTGCCCACAAACTGTTTGCTCGCATATCGAATTAGACGTAACGTTTCACCCAAATAAAGGTATCATTGTCTTATTGGTTCTTTGGTTTGGTGGGGTTGTTTAATCGGTTCTTGTAATAGCATTTTGACAGTTCGTGAGATTATTTCATTAATTCATTCACAGTTTAGACATTAGTCTCATTTAGGGCTGCAATTTACGAGAACTGTGTGGCTAATGCAATTGTGACGAACAGAAATTACGTGGGCCTATGGCATTGGGATGGGCAGAGTTTGCCAAAATAAAAAATTAAATATGAAGTAATCCCTAAAGCTACGGTTTAGCCGCCGTGACGGCTGTCATGGAAATGATGGCACTGGAGTCTGATATTACGGTGTCAAAAAACGCTCTCAAGGAAACACACCAACTTATTTTCATAAATAAGTAGAAGAAGAAAATACATTTATTTAGCACAGACTAAATAAATGTATTTTATTTTTCTTCTAATAACGTTTCAGTGACGTCATTCGCCGGTAAATTGCGGACGCTATGTGCCATCGTTCTTCTTGGAAACCGTAGCTTTACCCAAAATATTAACTATCATTAAGCTAGATGTGGTGTCTGTTAATATCTCAGCACAAACACAACTTGGAACAGGAATCAGAGATACTCCTGTCTTAATTCTGATTATGTCAAGGACACATAATTATTGAAATTGGTATCGTTTTAAGAGCGTCTTGAATTCCTCAGGAATGTTCGGCTCGATAAGGGCGTCATTAAAACATTCTCCAATCCCGGAATTTGTTAAGTACATACATTTACGCTGTAAAGGAAACTTTATAACGTAACTAGCTGTACTCCGCGAGTTTGCCTGATTTTAATCCTTTTCCTTAAGAGTTTGTTGCTATATGACGTTTAAAAATTCAACGGTGTATGAAGATACGATTTACTTGCGTAGAATACACGTGCCGTACGGTGTGGTCTTCACAGTTCCTCCTGTTATACTTTGATATTAGTTAATATTCATTAGATATTAGGTAGGTAGATAGGAGAGAGTAATCTATATTGAACCGGCGCGGCACTTAAATTGTACCACTTCTGTATTTCTACCAAATGACACTATTTTTTTGCATTGACAACAAAAAAAAAAACGATCGCAGTGCCACAAATGGGCCACCATTTTGGACCGGCGGTTAACAGTGAATACGATTCTTGCTACTCGTCTAGAAAATAGTTTTTGGGTTGTTTTAATGTAAATTTTGCTTGTTTTCTCTAAAGAGATATTTCATAAGAGTGTTTTATACTGTATCAAATACCGGTAAACAAACACGAATCGTTTTAGGTTATGTTTTCCTTTTTTATGACTAATTGTAAATCTACCTCAGTCCCTACATTGGACCGCTCCCGAGTTCCTTAATTGTACCAGTCCAATTGATATACAGAGATAATTGATTTCAGTGACTTCAAATTCTACTAAAGAAATTAATGTAAATCAACTACACAATACTTTGGAACCTCAAACCTCTACTTCAACCAAAAAAATTAAAAACTCACTAACAATTTTATCACCTATTCCGCAGAATAAAATAAATAAAAGGAGAGCCATATAAAAAACCACTGAAATAAAAGAGGACCCCAAGTAGAGTGGCTACAATGCGTGTGATGCAAGAGATGGCTACATGAGCTTATGACTTTTCAATTTGTTAGAAAGTTTAAGATATTGTTAAAGTTGATTAAGTAAGATTGTAAAGACTGTACTTTTTGAAAGACTGATTGCATTTAAAGAATAAATAAAAATAATAGTGATTCTAAATGTTGTATATTTTATACTAATTTTATATTTTTTAAATTTGGTACAATTTATTGAGGGGCCGGTGGTTCAATTTAAGACACTGGTTGCGTTAGTCGGACCGAAGGACAACCTTAAATAAATAATTATTTTTTACTAGATGCCACTATCCTAGAATATTAGCAGATAGATATTATCTCGCTACTGAACGCAGCTTTATTGTGAGTCATGTTTCATTTTTATATCTCATAAGAAATTTTGTGATATGTGGCATTATATCAAAAGTGGTCCAATTTAGCTTACTCTCCTCTAGTTAATTTCCTTGTTTACACCTAAGACCAACTTTTATCTGTGTTCAAGGCTCTGCCACGTTTCAGAGCAGACATTCATAATCTCTTACGATAAAACTCTAACAGTAGGTAGGTATGAATCGTATCGTTGAATAACAGTGACGCCATGAATACGCCAAGTTTAACGAGATGACATTAGGAATATGTTGTGCATTGCGGAAATGTGAGCCGAGTATTATGAGTACGCTTAAATCTCAGTCAGTCAAATTAATTATTAGTTCTGCTCCGTGCAGCCGGGACAAATTGACGCTTGTTTCGCTGGAACACTCGTATAATTAAATACACAAGCATTTAATCAAGGTACTGTAACACTGCAAACTCGTGTACGTAATCCTTCAGATATGTTATAACGTTGCCGAGGTAACTCGAAGTTGCCCGATGTAACCCGAAGCCACCTGACGTC
This sequence comes from Apamea epomidion, assembly GCA_947507525.1. Classification (NCBI taxonomy): domain Eukaryota; kingdom Metazoa; phylum Arthropoda; class Insecta; order Lepidoptera; family Noctuidae; genus Apamea; species Apamea epomidion. The sequence goes on along the minus strand of OX382228.1, from coordinate 14,578,734 downwards.
GGTTGGCTTAAGTGTGGCACCTACACAGCAAGAAAGCTGGGTTGAGTTGGTTGAGCCGATCTTAACCCGCCGCCGCAGGCCGCGTAGGACCTGTCCTAATAACCGGGTACAATAGTGGCCCTGAGCAAACAACGCTCGCTTATTGCTACTCGGCACTCCGCAATAACAACGGTAAAAACAATAGCGCGGCCATGCTCCTTGTGATTGCGGCGGCCACATTGTTCCCATTACGAGGAGCAGCTTGTGTCAAGTTGCAGTTTGGTTTTCAATGGAATGCAAAATATGATATTACCTAATGTACATAATTTTCTTTACAGGTAAGCTGCCCTGTTATCGGTATCGCGGATTATACATTCGTGAGTTTCTATTATGTCAATATTGTAGTGAAACTTCATACATATCACATGTAATATCATCTAGTTCATGAATCCATTGAGCATGTGTAGAAATTGTATGTAGTTCTTACAAAAATCCTTCATCATCAAACGCGAGTAATTTCAACTTATTGATATCTGAAGAATCGACATTCGTTCGAATGACCGGTCAGGGATTATCTGGAAATCAATTCGTAACGTGGTGTAATTTGTCGCATTCGGTACCGGACACTCGACAGTCGGTTTTAATTCGCTGATATCCACCTTTGATCCGGCTTTTCCCAGATTATATCGTCGTACGATAGCGTTTGTCCAATCATGCTTAAAACGACTTCGACACATTCGGACTGCAATCAAAGTTAACGATGCTATTACCCATCAGATTATAACAGTTTCTGAATTCAAACAACACGTGATTAGCCACCTATGGGCACATGATTAATTTAAAACAACTTATATGAAAAACATTATTATGGAACCGCACGACTTAGTCCTAATAACCGTAATAAACATCAACGGTAACGAGCAATAGGCAGCGATTCGTGCTGATGTTACACTGTTTTTATACACGACCGGTACATGGGAAAGCTTTCTAATTGCCGGAACAATGCTGAGCCGGTTATTTGCCGGCGGCATTGTTTTTGTCCGCGCCGGTTCATTTTACCCCACCTTCCCCCGGGTGGGAGATTAATGGAATTTGAATACGCATAGCCTTTGTGTTCGGCTTTACGCGTAATTTGAACGTATACCGGCCGGGTGAGTCGGCGTTTTGCTGCCAATCTTACGGCTAGACTCGCAGGTGTGCGACTTCTCTTATAGCTGTTATGTAAAATGACGTCGCCCCTACGAACCCACCCTTGCGTCCATGAATTCCCTTTTTGCGGGCTCACAGTTCAGACACAAATTGTGTTTTTCATTTGTATCGATATCATTTCACCAGCTCACGAAGACCGTCGACGTGACCTCGATTGATTTCCAATCGGGTTTTGTTCCAAAAGTTTGCCTTTAATTGTCATTTTAATATAGATTAATACATTTTTGATAACATTCGTCTGTCGGTTCGATAAAAACTGTCATTATTTCGGTGGTCCCCTCTGTTGCCGTTCAATAAGCTTTGTGTGTTCAGGGCACTATCAATCATTCCCTTGCGCTTACTAGACACGTCGAGAAATAAAATGTATTTGTTTTATTAGGGAAACCTATTGATTTTGTATGAAATGATCATCAGAGTAAAGCAAACACGCTTCTGGTTTGTTTCGACCGCTATTATTATCGTCATAATTACGTGCGGCGCTAATGTTACTCAAATAATAGATGGCTGTGTAATGTAATCGTCATAAATGTGTACATGTGACGTAGTGGAAGCTGCATATCAATCAGCTGAAGGCGGGCCTATTGTAGGCAGAATGCTGCAAATCCATTAACATAATTGAGCGGCTTGTATCCGGGACACTTCACGGTCCGGATCGTGGACGTCTTTGATGGCGCATCGCCGTAATGAGGAGCCGAAGCCGACGTCATCCGCCCTAATGCATATTTACAATAAGGACGACGAATTGAGACGCTACATTTTGATAACGGACTAAGCTGCTTTTTTTGAACTAGTAATTCAACCGCGTACACGAATTTCGGTATTTCATACTTCAGGATTCCAAATGGGTTCCATTATTATCTAGGTACCTATTTATTTACTCAGTTTTTATGCACTCATTTACATGTGCGTAACGAACTTTTTTTACTCATACCTATGTCAAATTAATAAATTGGTGATTGATTTATAACCGCGGTTATTTGAAAAGCTCACATTAATTCAATCACTAAATGAAAGCCATTACATTATTTATATTTTCACTCAGAATTGACGAGCCACGCGTTCACAAACAAACCGCACAAAAACAAAGTGCCTGCAAAAATAGCGTTTACCACACAACGGCGCTTTATGAAATTTCCGAAATCCCCATTTAATTGGGCGCCTGTGTCGCCACAAATTAATTAAAAGCGCTGTGGGATTTTATTAACTTATTGCAATTATATTTAAACGGTACGATTACAGGGGCGCGGTGTGGCGCGGCGGGTCGCGGAATCGCGCCTAATGTCATTGCGAGGGCGCTTACACGCCGCCTCGGAATTTGATCAAACTCCTCGTAATCGGGGACAAATAAATCTCACCATTAAAATTAACGGCGACCTGCCCGGCCCGCTTCCGACCTCTTCACTAGATTTATAATCACCTTTTAGAATATCGCCACAGTGATGTTAAACCGTTGAATAGTTATTAGTAAAATTATACATAATGGACGTAAGATAATGCCATGTAATCCGCATAATTAAATTATTATGGGTAGCTTTGTAGCCAGAATAATTACATGTTGGAGACCTTTAGGCATTTATGGCAGGAAAGCATTAATTTAATAAACACCACAAATAAACGTCCAGGCCATTTAAACTTTATTTGAAACTAGCAAAATATTCCTGGAAGTTACCAATTTCTTCGGAAAGCAATTAAAACAAGACTGAACGCAATTTAAGTTAGTAGAACAACTCGCAATTGAAGCTTACGATTGATTTGGTAGAATGAATCACAAATATTCTTTAGTCTTACTGCATCTGACACATTTTAGGTAACAGATTGGTGTAGGTGAGGGTCCGCCGACCGCCACAGACCACCGCATTGACAAACGACTCGGACCACTTCATTAATTGCGGGCCAGTCGGCCGCGCGACCGCCTCTAAATAATTCACATACGACTGCCCTCACACGCCGCAATCTACAGCGGACATGGCGAAAATTACGAGCTCGTTCCCTTGACGATTTTAATTTATTCTCCCTAATTAATTTGGATTTTTTTTAATACCCTAACATCGGCCCGTGACGATGGGTGCTCAGCCTTTATCTGAATTTTATAGACATCGATTAATTTTAAGCTTACTTTTTGCCACGTTTGATATCTGCGGCTTCCCTTTTATCGATCGTTCACGCAACCTTTTTAATTAGCGTTTTTTTTCTGAACATATTTTCTAAAAAAAAAGACATTCTGTAGATAATTGCTACGAATTGGGACTGCACTTACTACAAACAAAAGAAAACCAAAACCGATTCTCAACCTCTAAGTAATCAACATTTCATTACCTTGGAACAATCTCTAAAGGAAAACAAAACAATCATAAAATATAATAGTTGAAACCGCGATATTTCCAAACGGATTAAATGTAATTTTTAGCTGGAATCGTTCTCGCTGCGGTTAGCCCGATGATACAGTTGCGTTGAAGGTAATCCATTACCGAGCCGCCAGCAGCGAACGCGTGCGGTCGTCGTTAAATACACGCATGACAGCGGTCACTCAACTATATCACGGTGTACATGCTATTTTATAGGAACAGGTTCCTGTAACACTGAGATGTGCCCTGCAATTAATTGAAGATGAAGCAAACGAAAAGGTAGCCAGAAACTGACCTATAGGTCCAAGTCTGTTTACTTAACTCCTTCCATAAAACTATAATGAAAAGGTTCGATGAATACGTAATATCTTAATCTGAAGCGTCGAATGTCGATTGTGCAATAACAAGAGGTTGGATGAGCAAAAAGCAGCTGTGGACCCACTCGTAATGCTCGTAACTAGAGCCGTTACGCAATTCGGCAACGGCCTAATTGATTCCTCTCCCATTCGGCCAGACGGGGCGGCGCATTATCGAGCACAGGTGCCCTACTCTCCGGTTATTTGCCTCCTCGCGACGGACGCCGACGATAGCGGCCCACCTCTGACTCAAGATCTTCGACACCCGTTTCACCTTTAATTGTATATCGGAAATTCTTTTCGTGACGTGACTCGATTAGTAATAAAGTTAGAACTCGACGCTCCTAAACGGAAATGGCTTAATTTTCACTGAGTTGAGATCTCTGCATCGGCACTCGTCCATCGCGACGTTTACCCTCCCCCGCCTATTACAGAAGTGTGTAAATCGAGCGAATGTTCGGCAAGGTGAAATATGGAGAATCGCTGGCCGATTTGTATGCGCGCTGAGTTCGCTCTAAGTAATTTATCTGAAAGTATTTTTGGTCGCGAGCGAAGGGGTGCGCGCTGCTCGCTCACTCCTTCCTTCCAATCGCAATGTGTCTCCACTCATTCAATTACATTAAAAGCTTAATTAAGAATATTAGCAAAGAGTCCTCGTTTACTTCCATACTCTTTGGTAGTTGGTTTCTGTGAATTTTATCGAGTTTGTTGATGGCTTCTTCGTTGCGGACTGAAGTTGTGAGATGCTTAGATGAAATGTGGCTCGCAATCAGAGTAATGGACGGTAACCTTTCCGGGTGAAATTAACGCGATTCGTCTATAGCAAAAGTAAAGCCACACTCGGCACAATTAAGTTGTGGAGTGGAGAGAAATTGCAACAAGTGCAGCGGGCCTCGTCGCGTCCACGCTCCATTTAACCCACTCAGTTTGCGGGCCGTTCCGAAACCTCCGCCAACTCACCTTCGCATAAAAACCTATTACAATATTACGTATTGTGCAGTTCATCGCCCCTTGTGCTTCAACACAACATTTCGCCAGTACACTTAGTTGCGGCTGTATACACTCACCAAGAGGCAATGCTAGTGTAGTGTGCTATCGAGTTGTCGAGTTGCCGTCAACTTGAGTCTCATTCTGTTAATTGAAAACTTGTCCCGGCGCCTCCAACCGCGTCTCTATTGTTTACCTCAGCTTTTCGATTTTTTCCACGAATCTCCTCTTTTCATAAGTATCTCTTTTAACGAGTCGTCTCCGTCCTTCGTTTATATCGGGCTTCTTTTGGACTCCTCACAATGAAGCGGGGATGCACAATTGGTTTTTCCCGTTTTTTCTTTTCTTTCTAAAGTATTTTCTTTTGGGACGTTGTCGTTTGAAGGTGCCTTAGCTTTTAATGTCATTGCTTACATAACATACTCGTATAATATAAGCTTCCGCTCAGATTTATTTACTCCAAGTGCTTATTTTAGAACGTTGAATAATGTGTGTGTAAGGGAGGTTCGAAAAGTGGAATGTTGAACGTGTCGTGACTTATTTGAATAAGATAAAACAACTAGCGATCAGTGTCACTGGCAATATCTTTTTCGTACATTACCCAGCCACCAGTGAGCCCAAACGCAATAAAACTAAGTACTTGATTCAGACTATAACTCGTTTCCTCGTGTGCCGCTCCATCACTTTCACATTCCTCCTTATACAGGCACGTAAGAATTCTCTCTTCCCTGGCATGCGCACAAAATAAATTAAACTCTTTATTCTCGGGTACAAAGTTTGTATTCCCATGTGTAAATAAGATACTTGTTGCTGCCCCTAAAACGGCCGTACACCGGATCAAGCTGTCTTGCCGAACTACCGTTCTTCCTTCCCCATTTCGGAGAAAAACAAGGGAAAAGTGTTTTTGGGGCGACAATATCGCTATCTGTTCGCGGGCACATCATTTGTCGTACAAGAGTTGGACACCCTCGATTTGCCTCGACGTCGCCCTTTGAAATGACTCCGTCTATACACGAGTAATACGTGCTTATGATGATTTTCAAGACAGTTAGCTTTCTGATAAATCTGCGTTTCTTTATATATCGTAGACAGAACAGAGTGTTAACCATCACAAGGATAGCTCGTTGAGAAGTTATTTACTTTCGTGATTTTTATATTTTATTTACGTGCCCGTGAAACAAAAATATCACGCACACGTCAATATTTTGCTCTTTAGCATATCTTCTAGACATAAATCAATGAATCGCATAGTAATACAATAGTCCAAATTAAGAAAAAATATAATATTTTTGCAGCCACATAAAAAAAGCCATATCACTTTTTATTTCACTTCCAGAGGTGACGTTATGGCTCATAAAAACTTCATATCTATTAACTTGCATGAATCTTGGCTCACACTTAGCTTATCCCACGACACTGCCATTTCTGCCAGGTTTGTATGTTTGAATATTTCATGATAAATTACGTGGTAGTATAGTTTGATAGTTCGCAGCCTCACAATATTGTGGATTTTGCTTTTATGGGAGCAAATAAAATGTTGGTGATAAAGAGTTATTTTTTCCTAAAATATACTTTGTCTGTTTCATCTTTATGGAAGGTGAGACATACTCTTGAATATAATTCCCCAGTTATTTTGTCTCAAGACGCCCTCTGAAGGAATGTATATTTTCGTCCTTGGTAACAGCCTTGAAAGGAGATAAATCTATCACAATTTTGTTCCTTATATTACTTACCTTTCCGTTGCCAAAACACTGTCTAGGATTTTTATCGTATCGCTGTCGCGGCCTTTACTGACAAAAGTCTCTCTTGAAATCTTTACCTATGATAGATATCACAACCGCACTTGTTTAATAAAGTTAATACAAGTTAAGATTATAACAGTATTGTTAAAATCGCTGGTTTTCCTGGCTGTTTCACATCAAACAAGCGGTTCCGAGGTAACGCAATAACGCCCCTCGCACACCGTTGAAATTTACCTTATTAATTTCGTTAGCGTGAAATAATCACACAGCCAGCCTCCACTGATCCTTCAAATTATTTACGTTTAATACAAAATTTGTGGGTAGGTATGTATGTACACATTGAACCCTGTTACCTTCAATCGAATAAGTTGGTAGGTCCTACTTTCAAAACTGTTCTAATATTTCGTAAAAAAGAACATTGTCGTACACTTGAAATCGGAGAGTGAATTCGTTTTGTATTGTTTATTCATCAGCTTCAATAACACTAAAATTAATCTCGGTAGTCATAATTATTACTGTTTGTGTGATACATAGTATTTTATCCCTTCCTACGAGTACTTGTTGATGTTTTAGTTAGGTAGTCAAATTGTATGTTGTATGTATGTTGTTTTAGTTAGGTAGTCAAGTTGGTATCTGTGTGGTTCTTTCTTCAAAAGATCATTTGAGACTTTAATCTTCATGGTACCCACATGATCTAACCAAGAGTCTGTCTGGACTTTAAAGGATACGATGACCTCTGATTTGATTTCGGTGATTTTTCTCAGAGTAGTCAGATAGGAAACGCCGACCTCATCTAGTTTTTAAAATACGATTGACGTGTAAAATTGTATCTACAAACCTGCTTACAGAAATAAAATCATTTATTAATTGTTGTTTAAAAAAACACAAATCAAACCTGCTCACTAACAAACCCAATACTAAATAACCCAAAACTACTTAACTACAACAGTAAAACCAATCATCATTTCAGAGAGAAAAATAATATTGAAACAACAATAATATCCAATATCGAGTCAAACTTCCACTTCCCACAAAATGTACCGTTGATTTCTAAACCGGCCTCAACAAAATAGGTTCACTGGTGAACCTAGCTGGGCTATAAATATCCAGTGGTACTTGGTTAAGGAGTGCTTACACTGGCAATTAAAATTGCGCAGTTCTTGGCAATCTTAACTATGATGTCACAGCAATACTGAGAATTTTTTGGCAATTCCAAGATTTATAATATTTGTAACTAGAGATAACTTTACCATATGGAGTTTACCTTCAACACGTCTACGGAATAGCCATTGGATATTTTGCAATTATTTTTGGCTTCATTTAACAGTACAGAATCAGACACAATATTATAACAATATTATATGACAATATTATTTAAGCTATTCTTGACAGTAAAAATTGCTCCAATTTTTTCCTTTTACGTTATTCTTTCTCTCTCACTATTTTTTAGGGTTCCGTAGTCAACAAGGAACCCTTATAGTTTAGCCATGTCGTCTGTCTGTCTGTCCGCGGTTTAGCTCAAAAACTATTAGTACTAGAAAGTTGTAATTTGGCATGGCTAATATACGTTAATGACGCCGATAAAGTGGGAAAATAACATTTTGAAAAAAAACAATTATTTAGGGTACCTCCCCTTCATCTAAAGTGGGGATGATAATTTTTGTTTTCGTCCTTCCCATAGTGTGGAATATCGTTGGATAGGTATTTCAAAAATATTAGGGGTTTGGGAAAACTGTTTATTGATTAAGTAAACCGTTCGTGACTTATCAAGCTTTAAAGTACCAATTTTCGTTAGAGTCAAATGTCCTCCCCCCCCCGCCCTCTCTACCAACTAAACGGTTGTAGTTAGAAATTCAAATGTCACGGCGTAGTACCTATATATAACGAAGTTTAAAGGAAAACTATCACCAAGTGGGCTTTACAAGTTTACGAGTAATAGTCGACCAATCGTATTAGACTCGAAAATTTTGAACAACTCTATAGAAATGTCGATAGATGGCGCTAAGCGACAGCTGTATCGCGCTATTGTTTCATTCCTAAATAAGTTTTATAAAAAAAAAAACAGTTGCTACACCGGCTATGACAAGTCTTAAACAATCTCAAAAAAAAAAAATTAAAAATTTCCTTGCAAAATTGTTGGATCAGGTGAGGATTTGTAGGTATAGGAAGTCAAATTAGGTAGGTAGTTATGTTTGGCTTTTAGCTAGAGCATGGTACGAAACTATCAGTCAGCGAATATGACCCGCACTTGGCTGCTGTTATAAAAACTACGGAACCCTACACTGCGCGTGGCCCGACACGCACTTGACCGGTTTTCTCTACTACCATCGGCAATTATTATTATTCTACTATTTTTATTTTATTTTTAGCCTATGTAGTCCCACTGCAGGGCAAAGGCCTCCCTTTCTGCTTTATACTCCTCTGTCTTGAGCTACTATGGTCCAATTCTGTCTGTAGACATCAAGCTCTTACCGCCATCTTCTCCTGGGTCTGCCTCGATGTCGCCAGAAGTTACTGGCAATTATTGCTTGCTGAAAAATTTGCCCGTGTAAACGTGCCTTTACAAGTGCGGTCTGATACACCCACTTATTGGAGATCCCGTTTTAACCCGACACGTCGCCTTATCGCGACGTGTTATCTTAATTTGCAGTTAGTTAACGGTATTTCGGTAAAGGATTACCTAAGTAGTGTCTTAGTTCAAGAGCGAGTTCCGAGGAATTAGAAGTGTTAATTAATCTGAAGATATCTGTGTTCACTAACTTGCTTCTAAGAAATGAGATATGGCACAATTTCTAGGATAACAGTGATTCTTCCATTTAGATGGTTTCAATGACTCGGTGGTTTCTGAGTTTTGGTTTATTTCTTATCATAAAGTTGTTGCAGTAAAGCTTATGTACCATATTACAATGCAAAAATAAAATAAAATGTTTCCACGTTTAAATGATGGCTAACTAGTAACCAACTGCAAGAAAACCACAGCTAAAACTACTTCACTTAATAAAGTCTAAGCACTATGTGGATTAACTTGCTCCAAAATTCCTAACACACTAGATATACGAGTAAAAAGGTTTGATATAGCGCGAGCTTAACCCGTGGTGCCGGGAGCACGCGCGTTTATCCACGCAATCTAGCTTCCGTGACGTCAGGCTCTTTTTGTCTGCCACCCAATCTGATCGTCCAACTTCGTCCCACTGAGTTATGGCTCAGAACTTACCACTTCACCCGACCACGTCGCCGACAACTTTAAGGTCTACGTGTCTTTATCGGTCACTTTGTTACTACTAAAACATTCCAATAAACTTTACCCACAAACTGACTCCTATTAATATACGAGTCTGTTTGCAGTTTTCAATCAAGCCAAAATTTTGCCACCAACTTTTTGTCTAGAGAATTCTACAATATTAAAAGCCCGCTGTTTGCCCCTGATCCCTGGTAAATTACATCAAAACTAAGGGTTATGACAAAGAAAACACAAAAACTTTTCCAATTACATATTCAACGACTCCGCTCAGAAGAAATTCACCACTCCTTGAACAAACGCCTCTATGAAAAGAAATCACCGAATAGGTGAGCGCGGGGGTAAACTCACGAGTAAACATTTGCGTATGTAAACTGGAATTATTCACGAAAAAACTTTTAATGGCGTCCCCGGAGTTCCCGTCAAACATTTATCAACAAAAGAACGAACGTCCCGCAGGCGATGGAACTTGAAATGTATGGAAATTACCCAGTCACGAGCGGGAGAACAATTCACTAACGTCGGCATAGGCAAATGTTTTTGTTGCAGTTTGTTTCGTTGTGTAACTTGTTCAGATTTGAAGTTACAACTACAAAACGCGGTTAGACGCTTATGACGCACTCACATGGAGTGGATAAATAAAACAAACCAGACCATATGGCTTTAAAAATGAAACATTCCGCGGATACAGATTCAAATCTGTGAGTGATTCGTCAGATGTTCGCCGTCGAGCGCGCGTAGCCCCTCGTTGGGCGCCAAATAACTCGGAACGGAATAATGAACCGCTTCAGATTCTTCAGCAAACAATCCCTGTCATTGCTCGACTGCAGAGAGAAGATTAAAATTTCATAAATTTTACTACTAATGCTGAGATATTTAAATTTAATATTTTGATAGTTTCTTGGAGTAATATCAGGGTAGGTACAAAACGAGGAATTAAATACTTTCGTAGCAGTTCAGTGAACAGAGGTTTAGTTTGTGTAGATTTAATTATACTCAATCAGTATTAATTTTTATTATATACTGTTTTATTATCTCTCTAATTTGGCAGATTATCCAAAGAGGTAAGATAAAAGAAATACATTTAAAACGGACACTGTTTCATTTGCATTTCAATCAGAACGATATAGCCGGTGGAAAAGAAAATCTGCTCCGTCGCCTCACTTAAAGCTTTTGAAATATTCCTATAACTTCTGATTCTACGAGAAAAAAAGCCTATTTGAATTGGAAAGATCAAAGCGTAAAAATTTATCGTTACAAAAAAAGCGCGTCAGGAACGTCCAAAAAGACGTCGGGCACTTATTATTTCAACAGAGCGAGTGTCTCGTCTCTTCTCTCATTCTATTTGTCTTTTCGATTGTTCCGGTGCATAGACTCCTCCATTACTCGGCACTGAAAGGAAAGTTTTGTATTCAATTTGGTATTATAATTCCCATTTGAAGTCGCCACGCACCATCGCGCCGACATCGGCTATGTAAATGGGCGTTTCCGGGACTAAGTCGCATTTTCGCCAAAAAAAATGTTGAATAATATCATGTTGACATTTTTTCACTCAAATCTATGATTCTCGATTTGTCGCACCGCCTTCTGTCTTGCTATGATAGAATGACCAAAGGAGTAATGTTAGTACCATCACTTACTGCAGCATCATAATATAATAGTGACGTTTTTCCACCCCACCTGACGCCAATCGATAGGAAGGAGTTACGACAAGGTTAGGTTAGCATTTATTTATATTACCACTTGCAACTCCCAGTAAATTCTTCAGTTGTGTAAATATTTCCGTGTGCTCACCTGACGTGAATTTTTATTCTGCTTCGCGCGCTCAGCTCCGTCGGGAGACAAGGAAACATTTCAGAGTTTCTCCTCAATTTAAAATGGAAACTTATCCCTCGGCTACCATAAAGTCTGTATTTACCATAGAAATCCACCTAGCTCGCTGGTTTCGATCCTAACCGGTGTCCACACTGAATCCACCTGGATTTAGAGCGTGCACATTGGCTGAACCGCGCCTCCGATGGAGAGGCTTCGTACAAGGCGACAGGTTTTATTTTACGATATGTTTTCCGCGACCGTTTCGCAGATACTAAAATAATAAGAGTTTTACGTCGCCGCGTATTATGTAGCTTTTATGGCCCCCCCGAGCTCAGCTGAAGCGCTGTTACAGTGGCTTACGAGGGCTCTTGTGACGAAATAATTAACCCAGTGTTGCTCGTATTAGACTCCGCTTCCACCTAACATTCACTACTTATACGTTTAACATTTTATTGTACTCTTTATACAAAATTTCCTCAGATTAGCGATGTTTTTCCTTTGTGCGTTTTAATAAAAAATAACGATGCCTCTGCTCCTTAGCTGTAGGCTATAACTCGATAAGAGGTATAATGAGGTTGTATCTTCGTTTTGCAAGGAGTAGATATCCCCCAGATCATTGTTAATTAGCGAACACGGCATGGCTCTTATTCATTTGTATCTCTCATTCAACATTTCATATTATGCTATGAAATTGAAATAGCAATAGCTTCTATTATGTTATTTTAACGTAATAATTACACAGAACAATGTTATCTGTGTTAGGGTAGCTGATAACGATATTAACAGGGAACAATGTGTAATGATGAGGCACAACGATCACAACTATAAACGGTGATGTTTACTGGCGGTACAAAATCACGATCGAGATATAGGAGCGGGCTGGACGTCTATATTCCAGCCAGAGACAAGGGACCGATAACAGATTACCCGCAAACACGTTTTAAATTCATTTCCCGACCCGAGCGCCGATCGCTCCCCGATAAAATGTGGGGACGACCCGGGAAACGGGGACATATTTACTTTGTCTCCCCGCGGCTGACTCCACCGCGGCCACTTCCCCGGTCAGGTAACGTTCCAAAGTGGCAAAATATTTGTCCTGGCTCGTTACCCGTCTGTTCCGATTTAAGAACATTAGCTACTTCCAAATCTGGACTCACTTTTAAACTCGAATCTCGAATGTTGTTTTCTTAATTTTATTCAACTTGGTAAAAGGAACGGAGTTTTGTAAGAGAAAAAGTTTCAAGCAAACCTATTATGTCGGTGATTCTTTTCACATGGAAAGCTACCAACTTGCACTTTCATGCTACATTCTTTCTATAGTATGATAAGTTCTTTCAATAAATTACCTCGTGCCTTAAAATACAATTTCAATATTTATATTCTCAGCTAAGCTAACTCACAAAGTTCTCAGTAGCTTGTAAAATTTTTGACGGGAAACTAATTTCCTTAATCTCTTAGACATTGCGGTGTGTTGTTGATAAGCGCTCAAAACTCGTAACATGGTTGTTGTAACGCTACAAGGCTTCCAAACTTGTACCACGGGTAAGTCCATTAACGCGTCAAGAGCTGTGGACTATGTTTTGACGCCAGATATTTTGATGCACAACGCTTTTTGGCACTCGCTTCGGCTAACGACACTTGCTTTATCCGGTCAATTGCTTTGTGCAAGCCTTTGTACGAAAATTTCTTGTTTTTATTGGATTATGGAAGGTTCTCACCGAACTTAACCGAGCTTTACTGTTCAACAATGCAGTTTTACGTTTCATTGCTTTGAGGTTGTTAACAGGCGGGCTTGGTGGCTGAAATAAAACTCCCTTTAATCATTTATTGGTCCATATGTTCTTTTTGTTATTTTATCAATTTTATCTGTATCCGAATTCTTATCCAAGGACCCATTTTCGTCATTACTTTGTTTTCTGATTTCGCTACAAGACATTATTTGATTCATAGCCGCAATATTTAACCGGGTACGGCAGTGTAGAAATTAAAATATATGTTTTTAAAAGTTTATGCAGGAGAACCTAATAAAATTATGAATGTAAAACTAACATTACGTACGGTTCGCTCTTTCAGCAAAAATATTAGAGAGGTGCTGAGTGGTTGAAAATCATAGTCATAACTTAAATGTTTAATTTTAATAAGATTTTTTAAATTATGAATATTTATCATAAGGCTGCGCTTTTTCTTCTTCACGTTCTTAAAATAAAATTATGACTTTCTTTGAACAACATCTGACGTTAGTTATATTTTTCTATCCAGCCGTTGATCCAGATGAAACCTTGGTCCTAACATCTGCCCACCGCAATTAAGCGAACAAAACACATGCAACAACATAACAATAGTCCTATAGCTTGGTATCTTGTTATAACCATAACATTAACATTTAGTTAGTTCTGTATGCTCGGTAACTTGGTATCGGTGTCGATACTGTAGTTCCGAACTGCAATGTTCCTGGTATTACCACCTCCGGGGTCTAATCAATAGCTGAACTGGCCAATGTTCGCAGCCGTACTCTAACTAAATACACCGTATTATGTACTTAGTAATTAATTAGTGCACTTGTACCAACTACGGTCGGTAACTGCTCTGTTTGTGTATTTTTGCCTTGTGGTTTGTATTTCAATTAATGATTACAGTTTATGAAAACTAAAGTCCTACGTTATGTTTGTGAATTTTGACGTTCGTTGCTCAACCACACATTAACCCCAAAAAGTAGATGAAAATATGGCACACACTGGCAGTCTATGATCTGGATTAAAAAATAAGAATCTTTTTATAAGGATACATGAAGTAGCTTTCCCAGGACGCGAGTGAAATCGCAAGCAACTACTAGTTAAAAACAAACTCGTTTCTTTTCTGGTCAGAGTAATTAATCCTGATCCATCGGTTTCCAGATGAGTCTCAAAAAGTCGACTGCAGTTTATTGGTCCGTATCGACTGGAGGTTTTTGATTGGCGATGGTCTGTTTGAGCATGTTTGGTACACATCAAACGTCCTCAAAGCCCGTCTGGTTACTGGTATGTCTGTCTGTCCAACGGAAAAACGTTAATGAACAGATTGATTAAAGTTCCTGAGGTTTTATTAATTAAAACGAGAAAATAAACGACAACAGTTTTAATGATCGTGTACCGAAGGACCAAAAACTGGAAGAGAAATAAAAATTTTCACGCCCTTTGCAAACCAGCCAATAAAACTTCAGAACGATCTAATGATAATTAAATATCGCTATCCAACGTTAATAAATATAAAGGACTCGCTTCAAAGAGGGAAGGTGAAGAATAGGAACGAAAAGTATTTAAATCTCAGTCGTTTTTATTTATCTTTGCGGAGCGCCGCCGGCGGTTAAATATCTGAGTCTACCCGCCGCTCTTCTGGAGACAAATGTAAACACACCCATTGCCTTTGAAAACGCCATCCGCGAATATACGCCAGCATACCATAAATAGTTTTGACGTGAAGTTAAAATTGTTTGTCATCTGTGACGTATTCTTTTGACGTTTTATATTCTGGTTTGTTTTGAATGTAATGTTTTTTTTTATGTTGGAATATATGAATTTATGGTCTTTGAGATACGTCGTATTTTCTACTTAGTTCAACATAATATGAGTGATTGTCAAAGTTTATTCGTTTTCGTGAATAAAATATGACAACACAAAAGAAACAACTGATTAAAAAATATTGACCTTTAAATATTGCCTGTACTTCATAAACATTCAACACAGAAAAAAGGCTAAAGAATTTTAACCCCTTTCAAGAAACAAAGAGTGGTTACAAAGTCAAAAAGTTTTCACTTCGCGGAATTCCCTCAATAGTTGAACGAAACATATTTCCTTGGAGTTGTTTTAAAGATGGCATACATAATCTAGCGCGGGATGCGTTTCCTCAAAGACACTGTATCAGCATAAGCTGTGAAACGGTCCTCTTTGACGCAGCCTCACGAGACGACTAAAGGGTGTCACGTTTTGCATTCTCTCGTAGCTATCCGGAGTGCGATTGTTACTATTGAAAATGCGACACCCTGATAAACCTTGTTATACTTTTCATCGGTAAACTAGAAAAGTGGCTCGATGTGAGAGGGATGTGTGGGCAATAAGTCGATGGTAAAGTCAAAGAAATCAATAATCTATTAAATTAACACACTACTTCTATTTGCGCCGTGTTATAGCCTCTTCATACAACTGTCAAAGAATGACAGGTTGTGATTTGAATAGACGGTCAATTAAAGTTTGTATCCGATTAATTTCCCTGACTTAAGGTAGGTACCTAATTGGGTTTTATTAGTTAGTAATATAAGTAATAATACAATACAATTTAAAGAAAGAAACTAGATTTCATTTATTTTTATTACCTACCATTCGACACAGTTCTGCTTGTTAGAAAAGTCCTTTCAAAAGCTCAAGTGATTCCATATTTTGTTTAACTGATGCTTCACGTGTCGATATACTAAATCGGAGAAGCGTGAGAGGGCTTGAAATAACAAACGAAATCGCTGCCTTGTATTGGGCACGATACAACATTTGGAAGGCAAAAGGAAAATATGAAAAGGCGGAATATTGCCAGACGAAATTACGATCGCTTTAGATTCGGTACGGCCCATTGAGGGGTGAATTGTTACCTTCGTACATTGCCATAAAGAATCTATTTGTTTTTCCTTAGTCAAGTGATATCGATTGTCTACCATATGAATGTGCTAATGCGATACAAGCGAACCCATTCATGCGCCTTTGTTGAAGGGACATCTTTGAAATTATATACGTGATTTTATCTTTATGCCTTACTTATTTTTAGCTGGCAGTTTTCGACTTGCAATAGAGAGGCTCGTGGCTAAATAATAACAGCCGCACTGGTCGATTGAAGGTTAAGCTACGCTTTTCCAGGTCGGTCCGTGGATGGGTGACCATCTATTACATATCGGGACTCCGCCGTGTCTCGGAAAGCATGTTAAACCGTTGGGCCCGGCTGTCATATGTAACGATTTGACAGTCGTTATGGGTAGTCAGAAGCCCGAAAGTCTGCCAACCAGTCTTACCAAAGGGTATCATATTACCCGGTAACTGGGTTGTGGAGGTCAGGTAGGCAGTCGCTCCATGTAAAAGACCGGTATTCAGCTGCATCCGGTTACACTGGAAGCAAGCATAAATGGGAAAAGGCTTGGCATGTTATAATGCGTTTCCGACTTGGAATATGAAGTTGATTTGATTAACGTGGCACCTATGGCACGTTAATCAAATCTGCGCAAAAAAATCCCTTAACTACTTAACTTAATTTTCCCTGACTGCATCTGATCTACATTACAGGTCGGTTACACATTAAACTAACGGTACACGACAAACTAAAAGCCTAGTTAGCGGCGCGGCGTCGTCTAGAGAATTGAATATTAGCATTAACAAGACAAATGTGCCGTTGGAGTTTGATAGTCTCTCATTAGGAGCCGGCCGGACCTGTCTCGTCACAACCTATAACAAGCCGCTTTCGCAACTCCTCAAGTATTATGAATATGGGTAGTCAAACTAAAGGAAGTGACTTGCTGCAAATTGTAATTAAATTAATTGAATTGATTTATTCTGTAAATATCGGAATCACCTGTACACGTAATATAATATTTTAAAAAAAATAAGCTAGATGAGATCGGCGTTTCCTATCTGACTACTCTGAGAAGAAAGGCCGAAACAAACTCAGAGGTCACAGTCCCTTTTAAAGTCCAAATCTTGGTCAGATCATGTAAAGACCATGTCTGAAATGGTCTTTTCAGGAAAGTACCATACAGATTTGAGTGGACCAGTTCAGTCAGGGCTAGCATTTGTCAATAATCGTGTAGCTCAACCAAAACTTAAAGAGCTCAACGACTCAACGAACTATAATAATGAATGAAATGAATGCTGCACTTCACTCTTACTGCTAAAAAATATTGAACAGTGAGAATATTTTAATCGGCACCCTAATTGCGTAACACACAATCAATCAGAATCGGTTTCATTTTGACAGTTCAACAACATTCATTGCGTTATTTACGTGTTGAGCAGACTTTATGAAGGTAACCTTTTTCGAACTTATGAAGCAATGGATTAGCAATATCCTTCAAAATGATTCAGATTGAGATTGATTGTGTGTTTCGCAATTAGGGTGCTGTTCCTTCAATCCAATATTTAGGGATGTAATTTATTCGTACATAAGAGCAATATTGTCTCATAAATCAGAGCCGGTTGGCTTGTAACATCCGTGTGAAGACGCAGAGTATATCTGTGATTATTCTCCCGCTCGCCAGCCTCCCACGATAAATAACAACCATTAACACGTTTCTTATAGTGACATTAGGCTTTATTGGATCCACGGGACTAACTCAATCTCAATGAGCCCAAATAAAGTAGGTCCCATATTATTTTTATAAAACGTAATTAGGGAAAGGCAGATAGAAATTATGACTAATGTAGACCGCTAACTTTTCATTAACTACAAATCACTTTTAATGATAAATGTTACCACGTAAATTAGTTCTTTTCGTAAATGTTCAAGGTTTCATTCCAGTTGTTTATAAAATAGTGAATGCCATAAAACACAGCAATGCGCCCACTGCACCGTATTCATATCGT
The DNA here is from genome assembly GCA_947507525.1 of Apamea epomidion. Lineage (NCBI taxonomy): Eukaryota > Metazoa > Arthropoda > Insecta > Lepidoptera > Noctuidae > Apamea > Apamea epomidion. Next base: position 14,560,473 of record OX382228.1, on the reverse strand, counting down.
CTCGTATGCAAATGAACGTCGCCTCTAAACGTTGCCCTTTGTTCCTCTCGCTCTGTATCTGTTAACTTTTATCGCACAACTTTTCCTCAGACCAGATTAGTTTTGCTCTAACAGTATCGTAAATTGAGCGGCCATTAAGCTCAAGTTTAGTGAGCGTAATGATCTGATCCATCTTACAAGTTTAACAGGTGCGATTTAAAAGCGGATCGTAATACACGCGGATACTAAATAACCCTTTAATTAATATATTGTTGAGTAACAGAGCAGTTTGCCGTATCGATCCCGGCGTTAGCCCGACATAGTTCGGCCCGAGTTAAAATGGCACGCGAGTTGCGCTCGAGTGGCGGTTACCTCCTGACGTCTCTATTCGTTACCAAAGTAACCAGGCCCTTACAACTTTGTTCACACAAACTCGCAGCTCCTACTTTCCCTGTAAAGTAGAGTTGTGACAGCGAGTAATGTCTCCTTATATTGTTCTGGGGCTAAGAGGTTTGCCTCCTAGTTGTGATGAGAATTGTTAACTTTTACATCGTCTTGTATCTGCCTAATTTATCGCAGTCACACTTTGAATTTTTAATACTCACATCTCAACTACACCGAAAACTACAAACATAATAAATTATGACTGGAATTTATATTGCTCGTTGGAATCGAAGAAAACATCGTTACGGCTTATTAATGACTGCGGAACGTCCTAATATCCGAGTTGGGGCAAAGAGTTTGGGCGATAATCGATATTTCCGAATATCGATTATGAAGTTAGTGCGAAAATCATCCGGCGCGGGTGGGCGCTTGACAAATGTCCGTTATAAGCGCAGAACAAATTGGTGCAATTAATTACGAGTGGAGCTTGGCAGCGCTGAGCCGACAAATATTATCAAGATCGTTAATTTCGACATCTTAGTTGGGCGGGATGATATTAAGCATTAGACGAATGTGCGGCGCACATGGTGCGACTCGTGATGATGAGATCGACAGTGCGTCGGTGCTTAGCGCGCATCGCCTGGTGTACACACGGGCTTGTTAGCGCGCCTTCTGTCTACATGCACGACACGCTACTTGCGGGCATTAGCGGTAACGTACATGATAGCTTAGGTACCTAGTTTGCAAAGCTTACCTTATTTCCCAGAAAATTATTTTGTCTCAAATTTTACTTCAGAATTTTGCTTGGTTTAAAATTTCCACAGAACAAGCTCCATTTATTATGTAGGTGCATAAGGTATTCTTAAGCTAATACTCTTATGTAAAGTTACTATTACGCAAGTCCTCTTTTAATAAATATTCCACGTAGCAGTATTTATTTTTGATACATTTTCCTTCTAACTTAAGTAGACCCCTTCTTTTAATCAAGGCAAAATAAGTTAATTAACACTCTCTGGGCACGAAGGTGAAAAATTGTTCTGTTAAGAGCTTTAAACGAATTAGGGAGATTAACATAAACGGTATTATTAATGCCCTGAACTATACAATATTATATTGGTTGATGCATTGACTTCTTGTTGGCAGCATTTGTAGCAAGCTGTTACGCAAATCCGTGTATGTTTTTGTTAACGATTCAATTCCGCCGAGTTGCTTGCGCCCATAAAACATGAATATAAAATTGTGCGAGTAACGCATGACTCTTAATGAAAAGTATATTATCTCACATAAAAACATTTTACGCTCGTTTTCAACGCTGGTTATTAAATTAAATCATAATTTACACACGTCGAGTTAAATCAGACTGTAAGCTCGTGAAATCGCAATAAAAATTATTAGACTCGTTACAGCCTTTCCACGCTAGACCCTTTTATTTTTTTCATATTAGATTCATTCTCAGGAACAATGATGTCATAAATGCCGAAGCGATTTTTCATTCGCATCGTAAATGTTCGTTTTCTCTCGTTTCTCCCTATTTTATTCGGCCACAGAAACAAGGTGCTCCCGACACGAGTTTTATTATATAAGCTTACCCTACTCTTTCTGTGATGGTGCATAGTGGATATAATATTTTATTTGACATCCGTCGATGCCTCCAAATCTTGATGGGATTGCATCGATGTTATTGTTACAGAGTTCGGGAAAACTCGAGGAGACTGTTTTCTCTTAATGTCGTACTAACATACTTAGCTCCTAAGTGCTCGCTACTAACCCATATGGATTCTTGTTTGAAATAAAGTTTTTGATTGATTGATTGAATATCCGAGATCAATAGTTTTACGATTCAATGGCATTATCTCGAACCGAATAAAAAAAAGTCTAGAGGCGACGCGGGACACCCAGTTGGAACGAAGTTCCATTCGCTGTATATAACAGGCACAATGAAATAATTTAACAACGTTTGAGAGTAACTAAATGAAAAAACAAAAGTGTCGTGACGGTCAAAATGTTACACTTTTTTCGTTCTAGCTTTCGCATAGCGTGCGAAAAGGGACTTCGTTCCAATAATGTACCTACCTAGGTAGTTGTTTGCGTGTCATTGAATGTAGGGGAGACCGGGGCGCTAATTAACAATATTTATATTTTCAGTATTGCTTCAAAACGCCTAAACATTTTGATATGATTTTTGTGTTAAATGATGTTCAAACTATGCAATAACCATATCATTGGTTTTAATTTGACAAGAAATTGGTACTTTTATCAAAAAGTCGATTTTACTCAGAAAAGTTCAAAGTTAAATACGTATTTAACTTTTATCTTTTGGGGCTAGAATTAGCGGTTCCGTGGTAAGTATTAACAAAACGGGCAAAAATTAACATTCTTGGTACCTACTCGTCCCGAATGTTGTAGGTACTCGTACATATCGATTAATGATCTCTGAAGAGTGTTAGTGGCACATAAATATTTCATATGACACGATAGTGCTGTCGGATATGTTTATGATGTTCATAAAATCGCGCGCTGCCAGTTTAGGAACAAATGGTATTATTTGTTTTATTCTGGTTATCGTTTTATACACTACACAGAGTTTTATCGCAGACACGTTTATTTTAACATGTGAAGTTTCCGTTTTGTAGGCATAAAAAATCCCTAATACTAATTAGTACCTAAATGTCTGTTGATTTATCAATCTAGGCCATTTAAAGCACACAAAGTCTTTCAGAAATCTGAACTGTTTGTTCTGAAATCTATTTCCGAGGGTTTTCCTGTAACCACAATAAAAATAAGGTAGGTACTTAATACCCGGCGATCTATTTCCTGAAATTGACCCTTACTTACATTTATTCGCCGAAGAAGTGGGACTACAAGAATTCAATACTTGAACCAGATATTCTATTTATCCCTATTTTGCTGAAGCTTTTTCAGTGAATTAATTTCCAGATGTTATTTGTCCAAGTATCAAAAGTAATATTTATCGTATGCTACAGATTCTATAAATAACAACAGAATCTTTGTGTCCCATCTTTCCCAAACGTTTTCAGCACATTTTAATATCACTAATACATTATCCGTATTGATTTCCGACAATGGACTTCGATACTCTCCTTTGACCACGTACACATATCATTTTGCGTCCTTACTATCTGTAAGAAGGGCCGAAGCTCGTTCGTCTGTTATAAGTAAACCTTTCATGTATATTTTATTCCCTATATTTTGATATGTGGGCCCCTCGTATCACGCTCATTCAAATGACATATTGGAGGAACGTTTGAGTATGTTTCACATCGGGAAAAGATCACAGTTTTCTTTCGAGAGTAAAACCAAATACCATCTTGTGAAGAACCAATCTAGGGAATTGATTTTGCGACGTAGGTCCCATTCGTACATAGCCACGCACGTATTATGTGGACAGATTACATTTTTTATTAATACGTTCATTTTACGATATTACTTACCTAGTAATGAGAATAATATCCTTTTGTAAACTGTTGTAACTAAAGAAAATAAAACAATCGCCCGATTTTTTGTGATAAAATAGTTCAAACGAATTTGTTTGGCTACAGACTTAAAATCTAAAGGTATTATAATAAAATGTCCTTGTAAAAAATAAGCGTCCATCATTTAAATGGAATGGCAGCAGCTTTTACGCTTCTGACGGATACGTTCTACCTGCTACTGATGAGCCTCTAGAAAAATAACGTTAGTCCCCGTATTTATACCCAATGTCACCATTGTCTTCATCATGAAGGCATCATTCAACATCATTCTCCATTAAGTTGAGAAATTGCGAAGGAAACGATAACTGCCCTCTTTCCCAACACAATCCGCCTTCCTTCCACAAAATTTTCATCCGTGCTGTTTTTCGTTGTTGTGAAAAATGTTATTTAATTTCGGGCAATTATTACACGCGCTCTACGAAATTACTCCAAGGAATAGGACTCGCGAATGTTGGTTTTATTTCAGAGAGAACGTTCCTTTTCTACAATGGAAGCTTTATGCTGAAAAATGAGAATCCCGCTGTTACCTTTATCTGTTTTTCATAATATTAAGTAAAATGCAAATAAAGGGTCACAGTTATCACAAATGCGAAACTAAGAGCTGGAAGATTTTCTTTTATTGAAGTGTAGTTCAAACAAAATCTGCATACTTACTTTGTTTCAGAATTTTTGATTACCTTAAAATATTGTCAAGCTCCACGACGTGCAGATAAAATAAAAAGCTCGTGCTAATAATTCGAAGCGATTACGTAGGTTTCATGTGGCTGTTCCTAATAACAGATTACTTTCCTAATTTGCATTCTCATCATCAAATGTAAGTTTACATAGGTTGGCGCGTGTATCACCGTCTGTCATTTTTCGCGTTAGGAACAATTGATGTGTTCGGCTTTATTAAGTGTCTCGTGTGAGTGATATCCAGGCGACGTCGCCAGGTGTGAGCTTCGCGATACAAAATCCGCGGTTTTGCGTCATTTGTACGTTTTCTTTATTACGTAGCGTGATTTATACCTTAGCCCGGTGCGTTTAACTGCTGAGGTCTGTCATTTCGCCATCTTAAATTGAGATTGATCCCCGGGAAGGGCGGGTTGACGTGTGCGTTGGCGTGTCCCGGAATTGTGTTTTTGTTTTATTTTGTTACGTTTTTCCCTTTGTGTCGGGGGAGATGACGTCTTCGCGCATGCAAAGTCACCTGTCAATATTTTGGAAGCGACGCGGCCTTATTTCTCGTCGTTTAAAGCTTCAGTTCACACTGCGGTGAAGCTCAATATTGATATGTCCTCGTTTAGTAAAAAATTGATAGTGCCAATTAGAACATTCAACAATTTCAATAAAAGTTTAGTAGAATCGTACCAGATCAAAATATACATTTAGGTAGGTACTACTACTATCCGTAAATATTTTGTAACTGACGAATTGAAAATTTTCCGCTTTTGAATTTGTCCAATTACTGAATTTCAGTACAAGTATTCGCTTTCATTGCCCGGTCATTGGTTTAAAATTATATATTTTGATTTATAATTTGGACTACTCAATTTGAACGGCAGCATATATCACTAGTTACTAGTTAATAGTTTTCCACACCATAAAGTAGTTTGTAATTCTAGCTTTCAATTAGTTGAGTCTTCAAAATAAGACAATGTTCTTCAAAGTATTTCTCTTCTGTCCACAGAGAGGCTCCGACGAGCTTCTTTCGCAGAGTGGCGTCACCGTCATGGCGCCCGCCGCTCCGCACCACGCCGACAATAACAACCAGGACTCCGCTGCGAAAAAGGTAAATAAACCACAATAACTAACAGTAAGATTACAGTAAACTGTCGTGATGGCCCAGTGGTTAAGTCCTTCGCCTCTCTTGCTCGAGGTCGTGGGTTCAAATCCAGGCAAGTAAAAGTATCTTTTTCAATTCATATGTAAGTATTTTCTGAGTTTATCTTGAACATTACTGACACCGATGCAGGAAAAACATCGTGAAGAAACCTGAACTCATAATTAATATAAGTCTGAAATGGCCACCTGTCTTGAACAAGCGTGGTGATCAATGCTCGGGCCTTCTCTGTATGAGAAGAGGGCTTTGCCCTGCAGTAGCACAATAATGGCTGCTATTCTTATTGTAAGATGCCTGTTAATATGCAGGTAGACTAAACGTCTTATTACAAAACGAGTTCCTTCTTTGGTTCAAGCCAGTTTTGGTATTTCAAACCTTATTCCGACTGAGGTTATCGTTCTTAATACAAAAAGGACGATTTAGACTCAGGTTTAAAATCAGTTTTCCAATTAGCTTTAATATTTAGAACTTTAATTTCGACGGATTAAAGCTCAAACTTAAAAGATGTCTCGATTGTTTAAGCCTTCGTCTAAAGATAAACCTTGTTTTGTATTAGACTGTCGGCAGGTGGACTTACACATCATGACAAAAAGTTTTGTAATTGGCGGATTAAACACAACAACCGTCATAGCGCAGGTGAAGTGAAGGCATTGAGCAAATTCTAAGTATTTTTCGGTAAAGTTAAAGATATCGATTCTAACAACTTAATAGATCATGAATGTAAAATTCACCCACACACAATGCAAAGACAAAACTAAGTAGCTACAGCCCATTCCTTTACTTACCTTTTTAACGGCACTTCTTTTTGCTGAAATGTGTAATTAACTGAAAAACGATTAATCGCGATAAAACGGCGGAATCGCGAAACCGTAATAAGTATTAAAATAAAAGGTCCCTCGTAAAAAGCCAACGTGCCATAAAGAGCTGCTCTCAGGGTTTGGGGGCCAAATTTTTATTAATCTCCACCCCTGAGTTGCCGATACCGGGATGATTTTTTACACATAGAAATTAAATCGATAAGGTTAACCGGTTAACCCTTATAGCCAGTGTTTATAGGGATTAAAATTAAATAAAAAGTAATTTTCGGTTAATTTTTTTCTTTATATTTTTCAATGATTTTTTAATTAATATTTGAACAAGACGAAAATGTGCTGAAAAGAAACGTAACGTTATACAGAATTAAATATTAATTGAATGCGGATGCGTAAAAATAAGGTCCTTTGTTCAATATTCATAAAACAATTTGAAGTACGCGAAAAGAACTTCCATTATCCTATTTCTTTGAACATTTCCTCGTTTCACTCCTTCGCTTGATAATGTATTGCGTTTGTAACGTGATTTGATCGGCTCGTTATTATATTTGTTATTTTTAACATCTATATTCTGCATCGATTTGAGATAATTCGCATATGAGGAGTAAAATTTGTACCCGTAATATTTTAGTTAGGTAACTCAAACTCGAAGCATTTACTTCAAATAAACCAATTACGAGCACTTTTGAGCTGTCAAGGGGTCGGTCAGTCAGAAAGATGAAGCTAGTTGCCCATTCCAAAGAGTAGTAGGTTAAAGTATGTTGCAGTATAATGTTCACACAAATTACCTACGTTAATTAAGTACCTACCTAACTATTTGCATTTTTGTGAATTGTAAACCATAACTTGTAGTTTCAAATAGATGAGCAGTAAATTATTTTAATAAATGGGTAATGAGCTGTAAAATATGAATAAACAAAAACTTTATATGTTAAGTATTCTCTGCCCATATTTCAATGTAACATAAACCGGCACCGTTAACCGAAAGGTTAAAATCGTCAACAATGTCTACAGTGTGTACACAGCACTAATCAACGAGATGCGAGAGAGGGAAGGCTAAAAAAAAATCTCAGCACAAAACGCGCACGTGGCAAAAGGTAGAAAAAACAATCAACATAGAAGAAAACTGTTTATAAAAATAAACAAGGTCGCAGTTTTGGGTCTTTCCTGCTGCACAGTTGTTTTATCGTGTATTTACATAAATACGGGGCGAGTTTTGCATGCACACTTTGTTTGCTACTGTTCAAACAGTTCTTTGTTTGTCGAGACCAGTGCTGGCCGTGTGTTCCAACCACCAAATGGATTGCATCATCCATTAAAACGGAATAACGTGTTACATTCCTAGGTCAGGTTGTGTTACATATTCCTTACTTCCTCTACGTTTGTATGAGCTTGGCAGACTAGTAAAAACTACGCACTGCTTGAAGAAGTTTTGTAAAAATGTTGAGTTTAAAGGCAGACTTAGTCCCGGAGTGCTAATTAGCTCTGCTGACGTTAAAACTGCAACTCAATTTAATAAAGCTCAATCCGCGACTTCCTCTGACGTCTTTGGTAGACTCGTGTAAAAGAACCGTATGGTGTTTGAAAGAAGTTGCAAATTAACAGTATTTATATGTTTGCAGAAACATTTTATAATTTAGCATCCATTACTGAACTTGTCAAAATAAATATCCTCGCAATTGATACGAAAACAAACACTATCGTTATTGCTTGATGTATTATTACACAACAATATTTAACAATTTAGGAGACAGAAAGTGCAGTGCCTTATGTAGCAATGGGCTTGTCACTACGTATTGTAGCGAAATAAAAAAAAGGAATCTTCGCATGAACACGTTTTAATTTAGTAGATAAAATAAAATAACACAAACTGATAATAAAATATAAAACTTAGCAAAGGCAAAGGACGAATATTGATATTAAAAAGAAATATTGAACGTCTTTGGCGTTTGAGCCCTATATTCAATTTTGTGTATTATTGTTACGCGTCGATTAAGATTCGTTTGCAAACGTTCCTACACGTACGTAACTAAATAAATACAAGTACGTTTTAAATGGGTAATTAGCACTAAGTCAATACGTTATTAGGAAGCGAGATAATAATTTAAATGACCCTTTGATCAAATTTTAAGCAATGCTACTATTTAGCCGTATATTACATACGGCTAAATAGTAGCATATCAAGTAATAGACTCTACTAAAAACTAAACTACGAAATATATGAAATTCCGGTCCTAGGCTCCACGCTGACAATCGGAAGACTCGCTGGCCGGAATCTGAATCTTCCTAAACGAGGCCGCGCGCAAGGTCTTATGTTGGGTTCGATTCCCAACAGAAAGCTTGTAGCTCGCAATACAGGAAGCAGGCAGGCGTCTGGTACTAGGGTGGGGGTAGGTCGAATTTTAGATCGCCCTACAGTCTTCGGAGGAATCGAGTCCTCGAGAAATGTGACTCGTCTCGAGACAACTCTTTAATGATGTATATTGAAGTAATACAATTCGTTTCTTCCGGGAACACTGCCCTTAGATCCAGGGGACGACCGCACAGAACTCGCTCGTTTAAACCGTTATAGTTTACCGTTAAATATTTATAGACATAATTTCATTGTGAAAGCAGAAAAATAATATATTTAACTTCCGACGTGTGTCCAAAAAAACCTTCAAATCAAAAGTCTCGGTACGAGAAAAGACATGACCCTTTTTGATTCAAAATTCAAACCAATTTGAAGAAAAAAACCTTTCTGGTTAAAAACAAGGTTGGATTTGTTATAAAAGAAGTTCGTTCGTGATAAAATTATAATGTAGCATTTGCTAATGCTGCACTATGCACTGCTAAAAGTTTTACTCAATATATTACCGCTCTTCGATATTTCTTCGAGCATCATACTTCGTAATAAACTGTGAGAGAAACCAGCATTCTTCGGTAAACATAGGTAATAGTGTGTTTTCATTCCCAAACCTTATATTTAACATTGCTGTAGGTATCATTTACGCAAATTAAATAGAAGCGAACCGTCTCGTTGAAAAGAAACCATTTTCTTATTCTTCCCTCGGGCAGTTTATTTCCCCTGCTGTCACCGGTCATTATGTCACTGCGAAAATAAAATATCATACTGGCTGTTGCGTACAAGAGAAATGTTTTTTTTTTATTTCAATAGAAATTATACTTAAAACCTTTTTAATGATTCTTGTAGGTATATTTTAGATGTGTAGTCGCTCTGAGGAAATTGAAATTATTCTTATTTTTTCGCGTATTAATGTAACTGGAGTACGTACTACTCTGTAGTATTTTATTAAGTTAATCCTCTCAAGAAACAGGACATTTTTACTAAATTGAGCTGTATATTCCAATATATTTCCCAACTTTGACAAGAACGAAGGCTTCTGTTTCCGTTTTAATTTTATAAGTTGGGTAGATATTTTAATGCCTTTTAAACTTATTCGATTAAAGGATCATTAAGCCATTACAAAAGTAATCCCTGTAACAATACATCGAAGATCCATTAGTTCGTAATCATCTAATCACAAACAAAATTCATTAAATGATTCCCTATCTCAAGCAATACAAGGTAGCCATTTTAGTTTCGCGGCGTTTTGCCGTCCATTTACTCTCACTTGTTAGGGGCGCCCTGAAAAAACCCCGCCGCAGTAATCTTAATTACATTGTGATCTCGTTACTGCCCGGCCTTAATTCATAATTAAATAGGGACGTGTCCCAACGTTGCTTATTTATTTGCTATTTTATGGTTTAGCGATTGCCCCGCTTTTTTTCTACGATGAAAATTAAGGCAGTGCCTTTTTGCGACACCCCTTCTCCTTTGTTACCCTGAATATTCATTTGGAGCCTATCGGCGGAATGGCGACTCGTTTTTAAAAGTATTTTTTTATGTTCTCCCTTTGTGTTGTACTGCAAACACTTCATGCTGTGAAAATATTGAAGGAAAACTCAGAGCTTCTGTTTTTATATACAATATTTTATGAGCTGTATTCGGGCCGTTAGAGAAAAATAAATAAAGGTAATTTTTCATTGTTTTTCGAGTTCCCATTTTCAAATTGAATGGAAAATGCAGACAGCTTTAATTAAATTTGAAATGTTTGCTTCAACTTATGTCCTACATACAAGTGTATTTAGTAGAGTCCTCTCGTTGAAATAATACCAATGTCAGAGAGAGCACGTCTGTAGAAAACACAGTAATCAACCCTCGTCCTCTTTGACCGGGTCATTAATGTCCAAATCAAGTAATTAATTATGTTCCCCGTTTTTTTCCTCATTTTCTTGACGTTTTCTGTAAAAACGCAAAGGGTCTGCCTTGTGAAGATCAATCAAATCAGAAGATGTCCGGGTACCGCGTTTACCACTACTTAAGCATTTACGAGGTTGTCTTACGGAGTTACGACTACGCTTGCACAGGTTGACTGCTGATCTTATTTCGAGAAGAATTTACGATCCATTCTGTCCCTTTTTTCTTATTCATTCGAGTACCTAATTGTTATTTTCTTTTTGAACTGCCCCACTCGGTGGAACGGTAAATTAGCTGGCTAAATTATAAATAGCTTTCTGTTTTATATTCGAATGACGCTCTGAGGACGAGAATAACTTATTTAGTGAAGTACCCTAAACAGCCTTTGGAGTTGTAAGATATTTGCGTATTGTGAGTGCTAAGCGCGTACGCAAATAACGCGGCCACGTTTATTGACTTCGTTAGTACATAGTTTAGTTGCTAATAGAACAATTAACATCAATATTCCTTACTAATGTAGCCGCGCAAACAAACTTCATTTCGTATCTATTATTCTAAGTTATCTTGTGTACAAAAATATATACACTGGATAAACCTCTTATACTTAAATACACTAACAAACTATTAAAATAAAAACATATTATCTTAACCTCATTAAAACTATTAACAAACTAAAATATGGTGTCGAAGAATACCTCCGCATCGCTGTTGACTGGTAATATATCCAAGAGAGTGGCGGCATTGCCATGTTGTATGGCAATACTTAGCCTCTGGCTAAGGTAAAACCCAGCCACGGTCATGGGAAGTGTCAACCAGCCGTTTGGAGATTTCATTGAACAAGCCATGAGCACTCAGACCCCATGGTCTCGACCCCAAACGGTGCGAAAATATATTTTCCGATAAGGTTATCATACTTTCGCCGCTTGAGGTATTCCGCCAGCACAGCACGCCGAAGCAGGAAGATGGGATGGCGCAAGAGTATCGGCACAAGTTATCTATCGTAAAATAAATTAGGACATTAATGAAGCAGTTCCTAAAATCGAATGAAATATAATATACAACCACTCGCCGCCATCGATTTCGTTCCCAGAAAATTCAGTAATCAATCAAATGATCTCATAAAGATATTCATTGCCGGGCACTTACTATTTTACTGCTAGTTTTAGGGGGTACTAAAACCATTTGGCTATCTTATTTTACGATTTCCTACCACGAACGCGGCCTGAGCGTCTGTTCAAACAAAAACTTATGGTACGTGTGATTTAAGACATAGTAACAGATGGAAGGGAATGTTTACTGTACACCTTTATAGTCTGTTATCGTTACACACATAACCTTCAATGTAAGCGTAGGTAAGTGAATTGTATCGATCGCGTGTTTTTATTTCATTGAATTATTCTGTCAGTTTTGGGTGAATATTTTAGTATTTATTGACAGTTCTGATAGTCTTTAAAAGCCTTTTTAAAAGTTAATTTCATTAGCTCCTTGTAAAACTTACCTCTGAATACATTTGGTAGTGCCTCATCTAGAGATTGCCTTCATATCATATCAGCCCGTAAAAGTCGTTCATTGAACATAGTGCGGATTTGGTTGCTTGCTGCAATAAAATTGTTATTGTTACATTTTTATAGATACAACCATTTATTTTTACTCTGATAGTGATAAGAGATGCTTGACTATGCAAAATAATATCTAATATAACTTAGTATTCCTTTTATGGGCTTGTGGCTAAGTAATAACTACCGCATGGGTCGATTGATGAGGTTAAGCCACGCTTGCCGCGGTTGGTCTGTGGATGAGTGACCATCTTTACATACCAAGACCTCTCCGTGTCTCGGAAGGCACGTTAAGCCGTTGGTCCCGGCTGTCATTCGTGGATCTTTGACAGTCGTTACGGGTCGTCAGAAGCCCGAGTCTGACAACCAGTCTTACCAAAGGGTTTCGTATTACCCAGTAACTGGGTTGTGGAGGTCAGATAGGCAGTCGCTCCATGTAAAATACTGGTACTCAGCTGCATCTGGTTAGACTGGAAGCCGACCCCAACATAGTTAAGAAAAGGCTATACAGATGATGATGAAGAACTTAGTATTGGTTTTCCGCTTCATATTTCCATCATTCTTTATTCTTACAACCATCCCGATTATCAGAATCAAACAGGTTTACCTTACACAATTTCATTGAAACCCGCATAAAAACCGATCGTCTCACTTAGCCACTGCAAACTAGAAAAACCTTCAACTTCATTATGGATTAACGGATAACAATATTTATTTCAATGAATAATGTTCTTAAGGCAAAATGGCTGGAAGTTGCGAAGCGATCCAGGCCCAGCGAAGGCCACTATTAAAAGTTTACCGGTGCGAAGTTGTCCCATTCTTATGCATGGATGAATTAGCACCAAGCTAAGTAAAGTGTGGATGTTCGACCACTTTCCTTCTGGAATATTCTTTAGGAAGTTCCGTAACTATTCGGCTTTCAAATAAAGTTTAAAAAACAAGATTATTTATAATTTTGAGACCTATATTTTGACCAGAAATAAAAATAGGCACAGTCAGCGACAAAGGTCTGTTAAGACTTCAGTTTTGTTCATATTAATTATTGAGCTTAATAATATAACATCATATGCCCCAAAAAGTTGGGCAGAGGTGTACCCGAAATACACATTTTCGCCAGCATGTTAAACATTTAATTAAAATCGGCACAGAAGTAAAATTTAAAGAATATCAACTCTTAAATATGAATAGTTAACTGTTATATCAAATGTATTGAATAATTTTGTGTCAATTTAGATTGTGTAGGTATAAATAGCAGTTTTAACGACTTTTGTCGCTGGTACATACCACAGGAGCACATGAACCATAAAAACAAGTGACGATAATATAAAATCTCGGTGAGTTTCCTACCTATTCTAACCGATAATTATTAGTTCTGGGAAATGTCGGAAAATGTTGAGTATTCAACTATTATATCCGCCATAAAAAAGGCTATAGTAGGTAGAATGCATCATATTGGCTTTGTATCTGTATCATACTGTAGGTATAGCCTTAAAACCAAAACTTCAGTGTCTCTATAATATTTTTGGAATATTCTACATAGCTACCTCTTCGAATTTTATGAAGCATCTCGTAAGTTTCGAGAAGAGTATCACAGTGGATGTCTTAAACCAGTGAACAACACTAAGTTTATCGATTCGTCTGTCGTCGCCACGTATCGGCAAACCAATTTCCTGCACCTGATTTTTACAACTTTTCACAAGAGATAAGAGGTTTTGTTAGTATTTTTTGTCTTATAAGATAGGCGTTAGATTTTATTAGTCAGTAAAAATTCTCCGAAGATGTAACTAGCCGATTTTTTAATCAGAAATCTTTATGTCTGTGTTCTTTTATGTCCTTTAATAACTTAGTAACTTCTCCAAATATTACCTACTAGCTACGCCCCGCGGTTTCACCCGGATAAGTTACGATCCCGTGGGAATATCGGGATAAAAAGTATCATATACGTTAATCCTGGTTATAAACAATCTGTGTGCCAAATTTCATCCAAATCGGTTCAGTAGTTTTTGCGTGAAAGAGTAACAAACATCCATCCATTCATCCATACAAACTGTCACGTTTATAATATTAGTAGGATTATTCATATTTTAACTTTGTTAGCTTAGTTGTTAACGTTATTATGTATGTTGTGTCTCCTATACGTAAAGGAGCGCACTTACTTAATACCAGAGGGGCAATTCTCGTAATTTTAAGAACGTTCGCAGTCTGATCTCAGTCTCAATCTGTCAAAAATTCCTGTGATTTCCCTACATTTTGACAAGTTTTTGACATTCATTTGTCGCCGAGATGAGACTGCGACTAGATTTTGAACGTTTTAAATTACGAGAATTGGCCTTCTGATATTGCCCTTTATTTTATATGTCATCTTTTTATGCAGATCCAAAATAAATAAATAAAAACTAGTTGCTAAATAACTTACTCATACTTCATTAACGATCTATTTGAAATGCTATAATATAATTCAACAATTAATATTCAGTTTCTATTTCCAAATAGACTAAAATCATATTTCCAAATAGACTAAAATCAATCATTCAGACAAGCCAGACAATTTCGTCGAAATCCCCAATAACGCCTACGATATAATTTCATACTAATTATACTACCCACATTTTCCGAATAATTTCTAGGCAATATCAATTAATAAAACGCTATAAACATGCTTCTATTTATTTGATGCTCGAACTATAATAACTAACTCGGAAGTAGCTCTCAATCTGTATCAAATAATATCATTGATGGTCGGCAATGAAATACAATATCCCACTGGACTGCCAATTAAAAGTTTCAACGAATCGACTCCAGCGATTTCTGGTGTATTATTGCTCTTGAAATTTTAACGGCGGATGCAACTGCAAGTATGGTGCAAGCCATAAGAATCAGTCATGGCGGATTGTTTTAGTAAACTTCTATTATGAAGGAGGGTTAGAAAACTATATTTCCTTGGATATCGGTTTTGTTTAAGGGCTGCTTTTTCAATAGTTAGATAACTTATATCTGAAGAATACATATGTCAGATTGTCATATTTATTTTCAATACAAATCTGTCACACCGCAATAATAGTTCCTTAGATAAAAAATTATCTCACTATTAAAAAATCATGCCTAAGAGTATTTTATTTGGTTCCTATAACAAAATTAAACCCATTGCTACTAATGGTGTGTTACTCAATGACCTCGCTGCATGAATCTTAGCCAAAAAGGTTGGTCAGAAAAAAAATGTAAAAAATACATAAACAAGTTTTTTATTTTAAATATAAAAAATAACTCTTGGAAGGATTTAGCGATGCAATGCTATTAGCAATGTTATTTCTTTTTATATCATCAGCATTTTCTTTGGCAATTAGTAGTTACTTGCATAGGTATTTTGCTGCAGGTAGGCTAGACCCAAAAGTTTGATATACAGAGTAGCAGGGACATACATCGACGCGCAAACTGTACTCATGAATTCAGCACATGATTTTAGACACCCTAGCGTAGAAAATTTCAACGCAGCACTAAACACGAAACTCGAAGTGATCAGCGTTAAAAGAAATTTAACATTTATCGTAACCCGAGTCGCGGGCGCAGCTAAATACGATAAATATCGCTGCCACATGAGAACTTGCGGTCCATACCTGTGGTACTCAAACTTTCATCGAGTTGCTACCGAACGCCTCACTAAATCGCGATTGTTATTAGTTCAAGGGTTCCGATACTGACTTTGAGACATTTCTCTACGATACTATATTATTTCTCAAATGACAGACACGGTTAAGGGCTATCAATAAACGTACTGTATCGCCTAAAGTAGCTATGATAACTTTGTCCACTTTGTCGTAAATTGTTGATTTTTTGTTACAATTGAAGACGTTAAAAGAAAATCGGAAATTTATTAAACATTTTAAATTCAAAATCTTTTATTTGCAAATATGGGTAAATAATAAATATGTCTGTAGATGTTTTTCATTCATGTGATAATTGTATATGTATTGTGTGTCTTGGTATCACCACATTTTACCTTTCGGCTTGCAAAGTAGGTATATAAAAAGAAAACACTCAGAAACCATACAAAATAAAATAAAAAATGAGATCAATAAAACTAGTTTAAAAATAAGGTATAAAAATCAATCGTATAATCTATAATTAAACCATTTAGAATAAGCTACGCTTCAAAAAAAACTTCTGCGGTCTACCTTTGTAACTTTAATTCAAACATTTAAAATATTACTCAGATTAGATGCAAGAACATCTTACATGCTAAAGACATGAATTTCTCCCTCTTTGAAATGAAGAAAATCATCTTGAAAATGTCCCGACATTCTACAGTTATCTTAAAAACGTTTAAACGTTTAGATGCAAGGAGCGACGAGAAATGTTATAAAACGATTGTTATCAGACTTTCTAACAATTTCACTGGGGTATATTTACTAAATTGAACGAACCAAAAGCTACTTAACACAATATTAATTTATTAAATAGGAAACAGTACAGCTAAAAGTTTAACGAATCCTCTTACGTGAATATACGGTAAAGTTCCTAGAGATTTTGTTTACATACATAAAATAAATATTTGTGAGAAGTTTTCCTGCATCACGAAATCGATTATGGTGTAGGCTCGGGGGCCGTTTTCTTTGATATTCGCTCAGTCATTGTCGGCCTATTGCGGATACCGTAACTTGTATGCTTTGTAAATAATTGAAAAACCTATCCAATCTAATAAACTATAGTTTTTTCTACACTAGACTCTCGTCGTACGTAGGTATAGAATGGAAATTTTATGAGCGAACCCAGAATACATTTCCATCTGTGTTAAAAAGTTATCTGAAATCTATTCAGCTTTCACAGCCCCATTACCTACCATACCAAACGAGACTAACAACTGCCTTATTAGCGCGCTACCATATTTCTTTAAAAAAATACATCTCCGATGTCAATTACTGTACCACTACCCGATGCAAAGTAGCCGTCCAAGACAGGTAAACGACGAATATTAAAAATATAATATCGTTAGCTTGGAACGACTTTTATTACATACAGTGAAAACGTTTCTTAAGACTTAAAAAACCATAACATGATCCCTAACAGATGTTAAAAAATAAGACGTGGCTCTTAAACGGGGTAATACCGTTTGTGATGGGTCGAGCCACAAGCAGATTACAGAATGTCGTTTCCTTAGTCACTGTGCTACCGACGACGGGGCGTTTGTCAGCGGGCCGTAAGCAGAATACTTAGTGTGTTCAGGTACATTTGACTCGTGTTACGTTTACTTGAACGTGTCAATATTAGTGTTCGGTTAAAGGGGCGTTACATGATTACAAATTCCGATTCTTGAGATGTGTTTGAAGTTGGTTAGTTACGTTATAAGCGGATGTTAAGGTTTTTGTTGTCATTACTGGTGGGGGAAGTTTATATAGTGCTAGAAGTAAAACAGATTAATCATGAGAAAAAAGGATTTTTTCTGTAACCAAACTCGACTAGAAAACTCACAAAACGAACGAGAATAACTACTAAAACAATTATCGCTATTAGCATAAATGGTTTGCAATGAAAAACATAGAAAACAAAGAGCTTTAGATGGAAAAAAGATGGGTTAAATTAAACTGTTCACGGAGTTTCGCTTTGAGGAAAAATGCTTTCAATAATTAAACAGCCACTGAGAATTCTTAAATACAGCACAGACAAGTGCCGTAATTCTTTTTCAGAAAACATAATATTGTTATGTTGTGGTAGCGAGTTTATAGCTCCATAATGTTACCGCAAACAAGTTTGGAAACAGTTCTAATCGCTTCTAAAGTCAAATTTCCCCATATTTTATCAATTTACGACATTACTTCAGCGCGGTTATTTTATTCGATACCTGGTTTAATATCTTAATTTATATTTCACCTGAGTTCATACACATAGCAAACTGCTACGAAATATATACGAAAATTATAAAAAGGGAGGGAAATGTTAATTAATTAATATCTGAACGATAAAATTCGTGTTGATAGGTCAAAGTAGACGTCAACACAAGTGTAGCCATATTATAGTTAATGATATGGTGCCGTAGACGCGGCCAACTGAGAAATAGTGTTTCAATAAACACGGCCCGCGCGATCACCGGGAAAATTGACCGATTCCGGGAAATCCTCACAGGAAAAATGTCATACGATAGCTTTTTTTCTATCCAAAGAACCAAGCCAAGATTTAATATTTATGGATGAAATGTGAGACGGAGCGGATGATTTAAAGTGCCTGATGTGGAAATCGTTCCTCGCAGATTTTCTGACCCAGCGAAAGTAATGTCCTTCTTTACGTTTTACGTACCAGTTGTTTTCTTTCGTGAGGAGAGAAAATACCGAAATGTACCTTCGAGGTGGGCGAGCGTGTGCGACGATTTATTCCTCCCTTTGCAAGTCACTTTGGAAAAATATTTTTTTATTTGTTTATTTACGGAGATTTGGCTCTTTTGATGTCGATTCTAACGAAATTCGGGTTGTTCAAAAATATCATATCTGTGTACTATTTTCTTTTAGTTAGCGGTTTGTTTTTATAAAGATCTGTGAGTTCGATTGTTTTTTTTTTCTCGGTTAGGTTGGACCGGTTAAACATAACGTAAAAATATTTATTTTGTAAAACAGACTGTATACCTAATCAGTATTTTTCCTACCCTTGAATCATAAATTCGAATAATTAATCGGATCTATGTAATACTCTTTGGTATTTTAGTCACTATTTAAAAAAATGTACGCACTGAAGTGTAAATAAAGTTCCAATCGTATTCCTTAATTGAGAGCAGGTAATTAAAAAGTCAATCGCGTTGTATCAACAGTATACGGAGTCTAGCCACTAAAAGCCACAATGGAACAGTTCTCCAAGTGTTTCGACTTTTCCCTGCACTTTTGTCAGACCAGCTGCTCACTTTGTCTGAACTTAACAAGGTCGAACTAATAGGCATTAGACTCATTTGTTACACCTCCACGCTTCGCTGCCCGCCAAAGAACGTAAAAAGGAGACGCTTAGATACTCCGCAACTCCCCAAATCTTATTCGCTGTTCCAACTGAAATGTCTGCTCAGATTTCCTCTAAAACATAATTATAATCGTGAAAATATTTGATAACGCTGTTTTATTATACTTCGTGAGATTTAGACTTTTCAAAAATTTGTTTATGATTTTTTTACAATCATAAATTGCGCTGTAAAGGTTGCTCTTTTCACTTCAATGGAAAGTGAAGTGTCATACAAAGCTACAATATATTCGGGACTCGGTTCGAGCCCGCCGCCGTAATCAAAAGGCTCTCTGGGGAACAATGGCGCCCACATCGGGGTTGGGCCCGATAAGCCTCGACAATTATACTACATCGACTTTTCAATTATCCAACCGGCTCTACCTCGCGAACAATCCTAGCTTTATTTATGTATATTAGAACGGTCATTTTATACGCTGTGTGCCTTTTACTCGCGTTTGCTCAGCCAGAATCGAACGCCATTTGATTACAGATCATCGCGTCCAGCGAACACTATGGACAATCTTTATAGTTGTTTTTCTTTACTAACCGTTTCTCTTCACTAAGTCCTTTGAGTAATATTTTTATGAATCTTTCTTGTCTTCATCTTGGAAGATTTTTTATTTTTTTTATTATAAACGTTGCCCCACACTAGGATTTTCTCCTGTATCTTGGGTGCGTTTACAAACATTTAAACTCACATACTCAAACAGCCAGACCCGGAACAACTACTTATAGGCCATACAAATATTTGTTCCGTGCGGGAATCGAACCCGCGACACGCAGCGCAGCAGTCAATCGCTTAACCACTGCGCCAACCGTGCCGTTAATAATTATTATTAATAATAATAATTAATAACTTATTAGTTTATAACTTTGATGATGATTAAATATGTTTTAATTAACATGTCTTTTCTTTAACAGGTGAAACTCGAACAGAATGTGGGAAAACCGTCGCGGGTCATCCACATACGGAACATACCTAATGAGACGACAGAAGCCGAGATCATACAACTCGGCCTGCCATTCGGGAGGGTCACTAATGTACTCGTGCTTAAAGGCAAAAACCAGGTAAGATACTACATTTGTTTTTGGTAAATTGGTTTGTAAATGTAATCCTTATAATTAGGGTAGGTATTTACTGAATTTAAACGGTAGGTAAGAGATTTAGTGATACGAGGGTAACTGTTGTTTACCTACCATAATTATTACACGAAACATTAAAAAGCTAGAGTAGAAAGTGACTGATGTTACTTTGAAGTGAACGTTCTTACCACTCACGATAAGAAACGTAATTACCTAAGCCATCAATAGTAGCTATATTAAGCATTGCCTCAAAGCGAGGTATTAAAACGGAATAGTTACATAATTAAACCCAACTTTGCCTAGCCTCTCGTCAACCACGAAGGCAGATTAGCCTAACTTAGGCCACGTAACCGATCAGGCCTCATTTAACAAATGAAGTCGGCCATGTAGCTACTCTAGTTACAATAGCGCTCGCCTCCACAGGAAGCACAACAAGTGGCAGGCACGGCTTGTCCGCAAATAGGCCGCTAACCATTGTCACAGCCTACCCCTTCCCACGTTTTATTGTAACTGCAGTATTAGGGAGACAAAGGACGACTGAGGAGGATTTGTCGGATACAGCACTAATGAGTATTGCTGTAAAGTTTCTTGGTTCTTTATGTATGTGTCCCAGTAACCTACAATCATTTTTTGGTTCATTAAATACTGCGTGTAACCATATCGATCAAAACTTTAGGAACAGTATATTAGAAGTCATAATTAAAAAGTGCTGACTAATTTCCTGATAATTTGTTTACCAAACAACAAAAACGAACCCAAATATTGAAGACGCACGATAAATGACGCTTTGTATATTTTAAAACAAAATGTTACGCCGGCGATGGAAAGCAATTTTAGTATGATCGACGTCCCTACTAACCCCCGTCAAACGAGAGACGTTTATCTATTGCGGGGTCAAAATGAACGGTGAATTTGGAACAAATATTCACTCTTACATTTTAGGCCCCTTTCCCATTTTTACCAGCTTATTTTTAAAAGTAGGTAAGTACCTTTCGCGAATTGAAACCCAAGGGAGAGATTGCATCTAAAATTGTACATTGCGGAAATTAAAGGCGATGACATCTAATATAAATTTCTATTTGGGTCGAGAAGGACTCATGAATGAGTGTAGATCGAGATAAGTTTACCGTGATTGACTTCCTCGAATAATATTCTATGATCATATTTTATTAAATTTCTGTGTCCGTTTCTGGTCGTGTTGTGGTGAACCTTTTTGTAAAGCAAATGGCGTTGTTAGCTCAAGTGTGCAATATACTCTGAGTGTAAAGCCCAGGAACAAGTTGGCGAGGTACAGTTACTAAGTAATCTATCAAAAAGTATGTTCACATCATCACGCGAGCGCGAAGTGACAGCAGGTTATAAGGCGACATCCAGCCGGTTTTACTGCGTATTTTATGTCGAAACACCCACCGGGTACGTGCAATGAGAAATTTACGATTTCCCGCTGACAAATTAAAAATGAGTTAGTTTACAACCGAGAAATAAAATAATAAAAAGAACCTCCTATTACGTGAACGCAGGAGGCAGCCGCGACAATGTTATCCCGTCTAATAAATAGCTCGCATGACATCCACCCTGTATATAGCGTGGCGTGAAGAAAAACAATCTCTCTTCTAGCACGAGAAACAAGTCGAATCCCTTTTTATGAACGGTCACAGGCTCTTTACTTGCTTTTTCTTATAAAATATTCCGTGTCCTTTTCTAGCCATACTCGTGGTGCAAAGTACTGGAAAGTTATCATAAGTTTCCATTCTTTCTATTTGCGATTTAAATATTTCAGCTTTAAAGTACTTTGTGCAAAATTACTGTCTTTTTAAGAAATAAAAAAAACCTTTGAATTTATTTCTCGCGTCAAAAATCCGTACGAAATCTTTTCGCAAAGTTAACACACCGCTAGATTATTTGAAACTAATCAATATAAAGCACTGAACGTGGTCGACGCTAGTCCTTTGACGCACTCAGAGTGGATGATGAAAAGTATCGTTGGTAGTCGATGGTTACCGAACCTGTGAGAGTCCGGTTACAAACGCGCCATCTGTGGAGAGGTGGGCAAACATGGATGTGAGTGGGTGCGGACAATCGCCCCCACTCTCGGTGATTAAAGCGAAAGAGGCGTTGACACTATTTTACGATCGTCGCTCGCGTGACAGCTACGGTTCTATTAATTTGTGCTGCATCGATTTTGATCCCGTAACAGTTTTCAATGGGATGATATTTTGGATACTTTATGATCGAGTGTTTGATTTTCTTCGACTTTTATGCCTTCTATTAAACTGTTAACTTCAAATTATACGATAATGCCAAATAAAGACGATGAGTTACTAATCAGTAAAAACAAAGTTCGTACCTATCTAAAGAAAAACATTCAATTTCAAATGTCTATTTACTTTGAAAGTGCAATTCAAATCATGTTTTTCCTAGTTCCGGATTGTTTTTGTTTTGCAAACATGTTTTGCATAAATCTATTTGTAATCGATTGTTTATGTAATACACAGTAAAATAAATAGGACTCCAAAAATACGGCACGCAAACGTTTAGTTTACATTAAGTATACCTATGTCAGAATTTTCCGCTGACCCCGCTTTTCATCGCAGTGTATAGGAATATTTTTAATTAGCTCCGGGCAAGTATTCTATTTAATTTGCGGCATAACACACACAAAGACCCGTGTGTTTCGAATTGTCCGATGCCAAAAGCAGGATACTGCGGTTTGAAGACGACGTGGAATAGATGAATTTACGGACGAAACGGCCATTGAAATCATAACGCTTTTAGAGAATGATGCAGACTACAGAATACTACATAACAGATCAGTCGGCGCATGTGAAGTAGGTTTATGTATGGTTGGGGGCTCGGATCCGATTAATCGGACTCCATAGGCCGCAAACACAAACCTAGTTGGGGTGCGCCGCATTACACTACCGCTGTTGTTAAACAATTGATTTATCTCTACGAGCGAGGAGTTTGTACGTTTTAACGACCCAACAAAAGAGTTGGAGAACTACTATTCTGTCATGTCTGATACTAAACTTTGACAGATGGTGTTTAGAATTTTTGGGATAATGCAAAGTAGGACTATGGTCAGATAGAAATGACAATATACATTATCGTGAAAATATGTATAGAAGAGGTCGAACGTATCTTGGGAATTTTATAAGGATTTTGTATACGCTAAAACCTATTTGTGTACGTTAAGACTGTATCTTTAACCAACACATCTTAAAGTTTTTTTTTTGTTTTGTGCAGGCATTCCTCGAAATGGCGGAGGAGATATCGGCAGTGGCCATGGTGGCGTACTTCGGCGGCTGCGTGGCCCAGCTCCGCGGCAGAGCCGTGTACGTCCAGTTCTCTAACCACAAGGAGCTCAAGACCGATCAGACACATAGCAATGCAGTAAGTACCTTTATTTTGTAAAGATTCTATCTTAATTTTGAGCAGTGAGTGTTTGAAGACCAACAGACAATTGGGTAACTTAAATGGTGTCAGTCAAAAGCAATAGCTAAAGCTAACCTCTAAAGCTAAACAAAGGACCAATTTTACGAAAATTCAGTACACGTTAATTCCTCATATAAACCATACGGCTACTAGTTATTTTAATCAGCTGAAAGGCTACCAAATCCGTATACATGTGGGATAAGCTCAATGTTCCATGAATGAAACTGCTGATTTCCTTTTAATTCTTGTATTTATTTTTCCGTCTTTTAATCTAACGTCTTTACAGTCTTTTCTTTCTCAACCAAGTTCCGTCTTCTGCTTCTTCTACATTTTAAACATTTATCCACTATGTCTTTCACTTCTTGACTATTCCGTACATTCATCTCTGTCACTCGTTTATGCTTTACATCTGTCATTCATCTTCACGTCACAATTCACTATCCTGTCATAACGTTCCGTTCCTACATACATAGAACATGTTAAACATTGGATATAACAGCAACTAATTAGGATTACGCTCACGGGCTCGATAGTCACAAAACGCGGCCACTCAATACGTAATAACGTAACGACAGTTCAATTAGGCCTATTACACAACAACGGGATTATCGTGCGGTATGCGATCGGGCATTAAAGCCGATGTTACAACTGCGGAACAGACCCCCCGGCGGTAGCCTGCACTCGACCTGTTAATTTAATCTTTGTTGGGGGCATCAAGACCCTACAATTTAGATAACGGTATTCAATAAACCCGCATGCCGCGACGGGACATAGTCGCCGACGCCGACGTTGTTCCGATTTGATTGAGTTACTAAACTATTACTGTTCTGTCTATACATTTGCCGTGATACCGGCCGTGCGTGTCGTGACTACTGAATAATTTCACGAAAAGTTGCCTCGTTTATAGGGTAAACGGTCGTAAATGGACGAATCAGTGTGTGTCGCGATTATGTTGTTCGTATGGGAATAGGTCGTGAATCTCTCGATGGCTTTGATTAATGATATTCTATTTAAATAAATAGAAAAATCATAAGAAATCTCTTCCAGCATACCTGCGATAGGACAGTAGATAGCGAGATGTAGCCAGCGTGTGAAAGAGTAAAGGAGACAAAAAAAAAATACATAAAATCATAAACAATTCACTTAATAAACCTAAACAAATATTATGAGAAAATACGTAGGTACATTCATACATAGTTCTAAAATAAATATCACTTAACGTAATCAAGATAATCAATATGTACATACACAACTATGATGAAGTGGAAAGATAGTGTTCTTTTACTCTTCTCTTTTAATGTGGAATTACTTTTACTTTTTCAATAGGCGGATTGAACAGTATAAATAGTTTTACATTATTAATAAACTCTCCTATCGAACATCAAAATGATGTAGTAATAAACATAATTGCTTCTTCTTTCAACAAAACTTTCTCAGCTTCAAGATAAAATTCATATTCAAGATAAAATTGTTCTCCATCTTTAATAGGATGTCACTCCATCGGCTCTCTATAATTAACGTTCCCCCTTAACATCTTCGCGCACTAAAAAATATGCTCAACTCTTTAATGTCGCCGTGTCTTGTTGATTGCTTTAGTTCCTTTTATTTTATTTTTATTACTTCGCCCGCTCACTTATAATTACGGACACAGTTATTCACAACTATAACATCCTTTATGCCTCTCAATAAGCGGTTGTAATCAAATAGACGCGAAATAGATCGCCCAAGTTATACAAAAGTTACACTGGTTAAACTGGTAACTAACCCTTTAGGAACTTATTTGTGTCTACAGGCAGGTTATGTCGCTGAATCTGCTCAGTTAACCGCATCAAAACGTAAGTTAGCTAGTTCCATCCTCTAGTTTGTTACTAAACGCTACACAAGTTCGGGACTCTCGTACTACTTGTTGTGAAAAATAAAGCTGGGATCCCGAGCACCTATGTCGCAATTCGTCACTATAAAAATCAACTGGCAACGCTTGCCGAATCTTGCCACCCTCCATAATAAGGCTTTCGGGATAACGTTAGGTAAAAAAGGAGATAAATGCCGAACATTTGTGAGTGAACCTTTCTTACCGGAGGCTCTTCGGCAATGAGAAAGGAAATCAATATTTTCGGTAACAAAACACCCAATGGGAGGATTAATTAAAACGCTTAATTAGTTTCGTTTATCCACGAAACCTATCAAAAACAAACCCTCAACCATTTTGATGGCTGATAATATTGAGATATTGTTCTTGCCTAAATTTGTGTTGCCATTATTGAGGGGATGGCACTCGATAACATGCGCAAGGGTTAGCGTTCGACCACGGGGAATATTTACCCGCCGGATTTTCTTACAACACAATCATTATTTGCCACTAATAATATAATTTACCCTTTTTGCGGTAAAAGCTTCTTTGACGTCGTAATTTATAAGCCAGAGAAAAGTTTACACAAGATATTTAGATAGATTATATCACCTGAAATTTACTGAAAATACTATTAACTATTCAGTTACCGCATTTAGTTATTATTAGCAAGTCTGCTACTAGTCATTTATTCACAAGCTTGCTCTTCACAAATATGTACAAGGCATTATTATTGTAACATTAAATAATATTCGCGATACATTGTTTATTAAATAGTTGCAGGTTGTTTGATCAAATTGTCGGCATCGCAAACAGGCGTTTGTGTCAATACGTGGCTAATTAATGTGATGATTTAACTCAAAATGGATACATATAGGTGTCTATTATCTGTTTGCGTTAATCCGTGTTTCTCTGTAGTGGAGTGTAAATATTGATCTGTAACATCTTAAGCGAATTATGGTAGACACTGGGTACAAATACATACCTTGGTTAAAGTAGGTGTGGTTATTTGGTCTTTGATAGTTTGAGGTAGGGGTAATCAAACGAAATTTGCGGGTTGGAAATTGGTGTTTATTTACAAAGGTGTGTTGGTTGAAAGTAGGTCATTGTAACATGAATTCTCTAAAATTGGCGAAATATAAACATAGCTTACATATGTCACAAACATATAGCTACCGTGTAAAATGTTTGTATTTAATAAAGTAGGAATAATTAATATTACCATGGACAATATAATTATTATACTAAAAATAAATCATCATCGCAATTCCAGTCCAAAAAATAACCGAACAAAAACGATCTATCTCCCAAAAGAATAAAAACACTTAAAATTCCTCTTCAAAAAGAACTTCTTATTTCGGTGCCTAGGAAGCAAGAATATTATTTGATGTAACGTCATCTGTTCGATACCTCATAATGATGTGACTCCGACGAGAACTCGTTACCATTACCGACGACTTTATTCCCTGCACATTTTTCATGTACCTTTTAAACCTTTAACACTGGGATTTCTTTGTACAGGTGCATCTGATAGCTTTTTACAATTATTCTACTGATATTCCTATCGTTCAAAGTGGATTTTAACCCCGTATTTGACTAGATCTTACCTATATTCTCATCCATATTAATATCAGTCACGAAATAACCCGCTTGAATGTTTTAATTGAAACTTCAGCACTTCAGAAAGCTTCGATAATATTGCGCTATTTAAGCCTCAACACGACAAGACAACCTCTTAAAGTTAATAAAAATTAACAATGTAGGAACATAGTGAACAGATATGACCCAAACTTTAGTGCACGACAAAGAATCAAAGTTATCGTTCATAAAACTAGAATATAAGTGCACTTTTCACTTTCATATAATCCACTACTCATTTCCAACAAAATATCAGTTTGAGTCTTAACACTGAACGCATAAGTACATACAAGATAATGTCACTATAAAGATTTATCGCTATCTCGTCACATTTCGGGATCTCTTTGTAGCGCACTATTAAAAGTTATAACGAGGCTGTTACGAATAGACAGGCCAGGCTTTGTTATTGTGATTCACATGAAAAGACACGCTTTATATGTACATTATTACATCACTGAGCACCCGAATTTAATCGTATTAACGGAATTGTCTCCTGAACGCTCCCGACTTGGGAGAATGACGTCGACCAGCTGCATTTTAAAGAACGTGCATTGAACGCAAAGCTTTGATCAATCATGCGACGAAAAAGGTTTTTGTGGTGGTTGAATAGAACTCGTAGTAAAGCTGGAGTTATTTTGTCGCGTCTCCTCCACGAATATCTGCCAGTGGTCGCCTCTGAAGGATTGCGCGTCTCCCGAATAGGACCTTTTAAATATCTTCCGAGTTCGATATAGCGGGCGCCAATGACACGGAAAATATTTTTGAAGGAATCGCATTCCCAAAATCCTTTTGTTGCACTGAGTTTTTTGCTTTTGAGATTTAAATCAGAGAAAAAATGGTTGTAGTTGAAATAAGCGGTTAAATGTATCAAATAGCAAATAAAGGAAGGAAATTACAAAAACGAAGTAATGGCCGAAAAACTCTAACGAGCTTTGCCGAAAATTAGGTAACAATTTATAAACGCCTACTGGCTAGTTATTATCAAAACATACATTTTGCTTAATTAGTTCCAACAAAGACATATCAAAGAATTCGTAGCAGAGAAAAACAGGAGTGTGGGGAAACAAGTCAACATGAATTTGTACCAGGGCCTTTGCCGTCGACGGCAGGCTTACCATGACACGGTTAAAGCCTTATTTTTGTGTCTGGCCTGCCCGCTTGTCAGCCCGTCGTCGCACAAAGCCACGTGAAAATATAGGATCAAAGTGTGCCGCGCCCTTGCATGCGATCGTAACGTGTACACAACACGCTGTATTTCACTCGCGTGTCATTACGTTTTTTATTTGAACCTACCGTAGATCGCGTTGAAGGCTTTTCACGTGGATATTGGGTTTTAGCAGTAGGCTGCAACTGACATTGTTTGAGGTCGTTGGGAAAACTTGTAGACATTTTCATAACTGAAATAAACAGTCTTTTAGTAAACGAATACAATCAAAATTAGTCCGCAACACAAATATTCCGAGCCTGTCCGATACTGAAAAAAATCGCATCATTTATATAACGAATTTATGAATGTTATCTAACTCGCTAAGCGCTCAAAGTGTCGCGTCCACAATGCCGTCCGCCCCTATATAACGACGCAACAAAGTACCGAATTGTTCCCGGACGATACAAAATAAGTTTATGACCCCCCCTTTGTCTGATGTGGTCAATGTTATCTGTTGGTCTTGGACACTCGAAGGTGGCTCACGCGTGTGCCAGATAACTCTCCTCTCCATTCCCCTATTACGTTTCATTGTTCGCGAAATTATGAGAGCGAAGGGCTGTTGTTTGTACATACTTTTCTCTACGTGACAATGAATGTTTTTATTTGCTGAAGGAGGTCCTGAAATGTGGGAATTAACACGTTTTGTGTGGATGTTTGAAGCGCACTTGACAATTGAGGATCTATATTCAATGTAATTTGTGTTATCTAGGTTAGAAAGGAAACTCCAGCCTATATGCTCTTTCAATGTTTCCAAAACCTTGCATGACAGAATCTTGATCTAGTTATCCCGTCCATCCTCACCCATACCCTAAGTTTGCTACTATACATAGTTAAGTTCTAGCATAGTTATTTCATAAGCTAACACACGACCTATACCTTCGGCGTACACTTACCTATTATTTATAGGTAATATTTTTGCAGTCGGCATCGGCGCAGGCGGCGCTACAAGCAGCGCAGGCCATCTCCAACAGCGCCGGCGCCGCGCTCGTTGCCGGCGCGGGCGCAGCTCTACAGCCCGCGAATGGAGGCACGGAAATACAGGTAAGAATTAATTTTTTCTTGATTTCTATACCTTATTTGAATAGAGTTACAGATACCAAGAGTACCTATGTATTTTGTCACCTAATTTGAACATGCCTATTTTTAGCAAATTAGGTGACACGGGTCACATCTGAACTATGGAAGAAACCTTTCTCCATAGTTCAGATGTGACCCGTAGTCAATAATCGTGTTGAAAATGGCAAAACCTTGTAACTGCTGGAAAAAATAACATAAATAGATAGATATTTGAATGTCGCGTTGTCCGTATGTGACAACTGTATTTCGCAACAAACGTATCGCAATACATCACTAGATATTCAAGTAAACCCTAAATTCATATTACTCATAAACGAATACCCTAGCGTACCCAAAATAATTATCTCCAACAATAGTGTTTAAAACTATACATAATTAATTTCACCTGTATCCATTAATCATCTTACCTTAGTAAATAACATAACCTAAGTAATACATTGAAATTCCAATGAGCCGATTACAAAGACCTTTAAATATTAAACTTGCCCCACAAATTAGGTTTCGGTATTCTCTAGAGGTACCAGACTAAGATGTAGACTGCGAGTAGCATGCAGATAGACTGGTCTAAGACGTTCGACAGATTGTCGCCCGGAGGGTAGGGATCATGCAGTTGCATCGGTCAATATACTTTGGTAGGGCTCGAATGTAGTGGGTTAGATGGCGATTTTCCGAAGGACTTTCCGAGGAGATTGGCAACAGTGTATCATTCATGTATTTATTATTATTTATTTATACTTTTCGCACACAAAAAGGTACAAACGCGGACTTAATGCCTTAGGCATTCTATACCAGTCAACCTCCTTGGTTGAGACATTCTCTTCTCGATTTTGCTGACATCTTTAGGCGCCACTTCACAAAATCTAGAACAGAAATCATGAAGTTTTGTAGCCCATTTAAAACAAATGTTACCTATGTAGATAGTTTATTCTTATTGGACGTAACATCAAGTCCAAAGTTCCCTCGTGTACCACATCTTCATGTCTAATGCAATATCTAACTGACATCTCCAAGAAACACCCAGCGGGTTTATAACAAAGACACATTGGACAATATCGCGCCGCTCCTTAATGTGTCCCTGCCTTTACCTCTATGTATCTTAGCTGCAGTCACAAAGTGTCTGTGGGGACTTTAATTACTGATAAGCTTTTCTCATAAGCACTAATTAATGCTTTTAACAGAAGTAGATTATTATACTCTTTGTTCTTAATTACCGTGTAATTGATAGCTGAACTTCCTTTTGTGTTTTAATTAATTAATCCAAACATTTCATCTAAACAAGCAGGTACTTGGAAAAGGTTCTTTTATGCTTATTTCTTGGTTTATACACGCGCCGTCATAATTTTGAGTTTTCCTTATTAAAATCTTGGCTTACATTGGTTCAACCACTGGTTTCGATCTGATCCATGGTTCGATCCCTCGGTTTGGCAGTGTTAATATTTTATCTCTCTAATTGCACTTGTATGACTACCTACAGCATATTTTAATGTACTAGTTTTGTTCACAGGGTGGACCCAACACAGTCCTACGCGTGATTATAGAACACATGTTATACCCGATCGTGCTCGACGTACTCTACTCCATTTTCCAACGGTACGGCAAGGTGCTCAAGATCGTCACGTTCACTAAAAATAGTAAGTACACACCCTCCTTTATTTCCACCACGCTCTTTGATATAAATGGCACACAAGTACGCAGGGTTGAATTTACGGAATATAATTATGCATATGCATATTCGTAATGTTTGCGGAAGACAGTTACATCTTCAGCGACGAACGCAATTTTGATGGATGAGCCCTAGGTACGTCGGCAACCGCGAGTGAGGAGAAGGCACCGAAAAAGGAGGGAGCGGAGGGACGAGGGAACATTACCGCACGCCTCACGCACCCTCCAACAATACCTCCCAGCCTCACACGCCAAACCTCAGGAGCCTTCCGTTTGTTTTAACACAATTTTGCACAAAATCCACCTAATTAATTATGCAACCGTTCTGTAATTTGTTTCAAATATATTGTTTAATAAGCCTTTTGTCACAATCGCTTTGTGTCTATGGCAACCCAGGATTACAGCGGCTAAAACAACTATTATTGAATCGAAACGAGGTGAGCTTTAAAATTAATTTCGGTCGGACGTGTTATAGTGATAGATTTACCAAACATAACACAGGGCCGAAATCCAAGGGCGCAATCCGTTTAAAATTTAAATCGTACCCTCATGCATATCCTAAATAAATCCGGCACACAGGAGGCAGGTAGCTAGGTACATATTTGATAAGCTCCCCTGAGCCGCGGGCAGCGTGCGGCGTGGCGGTACCGAGTGCCGACATTACAGTTCACTCTTGGCTAATTACACAGTACCTAGTCGAGAAACCTCAAATCAACTTTATTTAAAAACCCCGCTGGGCAACGCCCGCGGAATTATTTAGCCGAGCGCGAAAATTGCAAGCTAAAACAGTTCTTGACGACATTTCCACTTAATTAACCTAACTTGATTCTATTTAATTAAAACATTGATGAGGTGAGAGACTTCAACCATTGCAAGATTGTGTTATGCAGCAAAATGAACAAAGATAATTGATAAGCTGCTACGAGTTTCCATAGCAAGGTAACTACGAGTTGGTTGACTTTACCTTGCTTAAAGTTTCGTCCACCTCACCATTACTAATATCGTATATACTATAAACTAACGTCGTAGAGAAACCTTATGTATACTAATCGGGCGATAGATGCAATTCTCTAGAGTCGCGTAGAAGTTGACTAGCGTAGCACCGGCCTACGTGTGCTACGCAAAGCAAGTGCTACGCGGCCTGTACACAATCCTCGTAGTGCTACGCTGCCTGTACACAGTGGCCTACCAACATGAGCCAACGCAAAGTAGCGCATACAATATCAGCTACGTTTTGCAAACACGTGCCTATTTATGGAAGAAGTTTAGAAATGATATTAATTTGCCGAATTAGCTCACAGAAATTTGTAATTAAAGCAATTGTATACACATAGCTTAAATAATCTCTTTGATGAAAGCTATAAATTACAATCTTGAATTATGAAATACCTCTAGAGATCCGATTACTGGAATTAATGATAGACGAATACTCATAGAGCACTGAAATCGTAAAAAAGAATTTGAGTAATTAATTTTTATCGGTCCCTTCATTAATTAAGTCTATTCGGACGCCGTTTTAGCGTCAATGATTAACATTTAATTTCTGATATTAAAACCATCTTTTTCATAAAATAAATAGGGTTTCAGTTAATTTTCTTCTTATTGAAGCTTTACTTTAGCCTTGACCAATGAACTGTCACAGAAGATATTGTTATTATAACTACGTTTGGCAGTTTAGTGATCGTAGTACCTAATGTTATTCGCAGATAAAAGGATATTGCTGCCTATAACCTTTTGACACTCTCTTAACCATAACCCACGATTGGATAGAAGTAGACAATTGTTTGTCTGGAACTACCCCGCAAATATTGTCATAACCGGATAAATCGTACACCTCTTTATTACAAGTCTATTTGATAACGGTAGGTACTCGAAAGATTTATACAGCATGTTCCTTCATCTTGAACCCTCTGAGAAAAAAAAAAACAAAAGAAAGTTAGGTAATAGTGGCATGTTGCCGGGATAGCGACTTGTCAACTTTTATGAAGAAACAGTTGCAATTTTAAATCCGATCCGCCTTGTTTTATCCAACGTCTATTAAGTTTTGTTTCATCCAAGTACTTACAATTTAGTTCAGGGCATAAAATTAAATAAGTTTATTTTACTACTTCAACTAAAGAAAATCTCTGCCTCATCAAAAAAATACAGGCACATCTGTATCTAAACGTTCAAACATGAACACAACCCATATTCAATACGTGTAAGGTAAACAACATTCCCATAAAAAAGCTATCAAACTCAAATCACAGCAATCTGCCGTTACAGTTAATCGGTTTTGTTCCGCAAAATCTCAATACACGTACCAGGATCGCAGCGAGTATAAGCAGTTCAGACTCATAACTTGTCGGTATCATGACATCAGTTCTCCTAATGCAGCGTTTCCAATTTCCGAACGTCCACCTTTCCAAGCGCCTGTTTGCTTTTTTACCACATTCATCATTGTCCAATTGTAAAAGCTTTTGTCTCCGGACAATTTCCCGGCACCTATTCTGCTTCTGAATATTCATAGCGGCACCTGACTGGGGCGTTTGACTCTTACATGTACTGCAGTGATATTGTAAATAGCATCAGAATAGCTCCTATTACGTTCAAGGAAATTGAGGTGTCGTATATTTTTTAGCGGCTGCGACTTACAAGTTGTCGGTCGTAGGTTTGAACCGCTTTACTTAGTGTAGATTATTGCATCATCACTGCTCTCAAAACGACGAAAAACATGAGGAAACCGGCATGTGCTAGAACAAAAATTCGAAGATATGTGACATCTATCAACCTGCACTGGGCCCGCGTGGTGAATTACGGCCCACCGAGAGGAGGCCTGTGACCCAACAGTGGGAACATTATAGGCTGATTATGTAAATTTTATGTCAAGCAAAAATATAAGTTGATACTCCTTATTCTGGTTATAAATAAGTTTACCTAGTTCTATCTAATCATGTTAACTGGTCAGGAAAAATTAACATTTTCCAATATATCCAATATATTTGACGGCACGATTGGCGCAGTGGTTAAGCGATTGACTGCTGCGCTGCGTGTCGCGGGTTCGATTCCCGCACGGAACAAATATTGGTATGGCCTACAAGTAGTTGTTCCGGGTCTGGCTGTTTGTGTATGTGAGTTTAAATGTTTGTAAATGCACCAACGATACAGGAGAAATTCCTAGTGTGGGGCAACGTTTAAAATATATATATATATATATAAAGTGGTCTTACCCTCGGTAAGCTCTACATTAATTAAACTACACGTGTCCGCTAGAATCTATTAAAACCGTATCAAATAACTAGACGCAAACTTAAGTAGGTTGCATATCCGAAACGTATAAATCCTTATTTCAATTATCCTGTCTCGTAGGGGAGCAAATAAACCACACAGCTATATCGCTCCCATTTTCGCTTTCAATACCCTCTGTGTGTCACGCACCTGCCTAAACTTACCTACATGTATATATTTTACCTGTTACACGATTTACATAAAGCGTCTTCTTATTATTTATGCCGATGATATTCGTGCTTTTTTCAAAATCGCTTACATAATCGCTTTGAAATTCCTCCGACGACGCTGCGAAGTTATAATGTGCGACATAACTTTTTTCCCCTATTAAGATGCTCAATCTCATATTCTGAATTGTTCGTATAAGTCATCGCTTCAATAGATTAAAAATTGAAGGGGTTGTCAGCTATCCTTATCAACGTGAGCACACGGGAATTTGAGTTTCCCGGCATCGGAAATTTAATATTCCGCATTTATTTACGAGTTTATCCGTACACATTCGCCGTCAACGTTTGGTAAAGCCACAATTTTCTTATAACGTTCATCGCATAGAAGTTGTTACCGAATTTTGATTCATGTTGTTTCATGCGTGTTACTTTCATGAGTTCCGAAGTTTGCCTGATGAATATTCCGTTATGTTTGTATCGCGTTAATATTGAATGTGGCGTAGAGAAAACGTTTATAATAGCGGTTCCGCTCTGTTGGCGCGTCGGCCACAGGCTGACGGCAGGTTACCATCAAACGCGTTCCTAATCCCGAAACAAATCTCAATGAAGAGCGCGGAGTCGCCGTAATCCTACACCGTCCCCCGGCCCCGACCCCTTGCCCCGCAACCTGCCCCGATTGGCTTTATTAAGGTGTAGCAGACCGCTACAATTATTATGCGTCCCCTGTTTGCGGTAGGTGTCGTGTCTATGTCGTCGTTAGATTCCCTTAATTAAGGATTTGATTCGTCTACAGATATCATCTTTGCGGCGTCGCAGAAACGCCAAGAGTGAGCTTATTTACATACTCCAATGAATACCGACGTGTCGGGTCGCAACTAATTCTGCTGAGTAATTTTAAGGAACTACCTAAATGTGTTCTCTAATTGTAAGTGCACCAATGCTAAAGACGTTGCCGTGCAAGTATTTAGCAATTTGCAAGTAGTGTCTAAGTGTCGGAGGCGAAGGTTAGTTGAAAAGGCGCGTAAATTGCGAACGACGACGCATTCAGGCTTGACAGAGCTCGCTCATTTCAGGGGAGACGTCGAGATTTAAGATATCAAATTATACTGTAATCGGTCGGCCGGCGCACCGCCCTGCCCCACCGCTTAATATTAACATAGCGGAAGCAACCTCTTTGCTACACAGCGAAACGTGGATTACGAAATTTTAATTTTACCACAACTCCCATCTTGTTTTTGCTCAGACATTGACGTTTAAATATTCTATAAAGTAATTGCGCATTCGAGTTGAATTTTTAATGAAACATTATGAAGCGGCGCGTACGCTACGGATTGATTGAGATTTGAATTTCTTGCGGGCAATCGGAGGCGCAAGCAACGTTATTGAATTAGCGCTTGAATATTTCAGCTTGGATAAATAAAACAGAGCAAAGGGGACAATTATTTTGCCAAACTTCCATTTTGATTATTGCCTAAAGTGCATAAAACTTTTTGTGTCAACAGCAGCTTGTGAATGGGTTTAATTTATATTAATATTAAACATTTGTACGGCGAATGGAAAATTTACTGAAATTTTCTCATAACTGCTACGTAAAGTTCAACTTTACTGTGTTCTGCTTTGCATAGCTAGTTATTTTTATCTATATACTTGAATAGGAAACTATTCAAGTCATGTGAAGGTAAGAATTGTGACAAAAAAAACATGATGATGCAGGTACCTACTTACTTACCTACTGTATACAAATACTCATTACACAGGACATACCATTTTTGTAATAAAATAGACCCTACTCGGCTAATTAAAGCTAATTTCCCAACAAAAGTACAATATCAAACGAACGTAGTATGTAGCAAAATATCTCGATAACAGGTAGCAGCCCTCCGGCTAAATTGTAACATGCCTGTGTATCGTACCGAAGATAACGAATAAATAAAAAATATCATATTTGGAATAAGCAAAATCTTTTACAACGTACGTGTTTACGAAGGGTTTTGTTTAAAGATACCCCGAAGTTTTCCTTACAAGTTAGAGCTATTTAATTACATACACTTTTAATCTTCAAATTAGTTCGATGCTACGAGGGTATAAAATGTATAATTAGAAAAGTCTAATACGAGTCCCTTTTGAAAGAATCTGTTAATTTTTATTCAAAATCATCATTATCTTAATGTTTTACGAGACCTCAAGGACACAACTGTCATTATTATTTTTCGACATAAAAATAGAGCAACCTGTATAATTCCTTGCAACTTTTAAACCTACAACGACAGACATTTTCTTCCTCAAAACAGCATACCTAATCTCTGCCAAGATCGGCTTTCCGACTCAGTCCTTATTATAAAAATTCCGTAGTAATATAAAGTGAAAACATTTTTCAGAATACCAAATAAAGCTGAGCTACATTTTTCCTTTGTTTTCATGAACTCGGTGCATACGAAGTAACTATTACGTTCAAGTGGCCGTCTTCATTGTCCCCATAAAAAGTTTTTACTTATTCACTGTGTAATTACATAAAAACTCCAATTTGCGGTAAGCCTTTTATGCATTCCATTTTAACGTTCCCAAATGGGCCAAAGAAAATATGGGTCCTTAAAGAGCATTTAACTATGTATGAAGGAGACACCGCGTTATTCTTAATTTACGCCGACGTTTCCTACCTTGAGTGGTTCTACGTTCTATATTTTATGGATACAGGCAAATTGTTAAGGTACAAGAGAAGTTCAATAACAAATTTTGTAGCCAGAAGTTTTGTATGTTGTTATAAGCTTCATATTTTATACAATCTAATCTCTTGAGGGTTTTCCTTACTGGCAAGTTTTTGGATTTACAAGAAATAAGCCTTGGGCAAGCGTTATATAAAAAGAAAAAAAAAAAACGGAATTTTGGGTGGCTGTGCTGCCACCCTGTTGTCCCGTTATGCTTTAGGCTGCGCTTCTGATACCCACGGGATAATTTGAGCTTATCTGGTCTAATAGACAGAGCTAAAACAATTTATTCGGTCGATTTTTCAAAATAAATCTCATCAAAGAATATATATTGAAAAGCTAAAGTTCCATCTGTAAATCTAAAATTACTGATTACTCTATCAAGTTTCTAAATAAATAAATCTAATACTTAAATCCAAGTTTTTTTCTCTAGTAGACACAGAAATATATACAAAAAAGAAATGCCAGCTTTGAGGTCTTTCATAATAGCTAAGCAACCTCAAAATAACGACATAACAGTGCCTTAACCGAGCGAGCGTCCGTGTCACAGCGTCTAATGGTACGTAATGTGGCCAACGCAGGTGCTACCTACCCGAACGATGTTTCCTAAAAATGTGAATTTATGGTCTCGCCCAGCGGACGGCAATGATCGCCCGGCTCATGCCTTAAATTAGGGGGTTTAACGCTTATCCTCGCACTAAATATACTCCACCAACTATATTACTTGTGGGACCATTCCAGTTGAATGTGCTCCCGTTTCTCCGTTGTTTACGCACTTGTTTTTGTGATTAACGGATTTTTTGCTCATTGATTACCTCTGAGAATACCTTACAGTACACGTGTAACCATGTCTTATTTACAATAGTCTCGAAATAAGGCTGTTTTACACGCTACCACATTAAAGTTTCACAAGGTGAGCGAATAAAACAACGCGACAGACGCAATAAATTCCTGCTTTCGAAGTTTATGACGAAAGTAAATAGGCATGAAACTTGTTTAGTTGAATATTCGGTAAAGTGTTGATGATAAAATACAAGTAGCTGTGGTGCACCTGCGACTAGCTCGGAGAGAGATCGCGGGTGGCCCACGTCGGGCGCCAATTTCACCTTGTTTGAACGTTCTTGTGAACAAGATATTGCCTGTCAGGAATTCCGTGAGACATCCAACACTCGAGTACTCTAGAGAAAATTGTTTTACAACTACGAAAATTGTTATATTTTATAAAACCCACATGTTACTTAACTATTGGTGTGTGTGCTTTAAGTTGTTAGACTGCTCTGATGAGTAATGTGTTGTACAAACTAAACTAATGTGGATCATTAGGATTTTATACGCTTTCTCAGCTATGATGACAAGAATTATATAACTACGTAGTATTTTAGTAAGATCTATAAAAGCCACCTTGATTTTTCAACATAATTAGAAATATTTAAATATCACAAATACTGCTAAAAATACGTACTTAATACACTGCTACTGTGCATTTTAATTAAGGATCTGAAAACATCTAGTAAACCTTTATTTCGTTTTATTCAAATAAAGATCAACAAGCTTTACCGAGTTTCTTTTTCCAACACTCCAGTTCTCATTAGTCCTAATCCGAAGTCTATTTTGTTTACAGATTCATTCCAAGCCCTCATTCAGTATCCAGACACGGTATCGGCGCAAACGGCAAAAACAGTAAGTAAAAGACTTCTTTGTTTTTATTTATCTGTTTGTAAAGTAAAGCTATAAAACAAAGTTCCTATTGCCGCACGTTTCATTCACTTTAATGACTCTCGAACTATCTCGCAATGAAGTCACTCGTCGGTCTTTACTTCACTTGAACTACGTCGACGCAGAACTATTACATATCACAAACATTTAGGATATATAACAAGTGAAAAACGATAAAAACACGCCCGTCACAAAATTGTTGGTGTAACATTTCATCTAAATAAAAATCAACTTTGAACAAACGAACGAAAAAAGTTGTGGGAAATCTATTCAGTTCATTTGGAGTGTGGACGCCCTCAAAACATTAAACTTTCGCGTACGTTCGTCGGCAGCTTACCTACAACAAAGCTTTAACAACAACAGAACGTTTATGTGCATTTAATAACAATAATATCGAGAAACAACATGGCAGCCGCGAGTCCACGACAATAGTCGGCGCCCGACTCGGCGACTGGGACATCATTTTTCTCGACTCAACTTTTCCCATTCGCTATTCATTTGCGTTAGAAGTTGGGCGTACTGCCGCCTACTGCAGCGACTGTTTTAACTTTATTTCTGATGCAGCGTTCAGGGCAAATTAAATTTCGTTTTGCGGCTTCCGCAAACTCGCTTTACTAGTATAATTATCGAGTTTTTGTTTTTTTTCGGTGCCATACGGTTATGAATCGCTGAACGTAACTTTGTTTCCGACCGATGGCGACTGGGAGTTTCGCTTTTTGATTTTATCATTCGAACGCAACGATTCGTGCAAAAGTTTCTTTTGTTATATTCAGAAGTTTCATGTATACGAACGAAACAATACGTAACAGGGATAATAACAGCACAAAAGATAATTTTAACGTGCTTGTTACTCCATTCATTTGCCGAAATTGTCTGTAATACCTCGCGGCGTAGGTACAATTCGCTAATGAATTCTACAATAGCGAGTCGACTATCCGTCCTAATTAGTCGCTCTTTACGCCCAATTCCTGTGGAGCTTAATACGATTGGTATAAGCTGCAAACTGGTAGCGCGTTGCAATTGAAAGATACAGGTATATATTTAAAAGTGTGCACCGCGTTCAGCTTATGACTTAACGTTAGAAATTAATGTTGGGTAGCCGGGAAACCCCTCGTGAAATTGAGATATCACCGGCAGAGCAGAGTGGTGAAAACTTAGCAACGCTAAGTCCCATCAACTGTGTCGTGATTGGAGTGGAGCATAGGA
Organism: Apamea epomidion; assembly: GCA_947507525.1. Taxonomy (NCBI): domain Eukaryota; kingdom Metazoa; phylum Arthropoda; class Insecta; order Lepidoptera; family Noctuidae; genus Apamea; species Apamea epomidion. Next base: position 14,520,202 of record OX382228.1, on the reverse strand, counting down.
CCATGTTGGCGCCGACTAGTGCAGCCGGATCAAATGTGGCTTTATTTTTAACTGTAATAAACGCGGATTTAGTCGAACTACCATTTAGTATTATGAATAAAATATATTTTACTATTTTGCGAGTTACATTGTGCTTTTATGTTGCATATGGTTTGTTTGACTGTAGTGTTTGTTGTTCTGTTACGACTGAGTATATCATGCCGCATCATTGTAAATAACTGCAATTTCAATACCTGTATTGATTAAATTATAATAAAATAAAGAACAGACTTAGGTACAACCAATAAAATGTTTACTTCTGAATAAAGTAAAAATTACACACAAAACCGATCAAAACATAAAGACCGTTTCATCAAAATTAAACCGTACTTTAACACGTAATTGAAATGAGTATAGCATACTTTAATCCCAGTGTCAGCGCAATAACATTGGTTTAGTTGGTACTCTAGTTCCGGCAGTGGTCGCGACAGCAATAAGTCTGCTCTCGTTAACGGATCTAAGGTCGTAACTCGCGACTCCGTAACTCCGATGCGACCTAACGAGCATACAATGTTGGCTACTACATCTATTTCTATTGCCCCTCCTGTTTATTGCAATGCTACATGCAATCGGCATGTTCTTGTTAACAATTGTTCATTTTATTGGTATAATTCTTTTTCGTTTTCTGGTCAGTGAAAGTTTTATCGTGTGCTGTTTGGTTCGTGTAAGCCGCCAATTACTTTTTAAATAATTAATTAAACACACTTAGGTATCCGTATCCGAACTGTAAAAAAATAAAATACACTTCACACATATTTTAAGATTGTGGTGCAGATATCCTTTTATCCTAAAGTCTTAGCTACTCGGACTGACGTAATCCTCAAACACACTACACACAGAATTAGTTACACAGCACCTTTACAAACCGAACGTTATCCGGGAGCAGTCCCGTGTAGGCACTCGTTTCGGACTCGGTTTTTTCTCGAAATGGAATTAAAACGTCCCGCGAGGTAAGTGGCAGCACAAGTAAGAGGTACAAAGCGAAGTGAAGCCGGATAGTGCTCCAGCCACAAAGGGTACAGTCGGATGTTAGGAGCTCTGAAATCCCCCGATCCCGCCTCTATGATCCTTGACATAAATCTCTAACCTCGCCATCAAATCTTTTCAGAAGGCGGCTTATGCGCCCAGACACGAAATGTACGCTCTTAATGCGCTCGACTACATGTACTTACATGTAAATGTATATAAATAGCCGTGCAGCGCTTTGGGCAACCGACCAAATGTACGGTTGAGTTTGTGGAAGTGCTCTGAGGATGTCACTAACTGTGGGATAGTTTTTAATAAAAATGCCAGCCATTTTTTGTCATTGAAAGAGGATCAATCATTTTAAAAGCATGAACAACACTCGTCTATCATATTCATCACACGTTGTCAAAAATTCAAAACGTGATATTACACACAAACAGAGTAATCCTAGAGGAGCGCTACTCGCTACTCGCTAGTGAGACAGTCATTAGTGTAGTGGTTGTATTGTGAGCCGTTAATCAGAACCTTGGCCGCTCCATCAGTAAGTTATGATTGATAACAATGTGATTCATGCGGCCCTCCGACCTGCTACTCCCGCCTCATCCATAACGTAGCCGACGCTGTCACAGACAATCCATATTAACAGGCCGAGGTGCGTCCCCATCTATTGTTTGTATCACACACGATTTTTCATCACGCACCCCAATATAAATATGCACACCCCGATTACATCATGTTACATCCATATTTTTTCATTACACGCGAATATAGCCATTTCTGAATCGTTTGACCCGTAACGTAGCACGAATAAATAACATATGAATCGTTTCCAATATCATAAATAATTGTCAAATTCATACAGCGCAGTCTATTTGCATAAATTATTATGATAAAAAGTAATACGCGTCAGGAACAGCCGTTCGTATTTTTCATATAAGTAAACGAGGCAAAGTTGACAAGACTTCGTCTCCAAGGTTCAATAAGGCGAAATCCGAGATACCGTTTATGGACTCAAGGTGCGGGCTTTGTTTACATTTTAAAATTGCACTTTGCACTGCGGCATCGTCTAACCGGTGTCTTTGTGTCAACACTGGGACGTGTTCAAACAATGTAACCGTCAAAAATGTTATATCTTCGCCTTGAGCGAGTCTGTAATACTTTCCCCGAACGGTTTGCGTCTCAGGGATCTAGTGCAGTAAAACTATCTACAGAAAGAGATCAATGCACCATCTAAGGAAATTTCATTCGCTGCATCGCAAAACTTTGCTTTATTCGAAATATTACTATTGACATCACAAAATACATTGTAGGTACCCAAGTTCGAAACTACCTATAGTCTCGTTTGCTCTGTGCTAGTGACGGTCAAACTTCATAGAAATTTCACGGCGGCTAACAAACAGTTCGTCGTTCACCTGCACCGAGGTCCGAGTCCCGTTTAAAATTGCACGTGCCATCGCCTACCCCTGTTTGGGCTCCTACAGACTGTGTCAACACCGCTTGAGCTGCACTCTGCATCACCTAGTTACGTGTCAAACATTGTTTAGCAGTTGTTTCGTTAGTGTTCTGTGGCTGGTTTGCTTACCGTAATCAAGAGGCGGCTGACAATCAAGCGTCGAACACGACAAGTTTTAAACTTTCGGCACTCGCATGGTTTACTCGGCCACTTCACAATACACCGCCCCTAGGCTGTACTACACGCTCATACTACAGGAATATAGGTAAAACAATGCCATTATGTTTCATGAACAATATATTGTTCACGGACAAAACTGATTCACGCCTTACACCCGCGGCTAAAGTGGTGGAGTTCATTATTCATGATGTCACAATGTACATACATTTAGCACCAATTTAGTTTCGTTTCCAAAGCAAACTGGAACGGTGTTTTAAGTGGGCGCGGTTGTTGAGCTATCGTCACTCGATTTTCGTTCGTCACTATCAGTCAACCACAATTAGGGGTAACCGCGAGTATTAATTACATTGTCTAATGGAGCGAACGCGGTTTGTTCGGTGACGCGTCCCCAAATGTGTACCTACGTACCGTAATTAGGTTAGAACCACTATCAAAACTTAATGTATTATTTCCCCTTTTACTGAAGTCCGCTTTTCGCAGTAAATTTTCCCCGGTATTCGCATGAATCAGGTGTACCTTATATGCTTACGCGGGTACTTTGCTACAAACTGTAGTTCATTAGAAATACCTGATTTGTTTTTATTTTATTAATTAAATTCATAAAACTTTACAATAAAATATCGGATGCGTTTTCGACACGGAATTAAAACAGTTTTAATTTATTATTCCAACAAACCAAAAAGAAATTACTCAAAGTGCCATTCGTCACAGTGCAATCTCATTTTGTGCCGATTTTAAATTTAAATGCTTTTCCAATAGCAAAAGCGAAGTGATTAAAATGAGCAATTTTGCAGTCGTTTTGTTTGTTGGTTTATTTTTATTAATTGTTAAAAGCTTGCTCTTGGTGTACGTTTTTAGTGCACCGCCGGGGCCGTCCGTGAGCCATCCCGATAAGTGATCCTTTATCCATGGCTAATCGAGCGGATGTCTACCCGTCCAAAACAACATTGTTTAGTGAACCAACCCAACTATTCTAAATTAAAACTTTACACTCGATACATTATTTATTTCGCTATCAACACAAATCGAGGACAACTCAAACCCTGTCACTTGATAAAAACGATGTGCCTAAAACGTTTTCATTACAATTTCTCTGACGTCATCTGCGGACAAAAACCAAATGCATTCCGGCGCTGGCGTAATCCTTGCACCGGCAACAGAAGCACTCTGAGCTATGTGGGCTCTTATAAATATTAAACGCGGCGAGCTCGGGACCCCAACAAAAACGTTTATCTGGTCTCCGTGGAAAAACCGCCAGAATTAGCAGGGGGGTGGATTAAGGCGGACCGCATTTAATCCTTCACTAAGAAGGCTTTGCTTAAACGAGTTCTAACGAGCTAAAGATAAAACAATTACCGGGGACGTGATTAAGAGATACGGAGGACACTTGTTACGTCTTACGTTGACGCCGACGCCACCGGAGCTGCGAACCCTGCCCGTCTGCTCGAACTGCTCAAACTTAACTTTTTGCCTCAGAAAATATAAGTGAAAAATTCTAATTTATTATCAGTGTTTGTCAAATCCAATAAATCGACTGAACGGAAATTCGTTCACCCTATTACGCAGTAAAAGATTCCAATATAAAATCGGGCGTGACGTTTGTCGTTTTATCACCTTGTCACTCTTCCTAATATTTTTTTTACCTCAATTACGACTCCCTCCGCGAGCGCAAATAACCATTTCAGAAGATTAAAATGAAATTCACGAGAATATTGATACTGAGAGAGAGAGTACCGAGACCGGTCGGGTGTTATAAACTGAACAGAACATTTTCTTCTATAGTTTGAATACCGAATTTTTACAGCAGGCAGGTGCTAAATGTTACGGAATAACTTTGCTCGCCGGTGGATCTCATAAAGTCATAACTAAAATGAAATATTAGTCTCGGAGGGAGTTGACCTACAGACTACAGTCAGTCCAGATAAGATAACGGAGCAACTTAGCAGAAATATTATGGAATTAATTGCCGTGAAATGTGTAAACGATGTCTACGAGTCTTTATTGCTAAGCAAGAAAAATAAATTAAGAGAGTAATCATAGAACACAGTATTCAACGACTTATTATTTTCGTAGATCCCCTAGTAAAATAGACACAATCTTTTCTAAGTAACATTGAGATTTTTAGATTAAAATAAGACTCCTTAAAGTAACGACCGAGTTAAATTCAAAAGTGCCTCCGAAAAAGCTTATAAAAAGTAAGAAATTAATCTGCAATTCAAAATCCTTCTTGTCCTCTTATTCTTTTTCATCTCATTCTTTTCTTTGGCAAATCCACGACAAACGTTCAGCTGAGATACCTTCATTAAAGGTCTAATTGTGAATATAACAGTTTATTTCTACTTATCCTTAAGAGTGTTATTAAAATGTTATATAGTATGTGATTGCTGGTTTCGGTCTCAATAGTGAATATGTAGCTGAGTAATGCTAGGAATGAATATATATCTATACTAATAATAAAGCTTAAGAGTTTGTTTGGTTTTTTGCTTGTTTGTTTGAACGCGCTAATCTCTGGAACTTCCAGTCGGATATGCAAAATTATTTTTGCATTTGATACCCCAATTCTTGAGGAAGGCTATAAGCTATTTAACATCACGCTAGAACTCTTAGGAACCGAGCTTTTTGCTTGGTTTTTGATCGGAAAAAAAGTAAGAAAGAACGCTAAGCGAAAACGAAGTAACAGCGCGGGCAGACGATGCAATGCGACGGGGGAAGAAGCTAGAATGTATATAAAAGTATCTTCTAAACAACTCTAAACCATTATGTTTTCTGTCCTTTTATTTCACTTTACTTGTACTGGGAATTCCAACACCTGAAATCCACTTAAGCCAAATTAGTTTCACAGTGTTCTCGTGCAAATTAATAAATAAAAATATTACACACAATTTTCGGTAAATACAAGCTGTTGTTTTAAATCCTCGTCAAATTTCAGGAGGCTGTTATGAAAAACATAAATAATCAAATAAAATTACGATCCCTGGTAAATAATGAATAGGTACATACTTGTTTTTTTAGTTATTTAAGTTTGACAGTATTTCAGAATACACCACTTTCAAAGAACAGAATCGCGTTATGGTATCGTATAAGCGGCCGCGTTTTTATGTGTGTGTAAAAGGGCAGTTACAGTGCGGTCTCACACAGGCCGCCTTTCAAAATGCGTGCCGATTTCCGAAAATTAGAAAAAAAAACCTTACTTATTTTATTATTGATTCGTGTCGAGAATCAGTAGCATAGTTACCTCCTTGAATTTGACGAGGATGCAAAAGGACACCTTGTATATTCCAAACAAAATACCACTATTTTAAACATACCTTCCTTTCCGTGAGTTTTATATCCCCGATTTAGTGATAATCTGGTCGCTCGGATTGCTATCCGATTGAAAAGGTTTTATATCAATTAAGATAATCGCTTTTTAGATTTTTCACAAAGAAACAAAAGATCTCTATGAATTCTAGAGATGCCCCACTCGGGACACGAGTTGTTTGTTTTTGTCAGCGTTATCCCATAATTTTTGGTGTAACGAATGCAAATTGCTGAAAATGAAATAATATTGGAATCACAGATTATGTTCTCATTTGACTTTTAAAATGTTACTCGACAATGTCTATGTATTAAATGGATGTATATTAGAATTGTAAATTAATTACTCTTTACGTTCTCCTGCCGCAGTACATTTGGCATTCAAAATCGAATTCGGGCCCGCGAGGCTCTACAAAACTAATTACGTATCGAAGCTATCTTCTTCCACGCTTTCTTACGTGCCTTTCGCATTTCCATATAAGTTGAGCTTTAAACGAGCCAATCTATTCACGTCTACACATCAGGGGGTCGCATTTGCATATAGAACAGAAATTTATTAAATCTACAGCCAATATCCCACGTTCCGACATCGAACTTTTGCTTCTTCGACGACTCCCCTGATATTTTTATTGCACTGTAAAACTGTTGTTATGAGCCATGCCTATTAAGGTATCTACTTGATTTATTTCTTCAGCAGCCGTACATACTTTTTTATTCCCAGGCTTCTTGCATAAAAATAACAGAGAAAGACAATGGCAACGGCAATAATTAACGATGGCTACTAGCACAATCATTTACGTTATTATGGCATTAAAAGCCCAAAACATTTTTATTCAGCTAATGGAGTCCGTCGTAAAAATGTCATAATTCATTTGACAGATGACGGTTTACAAAGGAACTCCAATTTACTCCACAGGAATTAAGTAATTCAGGCTTTTAATTTTTATTCTCTGATAAAACTTTCTCTCGGCAAGCCCCTTACATATTTTAGTAACGTTACCTTATAACAATTTCGGCACGTGGCATTTTTTGAATATTAAATAAGTTATACTAGCAATAGAAATTAATTCTAATACTGTGTCTTACAACACAGCTACCTAACCGTGTTTTGTATTAACTGAAATGCTAACAAAACCTTTTAAAGCCCCACTGAAACAGCCGGGATTCTTTACGAACACGAAGTTAATTGTTTGCTACGAAACTGTTTTATTAATTTGGCAAATTGTTAAGTTTCATTTAACATTGGTCCCGAAAGACGAAAATCTACGGTTTCAATTGAAAAAGTAACGTTCAAGAGCCAAGGAGTATTACAATACCCCTTATACCAGCGATTATACTTTTTCGACTCAATTCTGTTAACTTGAAAACAAATAATAAACAGAAAACGTTGAGTGCTCTTTGCATAATTCTATGCCATTTGTAACAATAAATTATGCCAGACGATTGCTCTGAGTACGCGATCATAAATATGACTATACGGTACTTTTATAGCATTACTTTCATTAGTGAAAATAAAACGTGTTGCATTCTCGTTTCATTATAAAAATATTATGTACACGCCGGCCGCACCAACGAGCTTTATGCTCGCAGGAATGGGTTGAGTGCTGTTGCATTTTAATTAATTCTCTTTTCTATCGCGATGTGGTGTTATCAGCCTCCCGCAGGCGTCGCGGCCAAACAAATAGCTGTTGCTCTCGCTACGTAACAATTTTGACACGGCCATAATGCGAGTTTTTCTTCTTTGTTACGGCTAGTGTATCGATCCACTTTTTTATCTCGTGCTAAAAGGAATTTTGCTTTGTTGGCCTTATACTTCCGATGCAAATGATAAAATTGATAAAAAGACAAGCACCCAGGTTTACCGGATGCCTTTTCTTTTACCTTTATTGTATTAAAAAGTTAAATTGAAGGCGATTCATTTTATATTACTTACTAATAAAAATCGTCACATCCTTGTTATCACTCAAATAAACGACCCTCAAAAGAAGTGAAACTTTTTCGACTTGTAATATGTTTTTGATGAGATTTATAATTCGTTCTGTTTTCGTGTCAAACGAGAAAAGTTATTTCAATAATCGTAACTTTTTGTATTTATTTTTAGGCTTTAGATGGGCAGAATATTTACAACGGTTGCTGCACACTGCGCATCGACTACTCGAAGATGACGTGTCTGAATGTGAAGTATAATAACGACAAGTCTCGGGACTACACGAACCCGACGCTGCCGTCGGGCGATGGCGACGCGCACCAGCTGTTGACCAGTGAGTTGATGCCACTGCGGGCACGCCTCGCCCTGGCCCTCGCATCCAGGATGAGTTAGTCCTCACTACTCTGCGCACCTGGAAGCTTTCTCACCGCGCTCCAACTCTCACACATTTATCGTAGACGACGACACCCACCCAATGGGGCAGATGATTGGTCCAATCCACTTTTTTTTCAAGCAATTAATCATCTAAAACGCCTAGTTTTTTAGCGCGCTCCCGGTAATCTACGTCTGCCCCATTTTACACTTGGCTATTGGACTTGACTTCGATCGCTCTTGCACCTTTTTACTTAGGTAGTTTACTGGTTTTCTTATCTCAAAAAGTCTTTCCATGTTAAATCTTCAAGCTCAGGTATGCTCATTACGTTAGAACTCTCAAAACATTTTCTATGTCCCTAGCAATAGCATTAATCTTGAATGCCTGAGAAATATGCTTTGTTCCCTGTGTAGCCTGATAGGTCCCCATATTTTATTCATTTTCACTGTTTTTGATGTTTTTGTATAAAGGCGCCTTTGCCTTTCTTTCTTTATGTTGCAAATTACGGTGATTTTGTATTCTTGGCTGTAAATGCGTATGTTTTTTGTTGCGTCAATATACGAATGAAGTTACAGTGTGAAATAAATCTTTAATAACGCTTCCAAATTACATTTGCTATTCCACGTTAGCTCTTTTCTTGTTTATTATTCATATTTCAATGGTAAATATTCCCGCGGTGACTAATAACTCGTCATAAATCCGTATTGCACCGTAGAGGGTTGTAATATGTGTGGATCATTCCGCCATTGCGAATGTTCTGCTTTTATTATAATTATGTTCTTTCTCTGATTTGTTTATATCGTAAAAGCCTTCCAATATACAAGTTATTGTATTGACAATATCATCTACATTATTTTAACAAATTAGAATTTTGTTCACGTCAGTTTCATGTGTAGTTTAGAGCGTTTTTTTTTATTTAGCTAGGACTAGGCTAGGACTTAAAAAAACATTATGAAATGTTTATTACTTCAAAATTTTTTGGCAGGACTTCTTTATTTTTCTTACTTTTTTCCTTTGATTATTTTACTCAAATTAATCACTAAGCAGCATTGTAACACGTGTCGTATCATTGCAGGTGGCGGTGTGCTGGCCCCGCAGTTCCTGGGCCTGGGCTCGGGCCTGGCGTCGCCGTACGGCGTGGGCGTGGGCGGCGTGGGGCTGCCCGCGTTCGGCGCGCTGACGCTGACGCCGGCGTCGCCCGCGCTGCGCGCGCTGGCCGCGCCGCCGCTGCCGCTGGCCACGGTGCTGCTGGTCTCCAACCTCAACGAGGAGGTTGGTACCGACGCGACCCGCCTCGATACTGGCAGGCGGATTTATACCTCCCTTTCACATAACCGCCCTTTTCTAGAATACAGAATTCAAAACTTGATATTCGAATATCACTCCCGATTGTACTTAAAACAGTTTAGACAAAATTCCTACATTGTTTCGACTTAGTAGTTTAATGTTTATTGGCAAATTTATTCATTACGCTAACACAATAGCCAGTAACGCCCGTTTCAGACACATTGTAACTGTGGGTTCACTTTCGATTCAAACAAACTAATGCATTAACCACACGAAGGGCGTTACAGGTTGTTCTATTTATATATTCTACTTAAACTCCTTAAAGATAAGTTGCTAATTTATTTATAGATATGATGTCAGATATCTTTTACGACTATTTATAATACTGTCTCTTTTCTCTTTCCTATTGTTTTAGATGGTCACGCCTGACGCTCTCTTTACCCTTTTCGGTACGTGTGCACATACATTCCGTATTTTATATTAAAACATTAATATTGCTCCTGAGCCCTGTCGCCTGAAAGACAAATTGTCAGCTAACATTCTCGACTTCTGTACTGATAACCGCATCCGACCACTTGTCGAAGCTTTGCTTGATAACACTATCGAATCTAAATTCTAAACGCTTTATTAACTCGTATGACAATTTGTGTTTCAGACACCCTAGTCGTAGCTAAGTTACTTAGATCGTCTATTGTTTACCCAGTGTTGTCTTTATTTCAGTTTTTTATTTTATTTTATTTTCTTTGTGGGCTGTCAGTTTCAAACTAGATACGGTACAGCGAAATACGCATCTCTATGTGACGATGACGTCATAGTGTCCTTATTTTATTTTTATGTTTTTTTTATTAAGTTACCTAGTATTAGTACCTATACCTACCTGAATATCGGTAATCGTACAGCGACACCACAAACATGGTAATCGCTGTTAAGAGCTTTTTTGTAAATGAGAGGTGCGTTAAATATGAGCAAACGAGAGTTTAAGAACTCTTTTCTGATTAATTAGTGAGTAGAAATGGATAATAGTTTGCAGTAATTTGCTTAACACAGCGCGCCAGTACACGGCCGGTGCTGTTAACCGCTAAAGCATTAATCGAAAGCTTAACGTGACCAATTTAGAGCTTGGAGTTGTTTCTTCTTGTATTTTCCAACTGTCCCGTTTCACGACATTATATATTACAAGCCGTTGTACTAAAATTTGCTGTGTATTTTAAAGAAACCATGTTAAGTGTAGTGACTTAGTTAGCAATAGGTATACTTTAGACAATATTGACAGTGCATTATCCTATTGTTAGACTGTGTTTCTTTCACCCAAATCAATTATAAACAAAACAAAAAATTCATGACAAAATAAAAATTCAAAACAAAACACACTCTACACAAATAAGGATACTTACATAAATATTACTTGTCCATAGTTTGTACATATATCTAAATAAGTAAGCGTGTTTGTAAGACCTTTGTTTGCGTATAGGCGTGTACGGCGATGTGCAACGGGTGAAGATCCTCTACAACAAGAAAGATTCAGCCCTCATTCAGATGGCCGAACCACACCAGGCTCATCTAGGTACGTATTCTATTACAAACCCTATCGCTATTATCCCAGGGTCGATTTTACGTTAAAAGGGATGTATTTATTTAGGATTATGAGTGTACTTATGGTTCTCCTGTCTGCTGTAGTTTGTTTTTCTTGTAACATGAAGTGTCGTTGTTTACTTTCTACTTATACTTAGTCTTATTCATTATCATTTTCTTAAGAGATACTTGGTTTTCTCCCCCTCAGTTAGTTCAGTATAGATTTGACTTAGATAAGGTTTTTTTGATAAGGAACGTACAATGCATTTATTAAACAGCAAATTATACATCAAAATTAGACATTAACAAATGAGCTGATTATCAGAAGGCCAATTCCCGTAAATAAAAACATCAAAAATCTAGTCGCAATCTCATCTCAGCGACAATCAATGTCAAAAATGTAGGGATTTTAGAGATATTTTTGACAGATTGAGACTGAAATCAGAAGTTCCTAAAAATTATGGGAATTGCTCCTGTGGTCTACAGAAACTAAAATTATTTTTTACAAAAACCTCGAAATGGTCACTTAACATGTAATCTTCAAACAGCTATGACCCACATGGACAAGCTGCGCGTATTCGGCAAGGCGATGCGTGTGATGCTCAGCAAGCACCAGACCGTGCAGCTGCCCAAGGAGGGACAGCCTGATGCTGGACTCACCAGGTACGTCAACATAATAAATACATAATCAGTCTCTAATGTTCCCACTACTGGGACACAGGCCTCCTCCCTTCGAGAGGGAGTGGGCTGTAATAATTTGCCACGTGGGCCTAGTGCAGATTGGTAAATGTCACATGTCTTTGAATTTTTGGTTCTAAGTAGGACGTGCCGGTTTCCTCACGATGTTTTCCATCACCATTTTGAGAGCAGTGGTGATGGACATAATAATATAATAATGCGGCACATATTAAATACATGTAAATGAGAACGGCGGCAAGAAAACCAATATAAGACGTTACTAGCTGCGCCCCGCGGTTTCACCCGCATAAGTTTCGACCCCGTGGGAATATCGAGATAAAAAGTATCTTATATGTTAATCCTGGTTATAAACCATCTCTGTGCCATTTCAACTAAATCTATTCAGTAGTTTTTGCGTGACAGAGTAACAAACATCCATCCATCCATACAAACTTTCACGTTTATAATATTATAGTATAGTAGGAAGGATTATTATGATATTTATTCACCTACATAGGTCTTAATTAATTAGGTATTCATAACGTATACCAATTTAGGTTCCCAAATATAAACATTTTCTATTTACCGTGTCAGTTTTCAGTAAACACGATATTGAAGTGAGTGACATGACCTTTAAACCTACATCATTCGGTCTGAATCACAGCTTGACTTTGTGATCCCATTTTGTGTCCGATATTTGTATTATTAAGACTTGTTAAGCCGGTATTCTCAATACGTTATTATATTCCTCAAATAGCCTGAAAGCTCTGAGAATAGAAAGTTAAGATGTATAAGCCTTGGTCTACTACTGATATTTTGCGACCTTCTTATACAAAAAAGGATATCTTTATATAAATATTAGATATATGATTTTTTTTGTTTCCGTACATTGGAACCATCATAATCTTTTAACTACCATAAAATATCAACCAAATCTTTTAGCAAACTTACACGTCTTGAACTGTTCTAATGTCAAATGTTGGCGCACCAATTTATATGTATATATCCCGCGTACGCTACGCCGAAATGTCGTAGCGGAACATGTCGCTGCTACGTGCGTAGGCGCACTGCTACGCGGCGTAGCACGGAACGTGCTACAAAATTCACCGCTTCGCACATTCAACATTTTTGTCGTGCATTTTTCAGGGATTACTCTCAGAGCCCGCTGCATAGATTCAAGAAGCCTGGCAGCAAAAACTACCAGAACATCTACCCACCAAGCGCGACTCTTCATCTGTCCAACATTCCGTAAGTTTCCAACTATATTCAAACCAAAATCCTTGTAATTCTGTAAATACCTACAACGATTTATTCTGTGAATTGGAGAGATAGCTTGAATTTGTGGTTTGTTCACAGAGCTACGGTGTCTGAAGATGATATCAAGGAAGCCTTCACCAAGCGAGGATTCACAATTAAGGCTTTCAAGTTCTTCCCGTAAGTTATACCTATATTTTGTTTTCATTTGAGTTTTAAGCATTTAAAAAAAAATACCCATGTACGGTATTGCAAAAAACGCGCTGCCAATAAAACTGAGGCTTTTGCTTAAAACTTTAATTTCCCAATTACAGGAAGGACCGCAAAATGGCGCTGGTGCAGCTCCCATCGATCGACGACGCGGTGGCGGCGCTCATCAAGATGCACAACTACCAGCTGTCCGAGTCTAACCACCTGCGAGTGTCCTTCTCCAAGTCTTCGATCTAAGTCCGCGCGACGGAATATCACACAAGCGGGTAGTCGCGTCCCCGCCGCGCGTGTGCGGCGCCCGCAGCGACAGGCCGCACACGCCGCGACGGCGCGAGCCTCCCTGACGCGACTGACCAACATCGTACCTCTCACACAAATCGAGAATTTCCCTCGACTGAAATTAAAATATATCTGTATTACGCTTACACGGATCACTAGATATTAAGTGCTATTCTATTTTCTTAATAAATACGTACGTTTACTGTTACTGTACATCTAATCTAAGATACGATCATCACAGTCGAACGCTGCTTCAGTCTACTGTATTTTCGATAGAATTCTAAACGGACGTATTAACGTAGAGAGGAATTATATTTTGTGTGATATTCATTCCATATTTTGAATAAGTATATCAATTATTTTATTTTTATAAACTCGTAATATTTCCCGGTGATTACAATATATAGTTTCGTTATAATGAATTATCAGGATGGTATGTTTTGCAATTAGATTGCGCTAGTTACGTTTGCACTGGGCGACTCGCGTATGTACCGATGCTCGCAATGTCAAACATTGTTCGCTTGTTCGTCCTCAGTACGGCAGCCAGGTTATGTACCACCTTACAATTTTATATTCATCATATTATTAGCACATTGTTGGAATATCTCTTGGTCACATTAATTTGCAGTTATTACTATTAAATTGTATTTTATACATATATTTTATTGTCTATTTTAATATGCACAATTTACTATTATTGCATTTCTTTGTAAGTAAATATAGTTTTGTACGCATACACATTTTTTTCTTATTTTATTACTGGAATGTTATGTTTAGAAATGTGTATGTGTGTGCAATATTAGTTATAGACATAATTTTAATAATATATTTTAGATGTAACCGTATTCTGTCACCGGTGACCGGTGTTCTTGCTTCCATTCTTGTTTCGTTGTTAGGAGAATATTGTCCGTTCTTTACTTCATTCATAGTTTTTGACGATTAGTTAGTGTAATCACAACTCTTATCGCTAAGCATCTAGTTGTATATCACTATTTAAACGTTATGTTCAGTGACATAATAGTGACATGATGCATTTATTTTGATGTTAATTTATATTAATGGTAGCTACAACATATATAAATGCTCGTGCATACGTTTCACTAAGTGGTTAATTTAGATAATTATTTATTTGTGAGCGTTGGGAGGCGCAGCGGTGTGGCCAACCTCGCGAACATATATTTTAGAATAATTTTCACTATTGCTATGGATGCCACACTGCAGTGGAGTTGCGGCGACGGTCTATCAAGTATTAGCCAGATCTGATTTTGCTCTACGACATATTTAATCAACAGTATTTACACTAGGTCACAATAACTTCATGAAACAGTATTTTAGTTAATGAACTGTCCTTCTCGATACTTCGTTTTGTATATAGACACACTCCCACTACGATGTGTTAAGCTTCTCACACTTCGGACTTCGCTAAGCTCTCGATTGGATTTCACACATCTTTGCCTTCTTAAATTAATTAAAAAAATATGTCTAGTCCAATGCAAAAGAGATTAAGTTTGTGAATTAAGTGATTACGTTATCAAAATCTTATGAATTCGTCTCAAAATATTTAAAGTCTGGTAGGAAAGCTTTTGTAAAAAGATTGTATATGGTAACGAATTTGTTGGTAGAGGGAAGCCCGCGAGAGCCGCTACCGTTAGGACCAGTTTAAGTGTTCAGTTACACGTCCAGATTATGTGATTAGGCAAAGCATGCATGAAACAGATACCTGAATATGACGAGTTAGAGGATACTGCCGCCAGCGCGGGACCAGCGCCGCAGGCTGGCGTGTTAATTAATATTGTAAGTCACTTATCAATCAATGCATTACATATCTCGACGATGCCACGGTCGGTATTCAATTAGGATAGAAAAAGGGAATGTATATTGTAGGATAAATAAAACGTTACGGTACGGTGTACATAGATTGAATCACACCAGTGACACCCTACCTGCAGTACGCAGTCACGTGGGCAGTGCCCGGGAAGTGTATGCACGTATTCCACATCAGGCAGTCTTAATTAACTACTCCATTACTTTGAACATATCCCATTGTCGGAAAATAGTCGCAAAAAAAAAAAGTAAAAAAACAACTTTTATTTTAGAAAACATTTGTGAAGTTATAAAAATCACATATTTACACTATTATGAAATGTATAATATATATCACGTAACATACATAAGAAATAAAGATAGAGCTTAGTAAGATGATTAAACTGAAAAAAATATTAGATTGTCATTACGATGTAAGGTTTAATAGAAAAATTTAATCATACAATTGTATTAATCAGTACCTACCTATAATAAGAACGTAAAAGTAGTTATTTGGTTTAGATAATGTTAGGTGACCAGGGTGTGGTGATATTTTGCACGTTTTTGAAAATGTTTTTCTATACGGCGCAGGATTCTGTGCCTGTGTTTTGAAATGGTGAGGAGTGGTGGTCGAGTGACGTGAGAGCGGCGGTAATCGCATTTGTAATTTTAATAATAATTGTATTATTATTATGTATTTAAATTAAACAAGAATCACAAAGAGGAGATTACATATCTACTGTACTCAGCGTAGAACGCTACACACATGCCGCGGTTCCCTTCCGTCGATGATTAGTTCGCAGCTCGCGTGTAGAACAGTTCACTCAGTCGCTTGTGCTCAATACATTCGTAGAAATGCTCGATTACTTTGTACTGTGTGTGTAGCGTTTTCAGGCCTAAAATTTTCTCAATAACATTGGTATTGACTAATAGATAATTATAGGAATTTATGTGTTTAGAGAAGTATTTTAAATATCTAGATTTTAATGGTAATATTATTAAAAAATAAATAAATAGATCAGTGTTTAGGATGAGATGCCAAATTTAAAGTCAATACAGATTATTTTAGGTAAAAGGTAATTGAAGTAATCTTAACATTTATTGAAAAGTTGATGAAAATGTTACAGTTAAATTATATTTGAGAGTTTTATTAAGCGCAATATATGCAATTTTATTCATTGTAAGTGAACATTGTTTCAATTTGTTAGTTAAAGTTATGCGTTGAAAAATGATGTGAAAGTTGTTTTCGAATGTGTTAATTGATCCATCCGCGCGATGTGACTGTTAGTCGGCGCGGTCTGCCCGTCGTGCTATACTCTGCGTTATCGTGTATCGTGTACTTCGCATGTATCTCTTGCGTTCCATACATATCTCCGCATATCATACTGAATATGCTTATATTTTATTGCGCTTTATAATATTTATCTCTACTACATACATATATTAGCTGTATTTAGTATTTCATAATGATATGAATAAAGGCCAACATATCAATAAATAGAACTTTGGCTAAGGCGCATATTATACTCTGTCATGCTCCTCGAAATTCTGCGTAGATGTTGTCTGACTTCCTTCCACCTCAGCGGCGACCGCTCGATGGTTCATGTGACGTTCGCGGGTCGTCGTCGACTTCTTATTTTAATTTTAAGCCTTTTGTGTGGTTAATTTCACTCTTTATTTTTAATTTCATAATTAAACTATTATTATCATTGATACTTTTTGTTCTTTATTTTCAATCCTTTCCCTTTCTACCTACATCCCTTTTTTATTTCAATTTCCATACCAATTGTCTACGAAACGACAGCGGGGCGGAGTAACGACAAGACAACGTTTAGTTCACTCACTCACTGCCTTCATTCAGTTTGTTGTTCATGAATGTCTGTGGTTATTATTTCATCCCTTTATTTCAGACCACCTGAAGAAGTTTCAAGAAACTATTTGTAAATAAAACTTATAAATGTTAAAGGGGATCAATATAATGAGATGATGTACATTAGTACACAATTGGTATTCTAGACATATTCGTACTTATAGAACTTAATTATTACTATCCTGGCGGAATCTACACTTGACTAAATTTTAAAATATATCTATTACGCTTCGATATATTTATATAACATGTGAATAAAAAATTCTCTACCTTTTTTCAACTGAGTCTTCTGACTTGAGTATAAAATATTTAGGCGAAATAAAAACACGTTGTTTAGTTGAATTGTAAAGGGAGTAAGGGACTTAAAATATTGCCATGATAATTATGTTTTATATATAATATTATCAAGTGGAATATTGTATTTCGCACAGGGTATAATGTGAATTAAAATTATAGCGCTGCCCGTGGCACTTGATCGCCCGAGGCGGTTATTTTGTGTCCGTGCTACGTCCCTTATTCCTACTGCGTGGAAAGAACTGAACCATTCCGTAATGAAACGTTATTAGCGAAATTATTGTGTGCCTGCCACTTTATAAACGAGACCCGAGCAACATCAGGAGAGACCAACCAACCAGTGACATTGTATTGAATGTATTTAAATTAATTGTTTCGAAAGCATTACGTGCGTGAAAGTGGCAGCTACACTCATGTTAAATTAATCTGAGGATGTAAATATTATACACGACTATGTTAATAATTACAAATTAAATTAATAGGATCTATAGTAAAGATTAACATAATCATTACTTTAAGATTTACTAGTTAAATATCCTATCTTAATTTCAGTAGTCGCTCTAGTTAATTATATACCTACCTAACTTATCGAACCCTTCTTAGGAAGTATTACTGTTACCTCCCTTGGTTTCCTCTTGATTTAATAATGTTTTTGTTGTTTCATTAAAAGAATTAAATAAAGGTGTGCAAATTAAAGGGTTGTGTGTAAAGTTAAAATAGTTAAATAGATGTAAACAATCGTTCGAGTAACGTTTATCTCAACAGTTTCTCGAGAAGCACATCTAGTTTTGTTCACTATCGTAGTAAGACTTGCTGAAACAATTCGAACATGTCAATATTAATTAGTCTTAATTCAATATGCCAAAGACCAATCGTTGGGAAAAATAACAGGGATATAATAATATTTTTCCTTTCAACTTAACTAACGTTTTATCTCTAATAAATACACGTTTAAAATCAAAATGGCAAGCTTTAACGAGCTATATTTCAAGATAAAACATATTTTGATGATTGTTTTGTGAAAATTAATTTTATGAAACGCGTGCGGTCCGTCTGAGAGGCCGGACGCTCACTAAACTACTTTATGTAAAACAGTTATATGAATTATAAATATATACAACAATATTAATATCTAAGTGACTACCCTATTGAATTCTAGATTTATTCTTTGTGATTTTATAATAAAATATAGTTGAAAATGGAGTTTTATTTTATTTATATTCCCATCTTCCTACTTTACTCAAATATATCAGTAACAACATCACACATTCAACTGTGAATACGTAGGTACTTGCACAGATAGCACAAACTCAATGATAGCTAATATGCTTAGCCTAGGTACAGTCAACAGCAAAAGTAGATGATCAAAATCAGAAATTCTATATTAATGAACGGAGTTCGCGTCAGAACTATGTGGCTGTACTAGTAGCAAATGTTTGGTATAATATACAATCACATACTTTTCAATCACTTCGACGCCACACAGTTCTGAGGCGAACTCCGTTCATTAGTATTGAATTTCTGAATTTGATCATCTACTTTTGCTGTTGACTGTATGCTCACATTGCGAAACATTTTGGCTGCACAGGTCAAACTACATCATCTTCCAAATGAAAACAGACAACTAGAATTAGGGTGCTTACATAAAGCAGCGGGTTTTCCGGCACAGATCGCTGCAGGTTGATCTACGGAAAGAAACGATCACAATGTGTTACCTGTTTCTTTATTAGGTAAGCGCATAAGTTAATACGGGGATATTTTAACCGTAGCGATCGGTACCGGCTTGATTTTTACCGGGACCCCGTGTCTACAGGTATGCAAGCACCCTTAAACTACAACTACAACTAATCCTTAGGCTAAGAGCAGAGTAAATTATTTTTTTGGAAAGTGGGTAAGTTGATTGTTTACATATTTTTTACAACTAATAGTACCTATGCCATAAAAAAATCTAGATGGCGCTTTTGCTGGGTCACTGGATGACATTTATCTCTACGTTCAGAAATTTAGAAGGCTTCTTCAATCTTTTTGTAGTTTAAA
Organism: Apamea epomidion; assembly: GCA_947507525.1. Taxonomy (NCBI): domain Eukaryota; kingdom Metazoa; phylum Arthropoda; class Insecta; order Lepidoptera; family Noctuidae; genus Apamea; species Apamea epomidion. The sequence continues at coordinate 14,500,683 of OX382228.1, read as the reverse complement.
GGTATGCCGATTTAATTTATGGAACTAATTATTAGGACGATGCCACGAAATGTATGGAAGCTGGTACCTACTCCAATTTATTTATTTTATTATTTATGTACACACAGTAAAATACACATAGATATGACATAATTATAATATAAGTACAAAGGTACTGCTAAAGGAATAAATGATATATCATAAGAAAGGTAAGCTAGGCAGGGTTCCTTGTCTTGTCTTGATTCCTTAGCCGATCTGAATAATACAGGGTGGAAGTTGAGATGAGGCATTATGTGAAGCTACCGTAATAATTGTAGCTACAGAAAAACGAAGTGAACTGATGTGTCTCGATCGCTCTATTGTTGAATCGCGGGAAAAATTTAGTTATCGAACGGCTGGTTCTACCTGCTCTTTATGAGTTATAAACCAGAATAATAGGAAATACTTTGCGCGTCGGACATTTGCCAACGATTCATGAGTTTTGGCTCTTGTGCGATTATGAATGAAGTTTCATGGCGGTGCCGATTCGCAATGCTGCAAATGCTGCAAGCTTCATTTGAGATACTGCTTACCGATAGAAACCCAAGATTTACCGTTAGAAAGAGGGGTGGAACACATGATCGATTAATAGGTAGCGTGTGATGTCTACGCATTCCAAATGATGCTCAAAAGGGCAGTGAAATATGAAATATAAAAAAACCTTATTTTTGCATTGCTAAATCTGACATGTTTGGTAGGTAGGAGAATACTTTACTCTAAACGGATAAGGATTTTGATTTCGAATTAGGCCGTGTAACAATTCTATTCAGTTTAAAAAAGCTATCCAACGGTGTATAACACATGGATAGAGTCTGGCACATCATGAATGTTGAGCCTGAAAAAGCGCGACAAATTTAAAAAAAACTACATGTGGTATCACTCATGCTACTAGGAATAAATTGTTTAGATACTTGACAAAAAAAAAAAACAAAAATTGATTCATGGCATATTTTATTTTAATTATCACATTACCATTATCCAATGAATAAAAAATGGTGGTTTGACATATTTTCTATACAAAAGCTGCCAAAATTTAATTTTATGCATTCCATAAACTTTTATAAGTATATATTTTTACTATAATTATATCAAGGTTAAAAGAAAAGCATAGCAAGGTTCAAGGTTTGAAGATAGAAATAAAAATAAAAAGTAAATTATTTAAATACAAACATATTTTTTTATGTGTCATATTAAAAATCAGAATCTAAGAATTCAATTTCTAATGAGGCATCCGAATCACTGCTATCGTCATATACATTTATAATGAATCGATCTATTGCTTCATCTGTAATTTTGTCTCGGTCTTTGTAAGCATTTTCTACATGGATAACATGATCAGTATTTTTTTTCCAATCTTCTGGAGTAACACACTCAAAGTATTCCCTTATAATTCTTTCCACTTCGACTGATGGCAAGTTTATATTTCTACTTGCAATTTTCCGTTTCACAAGACTCCAAATGAGCCACAAAGCATTTAGGTCACAGTGGTAAGGGGGCAAACGAAGTACCTCATGACCATGCTGTTCAAGAAGCTTTGATAAGCTTAAGTTAAGTTAAGTTATGGAGCTGATGCTTCATAACTTGGTTCTGGTTTGTGTTTTCGTACTGGACAAAGTAATTCAGCCTTTGTACAATCGCTTTCAAATTCTATATTATTTTCTGTAAGCCACTGCTGAATTTTGCCTTGATATTTTGTGTCGTAGGTGGCTTATTTATTTGTACTGTGTAATAACTTGCATTATCCATAACAATTATGCTTGGCTCATGTAAATTGGGTATAAGTTTTTCCACTAATCACTTGTTAAAATTTTGAGAGTTCATGTCATGGCGGTAGTCCGCCATTTTTGATTTAGTGCTAAACAATAAGAGTGCGTCTGGCACAAAACCTCTTTCTGACCCAGCATGAACAATGATGTACCTTTTTCCGGCAGATATCTTATCTATAACGCCACTTGTTGATGGACCCTGCCATGATTTATTGGGTTTATAATTTTGGTGAACATATATTTCATCTAGATAAATAAATGGTTTCCCCTCTGCACGTTTGGAAGAAATAGTTCGTAAAAATTTGTGTCTCCATACTGCAAGGTCAAATCTTTCAAAAAGCAAGGACCGTTAATTTTTGTTTTTCTTGAACCCATAGCCATTAGGTATTATGTAATATGCGACACAACGTTTCACGGGAGTCAGTAAACTCAATAGATTCTCTCAGATCAGTCAATAAGCTTCGCAAAAAAGGGACTCGTTTCCTTACCAAGTCAAATTCATTAATTTTATTTCCTAAAGCATTTATATCGAAGCTATCCAAATTTGATACCGTAGGCTTATGAGGCCGCTTTTTCCCAGGTGTACCTACTAAAAATGCCATGATTCACTTGTCCTTCCTTTTTTATTATTTTTAAAGTTGCAACGATAACTCCTGAGAAAGAAAACAATAAAACATAAACTAGGTACAAATAAATAGATAGGCTAAGAACGCATTTATAAGAATGCGTTCCAGGAATTATTATAATATAGGTACCAGTGATTGATGAAATCTCTTCCAAATATTGACTCTGGGTTTTAATTAGCTCTTCCTTTTCCAAATCAGTTAATTTTTTAAATGTTTCCTTAATCGAACTTTCCTCGTTTTCCAAATTGTCTGCAAATAAATGCGTAAGTATAAGGTAAATATGACAATTTGAAATAAATTATGTTATGTATCAAAACTATATTAGGTAAACTAACCTATAAAGTTCGTTACCGCAAGTAAACATTGTTGTTTTTTGTCGTAAGCATCACGCGACTTCTGTTGTTTTTCTTCAAATTTATTCACCATAGTGTATATTAGCCGTCGCACGTCACTTTTTAATGTTTTATTCATTCGAAATAACTATTAATATGTATCAATGCAACAAACAAATACAATAGCCCAATAGCCTGACATCCTGACAGTTTACAGGTCCGGTGACATCATGTAAAAAGTTTCAGTTAAATATACTTAGTAAAAGTACCTACCTACTCTGTGAATTAAATCCCAGGCTCAACTTTCGTGTGCCAGACTCTAATCATAGTATAAAGAGGCGAAGTAGGCTATCTCCGGCCCAATCCGCGATATTATAATTGCCTACTGTCTCAGGGTTGTCACTTTTAGCTAAATTTTAATTCAGTGCCTATACATTGGCAAGGGTCGGGAAGTTGTATTTTTTACTTGTATTGTCTGGGTACAGGGTTTGTGAGGTCGGTTTTACCTAAACGATGATGAAACCTTTCGGGATGAAAGAAAGAGCGACGGGCCAGCAGACGGGCGGCGCGAGGCGGTGATGAGCACGAGTAAACGGTAGGTTACTGATAGTACTGTCACCAATTCATTAGTTTAAAGCCCGGCCCTTGCCAAAGATAACACATCTCTGTATAACTAATTCTGTGATCATTAGTTAATGAAGTTCAACAATGGTTTTCCTAACAAATACAGAAATGTATTCAAGATTCAGAGCAGTATTATTTATAAAAAATAATTATTAAGACACCCAAACACACAGCAATACGTTCTCCTGCGATTATCACACATTTTTCATTCATTTAGCGGTGACGCGCGAACTTCGTACGGTGTTAGCCCCGACTGGCGCAGGCGCACTGAGAAACGGGTCGAGATTTTGTTTAAGTGTGCGCCAAAGTATCTATGCGCACGGCGCACAGATACTTTGGCGCACACATACAAGCCGCGAGCGGTGCGTTTGTATGAAGATAACTTACTTCCCCTCTTTATACTATGCTCTAATAGAGGGCCAAAATAAGCAAAATAAGCAAAATAAAAAATAAGCAAAATAAGCATCATCCTTTGCAATAATTATGCCTCGTTAGTCGACATACATAGTTTGTCGAGATATTTTGGACCTAATTTTCTGAACGAGTTGGTTTTGGTAACTGGGTAGCTAAATAGGTATGAAACAATAAGTTAACCCTGCACAGCTCAGAAATGACTACGATGGTTCTCGAGTAGGTCCACTACACTTATGAGATGAAGAAGATGATTATGAGATGATTTTGCCAAAGTTTCATTTCTAAACAGCGACTTCAATGTCAACATGACAATGTGAAGTCAATTTCAACAACATGAATATGTCAATGTCATTACTGGAAAATATGTGGATCATGCATGAATGTCACCGGGCTGCTCTGCTCATAGGAATTGCTGAAGAAGTAATACGACAAAATAATTAAACTAAACTAGTACGTTTAGTAAGAATTTATATTGAACAAGAAAAATTGTGGTGGTGTGATGTTGGTGGTCTAGTGGTCAAAATCTGTCCTTCACAATGTTTCGGACAGTGCTGAGATTAACTCCTTCTTTCGGGTTTACTATTTTCAGTAAAGCTACTGGCCAATTTGACCAAGATTTACTTAATCGACCTAAAATTGCTCCTCCTCAAACGGGTTGGGACCGAGTGAAATTAATGTATACTGGAAAGTAAGTCAGCAAACGGCGACAATCCTTATGATAATCTTCCTGAAACAATGATGTTTTTCGAAAAAAAAAAAAAACTAATTAAGTAATACATAACTGAAATGATGTTTTTCCCTATAGTTCTCAAACATTTAAATATAAAAAACAAGTTCAGAAACCCTACAGAATCTGTAATCTTGCAAAACCAAGGCTCCTAACCTCTTGTACTAAAATAGAATGAGCCATAGAATAAAAATCATAAGTCATACACATTCTACTCAATTTCAGTGAATATGAAGAAGTGTCTGAAGAACTGAATACAGTACTACAGTCATCATTATGTGGGGCCTTCATCGGTGCTTGTTTGGGAGGATTTGTTACCTCCCGTGTGGCTTATATGAATTTTATAGAAAATAATCAAGCAACTATATTTAAATCTACTGCTGAAGCTAAGGTACCGCCTACATCATTAAGTATCAGATATGCATTTTTACAAGCTTTTATTTAATTTGTAATGTTTGTAAATCTCATCTATTCAAAATTTGCAAGTAAATTTCACCCAGTACCCTGAGTTCGTTTGAGCTGAAATTTGGCACACTTATGTAGAGTCAGTGACAATGCGATAATTTTTCCTAGATTTTGTTTTTTAAATCAGATACCTCTTTGTTTTTCAATAAAATGTATTTTCCCTATTTTAGGTAAATAATACAATTTAAACATGAAATTAATGTTTGATTCCAGAAAAAATTACAAGATTATGTGACGGTAGCCTTTGCAAAGGGAGCTTATAAGTGGGGCTGGAGATTGTGCTTCTTCACAGGAATATTTACGTAATTAAATTTTCATTTATCTTTATAGAAATAATAATACACATTTTACTTATTCAATTTGATAAAAATAACCTTATGTTGAATAAGGTATTTTTTTCAACAAGTAAAAACCTGCAGGTTTAGAAGTTCTAATTATTGACATAAAATAATTGCAGATGGAAAAATCTGCTATGAATCTTGCAGACCTTTAAAGTTTCCAAAAATGTTTTAATAATCATAATCTACCAATGAATGCATTACTTACATTGATTTTAATTGAATATTATTATATTTCAGTTTAACATCAACAACAATGTCCGTGTACAGAGGAGACACATCTTTAATTGAATATATAGCAGCAGGAGCACTCACAGGCGCGTTATACAAGATCGATATGGGACTAGCAGCTATATTAGTTGGTGCTGGCTTAGGTATAAAATATCACACTGTGAAATTAAGAATGGGTTATTTTTTCAGGAAAGCTCTTGGTTGCCTAAAACACTTGGGTTTAAAAATCCCTTGGTGCGGCCATACATAAATTACTTCACACAAATTTCATGCGTTTTGGAGCCCCTGCAGCCATCCTCATCCATGTGTCATATTTGTGTGGGGGTCACACAAATCCCATAGTGTGACATTACATATTTTGCAACTATAAATTAAACCATATATTAATATTTATCGAGTTGGTAATATTTTAAAATTTTGTGCTGGAGTTGCAAGTTTGGAGTTTTAATACTTTAGATTTATGGCATGTGACAGTAGGAAGCTTTTGACTCGTCAGCCTTGTCATACTTTGTTGACCACCTCCCTCCCCCATAAAGTGTGACATAGCTTATAGATGGCCCCCCCTTATCCTTATTTATATTTATTCAGGAGTTTATCTGTAAATCAAGATTGGCCGGTATCATATTATCCATGTTCATTTTTAGAAACTATGTAATGTATTAAAAAATGCTTTAGTTAAACTAACTAACCATGATTTGTTTTTGCAGGAACTGTATTAAGTACTGCTGCTGGTGTCTTGGTATTAACCATTTTGAAAATCACTGGTCTCAATATGGAAGATATTAGGAAAGCTTTATATAAGTTGAAAGAAGCGAGGTAAGTTGATTTCTCTCCGAGTCTACTAAATTAGAGAAAAAAAGTAAATAATCTATATAAATAAAAATGAATCACCGAAATGTATGTACGTAACTTCCGATCACCTGCACCAAATTGGATATTTTTTCTTGTGTTTGTTATTGTCAGGACAAGGTTTGTATAGAAGAATATAAAAATATGGCGGTACGACGTTCGCCGGTTCAGCTAGTATAATATAATAATTGAGCAGTTGTAGCCTAGTGGTAACGATCGCGACTGACGAGAACGACGACTTAGGTCGTAGGTTCGAACTACAGATCGCAAACCCGGCCCGGCCGGGCCGGGACGCCCGGGCCCGGTACCCCTCTAGGCATCCACCGGGTCCGGCCATTCTTACCGGGCCCGGTAAGTAATTCCTCGGATAAAATTATCTGGCGTTGGAAAACACAGCCAGGAAAAGATTAGTTGTAAGATTTCATAACAAGTTCTTATAAATAAACAGATAGAGACTGCTGTGAAGCTCCCTAGGAGCAACTTGGGAGCCTTTCACAATACTGTTTCTTTCCAACTCGAAACACTAGGAAGTGACCGGTCGGTGTTTTTGGGTTGCTTTGTGACTTTGAGATTTGCTGATTCTCAGCCTAAATCCAATAACCTTTATTTTGTGCTAGCTGCGCACTTAATAGCCAAAGTTTAAGAAAAACCATAATACTTTACTTTTAGCAAATAAGAATTTGTTTTGTTTATACCAATGCTACCAGTTTATCTATCTATCTAATCTAAGTTGTTATGACACGTTTAGTTCTTTAAGCTGCGTTATTAGTCTCTTATTTTAATACTATGTTTTCAAATAGACACTATAAGGAGTAAAGAGAAATGCCTGCTTGTTTAAACTTATAAAAATGAATAATTACTAATACTAATGTTACTTTTCCGTCCATAGGTAAAAGTAATCGATTCTGTATTAAGTGTGATTTTGAGACTTGAGTGAGACTGATTATTGTGATAATTGTTCATAAGCCAGTTTGAAATAAATATTAACCTTGAATCATTGTCTTTATCCATTCATATAAAGAGAGTTTTCATAAAATACTTTAAAGGTTTCATCGCTAACACACAACCCGGCTGGGCCCGCCGGGTTGAGAAACATACGGGGTTGCAATCTCTAGTTCGAACCCAGACAGGCGCTTTACTCTGTGTAAATTATTTCATCACCACTGCTCTCAAAACGGTGAACAGTGTGAGGAAACAAAAATTCGAATACACGTGACATCTACCAACCCGCACTGGGTCCACGTGGTGGACGGCCCACTCCCTCTCGCCGAGAGGAGGCCTGAGTCCCAACAGTAGAAACATTATGGGCTGATTACGCTTATAATTTAGTTTTTTGAATTACCAAATACCTATATTTAAATATTTATGCCTGGAAATTCATAAATTCATTATTCACTTGACAATACATGTCCCGCGACCTGTGTCACTTGCAACGTCGCTGCGACATTAACAGATCTGAATTTCAGTGTCTTCTGCCATTAATAATTATTACACTTACTATACCCGTTTCACTAACACTAGGCGACATCTAAATGAAAGCGCGCTGTTGGGCATGGGCTGTACACTAAAATGTAGAAAAACTATATTATTTAATTTCCTTTTTTTTTAATTTTCAGAGAGGACCAATACAACCAAGCATTAGAAAAAGCAGCAACAATCAAGAACGACAAACTCACAGAACACCATAAAATGCTAGTCTTAGAAGAGGGGGAGAAGAAGATAGATGATATTAAATCGTTTTGAACTGGGGCTAATAAAGTAGTGACCTTTAAAGAAAATTGTTCTGATTCTGTTTTATAATGTACACAGTACGAATAGTTATGTGAGATGAGAGTCTAAAATAAAGTATATTTTAAATGTAAATAAAGTAAGTAGATAAAGAAAATAAAGGCAATATACCTTGTTTTTTATTTGTAGGCGAAGTAAAAAATGATGGCCTCTTATTGACGAATTCTTCTACTTGTATGATGATCAATCCACTTACCGAAGAATTTGAACTTACTCAGCAGTAGGTATTGATAGTGTTCTTGTCGAACAATATTGATTTAAAATTGCTTACCTTCAGTATCTCGCGTTGAGCTATTTCTAAGCTCTTGACGGTAGTTTTAGGAGTTCCATCTCAGGATAATATGCAGTATGAAATGATGGACTGGCACAAAATACATTATGTCGACGAGTAAAGCTACTTGAGCCAGTTAGTTTCTTTCGAAAATGGCAAGGGTCGTCGCATCGAAAATGCCAGGAAAAGCTACTAATCCATGAAGACGCTAATGAAGGGCGATCTACCGATTTCTCTGATGTGAAAACTCATCGACATATGTATCCTGCCCGTCGTAACATACGGTGCTCAGACCAGAAGGCTAATTCTCGTAATTTAAAACGTTCAAAATCTAGTCTCAGTCTCATCTCGGCGACAAACAAATGTCAAAAACTTGTCAAAATGTAGGGAATTTAGAGGTATTTTTTGACAGATTGAGACTGAGATCAGACGTGAACGTTCTTGAAATTACGAGAATTGCCCCTCTGGTCGCTCACTGAGTCGCAAAAGTTCTGCCTTGGGGTTTGTCAAAGAGCAATGGAGCGCACCATTTTAGGCGTTAAACGAACTGACAGAATACGAAACACATCTCTGCGCTCTAAAACGGGGATTCTAGACGTAGGTAAAAAGGCTTCCAAGCTGAAATGGGATTGGGCAGGTCACATCAGCCGCATGCACAGTGCAAAATCCATAGTCGGCCTTATACACTAGTATTTAATGTTGTTTTCCAAAATACTCTTATTAGTGCTGCCAAACACCAGTGTCTTCATTTATTGTCGTATCGCTGTACTTACACTGTATTTTATTTAGTTTTACAACATGCAAGTAGGTTTATTGGAGGAATTTTAAGTTTTCTAGACGACAGCATTTGGTTTGTTACCAAAATAAGAGTCAAAATTATATTAAAAGCATTTTATTGTTACATACATTGCACAATACAGATGTGGTCGAACCGATTTACAAAAATATAAGGAAATATGTAGGTACCTAAGTATTTACAAACTTCATAATTATTGAATTTGTGCATCAATCTCAGAATATAAACAAATTATTTTCGCTTAATTTTAAATACGAAAGGTAAAAATGCTAAGACTTATAATATTTATTTATTGAAACAAGATTATAAAGAATGCTAAAAATTAATAATAAAATTTACAAAACTTTAAAAATGGCAAGACCTAATTAATAAATAGATTGAGCTACATATGCGTTCATATTATATTTAAAAATACTCGATTTTAAAATAAGTCCATGCAAAATTTTAAGAAAGATACAATCGAATATTAATTCAAATGGAAAAATATACATGAAAGAAATATTTGGAGAATTAATTATATGATGACTGTTACAATACTGTTATATGATCATAAAATTGGTTAGAACACAGAACTGCATGTAATTTTCCTTGTGACTATTATATATTGCATTTCATTCGAATTTAACAAAAATAATTGTACAGCTAAATGACTCAAATACAATAGAATTTAAATCTAAAATGAGTAACATGCACTAACAGAGGAATAGTGTGGCTTAGAGCTACATGGATATACAGCCCCTGACTACTTGTATTATTACACAGAATCAAATTAAATTAGCTAGCGAAGCTCTACGAATGTGGGTATCGATATCTAAATACGATAAAATAAAATTAAAAAAAGATTGAAGTTTTTTCTTAGGGGTCAATGACCGCTGGTAGTATTGTTACTTGAAGTCGCATCATCATCATCTGCCTAGCCTTTTCCCAACTGTTGGGGTCGGCTTCCAGTCTAACCGGATGCAGCTGAGTACCAGTATTTTACATGGAGCGACTGCCTATCTGACATCCTAACCCAGTCGTTACTTGAAGTATGAGTTGATAAAATCTGTTTTCTATAGTTTTGTCGTGTTGAGATATCGATATTAATTACGTCTGTCAAGTTTACACAAAATAAAACTTATTTTTGGCCCAAAAAAAGAAAAAAAATAATATATTTTTTGTTTTATCATGTTTAGATATAGATACCCATTACGTCTGTGGAGTTTCGCTAGCTAATTTGACCCTGTATTTCATTCGCGTTACTTAGACGCTGTTCTTATTATGCAACATCATGCCATTTCGCACCTCTATAATTTCATTATTGACTAATTCGTTTCCTTTACCAATAACTATGTAATGTAATAATACTTTAATTTTCAATATACTTACAATTAAATACATACCGTACTAAACTGTTTTAAACATTTTTAGAGTATACAATTTATACTTTCGTAAATTAATAAACTTTATTATTGAAATTTAATTTTGGTTTAGAATCCCTTTCAAATCGATGTTTTAAACATTTTTGTGTTTAAAATTTTGTATGTTATTTTATTGCACGCTGACCTACCAGTCTTTATTTATTTTAGTATGTTTTATTGTTTCAATATCTATTTTAATATAGATGGGTAACTATATAAGCAATGTTATATTTCAGCGGCAAATACGTACAATTCAGAAGTAAGTATTCAAATCACGTGGCTTTATCGTTTGCAAGTGATTGAAATCATTGGCATTCTAGTATAGTTCGCGTCAAACTTTATGGCGGATATATCTGAAGTGCGCTTTTCGCTGCGCAGTACCTCACCCTTCAACCCCGCTGACATGTGAATTTGTTACTGCGCAGCGACTCGCCTCATGTTCCGAGCCGCCATAAAGTTTGAATCGGGATGTATTACACATTTGAATCGTAAAACTTTAGAATTATGTATTATTTTTTCCATATTACTCAATGAAGATTACCTAGTGTTGTTCAAGTATATCTCTTCACTAGATTAGGTAAGTATCGATATTATTTTTAAATCGCAATGAAACTCGTAAATTTTGTGCAATAGCCAACAATACTGGACTAAGTTAGAAAAATACATGCATACATAAACTTACGATTGGACGAAGGAAAAGGACTAAGTATATGAGCATGTGGCGTTCTGTAATTCCTGCCTAACCTTTTGGGCAGGAGGCGTGAGGTAAAGCCGACCTCTAAATTGGCTCACCAACCCTAAGGTTGAATGTCACTTGTACGACATAAAACGACAAGGTCTATTTTTGCTTAAAACCAATTCGCAGTTAGAAATAGCGCTACAAGGTCTTTTGGCGCGTGGCCAAAATCGGAACTAACGCCACCATCTTGTTTTTTTTAAACATTTCACAAATTAATTGTACAATTTTTTACCAACAGCGCCCCTCTGTCAACGTCATTCGAGTACCAGCATTCGTCAGTCAGCCTTACAATGCGGCCGACGATAGAATGCGTTCATGACACACTGTCAGGTTCATACAAGACTACGTGTTTTGCGAATTTGATCTTTACACTGCTTATGAGCTCAACTGTCACTAATGAGACACAACACACTGACAGGTGTCATGATCGAATTCTTTCGGCGACCGGACTGTAGATACTGGGTGGTGAGGGAATTTGGAGGTCGACTATACCTTATATGTACAAAAATACTATCTTCATTTAAATTTTTCTTAGCCACGTGATTATTGAAACGTCTACTGTACTTATTATAATTACTGCGAACTCTGTGACTTGGTGATTCGTTTCGCGCCCCTGTTCGGTGGACCTTTGGGCTTGGCGAAGGCGGGACGGTGCAGATTCCTCTTGGGATGAATCTCCTCATACAAGAACTCTTCAGTCAGCTCTTTGCCGTCATCGATTTCTAGCTGCAAGGATAATAAGTCTATAATTATTATAAAACAAAGTCGCTTTTCGTGTCTGGTCGTGTGTGCGTTTAGTTCACAACTACACAATGGATTTTGATGCGGTTTTCCCCATCATTTAGAGAATTTATTTCGGAAGGTTTATGTTTATAGTACATTACTATTAAATTTAGATATAGAACAGAAATCTCGAAGCTTTGACATATCGCCTCATCAGTAAATCGCAACCGTGCAAAGCAGGGGCGGGTCGCTAGGAGGGCTATAAAATTTCTTGGTTTTTTTTTCGTTTAAACGTCGTTCTAGTACGTATGACATAATACCAAGACTGTTTTCCCCCATGGGTTGGGCAGAGGTGGTGCTGAATTCGTGGTTACAGTTCGCGCGTCGATGTCCCCGCCATGTATAGGACACTCCGTGTTGTTAGTGGTTTACTATAGTAAACGTATTATTTTGCTTTATTTATTAGGAAAAACAAACAGTGACACATAACATAACATTTTGTAGGAAGAAATACAAAAAAAATACGACCACGTTGTAACCAACAACATTTTCCACGGAATACACAATTTTTTTTTTAAATTTGCAGACCATAACCAAAAGCAAACCACAGTTTTTAAGCTGCTGTTTTTGTGTTAAATAGTAAAACAAAAGCAAATATAAAGTCACCAAGGCATGCAAATCTTAGTTACAATGACTAGTGACCTAGTGTTCAGAGTAGTATTTTTCCTTTACCAACATAGAGAGCAAACGTATCAATATGAATGCTTGTTAATTTCTTAGCAAGACGCAGAGGTGCCCGCATACCTGCGTTACTGCGACAAGAGGTAGCTCACAGGCGCCGAGCGCGCACCCCGCGGCATACTGTCGCTCTACGAACTATGTTTATTTTTATTACGGATTTCAATCAATAATCATAAACATAATACATTGCTACACAAAAAAACCCGTCTCTAGGAAAGTGGATTTTAAACGGCATATATTTAATCGAACCCTTACAAATGAATGTAATACTTATGAATGTATTTAATTACCATATTGCGCTCCTAAAATATTATTGAAAACTCTAATATAATGATTCATCATCTCATCAACTGGAAGCCGACCCCAACTATGTTAGGGTCGGCTTCCATTCTAACCGGATGCAGCAGCTGAATACCAGTATTTTACATGGAGCGACTGCCTATCTGACCTCCAACAACCAAGTTACTGGGTAAAACGATACGCGTTGGTAAGACTGGTTTTCAGATTTTCGGGCTTCTGACGGCCCGTAACGAACTCTAATATAATGATTGCGCCACTTTTTGTGACCCTCGAATATTTTCAATAAGGTACCTAAAAATATTAAGTAGCGAAATAACTGTGACCAACTTGCATGTAGCGCTCGCCGGCCGCTGCTTGCTCGTGTGCGGTTGGTCACAGTTCTAACCTAACCTAGCTCGTTTGGTAACTAACTTAGTAACTGCGACGAATTGTGAGAAAAAGCCAGAAAGTTAAAACGAGGCTCAAATATTTAAAAAAGTCTGCATTATAAGAAGCGCAAAAAGTTTTTAGAGGCTCATTATTTTTTAGGAATATAAATGTCTGGAAGCAACGGTAATGCATGGCAAAACCAGCAAATAATACATATAGGCCTCCTTGGTGGATCTATTCCTTACGACTCCGTGTTGTTGCTGGATTATACTGAGATGCAGAACAGGATATATTTAAGATTGTGTAAAAAGCTTTGGCAGTTCTGACATAATGGATATCAGATAATCATACGAATATCAGTAGACGTATAGTAGTCGTTAGTCGCTTCATGTAAAATACTGGTATTCAGCTGCACCCGGTTAGACTGGAAACCGACCCCAATATAGTTGGGAAAAGGCAGGCAGATGACGATACAGAGAGAGACGTTAAGAGAATTCAGAAACTCGATAATCTAATATCCATAACTTACTGTATTCATATCTCCTGTTAGTATTTTGCCTCTCTTTCCAATGTACCCACCAGTCACTGAAAGTGTCTAATGAAAGGAAGCCGACCTAAAGATTTCAAATGGTTAAAATAGGTGTCAAACTTACTCGTTTAACGATTTCGCAGCCCAACTGCTCAATAATTTCTAAGAATTGTCCTTTACAGCTAGAATACATCATTCTCTCCTTTATACTGCAGTTGTATCCGGGCATGGAGTAGATGAATACTGTGAATGAAAATGATAACAATTAATTTATAAAAGCCTTTGAATAAATCTTCTGTCAGGGAATGGTTGACAAAATAATCAACTCCGCCAAATGAGTTGACTCATTTGACTGGGAACAATCTAAATCAAATTCATTTATTCAAACTAGGCTGAGTATCAGCACTTTTTGAACGACAAAACTACTTAAGACAGTCTCCCAAATCGCCAGCCCTACCACTTCCTATTGCTACAAACTCCCCACCAGCACAGCTGTCTGTACAGTGAAAAGAACTTGATTGTTTACAATAGTAAGTAATAATTAAGTAACATTAAGATACACAAAAAAAAAAAAAAAAAAAACTGTTTGCCTTCTGTCAGCTAGCACACGCCAATATACCAAGAAAAACATTGAAAACTATACTCAAGCAGACTTATATAATAAAAAACGTAAACAGTACTTAATACCTAAACCCAGGCATAAAGGCCGAGCCCGATTACATTATGATAACAACTGAATTTGTAAATGGCTCTACAAAATGGCATCCACAGGTATTTTTTGTGATCCATTTGTTAATTGTTTACAATTGCAACAGATGCTAAAACTCGTGATAAAAATGTTCTAAATATCTCGTAGTAAACACAAAAAAAGTCTTATTCCACGATTTAAACTAAATCATCAGAGACGTACCGAAACAAAACGACGACGGCCCTTTGCGGCAATGTGTCAATTTTAGTTCCTGAGACGCTCGAGCGGGGCGCTTTGAATCGGCACAAGAAACAACTGTCATTTCATGTATATTTTTCAAGCGTACTTGTATAATATAGGTCTGTGATCAGATGCTTTTGGAACAGACTATCGTCACAAGTTAGATAATTTTAAGAAGTTATTTTTTAAAATTACTAACCTATGCTCTCCATGTAGTCACTTTCGTGCGTATGCTTGAATATATACAAGTGGTATCTGGCTTCATCGCTCGGCACCTGCTGCGGTAACTCAGTGAGAGAAATGTTGGCCGCTTTGGATAAATGGATCTTTTCTTCTTCTAAATCTGAAATGCAAACATTATGAAATATTATTAAGATTTTGGTCTTGATTTCTTGAATATGCCTTTTATCAGTGTCCTTATCATTAAAACACCAAATGTAAGCTAGTTTTTTTTAATGTTTTTTGTGGTGTTAGTGGTCATCTATGCATAAAAGACCACTGCAGTACCAGATGCATAACTGCCGATCTCATCTGTAAAAAAACTCACCGTGAAAATTTAGGTGAAGTGAGTTGTCAACAATGACACTGTTGACAATGGAGGTGATGTGAGCTCACTTCACCACAAGTTTTCATGGTGAGTTTTTTTTACAGAAAAGAACTACAGTTGCGTTGCTACCCCAGTGTCAAAACTGAAATTGTCTCATGTACCAATTACACTGGCACCCATACATTTCAAACCAGAATACAGCAACACTTTTGCGTTAGGAACCATTTTATTTCGCATACTATCAGAATATGGTAACGGTACTTGCGACAACTTGCTGTAATTCTCAATCCTCATAATACCTGTATTATGAGGATTAAGAATTACAGCAAGTAATACCGACTGTGCCGACAGGGTCGAAGTCGGTACAGGGTGAAGGGGATCGACGCGCTAACTGTAACCATAAATTCAACAAATGATTCTTAGACTACCACAGAAATTTTTCGTAAGTTATCAAAAAAAATAAAAATCTGCTGTTTCATTGAAAAGTGCAATACCTACGCAGTCAAAATGTATGGCAGAGCTAATTTTGTTTTTAATAACCGAACGAAAAATTTCAACGCTCACGCAGTTCAGAATCATGTACTGAATCCATGGTAACAAGTTGTGCGTCGATGTGGGATGGCAGCCTGTATATTCTTTTCTTTCGTTTTTTTTTTGTATTGAATTGTAGGTAAGTAGGTATACTGACTAGTTTGAATAAAAACTCACCTATCTTAAATTGCAAGTAGTTATAGGAACCTCGTTTGAGATCATGAATTCCTTGTTTGGCATCTTCAGTAATAGGAAAAGAAACACCACCCATTGTCGACTGCCTGAAATTAAGATAAAAATTCAAAATAAATTTAAAAGTTTGTAAGACTTCCGACAATCCGTTCCATCACTAAAGTAACTGATGTTACTCGGAAAGCTGCCACGCTTAAATAGAATTGGTCAGGACACAATTGCCGCATGTCAGACGATCAATGGGCCAAACTTACGACCCAGTGGGTCGCGCTTAATGACAAACGATATCGCTGCAGGCGCAGACGGAGATGGCGGGATGAGCTGGACTCCTATGATAAAAGTTGGTCCTTGGCAGTTTTGGACAGAGAGAGGTGGAAAGAGAGTTGGGAGGCCTTTGCCCAGCAGTGGGACAATAACGGCTAACAAAAAAAAAAAAAGAAGACTTCCTGGTTCGGTCATCTGAAGGTGAAGGCGGGTAGTTTGGGGGACTGTCTTATGTAATTTTGACGTTAGAAAACTGCTGATTCTCAGCCTAATTTGAATAAATGACTTTTGATTTTGATCTCTATTCTGTCAAGGTCGGTTTAGGTCAAAAGATCGAATGCACATTCTACCAAATACTCTATTGCTTTTTCTATAATAAAATTTCAATAATATCAAGAAATGCTCTTGCTCTTGATCTGGTACCTTTAGTACCACACTCGGTGGTAGGATAAAAAATATATTTCGTGGTAGTGATTGCTTCTAATTGTTAAACTGGCTTTTATAAGTTATTGCATCATTATTACAAAAGAAAACATGATTGTTATATTTGACAGTAGTTGTTCCAATGACCATTTGTAGGTAATTTGTCAATTATTCGTTTCCTCGTGTGGTTTTCCTTCTAAAAGTGATACAAAATTTATTCCAAATTATCTGCTTATAAAATGATTCCCTCATGCTACGTACGGGCGAAATCCCGGGATTTCTGGGCTGTATTTAATTAAATATTGTAATCCTTCCTACTAATATTATAAACGCGAAAGTTTGTATGGATGGATGGATGTTTGTTACTCTTTCACGCAAAAACTACTGAGCGGATTTGGATGAAATTTGGCACACAGATAGTTTATAACCAGGATTAACATAAAAGATACTTGTTATCCCGATATTCCCACGGGATCGAAACTTATGCGGGTGAAACCGCGACGCGCAGCTATCTATAAATTACTAGCTCGCAGTATCTTTATAAATTACTAGCTTCTGCCCGCGACGTCGTCCGCGTGAAATTCCTTGTCCCCCGACCCACCCCGTCGCATCGCATCGCCTGCCCGCGCTATTACTTCATTTCCGTTTGGCGAACTTTCTTACTTTTTTCTTTTTGGTTGGCTCCTAAGGGTCATATCATGTTTAATAACCTTTCTAGAGAATTGGGATATCAAATGCAAAAACTATGTTTCAAAATCTACTGGTCGTCTCTCTTCAGCTTTATTGTTAGTATGGATATAATAGACAAAAGCTTACCTAGCATCAGTTCCGTAGTTAGTGTCGTGTTCACTCTCCTGTAGCTCCTTCAAGGCCTCCTCCCGGTCGGTGAGCGGCGCGGGCGCACTCACCCCGGTCAAATGAGCTTTGTAGCCTTTCAGACTTACTTCGTCCTATTAATAGAAACGTTAACATATAAATATAGTGAACAATTACGTCATTTGTCACGCCTTTAAGAAGGACTAAAGGAAAAAGTTTCAGTTAAGTTTTTGTACCTATTGTGTGTTTGTATAATGTGGCATTTTTTTAAGGTAATAACTATTAGGATCTGATAGGCTGATGCTTCTAATAGCCCACTGCTGGGCATAAAAGATGAATTTTGGGCCACCGATGTTTGAACTTTTTGCCATCGATGCGATAAGAAAATTACAAGATTAATTACAATTAATAGAGAATTATCTGTTACAATACAGGGTCAAATTCATTCAAGACTTAATTTTTTTTGTTTTATGTTGTTTAGATATCGACACCCATCACGTCTGCGGAGTTTCGCTAGCTAATTTAATTCGACCATATGTGTCGGTTTTAATTCAAACAATATGAAAATGTCAATAGTGGTTCAATATTATAGAAATTAAAGCAATTTCTTTCATATGAAAGATTGATCATGTAATGTTATCAGTATCATCACATTCATCACTAGCTAACCTAAAGTCTATTCAAATTTGATTCAAGTTAAACAAATCTCAAAATTATTTCAATGATAATTATGTTGATTTCAGAGTAACTAGCACTATTGAAAAAGTTATAAAAATGTTTGAAGTTTTAGCGTAAACTGAACTTTATTGTGTAGGAGTTAAAGTTATCTTGCCATTAACTTATATTTGTTTTCATTTTTGGCAAATAAATCGCGAATTCAGATTAGATTACTTATCTAAACTTATCACTTTGTGAGTCATTCTGTGGTCATAGCCGCAATTATTAAAGATAAACTTCTTATCAAATTATTTGTTTACCATTTCAAATCAAATATTATGTCATTGTAAGGACGAATTTTGATGGTTTAATGTTTTGCAACTAGAAATGCAACAGTACGAGTATTAACAAAATCAGCAGAGTTCTGAAGACAATGAATCAATTCTTCTTTGTTGCGAGGTTATTGCTCTTTTCGTAATTAGAAAACATTAAGATAAATAACATAACATTACATCACGCCTGTATTAACCACACTTATTCAGCTCTGTTCAGCTTTTGTCCATACAAAAACATAAAATCGTTGTTTTCTAAGGACAAAAGCTGAACAGAGCTGAATAAGTGTGGTAAGTCCCTTAGGGTAAGGCAGAGGAAATATAAATAATATTCAGTTTTTGGTAACAAATTTGTTGCCATTTCATTTCTTTGACATTGAGGAGATACAAAACAGCACAGGCAGGCGGCAAAATCGATTTTGCCTAATCATACTGACCGACCGAACAAGTATGTAGCACCTCTGACAGGATTATCAACTGTCAAAATCAAATTGTAAATCACTTACTCAAGAAGGTAACTTACAGCCGTCTCCCTAAATTTAAGATCCGTCTTCCGATTAATTTCTCCCTCCCTTTTAACATATCCCTCTCCAGAATTGCTTGTGGCGCTGATGACTTTCAACCGTCACAAATAATATAAAGTTATGATTTTGTTTCCTCAAATATTCTGTCTGTGTGGATGTGGTATATATATTTATTGTTCTAACAATTATATGATATGTTATTTTATCTTTTTGTTTGTTTCAGTCCAGTACTAACCCCACTAGATCTACATGAAGTTCAACTGTAGCATCGAAGATTTTATCGTTTACTTTTTAATTTATAATAATCCACACTTGTTTTTACAATTCTTTTTTGACATCGGCAGGATAGTCGACATCGGCAGGATAGTCGACATCGGCTTTGTTTGCCATAATTAAAAAATAGAATATAATGAGAAGGTAAATATTTATGATATTTCCCTTCAAGATGCTTCAATACACTATAAAGCTTGCATTGGTCTATGATCAGAGGGGTAATTCTCGTAATTTTAAGAATGTTCACAGTGTGATCTGTCTCAAGCTGTCAAAAATACCTATAATTTCCTTAAATTTTGACATTTGCTTCTCGTCGAGATGAGACTGGGGCTAGATTTTGAAAGTTTTAAATTAAGAGAATTTTCCTTCAGATGTATGAATGTAAACGAAGCAAAGGGAGTCTGTAAAGATATTTCTGCCTACCCTCATGGGAAGAAGGCGTGACTTATATATGTATTGTCTATAAGAGGGTATGAAATTTATACCTTTACAGTGGCATGCATTTCATCCTTAATATGTGCAGATCCGAACTCCTGTTTGAGCGTGGCCTTAGTGGAGGCATACAACATCTTGTGTCTGACCGGGGCACTGTCTGGAGACCAGCTGAGGAGTAGCCACTCATGGCCTAGGGAATTTGTTGAGTCAAATCTGAAAGAGCAGGAAAAATATGAATTCCCCTATATTATCTTGAGGAAATATTTAATGGAGTAGCATTTGTAATGTTATTTGGATTTCTTTGCATAAATTAAATTTATTATTCATTAAAATAATTAACTTATTATTTCTTTTTACGTACATATTTTATGTACGGTCACCAAAGGAGATATGTAACCAGGGGGCCTACTCCGAAGTGCAAAGTATGAATGTTCGGATCGGACCGACACATGGCCGAACCGAATATTATTGAAAAATGCGAAAAAAGTTCGGATCGGCTCAGTTGGGTCGGGACCATAGTCAATATTCGAAAGAGTGTAGTAGTGTAGGATCGGAACCGACCGAACCAAATAGTAACTTCGTAGCAGGAAACGGCTGAACATTCGGCCGATACTACTTCGGAGTAGACCCTCAGGGTCGTCGGATATAGTTGAAGTTTAGTAAGAAATCGATGGATGTTTTCGAATAAAATTTAATTTAATTAATAGAAAACAAACAGTTTATTCATTCAATTAAATTTCATTCGAAAATATCCATCGGTTTCTTACTAAACTTCAACTATAAACAGTGACCCTGGTTACTTATCTCTTTTGGTGACTGTACATATTTTACAAGCTTTTTTTTCTTATATATAGTTGAAGTGTAACTACTTATTAGACCATTGCATTCATTACTTTATTAAATTGTGAGGAAACCGAGTACACAAACTCAGGTTATTATAGTGCAAGTCAGTATATTTAATTTAATTTAATTTTTATATAACTACATATCAGTGGCTCTTGAATTGTTTAACTACGAAGATTGTTTTAAAATTTGTCACTCATGTAGGATGTATTCATAATATGTATTTGTTATTTCTTATCTTTAAATTGTGTTTCCTGTTATTTTAGATTTAAATGTAATACATTTTGAAACAATGTAAAAATTGTTAATGAAATAAATAAATAAATACATATTATTAGGGTAAAAATGACTAACCTGTATAAAATGTAACATGGCATTTCTTCAACTACCAATGAAGGTAAATATTTGTCGAAGTCTTGTTCCCATGAGTGCTTTGTCGGGTAAGACTTGGATAATACCAGCTGCTCTGAAATTCAATACAATAATAATATGTTTATACTGTATGTAGTTTTAAAACAAATATGAAGAGATTGCTGTTGACACAAGGCAACTTAGCAGCTAGTTTTTCTTTCAGTTACTTAATTGGCTTTGAAAACCGGTCCAATGCGAGACTAGGGTTCCGTATCACCATACAATATTTAACACTAGGTACCTACATATTTAAAAAAAAACAAGTTTCTTGTATCCTTTTAATTTAATTTAATTTATTTTTATTTTTATTGTTATTATTTGTTGTTATAACGGCTATAATTAATAGTAAACTGTCTACCTATTACGGTTCATAAGATACAGCCTGCTGACAGACAGACAGATAGACAGCGGAGGCTTATTAATAGGGTTTCATTGGCACCATTTGGGTAAAAGAAATAAAAAATACTTGTACACATCAAAATAAATCATGTTTTAAAACTAGATGAGGTCGGTGTTTCCTATCAGACTACTCTGAGGAGGAACTGAACCAACTCAGTCACAGTCTCTTTTACAGTCCAGACATTAGCTTGGTCAGGTCATATGAGAACCATGCAGACTAGTGTCGGAGATGGTCTTTTGAGGAAAGAACCACATAGATTTGAGTTGACCAGTGCAGGTGTTTATCAACTAAAGCAGAGTATTACTTGCAGTGGACAAGTAATCCTTGGCGAACAATGATAGGTTACCTTTTTTTTTTTCATAAGATTGTTATCAATGAAACCTGCTTGATTAGGTAAACCAGCACCCAAATTGTGTACCACACTCTCAATCACAATCTGAATCATTTTGAACAAAGGAAAAGGCTAATCCATTGCATTACTGAACAAAGGTACCTAGTATTGTATACAATCAAGTGTTTTCTAACTGAACAGACAGCTGTGCTGCTGGGGAGTTTGTTGCACCACTTCTTCTTCCCAGCGATAGCACTAGGAAGTGGTGAAGGGCGGGCGTTTTTGGGGGACTGTCTTTTGTAATTTTGACGTTAGAAAAGTGCTGATTCTCAGCCTAATTTGAATAAATGACTTTTGATGTTGATTTTTTATGTTCGACAAATTTGTCTGCTTAGCAATGCAATGAATGTTGTGGAACTGGCAAAATGAAAGCCATTGCTACTGATAGTATGTTAAGCAATTACCCCGCAGGTAGTACATATCACCTGTACATATAAAGATATATACACAATTAATGGCCGCCTCACGGAACAGGTTCTCCGTCTAAATAAACTAAAGCTGCGTACAGTTACTGCAGCATTAACTGGCCATGGGTCATTTAACAAACACCTCTATGTCATAGGAGTAACAGACAGTCCGCTGTGCAGGGCCTGCATGGAGGAGGACGAGACAGCGGCGCACGTGCTGCTAAACTGCCCGGTGGTCGCCACGTACAGGGCAAAGTACTTCGGTAACCCAGGTACCCTACGAGAAACGGTCAGTAACATCAAGGCGTTGCTGGCCTTCCTTGAGGAGCTGGGGTGGATCGAATAATCGATTTTCCCACCCTTACGCAAAATATGCGCATTGTCGTGGAGTTGCGGACACCAGCCCGCTGTACCTATTACCTATTACCTATTACATATAAAGATAGCTTGTCACTGCAACACTCTACTAAATAATTGCCACAAGCTGCATAAACAGTGTCTTTGGGTTTTTAGCTATATAAAGGCTAATTATTTTGTTAATACCATGGATGGATGAACTGTGTGAAAGATGATATGGCTAGAAAAGGGAGTCACCACCAAGATGACGAGTAATAGATAAATATGGAAGAAAAATACATGGTGCGGTAACCCCAAATTAATAGGGATAAGCACGGGAATGATGATGATGAGTATTTTTATACCATACCATTTTCTATGCTGATTTTCAACGCTCGAATTTTTCCATCTCTACATTTTCCCAAATATTTCTTCAACTCTGCATTGGCTGAAATGAAAAGATGACTTAATTGACAAAAGAAAAAATACGGGGTCAATATTTTTTGATAATCTAACTGACGGACTAATTTGATTTTTTTAGGAAAATAGCCTATTGTGTGATTGTTAGATGTGTGGCATACACCAACCTGTACCAGGCCTTTATGGTGTATTACAGCCCACAGTGAGGATGCCTCTGTCCCAGCAATGGAAACATTATAGGGTGATTATGCTTATTATTACTGTTAGTTGTTGCAATACGAGGTTCATTAAAATGTCCCTACAAGTGGAAATTACATAAAATGTAGGTAAGGCTAGGCACCATCGCGTCCGGCCCTCATACAGGCCATGGTCCGGAGCAAGAGTGAATGGGAGGCCGTCACCTCCTTCTGTGAAGCAGTAATGCTCGCGAAGGAGGAGGCGGAGCGCGCGAGGGAGAGGCAATCGCTGCACCCTCGCGCTCCTAGCCGCCGCAGGAGACGCCCTGGACGGGAGTCAACAGCCGACTCCCGGCCACCGTAGGCGCGGGCTTGCGGGCGGCGAGCTATGGGCAGCTCGCCGCCCGGTAAGGACCAGGCCCGGGTCGACGGCGCGTTGTGTTCCACGCGCGCCTCAAAGAGCTGTCAGCACGAACTGACGGGGTCCGCTAGGGCCGATGCCGCCGGGGCTGCGGGTTGTTCGAAAGAGATACCGTGGCCCCTGGCACAGGCAACTGAAGGAACACGGGTGGGTTTTAGTCAGTAAAAGTCTGACACTCCCTTCTGCTCCGCCCAGAGCGGGAGGAGTCATTTGATGATTTCCCACCTAGAATAAAAAAAAAAAAAAAAAAAAAAATAAAAAAAAGGCTAGGCACCATTCATGGACTTTAGTTTAAAATGTAAAATTCAGTTTTTCATATTCAATTTATAGAGAACATGTTATAATGAATAAGAAAGACGTTATTGGAAAATTCCTTAATTTTATAGTTACCCAGCCGTTTAAGTTACGCATAAGCTAATAGGCTATATTGTAATGTGAATAAAGTATCAACCATTCTGATACTTTATAAGAGAAAATATTTAAAAAAAAAACTGTTAGGTAGAGGTAGAGGTACTGTTACAGAATTAGATTGTGACTTAGTGACTCAGCACATAATATTGTATTATTATGAAATATCTGCATGTTTAATAAATTTTGTGTTTTAAGTTATCGAGAATTCTATTCATGGCAAAGATACTTATTTCCAGAATATTTTATTCTGGTTACCTTCAAAACTAGAATGACTTCTTATATCATGAATTCACTTTATTGAATCATGAAATCACTTTATTAAATCATTATTATAGTTACTTTCTCTAGTTAGAATTAATTGAATAAATCATAGGCTTCGCAGTCAGTATATTTCTTCCTGTGTTTCATAACAACAGTGCTACATGTCCATTCAAGTTTTTGCTTACATTGCTTAGATACATTATACATTTAAGATTTCACTTTTGGAATACCATTATCAACCATTGATATCAATATGGAATTTCGGCGTGGGAGATCTGGTTGGGAGCCAGAGTAACGTAACTTCTAAAAATATACTAGATTTCATTTAGTTAATAACTTCCTCGCCTTGGAAACGGAAAGAAGATGTTTTGCCGGGGTTATTAGCTTAGTACGTGGTTTATTTTGAAATAGGTAGATAACTGTATAGTTTCGTACCTTGAATTCCTGTTTGATGAGACATTGTGATGTTATTCCTACAGTTATCTTACAATACACGCACTCCACAAAACAATGAGATAACAGTAGAAAATAGTACTAAATCAAATTAAATAATAAAATTATAGCCAGCGATCATGAGCGCTCACTTGACAAGTTGACAATTTGACATCATCGTGACATGCCATGAATGTCAGTTAGCCATAGACACCAGACAGCTGTCATTAGCAAATCGATTATATCCATCATAGAGTATAGTATATCCATAGAGTCTGACATTGACTATTGAGCCCGAGATTAATTCGAAACTTTGTCACTCAGAAGGTTTATTTAGTTTATTTAGGCCTTGGGGTCCGAGTGCTCATCGAATTTTTCGGGACATCGCTAAACAGTTGGTTGACTCTTCACGTGACCAGAAGGCTGGCCTATTTTTAGCCCAAATAATCAGCATTGCCATTCAACGTGGTAATGCTGCCAGCCTTTTGGGCAAATGGGCACTTATCCCATTGACAGTGATGCGGACGAATTTTTTGATGACCAATGAGCTCCTGCCTTTTTCTATATTTGTTCGTATTATATACTTGTAGGAATATAATTTATTGTAGGTATATAGTATATATTAGTGTTAGCTTATAAAAATAGTTATTTTCTCAGATAAAAGGTTTATGGAGACATTACTTCATTACAGAAAAGATATTTACGTTTTTTTTGCAAATAATGTAAATTCATTTAAGTGTTTCTGTTTTCCTTCTTAAATTCCGTTAATGATGTAAACTACAAACGACCATATTCTTTCCTTTTGTAATTTTCACGAGTTTGATGCGTTGTTACTAAATTTCCTAAATCTTGCTTGGTAAATGAAAATTCAATAAACAAAACCTTCTACTTTATATTCCGTCAATAACATAATATTACTCTTAACTTTTCTTCATGTCCTACCTTTCAAGTACATAAATGTATCGTAATGTAAATGGCCACATTGTTAGAAAAGGATACGACAGTAACACACTTTCATTAACAATCAGCCGATTGATTCTGTAAAAATCTCACTCCACGCTCACTTCACCGAAGTTTTCACGGTCAGATGGTTATAGAATCACACTGCTGAATCTTATTGAAGGGTATTGTTAATCCATACCTTCTTAATTGTGCTCGAAAAATTGTTTTTTTAAATTATTTATTTATTAATCACAATTTATTTGTACAAGAATAGAATAGACGGCTACCCCAAAACTAGGCATTTGCCTGTATCTTGAGAGTCAGAGGTGCGAAATTTTCAAAGTGTGGTAGGTACATAGGAAAACAAAAACTAAAATTTAACTAAACTAAAATAAAATAAAAGAACTTAGAATATGCATGCCATCAGCGTGAGATCAAGCTAAGCAAAATAAAATTAACCGTGTGAAATCAATTATATAACAAAATAATAAGAAATAGTATCGAAAGTAACAAAATATTAGGTACTAAGTTGTAAGCGGGCAGTGAAACAATTTTGGACCTGTAATAAAGAATGGCACAGGTTCAGCGTTGGGTAGGGTTTTGTAGTGGCAGTGTTATAAAACGCCTACTTTAATTGCCTGTTGATTTCGGCACCTTGGCTGACGGAAACACTGGGGATTAAAGCGAGTGTCTCTACTTTAAAAGCCCGAGTGGTTGGGCCAAGTACCTGGCCGAAATCAACAGGCTTTTTTAATCACGCACAGGTTCATAACAAGTCAACAAAATCTAATCAATTATATATATCAATTTTTACAAAATAAAGTGTAGAGTGTAAACGTGAGTAGTTGTTGTATGTGTTAGAGAGTGTGAGTGTGTTAGGATGTGTGTGTGTGTTGTGAACGCCAGCGAGAGCGTAGGAGTCCGGAGAACTGTATAATGTTGCTTATCTAAGTATAAATAATATTTTCAGTTTCATCGTAGGAGAGTGTAAGAAGCCATTTCTTTATTACTGTTGCGCGCCACAATTAATGCCTGATGATGGTGACATTAGTTACCACTAGCGCCATCTAGTTTCTAGTAGAAGAACTTATTAGTTCTTCACTAGCGCCATCTATTATCGATTGGCTGAACTTACTAGAACTATCGACATCTGGTCAGTCGGGGCCGGTATGTACTCGAACATTCTAGATGTTTCTACAATAGAAGATTCTGGAATTATCTGCGGCACTATATAAGGCCGGGACTAGCCGCGACTAATCAGACTTGGTTCTGCGATAGAAGCGAATACATCGAAAGCGATCTTCGAGTGCGACTTAAGAGCGATTGTGTTTTATAATTAGTGTGTTTGAGTTGTTCTTAGTGTTGTTTAAATAAAGTGTAACTTTTGGTAATTTTTATCGGCAGTTTTTAATTGTCACGAACCCGAAGCTCGTAACAATTGGTGTCAGAAGCAAGGATTAAAATCATGCCGATTTTACCTAAAGACAACACGGAGGGTATCCGTACCCGGAGTCAACGCCAACAGGAGACGGACCAGAGACGTTTTGGTGGAATTATGCCGCAGAGGTCGGAGGGTCAGCTACCAACCTCGGAGGCCGAACCGTCCGCAGCAGCTCCAGCATCAGCAGCACCAGACTTTGCTGCCCTGATGATGATGCTGCAGGAGCAGTCCCGCCGACAGGAGGAACAGGCCCGCCGACAGGAGGAACAGGCTCGTCGGTTGGAAGCACAGCTCCAGCGGGACAAGGAGGAACAGGCCCGTCGGTTGGAAGAACAGCTGCTGCGCCGACAGGAGGAACAGGCTCGCCGACAGGAGGAACAGGCTCGCCGACAGGAGGAACAGGCTCGTCGGTTGGAAGAACAGCTCCAACGTGATAAGGAGGAGCAAACGCGCCGCCAGGAAGAGCAGATGCTCCTTATGAAGGACCTTCACGCTACCTTCGGGAAAGACATGAAGGAGGTGAAGGATAAGGTTGATCAACATGACAACCGCCTGTCGGAAGCTGAAATCCGGATCGACCGAGTGTATAATCGGGTTGACAACGTGGTGGCTGACGTAAAGAAAACCGTGATGGCTGATGTAAAGAAAACGCTGGATTACCTTAAACTTGGGGATGGAATCGCAGCTCCCGTAGCTACAACACCTTCGCTACGTGGATTCAAAGTGCCACCGTTCGACGGAACTTCTTCCTGGTCGGCCTAAAAAATCCAGTTTGAGGCTGTCATGAAGGCGAACGCCTAGCCCTAGGCCTGCGCGACCAGGCCTTAACTGTTCTGGAAGCTGTCGGTAAGGAAGTGACTTACGAGCAGCTCCTTGAGGCATTGGAGGCCCGGTATGGTGACGCTCACCTGGAACACGTGTTTCGTGCGCAGCTCAAGGATCGCGTGCAACGCAGTAATGAAAACCTGCAGCAGTGGGCCCTTGAAGTGGAGAAGCTGGTGCGTAAAGCTTACCAGTCCGTACCTGCGCTTATTGATGGGAACCTGGTGCAGGCATTCATCGACGGCATCCGCGACCTTGAAGTTAGAGCTGCTGTGAGGCTCGGGCACCACGGGACGCTGAAGGACGCCTTGGCCCATTAACTGGAGGTGGAAGCCGCGCGACAGGATCATCGTTCCCATCGCGTCAGGGAGGTTGCAGCGGCTAGAGTTCGTGACTGCAATAAAAGATACAGCCCTAGGTGCTACGGCTGTGGGGAAAAGGGCCACCTTCGATCCAGTTGCCCCAAGCGAACTACAGGAAGGGTAGACAATGACCGTCCATGGAAAGTGGGACGAACTTTGGTCAGAGCCACCGACATGTCAGGGGTACGTGTGCCGAACCTTTGTGATCAGGAACAGGTTATGGAAAAAGGCACACTAGTTGGTACTAGGCAAGAAAGTAAAGAAGTCGTACCTGTGAGGATGCTCAAGACAGACCTCAGCAACGAGTGGAAGGAAAGCCTACAACGTGCACAGCAGGAAGATTCGGACATCAAGCCGATTCTCGAGTGGATGAAGGCCAGAGCTCCTAAGCCCAGGTGGAGCGACGTCTCAGCAATGAGTTCGATCACAAAAAGCTATTGGGCCCAATGGGACAGCTTGGTGATTCAGGATGGAGTCCTGTGCCGTAAATGGGAAAATGCTCGGGGAGACAGCTGTCATTTGCAAATGGTTGTCCCTAAAGCTCAAGTACCGGATGTTCTACAGCTGTACCATAATGGTTGTTCAGGAGGTCATCTGGGAGTAAAACGGACTCTACTGAAGATACGAGAACGGTTTTACTGGGTCCACTGTCGGGACGATGTCGAGGACTGGTGTCGCAAATGTACAAGTTGTGCAGCTGTAAAGGGACCTCAGACTCGTAGTAGAGGTGCATTGAAATTGTACAATGTTGGCGCACCATGGGAGAGGATAGCCCTTGACGTTGCGGGGCCGTTTCCGGAAAGTGAAAGTGGTAACAAGTATTTCATGGTTGTGATGGATTACTTTACTAAGTGGCCGGAAGTCTTCGCCATCCCAAATCAAGAAGCTTCGACAGTTGCAGATAAATTAGTTTATGAAGTCTTCTGTCGGTTTGGAGTACCTTTAGAGATTCACAGTGATCAAGGAAGGAATTTTGAGTCCCAAATATTTCAGGAAACTTGTCGAGTTATGGGTACTCATAAAACAAGAACAACTTCTTACCACCCACAATCGGATGGAATGGTGGAACGATTCAATCAGACATTGGAGAGGTACCTAGCAAAAGTTGTGGAAAATCGGCAACGAGAGTGGGACAAGCACATACAACCGTTTTTGTTGTCATATCGAAGCGCTGTTCACGAAAGTACATCGGTGACACCAGCTTTTGCAAACTTTGGAAGAGAATTACGGCTGCCTGCAGACCTGATCACCGGAATACCACCTGATGCCCCACGTAGTATAACCGATTATGCGAATAACTTGCGGAACAAAATGAATGACATTTATGAGCACGTCAGACAATCGGGCCAGCAAATGTCTGAAAAGATGAAAACCCGTTATGACCGCAAAATGAACAGTAAAGGGTTCGACGAAGGTTCACTAGTGTGGTTGCACAATCCAGTCCGCAGCAAGGGGAAATCTCCTAAGCTTCAAGCTAAATGGGATGGACCGTACCGGATTGTGACAAAGATCAATGACGTAACCTACCGGATACAGAAAGGTGCAAGAGGTACTCCTAAGATCGTCCATGTGGATCGATTGGCGCGTTATTATGGAGCCGATAATGCTCGGGACGAGCATGTCTTAGGAGGGGGCAGTGTTGCGCGCCACAATTAATGCCTGATGATGGTGACATTAGTTACCACTAGCGCCATCTAGTTTCTAGTAGAAGAACTTATTAGTTCTTCACTAGCGCCATCTATTATCGATTGGCTGAACTTACTAGAACTATCGACATCTGGTCAGTCGGGGCCGGTATGTACTCGAACATTCTAGATGTTTCTACAATAGAAGATTCTGGAATTATCTGCGGCACTATATAAGGCCGGGACTAGCCGCGACTAATCAGACTTGGTTCTGCGATAGAAGCGAATACATCGAAAGCGATCTTCGAGTGCGACTTAAGAGCGATTGTGTTTTATAATTAGTGTGTTTGAGTTGTTCTTAGTGTTGTTTAAATAAAGTGTAACTTTTGGTAATTTTTATCGGCAGTTTTTAATTGTCACGAACCCGAAGCTCGTAACATTACCTATTTGCACAGTTGGCTCTACCTACATATATAACGCTACAATGACTGTCAAAATGAAAGCCTCTGCTACTGTTAATGTGTTACGCAATTACCAGTTACAGTTTAGTTTTCTCTTCCAAGCCCGACTATTAGGTGCTTGTAAGCATTCCAGTTGTACTATGTATGATACAGTATAATACTAATTCCAAGCAACTGACCAAATGACGAATGTTTAATTTAATAAATAAGATTATTATTAGTTCCATAATCTCCCGTCCCGCAAGATATTTTGGACTCTTTTATCCATAGACAGGCGCGATTTGATCCGCTCGATTCCGTTATTAGTTGTGTTTGTGTTATTGTTCATGTTATATGACACGCACGAGGATGCTGCGGCTGCGACCTGCGTTTCACACGGTTTGACCTAATCCTGTAAAATATTTTGATTAATAAATGGTTTCCTTAATAAAGCAACTACGAGGATAAAACACAAAAATACTGCCGTTTCCAATAGGTACCTACATTAATGAATCCTCTTAACCTAACAGATCTTAAATTATTTCGGATGTTTGCCAGGATACACTGTACAAAATGAAGCTTTAGGGAGCAGTGAGGCAAACTCTGGAGCGGCACAGTGGAATTATCTCATGCAAATTCGAGTTTCTATTTAACAACTAGGTACCTAGGTATCTTTCGAATGCACATTGCATATCTGATACTAGCTTTGAACCGTGTTTGTGGTAAAATGGGTTTTCTCTGTAAACTATGGGTGATGATGATGTAGGGATCATCTGCTGTGCTGCTGGGGAATTTGTTGCATCATTTCTTCTCAGCGAAAGCACCAGGAAGTGGTGAAGGGCGGGCGTTTTGGGGGACCGTCATTTGTAATTTTAACGTTCGAAAAGTGCTGCTTCTAGTGACTGCGGTTACCGCAGAATCAGACGTGTTGAATGCGGTACAGTCACGAGCAAAAGTATGTAAACAATCGGCCTTATTTATAAGCGATTTACTCCTTTATTTTTTAATGAAATTGTGTGTTGTTGCTAACATAGCATTGTCGAAACCGTACGTTTATGTAATGTGTCGTAATTCAATGTTGCATTCGTTATTTCACGAAAAAATCGCAATTGAAAGTTGCCAAGTGTTGACATATTGGTGTTCGTGACTGTACCCCGATAGGTAGGTACATATGTGTGCGTTAACTCAGGGCGCTAAATATTCAAATTACGTACCTTTATGACTTAATGCTGGGTATGATTAAAATGGAACACTACTTTGTAGCTCCGTTGTGAAATGGGAGTTGTTTTCATAGATAATGCATATTCCGCCCTATTCTTTAGTCGTTGACCCTAATCGTATGGACCTAAAACAGCTTGTAAAAGTTGTAAAATGTATGTCATTTGGTTTGCTTTAATTTGTTTCTATATTCATCTAGGTTAGGTTCCATAGATATCCGAGTAGGTTCCTATGATTGTAAATTAACAGTCATCTTTGTACCTGAAGGAATATTCAGTGGGTAGGTAGGTATGTAGGTAGCCTCTGCTACTTCTCCATATTTTTCATTATCATAATGTCTTCTAGAACTGAGAATAGGTGTAAATAGGTATGGTGGGCTATATTAATGAGGTAGCTATTTACATCAATCAATCAACTCAGCCTATCGCAGTCCACTGCTGGACATAGGCCTCTCCCAGACTGCGCCACAACGCCCTGTCCTCCACCTTCCGCATCCAGTCTACCCCAGCCACCTTCTGTCATCCGTCCAACTAGGTGGGGGGCGTCCCACATTACGCTTGCCGATACGCGGTCTCAACTCCAGGACTCGTCTGCTCCACCGGCCATAGGTCCTTCGACAGAAATGGCCAGCCTACTGCCACTTAAGTTTGCTTACTCTGCAAGCTATGTCGGTAACTCCGGTTCTTTTCCGGATAATTTCATTTCTGATTTTATCCTTCATAGAGATTCCGAGCATAGCTCCATAGCGCGCTGAGCGACCTCGAATTGTCCCAACGTTTCGGCACAGTTCAAATAAATGGTGTCAATTCACTTGGTTTACAAGTAAGAATGGGTGTTCCACAAGGCTCGATATTAGGTCCTTTCCTCTTTTTAGTATACATAAATGACCTGCCCCATTTATTAAAAAACCAACCACAAATGGTGTTATTTGCTGACGATACTTCCTTAATTTTTAAGATAAATAGACGTGCATCAAATCTTGACGACGTAAATAACGCCCTACTGCAAGTGCAAAATTGGTTCACTGCTAATAATTTAGTATTAAATGGGAAAAAACTAAATGCATAGGTAAGATTTGCTTTACCGAATGTTAAAAGTAGTGATTGTGACATAGTATTGAATAAAGAGAAACTAGAATTCGTCGATAAAACTGTTTTCCTGGGGATAACGCTCGACTCAAGGATGCAATGGGGTCCTCATATAACATCTCTTGCAAGACGGCTAAGTTCAGCAGCATATGCTGTAAGAACAATCCGTCAATTTACTAATGTAGATACCGCGAGACTGGTCTATTTCAGTTATTTTCATAGTATCATGTCTTACGGTATTTTACTATGGGGACGGGCTGCAGATATTGAGTCCATTTTTATTCTGCAGAAAAGAGCCATCAGAGCAATATATGGCCTACGCAGGCGCGATTCTCCAAGGGAACTGTTTAAAAATATTAATATCATGACGGTACCTTGTCAATATATCTATGAAAACATCATGTACGTAAGGAAAAATTTAAATCTTTTCAGTAAAAGAGGTGACAGACACGCCTATAGAACCAGAAATAGGGACCAATTAGTTCAACCAGGTTTCAGACTGGCTAAAGTAGACTCTTCCTTCATGGGGTACTGTTTAAAATGTTATAATAAAATACCTCCCCACATACTCCAACTCAATGAAACGAAATTCAAATCTTTCATAAAACGCACACTATGCAGGCAAGCATATTATAAGTTGGGGGATTACATCGCTGACAAAAATGCTTGGCTAAACGCTGGTCCTGCTCCACAGGACGCATAAATAAATTGATTGGCATTTGAAAATACTTCACACACGCCTACCCAACCTACATACTGTTGGAGCTGCTGAAGATTCTAAAATACTATGTTTGCATTATATAAATTCAATCTCCTAGTATTGTATAATTGCATAGAACGTATGTGAGTACTATGTTACATACTATAAAGCTAACATTTACTATGTACGTCTTTCATTGACCTGAATGTGCCTTGGCGGATGAGAGTATGTCATGCTCACTCTAATGTCTCGCTGATGGTGGCACATGTGTTGGATCATTTAGCTCCCTTCAAAATGGTTGAGCTGAATGGTGCTAATCTATGCGTCATGTTCGTGAACGGGCGCCGTCAGTAGGGACTGGTCAACTCTTTGCTGCCATGGCTTATTTTGATTTAAATTAATATTTGAATTGTTTTTTTTTTTTTTTTTTCATTACGGACGCTTTTAACGTTCTGCATCGTTCTCACATGCATAATTTTGAACATGAATGATGTAACCAATACTTTGTAACAATATTATTATGATTTAAAAAAGTGTCCATGGAGTTTCTTGCCCGTTCTTCTCCATAGGTACCTACTACGCTTTGGAATGGGCAACTAGCTTCATCTTTTTGACTGACCGACCTTGACAATTCAAAAGTGCCTGTAATTGGTTTATTTGAAATAAATAGTTTGAGTTTGAGTTTGAGTTTGAGTATATCATGACGCGCAGGATGCACTGGTTGAAGACCTTAGTCATCAAACACTACGGGCTATTTACATACAAAATCATAAATGCTTAGACAACTAACAGACAACAATCAATCGTATCTCATCTGTCCATTAATTGTATCAGAAACAGACTAGGTCATTAAATACTTCTGCACAATTACATAAGGCGTAATAACCGCCACCAATGATTTCCCGCCACTACACAAATACAATGCGGAAACACACCACAATTATTGTGGCAATGGCGTCTCGCTCGATGATAATTAACCGCTAATAATAAGCGAAAAACGTGACAATAGAAGCGCCGCTGTTATTTGGTTTTTGAAATGGTGGGAACGTACGATAAAATTGCTATTTCAAATAGTTAGGCTTACCCACGGATATCTATGGGCTTACTAACAGAAAATTTTACTTTGAAAGCTTGGTATTATTGTAATAATCTTCCCTCTGGTATTGACTTAGGGAAATGAAATAAAATGTTTATTTATGTAAGTGCTGATTTATCCAACGCCAGATAATTTTATCCGAGGAATAATTTTGAATTTTTGACAGTCCTCCATACAAAATCTGTCAGACGTCAATTTTATTCCACGATTAAAATATTTCTGTCGATTGGGAAATCAGCCCAAAGTAGATCTTATATGTAACTTTTACACGTCAATATTTTAAAACTAGACCGGCATTTCCTAGCTGAGTGATCCCTGAGAAGAAATGCCGAAACAGACTCAAACGAGATCATGGTCTCTTTTAAAGTCCATGGGTACATTATATCATTAGAATTTCACGTGAATCTAACAGCGCAGGGCCATATCTGGAAGGGCTTTTTCAAGGAAGAGCCATTGCAGCTTTGTTGACCTGTCCCAAAAGACGGTAAACGTTGTACCTAACATCATCATTATCCATAGCCCAACTTCACCCACTGCTCAGTATGAGCCTCTTTTTACCCGACTGTGCGACGCAAAGGAGTGGTAATGTGTTTATCAGACTATGTATGTATGTATTTCTTGTGCTAATCCCCGCGCTCCTGTGCCAGCGTCATCCAGGTTCTACCCTACCATGTAGCTATTGAGGAATGAGGTGTTCAGAGAACCAGGTCGATAAAGCTCTCAATAGAAGCAGCTGGAGTGGCTATATGCCAGCCTTCTTAGCCCTAGAACCGTTATTAGGGGGAACGTGTTCTTGAGTGCAGATTGTGAATCGGCAAGCGGTAGCAGCTAGATTGCCTATATGGGGAAGGTCTTCTTCCAGTAATGATGATAACGATGCCACTTTAAAAAATCTTACAATATCTACAGCCACAGGACCAGAGGTAGCCACTACGGGATTATACCTGTTTAGAGAAAGAATATATTTGGACACAGTTCGTGAAACATAATCAGCTTATAAAGTTACCACTGCTGGGACACAGGCCACCTCTCTGTGAGAGGGAGTGGGCCGTAATCCACCACGCGGCCCCAGTGCGGTTTGGTAGATGTAATATGTCTTCGAATGTTTGGTTCTAGGACATGCCCGTTGCTTCCTTCATCGTTTTGAGAGCAGTAGTGATGAAATAATTTACACAAAGTAAAGTGCCTGGCTGGGTTCGAACCCACGATCTACTACTCAAAAAAAGTCAGGGCCGTTACCACTGGGCCACCAGTGCTCACTGTTCGTGAAACAAAAGATACGAATCAGTTACTAATATTATAAACGTGAAAGTTTGTATGGATGGATGTTTGTTACTCTTTCACGCAAAAACTACTGAACGGATTTGGATGAAATTTGGCACACATATGGTTTATAACCAGAATTAATATACAGGATACTTTTTATCCCGATACTCCCACGGGATCGAAACTTATGCGGGTGAAACCGCGGGGCACAGTTAGTAACATAATAAAATGGTGAATGGTTCATTTCAGCATTAATGCCATACAGATGCTGCCTGTCTGACATTGGTTTTCTACTGAACCTTTCGGGACAAGTGACGGGGAGTATACACGTTATTAGCGACTGCTCAACCATAAATTAATTGACGTTTAAGCCGTTGAATGCCGTAATTACAGACACAATTAAAAAGCCATTGTGTCTCGCGTGGATCCACGTTCACATATGAAGGGTTAATCCACACTTCACTAAGTAAACTAGCTTCTGTCTGCGAGTTTGTCCGCGTGAAATTTATTGCTCCGTCGACCTACCTCGTCGCATCGCATCGCCGGCCCGTGCTTATTACTTCGTTTTCGCTTAGCGGATCGTAGCGTGATGTTAGATAGCCTAATATCCTTTCTCAAGAATTGGGCTATCAAATGAAAACATTTTTTTTTTAATTCGACTGTTAGTTTCAGAGCGTAGCGCGTTCAAACAAACTAACTCGACAGCTTTTTTATTAGTATAGAAGATAAAGGCGTAAATATTGGTGTAATGAAATTAATTAGAGAAAGAAAATACATTTATTTAGCACAGACTAAAAGACACAAAATACACCAGATACACACATTAGATAGCAACAAACAAAAATCAAATAGAAGATGTAAAATCCGATGTAAGAAAATAGCAGGAAAGTGTTGCAAATTTACGTATTCAGTTGTGTGTGCAAATTTAGCAATTACCTATTTAATTTCCAAAATGAGATATTTGGACGTACTAAATAGGTCGAATCCGATATTGTCTGTAGAGCAAATGAAAACGTTTCGCTGTATCTATAGATTCTGCTTTCAGATGCAGTTAATACAAACACATTGCCGACGAGAATTTGTTTTAGCTCATTGTTCCCGTAAATACGGGATTTGATTTCAAACCGCATTTGGTTTACATTGGTTTTATCGTATATGTGAACAATTTCACAATTACGATTTTAATTATGCATTTTGTTCATAATTTTGATCGCTGTTGTTGTTGCTAGAAATTTGTGGCATTAGTTGTTACAGTTTTGTGTTTCGTTTTAATATATTTAAATAGGCTACATACAACCTTAGGTTCAGAAAAATGCAAATCTTCTTCTAATAGTTGGTCTATTCTTTAGCAACATTTAATTTGAATCGTACCTAGTGTAGGTTTTGCGACCATCAGGCCCTTTGTACAGACTCCAGCACACAAAGCTACCCGAAACTGTCAGATTTTCCCAATCAACCTTGAACCTAATGCTTCAGCGGTTGAAAATCTATTAAAGAAATTTGACAGATTGTAGTAGCTTGATGTGCTGGCATTGTACACGGCACGGTTTCTTTACGGTACGGCGTATGAACACACATGCATGGGCACACGGTCGTATTCTATGGATCACTATGGAAGCTTGTTGGCGGACACGTATTTTCTACGGCGCGGTTTATACGCCGTGAGTACGCACGATTCGTCAGTGTCGTATGGAACACTATGAAAGCTTGTTGACGGACACGTTCTTTCTACGGCGCGGTTAGTAAAGAAACCGTGCCACAGGCTAAAGCTCCTTGGTCAAATTGATGTCGACCTAAATAAAATATCTAACCATGAAAACTGGAATGCCTAGGTATATGCGAAAAGTAAGAGAAAAAACAACTCCTGCATTAGGTAGGTATATGCTTCCTACCATCCCATAAAAATAACACCAAGTATGGAATCAAAAACATTATAACAGCGCTAACTAATTAGCCAGCACATAACAAGACAGATGAAAGCAATTCGCATTAAACATCCTCCTAGAAAGAGCAAATAGTCTGCAGTAATGAGGCTGGCCACAAAGCGGACCTGAAACACTACGAAATGGATGAAAAATGTGAATCGGGAAATCTGTACAGCTCTCATCAATTAAATATTTCTGACCCATTAGCACAGGTGGCAAGCATCGTAATGGAAGGCCATTAGAGTTGCCGGCCGCCCAGAGCCGCATTAAAGGCTGTGTTTATACCAGAGACGAGCGAGGAAGCTGAGCGGTGGGAGGTTGCGGAGCGAAGCCTCTCTCTTCTATCTTAATTTTCTTCTTTCTATCTTAATTCTATAATTCTTCTTTAGGTGTGTTTATCACTTAAGTCTTCCTAAACGGCTGGATGACATGATTTTACATGACATGACATGATTTTGATCCTTTCATAACGGGTGTCTCTTCGGCCAGAAAGTGCCTGAGCCTTAGCTTTTTTAATTAAGATTTTGTATGTTCAGGTTTGTATTCTTGATTGTTATATTGTTTTTTCTCTTTCTTTTTTTGGTAGCTGTTTTGTGTTGTTCTCTTTCTTTCCAATCTGTTTTTAGAAGTGATGACTTTTAATTGGCTGTCAGTCTCACTCTCACATATAATTTTTTATTCTGTTTGTTTTAGTTGTAAGTCATCCATAGTTAATAAATAAATAAATATAATTCTTCTGTACGTGTGTATGTCACCTAACTCCTCCTAAACGGCTGGCCCGATTTGGATGAAATTTTGTGTGTATGTTTCAATGGGTTCCTGGATGGTTTGAAAATACAATTGGACCCGGTAGGTGGCGCAGCTTTTCCGGGCAGGACGACGTCTGCCGGGTCCGCTAGTTAATTATAAAAATGTAAATCCTACCTTATAATATAGTTTAAATTGTTACTAACGATATGGGTTCATGTTACTCTAAAATAAATGTTTTACATAATACTGTAAACTCGGGCCTTCTTCCCATAGATAAATATTTTATTAATAAAACCTCTTTTAAAAATTGTCTATTGACTGGTGGTACCTATTTATAGAATAGTAGGTAGCCCTCCCGGCTTCCATAAATTCTTTGCACACATCAAAAATTCAAAACATGGCGTAGAGGAGGGTGAAAATCGGTGTTAGCGCGGTGGTGACTATACCTAGTCTATTAGCTCGCTTAGCCACACCGCCTCGCACACATCTCTCGCTTGTTTTATATTAAGGGTCAAATTTTTGCTGGCAAAACTCCACAGTCGTGATGGATATTGATATCTAAATACGATAAAACAATAAAACTTTTCATTTTGGGTTCAACTTGAGGTGAGTTGAGAAAATCAGTACTTTTTTTTATTTTATTCGTGTTTAGATATCGAAATCCTTTACGTCTGTGAAGTTTACAAAAGCTTTACAGACGTAAAGTGAATGAGGTTAGGTAAATGAAGTAGGTTTATTTGTCACAGAAACATGTGCATACAGAAAGATAATTAGTTCTAATATTAAGAAACAATAAAAACAAAATATAAGTATCTATAATCACGAGCATAAAGCAGAAATAGTTTACGGCTGCACGTCATGACTGTGACAAGAAGGCACCAACTACATCAATTAGGGAAATTTTTCCTCGCTTACGCTTAGCTACCTCGCTTAGCTCCAGTGGAAACGCAGCCTTACACGAGTGTGTGCTAGTTAGCCGCGTATAAATCCCTATAATACTGGTTTTATATCCCGCTAGCTAAGTTTGTTAGTGTTTGATCTATTTGCCTCGTTTATAGGTGGGATTGTGGCTATCGTTTGTGATTTAGGCGATTAGTTTGATGATTTATTCGTCTGCAGAGGTGTTAGTGGGGTGTACTCTGACTTAAGTTAGGCATGCAAACGAGCATTGGTGGCCTAGTGGTAACGGGTCTGACTTACGAGTCGGTCGAGTACGGTCGTGGGTTCCCCAGGCGCAACATTGAGTAATTTCGTTCATCACCACCGCGCTCCTAAACGGTGAAAGAAAACATCGTGAGGAAACCGGCATATCCTAGAACCAAAAGTTCGAAGACAAGTGACATCTAGCAATCCGCACTGGGCCCGCGCGGTGGATTATGGCCCACTCCCTCCCACAGAGAGGCCTGTGTCCCAGCAGTGGGAGCATTACTTATAGGCTGATTGTGATGATTTTAAAGCTTAATTTGGTGGCAATAGGGCGAACGACGTGCAGAAAGTTAAGATGTTGAGAATACAGGCTTGTATTCCCAGCAGTGGGAACGTCATAGGCTGATTATGCTATGCAAACGTAATGGACGATCTCATCGTCAACTTCATAAGAGCTTGGGTAGATATATTATTAAATTGCACGAAGAAAAGCACGAGCAGTAAAAATAAAGAAATATTTTATTGCAAGATTCGTTGCAGAAAAGGACGAGGTAGTAAATTTCCCAGAAATATAGTTTTCAGAGCGAGTTATTTCAAGAGTGAGAGAATAATCCTCAAATACTTTAACTCTCTTAGATTAAAGCAAAAATGAAGTCGTGACCTGAATTTGTTTATCTTTCTCCAATATCATGAGTTGCCGTGAAAGCTACAAGTTAACACCAAGTCCTATTCCACATTTCGCAAGTCCGGATAAATTGCTGTAATCTCACCGACGCGCGACGCCGGGCGCCTATCCAACTCAAGGATTCCTTTCACTCCGCTGATTTAACGAAACCGCTCGGTTTTGCTTGGTACGCCTATTGTGCGCCCGTTATTATTAGTGCTTCATGGGTCAACTGTTTCACAGCAAAGCAGGGACCCGTACACTGCAAAGAATTGAAATTCACCTCCATAATGACCTACTTTTCGTACACGACAGTGACCCGAATGAAAATGCAGTTGCACCGCCCCATATTCTATTATTAATTTATGGCGTTTTAATAGAATTTCAGAAGGTTTATCGAGTTTCAGATTTTCGCGGAATTGCTGATGTTTATTCAAACTGGACAGCGACAGTAAAGCTGAAACATGGTGTAAGGGCACCATTTTAAAATTGGATGAAGTCTCCAAACTGATAGCAATAAAAAAAGTACGCCACGAAATTTTTGCTAGCAACTGCATGAATTTGGTGTGCCAACAAAAATGGAGATTTTTCGCCGATATTTTGCCGAGTAACGCTACGTGTAATATCTGCCGCGTTCCCGGGCTCTTGCAGCGATTGAAAGTAAATTATCTATGGTTGCTAGTTTTTTGCTGGCGGCCGGCACAGGCTGCGCTGTAGTGCTAATTGTTTTCATTTTTTGAGCGGAGTGCGCGCACTGAGCTTTGTAGAGAGACATTTGTCCCGTTTTTATCATTGTGTGGTTATTTATTCGGTGTCCAGCGGTCCGCGGCTTGCGGAATTCGATTTTGGATTAGGCTTTTTCGGTAGAGATATTTTGGTCCGTTTTGTGAAAAAGTTTTATCAATTCCTAAAACCATTCGCAACCATTGAATTGGACAAACAATATCAATCAATTAAGAGCGATCGCCCCTGTGACTTTATGTTTATTTAAAATTATTTACCGAACATTTTATTCATGTGCTGTTTCTAGACGGACTCGTGTTAAATTTTTAATGCAAGAAACGCGACTCCGAGGCCACAGTAATGGGAGAGTAAATATCGCAGTGCTCCTTATGAATGAATAATAAATATCGAGCGTCGGCGCTACGCTGCAAATACAACCGCTGGGAATTTCGCCTACTTCGCTATTTTGCTTGGATTTAGGTTTGAAACACTCACGAATTGACCGCTACTCGTATCGCATTCGAGAGATATAACAGTTCCTTCAACCGAAATAAATAGTGATGAGCCATCGCCAGATAGTAGCGCACGGAAGCTCCGTAAATTCTCTGCGCTATCCTGCAGCCCAGTGCAATAATATAATATTTAGTCTAGAAATATTTATCCAGATAAGTTTCGAGAACGGACATAGTTGCCAACATAAAAGGTTTTTGTGCTTTTGTAATTTAAAAAAATAGTTTAAACGCGGGCCCATGTATGGAAATCCTTTTTGCTTTAATTTTGTATTTGGATAGTGGAGGTCCACAGTTTGTCGGAAGGTTGCGTTAAATAAAACGAACATTGTTTTCAACGCCGCACCGTTTCACGTTAATTGCGCAGAAGTGTTTAATGAACGCTTGTTCACCGTGTTTGCACGCTGAGGTATTTGCCGGCCCTTCTACAATCCCTTCAAAAATAATAAAGCCTTGCGGGTGTCAGCAGCAGTGTGCTCTGGATGACTGCACAATTATTTCCCGTTCGCATTATGATCAAAAAGGTGTACGAGGCTGAGGAGGCACAACACGTGTAGCGTGGTGTGATAATAAAAGGACTTTTTGGTCGTTGTAGCATCTAGTTTTCGCAGTTGCGTCCTGCGCCGCCGGGTTAATGTTACTGCTTGTCCGTGTAATTTAGTAAATACAGCCTTATCTGATGCAGACTTGAAAGGACGAAATATATCATGTTTTTGTGTACATTTTTGTTTATTTTTGCTTTTAAAAGTAAACTGCATAATAGAATAATGCCTTTTATCTTTCACAAAATGTAGATGTTGGCGTTGAGGCAGAAAATTACGCTTTGTGAACACATGCATTGGCAAGTCTGGCACAAAATCAAAACCATTTATGTCTACAGAATATTCTCCGTGACGCATTTGCGCTCATAAATTTATCAATACGGAAGTTATAATAGGAAATTTTCACATTGTGTCCAAAGCTTTGAGATTCAATCGACCGTTGGGCTCGCGTCGAAACCACGCCGAATAAATAAACCTCATAAATATTTAACTATACGAAAAACTTACTACAAAATACTGCTGCATTATTTTAGTAAAATATTTTATTTGGGGTACTTATTTTGTGGTTGAGTGATTGAGATAATTATTGATTTTCATTTTGAAGGTTTCATTTGAGTTGCTCGTGGCTAAGTAATAACAGCCACACGGGTAGATCGATCAGGTTAAGCTACGCTTGCCGCGGTTGGTCTGTGGATGGGGTAACATCTTTGCATACTGAGATCCCTCCGAGCTTCGGAAAGCACGTAAAGCTGTTGGTCCCGGCTGTCATTCGTAGAACTTTGACAGTCGTTACGGGTCGTCAGAAGCCCGAAATTCTGACAATCAGTCTTGCTATAGGGGGTCGTATTATTCCCAGTAATCGGGTTGTGGAGGTCAGATAGGCAGTCGCTCCATATAAAATAGAGGTATTCAG
Organism: Apamea epomidion; assembly: GCA_947507525.1. Classification (NCBI taxonomy): domain Eukaryota; kingdom Metazoa; phylum Arthropoda; class Insecta; order Lepidoptera; family Noctuidae; genus Apamea; species Apamea epomidion. The sequence continues at coordinate 14,457,634 of OX382228.1, read as the reverse complement.
CTGCATCGGAATCGTCTGGAAGCCAACCCCAACGTAGTTGGGAACAGGCTAGGCACATGATGATCATTTGAGTTGCTTCATCTTCTATGTTTTATAGATGGAGTTGTTTTATTCATTGGTAACAGATAGAAAAGGTGACAATGTTTTCAAGTCTCTAAATTCAACGCATTTTTAAACTTTTTTGTTCTAGCTTAACTAACAATAATGGGTCTTTTGAAATATTTGCAATCCGTGACTTAACGCAACGTTGAACATTCACCTCATCTACCTAACCATTTCCCACCCATGTTGGGGTCGGCTTCCAGTCTAACCGGATACAGCTGAGTACCAGTATTTTACATGTAGTGACTGCCTAGCTGACCTCCTCAACCCAGTTACTGGGTAATACGAAACCCCTTGGTAAGACTTGTTGTTAGACTTTCGGGCTTCTGACTAGGTACTCGTAACGACTGTCAAAGATCTACGAATTAATGACAGCTGGGACCAACGGGTTAACGTGCTTTCCGAGGCAGGGAGGGGACTTGGTAAAGATGGTCACCCATCCACGGTCAAACCGCGGCAAGCGTAGCTTAACCTGATCGATCTAACCGTGCGGCTGTTATTATTTAGCTACAAGCTCCACCACAAGCTTAGATTCTTACCTACTTGTTCAAATAGAATCGCCATGTAACCAAGTAAAACAAGTTGGTATGAAGTCGATAACATGACATAGAATGGCATTACAGAGCGGCGACTAGAGAAAGTAGTTGGTACGTACCAGGATCTAATAAGCAGTAAGAAGGACAAGATATTTTTGTATCAGTACAGCTGTACCATGTTTTAACGACTGTATTAGAACTAGAACATATTTCTTTATTGTGCATTTTCCTACTAATATTATAAATGCGAAAGTTTGTATGGATGGATGGATGGATGGATGTTTGTTACTCTTTCACACCAACACTACTGAACGGATTTCGATGAATAATCTTTACCGAGACCTATTTTCCTCATAAAAATATATTTTCTTCTTTTTATTTTTATTAAGAGCTGTGTGAAAATAGATACTTACTAAGTATGCCAGGTATCTTCTTTCAGAGACTCATATTTCAGTAGCTGTGCCCGTGACTTTGTTCGCGTGGGTGTCGGGTATCAATAATGTGGCACTTAGAGAAGGTGTAGAAACCACTCCTCGATTGAAAAGGAAGAATCTTTTTGTTCTTTTAAATTTTTTTTTTGCGCGGACACGTTATTCTTTTTCTAATCTTAAATAAAAGTAGCCTATATTACTTCTCATAACGTCTAGCTATCTGCCAGTGAAAGTAGTCCCGTCAAAATAGGTCCAGCCGTTTTGGAGATTAGCCGGAACCATAGATATCCGTGGCCGGAACAGACAGACAAACATTTTAAAAATTGTTTTTTTTTGTTATATAAGTACTTACCGTAAATAGTTTCATATAAGCATTTAGTGAAACACTGTAATTTTGACATTACAAACAGACACTTCAATTTTATTTATCTGTAAAGATGAAATTCTTCTTAGGACAAAACCCACAAACGTGATCATTCATTTCCAAATAAGCTGGTTGTAGGACATACCTTCAAACTGAATTGACACTAAAAGCCTTCGTAAAGACTAGTAGTAGTAGTAGTAGACTGAGATCAGAGGTGCAACCGGAGGATAGTCAGGACAGATCGGAGGGACAGTCTGATTTCAGTCTTAATCTGTCAAAAATACGTCTAATTTCCCTACATTTTGACAAGTTTTTGACATTTGTTTGTCGCCGAGATGAGACTGCGACTAGATTTTGAACGTTTTAAATCACGAGAATTGGCCTTCAGACTGTGAACGTTCTTAAAATTACGAGAATTGCCCCTCTGAAATCAAAGCTATTTTCAAGAAATCTCGAACGTTTACCACGTACTAACGTGGCCTAAAAATAGGTTAAAACTCTAGAAAAATCCAACATTTATATCTTACCAAGAATATCCCTGACTGGCTGTCAATTGCTCGATACCGCTCGATAGCCAACCCCTAGAATTGGTAACTCTGTATGAATCGCTTAGGTAGGTAAAGTACTTCTTGTTTCAAATACCGGGACCCATTCTTTGAAATTGCTTTGCGCTTTGCACTTTGCATTTCCAACTCCCTTTTTGTTCTTGACTTTCAATTTAACTTTTATGGTTTTGAGGAGTTTGAACTTAGAGAGGTGCTGGTAAAAGGAGCGGATGTTAAATATCGAGTGCTTACGTAGTGTTGAGACTGTTAGTGTCACATCTGGCTCCGATATTCTGACCTTCTCTTTTTTTGTATCTTATTTTTTCCCATCTCGCGTAACTAATAGGAAAGGGACGTGTTTATCTTTTATTAGTGATATATTGGCTCAGATTTAGGCAATTTTTTGTAGGGAATAGGGAATTCATTTTTCTTGTAGCAGGAAACATAAATTTATTTATTTACTCAAAACAAAGGATTGTATTACACGTTAAACTTACAGTTTTACAAAATAAATACTATTTCTACAAACGTGTGGGTGAGCACTGCTCTCCTAGCTAGGTTATGGAAACCTGTGTAAATACATAGATACAGTACATACATAAACACACGCCTTCTTCCCATGGGGGTAGGCAGACATTGCATAACTCCTTTTCCTTGTAGGGGTAAAATGTAAGTAAAAATTTCAGTGTCTGTCTTTTATGGCATATTTTTGTCACTGAAAATGAATCACACCTGCCATTCTGGCGGCGTTTTGACGCATGAAAGTATGTTTATTGGCATAAACCATGTTTATTATTCAAAATGCAAAGACGTGTCTTGTCTGTTACCATTTATCATCGATCTTAGTCGAGGGGTCGTCTTCAAGCCTGTTTGCTTAGGACGGCTCCTTGTCCTCACCGTTACACCAAATATTTGAAACTGTTGATGGCAAAACGCTCAGGCTCGTATGTCATTCGAGTGTTCTGTGTGTATTGTGTTATGGATACAATGGCTGTCGTGATTGGGGATGTGCGGTAATTTTACAGTATATTACGTTACTTTTTTAGATAAAGGAGACTTTTGCTGCCTTTTTGATAGAAGCATGTAGGTTACCAACAAATAAGTTATACCAACATCTGATTGCCGAAATCTAAAATGGTCAGGTTTAGGTTGATATCTTTCAAACTAGGAAAATCCTAACTACACTAGTTGCTTTTATGACACTCACTGGTGGGAAATGAATGGCTGGTAATTTTTTACTGGGTTGATTTTTATCTATAAAATAAAATGTGTTTTTCGGTAGATAGACTGACCACCATTACGCATTAATAGGTAATGGTGATCAGTCCATCACCATAGTCAGTCCTCAAAGACCATGATGTGATGTCGAAGAGCACAATAGTCCCTAACTACCGATAGCCATGGCCAAAATTCTCTTTGTGTTTTGGATGCGGACTCTAATCAGTCTCAAAGCATTCGTACCTATGTTTATTCATTAGTACCTAAGCAACGCATGTGTTTGGCTGCCTCGGCTTAAAGTTACTGATGAATATATGCATGCACGGGCTTTGGCTCGATTAACCATCACTGATTGACTACTTCATTGAGCCATCTGCATTTCTAAATGAGCGTTTCAAGTTTGGATGTATAAATTTTCGTTTAGTAGGACAAGCAGCAATAAATATGAATGAATTATGAATGCATGATTCATTCTGAGGTCCGTTTGCTAAATATTGAAGTATGTTAAATATGAATAAAAGATTATCAACATTTTCGGTATAAAGATTTTGATATTTTTTTACTTTCGGTCTCTGGTCACTTATTTAGTACTTACTAGTTCCATGCTTGTCACACACTGATCCATACAACAATACAGGCTGAATAAAATCAAAGAAAAATGTTTATGGCAAACTGTCAGAAATATAAACAAAACCAGCCAATTACGTGCTCTAAACACAGCAAAATATGTAATTAACCGAGCTGTAATTGGTCGAATCATGGACGAGCAGGATAGAGAGAATATACCTCGTTCCCCGGAGCGAATAACTCGCGGCCTAATGAAATTGGCTACGGAAATGTAAATTGCGGAAAAGGCCTTTGTTTATTTAATAATAGGAACCAAACAGAGCCGTTTGTCTAGGTCTATTTGGTGAGGATCCCGACATTTTTGTTAGAGGTTCCGTACCGCACGACAATTTAATTCAAAACACCTAGAGTAACTTAGCATAGAGGTGGGATAGATACAGACTGAACATCACTATGAGTTGGAAGTAGGTCCTTCTTTTTATTTCGCGTTGCCTGTCATCATCATGCCTAGCTTTTTCCCAACTATGCTGGGGTCAGCTGCCAGTCTAACCGGATGCAGCTGGATATTAGTACTTTACATGGAGCGACTGCCTATCAGATTGGGTATCAATATTTTTCATGGAGCGACTGCCTCCACCACCTTTAGCCTATACCAGCCAAAAAGTTTCATCCTTGGTTTTTTTATGCAAAATTTATTGACGGCTAGGTACTCCCCAAGCTGCTAACGCTTGGAGAGTAGCCGTGGGTCGCATTAAATAAAGTGCGTTTTAATAGGCTTTTAACAGTCTGCTGCTGGGCACAGCCTGGGCAAGCCCAGCAGTTGACTGCTATAGGATGATGATGATGGAGCAGTGTTATGAGTAGCCAAATTTTTTAACTGATACAACATAAATCGTAATTGAATAGTATAAAACATTGTTACTTTTCGTGTCTCATTTGTGTAACCGCTTAATTCCTCTAAACTACAAGAAAAGTCATTCCGGAAGGTCTATATTATGTTTGTACAGACGCGCCAGCACATCAAGCTACTACAATCTGTCAAATTTCTTTAATATATTTTCAACTTTATCGCTAAAGCATTAGGTTCAAGGTTAATTGGGAAAATTTGACAGTTTCGGGTAGTTTGACGTGCTGGCGTCTGTAATAGCGTCTGCCCGCGGCTTCGCCCGCGTGGATGTCGAAAATAATCCCACGGGAACGTGCTACCGGGACAAAAAGTAGCCTATATGTTACTCCATTACCTCAGCTATCTGCCAGTGAAAGTCCTGTCCAAAACGACGGGGTGTTATAAGTTTGACGTGTCTCTCTCTCTCTCTGTGTGTGTGTATGTCTGTCTGTGGCATCGTAGCTCCCGAACGGATCAACCGATTTTGATTTAGTTTTTTTTGTTTGAAAGGTGAATTTGTCGGGAGTGTTCTTAGCTATGTCAGATGAAAATCGGTCCAAGATGGCCGCCGCTACAAAATGGCGGATTACATATTTTTTCACAACTCCCGCAATATGGGTATCAAATGAAAGGGCTTGACTAGTATAATACTATACACAGTCCCGTCGGGGGACCGCTACTATTTTAAACTGTAACAGAACGTTAGGCTAATAATTACAGCGGTCCCCCGACGGGACAACATTTAATCAAAAACATTCATACGTACTTACGTAGGGTCATAATTTCAAGGTTATTTTTTTCTTTTCATAGGGTTTCACGTTTATACCTTTTTTGTTCTATTTGTGGCTATTTTTCAATAGATTTAAAAAAAAATGTTTAAGGCTTTTTACATTCATACTATTTTTATTATTATTTTGTGTCGGGGGTTTTTTTGTTATGAGTAGCGTACTTATATACTTTCATATGCATTCACTAAAGAGCTATTATTATGGTATTACAAACAGATACTTCAATTTTATTTATTTGTATAGATGTGCATTAAACAAATAAAAGAAATCTCGATGTTTTGTTAGATAGTAAAAATCGTGCGAAGCGAGTCACTACCAGTAAAACAAATAAAGTACCAAGATATCCAGCATCAGAGAATTACAGACACAAATAAAATACTTCGAAACATCGTTAGCGATGTGTGAGCAATTTATCTGAAGTTGTTACATTAACACCGCTTGCAATAATGTGTTGCAGTTTGCAGTACCATTTAAAGATCACGTTTCCTTGTTATTATAACTATACCCTAGTCAACTATTACCGATTTGAAACTTTTACAGGAACAACAGACGTTGGGACTGCTTTCATATCGATGTTTTACAAGAAGTCAGGAGCTATGAATTTTCATGGTTATTGTGGCGAAACTATTAGACAGAGGGGCAATGACCTACAAGTAGTTGTTCCGGGTCTGGCTGTTTGTGTTTGTGAGTTTAAATGTTTGTAAACGCACCCACGATACAGGAGAAATTCCAAGAGTGGGGCAAGGTTTAAAAAAAAAATCTGGTAATTTTAAGACCGTTCACAGTCTGAAGACCAATTCTCGTAAATTAAAACGTTCAAAATCTATTCGCGGTCTCATCTCGGTGACAGACAAATGTCAAAATGTATGGAAATTAGAAGTATTTTTGACAGATTGAGACTGAGATCAGACTGAACATTCTTAAAGTTACGAGAATTGCCCCTCTGATCTGTCTCCAGTGATCTGTCAAAAATAATTCCCCTACATTTTTGATCACTTTTTTACATTGATTGTGGCTGAGATGAGATTGCGACTAGATTTTGTACGTTTTTAATTACCAGATTTGGCCTTCAGTGCAGATCAGTGATGGCAGAGTGGTATCCACCCTGACTTATGAGTCTTGAGTTTAGGTCGTGAGTCCGAAACTAGACAGGTACTTACATGGCACCACCAGGCATTTTAAAAGAGTAACGGTGGAGTTTCTTGCCCATTCTTCTCCATACGAAAACTACCTTTTGGAAGAGGCGACTAGAATCAATTTTATTTTAATTTTATTTTTGACGTTCAAAAGTGCCTTTTAGTGCCTATTTGAAATAAATGATTTGACTTTGACTTTGACAGGCAGGCAGGCACCTTGACAGGTTTAACTTTGTGTATCTAGTTTCATCACTACTGCTCTCAAAACGGTGAAGCAAAACATCGTGAGGAAACCAGCATGTCCTAAAATAAAAAATTCGAAGACATATGACACAACGCCAACCCCCACTGCCCAACCCACTCTCACAGAGATGAGACCTGCGTCCCAGTTCCAGCAGTGGGAACGTTATAACGCTGATTATGCTTATGCTAGTTAGATAAGTTTTTAGACCCAGTGTGTGCCTGACGCACTGCATTGTAGTAGGTAGAGATCGTCTAAATTAAAATGGCACGCCCCTCCACTGCTTGTTGCATAAACATTTAAAATGTCTGTATTGAAATTTTAGTGCGTGCCATTTTAAATTAGACGACCTATACCGTAGCTTGTAGGTAACTGGTGGATGCTTTATTTTTAACGAATCATCAAGACATTTGAAATCAGCATCATTGCATAACACACTATCAGGAGCAATGGCTTTCACTTTGACAGTTCAACAACATTCATTGCGTTATTTAAGTTGTTGAGCAGACACATTTTACGAACATATGAAGCAATGCATTAGCAATATTCTTCAAAATTATTTAGATTGAGATTGATTGTTATGCAATTAGTGTGCAGGACGGATTCAGTTTTGCCAATAGGTAGGTATGAATGAATGATGTAGCAGTAAGTAAGGACAATAGATGAAAAGCGAGAAAAATGTTCACAGAGTTCAATCCTTATAGAATAAAGATCTTCTAAAGATCCTTTATGTACGCGATACGAACTTCGAGAAAAGTATGATTTTTGCAAAAGCGCCATTAGGGCGTTATCTACAAAATAGAAGTATAAATAAATATGAGCTCGTGTTTCAGCTACCTTCACCCATCCCATTTGAGGTATGAATCCTCAACGCTCTGATTTGCATCTCAAAGATGAAATCTGTCGCAAAGTGGAGTGATATTCTTATAGAAAGCAGAATATTCCCCCATTCGAAAAAATCGATAGATTCCTGAGAAATATTTCATAGCTGTTGTCATAGAATAATGATATCGCTTGCAGGGATTGCAATGCGAAAATATTGTGGAAACATTACGTTTGGAACGAGGAGTTTTAATGTGAATGCGATCAATACTACTTAGTTTCTTGTTTACAGTGAATCACTAAATAAAAATAATGCCCATCTACCAGGTAGGCTACGTCACGTTTGTAGGTAAACATTATGTGATCCATTATTATTATATATATATATATATATATAAATATATATATATATATATTTTTAAACGTTGCCCCACAGTTGGAATTCCTCCTGTATCGTGGGTGCGTTTACAAACATTTAAACTCACATACACAAACAACCAGACCCGGAACAACTACCTGTAGGCATTACAAATATTTGTTCCGTGCAGGAATCGAACCCGTGACACGCAGCGCAGCAGTCGATCGCTCAGCCACTGCGCCAACCATGTCATCAAAATCAATCAATCTGCCTAGCCTTTTCCAACTATGTTGAGGTCGGCTTCCAGTCTGCAGCTATATAATTAGCCTATAAAGTTCTCTCTTCGAGAAGGAGTGAGCTGTAATCTACCACGCGGGTCCATGGTTGCGGGTTGATAGATCATCACATGTCTTCGAATTTTTGGTTCTAGGACATACTGGTTTCCTCACGATGTTTTCCTTCACCGTTTTGAAAGGAGGAGGAGGTACATGGAGCGACTGCCTATCTGGCCTCTGCAATCCAGTTACATGGTAACACGATACCCCTTGGTAAGAGTGACTGTCAGACTTTTGGGCTTTTGACTAATTATAACTAACACTGTTGAAGATCTACAAATGACAGCCCGGACCAATGGTTTAACGTGTTTTCCGAAGCACTGAAGAGTCTTGATATGTAATGGATGGTCATCCATCCACGAACAGACCGCGGCAAGCGTAGTTTAACCTTCGATGGACCCGTGCGGCTGTTATTATTTAGCCACGGATAAGTGATGCTGGTAAATATTTTCTATGAACTTAGTCTGAAAAAAACAAATCTATTCTATATCTAAAAATGAACAGCTCCAATTGAATGACCTAAACCATTATAATACTTTAATAGGCGCAAATTCAACAAGAAATTACGTTTCCAAGATCAAAGTAGTCGTATCTATTCACGACTAAAATATTTACAATATTTCAGTTTGAATGCCTCCCCTAGGGGTTGGAGTGGCTGATTTACATGACAAAGTCCCTAAGTAACCCCCGAAGGATTTCGGCGATGCGTCTCCACTTTGCCTACAGCAAAATTCATTGGACTACTACCAACGCGGTGCGAGACCCGAATATCAAACGAGCATTCGCTTACGCACATACGTTACACGATGATTTAATTAACGAATCTAGGTCGTACTATACATATAAATAAAGACATTGTAAAACTTTGAAGTTACAGTGTAGTTGTTGCACTCCAAAAATATTTTCGTAGACAATAGAAGCACGATATGTCTGCTCAAATCAGCTTTGTGCTCGCGACGTGAACTGTACATAAAATCTCTTTTGAATCAAAATATCAAAGACGGGCCAAAGAGCAAATTGGACAAATTTTCCGGCTTTTAAGGAATCTCTGCTACAGAGTGCCACTAACGGAGGAAAGTGGGGAAAAATGTTTTCTTTCACAGTCCGATGAGTTGGCGTCGTAAACATTTTTTGACACGACATGTTCGAGTGTGTGATTTTCAGGGCATTTTTGTGGGATGTGTCGTGTTGAACACGCTGGCGTGACGTGTCGGGCAGGTTAGACGCGACACGGGTACTAAATTTAGATGGAAGTTGTGTCATTTTGCTGTGACATATTCGTGTAGGTACTACGTCTGGACTCGATCGAAATTGGCAGTTGTTTTGATGTCAGTTTTTGATCGAGTGGAATGTTGAGTGGATTTGTCAATGAAACGTGTCTGTTCTTTATCGACACTGGCACATGTCTGCAATGTTCATACAAAGACATGGTGCCACTGAGTCGAGCTTAGTAACCATAGGTAGAAGACCTGCGTTCGTCACGGATTTATTGTCCCTTTATAGGGTTCCGTACCTAAAGGGTGCCAACGGAACCCTACCCCCTACTAAGCCTCCACTTTCTGTCTGTCTGTCAGGGAGCTGTATCTCATGAACCGTAATAGGTAGATAGTTTTTTTTGGGCCCACTGTCTTGTAACGTCTCATAGTAGTATTATACTTAAAAAAACGTCACCAATTTATCATTTGAAATGGTCAATTTTTTCTATAAAATCTAATCGGAATCACGAAAGCGTAATAAAAAGAAAATGCTTTTATAAAGCACTCAATTGATTCAATTCCAGATGAATTACTATCTACTTCTAAGTCGCTTGACGTCGTAATAGATAAATACTTATAGTAATAAAAATGCTTTGTTACACATGTAACTTTTTATTTCATGAAACGTTCAAAACACCCTATATCAGTGCTATTTATTACTGAGCAGTGCACTATTCTACTACATTATAATACAGACTAGGCTAACCTACTCACTAAACAATAGCATTTTTTGTGATTTTTTAGGTTATGATCGTAGTTCTCAGTATTCCCGTTTGACGAAGTATAATTATTACTACCACTGTAATCTAGAGATCATAAGGAACAATTCAACATGCGGTTCATTACTAGACGCCACACTTTTCGGTGGGCCTATTCGCCGAACAAAAAAATTATCTCCTTTTCATAGACTATGTATTTCCATTGCCGCTATAATAACAAATAATAAAAATAAAATAAAGTTAAAAATACAAGTAGTGTTTTCTTTTTAAATATACTTAGTACGGTGTCCGACTCACACTTGACCGGTTTTTTTTCTAATAACAGCTTTTTTTTAACTTTTGCACATATTCTAGGGGACAGATTTCTCGCCAAATACACATTAAAAACCTACACCACAACGTCTCTTTGTAACAAACGACAAAAAGTGACGGACATTATTTACACAATGAAATAATATCATGCAAACATTATACAGATATCTGTCACTTTAGTTTTACATTACAAAGCCCATAACATACCGCACTATTGTTTCCGACCGCCACTCGGTACATTGCACTCATAATTAACGAAATTACGTAAGCATTTTAATTTATTCCATTTTGCCGCAAATTCTCTGGCGTAAATGCAATATTGCCAGTATTGAACCAAGAATTTTTAATAATACTGGCTGTTATTAAAAAGAAACAATTTTAAAAAGAGGTTTAATTAAAAGTACACAATTTTGGCTGTTCCTTTCTCGTTTTAAGTAAAAGGTGTAAAAAAGTTAAGCTAATTTGATAAAGACAAATGAAATAAGAAGGGGCTAAGTGAAAAGTTTTTGTTTTAAGATTTTGGTAGTGTGAAAAAGGTAAGTGCTGGGTGTTAAACTGTCAAATATTTTTTTATTTTCAAAGAGCAATCTAGAGAGAGGCTTTACCTTTGCGAAATTCGGTATACAAAATTAGATACCTAAATTTGAATCGCGACACATTCGCCAAAAATATAAACAAATATGAGTTTATGGAAAAATAACTTTAATTCCTACACAATAAAGTTCAGTTTACGCTACAACTTCAAACATTTTTATAACTTTTTCAATAGTGCTAGTCAATCTGGAATCAACTTAATTATCATTAAAATAAAGTTGATAAGTATTTGTTTGACTTGAAATAACGTGAATTTGAAACATAAATAAAATTTTAATATAGGTAGGTACTGCCACTATTTTATCGAACACTAAATCTTTACTAGCATCTGCCCGCGATTTCGTCCGAGTGAAATTTCATATTCCACCGCCCCATCCCAACGCATTGAATCGCCTGCCCGCGCAATTACTTCATTTTCGCGTTGTGTTCCTTTTAACTTTTTTTTTGTTTTTGCTCGTCTCCTAAGGGTCCTAGCGCAATGTTAATAGTAGTTTATATTTGGCCTACCAAATGCAAAAATAATTTTTCAAATCCGACTGGTATTTCCAGAGATTAGCGCGTTCAAACATACAAACAATCAAACAAAAATAACCAAGAAACTCTTCAACTTTATTATGAGTATACATTAGAAAAATTTTCCCCTTTTCTACGTAAGAAAGAAATACGTGAATAACAATTTCATCACACTCGTTAAGTATCACTGGAAAACTTTCACTATGCTCTTACTTAGGTTAACTTTACATTAAACTCCGCAATACCACCTACAGTACAATAAAAACCATTCCAACCCCGACGTGTGTTAAAAATTATGCACACCAAAATGACCATTCCAACTGCTTAACCCAACACGAAAGGGCCGTGAATCACACGTGGTAAAATGAAAAGTCCTTTACTATTTTGAAAACGTGGTCGAAAGCTATTCGGTTCTTCCGGTTCAGTGGCCAACGAATGAAAATGCTGGGCTGCCTGTGTTTGCGGCCGCTCTGGCGTCCGTTTTCATTTAGCTGCTAAAGGTAAACGTTTGTTTACCTCTGTTATAAATAGAGTCGTTTAAAGGCGTTTGTGGTCTTTGCGTCATGTGACTGCCATTTGTGGTTGTATTTTGAGAGCTGCCTTCGGAATGAATGGGAAATGTGGTTTGTTAGTTGCAGTTTAATGAATTGTTTTTGTATCCCTACTGTTCCTTTTTGTTTGGGTCTGTTTTGCCCTGTTAATATTATAATAATTTTGTGTGTGCTTGACTCTGTTACTTGCGTACGGATAGCTAGAAGAAAAAAAACAAGACATTCCGGGCAATGATCGATAACTGTCCAATACATGAGAAGAAATATCAGTTGAAATACTCTAAATAAAATCTATGAATGAGTTATTTTATAATATGCAAAATAATATATATAATTTAGAATTAGGTAGAGGAAGTAGTATCAATTAGGTGGTCAGATGTTTTAGCCGGATAGGCAAATGAGGACAGAAAAATTGGCATAAAAAGCCTTCTAGTGGGAGGTCTGTGCCCAACGGCCAGCACATTCCAAATGACAGACAAAGGCGAAGAAATAAAACTGCAAAAACATTTCTTCATTTTGACGACTGTTGTCAGGACATCTTTTTTCTTTTACGCGTTTTTGAGCATTCCGAAAGCATTATTTTTGTGTGTTGCCATTTTTTTTCTATTAGGTATTTCAGCTGTATAATCAAGTCGGCCGATGACATCGTTCTTCTACTGAGTTTAGACATGAGTTCTATTTTTGTCTTGGTATATATCTTGATATATGCATACACTAGGAAGTTATCGCCTAGATTCTCATTAAACTGCGCAACGTAGGTATTATCGGGTGCAATTTCTACATATATAATCATATAATCAGCTTATAATGTTCCCACTGCTGGGACACAGGCCTCCTCTCTTCGAGATGGAGTGGGCTATAATCTACCACGCGGGCCCGGTGCGGGTTGGTTGATGTCACATGTCTTCGAATATTTGGTTCTACGACATGCCGGTTTCCTCACGATGTTTTCCTTCACCGTTTTGAGAGCAGTGGTGATGAAGTTATTAGTAAAGCGCCTGCCTGGGTTCGAACCCACGACCTACAACTTGTAAGTCGCGGCCATTACCACTGGGCTACCACAGCTCTTAATTTCTACACGACAGACAAAAAAGATAGGTATAAAATTATGAATCTAATATGCCAACGATATTCAGGTTATATTATTATTCGTGAAGAACAGTAAGCTCTGTATATATTTATATTTTTTAAATCCCTTTTCATATTTTCCATTGCAGCAGTTGAATTCCTCCTCTAATGAGACGAAAAATGAGAGAAATCTAAAGTGGTTGCCTTGTTACTCATTATGAACCTCTAGAGTCGATAATTCAATATTACAATTCTTTTGATATTGGCTCGAAGCAATCAATTTATGAAAATAGTCACCGTCTCTCGGGAAATAGATTAGCATATTTTTTTCTAAATTGGCGAGGAATATTCAGATTTCCCTCCAATTTTCTCGTGGAGGACACTCTATTGAAATTCACATTGATATTGAATATTGCGATCCGCCGGTTGTTGGTTCGAATGCATATAATATAGAGTTTTATTGTTTGTGCATTGTTTTGAGGCGGGACATACTTTCAGACCCGTTGTGTTGTCCTTTGTTGGAAGTTAATTGACTTTCTGATTAAGTTTCATATTAAGTTTTAGATCTAACGTCAACTTTGTTTTGCAGTTAATTGCTGTTAAGGTGGCTTTTATACAATTACTAGCATCTGTCCGCGACTTTGTCCTCGTGAAATTTCTTGTTCCTCCCGTCCGCACTATTACTACGTTTTCGCGGGTTATTTCTGACTTTCATTCTTTTTGTTCATCTAAGGTTCTTACCGTGATGTTAAATAGCCCTTCTAGCCTTCTAGTCTTCCTCAAGAATTGGGCTATCAAATGGGCATAAAAAGAACAAATCCGACTGGTAGGTCCAGAGAGTACCTGGCACCTTAAAACAAACAAACTCTTCTTATTTATATAGACATATGTTTATTCTTAAGCCATTTGATAAATAATTGTTTTACTAAAGAACATTTTATAGGTGTATTTGCTAGCATGTATATGCTAATAACTGTCACGTAATTAGTAAGCAAACAACTAATTAGAAAGCTAACGACGTGAAGTTGAATCTTGCTCTCGGATGCTCAAAACTGTTCTCAAAGTTTAGTATTGGCATTGGCATTGGCATCTCGGCTAACAACGAGCTTAAATGTTTTGTGTAAAAGCATGTAACCTGTAAGTTTTTACGTGGTTTAGGTCGTGTCGTCATACATCAACATATTTTTTGTTAGGGCAAGTGGCTGTTCGAATATCAGGTTGATTTTTAGAAATCACGGTATTGTACAGCGTTCTGTCAACACCTGTATAACAGTCGTTATCTAAAACTCAATTTTCTGTTACATAATTTTTAGTAGATATGTAAAAACCTGATAAAAATCTCGTACCTGGACATGAGTTGCATTGGAAGTCTTTAAATAGACTTCGGACTCAGGTAGGCCGAAGCAAAGAAAACCTGCTCAGGTAGAGATTCACTGATCACCATATTTACACTCCGCCTTGGAGTGTAAATATGGTGCTGTCCCACAAACTCTGGGGCACTTAATATCGTGTCCAGCATGCGTCTGTGTTGTCTGCACGCTACAGGAGTTGACGGACGCTACTGAAGGTGCCAAGCTTGTAGCCAAATTCTGGGCTGACTGTATGTAGATTGCCATTGACACGGTACGAGGAGGTACATTTCGATGGACCTTTTTAATCCCGTTCATTTGCAGCTAATAACACGTTTCAATCTAACTTAAATCACAATTTATTTCAAAAACACATTACTACATCCTCGAATTAATTAGGTACATTTTTCCATTTCACATATATAAGTATTGGGACGAACACCCTTTTCAATTAAGAGTCCCTAAATAATTAAGGGCCCATTCTACGCTATTGATCGTATTCTGTAGGTATTAGGAGAATTTAGGAGAGTTTTATCGAATCTTATCAAATGCTACTGTGAATGGCTAGACGAGCTCTTCAAGGTACCGTGAGGAATAATCAAACTACGGTTTATCTCGTAATGTTCAATAATTATTCCTTTTTAATATATTACGTATTTTAAATTCTTTGTATGTACTTTCGCTTGACAGCCTAATCTCTTCTTAACTTAAATCCTCATGTTTGTCTCGTATTTTATACCAATCACTTTTAACAAACTCGCGTAGGTTGCATATTAGCACCAAAAAAGGCTATATTCTGTACAGTACCTACCTATATCAAAGTCTGTTGTTAATCTGGCGCTATAACTAAAAATTATATAATGGTTTACATAATCGCAACAGTGGCATTAACAGACATAATGACATCAGTGGTAGCTCAGTGGTAGTCGCCCCGACTTACTTGTCGTAAGTGCTGGGTTTGTACCCAGGCAGGCGCTTTACTTAGAGTAAATAATATCATCACAACTGCTCTCGAAACCAGCTCACGGGTACCCAGTAACTGGGTTGTGGAGGCAGTCGGTTCATAAAAAATAATGTTACCCAGTTGCATCCTGACCTGACCCCGACATAGTTGAGAAAAGGCTAGGTAGATTGATAGTCAGTTATGGTCATCAATGATGACGATGATTATTATACTTAGATGACTTAAAAGTTATCTTCACAAAAAAAATATAATGTGATGATGATGACGGCGATTACCTATCATTCATCTAACTATCTTGTAATTTAGGTAAGAACATAGTCCTATGATGTTAGGTATACCCTAAGTTTACTTTTTTTACGTAATTATGTATTAATCCCGTAGCCACTGAAAAGGCAGCCCGTCAAGAAAATCTTGTAATAGGAAAATCGTAGCTCCAACAAGTCCTGTGTGGGTTGTTGACAAGTTGATTGATAGTAAAAGACTAAAGTTTGCCGATACCGACGTCGGCCGACAGTCCGACGTAGGATAGGCAATTAAATTGTCCAGACTTAGTACAAGTACATGCCAGCACAGTCTATCGCGAACACAAAACGCATTAATCTTTCTACAAAAAATGAGATGTCAAAGGGTCGTGTTTTAAGAACATTTTCAGTAAACAATTATTTTTTATCGGTCGGGACAATCTGTGATGTAAAATGTTGCGAGGTTCGCGATGTTGTTCTGAAAGTGGCAACAGATGGCGCTACTTGTTACGCTCGCAGTTAAAATATTGTTATCTTGGAACATGATCAACTTTTTCTACATGACTGTGTGAAATATGTAATATGAAACTGGTGAATAAAGATTGGTTTTTGAGGTCTTGGTGCTGAAAATTACTAGATTCTATCAGATATGTGATGAATTGAACAAGCTGATAACGTTATATGAAAAAATCAAATTCTTTCGGACAGGGTCAGATAAGACATCAGATGGTCAGGTCATAATCACACCGAGCCCTTTTCATTGCCCTTAAGTGATTGCATGTCCCCAAGTTTCCAATGAATGCTAAGATTTTCCGAGACGTGACTGACCACACGGGTTGATCAAAGGTTAAGCTACGATTGCCGCGCTTGGTTCGTGGATGGGTAATCATCCATTACATATCGAGACCCCTCCGTGCCTCGGAAAGCATGTTTAGCCGTTAGTACCGGCTGCCATTCGTAGATCTTTGACAGTCGTTACGGGAAAACAGAAGCCCAAAAGGCTGACGACCCAGTCTTACCAAGGGGTATCGTGTAACCCATTAACTGGGTTGTGGAGGTAAGATAGGCAGTTGCTCCATGTAATATACTGGTGTTGAAAGAAAGAAAGAAAAAGTATTTATTGCGACTCGTACAGGAAGATCATAAACTAAACTAAATAAAACAATTTTAACTAAATTATATAAAAAAAGTAACAAAAACGAAAATGAAACAGAAAGTCTTATAAGAAGCCTAAAGGCTCTTATCTTAGCATGATGCTGCGACATTTAAAAAATAAATGTCTCATGATACCCACTGTGATCTCACGGGCAGTTACAGAACTTAGTATTCAGTTGCATCCGGTTAGACTGGTAGCCGACCTCAACATACATAGTTGGGAAAGGGCTAGGTAGATTAAATAATTGCTAAGATTGTCCGAGAGAAATACCAGGACAGCATACGATTGCAGAAGCTACCATGATATAATTAATTGACTATACAGGGTGTCCCGAAACTTAACGATAACCTGGTACCGGGCGAGAGGCTAAGGAATACCAATTATGAAAAAAAAAGAAAAAAAAAACCATGTCACTTAGTCAAGCGATAATAGCCATTTTTAAGTATTTTGATCACAATATTTTATAATTTTACAGTGATTTTTTTAATAATGTATTCTCAAATAACCGTGGTATTATTAATCGCAACCACAAACCAAAGTAATAAACATTGTTAACAAAGTAAAATAAATTAAGTTTTGACGAGTTATGGTTCACAAAATTATTGTCAGTTAACTTTGGCACTCCATGCTGGAAAAAAAAATGTTTTTTTCTTATTTTTTTCATAACTGGTATACCTTGGCCTCTCGCCCGGTACCAGGTTATCGTTGAGTTTCGGCACACTCTGTAGATACACAGTACAGTCAACAATCTAACATTGATTCGTTAATGTGATAATATGCACTAAGTCAATTCATTAATATGCTAATAATTAAGAGCTAAGCCGTGTCTTAGCATATGATTGACTTGATTTATATTCCTCTTGTGTATGTTGCAGGTAGGTTTAGTGTCAATATGGCTTTAATATAATTAACCTACATGTCTATATCATTGCAATAAATCACTGCTAGACTTTGGTTTCACAATTACAATCACCATGATTTGCAGGATTTGTGATTCGACTATATTATATTTAACAGAATGGAAGTAGTCTGACGTCACCGCTATACTTTAAACGTCAGTCTGGCGCCCTCTGAGCAATGAGCCCACAACCACCTTTCTGAGTCCCCAAAGTTACTATTACTAGCCACTACCCAATAAATCTGCCTCGCCTTTTTCCAACTATTTAACGCTTTAACGTGCTTTCCGAAGCACAGAGGGGTCGCAATATGGTCATCCATCCACAATTTGACCGCGGCAAGCGTAGCGTACCTGCGATCGACCCGTGCAGCTGTAAAACCCCGCTAAACTTATCGCCCGTACAGTGAAAAAAGTAAAAAGCATAAAACTTTGTCGTTTCCGAAAATAGTGATTCTACAATATGTCATCGATTTCTGATATTAAATGATTTAACCCCGTTTGTTCTGACAATATAACTGCGACATATATTATAGCTAGTAATCCACTTAGTTAACCCGTGTTAGCCGATGTGTGTACCCACAAGTTATACAATTTAGTGGTTAATAAAATTGTAGTTGATCCAATTATTTGGTACCGACGGGCGTCGGAACAACATCGGGTCGACGTATAGAATATTAAAGACTATGTTTAGATTTACATAGGCACCTTGTGTTTGTTGAAGATAAACTTGGTTGGGATTTCAGGGTAATTGTTTTCGTAAGTATATGTGTTGTTAGGTGTATGTAGCTCTAACTCTTCGAGTAGGTATGATTCTATTTATAAACCCTCTTCTTGATTTCAGCTTCATTTTCAGAGATTCTCTAAACCGTCGCTGTTCAGTCGCTATAGGCATAAAATTTTCACTATGTCTGATAAGTTAGGTTTTAACCTTAATTGCCTAATGATTGCCTTATTGAAGTAAAATTACAAAAATACTAAAAACATAAATATTTTTAGACGCAAAGCAGTGGTGGTGGTGGTGGCAGGGGCAGTGGTGGTGGTGGTAGGAGCAGTGGTGGTGGTGGCAGGAGCAGTGGTGGTGGTGGCAGGAGCAGTGGTGGTGGTGGCAGGAGCAGTGGTGGTGGTGGCAGGAGCAGTGGTGGTGGCAGGAGTAGTGGTGGTGGTGGCAGGAGCAGTGGTGGTGGTGGCAGGAGCAGTGGTGGTGGTGGCAGGAGCAGTGGTGGTGGCAAGAGTAGTGGTGATGGTGGCAGGAGCAGTGGTGGTGGTGGCAGGAGCAGTGGTGGTGGTGGCAGGAGCAGTGGTGGTGGTGGTAGGAGCAGTGGTGGTAGTGGCAGGAGCAGTGGTGGCCCAGTTGTATGTTTTGAGAGCAGTGGTGATGAAATAAATTACACAACCGAAAGAGCCTGCTTGGGTCCGAACCCACGAGCTACAAGTCGTAAGTCGCGGCCGGTCCCACTGGGCTACCACTGCTCACCTTCATAACAATAATATCAGTATTTCCTCTAACAACCGATCATTTAATAAATAAGGAAGAACCAAAGCCGTCGAATATTTAAATCAAGTTTATTTGAAAGCAAGCAATAATACTTGTTACGTGAAATACCTACATTCCGTTTAGGTGATTAAGGAAATCTTCAAAGATCTTAATTTCGGGGTAAAACTCCTTTTTATTGTATTTCTTAATATCGAAAGGAATATTTTTGTAAGCACGTTGCTTTTGTACCATCTCCTTCTAATTTAATTAGGATGTTAATTATTTCAAGTTGCGTTCATTAAGCTGAGGAGGCCCCTTGGCTTAATAATAACAGCCGCACAGGTCGATCGATCAGGTTAAGCTACACTTGGATGGTCTGTGGATGGGTGACCTTCTTTACATACCGAGACCCCTCCGTGCCTCAGAAAGCACTTTAAACCGTTGGTCCCGGCTGTCATTCGTGGATTTTTGACAGTTGTTACGGGTAGTCAGAAGCCCGAATAACAACCAGTCTTACCAAGGGGTATCGTATTACCCAGTAACTGGGTTGTGGAGGTCAGATAGGCAGTCGCTCCATGTAAAATACTGGTATTCAGTTGCATCCGCTTAGACTGGAAGCCGGAAAAGGCCAGGCAGATGATATTCATTAAGCTGAGCTCTATTTGGGTAGGATTAAATGAGTGTGAATCAATTAATTATAGTAGACTGAAATGGTCGTGACTCCTTTAATTAACGTGTACCTCACCTTTACCTCTATCTCATTTAAAGGTTAATATTAAACGTGGAATTAATTATTGCTATATTTATCAGAAAGGTAAGTTCATAGTTAACAAGCTCGACTTAAATTAGCAAAGAATTAAATAATAATGGTTAAATAAATTCATGCAGAATCATAATCCTATCTTACTAATGTCATAAACGCGAAAGTTTGTGATGTTTATTACTCTGTCACGTAAGAACTACTGAACGGATTTTGATGAAACTTTACAGTAATATAGCTTATACATCAGAATATACGATACTACTAGCTGCGCCCCGCGGTTTTACCCGCATAAGTTTCGATCCCGTGAGAATATCGGGATAAAAAGTATCCTATGTGTTAATCCTGGTTATAAACTATCTGTGTGCCCAATTTCATCCCAATCCGTTCAGTAGTTAGTTCAGTTGCGGGAAAGAGTAACAAACATCCATCCATTAATCCATACATGCTTTCGCGTTTATAATATTAGTAGGATTTATCCCGATATTACCACGGGATCGACACTTATGCGAGTGAAACCGCGGGGAGCTGCTAGTCAGCCTATAATGTTCCCACAGCTGGGACCGTAATCCACCACGCGAGCACAGTGTGGATTGGTAGTTGTCACATGTCTTCGTTTTTTTTTTGGGTCTAGGACATGCCTGTTTCGTCACGATGTTTTTCTTCACCGTTTTGAGAGCATGCCTCGGCTTTTGAGTTGTATGTCACAGGTTCGAACCCAGACAGGCGCTTTACTTTGTGTAAATTCATGAGTTTCTATAAGTATTTTTTCGGAATCACACAATTTTCTGGTATTACATCATTGTGATAACATAAAATAGTGTTACTCCAAGGAAGTGCCTACATCTCGTTACAGAAAATATTGGAAAATCCCCTATAAAAATAAAGTTATCAATCAATGTATTACACAAATCTTTCAAACTTACCGCAAAAAAAAACTCTTTTAAAATAGAATCTCAGCACAGAGAGGGTTAAGAGAACCGAGTTTACTTAGGTTTATTTGTACCCTTTCGTTCAGGCATTGTCAACTGAAGGAAATTGAATGACCCTTGTAACTATTGTGATAAACTTCCTTTGTAACTAGTTTCAACGTATGGATTTATATGCATAGTTAAGTAGTTCGGTATTCCTAGGGGCTATGCGGAAAGTTCGTTACGACGTGGGTCGTGGGCATGTCTTGAGGATATTTCAGATGATTTTACGTTGTTATTGACGCATCAGTTTTTAGGTATAGCTATGTAAGAGGGTTTTCGAAACTTAAGGATAAAAATCATAATGAAATTAATCATAAGGTTTATTTCAGAGAACACCAAAAACGAATATTAAGAATTAGGAAAAATGCGTGGTTTGCCGACAATTGAACCGGTTGCTAAATAATTAAGAATTGAATTTAAATAACTAGGTAGGTTTCATTCATTCATTTCAGCCGAAAGACGTCCACTGTTGGAATATAGGCCTCCCCCAAGCACCACAACTTCGTCTGCTTGTTCCAGCTAATCTCCGAAACGGCTAGACCGATTTTAATGAAACTTTCACTGACAGACAGCTAAAATAATTTGTGGAACATATATATATATATATATATATTATTGTTTTCCGACATCCAAACGAACGAAGTCACAGGCACAGCTAGTGTTAAAATATTTTTTTTTATTATTACCCACTCATAAGTATGAAAACAGCTGTCCCAATTCCAACGCCATCAAAGATAGTTATAAATTACAATCAACAGATTATGTATACAAGGCTCAAATTAATTCCGGGTTGCTTGGTTTGTAACAACAGTTCGGCGACACCTGTTCCCGTCTGTATTATGTAACAACTTACATAAGCTTTGGCTTTTAACTCAAAGGCGTAACTTTGGCAGCCATATTGAAGCAACAGGTATATCATGTACTTACATTATTCTATTAGACTGGATAGGTACGCATTAAGTGATAAAATTAGGGTACATTTCGGGAAAGGACGACGGATGGAGAACTTTGGCTTTGTGAGTTTACTTTGGTTTATGCTGCGATATAGATATTTGATAAGTTTTGTCGATTTTGGGCCCGTTCTGTGCCCAATAACATTCCAAGAACAAGGACTAACTAGCCTGTATTATCCCACTGCAGGGCAAAGGCCGTCCTCCCGTTCTCCATTTTCCACACAATTCTGTCTCTATTATTCTTCGTTTTTAACCCCCGACGCAAAAACGACGGGGTGTTATAAGTTTGACGTGTCTTTGTGTGTGTGTGTGTGTGTATGTGTGTATCTCTGTCTGTGGCATTGTAGCTCCCGAACGGATAAACCGATTTTAATTTTGTTTATTTTGTTTAAAAGGTGAGTTTGTCGGGAGTGTTCTTAGCTATGTTTGATGAAAATCGGTCCAAGATGGCCGCCGTCACAAAATGGCGGATTACATATTTTTTCACAACTCCCTCAATATGGGTATCAAATGAAAGGGCTTGACTAGTAGAATACTATACACTATGATAAATTTCAAATCCAAGATGACCGCTACCACAAAATGGCGAATTACATTTTTTTTTCACAACGCCCTCTATATGGGTATCAAATGAAAGGGCTTGACTAGTAGAATACTATACACTATGACAAATTTCAAATCCAAGATGGCCACTACCCCAAAATGGCGAATTACAAAAAACCTGATTAAATACCAAATTACCTGAATCTTAAAACGCAAGAAAATAAAAGAAATGAAATAACAAGGAGTCCCTACAAAAAGCATGAAATAAAAAATTAAATAAAAAAATTGAAAAACCCCCGATAACGTGAAACCCTATAAAAAGAAAAAGATAACCTTGAAATTATGACCCTACGTAAGTACGTATGAAATTTTTTGATTAAATATTGTCTTGTCGGGGGACCGCTACTATTTTAAACTTTAACAGAACGTTTGGCTAATAATGAGAGCGGTCCCCCGACGGGACAACATTTAATCAAAAAATTTCATACGTACTTACGTAGGGTCATAATTTCAAGGTTATTTTTTCTTTTTATAGGGTTTCACGTTGTCGGGGGTTTTTTAAATTTTTTATTTAATTTTTCTAGAAACAAAATAAGCAGCGGTGGTCCACTGGTAACGCCGTCGATTTACGAGTTGTATTGGTCGTGGGTTGGAACCCAGACAGGCGCTTTACTTTGTGTAAATCATTTCATCGCCACTGCTCTCAAAACGGCGAAGGAAAGTATCGCGAGGATATCGGCATGTCTTAGAACCAATAAATCGAAGACATGTGACATCTACCATCCCGCACTGGACACGAGTACTAGATTACAGCCCACTTCCGCTGGAAGACAGCAGGCCTACGAACCAGCTGTGGGGACATTAATGGCTGAATGTGCTAAACAAAATAAGGAGCTTTAATATCAACTGCTGAAAATATCCTTCCTATGACCACAAAAAAGGACAAAATCGAAATTGGAGTAAAAAACACGCATGGCGAGTCAAACGGATAGCAGAAAAAAATGTAACAGAATTGGAAATCCTAAACAAAAGGGGTATAGATCCGCATTAAGCCTCCACTTTGAAGGCTAGCTTTTAAACAAAGCCCTTAATAACGTACTTATTCAGGCAAAATAAGGTCGACTGAAACGATCTCCAAGAATTTAGCTCATAAACATATTATTTTATATGAATGCGGAATAACGGCTGAAAGCCTTCAAAACGTAATAGGTGCGCAGTGCTTTTATATAACCCATTTTTCCTTTGTGCGCGGGCGGTCGCACTTCAACTTGTAAATTAAGTAATAAGTGGTCTTCAGTGGCTAAGTAAAGGAACACATACGGTAGTGTTTTCTTGATGGGGTCTAACGATGCGTGCCGAATCTCTCGGATTGGGTCCGGTGATGTTCATTTGGTTTTCATTGCTTAGATTTATTTTACAAAGGAGGTGTGTTGAGTTTATTTTATCACCTTTATTTGTTTGCCAATGTGACCAAGAGCGACGTTTTAGACAAAAGCGCACGGAAGCTCATACTATTCTAGTAGATCTATTTTATCATCATTTCAATATTTTAATGCCTTCCATACCTGTTAACACTGTAAATTGAAAACATTGTAAAAACACATTATTTTTAAAAGAGTAACCGAAGAGTTTCTTTCCAGTTCTTCTCCATAGGAAACGATGAATTGGAACCGTGCACATAGCTTCCGACGTTTCATAAGTGCCCATGTAAGTTTATGTGAAATAAAATACTTTGATTTTGATTTTTGATATTCCTTAACGCGTTTTGGAAAATTTTGTTTCTAAAATCTTTCTACAGATTTTTCTCGCCTTCTGAAAACGAAAGCCAGCTTAGTTGGTAGTGGCTTGGTCTCAGAGAGTGCTGGAATGTTTCAAAATATAATAATTATTTAACAGGCTTTGCATTCCATAAGTAACCTGACTAACTAAGCATGAATATGCAGACCTGTCGGCAGACGTGAGACATACCTACAAAATGAATCCATCTAGTATTCATGTACGGTTTCAAAAGGGACTCCTATACCTCCTTACTCCTCCTACAAAACCAGTTCAGATGGAGATTCATAAACGACTCCACCTTGGAGCGTAAATGTGGTGCTGTTCCGCAAACGATACGACACTTAATATTATGTCCTGCGTGTTCGGTCAGCTGCACGTTACAGGAACTGATGGACGCTAGTAATGGCGACAAACACGTAGCCTAATTCTGGGCCGATTCCATTTAGATTGCCATCGACACGCTAAGAAGAAAGGACTCCTGTACAAAGTTCTAAGTCCAAATTGACCAATATTTAGGTAATACAGAACTCGGGTCTTTAATTTAGATACAAAATGTTTGTTGTGTTACGGCTTAGGCCAGGCTCAGACAGTAACGCATTTAAGGCTTTAGGTACACAGTATACATTTGTTATTTCAGTGTACGTGTTACTGTCCTCTATTGACACTATATATTTACAGTGTCCTATTTTCGGCAGACACTATTTCGTAGAACACCTAATATTTATCTGGTAATGCCTTGTCAAATAAAATCGGTAAATATTTTTTACTAGCAGCGCACCGCGGTTTCACCCGCGTAAGTGTCGATCCCGTGGGAATATCGGGATAAAAAGTATCTTTTGTGTTATTCTGATGTATAAGCTATATTACTGTAAAGTTTCATCAAAATCCGTTTAGTAGTTTTTGCGTGAAAGAGTAACAAACATCCATCCATCCATCCATCCTCACAAAGTTTCGCGTTCATAATATTAGTAGAATAGGAATTAGGATGAAATATTTTTTAGTACCTAATAAGGTTTGTGCCCGCCACGTCGATCGCACGGAAGTCGTAAGACTCCGCAATTTACTAAAATAACAGCCACATTTTTATTAAACTTTCCTATATTTTCCGTTTGTCGTTTTGATCTCAGCAGTCAAAATATAAAGAGAGTCAGGACTGATGACGCGGAAGCAAGCGTTATACAGTTGTCCGTATGAGAAGCAGCTCGTCCTGAGGTCGACGCCCGCAGCCTTCAGTAGTTATTTCCCATTGCTTGTTATTAAGAATTTCTCTGGTGCACAATAACAAAATGATCAGTCTCACACACGTACCTACTGCCAACAAAATTCATTGTTATCCTTCGTTTGATATCCAGTGAAAAAACATCACCTGAACATTTTTCCCGGAGCTAAAAGTCAGTCTTTGAAAGCAGATATTTCCCCACCCAATACAGAAGATCTTCAAATTGGCTTTTTAATAAAGACATCGTCTCCAAAACCATCCTATTTTTAAATAAGGATCGTAAGTTACTCTTAAAGTTTGCATAAGCGTAATTATTCTTGACTTTCTTCCTACGCGTTTTAACAAAAGGTCGAAAATATTTGGCCATTTTAAGGCCGAATAAAAGTGTCATCTAATATAATCAAAGAGCTTATAAAGACGTTAGCGAGCCACTGAAAGCAATTTTCATAGTAATTACCTGCGGAAGCAATTGTAGTATATTTTCTCAAATGCTTTGTTAAAACGTTGAAAAAAGGTAGTTTGAAAAATGTTCGATGGGTTTTATGATTATGTTAGTTAGTACGTTAATATGTTAATTTTAGTAATTGTTGTTAGAGTAGCGTGGGTAATTAGAAGCTTGTTATGTTTTCAGGCGTGTTTGACTTTCAGCTGTTTCTTTAACTTACAGTACCTAGTTAGGTTAGAAAACCAAACCTATGTTATTTCAAACAAAAATTAAATATACGACCTGTAAACATAATTTGTTTTTTCATAGAAATGTTTTTTACTAACTTCTGTCAGTTGTTCTATACCTAATTATTGGTCATGCATTGAAATATGTATATGAAAGATTTTTAATTTGTAATTAGCCGTTATGTCCCACAGCTGGGCAAATGCTCTCTTTCCAGCTCTTTCTGTCCAGAGCTGCCAAGGACCAATCTTTATTAAAGATCCCGCTATCTCCGTCTAGGCCTGCCGCGATGTCATTTGCCATTAAGCGCGACCCACTGGGTCGTAAGTTTGGCCCAGTGATCGTCTGACATGCGGCAGATGTGTCCAGCCCAATTTCATTTATGCGTAACAGCTCTCCGAGTGACATCAGTAATTTTAGTGATGGAATGGAGTGTTGTATTCTTAACCCGGTCCACAAATCCCACTCCAACTCCTTGGCGTTATTATTTTCATTACTTTTTTCGCTTGAAAATTCGTTGCCATGCAAATAGGAATTTCTTTTAGTTTCATTTAACATTAGTTAGTCGTAGTTTCATTTAGCATTCAGGACACAGGTTCAAACAAAGGATTTGTTGAAGTCCGAAATCCTTTTGACGCATTTCTCGAGAACCTAATTAAATTTATCACTACATCTGTTATTTGGAATCTTAGCTCTACGAACAATGGAGAAAAGGAAGCTTTTCTCACGCGGGTGTTAGGTTAGGTTATGTTCAAACTACACATAGAACTTGTATTAGTCTTTTTTTAGCAACATTCTTTGCTAGAGTTTTTCTATATTTGCTGTTCCAAAGTGAACTTATGTTCTTTTATGGATTTTATGTATAATATCTGACTAGCCTTTTTCCAACCATGCTGGGGTCGGCTTCCAGTCCAACCTGATGCAGCTGGATACCAGTATTTTACATGGAGCGACTGCCTATTTGATCTCCACAACCCAGTTACTGGGTAACACGACACCCTTTGGCAAGGCTGGTGGTCAAACTTTCGGGCTTCTGACTATCCATAATGACTGTCAAGGATCTACGAATGACAGCCGGGACCAACTGCTTAACGTGCGTTTCGAAGCACGGAGTGGTCTCGGTAAGCGTTGCTTCACCCTGAAGATCGACCCGTGCGGCTGTTATTATTTAGCCTTTTAGGGATTTTGTATACTGTTTGTTACCTAATTTATATTCTTTATTTATTTACGTAATTAAGTAACTGTCAAAGATCCACATTTGCGACCACCAGATAGACTCCACCAAGCTATTATACTGTTTGACAGTTTGACTACTAGTGGCGATTGTGGGTGGTCCATTTATGAATACCCACAGTTGTAAAACAAGTTTCCTTACTGGAAAATTGTTTTGTCTGTATTCTTATAATATCACGCCTGTTTTACCCCAAGGGTTGGGCAGAGAACTGTATGTGCACCCACATTTCACTAGTTATGTTTAAGTTCCAGGTAATAGGGGGCGAGCTTATTGTCATTAACCGGACACAAATCCAGATTTCGGGTTGTTACTGAGAAATCCCAGATGGAAAACCAACTGTGCCTGACCTGGAAATTGAAACCAGGACCTCATGTTCAGCAGTTGCGCTTGTGACCACTAGACCAACGAGGCAGTTTGTATGTATTTTCATTTACCGGAAAAGAGTACCTAAGGTTTATTTATAACTAGCTGCGCCCCGCGGTTTCACCTGCATAAGTTTCGATCCCGTGGGAATATCGAGATAAAAAGTATCTTATATGTTAATCCTGGTTATAAGCCATATGTGTGCTAAATTTCATCCAAATCCGTTCGTTCCGTCCGTAGTTTTTGCGTGAAACAGTAACAAACATCCATCCATCCATCTCTCCATCCATACAAACTTTCACGTTTATAATATTAGTAGGAAGTAGGATGATTCTACCCATGTTACTAGCTATAAAAAGAGAAGATACGAGTATTTCACCCTTTTCGTCGGTTCAAAAATGTTTTACAGGAATATACTTATTAGGTTCGGTAAAATACTTGGAATTAATCGAGTACTATATTAATTGATACAATACAATATCACCCTCTGTACGTATACGGATAAAATTATTTACTGTAACAAAATGTGATTAAAAAGCGCTTAAAAATACGACTCCATTTGCTTCCTAGATAAAAATTCTAGAGATTTTCCACTGTCAAAAGTTAAAGGCAACTTTGAAGTTGAGCCATTCATCTCTACGACATTTTAAGTGCTTACTTAAGTGGCCCAGCTAGATGGTGAAACCGTGTTTAATTTTCGTTGGTGTCAAGATATAAAAATTTGGTATCATTTTGTGTACATATATGTGGGCATGTGACCAGGTTGATGAAAAGCTTTGTCAGATGTCCGTCACATAAAATATTCGATTCCGGCAACGGTGAACTTTTTATACATAATGAGCCTATACTGCTCTCGTCCATCTACCACACGGGCCCAGAGCGGGCTTGTCACATGTCTTCGATTTTTTGGTTCTAGGACATGCCGGTTTCCACACGATGTTTTCCTTCACCGTTTTGAGAACAATGGTAATGAAATTATTTACACAAAGTAAAGCGCCTGCCTGAGTTCCAACCCACGACCTACAATTCGTATGTGGGGCCCGTTGCCACTGGGCAACCAGTGCTCTTAACTTGTTGAACTTTTTGTTAAAGCCTAAATACTTCCAAATATTCTATGGGATTTTTATTAAAGAGTTCGAATACCTTTGAAGTTTTTGGTACAATAACCAAAAACTTCGGAGGTATTCGAAGTCCTTATATAGATATCGTTTGAATATCTACACGAATTGTCATTTTCCAATATCCCTGAATACCCTTTACCGTAGGCCTTATCACCGTTTCAATGAGCTATTTATTCAAAATACGACCCTCAAACTCAGGTAACCGTACAATTGAAAATATAAAATTCTAATAAAGACGTCTTTATTACATTTTTATTCTTTTGATTCATAAATAAGCTTAGGTTTTACTGAGCGAGCTAGTTACGTAAGTCAAGGAATGCTTCATTATAGTGAAACACGAAGAGTTCAGGACTTAAAGATGACAGGGGAACTTATGATCTTTACCTGTCCCCTGTCGGATAATGTTTGGCAAGCATGTACTAACATCGTCTTTTGGCAAATAGCCGAGTTAATTAAGCCGCTAGCCTAAATCCATACATCACTTAGTAGGCAAGTTTAATTTCTAACGTGTTCTTTGTTCGAGAATCAGGCTTGTAAACTCAGTTAGCGATAAGGCATTGTTTATAATTGGTGAGCTTTATTCCGCCATATCTGATTGGGTGCGGCCAACTGCTTCATTTATGAATTTAAGAGGGTCACAACAAGTCTTGAGGGTGGGTGGGTGTCCTTTCGAGGAAGGGTGTCCTTTCGAGTACTCACGCACCAGCGATCAGCTCGGGGTGACTCGGGACAACAGTCATTAATACCTTGGAGTAATTTGGCCTCATTTATTCAACACCAAGTAAAATTCTGTCGTGTACGCTAAGATTTACGATGAAGTCATTACGTTTTATGGGCCATAATTGATAGAGATAACATCTCAGGGCTACTGAAATTGCAAAGTGCTGTTTCAAGCACGTTGAACTCAAAGACGCGCATTAGTGTAAAGAAAAATAGCCCGTATTACCATAAACGACTGGCGTCGTGGTTATTAATTACAAAATTTTATAGGCAAGCGACACGCGAAAGTTCTTTTATGTTTAACACAAATATTTTTTTTGGGGCGTTATTATGGAGCTCGGTGATTTGGTTCCATAATAGCGATCCCGTTACGTAATTAAGTCTTTAAAATTGTTCGTTTTTGTACATGTTGTCCAAAAACATTAGGTACAACACCCACCTAGTTATTTAAGCTCAATTTGAGCTACCATTTCGCTACCCATACGGAATGCCGCAGAATAGTAGACTGATCCTATAATAGTAGCTACATATTATTTGATGATGTACAGCCGGTGTCTTGTCAATGTACACGTAATTATATTCTTGATCCTTTCAATTTTCCCTTGATCCTGCAGCTAAGACGGGCAAGTCCGTGGATACACACGGAACTTGAGCAAAGTATCAAACGCAATAATCTCTACTTATTTACATAAAACATTATGGGGAATCACGCGATCTTTTTTGAAGTTAGGCGATTTTACTTTTCGGGTTTTAAGAGTATGCTTTATGTATGTATTTGTTGTATATGTAAGGGCTGATTTTTCAATCGACAATAAATTTTTATTCTTGGAATAAAATTGACGTCTGACAGATTTTGTATGAAAGAACTGTCAAAATTTCAATATTATTCCTCGGATAAAATTATCTGGCGTTGGGAAAAATCAGCCCTAAAGGGATACAACACAGACTACCTGCAATATTGTCTCTCTTTCTCTGTTTAAATTCATCCAAAATTTGTCTTTAAAAAACCACGTTTAGCGATAAGGCCCGCCCATTGTGTCACCCTATAATTTCTACATTTATAAGAGTATTCTATTCTATTCTTCTTATAATTCGAACTTTTACAGCTTTTCAGCAGGTTCTGAATTCTATGCAGTTCATCATTTGCATTGTTCGTCTAAGCTGGGCGGACAAAGCTGTGAAACTAAGTGACCTCATTATGAACCGACGTAGAAGGTGGAACTGGCAGGAGTAGTACGTACCAATGAACGACATCAAAATCAGATAGCATTTGAAATATATTATGTTGAGATTGGAGACCCCTATCAAGTAAAACAAAATTACAAAGACACTAGTAAAAAGTTCATGGGAGTAGGACTTCCGGAATAAGGTGACTTTACTATGGGCAAAACTTCTCATCATCATCTCCCTACTTTTTTTTTTGTGGGTGGGAAATCATCAAATGACCTCTCCCGCTCCGGGCTGAGCGGAAGGGCGTGTCAGACTTTTATTGACTAAAACCCACCCCGTGTTCCTTCAGTAGCCTGTGCCAGGGGCCACGATATCTCTTTGGAACAACCCGTGGCCCTGGCAGATCATCTCCCTACCCTTGTCCCATATTACCTGGAATCGGCGAAACGCATTTTCTTTTTTCATTTTCCCCTGTCAGTGTCAACCGTCACGCTATTGTTTCATTCGAATGCGAACTACGCATCACACTGACGTCACACAAAATCCTGCATCGCGCAAGCAGAGTTTACCACGCGACAACGTCCCGACATCAATCGTCGGGCAGTAACCCAATTGACACGACCCCCGTCTGGACGGAGGACCCTCCCTTTTTTATGGAGAGTGAACTTTACACCCTGTTCCTCATACCTCTATACTATCATTCATATCATTCCTCAGTTCCTCACACAATCCATCCATATTATTCTTGGCCTTCCTCTCCCTCTTCCTTACTCCTCTCTAACATAAATGAACATTCCAAGTCCAACTGGGTGCATCAGTACAACTACGCCTCAGTTTGTGTTAACGTGCGTCACTTAGCCACGTGTCGCTCTCATTAAACTTGTACGCCGTACCGGGTTGCTAATATATTTATGGCTAGCAAGGTAACTTGTTACGCAAAGAGCACTACAGCATTAATGCCTCCTTTGGCTTAAGAGGACCAACTTTATACGTGGGAAGTTCGCGAACTTATGATTAATGATACTAAGTGTGTTTGGTCTACAAGTGATAGTTTGGACTCGTGTTGGATTAAGTCTTGGGGGCATGTTGATTTGAAGGAGCTGCGTGTTTCACAAGATGTTATTGAAGGAGGTTCTAACTTCCAAGTTTGTATTATTATGGTTAAACAGAAATATTACATACACAAGTTGAGCGTAACCTCTTACTTTCTATATATAGGACTAGCTTTTGAGAGCTTCTGAGAGGTCGGAAATTATCCCACGGGAATGTATAAGTTGGGTTAGGACAAAGGATACTTTTTATCTCAATAAAAAGTATCCTGTGTCATGGTCTACCTGTGTGCAAATTTAATCGAAGTACTTTTAGCCGTAATTAGGGTGTGAAAGGTAACAGGCAGAGAGACAGATAAACAGAGTTACTTTCGCATGTATAATATTAGTATGGAAGTATGGATGGATTACATGATCCATCTTGAGTGGTCCATATGCAGGGTGATCCATTGGGATGGGTCAGTATGGAGAAATCTAAAACTATTGAACCTAGAGAATGTTCTAAGCAAACATGTAGTAAAGAAAAATTGCATGAACGAAGATTATTAAAGTAAAGAAAAGATTGAGCTTTATAGCAACCATATTTTCATCAATATTTTACTGTCAAAGACTTTCTTATTAACGTAGCAGCTAGTTGAACTGCCATCGATACCTAAATACACCCAAGTTTTTGAAATTTAAAGCTTCGAGCAAAGTTTCAAGTGTCAATTTTCAGAGCAAAGCTTTTCGCTCAAATAAGCTAGCTGTAAGAATTTTTGGAAAGTTTAAATTGAATCTGTATCGCGGAAGTATCGATAGTGTAGATACGAGTAATATTAGGAATAATAATTTAACGAATATTTTAAGAATGAGCGTCTTTGGTTGAAAGTTTTTATTTTAAGTCATTTAACTTACCCATACTTTGGTAAACTCTAAAGGGAAAATGGTAAACTTCTCCTTGAAAAACCTATAGTTATACTAGTCTGATGCTTTACTTAGTAGAAGTACCTAGTATAATCAGACACAGACCTCGTAACGGTGAGAGTGAGCGGGCCATAATCCACTACGCGGACCCAATGTTGAATGGCGGTGTGGCATGTCACATGTCTTCGAATTTTTGGTTCTAGGATATCTCGGATTCCTAACGATTTATTTTCTTCATCGTTTTGAGAGCAGTGGTGACGAAGTAATTTACTTTGGTTTGAACCCACGACCTAAAACTTGTAAGTCGCGGTCGTTACCACAGGGCCACTACTGGTCGATTTCATCTGTTGGCCTGTGATCATTGATCAACTCATACTAGTAGTTTTTTTTTTTTTTTTTCGAGGATGTGAAATCATCAAATGGCCCCTCCCGCTCTGGGTGGAGCAGAAGGGAGTGTCAGACTCTTACTGACTAAAACCCACCCGTGTTCCTTCCCTAGCCCTTTATGTACCAGGGCAGCGGTAACCCTTTCGGACGATCCCGCTACCCCGGCAGGCTTCGGCCCTGTCGGGCCCCGTCAACTATGCTGACATCTCTATGAGGCGCGCGTGGAACACATACGCGCCGTCCGGCACGGGCCTGGTCCTGATCGGACGAAGAGCTACCCATTAGCTACTAGTAGCTTCTTATTACAAATTACAGCCTAATGACTAGTTTTGTCTATCTAAAGGTACAAATTCTGAATTAATTTCCATGTAACTCTATGAAAACGGCAACAGGCGGCAATGTTGCCAAGTTACATAGAAACCTTGATACCATGACCTTAAAAAAATCATGATTTTAATAAAATGGCGACGTTGTTACCGTCTCATAAGCACCACTCTAAAATACCTCAAATTAGCATTTCATACAAATTCTGTAGGTACCTACACCTAAATGAGTCTATAGCATGTCTGTAAAGGGTACTGTGAAAATATTTTGATTAGGCTGTAGACTGTGGCAGTGGCAACAATGAGCTCCAATCAGGAGGGCTCAAAAATTATGGTAATGCCGTTTCTTTGACGCGAATCCTTTGTTATACACGACTGTCGAATTATTAGGTCGGTTTTTCAATATATTTTTTAGATTTTAATGTGGGTTTTGTGATGTTAATTTACTAGGCTTGTTTTGCAAACCTGTGCCCTAATTCCGTAACACACCTTCAGTCATGATCTGAATCATTTTGAAGGGTATTGATAATCCATTGTTTCATAATTATTTTCGAAACCCTTTTTCGAACATAATTATGAAGCAAGCTTTGAAGGTCCGTGGCATATATGTCCGCCATTTTGTTTTTAAATGACGTCCGCACAAGTTACCTATTTAAATCGATAGTTAATACGAATGCAAACAGAAAAAATAATAAGACCAAACCCCGATAAGTGTCACGTTGCCGAGATATTAACTTGCTTACATCGTGTTGCAATTTTTTAATTCCTAAATGGGCATGCTTTTGACTTCGATCACGCCTGATGGAAAGCGATGGATAAGGTCTCTATGATGGAACGAGTGTGCCCAGAAGATGCCTGTTTACTCTTGCTTTTTCCGTGGAAAAGTCTTCATGGATAGGTACTCTTCAGATAATCTTGTTTCATGCATGTTGGAAATAATCACTCTGAATGTTTAAATAATCAATCGTTTTTGGAACGCGATTTACGCAAGTTAAAAAAAAAAATATGGATGTCACGTGATCAACTTTGAAAAAATCATCATTCCCCTTTGTCTGCTCAACAACGTAAATAATGCAATGAATCTTGTTGAACTGTCAAAATAAAAGGCATTGCTACTGATAGTGTATTACGCAATTACCCTGCAGGTCAGCTCTAAATTGGTGGTTTAGTGGTTTGAGTTTATTTAAAAAAAAATCTATTAAAAAAAAAACAACCGTTAAATTCCCTCTTAAATACAATTACCTCATGGTACATGCAATTATCATATTATTTTGTGCTGTAATTAGAAAATGAAACGGAAAATGGTTTTGAAATCGACCCTGTTTCGGATGTTTTTATCATCAAGCAAATTACCGTTTATCGTATTTTGAACCGTTAATTTCCCTCAAACAAGGATGTATAGTGTGACATATATTTTTTTCTGAACCAAAATATACTAATTTTACCATTTAAAATTGATTCCTAAACAGGCAAATTCATATAACCCTCCGTAGTTAAACATGGAAGTTCCATGGATTAAAGCCAGACCACAGTCGCGTTTAAAACAGTTAAAAAAAACTATTGGGTATTAGATTGTAAAGTTAAGACAAAGAAGACAATTAATTCTACGCAAACCAAAAAACAACGTAATAATGACTAGATACTATCGATAATAATAGTTGTTGAACAAACTAACTTAAAAGTTTAGTAAATCAAAACTAAAATGGAGTAGGCAATAAAATAAATTAAAACTAGACTTAATGCCTAAAAGCTTAACTATTCCATTTAAATTAACGATCTAAGTTTTAAGGATTTAACAAACCGAAACTTACCTTGAAGTAATTTCTTACGTCTTATTTAATTTGACTCCTTAATTATGATGTCTAACGAGTTAACAGTTTGGCTGTTGTGAAGAAACAATAAGACGAAAAGGCTTTATTTTCGGCAAGAAACTGTCTAAAAATACTTCTACGTAATATCACACCTGTGTTCCCCGAAAGATTGGGTTGTACAGACGGCAGCAGGTCAAGCTACCCGAAACTGTCAAATTTTCCTAATCAACCTTGAACCTTAATGCTATAGCGATAAAATTTAAAATCTATTAAAGGCATTTGACAGATTGTAGTAGCTTGATGGGCGGCGTCTATACCTTTACTACACCCACATTTCGCCAGTTATGTCTAAGTCCCATGTAATTGGGGTGAGCTTATTGCCATCACCACTGCTCGGGAAGGTGTAGGAAAACATCGTGAGGAAACCGGCATTTCCAACAACCAAAAATTCGAAGACATGTGATATATACCAACCCGCACTGGGCCCGCGTGGAAGATTACTGCCCAGTCCCTCTCGAAGAGAGGAGGCCTTCGTCCTAGGTCCCAGCAGTGGGAACATTATAGGTTGATTATGTTGTTGCCGTCAACCGGGCATAAATCCAGACTCGGGTTGCTACTGAGAAGTTCCAGATCGAAAAACCCAAGAACACTTTGCCCGAGCCCCAACCCGACCGAGAATCAAACCCGACGACCTCATCGAACCGCTCAACAACAGCGCTTGCTACCATAATACCAACGGGGCCGTACTAGAAGTACAAATATAGCTACTTCTCAGAAAGTATTTTTGATGATCTTCCACGTCAATTGATTGGGTTACTTACTATGTTATCCGTCGGTCGTCAAAGCGGCATTAGCAGAAAACAACGCACCTATTAAACCATCCCTTTTGCCCCCCAAAAAGATGACTGTTGACTTTTAAACAGGTAGGTTTAACAAGTACTTTCCTCTGACATCCCTTTTATTTGTATCAATTTATATTGTCCCACAGCTGGGCCAAGGTCTTCCCATAGCTTTCCACTGTTCCTTGTGTGATACCTTCTCCAGCCAATCTCCCGTAAACGCATCTAAGTCATCACTCAAGTAGCGGGATCGTC
Organism: Apamea epomidion; assembly: GCA_947507525.1. Taxonomy (NCBI): domain Eukaryota; kingdom Metazoa; phylum Arthropoda; class Insecta; order Lepidoptera; family Noctuidae; genus Apamea; species Apamea epomidion. The sequence continues at coordinate 14,421,136 of OX382228.1, read as the reverse complement.
CGAAAGGGTTACCGCTGCCCTGGTACATAAAGGGCTAAGGAAGGAACACGGGTGGGTTTTAGTCAGTAAGAGTCTGACACTCCCTTCTGCTCCACCCAGAGCGGGAGGGGTCATTTGATGAATACCCATGCTCAAAAAAAAAGTCATTACTCAAGCGTTTCCTTGGCCGTCCTCAGCGATGACAATCCTGACATATAACCTGACATCCTTATGTTTAACTTTTTAAACAAAAAAAAACAATAACATAAAACTTCACTACACCAGTACCTATAAATAACAGACCACTAATTCCGAGCCACCCATTCGTGAACTATTTACGTATTTACCATACAACTAATGAACTAAACAGTCAATAAATTTCAAGAGCTGTACCACATATATTGCTGGTCCACTCAGTCAGACAAGATTGGATAAGTTTATACGACCTTACAAATTGTTTAACGACGGTTCGGGACTATGATCCTTATTTTGTCTCGGTAAATGATGTCTTGACACCGGCTTCAACTTGTGTACTGTTATGAGATAAGTTTTATGGTTCGAGGGCTTTTAATGTTGAGCGTAGGTTGGCAGTCTCTTGTACTTTTTTAGATGAACGCTTCGTTGATGATGTTGTGTTAAAGCAGAAGTAAATAGCGAGACATAGTGTTAAAGTGTTGATATCAAACATGCTTAGAGCGCTCGCGCGTAGCATTTTAAAAATCAATCTTAACGACCAAATTCGCAACATCATAATATGCTCCAAGCCAGGCATCGCCGTTGTTGGCGATAATTCTGCGAGGCTGAAATGGAACTGGGAGGGTCACACCTATAGGATGCATCAAGATAGATGGGCCAGGATCGTCACACAGTGGGCGCCTGAAGACGGGCGTCGAAACCGCAAGAACCGACCGTAAGAACCGTAAGAAACGCTGGCGTGATGACTTGGAATGTCCCTAACAGATTGGCCGAAAAGGCACAGCATAAAGAAAAGTCGAAAATATTGGGGGAACTTTGCCCATGCAGGCAAATCTAAAAATCTTAAATATAGTGTTTTTAGTGCTATTTACTTGTGCTAAAATAGCATCATCAAAGGAAACTCAAAGTTTTCAGAAGGTTTGAAACTTTCTAACTGAAGCCTTGTATTTACACAGTTTTTCATGAGTTCAGTTTTTCATATCCATCGCAATTCTAGTCTGAAGACTAGAATTGCGATGGATATGTACGAATTTTGTAATGTTTTGTCTCAAATTCCGGTCAGTTAACTTTGTAATTACAATTAATTTAATCTGTTTAACAGATTAAAGCTCGACAGGTAATTTAACCAAACAATATAATTTAGAACGAAAACAATTAGTGCATTCATTGGTGACTTTGTGACTCCCTGAATAATGTGCATTATTAATTAATGTCATGTTTTATGAAAAGGTATGCATTGTTCAAGAACTTGATGGCGCATTTTTTGGGTCAGATCATCAAATGACCTCTCCCGCTCTGGGCTGAGCGGAAGGGCGTGTCAGACTTTTACTGACTAAAAACCCACCCGTGTTCCGTCAGTTGCCTGTGCCAGGGGCCACGGTATCTCTTTCGAACAACCCGCGGCCTTGGCAAACATCGGCCCTAGCGGACCCCGTCAGTTCGTGCTGACATCTCTTTGAGGCGCGCGTGAACCACAACGCGCCGTCGACCCGGGTCTGGTCCTTACCGGGCGGCGAGCTGCCCATTGCTTGCCGCCCGCAAGCCCGCGCCTACGGTGGCCGGGAGTCGGCTGTTGACTCCCGTCCAGGGCGGCTCCTGCGGCGACTAGGGGCGTGAGGGTGCAGAGATTGCCTCTCCCTCACGCGCTCCGCCTCCTCCTTTGCGAGCATTACTGCTTCGCAGAAGGAGGTAACGGCCTCCCATGCACTCTCGCTCCGTACCATGGCCTGGACCAGGGCCGAACGCGAGAGATCGCCGCCGCCGATCGCCGCCACGAGGACACGGCGGTGCTCCGTCCAAGCCGGGCAGACCTCCACCGTATGCTCCACTGTGTCCTCCGGGCGATCCACACAGTGATGACACCCTGGCATTTCCTCCCGCCTTATCCTGAACAGGATCCTCCCGAAACAACCGTGTCCGGTGAGGACCTGCGTCAGGTGGAAGGTTAGGGCGCCGTGGCGCCTCTCTAGCCACTCCCCAAAGAGGGGGACTTATCGCCGCAATTGTGCGTTTTTTTTTTGTTAGCCAATTCTTTCTCACTGCGGGGCAAAGACCTCCCCAAATCCTTCTAGGCACTCTTTTTCCGCACCACCTCAAACCAGCCCTCGTCGTACGCGTCCAGGTCATCTCGCCATCTCTTTCCGGCCTCGGCGGCGCCGTCCATCTTTAGGCACCCATTGTGTGTAGATTTTTCCCAACGGTCTTCGTGCATACGGCTGATGAGATCCGCCCAATCCCATTTGACTTTGACAGCCTTCTTTTCTACATCCAGTATGCCCGTTACTTACTTCCTTATTCTGTTAATATTATTTTTTCCTTTGATGTAACCGCGCGGCTAATATTATTAAAACTAAAATAAAATAACCTTTCCGTATATATCAAAATTGATATGCAAAGTTCAGTGTGATATTATAAAATTTGCATTTATACAAAGTGTTCCGTGTCGAAACTAGTTTTTTTTGACGAGCTCAACTATTGTATTTTTATTATTATTTGTAGACAATTAGTGCCTTGTTTTTATGATAAGTCATTTTATAGACAAAATCAAAATCAATGATCCCGTAGAAGATGGTGGCATGAGCTGGAGGAAACAAACGACCAGTGGTCCACTTTAGTCCTGGATCGAAAGACCTGGAAGTCATAGGGAGAGGCCCTACCTAGCAGTGGGATGCTGCAGTCTAACAGTACCAGTTACATTTTGTACACTATTTATTTATTTTTTTAATACTTCAGAATTTTTTAGTGTGACATGTAATCAATTGGTAGGTAAAAAGTGGCAGATAATGTGTTGAAAGATTTTAATCTTAATGAAAATGTTGTTATTTAACTTTAAGTGTCAAAAGTGTTAAACTTACAGCTCTAGCAAACACGAGTCGATAGAATATACTGTCATTAAACATGACATGGTTAGAGGTAGGTATGCATAATCAACCATGTTCAATGTTTTTTTTTTTTTTTTTTTCAATTCATTCCAATGTTCCCATTGCTTGGACACAGGCCTCCTCTCGGTAAGAGGAAGTGGGCCGTAATCCACCACGCGGGCTCGGGGCAGGTTGGTAGATGCCACATGTCCTCGTAAGTCGAGGCTGTTACCACCGGGGCCATTTTACATTTTTTTTTTTTTAGAATCGTATCCCGGAAAAAAATATCGTCGAAGTTTTAATTGTGATGTAAGCCACCAGTACCAACAGGTAATGCAAGTTCCGATGATAAATAGTGAAATTACAATAAAAATATTAAAAAATAACGTTATTTTGGTGGCAAAAGTGTTAATCTTAATACAGCTTCTGCTAAGCAGTCATGCTAGCGAAGGAGTTGGCGGGATGGGTGAGGGAGAGATCCTCACGCCTCAGTCGCCGCGGGAGACGCTCCGGGCATCGGGAGCCGCGTGACGACTCCCGGCCACCGTAGGCGCGGTCCTGCGGGCGGAGAGCAATGGGTAGCTCTCCGTCCGATAAGGACCAGGCCCGTGCCGGACGGCGCGTATGTGTTCCACGCGCGCCTCAAAGAGATGTCAGCATAGTTGACGGGGCGCGACAGGGCCGAAGCTTGCCGGGGTAGCGGGATCGTCCGAAAGGGTTACCGCTGCCCTGGAACATAAAGGGCTAAGGAAGGAACACGGGTGGGTTTTAGTCAGTAAGAGTCTGACACTCCCTTCCGCTCCACCCAGAGCTGGACGGGTCGTTTGATGATTTCCCATCCTCAAAAAAAAAAAAAAATACAGCTATAGCAAACACGATTGGATATAATATACCTACTGTCGTCATACATGACTTAGTTACAGATACTCATTACAAAATATGTACATTTATTCTGATTGTAAGTATATTAGCGCACTAGTTACTAGCACAAAGTAAACGCACCTTCACTTAACACACGTGTTCATACTTTGTCCTTGTAAACGTAGTAAGGTGTTCATTAAGTATACATAATATCAGGAATGTTTGTTTACAATGAAAACATCAATAAGTTATTTGATCCAATGGAGGCGTATACCGATTATTTGATTATATATACGTATTTGTTAGTCATCCTAATTAAAATTAATGATGTATGTAGATATATTTAGGACATAAAGAAGGAATCTCTTGATTTATATAACTTTTGGCGAAAAAGCTTTTAGAATGCACACGAATATGTTTTTCGTGTGAATATTATCAGAGTAGGTACCTGCATAATTACTAAGCAAAGTGTCAATTTTGACAGGTGATTGTATTTAAATAAACAAGCAAATATATGGATAATAAAAGCTTTAGAAAAACTAACTAAAAAATGATAACTCGACTGTTTAGAAAACTTTCCTCTGCATAAAAAATTACGTATGTACCTCGTAGCTTGCCTAAAATTAGTTATAATTAGTAAGTTTATGAATATAATTTCCTTCTTCACAAGTGACTGGAGACTGGAGACTGAATTGTCTCATGCAGGGCTGCAATAAATACGAACACTACCATTGTGTTTCTAATCATACCACGAACAGGTTTAGTTTGTTGGAACAAGTTATGGGAGTTTCGCGTTTCCGTGTAGGAGGGAAAACTTTAGATATTTATTATACTTCTCAATCGTGTTATATATGTAGTTATCTTTTAACCTTAGAGCAGTTCCGCACTACGTCCAATCCGAATCCAAGATCCAAATTCAATCTGAATTGGGAATGTTCTAAATTCGGACGGACTGAGTTCGGATGTAGTGCGCAACCCCTCATAAAAATAGTACTATGGCTACTTCGGACCGTCATTTCTCAGATTCGGATCGGATGCAGTGCAGAACAGCTGTTAAGGAATACAAACATCAAAAAGGATCTTCTTGCGGATAATTAGATTTCGCCAACTAATTAACTGCATGTCGGTTCATCTCTTTTTCGTTTATGACATTTTTATTAAGTATGTCAATATTATTCTTCTGTGGGTTTCTTTTGTCGAACATGAGTATTTCTCCCACACTGTTAAGACGTTTCATTCTACTCTATATTTGTTTAAGGTGAAATGATTCTTGATCTAATTTATTATTGATTGCAGGAAATTATGGTACTGGTAAGTACCATAATTTTTAAAACTTCTAATAAATTAACCTTCAACTGCCGCTGATCAGTATTTTTCTTAAATTGTGTCATACTGTCGCATTTACCCTGTTTCGTCGACATGTTCTCGCTGGTCTTTCAAGAATATTAAAAAAAAAAACTGCAAAGCAAATACTTAATCGCTGTCACGTATCACAAAGACCTCACCCCAAGGTAGTCTCGTTAGCAAACCGTCTGCCACTGCCTCGGAAGCCTTTATTAAGTGAGGCAACATTAAACGTGCGACAAGACAGTTTGTTTCTCTGTTCCGTAGAGTTGTTTGATGCAAATCGACATGAGATTCCGCCTCGTTCTACTTATTGTTGTGGCTGCGGGCTTCGTGAGTGCAGTAAGTGTGATTCCTGCTTTATTTATGGTTCGTGTTTTGAAATTAGAAGGCTTGTAGAGCTGGCTGGAAAATTAGAATAATTTTGAATGATGATCATTTAGAACAGTTTTTTGGAATTACCATAGATATTGAGTTTTATTCTATAGCAAAGAGTAAATGGCTTATCTCAAAATGGTTCTATTGGTTGAAATAAATTCAGTTTGTTTAAATGTTTCCTTTATTAAATTCCTTCCCATATCAGATTGTAAAGACGAGCTGTAGAAAAACAATTTGTAGAGGCGTTGGTCGGAATTGAATCATAATAATGCAATACTCCACTTTACCTGCTCCTTGGTCCGGAACTTGAGAAATACATTCTAACTTTGCTGAGCTCTAATAGAACTTAACAGTTTCCTTTTTGTTGCAACTTTTTTTCTTAAACAGATTAAAATGCAAATTAGGTATTTCTAGTTTAAGTTTCTCCTCACTTTTTTCTCGCCACCAAAGTAGTTGTAAAGAATTTTTTTTTTCATTAATTACAGGAAATCTCATTACTTACAGGGAAAAGTTAAACGAAGCAACGATCACTGTAAGTACTCATATATCAGTTTTATTTCATTTCGCCTGCCGAAACGTTATTCCTTGGATGTTAATGGGCTGATATCAGTCCTGAATCATTACATTTATTATTTATGCCACTGAAATTATCGTAGAATCTAATTTTGGGACCATTATTAATAACATTTTTAAAGATGGGAGGAGTATTAGCTGTTTATTTATAGTATTGTATTATATCTGACGATGCGAGCGAAAATGTGTGTGAGCATAAAAATCTTTAAACCAAACATTATTATATTGGTTGCGATGATAAGCAATTTCGATTCAACTGATTCCACATTCCTTTGCTTCCAAATCAGCCTAATATTTGCTTGCAAATTTATTTCCCTATAGTCAACAAATTTCCCATTTATGAATAAACTTGCGTATAACTTGTTTGGAGGTAAATGTTGACTTTGGCAAGGAGGAGGAGGAGGGGGTATGGACTGAGTATGTTACATTAATAATGTATCAAATCAAATAAACTATTGCCTGCTGTTGGCGCTGCCGAAAGTTTTGAGTTTCAGCGATTGATATGAGTTGTTCAGGCACTTTGGAGGTTAGAGTAGGATCTGTATTATAACGGTATTATAGTTGTTATAAGTCACTTTGTGTTGCTTCGTTTGAGACAAGAAGTGTGTCGTGATTTAGATACTCGATTTTGAGATGATGTGATGTACTGGTTTATCGTTTGGCCATGATTTATAGTAATGATGGCTTAAGATTTCTTAGAAGCTTTCTGGTTGCAGATACTGATTTTAAGGGTGAGATACACAATAATTCTACAATGTGGAGATGTCAATACGACAATAAATGAACACACTGGCGGTGCTAATGCAGGAGTATTTTTTAAATATTTTTTTATTAGCCGTTTATGTCCCACTGCTGGGCAAAGGCATCCCTACTCTCTTTCCACCTATCTCTGTCCAGAGCTGCCAAGGAGTATTTAGAAACTATCAAATAAATAAAAAAAAAGGGGTTGCCGGGAGTGCCGGCAGAAGTGAAAACTTGAATATTAACGTTGTGCATTTTTGATATTTTGGAATGCGGTCTACTCTCCCTCCGTCTTACGAATTTTCGATCAGGTCACGTGTCCTGACCCGAGTTTAACATTTTTTACCCATCAAAACTCCCTCCGTCTTACGAATTTTCGATCAGGTCACGTGTCCTGACGCGAGCTCCGTCTTACGAATTTTCGACCAGGTCACGTGTCCTGACGCGAGCTCCGTCTTACGAATTTTCGATCAGGTCAACGCCGCTAAAGAAGTTTTCACTTCAAAAAACATTTTTCTAACGAACTAAATAGTAACCATGGGCCGGCTACGGATTTTGCCAATCTTTGACTAACTTTACTGATTAAACTATTTCATATAATTGATTGAATTTTTGAATGCAGACTGGGAATGTTATTAGATATAAGCAGTTTAATTTATTATTGTATTGTCGTCTCTATTCTGTATTTTGACTTTCTTTGATTGCTAAGATAGTGAAAATATTGTAATAAGAAGGTTGAATGAAAAGGTTTTAAAGAGGTACATGACCTCTTCCTAATCATGCTCAATTACAAGTAGGTCCTTAAAATTAAGTGTCAATTAGCTCAAAACGATATTCATTACAGAACCTAAAATTATATCTAAATAATTTCCAATGAATAGCTTATTCAAGACAAACAGGTCTGTTATTAAATATGTATGTGGGTTAAAAAGTAAGTGTGTGGGTTAGACCGACTTGCCTTAAGAGTAATATAGAGAGATATTTTAAATGCTTTTGCTTATCTACAACACCGATGTGGTGACTAATTTCCGTTCCAACATCCTTTGTTTTATTAGAAATTTTATAATTATGGTGGTTGCTGTGGTATTTTGTAATGTCTTTGTTGTTGTCCCGAACGGGAAAATATCTGTTTTCTTAAAGACAAGAATCATGTTGGTGATTAGGTACATAATGTTGAATGAATAATTAAGATTAGGTGTTATAGTCATTTAGCAATTAGTAATATTCTTCAACGGCTACTACTGCAACTGGTCGATCGATCAGGTTAAGCTACGCTTGCCGTTGGTCTGTGGATGGGTGACTATCTTTACATATCGAGACGCCTCCGTGCCTCGGAAAGCACGTTAAGCGATTGGTCCCGGCGGTCATTCGTGGATTATTTGACAGTCGTTACTGGTAGTCGAAGCCCAAAATTCTGACGATCAGTCTTACCAAGGGGTATCGTATTACCTAATAACTGGGCTGAGGAGGTCGGATAGGCAGTCACACCATGTAAAATACTGGTATTCAGCTGCATACGGTTAGACTGGAAGCCGACTCCAACATAGTTGGGAAAAGGCTACGCAGATGAGATGATGCTACTACTGCAATCAGCCTTCAAGTAGGATCTTCAACTCCCATATTATTTAACCCGTACAAGAGTTATTATTATATTATTATAAGTCCGTGTTGTCCCACTCAGGGCAAGGCCTCCCTTCCCTCCTTCGACTTTCCCCGGTCCACTGCGATTGTGGGCCAATCCTTTGAGATGGAGTCCAGCTCATCCCGCCATCTCTTTCTGGGCCTGCCGCGCAGTCGTTTCCTGCCATTTAGAATCCATTGAGTGGTGGCTTTTGATATGGCCAGACCAGTTCCACATTATCCCAGCAGCTGTGCGGCCAGCGTTCGCTATTTGTGTTTTGGAACGAAAGGTTTAACCATACCTACACTTTTCAAGGTTTAAATTTTATGGCAAATTTAAACCTTGAAAAGAATAGGTATGGTGGTTAAACTGAAGGTTGTAGTGGTGTAAACTAACCGGGTTCATTAACCGGTTGAATGCCGTAATTAAGATACAATTAAAAAGGCATCGTGTCTCGCGTGGATCTACGTTCCGGCTACGAAGGGTTATAGGGAAATTTACCGAATCTAGTCATACTAAAGACATTACCACTAATTATAAAGTTACAAGCAACAATTTAAATTCAGTCTATGTAAAGATTTTCTGGTAGAAACTTAGGTATTGCTGTCAGGGCCGTCATTGAACCCTTAACTTTAGGTAACTCTTTAGTATAGGGTTCAAAATGGCATATCTTAAACTAGGTATCTGTTTTCAACTTAAAAAAAAAGTAGCTAACTATTGACTTTCTTGCCCATTCTTCTCCATACAAAACCACGTTTTCGAAGGGGCAACTAGAATAATTTCTGCTATATCTTGTAATTTCTGATTTTCACAAGTACTTAATGGTCTAATTGATCCATTTGACTATGACTTTGATGTAGGTTTTTTGGTCATTATTATGATAATGTAGCGGTATCTACAACGCCACATGCGAACTACGCGTCATACTGAAATCATGCAAAATTCTAAACCTAGCCAGCATAGTTTACCGCGTAACTAGCATATATACAACGGCCCGACATTAATCATCGGGCAGTTGCCCTCCAGACACAACACCCGTCTGGTCGGAGAATCCTGCCTTTTCTATGGACGATGAGTGAACTTTAGACCCTGGAGTCTCATACCTCTATAATAACGTAATAATGATCAAAAATCCTATATAAAAGTTACAAATTTTACATATAAATGTAAAAGTTCTGTATATTTTTCCAGTGATAGGCTCAATGAACCTCGGTGCTATAGTCACATTTGGAGAGCAGGGAGTATCAGATTGCTTAGCTGAAGGGAACCCTGCTTGGAAGTGCTATACTGAACAGACTGGCTTCAACCCTCAGTGGCGATGACGAAGATCTGCTTAGTGTTTGTTATGATTAAATGATTTATTGTTAGACTTTGCGTTTTATTTAGTATCCAGTGCTATACACAGCAAAGTGGTTACCGATTTTGATAATCTGGACAATGCTCGCGGTTTTAAGTGCCGATAATGTATGTTTGATTTTCTAAACTATCCTACTAATATTCTAAACGTGAAAGTTTGTATGGATGGATGGATGAAAGGATGGATGTTTGTTACTCTTTCACGCAAAAACTAGTAAACAGATTTGAATGAAATTTGGCACGCAGATGGTTTATAACCAGAATTAAGATAAAGGATACTATTTATCCCGATATTCCTACGGGATAGAAAGTTATGCGGTGAAACCGCAGGGCGCAGCTAGTAATATATTAAAGAGACAATATTTGATTTTTTTTGTTAGGTTATCACGCTAAAACGGCTAAACGGATTTAGATGAAATTTGACACATAAGTAGACCATGACCTGGAGAAGAACACAAGCTATTTTTCACCCTGGATTGCAGATGAAGTCGCGGGCAACAGCTAGTCTTTCATAAAAGTGATAAAAAAGAGTAACTTATATTTCGATACAATTAGCTCAGTTATGTTTTATATTGCGAATCAAATAGTTACATATGCTGATCCTATAAATGTTCCCACTGCTGGGACACAGCCCTCCTCTCTTCGAGAAGGAATGGGCTGTAATCTATCACGCGGGCCCAGTGCGGATTGGTAGACGTCACATGTCTTTGAATTTTTGGTTCTAGGACATGCGCACCTGCCTGGGTTCGAACCAACGACCTACGACTTGTAAGTCCGTGCCTTTACCAATGGGCCACCACTGCTCTAATCAATCAAAATCAAATAGGTACTTAATGCAGACAAAAATGTTATTTCTCTCAATCGCTATCTCAATTTTTGTTTACATGAAAACCGTGTTTATTCGCGCAGTAATAAAAAAACTTTATAACAAGGTACGTCATTTTAAATGTCAAGATATAAAAATAAACAAAACATTGTGTTTTTTCCTGTTATCTGTAGATAAACGAGCGATGTAAGTATTTGGCGGGGAAAATAATTTATGAAGATGTCGTACAACTTTAAGAACAAAATAAAAATATCTCAACAGATAGTCATAAAAAGACGCGTTTTTTTTCTTTATCATCATTATAGGTAAATTATTAATAACCTAGTTTTTTATTTAGGAATGAAAAATCTACCTTCAACATACATCTTTATCATACTAAATAATGAAAGGCAAAGAACCAGGTCAGCATAACCAGCCTATAATTTTCCCACTGCTGGGACACAGGCCTCCTCTCGGCGAGAGGAAATGGGCCGTAATCCACGACACGGGCCCAGTGCGGGTTGGTAGATGTCATTATGTCTACGAATTTTTGGTTCTAGGCACGGATATCGAGCGATATGCCTTGAGGGCGTGGCACGTGCCGCCACGATATTATAAAATTGATCTGTGTAGCTTTGCAACTGCGTAGGATTGTACTATTGATGCGTAATAAACTAAAATGCCGAGTTGTGCAGTAATTATATATATGTAAAAATAGGTCAAATACCATCAACCTGAAGACAAATGGCGTGTCCTAATCTTCCCGAACGCAACGAGCCTTTTGGATTTAGAGAGGTGCAATCGAGTGCGTGCGGCTGATTTTATCGATATGCGTATTATTGCAGTTGAATATATTTTACAGAACCCAATGGATATTCTCGTATTACATGTATAGTAAAAGAGTTAAATTAGTTATTAATTTAATGTTGTTTGAACCAAATTAAGATATTGTTATTTCAATACAGTTCTCGTGAAGTGTAAAAGAATAAATTAATATTATGCCTAAAGATTTTGACAAATGAACTGTTTTTAATTTATAGTACAATATGATAAGTAATATGATAAATACATATTATATTTCATCCAATTATTTATTTTTGGTCAAAAAATTACAATAATTTGTGTTCGATATGCAAAAATATTCAATTATTATTTTTAAAAATCTGGCTATTTGGCGGTTTCCTAGACGATTAATAATATTGCGCAATATTATTGACCGCGATTGCGATGGTTAAATATTGTTCAATATAAAAAATATTTTGCGCAATATTATTGTATTGATCACTAAATCGCAAGCCCACCTTAGTCCTCCTCCTGGAAGCCTCGATCGTGCAGGCCTGGGTGTCACCACCGGACAGGCCTGCTGACATCAACGACGAGGCAGAGTGGTTCCGGGAGGCCATGTCCGAAATATGTGACGTGGCAATGCCCCGGGTCCGGCCCGGACGCGCCCGGCGCCAGGTGTACTGGTGGTCGCCGGAGCTGACGTCTCTGCGCGAGGCGTGCGTGGCTGCGAGACGCCGGTACACCAGGCACCGCAGGCTCCGTATCCGCCCTCCGGATACGGAAGCCGTGCAGGCGGAGCTGTACGAGGGGTACAGAGCGGCGAAGACCGCCCTCCGAGCGGAGATCTTGCGGGCCAGGGGGCTGGCCCGCGAGGAGTCGCTGGGGACTCTGAACAGAGACCCGTGGGGACGCCCCTACAAGATGGTGCGGGATAAACTCCGCCCATGGGCTCCACCGCTGACGCAGACTCTCCGGCCCCAGCTCGTGGAGGACATGGTGAGCGCTTTGTTCCCTTCGCGAGGGGAACATACTCCCCCGTCCATGGCTCCGCCTCCTGCGATGCCAGATGCGGACCACACCGACGACGACGACGACGATGCTCCGGAGGTGACCGAGGTAGAGTTGAGAGTGGCGGTACGTAGGCTGAATGCCAGAAACACCGCCCCCGGACCCGACGGCTTACCTGGATAAGCCTGGGTCCTGGCCTTGGAGGCTCTCGGGCCTCGACTAAGGGGCTACTAAGCGCATGCTTGGAGAGGGGCCGGTTCCCACTTCGTTGGAAGACGGGGAAACTGGTCCTCATCAAGAAGCCGGGGCGCCCTGCGGACTCTCCGTCCGCTTACCGGCCCATCGTGCTGCTCGACGAGGTGGGAAAGCTCTTTGAAAGAGTAATTGCAGACCGCCTTGCCGGGCAGCTGGTGCGGGTGAGGCCGGATTTGGCGGACAGCCAGTTTGGTTTCCGCAGGGGGCGCTCTACGGTGGATGCCATCATGCGCGTGCGAGCCCTCACGACGGGGATGCTGTGGCCCGGGGTGGGGTTGTCTTGGCGGTGTCTCTAGACATCGCCAATGCCTGCAATACCCTGCCCTGGAGTTGCATCAGGAAGGCACTCGGGTATCACCGGATGCCGACCTACCTCCGTCGTATTGTCGAGGCCTATTTGACGGACAGGGCCGTCATCTACCCCGGTCACCGGGGAGAGTGGAACCGGCGAGAGATGTCGTGCGGTGTCCCACAGGGATCGGTCCTAGGGCCGCATCTGTGGGATATCGGGTACGGCTGGGTGCTGCGCGCCGACCTCCCTGATGGCGTCAGCGTAGTTTGCTACGCTGACGACACGCTGGTCCTGGCGCAGGGGAGGTCGCACCAGGCGGCGGCCGAAGCAGCGACACGCGGGGTTGCGACAATCGTCGAGAGGATCCGGCAATTGGGACTCGAGGTGGCATTGCACAAATCTGAGGCCATGTGTTTTCATGGTCCTCGGGACGCGCCACCGTCGGGTTCACAAATAACGGCCGGAGGGGTTCACATCGGCGTCGAGCTGACGATGAAGTACCTGGGACTCGTCCTCGACAGCCGGTGGAATTTCGTGGAGCACTTCCGTCGTTTGGCTCCCAGACTGGAGCGGGCCGGGGCTGCCTTGAGGCGGCTCCTTCCCAATCTAGGGGGACCAAACGCCTCCTGCCGGAGGCTCTATGCGGGGGTCGTGCGGGCCATGGCCCTTTACGGGGCACCGGTATGGGTGCGATCCTTGAGGCGGCGACCAGCCCGCCGGTTGATCGCGTCCCAAAGGGTCATGGCTGTCCGACTCATTCGAGGATACCGCACGGTCTCCGCTGAGGCGGCGAGCCTCCTTGCCGGATTGCCGCCATGGGATCTGGAGGCCAAAGTCCTCGCCCACATATGGGAGTGGCGAGAGGAGGCAAAACGCCGGGGCGTTGCTCCGCTGCCGCGAGAAATCACGGCACAGCGGACAGAGCTCCGGCGGGATCTCATAGCGGCATGGAGAGTGCCAATGTCGCAACCCAGCGCTGGGCACGCCACAATTGCGGCGATAAGTCCCCTCTTTGAGGAGTGGCTAGAGAGGCGCCACGGCGCCCTCACCTTCCGCCTGACGCAGGTCCTCACCGGACACGGTTGTTTCGGGAGGTTCCTGTTCAGAATAAAGCGGGAGGAAACGCCAGGGTGTCACCACTGTGGGGAACGCCCGGAGGACACGGTGGAGCATACGGTGGAGGTCTGCCCGGCTTGGGCGGGGAACCGCCGTGTCCTCGTGGCGGCGATCGGCGGCGGCGACCTCTCGCGTCCGGCCCTCATACAGGCCATGGTACGGAGAGAGAGTGAATGGGAGGCCGTCACCTCCTTCTGCGAAGCAGTAATGCTCGCGAAGGAGGGGAGGAGCGCGTGAGGGAGAGGCAATCGCTGCACCCTCGCGCGCCTAGCCGCCGCAGGAGACGCCCTGGACGGGAGTCAACAGCCGACTCCCGGCCACCGTAGGCGCGGGCTTGCGGGCGGCGAGCTATGGGCAGCTCGCCGCCCGCTAAGGACCAGGCCCGGGTCGACGGCGCGTTGTGTTCCACGCGCGCCTCAAAGAGCTGTCAGCACGAACTGACGGAGTCCGCCAGGGCCGATGCCGCCGGAGCTGCGGGTTGTTCGAAAGAGATACCGTGGCCCCTGGCACAGGCAACTGAAGGAACACGGGTGGGTTTTAGTCAGTAAAAGTCTGACACTCCCTGCTCGGGAGGAGTCATTTGATGATTTCCCACCCAGAAAAAAAAAAAAAAAAAAAAGCCCACCTTAGTCAATCATAAGGCCGTGCAGCCGTCAAGGTTCAAAGTTTGAATTAGAAAATTCGCGGTCCGTCGCTATTTTGTCAAATCTTTGTCTATAATACTGAGGGTTTCACATTTTATTTTATTTCTTTACAAATGTCGTATAACTCGCGTGAACATTGTATTATTACGCTCTCGGCTCCAATCCGGCCTCAGACGTAGTACGAACGTAGCGAACGTAACGCTAAAATTAAATATCGATTAAAATTATCGACCATCGCTTTCGACTTCCTAATTGCATGCGTGTGCATTGAATGGTCGCAAATAGCAAATGTTTTCAAGAGAATGCCCCGCCCATTCTTTGTATTTGTGCTATTAGAAATTGATTTAATGTGGCTGCTTTCTTCTTGTTGTGCGTGTTCAAATTTTGAGTGTGTGTCGTAAGTACATTATTTGTTACTATTGTAATTATTTGGGTGGGAGATAAGCGGCGACAATAAGACTCCTTACTATTCCGCAATGAAGGCATCTTTCCGGATATCTATGGTTCTAGGACATGCCTGTTTCTTCACAATGTTTTCCTTCACCGTTTTTAGAGCAGTGGTGATGAAATAATTTACACAAAGTAAAGCGCTTGTCTGGGTTCGAAACTACAACTCCTAAGTCGTGACCACCGCTGCTCCCCAAAAGAACCAGGTATTGTGGGCACAATTGGGCAGAGGCCTTGGTCCGGCAGTGGTTTCAAATAGGTCGTGATCCTGATTTGAATAAAAGTAAGTAGGAACTGCAGTTAAAAAGTCAGTAATATACAGGGTGGCACTGGCAGGGGACATCGATGCGCAAACTGTAACCATGAATTCAGCACATGATTCTAGACCCAAAATAGAATTTTTTCGTCGGTCATAAAATAAAAATTTGCTGTTCCATAAATTTTGACCGCGTACCGCGCACTTTCGAAGAAATTCTAGATAACAGGTAGGTAACAGGTTGTGCGTTAATATTTTGTGCCACGTGTAAAAATACCACAAACGAAGCTGAGCTTTATGATTTGGTTCTCCCCGTTTTTCTGATATGTTTTTGTACTGGACCACACCTGGCAACCTTCTGGTTTCGGAGGGAATGGAAGATTAAAGTTCCAACAGCTTTTGTTTTTTTGTGAAATCTAGTTTGAAATGTTATGCATGCACCTTAAGCACAATGTTTTGCGTGCGTTAGGCTACGAATAATAAAAGTCATTAGGTATGTACTATTTACTATTACACTAAAACAAAAGTCATTTACCGGAAATCATTTTGCACAAAGTTATTTAGATTGATCTACAGAATGCGTAGATGACTGCTTCGTGAAGGTCTTCTTACACACTGGAGGTATGTAGGTAGGCAATAGGCATGATTATCATCAGATTTGAGCCGTAACACAGTGACAACGTACAAACAGCTACACTAACGCTGCGACTAAATAATTAGGTACCTCGTCATCTGCCTAGCATTTTCCCAACTATGTTGGGGTCAGCTTCCAGTCTAACCGGATGCAGCTGAGTACCAGTATTTTACATGAAGCGACTGCCTATCTGACCTCCACAACCCACTGACTGGGTAATATGATACCCCTTGGGAAGACTGGTTGTCAGACTTTCGGACTTCTGACGACCCATAACAACTGAAATAATCAGGTACATAAAGTCTTATCTTCCACACAAGGATTATCAAACCGTTCCATCATCCCACCATAACCCCGACCATTAGTTTCATTATAATTTCAACTTTCAGGCTGCACGTACAGCACAGACGGGCAACTTTAATTCTAAGTCTAGTTTCATAAATCGTCTCACTTCCCTGTATCCGGTCCGTTTATTATCCGACTCGTACCAATTTAGATGGTCCCACTGAATTTCAGATATTATACAAGTGCTACGTGACTTTAGAACCGTGAAGATTCGCCAGCTATCGTCGAATCAAATGCGGTTACTCGTATGTCGGCCTTAATTTTAACTTATTCTACTAGTTCTGTGGTGTTTGTTAGTGGTGTATTGTTATGTGATTGTTCTTGTGTAGTTACTGTGTTGAGTTTGTGCTGCGTGCATTTGAATGGCTAAAATAAGTCACGGCGGCTTGAATGCTGAATCTCATTGCGACTTATTGTCTCAGTGACTTCATCGTAATCCGCATGCTTAATGGAACACTGACCCATTAGTAGATAGGTCAGATGTGACTTCCGTTTTTTTTTTCTCAGATATCATCAATAGTCAATCATAGACATTCAAAATACAAGCATTCATGATTCATATAAATCAGTTTTATTTTTATGCATCAACAAGTAGTATAAGTCCTCATAGCAAGATCTTCTTTTGCGATTTCTCAAAAATCGTCTTTTTGAGTTAAGTCAGTATGTTGTCACAGAATAGACGGCCAAAAATGAGGATTGTGGACGTGGTTATGTCGTATTTACTTATCTATGAGTCATCATCTGCTTAGCCTATTCTCAACTATGTTGGGGTCGGCTCCTAGTCTAACCGGATGCAGCTGAATACCAGTATTTTACAGTGTTTGTTTTTGGTGTTCCTGCATATCTGACCTCCACAACCCAGTTACTGGGTAATATTTCAAATATTTGGTAAGACTGGTTGTCTCTTGTCTTTTTTGAGCTTCTGACGACCTTTTTTTTACATGAATATTCTCAAACAAAATCAACATCACGTATCTCTCAATGCAAATTTTTCAAGGTGACTCAATTAGGTCCAGATTATTATTATTTTGCCATTTATGTACCACTGCTGGGCAAAGGCCTCCCTACTCACTTTCCAGCTCTCTCCAGAGCTGCTAAGGACCAATCTTTATTAAAGGAGTCCCGCTTATCCCGCCATATCCGTCTGGGCCTGCCGCGATGTCGTTTGTCATTAAGCCAAATTATACTTTACTGAAAATGAGCATGGTAATAAAACTCGCGCCAAAATTCTCAGGTTTGTCTAACTATAGAAACATTTAACTGAATAAGCATTTAAAGAACTAAAACATTAAAAACACCATTTCTAAATAGCATTGTAACCATATCTAAAAGAGTCCTAGTGGCCCACAGCGCCTCTGCTTTGTTGATGGTATCTGACGCCATTAAATATTCAGTTGCAATTTTGAGCTGCCAAAAACCCCCATTCATAGAGGCACTTGCTTTGATATAAGTAGGTAAGGGACCCCCGCGAGATGCCGGAGATACCTGCCCAGAACGAGGGCCGTGAATTGGTTGAAGTCTATTAGATACCTAGTCATTTTTTTATTCTTATGTAGAGTCGCGCTCGAACGCATGATGGATACTGGGTGCTGGATCAAATAGAAAAGTGTTCACATTGGTTCTATATTAGACAAATGTGAACACTTTTCGATTCAGTACTGGATCGTTATTATAACAAGTCAACAACAGTGTCACTGGATTGCAGCACTGGATTGAAAGACTGGACCAATGTTAACGAGCCTGTTTCCGCGTCATCTGTGGCTAGTGTCTAGTTCTCGGCCTCTCTACGCGATCGGCCTGGACGCAACAATACAATTATGTGACAATGACATACGAAAAACACTTTTCTTATCATCATCATCATCATCTTCATCATCAGATGACGATGACACGATAAAGTATTTCTCTCAGAAAAAAAAATACTGGTTATTTCACAATAATATTTAAACGTTATTAATACATGATGTTAAAACTGTAAAAATTTATAAAATATAGGTTCGCCTACAAAACGTTTCGGTACCATGTTTCAATAGTTAGGGTACGTGAGGTTAGATTGCGCGAACGTGCTACGACTGTTGGGCAAGTGAAATATTTTTGAACTTATCTTCGGATCTGTCTCACTTGTGGGCGGAGAAAATTAGATAGTGAACTAGTTATGTGGTTATTGTTTATGTTACAAAGGTTCGAATCTGCCTAAGGCCGATGTCTATACACATTATTTGGCCTGTACTTTGACTAGACATGTTCCTGTCTCTAACTTGTACGTGTAGTTTGACAGTTTTACTACAGCGACAGGAAGAACGCTTTCTAAAGCTTTGGTTTCCTATGGGCGGGTTGTTTCACGTCCACTTGACGCACGCGTATACGTAAAAAATGGCGCTAATTATCGTCAAACCAAAAAAAAAGCGTTGTTTCAAATTACAATTACAACATTATGCCTTTAACGTACGTCAAATAACGACGATTATGTAATCGTTATTGTTCGACGTACGTATGTGACGTTAACCAACCGTTTGAAACAACGGGCCCTTAGAAAGCGGGGAACAGGCACACAATAACAGCTATTCAAACACTTTTCTACAAGTTTTGACATCATAATGTCAAATACTGGTGAAAATGACACATTTTCATGACGGCTGTTATGATATAACAGCTGCGCTGGCGTATGGCACTCGTGGGTTGTAGCTGAAAATTAGCGTCAGATGGTAATATATTAATTTGCACACCTCATTAGGTTATAATACAATGTACGTTTTATACCTGTAACACCTTTTTAACATGTATTATGCAAATAAATGATTTGATTTGATTTGATTTGATGGTACAGACGCCACCACATCAAGCTACTACAATCTGTCAAATTTCTTTAATAGAATTTCAAGTTTATCGCTATAGCATAGCGTTGTCATCTCACATCATGCTGAGCTGAGGCCTTTTAGGCATTATAATCTTTGTTTTCTGTTTCTATAGCTTTAAGGTGTATTTATTTTGCTGTAATGCCAATAAACGCATTTTTCTTTCTTCCGTTCTTTATATAACGGAACCGCTTTTCTGTGTGAACCGTAATAATCCAAAGAACGTGCTAAGTACCGTTTAATAGATCTCGGCGTAAGTATTTGTGCCACCAAGCTGTGTTCAGATTTGAACTGGAACGGTATTGCTAATCCATGGCTCTACACGTTCGAACAATTTGTCTGCCCAACAACGTAAATACCGCAATGAATGTTGTTGTATTGTCAAAATGAAAGCCATTGCTACTGATTGTGTGTTACGCTATTACCACGCATGTATTGGTACGTGACAGTCTCATAAGATATTGCACTTTGTCTCTAAGTTGGATAACGCATTTCTGATGCCCCTGGTTTTACTGATGTCCAAAGGTAACCACTTTACCATTTGTAGAATCCTGTCGATCCCGCATTAAATATGATTTTATCACTACCCTGGCTCATTACGACACCAAGCCTCTCATGCAGGGCCCCTTCACTTTTAACTTCTTCTCGCTATTGGTGGTTACCCACAGATGACATTAGTGACAACAGTACCCTCACTACAGTCCTTTCTCAGTTATTTTAGCTATGATTTTGCATCACTGTTCAAATCACAGTGACGTTTATTCTCATTCTAATAAGGTTGCTGTTGGATTGCTGCAACTGACAAGTCTGTCAAAATCATTGTAGCCTTTATTCTCGTAACAATAAGGTAGCTGTTGGGTTGCTGCTCTCAGAGGTAAAATAACTTTGAACGGAACACGGATACTGCACTTCTGTGTCTATTAAATCTAGATACGCTACACCATTGAACCATCAGACCAGACCATATGATATAGCTTGCGTGCTTTATTGATGGCAAACTGTCCTTTTTTTTTTTTTTTGGGTGGGCAATCATCAAATCACCTCTCCCGCTCTGGGCTCAGCGGAAGGGCGTGTCAGACTTTTACTGACTAAAACCCACCCGTGTTCCTTCAGTTGCCTATGCTAGGGGCCACGGTATCTCTTTCGAACAACCCACAGCCCTGGCGGCATCGGCCCTAGTTGACCCCGTCAGTTCGTGCTGAGGCAAACTGTCCTCATGGTGCATGTTCTCAATCAACTCAGTCTATCGCGGTCCATTGCTAGACATAGGCCTCTCCCAGGCAGCACCACAACACCCTGTCTTCCGTCTTCTGCATCCAGTCTGTCCCAGCCACCTTCTTAAGGTCGTTGGTACGACAGCATGCTCTCGTTTGGTTCATATTTTGGTAATTTCCAACTATTAGATAGACTAGTTGAAACTCTATTAGCATAAAACAAAAAGTTACTCCTACTTAGCATAATATCTTATTCCGTTCTCATTTAAAGCATAACAATTTTATATGAAACTCAGCAACGAACGATAAAACTAGTATGAAGAGAGTACGTGCGATGGAAACTTGATTCTGATTAACAATTCTTTATTTGACTCAAAAATAAAGCGGTGAGTGGAGTAAAAGAAACGATTATAACCACAGGGAAACGTTAATTTACTTTTCAAAGGAATTCATGAGATGTTTCAGCGGTTTTTTGATAAAAAGCCAGAGAACAATCAACAAAGCGTCAATTATATCCGAGTGTATACTGCTTTTACATTACATCATCATCACGACAGTATTCCTTAAAGAAAGAAAATAAGTTTATTTGACCCAGTTTAAGTAAAGCACACAATGGCGCCGATTCCCTTGTTCACAAACTAAACTAAATTAAAGTTCAGTGCATCTTTTTCTTTCTATTTCATTAAGAAAAGGATAGAATATAAATATTAGCTTAGTCCTGTCAAATTACTCAGCGCCTGACGTAAATTGACGTATTTTTAGTCGCCATGTTTTTAATCAAGTCTTTAATGTCTATGGAGTATCTTAATTTGACAGGACTAAACTAATATTTATCTTCTGTCCTTTTCTTAATGAAATAGAAAAAAAGATGCATTGAACTTAAATTTAGTTTAGTTTGTGAACAAGGGAATCGGCGCCATTATTCACACAAAAAAAA
This sequence comes from Apamea epomidion, assembly GCA_947507525.1. Lineage (NCBI taxonomy): Eukaryota > Metazoa > Arthropoda > Insecta > Lepidoptera > Noctuidae > Apamea > Apamea epomidion. The sequence goes on along the minus strand of OX382228.1, from coordinate 14,399,633 downwards.
AACCTTAAATCAGTATTGTGTGCCTCACGGCTGCGCTAAATAGGCCCAGTTCAGCATACATGTCAGACGACTAACGCCTGACGCAGGTTTTCAACTGGACCTTATGTTACGAGGATGTCTTACGGATGTAAATCATCAAAATCATCATCATCATCTATGTTTAATGTCTGTATGAAGTTTTTTAGTTAAATGTTATGTTGTTGGCTTGTTGCGCGCTTTGGTGTATACTGTAAGTGCAGCAAGCAATTGATATATAAATAAATAAATAAAACCAACATCAGTTTTATGATGCCTTACGGAGGTAGGCAGGTGTAGGTACGAGTACACCTACATTTCAACAGTAACGGTTTAGTTTCATGTAATGCAGTTAAGAGAACAAACGGTAACAGAATACAGACTCCGGGATGTTACTGACATATCCTACTCATCAGCAGCTGAATACCAGTATTTTACATGGAGCGGCCTATCTGACCTCCACAACCCAGTAACTGGGTACTACGACTTGGTAAGACTGGTTGTCAGATTTTCTGGCTTCTGACGTCCCGTAACCACTGCCAATCCACGAATGACAGCCGGGACCAACGGCTTAACGTGCTTGCCGAGATACGGCGAGTCTTGGTATGTAAAGATGGTCACCCATCCACGGACCAACCGCGGCAAGCGTAGCTTAACGTGATCAATCGACCCGTGCGGCTGTTATAACTACGCCATAAGCTCCTCCGAGATATCCTACTAATATTATAAATGTTAAAGTTGGTACGTTTGGATGTTTGTTACTCAAACACACAAAAACGGCTGAACGGATTAGGATAAAATTTGGCACACAACTTATAGAGATGTTAATCCAGTTTATAGCACAGTTTATAACCTGGATTAACATCCAGCTGAGTGCCAAATTTTATCCTTTAATCCTTTGTGTTACCAAAGGATACGTTCCCGTGGGATAATTTCAAACAGCCACGCGGGTGAAGCCGCTAAAAAAAGGTATTATAAAAATTCAATCGCACTTTACCCAGCCTGATTATCAAACCTAAGACCCCATCATCAGCAGCCGCACTTGCGACCACAAGACAGTTTTCTGACATATTAAACTTCAGAAGTATGAACCCGTGAGCGTCAAGTTATATTAGCAAGATAATATTCTAGTAGTTAATGACGTAGGCGAGAAACTTATGAGTAAAACTTCTTTACTTTAAGTAACAAGAAATGTTGCGGAAATGAAACGCTCACAGGTGTTTAAAAATAATATAGCAGTCATAGTTTAATTCTAAAAATAAGTAGGTACTAAGTTTTTACGTCATTCGAAAGGATGTAGCTGAAAATCAGCGCTGATGACGATGGGTTCGTCCGAAGTCATAGCATTTTGCTGAGCAACGACCAAAAGGCCATCGTCATTATCATCATTTCAGCCGAAAGACGTCCACTGCTGGACATAGGCCTCACCCAAGCACCTCCACTTCGACCGGTTCTGTGCTTTTCGCATCCAACGGGTTCCTGTGGCCTTCACAAGGTCGTCGGTCCACCTTGTGGGAGGCCTTCCAACTTCCGGTACGCGGTCGCCACTCCAGAACCTTTCAACCCCATCGGCCATCTGTTCTGCGAGCTATGCAAAGCAAACCAAAAGGCCAATTCCCGTAATTAAAAACGTTCAAAATCTAGTCGCAGTCTCGTCTCAGCGACAATGAACGTCAAAAATTTGTCAAAAATGTAGGGAAATTAAAGGTATTTTTGACAAATTGAGACTGAGATCAGACTGTGAACATTCTTAAAATTACGAGAATTGTACCTCTGTTCTTACACAGATGCGACGCACGGCCTAATTGTACTTATTATTTTTGTTTGTTTGTTATTATAGTAGGTAGTTATCTTTTCACTCTGCAATCGGCATTTTGTTTTTGTTTTGTTTGTTTGTTTGGCCATTTGCCAGTGTCGCAACGCAGATTAATTCTATTATCCCTGGTCCGTGGCCCTGACATCATGCAATGGACAAAATTGTCAACCTTTTGTTGCTTGAGTACGAGGCTTTTGGTTACTATGTATGTGTGTATTTCATGTATTTTTTTTTTGTAATGTGCGTTTTGGTTAGATTCCCACTGACCTACTGCGAAGGAAAACCTTGAAAAACTTGCCGATGTATTTAAATAAAAAGGTTGAAATCTCACCGTGAAAACTTATGTGAAGTGACCTTGAAGTGAGCTGTCATTCCGACTTGGTGACTCTTGGCATGCTCTATTTGAGCGTTGTCCCATGGCCATGTGGTAACAGCTATGTAAAGACCTTTAAGCGCCAAATGACCAAGGGAACTGAACGCGATTAGCACATTTAAACTGCGTTCAAGAGTTGCCAATGTCAATATTCCACAACAATGGTTCAATGATGACACTGACACCTATTGAATGTGGTTTAGATTTGCTGGTCGCATTTAGTTTCATTGGTAAAATCCATAGATATAAGAATTTCTATGGTAAACTCTTTATTTCGATATGGCACATACTGTACACATATATAAACCAACCATATTATAAGCAAAATGTGGCCCAGTTATACGTATAGTTAGTCAAGTTATGTACTCCAGTACTAAGTTAAGCCAGAACGAAGTTGGCCGTGTTCTAAGTAATTTTATGAGACAAGGACTATAGAGGCGGTGAATATGGCACATAGTTTTCATGTGTTATAGTTTCAGAAATATTCATATCTTTAGGTGCGCTTTCTCTTTTATCGTTTGCTGTTTATACTAAGCCATCTTTCTAAAATCTTTTTGCCTCTGGTTTATTTAAGGGTGGTGGTTGCCACCCTTAACCCATTACTGCCATCTCCCCCATTTCAATATCATCTTTACTTTAACCGATTCATAAGAGGATGATAAACCTCTTTTGTCTGCTAACAATCATCGACACTGATGGCATATGTGACCATTGCCATCATTTTCCCCTATGTAGTATTAAAATGTTAATTAAAAATGTTTCAATTACGGTACTTTACTTACATTAGATACTTCGCTCTATTGCATATCTATTCACAAATTAGTAATTATCTAGTTATTTTTACTTTTTGTTGTCAATCTGACATTATTACAATATATCGGAACATATACAGCAATTTAAAGCTCATTGTTATTAATAATACCAAACATTTGAAGACATGTGACGTCTGCCAACCTGCATTGGGCCCGCGTGGTCTATTCCCTCTCACAGAGAGGAGGTCTGTGTCCCAGCAATGGGAACGTGATTGTGCTATGCTAATATTACCTACTTTAAGAAATTGTTATGAAGTATCTGATTATTGACTATTTAAGCTTTTGATTTATACACTTTCATTAATCCCTGTGTGTATTTCTTTCTTACATCTTTGTAACATGTTTATGGTCGTGTGGAATTTCATAGTCTTTGATGTGTTGGTCCGATCAACTGTGGCCAACTACTACTTCGGCTCAAACTATCTCGAATGTGAGATACCAGATAGCTAACAAAGTGGTATTAATAATGAAATCAATTTTCTGGTTAGGACCGGTATCTCAGGATATATTAATGTTCTTTTCTTTTTGCGTTTCGAGTCGATGAAACCAAAAATACCCAGCCGAATCGGAAAATGGTATATTAAACTAAATTAGACTCTTCAGCAGCCTACAGTAGTTCACTGTTCGATATAAGCCTCTCAAATCGCATTCTATTCAACTCAATTCTCGGCAAATTTCATCCAGCTGCTACCAGATACCCTGCAAAGATCGTCGCTCCACCTATCCTGAAAGCGTTCTATCTTACGTTTGCTGATTCGCGGTGAAAATCGCGCGTCGCGGTCGTATTAAATTGCCGTAGAAGTATTTGCTTTTCGAAGATCACTTTATTTGTACCAAATTCTTATTCAAGTATTTTACTGCAGCTAAATAGGAATGAAAATCAACTAGGACAAAACTTTTGAAGATCTTGTTCAGAAAATCGTAGTAAGTACCTAATTATTTCTATACAAATTGTGAGATTCAGCCAAGTTTACCTAGCAGTCGCAGTGCACTGGAGAACTTTGGAGCTACAACTATACCTTAACTATGAAGGTAAAGATTGGTCTGCCGGTAAATTAGTTGACCGTCAGAGTTTAGCACAGCTTGCGAATTTCACAATGAACTATGGACCACTAACTATGAACATCGGGTAGCCTCCCGATAAGATCAATTTGCTGGAGAGCCAGCGGTCTTTACAATCGACGGAGTTGAGCTAAATTTACGACGAACTTCGATGTTATCCGAAGCTAATTTACCGGTTTTACTTATCGACTCGTTTCGCTTTACCTGTTGAAAGTATGATTTTAGATAGTTTCGAGATTATAAGGGAAGATAACTTCAAAGATGATGAATGGTTCTTGGTGCTCAGCTTTTTGCTTTTAAACATGTCTTAAGACAACCGGACCATAGTACGGTATGATCGCATGTGCGCCAGGTTGCCTGGCCACCAAAGAGAGCTTCTAATGTTTTATATCAAAGAGGAACATGTGAAATGAAGTAGGTACATATGCTTTTGAAGTCGTGTACATTTGATTGATACACCTCGCACCACCTACAGGCAGGGGCAAGACTAGCTAGATGCACACGTGATCGCACGGATGAACAGCCTCCAGGTTGGACATCAGGATTTTTTTTTAACCAGTACGCAATCTGTAACCATGAATTCAGCACATGGTTCTAGCGTAGAAAAATCTGCTGTTGTCATAGAAAAGTGCAATACCAACGTGGTTAAAATGTATGGAACAACATTTTTTTAAATTGGAATTCGTGGTTACATTTTGCGCTCTGGTTATTGCTTTTTCCTGTATAGTTGCTCATAAATACATACTTACAGAAAGGGCTACAGGGGACCTGTGTACCGTCATGGTCATGCATTGCTTAAGTGACCGTTTAGTATTGACCACAGTCCCCTTACAGGTCTCAAAGGACCCGATTGTCTGGCGAATATCCTCAACAGTCGTTAGGAACAACCACTGGTCCAAAAGTTTGAACATCTCTTTCAACAATAGGATCCCTTTTACTTGTTGATTATTCCGCTACTATATTACCAAAACATATGCTTTTAATTTATTACATAGTCATATGCGTTGTAACGCTCTTGAGATTTTTGATATTTCTCGGGACCGGGCGTACGGGGGCCGAAGCCAACTCACAGAGGCCCGTTACACGTTTTTAATTAAATGAGGCACCAACCGACGAAACCCGCACTATGCAAGTGCACCCAAGGACAACCCCCGCTTGGTGTAGGACTATTGCAGGATATGGAAACAAAGTTATTAAATTGTGGGTTTGGGTGGCGAAAGTGAACTGGTTATTTAGAACTATGATTGCTTATTTCTTCAAGCAGATTATCCGGTTCCAAGCTTTCCATAAGAACTTCAATATTGTATTTATCCTTTGAGAACGGTATTAATACTGAAGCGTTCAAGCAAAGTTCATTCAATAAGAAATCATTCAACAGCGAACGACCAACAACGCGAACTATTTTACTTTACCACATATCCTATGTGGATGTTTACGCTAAACCGCGGTGAACAAGACAAAATACTTCGGCTGACTTCGTAAACAGATTTTGTTCCGAGACGTTGTTTCTTAATTACAAATTCCGATGTAACGGACATGATACTCCGACGGTCGCGAACTGGAGCATCCCAATACACAAGTTTGAGGGTAACTGCTTAATTAAATCATCAATATAGGAGTCTCAAGGGGAACCACGGTCCGTGCCCGAGTAATGTATTGCTCGCTTTATTTGCAGATCTTCTGATAATATACTTAATCTATGGGGATAATACAGAGTCGTAAAAAATTGATCTTAGCATTGTGATTGTGACAATGACTCTAGAAATCACTGTCAATTAAGCTTTGTATAACATGTTCAGGTGTCATTGAGCTTTAACAAAAGGTTATATAACTGACTTGAAAAAAAAGACTCTGTGTTCAATGACCTTACTTATTAATGTAGATTACTATTACCTGAGAGCAGTGGTGGCCTAGTGGCCCCGTCTTACGAATTGTAGGTCGTCGGTTCAAACCCAGGGGGGCACGTTACTTGTGTAAATAATTTTATCACCACTGCTCTCAAAACAGTAAAGGAAAACATCGTGAGGAAGCCGGCATGTCCTAGAACCAAAAATTTGAAGATATGTGTCATCTATTAACCCGCACTGGGCTCGCGTGGTAGATTATAGTCTAGTTCCTATCGAAGAAAGAAGGCCTGTGTCCCAGCAGTGGGAACATTAAAGGATGATTATGCTACTATTACCTAACACGTATTTAATCCCTATTTTAATTTTAGTGTGAACATTAAATTCTAAATTGGTCCTTTGGCATTTGGTTTCAATTCGCAAGCACAATAATATCAGATTAAATCCATTCATCAAAGTATTATCTAATTCACAATTTAAATTGGAAACTGAAGAATTGGAAGAGGATTAAACTATCAAATAGTTTTGTCGGAGAGAGAAACAAACGTTCAATTCTAACCAGGACTGGAGGCCATAACAACATTTCCTTCAGAAGATTATCTAGGATTTTGCTCGGATAAGTGAGATCTAACTCGTAATTTCATTTGATCCCGTCCTGTCGATATTCTCATCCCCGAGGGAGTTCCAATAATACCTGTTAATTGGAAACTAGTCCCTCAATGGTCTGTTCTTGGTAACCGTCATAATGTAGGTGCTATAATTTGTTTTTACTGGTTACAGATATTGGGTTATTTTGTAGGGTTTAGTTCGTTTGTCAATAGGACGACGGGAGGTCGTCCGGCGTCCTAATTACTTTGTTCAATTTGTATTCAAATTGCTTGGTGATATATTTTTCTAAAGCTGGGAATAAGTGTTGCGAGTGCTGTTAATGACTGATTAACAATAATAGCGCTAAACTGTTATAAGATAAAGTCGTAGATACTTTATTCTGAAAGAAGTTACCAGGAAATAGATTATTTTTTTGAAATAGATTGTTTTGTACTGATTCAGGGCGTCGCTGTTAAACCTAACAATATAGGATATTGGGTGTGAAATAAATACACAATTTATTATTGACCAAAATTTTATTCCAAAATAAAACATTTAAGTTTTCTTCTGACACACCTGGAAGAAGAAAATGTATCGTTATTTTATATCGTTTTATAGAAGTATATCAATTAATTCAGTACATCAGGTACATAGCAATACTGTTAAATAAGGAACACATAGCAAGCAAAGCCAGCACATTGAGTATTAAGCTTACTTTGCCAAACATCCCCGATATTAGAATACAATTAACAAGTATAATTAAAAATAATAGGAAATACACTGCATGGTGTTTAGCTAGTAGAATACACCACGTATTTATAAAAAATAATACAAGGCCTTAAATATTAAAGATAATATAAAGTCAAAGAAAGGAGATTGGAGTCAATTATAATCAAGCTTTGAATTTATAGAAACTGGACCCAATACGTATTGATTTAAAGGATCCTAAAGGTAGATCACGGACAAAGACACCAGACTATTAAAAAGAGTTTTCATGTTAATGAAAGTAAAAAAAAAGTTGATATTTAAGCTTGTGTTGGACAATCAAACAGGCTTTATGGCCATTTTAAGTTTGACCAACCAAAGCCCCACTAAATACAGGGTTAGGGGAATATGTAAAATTAAAAACATTAGGAGGCGGGGGATCACGCCAGAAAATCCAGCCAGTCCTATTTTTGAAAAGAACATGTTTTAGACAAAGTTTTCAGATTTAATTTCATTTAGACGAATGAACCGTGATTGCTTTTTTTTTTTAATTTTAATTAATTATTAAACATAAAAAATATACATTATTTTAATTATTATTGTAAATCAGTACCAATTTATTTTTTGTTGGTAAATTAATAACTATGGGGGGCCTTTGCCCTGCAGTGGGACATCACAGACGGATAATAATAAAATTTATACCTATTTACATAACCTCGTGTAGAATAAAGCGCGATATTATTTTTTGTCGATTATTTATTTAACATTGTGAAATATTATTATTTTGTAATGCATGGAAAAATACATAATATATTTAGGTTCCAAGGTTGCCTGGAAAAGATCACAGAAAGCGATAAGGTCGCCCATTGTATGTTTTGTAGTGATAAATGTATTTTTTAACCGACTTCAAAAAAGGAGGAGGTTCTCAATTCGACTGTATTTTTTTTATATTTGTTACCTAAGAACTCTCTTATTTATAAGCCGATTAGCAAAATTCTTGTTTTAGTTTTAAGGATATACTTTCAGATTAGTCCCATAGAAATTTCATCAAAAACGGTTCAGTAGTTTGGTTTTTAAACCAGAATTACTGGTAAAAATTACAACTTAAAAGGGAAAAATAAAAACTTTTTTGCAAAAAAAAGCAACCGACTACCAAAAAAGACAATACTAAGCGAAAAATAACTTTAATTTCGGAAGTCGGTGACAAACAACGACAATGCGAACCCAACGACACCGACTTCCAAAATTAAAGTTATTTTTCACTTTGTTGTGTTTTTTTGGAAGTCGGTTGTTTTTTTTGTTATGTATTTTCTGGTGTAAAATAAAGTATATATAACTATCAATAAATAAATGTATTGAGTGAGATTTTTGAAGTTGTGGTTATTGAAATAGTTGAAATAATTGATGTAAATAAATGTTTACAATATAACTAGAGTTATAAGAAGAAAGAAGAAGTATTTTAGAGGACCATTTTATGAGACCCAATTAATTATGACAATACAAATCATTCGGTGTTTACGTGTCGTTGAAGACATGAGGGCCACGTCAGTTTACTTTCCTACAAAAATCCCGCTGAATATTGGTATATTTCTAGACATTATGTAGTAAATAAAGGGGCGGTTTGCCTCAAAAACTATTGGAGGTGGCTCAGGAGCTGAAGGATGCATTCCTGTCCAACCTATTACTGAAATAAAGTAGAAGGGGTTTCAATAATGGCTTCTGCTAATGTTCTAATTTTATTTTGTTCTATGTTGCTCACTTTACTTGAGATTTTTTGCTCGTAACCAACGACTGAATACCTACGCAGGTAAAATACGCATTAATTACTAAATAAACGATTTATTATTATTTTTATGTCTTTACATATCTCGGGGCCATGGTACCGGTCTTTTGGCAGGCGTACGAGGGGCCGAAGCCAACTCGCAGAGGCGCGTTAGACATTTTTAATTAAATGAGGCACCATTTAATTATTACTATAATTAAAAAACAATGCATTTTTTTAAAATTGATTTAAAAATATATTATTTTTAGATATGTACTGAAAAATCAACAGATATATAACAAAACCTTTGAGAATAATAGTAATATTATTAATTTTGTAATATTTGCTGCTGTTACTACCAATAATTACATAGTTTACTGGGCACCTACGAAAGTCCCGCAGAATATTGATTTTTTTCCAGACATTATCTGGTATATAAAAGGCCGGTTAGCTTCTAAAACGATAACTGGGTCTATACATGCTGGATGCGGCCGAAAACGAGATTTCTGAAATACAGACCGTGGTCTTTCAAGTCTACCTTTATTTGTTGAATTCAATTTGTTCAATTTATCAAATATTGAATGTCTATGTAATAATAGATTATTCCTTTTAGGTAAGGTCCTTTTAAAAGTTACTACAATTGCTTTATTAGCCTGTAGTAGTTTACTACCTAGCCCTCATAAAATATACACGGCCAGCAGGGAATCCTGAGAGCATCCCTCTGGATGCCTGCAATGAGAAATCTGGAAGATGCAGCCATACGTCGTAATCATGGTTGTAGTTTTGTTACTTTAACAATTTTCTACTTAATAATAAAAATATATGTACATATACTAGATCTAGAAATACTGCCACCAAACCATCAACTAACCTTCCACCACTGTCAATTGCTAATAGCTCTGGTTATTTTACCTACGTCACAGTACTGCAACCCTCTTTATGGGGCGCCAACAAATGTTCCACAAAATATAGGAACGCCATTTAATAAAATATAGTAAATGAAAGAATGTATAGCTTTGAATAAATAGATCTTTCGAGGATCTACTCGGACAGCAGTTGCGCGAACTCCAATCACAGCTGAAAAGGAATAAATAAAAGTTGAAGAGCAAAAGTTATTTGACAATAACGAAAAAAAAAACATCTTTCCGATAATTGAGTAAAATTCGAGTAAAATACTCTTTACATCAACGATCTCAACTTTAATAATAATTATGACATAAATTCTTCAATGATTTCTATTCACTAAACTTTCAGAATGAGGAAGTCCATAAATGAACTGGTATCACTGACAGAAATAACTTGGATATCCAGATAAAACTTGTGAACAAAGATCAGTTCGAAAGTATAGCGACTTGGTGCGAGAAGACGGAATGTAGTCCGTCCTTCAGAAGACATAAAGACTACCAGCGTGGGACGACGCAACATGTTGTTTATATATGATGGAGGTTTATATAGACTAGATAAAACGTAGGGTCTATATGACATCAATGATGATAAGAACACTACTGAAAACATTATCAAAAAGACTCCGTTACACTTTACTATTCAATATTCCCCATAACAAAATATTATTGACGAAAACAAATCTAAATACTATAAATACTGAGATTACCAATAATGATTCGCATTATTGGCCACCAACAAACACTCCACAGATTATAGGACTGCTACTGCCGAAGACGATATAAAATATGAAAGGACGACCTGCTTTGAATATATATTTCTTTGGAGGAAATGAGGGAGCGGGGCTTCCAGCATGGCCTACAGCTGAAAAAGGATAAGAATCGATAATTAAATATCTTGAAAACTATTTCAAAAGAGATCAATTGTGTGGTATGTCTTGAATTAAAGTTGTGTCTGGTGGTAACAATGTCGAAGTAGTAGATAATATCAAATTATTAAGCGTCCACATAGACGCGTTATTAAACTGGAAGCCTGAGACATTGTCTATATCGAATTCTGTTAGCTCTGCATGTTATGTAATCAGAAGCCTGGCGGACGAACTCACTGTCGACCAACTACGGATGGTATACTTTGTTTTGGTTGAGTCAAGGCTCAGATATAGTATTGAGTTTTGGGGAAACAGCTACAAGTACAATGTCCACTTGGCATTTATAATTAAAAAAAGAGCCTTAAGCATAATACTCGGCATGAAACAGACAGAATTATGCAGGGATCTCTTCATCAGACTTAACATTTTAACAGTGCCATGTCTGTATATTCTGGTGTTGTTAACCAACTTGTTTAAGAATTTGCACGAGGCTAATAAGGCGAGAGAAAAATAAGCTAGAGATAGTACTCGTAGGAAAGACATATCTTCCACAATCCAACCGAAATTGAACGTGGTTCATCACAGTCCCAGGGTTCAACCTGTCTTTTTATACAAGTTGCCATTAGAATTTAAAAGTATAAACTTGTATAAAAACAAATTAAAGACATATTTATTTAAGAAGGGCTTTTACAGCATCGATGAGTTCATAGATGACAAACGAATGCCCCAATTTAATGATTTGTGAATTATGATTTGTGTTCATATGATTTTTTTAATTACTTTTTTTATAATCAGTAGTGAATTTTAAATTTAAATGCAATTCTGGTGATTAATTAATTTTGTGTTACTGAATGATTGACATATAATTAGTTATTATTTAAATTGCTACATTTTGTATGGGTAATTAGTTTTAAATATGAACGTATTCAATGTTTTGGTTAATATTATTTTATTTATCATCACTAATATTTTTAACACAATGTATTTTGTTATGAAATAAATAACTGATGACTTATTTTGGATATGTGAGACTGTCAAATCTCAATATTTATGATGACTGGCGAAAACGTATACTATAACGTATAATATAAAATATGTAAAGGAAGAGATCCTGCCCAATGAATTACTGAAATAAATAAGAAGGGGTTTCAATAATGGCTTCTACTTATGTTCTAATTTTATTTTGTTCTATGTTGCTCGCTATACTTGAGATTTTTTGACCATAACCAATGACTGAATACCTACGCAGGTAAAATAGAAGTACGCATTAATAACTAAATAAACGATTTATTATTATTTTTGTCTTTACATATCTCGGGGCCATGGGGTCTTGGGCTTTTGAAAGGCGTATGAGGGTCCGAAGATAACTCGCAGAGGTGCTTTAGATATCTTTAATGAAATGATGCACCATTTAATTAGTAACAACATATAAAAGGCCGGTTAGCTTCAAAAACTTTAACTGGCTCTGGATACATGGTGGCTCCGTCCAAAAAACGTGATTTCTGAAATACAGAACGTGGTCTTTCAAGTCTAGCCTAATACACGGCCACGAGAGCATTGAGCCACAATCACTAAGACTCATCAAGCTTCCCTCTGAATGCCTGCGATGAGAAAGCTGGAGGATGCAGTCATACGTCGTGATCATGGTTGTAGTTTTGTTGCTTTAGTAATTTTCTACTTAAAAAAAATATATATACTTATATTAGATCTAGATATACCACCAACAAACCTTCCACCACTGTCAATTGCTAATAGCTCTGGTTATTTTACCTACGTCACAGTACTGCAACCCTATTTATGGGGCGCCAACAAATGTTCCACAAAATATAGGAACGCCATTGAATAAAATATAGTAAATGAAAGAATGTATCGCTTCGAATAAATAGATCTTTGGAGGATCTACTTGGACAGAAGTTGTGCTAGCTCCAATCACAGCTGAAAAGGAATAAATAAAAGTTGAAGAGCAAAGTTATTTGAGAACAGCGAAAAAAAAAACATCTCTTTCCGATAATTGAGTAAAATTCGTGTAAAATTCTCTTTCACATCAATGATCTTAACTTTAATAATAATTATGACATAAATTTTTCAGTTATTTCTATTCACTAAACTTTCAGAATGAGGAAGTCCATAAATGAACTGGTATCACTGACCGAAATAACTTGGATATCCAGATAAAAATTGTGAACAAAGATTAGTTCGAAAGTATAGCGACTTGGTACGAGAAGACGGAATGTAGTCCGTCCGTCAGAAGATATAAAGACTACCTAGCGCGGGACAACGCAACAAGTTATATATAATTATATGGTGGAGGTTTATATAGACTAGATAAAACGTAAGGTCAATATGACATCAATGATGAAGAACACTACTGAAAACACAATCGAAAAGATTCCGTTACACTTTACTATTGAATATTTCTTTACACTTTACTATTCAATATTCCCACAACCATGACTAACTAAATATTATTGACAAAACAAAACTAAATGCGATAAATACAGTGATTACCAATGAAGATTCGCATTATTGGCCACCAACAAACACTCCACAGAATATAGGAGTGCTACTGCCAAAGACGATATAAAATATGAAAGGACGATCTGCATTGAATATATATTTCTTTGGAGGAAATGAGGGAGCGGCGCTTCCAGCAAGGCCTACAGCTGATAAAGGATAAGAACATATAATTAAAAACATCAAGATCTTGAAAACTATTTCAAATGAGGTCAATTGTGTGGTATGTCTTGAATTTTGGATATGTGAGACTGTCAAATCTATATATTTATGATAACTGGCGAAAACGTATACTATAACCGTGAAAAGTTACATATTTAAAATAAATAATACATAGTGCTTGTAGAAACAGTACTCCTTCACCATTTAACCAGCCACCATTTCAAAATGACGAGAATACGCTTTATTTCGTTTAATTTCACCTTTTACTTTGCACCTACAAATGTTCCACAGAACAAAGGTGTTTTGTATGGACTTTCTTCACTTCTTAATAATATATAGAAAGCGAAAGAGCGAGTTGCCAAAAACTCATAGGGTTTGGGACGAGGATAAATAGCTGACGTAATGCCGACCATAACAGCTGAAAATGAAAAATGTGACTTAAAGTAAGATAAAGTAACTACGTCTGAGAGAGACTAAAACTATAATTTGAATGCAAGGTAGTTGCGCTTCGTAAACAAGGTATTGGAAATTAGTAGTTAGATAAATAAAAATAGTAATAAATTTTGAATAAAACTATTCTGCAGGCATAAGTAGGTAACGCATGTAAGCATAGAAATATAAAACAATTCATAATTTAGTTTAAAAATCTGGCATTTTATATATATGCCCAAGCAAACAAACATGAATTTAGAGCATCTTATTTCACCTTATTGGACAAAGGCTCCAGAAAATAATACCATATCTCGTAATTTTATATAAAATAAAAACGGATGGTTAGCATTAAAAACTTTTGGCGGATTTACAGGTGCTATATTCATTCTTGAAAGAATAACGGCTGCAAATATAAAACATTAAGATATTAAGAACTAAATATTGTGAAACTCCATCTGATAAATCATTTGTCATATAGAATTTCTTATGATCGAAATGAACTCAGAAATGTATGGAAAAGTCCCAGAGGTAGAAATAGTGCTTGCGATACATGTCATATCCTTCACCACAAACCGACAACCAATTGGTAAGTTTTAATGAATTTCTGTACTATAATTTCACCTTTTAGTGCGCCCCTACGAATAGCCCGCAAAACAGAGGTATTTTGCCAAACATTATATAGAATATGAAGGGTTGTGTTGCTTTAAAGATATATCTTTTCGGAGGAGGATACTGGAGTGCCAAAGTGTTCACTGTTAAAGCTGAAAAATATTCAAAAAACCTTTGGTATGATATTGCGAAATCCAAGAAACGATTGATGTTTAGAGTAAATTCACCTTAGTGTACAAAAGCTCCGCAGAATAATACAGTTTTCTTATAAAGAATGTAAAATAGGAAAGGATGATTAGCGTTGAAGATGTAAAGCGGAGTTAAAGGAAGACTCCTTCTAGTAACAACGATAGCTGTAAATAAAGTATGAATGATTAAAATAATGAGGAGACGTTCTTCACACACTTAGATTTATAGTAAAATATTTACCTGAATAAAGAAACATATTCTTTTCAATGTAGATAAAAAGTTTGTTTAAAAATGTAATACTAATGTAGCTATACTAACGGAGATTTCGTTATATTCGATTGTCAATTTATTTATAAACGAGTCGATGAGACACAAATTACAAAAAGCCAATGCTTCTTACATACTCCTTAAACTTTGTCATACCCGTATGCCGTTTACGAGTAATAGACACCTAACATTTTTGAATGACGTCACCTAAATGACAGGAGTATGTTCTTCTAGGGCGTTCCTACTGACTTTTCTTCTAGCATCCGCCTTGTCTTATTAAATCCTTTCAGTAATCTCTCATTCATTCTTTCAGTATGACTTGCGTGACCGTTTCAATGTATTGTCGATACATACCAGTGGCAGCCGCTGCCTCAGTTCCTGATTCATCAACTTGTATGAAAGCTTTCTGTATCGCATCAGAAACATAGATTCGTGCTGGTGCTTCTAATATTCCTTCAAGTCCATTACTGTTTGGATTAAACATTTCGCTGGCGCCGTACTAAAATAGAATAAAGTTATTTTTGAGAAAAAAATTGTATATTGCAGTAATATAATTGGTCCAAAGAACCGGTCTCTCGAAAAATGTTGTGTTGAAAGTCAACTTTCCCTTTAGGTTTGATGTACATATGTATAATAAAGATCATTATCATCTGCCTAGCCGTTTCCCAACTATGTTGGGGTCGGCATCCAGTCTAACCGGATGCAGCTGAATACCAGTATTTTACATGGAGCGAGTGCCTATCTGACCTACTGGTTGTCAGACTTTCGGGCTTCTGACTAACCGTAACGACTGTCAAAGATCCAAGAATGACAGCAGGGACCAGCCGCTTAACGTGTTTTCCAAGACACGGGGAGTATGTTAGGATGGTCACCCATCCACACACCAACCGCGGCAAGCGTAGCTTAACCTGATCGATCGACCTGTGCGACTGTTATTATTTAGCTACGGCCCCCTTTTTCTTCCCTTCTTGATGTATAATAAAGATAAAAGTATAAATATCTTTAAAAGTCTCATAATGTTACCTTCTGAAGCATTGTTTTTACGTCTGTTTCAGTGTTTATTAACATTTTCGGTATGTAAACATCACATTTTTGACGTGTAAGGCTTTGCATTATCTTGTTCCACTCATCAGGTTTTCCAATAGTCTCAAGTGTAACCAGTAAGTCTTCTTTATTTCTTGGAAGAACGATCACGAAACTGAAATTATCGCCTTTGTAAGGCATTTCTAGGACCTAAAATAAGAAACAAGGGAATTATGTTGTATATACAAATAGATGGAAAATACACAATTACACACGCAAACAGAATGATTGAACCAAAAGGTTACATACATTCTATGACATTAGTTCATTTAAACTGAACAGGAATATAAAAAAAAAATACAAACCTGATATTGGTCATTCTCAGCGTAGTTAAAATCATTTTGTTGGTACATGATTTTTAAAGGTACAGTTTCTCCGTTACTTTTATGGAAATCTTTGGTTTGTGTATTTTTAGGATTGAATTGGTTTGTCCAATTACCCTGGAAAAAAGACGAATATTTAGATTCTGGATTCTTGTCTTATTTGAGCAGAAAATTATGGCAAATTCTTACCAGGAAATAAATTGCGTTGACCAAACATAGTGTTGTATCACTAGAAAACATGTCCGGTTTTACAAGATCTTGGATTTTACCGTGAGTAGCGTAGGATACCTGATGAAAAAAAAATTATAGATTGGATTTCAATGAAGTAGTTTTTTTTATAACGCCCCGGGATAATGTAGCTATAACTTTTTGACTCACCCATTTGTTTATTAAATCAGCAGTTAGAACATTTTTACTAAAGTCCACGTTTTCTCCTCCAGCTTGGAAAATTTGTGACGAGTCACGTATGAAAGGTTGGCTAAGTGGATGGTCCTTGTTTGCGTAATATTTGGTAGCCACTTCAAATACTATATTTGTTTGATTGTTGAATTCGGCTGTTAATCCGGGGAAACAGGCCCTTATCTAAAACAAGATTACAATTAAGTTGATTACGTTTTGACGTATTTAATTAATCATCTATTTGTGTTCTTTCTCCGCGTCATGTTTACCGCAAATAAACGTATTTTCATTGTTTCTTTTCTTTCTAACCAAAGTTTGAAGGTTAAAAATATGTAACGTACCTCTTCTTTATTTTGAAGACCGATCAGTTTGAGTATTTGTTCTAAAACCAAATCCTTGGCATATAGTCCAAGTTGTGCCAAGGGAATCATAAGAGATGTAGCTGATGCTACGCAGTTTTCATTAGGTTTGCTCGAAGCCAGGAACTAAGGAAAAAAATAGCGTTAAATTCTCCAAATTAATATTTAGACATTTAATATTTTCTTGCATGATGGCTGACACAAGTCTAGATTTTAATTTTATAGTTTGGTTTATTTGAGTCTTATTTACAATATGTATACCACAAAGTAGCACAAGAACAAGCTAGTGAAGTAGTCTACTATTTTTAATAATAATAATAGGTGAATGTTTAGGTTAAGGTATTTATCTATGGGCTTGCGTCGCCTGAAATAAATGAATATATATTTTGTACAAGTATATAATAATAAAAAAGGGAGGAGCTCATAGGCATAAAAAAATTCGTCCGCATTCAATCCAGTCCGCTGTCAACGGAATAAGTGCCTAAAAGGCAGACATGCTGATTCTTTGGGCTAAAAATAGACCAGCCCTATGGTCACGTGAATGGTGGCGATGTTCCGAAATACTCGATGCGCACTCGGACCCCAAGGCAAACCATATAGTTGTATGTTTATGTTTGTGTATGTTTCAAACCATAAGCTCCCAATAAGGTTGTTATATTTGCGCATCTTGAGGATTTCTGCTCCTGCAGCAGCCACCCCAGCACAGCCTACCGTGCTAGGAATATGGGACGGCGCGAGGGTGTCGACACAGGTTGCATGCCATACCAATTAGACCAAAGAAAGGTTAGTTCATGTATCAATACTTACGTGTAAAAACTTTCCAGATAAGGCAACGCTTCCCTGATCGAGTCGAGCTCTTGCTTCTTTGACATTCACCGTCACCGTCCTGTTTTCTGAAGCTAGTAAACCAATAAAAAATCATTTAAGAAAAATGTATGTGGTGATAACAGTAATGTTTTTTTTTGTCAAGCAAAAATAGTATTTATTTAAATTACTTTAAAAGAATTGAAATGATAATTGAAAAATTGATCGTTTTTTCGAAATTGAAAGCAATTCTTGGGTTGGTTTCCAATCTGCGATTTTTTACAGTACTCCCGGCCCGATTCAGACGCGATATAATGGCGGTACAGTTTCTAACCTTACCCAAACTCAAACTCAATACATTTATTTCAATTACATCAATTACTGTCACTTTTGAATTGTCAAGGGGTCGGTCAGTCAGAAAAAAGAAGCTGCCCATTCCAAAGCGTAGTAGATACCTATGGAAAAGACGGTCAAGAACAAGAAACTCCCTTACCTTAGGCAGATTACATACTACAACTTGCCACGCGACAGGGCGCGGGAAACAGAGCCAAATTCCCCGCGCGGTAACGCGTTTTTATTGAATTTGTATGTATAAAATGACGGGCGCGTTATCTGCGCCACGTCGCGTGACGCGTTGTAGTGTGTGATCCGCTTTACTTACTTTACCAATAGTTTAGCGACGCAGACGCGCATTTTACAGTCGCGTGTTTGTATCTTCGTGAAAAGTCGTCATAATTTATTTAAAATTATTTTAAATGGTTGTAATAATTTTTTCTGCTTGTACAATTAAGAATGGTCATTTAACTTGTGTTGTCTGTTTGTCATATTGCATAATGTGGCTGTTTGTTGTCACGATTTAATAAAATTAACTAAGACTTTGATGAAAAAGGCGATGATGAACAGATTTCATAATGTAAGTAAAAGAAATATATTTACTTGCAATGTAACACGCTCCGTTAAGGAGAATTAGTGCAGTCACGAAGTGTGATGACTTAAACATTTTATTGGTTCCTAAAACGCGCACAGTATGCCCCATTTGTTAAAACTTAATTTCAATACAGCCGTAAACCTTTGCTTTGCTAAACCGAAAACATGAATGATTAGCCTTTCGACGCGTGTAAAATAATATCATGCACAATTACCTGATACATGGCGGACATGAATTTCATGATTAGAATTCTTGTTGTGCCAATAAAAAAAACGATTATGATAAATTGGCCAAAAACTAGTTTTTCTTGCAAATGAAGGGTTTCGCAGGATAGAACATTCTTCGTTTCTTAGAATTTCTGTGTGTACATATTATCTATTCCTTGGTTTTCGTTTTTTTGGGCGTTGAATTTGTGCAGGTATTAACTATTTCTCTTTCTTTCTGTATCATGTGCGCCTGTATGTACAGTCACCAAAGGAGATAAGTAACCAGGGTCGTCGGTTATAGTTGAAGTTTAGTAAGAAAGCGATGGATGTTTTCGTATAAAGTTTTATATAATTAATAGAATAGAAACAGTTCATTCATCAAATTAAATTTCATTCGAAAACATTCATCGGTTTTTTACTAAACTGCAACTACATTCGACGACCCTGGTTACTTATCTCTTTTGTTGACTGTACGTACCTATAATTAAAATTGTTCATCTTAAGGATACGCTTACCTGGGCAATTAATTGCTCAGTTCTCGGCAATAACGATAAATTTACGACAATTTCAAGATTGTATACAAATTACCAATTGCGCAATTTCAAACAAAACAAAACAAACAAGAAAATAATAAGAAAAAACGAAAGAATAAAAAAAAGAAATGAAAAAATTGAGAAAAGTTGGCTCGAGTTTTTTTTAGTAAACTAGTAAAAAATGAATGCATTTTTAGTTATTACGTTTTTAGTTACAATTAATAATAATAAATAATAATAATAATAAATAATAATAATAATTAAAACGTTGCCCCACACTAGGAATTTCTCCTGTATCGTGGGTGTAATTTGTCTGATTCAGTGTTGAACCCCAAAACGGGCTCGACCTTGCTTCTATAATTCGCTTCGTTATATTATACGGATGGATTAAAATGTAATTGTACAATTCTGCACACCTTTTATTCTTTATCAGCAAACAGCCCATAGCAACGTAGAAATACATAATACATTATTTAACCCTAGTAGGTGTACTGTAGTTACACCTCTGCCTAATCCTTCGGGGATTGCAGGCGCGGTGTTATGTGTGATATTTAAACTTAATATCAACATTAATGTGATGAGGGAGTTAGATTAAATGATAGAGGTATGTAGGTGAACGACATCAGAAAACATAAGTAAATGTCCAACGGCCATTTTATTATTAGGTACGGTACAGATAGATCAAGGGGGGGCTTGTGGCTATGTAATAACAGCCACACGGGTCGGTTGATCAGGTTCAGCTACACTTACTGCGGTGGTCCGTGGATGCGTGACCATCTTTACATACCAATACCTGTCCGTGCTTCGGAAAGCGTTAAGCCGTTGGTCCCGTCTGTCATTCGTGGATCTTCGACAGTCAGTAACTGGGTCGCGGAGGTCAGATAGATAGTCGCTCCATGTAGAATAATCATATGCAGGTACATCCGGTCAGACTGGAAGCCGACCCAGACTTAGTTGGGAAAAGGCTAGGCAGATGATGACGGATAGATCAAGGTAGAGTCAAGTCAAAGTCATAGTCAAAATAATTTATTTTAATAACAAACGCTTTCTACAGGCAAAATACAATTACAAGTTCTGATTGAAATAACTAACAACCCAGGGAGGGGTTATTGTATTTTTAAAAGTCAAGTTAAAAGTCAAAGTCGAAACATTCATTTTAAATTTACGAACATCTTTAAATTGTCCGAGTCGGTCGGTCTTTCAGTGGTCATACACACAAGTGGCACACGTCAAAGAGGGAACTGCAGCCGTCAACACCATCGGTGGCTGCCATCGACATGTATTTGAGTACGGTGCTCAAATACAGGCCGCTTTAGGGCCGACATACACGGCAAACAAAAAAAAGAAAGTCTGAAAGAGCAGTTAGCGATTGATCAACATAGACGGACCGCTCTTGCAGTCATAGTCAACAGCTTGAAGATGCCATTGATACTGCTGGAGCAGATGATACCAACTGCTCGTCATTCAAATCAGGTAGCTGCGCGAGAGCAGTCAACAGCTCGAGCAGTCAGTGTATGCCTGGCGACTGCTTGACCGCACGACCGCCCGAAGCAGTTGCAACTGCTCGAGCGGTTTCGTGTATGTGTGTACGTATTGTAGTTCACTATGTAGTCGCAGCTTGAAGCAGTCCATCCTGACTGCTTCAAGCAGTCCGTGTATGGCGGCCCTTAGTTGCCTCTGCCGTTGACGCTTGCCGCTCGAGTGTATGAACACTAATATTGAATCTATATCTGAGGACATTTTGAAAAGAAAAAATAGAGAAAAGAGTCTAGCAAAAAACAATTAAATCACTCACGACATTCACAGATGGGTATGCAAACTCCATCGTCGTTTCTCACAAGACCATGTTTACAGATACATGCTGGTGTGTCGTCACAGTCATTATCTTCTACAGGACATTCTATTTCCATGCCAACTTCACAACAGGTGAGAGGTTCGCAGACCCGGCAGGGACTCTCCTCGTATCTCTCGTCTGGACCACATCGGGATGCTAGAAAGAGAAAATATTTTTAAGCCATATTTCGGCGCACGTTCGCTTCACTATTTCTAACTAAGTAGGTGCAACTCCCGAAATCCAGAATCAACAGAAGCGGCCAAGTGAAGTTTTGACGTGTCCCGGAGAAGTAATTCAATTGTCATACAAAGTGGCGATTAGGTTATCACGTTAAGGGCTGATTTTTCTAACGCCAGATAATTTTATCCGAGAAACAATTTTGAATTTTTGACAGTTCTTCCATACAAAATCTGTCTGACGTCAATTTTTTTCCTCGAGTAAAACTATCTGTCGATTGAAAAATCAGCCCTAATTAGTACAGCGGTTATTACAAGCTGTTCTCAGTCTGTGAAAATGATAAAATAAACAATTTTACTAAAAATAGAAAACTGAATTTCTCAAACAAAATAAATAGCGTTAAAAATTGGTACGAAATAAACCACCCTTGATAATAAGGCACTAGACACAAGCGGGGCTATGGTATCAACAATTCAACACAAAGGAGAATGCTCAAAACAAACCCAGCTCCGGGGTAAAAGAGAATCATATATTTTATAGCATATATTTTCACCAAGCATTTTAACATCATATTTTTGAATAATTAATTAAACTACTTTTTTAAACGGACGCCTGAATAATAAAACTGGCAATTTTTATATGTTTGCCAATAATGATCACGATCATAACCGGTTATTATTTTATTACTTATTATAATTGATGATTTGTGATACAACTCTTTTCCCCCGGAGCTGAGTTTTTTTTTCTATGGAGCCTGAGCATTCTTTTTTATGGTATTGTTACCAAATAATCACAAATTACTATGTTTAATGTTGTTAAATACTCAAACGAAGAAAAAGGTCGCACAACTAGAATGTTAATTGTTAAGAATTATTTTAATTGTGTATGTTTAAAACACGTAATGTAGAATACGTGGTTGTAATTAATGTGATAACCTAATTGCCACACTATATACTATTATAGCAATAAGCTATTCTTCATGTTAGGTTTTTTTTGTTATGGCGATGAGCCCAGTGCTAAAGGGGTAATATTAATTAATATGTTGAGGATGTAATGGTGTTTGCATGCCTACTGGTAAAATATGGGTGAACCTGTTTCCCTATATCACCATGTACTGTAACCATACTTGCAAAATAAAATATCTTTATTTTTGGTAAGCGTGATCATATTTATTTCATGTCATGGTATTGTGTGGCAAGCACCCAGCCTGATGGTAAGTGTTTTGTTCCTTATGGACATTCATAATACTAGAGGTATCACTGGCTGTATTGCTGTTCCAAAGATACATGAAATGGCTTGTGTGCCTGTAATTACACTGGCACCGTCAACACATAATCAACCTATAATATTCCCACTGCTGGGACATAGGCCTTCTCTCTGGGAGAGGAAGTGGGCCATAATCCACCACGTGGGCCCAGTCCGGGTTGGTAGATGTCACATGGTTCTAGGACATGCGGGTGTCCTCAGTAGCAGTGGCTGTTTGAATAGTAATTACAAAGAAATGTCGAAGAAACTCTACTACTACTAAATTAACAAGTAACCAAATAATATCTTACGAGGACAGTCTTTGATGGGTATACAGATGTTACTGGCATTCCTGGCGTATCCTTCTTCACAGTAGCACATTTCATTGCACTTAACGTTGACGATGGGACAGTTGGCCTGGCTCTGTTCGTTCAGTGTTGCACAGACGTTGTCACATGCACCGCCGCATGAGTAGTATTCGTGTGGTCCATTACATCTTACTAGAAATGAAAAAAGAAATAAAGATTATTCTCCTCTCATTGGGCGAAAGTTGTGCCCGTCAGCAAGGTGGCTGGACCAGAGGGACCTTATTATCGTAACTCATGAAGACTCGTTTATTATGTCTCTTTTAATGATCATAATTATCAAAATGAGCTAGCAAGTCTTGCATCTCCTATAATGCTCAACTTCATCGGTAAAAGTCTAGATTCGTCAAATTAATAATCTAGTATTTGTTCTTAGTTGTTCTGTTCCTCGTATATGAAGCATGCGGTCAGACTAAAACTCCTCCATCATCTGCCTGCCTAGCCTTTCCCCAATTATCTTGGGTTCGGTTTCCAGTCTGACCAGATGCAGCTAAATACCAGTATTTTACATGAAGTGACTGCCTATCTGACCTCCATTACCCACTTACTGGGTAATACGATAACTTGGTAAGATTGGTTGTCAGACTTTCGGGCTTCTGAATACCCGTAACGACTGTCAAAGATTCCCGAATGACAGCCTAGGTCAAAAGCAATACTATGTTTAAAAAAAAGATAATTTTATCACTTACAACACTCCTCCTTCGTTAAACATTGTCCAATCGCGTTCTCATAGTACCCATTTTCACAGACACAGCCTGGTTCACAAGGAGGTTCCGGCTCGCCAGTTTCTGGATAACAGATGTATACTTTGTCGAGGCTTTCGCAGGTCTGTGGTGGGCACGTTCTAGGACACGGGTTGAAGACCTTATGTTCTCCGTAGCATTTCACTGTAAGTAATTGAGGAATATTATAAAGGCTCCTTCTGTATAGCTCGATAAAGTCCTCGGGTTTCTGGAAACCTAATTCCGGTTGGTCCTATTATACACAGTCTGGCCATAAATACTGTTACAATTAAAAATAAGAAAGATATTACATTTGAATTTGGAATCTGTCAGTTTTAATACGATTGTACATTGAGTTTTCTAATTTTGGCGCCAATACATTGTACAATATTTTGCGATATTAAATAAATATTATTTGTGAAAGCTTAGGTGAAGTGAGCTTGAAGTGAGCTGTCAATTGTGTCTATCCCTAGCGATCCCTAGTATCAAGTGGAACTACTGCTTACTTCAAGCTCGCAAGCACGGTGATATTTTAAATAGACCGGCCAGATGAGTTTCAGACATCAAGAGTTAATGTTAGGTTTTTCTCATTTTCTTATAATGAATTGCTTTACCTGGACATTCTTCAATTGGTACACAGATGTTACTTCCATTCCTGGCGTATCCTTCTTCACAGTAGCACATTTCATTGCACTTAACGTTGACGATGGGACAGTTGGTTTGGTTCTGTACGCTCAGTGTGTCGCAGACGTTGTCACATGCACCGCCGCATGAGTAGTATTCGTGTGGTCCATTACATCTTACTGAAAATACATAATTAGGTATTAGAAAATATCGTCTTTGTAGGTTTGATTTGGTTTTTGGCGATGGCTTTAAGCACCACTGCGAGTACTTATAGTATAACTGATTTCTACAAAATGGTCATTGTTCAAATTTTTAATTATACATACGTATACTGTGTGTTTTGAGTATGAATATCGATGGCTATAAGAGTAAGGGAAGACCAAATAAACGATGGATGGAATGTGTGAATGATGCTCTAGTTGTAGTAGAAAAGGAGTTACTACCGAGATGATGACTAATAGAGAAGTATGGTAGAAAAATAATGTTGCGTCGACCACAAATACATCGGAATAAGAGCTAGAGAATGCTGATTCAAACTCAAACTCAAACTATTTATTTCAAATAAACCAATTACAGGCACTTTTGAATTGTCAAGGTCGGCCGGGGTAGCAGGATCGTCCGAAAGGGTTACCGCTGCCCCGGAACATAAAGGGCTAAGGATGGAACACGGGTGGGTTTTAGTCAGTAAGAGTCTGACACTCCTTTCCGCTCCACCTAGAGCGGGAGGGGTCATTTGATGATTTCCCATCCACAAAAAAAAAAAAGGTCGGTCAGTCAAAAAGATGAAGCTAGTTGCCCATTCCAAAGCGTAGTAGGTACCTATGGAGAAGAACGGCCAAGAAACTCCATGGACACTCTTTTAAATCATAATAATATTGTTACAAAGTATTGGTTACATCATTCATGTTCAAAATTATGCATGTGAGAACGATGCAGAACGTTGCAGAACGTTGATAATGAAGTGTCGAAAGGCAAAACTAAAAGAGTTCAGATAAGCCTTTCACGATGATCAAGATTGTTAAAGTAAATTCTTGGTAGGCTATACAGGGTCAAATTAAATTAGCTAGTGAAACTCCACAGATATCTAATCACGACAGAATAAAAAAAATCCGCTGGTGGTGTTATTTGAAGTACCTATGAGTTGAGAAAATCTGTTTTTTTTTTTGTTTGATCATGTTTAGATATCGATAGCCATCATGTCTGTAGAGTTTCGCTAGCTAATTCATATTATCCCTGTATTTATCCTGCTTTATATATGACTGAAAATAGTATGTCTAAAATGGATTTGGATGCAATGATGTTCACACTCACAGCATTCCTCCTGAGAAATACATTCTCCGATCTTGTTGGTGTAGAATCCTTCTTCACAGACACAGCCAGGTTGGCAGGGAGGATCCTCTCCCCACTCGATGGGACAGATGTAAGCTCTGTCGAGACTCTCGCACGTTTGTGGTGGACATGTTGAGGGGCAGTGGTTGAAGACTTCGTGCGGTCTGTTACATTGCGCTGAAAACAACATTTAGTTTATGACATAACGATCTATTTAGTAAAAATCTCATTGTGAGCTGGCCTAAACCGGCTGTAGCGCCACCAGAGAAAGACGACTTTACAGGTCGACTCAATCCCTCTTTCACCACAGAACATGAGATGTCTGATGACTATGAACACTTAATAATACTGACCTAGAGTCCTACAAAGTTATTAAAGATTAAGGCTTAATAATATAAGAAAATTGGTACTCACGGTTACATTTTCTTTCTGGTACACAAACACCATCATCATTTCGCAAATATCCTTTAACACAAACGCAGTCTCCTATACATTCGATAGGATCTCTACAAATGATTGGGCCTGTTAATTCCGAACATTTTCTTCTATTACATCCTCCATTGGCACATCTATCAAAGACTTCGTGTTTGGGACAAACGGGTGCTGTAAAGAAACATAAGTATTCGGATCAAGAGGAACTAAATATATAATTATAGGTTCGTTTTCTTTTCTCTGATTTCTATTAAGTTGGTAACGGGTTGTTAAATCTTTTTTAAAGTCATATGATTTGATTGCTTTAAAAAGTTCATTTGGCCAATCAATCACAATCCTTTTTCGTCTTTACGTTTAATTTTCCTTTTTGTTACTTTAAAAAAAAAATTTTTTGGTTTTTTATTTTTGACTGTGTTTAGTTTAGTTTGTGATCTTTCTGTACGAGTCGCAATAAATACTTATTCTTTCTTTCAATGTTATGAGATTTGATAGCAGAATTTTTGAATTTTCTGATCAGACTTTAAGAAAGAGCAGCTGTAATGTTTGGTTTGATAAGGTTGTTGTATTTATACACTTACTAGGACATTTATCGATCGGCACACAAGTACCATTGTTAGCTCTTAAGAAGCCTTCCTTACAAAGACAGCCGTCTATACATTCTTTGGGGTGTACACACATTTTGGGGCGTCCTAAATCTGAGCAATTCTTCTTCTGACATCCACCATTGATGCAAGTGTTGTACACTTCGTTGTTACCGCAGACTGGTGCTAAAAATACAACGTCAAAATATAAATATTTCTATACACATGATGACTTCTGGAAAAGTACTTGGATAATTTATCTGGTGAAGCCTACCCAGAGGAAGACAGTGATACAGACTGGTAATTGCTGAACTTTGTTTAACATGTGTTTGCCGCCCGTATAGTAGCCTTTTATCGAAATTCATTCAGTGGTTTAGGCGTGAAAAGGTAACATACAGAAAACTTTCGAATTTATAATATTAGCAAAGTGTTTACGGCGGAACTTTACAAAGTTACCATTGTTTAGTCCCACTGAATATAAAATGAAGGAAATTTTAATTAGTAAGGTTTTATGCAGCATAGTATACTTACTGCAATCTTTGGGCAGCACGCATTTGTCCAAATTGTCGTCAAAAATGTAGCCTGGTTTGCAATCGCAACCATGTTGCAAACAGAAGAGTGGACAAGCGGTCACTCTTTTATTGTAGGTGGAACAACGGTGACCACAGTGATTGCCGCATCCTGCTACAGCATTTGGATCCCCATTGCAAGATACTAAAACATACGATTTAAGAACATCAGGAGTCAACGTCGGGAACTGGCGTTTGTGGTGTAGAAATAATCACTGGGGATGGTGCTATTGGTCTTGTAATGACCTCATCTCTTTTCCACCCCAAAACAAATGTGCTTTGACGTATGTTACGCTTCTACTTTCCAGTATTTATAAACACAAGGAAGGGACTTCTATGTATTTTTGGTACAAAGGATCGAACTTGCCGCGAGGATTTGCTTCGCGAAGCAACGAACGTTTGTTACGCACCGAACATTAATTCGTGAAACGAACTGTTCGTTTGGTGGGTAAGTGAATCCAAACACGAAAAACATATTAAAATAGCTGCGATCGCCAGCGAATGTTGGTTTCGCTAATGAATGTTCGTTGCGTAACAAACGTTCGTGCAACAAATGTTTGCAAAACAAATTGAAAGCGAATGCTCGCAGTGAGTACCGTCTTTTCCATAATGTTTAGTTCTTCGATGATCTTACCTCCACATTGGTCAATAGGAATACACATATCGTTATCATCTCGAGCATATCCTTCATCACAATAGCATTTAGAATTGCATTTCTTATTTTTGATGGGACAGTTTGTTTGGTTCTGAGTTGCCAATGTGGCACACACGTTGTCGCAGGCAGGGCCGCAAGAAAAGTGTTCGTTGGGTTTAGTACATTTCACTGTGAACAAAATGTTATTTTATAAACGCTGGAAATATACTTTAAAGCAATCACATCTACTTTTGTGTCTTCTTGGTGCATCTTAAGTTATCATTAGCCTTTTTTTTTTTTTTTTTTTCTGGGTGGGAAATCATCACATGACTCCTCCCGCTCTGGGCGGAGCAGAAGGGAGTGTCAGACTTTTACTGACTAAAACCCACCCGTGTTCCTTCAGTTGCCTGTGCCAGGGGCCACGGTATCTCTTTCGAATAACCCGCAGCCCCGGCGGCATCGGCCCTAGCGGACCCCGTCAGTTCGTTCTGACAGCTCTTTGAGGCGCGCGTGGAACACAACGCGCTATCATAGTTATCATTAGCCTAAAAATATACTTGTAACTAAGAGCGTTCGCCTATAAATCATAAGTTTATACTCCGGCTGAAGGTTTTCACCACTTGAAAGTTCGTTTAAAATAACAGACAACCTTCAAGAATGATGATAATGATGAAGAGAGATTTTGAAAAAGAAAAACACAGATTTTAGAGAAAAATTAAGGAGTCCTAGCTTTTTCTACATCAGGGTTGAGTTAGGTACACAGAGGGAACTAGTCTAGTCCTAACTGATTAAAATTACTTACAACAATCCGCTTCTGATATACATTCATCAACAGAATTTCTGTAGTAGCCGTCTGCACATCGACAGGCTGGCTGGCAGAATTCTTCGCCTTCAGGTGGATGTGGACAGGGGTAGGCTATTCCAATGGCCGCGCAAGTTTGTGGTGGGCAAGTGCGTGGGCAGCGGTCGTAAACTTCGTGCGGTTTTGTGCATTTTACTATTGTAGATAAATCAATATATTATACTTCGTTAGTCCCAAAAATACATACCTACTTGATAAGTTTTGTATATACAGCTTACAAAACAGTTGCACACGTAATAAATATCTATTCACTTCATTTTCAATATTCGATCATTCGTATTACCTCGATAACGTAGCACAAGCAAAACAAATGGTAAATGATTTTATTTCTGAAAGTAGGTTTTACAAACACTTTTGAACGTCAATCATAATATTTTATAAAACTAGTTGGGGTCGGTGTTTTCTATCTGATTACTCTGAGAAGAAAGGCCGAAACATCTCAAAGCTCACAGTCTCTTTTAAAGACAAGTCCAGGCATAATCTTGGTCAGATCATGTGAAGACCATGTAGATTGGTGTCTGAAATGGTCTTATGAGGAAAGAAACACACAGATTGGATGAACATGGATTAAAAGTAGGTAGTTAAAGTTAGGTAATGTGATACGTATCTCTTTCGTTGTAGGTACGGTCACCAGAGGAGATAAGTAACCAGGGTCGTCGGATACAGTTGAACTTTAGTAAGAAACTGATGGATGTTTTCGAATGAAATTTAATTAGTAGAAAACAAACAAATTAAACTCATCATTTATCAAGTTAAATTTCATTTAGAAACCAATCAAAGTTTTCGTTCCATTGGTTTCTTACTAAACTTCAACTATATCCAACGACCCTGGTTACTTATCTCTTTTGGTGACTGTACATACATATTTGAAAAGTAAATACTTACAAGGACACTTATCTTGAGGTATGCAAGTTCCGTTTTTGCTTCGTAAGAATCCCACTTTGCATACACATCCTCCGATGCACTTTATCGGGTCTATACAGAGCGTAGGTTGTCCTAGTTGAGAGCAATTTCTTTTTTGACATCCACCGTTGGCACACATATCGTAGACTTCATTCAAACCGCAGACTTGCGCTAAAAATCAAATTATTTAAGTTATACTATGTTACATAATATCACATACTACTACTCTTCTGTAAGTGCCGCAAGCAATTGTTATATAAATAAATAAATAATCACGACTCTCTCACCCCGAAGGGTTAGACAGGGGTGTTCCTGCCTATATCAGGAAGTACAGCAACATATCGCCAGTTATGTTTAAGTTCCATGTAATCGGGTGCGAGCCTTTTGCTATCAATCAGACACAAATCCAGACTTCCGGCTTCTACTGAGAAATTCTTGATGGGAAACCCCACTAACACTTTACCCGACATTTTTTTTTTTTTTTTTGTTTTCCGGGGGTAAGCTTCAAAAGGCACCCGACCTCCGGGGTGTGGGGTCGGGGAGTGTCGAATTTTTACCTCGCTAAAACCACCCCGGTGATCACCATCCGCACATATGGGTGGCCCCGGTTCCTCTTAAAAGACCAATTCCGGATCCTCTACTGCGCAACGCCTGTAAGGCACATCCCTGGGGAGACCGTAAAGGGGCCTCCCCTAAGCCTCGCTATGCACGGCAGCACGTGACCACTGTGCCACCGTCTTCCCCGGGGACTTTACCCGACCTGGGAATTGAAACCAGGACTTGATGCTTAGCAGTAGCGCTTGCGACCACTAGACTAACGAGACGGTAAAAATATACAGGGTGGTAGGGACGTGGACGCACAACCTGTTACCATGGATTCAGTACATGATTGTGCGTTCAGATTCATCGAAGGGGTGTTCCCCTGCGTTGATATATTGCGTCGGTTGTTATATCTGTTCAGTACCGACATTTTGACTGCATAGGTATTATACTTTTTTTAATAACCAACGAAAAATGTAGAATCTAGAACCATGTGCGGAATTCATGGTTACAGTTTGCGCGTCGATGTCCCTGCCACCCTGTATTTAGTACTAAAGTTTACGCCGAGTACTTACTGCAATCTTTAGGCCGGACACATTTATTTAAGTTGCTATCGAATACGAATCCTTCTCTACAGTCACAGCCATTAAGTTTACATATTAACGTGCACACAACGTCCTTTTTCTTGTAGTTGGAGCAAAGTCTACCGCAGTTCGAGCCGCACCCTGATACAGCTTTAGGATCCCCTCCGCACGATGCTGTAAACGAAATAGAAGTAATAATCAACAGTTTCAAATATTTTATTGGAATGGATGAAGTTGATACTCAATAAAAATCTGTAATTTGTTCATTTACGCCCAGACAGAAAACGCTCAGCCTAAACCGTTGGGTCTAGAAGTATGAGTTTTGTACAAGGGTTCAAAACATAAATAACGAAACAGAGCAAAGGACGGATTTTTGAAAATTCAACAATGATGGAAGATTAATAATGGGGATGAAAGTTTATCATCTTTGGAAAATCCCATCGGGTAAACAATTTCACATTATGTTTTTGAAAATTCACTATACCGGCTGACTTTTTTTGCCGTCTGGACAAAAACAGGGTATGAAAGGTGAACGGTGTAGAAGCCTATGGAATTTTGTAAAAAATACGAATGAATGGACAAATAATATAAAATATCAACTTTAAGACATCCTTCTCTACGCGCGGAAATTATCAATAAGATAAGAAGATATTCAACCATTTGATTGAAGCCATCGGCCGGCTTCAACCACAGAATTGAAAGCAAAAAGAAGAGATTTTCTATTTTATTTTTTGTAAAAAAAAGGAATTTCTGTGCCATAGGTTTCTTTCTACTCGACGGTAAAAAAACTCAGCTGGTATTATTTAACACCCGATTTCAGAAATCTTGATAAAGTCTCTGTGAAATAAATTAACCAGCTGCTATTAAAATAAAAAAAATTACAACTGTCAATCGGACTTGACATTATTCCTTAAGTTTAAAAAATAAAAAAGTAAAAATAAAATAAAATGGCATTTTACTTACGGCATTTCTTTATAGGAATACATTCTCCGCTATCATCTCTAACATAATTGTCGATACAGACACAGCCTGGTCTTCCTGGGCAGCAGCCCTTATTGCCACTGGAGTCATCCTGGATTGCCAGGCAATCTATTGGGTAGCCCAGTTGAGAGCAAGATTGCGGTGTACACAACCTATCTGGACAGTCTTCCAGTCTCTCGTTCTTTCCACATTTTGGCGCTGTGGAGAAAAAATATCTATCTTTAATCTAGGAAATATTAAGTTTAGCAGTTTGCTACGCTTCAACGGAATCATTGATTTGGGTGATATTTTAACCATGACTTGGATTAACATTATTAAATGCTTTTTATCCCGTGACGTTCCCGTTGGATTTTATGATTAGCAAGCGAACTACGTCGAAGGATAATGCTGTTATTTTTCTGTTACAAATAAAAATCCCACATGCTAACATCTGGGTATCCTAATGAACCCGGATCACGTATCAGTTAAACTTAGACGGGTTGGAGCCATCATCGTTTTGGTGTGAGAAAGAGATGGACTTATACACGATGAATAGCACCATCCCATTCTCCTAACGAAACAGTAATGGTTTTGCCAATTTTTTCATAGTAAGGGCCCTAGATAAACTAAATCCATATATTACTTACGTGGACATTTGTCAATAGGTACGCAGACATTCTTATCGTCTCTAGCGTATCCCTTTTCGCAGTAGCACATAGGATTGCATACGATGTTGATAATAGGGCAGTTGGTTTGGTTCTGTTCGTGTAAGGTTGCACACACGTTGTCACATGCGCCACCGCATGAGAAGTACTCGTTAGGACCCGTACATTTCACTAGAAGTAAATGATATTGTGAAAAAAAAAACGATGAAATCATAAATACAAATACTTGTACAGTCAACAGAAAACAATTCTAAAAACATGCACCTAACAACCACAAACTTTCAACCTTCCTACTCTCATTTCGTAAAGTTTTAATTATGAAAAGAAAAATAGTACCTTAATGTCAGACTTTATCCACGTGCAACTCTAATAAAACTAAAAAGTTATTCAACTTACACTTACACTTTTACACACTTTTCTTATTACACTTTTAACAGACTTAGGGCTGATTTTTCCAGACGCCAGATAATTTTATCCGAGGAATATTTTGAATTTTTGACAGTTCTTCCATAAAAAAGCTGTCAAACTGTCTGAAAACTGACAAATACTGGAAAATGTCGAGTTAACGCCACTGTCTAATCGGTAAAACTGACGAATCAGTGAAACTGACTAATAAAAGAAACTGGCAAATTAAATAGACTGACGACTGAGGGAAACTGACCAGTGATACGCGGACTCCTTTATGTTTATGTGTTACTTACGACAATTCGGCTTTGAAATACATTGTCCAATTTTATTCCTGAAGTAGCCTTCCTTGCATCGACAAGCAGGCTTACAATCTTGCTTATTAATTTTGATAAGAGGGCAATGATACGTCTTGTTGATGCTCTCGCAAGTTTGTGGTGGACAAGTAGGTGGGCAGGGGTCATAGACTTCATGTGGTTCCCAGCAGTTTCCTGTAAATAGAGACTAGTTT
This sequence comes from Apamea epomidion, assembly GCA_947507525.1. Taxonomy (NCBI): domain Eukaryota; kingdom Metazoa; phylum Arthropoda; class Insecta; order Lepidoptera; family Noctuidae; genus Apamea; species Apamea epomidion. Next base: position 14,366,135 of record OX382228.1, on the reverse strand, counting down.
AAAGCCGTTCAAAAATAAATTAACACTTAAATATTGCCTGCATCAAAATGAGCTACTGTTCTGTAAAAATCTCACCGTGAAGCTTGCTTACTTCAAGCTGACTTCACCACAGGTACTATTTTACTTTATTTGTACTATTTACTATTTGACAAGTAATATTTTTACACAGAGACCAGAAGATGAGCAAACGAAAGAACTAGGATTATTCGCAGACTAGGTGGAACGTCAATTTTTGTAGGGTGGCCTGTAACAGCTGAATATGAGTAGCCAAAGGTCGAGTTGAATGGCGTTCGATTGAGAAGGCCTATGTCTCACAGTGGGCTGCCATAGGCCGGTGATGATGATAAGATGACGTTAATATCAAAAGCAACTGAACTCTTAAACTCTATGTAGGATATCTAAGTACATCCCAAGACCCCTCCGTTCCTAGGAAAGCTCCTAGCCGTTGGTTCCAGCTTTCATTCGGGGATCTTTGACAGTCGTTACGTACGGGTCGTCAGAAGCCCGAAAGTCCGACAACCAGTCTTACCAAAGGGTATCGTATTACCCAATAACTGGGTTGTGGAAGTCAGATAGGCAATCGCTCTATGTAGCTGCATGCAGTTAGACTGAAAGCTGACCGCAACATAGTTGGGAAAAGGCTAGGCAGATGATGACGTAGGATATCTAAGTAAGTAAATTATAGTATATTCGGAAATACTAACGTCCGCATTCTTCTTTCGGTACGCAGATGCCATTAGTTTCCCTCAAATATCCTTCTTTGCAAAGACATCCCTTTATACAATATTTCGGATCCATTTTCACACAAGGGACTAGCTTTCCTAATTGAGAACAATTTTTAGGTTGACATCCACCGTTGATACATTCCGAATATACTTCATCGTTTCCGCATATTGGAGCTGAAAGGGTACAATTATACATTTTTAATTTTGGCCGCCAGTCATTGAATTTGTAGGTTACATTTCTGCTGGGGAGTTTGTTGTGCCACTTCTTCCCAGCGAGAGCACTGAAAACCAACGCTGGGGCTTTGTCTCGAATGGGTCTTAGGATTATGCTGAGCGATGGCCGTTTTGCGTGGATGTGACACATTTTTGCCCCAACTTATTCTTTTTTTGTGTTTGTGTTCTTTTTATGCGTCATTTTTGCCGCAAATAAATGTATTTTAATTCTTTTTTTTTCTTTCACTGAACAGACTGTATTATGTCATTTTTAATAAATTTAATAAATTACTTTTGATTTTGATTTTACATTAACACTTACTACATTGTTTGGGGCGTACGCATTTTTTGGTATTCATATCAAATACAAAGTCTTTTTTACAGTCGCAAGCATTAAGTTTGCATATTTTAGGACATGGTGCGGGTCCTTTGTTGTAATTGGAGCAAAGTCTACCGCAGTTGATACCACAGCCTGATTGCGCGTTTGGATCTCCACCGCATGATGCTGTAAAGAAAAAAAGGCTTGTAAAAATAACATAAACATCTATCACTCTTTGAAAAAGTCCAGTCATTAATTCAGTTTCGTTGTAAAAATGTTTGGCCCATGAGTATATTTTTTGAGGCTTGGGTAAAAATAATGAATTTTTCGTTAATGCAGTATTAGAGAAATATTTTGTATCTTTGAAAGAGTCACCAAAATACTTACGGCAATCCTTCTTAGGTATACAAGCCCCGTCATTATTCCTCACAAAACCGTTATCACAGATGCAAGCCGGTTGCCCTGGACAGCTGAAATCACCTGTTAGTGCTGGACACATTACAGGGAAGCCTAGCTCTGTACATTTCTGCGGTTCACATATGGAATCTGGGCAAAATTCGAACCGTTCGTTCTTACCACAAGATGGTTCTGTAATAGAAAGTCAGGTTTAAGTTCAGAATTTTCCACATGAGTTATATTATGATTACTAGCGACCCGCCCCTGCTTCGTACGGTTTTTACGACTTCACACAACATCGAGATTTCTGTATGTTTATTAATGATTTATAGTCAAAAACACCAATTCCGGAATATCTAAATGATGATGAAAACCGTATCAAAATCCGCTGCGTAGTTAAGAAGATAGACGCGGTCACACAAACAGAAACAAAATAGCACTTCAATTTATAATATGTACCTAGTCAGTAGCATGACTTACAATTTATGAATCAATCACAAAACTGATCCAAAATAGCAGCAAACGACTTTTCAGTAGGTCAGAAGAAGAAGGAGGGTCAAACTGGATTTCTATCCAAAGGCTTGCCCCAGACGGCATCACACATACACCATAGGAAAGAGGGAAAGGAGGCCTTTGCCTTGCATTCATAAGGTGCCATTATTTCAAAACTACACAATCTTAACCGAGGATAATCTCTAAATAAAACTTACTTGGACATTGCTTAATTGGTACGCAGGTACCATTGTTCGCTCGTAAGTATCCCTTTTGACAAATACAGCCCCCAATACATTCAATAACATCAATACATAGATCAGGTTGTCCTAACTGTGAGCAATTCCACTTTCCACATCCACCGTTAGCGCATGAATCATAGACTTCGTGCATTTTACAAGTAGGTGCTATGGAAAAATATAAGATTTTATTATGTAGCAAATGAAGGATTTACTAGAATTATCAAAAATTATTATTATTCATCTATTCACAAACATCATTGTTTTTATGATGTTTCCCTACTCCTTGAACTACTGTATCTTTCAATACATCCTCATCATTAAGTAGTCTTAATGATGAGGATGTATTGAAATATGTAATTCCTAGAAAGGGGATAATACAGCCACCATCTAGTTGTTGGAGATCTATGGTAAAATAAGATATAAAGAAAGAAAGAAAGAAAATGCATTTATTTGCGGTAAACATGACGCATAAAAAAAGAAAATAAACACACAAAAAAATAACAAGTTGGCGGTAGCCATGCGTCACATTCACGCAAAACGGCCATTGCTCAGCATAATGCTAAGACCCTATACGAGACAGAGCCCCAGCGCTGGTAGCTGGCGCTGCGCTGGTTATACTGAGCTAACCCCAAATAAATAGGGATAAGTTCAGGATGATGATAATAATTAGGTAAGGTAGTCACAAAAATATAAAAAGTATACGTACTGCAATCTTTAGGCCGGACACATTTCATTAAATTGTCATCGTATACGAATCCCTTTCGGCAGTCACAAGCATTGAAATAACAAACTGCAGCACAAGCAATGTCTGTCCTGTTGTATGTGGAACATGTTCTACCGCAGTTCATACCGCATCCTGATACCGCATTAGGATCCCCTCCGCACGAAGCTGAAAGAAATTTATTGACATTGAATTTTGAGAAACTACAATTAATATAGTTATTCATAATATTGTGGTGGCATCTACATCGCCACCTGCGAACTACGGATCACAATGACGTCGCGCAAGATCCTGCATCACGCAAGCAGAGTTTACCGCGCAACTAGCATATATACGATATTCCAACATTAATCGTCGGGCAGTTGCCCACCAGACATAACACCAGTCTGGTCTGAAGATCTTCCCATTTCCATAAAGGATGAGTGAACTTAACACCCTCTTCCTCATACTTCTATAGTATATATGTAAATGTCATATAAAAATAAATATTCACATAGGCTGTGAGATGGTAAGATTTTTTTATAAACAGTCCAAACCGCATTTTCTAATACGACGCTCAGTTTAAGTTTTGATTCGGGTATCTTGCTTGGCGACTGTTTAAAAATATGGACCTTAGTGCTTATGATGGGCACTCCCATAAGATTGTTTATCAAATACCTCATATAATATGTTTTGATTTTTATAGCAATAACGGTAACATTAAATCTGACGTTCATTAAATAATTATTGCAAATAAATTCTCTACTTACGACAACCCTTATTTGGTATACACCTTCCTCTGGAATCTCTCACGTAGTCATCAATACAGACACAACCCGGTGGTTCAGGGCAGCCGTACTTGGGTAAATCAGGACAAGGATAGGGAAAGCCTAACTCCGAGCATTTCTGCGGCGTGCATAACCCAGGTGGACATTGTTCTAACCTTTCATTTACTCCACATCTTGGTTCTGAAGAAGTTTAATAAATTATTTTTCATTGCTAAAGTGTAAACACACATTATAGTAGATGATATGAGTAGGTAAAAGGAAGATTGAAATGGCGACCGTAACCCAGAAGTTAGTTGTAATTGGTTGTCGCGGTATGGGAATGTGATGCGCAGGAATGAGGGACAAGCTATAAGGCAGGTTTTGGTTACGAATGTGATTGGGTTTAAGTGAAGAGGAAGACTAAATAAAATATGTACGGATTATGCTCTATCTAGCCATGTTACTTAATCACACAATTGGACATACATCGCTGCGATGACGATTGATAGAGATGTAAGGAAGAAGAACTAAATAATTGGGATAAGGGCAGAAAGATGAAATGATAACGTTTAAAAGATTATACATACTTGGACATTCATCGATGGGTATGCAAACATTATGTTTATTCCTAGCGTATCCCTCTTCACAGTAGCACATGCGGTTGCATTTAATATTTTTGATGGGACAGTTGGTCTGGTTCTGTTTGTGTAATGTTGAACATACATTGTCGCATGCACTGCCACAAGAGAAGTATTCGTGGGGACCTCTGCATTTCACTAAAAATATGAAGTAAAAATTAGTAAATTTTTGAAAAAATATACATACACTCGTATCTATTTAAGATATCATTTAGAATATGTTCGCACTTTCGATTAAACAGAATAACGAGAATTGTAAAATAACTTGATAGATAAGTGCAACTTTTCACTTCAGACTGAGGGTTTATTTTGCAACAGATTCAATTTCATCAGGTCATAAAGTTTTACTTACAGCAATTCCTTTTACGTATACATTCTCCTTTTTTGTTTCTGAAGTATCCCTTATCACATCGACAAGCTCCTTTGCAAACTGCAGCAGTTATAGGACACCTGTACATTCTTCCGATGCTCTCGCAGGTTTGTGGTGGACATGATGGAGCACAAGGGTCGTAATGTTCGTGGGGTTTGTTGCAATCTAAAAGAAAATAGGGTTTAGATGGGCAGATGAAAGGCTTATTTTTTTGTGGGAAATTAATAGGTAGAACTATTTTTTATTTTATGAATGTTAAGATAAGTGGGTTGAGATATGGTTTTAAGAAGTATAAGTCGAATTGAAGGGCTAGAGAGACCAAATAAAGGACCAGAACTTATAATCGAGAAAACTGGCGTATATGTAGATAATACTCACTGTCACATTTTTCTACCGGAACACAAGTACCATTCCTTGCCCGTAAATATCCTTCTTCGCAAACACAACCTTTGATACAAGATTTGGGATCCAATTTTACACAAGCCACAAGATTTCCTAATTGAGAACAATTTCTAGCTTGACATCCACCGTTGGTACATTCGGAATATACTTCATGTTCTTTACATACTGGTGCTAGAAACAACATCATTGATGAGTATTTAGTCATCAATCCTGCCCTACTTCCTACTAATAATATTATAAACGTGAATGTTTATTTATTTATATTGATTTATATATACTTTATTGTACACCACAAAAATACATAGCACAAAAGAATGCATGGATGGATTGATATTTGTTACTCTTTCACGCAAAAACTCCTAAACGGATTTGGATGAAATTTGGCACACAGACGGTTTATAACCAGGATTAACATATAGGACTTTTTATCTCGATATTCCCACGGGATCGAAACTTATGCGGGTGATACCGCGGGGTGCAGCTAGTATTAACATATTTTTGTCATTATTTATGTATCCCATATTTATAAACGTTGCTTTATAAAGATATAATATATGTATAATGATTAACCATACATTTTTTGACGTTTATTAATAAGGGGGTATGATTACTTACTGCAATGTTTGGGGAGAACACATTTATTTATGTTTTGATCGAATACGTAGTCTTTTTTGCAGTCGCAAGCGTTGTGTTTACAGATTCTAGCACATGGTACTGGTCCTTTATTGTAATTGGAGCAAAGTCTTCCACAGTTTAAGCCGCAACCTGCTTCAGCATTCGGATCACCTCCACATGATGCTGGAAATAATTCAACTCTTAGATTAACTTCACATTTATGTCATCCATCACCTTCATCAGATAAGAGCAGTTCATTGTCGTCGTTGACTTCTTCAGTTGCAAATCATTTAACTTGATCCAGGGATTAACCTCATCCAGGTGCTACCAGCCACCCTTTAAAAATCTATTTTACAATTGCCAATTTGGGGTCTCCAGAAATATTCGTCGTAAACATATAAATAAGTTACTGTATTATTAAATACATATTATATAACTGTAAAAGTTACGACTTACGACATTCTTTTTCAGGGATACATTTTCCATTTGCATCTCTGACATAGTTGTAGTCACAGACGCATCCCGGTGGCCCGGGGCAGGTTGAATTTTCTGCATTAACACAAGCTTTTTCGAAGCCCAAATCTTTGCACGACTGCGGCGAGCAAAGCCTTGCTGGACATTCTTCCCATCGTTCGTTTTCACTGCATTTCCCTATGATACAAAATAATATAGTAGGGGTAGGGGAAGATCAAGAAACGATGGATGTATACACAGTCTGGCCAAAAATACTGTTACAATTAAAAATAAGAAAGATATAACATTTGAATTTGGAATCTGTCATTTTTATACGATTGTTCATTGGGTTTCTAATTTTGGCGCCAATACATTGTACAATATTATGCGATATTAAAACGGAGTGGGGTGATAAAGAGAACCGAATCGCTGTGATTGCATTACACAAAGTTGGTATGGAGCCAAATGCAATTTTTAAAACTCTCCATACGCTTGGTATTAATCAAATGTTTGTGTACCGGGTTATTAATAGGTACGATGAGACCTCCTCTGTTCGTGACAGAAAAAGATCGGGCCGCCCACGTAGTATTCGTACGAAAAAGGTGGTGTAAGGGAAAGAATTCGAAGAAATCCTGTCCGAAAGCAAAAGATTTTATCTCGGGAGATGAAGATAGCACCCAGAACCATGTTGCGTATTTTAAAAGATGACTTAGGACTTGCAGCCTATAAGAGACGCACTGGTCATTTTTTAACTGATAATTTTAAAAAAGAATAGGGTGGTAAAATCGAAACAACTACTGAAGCGGTACGCAAAGGGAGGTCACAGAAAAATTTTGTTTACGGATGAGAAAATCTTTACAGTTGAGCAACATTTTAACAAACAAAATGACCGTATTTATGCTCAAAGCTCTAAGGAAGCTTTTAAGGAAGCAATTAGTCGACAGAGTGCAACGTGGGCATTATCCGACTTCAGTGATGGTTTCGTGGGGTGTTAGCTATGAAGGAGTGACTGAGCCATATTTTTGTGAAAAAGGTATCAAGACATCGGCACAAGTGTATCAAGATACCATTCTTGAGAAGGTAGTTAAGCCCCTTAACAACACCATGTTCAATAACCAAGTATGGTCCTTCCAACAAGACTCGGCGCCGGGTCATAAAGCTCGGTCCACGCAGTCTTGGTAGGAAGTGAACGTTTCGGAATTCATCAGAGCTGAAGACTGGCCGTCGTCGAGTCCCGATCTTAATCCGCTGGATTATGATTTATGGTCAGTTTTAGAGAGTACGGCTTGCTCTAAACGCCATGATAATTTGGAGTCCCTAAAACAATCCATACGATTGGCAGTGAAGAATTTTCCCATGGAAAGAGTGCGTGCTTCTATTGATAACTGTCCTCAACGTTTAAAGGACTGTATTGCAGCCAATGGAGACCACTTCGAATAAGCTTTTTATATTTTAAATTGTTTTATATTTATGTATTAAACTAACACACTCTAATAGTAATAAATATTATTTGCAATAAAAAAAAATTTTTTTTCTTCGTGACAATATTTATGGCAAGACTAGGTAATGTGAAAGATGATATGGCTTAATAAGAGCAAACATTGACATAATGAATAATAAAGAATAATGGAAGACCAAGAACTGCAGTAGGTACCAACCCGAAATTGGGATTTGGACACTGTCAATAGGAAGATGTTGTAAGCAGAGTTATTTGCGATGCGCATTGAATCAGTTGTGTGTGTGTGTCATGTACGGAAGACTTACAGATTACATAATATTTATAAGCATTTTTATACTAAATCATCGAATTATTACCTGGGCATTGATCTATGGGAATACAAATTTTATTTTTATTTCTGGCGTATCCTTCTTCACAGTAGCACATTTCATTGCACTTGATGTTGATGATGGGACATCTAGTCTGATTCTGTTCGTTCAGTGTTTCGCAGACGTTGTCACATGCACCGCCGCATGAGAAGAATTCATGAGGACCCGTACATTTCACTATAATTATCAAATAAATTGGCTACATATTACATATAGTATGATGGGTTCGATACCCTGATCGGGCAAAGTGTTGGGTTTTTCCACTTGGAATTTCTCAGTACCTGAGTCCCTGAGCATTCCTGAGTCTAGTAGGAATTGTGCCCGGTTGATAATATTATTATCAACCGGGCACAATTCCTACGTCACTTCGTCTCCTAATAGATGGGACTTAAACACAACTGGCGAAATGTGGGTTTACTACAGGTATACCTCTGCCTCTCCTTTGGGGAATACAGGCTATGTTATACTATTACTAACCATATTTGCCATATTTCAAGACGAGAGGTACCAGGAACCGAGCAAGTAATAGAAGTTCAACAATAATTTAAGCCATAGAATCTCAAATAAGTTTGAAAACAGACAAAAAACTTACGACAATTCTTTGCTGAAATACAATCTCCGAGTTTGTTTCTGAAGAATTTTGGTTTGCATCGACAGGCGCCGTGGCAGTCTTCGGAAGTTTTGTTAGCGGGCATCAATGGACAGAAGAATTTTTTTCCGATACTTTCGCAAGTTTGCGGCGGACAACTTGGTGGACATGGATCGTAGATCTCATTTGCTCCTTTACATTTTGCTGCAGGAATAAAAGAATTGGGATCCATAAATGTTTGTTTTAACATGTCATAGTTAGTACTTTTTACAATTTAGAATTACCGATTGACCACATTTATTTGACTCTGCAGTTCTGCATCAATTAACGTAGATAATGCAAATAAAAGTAGTTTTATCATCTCTTATTTGAAGATACTTCTACGATACGAGTACTCAATTCTGAAAATTATACTTACGTGGACATTTGTCTCTTGGTATGCAATTACCATTGGCGTCTCTAAGGAAACCTTCAGCACATAGGCATCCTGGCTTACATTTAGCAGATTTATCACATGGGACTGATTCCCCTATCTGCGAGCAGTTCTTGGGTTCACATCCACCATTAACACAAGGGGAGAATACTTCGTTCATGCCACAAACTTGCGCTGTTAAGGATAAAAAAAACCTTTGAGACAAATATTTCATTACCGACTTCAAGAGTCGTTTTGGGTTTCTGAAGACTATCTATCATTTGATTAGGAACTATCGTCTCCTCAGGAAACAGTATCTAAAAGTTTACCTGAGCACAAATGACAGTCAAGTCATCTCTGCGTAACATTATTATTAGGGAACAAAAGAGATGTAAAAAAAAAACTCACTGCAGTCTTTAGGCAGGACACATATATCTGTATTTTCATCCTTTACAAATCCTTTTCTACAATCGCAAGCATTGTCAAGGCATTGAGCTATACAGGATACATTTTCTGCATTTTTGTAGTTTGAACAAAGTCTTCCACAGTTTATACCACAACCTGCCACTGCGTTTGGATCACCACCGCATTCAGCTATATCACCAAAATAATTTATTTAAAATTTTGTTATAGCTATATTTTTATGTCAATAATATTGAATGTTACTCCCAAATCTTCAAAGGCACCATAGGAAGTATGCAATATTATGTACAGTACTTAGTGGTTTGGTCATTGGGTGCAATAAAAAGAACATATCCCATGTGCCGAAACAATTTTATTTTATATGTGATGATGTTTATATGTAACATGAATAATAGCTGATATCTACTTACGGCAATCAGTTACTGAAATACAAACTTCTTTGTCATCTCTCACATAACCCTCTTTGCAGACGCAGTCGACGATACAATATTTTTGGTCCATTTTGACGCAACCTGTACGAAATCCTACATCCGTACAACGCCAGGGTCCACATCCACCATTGCTGCAGTTTGAGAGGACCTCGTTGTTGCCACAAGGTGGAGCTAAAAAAATATGTAGGTATTTTAAGCTTCATTTCTACGGAAATCGTTTTATAAAGGCTATGAAAAGACCCTTCACGAAGCCGTCATCTACGCATTCTGTATATAAAACAAAGTAACTTTATGCAAAAGTAATGACTGGGAAACGACTTTTATTAATATTGGCGTAAACATTCGCTGTTTTTTTGAATTTTGAGCTAAAAATATTTAAACTTTTTGCCATCAATACGCTAAGAAGAAAAAGAATGATTAAGTCCTACTTACTGCATTGTTCTAGACGTACGCATTTTTTGACTTTAGGGTCGTACACAAAATTGTCTTTGCAAATGCAGCCATCTTTAAAACATTTGCATTCAGCTGGTATGGGACCAGGACAACGTTTGGTGCAGTTTTTGTCACAACCAGGTTCGGCATTGAAGTCTCCACCGCAAGAAACTGTAGGTATAACAACGATGCTTTGTTAACTTTCTTCATACATAATTCCTTAATAAGATTTTTTTTCAGGGTTGGTAATCAGTGGGTGCCTGAAGATGGACGTCGTTATCGAAGCTGCCCTAGCAAGGTTAAGGCAAGAGTGATGACTTGGATTCTTTCATTGGCCAGGAATAGCAGCACGGAGAGATATATTGAAGTCAATGAGAATTTTGTGTCATCAAAGCAGGCGTAGGAAGCGCTGACGTGACGACTTGGATTTTTTTATGACGCTAGGTATGCCAGAAATGGCAGCGGAAAGACTGAAGTAGAAGTCTGTGGAGGAGACCTTTGCCCAGTAGTAGGATGTAGAGGTTATTTAAAGGATTTTTAGAATAACGCGAATATTATGTCATTGTTACTTACCACATTGATTTGGTCGAATACATTTTCCAGTGCTATCGTCCAATACGAAGCCTTCTCTGCAATCACAGCCGTTTAATTCGCAAATAGCTAAACAAATCACGGGTTCGGTGCTATTGTAATTGGAGCAACGTCTGCCACAGTTTTGTCCACAACCTGATACCGCGTTTGGATCTCCTCTGCATGAAGCTGTAAGAAAGTAAAACCCGATAAAAATCTATCAACATAGTTATTTAAAGTTGAAGCCGACCGTAGCCGATATTCTTCAAAGGCACAGCCAGCAGTGCGTCCCTATTAACGTGCGATTATGATGCAGTCATTCACATGATAAAAATTTGACTTTGACAATGGCTTTATATCTAAGCAGTAATAACTGACGAAAAATTTCGACGCTATCGGGTCTAAACTCATGTGCTGAATCCATGGTTACAGTTTGCGCGTCGATGTCCCTGCCACCCTGTATACTAAATTGATTTTCAAAGATACTTACGACATTTTTCTTTGGGAATACAAGTGCCATTTGCGGCACGTAGGAATCCCACTTTACAAGAACATCCTTTGATGCAATATGCGGGGTCAATTCTGGGACATGGTACTGGAAATCCTAATTGCGAGCAATTCTTCGGTTGACAATCGCTATTGGTACAGGCTGAATAAACTTCATCTTTCCCGCATACTGGTGCTGTTAAAATAATATTTAAATATGAAAATACCTACTATATGTCACTGACGTCGTGATTCATATTTATTTAACAATTATTTTAATTTCTAACGTTATTTGCCAATATATCATTTTCCGTATTGTGATTATAACAAATGTTTAATTAGTTTTTATTAAAACACCTGTTAATTAAACCATTTACCGTGACATTTATCGCAAACTCGTGTACAAAGAGAACATGCGTAACAGAATACATTTAAAGGTCGTTTTTACTGGTAAATAAAAGATTAAATGTAAACTAACGTATTTAAACTTACACGAGAATGAGTCGTCGATATACGGATCGTGATTTGTGATGGATCGTTATTATTTTAAAGAATCGCCTTTTTAGGTAATGCCTAACGTTAGCAGATCCATAAGCCACAAAGAACTCCCGTTTTGAGAGTTTCCGTATTCATCGGCAAAACGGTGTCGTAACTTTAGTAATCGCTGAAGCTACGGTTTCATAGAAGAGCGTTTCCGTCATATTTATAACGGACGTCATGAAATTCTGTCATTTTCATCAGTATTTGAATGTAAAGTGTCCAAAATCACTCTGCGGGGAAGTTGTGTAACACACTATCAGTAGCAATGGGTTTCATTTTGACAGTTCAGCAGCATTCATTGCGTTGTTTATGTTGTTGAGCAAACACATTTTTCCAAAAAATGTAGCAATGGATCAGCAATATCCTTCAAAATCATTCAGATTAAGATTGATAGTATGTTACTCAATTATGGTGCTGTATTCGGGGATTATGGCCGTATGTGGCCGATGTGGCGGTTGCTGGTCTTCTAGGAAACCTTTATTGGTTAATTTTTATCCTAAGTAACTGCCTACAGTTAGGTTAGATTAATGTTAGTGCAAACGAGCAATAAACTCCTTCACACACTCGTAGTGCGAAAAAGGATGAGCCTATTATACAGGGTGCCAGGGACATCGACGCGCAAACTGTTACCATGGATTCAGTACATTAATCTGAAATCCCCTGCGTTGAACTTTTTGTTGGTTATTATAAAAAAAATAACGAATGAAAAATTTTTGGTCATGAATGGTCATGAATTCATGGTTACAGTTAGCGAGTCGATGTCCCTGCCCACCCTGTACGTCAAAAATCTAACGTATTCCTCCAAAATAAAATCACGATTCGTCATGACGGATATAAATGTGTGAGCAGACAGGTAGATATGTATAATATTATAAAAACTTACTGCAGTCTTCAGAAAGAACACATTGTCCTGTGTTATCATCATACCAGAAACCTTCACGGCAATCACAACCGTTATCTTTGCATTTTTTGTTGCATTCTACAAGCTGTTTCTTATTGCGATCGGAGCAATGTCTACCGCAGTTCCCACCACACCCTGATACCGCGTTAGGATCCCCACCGCAGGAAGCTGGAAAATTTATAACATTACTCTCTAGTGTGGAATTTCCCCTTTTGTTTGCACGAAATACAAAACAAAGTTACATAAAAGCTAGATATTGAGCTAACGATTTCAGTTCATGGAATTTGATTTTCTTTTAGGATGGAATATAAGACTGAATATGGTAACGTTATGAAAACTACAAAAAATAGAATAGAATATCGTTAGCATAAGCATAATCAGCCTAAAATGTTCCGACTGCTGGGACACAGGCCTCCTCTCTTCGAGAGAGAGTGGGCTGCAATCTACCACGCGGGCCCAGTGCGGGTTGGTAGATGTCACATGTCTTCGAATTTATGGTTCTAGGACTTGTCGGTTTCCTCGTAATATAGAATATCGTTAATTGTTTAGCAAATAAAGTTGGTCGAAATAAAAAAAATGTATCTCTGCAACATACCTCTAGGGTATAAAATTATCGGAAAATAAATAAAAAGAGTATTCTAGCGTGAATAAGATAAATAGGAAAATAAACTATGTACATGAACTATTCTATGTAATACAAGAAAAGATAGGAACAAAAAAGGAAGTCTATGATATCTAAATCTATGATATGATATGAGCAAATCTATGATTTAGGACTGACTGTCAAAATTTCAAAACTATTCCTCGGATAAAATTATCTGGCGTTGAAAAAATCAGCCCTCAGTAAAACTAGGTAAAAGTCTAGGGAGTCTTCAAAATATAATAATAAAACTTCTGAAATAGTAACATTCGCAGTTGTTTTTAAACATAAGACTATCAAATTAAACATAACTTTAAAATTACACATCATTCACGTCGTAATAATAGTTTTAATACTCACGACATTTTTTTATAGGGATGCATTTTCCGTTGCAGTCTCTGGCGTAATCATTTTCACAAATGCAGCCAGGCTTCCCTGGACAACGTGATGGATCAGGTCCAGGGTTTATTAGTGGCCGCGGGAACCCTACTTGCGTACAATTCAGTGGTCGGCCAGCCAAAGCTGGACAGCGAGAGTAGATTTCGTGCTTTCCTTTACAGTTTTGTGCTGGAAGTAAGAAAGAATGGGAAGTTGATGGTAAGTGTGCACTTTCTAATGGAGAAATGGCGTTAATAACGCAACTGAGGGCTAACATTAATGTTCTTGAGTGACAGATACTAAAAAAATACCTACCACAAGTACATACACAAATACCAACCACAAGAATTTAATAATTTTAAATTACGTAACACAGTGATTTGTCTCGCTTAACACTATTTCTGACACCTCACAGTAACAGAAAAAGCGTAAAACGAGAAAATTTCAGGATAACAAAAAAAAAAAAATCACTTACGACACTGATCCCTTGGTATGCATTTGCCGTCGTCATTCCTCACGTGTCCATCAATACATCGGCATCCTGGCTTACAATTAGGGTCACCAGGCTTTGGGGGAGCCGCACATCTGATTACACGCGGGTCTACATCGCATCGTTGAGGCGGACAGGGGGCGGGGCATACGTCATACACCTCATTCGGGCCCGTACATTTAGCTGGTGTAAAAAAAACGGTTTTAAATTTATTGTTATTTTTTGGGCTGATACGCGAAGGAAATACGCCAGGGCTGATAACGGTAAAGAGTGGGTCACGAATAAAACATTCTTTGAGGCTCCTATCAAAAAAGGATTTAACTCAGAATGGCTATGAAAAGATGAAATCATTGTACAAATGTTCTTTTTGGGAAACATTACTTTATTTTCAAAAAACAATTTAAAACCGTATTTAACATAACCTTTAAAAAACTGAATTCTACAATGCATTACGCAATTTAAAAAGACGTTTTTGTATCTTAGTTTTTGTATCTCCAGATTTAGGAAAAAGAAATCACTTACGACACTGATCTCTCGTAACACAAATGCCTTCAGGGTTTCTCACAAAACCGTCAGCACATCGACAGCCTGGCTCACACTCAGGGTCACCAGGTCTTGGAGGGGGTATGCAATCAATCAGTGTCTCGTCCACATCACATCGACGGGGAGGACAAGGGGCGGGACAAATGTCGAACACTTCATTCGGATTCGTGCATTGAGCTGTTTTAAGGAAACAGGAATATCTCAAAATGGCAGGTAAATTTTAAGATACGCAGAAGAAAAGAATGCGGATCGACCACCAATTAGTTTGATTTTGATATTTTGTTACAATCTCATTTTGACAGGAGCCATACTGATTTGGAGATGCAGAGTACGCACTAACAAATGCCGCACTCCCCTACTCAAGGTAACAGGAGGAACGAGAAGTTTTATTCGGTAAAAGTCTGATATGACTCTCTAATCTTACCTAACCCTCACCCCAGAAGAAACCCTCCTTGTGGGAAGTTTCATAGGACACAATCAAGAAATACTAAAGATGATATTATTGTCAAGTTTTTTTACTCACGGCAGTCACATTCAAGTACACAGTTTCCCTCAGCATTTCGTAAGTATCCGTCACTACATCGACAGCCACGTTCACAATCACTTTCTTTTATTGCAAGACACGATACTGCAGCTATATTCACACCGCATAGACGGGGTGGGCAACCAGAGAAACATGGGTCTAATGTTTCATTCTTGGCGCAATCGTATTCTGTAATGGAAATTATTAGTCTTAAAAATGAAAAATTTTGTTTGATTAATGATTTTGATTTTGCTAGGTCACGTACAACATCTTCAATTTCTGAATCATCTGAATTGAAACGAAAGTCGAATTTGATTTGAAATTCAAAAATTATTTATTGGAATCAATATTTTTTTTCAACAACCACTACATACATCGATTTTCCTATTACGACAAATAATAAAATACTTACTACACTCTTTCTCAGGAATACAAATACCAGCTCTGTTTTTAAGAAAGCCGTCTTCGCATCTACAACCAGGTTTGCAGTCACTAGAACCAGGTTTAGGTGCAGGGGCACAAAGAATCAGAGCTTTGTTGACTCCGCACTCTCTTGGCGGACATGGATTCGGGCAGAGGTCGTATATTTGATTAGGCTTCTTACATTTGCGATGAGCTGGAACAAAGTAATAGGATGTCATTTGAAATAAACACTAGTGCTTTAAAATCTTATGTTTAAATTAGATAACTTATTATTTCTATTGTGCTATATTTATTGTTTTGTATTATTGAAATATTTATGTATTATATTAAGATAAAACAGCACCCTAATTACGTCACACTCACACTACGTCACACTATCAATCTCAATCTGAATTTCAAGGATATTGCTAATCCATTGCTTCATATATTCGAAAAATGTATCTGCTTAACAACGTAAACAACGCAATGAATGTTGTTGAACTGTCAAAATGAAAGCCATTGCTACTGATAGTGTGGTACGCAATTACCCCGCTGGTTATACCAAAATTGTTTTACTATAGTACCCAGTTATCATATTTATCATACAATGTAAATTCAATTAAGTGTTGAAATAGTCTAGTTACAATACATTTAATATACTTACGATTACCATGACCGCTCTCTTCAGAATATGGACCAGGGTGTTTGGTTCCTAGAAGATTGAGGTTTGTTTTAATTGTCTCCCTTTTAAGTTAATTTTAAAGACCACTTATTTTTAATTAATTTATTTAAAAAAAACTCAGTTTGGATGACTCGCTCATAATCCTATTTCCTTATCCTACTATCCTATCCTACTTCCTATATATATATATATATATATATATATATTATACTTACTTTATATATATATATATATATATAATATAATATTATCTAAACTAATAATATAAACGTGAAAGTTTGTATGGATGGATAGATGGATGGATGTTTGTTTGTTACTCTTTCACGCCAAAACTACTGAACCGATTTGGATGAAATTTGGCACACAGATGGTTTATAATCGGGATTAACACATAGGATACTTTTTTATCCTGATATTTCCACGGAATCGAAACTCATGCGGGTGAAGCCGCGGGGCGCAGCTAGTATTTAATAATATTATCTTTTTTTTTAAGCCATATTTTCTCCCTTGAAGTTACTTTTGATGACTATATGTTTCATTCCACTTAATTGTAATTAAGTAATTTATTTAAAAAAACATGTTTAGACTATGAATTGCTCAGGATATAATTTAATAACATCAATTTGTTTAACAATTATAAAAAGCAATTTTTTACAGAACTGAAGTTTATATTAATCCTTGTAACAATCATGTTTGTTTACATAGCTGAACTTAAGCATCATGAGAAGAGATCGTACCTTCAGAGGGCGTTATCAAAGCGGAGTTCGTCACTATGGCTAGTACCACGAGTGGCTTCCACATTATCACCAACAACACTGTCTGGGGTGCTTATCAAGGCTATTTACCTCTTATATACCACCTCCTCAAACGACTTCGTGCACTTGTTTCAATATGGATGGTATAAACCAATAATGTTCAGTCACCATATATAATGTAATGTAATATTTTTTCTATCTTTTCTTTTTTATTGTATTATTAACACATGTGTAAGTTTTCCATGATAGGTATGTACGTGAACAATTGAATGATTAATTACAATTTATCGAGACTGTCGCAGTTAAATAGGTAAATAAATATATTTTATCGTTGAATAAAAACATGCACCGCAAACAGATTGTTTTTCTTTATACGGTTATTTCAGTTGATTAGGGTTTTATAAAAATGTGAAACAATAAAACAAGAAAAAAATATAAAGACATGCTTGTTTTTATGGTAATTTCTTAAATTCAAGCAAGAAACAAGAACAAGAACTGCGCGCCATTGTATATTTTAATTAACACATACGATAAGTTATTTGAATTCGTGAATAGCTGTAGTATCGTTTTTTTACGAGCCACGATTCGAAGATTTGAGAAATAATTGGCAAGCGTTTTGAGTGTTTTGTAGTAAAAAACACCAACCTTCAAATTTTAATTCGGTTGTTTTTTTATTCTTTAAGCCGGATTCATATCTTCTTCTTCTCGGTCTTATGTCGAGTCGTGACGCCTTCTGACGCAGTATTAGCCAATCAAAACTCGTTGTGATTTGACGTAAGTAGTCCTGGACAGATTCGTTTGATTGGTATATTGTATCCGGAGTCACGACACAACACGACACAGTAATGTGTCTGTGATTTAGGCCTCTTAAGTGGTCTTCTCAGTACCTTTCTTACCTAACAAAGTTTATCCTGTTCAACAGACTATGTAGCAGTTAACTCTCAATGGCACAGGTTCGCAAGGGCGCGTTTTTCACGCGGCGATTTTTTTTCGCGCGTTGTATTTTCAACGCACTGCTTAGCGCCGAGAGTTGAAAATTCAACAGTGTGTTTTTTTGACGTGGTGGGATGCGCTCTGTGGGATTTTCAATGCTCGGCTCAACACAGAGAGTTGAATATCCAGTGCCCGTTAAAATAACAGCCATCTTCACATATCAAGACCCCTCCGTGACTCGGAAAGCACGTGGTCCCAGATTACAATTTACGAACAAGTTAGTCACACTAGCTAATCACACGCTGTAGGTACCTAACTCAACGATACGGAACGCAGACAGTTTCTAAGCACATGTGGTTCGTACGATGTCCAATGTTTCGATGTTCTCGAGAGCTCTGCTCACACCGTTCTTGTAGCTGTCGCTCTCGTCCACCTCTACGAACTCAGGCTAGACTCTGTCTAACGCCACGAGATGGCGCTGGCGTTCCGAATAAACGAATAACTCCGACACATATACAGGATTATTTTTCAAAGACCAGCCAAATTTAAGGATGTAGTACAGACCATCAAACTGAACAAGTTTCTCCATGGGACCAACATCGTAATCGCAAATAAAAATTCAGCCGTCCCATACATTTAGGTCGAGTAGGTATTGAAGTTTTCTATGGGACAGTTGATAAAATTTTCGTGATTACGCTATTTGTCCCATGGAGAAAGTTGTTCAGTTTGATGGTCTGTACCACATCCTTAAATTTGGCTGGTCTTTGAAAAATAACCCTGTATATGTGTGGCAGGGATATCGACGCGCAACTTGTTACCATGGAATCCATGGATTCAGTACATGTTTCTGAAACCGCGTGCGTTGGAATTTCTTGCCGGTTTGAAAAAAAAATGCTTCTCCCTACATTTTGACCGCGTAAGTATTGCACTTTTGTATGAAACAGCAGATTTTTGTTTTGATAGCCGATGAAATATTTCTACATTAGGGAGTCTAGAATCATGTGCTGAATTCAAGGTCATTCGATATAAATAATTAGATTAAGACCCTATATTCAATTTAAAGTACAGACCAAAGAAACGATGGATGGACTCTGTGAATACGACTAATAGAGAAATATGGAAGAAAAAGGCATGTGGCGCCGACCACAAATAAATGGGGACAAGGGCAGGCGAATGATTTAATTATAGTATAAATCTACCCCCCCCTCCCTTTACTAAATTAAGAAATCTAATGATACATCAGTCAGGGCTGCGGCGAATGTAGATTTATCTCCCGGGCCTCACTTATGGTAGTAGAAAGAACCGTTGGGTTTTAGTCGTTAGGACTTCGACTAACCCTCCGCTCTCCTCGAAGGAGGGCATCCAACAGGATTTACCCTCCGAAAAGAAGGTTCTAATGATACAAGGTTTGTAGGAAATAAAACTTGCAGTGATAGAATCAATAAAATATGTTTTCTTTATCTTATATTTAAATTTTCTATGGCTTTTTACAGTGTATTTGAATACGTTTTAACGGGAATCTTACTTAAAATAACCAAATCAGGAATACACAGTTTTTACCTTTCTATTTTGTCTTCCTATTCAAGGTACACACGACGACATATCAAGCTATACATTTCCAGTTTTAGCTGACCTCGCATTGTATAGGCTTTTCGTACAATGAGAAGTCAGCTTAAATATACTACATTCATAGGAATAAATGTAATAAGAAAACTTTTTAACAAAAAAATTAAACCGCCGAAAAAACTGTAAAGCAAAATATAATAAACCTTTTTTATTTAATCTTAATAACTAAGTTCTTAAACTAATGTGTAATATATGTGGTACTGAGTAGAGTAATAATACACAACTCAGCATTCAAATCTGTGAGTGAACAATAAATCACCCCTATTTTCCCACCCTTAGGATTGGAATATTTTTTCGGGACATACCCTTTCCAATAAAAAAAAGAATTATCAAAATCGGACTACTCTGTAAAAAGTTATGCGTGGTCATACATAAAAAAATATATATATATATACGCGTCGACTTGAGAACCTCCTCCGTTTTTTTTTTCGATGGTTAAAATAAAGTGTACATAGGAATGGAATGTACGCTTAATTTTTATAATCTTGCCCGCCATCATTCGTCTTATTATCCATTTGATGATTTTCTTCCTTAAACCTAAGTATTGCTTAAGTAATTGAAGATGTTTGATAGTACAGACGCCAGCACATTAAGCTACCCGAAACTGTAAAATTTCCCCAGTCAACCTTGAACCCTAATGCTTTAATGATAAAGTTGAAAATCTATTAAAGAAATTTGACAGATTGTAGTAGCTTGATGTGCTGTCGTCTGTAGTTAGTAAATAAGTTACCAGTCGGTCAGTTCTCGCCCCACATTCCATTATTAACAAACTCCCTTTTCCGAGTTTTAGTAAGGAGTATTCTAAAATAGCAGTTACGTTAAAGTCCGGTTGTTCCACCGTATACATAATTTAGTGTTATTTGTTACCTCAGCGAAACATCACCCGTCTTATTAGAAAAAGAGTCCTTTGAGACTTTACACCTAGCTTATACCTTCGAGCCAGTTACTGTATTTTGAACTTTATTCCGATAGCCGGAAAGTTCTTAATGCAAAATTTACAACTTAGACTCGGGTTTACATCAGTTTTTGCATTATGAACTTTAACTTTTCCGGATTGTAGTTCAAAATTAAAAAATGGCTCGATGGTTTAAACCTGCCTCTAAAGATAAATCCATGTTTTGTAATAAGGCCGCACTAGTTTACGTACAATCCTGCGTTCAACACTATTTTGTCAAATTTCACAAAATAAAGGAAGGGATGGTCGGCTTTGAAAGTATGTGTAATTGCAATTTTGGGTAGACGCGGAACAACTTCAGTTGCACGGAAATCTGGAAAGTAAAAAAAAAATGTTATACTTAGGTTTTTACGAAAAGGAATTTTAACAGCGTTTTACCTAAATATGATTTCCTTACAGTAGATAGATACCTACTATACCCATATAATGCTTCCCTCTACCCCTTAGTAATACCTAATATGAAACGATCTTGTTGAATTTTAAATAAATTACGTTTTAATGACAGGACTAAACTATTTATAACTTTTTAACTATTTATCTTCTGTTCTTTTCTTAACGAAATAGAAAGAAAAAGATGCACTAAACTTAAATTTAGTTTAGTTTGTGAACAAGGGAATCGGCGCCATTATCTTTTATCCGTGGAATAAAATTGTCGCCTGATAGTTCTATTATGGAAAAATTGACAAAAATTCTAAATTTAATCGAAGGATTTATTCACTCATTCCATGTATAAAAGTTTGGTGAAATTCGCCCTTACCGTCGTCTAATTTGGCTCCCATTCCATTTTCGTTAACGGCGTAGTTAAGCTTCTGTAGGATTTCGCCTACATATGGCGGTTTCTTGGAGCCAATGTCCTTGAGCCCAGTTGTCGAGTTGTCAAATATTTCTTTTATGCCTGCCTGTACAACAAAATTATTACATTCAAGGTGTGCCATACACGCTAGGTTAGGTTAGGTCATAATTTGCGCTCCCTCCCGGTGGGTTCCCGCATTGACGAGGCGGGGGGGCTCAGTAGCCGTGGCTTGGAGAACCACGGTGAAGCCAAGAGGAACCTGAGCGGGGGCCGCTCGTCAAGGCTTTGCGGCTTAGCCGACGACGAGCGGCTGGCGGGTAGGTAGCGGTGCCGCTTGGGCGACATCGCAACCTACCTGAGGCGGGCCGCGATGTATGTCCCCCGTGTGGGAGACATCGCGGCTGAGGATTGGAGGCCGCGGCGGGAGAGGAGTGCCGGTATTGCGGTGCGCCGCTCACCCTACCTTTCGCGGCCTTGACGGGGCCGCCACCGTTAGATGGCGGACGCGGTGGGGCCGCAGGGGTCGAGGAGTGTCGGTGTGACGTTGCCGCTCTCCCTATCCTCTGCGGCCGTAGCCCCACAACGAGGGGGGCATGCGGGGCCCGCCAGCTAGGCGGGCGTGGAAGCCAGCACCGCGGGGGCACCGTTGCCTGTATCGCACAGGCCTTCACCAGTGTGGAACCTGGCATCCTGGGGGGCATGCGGGGCCCGCCATACCATCTAGGCGGGCATGCGCTGGGAGGGCTGTGGAAGTAAAGGCTATGCCGGTTTCCCATGGCCTTCCCATCACGGCGATGTGGGTTTTAGTGGGTATACTGTCATTCCGACATGGAGTCCCACACACCCCGTGTCGTCTCCTGCGAGACGGGGATGCATAAAGCATTTGTCAGCGACAAAAAAAAAAACAAAGGTCATAATTTGCGCTGCCGGGAGGACACGGCACGGCATACGCTGGCAGAGTGTGCCACCTAGGAGGAGCCGCGCTGTGCCCTCATCTCAGGAGTGGGCAGTGACCAGTCGCTGCCGGCCGTAGTCGAGTCGATGGTCGGCAGTGAAGAGTCCTGGGACGCTGTGGTTTCCTTCTGCGAAACAGTCGTCTCGCGCATGGAGGCTGCGGAAAGGGAGAGGGAGATCTCATCCACTCACCCGGCGCGCAGCTGGCGCACCGGGCGTCGGCGGAGGGCGGACAACGTCCTCTTCCCTAAATGGGTCCAGGGGCGACGGACTTGGGGACGTCTGTCGTCCCCCACACATCAGGACCCGAGGTGGCGGGACGAAGTGTTCCACGCTCTTAGACGTGGCGGGGGGAGTCAAACACCTCACTCTCCCCCCGACCAGAGGAGGCCCGCGGTGGCCGGCCCCAGCCGGGGGTTACAGAAGGGTCATACGTTCCCGCGACCCCCGGCGTAGGTGTGAGATGGAACACCGGGGTGGTTTTTAGTCAGCAAGAGTCTGACAGACCCCGCCGCCCACCCCACAGCGGACATCCATGAGGACTTTCCAGCCCGGAAAAAAAAAGCCATAATCTGCGCAAGCAAACAAACTGAATTGAAATGACTTCCTTATGGTTTGTTCCTGTAAACAAAAATGAATCGTTTAGCTTACCAATGGCAGCATTTTATTGCCAAACGGTACCCCCGTTTAGTTAGTAGTAGATCAGTAAGCTAATTTTACCTGTGATAGCTACTTCCATATTATGACAAGTGAGGGTCTACTATGTAGCCTGCCAGGGCTGCGGGTTGTTCGAAAGAGATACCGTGGCCCCTGGCACAGGCAACTGAAGGAACACGGGTGGGTTTTAGTCAGTAAAAGTCTGACACGCCCTTCCGCTCGGCCCAGAGCGGGAGAGGTCATTTGATGATTTCTCACCAAAAAAAAGGGTCTACTATGCAAAGCTATGATGTATTTGTTTCATTATTGGGTCATAGAGAGAGAGAATCTTAATTTTAACAAAAAAACTATCCGTAAATTATAGGAATTGGCCATTAAAGAATACAGCTATATATGAGCGGTGGTAGACCCCCTGGGGAAGCCTCTAAGTCAATATTTGACAAAAAGTGTTAACAAATCAGAAAGCTAATTCTCGTAATTGAAAATGTTGAAAATCTAGTCGCAGTCTTATTTCAGCGACAAACAAATGTCAAAAACTTGTCAAACATGTTGTGACAATAGAGGTATTTTAACAAATTGAGACAGATCAGACTGTGAACGTTCTTTAAATTACGAGAATTATTGCCCCTCAGGTTTCAAGTGAAGTGTCAAGCGAATTAGAACCACCTGCGGTGCAACTATTACTGCCACTTCGACCTGCCCTGCGCTACCCTGCAAACGGTTATGGTACGGGTCCTTGTACATCTTGAAGGGTTTTGACTTGCAGTGGGACGAAATAGTCTTTGTAGAAGTTAATATGGTGCTTACCATCTCCGATGACATCTTTAATGTGTTTGCTACTGATACGTTGAATTTCGGTAAATACACGTTGACTTTCTCATATTTGAGCCTATCTAGTGCTGATGCTGTGGTACTTGGATTTTCCATTTTTCTTAGCAGGTCCTTGATCTCATAAATAAAATTTGGTAGGATTATGACCAAACTGAATCTCCCACCTCTGTATCTCAGTTTCAGGATCTAGAAATAAATAATCATAATCAGTTTATAATGTTCCCACTGCTGGAACACAGGCCTCATCTCTTCGAGAAGGAGTGGGCTGTAATCAACCACGCGGACCCAGTGCGGGTTGGTAGATGTCACATGTCTTGGAATTTTAGGTTTTAGGACATGCCGGTTTGCTCAGGATATTTTCCTTCACCGTTTTAAGAGTAGCGGTGATGAAATTGTTTACACAAAGTAAAGCACCTGACTGGGTACGGACCCACGACCTACATCTCGCAAGCCGGGGCTAGTCCTCTAGAAATATAATATGAACATAAATTACAGTACCCGGCCGTAGAAATGGGGCATCGACTTTTGGAAAACAATCGGCATTGTGGAGCATCTCTGTCACTTATAACTGCGTGACAGTCTCTTTTCCAAGCTGGATCTCTTATATACTCGGTTTAAGTAAGATACCCGTTAAAACATATTCAAATACACTGTAAAAATCCATAATAGATTTAAATATAAGATAAAGAAAATATATTGATTCTCTCACTGCAAGTTTTATTTCCTACAAACCTTGTATCATTAGAACCTTTTTTCTGTGGGTAAATCCTCTTAGTTGTCCTCCGTCCGGGGAGAATGGAGGGTCATGCCAGACTCCCAACGATTAAAACCCAACGGGGGTTTGCCACCATGCCAGATTGACTATCTTTTGTGTAACGTAAACTCGATTCAATGGCCCAGATTACTATGAATTAAGAAGACTTTTCAGTGGGAATCCAACATTTTTTTATTTTTATTATTCGTTGGAGTCCAGAAATTCGACGTACTATTTCCAACACGCCTTTTTTGATTGAACAGTGGAACATAAAGCGACTGTTAACTGGAACTACCGGAAGATACAGTCTGAGGCGTACCTTAAAAGAGGCCCATGTCCAGCAATGTACATATTTCGTGTGAAATGTTTTGAATTTCAACATGTTCTAATGTATAAGTACCTTTGCGTTGAGTGTAGCGCTGTATGTATACAAGAACACCCCTTTTTGATGCATAGTAGGAATTTTCTCGACTTTATCCGGCGAGAAGAAGTTTTTCATCATAGTGCGTGCTGGATCAAACGGTTTCTCCCATTTTCCCTGAAATAAAATTATTTTGTTTATTTTCGTTACTTCATATTTAAGCGTTTCGTAAATTCAACTGTTCCTTTTATATATAAAAGTAAAATGACCTGAAAACCTTCGGCATCCACTAGTACCAAACCATCCAATGACGACAATGTTCTTGGTTTTACGTAATTTAGGAAATGATCATTTGTATATTGGGCCACCTGTCGAAAATAATCGATTTTATATAAATTATTTATTTATTTGTATCACGTGTAAATTGTAGTACTGTAGAGCTATTCTGTAAAAAACTCACCGTGAAATCTTAGGTGAAGTGAGCGTAGAGTGAGCTGTCATTCCACCTGATGCTAGGGATTAACACTACTGACAGCTCTCTTCACCTATGTTTTCACGGTGAAATTTCACGGTTTCAGAATAGATCGGCTGTTCCTATTCTGTAAAAACCTCACTTAAGTGAAGTGAGCTTAAAGTGAGTTGTCCATAGTGTCAATCCCTAGCATTACATGTGGAATGACAGCTCACTTCACCTAAGTTTTCACGGCGAAATTTTTAAAATTTTTTTTTTTTTTTTACTTATTTTTTTAGACCGGCTAGAAACTCACGTCACTATTAATCTTTTGTGCTGCCCCCGAAGAACTGAAATTAAGATTTTCTGGTCCCATTCCGAATAACTGTGTTGTTCTCTGAATAAAATCGTCAGTAAGTGCGTAGCCTTGATTAGCGTATATTTTACAAAACAAGCTGTATTCAATGTCAGGATATTTAGCAGTGAGTAATGCAGAGATTTCCGGGAAAAAACAGCGGACCTGTAAAAAGTATAGCCTTATTAATGTTTTTTTTGGAACGAAGTTCTTTAACGGAGCTTGCGGTAGGAGTAAACTGGGAGAAATCATCACGTAACGAAAAAGCGTGTCTTTCGAAAACCATCAAGACTAACTAGTTTTGATGGTTTTCGAGGATTCCAAAGCCGATAGTGAGGTCAAAACCAAAATCCAAGATGGCGGATGCAAAAAATTTCAAATTATTCGTCATGGGTATCGTTTTAATAATTTTCGAAGGTGCTGAAGCTGATAGTGAGGTAAAAAAAAAATCGAAGGTTGCTGCTGCAAAAAAAAAAAACAATTCTTTTATTCATGGGTGTCGTTTTTGTGGTTTTTGCATTAATTTGGTGGCTGCATTAATTTTTAAATTTTTATGGTGGGTGTTATTTTTATGGGTTTCGTGGCCGATAGTGGGGTCAAAATCAAAGCCCATGATAGGCTGCGAATATATTCAAATTTTGGCAAACGAAGTTCAAAATGAAAATCCAAGATGGCGACCATCTTGGATTTTCATTTTGAACTTCGTTCCTGCCGGGGGTTCCCCGATCGCACAATTTTTTTTATTGGATAGTCCACTTTTGAATCCTAAGAGTAATTGGGCTAACGTGTTTTAAGTTCGGAGACTATCCTGTATGAACCGGGCTGTGGTAAAATCGGGATGGTGGTGTGAGAAAAAGATGCAGCTATACCTACTGGACAAATAGCGCCATCCCTTTCTCGCACTTTTGACCCCCTTGGACTCGAAATAAAGAGAACCAACAACCAACAATAATCTTTTTAAGCAACGTTTTCGCGTTCATCATTCTTCTAACCTGTTCGAGAACAATATTTTGCTTGAAAACAGTCATTAACATATAACTTAGGTCAGTCTTTCCATCACATCGGCACACCTGTGCGGATAAAGAAAATGCAAGAATCAAAATCAAAATCAAAAGTAATTTATTTAAATTAGGCTGAGAATCAGCACTTTTCGAACGTCAAAATTACAAAAGACAGTCCCCCAAAAACGCCCGCCCTTCACTTCACACGAATGAAAAAAGTTTGTCTTGGGAAGTGTTGGTTTTGGCAAGTGTACTGTCAAGCGATTTTGAACCATGTGCGGATAAGGTATGGGCCTATGTCCAGCATTAGCGGGGTTTATCGGTTAAATGATGATAATATTGTTGGCGAAGATCACTTACGTGTTGTGTATCGGGAAGATTAAACACTGTCAAGAGTTCTGTCTTCACTCCTACCTTCTTCACTACTTCACTACTATCCTTGGCTCCTAAAACCAATTGAGCGAAGAGGTACAAGATGGATGCCCCCCCGACCAGCACGTTGTTGTCAGGATCACGTTCTGACATGTCCTGTTTAAAAATTAACAAGTTGAGAAATCTGTAATATTTTGACATCGCTTGTGCACCCAAGAGAAGTTAAATTGATTTTGTCATGTAGTTATACGGCAACCTTACCCTGCAAACCGGAACACTGAAATGCTGTGTTGGGGTAGAAAAACGTACGGTGGATTAGTAATTTATCGGAAAATCTCTTTCACAATAAGTATATAGGGTGCACGAGACCATCAATACGGATATTAAATTGAAATAAAAATCGGTCAAGAACAAGTCGAGCTTGCAAAAGTAAGATTCCGAACCAAATTGCACTAAGCAGACTATAAGACGGACGCTGGTCTGCCTTTATTTTTATTCATAAAAATAAATATTACATAGGTCCACAAGTCCATAGTAACAAGATCCATCGAATATTCTTTGTACTATAACACTGTCAAAAGCAATTTTCCTGTAAGAAATGGCCAAAATATCTAATAACCCCGGAAAGGTAATTTGTCTTCAAGAAAAATGGACCAAAAACATAAAAAAAATTGAATCCTTCGGGAAATTTATTTCAAGTGATACCTAACACTTTACTTAACGCCATTTTATCGAAATTTTTTGGGTACTTCTTAGGATCGAGCTGACCCTGAAATAAAAAATAATAAAATAAAAATTGACTGGCGATCTGTTTGCGCGTCATTGAGGTTAGGTCTCAATGACGTGCAAACGCTAAGCCAAAATTCAAGTTCAAAAGTTGCACAAATCTCGAGAAAAACATCACAAATACAGTGACAGACTGATTGAAACTTACACTCAGTAATTTTACAGTGTAAGCAAGGTTTCCCTTTATGAACAATTCCTTTGCTACGTCTGCACAATTCGGCTCAGGTGTCGTGGACATCATTGTCAAGGTAGAAGCTGCTGTCGTATCTAAGACAAGTATAAAAAATTTTCGTCAGAAAATTATTTAAATAAGTTGGTAGCATTTTGAAAGGTAAAGTTTGTGTAAGCGTAAGCGTAAATATTTATCTTTTGACATAACAATGTATAGGAAACGTAAGATCCAGTTTGAATCAATAGCGATGCATAAAGTCTTTTTTGGAAGAAAATATTTAAATAATACTTTACTATAAGCTATAAAGGATCATGCCTTTAGACGATTTTTTGTTGCTCATTAGTTACCTTGATTATTAAGATTTCCAGTTATAGTTGACGATGCCATTGATTTTGCCCATCTCTCTGCAAAGCGAAATCCAACTAAGTAAAAATATACCCGTAAAACATTCCTCCTTAAAATTATTGAAAAATTAACTGAACTTACTGCAATCCCTTGTGCTCAAGCAATTTCCTTCAATATCCTTATAGTATCCGATTCGGCATCGGCACTCGGGTTTGCATTTTGGTAATCCTATTTTTTTTGAACATTTGCCGCCATTTAGGTAATCGGCACAAGTCTGCTGAGGACATGACGGTGCACACAGGAAATACCGTTCGTGTTTACCTTTGCAGTCTTTTGGACCTGTGGGATTTTTAAAGAAATTTTTAAAGGCATTTTATTAATATGAGAAGAATGAATTCATATAAAATATGCATAATTTAAAAAGTACCCATCATTACTTTGCTGGACCTGGAAATCAAGCCAAGGATTGAGCTCAGCAGTTGTGCTTTCAACCGCTACACCAACGAGGCAGTAAGAATCTTAAAGTGTTTAACAAAAGGACTGACGTATGTAATTTAAAATGATATAACAAGTCAACGACTGTTAGGGTAGAAATTGCATTGCATTAGGTAGTTCAAATATAGCACTACAATGCAACACATTTGTCTGTCTCGGTGTCCACATTTATAACGTTCACACATGCATCTTCCTGACTCGCATTCTGCTGGCACTGAACAAGTTTCGTTACAATTGCTAGAGAACGGGAAATACTTCAACTTGCAATTAAGTAACGGACAATCAGAAAATACCTCTCCTACAATTCTGGTAATTTGAAGAATGTTCTTACAAGAAATCCCCTCTCAACGGAGACACTATTAAATCAAATGTTTTGTTGCTTATATTTTCAAGCATGTATTGCGGTTGTCTTACATAAAGTTGGATATGTTCCAACCTCTACCAGATTGGCACAGCATCGATTCTACCAAGACTTTAGACAAGCAGTTTAAGGGATTATAGAAAGTTGGGGAGTAAATAGTTAATCCTGGTAAGCTGCAGTACTTGTTTTGAAAACATTTACGAATAAAATATGGATTTATTACAACTTTTTACAAAATACTTTTGAATTGATTTATTATTTTCCACATACATGGACTAAGATTTTTTTTACGATCTTAGTTTTTTTTGTGTCTACGGAAGAAAATCATCAATTTCTAGCTAGCCTGGTGTTCCCCCTGTTTAACCGTATGACGCATCTGTGCTTACAACAAGCTGTGCCCGAATCTGTGAAGTTTCTGAGTCTATATAATGGACAATACACGTATACAATAATGTGTGTACGTGTTAAAGTCGTCGTGACTTAATAAGTAATTTTCAAAATTTCGCTTCAGTATAATGGTAGTTTATCTACCAGCATCAAATAAAGCAAGAAGCATACCGGCTGACTTTTGTTGCCGTCTGGACAAAAACAGTATAAAAGGTGAACGGAGTAGAAGCGTAAGGTATAGAAATTTCTTTTTTTTTTATTACAAAAGAATTAAATAAATATCGTTTACATTCAATCGGTTGATTGTAGTATCATTGATAATATCCGCGCGTAGCATTTGGGTGCCTATAAATTGAATTTTTATATTCTTCGTCGAATTTTTTTTTTGTTTTTATATGAAAGTTTACTTGAAATAAGTAGTTCATTTAAGGTTTTTGAAAAAAAAAATAGACATTTCTGTACCATAGGCTACTACATTGTTCACCTTTTATACCCTGTTTTTGTCCAAACGGTAAAAACGGTTTGGTAACGGTGTAGCGGGTAAACTTTCCGAAATAAAGCAGATACATTAATATTAACTAAATGTAGCATGATTTCCACGTAAATCAATGGGCTATTTATATAATATACTATTGCAAATCAAAATGTTTTTTTAAAATTATTTTTAACAGTAGAGAATTCTAAACTTACGAAAGTGAGACAGAAAAATGCATTAATTTTCTTTAGAATAAAATAAAATAAATTAAATTTTGTAAAATGTCTGCGGAATTGCCCTTAATATTATTATTATCAAAAGATAAATTATACGTTATTCTCTATAACCTTCCTACATTTTTCTCTATTACCTCTTATTGTAGTGCTTTGTTGTTCCATAGTTGTCATTGTCGAATCAGTTGTTGTATTTCCTGAATCGTCTGTAGTAGTCGTAGAGTCGGGACCTTCAGTCATTGTTGTAGTTTCTGCTCCTCCAGTCGTCCCTTCTGAAGCTGTGGTAGTCTCTCCGCACTCTGAATCCTCTGCCGATTCTGAGTTTGATCCTGTATCTGGATGTTCTGTCGCCTCTCCACACTCTGAATCCTCTGTAGGTTCTGCGGTTGATACTGTATCTGTCACCTCTCCGCACTCTGAATCCTCTGCCGATTTTGCGTTTGATCCTGTATCTGAATGTTCTGTCGCCTCTCCGCACTCTGCATCCTCTCTGGGTTCTGCGGTTGATCCTGTATCTGTCGCCTCTCCGCACTCTGAATCCTCTGTCGATTCTGCGGTTGATTCTGTATCTGGATGTTCTGTCGTCTCTTGGCCCTCTGAATCCTCTATCGTTATTTTTTCCCCAGACCCTTTTGTTGTCGATTCCAATCCAGACTCTTCTGATGTGATTTCCGATCCATCGGTAGATGATTCCGGGTTTCCAATCGATGCAGTTGTAGTGATCCCGTGTATGTTTGTTTTTATCTTAAATCTAAGAGTGGTCGATTCTTTACCTGAACTTCCCGTTGTCGTTTCCATTCCAGAGCCACTTGTCATTGTGGTTTTTCTGCGTTTCTTCTTTTCTTTACGAGTTGTCAATCCCATTCCAGAGTCTCCTCTTGTCGCTTCCGATCCAGACCATTCTGTTGAAGTCTCCGTTCTAGATTCCCTTGTTGTAGCTTCCGATACAGACCCTGCTGTTGTCATGTCTAATCCATCGGTAGATGAGTCCAGCTCCCCACTCGCAGCAGTTGTGGTTTTCCTGCGTTTTTTCTTTTCTTTACGAATTGTCGAACCTATTCCAGAGCCACCTGTTGTCGCTTCCGATCTAGACCCTACTGTTGAAGTTTCCGTTCCAGATTCACTTATCGTGGTTTTAGATCTAGACCCTGCTGTTGTTATTTCTAATTTATGGGTAGATGAGTCCGACTCTCCACTCGAAGCAGTTGTAGTTTTCCTGTGTTTCTTCTTTTCTTCAAGAGTTGTCGATCCCATTCCAGAGACTCCTGTTGTCGCTTTCGATCCAAACCCTTCTGTTGAAGTTTTCGTTCTAGATTCACTTGTCGTGGCTTCCGATATAGACCCTGCTGTTGTCATGTCTAATCCATCGGTAGATGAGTCTGGCTGCCCACTCAATGTAGTTGTTCTTCTCCTGCGTTTCTTCTTTTCTTTACGAGTTGTTGATCCCATTCCAGAGATACCTGACGTAGCTTTCGATCCAAGCCCCACTGTTGTCATTTCTGATCCATCGGTAGATGAGTCCGTCTCTTCACTGGACTCTGATTTTTCAGTAGTCATATCTGAAAGATAAATGTTAATTAAATGCAGTTATTAGTTTGGTTGTGTGTGTTTATGCAACGTTAAAAAAAATCCCAATGCAAGCCAAGAGAAAAAACTCTGTTGTAGTCCTTTTAAAACATGACGTTTTAATAGTAATATTTCACTCACTCTCCTCTACACCTTCGCCTTCATTATTTTGTGTTGTGCCCTCTTCCAATTCTTCTGTACTTGGACTCGAGTTTCCACTTGATTTTGTGATAGCTCGTTTTGATCTATTAGTTGCCCGTGATATTGATGAATTTTCTGGATTTGCTGCCGTTGTAGATGTTGAACCTGTTTTAAATAATTTTAATGTGTATTTGAGATTTTAGCCGTCTGAACAGAATAATTCATACTTCGCCATATCATTTATTTTGCATTTACTATTTATAACTAGCATTACATATACCACTGAAGGTGGTAATGAAGGTGAGGGATCTCCTTCATCACCACTTTCAGTGGTACATGTTCTTTCGCCACCATCCGGCCTAGTTGTGCCATGTGCATCACAGTTTTTTTCACAGTCGTCACAAGGATTTGTATCCGTATCTTCATCTTTACCATTTCCGGGAGTTCCTCCGAGCCTTTGGGTTCTGGTCTGTGTTACCTACATAAATTAACAGATCATGTATAATAATTATAAGTGAATATTGAAACGGACTGAATTTGATCTACAGTCAATCAATCTATAGAGCCTTTTCCCAAATATGTTGGGGTCAACTTCCAGTCTAACTGGATGCAGCTAAATACCAGTATTTTACATGAAGTGACTGTCTATCTGACCTCCACTACCTAGTTACTGGGTAAGATCATACCCCTTGGTAAGACTAGTGGTCAGACTCTCGGGCTTCTAACGACCTACAGTATACCTGAAAAACTTACACAAGTTGCATGCGCTTTCGCGACAGTTGAAATGCTGTTTTTCTGAGTAAATCGTACGAAATCTACAAGTACTGAACTGTATTTTTTATATTGAAACCGAATTTATATTCTCATTTGATCTCAATTAAATCAAAAAGTTTAGTATAACTATATTTTTACAATTCCGTACCTCAGTAGGTAAAACGGAACCCTTATAAGATTACTTCGTTGTCCGTCTGTCAAGACCCTTTTTCTCAGGAACGCGTGGAGTTATCAAGTTGAAATTAATACCAAATACTGAGGGCTGCAATTCTTTGAAGCAGTGAAAAAGTCATAGTTTTAGGTAAACGCAATCAAAAGGTACGGGCATTTATGTTCCGTTTATGCCGCATATTTTGACACTCGCAAGGGAATCAAAACCTATAGGGTACTTCTCGTTGACCTAGAATCATGAAATTTGGCAAGAAGCAATGTCATGTAGCACAAGTAAAGGCAAAAATCCGAAAACCGTAAATTTGTAGTTACATACCTACAAATTTGTACGGAACGGTTTTTTAATATTAAATTCTAAGTCAATGACTGTCTCTTATCATTGGTTCTTTACCATTTAATAATTTCACGTAATATTTCTGTTAAACTACCAAAAATATCGAATAGGCTTCGTAAAATCGTTCAACCTTTTGCCTAAAATTGGCTTGAAATGTTAAAGTTACCTCCTTTGTATGGTAATTGAAGATGCCGAAAATTTCATAAACCCTTCTATAAGCGTTCGTTTACGTTATCTTATTTCCACTTTAGAACGTTGCGCCTGCTAAATAATTAACCATTTAATTACACTGGAGTTTAAGAACATACTTGAAGTTGAATATGTTTTAAAATTTATTGAAATTACACATTAATCCGTTGAGCTAAACGAGATGCAGGGACTGTTCTCTGCTTGACTAAATATATAATATAAAGTATATATATGTGGTTATAAGTTAAGTACTCGTTTGAGTGTCAATCATCGTGTTTAAAATTTCGATTCATGTATGTCCTTTCTACTCAGTAATACGTCATATTAATTTGAAATCGTTGTTGTGCCAGAGATACAGATCTCTGGCACAACAATGATTTCAAATAGAGAACTTGAAGATATCAGGAAATTTTCGATTCAGGGAGTTTTCGAGCGCTGCGCAATCGAATTAACACAGCATAACATTATCGTTGTATGTATTTACAGAGTACCTAAATCAAATAATCTTGATACTTTTTACTCAAAATTAAATACTCTCTTACCTAAGATTTGTTACAAGGAATATCATTATGTGTGGTGACTTTAACATTAACATATTGAAAAAAAAATAGAACTTCCGTTGAGTTTACCAACTACCTATTAAGCTATAATCTAAAATTGCAAATTGATCAGCCCACTAGGTTACAAAGTAACACATGTATAGATAATTTTGCGCACAATTTTACGCAAAAGTGTGTCCATCAAGTAATTGACCTTGACATGTCAGACCACACAGCCCAAATCTTAAAGATCCCCGTTAAAAAAACGTGTACAATTAACAGTTGGAGTATTACAGCGCGTGATTACAGTCACGGTAACCTTATGAAATTTAGATCATGTTTAACTCCTTTATCGTTTTGTCATATTTATCAAGCTGATGATCCTAATGTAGCGTACAATAATTTTATGGAAGTATTCCAGCTGTTTTATGACTTATGTTTCCCCTTGATCAACAAAAAAATTCAGTTAAAAAGGAATCCGAAGTGGTTAACACCCGGTATAAGGCGCTGTAGCAAAAATAAAAGACAACTTCTTTGGCAACTACGAGCAAAACCTAATACCAATAACTTAACTAAACTTAAAAATTACTCACAAAAACTAAAGAAAATAATAAAACTGACGCAAAAGGCAAAAAATAACCATAAGATAATGACATCAACAAATAAATCAAAAGATACATGGAAGATCATAAATGAAAATAAACATTGTCCTCCCTTTGAACATATAACAGAAATAAAGAATAACGGGGTTACAATAACAAACCCCAGTGACATAGCTAACACATTTAACGATCACTTTGTGAATCAAGCAGAATTACTTTCGAAGGCTTCAAGATCTGCGAGCTATGAGATACCGAATACATGTTGTCAATCAATGTTTTTGGCCCCAACTACACCAAATGAAGTATACCGAATAATACAGGATTTAAAAAATAAAGTTAGCGTAGGGTATGATGCTATCTCTACAAGAGTATTAAAATTTGTCTCCAATGTGATATCTGGCCCCATTTGCCACATCATTAATGTTAGTATCAGCTCTGGAATTTATCCTGATAAACTAAAACCAACAATAATTAAGCCCTTATTAAAAAGAATGACCAAACTGATATTAATAACTATAGACCCATTGCCCTAATACCAGTAATATCAAAAATATTTGAGAAGGCTATCTATCACCGTATGTGTTCCTTTTTCACGAAACACAACATCTTGGTAAAGGAGCAGAAGGGTTTTAGAAAAAACAAATCTATAAATATGGCTATCTATGATTTTCTCAATACTATTATGACAGATATTGATGAAAGAACTCCTATTAGCGCCATATTTATGGACATGACGAAAGCATTCGACCTAGTTGATCATAAAATACTTCTACATAAACTTAATGCTTATGGAATAAGGGGCAATGCACTTTCTCTTATACAGTCTTATTTAGACAATAGAACGCAGTGCACAGAAATTAGACGGATTTCTAAAAAGGATAAAAAAGAACTTAAATATATTTCAGGAAAACGTAAAATCACTTTTGGCGTCCCACAGGGCAGCGTATTGGGTCCGCCGATGTTTTTAGCTTATATAAATGACTTCCCAAAACACGTCGCTTTTCCTATGGTTCTTTTTGCTGATGACAGCACGGTAATACTAAGAATGAATAAAAATAGAAACTATGAATGTGACATCAAAGACGCATTGCAACAATCAATTAACTGGCTTGAAAATAATAATTTAAAATTAAATTTAAATAAAACTAAAATTATGCAATTTCGACAAAGATTGACCGCTCCTGACATAAATATATCTTTTGACGATACCAGAATTGATGAAGTAGGACATATAAAATTTTTAGGCTTGACAATTGACTCAAAACTGACTTGGAAACAACATGCATCAATTATTATAACAAGATTAAGTAGGTTCGCCTTTGCTTTATATAAACTTAAGAAAATAGTTAATCAGGCAGCTGTTGTAGCTGAGTATTATGGCTATGTAGATTCCATATTACGTTACGGAGTAATTTTTTGGGCAAATTCCTGCGAAAAAGAGAACATTTTTAAAGCACAGAAGAGGTGCATTAGATCAATATGCAGTCTCAAATCAACGGAAAGTTGCAAACCGCATTTCAAACAACTTAAAATACTAACATTACCGTGTATTTACATTTACGAGACAGCATTGTTTGTCAAGAAAAATAGCGAACTGTTTAAGAAAGCTTCAGAGCAACGATATAGATCGACAAGACAAGAATATCGTCATGAATTATGTCTAAGACCTTCAAAGACCGCTCTTATGCACAAAAGCATCCTCTGTATGGCCCCGAAGATATTCAACAAAATACCAAATAATATTAAAGATCTTAACTTGACACAATTTAAACGGAGATTAAATAACTTATTGACTGAAAAATGCTATTATACCATTGACGAATTCCTTTTTGACAAAATGTAATAAGTAAACTAAATGATAATTATGTATTTATGCTTGACAATTCAAAAACCGGAGTTATTAATTGTATTCAAAATGGTTATTATAAAAATAGATTGTATTCGAAGTACCTACCTATTGAAATTTATGTTAATTTGTATGTAATATTGATTTTATATTCTTAAATTGCTAAATAGTGTATGCCCTAATGGGTAGTTTTTTGAGTAACCATATCCTAATTATAAGACCTATTGTATCACCAAAAAACACACTAATAAATACTTTGACTTTGACTTTGACTTTGACAAATTACAGATGGTCTTTGTTGCAATGGTAAAAAGTGAAGTAAAATTGTATAATTTTACATCACTTTTTAGCATTGCAACAAAACTTTTGCCAATGTTTTCCACCGACTCAAATCTTCTCACATTTACCTTTTCCACGCTGTCCAGCATACCAACTGCGTCGAACAATAAAGTTTTTTATCGAGCAATATAGATCCCAATTGTCGGCTGTGTGTGTAAAGTGAACACACAGTGGCAACCCGGGAAAAATTACATCTACCCGGTTAAACTTGTTGGAGTACGAATAGCTACCGACTAACTTGCCGTTCTGGTAGTGAGTTTGTAAATTAAGCCTTTTTTATTCAACACCGCGCTTGACAAAAAACCGGGTGAGAAAAATGTTTGTGGTATTGATACTAGTCGACCAATTGAAGGAGATTTGTTAAGTATAAAAGCGCTATTGAGTAGAAATACGTGTTTTGTAACAGTAGTGTAGCAAAAGCAAATTAACAGTAATGTTAATAACACAAAGAGCACTGCAAAATAAATTATTCTCATAAACCTAATACCTATTGTGTAACTTGTTATTGTATTAGTTGAAGTTACTTAACAATAAAATGCACAGAATACAAAGACGATATTAATGGAATGCCATAATACGAACTGAATGCAGATACTTTCTGTACATAACCATTCGATAATTTCAGAAACTATAATACCATGGAATGGTATCGTATTCTGCAGTTTTCTAACCTTGGGTAACAATCGAAACTTATACAAAGTGTTAGCTTGCCATCTCTTACCTGACACTACACTTATAATCGCACAAAAACTTACTTTGATAGAAACACACAACTAGAAACTCGTAGGTACAAATCTAGTAAAACGAAATTGTCTAGATCTTCCTTCAACAGAATTCAAGTGAATCCGAGTGAAATAAATAGTTCTAAATAAGCCGTAAAGAGTTTTATGACCAACGAGCCGTAATAAAAAAAACTAGTTTTGTGTATCCACAGAACCAAAAAGAGGTCCAGGTAAATAATTCAATGGAATTAAGAAAGAAATATCTTTCTTGACCGTCGTTTTGTATCAACGCACTATATTTTACTGGGTCAAATAGCCTCCCCTGAAAGCTTTGTCCCAGTCGATACGTATATTAAATTGGGCCGCAGATGTTTAAATAAATAAATCCATAGTATAAGAAGACTTGCTTTTAGAAAGTGATTCTATGTAGGTATCGATTGCGTTGAAACATTACTCTAAGATCGGTGCCACACGGACGTTGCCAATGCGTTCCGTGGTCGCAGCGCAATGATTTCAATGCAGTGAGTGCCACACGAGCGCTGCGATGTCGCAACGCAACGCAGCTTATCCTAACATTGCACCTTTACGACGTCAACGTCCACCTTCGATATTCTAAAAAAAACAGCGCTGCGCCCCGTTGTCGCTCCGTCGTCTCACCGCAGCAGCTTCGTGTCCCTGGCCCCTTGTCTGATGCATACACGTTCTGTCGCCGCACGTCGTTTTGACGCACCGTGTGGCATGACGCTCAAATTTTTATACGTAGAACTACGCACCGCGCAGGCGTCGCGGCACCGATGCAATGCATTGGCAACGCCCGTGTGGCATCGCCCTAACAAAGACGTTGCAGTTTCCATAATAAATTCTACCGTAAGGGAAATCAGGTAATGGGTACTTCACATAGATCCATAAAGGTAAAACTTCGTGAAACCCTGGCTTAAATTACTAACATTCACTGAAAACGTTCTAAATTACGCTTCCAAACAAGAAAAAGTTACTAGTTTAGGTAAATCGCTTAATGCGCCGTAATATTCGAAAGTTGTTCTCGAGTTCTATAACTTTATAATTAGCCAACAAACTGTGCAGTGGTTCATAGAAATTGTATTTGGTTTAATTTAGTTTCATGCGGATTATTAATTATGCCATTTAATTTGCTAGCGGACTGAACTTTTTGATTAATTTTCTTCGTTTCTGGATATAGTATTTCAAGTTTCAACGTACCGGAATGTTACCAAGATGTTCTTTTTATGTTGAATGGTATGATTTTCAATGTAAGACTTAGTTTTTAGGGTGCCAACGGGCCTTATTCCTAAGCGTCCGGGTCCGTCCATCTGTCAGTGAAATGCGAGTCGGATTCGCACACCGAGGGTTCCGTACAAAAGACAATGACCAAAAGTGGTACCAAAAAGTCTCATGCATCAAGATCAAAATATTATAGTAATTATTTTCCAAATTTTTTACGACATTACCTACGCATCGGAGATTTGATTTTTGAACAGGGAATTTAATTTAAAGTGAAAAAGTGTTGACATTGTTTTATTCCCTTTTTTTTTTTTTTTTTCAGGATGGGAAATCATCAAATGACTCCTCCCGCTCTGGGTGGAGCAGAAGGGAGTGTCAGACTCTTACTGACTAAAACCCACCCGTGTTCCTTCCTTAGCCCTTTACATACCAGGGCAGCGGTAACCCTTTCGGACGATCCCGCTACCCCGGCAGGCTTCGGCCCTGTCGGGCCCCGTCAACTACGCTGACATCTCTTTGAGGCGCGCGTGGAACACATACACGCCGTCCGGCACGGGCCTGGTCCTGATCGGACGGAGAGCTACCCATTGCTCTCCGCCCGCAGGCCCGCGCCTACGGTGGCCGGGAGTCGTCACGCGGCTCCCGACGCCCGGAGCGTCTCCCTCGGCGGCTGAGGCGTGAGGATCTTTCCCTCGCCCATCCCGCCACCTCCTTCGCTAGCATGACTGCTTCGCAGAAGGAGGTGACCGCCTCCCACTCCCTCTCGCCCCGGACCATGGCTTGCACCAGGGCCGGGCGCGAGAGGTCGCCGCCGCTGCCGATCGCCTCTACGAGGACACGGCGGTGCTCTGCCCAAGCGGGGCAGACCTCCACCGTATGCTCCACCGTGTCCTCTGGGCGATCCTCGCAGTGGTGACACCCGGGCGTCTCCTCCCGCCTGATGATGTGCAGGAACCTCCCGAAACATCCGTGTCCGGAGAGGACCTGCGTCAGGCGGTAGGTGAGAGCGCCGTGACGCCTCTCTAGCCACTCCTCAAAGAGGGGTCTTACCGCCGCTATCGTGGCGTGCCCTGCGCTGGGTTGCGATAGTCGCGCCTTCCATTCCACCATGAGACCGCGCCGGAGGTCCGTCCGCTCCGCAGCGATTTGCCGCGGGTGCAGAGTTTCCCCCCGACGTAGTGCCTCCGCGCGCCAGTCATACAGGCGCGCGAGGACTATCGCCTCCAGATCCCATGGTGGCAGTCCGGCAAGGAGGCTTGCTGCCTCGCCCGAGATCGTGCGGTATCCCCGGATAAGCCTTATGGCTACCACCTTTTGGGGCGCGTTCAGGTAGTGTGCGGCTCGAAGCCGCAGTGAACGCGCCCATACCGGGGCCCCATAAAGGGCCATGGACCGCACGACCCCCGCGTAAAGCCTCCGGCAGGAGGCGTTTGGCCCCCTAAGGTTGGGCAGGAGCCGCTTTAAGGCGGCCCCGGCCCGTTCCAGTTTGGGGGCCAAACGTCGGAAATGCTCGACGAAGTTCCACCGGCTGTCGAGGACGAGACCCAGGTATCTCATCGTTGTCTCGACGCCGATGTGAACCCCTCCTACCATCAGTTGGGATCCCGAAGGTGGCCCGTACCGGGGCCCATGAAAGGACATGGCCTCGGACTTGTGCAATGCCACCTCGAGACCCAACTGCCGGATCCTTTCCACGACTATCGCAACCCCGCGTGTCATCGCGTCGGCCGCCGCCTGATGCGACCTCCCCTGCGCCAGGACCAGCGTGTCGTCAGCGTAGCAAACTACGCTGACGCCATCAGGGAGGTCGGCCCGCAGCACCCAGTCGTAACCGATGTCCCACAGGAGCGGCCCCAGAACCGATCCCTGCGGGACACCGCACGACATCTCTCGCCGGTTCCAATTCCCGTCGCGACCGGGGTAGATGACGGCTCTGTCCGTCAAATACGCCCCGACTATTCGACGGAGGTAAGTCGGCACCCGGTGATACCGGAGTGCCTCCCCTATGCAGCTCCAGGGCAGGGTGTTGAACGCGTTGGCGATGTCGAGTGACACCGCCACGACCACCCCACCCCGGGACACCGCGTCCCCCGTCGTGAGGGCTCTCACGCGCATGATGGCGTCCACCGTCGAGCGCCCCTTGCGGAAGCCAAACTGGCACTCCGCAAGATCCGGCCCCGTCCTCACCAGGTGCCCGACGAGGCGGCCCGCAATCACTCTCTCAAAGAGCTTGCCGACCTCGTCGAGCAGCACTATGGGCCGGTATGCGGACGGAGAGTCCGCAGGGCGCCCTGGCTTCTGAATGAGGACCAGCTTCCCCGTCTTCCAACGGAGTGGAAACTGGCCTCTCTCCATGCATGCGCTTAAGAGCGCCTCCAGTCGAGGCCCGAGAGCCCTCGAGGCCAGGACCCAGGCTTTACCCGGCAAGCCGTCGGGTCCCGGGGCGGTAGTTTTGGCCTTCAGCCTGCCTACCGCCGCTCTCAGATCTACCCCGGTCACTTCAGGGGTGTCGTCGTCGTTGTCCGCGTGGTCCGCTTCGGGCACCGCAAGTGGCGGAGCCATAGGCGGGGGAGTATGCTCCCCCCTTGAAGGGAACAGAGCGCTCACCACCTCCTCCACCAGCTGTGGGCGGAGACTCTGCGTCAGCGGGGGGGCCCATGTGCGGAGTTTATTCCGCACCATTCTGTAGGGGCGCCCCCATGGATCTCTGTTCAGAGTCTCCAGCATCTCCTCGCGGGCCATATCCTTGGCCCGCTGAACAGCCTGTTGGAGGGCGGTCTTCGCCGCTCTGTACCCCTCGTATAGCTCCACCTCCGTGGCTTCCGCATCCGGAGGGCGGATGCGGAGCCTGCGGTGCCTGGTGTACCGGTGTCGCGCGTCGACGCA
Organism: Apamea epomidion; assembly: GCA_947507525.1. Lineage (NCBI taxonomy): Eukaryota > Metazoa > Arthropoda > Insecta > Lepidoptera > Noctuidae > Apamea > Apamea epomidion. The sequence goes on along the minus strand of OX382228.1, from coordinate 14,324,134 downwards.
CGCCTTGCGTAGCGCCCCAACCTCCTGCGACCACCAGTACACCTGACGTCGGGCGCATCCTGGCCGGACTCGGGGCATTGCCACGTCACAAATCTCGGACATGGCCTCCCGGAACCACTCCACCTCATCGTCAATATCAGCAGGCCTGTCCGGTGAAAACACCCAGGCCTGCACGATCGAGGCTTCCAGGAGAAGCTCCCGGTCCAGCTGCTTCAGCGCCCACCGCGGACCACTCGGGGCCTGTTGGACCAGCGCGCTAGAGGTCTGGGTGGAGACCTCAAACCGGATATACCGATGATCGGAGTAGGTCTCCACCTCCTCCATGACGCGCCAGTCAATGACACGCTGTGACAGAGCGGGGCTGGCGAACGAGATGTCCACCACCGACTCGCCCCGCATCCGCACACACGTAGGAACAGAACCCCGATTTAGGACGACCAGGCCTGTTTCCAGAGCCCAGTCCTCCACCATCCTGCCCCGCACATCCGTGCAACGGGAACCCCAGGCCAAATTCTTGGCGTTGAAGTCCCCGAGCACTAGCACGGAGCAGGCATGGTTTCTAGCGACGACGACACTCAACTCTGTTAAAGAGTTCTGGAACTCGGCGAGAGTTCGGCTCGGAGAGAAGTATACTCCCACTACTACAATCTCTCCGAACCGTGCTGCTACGCACCCCTGTCCCCTCGTGACACCTTCGAGGGACGGGGTACCGGCGGCGGCCGACGAAAGTATGGCCACTGAGCCGTTCAGGTCCTCCACCCAGTCATCCCTGGGCGGGACAAAGTACGGCTCAGCGACCACGGCGATGTTAATCGACCACTGCGCCATGCTCTGGAGCAACAGGTCCTGAGCGCAGGCGCAGTGGTTGATGTTCGCCTGGAGAAGGCGTAGTGGAGGAGTTATTACTCCTCCATTTCAGCCCCCCCCCGGGCCCCCTCGGCAGTGGTGGCGGCGGCGGCGGCGGCGGCGGCGGCGGCGGCGGTGGTGGCGGCGGCGGCGGCGGCGGTGGCGGTGGCGGCGACAGTGGCGGCGACGGTGGTGGTGGCGACGACGGCGGAGGGCCTGCCTTTCCTCCTGGCTTCGGCGGGTGGAGCGCAGGACTTGCTCCCCGCCCGGTGATCGGCCGGCTTGCCAGCAGCCGCACATGCGACGCAGTGCGGCGCGGCGTTGCACGAGCCGGCCGTGTGTCCGGGCTTGCCGCAGCGGAAGCACAGAGTGCTGCGGTCCTCTAAGGTGCATTGGACGCTCACGTGGTGCCCCACGAGGCATCGATAGCACCTTAGAGGTCTGGGCTCCAGCAGCTTGACCTGCGCTGACACCCAGCCCACCAGGAGCCTTCCGCCCTCCACTATCTTCCTCGCCGCCGTCACGGGACAGCTAACCGTTATGGTTCGCATACCCGTGAAGTCAGGACGTAGGGTGCCCGCCTTCACCTGGTCGGTCAGACACCCGCCCGTCCTGACGACGGCGGCTACCACCTCGGCCCCCGTCACCGAGTCATCCAGGCCCACAATGCGCATATCCGCGCACTTGACGGGCCTGGAGACTCGAGCCTCGTCCGCATTGAGGGACGCCCTTAGCTTTTCAGCCAGGGCGTCTGCGGTGGGGCCGCTCGACGCACCGGGGACCTCCAGCATGCGGGCACCAGTGGCGGTCACCCTATGCCGGAGGCCTCCGGTGATCCCCAGCTCCTGGAGATCCACCGTCGCTCTCGCTTTGGCGAGCACGTCACCGTAGGTCACCCCCCTCTTGACCGCGTCCGGCTGTAGTGTAATGACTACAGCCGCGGTCTTGGGGGAGCGAAGCCTAGCCGCAACGGCTCGCTCCTTGCGGCGCCTCCTCTGCGCCTTTTTCCTGGCCGCTTTGGCCGCCTTCTTCTTCTCCCCGACCACCTGCCACTCGGCGTTGGTCGTGGGAGATTTGATTGGGGGAGGCGTAGGCTCTGGGGCCTTCCCCTCCCCAGCCGTTCTGCCCTTTTTGGGGGCCGGAGCCGCGGGTTTGGCGGCAGGCGCCGATTTTGCCGGCGCCGAGGCTCCGCCAGCCGACGTCGGTTTCGCCGGCGCCGGGGCTCCTCTAGCCGACGCCGGTTTGGCCGGCGCCTGGGCCCGGCCAGACGGCCCGGGTTTAGGGGCGGCCGCGGCCGCGTACGAGGCCGCCTTAGGCCCTGGGGCCGTCCTACCCGCCAAGGGAGGGCGCAGAACAATACCCTCCAGGACGGCGAACCGCGCCTGGAAGGTCGCCAGCTCCTGCCGAACCAGGTTCAGGACCTGGTTCTCCACCGGCACGGGCTGGCTTGGTGGTGGGATGTTCTGCGCTGTGCCGGCCGCTCGCATCCCGGCCAGGTCCGCTCGGAGCTCCTCGTTCTCCTTTCGGAGGAGCTCCATGGCAGCCGTCAAGCGGGCCACCTCCGCCCGCATTTCGGACATGCCGTCCGGCGGAGGCCCAAGGTGGATGGCCTCCGCTGCCGCCAAGATGGAGGCCTTGGCCGAGACTATGGCCCTGTTTTTCGAAGTCTGTAACTTCTTTAGGGCCACGTCCCGGATCGCGGCCTCCACGACCTCCGCGAACCTCTTTTTGCGGTCCGCATCAGGGCCGCCAACCTCCGCCGCCTCGTCACTAGAGGTCTCTGGTGCGGACACGCGACCAGAACCCCCCTCCTTTGCGGGCTCCTCCGCTTTCTCCGCCGCCTCCCGAGCAGTGAGCCCCCTCCCTACGCCTCGCTCTCGGGCTCCTCCCCTCCTGCTGGTCGGGATCTTTCTGGCCGAAGCCAGCTCCCAGTCAGAGGACGACCCCTGGCCGTCCACTGACCTTGGCCGCTTGCCCTGTGCCTTTCTCTTGGCAGCGGCCGTCTTCTGGTCACGGCGAGAGCTCACTGAGCCTCCCGTGCTCGCTCCTCCAGACGCGGCGTCGGACTCCGACCCCGCATCACTCCTGACTTCGTCTGTTGTGGTTTTTGTTTTTAAAAATTTTTCCATAATTGTTCCCACGAGTATTAAACTTTAGGTACCTGCTCAAAATTCTGTGGTTCGCACTAGTGACTAAATCAAGCTACCCATTAGCCAAGCTTACTACCTCCCTCACGGTGCGCCGCCGCTTGGAGGTTTGGGGAATTTTTTATAGAGGTTAATCTTCCTCGCGGTCCGGGCGGTTAAGCCAAGACCCTCGACCCCCGTCAAAAGTCAGAGACATGACCTTGACAATCTTCGGGGCTACGATATTAACGGTGGCAGGAGGGGGGGGTTATCCCCTCCTGCCTGCCCGGCGGCAGGGTAAGTGCACACCAGGCCCGCTCTTACTCCACACAGTAGCCGCTCTGCTCCTCATAGCGGCTTGTGTGGAGCGTTCCTCTTGGCAGAACATTAGCATGCGGGCAGCGAAATCTCATTGGGAAAAAATCCCACTGAGAAATAGCTGCCCGCACCCCAGGATGCACCGGCCCGAAAACTGGTCTTCCCCCCGGACGTATCCAGAAGGGAACTCCAGTCCCCAGGCACACGTGGAGGTTTTCTGCCCTGGCACCCCTTGTTTTATTCCCTTTACATGACGTTCCGTTTCAAATGACATGGTTAAATATAACCTTGAATTTGAAGTGTCATGATCACATCTTTCAAAAAACATGTAAAAAAAAAAAAAAAAAAAAAAAAAAAAAAAAAAAAAAAAAAAAAATATTTTTATGATTCTACATTAATTAAAAATAACTAGAATATAATTTTTATTTAAACGATTATCATTTTTTTAGAGCAATAATGGCCGTTCGTGTATGACATGTCAAATAAAATAAAGTACCTAGTTTTAATCATATCATTTTTAGTTTTAATATTTTTATTTTAACGTTTTTTAATTACCTTTTATTCAACTAGTTTTTAAGTAATTTTCGATTTATTTAAAAATCTCCGGGACCCGGTTTTTGTTTACAAAATGAACTTTTGTAGGAGTTAATATGATAAGCGTAGCCCATAGGTGTAGCCTATAAAAAACAAAGTTTAACTTTGATGCAGCATTGCTTTTGTTTGCTTTGATGCTTTCTAGGTATGTAAATAGTTTTAAAAATAAGTTTTTTCAGGTTTGCGAGTAATAGTCGACCAATTGTATTAGACTCGAAAATTTCGAACAACTCCATAGAAATTTCGATAGATGGCGCTAAGCGTCAGTTGTATCGCGCTATTGTTTCATTCCTAAATAAATTTTATAAAAAAAAAACAGTTGCTCCACCGGCTATGACGTCTTATCCAAAACTCAAAAAAAAATTAAAGCTTTCCATGCAAAATCGTCGGATCTGGTGAGGATTTTTGTAGGAAGTCAAATTAGGTAGGTAGTGATGTTTGGCTTTTAGTTAGAGCATGGTACGAAACTATCAGTCAGCGAATACGACCCGCACTTGGCTGTTATAAAAACTACGGAACCCTACACTGCGAGTTAAAAGACTGAGACTCGTGATAGAGATAAAACTAATTTTATTCTCAAAACGTGTTAGTAGTACAGTGGTATGTTGTAGAGTCAATACAATAATGTCTCTAAATTATATTTGGGTTAGTTTATATACTAAGTCTTATCAGCTAATACAATGGTGGGGGCAGGTTGGTTGTCACCACAATTCATTTATCTTTATCGCTTCCGTACCCGTCCGGTATCTCTACTGTTTCGTCTCGTTATCTTGACTAATTCATATTTATATTTATTTATAATCAATTCCGCTCATCCCATTGTTATGGGGTGGTAGCGTTATCTCTGCTGTTGACTGTCCAACCTCGTTATCTTGACTCGTGGCCCGACACGCACTTGACCGGTTTTTTTCATTACCTTTTATTCAACTAGTTTTTAATTAATTTCGATTTCTTTGAAAATCTCCGGAACCCGGGTTTTGTTTACAAAATGAACTTTTGTAGGAGTTAATATTAGGGGTTAAAGTATGAAATTGCCGATTTGTACTGAAAAATTGAAATTCGTTTTTGTTTTTAATTTAACATATTTATTTAATCAAAATAATTAGCAATATTATCTATACATTGCTGCCATCTAGAAAGGAAGTCAATAGGAAGGTCATTTATGCCTTTGCGATAGAACCCTCCCGATCTAGATTCGACAAACTGTGTGAAAGCATTTTGTACTGCCTCCTGAGAAGAAAACTTTTTATCACGTAGAAAATTGTCCAAATCACGAAAAAAATGGTAGTCTGATGGAGCAAGGTCTGGCGAATACGGAGGGTGAAGAATGGTTTCTAATTGCAGTTCCTGTAGAGTTAAAACGGTTTCTCGCGCTGTACGAGGTCTCGCGTTATCATAGAGCAATAATGGTGAAGATCGATTCATGAGTCGGGGTTGTTTCACTGCTAGTTTTGCTATCATTGTTCGGAGTTCGGCACAGTAGACATCTGCCGTTATTGCTTGACCAGATCGGAGAAAGCTATAGTGAATAACACCATGCTTGGACCACTAAACAGTTACCATTACGTTTTTATTGGTAAGCTTTGCTTTTCCATCACGAAAGCGTTTAAACTAAAATCGCACGGTGCGTTCATTAGCAGTCCCCTCTCCAAACGCAACATCGATATTGCGAGCTGTTTCTGCCGCGTTAGTTCCGCGTCGGAATTCGTATTCAAAATTAACTCGAATTTTCGAAGTATCCATCTTTCTTGTCTAAGCTGAATAAAAAAAAACAACTGAAAGTCGATAATCGAATTTTGCACATTTTTTTAAAAGAAGAACTTCATAGGTACCATATGAAAAAAGTTTCACTCAAAAATATCAAACCATGAAGGTTCTATGTTCATTCGAAGTATCTATTGCAATGAAACGGCAATTTCATACTTTAACCCCTATTATGATAACCCATAGGTGTAGCCCATAGGTGTAGCCTATAAAAAACAAAGTTTAACTTTGATGCAGCATGGTACGGGATTCCATACATCCATCAGCATTGTCCTTTGTAGGTATATAAATAGTTTAAAAAATAAGTTTTTTTGTAATGTAACTACAAAATTGATGGCTTTCGGATTTTTTCCTTTACTTGTGCTACATGAAATTTCTTCTTGCTAAATTTCATGATTCTAGGTCAACGGGAAGTACCCTATAGGTTTTGATTCCCATGCGAATGTCAAATATGTGGCATAAACGGAACATAAACGCCCTTATCTTTTGATTGCATTTACTTAGAAGTTTGATTTTCTCACTGCTTCAAGGGATTGCAGCCCTGAGTATTTGATATTAATTTAAACTTCATAACTCCACGCCTTCCTGAGAAAAAGGGTCTTGACAGACGGACAACGTTCTTCTATGGGTTCCGTTTTTCCTTTTGAGGTACGGAACCCTAAAAACGTAACAATTATTGAATTTTGCGGGCTACTCTGACGCGGCTCATCTAACAGGGTTGAAAAAGACACACGCGAGACCTACTTTATTCCCATCATTTTAAAACTCCTAATAAGACTATCAATATCATTCTGTTTCTTTTTAAACATAACAATGCAGTGTACCCTCCTTTCCGCACTACTAGGTAATAAGCTGTAAAATGTAAAAGCGGTTTCGATGGGAAGCGTGGTTTGTTATAGCCCGTTCAGTGCTCGCTAATGCGTAATGCGCAATTTGTGTAAGTGCACAATCTACTTCAGTAATTGCACTTAACACATCATGTACCGCTGTAATATGTTAGCTGCATGTGTTTATCAATGATTTTGATATTAGGATGGGCTATGAAGATTTATTTGTTGGTTAATTGAATAGCGAATAGATTCAGTATTCAGTGGTTTTAGATTTTTATCTTTAGTGTATACAGGGTAATTTTAAATTGGCTAGCTAAACTCCGCAGACGCGATGGGTATGGATATTTAAACACGATAAACTAAAACATAAAAAGATTTGATGATTTTTTAGTGGGGTCATCGACTGCTTTTAGTGCAGAATAGAATGGAATAGAATATTCATTTACTTGCTCAGAATGTAGGTATCCACAATAAGGTGGTTACAATAATATTAAAGAATCCCTGTACATTCTACCATTTTGGTATGCAAACATTGATGCAGTTCATCATCAAACATCCAAACATTGTTATTAAAATATAACTGAAATATCAGTTTAAAAAGCTTTTCTTTCGTGTAAACTTGATTGGTATCATATTGAAACACGATAAAACTAAAGAAAACAGATTTACTCAACTCATACTTCTAGTAAAAAATTAACAGCGGTCGTTAATCCCACCAAAAAAATGAAAAAAATTTTTTATCGTATTTAGATGTCGATAACATCACGTCTTCAGAGTTTCGCTAGCTAATTTAATTTGACCCTGTATAGATGGCGTTGGTTTTAATTCAACAGGTTTTAACTACCCAATCATTTATTTTTTTGCCATGTTTAGTCGATCTCGTAATTGCTTTACGATTTTTGACAAAAACTCCCAGTAAATTGGTACACTTCACTTAAGTAACTGTTATATGGTTAACAAAAATAGACATAGAGAGGTATGGGAGGCAGGGTATGGCAGGATGTAAGGTTCACTCATCCCCCATAGAAAAGGGGAGGATTCACTGACTAGACGGGTGTTGTGTTTGGCGGGTAACTGCCCGACGTTTGATGTCGGGAAGTTGTATGTATGCTAGTTGCGCGGTAAACTCTGCTTGCGAAATGCAGGATTTTGCGTGACGTCATTATGACAAGTTTTGTTCGCATATGGCGTTGTGATACCGGTAGGTACACTAGTTTTAATTGATTTAATTCTTAACTTTTTTTGTGCACTTTGCATGCCGAAAGGTAATAAATATATGGTGATACTAAGACTGTGGTATAAAATTTTTACATGTACAGTGTAAAACATCTGCAAATTGTTTACCCATATTTGCAAATACTTAAATGTTTTTGAATTTGAATGTAGCATTCAACCTTATGTTGGCAAGGCAATTAGATACAAGGCCGAGTAAACCTGCGGGGTAGCACAATATCAGTAGCAATGGGTTTCATTTTGACAGTTCAACAACATTCATTGCGTTGACAGGCCTGTTGGTCTAGTGGTTAGTGACCCTGACTGCTATGCCGGAGGTCGTGGGTTCGATTCCCACCCAGGACAAATGTTTGTGTAATAAGCACGATCATTTGTTCTGTGTCTGGGTGTAATTTATCTATAATATTTATGTATTTAGAAATATATAAGTATGTTTATCAGTTGGCTAGTACCCATAACACAAGCTCTGCTTAGCTTGGGACTAGATGGCGTTGTGTGATACTTGTGGAATATTTATTTATTATTATTATTATTATTTATTATTTACTTTGTACAGTAGTCACATTTTCGAAAATATGAAGCAATGAATTAGAACTATCCTTCAAAATGATTCAGATTTAGATTGATAGTGTGTTAGGCAATTAGGTTGCTGATTTCAGTTAAAGAATGATTGGAAGTCTTTGCGACCACAGCCTCAGTAGTCGGTGGAATAAGGCTATCAATGATAATAATAATGAATGAAGATTACTGAGAGAGAATATTGTGGAAGATGTTGATAGGTTAATGTATTTTCAGAATGTACTTACTGCAGTCCTCAGGCTTGACGCAATGGCCGCGGAAGTCGTCAAACACATAGCCTTCATTACAGCCACAGCTGTTGGTGTTACACTTTTCGTCGCACGAGACGGGTGCTTTATCGTAGTTGGAGCATCGGCCACAGTTGTTACCACAACCGAACGTCGAGTTCTTGTCTTTTTCACATGAAGCTGTAAGCGTGGGTTTCTTTAGATGTTAGTTCTTAAATGGATCATTCATTGAAGTCTCTCTAACATTGTTGATTTAAATCTTACCTCCATCTCTTCCTGCGGCATTATTCGTCGTGATTATCGTAGTGTGTGCGTCCCTTGCTAGAGAGGTTAATTTGAGTATTAGTAATTAAGTTTTCTTTATAATATATTATTTCTATACCTATATCGGTACACTGGCATATCCCCTTAAATGAAATCCAAAGTTAACCGGATCACGCACTGCAACGCGCCACGCGACGGGGCACAGATAACGTCCCCTCCGCGCTTAATTTTTTTACATACAAATTCAATAAAAAGCGCGGATTCCGCGGGAGGATAGGATTCCGTTTCCTGCGCCAAGTCGCGTGGCGCGTTCTAGCGTGTGATTCGTCCAAGTCACAAAAAATAATTAAAAATCAATCCAAGGGATCCGTAGGGTAGAGGTCTGCCCCGCTTGGGCAGAGCACCGCCGTGTCCTCGTAGAGGCGATCGGCAGCGGCGGCGACCTCTCGCGTCCGGCCCTGGTGCAAGCCATGGTCCGGGGCGAGAGGGAGTGGGAGGCGGTCACCTCCTTCTGCGAAGCAGTCGTGCTAGCGAAGGAGGTGGCGGGATGGGCGAGGGAGAGATCCTCACGCCTCAGCCGCCGAGGGAGACGCTCCGGGCGCCGGGAGCCGCGTGACGACTCCCGGCCACCGTAGGCGCGGGCCTGCGGGCGGAGAGCAATGGGTAGCTCTCCGTCCGATCAGGACCAGGCCCGTGCCGGACGGCGCGTATGTGTTCCACGTGCGCCTCAAAGAGATGTCAGCATAGTTGACGGGGCCCGATAGGGCCGAAGCCTGCCGGGGTAGCGGGATCGTCCGAAAGGGTTACCGCTGCCCTGGTACATAAAGGGCTAAGGAAGGAACACGGGTGGGTTTTAGTCAGTAAGAGTCTGACACTCCCTTCTGCTCCACCCAGAGCGGGAGGGGTCATTTGATGATTACCCATGCTGAAAAAAAAAAAAAAAAAAAAAAAGGGATCCGTACCAGAAGTTTCTATTAAAATTAAATTAGCCAAAATGGTTAATAGTGGCAGTAACTTCCACATTGTCGCTAAACGAAGTCTAATTTTTATCAAACATACAACTTCCCTTTTATACGTACGATTACGCTTTTATACTAGTTTTAATTTGCGGATGTTAGGCTATAAAGATTCAGTTAGTATTGATTAATAGTTAATGGTTCATAAAAGACTGCCTCATTGGTCTGGTGATCGCAAAAGCTACTGTACTACTGGACATAAGGTTCGGGTTCGATTCCCATGTCAGGGAGTGTTATTCGGGGTAGCGGGATCGTCCAGGGTAGCGGGATCGTCCGAAAGGGTTACCGCTGCCCTGGAACATAAAGGGCTAAGGAAGGAACACGGGTGGGCTTTAGTCAGTAAGAGTCTGACACTCCCTTCCGCTCCACCCAGAGCGGGAGGGGTCATTTGATGATTTCCCATCCTCAAAAAAAAAAGTGAATGTTTTATATCCGAAATCAGCTCAGTAGCAATCCGGAGTTGTGCCCGGTAGATGGCAATAGGTCCGCTCCCTATTTAAGGTAAAAAAAAAAAACATCACTGGCGAAGTTCGCTACAGGTACACCTCTGCCTAACTCTTCGGGAAAAACAGGCGTGATGTTATGGCCTTAGAAATAAAAAAGTGATACCTTGTCATCATGGGAAGAAATGCAAGATCGAGCCTACAGTAAACTGTGAACTCTTGGTTGAACTTTGTCATGATTATTATTGTAATCACGTAACTTCAGGCTTGATTCATATTGTAAATACCTTACTATATACCACGTACTACCAATTAATTTGTTAGTGCGGTTAATATAATCGAGGACGTAAGTTTTTTTAACAGCTCACCGCTGTTTTACTAAAGTTAAAAAAACACACACCGATACGTGTTTTTTTTTAAATCATAAGTTTTTTTTTGCATCAATATCCACGTTTTGTGTTGTATTAAGATGCAGCTGAAGTCAAAAGGTTATATACTAGGTAAATAATAATTCTTGAGATAACACAATCTCAGTCAGGATATGACCACATCTACATAGATAAAGCAAAAAAAAATACACTCCTTTTAACGAAACACACGTTGACAGCCGGCCATTACCCAGGTCCCTACAAAACAATTCATATTTATGTTTATGTACAAGCGTTTATCTTTAAAGTTTTCTAATAATGGACTGTAGCTAAATGGCCCTGCCAAAACTTTGCCACTTTGTTTCAGGAATAGGTACTTTCCATGAAACGAAATCATTTATCGTTGCTGAGTTCTGGTTAAGGGTACGTAAAATATGTACACTCCCGGACTCCTAAATGGACCCACCTTGCAGGCATAAGAGTAGACAACATTAAAATAATGATGTGTCAAAGAAAAAGCTTTTATAAAGTTTTGAAGCCAACATATAAGTCTACGTTGCTCCACGACCTGATTCCATCTCCCTTTCACTATCAGACTACCAGACGTGCTGCAGGGTACCATCCACGATTGGTTGATATCAGGACTAGTGAAAGGTACTGAGCGCTTCTCTCCCACATTTATTATGCGCATGGCCAATATGTGGGATTCTCTGTCAGCATCTGTCATACCTAAATAACCCGTCAGCCTTCAAAGCAAAAGTGCACATTTTCTGCGCACAATCGTTCCAGCGTAGACCTCATCCATCACCATTCATCAGGTGAGATCGAGGTCAAGAGCACGTCAGTCAGGCAATAAAAAAAAACTGGCTATCATTTGTTCCCAATTTGAATTCAGGACCGTTTAAAAACCATTACACGAAAAAAAAAAAACGGCGTGGTTCGATTTACGAACCCAGGAGTGTACGTGACTCCTCGGCTTGTCTCTTCACTTCGACGTGCAGGTAAGGTTCGTGCCGACTTGTTAGTGTTTTCTGTGTGAAGTGCTGTGTCTATCCGGCTATTACATAGTTGGTAGCTCTATGATTGACGTTCAAGGAACTGTGAAAGCTTGGAGTGAATTTAAAGTGTGGAACTTTTAGGGATATGTTTTCTATTTTTATTTGGATTTGAGGTGTTTGTGTCCTTTTATCAGTCATAATACCTGCTTATCTACACCTATTTGCGCAATTGTGAATTTCATTTTAAATAGATACTACTTAGGTTGCGAAGTCAGATACTTAGGCGACTTATTTTGTAAAAATTATTTCAACACCACTGCTCTCAAAACTGAAGAAATGTCAGGAATGTCCTAGAACCAAAAATGACAGTGACATCTATCAACCACTGGGCCCGCGTGGCGGCCCCTCCCTCTCACAGAGAGGAGGCATAAGTCCCAGCAGTGGGAACATTATAAGCTGATTATAAGAATTACGTTAGGCTCAAGAAATATCTTTATTATATTATGTTAGTTTCATATTCATGTATATTACAAATTAAGATTTCGGAATTATTCAAAACGACGCGTCGTTTTGAATAATACGGTGAAACCCGCATTAAAATCCATTGCGTAGTTGAGAAGAACTACGCGGTCACACATACACACGAACAGCGACTTTAATAACTACTATCCATATAATTATTATTATAAATGTAAAGAAGTATAGAAATTAAAGAAAGTTTTGTTTGTTTTAAAAAACTTGGGTCTACTAGCAAAAAGAAACTAATAATAATTCGAAGTTTGAAGTTGTGAATAATTAAACTTTTCCAAATGGAAAAGCATGTTGTGAAAACTTGCAGTTTTAGTCGAAGAAATTCTTAAAGTCTTTATGAAAACACTAATGGCAAGTTAAATAATTTCGAATTTAATACATTTTGTGCTCAACTCAAATCTACCAACGAGTAGATTTCAGTTGAGTTCAAAACTCTAGGGCCATGAGGTCAGTGTCCGCTTAGCTTTTCGAGACATTGCCAAGCGATTGGTCGATTCTTCACGTGACCAGAGGGCTGGCCTAGTTATTGGAAAAAGAATCAGCCTTGCCAGAGAATGTGGCAATGCTTCCAGCCTTTTGGGGCACTTTTCCTGTTATCAGCAATGCGGGCGATTTTTTTGATGCCCTATGATTCTTTCCCCTCCCTTTTTTATATAAATGATTATATTAAACAATGGAGTGTGTTTGCAATCCACTATTGTGCTTACATCCTGTAAAGATAGTGTGTGTAAGTTTAATAATAAAGAAATACCTACTAGTCGACTTCGCTTCATGTTTAAGTTACTAATCACCAAAATGACAGTCACAGAAATATCACAGACCTGCATTAGGAACGCACAATCGAACTTTAGCTATCCAGCTCGCCTCCCTATCAATTCATTTGAAAACAATCTACGTATAACCAATCATTTCGGCAATCAGAATCGCTTCAACGCGAACGCAGCTAATGAATGGATATGGTGGGTCGGTAGGTGCCTAGCTAACCCATATAGACGCGCAAAACGGATGAAGGCTATGTGAGTAATTTCAGAACGATATGCGGTTAATAAAGCAGGTTTTCATGAATACCTCGTTAAAATCTGTCCTGAACTAAATTGTGGCCACTTAAAATTCATATTTTGGTGATAATCCAGATTTAGGGGTTTATTTATAAACGTTGCTTAACGTTAATAGACGTTTAATTGTGAAAAATGTGTGGTTAAGTATATATAAGTAACATTTATAAATAAAGGGGTAGTTCTCATTCTGCGAATAACGAATTTAGAAGTATATATTATTTTAGTTTTGTAGCTCATTCTAAATAGCGGTTTTGCCAAGAATTTTTCTAAACTTCATAATCGTGTCACTTGGCATTATTTTAAACGTTAAATTATACATTTTCCATAAATATAATAAAATTACGTGTAAAAAGTTTTCATGATTTTGTTTACGGCGGGTGCAGTGAGGCAGCCGTTGATTCAAAAAGCGCGTGCTTGAATCAGATAGGGGGAATGAATCGAGGGGCGGACCACCGTAGGCATATGCTGCTGCCATTAACTTGCTACAATTGCTCTACAACATAATTCTATTTCCATCAAATAAATGAACTGACGGAAATGAAAAAATAAATCAAATTATATTTCGAGTGTTGGACAAAGAAATCGTTATTAAGACTATTATTTAGACTTAGGTTAGAGGGGAGTTAATATTTTATTAGCGCCTTATCGCATGACAGATTTAATAATTCATAATAATGAAAATCTGAAGTTGTATTTTGACTTTTAGTAGATTAGCAATGTTTGTCTAAATATGATTTAATTATAACAAGTACGAAGGCATATAAATTAAATATTTTTAATTAATACTAAGTAGCTAGCAGAAAATATTTTCAACATAATAATTCAAAATAAATCATTAACATTTAATTAAGATATTATCATATCAGCTATCTCATTAATATTAATTAATTTCAGTTAGAGGCAAACTGAAAACTGAAGAATACCTACCAGTCGTGCACTCTTATTATTCAGAAAATGTTCGTGAAAATTGGTTTCAAAGACAGCATTAAACTAATTAAAACAAGACCCCAGACAGGCATAATTACCGTTCCGAACTTTTATTGTTCAGAAAATCGGTTAATTGCAAGTTTAATGAGTAATTTTTCGGTTACATTAAAGTTAACGTCTTGAAAAGTAATTTGCAGCACACAATTGCGTGGCTGGTACATTACCTACGTGATAATTTGCTTCGATAGTGGAATTTCATTAGGGTAATAATAGGATGGCAGTGTTTTGAAGGAATCATTAATTTGTCGGTGCATTAAACAGCGTTGGCGTGATCGATAGTACCCCGCACGTTTGATGAATTGCTGTTGAAGCAATATGACGTTGGCCCCGGCACCGTTATTATACTGCCTTTATAATTCTTATAAAACACTATTAATACTTCAGCTTTGAAGTAACATAAGGTAATTTACTGTTCCTATGCTTCGTAAAAACTTAGGAACACAGTGCTTTGTGTTCGAATTTTCACAAGTATTGTGACGTCATTCTTAAGTGCGTATACGCCCAAATGGCTCAAATTATTTATCCATGAAAAAAATACAGAAAAACCTATTTAGAATTTTAAATGAAGTACCTATTATTAGCGTAAAACTAGATTATTAAGAAGGCTTTGTGATTGGGTAACCACGGAAATTGAGCAGCATGCATAAATAGGTAGCATTTGTTTAAACTATACTCACAATATAAGGTATACACACAATATAATAATAACTTGTATTGGTTTGGATGTATGTTTCGGATTGGCGGAAAAATGTATTTGGATGAAATTTGGCGTACAGATAGTTTATAACCTGGATTAACTCATACGGTACTTTTATTCCGGTCGTACGTTGCCGTGGAATATTTTCTGACATCCACGCATATTTTAATAATATGCATTGACGGATGCGTAACGTCAATCCCACAAAATAATCACACAATGTGTGCATAATCACATACGCATTCCTATAATATTCCTGCATTGTATCCGTAATATGCAAATCATCGGTGCAACCACGGATATTCTATGGTTGCAACTTACTCATGACATTTAATTATGAATAAATAAATTAATTAAATAGCTACCTACAGTTATTTAAGCTGAATGCTCACAACATCGATAATTAAAATTTATCACACCATAGATTAGATTTGGCGCTAAAATTGCTAATAATTTCGTGAAATAAATCGCCAAATAAACGATGCGAAGGCAATTTATGAGCCTTAATAAAGACTTTTAAACTAGAGACAGTAAAAATGGTATATGGGTCCGTTACCTCCGTCATAATAAGTTTTAATTGTGAGTCGAGGTAAGATAAGGGCAGTGAATGTGCACAAATTATACCAGTAAATTTTATGCCCATTTGCATGAGAACTGAGCAAGCGTGTTCCCGTCTAGACACTTGCCGGAGCCTTAATGGCTGAACTATTTAAATGCCTTACAGCCTTGTATCTTCATTCAATTTCGTAATGCAACCGTAGGAGCTTGAACAGCTAGGATATAAGTAAAGAAGCAAGTATGTTGTGATCTAGATTGCGTCTGGAGTAGACTTGTTTACGTTGTATCCGAATAAATTTTTGCTAAAGTATATGGACCAGGAGGGAAGGAGGTCGTGTGGGCCAGTGAAAAATGGAAGGAGTGGAAGGACGCCTTTGTTCAGAAGTGAGACAGCGTAGTGTAGTAAAAAAAAATATGGACAAATGTAGATTGCAAGAAGGTACTTAAGAAAGAAAGAAAAGAAAGAAAGAAAAAGTATTTATTGCGACTCGTACAGGATCAGAAACTAAACTAAACACAGTTAAAAATAAAAATAAAACAAATTATATAAAAAAGTAACAAAAGGAAAAAAAAAATGAAGTCCTATACGAGGCCAAAAGGCTCCTATCTCAGCATGTTGCTCACCTAAATCTAAAAGGCTTGGGGACTTGGAGACTCGTAATAGGTATAAAGGTCTCTATCTTAGGTGCACGTCTTCCTAATGATCCCGTTGAAGATAAGCATAATTCTCATATCTTATGATTGAAGACCCACATAATATCCGAGCTAAAAAGCAAACATAAAACTAAAAACTGTGATAAATACAGAATGAGTGATCCGTGACTTTAAAATGCAGCTTTAGCTTTGCGGACAGCAGGGGACTCCTTAAGTCCAGACAGTCTTGAAAGCTAATAATCCATCAAAAAGTAAGTAACTACAGTCGTAGACTCAGTATTTTTCTGCTTATTAAGTTGTTAAAGTCACGAGAAAGAAATAACTTATACATTTAACAACAGGAGTAATCTAACATGCGCTGTGGGCCCAGCACTAACAAGCAAAGAAAACGTAAAGTAAATCCAAAAATGTTCCCACTTCTGGGACAAGGGCCTCCTCTCGGTGAGAGGGAGGGCTTTTCTCACAGTATTTTCTAAGTTTTAGGACTTTATTCATATCCGCTTGCGGTTGCGAGTGCCTCGTTTTTGCAGTGCCTCAGAAATGTTCCCAGTAACCGGTAACCATCATCCGCAAAAAAGCGGCGTCACTCCTGAGCAGAATAAAAGGCCATCACAATAGCATCCTGAAGGCTGTGGTGGCAGATACTTCTTCCGCCATAATAAGGCAATTTGTGCGAAGACTTACCACCCTAGTTTCCATTTCGTCTCGTTGTATCTCGTTGACACAATGAGTAATAAAGACTTGTGACATCCACCAACCCGCACTGGGCGCGCGTGGTGAATTATGTCCCACCTCACAGAAAGAAGGAGGCCTGTGTCCCAGCAGTGGGAACAGTATTGACTGATTATATATAAACACGTTAAGTTTAAGTTTGCCCATCAGCAAGTCTACTGTAACTCTGTTTTATTCTTCATCTCCCTTGCTATTTCCCAACTATGTTGGGGTCGGCTTCCAGTCTAACCAGATACAGCTGAATACCATTATTTTACATGGAGCGACTGCCTATCTGGCCTCCACAACCCAGTTACTGGGTAATACGATACCCCTTGGTCAGACTGGTTGTCAGACTTTCGGGCTTCTGACGTCCCGTAACGACTGCCAAAGATCCGGGACCAACGGCTTAACGTGCTTTCCGAGGCACGGGGTCTTGGTATGTAAACCTGGACCCACCTTGGCAAGCGTAGCTTAACCTGGCCAATCAACCCTTGCGGCTGTTATTACTTAGCTACAAGCCCCTCTGAACTCTGTTTTATTATGCAGTTGAATATATTGAGCGAATATTGTGAAACAATTTATGATATGCATGCCTAATGGAAGCTCACCACACAATACTTATTCACTTACATAATAATTGTAAATATGTACATACAACATTTAATCGAATCTATAATACCTGCCTATGCTAACTTAATATATTATTGTTTCATTATTTTTTAGGTCGTTAAAATAAGTCGTACCTCGATGAAAGTTTCTTTAACATTGCGCATAAGAAAATAAAGTGGTCCCAATATCCTAAGCAAATGCTGAAAAGTAGATTGACCAAACATTGGACTAATCAAAAGAAAATAGCAAGTTGGTAGGTACCTATTTTCCTGCTGCTGTGACTGCACACATATGTACATACTTATTCCGTGCTATTTTTTAATGTCGATTTTCATTAAAGCCCCGTAAATTTTCTAGCTTAATTAACAATGTAATCTTCGTCTTTCGGTATTGACCAGGCTTCTTCATCATCATCATTTCAGCCAAAAGTCGTCCACTGCTGGGCAAAGGTACCGCCACTTCGACCGGTTCTTTGGTTCCCGTATCCTATGGCCATCACAAGGTCATCGGACACGCTGGTCCTGGCGCAGGGGAGGTCGCATCAGGCGGCGGCCGACGCGATGACACGCGGGGTTGCGATAGTCGTAGAAAGGATCCGGCAGTTGGGTCTCGAGGTGGCATTGCACAAGTCCGAGGCCATGTCCTTTCATGGGCCCCGGTACGGGCCACCTTCGGGATCCCAACTGACGGCAGGAGGGGTTCACATCGGCGTCGAGACAACGATGAGATACCTGGGTCTTGTCCTCGACAGCCGGTGGAACTTCGTCGAGCATTTCCGAGCAATGGGTAGCTCTCCGTCCGATCAGGACCAGGCCCGTGTCGGACGGCGCGTATGTGTTCCACGTGCGCCTCAAAGAGATGTCAGCGTAGTTGACGGGGCCCGACAGGGCCGAAGCCTGCCGGGGTAGCGGGATCGTCCGAAAGGGTTACCGCTGCCCTGGTACATAAAGGGCTAAGGAAGGAACACGGGTGGGTTTTAGTCAGTAAGAGTCTGACACTCCCTTCTGCTCCACCCAGAGCGGGAGGGGTCTCATCGGTCTACCTTGTGGGAAGCCTTCCAACGCTATGTCTTCCGGTACGCGGCCACTGTGAAACCTTCCGGCCCCATTGACCAGCACCCTAATTGCGAAACAAACAATCAATCTCAATCTGAATCATTATGAAGGATATTGCTAATCCATTGCTTCATAAGTTCGAAAAAGGTTACCTTTACAAACTCTGCTCAACACGTAAATAACGCAATGAATGTTGTTGAACTGTCAAAATGAAACCGATTCTGATTGTTTGAGTGTTACGCAATTAGGGTTCAGGCTTAGTTATTTTTAAATTTAATTGAAATAAGTCTCAGATAATTTAATATTATAGCATAAGCATAATCACCCTATAATGTTTCCACTGCTGGGACACAGGCCTCATCTCTGAGAGAGGGAGTGGGTCGTAATCCACCACGATATTTTCCTTCACCGTTTTGATGAAATAATCTACACAAAGTAAAGCGCCTGTTTGGGTTCGAACCTACAACCTACTCGTAAGTCGCAGTCGTTACCACGGTCCACCGCTGGTACCATACGTATGTGTATATCTATATGAAACTTAGGCATATAAATTATGATGTTTCACAACATAGTAAGTCTCCTTTATTTGCCAAATCATGAAGTTATTTCAAGCCAAACTTTTCTCTACTAATTCTGTGTACGTACACCGGGTCGCTTTGTCGTTCCGTTCAATCAGTGCCAGCTACATAAGTGATTGATTTTTGAAAATCGGTGCCTCTTGTACGTTGGTACCATTTACCTCTTATTATTCGCCTTCTGGCCGCACTTTGCCTATTCAACGTCGGATACAATGAACTAAAGAATCTAGATAAGTACTTCTATACAAATTGCTATGAAAGAGCTGTGTAGTGTTCTTTATAGTGCAACGTCACTGCATGAGTGTGGAGTATTATTGTGAAATATGGGCGTGAAGAAGCATAATTACGTAAGTTGTTTCGGCGTTTGCGATGATCTATTACAGAAAGTAACGTTTTTTATCGGAGCTCTTTGAAATGGTTGCTTTTTCTTTACCCATTTAAATCGAATACTAAAAATTTTAACCCCACAAAGCCTTTCTAGCTACCAACTATTTCCCGGGAATGAACCGCCGGCATCAGAATCATTGTTCTCTTTCCAATATACGATCCTTTTGTACGCCGCGTTACGCTAATCTTCATAAATTACATTTTGATTAAATTTTATTGTTGTTCGACCTCTGGCAGTCATTTTGTCACAGCGGTGCTAAAATAATCAGTTTAGGTTAATCTTTTAGATGCGGTATCCCCTTTGTTGGTTCATCTACCCCTTTATTAAATGTCTAGCTAAGAATGTCTTTGTCAGTTTTCATTTGGTGTTATTTTAACCTTTTTCGAAGCACTAATAAAAATAGTGATTGATCACCGGGCTATCAAGCTCTACCGTGGGTGAACTAATTACCTCCTATGTCCAAAAGCATGATAGAGAGATTAGATTAGGCTCTCCGAAGCTCGGCGCAGCACTTTACGTGGCGTATACAAACATTATATTTTATGGTTGACTTGCGGACCCGGCAGATGTTGTCCTGCTCGGTTGAGTCATCATATACCGACGGCAGCGCCACCTACCGAGTCCAATTGTTATAAAAATATTTTCAAACCATCCAGGAATCCATTAAAATATACACACAAAATTTCATCCAAATCGGTCCAGCCGTTTAGGAGGAGTTAGGTGACAAACACACGTACAGAAGAATTATAAATATTATAAGGTAGATAGAATATTCTTTATTATGTACACCATAAAAATTACAGATATAAATGTAGACATTTTACAAGGGATGACACAATGGGCGATCTTATCGCTATAATCCCATTGATATGATTCACATTGTACGCAAAAAAATCGTGTTATTATTGTTAACTCCATATCGTCCTTCTGCAGGGCAAAAACCGGATGTTTTCCTTCCAAATTAATTGTTACCTACTAACAGAACTTATCGTCTACCCAGCCTATTCCCAACTATGTTGGGGTCGGCATCCAGTCTAACCGAATGCAGCTGAATACCCGTATTTTACATGGAGCGACTGCCTATTTGACCTCCACAACGCAGTTACTGGATACTGGCCTGCCTACTAACAGAACTAATAATAGGAATTCCTACTTTATCTAAAATGAATAAAAAATAGCACGGTACAAGTAGTATCTTTATTATAGTCATAACAATTGATACATCGCGCTTACTAGCATTGGAGGCGAAAAAGCTCCCGTACAGAGTTGCATAAAATATCCATTATAGGAAAACAATGGGCCAGTATCAAATTCATTCTCACGGGACATACAAACTGAATGTGACTGTTCGATATGTATTATTTTTACGATCTAAGGGATATTTGTAGCAAGTATCATCTGTTTTCCCCATTGGATATGGTATGAATTTCTTGTATGACATGTGTTTATAACTTAAGGGCTTATGGTTAACTAGCAGTGCCCTGCGGTTTCACCCGCATAAGTTTTGATCCCGTGGGAATATCGGGGTATCCTATATGTTAATCCTGGTTATAAACTATCTGTGTGCCAAATTTCATCTAAATCCGTGCTTGGTTTTTGCGTGAAAGTGTAACAAGCATCCACCCATCCATCCTCACAAACTTTCGTTTAAGTATAATATTAGTAGGAAGTAATAACAGCCGCACGGGTCGATCGATCAGGTTAAGGTTCGTTTGCCGCGGTTGGTTCATGGATGGGTGACCATCTTTACATATCAAAACCCCTCTGTGCTTCGGAAAACACGATAAGCCGTTGATCCCGGCTGTCATTCGTGGATCTTTGGCAGTCGTTATGGGTCGTCAGAAGCCCGAAAGTCTGATAACCAGTCTTACAAAGGGGTATCGTATTACCCAGTTGAGTTATGGAGGTCAGATAGGCAGTCGTTCCATGTAAAATACTGCTATTCAGCTGCATCCGGTGAGACTGGTAGCCGACCCCAACATAGTTGGAAAAAGGCTAGGCAGGATGATGGTGTGTTTATTACTTAACTTAACCCAGCGAACTTCGTACAACATAATAGCTGATTTAAATTCAGTTATTTATTAAGTTTTTTTAAGTGAAAACTTCTTTAGCGGCGTTGTGCACTTTTTTTGCGATAGGTAAAAAATGTTAAACTCGCGTCAGGACACGTGACCTGCTCGAAAATTCGTAAGACGGAGCTCACGTCAGGCCACGTGACCTGATCGAAAATTCGTAAGACGGAGGGAGAGGTTTTTGTGATGGGTAAAAAATGTTAAACTCGCGTCAGGACACGTGACCTGATCGAAAATTTGTAAGACGGAGCTCGCGTCAGGACACGTGACCTGATCGAAAATTCGTAAGACGGAGGGAGAGTAGACCGCATTCCAAAATATCAAAAATGCACAACGTAAATATTCAAGTTTTCACTTCTGCCGGCACTCCCGGAGTGTTTTTTTACTTTATCAAAATCAATCAATCCGTTCTCATCTCGAGAACGGATTGATTAATCATCAAAAAAACCGTTCCATAAAAGATGTATGAGAAAAATTTATTATCTTCATTATTATTTTTTTTCGTGAATTTTTTCCATGTTTTAATAGTTATTCTGCTATTTGGGGCGGAGACACATCCAACAAATCAGAGATCATAAAAGTCGGTCCAGCCGCTCTTAAGTTATATATACCTACATATATGGTGTAACTAACTCAACTTTGTTTTTTTTACAGAAACAAAAAATTAACCAGTGCGCAAACTGTAACCATGAATTCAGCATAATTATGATTCTAAACCCTCTACCGTAAAAATTCGTCGATTATAAAAGAAAATTTGTCATTCCATACATTTTGACCACGTAGGTACAAGTAGTACCGCGTAGTACTGTTTCTATGAAACAGCAGTTTTTTTTAATATTACCAACGAAAAATTTAACGCTCTGTTTAAAAAAAACCTTTATAGATTTTAAAGGTTACCAATAAAAGCTTATTTTTCATCACCCTGATCAAAATAATAAGAGTTTTCCTAGATTCCACGTCGCATCCTTTACAGCGAGAGTCCTCCACGCGACAGATCAGACGCGATAAGATAAGCCTGTTAGGCGTCATCTGTGCTGAGACATAAAAATAAATGTACGCAGTAAATCTATTTCTCTTCGAAGCGCCCTTACGATAAGGTCAATTCTGTGAAATGGCCTTTGGACACTGTGGAAATAAGTCGTTAGTTTTTTTTAAACAAAACGTGGAAAAGGTTCTTCCTAAATATAGATATTTTAAAAATTAAGTGTATAATCTGAACAAAAAAGTGGTATCGTATTACCTAATAACTGGGTTGTGGAGGTCAGATACGCAGTCGCGCCATGTAAAGTACTGGTATTCAGCTGCATCCGGTTAGACTGGAAGCCGACCCCAACATAGTTGGGAAAAGGCTAGGCAGATGATGAATCTTAACAAACAAATATTATATTATGTATTGATCGTTCGTTTTTATTCATCTTCATATTATCTTCATTCGTTTAACAAAGGATTGGCTTCCGAGAGTGTTCGCTATGGTCGACGTAAGCGCGTAGATTGGGCCCTTTGTACACTGCACTGTCTCTTTACAGTAGCCTTTTAACCGCGTCGTAGAAAAATCGTGTTACTTTGTATATGACACGGTTTGGAATACGGCGAAGGCGGACGCTGTGCCGCAGTACCGTCGTGTTGTCAAAAAACTTCCACAGTGATCCATAGAACACTGACGACTGTGTCTATACACGGCAAATAAACCGTAATTTTTCACGGCAAGAAAAACGTGTGTGTGCAACACACGGTACAGAACTACGAATTATTTGGCAAGATAAGAAAGAAAAGAAAAGTAGATTTACTTGTCACAGAAACACGTGCATACAAAAATATAATTAACTCTAATAATAAAGAAAAATAAAAACGAAAAAATTACGAACGCAAAACAGAAATAGTCAGATGGATCTATCGTGAAATCCATCTAACTATCCGCCCGATGATGATTTATAAGTGAAATATGCTTTTTACAAGCTTTTATGAATTTCCTAATAAAATTAACAAACAAAAACATACCTAACAACATCACGCCTATTCCCCTCAGGTTTAGACAGAGGCGAATCTATTAAAAGTACACAAACATTCTAAATAAATTATAAATAAAAGACAAAAAAACACGCGTAAAATGAGTAAAACACCCATTTATAAGTATAAAGTCAAAATGAATTTCCTCTTCAGAGAGCTAGAATATTAATGTAGTCCATCTACTTTATCAGGCTTAAAATAATTATTCTTTTCAAAGCTTATAATAGGAACTATGCAACTTTAAGCACGTCGTACAAAAAAAAAAACTAGTGGAAGGCTACAATGGCTTAGTAATAGGAACGTTGCCAGTCCATTGACTACGAGCGCCTAGGTTATTAACTTATCCATTTTCTCAAACCGTTTTAGCTCAGTAGGTATAATAGCCTATTTCTTTTCACAGATTTATCAAATTATTAGTATATACGAAAATATGTATCATAAAAACTTCAGTTACGGAACATTTTACATATCTATAGTTAGGTACATCCGTACGCTCGCGGAACAAAAACCGGGTAAGAATAAATTTTCTCATAAAAGCGGACATAACAAGGGTATGGGGCGGAAACGACTATAACTTAGATGGAGATCGGAAGACCTTTTCTGACGGACTACATATTTTCGGAAATCAATACGTAAGCAATGTAATTTACATACGAATTCCAAGAAATATGTCTTGGCCAAGCGTTTCAGTTATTTCTCATCTGGATATCTACTTCAGAAATATATACAACGCGGAACGGAATGTCAGAGCATTAGTATCAATTCTCTCGCCTGTCTTGAGCAACGTATGTTAGGAGTTATATTTAATCTGAAGATGCATGAGAGTGCTTTTTCCATCCTGACTCAGAAAAAAACTTACAGCGCATTAGTTGCTTGTCATCTTGAGTGCGCAGTACAAGAAATATAGAAACACGACATACCAAGGGACCAGAGTAGTACTGTCACTACAAATTACGTTATGTAAACAGATATTTGAAAATTGCTTTTCGACAGTGGTCATCGAGGACGCAGTTGCATAATTGTCACGGGAGCCCCGGAACAATTATTTGATGTCGGCCCCAAAGCGCATAATTTTACCAAGGCGGTTGACTTGTCAAGAGTGGAACGAAGGTCGGTAATTCATCCATCATTTGTCACCGATTGTCGGGTACGCGTACAGTGATGACTTTTTTACTACACCGAAATAGCCAATGGTTAGTTGTCCGACTAAACAGTGGGAACAAGCGCGGGGCCGGGTGTTTCGCGTAATAGATTACAGTGTCACTCTGGAGGACCGTTGTCAACAGCCAGCTGCGAAGCTGTCAACCGTTTCTGTACCAAAACAATTTTATCATGTCCCCTCAGTGTCGTATCGCAATCTACTTGATTTTAACGAGACTACATTGTGGCTGTGGGAAAACTTAGAAGATTACGGAAGGATTAGAGGGCGTGGGGTGCCGTAGTTTGAATGTTTTATAGAGTTGGTTCTCTTGGTTGGTGATGATGATAGAGTTGGTTCTCTGTATAAATAAAGGTGCTTGAAGGCTTTACTTTTTAGTGGTTTTTCATGCATGCGACATTGAAATTGTCATGAATCACCGAAAAAAAAGAATGAAAGAAAATACATTTATTTGTGGCAAACATGACGCATAAAAAAATGGAAAACGAAATGTTTTAAAATAAGAGTGTAAGTAAACTGTTATAAAGTTGGAAAATATTATTTTTCCTAAAATTTTTAGCCTCTCCCACACGGCCACAAAAGCACTTGGTTGTAAGTAGCTACCTAAATAAAATAATAATTTAATGTTTCTTTAATGGTAGGTACCAATCCAAAAGTGCTGCTCATAATTCAACCAGCCCTATCTTTCATGTTTTTAGACTATATCGATAGCATTTTTATGCGCTTTAGTACGGGGCTATAATTTCCTATTCCGATATTCCATCAGATAAAACTATATTGAGGGAATCATGGCTAAAGGCGGTTCTAAGGCATGAAGTATGCATGAACCTTACACGGAAGCGAGTATTACCTACTTTGGTGTATATTTTCAAATAAATTCGTTTACTACGTACGTTTTCGTTTTCTATAAATTTGACAGCTCTATTGGAACAATGACTGACAGGCATAATTTTAGAGTTTCGAAATGGTGGCCTCGATTCCTGTATAAAACAATTCTGCAGTCTTTCTTTGTTTGTATTTTGTAAACGCATAATGTAGAAAATAATGTTTCCTCACCACTAATCTCAAAACGGTAAAGGAAAACATCGTGAGGAAACCGGCAGTTCTACAACCAAAAATTCGAAGGCAATTATGTGACATCTTTCCACCCGCACTGAGCCGGCGTGGTAGATTACAGCCCACTTCCTCTCGAAGAGAGGAGGCCTGTGTCCCAGCAGTGGGAACATAATAAGCTGATTATGCTATAATGTAGAAAATCCTAGTGTTTCGCCAAATAAACAATTCCTTTTATAATATGTCTGCATTTTTTAATATTATAAGTAACGATGATTGATTATCAAAAAAATACTGACAAGTACAGAAAAGTTCCAACCATTTGAAAGTTTTGCACAAAAAGCTAATTGAATGTTATCTGAAAATGTTTCCAGACTCGTTGGGAAACAGGAAAAAACTTGGTGAGTATCTCGCTACTTTTATTATTGCGAAAGTTTTACTTGACAAGCCTTACAACAACACGGGGGAACAATTACGACTTGACATTTATGTATTTCTATTGAAAAAAGGCTGGTGATCGTAGATCATATTTTTTAGTTACTGCTCTTAAAAGTTGCGCTGAAAAGTTCTGTGTTTAAAGATGTCATAACAATATAGGTACATGCGATGTAGTGGTAGCCCAGTGGTAACTGCTGCGACTGACGAGTTGTAGGTCGTAGGTGCGAACCCAGACAGGCGCTTTGCTCTACTTTGTGTAATTTTTTTCATCACCATGGCTCTCAAAACGGTGAAGGAAAACATCGTGTGGAAGCCGGCTTGTCTTAGAACTACAAATTCGAAGACATGAGACCTCTACCAACCCGCACTGGGCCCGCTTACTGAGAGGAGGCCAGTGTCCCAGCAGTGGGAACATTATAGGCTGACTAAAGGTACGGTCGTGATCAGTAATGCAGTATCACCTTAAGGGCTGTATTGCTGTGAACGCGCGGTAAAGGCCGTACCTACGTCTGTGTGCATAAAGTGATGTATCAACACAGGACGCTCACCTCATAATTCGCGCACTGGCTGGCGTCGAACGAAATAAAAAAAATACCGTCGCTTTTGCACACAGGCTACGTAATTACGTATGACCTTGGTTGGTTCATACCATTGCTAAAATTGAATTCATTACATCAAGTACCAATAGCTGATAGTCTTACGTATTGGATTATTGAACGCATAGGTCTGGGTTCCAATCTCGAGTTGGGACTTTTATTTTTCTTTTCCACCAATAATCTTTATCGGTTATTTTGTTATTCGTTTTTTATAGATTAGTAAACAAGAATCATAATGTAATAATTATTTTATTTTCATTGTTATATTTCTATTGTAATACGGGGTTAAAATAAAAATGTTTTATAAGTGATTTCAAAATGTTTATTCGTTATAATTTTATAAACTAAAAAAAAAAAAAAAAAAAAACTTCTAGTCAGTCTCTTAAATGTTCCCATATTTCCATGCAATGCAACTTCAACTGCTCATCAGATCTCTCATTCCGTGCTTCCCATCGCTGTATCGTAAAATGTAAACGTTCTTGTTTATGTTTTTCAATCAAATATGGGCGAAACGAAAACCAGCTCGAAAAGCTGGTTTTGGTTTGCACGGCGAACGGTTCGTAAAGATATGTCGAATAATTCGGCAAAATATCTCGTTGGTATGAAACCACTTGTTTCATTATTCACTATTATAATATAGTAATAGTAGCTACGAATTAATTTATTTCAGTCTTCGGAGAACCATCGATTTGAAATATCATTATTGTGAAACGTGTCACTTGTCGGAGACCTTTTATTAACAAGTTCATAGGACATAATACTGCAGTCAGGCTTGCTATTTTGGCTTTTTTGCTGTTCTTTGGCTCAGGGAAATTGGATGGGTAGCGGGATCGTCCGAAAGGGTTACCGCTGCCCTGGTACATAAAGGGCTAAGGAAGGAACACGGGTGGGTTTTAGTCAGTAAGAGTCTGACACTCCCTTCTGCTCCACCCAGAGCGGGAGGGGTCATTTGATGATTTCCCATCCTAAAAAAAAAAAAAAAAAAAAAGGGAAATTGGATACGTATCTATCATGTAAAACCCTTCATAATTTAATCTATATACAGTTTGAACTATACAGCCGATTGCATATCTAACTATGCTGTGAAATCCCTAAGTCATCGTTTATGACAGATTCGGGGAAAGACGGCTGGTCTATTAGTAGCCAGGGAGGCAGGGACCAAAAGGCATAACGCTTTCACCGATTTGAGTAAACGAGAAGTCGTTAGATTCGTATTATTCGGCAGTATCATATCGAGGTACGTGACGTCACGTCTAATCCAATATGGCGGATGATACTCCCGAAATTTAGAGAATGAGTTACCGTGGAGTTAGTTATCGGGATGAGATTGAAGTTCTCGCATAATAATAAGTTTCAAAGCTTTTAGGAGCTTTTTTTTCGTGGAACTGCCCCCAGCTAGATTGACCGACAACCTTAAGAAAATGTCTGGGGAAGACTAGATGCGGCTGGCGGAGGACAGGGTGTTGTGGCGCAGCCTGATAGAGGCGTATATCCAGCAGTGGACAGCGATAGGCTGAGTTAATTGCTTTTGGTGTTCGATCGGGTAAAAGTAAGAACAACACGAATGTATTCCTGGAAGTTATAGGCAGTGGTGTATATTCATAACACCCATATTTTGCCGGGCACGATATGCTTTAAATTAGTCCAATTGAAAGGGGAAATCTAAAAGAAAATATTCAAAATTCCTTATGAATATTGCACACATTACTTCCTTATTGAAGTAAAAAAAAAAAAAAAAAAATACATTTTATGACGATAAAAATTTACCACCCATTCTTTCGCCTTTTCTTATTTTAATATCCGCTGATTCTGAAGGCCTTTAAATACTTTTGTTTGTGATCTTCAGATCTGTTTCCGACATCGCTCGAGATGTTCCGTGGGCGAAGCTCCTATATCGACTTTTTACCTTTAAATATTAACACAAGATTGAACAATAATCGCAAGGGCCTTAATCATCAAATGACGTCTCCCGCTCTGGGCGGAGCGGGAGGGCGTGTCAGACTTTTACTGACTAAAACCCATCCGTGTTCCTTCAGTTGCCTATGCCAGGAGCCACGGTATCTCTTTCGAACAAACCGCGGCCCTGGCAGGTATCGGCCCTAGCGGACCCCGTCAGTTCGTGCTGACATCTCTTTAAGGCGCGCGTGGAACACAACGCGCCGTCGACCAGGGCCGGACGCGAGAGATCGCCGCCGCCGATCGCTGCCACGAGGACGCGGCGGTGCTGCGCCCAAGCCGGGCAAACCTCCAACGTATGCTCCACCGTGTCCTCCGGGCGATCCACACAGTGGTGACACCCTGGCGTTTTCTCCCGCCTTATCCTGAACAGGAACCTCCCAAACAACCGTGTCCGGTGAGGACCGGCGTCAGGTGGAAGGTGACGGCGCCGTGGCGACTCTCCAGCCACTCCTCAAAGAGGGGACTTGTCGCCGCAATTGTTGCGTGCCCAGCACTGGGTTGCGCCAATCGCATTCTCCATGTCGCCATGAGATCCCGCCGGAGCTCTGTCCGCTGTACCGTGATTTCTCGCGGCAGCGGAGTTACGCCCCGGCGTTTTGCCTCCTCGCGCCACTCCCATATGTAGGCAAGGATTTTGCTTCCAGATCCCATGGCGGCAAGGGCCATGGGATAGTGGCAAGGGCCTGACACTGCTTTGAGGTCAGAACAAAAACATTCAGAATTTATTTCTGCCGTAATACGGTGAAAAGCCGTAACTAACATTTTTTTTATCAAAATGACATAAATATAGGTTCAGACTTGCCAAAAAATTGGCCACCTTTCTATGTAGGTGATAAAGCTGTTATGCGTTTGTAGCCAAAGTTACAAGTAGTTAAAAGGGCAAAACAAAGCCCCGGAAACATTGCTCTTTAAAGTGAATGCAATAATTTCCACGTAAAGCCCTTTCTTATTAGTAAAACTATTGCATACTTGATAAGCCGTAACTTTAGTTTTACGCTTTTTCATATTATCGCATTTATCGATCGCGATTACGGTTTTTCATCTTTTTATATGTTACATATATACCCCGCAATTACTTAATACAAAGATGAAAAGCCGTAACAACCGTAGCAGCGCGTGTTTCCTGTCGTCAAAAGGCGTACTCGTATTTCAATTAAGGCCTATTACTATTAAGTTAAGATAAGATATTTTATTTCGAAAATATGGGTACAAAACATGGTGACATAAAGATATAATTAGCAACAGCCATATTTAGCCAAAAGGCATATTAGCCATATTTAAAATAATAATTAAATAAAAGCTTCTATATAAGCTTTAAAAGGTGTTATTTACAAAAGACAAACTCTAACTATTAATTTAAGGTTTTACTTAGGGATTTCATAATATAATTATTGTTTTACTAAAACAAAGCGAAAATCAAATAAAAAAAAAATAATAATAAAAAAAAAAATCTAGGTATTTTTACAAACTATAGGTATATTATTTAATGAATTATCATAAGAGTTCAATCAAGTGAAGTCCATCGACAGTGTTTCAAACACACAAAACTGTAATGTACTCAAAATACACTTTGAAGTAATTACGGCTATTCACCGTTTTACGGCAGATACTCTATACTCATATTTCAAGTCTAGCAGGAAGATTCAGTTCGGCTGCCTACGCCGTCAGGAAAGTAAGACAATACACTGACGTTGATACAGCTCGTTTAGTCT
Organism: Apamea epomidion; assembly: GCA_947507525.1. Classification (NCBI taxonomy): domain Eukaryota; kingdom Metazoa; phylum Arthropoda; class Insecta; order Lepidoptera; family Noctuidae; genus Apamea; species Apamea epomidion. Next base: position 14,293,703 of record OX382228.1, on the reverse strand, counting down.
ATTTTAGTTATTTTCACAGCGTTATGTCCTACGGTATTCTGCTGTGGAGCAAAGCCGCTGATATACAAAATATATTTGTCCTTCAAAAACGAGCTGTTCGAGCAATTTACCAGCTAGGTGCCAAAGTTTCTCTAAGAGATTTTTTTAAGGATATTGGTATTCTCACGGTTGCATCACAATTCATCTTCGCTAACATCTTGTCCAATAGGCAATATTTACACTTGTACACTAAAACAGTGATGTTCACAGTGTTAACACTAGAAATAAGGACAAACTACGTGCCCCCTTTCACCGGCTTCATAAGGTTCATAACTCATTTGTTGGGATTGGTATAACCTTTTATATCAAGATACCCTCTTCTTTGCTAGACTTGCCTTTTAAATGCGTTTAAAGCTCAAGTAAAATCCAACCTTTATTCAAAAGCCTACTATTCCATCAACGACTACTTACACGATAAGAATAGTTGGTCGCCCTGATTAACTCAAGACAATGTTTATGTTCTTTCTCCAGAATTAGCTTACTGACAGGGTATATGAGTTCATATAATTCTTTATTTTCATTTGACTGTATAAGTCAATTCAGTTTAATTTTATTTTAATGTATTATTGACATATTTTTATTTTATTTTATTTGGAACAACAAACAATTACATAATCTAGAATACAAATAAACAAACTTAAGAGCTACTTAACAATTATGCAATCAACAGCGTTGTCCACAGCATATATAAGTAATAATAAATACGCGTTAGGAAAGAAAACGATACAATAATAAAAGCTTTGTGATGATCGTCGAAGCGTTTACATTTTTACAAACATAGAAACGTCTAACTAAGGATACAGCAGTTCAATTATAAGCTTATTATACTGAAGAGGACAAGAGTACAGTGTCTGATTTCATGATCGCCTTGAGGACGGAGTTTCGAAATTTTCCGCGGGATTCACAGAACAAATCAATGTCTTGAAAATATTTATTATAATTGTCGGCAAGCCGTCGTAATGGTGCTCGTACTCCCGAATTTGTTCGACATGCTCTTACTGCAAACAGTGGTTGCTTACGTACTGCGCGTATATGTGCAGCTCTTGGGACGAAATAACATATCTTGTTACAAATATCCGGACAGTCATAGACATTTTTACAGAGATCGTAAAGAAAAGTGACCTCAAGGCATGTACGCCGGCTAGTGAGGCTTATAAGATTATATTTCCTTAATAAATCAACGTACGATGCAGAAGAACGAAAACACTTGTAATTCATGCATCTCAAGAATTTATTTTGTACCTTCTCTATGCTATCAGAATATTTAGTATAGAGGGGATTCCACACCGCAACTGCATATTCTAACTGTGATCGAATTAGAGCTTTGTATAGATGTAAGTAGGTCTGTGGGCGTACAAAATTAGTAGCTGTTCGCATAACAAAACCATACATACGCCAGGCTTTGTTGACAATTGCGTCTATATGTATGTCAAGATGAAGCTTAGCATCAATGACTACACCAAGATCACGTACCATGCTAACTCTATTTAGAGGTGTACCGTTTAAGCAGTAATTATATTGATTAATATTTTTGTTCTTTGTTATACTTATACAACAACATTTAGAGACGCTAAGTTTAAGTTTGTTGCACATGCAATATTCAGTAAATCTATCTAAGTCAGATTGTAGAACAAGACAATCATTGATGTTCTTAATCGGTCTAAATATTTTTAAATCATCTGCATATAGCAGAAATTTTGAATTTTTAAAGCAGTTACGTAGTTTCGTTAATAAATAATATAAATAAAAGGGGTCCCAAAATTGATCCCTGAGGAACACCTGATGTTACGACAATGCTAGCTGAATGGTAGCCATTGATCACTACACGCTGCGTTCTTTTAGAAACATATGATGAAAACCATCGCAGCAGGTTCCCGCGAATGCCGTTAAACGCGATTTTACTGAGTAGCAGCTCGTGGTCGACCTTGTCAAATGCCTTCTGGAAATCAGTATAGATTGAGTCTACTTGAGTACCCACATCCATTTGGTTAAAAATATAGTCCGAGTATGTAACTAGGTTAGTTGTAGTGGATCTTTTTTTAACAAAACCGTGTTGTTGTGGGACAATAGCAGTATGAAGTAGAGGATAAAGTTCATTATGTATAAGTCGTTCAAACAGTTTTGACAGGGCCGATAGTATTGAAATTGGACGGTAGTTTTCAACGTCATCTTTTGAGCCAGACTTATGAGCTGGAGTAATGTTGGCTTGCTTCCAGGCTTCTGTGAAGATCCCTTCTGACAAAGATCTATTGAAAATAATTTGTAGAGGAAGACATATGTTTTTAGCAGTATTTTTGAGAAATGTTACGGGAAGTTTATCAGGACCTGGGCCTTTAGAAATATCTAGGGAGTCGAGGTTCTTTGATACCGGCTCAACTGTCAATTGAATATTATCCACAACCACACAATTTTCAGACATAAGACATAATCTACTCATTTGAATGTTTTTTAATGAGTTGATTGCAATATGTGGTTAGCTAGTGACCTCGACGATTGATCATATTATTCTTGCCTAAATAACCGGCAGAAAGTTCGTCATGCTCCCTTAGATGTCACTGCTTGCAGTAGCATCGGGGGTCGGGTTGCCTCCTTCCTTAAAATATGGCGAGGGGGGTAATGGCTCATCTTTGCGTTATGCTCGTGAACGGGTGCTGCTTGTGGTGACTGGTCGTCTTGCTGTTAATACTTATAACAACAATAAAACCATGGGTTTTATTGTTGTTATAAGTATTAACGTAGGTATTTATTTATTTTACTTCGATGGTCCTAGTTTATCATTTGTGACTTCAAGTGACAGCTATGTGAACAGAGTAGTAAGTTTTTATTTACATTTTAATTTTAATTACTTATTTTTTAGCTTGAGTACGTATAATTTTTATTATATTTGTTGGTATATTGGCGTGGCTAGCTGACATATGGCAAATAATTTAATTCAATGTTCTGTGTCTTGTAATGTTTAGTATTTATATAATTACTTAACATATCTATTATTGTATACAATCAATTATTTTCTAACTGAACAGACAGCTGTGCTGCTGGGGAGTTTGTTGCGCCACTTCTTCTTCCCAGCGATAGCACTAGGAAGTGGTGAAGGGTGCTGAATCCCAGCCTAATTTGAATAAATGACTTTTGATTTTTTTATTAAACTAACATAGTAAGTTAAAGAATTATCGATGTTTTGTCATGTCGTACAAAGTGTGAGAAGCAGGGGCGGGTCGCTAGTAAATAATATAGGGAATAGGTACCTACTTAGATGTGATGTCCGGTTAGACTAGAAGCCGACTCCAACATATGTAGTTGAAAAACATTACATTTTTGTTGGTGCAGGTGTGTTATTGGCTTTTGAGTGACGCCTTTGAGTGTGCAAATTGTGACTACATTTTTGTGTTGGGCTCACCTGTAAAAACAAATGTATGTGGTAATAGTAAATAAATAATAATAGTTGCGAAAAGAGGGGCTTGTGGCTAAGTAATAACAGTCACATGGTCGATCGATCAGGTTAAACTACGCTAGCCGCGGTTTGGCCCGTGGATGGGTGACCATCTTTAATTACCATGCCTCGAAAAGTACGTTAAGCCGTTGATCCTGGCTGTCATTCGTGGATCTTTGACAGTCGTTACGGGTCGTTAAAAACCCGAATGTCTGACAACCAGTATTACCGAGGGGTATCGTATTACCAAGAAACTGGGTTTTGGAGGTTGGAAAGACAGTCGCTCCAAGTAAAATATTGGTACTCAGCTGCATCCGGTTAGAATGGAAGCTGACCCAAACATAGTTCGGAAAAGGCTAGGCAGATGATGGGATGAGTTGGAAAAGGCTAGCCAAATTAATTTATTGACTATTTGTGATGTGCTTGTTAAATACGGGCTGGTGATTCACCTGGACACAATCATTATCGGATTTCCCACCGAAACACATATATTATTATCAAAATGTATATGTTGATAAACTGGGTTTTCTCCCAGCGTGTTATTTTGTTTTGTTAACTTTGTTAATTTCTCATGTATTTCATTTATATCTTATTATTTTTTATATTTACGAAGTTATTTCTTTTATACGAATGTATGGTAGGTACTTTACATTACATTATGTAAAAAAAAACCGTACAACGCCTTAGAGTTTTTTTTTAAATCAGTTATGTTGTGCTAGTATATCTTATATAATCCTACTATAATCTTACCAATCCTACTAATATTATAAACGCGAAAGTTTGTATGGATGGATGGATGTTTGTTACTCTTTCACGCAAAACTACGGAACGGATTTTGATGAAACGTTACATAAATATAGCTTATACATCAGAATAATACATAGGATACTTGTTATACCGATATTCCCACGGGATCAACACTTATGCGGGTGAAACTGCTGGGCATGCGCAGGAAAACCCCTATGGTAGGTACACCCACATTTCGCCAGTAGGGTGCGAGCCTAGTGCCCTCAACCGGGTACAAATCCAGATTACGGGCTGCTACTAGGAAATTCCAGACTGAAAAACACAATAACAGTTTGCCCGACCCGGGTATCGAACCCAGGACCTCATGCTCAGCAGTAGCACGACCACTAGACAAACGATTAATATACTTAATGTAACCATTATATGAATTAAAGTAATGTCTTAAGTAAGTTAAGATCGAGATGTGTAATCAAGGGCTTAAATTGAACTTGAAAAAAGTAGCAAATTCGATTTAAAACTAAAATACTTCTAAAACACGTACGAAAGTTCAAATTCATATAAATTACAGTATCATGTTTTTGAAAAGTATCTATTTAATTTACGATTCAGACACATACGCACGCGTTGCAAACTTAGGCAAACTTTTTGTGCCTTTTCAGAATGGGTTTACAAGTAACCTACAGACTACCTCCATACTACGTCTTACTAATATATAGGTATATGTATAATTATCTACACTAATAGTAAAGTTCAAGAGTTTGTTGGTTTGTTTGAACGCGCTAATCTCTGAAACTAGCAGACGAATTTGAAAAAATATTTTTCCGTTTAACAGGGTAGTTCCATGGGTAAAAAAATTATTATTATATTTAGTCCGTCAGTTAGATTATCGAAAAATAATGGACACGTATTTTTTCTTTTGTCAATCAAACAAAAAATTACAAAGATAAAGCGCGTCAAAATTTGGGAGTGGGGGGTCGTGGCGTCACTTGCTTGCAAAAGTGTCGCAAGCAAGTGACGTCACGCGGAACTTTAACGGGCGATAATGTTCATCATTTCTTATATAATTGACAAAAGAAAAAATAAGGGTTCAATATTTTTTGATAATCTAACTGACGGACTAATTAGATTTTTTTAGGAAAATAGCCTATAGCCCATTTCTTGAAGAAGGCTATAGGATATTTAACATCACGCCAAGACTCTTTGAAACTGAGCAAAAGAAAGAAAATTAGAAAGAACGCTAAGCGAAAACGAAGTAATAGCGCGGGCAGGCGATGCGATGCGACGAGGTGTGTCAGGGGAACAAGAAATTTTACGCGGACGAAGTCGCGGCAGAAGATAGTGTCCATTATTATATATCACTTACGAGAGACCTAGTGTGACGCAATGAGGATTTTCATAAAAATTCACGCAACCCCCCCTGGTTGCGTGAATTTTTATTCAATTCTCGTAATTCTAAGAACGTTCACAGTCTGAGGGGTAATTCTCGTAATTTTAAGATCGTTCACAGTCTGATCTCAGTCTCAATCTGTCAAAAATACCTCAATTTCCCTACATTTAGACAAGTTTTTGACATTTGTTTGTCGCCAAGATGACACTGCGACGAGATTTTGAACGCTTTAAATTACGAGAATTGGTCTTCTGATCTCAGTCTCAATCTGTCAAAAATACCTCAATTTCCTTACATTTTGACAAGTTTTAGACATTTGTTTGTCGCTGAGATGAGACTGCGACTAGATTTTGAACGTTTTAAATTAAGAGAATTGGCCTTCTGTTGGCGCCGCTTTGACAAGACGTCTTCCATTTCGACCATGAATATAAAATCTATAATGACGTTCATCATTCGTTTCATTCATTAGTTCATCATTCAGTCACGACTTACGACTAGAGTGCGTCTTACTAAAATACCCTATTATTATTATATGTATGGTTAGCAACATTCCTACAACAACCCTCCTTAAACAACATTATTTTTATTTTGTTAATTTTATTTTGTGTTTCACGAACTGTGTCCAAATAAACTTTATTCTTTTTTTCTTTTCTTTCTCCTACCTCACACAACTGTCTCTATTTAAGATTGTGCATTTTATTAACCAGTGCCTGTAATATGATGTTGAGATAAATAAATCAATAAAGATATAAATCTTTCTAATAAGATATAAATCATGAGACGGGTCATAAGACCCGTCTCATGGCTGTAGCGTCTGTGGGACTAAAAAAAATACAGGCTCTTTGACACTTTTGACAGGTGCCCGGCCCTCACGTTTCAGTGCTGCCACCTAGTGAACGTCATTTCAAAAAACCCTCATTGGATTTTAGAATAAAATTTGTAACTAAAGAAGACCTGAAAATAAACAACAGTAAATGAAAAAAAAAAATCTAGTAAAGCAAGGTAATAAATAACTGCCTAGGTCATAAAAAACCCTAAAACGTGATGGTGTTAAAATGTGTGCTAAAAACCTTGCTTTACGTTCATTGCTCATCGTATCGAAATAAAAAAAAACGGTTTTATGGTCAAGCACATTAAATACGAACTAAATATGCAAAGGTCCAATTTTGTATCAAAACGCCTTTAGAGGCACCAGGAGTAGGGTGTTAAGATTACTCATCCTCCACAGAAAAGGAAGCATCCTCTGACCAGACGGGTGTATTGTCTGGTGGGCAACTGTTCGACGATTGATGTCGGGACGTTGTATATAATGCTCGTAGTTGCGCGGTAAACTCTGCTTGCGCGATGCAGGATTTTTGTGATATTATGTAGTTCGCATGTGACGACGTTGATGCCGTCACGACGTGTGATGTGAACTACGTCGTCACATGCGAACATGGAAATTCCATATCAATCTGCCAAGCCTTTTTCAAACTATGTTGGGGTCAAATTTCAGTCTAACCGGATACAGCTGAATACCGATATTTTACATGGAGCGACTGCTTATCTGACCTCTTCAATTCAGTTACTGGGTAACACTCCCCTTGGTAAGACTGCGGGTTGTCAGACTTCTGACTATCCGTAGCTAGCGACTGTCGAAGATCTAGGAATGACAGCCGGAACCAACGGCTTTACGTACTTGCCGACTCACGGAGGGTCTTGATATGTTATAGATGGTCACCCATCCACAAACTGCGGCAAGCATAGCTCAACCTCCAATAGACCCGTGCGACTGTTGTAATTAGCCATGAGCCCATTATCAATAGAAATTTCATACTAACTAGAAATTATTGTTGTTCACTGAACATTATTCAACAAACCTATTATGAAACTAAACACAAGTATTCCATAAACAACACAATGTCATTGAATATGAATGAATGTACAATGATTAATCAATTCAATTACGTATGATTGTCATTCATGCGTGCGACGCTCCCGAGGGCGGTCGCCTAGAGCCTTCTAACCCCAAATATGAATATATGGAGCCATAGTGAGCGGGTACTCCCACGGGTGGCGCTCGCGATTTTCGCAACGAACTTGCCTCATAAATCCTTGCCTTACATGATGCTTGTTTGCATAATACAAGACTTAGCCGGCTTTGTTCCACAGTTTGATAGGTAGGCCGCAACGTGTGCGTTGGAAGTACATGACGTACTTACTTACAGGTGGTGCTATTTCAAATATTAGTCTCATAAGTAAAAAGTATCTCACGGAGAGGAGGCCTGTGTCCCAGCAATGGGAACTGATTATGCTAAGTAAAAAGTGCCTCGTAGGTCTAGAAGTCGCAAGCGCGTGAGTTCTGGGTTCGATGGCCAGGTCGGGCAGTGTATTATTAGTTCGATGGCCAGGTCGGGCAGTGTATTATTAGTTCGATGGCCAGGTCGGGCAGTGTATTATTAGCTCGATGGCCAGGTCGGGCAGTGTATTATTAGGTTCTTCTATCAAGAATTTCTCAGTACCAGACTCTGGATTTGTGTCCGGTTGATAGCAATATGCTTAGCCTATAATGCTCCCACTACTGGGACACAGACCTTCTCTATGATACAGGGAGTGGGCCGTAATCCACCACTCAGGTACAGTGCGCGTTGGTGGATGTCACGTGTCTTCGAATATTTAGCTCTAGGACATGGCGGTTTGCTCACAATGTTTTCTTTCACCGTTTTGAGAGCAGTGGTGATGAAATAAGTTACACACAATAATATGGCCTGCTCAGGTTCGAACACACGACCTACACACAACTAGTAAGTCACAAGCGTTACCACTGGGGTAACATAATATATGAGAAACAAGAATGTGTAATACGCGGTTTCATCAGGCAATTTATTTTTCAGGAAATCTTTAAAAAAATATAAATAAACAATATAATAAATAATAAAGCACCGGCTTAATATTGGATTAAGCCGGTGCCTGTGGAATATCGTATTTAAGTAGTTAGGTTATACTAAATATACAGGCAGATTTTTTTAAGACCAGCCAAATTTAAGGATGTGGTACAGACCATCAAACTGAACAACTTTCTCCATGGGACCAACACCGTAATCGCGAATAAAAATTCAGCCGTCCCATGCATTTAGGTCGAGTAGGTATTGAAGTTTTCTATGGGACAGTTGATAAAATTTTCGCGATTACGCTATTTGTCCCATGGAGAAAGTTGTTCAGTTTGATGGTCTGTACCACATCCTTAAATTTGGCTGGTCTTTAAAAAATCAGCCTGTATATACTACAACAATAAAATACTCATTCAAGTTCTGCAAGGCCCACTTTTAGTATAGTATATAAGGTACTCTGTGAGGCCGACCACATATGCGATGGCGAAAAACTGCGACTCTATATATCACTCACAGATTTTTTTTCATAATTTTCGGAGTTCGTATTTAGATTTTCTTGGGCAATTGCCTTTACCTAACTGCCAGTACTTGATGACACAGCTTATTTTTAACCCCCGACGCAAAAACGACGGGGTGTTATAAGTTTGACGTGTCGGGGTGTGTGTGTGTGTGTGGGGGTGTGTGTGTATGTCTGTCTGTGGCATCGTAGCTCCCGAACGGATGAACCGATTTGAATTTTGTTTGTTTTTGTTTGAAAGGTGAATTTGTCGGGAGTGTTCTTAGCTATGTTTGATGAAAATCGGTCCAAGATGGCCGCCGCCACAAAATGGCGGATTACATATTTTTTCACAACTCCCTCAATATGGGTATCAAATGAAAGGGCTTGACTAGTAGAATACTATACACCATGATAAATTTCAAATCCAAGATGGCCGGCACCACAAAAAGGCGAATAACATTTTTTTTTCACAACTCCCTCTATATGGGTATCAAATGAAAGGGCTTGACTAGTAGAATACTATTCACTATGACAAATTTCAAATCCAAGATGGCCACTGACACAAAATGGCGAATTACAAAAAACCTGATCAAATACCAAATTACCTGAATCTTAAGACGCAAGAAAATAAAAGAAATGAAATAACAAGGAGTCTCTACAAAAAGCATGAAATAAAATATTAAATAAAAAATTCAAAAAACCCCCGACAACGTGAAACCCTGTAAAAAGAAAAAATAACCTTGGGGGACCGCTCTAATTATTAGCCAAACGTTCTGTTAAAGTTTAAAATAGTAGCGGTCCCCCGACAGGACAACATTTATTAAAAAAAATTCATACGTACTTACGTAGGGTCATAATTTCAAGGTTATTTTTTCTTTTTATAGGTTTTCACGTTATCGGGGGTTTTTTAAATTTTTTATTTAACTACGTGTTTTTTCATACAAGCAGGTTGAATGGACTGGATAATTTTAAAAAGTGATGTCTACGAAATAAAAAAATGGAATTTTAATTTCGTTGGATATTCATTCGCAAAAGAGTATATAATTATTTGAGATAATAGTTATAGTTATTTCAATAAGGGCTGATTTTTCAATCGACATATAAATTTTATTCGTGGAATAAAGTTGACATCTGTCAGACTTTGTATGGAAGAACTGTCAAAAATTCAAAATTATTCCTCGGATAAATTATTTGGCGTTGGAAAAATCAGTCCTTAAGGTGGATGCTCCAAGGTAGCCCCCAAAATTTAAATTTTCTTAAGTTTTGTTCTTACGCAATGATTTGTGGCCGTAACAAATATGTATTAGAATCAGTAATACTACTTGTTAAGTAAGCATAATCCTAAAATGTCAAGATTTCATGAAATAGTCATTCAGTATTACTTGATCTTAGAGAGTTGTGTTGATGACTTTAATGATTACAATTCTGTAAATAAATACTTGTTACGGCCGCGAATCATATTTTAATCAACGTACAACTTAGTACTGACACACCGGATCAACTCAGGATGGATGAAGTGGCGACAGGTTACAGGAACAACTTGCGACCCACGGATGCCCCTCGAGTTAAAGGGGAAAATTTATAAGTCCGTGATAAGGCCTGTCGTACTTTATGGATCTGAATGCTGGGCTGTGAAGAAGACGGATGTAAAAAGATTGCATGCAGCGGAGATGAGAATGTTGAGATGGATGTGTGGAGTGACGAGAATGGATAAAGTAAGAGATGAGTATATAAGGGGAAGTTTGAAAGTGGCGCCAGTGACAGAAAAGTTGAAAGGAAATCGTTTGGCTTGGTATGAGCATGTGATGAGAAGGGACGAAACGCATGTGACTAAAAGAGTGATGCATATACATGTTGATGGATGGAGAGGGAGAGGAAGGCCGAAGAAAAGATGGATGGATTGTGTGAGGAATGATATGAAAGAGAAGGGAGTGAATGATAGCGTGACGGTTGACAGGGGAGAATGGAAGAAGAAAACGTGTTGCGGCGACCCCAAGTAACATGGGATTAGGGCAGGAAGATGATGACAACTTAGTACTGACCAGCAAATTGCAAAAAACGTAAGAAAATTTGAATTTCGCGGGCTACCTTGGAGCATCCACCTCAATCTATTTTTGATCTAATCATAATAGGATTTTATTATTTTATAAATAATTTGTTTTCGATATCGATATCCTACCCACGTACATTATTTTGTTGCAGAATCCCCCATACCTAATCATTACTTTAAACCTTTTTAATTCATCTACTTACCCGAAACTATTAGGAACTCATTGATTTTTGCGAAGCGGGAATTATGTTAATCGGCACTTGTCGCTGTTAACAACCCAAGGGGATAATAACAATGTTAATGCATTATGGTAATATGGAAACCGTTCGGTTGCTCATAATCTTGCCACTAGACACTCACCCGAATTATTACTTCAATCTTAAAAGAACTGCGGGGTACTTAATTGCGTGACACACTCAAAGTAGCAATGGCTTTCATTTTGACAGTTCAACAACATTCATTGCGTTATTTACGTTGTTGAGCAGACACATTTTTCGAACATATGAAGCAATGGATTAGCAATATTCCTCAAAATCCTTTTTATATCTGTGGAACTACTGATCCGATTTGGATGATTCTTTCACTAATAGGATTTATATGACATACTAGGAAGAATGCGTACGAAATCAGGGGCAGAAGCTAGTCCTACTAGTCTACTCGACAACGTATGACGCTATGACAGTTGTTGAATTGTCAACATGACAGGCATTGCTATTGTAAGTGTGGTAATCAATTAACCCTGCTAGTCAGTGTACAGTCTGAGCAATGTCTCAGTCACCGCTGCCTTACTCTCTACAAACCACCAGTAACGGTCACTTACATAATAATCTATACATACAAATAAATAAAATTGAAGTGTCTGTTTGTAATTTCAAAATAATAGCTTTTTACTAAATGCATATTATGCAAGTATATACGATACTTATAACAATTTATTTATTAAACTTTTGTCTGTCTGTCTGTTTGTTTGTTCCGGCTAATCTCCGAAACGGCTGGATCGATTTGGACGTGACTTTCACTGGCAGATAGCTGATGTTATACGTTTATTTTAGAAAAGAATTAGGGTTCCGCGCAAAAAAAATAAAACTCATGAAATCCAATTTGTTTCAGATATGTACGCGAAAGAAGTCGCGAGCAATAAAACGCAATAAAATTCCACTTCAAGTTTAATTAATAGCTACATATTGTAAAACACAACACGATCTAAGTTTACAAAAAACCAAAATACTCTAACACTGGGCTGGTTAGCAATGCTTTTAGTAACACTGCTTAAGAGGATTGTGACATGACAACGACCCTTGTCACACTAGCTGTGACGTTGACGTCATAACAAAGACGTAAGCAAAATATTTCTCTAGCGATAAGCTTAGGGTTTAATGCTAATCTTTGAACCAAAAACTAATGTTTCATTACTGAAAGCCAGATTTAGGTTTGACTTTAGAATACCCTTGACCACTTGTAGCAGAGTTTGTTCATAGAAAAGGGATTCTATTATAGTTTAATACTATGTCTATTTCTGACTTTTAACACAACTGCTACGTTTGATTCTTTGGGAACAATCAACTCACCCTATTGCAGTTCACTGCTGGACATAGGCCTCTCCCAGGCTGCGTCACTAAACCCTGTCCTCCGCCTTCCACATCCAGTCCATCCCAGCCACCTTCTTTAGGTCGTCCGTCCATCTAGCTGGGAGGCGTCCCACACTACGCTTTCCGATACGCGGTCTCCTCTCCAAGACTCGTCTGCTCCACCGACCATCGGTCCTTCGACAAACATGGCCAGCCCATTCGTTGGGAACGATACCGGTAAAATTGCGGGCACCTGACTCTGGACCCTAATTGCGTAATACACTACGAGTGTCAATCACGAACTGAATAATTTTGAAGGATATTGCTATAAATCCATTGCTTCGTTTGTTCGAAAAAATTGTCTGGTCAGCAATGAAAATAACGCACTGAATGTTGTTGAATTGTCAAAATGAAAGCCATTCCTACTGTTAGTGTGTTAGGTAATTAACCCTCTGGTCTTATAAAATGATACATGGGCAAATTCTGTATTTGATTCATCCATGTAAGTAAGTATAGTAGCACCAACGTTAAGAACCGTTTATTTTCGTACAAATGGAGTAAATGATTTCATCTCTTTCTTTGCTTAATTAGATAGTCGCGGGAAACACCTGGACGAGGGAAGCACAAATCCGGGAAGTATGGCAGAAGAGAAAGGAGGCCTCATACTGGGTATTGGCCTCCTTTCCCTTCTGCCATTCTTCTGGAGTGGGTGATTCCAGGCTGAAATGATGATGAAAAGATACAGAGACCACCTGACCTGCAGTGATTTTAATGAAAACAGAAATTTCATAAGTATGTATTTGAAAGTACGAAGTGTAACTTATGACTTTTTTAATTTTCTGAAAGAATTTATATGCAAAACTGTATCAAAGCGTCGACCACTTTTGCGTTCGCGGTTATTCGTAAACTTTTCAGTAAGTATACGAGTAGTTGACACAAAACTTAAAATTAGTAGCGAACTTTTAATTTATATGTACGTACGTATTTTTTTAAAATTTAGTATAAGCTGCATTTTTTGTAGAGGAAGCGCTTGTGGCTAAGTAATAACAGCCGCACGGGTCGATCGATCAGGTTAAACTACGCTTGCTGCGGTTGGTCCGTGGATGGGTGACCATCTTTACATATCTTTACATATGATTATAATTCTGTAAATACATATTTGTTACGGCCGCGAATCATATTTTAATATAAGTAACAAAAAAAAAACTCGTATTAAAAAAACGATGAGTATATAAGTAATTAGTCTATTGAATTATATTTGCATGAACTACAATGAATATAAATTGTTATAATAACACTTTGAGTATTAATAACCCCAGTTGCTAAGAAAGAGGGGGTAAACAATGGCGATGGAAAAATCAGCCCTCTAAGGGCTGATTTCTCCAACGCCAGGTCATTTTTACCAACAAGTTGATTACAACTTGATTTTACCAACTGTTGGGCAATATTTACCTATCTTCTTTAAGAAGGACACGTAACAAAAAAAAAAACTCGTATTAAAAAAACAATGAGTACATAGGTAACTATTTTATTGAATTCTATTTGCATGAACTACAATAAATATAAATTGTTGTAATGACACTTTGAGTATTAATAACCCCAGTTGCTAAGTAAGAGGGGGTAACGCCAGGTAATTTTATTCGAGGAATAATTTTGAATTTTTGACAGTTATTTCATACAAAAACTGTCAAACGTCAATTTTATTCTTCGAATAAAATTTATCTGGCCATTGAAAAATCAGCCCTAAGTTAATTGTTTTTGATTTTATGTATTTTATTGTCTCTTTTGCTCTTACACACGCTGGCTACATCTCTTTATCTACTTTCCTATAGCAGATATGCTGAATGAGATTTCTTTAGAAATAGGTTTCACTTTTGTACCTATTTTTTTTTCATGTCTGTTTATTTATACATATTATGTGTACATAAATGGTTGAATAAATAAGGTTCACCTCACGTTTTCCAGTTTCCTAATCATACGTAACCGACCGTTAGATTAACCACGGTTTCTTTGTGGACCTCTTATTACAGTCGTCAACGATTAATTAGTTCATTACCTGAGCGTTTAGCTCATCTAGCTCATAACTTGTAGGTATTCATCTTGCTAAGTTACGAGAGGAAACGTAATAAACACTGCAGAAACGTTGCAAATAAACGTATTTTCCTTCTTTCTTTCTTTGTGAGTAGATTCTACCTGTGAATTCGTCCCATCACGTCGCATCCCATCGCCTGCCCGCGCTATTTTTTCATTTTCGCTTAGCGTTCTTTCTGACTTTTTTTTCTTTTGCTTAGCTCCTAAGAGTCTTAGGGTGATGTTAAATAGCTTATAACTTGCCTCAATAATTGGGCTATCAAATGCAAAAAGATGTTTTCAAATCCGCTTGGTAGTTCCAGAGATAAAAGCATTCAAACAAACAAATGATTTAATTTTCAACGTCATTGTTTTTCAAAATCAACTTATAATGTCCCCAATGGTGGGTTGCAGGCTTCCTCAATATGAGAGGAAGTGGGCCGTAATGCACCTCACGGGCCCAGTGTGGGTTAGTGGATGTCACATGTCATGTCTTTGCATTATTTTTCAAGAAAAATCTGCGTTTTCCTCACGATGTTTTTTTCCACCGATTTAGAGGTAGTGGTGATGAAATGATTTGCACAAAGTGCATGTCTGCCTAGGTTCGAACCTAGGACCTACAACTCATAAGTCGGGTCGTTACCACTGGGCCACCACTTCTTTCAAACGTCCTTTTCAACCGTGATTAGCAATTATAATTGAAATATAGTTGATATTCTATCTCTAATAGGTACATTAAGGGGTAATTGACATGGCAGTTTTATTCGTGCTTAGAACGCTAAAGTTTCGGAGAGAAGTTTGGAAATGTGCCAAGCAATAGCAATGGGATCCTTCCCTAGGGGTTATCATCTCTTACGTGTGATGATAGCTTTAAATGACTTGACTAATTAGCCTCATTTTGCTTCCATGGGTTTAATAGGGGAAGTTTAAGTGTGTGTATCATGTCATGAGAGAAGGCAGAATCTACCTATACTATACTGCTTTTGCAATTTAGTTTCCGGACATGTAAACAAATATGTAGTTTTGGAAAAACAACTTTAATATTCACACATAAAGTTCAGTTTGTGATAAAACTTAAAACATTTTTATGACTTTTTTAATAGTATTAGTCATTCTGAAATTAACTTAACTAACAGCAATTTAAAGTTGATTTTCGTTAAACTGAAAATAACATCAATTGGAAACAAATATTTGAATAGACTTCTTTCCTGCATTCTACCTGTAAAATATAATAACAGTCGCGGAAACCGGTGATATTTTTAAATAAAATCAAATGAATTGGTGATCATAATCATCTTTCAATTGACTTTATGCTAAAAAAAGAAAAAGGTTCTCATTTTTTTTATTTTTAATACGGATGGTACGAACACAGACGAGATATTTTTGCCAATGGATACTGAAACGCCCTTTGAGCCATTGTACGTGCTTACAAAAAAGGTCGACTACACTGTCAGGAGCATGTCAAAGTTATTGAACCCAACGTTCCCTATGTTGCGTCAAAATGGGCATTATTTATACAAAATAACGCCAGCCCTAGGTCCGTGCTAATGGAATGCGCATCTCCGGACTCTCCTGCCACGTCATCCACACATCCTTTTCAAAAATAAGGCAATTTTGAAATAGGTTTAAATGCCATTATCCATCAGTCGCACCATCATTTATTCAATAGCCGCCAGAGTGTTTTTTTTTTTCCAAAATAAGAGTATTCGAAACGCACAAAAAGCAGAATAAATTAATGTTACCTCGAAAAGTCATTAAGTCGTAATGTACTCATTAAATATAAATAAATGAGGTCCCGTAGAAAATATATCTCAACTATACGTTAATAAAGGCATATTTTGTCCGATGCAAATTATCGACGTAAATTATTGTCAAATGTCTAAAAGAACGATTTATACGCAATACCACAGCAGAGTTATTGAAATATATGTCCCAAAAGACAATACACCGATGCGGGGCTTTGTATCTGCAAACGAGATTATACCGTATAAAGCTGTGACACGGTATAGATTTGTGTGCGTAATTTGATCAACCATGGAAAAACAACAAAAATGGGTATTACGGTAATACTCAAATAAAACGCAAAACAAAATGGGAATGAGTCGTTTTGCATTGAAGCATAAATCTAACAAATGGCATTTGCATGCAAAAGTACCGAACACAATTCATTGCGGTATTACTGAGGGCTGGATCATTGCGGAGTTATTCTTAGCGAGGTAGGTACTATTGATATGGATCTAGAAATAAGTTATCTAGAACGTCTATCTGGCTAAACATAAAAAAAAATTGTGAGCTGACTTAAGCAGTAGAGATCTATGTCTATGTATAATACCCATGCAGGGACTATTTTAGTTTATAGATAAACTAGCAGCGCCTAGCGGTTTCACCCGTATAAGTGTCGATCCCGTGGGAATGTCGGAATAAAAAGTATCCTATGTGTTATTCTGATGTATAAGCTATATTACTGTAAAGTTTCATCAAAATCCGTTCAGTAGCTTTTTGCGTGGCAGAGTAACAAGCATCCATCGATCCCTCCTCACAAACTTTTCCGTTTCTGATGTTAGTAAGAAGAAGGTAGGGGATAGCGACAACCAGTCGGTTATCTTTTAAAGCTCGTGAACATATCCGTCGCAAGTTGGCCGAAACATCCCAGCGCTAATTTTCTGAATTAGTTTTCTCCTCTACCGATCGTTATTTCTCCTGAAAGTTCAGTTTGTTTATATGTATGTATGTACTAACTGCGCCCCGCGGTTTTACCCACATAAGTTTCGATTCCGTGGGAATATCGGGATAAAAAGTATCCTATATATTAATCCAAGTTATAAACCGTCTGTGTGCCAAATTTCATCCAAATCTGTTCAGTAGTTTTTGCGTGAAAGAGTAACAAACATCCATCCATCCATACAAACTTTCACATATAAAATATTAGTAGGATGTGTGTAATTTGATTTCCGATTGGACGGAGAAGGTACAGCACAAGGAAAGGTGGAAGAATATGGGGAAAACCTTTGCCCAGTAGTAGGACAATATAGGCTAACGGAAAAAAAAGTGTGTGTAACTATGTATCAGTATTTATTCTTGTATTTTATAGTAATTTCCGAGACGTTTATCCCTTATGTTGCCCCTGCCATGTTTTGTCTCTGCATCACCGTACAGTCCACTGGTAGAAAATGCCTTACTTGTGCATAAATAAATCATATAATGAAATTATAATTGAGAGCCAGTTGTTGAATTGAGAACTTGTTAAAACTCTTACTTAAGTAATTTGATTTCTTCGATCTAGTCCGCAAGACTCCAATTTTATTTGCAAAAAACGTAAGAACTTTTGAATTTCTCGGGCGCCATTCTAGAACCCACCTTAAGTACTTAATACTAAAGTACAGTTTGACGAGTTCTCGACTTCAAACTCTTAATTCTGAAACCGGGTGTTAGTCTTCATTTTTAGTACAAGAACTAGCCTAGATTTTACATCACTGTTCCAGTGATCTTTATTCTCATTATAATACGGTTGCTGCCATTGACAAGTCTGTCAAAATCATTGTAATACTTATTCTCGTCACAATAAGGTTGCTGTTAGTTTGCTGCTGTCAGAAGTAAAATAACTGTGAACGGACTGTAGTCTTTAAACTACAGTACCTACCTAATACTTATTTGAGTTTTTAATTATGTAAAAACCGCTTTGTTTGTTATATGACGTTTTGCTAAAGCAAATTAACGTTGTTTTTAATTTGAGTTAATTTGCATCACTATAGTTTTTATTGGACCAGCTAATATAATAAAATGTAGCGTTTACTTTAGTATGTGGCTACATACACGGATAAGGGGTCATTGATTGTATTATGTAAATATAAGTACGTTTTTACTGGCCTCACATAGATAGGTACCTACTCTGTTGTAACTTTGTATGAGCTCTGTAAACCCGTGTTTGTTCTGTATTTAATTATCTTCTCGATTTTTTTATTGAATATACACCTACATAAACCTACGACTTCTTAACTTACTTCCCATGGGGTAGGCAGAGATTACAGGACGCCACCTGCTACGATCCTTACGTACTCCTTTAGCCTCGTTTACGTTCACACATCTGACGGCCAATTCCCGTAATTAAAAATGTTCGAAATCTAGTCACAATCTCATCTCGGCAACAATCAATGTCAAAAACTTGTCAAAAATGTAGGGAAGTTAGAGGTATTTTTTACAGATTGAGACTGAGATTATCTATATTACTATACTCTTTGCTGAGATTAGACTGTGACCGATCTTAAGATTATGAAAATTGCCTCTCTGGTCATACACGCACTCCGGTTGCTAGTACTATGCACCAGACCTTTCTTAAGAACATCACCAATAACGTCACTATATCCTCCTAGGGCGACCCCTACCGGCATTTCCAGTCACATTTGCCTAGTAAATATTAAACACAGAGATAGCTAACGGCGGCTAATTATTGAAATAACTATAAAATACTAAATTACTGAAACTTGATCCGATTGTTACATTTGAAAACGTCCCGTTTTATGCAAGTCAGCACTTGTATAAAACGGAAACGGAAACGGAAACTTGTCCTGTGATTGAATACTGAGAATATTTTCAGTATCGAAACGCTTGGGAACAGTAATTCTATTACAGCATGTGTCAAAGTAGGTTATACTTATGAGTACACCAGCGATAAATCATTTGTAGGAGGTGTCATGTGATTGGTGTAACGCGTTGAAATCGGGATCGAAAGCGTCGGATGCGTGACGCGTCCGCTATAGAATATTTTATTCATGACACCTCATCGTTCATACGTGCAATAACAGTTTCTGTTCAGTACCAATGGAAGGAAAAGCGGGAAATAAATCCAATTTGTACCGGCATATATCATGGTCAGAGCGCAGCTTACGATTTATTCACAATATCATGCTGTAGGTTGTGTATCTACGTGTACTGGCACACGGCCCACTTCAATCCAATCTCGTCGGATGCAATGGCGGCGATGAAACAGTTTGGAATATACATGGTTATCACTCAGGTGTGTTTGTTGAGGCCAAACTTTAATGCAGCGGGGTAATTTATTTATTTTATTCTGCTCGGGAAACTTACAGCTAATTTATAGTGTTCTTAAACAATATGCAAGTGAAGGCCATTTACAAATTTCTACAAATAAACACTTAAAACATAAAAGGTGGGTACAAAATACCTATAACATAAATTAGGAAATAAAAGTACACGATCGACTTAGGTTCGTCCGAAGTCACAGCATTTTTGCTGAGCACAGATGCGACACACGGCTTAATTGTTGTTTGTTTTGTTACAAAAGTAGTTATTTCTCCACTCTGCAATTGGCATTTTTGTTTTTGTTTTGATTGTTGTTGTTTTGTTGTCATCTGCAGATGTCGCGGGCGCATCATGGATTAATTTGTATTGTCCACGTCAATTAATGTGTGTTGTCTTTGGTCCCTGGCCCTGATATCAAGCAATGGACAAAATTGTTAACATTTCATATGCTTGAGTACGAGGCTTTTGACTATGTTGTATTTTACGAGTATGTCTTTTTTATTTTTATTTGTAATGTGCATTTTGTTTGTGCGAATAAACTATTTTTCTTTCTTTTCTTTCTTTCTTTAGACATACACTAACAGTACCTAGCAATGGCTTGAAAGCCATGAATGGCTTGAAACGCAATGAATGTTGTTGAACTGTCAAAATTAATTTTGACAGTTCAACAACATTCATTGCGTTATTTACGTTGTTGAGAAGACAATTTTTTAGAACATACGAATCAATGGATTAGCAATATCCTTCATAATGATTCTGATTATGGTTGAAAGTGCATTACGCAATTAGGGTACTGGTGTTGTCATTGCCAAGTCACTACGTATACGAAATAATTGAATCCTCCTTCAACTGAGTATGTTGAGCCTGCAGAAAACCACCCAGTGGGCCACCAAGGCCTACCTGGAAATCTCTTAACCGACTAAAGCCAGGCGGGTCGCTGCAGGTACAACTTAGTCAGGTGAGGGCATTCCGACGAGCCACCGCGCGAGTGTGGAGCGAGACATCACAAACGATGCCTCGTGCCTTGTATGCAAAAACACCTGCACAATGCAAGGTCAACACTAACGCTGTCGAAGTGGCCGAATTCTAGTCGAAGCTTAATAAAATCATCGATACGACGAAGAAGAATAATAATTAATCTAACTAAATAAAAAAAAAACATATGAAACAAGTATTTTCAAATAACTTTTATTCGAGGAACAAAATTGACGTTTGACAGTTTTTGTATGTGTTTATGATAAATTAAACAAAGATTTCTTGATAAATAGATTTACTAGGGCTTTTACAAATTTTAATAACTTTTTTGAATAGTGAACAGAGAATTTTGCAAGAAGTTTTTGAACGAATGTAGGACTTGAATGTAAGAATGAAAGTTATCCGAGGGAGACGCTCCGGGCGTCGGGAGCCGCGTGACGACTCCCGGCCACCGTAGGTGCGGGCCTGCGGGCGGAGAGCAATGGGTAGCTCTCTGTCCGATCAGGACCAGGCCCGTGCCGGACGGCGCGTATGTGTTCCACGTGCGCCTCAAAGAGATGTCAGCATAATTGACGAGGCCCGACAGGGCCAAAGCCTGCCGGGGTAGCGGGATCGTCCGAAAGGGTTACCGCTGCCCTGGTACATAAAGGGCTAAGGAAGGAACACGGGTGGGTTTTAGTCAGTAAGAGTCTGACACTCCCTTCTGCTCCACCCAGAGCGGGAGGGGTCATTTGATGATTTCCCATCCTAAAAAAAAAAAAAAAAAAGGGAAATTGGATACGTATCTATCATGTAAAACCCTTCATAATTTAATCTATATACAGTTTGAACTATACAGCCGATTGCATATCTAACTATGCTGTGAAATCCCTAACTCATCGTTTATGACAGATTCGGGGAAAGACGGCTGGTCTATTAGTAGCCAGGGAGGCAGGGACCAAAAGGCATAACGCTTTCACCGATTTGAGTAAACGAGAAGTCGTTAGATTCGTATTATTCGGCAGTATACAAAAAAAAGAATTAAAGTTATTGAATGAAGACTATTGAGCGAATGTGTCGTAGACATCCACGGGGGTCTTGAAAGCTATAGATGAAGCTTTCAAGATCATTTGTCCGTGTACTTTAAGCTTGATGAAGGCAGCAGACACAATCTGTTGATGGCTCTCCGTATGGTGCCTTGTGAGGTAGATACGTCGGCTACTCGTGGCACACCATCAGTGCCGGGAAAC
Organism: Apamea epomidion; assembly: GCA_947507525.1. Taxonomy (NCBI): domain Eukaryota; kingdom Metazoa; phylum Arthropoda; class Insecta; order Lepidoptera; family Noctuidae; genus Apamea; species Apamea epomidion. The sequence goes on along the minus strand of OX382228.1, from coordinate 14,271,799 downwards.
AGCTTCCAGACTCTTCCAAGGCGCCAGCATAGTGGAGGAGTCCTATCGTCTTTGATTAGGACCAGATCGTCTATCTTTAATTCTTGGCACCGCACCTTCCACTTTGTGCGCTGCTGGAGCTCCGTGACGTACTCTGTCAACCACCGCCTCCAAAAGTGTTGACGAACTTGTTTTAGTCGCTGAAAACGATCAAGACGGTTTGTGCTATAGTCAAGCAGGTACGGCGATGGCAAAGACTTCAGCGGCCTACCAATTATAAAGTGGCCCGGGGTGAGTGGGGATAGGTCTTGTGGTGAAGGACTTAGCGGACATAAAGGTCGGCTATTAAGTTGCCTCGATCTGAGCAAACAACGAACTCAACTCCTCGAACGTCAAGTGAGTATTTTTAAGTACTCTGTATAAGTGAAACTTTGCGGACTTGACCCCGGCCTCCCATAGACCTCTAAAGTGAGGAGGGTATACTGGTGAGAAGCTGAAATCAACGCCTTCGCGAGATGCAGAGTCAATAATAGAGTCGTTATTGGACTTAAGAAACATATTATCTCCTTTGCTGCGGCAACAAAATTTCTACCATTGTCGCAATAGATGACTTTTGGCTTACCCCTGCGGGCTATAAATCTTTTTAGTGTCAGTACAAATGCATCCATTGTCAAGTCACTGACTAACTCTAAATGAACGCATTTGTACCGAAAGCAAATAAAAATACACAGTCAGCTTTTGGTTATTTTACACCCTCGTCCCTTGCGGTCCGTAATAAGAAATGGACCGGCAAAGTCGGTACCTATCGTGGAGAAAGGAAAGTCAGCTTCAACACGATCTGCAGGTAAGTCTCCCATAATATTATCCATAGTACGAGCATTGAAACCTCGAACAGGTAACGCATTCGCGCGCCGCACGTCTAGCTAGCCCCGCCTCCTACAGGCCAATAGCGTTCCCTTATAGATGCTAGGAGATGCTGAGGACCGGCATGCAACAGGCGTAGATGCTCCTGTTTGAATATTAACTTTGTTAAATAATGACCCGACTGCAGTAAGACAGGATGACGTTTGTCATACTGGTAAGTAGATGAATCGATGCGCCCTCCGACTCTAAGAATCCCATTTTCATCTAAGAATGGATTAAGAGACGAGGGAGCGGCTTTAGAATTTAAAGATTTACCCTTTTGTAGTAGTCCTAATTCTATAGGAAAGGAATCTTTCTGGGCTAACATTATAGACATGTTTTGAGCGTTTTCTAACTCGGAAACTTGAAGTGGACCCCGTGATCTGTCCGACCGTTTGTGTAACCTGCAATTGTTGATGAACCTTAAACCTCTAGCTAGAACCCGAAAAAGAGTAGTTAAATTAGAATATTTTGCTAAATCCACAGACAAATCTGGCATGAAAGATGCCTCCTCACCCCCTAAAGTATGGTGGGTCTTAAGCTCCGGCAATTTTATAGAGTCCGCAGTATAAGCGGGCCAGGAATCCTCAGATTCTAAAAGAAACGATGGACCATTCCACCATATAGAGAGATCTACCTGGTCTGGGTCGATACCACGCGAGACTAAATCAGCCGGGTTGATAGAAGTGGGAACATAACGCCAGTTTGTGGGATTTTTCAGCTCATTTATAGTAGCTACTCTGTGGGCAACAAAAGTTTTAGTTTTATTAGAGTTGAGCCAACCTAATACTACTTTAGAGTCTGTCCAATACACCTGACGTTCAATAGGGCAACGTAATGAGCTAAAACTGTAGCAGTTAGTTGAGCTCCTAATAGGGCAGCGCAGAGTTCGAGCCGTGGTATTGTCGTGGGTTTAATAGGTGCAACCCGTGATTTTGCACATACCAGGCTAACTTGTGTAGTGCCGCTAGTAGAAATGGACCTCAAATATATACAGCTGCCGTAGGCACGCTGCGAAGCATCACAAAACCATGTATTTGTACAGAGGAATTATTGTCAATTAAAATATATCTAGGAATCCTTAAAGAAGACAAACATGAAGATTCACTAGAAAAAATTAACCAGGAAGACTTTATTTCTTTAGGAACAGGTTCATCCCAATCAATTTTGTGGCTCCATAGTTCTTGTAGTATAATTTTAGGTTTAATTGGGAAAATAAACAGAAGACCAAGAGGATCATATATTTTAAACGTTGAGTAGAGTATAGTTCTCTTCGTGACAGTTTCAGAAGCCGAAACATCATGCTGAAAGTGAAGTTCATCTGAAGACGGCGTCCAACCTATACCTAGGGTACTAGTCCAATTACTAATCATCAGATTACCACTTTCCAGGTTAACAGAGTCTGCGAGTAACTCAGGTAAGTTTGAACGATATTTACGCAGATGAAAACTTCTCTTCGATAATTCAGAAGAGACTGAATGACGGATATGACGTAACTCCTCATCACTGCTCGCACCGGTAAGTAGATCATCACAATATAGATCATTTTGTATTATAGTTTTGATCTTCTGATCTGAACACTCTTCACCTATCTGCCAAAGAGAACGAATAGTGAGAAAAGAGGTAGGTACTAGCGAACCCGTAAGTAATCGTATTTAAACGTAGCGTCCTTTTTTTTTTTTTTGTACGGAGGGTAGTGTCAGACTCATACTGACTAAAACCCACCCGTGTTCCTTCCTTAGCCCTTTATGTATCAGGGCAGCTGTAACCCTTTCGGACGATTCCGCTACCCCGGCAGGAACGTAGCGTCCTTAAAGGCTTATCCCCACTATCACGCCGCAGTATTAGTTGCAAGATTGCGATCAGATTCTTTGAGAAGCACTGAGCGAAACATTTTAACTATGTCTCCTGTTAAAACATACTTATGCTATCTAAAACGAACGAATATATTAAATAATGGTTCTTGCACTACTGGTCCCACCATTTGCAGGTCGTTAACAGAAACACCAGAAGAAGTACGAGCCGAGGTGTCAAACACAACGCGTAACTTGGTCGACTCGCTTTGTTCCCGTATCACTGGGTGGTGCGGCAAGAAGTAGGCATTTAACGGCCTAGGCTCTGGAGATTTAGATAGGTGACCTAATACTTCATATTCGTTTATGATTTAAATAAAAAAATAAAAAAAAATATTTATTTCATAAAAGAAGAAACGCATTGCACTGTATAGACTATTAATTCGGCACCCTAATTGCGAAACACACAATCAATCAGAATCGGTTTCATTTTGACAGTTCAACAACATTCATTACGTTATTTACGTGTTGAGCAGACTTTATGAAGGTAACCTTTTTCGAAGTTATGAAGCAATGGATTAGCAATATCCTTCAAAATTATTCAGATTGAGATTGATTGTATGTTTCGCAATTAGGGTGCTGGTTGTTTTCGGAAACGAGCCTCTAAATTAAAAAACCTCTTTTTGGCTAGATTATAGGAATTGCCTAAACAATCTATGCTATCACGAAGTGGCAGCCCTAGACAAAATTGACCATTACTAGTGCGAGTAGTGTTGACGAGATAATGTTGCTCACACAAATTTTCTTCTCTACTCGGGGGCCTATTTTAAGGAAAATTTTCAAGTTTCCAGAATCTAGACAACTCGTCATGTATGTTACTAGAAGTGTCATCATTTGCAAAAATGCACATGACTGAGTTGACTTTATTTTTATTAAAACAATGATCCCGTAACGAGCCATCCAAACTTTGACGCCTGAAGCTTAGGATAACCATGTCCTAACGAATGCTGCTGGGCGCTTATGATGTCCCAGAATAAGTCAGCACCAATCAAGATATTTACTGGGAGTGGTTCATTTAAAGTAGGATCTGCTAACTGAAATCCATGAATACTTAATTTTTTTAAATCAAAATATGATTTAGGTAAGTTGCCGGTAATTTGAGGCAAAACTAAACATGAAATTGTCAAATTAAAAGAACTTGTTTCAGAATGAATGCGTAGAATACAGCGTTCTGTGTTAATATTTAACTTAGTGTTACCAATGCCTACTATGGTAGTGTCCGATGGCTGAGGAATCAGGTTTAGATGGCACTTTACGGCCTGTGTGAAAATTGTCAACATTTTATATGCTTGAGTACGAGGCTTTTGACTACGTTGTATTTTATGTCTTTTTTATTTTTTCTTTGTAATGTGCGTTTTGTTTGTGCGGTATAAACTATTTTTCTTTCTTTCTCATTCGCTTCACGCGGACGCGCGACGTGCGCACCAGTCGGTACACAGCCGGCACACTTATTATCGGTGTATACTACGGAAAAAGGTGACCTGTGATGTCTTCGGATAAACATATATTATACAAAATAACAAAAAATCACCATTTAGGTACGTACCTACTTTTATAAAAAAATCAGTAGTTCATTATCGTTTTTCGGTGCATACTACGGACAAAAGGTGACCTATGACGTGTAAGGATAAACATAAGTAGGTACCTCGCGATATCTGCGTAAGTAATCGGGGATGTCCCGAGCTCTAATAGGTATTTTTAAAACAAGAGGAAATGAATTATCGTAAAAAACTGACACGCTTCCCGGTTATGGCAGTCTATGTAAGTTTATATTATGTGTGGGTGCGCGAATAAGCGATATCTAACGATATATGTATTTCGCTGTTGGTGTTATAAAAACCAATAGATGGCGTACAATTAACGTTTGGAGAGAGATTAGGCGATAAAACGACAGTTTGTACAAAGGGAAGGGTGCACAATACTTATGCTTGATGCGATGGAGGTCTGGAGCGACGATACGTATGCGGTTTTCACGAATCTTTACGTATTTCTTAGAGTTTGAACACACGAGTAACGCGAGCGACGCTTTTCGAACACACACGATTCGCCATATTTTTTCTCTCGTTTAAATGTTGCGACGAAATTCAGGGTGACGCCACTTGGTTTGCCGTCTTGCTCACACGCCAACGAAAGGCAATTTCCAGGAAAGGGATAGTAGATAGGAAGTTGCAAAAATAACTTTATCTATTTATTCGCTTGCCAACATAAAATCAAGTACTGTCAAGCATCTAATATCAATCGTTAAACTTGGGTCCAGCAGGAGGATTGTCGTAACGTTTACAATGTTTTCTAAGAAAATATTTGTCGTTCTCATAGTGTACTTTGCATCAAACTTCTCACGTAAGTGTGTATTTTTTCTAATTTTTTATGTACTCACTTGATTATGCCCACAACTTCGTCTGCGTGAAATCACCCCGTCGCATCACGTCACCTGTCCACGCTATTACTGTTTTTTTTTTACTTTTTTTTGTTTTTTCGGCTCTAAGTGTCTTAGCTTGATGTAGCCTTCCTCATGATTTGAGCTATCAAATGCAAAAAGATTTTTTCTCATCCGCATGGTAGTTCCAAATATTACCCCCCACATATCTACATACGAACAAACAAACTAAAATCTCTTTATAATATTAGTATAGATTTAACAAACATTAAATTGGCAAATCCGATCTAATAAAGCTAAAATCCATTTAGCAAAATTTCGAATAAAATTGTGTTTTTACTAAAACATAATTTACTATATTTTTCAGATGGACAAAAGGATAAAAAGTTTTTTCGGAATGACTTTCATTATTTAGAAGCAACACAGAGTTTCTATAAGACACACTCTTATCCAAAAACTTTTTCTGAAGCAAAGAAAACGTGTTCTTGGGAAGGAGCCAGTTTGTGGTACCCAGAAAACCAGGAAGAAGCTGATGCTGTGATATCCTATTGGAACAGAACCCAGCCCATATGGTGGGTGCATGTGGGGATATCCGACTTTTTAGTGAAAGGAGTATATGAGACTATTGACGGTAAGTCTCGGAGTTGCTGTTTATTGCAAATTAATATTTACATTCTAAGTTTTTCGAACATCACTTACATAGGGTGTGAGGAACACTTATACAGACCTAAATACAACATGACGTCTGTTTTTCCTTCGGGGATTCCGATTAAATGAGACGGGGATTAAGTGTACCTAATTTATACAAATAATAATATAGTAGCGAGGTCAAAACTGTACATGAGCTAACATTTAAAATAATAATCCATATGTACATGTGAAAAAATAAGCAAAATAATCATAGGGCATCAAAAAATTCGTCCGCATCGCTGTCAATAGGCACAGTGCCCAAAAGGCTGGCGGCATTGCCACGTTGTATGGCGATGCTAATTCTTTGGCCCAGAAACAGGCCAGCCCTCTGGTCACGTGAAGAGTCGACTAACCGCTTGGCGATATCTCGAAAAACCAAGTGGGCACTTATACACCATGGCCCTAGTGTTTCTACTGTACATTGAATATTTAAAAAAAAGAACGAATTGCGACGAGGTCTGGGAACGGTTTTAATGCCCAGAATATAGTTTTAGATTTTTTGTGTGCTTGTCTCAAAGTCAAAGTAAATAATTTATTTCAAAAAGACACTTTTTGAACATCAAAATTTACAAGAAAATAGAATTGATTCCAGTTGCCCCTTGCAAAACGTAGTTACTTATGGGGAAGAATGAGCAAGAAACGTCACACTTACTCTTTAAATGTCCGAATGTATGTTCCAACATCACGCAAATATTAGGGGTTAAAGTATGAAATTGCCGATTTGTACTGAAAAATTGAAATTAGTTTATTTTTAAATTTAACATATTTATTTAATCAAATTAATTACCATTATTATCTATACATTGCTGCCATCTAATAGGAAGGTCATTTATGCCTTTGCGATAGAACTCTCGTGATCTAGATTCAACAAACTGTGTGAAAGCATTTTGTACTGCCTCCTGAGAAGAAAACTTTTTATCACGTAGACAATTGTCCAAATCACGAAAAAAATGGTAGTCCGTTGGAGCAAGGTCTGGCGAATACGGAGGGTGACGAATGGTTTCTAATGCAGTTCCTGTAGAGTTAAAACGGTTTCTTGTGCTGTATGAGGTCTCGCGTTATCATGGAGCAATAATGGTGAAGATCGATTCAAGAGTCGGGGCTGTTTCACTGCTAGTTTTGCTATCATTGTTCGGAGTTTGGCACAGTAGACATCTGCCGTTATTGCTTGACCAGATCGGAGAAAGCTATAGTGAATAACACCATGCTGAGACCACCAAACAGTTACCATTACCTTTTTATTGGTAAGCTTTGCTTTAGGACACTGTTGCGGCGTTTGACCTGGGGTCAGCCATTGCATTTTTCGCTTACGGTTATTGTAAAGAATCCACTTTTCATCACATGTCACAATTCGATCCAATATTCCTTCATTTCTGTATCGATTCAACAAGGCAACACAAGTTTCTTTCTGCAGATCAGTCAAATCATGAGGCACCCATATCTCATATTTTTTATTTTATTGATTTGATGCAAATGAGTCAATATTGTTGGTAAGGTAACGTTAAACCATGCCGGTAATTCCTGGGTAGTTTGGCTTGGATCGGCTTGCACCATCTCTTTCAATTCATTGTTATTCACCTGTGTGGGCGGTCTTCCACGTGGTTCGTTCTTCAAATCAAAGTTTCCATCACCAAAGCGTTTAAACCAAAATCGCACGGTTCGTTCATTAGCAGTCCCCTCTCCAAACGCAACATTGATATTGCGAGCTGTTTCTGCCGCGTTAGTTCCGCGTCGGAACTCGTATTCAAAAATAACTCAAATTTTCGAAGTATCCATCTTTCTTGTCTAAGCTGAATAAAAAAAAAACAACTGAAAGCCGATAATCAAATGTTGCACATTTTTTAAAAGAAGAACTTCATAGGTACCATGTGAAAAAGTTTCACTCAAAAATCTCAAACCATGAAGGTTCTATTGTCAATTCGAAGTACCTATTACAATAAAACGGCAATTTCATTCTTTAACCCCTATTACTACCTGATAGATTCAAAGCACAATTCTCATGGATGTATGGAATCCCGTACCATACTGCATCAAAGTCAAACTTTGTTGTTTATAGTTCTTTTTGTAAACAAAACCCAGGTATCGGAGATTTAAAAAAAAATGTAAATAACCTGAAAATTAGGTACTTTACTTTGTTTGAAATGTCATACACGGACGGTCAGTATTGCTCTAAAGAAATCATAATTGTTTAAATACAAATTCTATTCTATTTTATTCCAGTTATTTTTAATGTAGAATTGGCAAACTATAATTTTTTTCGTGCTTTTCGAAAGACGTGATTATGACATTTAAAAAATTCAAGGTTATGTTAATCATATCATTTGAAACGGAACGTCATGTAAAGGGAATGCAACAATATCAACACTTTTTTACTTTAAATTAAATTCCCTGATCAAAAATCAAATCCCCGACGCATAATGTCGGAAAAAATTATGAAAATAATTACTATAATATTTTGATCTAATGCATGAGACTTTTTGGTACGAGTTTTGGTCATTGTCTTTTTACATATACCGGTTGACTTTTTTACCTTCTGAACAAAAACAGGATATAAAAGGCGAACGAAATAGAAGCATGGCACAGAAGTCTCTTTTTTTTCAAAAACCTAAAATGAATTGGCGTCATTATCTTTAAGTCGTCCGCAGACAAATAAAAACGGCAGTGTTTAAAGCACGCAGTTATGTCATTTATGAAAACATTTAAAATAATCGGATCCAAATGCGATCCTTGCGGCATTCCAGAGGTTGCTAGATAGCTTTCATAGAAATGACTACTGATACTATCACTACCACTTTGGTCCTCTCTTTTCTAGGTAAGATTCCCCTGAAAGAAATCCCTGTCAACCTTCTGGGTGTGGGTGAAAACCCACACCCAGGTGAGCCAATTTATTAATAAGAAGGCAGTATAGTTTATCGAATGCCTTCCTAAAATCAGTATAGATTGCGTCCACTGGAATACTATTGTCAAGACACTTAGACAAACCTGATGCGAAACATAGTAGGTTAGTATTGGTCGATCTACATTTAACGAAACCATGCTGATATTCAGTAATGGGCTTTAAGGTACCACATTAGACTTTGTGACCATGTGACTATTAGTAATGATATAATATCATTGTTAATGGTCAAATAATTAACTATTAGTTAAAAAAAAATAACCATTCAATAAACTAACAATTGATCAAAAAAACACATGTTGCAAAAATTTAACCATTAGATACTATTTTTAACAATTGTTTGAGTTAACTACGGATCAAAAAAGCCGGCCCTAAGATGTATTTAAATACAAAAGGTTAAATTTTAGGTATATTAATTAACTTAATCCTTTGAAGGACACTGAACGAGACACAATAGAAGTTTTATTGTTATTACGTCGAGGGGCGTTTATTTATTTATTTTTATACAGATACTTTATTATACACCAGGAAATACATAACATTTAACACTAAAAAAACATAAGTATAGTGGTTTAGTGTCCCACGAAGTGTTAAGTTTAAATTTTAGAGAAAAACTTGTTTAGTTAGTAAGCAAAATTTCAGCCTACAGTAATATCTATTAATTATTGTTTCGCCATTTCACAGGTAAACGAGTGGAGGACGTATACCACAAATGGCGCAAAGGAGAGCCGAACAATAACAAGGGCAATGAAGACTGTATACTTCTGCACCCGAATGGAGAAATGGTTGATGTGCAATGTGACAGACAGGATCCATTCTTTTGCAAGAAGACCCTCCAATCTTTAGAATGGAACCATCACTGCAATATGCCTGATTTAGGTATGTTATTATTAAGAAAATATTTAAAAAGAAAATATACTACAAACAGCTATGTAGACAATATTTTGTCAACCCTAACTACTTACCACAGAATTCCGCGATATTTTTTTAGTTCTATGATGACAGAGTAATTTGTCATGCTGACTGTGCAATACAAAGTATTGACAGATCCAGTAGCACCAACTGAAATCGATAATATAACTGCTCAATCCTGTATAGTGCTCCAGGAATGGTGTAGCCCGCAATTTCGCGCGTATATGCAGATTTATTATCTATGATATCTAGTTCAGGAATACTTTTCTTTTGCAGAATACACTTTCAACGTGAAAAGTGGCAGCTGTTACAAATTACACTCAACCCCATTGAACTGGACTGAAGCTTACAATGTATGCAGCGCGGAACAATCTTACCTAGCAGTGATCAACAATTGGTGGGAATTGGATGACCTCGTGAAACTTACAGAAACCGCAGCGACAAACAAGGTTGCTGGGAGCTTCCTGAGAGGAATATATCACCTGGGCTTTCATAACAGATTTAATGACGGCTGGCAGACAGTTAAAGGTTCGTAAGTGTGTCTATCAACTTCTTCTAGTTACCGAATAGGTAAGAGTTAATATCATCATTGCTCTTTCTATAGCTTTTTCGCATTGGAACAATACACATAAAGTCCATCCAGTAGCTACTAAAAACTGTTTAGTGGAAAAATCGATTGACACTGCCCGATCTGCAGATCAAATTCAGGAACCCATGCTTGTCAATGCTTGCGGATGACCTAAGTCAGACTGTGCAATTCCTTGATACCAAGTGTAGGACAAACACGCTTACTGTATAGGTACGCATTTGTAATGATAACCTTTCATTTTGCCAATTCAACACTATTCAAGGAATGCATTTTGTTAGTATGGTCGAAATGGAAGGGATTGAAATTCCAAATGTGTTACATAATTAAGATTTACGTGTTTGTGGTTGATTTGTTTAATATTTTACAGGTACAGGTTTAAACGAAAGTGTTGAATGGTTTGGCAACCAACCGGACGGAGGAGGGTGTGACGACCAGTGTGGATCAATGTTCTACACCGGACGTCTGAACCAGATCGACTGTGGGATGAAGTGCTTCTTTATTTGTGAACACGATGTAGACCAACCTTCTCTAACTCAATAAAATGAAGAAAACATTGCAAAGTGATTGTAAAAGAACCCAAAGAACATGGTTGTTTATATTATGTTATTAGAATAAATGAGAAACAATTTTTTTTTTGTTTTGCTGATTTTGTTATGCCAGCACTCGGGCCAGGATTTTAGTTTAAATAACTTTAAGAAAAAATTTTGGTCCGAGTGCTGGCATATACGAAACAAGTTGCTTGTTAGTTAGGTTATTAGTGAGTACTAATACTAATTATAGGTAAGTGCCTCTCTAATCTGTCAGCGGAACGCCCTTCCCGATCTGCTCCGAATTTCGGTACCTCGGTTCGCTTGTCCAAGGGGATGGCGAAGTAGACCGAGACGTAACGATCAACTCAGAATGGATGAAATGGAATGCAAAAAACAAACCAAAAAAAAAAAAGCAAAATGCAAACCACGGATGCCTTTTTTTTTTTTTTTTGTGGATGGGAAATCATCAAATGACTCCTCCCGCTCTGGGTGGAGCAGAAGGGAGTGTCAGACTCTTACTGACTAAAACCCACCCGTGTTCCTTCCTTAGCCCTTTATGTACCAGGGCAGCGGTAACCCTTTCGGACGATCCCGCTACCCAACCACGGATGCCTTAAGTTAAAATAAAATAATATTTACAACATTAAAAAAAAAAATTAAAGGTGATAATCATAGTGTTTAAAACTCATTTGATCTCAAGTATTTAAATGATTGAAAATGTTAAGTTCGTAAGCCTGATGTAGACTCTCGACACTGCCTTAGTAAGTCCCCAAAGGTAGCCGCTGATGAATTATTATGCTTTACACAATAAGGCTGCTCCTTCATCACTTTGCGCCATCGGCTTGTTTCTGGAAACCTGAGGAAAAACCAATGACAGTTCCTCATTATGTCAAACCCCCACTGCCCCGTGATCTGGTGGTCGCAAGTGTGACTGCTGAGCGAAGGGTCCGTGTTTGATTACCAGGTCGGGCAAAGTGTTATTAAATTTTCCATTAGGAATTTCTCACTAGCAACCCGGAAATTGGAGATGACACCCCCGTGCCTCGGAAAGCACGTTAAGCCGTTGGTCCTGCGCCTGATCTTTCTCCGGTTATGTCGGATTGCCGTCCTATCGGACTATGAGAGCGAGCGATGAGAAAGTGCACCTGTATCTGCGCGCACACTTCAGCGCTATAATATTCCAATTAGCAATATAGTCCTATAGTAATCGACTTATAAGACTAAACGTCTAATAGATATCTAATAGACGCTTTGATTAAAATCACTGATCTCTCAACAGCACTTCTAAGATGAAGCGGAAACTAGCCATATCGCCGCGGAAGATATCTTCCGCGGCGATATGGCTAGTTTCCGCTGAGACTAGCCACCATGGCCGTATTCTGGTCTAGAGGACTATTATTACTATGAAAATATCTAGTAACATAAACATAAGTTCACATCTGTATTCCCCAAAGGGTTAGGCAGATATATTTTTACATTTCCCCAGTTACGTTCACGTTCCATGTAAGAGGGGGCGAGCCTCAGCGGCGAGAATTATGTGTTTGTATGGATGGATAAATACAGGGTGGCAGGGACGTCGACGCGCAAACTGTAACCATGGATGCAGCACATGAGTTTAGACCCCATAGGGTCGAAATTTTTCGTCGGTTATTAAAAAAAAATATTGCTGTTCCATACATTTTAACCGCGTAGGTAATTGCACTTTTCTATGAAACAGAAGATTTTTTTTTGATAACCGACGGAAAATTTCGATGCTAACTCATGTGCTGAATCCATGGTTACAGTTTGCGCGTCGATTTCCCTGCCACCCAGTAAATGTTTCACTTACTTATTTTCATCTACTGGCACGACATGAGCCAGACACGACATATTACTGTAAGCTGAAATATCGGCAATCGTGATAAAATCAGTGGCAATGAAAGCCGTTTTACTAAGGAAAGTTTCCAGGAGACCATATCTCTCATCAATGTTGTCTAACCATTTCTGCTTTAACGTTGCTCTTCGCTCAATTACTAAAGCATACTGAAAAATAGATAAGTACATGCATTAAAAATAAATAAGATACATACCTTCTTAAAACATCAATTACTTGTGTTATGGACACTCAAATCCAAACATGACTTTAAAAAAATAATTACTAAAGATAACAGTTTCATTATTTACTTTTTCTAGATAAAACTATACATAATATCGTTTTTTAGGGTTCCGTACCTCAAAAGGAAAAAACTAAACCCTTATTGGATCACTTAGTGGTCCGTCTGTCTGTCAATGTGTCAAGACCCTTTTTCTCAGCAACGCGTAGAGGTATCAAATTGAAATTTATATCAAATGCGAAAGTCTACGGACCCTTGCAGCTCTGAAAAATGAAGCTTTTAAGTCAACGCAATAAAAAAATACATTTATGCAACATAATTTGCTACTCGCAAATAAATCAAAACATATAGGCCCGTTGACCTAGAATCATGAAAGGACGATGGGAGTTAGCGTCAAAATTGAAACTTAGTCAATAAACTTAAGACGTCAAAAGGTCTTGGCTTACTGATTATTCTTTACTATGGCGATGACCGCCAAAAGTATGGGGTTTTTAGGGAAAAGAAGGAAATGTAATGGTACAACTGTGGTACAAAATAAGTTTGATTATTCAAAAATATTTGAAAATACTCGTAGTAGTGGTTTTTACTTAGGGTACTTCATATTGTATATATTTTCCATGACATAACATATTCACGCTTGTATACCCCGTAGGTGTAGGTATAAATTGTGTATAAATGAAACTGGAAGATGTTTTTTCAGGAAACCGCATATATTTAAGAAACAAACAATTTGTTATTTTGTAGCTCGTAACAAAAAAATATGATACAAAAAGGAAGTGTGTTGGATCAAAAAAAAAATGGAGACGGGGTCTATAGTACTTTGCCCATCGTTCTTTGGCAAGAAGCAAGGTCTCGCAGCACAAGTAAAGACAAAAGTCCGAAAATTGTTCATTTGTAGTTATGTCACATAAAAATAAACATTTTTTTGCGATTACTTGCAGTTGGAGAATTGATCAGGACGTAGGTAATTCAATGTGTGGCAGAACATGTTTTTCGACTAGAATGTTAAGTTTTTTTTTGGAATTAATTCATGTCTACTACTGAACCCTTCATTCTGCGAGGCCTGACCCACTTGGCCGTTTTTTTGGTGTAAACTAGCGACAAAAGGTCAAGACCTAAGATTTGTACCAATAATAATTAGGTATAGTATCTCGCAATATTTGCGTCAATATCAGGGTTTTCCTAAGTTCTGATATTTCTTATTAGATAAACAAGAGGAAATGAACTGTCATAATAGAGACATGCATGGATGTGCCCGAGATATGCCTCGGTCATGTCAATCATAATTATCATTATCAAATGTAGTTTGTATTAGCTTTGCCCGCGTAGCGATCGGAAATTATGCGATAACTATTATGTCCTAACCCAAGCCATGGTCTACTTGAGTGGCAAACATAGAAATCCGTTCAGTTAAGGCGTGAAAAGGTAACAAACAGACAGAATTACTTTCGCATTTACAATATTAATATGGATACTATTTATGTGTATAATAATAATAAATTTGATAAAACGTATCTAAATGTCTTGACTTTTGCTTCATTTCATGTCAAGCTTCTTATATTAATCGTTGTGTTTAGATCCAGCAAGACGCTTTTTGGTAAAATGCTTAACATGTTTTCTAAAAATATATTAGTCGTTCTTATAGTGTACTTTGCATCGAATTTCTCAAGTAAGTGTTTTTTTTTAATATGTTTTATTTACAGTTAGCCCCAAAAAGATGTATATGTCGCAGCCAACAGGTTCAATTAGCCGTTTAGTCAACTTGGCCTTTGGACGCAGTGCTCGCCGCGCTTCGCTCTCTCGGCTTGCACGCGGTTGATCACAGTTCTAACCTAACCCTATTTGGTCGGGGTGCCCTGGCTTAGTTACTGCGACCGATTCGGCTCGCACGTGATTGGTTACATTTCTAACCTAAACTATAATTTATTGAATATCATTCAGGCCGTTTGTTGAACGCCACCATTTAGTTAAAATGCTAGGCAGTTAACTAAATGGCTAATTAAAACAGTTGGCTGCGACATATACACGGACTAGGAACGTCAGTGACGTCATGCATGAAATGAAGAGGACTAAAATAAAATTCTTGTTCTTCTATTAAACGAAGTTAGACGTGTCATTAGGTATAAGTCGTATGACGTTGTCAGTCTTGCTAACCTCGTTCTGGATCTATCCCTGTGAATATTGTTTTAGTCATAGGATGTGTAGATGTTATGGGACAAAATGTTTGCTTTGTTTTGGTAAAATAAATTTATTGTATGTACTAGTATGTTTTGTACGGAGCGCAGTATCCTGGGGGTTCGAATTTCTGACCGTATAAGGAACACAATACTGCACGCCAAAACCAAGATAACGGACGTTACCCAGAAAGGCGCTAAACTTATATGGGACTGGGCCGGACATGTCTGCCGCATGTCAGATGACAATTGGGCTAAGAGAACCACCGATTGGGTCCTATACGCACGACGCCATCGGGGCAGGCCGAGATGAAGATGGCGGGACGAGCTTGACTCCTACCGTAAGGACTGGCCGGCACTCGCAAAAGACAGAATTGTGTGGAAAAGGGAGAGGGAGGCCTTTGTCCAGCAGTGGGACAGTACAGACTAGTTAGACTAGTTAAGATATTTTATACCCTTACGGTGAATACAATGCTATGGACTAAAGGTTGTAGACAATAAAATGGTACCTTGTCCGTGTATACATCTTTTGTGGCAAACTGTACTATCTGTGTTTCTGTTATTTATCAAACTAGTTATTCAACCTAATAAAACAAAATGCATTTAGCTAAGCTAGCTATCGACTCGGTATCGTCTTTGAAGGCTATGCTGATGATGAAGTATCGACTTAACTTGTATTTTCACTAAAACATCATTTACGATATTTTTTACAGATGCACAAAAGGATAAAAAGTTTTTTCGGAATGATTATCATTATTTAGAAGCAACAGAAAGTTTCTATAAGATACACTCTTTACCAAAAACTTTTTCTGAAGCCAAAAGAACGTGTTCTTGGGAAGGAGCCAGTTTGTGGTACCCAGAGAACCAGAAAGAAGCTGATGCTGTGATATCCTATTGGAACAGTACCCAACCGACATGGTGGATGTTGTATGTGGGGATATCCGACTTTTTAGTGAAAGGAGTATATGAGACTATTGACGGTAAGTCTAAAGTCTTAAGTATACTATTCCAGCTGTGCTGTTGTTTATTTTAAATTCATATTTAGAGTCTATTAACTTGTGACTACGTTGTTGTTCTTACTCTCGTTACCATCATTTAGAGAATTTGTTCTAGAATGTTTTTCTATTTGTGTATAATTCAGAAACTCTCCAGGTTTTGTCAAGTTATAAAAATTGTGCGAAGCAGTTGCGGGTCGCTAGTACTTAGCGAAGTATTTCTTGATGAGCAGATTTATTTCATTATTAGTAATATATTATATTATTAATATATTATACCTTCGCTGAATGAGAAGAGGCCTTTGCACTGTAGTGGAACAACAACAGGCTTGTATTCATGTTTATTTATTATTTGATTAATTTTCACAGGTAAACGAGTAGAGGACGTATATCACAATTGGCGCAAAGGAGAGCCGAACAATTATTTGGGCATAGAAGACTGTGTGATTCTGTACGCGAATGGCCAAATGATTGATGTGGAATGTGACAAACCGCATCAATTCTTTTGCAAGAATACCCTCCAATCTTTAGAATGGAACCAGCAGTGCAATATGCCTGATCTAGGTATGTTTTTGCTAAGAAAATATTCTAAAAGAAAATATTACTACAAACAGCTAGACAATATTTTGTCAACCCTAACTACTTACCACAGAGTTCTGAAAGAAGAAACGAAGAAAATATATTTATTTGCGGCAAACATGACGCATAAAAAAGAACATAAACACACAAAATAAAAAATAAGAAGTTGGGGGTAAACATGCGTCACATTCACGCAAAACGGCCATCGCTCAGCATAATGCTAAGACCCTATACGAGACAGAGCCCCAGCGCTGGTTTTCAGCGGCAGCCGGCGTTGACGTGATGACGTCAACCAGTATAGCATGCAATTATACATAAATAAATAAAAACAACAATCAAAACAAGAAATAAAATAAATTATTGCAACATATGATTCGACACAAACAAAAAAAAAAGAAACAGCAATCAAAACATGAAATAAAATAAAATAAACAATACATGTAAAAAAAAGATGGTGAAAACAAAACAAAATAAATAGAAAGTATAAAGACAGATGTAAGAAATTAGCAGGTAAGTGTGCCTCGCGGCGGCACCAAAAAGGCCCAGTTCAGCAATAATGCCAGACAATAGTGCCTGACGCTGGTTTTTTAACTGAACCTGATGTGTGAGGTGACGGATGTAAATCAGTTTTACACTGCAACGTGACGTGTGTATGCATAGTCAAATAAGATAAATAAGTGACAAATAAAAAAATAGTAACGAATATGTACATAAATAGTGTGTGTAATAGTGTGAGTAATATTGCAAAAAAATAAACTAACCAAGCTGTGCTTCATCATGAGCAAGAGTAATACCCAGTAATAAGACTGTATAGTATTATAATCTAGTTATTTATATTTTCGTGCAACACTCACCGAATTTCTTTTTTATTCTATTCTGCGATTCTTTTTTAGTTCTATGATGACAAAGTTATGTTTAGTGATTAGTCATGCTGACTGTGCAATGCGAAGTTTTGATAGATCTAGTAGCACCATCTGACATCGATAATATAACTGCTCAATCCTGTATAGTGATCCAGAAATGGTGTAGCCCGTAATTTTGCGCGAAGTCTGCTGCTCTACGACATATATTTCACGAATACTTTTCTTTTGCAGATTACACATTCAACGTGAATAGTGGCAGCTGTTACAAGTTACACTCAGCCCCAATGAACTGGACTGAAGCTTACAATGTATGCAGCTCGGAACAATCTTACCTAGCAGTGATCAACAATTGGTTGGAAGTGGATGACCTCGTGAAGCTTACAAAAACTACACCGACAAACAAGGTTGCTGGAAGTTACCTACGAGGAATATATCACCTGGGCTTTCATAACAGATTCAATGACGGCTGGCAGACAGTTAAAGGTTCGTACGAGTGTGTATCAACTTCCTCTAGTTACCGAATAGGGAACAGTGAATGACATCATTGCTCTTTCCATAGCTTTTTCGCTTTGGAACAATACAGACAAAGTCCATTCAGTAGCTACTTAAAACTGTTTAGTGGAAATATTGACCTGACCTGCGTATCTAATTCAGGAACCCATGCTTGTCAACGCTTGCGAATGACCTAAGTCAGTTTGTGCAATTCCTTGACACCAAGTATAGGACAAACACGCTTACTGTATAACGCATTCGTAATGACAACCATTCATTTTGCACATTCAACACTACACAAGGACTACATTTTTTTAGTATGGGCTACATAATTAAGATGTAGGTCTTTGCGGTTAATTTGTTTAATATTTTACAGGTACAGGTTTAAATGAAAGCGTTGAATGGTGGGGCAATCAACCGGGCGGAGGGAGCGACGACCAGTGTGGATCAATGTTCTACACCGGACGTCTGAACCAGATCGACTGTGAGATGAAGTGCTTCTTTATTTGTGAACACGATGTAGACCAGCCTTCTCTAACCCAAATTGATAACGAAGAAAATATTGCAAAGTAATTGTAAATAATATACTACATGTTTGTGTATTTTACGTAATTAAAAATAAATTAGAAACTAATTTTTTTTTTCTGATTTTCGGTTTGCTAATGAAATGGAACATTAGCCAGAGTCATCAATCGGTCACAAATGCAGACTCCAGGCTGTTACTGCGAAAGGACAATGCTCGTGAAGTATGGGAAGAAAACCCAGACCCGGCGCAAATGAAATACATCTCAGATGTTTAGTGTGTATACGTGACAAAATAATAAGTAGGTGGCATTATCAAAATATACTTCTAAATGTCATAAATTGCTCGTTGTTTTTTTGGAAGGAGCTATACTGAAGAGTTAAAAAGTGGGGAAATCTTTCTTCCTTTCTTTACTCTTGTCCTATGTATGACATTTAGTCATCTATTTTGACTACGCCACCTACATAATCTGCAACAAAATTATAGCCAAAAAACAAGGGTAAATAAAATTAAGTATTTTATTATAACATATTCATTTATTTATTGTTTTTTTAAGTCTAGGATTACATCTTTCAAAGTGTGTCCAGGAAGATTGTGTTGTGATCGTGACAATAAGACCAAGATTCATAAGAGACTGACGTTTATGATATGGAAATATTTAGATATACCCTCACACTGTATAATGTTGGGATATCTTATCTTAATACCTTACATAATAGTATGTAGCGGGATAAGTTAACAAAGGTCGGTTATATTATAAAAAATTAAGGGCACAAATCTCAACGAAGTATAACGACGGACTGCGCATCGCGTAGGCTCGCGTAGACTATAAAAATAATTCTATGTAAAAATTACTCCCGCTAAAAAAGAATTTGCAAAATCTTACGTTTAGAAAAGAATTTCGACTATATTTTTTGTTTAGTATTTAATTACTATTTTTTATTAAATATATGAGATATGTTTCATTTGCACCGCGACTGCGTTTTTGTTTGAGCATTATCCTTTCTGATGGATAAATCCAATAAAACTTTCCCCGACCCGGGAATTGTACTCCATAGCCACGCGATTAGCAGTCGCGCTTCACGTCACTAGAAAAACGAGGCTAGTGATGTGTAGATAGCAGTGGTGGCCCAGTAGTAACAGCTGTGACTTACGAGTTGTAGGTCGTAGGTTCGAACCCAGCCAGGCGCTTTACTTTGTGTAAATTATTTCATCACCACTGCTCTCAAAATGGTAAAGGAAAACTTCGTGCGGAGACCGGCATGTCCTCGAACCAAAAATTCGAAGTGACATCTACCAACCCGCACTGGGCCCGCGTGGTGGATTACAGCCCACTTCCTCTCGAAGAGAGGAGGCCTGTGTCCCACCAGCTGGAACAGTAAAGGCTTTGAGAGGCGTTTTGAGAGCAGTCATGATAAAATAATTTACACAAAATAAAGCACCTGTCGAGGTTTGAACCCACGACCTACAACAAGTAAGTCGTAGCCGTCACCATGGGCCACCATTCTCTCATACTGATCTGGCTGAATCAGACCTACCTAAAGATCTAATAAATAAAAAATAAAAAAATAATTTTACCGTTATGTTTTTTAATCTCGGAAAAAGCATGGTAGTGACGAAGAATAGTTTTTGATTGACAAGCGCCCTTGTTTTGTGATCTTTTGGATACCATGTGTCTTCAGTTCCGTAAGCGTCGGCCAGGTACATCAATATAGCATGACTGTGAAGCGAAAACAAAAAGAGGTGAGTGATTTAGAGGCAGAATATCCGCCAAAGAGGAAAATAAATCAATTTGCTGAGTAATAATTTAGGACGTGTTAAGCCGTGTCAAAACACCGTGATAAAACGCGAGTTTGTTTATATTGCGGATTTGACAGAATTTAGGGCCGGATGTAAAAGTGTATGGGGAAGTCAATGGTCAACAGTGAACCTCGAGAGGACAGATTATCAAGTCTATGCGGAATAACATTATAACTGAAGGCCAATTCAAGTAATTAAAAGCGTTAAAAAACTAGTCGCAATATCATCTCAGCGAGAATTAATGATATATTTTTTTTAAATGTAGGGATGTTAGAGGTATTTTTGACAGATTGAGACTGAGATCAGACTGTGAACGTTCTTAAATTTACGAGAGTTCCCCTCTGGTGTTAAGGCAATACCTGTTTAGCCACTAATGTCTGATGTCACTAACACTAGGCGAACCTTTCCGAACTCTCAACCTCAATTGATTTTTAATCTATCTAGGTATTTATGATACAGGGTGGCAAGGACATCTATGTGCAACCTGTTACCATGAATTCATATTGCACTTTTTTTGTAACAGCAGATTTTATTTTTTATTACTAGGAAAAATGTTTACCCTACGTCTAGAAACATGTGCAGGATACAGTTTGCGCGTCAATGTTCTATCGCCAAAACCTATGTCTGACCATTTTGAAAACAAAATCCCGTGCACATGATGACCACAGCTGCGTCTGTTGGTAAAAGAAAAGACGATCTTTTTTAGTTCGACTAATAATATGCGTCCTTACAGTGGTCAGATATAGATTTTGGCGATAGTACCTGCCACCGTTCATTGGTAAGCGCATCACTTGAGAACGGCTGGACCGATTTGGCTATTTTTCGTTTTAAAATGTTCATATTAGTTAAAATTAGGTTTTGTGGAAAGAAAATTTCACAAATTTTCGTAAATTTGCAAATTTTAGTTTCCAGGTAATTTTCAAATTGGGGAAAAACTGAACGTCTTTGCTTCTATGAGATTATTAGGAGAGAACGTCTGTCAGGTCAGCTAGTGCCTAAATAAAAGTTTAGTAAGTACTTAAAAGATTACTCAATAAAACTACAAACCTATCATGCAATATGAAATCATCGTCTTCAAGTACTGGAAACGTTTTCAGTGGATTTTTCTGAAAGTTGGAATCTTATGGTAAAAACTTTGCGTCATCAGATAAAGACATTAAGGTACAGATGCCAGCAGGTCAAGCCACCCGAAACTGTCAAATTTTCCCAATCGACCTTGAAGATAAAATTGAAAATCTATTAAAGAAATTTGACGGGTGCGCCTCATATCATATAAAGTTATTTGGTATATTTTCATTTCAATAACGTTCACAAGATATAATACACGTGAGGTATACCATGGCAAATTTTCATAAGTTGACAACACTCCACCCGCCGGCAAAATCACCGTCCTACACTACCGCGTTGTAGGCACTCTTTCAACTAGTCGCCGACAGGTTGCCTACCGGCGCGCTACTTGTTGCCAGTTTTTCATGGAGATAGCTTTCGATCGGACGTCCGTACCTACGTATCACGCGCTATCGTTTCGCGAACAATGTCGTATTCCAATCAGGAATATGTTAAACAAGTAGTTTATAAAAAGTGCGATTCGGAAATCGAAGTCAGAACTCGGATTGTGGCAGCTTTCGACTCACTTGAATCGGACACAAGTGCGCTGCAAAGAGTACGTGCAAATTTAGTGAAAAGGTGTCGAATGTGTATTAGTGTTGGAGGTGGACATGTGGAGTACGATCGCCGAAGTATGCAACAACAACATGTGAACGTTTTAATAAACTGATACCTGCAGTTGGTTAGTAGGTACATTGCCAAAAGCACATCACATTTTAAAAAAAACCCTTATCAGGGCCACATTTAATTCAATTAATTGTTTCTTGATAAACAAAATTAGGTCTGAAACACAAAATACAGAGTCACTATGCCTACAAAACAGTATCAGCTGATACCTACGCGTAGGCAGGTATGACGTAGCGTAGGTTTCTTTCGATAAAAGTTTGTTTGGCGGCACGCGACAAAGCAGGTTCATGACACGGGATCATACAAACCGTCTCGCTCAGGCGGCTTCTTTGACACAAAACTGTAGGTAGTAACACGTGAACTTTGCCGAGCGATTAGTGTTGCCTTTGATCAGTTTTTATTTTTTATTTTTATTTAATTATATTCACCGGGGAAAAATAATAATCTCAAATCGATCAAATGGTTACGTTTATGTGTACGCAGTACGATGCCGAATAATACTCTTAGGGATCGGGCAGGGTTTTTGGTACATGCTGTATATAATATTGATATAACGTATAATTAATCAAAAAGAAACAGACAAGCCTTAGATTTTGAATATATTCTGGATAGCCATAACCTAAAACTAGAAATTAAAGTTCCAATTAGACCCATCAGCGGCACTTGTATCGATAACTTTGCCCACAATACTCGTAAATGCAAAAGTGAGATAATGGAATTCGGAATATCGGATCATACTGCACAACTATTGCATTTTCCAGTTAAAAAAACCTGCGTAATAAAGTCTTGGCGTATTAAAAGACGCGACTATAGCCATGAAAACTTGGCCAAATTTAAAAATTGCATTAATAACCTGACATTCTCTGACATTTATCTCACAACTGACCCCAACGAAGCTTATGATTGTTTTTTGGAGCTGTTCCTATGTTTTTACAACTTATGCTTTCCCTACAAAATCATAACGAAAACATTACTTAAAAAAACTAAATGGGTTTCAAAAGGTATTAAGACATGCAGCAAAATAAAAAGAAAATTACTGTGGCAATATCGGACACACAGGACAAAAACAAACAAACTTATATTTACGCAATATGCTGATAAATTTAAAAAAATTATACGCTTAACTCATAAGGCACAAAATAACCATCACATAAACACAAACCAAAATAAATCAAAAGCAACATGGTCGGTTATAAATAATTCTAAATTCAATTTTCCCAAGGAACCAATCAGTGAAATATTGAGAGATAATACGAGCATTACAAATCCAAAATTGATTGCGGATAGCTTTAATGACCATTTTATCGATCAAACTGAAAAATCGATACAAACATCATCTGATGGTAAAGCATCCCCAAATAAAAATATCAGCACTAACTTAAATTCTATTTTTCTCATCCCTACATCCCCAATTGAGATAGATAGAGAAATTAGGCAGCTTAAAAACACTCAAAGCGTGGGTTATGATGGCATCTGTACCAAAGTAATAAAACACGTGTCATATTCAATTGCAGCCCCTTTAAGCTATATCATGAACTTCTGCTTTTCATCTGGAATCTACCCCGAAAAACTTAAAACATCTATTGTTATTCCTCTCCACAAAAAAGATGACAAAAAAGATATGAGAAACTATAGACCTATAGCTTTGATCCCTATCTTCTCTAAGCTATTTGAAAAAGTCATATATAGTCGTCTATACAGCTTCTTTGAAAAATATGATATCTTGGTTAGCGAACAAAAAGGTTTTCGTAAGGGTAAATCCATAAACGCTGCAATATATGAACTTATAACCAGGGTACTGACTAGTATGGACAGTAGAAACCCAATTTGTGCTATATTCATGGATATGAGTAAAGCTTTTGATTGTGTTGACCATAGAATACTGCTTCAAAAATTAAATTTGTGCGGCATAAGAGGTAAAGCACTCGAGCTCATAAAATCATATCTGCACGAGCGAAAACAATTTACAGAAATTACCAGAATATGCCACAAAACGCGGTATGAAATAATATTTAGATCCTACACGAGAACTGTAAAACTAGGAGTTCCACAAGGTAGTGTTTTAGGCCCCTTACTCTTCCTAGTGTATATTAATGACCTCCCCAGACATATCAACAGAACCATTTTCTGTTCGCAGATGACAGCACGGTAATAATAAAATGTGACGAACAAAATGACTACGAAAATAAAATCAATGAAACATTAAATACAATAATTGAATGGCTAATAAACAATAATCTAAAAATAAATATGGGCAAAACAAATATAATGCATTTCTACCAAAGAACTCAACAAAAAAATATTAATGTTAATTACAATGGACAGACAGTAGAACCGGTAACAAGCACAAGATTTCTGGGAATTTATATTGATCACAGACTGTCATGGACAACTCATTTAGACAATCTGTGTAAAAGAATTAACAAATCCTCATTCGCGCTATATAAACTAACTAAATTAGTAAATAAAGAAGCCGTGTTAACGGCCTATCACGGACTAGTTGCACCATTACTACGGTATGGTTTAATATTCTGGGGAAATTCGGTAGACAAAGACGTTGTATTTAAAGCTCAGAAGAAATGCATCAGAGCAATGTGCCAAATAGATAGTACGACAAGCTGTCAACCTCACTTTAAAAATCTTAAAATTCTCACATTACCCTCCCTGTATATTTATGAAGCTAATATTTTTGTAAAATCAAATCCAGAGTACTATAAGACTGCATTTAAAAGCTATTATCGAAAATTAAGAGATAAAAAAAGGTTAGAGGTAGAAATACCCTATGGTAAAACGGCACTCTTAAATAAAAGTATTTTATGCATGACATCGTTAATTTATAATAAATTGCCTGATGACATAAAACAATTACCTATTTTCCAATTTAAAAAGAAACTACAAACATTCCTAATAAATAAATGTTATTATGATGTTAAAGATTACTTGGGTGACAAAAATATTGTATTTTAATGATAATATGTATATTGGACATAATTTATTGTAAATTTGACATAATATTTGACATAAATAATTTTGATAAAATATAATTTCTGGACTGTATTACATTTGCACACCTTATTGGTTATTAACAGTGTACCGTTCGACCTTTTGTAACATCTTCTCAACCTGTTTTTATGCAAATAAATGATTTGTATTTGTATTTGAAAATCATTAAGCCTATCGTTTAAACCATATAATATTGGTACCATTTTTATGGTTAACACCCCGATTCAAAGCAATCCGACTCGGATGGGTTATATTAGGTTAGAAGGTTAAGGCGGGAGCGGAGTGCCAGGTCCCCTTTATGTTGGTTAATCATTTGGGTTAGGTTTGGTTAGAACAGTGACCATTAACGCGCGAAGGCGAACGAGTGAAGTGAGCGTGCTGCGGGAGCGGCGTGACAGAAACGAATCACTGTAAAATCGACCCCACGTAGTCTTCGCGATTTTAAATAACACTGTACGGGTAGCCTACAGCCGAACTGACGGGGTCCGCTAGGGCCGATGCCGCCAGGGCCGCGGGTTGTTCAAAAGAGATACCGTGGCTAAAAAATAGGTAGCCTACATTGTTATTTAAAATCGCGTAGGCGCGGAGGGGCGAGGCGGCCTGCGAGCTAAGGAGCAGGTGGTTTTAACACTGGTGAGCGTGAAATACATCTGCGACACTAAGCTCGCATGGGACCGCCAGAGCCGCCCCGCAGCGCCGGAGCCGTGACAGAAACCATGCCTACTGCATGTTGCATGCTTGCTTGCGTGCTGCATGTATGATATATGCTTGTTTGCATGCCTGCTGCATGCATGGTGTATGCTTGTTTGCATGTTTTTTACAGGGAAATAAAAACCACATAATTATGTTCACAATCAACTGTTTTTTAATGATTCATGCTTCGATTGATTGACTATCAAATAACAAAAAAGTTGTTGGAATATACCTGCTACAACAAACGTTCATAATCCATAATTATGATTTACCTAAATTTTTCATTGAATTCATGCATGAAAAAATGATTATCTTTTGCGTTCACCAAAAAACTCATCAGCAATTACAAAGTTGTGGGTTATTTAGTTGCAAATCTTCATGATGAATAGTAAAATAAATATCTTTAGGTTCAAGGTAAACTGGTTTTCCCTTTTGTATCTCTCTATAAGCAATCTGACGCAAAGCTGACGTTGAAGGTAAATCGATAAGCACCGACTGACCATAATTTCTTAATTACAGTTTGTAAATACGACAAGTTTTACGATCATAATTTTGAAAGGCCTCGCTTTTAATATTTTCAATTATTGTCGAAGTTTCCAATTTCGATGGCTGAGGGTCATGATTGTGATCCTCCAATTTTAAAACAGAATGAATATTTGAGTCACTGTTTAGTGTAGTGATGGCACGAGAATTGCATTCTTTTCGTTTGCTCAGTTCACAAGTCCAGTAGAACTTATTATTTATTTGTCTGTTTCTATTATAGCTGTATCCATTCACAAACAACTTTATTGCACCCTTTGAACTTTTGTATGTTCACTTATATGAATCTATTTTTAAACAAAGAAATTAGTATTTAACTGAGCAAGATTATGCACACAAAGACACAACTGCCACCATTTATATATTTATTATTTTATTTGTTAAGTTACCTACATTTCACAACTTATTAATAATTAGACAATGTTATAATGTGTATATCTGAAATTTTGCTTTGTGTTTTTTACTAGGCGTTTTATTATAAATAGACTAAATAGGTTTTATGTCTTTTAAGTGGTATATCAAATGATTTTATATTCAATGTATGTTATGCTTATAAAAAAATAGTTACTTTTAAATTATATCAATCGTTTATTATATGAACTGATCATTATATCAAATAAAATTATAGATTCAGTTGTTATATCTTGTAAATATTAGAGATTTTGTAATTATGTCATATATTACTTAGGTACCCAAATTTGACAGATTGTAGTAGCTTGATGTGGTGGCGTCTGAACCTACTCATCTCTTTAGTACGTCAGACAGTTTTCGTTGGGATTTGGATAACGCTAAATAATAACTTTCATCTAAGTTACTTTGTCATTGCTTTAAATCACTTTTGACAACAATTCCCATTTTCTAATAAACTTTACCAAGGATGAAACTAACTAAATGTCAAATCGACGAAATATGCTGTCGTTTTGTGACGTGCATGTGACATTCAACCTTAAGCCGTTTGTCCACCGCCACCTTCAACGAGAACGAGATGACGGCGCCGAAGTAGCGATACATACATATCCTATGGCCGCATGTACATCACATGACTTTTTTAGTAGTTCGGCGCGATCGCTAGAACTCGGCTCGAGATTGTGACAGGTCGATGTTCACAGACTGCCGTCGCACTGGCGCCATTCGCTCGGTTTTTGTTTTGTATCATAACATACGGAATCACCGAGTTCGGTCACGGTGGACAAAGGATCGCCGTCACCGGGACGTCACGTTCGGTTCGAATGATGTCAAATCTCGTTTATGTCCTGTTGATGGTGGCGGTGGACAAACGGCCTTAGAATGGTAAAGCAAGTATGAGGTTCGTACATACATACTTTATTTTAAGAGCTTACACTCAAAAACTCCGGATTTAAATGCTGTTTCTCCTGAAGATCAACTTCTACATTCTCGTAGGGCACTTTGAATATCTCACAAGCCATAATAGAAGCACGCACCGGTGGGCTCAGCTCCGTTGTGTATAGTTTCACTACCATCTGAAATACATTTTACCATCATCTGTCTGTCTTTTCCCAACTATGTTGGGGTCAGCTTCCAGTCTCACCGGATACAGCTGACTACCAGTATTTTACGTAGAGGGACTGCCTATCTGACCTCCACAACCCAGTAACTGGGTAATACGATACCCCTTGGTATAAGACTGGTTATCAGACTTTCGGGATTCTGGCGATCCGTAATGACTGCCGAATGACACCCGGGACCAACGGCTTAACGTGCTTTCCGAGACACGGATGAATCTTGATATGTAAAGCGCGGCAAGTTTAGTTTAACCTGATCGATCGACCCGTGCGGCTGTTATTTCTTAGCGACAAGCTCCTGAAATACATTTTATATGAAACTAATTTATAATTAAACTCCAACACCTGAATTGCGTAACACAGTTTTAATCACAATCTGACAGATTTGAAGGATATTTCTAATCCATTGCTTCATAGGTTTAATAAATGTCAAAATTAAAGGCATTGCAATCCGATATCTTTTTTTGTATGTTACGTAATTATCCCACATTATTTTCAGTAACTTTAGTGTCGGCAATGCTATATGTGCAAAAGAATAGCTTATACCATGCTAAAAATAAGCAAGGCAGCAAGTTTGTCAGGTTTCTATACGGCTCTTTAAATTCAACCCAGCATAATCATGATCAGTCTTTAATGTTCCCATTGCTGGGACATAGGCCTCCTCTCGGTGAGAGGGAGTGGGCCGCAATCCACCACGCGGGCTCACGGCGGGTTGGATGATGATCTTCGAATTTTGTGGTTCTAGGACTCCGGTTTTCTTACGATATTTTCTATCACAGTGAGAGTAGAGATGTTGAAATTAAATACACAAAGTAAAGTACCTGCCTGGGTTCATACTCACGACTTACATCTCGTAAGTCGGGGCCGAATCCACTGGGCTTCTTGGTTAGCGACACAAATTATCTGTAGGACTATGATCTTGAGTGACATGTTGTAAAGCTCTGCTCTGTCTACAAGGGTAGCAATGACCAGTTAACTGCAGCTAACTGTTATAGCCACTGTACCCAATAGCCTACGTAGGTACTCCTACATTTTAGTAGTATGTTGTAAGTCGTACTAAATCTTGATGTTTACATCTTATTTGTTCTTCAAATTCTGGAAGTGAGCCGTAACATTCACTACCTACTGAAGCATTGAGCATACTACTATAAATGGGTAAAAAGTAGGAAGGAAGTACTTACGACGTCTGTCAGTAAAACATTTTCCAATTCTAGACTAGAAGAAAACTAAACTAAGTATATTCTATTTACTTATATATCCTTGTCAAATAACCAATAATAATATTTACACACACAACATTACAGATGACAACAATACACTTTCTTATCAGTTTGACAAATATCAAGAAGGTATGACGTTTATGGTACTTACGAACTTTTTGCATACAAAGAGGTTGATTTTTATCCGACTTCTAAAAGAAGGAGGGTATATGGTCGTTTGTATGTAGTTTTTTTGTGTCGTCAATTGTGGATCGATTTTGAAAATTATTTTTAATTTGGTAGAAGAAGCTTGCGCGCGGTGGTCCCATATAAATTTTATTAACTTTGCTTGGGTATTTTTTGAGTTAGCTGCGATTATACGAGTACGTATTCAATCCACTTTGTGCATCTTAATGATGTTAAGTTAAAATACTAACACATCGTTGACTTGTAAAGTAATTATGCAAATAAAAGAAAATGGAATGATGTAAGTAAATAAAACGAAACTATAAAGAGTTTTTATAACATTTAATAAATTGTAATAGATTAGCTATATATTCCTGTACGCATTATAATTAGTGTAGTAGGGATTAGTTAGCAGATGCTCTGTATAGAATTATTTACAGTCCACCACTCATACGCATACATACACCACTCGCATATTATAACTAGTGGTGGGTATATGCCTAGACAAAGAGGATATATTTGGCATTTGTTCTTTAGAGTTCTTGCCCGATTCGCTCAAAAAGCCCGGGCAAAGTCCTATTACATATATAAGATGGGTAGCTAAAAGGGCTAAGATATTATGCTCCTAAACACTTCTTTATCATGTGGCCAAATATAGTTGCTCCAGATTCGTTCTGTTTTTTAGCAAATGGTGTTTTCTTCAAGTTTGCCAGCCACGCGGTCGTTTTCGGAAACCTGAAAAGTAAAATCATATACTCCACCAATACAATTTAGATATTTTGCTCTTGTCAATTTGTTTCTTATTTCAGCCGACTTAAAGCCAAAGAGGTGTGCGGGTGGTGTGGGGTGTGTGGGTGTGTGTGGTGAGGTGTGTTTCTAACCTTGAAAATCTTATTCTATACATATATATTTTCATTCAACAATAAAAGTCTCTGATCTGAAATGGCTTGAGTAGCTATGAATGAAGTCGCTAAACCGAAGAGGGACTAGATCTGGGTTTGGCAAGGGTGGGACTAACTGGAGAAATCCTATTCTATATAGGAGCTGGAGACAATAACTTTGACATCCAAATTTAAATTTAGTTACTATAATGTATAATGAAAGCCCTGGATCGAAAGAGCTGGATATCATGGGGAGAGGCAAAGGCCCATGATATCCAGCCTGCATCATCCCAATGGTGGGCCTTTGCCCAGCAGTGGGATGATGCAGGCTAACAGTAATCAGTAACCAGTAACTGTATAGTAAAGGAACCTTTTAAAATAGGTATGGTCGCACGCCAGTGGCAACACTAGTATTATGCTAGCCGATTATCATGTATGCATTATCAACCTATAACGTTCCCACTGCTGGGACACAGGCTTCCTCTCCGTGAGAGATAGTGGGCCGTAATCCACCATGTGGGCTCAGTGCGGGTTAGTAGATGTCATGAATGTGTCTTCGGATTTTTGTTTCTCGGATATGCCAGTTACCTCACGATGTTTTCCTTCACCGCTTCGAGGGCAGTGGTGATGAAATAAATATAAAGTCATTGCATGGATGAAGTTTCACTTACTTTTTCGCATCTATTGGCAGTAAAGATTCCAAAGACGTCACATTACTTAAGGCTGCCACATCGGCAATTGTGATGTGATCAGCGGCAAGGAACTTTGTTCGAGATAAGAACTCTTCAAGAAAACCATATGCCTCGGCAATGTCATCGTACCGTTTTGGGTCTACGTTCTTATTTCCTTCAACTATTAAGGGATACTGCAAACAAAAATGAACGGAGGTTTATCATTGAAAATTAATAAAAATTTAAAATATTTTGTTTTTTAAAAAAATTATCAAAAATATTTTTTTTTTTGAAATTTGCGTGAAAAAGTAAATTATTCTTAAAAACAATTTTAAGAATACTTTTATCCGAGATATACAGGTAGCAAGGACATTGACGTGCAAACTGTAACCATGAATTCAGCACATGAGTCTGAACTAATACAACTTCACAAGAAAGTGCATTACCTGCACACTCAAAATGTATGCAACAGATTTTTTTTTTAAATAACCGATGAAATATTTCAATGCAGAGGGATTCAGAATCATGTACAGACGCCAGCAGGTCAAGCTACCCGAATCTGTCAAATTTTTCCAATAAACCTTGAACCTTAAAGCTATAGCGATAAAGTTGAAAATCTATTACAGAAATTGGACAGATTGTACAAGTAGAAGTGCTGGACTGAATCCATGGTTGCAGATTGCGCGACAATGTCCCTGCTTCCCTGTATATTAAAAAAATACCCACCAAATAAAAGCAGTGGCAACTGCTGATAATTAAAGCGTAAAGCTAAATTTAGACTACGACGGAAATTTAACACAAATGTCAAACATAAAATGACGTAAACCGGTTAAATGAATTCACCAGGGGATTAAAAAAAAGACGAGAATTATGCGATTACCATAGGTTGCTAATTAATGCGCTCCAAAAAAGTAATTATTATAATCTGCCCTGACTTTTTCCAACTACGTTGGGGTCGGCTTCCAGTCTAACCGGATGCAGCTGAGTACTAGTATTTTACATAGAGCGACTGCCTATCTGACCTCCACAACCCAGTTACTGGGTAATACGAAAGCCCTTGGTAAGACTGGTTTTTTTGTTATTGTTTTTTTTTTTGGTTTTCAGGCTGGACCAACGGCATAAAAAGTATATTGGTAAATTATTTGAATACTTATAAATTACTTACAGTTATATTTCGTATTCTAGGAAAAAGAATTGCTGTGTCGAAGAAAAGTTTTTGATTGACCAGTGCCCTTTTTGTGACATCCTTTGGATACCACGACTCGTCTTTACCGTAGGTATCAGCTAGATACATAAGTATAGCGTGACTGAAAAGAGAGAACATAAACATGAGTTACGAGAGGATAATTTTGTAAAAGAAAACAAACATCGCTAATGCGTTCCTGATACACAACACGTAACTAAACGATTACAAAACGCGTTCTGACTAAGGCCGAAACTGCACCCTTTTCCCTTTTAGCCAGTTTTTGTACTTATTTCGACAGTCGTAATTTTCTCAATACAAAGTTGTTAGACTTGGGTTGCCATATTTTATGTTTTTGTGTTGAACTTTGACTTTGTCAGTATAAAATTGGTAATTCAAAAATGGCTCTGTTTTAAATATCGATAGGAGACTGAGGACATAAAATGTATTATATATTTGACCCTTGCAGCTGAAGCTTCTTAACAGTGTAAAGGTTAGCACAAACAGCCAAATCATCGAGCAAGCAAATGATGAACAAGCACTAGTACGGTTTTAAATCAGTGACCTTGTGCGTACGGGAAGTTTTAAAGTTATTTCACGTTTAAAATAAGAAACCAAAGTCAAAGTCAAAGTGACCTCTGCGCTGCCACCGATAACGCCGTGGAAGTGGCAAAGTTTTGTGAAAACCGCGTTTAAAATACAGTCGTGCAGCGACACGAAGAGGAAGAATAGTATCAAACCTGTCATGCAGAATTGTATCACCGTCTTCTAGTACAGGAATGGTGTGCAGTGGATTTTTCTGAAAAAAAAAAAATGTTTAACAAATGTTGAAAACAAGTAAAACTTTAAAAGTTAGTAATCTTTTTTTAAAGTAAGTCTGCATGGGCTGTTATACGGGGTAAAATAAAATTAGCTAGCAAAACTGCTGCTATAAAGAAATTCTTCGAAACAAGTCAGAACAAAAAACCTGTTTTAAACGATGCCTGACTTCCACGTACATGGACTTATTCTCTTACTTTCAAATACTCTGGTGTTAAATGATCCTTTTTTAGAAGATCCACTGCTATCTTCTCGAAAGGGACGTTGAATACTTCACATGCCATCATGGCCGCGCGCACTGGCGGGCTCGCGTCCAATGTATACAGTTTAACACCCATCTGAAAATACATATAGCAAAGATTTACCTATTTATCTAACGATTGGTTCTATTTGTAATTTAGGCAATATTACCTTGGGTACAGACGCCAGAACGTGAAGCTACTACAATCTGTCAAATTTCTTTAATAGATTTTCAACTTTATCGATATAGCATTAAGGTTCAAGGTTGATTCGGAACATTTGACAGTTTCGGGTAGCTCATTCATCATCATCATTGATACGTACTAAACAATAACCCCTTTTTTACAAAAAAAATTGTAGCATGCACACAGGTAGACACTTATATTTATGAGGCTTGTGGCTTAGTAATAACAGCTGCACGGGTCCAATGATCAGGTTAAGCTACGCTTGCCGTGGTTGGTCCGTGGATGGGTGACCATCTTCACATACCAAGGCCTCTCCATGCCTCGGAAAGTACGTTAGGCTGTTGGTCCCGGCTGTAAATCACGGATATTTGACAGTCGTTAAGGGTCGTCAGTAGCCCGAAAGTCTGACAACCAGTCTTACCAAGGGGTATCGTATTACCCAGTAACTGGGTTGTGGAGGTCAGATAGGCACTCGCTCCATGTAAATTACTGGTATTCCGCTGCATCCGGTTAGACTGGAAGCCGACCCCAACATAGTTGGGAAAAGGCTAGGCAGATGATGATCATTTATGAGGTACAGACCAAATATAGCTTTCTAATCATGCGTTTCGAATTAGCGATTTACTAATCAAACTCAGGAATTAAAACACCAAAACATTCATTCTATACACCGTGATTTTTTAGTCGTCTGACAAAGGTGGTCCACTCAATGTATCCGACATAAAATACCTCTAGGCGTGTTTTTTTACCATTAATTAAGATAATAGGTACAAAGAAAAATAAATAATACATTAGAATTATGAAACATTATTAACAGGATGTTTACGTATCAAACAGTAGAATATACCTAACCATCGCACGAGTCGAGTAGATAGATCTTCGCTCGCAACAGAATGTTTCAACTACGTTATGCATCATAACACTGAATATTTTTTTCTTTTTTTTCTCTTAAATACAATTTTTTTTTGTTATGAATGTATGGTAGTCATTGGATACATGAAGTGGGCTGCCGTTGTCAGACGACTAAAAAGTCACGGTGTAAAATAGGTACTTACATTTTTATCCAATTAACTAAAAAAACTCGACACGATAATAACACAACGCGTATCACACAACTACTGATCAAACAAGGTCAGGATGCTTATTTATACATTTATGACGAACCCATACCTTCCTATAGTATAACTCGTACATAACTATCTACTATTATCTTTGTTGTTAGGTTTTAGCGCATGAGTATGAAAAAACGTTTGAATAGATTACCCTATGATGTAGATAAGTTACAAAAAAACAATCCAAATAATTATCTGCAACTAGCTGCACCCCGCGGTTTCACCCGGATAGGTGCGATCCTATTGGGGAATATCGGGATGAAAAGTATCCTAAGTGTGATTCTATTGTGTTATTCTATTCTTATTCTAAATGCTATTCTAAGCTATATTACTGTAAAGTTTCGTCAAAATCCGTTCAGTAGCTTTTGCATGAAAGAGTAACAAACAAACATCCATCCATCCATCCTCACTAACTTTCGCGTTTATAATAATAATATTAGTAGGATGAGTATTATCATTGCATTCTTATTGCACATTTCATATTGCCTTTTTTATGTGGATGTGAGGTAATTAATATAATCTTCCATTGAGTTAATGTAATGTAAATGATAAACTCACCATCCATATTAATTAATTTATTTATGTATTTTACCATTTATAAACAGACAAGCAAAAACAGAACAGGAAAATAGGTACCGAGGTGATGCTTATTTCATAAGAAATCTCTTCCAGCATACCTAAATAATAAAAATAATATTATAAATTCAAAAGTAACTCTGTCTGTATGTTACAGGTTCACGCCTAAACCACTGAATGGATTTCGATAAAATTTGGCAAGGATATGGATAGCATCATAATTATGTTCCATGAAAGCTACGTACAACACTCTACACCGTGTTGCACCCAACAAACGGATTCCTGTTCATTGTCCACCAAGACATCTTCAGTGAGCTTGTGTCTCAACATCGGTCCTTTATCAAACATGGTCAGCCTAGAGACATCGTGGTTTACTTTGTTATGTTACAAGTCAACGTTAACGCAAAGCGATCACAGGGGAGATCTGTTACTATGGGATTTCCGCTGGGTTCAATTCTTGGACCATTTCTGTTTATCGTTATACGTTAATGACACAAGTCATTAATGACGTATAGTTTCTACTTCTATAGAGTTTGTTCTAGAGAACAACGTCAAAACGAGTAAACTTTTGGGGAATACTTTCATATTACCTATACCGACCTATCTGAATACATCACTTATCTGTAAAAGAAACATGAACAATGAATGGGCATTTATTTTTGTTACCAATTGATCAGCATTGTAATTAAATATAAACATTTTTATCTGTAGATATACCATTTTGCATTGTCATTCACCTCTGACGGAATAATTATGCGGTATCGCAAGACCGATTTTCAGTTGCTAAAAGTGTATCAAAAATAGTTTCTGACTGGTTAAGCATAAGCATTGCCATACAACGTGGCTATGCCGCCAGTCTCTTGGGTACATTACCAGTCGACAGTTTTGCGGAGGAATTTTTCGACGTCATATAAATTAGTTAGTTAATTGTTTTAGTTAGGTTAGGTTATTATATTTTAATTTTAATAGTTTAATTTTTATCCTAGTCAACTATTCAGACAGACTATGAGGAAGAAAGAGTAATTAAATCAATTAAATTCAATTATAAAGCTTTTATTAATCATAGTTATTTAATTCAAAGATTTGTATTTATGCTCAGGCATTGAGGGTATAACATAACATAATCAGCCTATAATGTTCCCACTGCTGGGACACAGGCCTCCTCTCTGTGAGAGGGAGTGGGCCGTAATCCACCACGCGGGCCCAGTGCGGGTTGGTAGATGTCACATGCTTTCGAATTTTTGGTTCTAGGACATGCCTGTTCCCTCACGATGTTTTCATTCACCGTTTTGAGAGCAGTGGTGATTTAATAATTTACATAAATTAAAGCGCCTGTCCGGGTTCGAACCCACGACCTATACAACTCTTAAGTCGCAGCCGTTACCACAGGGCCACCACTGCTCATTGAAATTGAGGGTATGTTTGACATTTATTATACAGAATATATGCCCAATTTATTATTCAGTGCAACACGTTTTTTTTGATGAATTATTATGATGACGTTTAAAAATGAACATTAAAATAGTTGTTGTGTATTGATATGATTTATATTATTAAGCATCTAATAAGTCGATTTGAGATAATTGTAGTCTTGAAATCAAATCTAATCAAAATATTTATTTGCTAGAATATGGTACATAAGGTGTTACAGTAAATTTGTTTCAGCATATCCTGCCATAACATGGCGTGCAAATGTATTCACACTCGGCGATGTCACCTAATCTAACTTACAGATTCTATTGATTTATCTTCTAGAAAGTTCATAATGGTATAATATCTTTTAAATATTAATAGTTTAAAAAGTATTTTTTTAAACTTGGTCAGCAGTAAGTCTTGAAATCTATTTGGTAAATGATTGTAAATAATAATCGACATGCAGTATACATTTTTCTTAAATAATT
This sequence comes from Apamea epomidion, assembly GCA_947507525.1. NCBI lineage: Eukaryota > Metazoa > Arthropoda > Insecta > Lepidoptera > Noctuidae > Apamea > Apamea epomidion. The sequence continues at coordinate 14,235,105 of OX382228.1, read as the reverse complement.
TTAGTTTTATTGGTGGCAGTCGAAGTCTATCTTTATGCCGTGTTCGGCTATTTGGCCTGTCAGTGTTGGTTTCAAATAAATTATAGTTTCTCTTAACAAAAATACATATTTAAAAAATATATAAACATGGCAAAGGTAGAATTTTAAGCTTTTGAAATAGTGGCTTGCAGCTGTCAAAAAAGTGAGCTCCACAAATTGCTCGGATGCATTTTTTTTAAAAACTCTGTCAAAATCTACTGAGTTACCCCATATTACAATGCCGTATCTAAGTACGGATGATACGTAACTATGGTAAGCTAGCATTGCAGTATCACAGTTTACTGTTTGTCTAATTCTTTTTAACACATATATAAAACGATCTATTTTTGTAACAACTTTGTCTATGTGTGTTTTCCAATTACAATTTTTATCGACTGTGATACCTAAGAATACACAATTATCGACAGTGGTCAAGTGAGAATCTTTATAATGAATGTCTATTTTATTTATGTTTGAATTGTATGTCTGAAATTGTATTATGTTCGTTTTAGTCATATTTATTTTTAAGTTATTTATTTCTAGCCAATCGATTGCATTATCAAGAGCTTGGACGATGTCATGTTCAAAATTTTTATTATTGTCACTTTTAATCATTATTGTAGTGTCATCAGCGAATAGTATGCAATCTTTGCATATCGCGTCTGAAATGTCGTTGATGTAAACTAGAAACAGTAGTGGGGATATGATACCTCCCTGTGGCGTGCCAGAATTATTTTGTTTATATCCCGACCTATAGGTTTTTTTTTTCATTTTGACAAGAATTTTTCATTTTGAATTTAGGATCTAATGATAAGAAAATTCATGTTATGCTAAGTGGTGGTAAAACAAGACATAGTTTATTTATTTATTAATAACCAACTTATATTAAGAGTTTGCACCACACATACAAGTTATTAGTCAATATTAGTAATTACACATGTCATACAATAATAAAATTAAGTTAAATCACATATGTACATATTAAAACTGGACAAAATTTTATGAAATTAAATGAAATGAAACAAAATTTGTCAAAATTATATAAAACTAGATAAAATAAGACAAAATTAGACAAAATTAGATTGAATTAGGATAAATTGAAATAGAATGAGAAACTGTTTTATTTGATTTATCTACTCCTAGGAAATTGTACTGGGAGTGGAAATGGACTCCAGTTCATAGAAAGTTTTCCATCTTTTTCTGGTCCCTACTCGTATAACTCACCAGTTGTAATTATTAAAAACTTCAGGAATTAATTTTCAGTACGATGGTGAAAACCATATGCAAATCTGATGCGTGGTAGCGGTCTCACACAGTTAGACACGAAAAGAAACTTGGTGTTTTGTTTTTACACTATTAATTATAGAAACACATGTCTGTCGAAGGATCGATGGCCGGTGGAGCAGACGAGTCCTGGAGTGGAGACCGCGTATCGGCAATAGTAGTGTGGGAACCAGCTAGATGGACGGACAACCTTAAGAAGGTTGCTGGGACAGACTGGATGCGGAAGGCGGAGGACAGGGTGTTGTGGCACAGCCTGGGAGAGGCCTTTGTCCAGCATTGGATTGCGATAGGCTGAGTTGATTGAATTATAGAAATAAGATACCTAGATAGGAAGATAAGATTGAATTGATGTAAATACATATTACATAATATGTATAGATACTTTGCCCTGTTATTCACCTTTGACCAGGCCTTGAAATACCGGTTTTTTGGGAACTAGTACCATTGGCCTTGGTGTGATACCGGTACACTAGAGTTTGACCTGTACTATTGGTGTTTCTAATCAGCATCGCACCTAAACAAATAATGTCTTAAGTTAGAGTATGAAAACATAATCATGGTATGTATAGTAAGTAAAAAGGATAGTTAGTAATAGGGATTAGAAGAACAACTTCAAGGTTGCCAACCGTACGAGGTTCCTCGTACAAATATAAGATTTGTACTTGTTAGGTGGAGTACCGATATCCAACATGAACCGGTACTCGTCTGGAGGCTGCTAAGTATCTATACAAAACCTGTACTTTTGGTACCGGTTCCAAGCCCGGAATGTATAGTTGCAGTAGGCTCTTATTGCTCATAGAAACAGATAAGATAAGGATTTCGTTTTTTTCGAGATTAAAAGTAAGGCGACTAGTAGTAAGCCAGTTTGATACCGTTTTAGAAAATTGTGTCTTCTCCAAGTTTGCCAGCCACGCGGTTTTTTTCGGAAACCTGAAAAGTAAAATCCTTTATCATTTATTTTACACAGCTTAGTCAACTTGCTATTTATTTTGGCCGACGTTTTCTATCCTGTTTTTTCAACATAAAAAAAACGGAACCCTTATCGCAGCTGTACGTGTCCAGACTGCACCACTCCACGAAGGATGAGGAGATCGTGGAGTACATGCGTGTGATGACCAACTGGAGTTTGAGGGTCGAGAAGTTGGAGTCGCGTCACAACACGAACTTCAAGTCGTTCGTGGTACGTGTTCCGACACATCATCTCGAGAAGTTCCTCAAGGAAGAGTTCTGGCCAAACGGTGTTGTGTACCGCCGGTTTCGTGGCCGGCTACATGACACCAGTCAGTGAAACACGACGCAGACACTTCGTGTGCGTAAGTTAGTTTAAAGTGTGATTATAAAGTTGTATGTATTTATAGTATTTTTAAGTTATATTAATATTGTATTGTATGTGTTTTATATGGGCCGTGATGCCTGAAATAAATGGATAAATAAACAAAAAAAATATCAAACATTACGTGAGAAGTGATGAAAAAAGTCACTAAACTAAAGCGGGCTGGTCATGACTGCCAGATGCCTGCTAAGTTGTAGGCCAAAATCACCACACTGTGAAGACCTGATACATTTGTGATACGTCGAGAAAGACCACAAAATCAATAACAGGCCGAACTAAGTACATAACTTCGTAATTCAAAGAAGGAAATATTTAATTGATCCTCTACTACAATTATTGATCTTTTGATGTATGTTTTTTAGGGTTCCGTGCCCAAAGGGTTAAAACGGGACCCTATTACTAAGACTTCACTGTCTGTCCGTCCGTCTGTCTGTCACCAGGCTGTATCTCGAGAACCGCGATAGTTAGACAGTTGAAATTTTCACAAATTATGTATTTCTGTTTCCGCTATAACAACAAATACTAAAAACAAAATAAAATAAATATTTAAGGGGGGCTCCCATACAACAGACGTGATTTTTATAGATAATGGTACGGAACCCTTCGTGCGCGAGTCCGACTCGCACTTGGACGATTTTATTAAATAAATGCGAGGCGCATTTATTTAATAAAATCGTAAAAGTGCGTTAATACTATATTTGTGCTTCTAATTTAGCACAAATACAGCAGATTTTATAGGGATATATTTAGGGCTGATTTTTCAATCATCTGATAACTTTATTCGAGGAATAATTTTGAAATTTTGACAGTTATATCATACGAAACGTCAATTTTATTCGTCGAACAAAAGTTATCTGCCGATGGAACAATCCGCCCTCAAGTTATTTATTTAGTCAGTTAGAGATGCAGTTATTGATCTTCTGATGTGCGTTTTATTTAAACAAATACCTATGCCTCTTTTGTTCTTTTTCATAGTATTAAAGTAGGACACGCCAACCAAGAGGGATAGGTTAGAACTGTGACCAACTGTGCGCGTACCGAGCTAAGCAACTGGTGCCGCTGAACATATGTACATGGAGTTGTTTCGGCATATGCTTGGGAGAGGCTTCAATATTTTTTCTTAGGACTTCGTTTCACGGGCTGCCTTGTATGTAACTACGCCAACCCAGCAAGAAACAGACAGACAAATTAACTTTTTCTTGTTCCTTATGTTTTGTTCGATTTGGCCAACAGCCCAGTTTGCCCCAGTAACTTCGCTGAGAAAAAAATATTGTTGGGTCGACAACAAAACTTTAACTGAGCAACGCAAAGCTTTAATACTGATTTTCACCATCATCATTTCAGCCGAAAGATGTCCACTGCTGGACATAGACCACCCCAAGCGCCTCCAGTTCGACTGGTTTTGTTCAGCCTTCGCAAGGTTGTCGGTCCACCTTGTGGGAGGTCTTCCAGCGCTACGTCTTCCGGTAGGTACGTGGTCGCCACTCTAAAACCTTTCGGCCCCATCGGCATTCTGCGAGCAATGTGCCCTGCCCATTGCCACTTAAGTTTGGCAATTCTTCGGGCTATATCGGTTACCTTGGTTCTTCCTACGGATCTCTTCAGCAAGCAGAATAGTCAAAATAAAGTTTTTGAATTAATAACAGTTACTGTCATTAGTTCCACTAACAATACCTATTATATTGTTGTAGTATGAAGGCATGCTGTTGTTAAAAATATTGTTGCACCGACAACTTAGGTACTACGCGGCAATAAAAATATACTATTCGCTATGCTCAGATCCCCCTTTTAAAGTTTTGTTGTCGTCCCAACAATATTTTTTTCTCAGTGGGCCACAAACGAATACTTACCGGCGGTGAACATCAAGTATTACCTAATACATGTAAGTATCTCTTTTATTTACACGGGATCTACCTACAATCTTTTCTACAGACGCCAGAACATCAAGCTACCCGAAACTGTCAAATTGTCCCAGTCAACCTTGAACCTAATGCTTTGGCGATGAAGTTGAAAATGTGTTAAAGGAATTTGACAGATTGTAGTAACTTAATGCGTCTATACGTTTCTAGAGCGAGAAAATCACTGATAGCTAGTCGCTTCGTCGTCGGTGGCGGGACAAGTGTCTTACTTGCATTTTGTTACTATCCTAACTTGAAAAGCTAGCCTCCTGCAACTCCAATTTGTCTGCTAAGCCCGGTTGTTGATGCTGATAACTTAATCTGCCTCTGATGTCCTGATAATCATTTTGTTCCCAAAACCGCGCTATAGTGAGATCATCGTTAGTTAAATAATCATACAAGTGTTGGAAACATCAACAATGAACAAGCAATTTATTTTGTTACGTAATTAGCGTTGTCACGACAGATTGTCAATTTTTTATTAGCAGGTTTATGCCTAGTCATTCACCTATGACAGAATATGAACTTAACACAATTTGACCGACTTTTGAGCAGTTTCATCTTCAAAAGATGAAGAATAATATAGAGTAATATTTTGGGAAGACAGGCGTATATTTATGTAGATAAAGTACGTGCCACAGAACAAGATAAGTTAAATCGAGTAGCGCCTGTGAGGCACGTACACGCAAAATCTAGAGGTTATGCAGAATGCTCCCGTTTATTGCTTTTTGTTAAAAAACTACGTGTCACTAGGTTATTATGTTTGTTTTCTTTAGGGGGAAACCCACGAAATCATACCTAGAATAAGTCTTATCCTGAGAATATATTTTGAATTTTTGACCGTTTTTAGGGTTCCGTAGTTCACGTCTCGGAACCCTTATAGTTTCGCCATGTCCGTCCGTCCGTCCATCCTCGGCTTACCTTCCAAACGGTTAGTGCTAGAAAGATGAAACTTTGCATGGATATGTGTATTTACCACGTCGACAAAGTGCTAAAATAAAATCACCAAAAATATTTGTTTTTGGGGTACCTCCTCTACACGTAAAGTGGGGACGATTTTTTTTTTCTCGCGTCTTCCCCATGGGGTGGGGTTTCATTAGATAGGTCTTTTAAAAACACTGCGAGGTTGCTAAGAAGATTTTTTGATTTCGTTATCCGTTTGCGAGATACTCCCGCCCCGTCAACTATGCTGACATCTCTTTGAGGCGCACGTGGAACACATACGCGCCGTCCGGCACGGGCCTGGTCCTGATCGGACGGAGAGCTACCGCAGGCCCGCGCCTACGGTGGCCGGGAGTCGTCACGCGGCTCCCGACGCCCGGAGCGTCTCCCTCGGCGGCTGAGGCGTGAGGATATCTCCCTTGCCCATCCCGCCACCTCCTTCGCTAGCATGACTGCTTCGCAGAAGGAGGTGACCGCCTCCCACTCCCTCTCGCCCCGGACCATGGCTTGCACCAGGGCCAGACGCGAGAGGTCGCCGCCGCTGCCGATTGCCTCTACGAGGACACGGCGGTGCTCTGCCCAAGCGGGGCAGACCTCCACCGTATGCTCCACCGTGTCCTCTGGGCGATCTTCGCAGTGGTGACACCCGGGCGTCTCCTCCTGCATGATTATGTGCAGGAACCTCCCGAAACATCCGTGTCCGGAGAGGACCTGCGTCAGGCGGTAGGTGAGAGCGCCGTGACGCCTCTCTAGCCACTCCTCAAAGAGGGGTCTTACCGCCGCTATCGTGGCGTGCATACTCAGCTTTAGAATGCATTTTTTTGTTAAAATACCAAATCATTCGTGATGGTAGTCCATGCGATGAACTTTAAAGGAAAACTATAATGGCTTAAAAAAAATTGTTATTTGCAACTTGTAAAATGCGCTTACTTGGAAAACTTCATACAAAAATAAGGAAATAATAAGTAAACATGTAAAATATCCTTCTAAATCCACGTGCCATTATGGGTTACTAAGGAACCCTATTCTTTGCGTGGCCTGACACGCACTTGGCCGGTTTTCCATACTTGAACGACAGTTCTAACGAAGAGTGAAGTAAAGAGAGAAGTGGAATAATAAATATCTGACTTAAATAAAATATATCTGACTTTGGTGCCCATAGAGACATAGCTTCATCTTCATTATCATCTTTCTGTTGTATGTCATTTGAGATCGGCGCAACTCATTTTCTTCTTAGATATAGTTTTAATGAATGTAACATTAAGTAGGCACCTAACCAATTAATAACAATAAAAAAACAAAATCTGTTCCAAAAAGAGCATCGCTATTACTAATTCGTACTGCAGATTTATATCGAATCAAATTTAAAATTAAAACAACAGGTAGCTAATACAATCAAATAAGGCCAATAGGGCAAGACAGATAAACTTTTCAAAGTTGTACCATAATACTATCAAAGTTCCCAAATATAGACAGCAAAAACGAATCCACAACAAAATTCCGTTTTTAACCAACTTCTAAAAGGAGAAGGAATCCTGCGGTTATATCGACTTCATTATGATCCCCGCACACGATTCAAACGTAATATATCTCGCGACAAAGTTCCGCTGCGTTTGCATATAGCATTGTATTAGACAGTTATAAACTTTGATAGCTTTGCCAGTTCTGTACGCAGTCACAATGCTTAAAGTTGGACGTAGCAGACGCAATCTCAGGAACAAGCCGACATGGCCCCTGTTTCCGTAGATTTCAGCCGCGGCCTTTGAAATTAGCTTTGTTTTGTATGTCTAGTAAGATTGTGTAGTGATTTGATTAGAGTTATGTTTAATGTTAAATAGATTTGTTTTTATTTTGTGAATGTGAGAACTTTGCAGGGCTTGTAGACTGTAGATTTGTAGACCATTTTCTATTTTTTAGTACTTGTTGACAGGCCAACACTGTCCTCCCGTACCTGTTAACACTATAATTAGAAAACATCGCAGAAGCCAATTATTTTTAAAAGAGTAACCGTGGAGTTTCTTTCCGGCTCTTCTCTATAGGAAACGACCAAATTGGAACCGTGCACCTAGCTTCTGATGTTTCATAAGTGTCCATATTAAGTTAATGTGAAATAAAATATTTTGATTTTGTTTGAAATGTGATAGGTTTTTTCTTATTTAGAGATCTGTTTTTTATATTGTTTAATTTTGTGTTTGTCGTACCTAAGCTAGCCGTAGCCTGCCTTCGATTAGGAATAGGTAAGCTAACTCCAATGCAAGTTAATATCGTCATTTAGAGCCGGTTTTTATAATCCAGGATAATTACTTTGATAGTTTTCTCCCAAAAGAACATGTTCGTATGTACAGTTTGATGGCCCAGTTAAATACGACATTCATTAAAACTTGGAAAAAAGTCGAAGAAAACCTAGATTTCTTTTCTTAAAGTCAATATGTAACTTCTCAGTCATTCTGCAAGAATTGTATTACATTCATGACAACTTAATATTCATCCGGTACGTACTCTTACGAGCAGTTTCTACATTAAGCCACTTCCAGGCTTTCTTTTTTCCTATCAGCCGGGAATAGTTGCCAAAGTTTCTAAGACAAATAGAATATAAAGCAGTTTCTCGCGTGTGCGCCGCCTATCAATCATTGAGAATGATGTTTACGAAGTGCCCTACGTCTATCCAAATATTTTTTGCTAAAACAATTGCCGCCAGAGATCCTTGCTTAAGAAAATCAACAGCAGTGTCCCATGCCATGTATTTGTCTCAACTGTCTCTTCCTTTTATGAAGCATTTCAATTTATATTATCTGCTTTAAATTCGGACTTAGTACGTGTGCTGCATGTCGGATAAATCATGGGCTAAGCTACCACTATGTATATCCTAAAAAACAAAACAAAATCCGTGCAGCCGTTTGGGAGTTACAATGCCGCAGACAGATACACAGACGAAAAGGTTTAACACCTTTCTTTTTACGTCGCGGGTTAAATACGTCCAGCGGTATTGTGTTAGACCGACGGGAACCTGACAGGAGAAACTTGGTTTATACCGAAGACAAGGTTGGTCCACCCTATCTCGAGATCGAGAGGAGAGGAAAAAGAAAGAAAGGCCTGAGTATGGTAAAAATCAATTTGGGACGGTACTAAAAATAACAATAACCTGCACCCTAATTTCGTAACACACAATCTGAATCAATTACAAGGATAGGCATTGCTCCATTGCTTTATATGTTTGGAAGATTTGTCTGCTCAACAACGTAAATAACGCAATGAATGTTGTTGAACTGTCAAAATGAAAACCATTGCTACTCTTAGTGTGTTACGCAATTACCCCACCGCTGCGCGCTGGCGAGATTCGCGGGAATCCGCTGCTTGCAAAAAGCACAGGACCGGTCAATGTGACGGTAAGTAGGTACTTAATCCCGAGAACCTATCTTCAGAAGTGGACGCCTTTCAGCTAAAATGATGATGACACATAAACAACATGTTCAAGTAAATAACAACTAATACTTATTTAATTAATAAAAATCACAAAATTATATCCTAACTTAACTAAAACTATACACAAACTAAAATGTAGCATCGAAAAGCTCATCCGCATCGCTGTCGACTACTAATGTACCCAAGAGACTGGCGGTATTGTCACGTTGTATGGCAATGCTTGCTGCTCAATGTAAAAGCCAGCCAGGGTTACGGGAAGTGTCAACCAGCCGTTTCGAAATTTCCTTAAAAAGACCACGAGCACTCGGACCGAGGATTTCGGTTGAAAGCCTAAACACATAAAAACAGAACAAAAAAAGAAACACATTGAAACATATTGCATATGTTTGGGGTTCCAAACATATGCAATATATTTGTAACAAAAATTAAATAACATTTCCGCGTTTTTGTACGGAACTCTTACTAAGTTGGCAAGTGCCTATTACTTGTGAGCCGACGCGATACCTCCCGGGGCTTTATTTAGTTTCTTTTAGTCTAATTCACTTTTGCTCGTCCCTGGGCAGACATTCATCATAATAATTCTTACTATACAAGTACCTAGTTATAATTAAATTGTGGGTTAGAGAAAATAAGAATTAGGTAGAATTAATAAATTAGGTAAGTTTGTATCTATAGTTTTTTTTTTATCTATGGATGGCTTGTATCTTTTTGCTAACAAGTCTAATCTAATCTGTTGTATATATTATATATACCTAATAAATACGAGATTCTTAATTAGATACCAAATGCGTCATTACATTGTAATAATCAAGTGTTTTAAATGTATTGGTTATCACGTACATTACCTACGTTGGTGTTATGCATAAATATGATTGATATTTAATGAAAAAATTACGCGTGCAGCACCGTATATGTGATGGAAGTGAAACTTCTTAAAAAATAAAGATTAAGAGAGATTCAGTGTGTGAGACAGAGAGATTTTTTTCTTTCATGTAACGAAATGCGACTAAACCTGATGCGTCACTCTTTCACTTGCAATGTTACTCTCAATTCTCGACCAATTATTGAATCACCGCCTAAGAAGTTTCACTACAAAAATATAAATATTCTTTCTATATGTATATCTTTACATAGCTGTAGGCTGTAAGCGATAATCTAACAACCTATCAAGACATACTATTAGGAACAGTCTTCCCCAAAACCAGTTACGTTAGTACGTGTTGCGCGTCACATTACACTTGAACGTGACTTCAAAGTGTGTTCGTATCTTCTATAGGTACTTATGCAAGCCTGGTAGGTGGTTTTCATATTTGCTCATTTTTCAGTAGAAATCTATATACTAATAATAATAATAAAGCTAAAGAGTTTGTTTGCTTTTTTGTTTGTTTGAACGCGCTAATCTCTAGAGCTACCAGTCGGACTTCAAAAATTTATTTTTGCATTTGTTGGCCCCATTTTTGAGGAAGGTTATAGCTAATGCTATTTAACATCATGCTACGACCCTAAAAGGACCGAGCAAATAGAAAAAAAAGGTCAGAAATAACCCTAACTGAAAACGAAGTAAAAGCGCGGGTGGCGATGGGATACTGGAACTTTAACTGTAACAACCAGCTTACAGCTATGGTTCGAATAACGAAAGATGTATTGGATAAAAAGATGATTAATCATGAAATGTTTTCGAACTGAATCTATATGTCCACATAGATAGTAAAAACAAGTTTCCTTAGATCCGCTTCTAAGCTACTCAATAGATTCTGATGCGGTTTTCACCATCGTTTAGAGCATTTACTCCGGGACGTTTGCCTGTATATATAATACATTCATATTTAACTTAAATGTAGCAAAGACATCTCGATATATTGAGATGTGAGTGCGGTGTCGCTGTTCAGAACATGACCTACTTGCCATGTGTGACATGTGTCCCAAGTGGACACTTAGGACACATCTTAAAACGTGCAGATGTATGGACATACAACTGCCGGTCTATTCTGTAAAAATCTCATATACGCTGAAAATTGTGATTTCACAAATAGATCGGCTGCACTTTTTAAGATCTATCGAACGCCACTGACACTATGATGGTTTTAACGTGGTCACCTACTGGGCCCTACTCAGTCCAACTAATCTAAAAACTACCATCTACTCGAAGAGAAGTTCAAGAAAAAAAGTAATATTTCAAATAGTTACTCCGCCACTAACGAGCGAAGTTAGTAAGTTGTCAATGTGTTCACTTTAGAGGACTCTGAACATAAATGATAGCTAACTATAGGTTTACTCTAAACAGTGTCAGCCACAGAGCGTGAGAGAGGAATCTGTTGTGTCATCACAACTAGTTTATAAACTGTTCGGGAGTTGAGAGGATTTCTGGCGGGTAGGTTAGCTTTAGCTAGGTCGATGACTTAAAAAATATATATACATAAACTTAAAGCGTATGTGTTTAAATAATTATGAACTCGTTAAACTGATCTAATTATTGGATTGGAGGACTTAATTAATGGCTGCGTCACCGAACGGAATTGCTGAATTTTTGGCAAAAAAAAAAAAAAAATACATTTGTTTTTTCGTGTTATTTTTGCCATCCACACGATAAAAAGATCTAATTATTAAAATTGGGATACATAATCGTGCAATAATTAAGCGTCAGTTGCACATAGAGAGGTTATCGCCCTTGTATTGTATTGTATAACGGGCTTGGTGTCCGCAACTCCTCGTTCAAGCGCATATTTTGAGTACGGGTTTATCGAAAAAAGATTATTCATAATAAAAGTTACCGTCATGACTTGCGTATTTACTGTTAAATGCGAGTCAACATTAACCCACAGAAAATAGCCCTTCTGTACAACATTCGAATCTAATATCAGGTTGACAAATCACACTTCTAGAAAACGCCTGACAAGTTTAGGAAGCGCCAACGTCCGGCGATGTTTAGATGTGCGGTCTCAAAAGTGTTCGACATAATTTGTATGCGAGTTTTTGTTCCTCGCTTGAGTGTAAACACATGTAGGCGATAATGACCTGGCGAGTTTCGTCTAGGTATGCACGGCTATGCTCGTAGTTTCTTTGAAGGATAAAATCAGGAATTAAGTTATCCGGAAAAGAACCAGAGGAACCGACATAGCTTGCTGAGTAAGCAAACTGAAGTGGCCGTGGGCTGGCCATGTTTTTCGGAGGACCGATGGGCGGTGGAGCACATGATTCCTAGAGTGAAGACCGCGTATCGGCCAGCGTAGCGTGGGACGCCCCCCAACTATAGACCGACAACCTTAAGAAGGTTGGACAAGACAGGTTGGATTCGAAAAGCGGAGGACAGGGTGTTGTGGCGTAGCCTGAGAGAGGCCTATGTCCAGCAGTGGACTGTGATATATAGGCTGAGTTGATTGAGGCACGGAAATTCTCTCTACGGTCGCCGTTGAGAAACTCTCCCACTGAAAACGTGCCTATGCTCTAAATTGGCCCTCAAACCAGCTGACCCCGTGTTTAAAAGGGTAAAAATGTTGATGTCAAAAATGTAACAAAATATTTCAAACTTTCTGAACAATCCTTGAAAAAAAATTGTAAGGGAATTTTTTCGGTCCCGTTGACTTTAAAAAACCTCTAAGGGACCTTTTTATCTCGATACAATGTTCCTATTTATATTTGTTCACATAAGTATTTTTGTTTTTAAAAGTATTTCTGTGTCGTATGACTGTATAGTAAAACATTGCTTACAGTACGGCATTTTTTTTTTCGTAAAATAAAATTCTTTTATATGAAAAGATTTGTTGATTTTGCAAAAAAGGGAAAATATTGAGTGTTTCAGCCATAAAAGTAGGTATGGTAGGTACATTTTAGCTTGCCTTTTTATTGTGAAAGCTTTGCCTAACTATACCCTGTCCATTAGGTAAACCGTTTTTTGACAGATGGAACTAAAGATTGCAGCAACACACAATACATTGATTGATACACGTACGGTAATATTACGTATAATAAATCAATAAGATAAGGCAGTTTAGGTATATATTTTTTTATTACGCATTTTAAAGTTAACTTTTACGTAATCTGGAATATGTACGATCTAAGACAGCTGTCAAAAAGGGTTAACATAATAGACAGGGTATAATTATGTCCATAATATACTAGTTATGCACATTATTAGATTAGAATTATTAGCGACTTATATTAGTAATAGTAAGTAACAAAGGGAACTAAGTACCAGAATAATTGTCCGTCCGGCTTGCGTTCAACGGTCTACCATGTAAGACAGGCACAAGGAGTATGCTAAAGACAAGGTACGAACCATTAACTATACAGTCAACCACAGTCAATGGTTACAACATTAATGTGATGTCAAATTGTTACCACTAATGAGCGAATGACTGCACGTACAAGCAAGTACTGAATCGGCCTTCAAGGCTTAGTGCAAACGAATTTGCCGTTTCCTTGCATGTTGGGTTTTTATATATCAATGCCGAAACTGTAAAAAATGCCCAATCCAACCTTGAACCTAATGCTTTAGCGATAAAGTTGAAATTCTATTAAAGAAATTGGACAGATTGTAGTAGCTTCAGGTGCAACAAATTTTAACAAAGTTTTTACTTTGACTTCGTATTTTTCTTTTTTTTTTAATTTATCTAAGGTCATTTATCTTACCTCAGTTAGCAACAGTAGCCGCTTAGGACAGTGCGACCATGCAGCAAGGACCATGGAGCACAGGATTCGGCATGTCGTAGTGCGATAGGTAGACACCTGACTTACTACAGCATCTGCAGCTGCCGACGCCGTGTACCGCGGTCCTTACAACCGTCACCCTACTTACAACATTCTTCTTTTTTGATGCCTCTCCAATTACTGAAGATCAATTCCGAATATTTATCCTTGTCTTTCTTGAGGTAGCACCAGCACTCGTTGGTCCATTCACTAGTATTTCTTAACCAAAACTTTTTCTTCGCCCAACACCACGCTCATGGTCATCAAAGTAATGGGGGACATTACTTTGCCCATCATTATTATTTGCACACATTGTGCACGACTACAGAAAGGCTGTAAGTTATTATTTTTTTACCGGCATCAACCCCAAATTGAAATCACAGATTGTTCTCTACAACATATTCATACTGTGACGTTGTCTCACTTTAGCAAATGTGCCATGACGGCCGCGTCCGCATTTCGGTGGTCATTACACAAAGATTAATGACGTCATCATGTCTACTTCTGCCACACTATCACGGCTATCACCGTTGTTATTGTGATCGTCGTTGGTTGCAGGTTCAAATTAAACCTATTGCCTGAACAGACGCTGTTGTAGTGCCTAGAATTTATGATTATTCAGGTATTGTATCCAAGGTGCTCGAAATGTTTTCAACGAAATCATTCGATCCTGTGTCATTAAATACGGTGGACTTCATCCCAAAATCCAAAATTATGTTCGCAAAAATATCAAGAATTTAAAATAGTTGATTACCTATCTTTGACTGATTTCCGCATTAGGGGAAAATAAACGTGATCAAGATGTTGTCACATAGAATTCACAAATAAATAAGAATCAATCTAGTAAGGAATGCTGTATTTTTAAACTTGTCGTTAGTAAATACGATACTTAGTGTGATTAGGATTTTTGATTTGTCTGTCTGGATCAATAATGTAAAGAACTAAGGGGTCCACCTGAATATGTTCCTTCAGATTCATTATTTCTAAGAAAGTGCTTTAATTGAGATATGAGTGTTTTGTCCATTGTAACAGCAGATTTCTAAAAGAGAATGGTTTTTTTTTTGGCAAAATGTTAAAAAAAAAACTCTTTTCTAAAAGAGATTAAACTTTTTGGACAAAAAGTCTGAATAAATTAAAATCTCTTTTAGAATGAATAAATCTACAGTTATTATTATGAGCCTGTGTTGTCCCACTGCTGGGCAAAGGCCTCCCTTCCCTCTTTCCACTTTTCCCGGTCTATCCTCCTTTCCAATCCTTTAAGAAGGACTCCAGCACATCTTGCCATCGCTTTCTGGGCCTTTGGGGGGGGGGGGGGGGAACCTTGGCGCAACGCCTGTAAGGCACATCCCTGGGCAGACTGTAAAGGGGCCTCCCCTAAGCCTCGCTATGCACGGCAGCACGTGACCACTGTGCCACTTGTGTCTTCCCTGGGGTTACTTGGTAGGCGGACACAGTCCCTACTCTATGCGCTCGCCACCCCAAAGGTCTACCTTAATTGGTAAGCGGGTTTCAGCGGATTAGGCGCAAAGGCGGTTGCCTCCCCGACGCCTCCTTCTCCGGCCCAAGCAGGGCACTCCTCGAGCATGTGTTGTGCGGAATCCAGGCTGCCTCCACAATGGTGGCAATTTGCCATGGCCTCTCGCCCAATTCTGTTCAGGTACTCACCGAAGCAACCATGTCCGTTGAGCACCTGGGTGAGCCTGAAGGAGATGCGCTCCCGTCTTTTCAGCCAGGCTTCGAAGTGCGGCAGAACGGCTTCGACAACGCGCTTGCGCGAATATTGCTGCTGCTGTAGCCGCTCGCGCCACCGCTCGAGCTCGTGTCGCCGTTCCCGCCGCCTCAGCCTTACGAATGCGCTTCCTGGCACATTATTCCCTATTTGGCGGATATCGCGAATTTGGTCGTAGACCTTCGCGTCCATATCCGCCAAGTAGTCCAACGGCGGAAAGCGCGCCAGGAGAGTATAAGTCAAAGTCAAAGTCATATCATTTATTTCAAATAGGCACATAAAAGGCACTTTTGAACGTCAAAAATAAAATTAAAATAAAATACTTCCAAAAGGTAGTTTTCGTATGGAGAAGAATGGGCAAGAAACTCCACCGTTACTCTTTTTAAAAGTTTTAAAGAGTTGCCGCCTTAAAGGATATCGTTTGGTACTCTTTTTCTGGGCCTGCCGCGCGGTCGTTATTGTTACTATGTATAAAAAAAAACTTTAACCCATCCAGAAGACGTTTTATAACATCCACAAAAGCGGACATCGGAATCGTATGTTTGCCCGCACCAACAAACAATTCTACAGCGTCAGTAACAGCAGTACTTAGAATAAGATAAAACCGTACTAAAATTTCATACGCGAGACTAGGCAATCAACAAACTTTTTACGACACGACCTGCAGTAGACCAAAGCTGCAGTTAAAAACTTTTTTACATTGTAAAAATCAATGAAAATGTTCAGTGGATTTTGATGCTTCAAATTCATTCAGCGGTGGTAAGTCACGTGAAAAAAACATTTGAACCAAACTGTGCTCCACTCTGTGGAAATAATATCCATTGTGCTAAGCCATGGGCAATATTTTTACAGGCGAATGAAACAATAAAAGACTTTATTGGTTGTTTATACAATCACTGTCGTAGAAAATGCAATCAGTTCGCGCCATTGCACTATATTAATTAAATTTCATGGATATCACCTACCTATGTTATTCACGTTTTAAATTATTCAATAAGTTATGTAGTAAAAAAGTGTATACACAAACTCATGCTTTCTTCCTATAGGGGTAGGCAGAAGCTACAGAATGTTAACTGCACCGACCCTTGCATACTCCTTGCTTCATTTACATTCATACATCAGAAGGCTAACTCTCGTAATAACAAACGTTCAAAATCTAGTCGCAATCTCATTTCAGCGTCAATCAATATCTAAAACTTGTCAAAAATGTAGGGACATCATAGGTTTTTTAACTGTAAACGTTCTTAAAATTACGAGAATTACCGCTCTGGTCATACACGCACGCTGGTATTACGAGTATTACGCATCTGACCTTTCTGAAGAACATCACCAGCAGTATCTTTGTACTCAATACTAAATGTCCTATCTGCATCCACTTTGCTGTGTGTACCCACAACTACACAAATCAAGCTATTCATAACCAGTATAAGCGGACTTCTGATAGTACACCTGTACAATGCGTGGTCAGCTTAAACTAGAAATCAATCGCTTGATGTGTCGCTGTGTGTACTTAAATAATAAAATAAATAAGGTCACTGTATATGCTTCTAAAGCGTCCCCCTTTTGTTAGTCGCCTTTTATTCACTTTACATCATCCATCCCGTACCTTTTCCCAAATATGTTGGGTTCGGCTTCCATTTTACATGGAACGACTGCCTATCTGACCTCCACAACCCACTTATTGGGTAATACGAAACCCCTTGGTAGGACTGGTTGTCAGACTTTCGGGCTTCTCACGACCCGTAACGACTGTCAAAGATCTACGATTGACAGCCAGGACTAACGGCTTAACGTGCTTTTTGAGGCAGGGAGGGGTCTTGGTATGAAGATGGTCACCCATCCACGGACCAACCACGGCAAGCGTAGCTTAACTCGATCGATCGACCCGTGTGGCTGTTATTATTTAGCGACAAGCCCCATTCATTAATTTTACATAATTTCAGTAATTTAAAACATAAATAATTAGCCGAAATTATTAGTTTATACAAACAGCTTCGTCGTATTGATTTCATACAGATTTGTATACACGTTTTTGAAACACGCGTCAATATTACATTAATAGAATGTGACATAGATATTGGGTGATAATTATATATTACAAAATTTTCTGTTAATATGAAACAATAATTTGAAATGTTTTTTGTTTCATAGAACTTGACACGGATTGATTGATTTTTGATTAGATAAAAAATTTCGGGTCCTCATCTAGCTAATTTTGATTGAGATTGAGGGTTGATCATGTGGATCATGTTTTGTAACAATAACATTCTCAATCAGTCTATTATTACCTAAATCTCTACAGATAACGACAACATAAATAGAAAACCTCATAATTATATTTATTCCTTAAATACATTATTTTTTTCCAAATATTATTAAAAATGTAACAATTTTTGGCCCATCGGCATCAGAAACAGGGTTTAAGCTGCCGGTGGGGGAACCTCCTCACTATGCGTGCAATATCCAGGAGTACTGCTTTCTGAATCAAGTCCTTGACCCAACCGCGCAATGAGAGCTTCCTGAGGTGTTCGACCAACACCTGGCTCTCCGCTAATAGGCCATTTACTGTAACGACTATCAGTACAATGATTGCAGAGTTCATGTCCCACATGTCGACAACCTCGTGTGCTAAGTCAAGATACTTGATTTTATATATTTACTTTTTTTATATTTACTTTATCATATATGTACCTACACGCAGTAAAACAGATATAGATATATACAGATAATGACATATAGTATATAAGTATTGAGTATAAAGGTACTGCTTATTTCTTAAGAAATTTCTTCCAGCAGACCTGGGAAAGGAGAAATAAAAAGAAATGTAGACAATAGTGTGTGAGAAAAAGAAGAGAAGATATGATTTGTGACATCTTAAACTAAAATATTAATTATAATTAACATATTTAAATAAATACAGATTGATCCTTGGCAGCTCTGGACAGAGAGACGTGAAGAGAGAGTAGGTAGGCCTTTCTCCAGCAGTGGGACCTTTACGGCTAATAACAAAATACATATTGCTCAAATATATTTAAACATATTTATATACCTACATACATTCTCACAGTTAAGAGGAAAGGTAATGCTCTTCTACTCGATATTTATATTGTAACATAGATAAATTCCGCTCAGTTACCTGCTAATCATCAAATTAAATAACACGCAACGTCAAAATGGCTGCGGTAAACTGTTTTAGGCTATTAGAAGATGCGTTAATAAATACTGGTGTCCAATAAATCTAGGAAAGTAGAGACGTTACGGCGTACGTGAGCGTCGCCTGCGGAATTTAAACGCGAATAAGAAGTTAAGGGGGCTTGTAACTACGTTTAAATTAGCACGTCTTAGTATCACATGCTAGGTTCTGGTAGTTGTAGCCTATTTCTATTAAGGTATTTAAAATATCATATCGGTCTCATTGCGCGGCTCCTTAAAGCGGGTGGGGCTCCAGTCCTGATAGAGCTAGCAAGTCTCTTTAACTCCGTCATCCAAAAGGGTACAACGCCCGAGGCGTGGAGCAGAGGTGCGGTGGTTCTGTTCTTCAAAATAGGTGACCAATCCTTACTGAAGAACTATAGACCCCGGCGGCCCGGTCTATAGTTCTTCACGACGGTTAGTGACGACCCTCGAGAACAGCTTGTATTCACGAACCGTCTCGCCAGGAGACTTGACGAGATCCAGCCGCCAGAACAAGCCGGTTTTCGAAAAGGCTTCAGCACCGTCGACCACATCCATACTGTTCGGCAAATTGTACAGAAGACTGAGGAGTACAATCAGCCGCTGTGTATGGCATTTGTGGACTAGGAGAAAGTCTTCGACTGCATCAAAATATGGGCAGGTCTGGTCGCTCTGCAACGATGTTGAATTGACTGGCGCTATATCGAAGTGTTGAGATATTTGTATGACGCTGCCACGATGACTGTCCAGATCTTGGACCAGAAACCCAGCCCCATCTAACTGCTCAGGGGGGTTAGACAGGGGGATGTAATATCCCCAAAACTGTTTAAAAATGCGTTGGAAGACGTCTTCAAGACGCTGGACTTGACTGGCCAGGGTATCAACGTGAACGGCGAGTACATTTCACATATTCGATTTGCCGATGACATCGTCATAATGGCAGCGACGCTGGAACAGCTAGACCAAATGCTGCACGGCCTTAATGGGGCCTCTCGGCGGGTTGGCCTCGGTATAAATTTGGGCAAGACAAAGGTCATGTACAATTCGCACTTCTTGCCGAGTCCAATCCACATCGAAGGGTCGCTTCTCGAAGTTGTGAAGGAATATGTCTACCTGGGGCAAATAATCCAGCTCGGTAGACACAACTTTGAGAAAGAAGCCGACAGAAGGATTCAGTTGGGCTGGGCAGCATTAGGAAAACTCCGTCAAGTTTTCTCGTCGCCTATTCCACAGTGTTTGAAGACTAAGAAGGTCTTCAACCAGTGCGTCCTCCTGACATATAGTGCCAAAGCCTAGACACTAACAGTCGGGCTGGTCCACAAATTCAAGGTCGCTCAGCGCGCTATGGAGCGAGAGCGAGCTATGCTTGGAGGCTCCAAGCATAGCTCGCTCTCTTTGAAGGATAAAATCAGGAATGAAATTATCCGGAAAAGAACCGGAGTTAACGACATAGCGCGCAGAGTAAGCAAACTGAAGTGGCAGTGGGCTGGCCATGTTTGTTGAAGGACCAATGGCCGGTGGAGCAGACGAGTCCTGGAGTGGAGACCGCGTATCGGCAAGCGTAATGTGGGACGTCCCCAGCTAGATTGACGGACGACCTAAAGAAGGTTGCTGGGACGGACTGGATGTGGAAGATGGAGGACAGGGTGTTGTGGCGCAACCTGGGAGAGGCCTATGTCCAGCAGTGGACTGCGATAGGCTGAGTTGATTAAATCAAATTCAAAATCAAAAGTCATTTAATCAAATCACGTTGAAAATCAGCACTTTTCGAACGTCAAAATTACAAAAGACAGTCCCCTAAAACGCCCGCCCTTCACCACTTCCTAGTGCTTTTGCTGGGAAGAAGTGGCGCAACAAACTCGTTATAAAATATTTGATTGTATACAATACTAGCTATGTAAAGTGATTAACATTACAAGACAGAAAACTAAATTATATAATATTGACTACTGACCCGCTCCTGCTTCACACGGTTTTTATTTTACGACGTGACAACACTTCGAGATTTGTTCATTACGTGTAAGTTTGATATTAACGTATTTGTTAACAATTGCTGGCAACACCAAGTAGGCACCCGCCGGGTATGACGTATCGTGCAGTGATTGTTCATTCGTTACATTAGAATTCATATTAAGAAAAATGCTCTGTAATAGATTTTATTATTTTACTTTACGTTTAAATAGAATAGAAATAACATCTGCTTCGCACGGTTTTTGATACGACTTGACAAAACATCGAGATTTCTTTGTTATATGTATCTAAGTTTAATAAGGCCATATATAGGTCTTCCGGAATAAATTATCTAAATGATGGTGAAACCCGCATCAAGATCCGTTGCGTAGTTTAGACGAACAACACGGTCACACAGACAGACACGAAAAGTGACTTCAATTTATAGTTTTCATATGTGTAGATTAGCCTTCTAGGTAGAAGGTTATAAATAAATACAATTGGATTTCAGAAAGTGCTTTAAAAATGGATGACAATGGGAACAAAGGAAGCAAGCTAATATAAATCTTGTAATGATTCAAAATCTGCTGCGGGCCAGCAGTCAGAATCTACAATCAAAACAATAAACGCAAGAACACAGACAATTAGCGTTGTCCATCAGATTAAATCAAATATAAGCACACCATCATAAATCCCTTTTACAGCACCAAAAACTGACCTCAAAACCAGCAAGTTGCAAAAGTTCACCAACAATTTATAAAAAGCGATGACGTAAGAAACTCCTGCATCTTCTAGGTGCACAATGTGCTTCTGCGTCTTAAGAAGAGCCGTGAGCGATGTCTACTTCAGCTGTAAAGTTAACATTCATAAATCGCTTTAATGCTTTAACTTTGTATAAGGCAGACGTGCGACATGAACCCGCTGAAGATCTGCATTGAAGTTGGTTTAAAAACCAATGTACCTTATTACCTATGTTTGGTAAAATGCCCTATAAATACGCGATGTAAATGAAATTTCTCAAAATATTAAGTACCTGCAATAAAAGTTTGATGGGGCTTCTGAGCCTCAACTATTTTTACTGTAAGTACTTTGTTCTACACGATTTCTTATCTATCAATATTTATTTTCTAAAAGATACGAAGAACTAAATAATATAAACTCAAATTCAAACCATTTATTTCTATGAAACCATTTACAGGCACTTTTGAACTGTCAAAAAGTCGGTCAGTTAGTCAGAAAGTTAAAGCTAGTTGCCCACTTCAAAACGTAAATCTCGATGGAGAAGAACGGGCAAGAAACTCTGTAGGTTCTTACTAACATAATTATAACATCCTGCCTGTACATTCCCCGAAGAGTTAGGCAGAAGTGAACCCACAAGTACAAGTACACCCTTATTTCGCTAGTTATGTTTAAGTTCCATGTAGTGTAATCGATTCTATTCTTGATCATGAAACAAGTTCCAGGTTTTCAGTAATCCCAATTACAGCTTGCATCATTCTCGTGCCTAAAGTGCACTTACAGACAGACCGAAGTAAAGGGCCCATTACAGCACGCGGTATCAAGTCTGTCTCACTAAGACTTGTCTTAACGTCCACTAGACAGGCTCCGACCAAATAACAGGCTTGCTCTTATTACACTACGCTAGTTAACAGACAGGCTGTGCTTATGTAACCCGAAATTCAAATTTTCTTAGGTTTTTTGCAGTTTGCAGGTCAGTATCAGGTTGTTTGTTGATCTAAATAATTATGATTCGCGGCCGTAACAAATAGTTATTTGTAGAATGAGACTGATGTTCCGTTTTATTATTATAGCGTATTCAGAGATAAGTCAGCACTCTCAATGCGTAACACACTTTTAATCACAATCTGAATCATTTCAGCTAATCCATTACTGCATATGTTCGAAAAACTTGTCTGCTCAACAACGTAAATAAAGCAATGAATGTTGTTGAACTGTTAGTAGCAATACACTATTACACACTTTTATTCATTATTAGTAGCAATGGCTTTTTCATCGCTGGTGACACTAATCATAGCAATCCGTCATCCATCTATGCACCATTATCTAAGCATTTAGATACTCATTGGTTCCTATATTACAAGATTTGATTGATTTATTTAATAAGGCACACGAACAGCTTCTTTGTATAATATAACTTAAGTACAGACGCCAGCGGTTGCATATTAGAAAACCAAAACTTTCTCGAGCAAATTTCAAAAGATCAATAAACGAAATAACAAAATTTAAATGACCAAATGTTTTATTTAGAAAAATTTTAAAATCCCAATGTATGTGACATCAAATGAACGACTGATCAAAAGTTGCTAGATGAAATTTTAAAATATCAAATCATTACTAATCAAAAATCATCATTAATCATTAATTTTAACACATTAATTTGTCCAAAAATTAATGTGTTCCAAAGAACGGCGACGTAGTTCCCGCGATTAATATGTTTCTGGCACTCGCCGGCCGCTGCCGCGGCACCGCTCGCTGCGCTCGCTCGGCTCGTGCGTTTTGTGGTCACAGTTCTAACCTAACCTAACCTAGCTGTTTCGATGTAAAAAAGATATATGCGTGTTACGCATGAGGGTACATAAACATATTTTTAATTATTAAAAAACAACAACAAGGTGTAATTATTAAAAATGTTTGGTTTTACATTCAAACCTATGTTTCTACCCGCATTAGTATGACGCTTATATAATTTTATTATCTAAGTTCCACCCGCATTAGTATAACGCCTATATTATTTGTATTAGCAAACCGGTCATGTTGTGCAAAGGCTTTCTGTATCAGACAGGCGCTATTCGCTAATATTAATATTATTTTTACCTTTATCAGTTAATCCATTTGATAAATTATAATTTATCCAGTAATCCATTTTGACCTTTAAACGATTTGATCAATAGTGTAATAAATAATTTATACATTGATATTCCATACTTTGGTCAGCTGAACTTTTGATCAAATGACCATCGTTATTTTAAACTTTGTTGATTAGTACGTTGTTCTTTTGAAATTTGCTCAGGAAAGTTTTGATTTTCTAATATGCAACCGACGCCAGCACATCTAGCTACCCGAAACTGTCAAATTTTCCCAATCAACCTTGAACCTAAACGCTTTAGCAATAAAGTTGAAAATTTATTAAAGAAATTTGACAGATTGTAGTAGCTTGATGTTTTGGTGCTGGCGTCTGTACTATAGGTAATAATAGCTTCGGACTTTCACATTCGCCAATTACAAGTTAACCAGCAATTACAAGTTAACCAGCAATTATAGAAATAGGTGATAACACATAATAATAATAAAACTGAACACTTGAAACACACTGAAACAAAATACTTCAAAACTTGAGATTAATAACAAAAAGGAAATGCAATGTTGCATACTTAAGTACTTAAAACTAAGACATAATCAATATATTTAGAAATTGAGATAGATAATTGTGACTAATATAATTATTTCCCTACCAACTGTATACATTATGGTACGCAATAAATAATTGAGAATTGAGATCGTAATGGAAAGTATGTAATAATCTTATTTCCGAGAAATCAGCCAAGTGCAGGTCGTACAATGTGCAATTATTGTTCCGTACAATAACTTATAGACCGTGCGTCTTTTATGAAAATAACAAACTCTGGACCGACCGTCGACCCCGCCTTGGAGTGTAAATGTGGTGCTGCCATAAACGATGGGACACTTAATATCGTGTCCTGCGTGTCCTGTCAGCTGCACGTTACAGGAACTGAAGGATGGTGGTGATGGCGCCAAACAAGAAGCCGAATTCTGGGCCGAGTCCATTTAGATTGTTATCGACACGCTAAGAAGAAAAAAATAATACCAACCGTAAAATAAGGTTTATCATAAATCATCATTTTAATAGAAGAGAGAGACTATTCAGCTGCATTCTGTTATGCTACGGTTTCCTAGAAGAGTGGTGGCCATCACATAGTGTCCGCAATTTACCGGGAAACGACGTCATTGAAACGTTATATGAAAGTAAGATGGTGTGTTTTCCTAGAGAGCGTTTTTGCACACCGTAAAGTCAAATCCAGCTGCCATTTTTCATGACAAACGTACAAAAAATCATATCTTTCTACTTATAATATATTAGTTTAGACAATTTTCGATCGATTCATAAAAAAATCTAGAAGCTTATTTTCTTTTGTCGCTTCATGAAAGACCCTGAAAAACATGTACGTACCTACTACAGCTTGACAATACATATTCAGTTCTATCTACTACAGTATAAACACGTACATACTACATTTATAATTTACATTTTATTACAGACTACTCCCACGCAATAAAATGTAATTCCCAAAATATTAGTGTGTTAATAACATCGCGATCATACCAAGAACATTGTACAAGTCATTTAATATCAAATATTATACTCATACATAATCTAAATAAAAACCTTATTTTAGAAAATAACAATGATACTCGCGAAAATTAGGTACAGTTGAGAGCAAAAAGATGTATTACACTTTGTATTATACAGGGTGGCCAGTTGAATGTACACAAGATTAAATTAATATTTATCATCATTCACAGTCCAACTTCACCCTGAGCATAGGCCACTATTTTCAGGTGCCATTCCCCACGCCCCTGTGCCAGCCTCATTCAGGTCTACCCGCGATGGTAATGTCGTCCGCCCATTTTGCAGCCGAACGACCGACATTCCGTCTTCCAGTCCTTGGACGACACTCAGTCACTAGATTATTTTCCAATGATTAATATATATACAATATATAAAACAGGGTCGGCAATTTTATATGAAAAATAACATCCGCGTCAAAATCTCCACGTTTTTGCGGGTTTAAAATGCAATCCCTTTTCATCGTGTTTTGCACTAAATTTCCCATACTTAATGAAGTGTTTAATTATCAGAGTCACAATTATTCTGGTTTTAGTGTTCAACATGGACTACGATACGTCCCCTTTAGTGAACCCCACAGAAAAAAGTCAGAACCAGTCGAATCTGGTGAATTTGGGGGTCAAAATTAATGTCAATATTTATTGTTTCGAAAACTTTCCTCTCAAACCGATTATGATTTCCAAGAAATCATGCAGCACAACCGGCTGCACATTTTTATTAAAACCACGTGTTTTCCAGGTCTAACTAATTGATTTGAGGAAATAAAAAAACGTGTGCGGTTGGAGGACCCCGTCAGAAATAAAGTTCTTGACTCACTCTCATATAATATAAAAAGATACAGAGAGAAAGAAAGCGTTAATTTAATACTCGTTTTTATACAGAGCCATCTTGTATAAGTTTTGAGAAGCTCTCATAAAGTTGATGCCATCTTGGATTTTCATATTGACGTCGCTATCGGCTTTAGCACCTTCGAAAACCATGAAATCTATGAAAGTCGCATGAGGGGATAACCCTTCGTTACGTTACGATTTCTACCAATTTACTCCTACCCCAAGCCAAGCCAAAAACACATTTTTGCACAAGACTGTACATGTCTCAACTCGCGAGCCTTATTTTGGGCCAACCTTATATCCGATTTTACATCTAGAAATGGCTTTTGTACAACTTATATTTTCTTATACAGAATAATTTTCGGGATTGTTGAAAGGAAAAATGCTTTAGGATGTTTTGGGACCCCACGTCTCGGGGTTCCGAGGGACCCTGGCAAGCAAACTTCCCCGTGACCTTTGATATTGCCCAACAACTTTGTAGTAAGTTGGTGCTGAATCGATTTCCCAGTGTGCCCAAGATTTGTAATGTAGTGACTTTCTAACCAGAATTGAATATTTAAATTGAGTTACGATATTTAATGGTATTACAGTCACTATAGATATTTCTCTAAGGGAAAATTTCACCAAACTTTTATCCCAAGAATAAGTCTAATCCTGAGAATAAATTTTGAATTTTTTGACAGTTTCATCATAGTAGTGTTCTAGTATGGTAAAACTGTCAAAAATTTTAAATTTATTCTCACGTCAGACGTCAATTTTATTCCACGGATAAAAGATATCTGAATTTGGTAAAATCAGCCCTAAATAGTAAGTACCTACTTATAGAAAATAACTTCTGATAATTATCGGCCAAATTGCTTTATCATTACGGAGGTAATAGGGTTGCAGGGATATCGACGCGCAAACTATAAACCATGAATTCAGCATATGCTTCTA
The DNA here is from genome assembly GCA_947507525.1 of Apamea epomidion. Classification (NCBI taxonomy): domain Eukaryota; kingdom Metazoa; phylum Arthropoda; class Insecta; order Lepidoptera; family Noctuidae; genus Apamea; species Apamea epomidion. The sequence continues at coordinate 14,208,515 of OX382228.1, read as the reverse complement.
GAGGGGCTAGAAATTTTTAACCGGTTATCAAAAAAAAAAAAACCGCTGCTTATAGAAAAGTACGCCTACGCGGTCAACATGTATGGGACAGACATTTTTTTTTAATAGTCGAAAAATTTCAACTCAAAGGGTTCAGAATCATGTACTGCATTCATGGTAACAGATTACGCGTCGATGTCCCTGCCACCCTGTATTAGGTAGTGTCGAGAATATCACGCCGCGCAAGCACGCGTAAGCGCAAACATACAATTAAAACCCTACTCATTTTCGCGGTTGCTATTTTTCAAACACAAATCTGATACTGAAAAACCCTGCACTTGCCAACCAAAGAAACAGCATTTAATGAAATTCTGACAAACACAAAGAAAAAAAATCTAACATCGTTAACTAGGTAGCACTTTTTATTTTTCCTATATGTGCTAAACTCGAAGCGTTGACTTATCTAAATAGGTTACCATAATGCTCGTGCATCAAGCTAATTTATATCCAGCATGGTTCTTTAAAATATTCACAACAAAGGTTTGTATTAATTTAGTTTTTAAAACCATTACCTTTACATACATTTAGCTTTTTAGGCTTAAAATACTTAATTGTTCTTTTACGGACTTAAAAAGTAGGTCGTTTGTGTGCTGTATTTATTTTTGTGTAACCATTTTTTTTTCAACTTCGGTCATTTTCAATCTATTGTACCGTCACCTACTCAATATGGAACAATAAAAGTACGTGGCAAACTAAAAAAAAAAAAGACAGAACAGGTTGTCTCTCAATCTATAGTTTTATAGACAGCAACGAGCAAAGAATCAGTATTGCCATACAACGTGGCAATGCTGCCAGCCTTTTGGGCACTTTTCCTGTTGAAAACGATGTGGACGAATTTTTTGATGCCCTAGGATTCTTTCCTTTTTATATACTTGTACATATATATTTTAGTATCTAAATTATATAAATATTTTAGCCTAACTAAGTAAACAACAACCCAAAAATATTTACATCAAGAAATACACCAGTTCGAAGTAAAACAAATCAGTCCGAATCAAAGGAAGCAACCCAAATTCTGGTTCACACATAAATTTCTCAGCAAGCAGTTGTCTTCAGATAATGTAGCTCGAAGTACAAAGGACGATTAAAACAATGTAAATTAAACGATGCTCCATTAATTACAGGCCCTTCTAGGCACTCCTCTCTATTTGAATTATTTATTGAAAATTTCACTGTGAAAGAGATTAACCCGATTTTTACACTCGCTGTCTGCTAATTGTTTAAAGTTTTAATTGTTGGAGAGATATTTTAAGTGCTGTTTATTTTAATTGGCTTAATAATATCTGAAAGGTTTTTAATAAATCATATCAAACTGCTGTTATTAATTATCATGCAGAATTAATACAATTACCTTCGCAAATGGATTGGTGATCGTAATTCCTCTGAATGAATATCCTGTCCATGTTCTTTATAAAATATCTAAGGGGCTCGTGGGTAAATTATAACAGCAGCACGGGTCGATCGGAGGTTAAGCTACGCTTGCCGCGGTCGAATCGTGGATGGGTGACCATCTATTACATATCGATTAACAGAGGGGCCGTGACTCGGAAAGTACGTTAAGCCGTTGATCCCGGCTGTCATTCGTAGATCTTTAACAGTCGTTACGAGTCGTTAGACGCCTGACAACCTGTATTTCCAAGGGGTGTCATGTTATTCAGGAACTGGGTTGTGGAGGAAAAATAGGCAGTCGCTCCATATAAAATGGTCTTCAGCTGCATCCGGTTAGACTGTAAACCGACCTCAAAGGCTAGGTACATCGATTTGATTCTTTATAAAATCCTTTTTAAAGAAAATTTAATTAAACCCGTGTGCACACATTAGGTACTAATTACTCATTATAGTCCTGTGTACCTATTTACATATTTCTTCAGCGACTTGACAGAAGCTTGTTTGAACTCGCATCTCAGAACATAAGTCTGGCTGTTGTTCTTAAACACCTCCACTATATTTACGAAGACGCTTCAGGGGATGCTTTAAAATAGTTTCAAACTAGCGGAAACCATGGAGTCCTCTCACGTATAAATGACCTGATTTATTTTATTACCTCAATGAATTTCATTACTATCTCTAATGGGCCGAGTGTCCTTTGCTAGTGGTCGTTATAATACATCCCTTATTTCAAACAAAGGGTGTTTTATCCACGGTTATATTTCAGCTCTGCGTGTATCCGGTTTATCATTGTTCTTGCTAAGCGAATTTGGAAAGTGGTGTGACGTCAGCTCGTATTACTTAGAGTAATTGATAACTTAGCTGGGAAGGTAAGGTAAAGAGATATTAGGTACGATTATACTATTAAAACTTCCTATGTGCATCTACTGTACATTTACATAGTTTAAATAAATTATGAACTAGGGAAGATAGAAAGAAAGAAAACTTTTTTACTCGGGACACACACAGGGAATACAAAAAGGTGAAAAAGGAGCCTGCTTTTAAAACTAACAAAGTTGCACTAAAAACAACCAGTAAACAAAAAAACAAAAAAAGACCTGTGCGTGGTGAAAAAAGCTCCTATCTCAGCATAATGCTACGATATTTGAAAAATAAATACTGCAGCGCTGATATTCTGATAGGGCCCAAAAATTGTTTTTCCAAGGATTGTTTGTCTAACAAGAACATTAACAATCCCTTATTATCTATATACTAATATTTAAACCTGAAGAGTTTGTTTGTTTGAACGCGCTAATCTCTAAAACTACCAGTCAGATTTGAAAAATTCTTTTTTCACTTAATAGCTCATTTCATGAGGAAGGTTTTAGGCTATTTACCATCACGCTAAGACTCTTAGGCGCCGAGCGAAAAAAAGTCAGAAAGAACGCTAAGCGAAAACGGGTTAGGTCATAGCGCGGGCGGGTGGCGGAATGCGACACGGTGGGTTGGGGCTGAAATTTCACGCGGATGAAGTCGCGGACAGAAACTAGTTTATACAATACACCGTTAAATTTTGATCGTTTTAATCCTTAAAAGGGGTCATTGTACCCATCATTATGAACAACTTTTACTACGAGACAAACCCTGAAATCGTGAAAAAAAAATCAGTTGATACATTATGTCGAGTTATGCGAACATAAATCTCATGGATCAACTGATTTTTTTTTCACGATTTTCACAGAGGCCTTTGCCCAGCAGTGGGACAGTACAGGTTAACAAAAAAAAAAACACAGCCCATATATTTTTCTTTTTTTAAACTTTGCTCCACACTAGGAATTTCTCGTGTATCGCGGGTGCGTACAAACCTTTAAGCTCACATACACAAACAGTCACACCCGGAACAACTACTTGTAGGTCATACAAATATTTGTTCCGTGCGGGAATCGAATCCGCGACACGCAGCGCAGCAGTCAATCGCTTAACCACTGCGCCAACCGTGCCGTCAAATATATATAGGCACACATAGGTACACTGGACTGAAATGAGTAGCCCTCATTGGACCCAAAATTAACAATAAATTTTATTGTTAATTTTAGGGCCAATGTTGGTCTCAGCACTTGCTATAGAGCAAAGAACTTGTAAGTCATTATTAAAAGAAAAACATGAATTACACCTACATATTTTTCACCCTCAATACATTATGAATAGAATAAATGGTGTTAAAATAATCAACAGGTAGCAAACAAAACAACATTAAAGAACCATTTAACATGCCAGTTCATTCAAAACAGACAGTTTTTCAGCCCACTTGGGAGAGACTGATTTATTTAGTTAAATATGTGTACAAATGGGGAGAATGTTCTACTTCTTGTACTTGGAATGTAGTAACACTAATTTCGCTTAGAACGTTCCTACGGCCCATGAAATTATTACACTTACAAGGGTTATTCGTACAGAATAATAAATATGTGTAAGAGGTATGTTAACTACAAATTACTGTTAGCGTTCAGCTTATAATTATGTGACCCACAATTAATGTTTTAGAGTAATTCTTAATAACTACTTTTCTAAAATATGTATAACTATACTATCTATCTCTATAAAGTTGAAGAGTTTGTTTGATCGCGCAAATTTTTGGAACTACCGGTCGCGGAATTTAACTAATATTTTTGCATTTCATAGCCCAATTCTTGAGGAAGGCTATTTGCTATTTTGCATCAATATAGAACCCTTAGAAGCTGAGCAAATAGAGAAAAGTGAGAAAGAACGCAAAAACAAAGTAATAGCGTGAGCAGGCGACGCGATGCGATGCGACGAGGTGGGGTGGGGGAAAAAAATTTAGGAGCTAGTAATATTATGAAGCTGAAGAGATCTTTTGTATTTTGATAACCCAATTATTGAAAGGAACCGATCAAAAAGAAAAAAAGTGAAAAAAAAACGCAAAAATCAGTATACACTACGCATAATCAGTATACACTACGCATAATACTACTACTACATGCATATTATAGTATCGCCATCAGCGCCATCTATACTATCAATCCAACTCGTTTTCGTAAATCTAATGTCTAACACTTTTTTTTGTGTCTGTACTTGTATCAGTGGGATCAGTTGCCCGATTCAAAAGATTCATTAGGTCAACTCTTCCCGGGGTATAAGTTCAAGCGGCCTCAGTTGACTAAAGAGCCCACTAGTAACACACGAAAATATGACAAAAAATATTGTCTATTGCCAAAGTGCTCTAAATTATTTATCAGTTTCTTTTAAATTAAACAGTGGCAGCGGGTGAAACCGCGGGGGCCAGCTAGTGTAGGATATAAAAACACACGAATATTTTACTTAAAATAAACGTCAATGGGCAGGTATTTATGTTAGCACGGGAAGCTCAGTGAGCTTTCGCCGTGACCAGAAGACGGCCGCTGCCAAGAGAAAGGCACAGAGCAAGCGGCCAAGGTCAGTGGACGGCCAGGGGTCGTCCTCTGACGGGGAGCTGGCTTCGGCCAGAAAAATCCCCACCAGCAGGCGGGGAGGAGCCCGAGAGCGAGGCGCAGGGAGGGGGCTCACTGCTCGGGAGGCCGCAGAAAAAGCGGAGGAGCCCGCAAAGGAGGGGGGTTCTGGTCGCGCGTCCGCATCAGAGACCTCAAGTGACGAGGCGGCGGAGGTTGGCGGCCCTGATGCGGACCGCAAAAAGAGGTTTGCGGAGGTTGTGGAGGCCGCGATCCGGGACGTGGCCCTGAAGAAGTTGCAGACTTCGAAAAACAGGGCCATAGTCTCGGCCAAGGCCTCCATCTTGGCGGCAGCGGAGGCCATCCACCTCGGGCCTCCGCCGGACGGCATGTCCGAAATGCGGGCGGAGGTGGTCCGCTTGACGGCTGCCATGGAGCTCCTCCGAAAGGAGAACGAGGAGCTCCGAGCGGACCTGGCCGGGATGCGAGCGGCCGGCACAGCGCAGAACTCCCCACCACCAAGCCAGCCCGTGCCGGTGGAGAACCAGGTCCTGAACCTGGTTCGGCAGGAGCTGGCGACCTTCCAGGCGCGGTTCGCCGTCCTGGAGGGTATTGTTCTGCGCCCCCCCTTGGCGGGTAGGACGGCCCCAGGGCCTAAGGCGGCCTCGTACGCGGCCGCGACCGCCCCTAAACCCGGGCCGTCTGGCCGGGCCCAGGCGCCGGCCAAACCAGCGTCGGCTAGAGGAGCCCCGGCGCCGGCGAAACCGACGACGGCTGGTGGAGCCTCGGCGCCAGCGAAATCGGCGCCTGCCGCCAAACCCGCGGTGCCAGCCCAGAAGAAGGGCAGAACGGCTGGGGAGGGGAAGGCCCCAGAGCCTACGCCTCCCCCAAACAAATCTCCCACGACCAACGCCGAGTGGCAGGTGGTCGGGGAGAAGAAGAAGGCGGCCAAAGCGGCCAGGAAAAAGGCGCAGAGGAGGCGCTGCAAGGAGCGAGCCGTTGCGGCTAGGCTTCGCTCCCCCAAGACCGCGGCTGTAGTCATTACACTACAGCCGGACGCGGTCAAGAGGGGGGTGACCTACGGCGACGTGCTCGCCAAAGCGAGAGCGACGGTGGATCTCCAGGAGCTGGGGATCACCGGAGGTCTCCGGCATAGGGTGACCGCCACTGGTGCCCGCATGCTGGAGGTCCCCGGTGCGACGAGTGGCCCCACCGCTGACGCCCTGGCTGAAAAGTTAAGGGCGTCCCTCAATGCAGACGAGGCTCGAGTCTCCAGGCCCGTCAAGTGCGCGGATATGCGCATTGTGGGCCTGGATGACTCGGTGACGGGGGCTGAGGTGGTAGCCGCCGTCGTCAGGACGGGCGGGTGTCTGACCGACCAGGTGAAGGCGGGCACCCTACGTCCTGACTTCACGGGTATGCGAACCATAACGGTTAGCTGTCCCGTGACGGCGGCGAGGAAGATAGTGGAGGGCGGAAGGCTCCTGGTGGGCTGGGTGTCAGCGCAGGTCAAGCTGCTGGAGCCCAGACCTCTAAGGTGCTATCGATGCCTCGTGGGGCACCATGTGAGCGTCCAATGCACCTTAGAGGACCGCAGCACTCTGTGCTTCCGCTGCGGCAAGCCCGGACATACGGCCGGCTCGTGCAACGCCGCGCCGCACTGCGTCGCATGTGCGGCTGCTGGCAAGCCGGCCGATCACCGGGCGGGGAGCAAGTCCTGCGCTCCACCCGCCGAAGCCAGGAGGAAAGGCAGGCCCTCCGCCGTCGTCGCCACCACCACCGTCGCCGCCACTGTCGCCGCCACCGCCACCGCCGCCGCCGCCGCCGCCACCACCGCCGCCGCCGCCGCCGCCGCCGCCGCCGCCGCCACCACTGCCGAGGGGGCCTGGGAGGGGGCTGAAATGGAGGAGTAATAACTCCTCCACTACGCCTTCTCCAGGCGAACATCAACCACTGTGCCTGCGCTCAGGACCTGTTGCTCCAGAGCATGGCGCAGTGGTCGATTAACATCGCCGTGGTCGCTGAGCCGTACTTTGTCCCGCCCAGGGATGACTGGGTGGAGGACCTGAACGGCTCAGTGGCCATAATTTCGTCGGCTGCCGCCGGTACCCCGTCCCTCGAAGGTGTCACGAGGGGACAGGGGTGCGTAGCAGCACGGTTCGGAGAGATTGTAGTAGTGAGAGTATACTTCTCTCCGAGCCGAACTCTCGCCGAGTTCCAGAACTCTTTAACAGAGTTGAGTGTCGTCGTCGCCAGAAACCACGCCTTCTCCGTGCTAGTGCTCGGGGACTTCAACGCCAAGAATTTGGCCTGGGGTTCCCGTTGCACGGATGTGCGGGGCAGGATGGTGGAGGACTGGGCTCTGGAAACAGGCCTGGTCGTCCTAAATCGGGGTTCTGTTCCTACGTGTGTGCGGATGCGGGGCGAGTCGGTAGTGGACATCTCGTTCGCCAGCCCCGCTCTGTCGCAACGTGTCATTGACTGGCGCGTCATGGAGGAGGTGGAGACATACTCCGATCATCGGTATATCCGGTTTGATGTCTCCACCCAGACCTCTAGCGCGCTGGTCCAACAGGCCCCGAGTGGTCCACGGTGGGCGCTGAAGCAGCTGGACCGGGAGCTTCTCCTGGAAGCCTCGATCGTGCAGGCCTGGGTGTTTTCACCGGACAGGCCTGCTGACATTGACGATGAGGCGGAGTGGTTCCGGGAGGCCATGTCCGAGATCTGTGACGTGGCAATGCCCCGAGTCCGGCCAGGATGCGCCCGACGTCAGGTGTACTGGTGGTCGCAGGAGGTTGGGGCGCTACGCAAGGCGTGCGTCGACGCGCGACATCGGTACACCAGGCACCGCAGGCTCCGCATCCGCCCTCCGGGTGCGGAAGCCACGGAGGTGGAGCTGTACGAGGGGTACAGAGCGGCGAAGACCACCCTCCAAGAGGCTGTCAAGCGGGCCAAGGATACGGCCCGCGAGGAGATGTTGGAGACTCTGAACCGAGATCCATGGGGGCGCCCTTACAGAATGGTGCGGGATAAACTCCGCACCTGGGCCCCCCCGCTGACGCAGAGTCTCCGACCCCAGCTGGTGGAGGAAGTGGTGAGCGCTCTGTTCCCTTCACGGGGGGAGCATACTCCCCCGCCTATGGCTCCGCCACTTGCGGTGCCCGAAGCGGACCACACGGACGACGACGACGACACCCCTGAAGTGACCGGGGTAGATCTGAGAGCGGCGGTAGGCAGGCTGAAGGCCAAAAATACCGCCCCGGGACCCGACGGCTTGCCGGGTAAAGCCTGGGTCCTGGCCTCGAGGGCTCTCGGGCCTCGACTGGAGGCGCTCTTAAGCGCATGCATGGAGAGAGGCCAGTTTCCACTCCGTTGGAAGACGGGGAAGCTGGTCCTCATTCAGAAGCCAGGGCGCCCTGCGGACTCTCCGTCCGCATACCGGCCCATAGTGCTGCTCGACGAGGTCGGCAAGCTCTTTGAGAGAGTGATTGCGGGCCGCCTCGTCGGGCACCTGGTGAGGACGGGGCCGGATCTTGCGGAGTGCCAGTTTGGCTTCCGCAAGGGGCGCTCGACGGTGGACGCCATCATGCGCGTGAGAGCCCTCACGACGGGGGACGCGGTGTCCCGGGGTGGGGTGGTCGTGGCGGTGTCACTCGACATCGCCAACGCGTTCAACACCCTGCCCTGGAGCTGCATAGGGGAGGCACTCCGGTATCACCGGGTGCCGACTTACCTCCGTCGAATAGTCGGGGCGTATTTGACGGACAGAGCCGTCATCTACCCCGGTCGCGACGGGAATTGGAACCGGCGAGAGATGTCGTGCGGTGTCCCACAGGGATCGGTTCTGGGGCCGCTCCTGTGGGACATCGGTTACGACTGGGTGCTGCGGGCCGACCTCCCTGATGGCGTCAGCGTAGTTTGCTACGCTGACGACACGCTGGTCCTGGCGCAGGGGAGGTCGCATCAGGCGGCGGCCGACGCGATGACACGCGGGGTTGCGATAGTCGTGGAAAGGATCCGGCAGTTGGGTCTCGAGGTGGCATTGCACAAGTCCGAGGCCATGTCTTTTCATGGGCCCCGGTACGGGCCACCTTCGGGATCCCAACTAATGGTAGGAGGGGTTCACATCGGCGTCGAGAAGACGATGAGATACCTGGGTCTCGTCCTCGACAGCCGGTGGAACTTCGTCGAGCATTTCCGACGTTTGGCCCCCAAACTGGAACGGACCGGGGCCGCCTTAAAGCGGCTCCTGCCCAACCTGAGGGGGCCAAACGCCTCCTACCGGAGGCTTTACGCGGGGGTCGTGCGGTCCATGGCCCTATACGGGGCCCCGGTATGGGCGCGTTCACTGCGGCTTCGAGCCGCACACTATCTGAACGCGCCCCAAAAGGTGGTAGCCGTAAGGCTAATCCGGGGGTACCGCACGATCTCGGGCGAGGCAGCAAGCCTCCTTGCCGGACTGCCACCATGGGATCTGGAGGCGATAGTCCTCGCGCGCCTGTATGACTGGCGCGCGGAGGCACTACGTCGGGGGGAAACTCTGCACCCGCGGCAAATCGCTGCGGAGCGGACGGACCTCCGGCGCGGTCTCATGGTGGAATGGAAGGCGCGACTATCGCAACCCAGCGCAGGGCACGCCACGATAGCGGCGATAAGACCCCTCTTTGAGGAGTGGCTAGAGAGGCGTCACGGCGCTCTCACCTACCGCCTGACGCAGGTCCTCTCCGGACACGGATGTTTCGGGAGGTTCCTGCACATCATCAGGCGGGAGGAGACGCCCGGGTGTCACCACTGCGAGGATCGCCCAGAGGACACGGTGGAGCATACGGTGGAGGTCTGCCCCGCTTGGGCAGAGCACCGCCGTGTCCTCGTAGAGGCGATCGGCAGCGGCGGCGACCTCTCGCGCCCGGCCCTGGTGCAAGCCATGGTCCGGGGCGAGAGGGAGTGGGAGGCGGTCACCTCCTTCTGCGAAGCAGTCATGCTAGCGAAGGAGGTGGCGGGATGGGCGAGGGAAAGATCCTCACGCCTCAGCCGCCGAGGGAGACGCTCCGGGCGTCGGGAGCCGCGTGACGACTCCCGGCCACCGTAGGCGCGGGCCTGCGGGCGGAGAGCAATGGGTAGCTCTCCGTCCGATCAGGACCAGGCCCGTGCTGGACGGCGTGTATGTGTTCCACGCGCGCCTCAAAGAGATGTCAGCGTAGTTGACGGGGCCCGACAGGGCCGAAGCCTGCCGGGGTAGCGGGATTGTCCGAAAGGGTTACCGCTGCCCTGGTACGTAAAGGGCTAAGGAAGGAACACGGGTGGGTTTTAGTCAGTAAGAGTCTGACACTCCCTTCTGCTCCACCCAGAGCGGGAGGAGTCATTTGATAATTTCCCATCCTGAAAAAAAAAAAAAAAAAAAAAAAAAAAAAAAAAAAAAAAAAAAAAAAAAAAAAAAAAGGTATTTATGTTGTAAATAATAATAGCTGTATCAAAGGAAAGCACGTTTTTTTAATATCAATATTTGTTACAGTTATGTTTGGTACCTACCAAACTGATAGTTCCATTTGGAAAGAATTTATTACTCGTTCATTTCAACGAACCCATATATTTTTATTGTCCTAAGTAATTGAAACATATTTTTAGAAATTCTGAAATATTTAGTTTGTGCATTTGTGTAACAACAACTTTCTACAACTACGCAATATTTTAGGTATTTCAATTATCTGTAATTTAAAAGATACTGCTAAATAATTTAGAGCACTTCAGCAATAGACAATATTTTTTGTCATATTTTCGTGTGTAGTGTATACTGATTTTTTGCTTTTTTTTTCTAAGGACCGTAGCCTGATGTTAAGTAGCCTATTATCTTCCTCAATAATTGGGTTATCAAAAAACAAAAGAGGGGCATCTCTCGTAATTTTAAGAACGTTCACAGTCTGATCTCAGTCTCAATCTGTCAAAAGTACCTCTAATTTACCTACATTTTTGACAAGTCTTTGACCTTGATTGTCGCTGAGACGAGATTACGACTACATTTTGAACGTTTTTAATTACGGGAATCAGCCTTCTGGTGCTAGGGATTGATTCATTGACACTACTGCCAGCTTATCATGTTGAGATTTTTATAGAATAGATGGTTGTTCTCAGATATCCAGGGCAGCTCCAAGTAGTTTCTGCTCTTATTTTGAATAAATAATATGCGTAAAAGCTTCGAAACTGCGCTTATATTTTATCCTGCAGCATTCACTCGCAAGGTGAAACTATACTGTAATGACTAAGTTATGCCCCCGAAAAATCGAAAGCGTAGTCGGCTTCCGACTAAAGTGGTATTGTGGAAAATCTTATAACTACCTACTTAAAGCTTAAGCATTATAATATTTACAAATGGTTTAAGTAAAGTCAGAGATATTCACTGTAAAGCAAGTTGACTAGTAATTCTCTCAGGGACGAGCTGGTTCAAATTTGTACGATTTGTGGTACACATGTGTACCAGCTCGTCCTAATGAAGTTAAGTAAATAATGATTGTCCGTATATTCAAATCATATCTTTGGAAGTTGTATAAAATGGCTGTGGGCCTGTTTTGGGTTCCTTTACTCACAAGAGGTTTTTGAGACCACTTTTATACCCCCCCTTCGTTATACGTCGTGAGGTTTTGGGCTACCTCTCCTCATTCCTCACAGGATCACGTGTATTTTTTATTATGGATTCATTATTGGTAAAAAATATTTTACACGTCGCGCCGTTTAGCTTCATTTTTTCATCGCACGAAAGGAGTGATATCCAAGTGTATCCATAATTATGCACTATACACAAGATTGTCACACTATCTCCACCCTATTCTGATTAATCGTGATTTTTTTCTGACCCCTTCCCTATGATTTTTTTTCGTACCTTTTCCCCTAAAACCTCACGTGATTAAAGGACTATAAGATACCTACATACTTTTTAAGATAAATAGACAAAGATAGTTATTGCCAAGAAACAAAATACCACGTCTTTGATCCTTTTAAAAACGATTTTAGGCGTAAATAACTTTTTGATGAAGGTTTATATGATATAATAAATTTAGGTAGATATAACTAAAAGTTTTCCTTCCTTGTATGTGACAAACAAATAAAAAGCCGCTTATCGGTTTCACATTAAACTAACATCAACGTTTTGTTCCACATTTTGTTGGGACCCGATGGATTTATGAAAAAAAAAGTTTTGGTAAAAAGTTTTCCATTCACAAAGCAGTGTTTTGTGGTTATTAAAATTGACATTGTTGACGGCACCAACGACCATTTAGTAACCGCTTAGCTGTAACCTCATATTATTAAACACCGCAATGTAATTATTCTACAATAAGCGGTACCACACGACAGTTTAATTCCAAAAATAGGCTAATTTAACTGAATTTAATAAGCTCAATGTACGAAAGGACAATATTTAATGGAAATCATTTCAACTTATGAGAACAAAACTGACAAAATTTATGTAACACAGTGTTACGAATTATGTGGGCGATTGGACGACGACAAAAGGAATGCAGGACCAAATTACATGTGCAAATGTTTGTATTTCATTATGTTTGTGTACTTTACAATTCGTATTTAGTATTTTGTGTTTCATTTGCAGTAAAAATGCAACTTTTAACAACGTTTTGTAAGAATTATTAATTTAGTTTTTTTGCGAAGTTTTGTTTCGAAAATCACTGCTGAACCAGTTGGTCCTGTTCATATCTCTAGGAGTCTGTGGTCCACCAATAAAGAAAGCACGAAACAGAATTTATTGGAACTCGCACTCAATAATACGATACGGAAACAAATAAATAAGGAAAATAGATTGGGAAATACTAACAAATAAAATAAAATATTTTTTTATGTCTAAAGTGAATTGGCAAAGCTAGTGCAACTATTTTTGTGAACACTTAAGCTCTATGACCTTTTTATCTCAGGACAACTTAGCTAATGTATTTTAGATTAAATTCCTTTTAAAATATATCTTTTAAAATTTCTTTTAAAAAAAGTTCGTGAAATTCGTTATAACATTTTATTCTAAAAGATAATTTGAAATTGATACACTCTTCTGATTTCTCGTCTTCTTAATATTTTTACAGCTGAAATATTGTCTAGTAACTAATAACCGTGTTCTGTATTTAGTTTTTTTTTACCTTTTATATGTAAAATTTAGTTTTTCCTAAAAATTATACGTTTTTATTCAATGCAGTGAAGTGATATTTTATTTTCGCTATAGTATGTACGCTTCTTCCTGAAAGGTTCTGTTAAAACAATCGAGGTTTTTGATAAATAACAGTGGCATATTAAAATAATCCCCTTGATCCTAAGAACCTTGCGCGTCCGTATTGCAACGCGCAAGAGGCCCGGGCGAGATAGCACGTCAAAAAAAGACCCTAGCTATATGACAGTGATTATACTTACAGTGTAAGCAAAAACCTTCTACTACATTCATTCATTCATTCTGCTTTACAAGTATTTAATCTAACAGGTTCACCAGACATTTACCATTCCATACCGCGAAAGCTGAAGCTCCAATTCAATCCATCAAATAAAAAACCACCACCATTTCTAAGAAGGCTAATTTAGCATACGAAGCTCACGTGTGGACTGGAGTGGTTCCAGTAAATTCTTGTGAATACATAAATACGTAGCCAGGTCGTGACTTACTCACTAAAATTTATAACTCTCGTGTGCGGAGTTTTAAACACATCAGCTTAATTAATTCCTTTTTGAATTCGTAGTTCACTTCACGGAGTTAAATTCGCTTTTCAGAAAAAAAATCACTTAATATATTCGGCGAGACTGGGCATTTTGATATTGTTCTGTTTTCACGTCGGATTTTTTTGGGCTTGAACTTTAATTTAAATAATTAACATTTATGATATGGTAATTTGTGTGGTTATTTGTGTGTTCGGTTTAAATACGATGAATCTGCAAGGGAATATTTAATTTTCCATTGCGTGAGACTGTGGTTGATGAACAAAAAATTGCTTGTAGTAGATACAAACGATTTTTTTGTGTTTTCATGTGGGCTACAAAAATCTATATAATTTCTCGCATGAGCTGGCACTGTTTTAAGCGTTGCGTTCTACCAGAATACTCGTGGCCTTGTTTTTTGAAATGCCACGACGCTGTGACGACGGTGTGGTTTTAATCGGATGATCTACAAATCCCTCCATCACCCCAAGACGGAAGGTGTTTAATTAGATTTCCACATGAAATAATTTATGTCATGGCAGGCTGATCAGAGGGGCAATTCCCGTAATTTTACACAGTCTGATCTCAGTCTCAGTCTGTCAAAAATACCTCTAATTTACCTACATTATTGACAAGTTTTTGACATTGTTTGTCATTGAGATGAGATTGCGACTAAATTAACGTTTTTAATGACGGGAATTGGTTTTCAGGACATGGAAGGATGGCAAATTTGAAAAACTTTGTTATTATGTGTTACTTTTCAGTGTATCAAGATAAAAAGTACATTGTACATTGTTAAATAATTGCCTAATTAACGGTGATAAAGTCTGTGAGCAGGTATGGGAGTTACTCATGTTACAGGAACAATGTAGTGCTGTAATTCAGGACGTAAATCAATTAACTCCGCCAATCACGGTAGGTAGGTAGGTACGGGCGTTGTCGTCTCACAATGTAACTCAATATTTTAGGCTCGTAGCAGGAACAATACTTGAAAAATTAAAAATGTGTTTACATTTATTCATGTCACGAAAATTAGAAATACAGGGTGATTGGAAGACGGGTGCAAAGATTTAAGGCGAAGATAGTACAGACAATTTAGAACCATTTAAGCCATGCTTATCTTAGACGAAGTCTTACCAATTCTTTTTTACCTACTTTTTATATTTTTTTTTCGGAAATTCCCAAAATTTTAAGCAAACTGCTTATTTATGGCCGAATTGACAAAACAAATGAATTATTTTTTATGTGCAATCTAGAAAAACATGTTTTAGGCCTTGTGTGATTAGACATTTTTTTACAGACATTTAAAGATCATAAAAATTTTAAAATATTATAATACTTTTTATAAACCTTATTTAAAAAAAACAGGAGGGTACTTTTTTTGTTCAAACCTTGCCCCAACCCAGTGCTAGGCATGCCACAATTGCGGCGATAAGTCCCCTCTGAGGGATGGCCAGAGAGGCACCACGGCGCCCTCACCTTCCGCCTGACGCAGGTCCTCACCGGACACGGTTGTTTCGGGAGGTTCCTGTTCAGGATAAGGCGGTAGGAAACGCCCGGGTGTCACCACTGTGTAGATCGCCCGGAGGACACGGTGGAACATACGGTGAAGGTCTGCCCGGCTTGGGCGGAGCACCGCCGCGTCCTCGTGGCGGTGATCGGCGTCAGCGATATCTCGCGTCCGGCCCTGGTCCAGGCCATGGCACGGAGCGAGAGTGCATGGGACGCCGTCACCTCCTTCTGCTAAGCCAAGCATGGCTTAAATAATTCTAAATTGTCTGTACTATATTCGCCTTAAAGCTTTTCACCCATCGTCCAATCACACTGTATAAACAGGTAAAGCTGTCGTTATGTACCTATGTACTCATAAAAAAATACCAAAAAATTAAAAAGGCTATATTTTACATACTTATGAATAATTCAGCTAGTCATAATTCAATTCCAGTATCTAAAGTAAAATCAGGTAACTTACAGCAAACATTTTCACTTTTCATATTTTATTTAAGACAGCGAGCCCTGCTTTGATTAATACCAAGAATCCTCTAACTAGATACCTGTTTATTAAATTACTTCTGATCATCGCAAACGTTCTGTGAAAATTCTTTTAAATTAGCTCATTTTACATTCGAAAGATATTTCGCGAACTTTGCATTGCATGCACGTCTTAGGCTGGCTGCCAGAGATAAATAAGTTAAGGACGTCGATATTTCACTCCAAACCAATATCGTAAAAGGCGAGAAAGAAAACGCTTAAAACTTCACCCTCTTGTTAGTTCTGAAGCGAGAAACCAACATTTCTATTACGTCTTAAAACATTACTAACAAAGTATATTTGACCACCGTAAAGACCCTCAAAGGTCGTCTATAAATTACTAAAATAAATTACGTAAATGTCAACTTTCCGTGCGTCTGAACAGGTAACCCCGACTTTTTATCATTACCGCAAGAGCTTTAAACATAAAAATACTGTAGACAATTTTTCAACGACGCAGACCCATGAATTTCAAATACGTTTTTACAGATAAGGGGCATTGTTGATATAAAATACGATTACGCAGCGTAGCCACGCGAGCGCAGGCATCCCCGACCGTAAAAATTACAATACAACAAAGCAAGAGGTACAAATCATGAAAATACAAAGTTTGTATTAATGATGGTACTTACCCTTCGTTTTTTATGATGAAAAATTCTTTTATTGCTCCGTCCAAGTTTTATGCTCTATAAAATCTAGTTTGGATATTAAAACAATTATTATGATTCGTTAAATCGTCAGACGTAGGTGCGCAGGTATTGAAGTCACTACGGCTATAACCGTAATTTCACCTATTAACCCGTCAGCGGAGACATGAAATGGCTTTAAACTGCTTTAAACAGTCGGCTCACGAGCAACGCGATAAACTAGACATAAAGTATGGCTGACTATAGCTTCATATATTGTGTACAAAGTAACTTTTCCTACTTTCTTGTGTCGTAGATAAAAGCGTTAAAAGCCTCGCCTACTCACGTTCATTAAGAGCTCTTAGTGTTCCACGGTAAAAAATGAGGTAAGTTCGCGAGTAGATTTTAGCGAGTTAATTACTCGACAACAAGAGATCATGAACAAAACTAACTGCAAAATTATCTCAGAAGCACCTGCCGTGTACGCGTCATAAGAGTCGTAATAGCTGAAGAATTAAGACGAATCCCGGCAATTTAACTCGTAAGTCGACTTGGAAACATTTGGCACCGAGAGAAGAGCTTAACACAAAATTCCGAATGCCTTTATTATATTGAGCTACCTCGTTCGCGTTATGCCGTCTTTTGTCCATGATATTCTACTCCGCCAGATAATTTGAAAGTGCTAAATAATTCATTTGATGTTTAATAATATTTAGGACTTCGCTGCTTTCATCTCGAGGTTAATAAAGAGATAACTCTACGATGAAGCAACTTCTTAATCAGATTTAGATCATCGTTATGTCCGGAAATATTATTGTCTGCTTTGTTTGGTTCGCGATCAATAGCAAGAAATGGTATATTTAAATAAATGCTGCGCACTTTAGTTTAAATTCACTTGTTACAGTATATTATAATTATACCGGCTGACTTTTTTACCGTCTGGACAAAAACAGGATATAAAAGATGATGGAGTAGAATCCTATGGCACAGAAATCTCTTTTTATTTGCTTTATTACTTTTCGTTCCTACAATCACGTTTTGATTACGTAGATATTTCTAAAGATTGGTGTTATAACCGAAGGGGGAATGGCATACACAGTTCTGGATAATGTCTGTAGGGAAGTAGTTAACAATAAATTAAAAATTTAAAAACCCCCCGACACAAAATAATAATAAAAATAGTATGAATGTAAAAACCCTAAAACAATTTCTTTAAACTATTGAAAAAATTGCCACAAATAGAACAAAAAAAGTATAAACGTGAACCCCATAAAAAGAAAAAAATAACCTTGTAATTATAATCTTACGTAAGTAAGTACGTATGAAATTTTTTGACTAAATGTTGTCCCGTCGGGGGACCGCTCTAAT
This sequence comes from Apamea epomidion, assembly GCA_947507525.1. Classification (NCBI taxonomy): domain Eukaryota; kingdom Metazoa; phylum Arthropoda; class Insecta; order Lepidoptera; family Noctuidae; genus Apamea; species Apamea epomidion. Next base: position 14,190,958 of record OX382228.1, on the reverse strand, counting down.
TATTAGCCTAACGTTCTGTTGAAGTTTAAATAGTAGCGGTCCCCTGACGGGACAACATTTAATCAAAAAATTTCATACGTCCTTACGTAGGATCACAATTTCAAGGTTATTTTTTACTTTTTATAGGGTTTCACGTTTATACTTTTTTGTTCTATTTGTGGCTATTTTTTCAATAGTTTTTTTTTAAATTGTTTTAGGCTTTTTACATTCATACTATTTTTATTATTATTTTTTGTCGGGGGTTTTTTAATTTTTTTACTTAATTTTTTATTTCATGCTTTTTGTAGGGACTCCTTGTTATGTCATTTCTTTTATTTTCTTGCGTTTTAAGATTCAGGTAATTTGGTATTTAATCAGGTTTTTTGTAATTCGCCATTTTGTGGTAGTGGCCATCTTGGATTTGAAATTTGTCATAGTGTATAGTAGGTATTCTACTAGTCAAGCCCTTTCATTTGATACCCATATTGAGGGAGTTGTGAAAATAAAAATGTAATTTGCCATTTTGTGCTGGCGGCCATCATGGATTTGAAATATATCATAGTGTATAGTATTCTGCTAGTCAAGCCCTTTTATTTGATATCCATACTGAAGGAGTTGTGAAAAAATATGTAATCCGCCATTCTGTGGCGGCGGCCATCTTGGACCAATTTTCATCAAACATAGCTAAGAACACTCCCGACAAATTCACCTTTCAAACAAAAAAAACAAAATCAAAATCGGTTCATCCGTTCGGGAGCTACGATGCCACAGACAGACATACACACACACACACACACACACACACCCCCCCACACACACACACACACACACTTTTTGAAACCCCGTCGTTTTTGCGTCGGGGGTTAAAAAAAAGTATTCTCAAAAAATCTGTTAGTGGTCGTAGAGTTGTCCACTAGCTCGATAGATGGCGTTAGTGAAAAAATTAGAAGTCGCTATGGTTTCGTTACCGCGCCGAGTATAAGTACCCGAGCGCGCCAAAAGACCGCTACCCAGCCCGACCCTTCATTGTTGAAGAGCCAGCTCGCGTCGTAGCTGAGCTAATAAATGTAAATTCACGACCGTAACCTCTGAGTTTGTTTCGGCCTTTCTTCTCAGAGATAGTCTTAGGAAACGCCGTGCTCATCAAAGCACTAAAAATATAATTTCGATCCAGCCTGTCCCTTTGCTGCCCTCTCCCAGCGACGCCCTAAGCCGAGGTTCGTACCCCACAGGGGGTGCCCTTAGCGTGCAGTCGCCTAGTTTTAATTAGTTTTAGCCCTGGCTGGAGGCTTTAAGATTTCTTAAGGCAACCACAGGATAGTCCGGTTAAGTAGTCACGACCTCTCAAGGTCAACTACGAGATGCCATTTATAAAAAAAAAAAAAAGACCGCTACGCTTTGACAATTACTGTTATGAAGATATAAGATTTATCTTGAAAGGGAGCTGATTGGCTAGTCTGGTCAGCACCTATAGAAACTATTGTATTACCGGTATGATACCTTTAAAAGTATCTACCAAAATTAGACCACGCCCATCTGCGTTAGCGTCGGTCGCTACTCGTGGGTTTCCTGGCTTATCGCGCGGAGTATTAGATATTATTTATTTATTTATAATATACTTTATCGTACACCATGAAATACATAAAAAAATACAATTAACAGTACAAAACATACAATGGGCGGCCTTATCACCTAAAAAGCAAAAAAAAAAAGAGGAAAAATAAAGAAAGGCAAATGGGGACTTCAATTATGTGTCCACCCCACACACAATTGAAGTCCCCATTTACCTATATCTCGTCTCTAACCAGACAAACAGCATTCAAATCATAACAATAGTGCCTTGTCATTGTTAATAAGTCATTTATCCGCATATAAACCAGGTTATGATGACCCGGTTGAGTTAACCCGTCGTTGCTGTCCTCACTATACTGTCCCTAAGTTACGGACATAAATCTGACTTAACGGCCCAGCGGGACCGTGTTTGTACATTATTGGGTTAAGACCGGGAACCACGTAACAAGTGGAAAATAGCGTTATGGATTCCTTGAGTGAATTATTGTGAGGTTTGTGCGTTTCTATATTTTACTGGTCGTTAGTGGTTAAGATGACGTCTTGTTATTATATAGACTCTATAGTTTGACATAGTAGTTATACTCCGTTGGTTTAGGTAGTTACAAAAATGTAAACAAGAAAAAAACAACTCGTGATTCACGGGTGCTAAACCTTTTGTTACAAATTTTTAAATCAATTTATTTATGTAACAGGGCTACAAGCATAATTACCGAAATTTTACCAAAACCTATTCACATGCACTGTTAACGAAGTTATTTTATAATATAATTAGGCATTTTAAATGTAAACGAAAGAGTGAGAAAAGTTTCACATGTTAGCGGGCAATGTTTTGAGTGAATTAATTATACTCATCCTTTACCTAGCCTTTTCCCAACTATGTTGGGGTCGGCTTCTAGTCTAACCGGATGCAGCTGAATACCAATATTTTACATGGAGCAACTGCCTATCTGACCTCCACAACCCAGTGACTGGGTAATACGATACCCCTTGGTAAGACTGGTTGTCAGACTTTCGGGCTACTGACGACCCGTAACGACTGTCAAAGATCCACGAATAATAGCCGAAACCAACGGCTTAACGTGCTTTCCGAGGCACAGAGGGGTCTTGGTTTGTGCAAATGGTCACCCATCTACAGACCAACCGCGGCAAGCGTAGCTTAACCTGATCGATCGACCCGTGCGGCTGTTATTACTTAGCCACAGGTCCCTCTCAAGTGAATTAATTATACTAAACAAAATAAATCGACTAAACGTCACTTCACCTTGTCCTGTCATTTCAGTTGTTATGCTACGTCACAGTTGTAGGTACTCTTCAATTTAGCAGCGTTATCTAATTCGTTGTATTTTTTAACATTGTATTTTTGAGCACAACAGACAGATTACAAAATATGATATTATTATAAATCTAACGAAAAAATTGTGCTTACATTTAACACATAATAAAAAAAGAAAAATTTATTTAACTGGGTTATAATAACGTATTTTTAAACAAGAAAGGGTCATCTAAATAAAAATCCTTTTTACGTTTGTTTACCTTTAGTTAATTACCTAAACCAATGGAGTGTATGTTCTCTATCTTTCAATGTCACACGTATCGTAATGTACTATTACGATACGTGTGACTTAAGTTCATTTATAGACTACTTCAATCAAACGTATCTTATACTATTTTATAGCTCGTTCGTGTAACCCAAACCCTCACTTAAGTTACGCTTTTCAGTGTAAAAATGGACTACTTAGGTCACAGAAAAGCGTGACTTCAGTGTGTGTTTAGGTCACACAGTGATATAAATTAATCAATTACCTAAGTAGTGCTGTCAGTGAATAGATTATTGCCTATAGGTTTTCCGAAATAGATATAGTAGTTAGGTGCTTTCTTTGGAAAGTACTGATTAGAAACGTTAAATAAATAAAATAAATAAATAAATATTCCACAACTATCACACAACGCCATCTAGTCCCAAGCTAAGCAGAGCTTGTGTTATGGGTACTAGACAACTGATAAACATACTTATATATTTCTAAATACATAAATATTATAGATAAATTACACCCAGACACAGAACAAATGATCGTGCTTATTACACAAACATTTCGTTCGTTAATAATATAGCGACGTTAGCAACTAGTAATTAGTCTATTTTCGCCGTAAGAAAAGTTTATAAAGTTCAGTTTATTACCGGTAATAGTCTGCGAAGTAGGTAATTTTCTATTACGTAGCTCTCAGTCTTAATTAAGGTGATAAAAAAGTTTGACGGAAAGGATCAGCCCGGTCGTTAATTGCCAATTTTTCAATTACCACTCAAACGTAGCCTGGGTATAATTTTATTCTTACTATTTGTAATAAACCATAAAATATATTACCAGAAATTATACCCTAAAATGACGGATTGAACAATTTACTAATAATTTGCTCGTTTCATGATTATAACTCAACAAAACACTTAATACGGGCAAGGACATAATAATTACCTACGAAATAATTTGACAGGAGAGTCGTTATATAAACAGAAGTGGGTAATTCATTGTTTCCTAAATACGGAGTTGGTTATTAAATAACATGTGCTTTCGTCCTTTGGTCACGCGAGCTCAATATTAGGAATTGGCACAGTATAATAGCAAAGCAGTGGTGGCTCAGTGGAAACGGCCGTGACTTAGCAGTTGTAGGTCGTAGGTTCGAACGTAGGTTCCAGACAAGCGCTTTACTTTTTGTAAATTATTTCATCATTGCTGCTCTCAAAACGGTGAAGGAAAACATCGTGGGGAAACCGGCATCTCCTAGAGCCAAAAATTCGAAGACGTGTGACATCTATCAATCCGCACTGGGCCGCATGGTGGATTATGGCCCACTCCCTCTCTCACAGAGAGGAGGCCTGAGCCCCAGCAAAGGGAACCTTATAGGTTGATTATGAACGAAGGATTAGGCAACGAATATACAGGCCCTTTGAAAGTAGTTCGAAACTTCGATGTGATTTCTACACCAAATGAATTATTTCTTACGATGAGCAATAACACATTGAGAAATAAAGAAGAAGAAAGACAAAAAAAATATCAAAATTGGTTCAGCCATTTGGGAGCTACGTACACAGATATACAAATACACAGACACACAGATACACACGATAAACTTATAACACACCCCACTGTTTTTGTCGGAGGTTAAAATAAATTAATTTGCGGTAAACATGACGCGGAGAAAAACACAAAAAAGAGCAAATTGGGAGAAAATAGGTATGCGTCATATCCACGGAAAACGGCCATCGCTCAGCAAAATGCTACGGACCCTATGCCAGACAGATTCTCCAGCGCTGGATTTCAGCGACAGCGGTTGACGTGATAGAGTCAACTTCTTAGTTCGGGCCCCGTATTAAGTCCGTAGGTGATATGAAGTAGGAAAAGCTTGTAAATCAGCCGAACCTATGGATTTCGGGCTTAAGAAACCTCCGAACCTCCTACCGAAGTAAATCGAAATTTCGTAGCGCGTCGTTTTGGCCGTGTCTATGAAGACGTTAGACTGCTCATTTTATTATACTGTGGAATTCGCTTACTTAGTGCGATGCCCTTCAAGTTATTTTCATTGCCACCTACCTTTGTGAGCGAGTATTGATTACATAATACACTGATAAGGCCCGCCTAAGTCCGCCTTTGTACCTTTTTGTGCGAAAAGTTTAAATAAATAAATAAGAAAATATTTACACAATTACATGGCACGATGGGCGCAATGGTTGAGTGGCTTCTGTGTACGGGCCTCGGATTTGATTCGCGTGCATAACAAATATTTTTATGGTCTGCACCAAGGGTTTCACTCTACAGAGAGAAATCGTTAAGCTACAGTTTCCGAAACGAACGGTGGCCGCCACATAGCATCTGCAATTTACCGGCGAATAACGTCACTAACCGTCGTCCTGGAGTGGAAACCCCGTATCGGCAAGCGTAGTGTGGGACGCCTCCCAGCTGGATGGACGGACGACCTAAAGAAGGTGGCTGAGGTAGACTGGATGCGGAAGGCGGAGGATAGGGTGTTGTGGCGCAGCCTGGAAGAGGTCTATGTCCAGCAGTGGACTGCGATAGGCTGAGTTGATGTTGAACATCTCTGAAACGTTATTTATGAAAGTCCATTGGTGTTTTCCTAGAGAGTGTTTTTTAACTGTCTTTTGTGGTGCGGGTTCCGACTCACGATCTGGAGACTTTCATGAAGGAGGAGTTTTGGACGGTGGGTGAATCGTCGTTTTCGCGGAAGGCTACATAACACAGTGCTATACGTCGCCGACTCAACGTAGTCAGTGCGGGTTGGTAGATGTCACATGTCTTCGAATTTTTGGTTTTAAGACATGTCGGTTTCCTCCCGATGTTTTCTTTCGCCGTTTTGAGAGCAGTCGTGATGAAATAATTTACACAAAGTAAAGCGCCTGTCCGGGTTCGAACCTACGACCTACAACTCGTAAGTTGCGGCCGAGCCACTGCGCCACTGCTCCTGGTTTTTGTATGTATTAGTTTATTATCGTATAAGATTATTTTGCGTATTTTATCTATGGGCCTTAGTTGCCTGAAATAAAGTGATAACTGCGGGAAGTCAAACCGCGCTGCCATACTTTTTATGACAGCCGTCACTGCGGCCGATACGTGGCGGCCACCGCTATTCTAGCAAATCATAGCTTTAGTATTTTGCTTAAAGCACCGTATTCGATCGCAATAATGGTGACATTTACCTTATTTATCAATTTACTAAAAGCAAACTTCTGCCTGCGACTTCATACGCGTGGAATTTTTAGTTCCCCCGATCCACCCTGTCGTTTCGCATTGCCCGCGATATTACCTACTTAAATTTTCGCTCAGTATTATTTCTGACTTTTTCTTTGCTCGTGATGTTAATGTAACCTAAGGCCTTTCTCAATAATTGGGCTATCAAATGCAAAAAGAATGTTTCAAATCCGACTGGTAGTATCAGAGAGCAGCGCGTTCAAACAAACAAGCTCTTCAGCTTTATTATTATTACTAGCTTTTCTGCACGCGACTTCGTGCGCGTTAAATTTCTTGTTCCCCTGACCCACCTAGTCGCATCGCTTCACCAACCCGCGCTATCGCTTAGCGTTCTTTCATTTTTTTTTTCTTTTTTTCGGTTTTTTCACAGATGGTGCTCGTAATTTCAGCAACACACAATACATTGATTGATACACGTACGAGCAAAAGTATGTATACACTCGGCTTTATTCAAAAGTGCTTTACTCATTTATTTTTTAATGAAATTTTATGTTGTTACGAACATAGCATTTTCGAACCCATAGGTTTATGTAATGTGTCGTATTTCAACGCTGGATTCGTTATTAATTGAAAAAATCGCAATTGAAAGTTGCCAAGTGTTGACATATTGTTGCTCGTGACTGTACAGTATTATAATGTCTGTAAGAAGCCATAAATAAGATTATTCAATAAGATAAAGCAGTTTATATATTTATTTTATTACCCATTTTAAAGTTGACTTTTACATTATTTGGAATATGTGCAGACGCCACCACATCAAGCTACCCGAAACTGTCAAATTTTCCCAATCAACTTTGAACGTAATACTTTAGCGATAAAGTTGAGAATCTATTAAAGAAATTGGACAGATTGTAGTAGCTTGATGTGCTGGCATGTGTACGTTCTAAGAAAGCTGTCAAAAAACGGTTAACTTAAAGGACAGGGTATAAGGGCGATGTTAAGCCTATAGCCTTTTTTTTTTAAGGATGGGAAATTATCAAATGACCTCTCCCGCTCTGGGTGGAGCGGAAGGGAGTGTCAGACTCTTACTGACTAAAACCCACCCGTGTTCCTTCCTTAGCCCTTTATGTTCTAGGACAGCGGTATCCCTTTCGGACGACCCCGCTACGCCGGCAGGCTTCGGCCCTGTCGGGCCCCGTCAACTATGCTGACATCTCTTTGAGGCGCGCGTGGAACACATACGCGCCGTCCGGCACGGGCCTGGTCCTGATCGGACGGAGAGCTACCCATTGCTCTCCGCCCGCAGGCCCGAAGCCTATAGCCTGCCTTAAGAATTGGGCTATGAAATGCAAAAATAATTTTTCAAATCCAAATGGTAGTTTCATAGACCAGCGCGTTCAAAAAAACTCTTCAGCTTTGTTATTAGTATAGATGTTCACATCCATTCATCATAGTCACCTGCCAGTGTTATCTTTCTATTAATTAAATAAATACAACGAAACAAAATAATGAAATAAACTCACTATTGTAACTTGTATAACATAGCGTTTTTCTTTAATGTTGTTGTATTTTATTTTAATAGGCCTTTTCACGCTGGTGAGACATTACAAAATAAACGAATATAATAAAATAGTTTTGTAGATCATAAGTCATCATCTGCCTAGCCTTTTGCCAACTATGTTGGGGTCGGCTTCCAGTCTAACCAGATGCAGCTGAATACCAGTATTTGTGGAACAACTGCCTATCTGATCTCCACAACCCTGTGACTGGGTATCTGACCTCCAGAACCCTGTGACTGGGTAAGATTGGTTGGCAGACTTTTGGGCTTCCGACAACCCGTAACGACTGTCAAAAATCCACGAATGACAGCCGGGACCAACGATTTAATGTGCTTTCCGAGGCACGGAGGGGTCTGGATGAGTAAAGATGGTTACTCATCCACGGACTAACCGCGGCAAGCGTAGCTTAACCTGATCGATCGAACCGGGCTGTTATTTCTTAGCCACAAGACGCTTCTAGTAATAAAATAAGTATGTATTTAGAAAAAAGAGGAGGCTTATGCCCAGCAGTGGGACACAAAAAAGGCTAACAAAAAAAAAAAAAAAAAACTTTAAGTTAAAACAATATTTACAACAATTAACGTAGGTATTTGTAAACATTAGGTAGGCACAACAAACATGTGTGGTTTCAACAAATTATTTGGTAGAAGACAAGAAACCTCACACGGTAAACACAATGTCAGCTCCAGGTAACTAATTTAGGTTGATATGTGGACAGAAAACCGTCTAGACTGGAATTGATTTAGGCCTAGACTAAACATTATTCTAAAATTCATAATGGGTAAACGAAGGGCTATGCTCAATATTTACTAACAAATAATATTTGATAAATGGATACAACTAATAGAATAGGTTACCACACCATTGACTCTGATTTTTTTTAAAAGAAATTATTAATAATTTTAAGACGTTACTGTGTGGTAAAGGGTATTGTTTGGTATGAAAATAAAGGTTTTCTTCTGGCTTTTTATAAGAGGTAGGTACCTACTTTTTATCTAAACTAATATTATAAAAGAGAAAGATTAGTTTTTTTGTATGTATGTTTTATACTCGTTCACGCTAAAACGGCAAAACGGATTTGGATGAAATTTGGCACACGAATAGTCCTGCACCTAAATTGCGTATCACTGTATCAATCACAATCTGAATCATTTTCAAGGATACTTGCTACTCCATTGCTTCATATGTTCGAAAAATTTGTCTGCTCAACAATGTAAATAACGCAATGAATTTTTTTGAACGATCAAAATGAAAGCCATTCCTAAGTGTATTACGCAGTAACCCCGCTAGATTAGGACATATAATACTTTTTATCCCGATATTCACATGGGATCGAGACTCGAGAAATTACGAGAATTGCCCCTCTCTGATAACTGCAGCTTGATATCACATCAATAACAATCACTACTGACTATCAAAACTTTAAGTAAGAACATTCTAATCGTTAAACTATGTAGAAACCCTGGTCACTTAATCCCCACATTCTGCAGCCGTAGAACAAAAAGCGATGTAAGCAATAGCGCCTAATGCACCCCAACTAAGTATATAATGTGCAATATTAAGGCAGTATGGCCTTAATGTAGGCACTAAAGCTGTTTGCATTATGTGAAGAGCAAAAGTTAGTATGTGAACGTGCACATAATACTCTTGACTCTGACTTTGGGAGTATGCTGAACTTTAAATGAGATTCTTGGAATGTTTGTAAGGGGACACTTTACGGTTGTATTATTCCACTTGCAGCCCGCACCCAAACCCTAGCTTTAAATAAAATACTGTCACGGTACCCCGACCTTGTAATATCTACACGAAGTTTTGGAGGTACCCAATTATTTATTTATTCAAAATCTGAGGGGCGAAAATTACGAGAATTCTCGTAATTTTAAGAACGCTCACAGTCTGATCTCAGTCTCAATCTGTCAAAAATTCCTCTGATTTCCCTACATTTTTGGCATGTGTTTGACATTGATTGTTGCTGAGATGAGATTGCGACTAGATTTTGAACGTTTATAATTACGGGAATTAACCAAACTGCATAATAGTTTGTCAGCAATTGTTCTCGTCTAACATAAGATTACAAGATTACAAATTTTTTACTTTGAAAATTAATGTGCTTGTGTACATAACTTAATTCTGCTGAGTAAATATACTATAATAAATATTATAGTCGAGATAAAAAAACTCACATTTTAAAAATAGGCATTTTCGCTGACGTGAGCTTCGTTACAAACATACCAATAAATGGACACATTGAGAGATAATGTTTTTCTAGAACTCTTTTAGATTGAGATAAGAATTTCAGTTTGTCAAAAACTTTCGCCGATTCACCTTGTGAAATGATGGAGAAAAATGGAGGATCGTAAAAATGCTATATATATAGTTTAGCGATCTATTTTAATTTTTTATATGAAATGAAAATAGATTGGATAGATTTCGTCAATCCGATTACCAAAAGCTTTTTGATGGATTGCATTGCAGAGATTTCGGAGCAATTCGAATTCATTGTTCATCAACTTACTGTCATATTTTATATTAGAACCGATTAAGATTGAATCTAATATTTTGGAATGACTAGGTAAAAATATAGATGGGTTACAAGGGGCTCATGGCTAAATGATAACAGCCGCACAGGTTAATCTAACTTTAAGCTACGCATGCCGCGGTCAGGTCGTGGATGGGTGATCATCCATTACATATTGAGACCTCTCCGTATCTCAGAAAGCATATTAAGCCGCTGGTCCCGGCTGGTATTCATAGATCTTTGACAGTCGTTACGGGTAGTCAGAAGCCTAAAGGCCTGACAGCCAGTCTTACTAAGCTGTATCGTGTAACCCAATAACTGGATTGTGGAGGTTAGATAAGCAGTCGCTCCATGTCAAATACTGCATTCAGCTGCATCCGGTTAGCCTGGAAGCCGACCCTATCATAGTTGGAAAAAGGTTAGGCAAATAATTAGGTGAAAGAGATAGAATTTTAAATAATTTTAATGGCTCCAAGAGGAACAATCCTACAGTTACCGTTTCAGAGTCTCAAAATATATTCGTATATTTGCTCACTTCACGTCTACCATGCACTGAGTGCCATTTCAATTTCTTGTTATAAAAATTGCCTTTTTATTTTATACTTTATGAAATAAACAATGGCGGCTTTTGTTGCTATGCTTGAAATCCTTTTGATATCCAAATTAGCTGCTGAGTTTAAGACGATTAATTATGCTTAATTGATCATTTAGCTTCAAGAATATAAGTATGGGTTAGTCTGGGGTTTTCTGTTCTTCATTTAAAGTGTCGTGAACTTTATTTTAAGTGAATTAGTGACAGTAAATATTTAGTAATAACTAGGTATTGCTCGCGGCTTCGCCCGCGTGGATGTCGGACGATATCCCACTGAAACGTACTACCATTGTTTTGATATTTATTTATTATTCACAAAATCCACAGCTCTTTGAAATTTTATCTTAAAATTAATAAACTAGTTTTGGGAATTTAAATCGATTTTATTTAAAAAAATATATAAAGAACAAAATCAAGAGTAATTTTAATAATTTACAGAATATTTTAACAAAATTATATGACACGATGTCCTAAGTCGAAGTTCACGAGCGCACGCCTGTCAGCCAAAAGAGAGTGCGCGCCGGTTTCCGCTGGCTTATATAGGGCTGGTCACTCGTAACTCCCTCTAGTCTGAAGTTGCAGCTAACACGGCTTCTCCTGACGAAGCAGCGTCCTCGATGCTCTCCGTAACTGGTCTTTGCTCTGGCTCTGAAGCAGTCTCAACAACTGAATCTTCATAACCTGAGGAGACAAACACAAACATGTTAGATCTAACATACATCATTTTCACCAATAATTATTTACTTGAATGGACCAAAAGTTGCTATGCGCTTTTATACATTTCAGCACGTTATGTTTCATGAAATAAATTAATGAGCGATGCCACACAAGGCCTTATACGCCACAAATAGGATATTACTCAAAAACCACACATCTCGAAGGCCTTACACGAGGGAAGCGGGACGCTATTTCGATGCCACACAAGGCCTTACACAAAAACAGCACAGTGCAATGCCTTATGCCGAAGCCATCCAGGTCTTACATGAACAGTACAGCACAAACATACTTGTCTATTCCCGGTCAACTCAACGCCACACAAGGCCTTACAAGAGTTTGATCCTGATCACCCTGATATCCACATAACGCACACAAGTAGGCAAACGAAATAAGTACTTAGATCACCATAGCAAACATCATACAAGCATAAGCATACTGTACATATGGGAAACAGAAACTTTATGATAAGAACATAAAAAAAAAAACAGAGTAATCTTACATTCAAAAAAAGCTGCACAGGTCTCGAGGGTCCACTCGCCTCGCCTCGGTATCATATATTCTGCGGCTGCCTGCGTAGTTTTGCCATAAGAGCCGGCCAGGAGTCGTAATTCATATCGACTATTTGGCAGAGCATTTATAATGCGATATGGACCCCGGATGCCACTGTCAAGTTTATTAGAAGTTTGAGATGATTTAATAACAAAAACCAGATCTAGGTGCCTTTCTACTTCTATTGACACGCGCATCTTGGTTAGCCTGATTTTGAGCCAATAGATCCTCAGCCCTTCGTCGTCTCATTTCACGCCAAGCTACTCGATTTGGCGTGGAACCGTCTACAGTTATATCTCGGATGACGGAGAGTATTTATAGCAGGAGTAGTCGTGTCACAACCGATAAGCAGATTTAATGCTGAGCATTGAGTACTTTTCTGCTTATTAATGTTCAGTACCAGCTGAAGCCTCCAAAGTATATTGGACCAGGATTCGTGTCTATAATTTACATGTATCCTAACAATTTTCAGAACTGTTCGACAATACCGTTCCACTTGGCCATTCTCTTGGTGCATTTCGGGTGTTATGAAATGTATCTGAATACCAAAATAAGCACTGGCGCACTAAGGTACCACGGGGCACGCCATACAGATCTATCTCTACGGTGACGTCACTAAATTCTATGGACAAAGTTACGAACCAATCTGAACGCATTTCTATTCGACCTAAACCACGCAATATCAGTACACACGGATTCGTGCGACATGAGAAATGTTTGACAAGATCATTGGATATTAAAGAAATACTCGAACCACTATCAATCAGCACATCGGTGGGTACTCCACTGATCACTGCAGTTATGATATCCCTTTTAGTACGGTCGCACGTTATTTCGGGACAAAATTAGATAACAACATTAATATCAACATTAGATTTATTTCGCGTTTCAGACAGTTCTTTTGTAAAACAAGTATCCTCATTGTGATCTACTTTCTTACAAAATGTACACACAACTTTAGGAACAGATTTATTAGTAGATTCGGGGGTAGTCGCGGATTTGTTTATGTTATTAATACTGTCATCGGTCTTACTTCGTTTCGAACAATATTTGGTTTTATGTCCGGTTTGCCCACAATTATAGCAACGTAAACGTATATCTTTATTTGTGGCAGGACGCTTGCGGAATCGTTCGGTAGAGGAATCAGTGATGGATCGGTTATTGCGTGTCCGACTAATAATAGGTACACTTTCACTTGAACGATTTGGTTTCACATAGATTGATAAGAACTCCACTACAGTTTCTGGTGTACATTTCGTGTTTGTGGCGGCTACAGGTCTTTGTCTTTTATGCCGCGCACTATTATTGCGCACAACAATTCGTCACTTAATCCTTTTACAATACGTAATCGTAATAATGATTTTCGCGCGTAGTCCGCGTACGTGGAGTACTTATCAGATTCTTGACACATCACATCAATAAGAATATTCGCAACGTCTACGCGTCGCGGACAAAGTGATTTGAGCTTCAATTTAAAATTCGACCAAGTACGATTGTTACTAGTCCACTCGCGCAACTAGGAACGTGCGTCACCCTTTAGAGATAGTCCCAGACGGGCTAGGCACTCCTTTTCATCCCACTGGTTTTGCGAGTGAGCACGATCTACCTCGTCACAACACATATAGGCGTCATGAATGCTAGGATCGAAATCCGACACATAATAATGGTTGGATCTCACCGGATTTATGGATTTTAGCGCGTCGATAAGACGCTCAGTGATGTCCGTTGAAGCCGCTGTAGCTGAGCATCTGGCGTTGCTCGAAGTGCTGGCCACGCTCTCGCCACGTGACACGCTCGTTGCCAGGGCTGACGCTGACTCGGCGAGGGAGGCAACGGCGGCGGAGGCGTGGTTGAACGTGGTTCGGCGCGCTGCTCCAGCGTTGTCAGGCGGTTGAGGATTGCTTCCATCGTCGAGGCTAGGTTACCTAAATTAGGCGAAGACGCGCGCTCTCGCGGTGGTGCACGTTTTCTGCTCGACATAATGATGGAACCAGAAATAAATTGAAGCGGCTATAATAGCATTCAATCCCACTTCTGATTTTGGGAATTTAAATCGATTTTATTTAAAAAAAAAATATAAGCAACAAAATCAAGAGTAATTTTCATAATTTACAAAATATTTTTAACAAAATTATATGACGCGATATCCTAAGTCGAAGTTCACGAGCGCACGTCTGTCAGCCAAAAGAGTGCGCGCCGGTTTCCGCTGGCTTATATAGGGCTGGTCACTCGTAACTCCCTCTAGTCTGAAGTTGCAGCTAACACTTGTATTACAGCCAATTACGGATTTACAATTTAATAGCTATACAATATATGCAGCCGAAACAAACATACAGAGTGAAGTGAATTACTGCTAGCACCATCTAAGCACTGCTAAGTGTACAGTGTGGGTGATTGTGTAGGAGTGTGTACGAAATGTTATAGTGGTATGTAGTGATTGTCTGTATAACTTAGGTTAGATAGGCAGTCGCTCCATGTAAAATACTGGTTTTCAGCTGCATGCAGTTAGACTGAAAACCGACCGATGATGATAGAAAATATTTTAAATTGTGATATTTGTTTACTTTCAATGAAAACTTCACATCACTTCACATCTGCACCCTAATTGTATGCAATTAGGGTGCAGATGTGCGATAAAAGAAGTGTGTTACGACACACTATCGATCGAATCTGAATAATTTTGAAGGATATTGATAATCCATTGCTTCATATGTTCGAAAAATGTGTCTGCTCAACAACATAAATACAGCAATTTATGTTGTTGAAGTGTCAAGATGAAAGCCAATTACCCCGCTAAACCAGAAAATAGCGCCAAATGCCAAAAAATATGCACGTAATCGTCACTGCATTACTCCCAGGTTTTATTGTAAAAATTCCACAAGATAAATCGTGTGTCATCGTGTGGGCCGCATATCAATCACTTTGGGCTGCGACAATCCATTTTCTGAACAACTGACACGTATCTAAAACTAATATATTATTTTACACAAGGTACCTATCTAACACCATCATCATCTGCCTTTTCCCAACTATGTTGGGGTCGGCTTCCAGTCTAACCGAATGCAGCTGAATACCAGTATTTTCCATGGACCAATTCACTGGATGATACGATACCCCTCGGAAAGATGGCCTACTGACGACCCGTAACGACTGTCAAAGATCCAGAAATGACAGCCGGGACCAACGGCTTAACGTTCTTTCCAAGGCACGGAGGGGTCTTGGTATGTGAAAAAGGTCGCCCATCCACGGACCAACCGCGGCAAGCGTAGCTTACCCTAATCGATCGACCCGTGCGGCTATAATTACTTAGCCACAAGCCCCTCTAGGTATCTATCTATATCTATTACTAATAATAAAGCTAAAGAGTCTGTTTGAAAGCGCTAACCTCTTGAACTACCAGCCTGATTTGGAAAATTCTTTTTGCATTTGACATCTCATCATCAGCATTTGATTCTTGAGGCTATAAGTTACATTAACATCACACCTGCCCCAGCAGTCTCGACATTCATAGCGATCGCTTTACGACCGAATTCGGTCGCAAAGTCCTGTCACTCCATACATTACACCTGTCAATCCGAGACTTTGCGACCGAATTCGGTCGTAAAGCGATCGCTATGAATGTCGAGACTGCTAGGGCAGGGCTCTTAGGAGCCAAGCAAAAAGGGAAAAAGTCAGAATGAACGCTAAGCGGGAACGAAGTAATCGCGGGCAGGCGATGGTGGTATGCGACGCGGTGGGTCGGGAGCCGGAATTTCACGCGCACGAAGTAGCGACCAGCAGTGCGATTCTGTAACCACCTCACCGTGAAAACTTAGGTGAAGTGAGCGTAAAGTGAGCGGTCATTCCAATTAATGCTAAGGGATTGACACTATTGGCAGCTCACTCTAAGCTCACTTCACCTTACTTTTCACGGTGAGATTCTTACAGAATAGACCGGCTGCAGTGCGATTCTGTAACCACCTCACCGTGAAAACTTAGGTGAAGTGAGCGTGGAGTGAGCGGTCACTCCAATTAATGCTAAGGGATTGACACTATTGACAGCTCACTCTAAGCTCACTTCACCTTACTTTTCACGGTGAGATTCTTACAGAATAGACCGGCTGCAGTGCGACTCTGTAACCCTCTTACGCACCGTGAAAACTTAGGTGAAGTGAACGTGTAGTGAGTTGTGTTCCAACTAATGCTAGGGATTGATTTTTACAGAATCGATCGGCAGAAGATAGTACTAATAATAAGGCAGAAGAGTTTGTTTGTTTGTTTACCGCGCTAATCTCTGGAACTACCAGTCAGATTTGAAAAATATTTTGCATCTGACAGTCCGATTCTGGAGGCAGGGTATAGGGAGGCTATTTAACAGCACGCTAGGGCTGAGCAAAAAGAAAAAAGTCAGAAACAGCGCGTAGCGGATATGAAGTAATAGCGCGGGCTGGCGATGCGATGCGACGGAATGGGTCAGGAGAAAAAAATATAGACAACAATATAGATCTTGACAATTCAAAAGTGCCTGTAATTGGTTTAGTTGAAATGAATAGTTTGAGTTTGAGTTGAGTTTGAGACGCGGACTTAGTGGCGGGCCGAAGCTAGTATTCAATCAATAGGAACGTTGAACGTATCTTCCGTAACGTGGGGCCATTGTTTGCTCCCGTAGACTTTTGAATTAGTTTTCAATTTTATTGAATACTAGCTGCGCCCCGCGGTTTCACCCGCATAAGTTTCGATCCCGTGGGAATATCGGGATAAAAAGTATCCTATATGTTAATCCTGGTTATAAACCATCTGTGTGCCAAATTTCATCTAAATCCGTTTTGTAGTTTATGCGTGGAAGAGTAACAAACATTCATCCATCCATCTATCCATCCATACGAACTTTCACGTATATAATATTAGTAGGATTAAAATGGAAAGGCCCTGAGGCCCTGGGTTCC
This sequence comes from Apamea epomidion, assembly GCA_947507525.1. Classification (NCBI taxonomy): domain Eukaryota; kingdom Metazoa; phylum Arthropoda; class Insecta; order Lepidoptera; family Noctuidae; genus Apamea; species Apamea epomidion. The sequence continues at coordinate 14,173,847 of OX382228.1, read as the reverse complement.
AGGTCAGCCAAAGTGCTATTAGGTTTTTCCATCAGAAATATGTCAATAGCAGCCTGGAGACTGATTTTGAGCACGGTTGACTGAGAAATGATGGACAGGCCCAAATTTTTTTTATTTTTTAAACGTTGCCCCACATTAGGAATTTCTCCTGTATTGTGGGTGCGTTTACAAACATTTAAACTCACGTACACAAACAGCCAGACCCGGAACAACTACTTATAGGCCATACAAATATTTGTTCCGTGCGGGAATCGAACCCGCGACACACAGCGCAGCAGTCAATCGCTTGACCACTGCGCCAACCGTGCCGTCGAACTATAATTACGAAATATAATTTTGCCCCACATGGAAATTGAACCCAGGACCTCATGCACAGAGGTAGCGCTTGCTACTACTAGATCAAAGAGGCAATCCCGCTTATATCATATCAATCATAATTCTTAAAATTGACAGTAATTAAAACTACTATTTTGTAAACTAAAGACTAAGACTCAATTTACACCACCGCGGAACGGAGTGGAAGCAAGTTTTCGTACATAGCAAAATGAACTTTATGTCAATTGTCTAACGTACAAACTAGATACGAGCTTATTACTGCCGGAATTCCCAAGAATGCGCGATAATTCTCCAGAAGATGCGCGACCTGTGCGTGTTTGTGTATCTTAATGTGCGTTACGCTTTTGATATAAAGTTCATTAGGTTTGTACAAAAAAAAATCACTTCCACTCTGTTCCGCGGCAGTGTAAATTGAGCCTATTACGACCTGTAAGTACATTCTAACTGGGTAGGTTCGTTCCTGAGTTCCACTTGACCTGATAGAATATACCTAGGGTCCATTGGTAGCATCAACCTGCTCTGAAATTCAGTAAAACAGACTGCAAATGATGAAATTGAATTCGCTTCAGCAGTACTTGAAATTCTCGGTGGACTTTTCCGATTTCATTACCTAACGTAATCTATAGTTTTTCTGCCAATTCACACATCGCAGGTACCTAATTGAATTTAATTTGTCAAATATTGTGTTGCTTGCTATTTTAAGTTAATATACATAATAATAAGTTTGTAAATAGTATGTAAAGGGCTCGTGGTTAAATAATAATAGCCGCACGGGTACATCTTCGAGGTTAAGCAATGCTTGCCGAGATCAGTCCTTAGATAGGTGACCATTCATTACAGACTTGTTTCTTGCCAAATTTCATGATTCTGGGTCAATGGGGAGTACCGGTTTTTATTTATATGCGAGTATCAAAATATATCACATTTGGCGGTTTTTAGGGTTTCCTACATTAAAATGGTTTTTTATTGCGTTGATTTAGAAACTTAATAGACTTACGTATTTGTTATTAATTTCACCCTTTTACTTCCAAGAGTTCCTGAGAAAAAGGGTCTTGACTGACTGACAGACAGGTGATCCTTTAAACGTTCAGTTTTTTTCCGGAACCGTAAAAACAACTACGATTGAAATGCTAATTCCTTTTTGTGCTTCAATGGCGCCGATTCCCTTGTTCACAAACTAAACAAAACCTAAGTTAGGACAGAAGATAAATATTATTTTAGTCCTGTCAATTTAAGATAGTCCTCCATAGACAGCATAAACGTGATTAAAAAATTGGCTACTAAAATACGTCAATTTACGTCAGGCGCTGACTACAGGACTAAACTAATATTTATTTTCTGTCCTTTTCTTAATGAAATAGAAAGAAAAAGATGCACTGCACTTAAATGACAATTCCAGATCCTGCCCCATCAATTTACAGAAAATGTAAATTAATGAAAAGAATTGTAATGAATATAGAACCTTTTCATAATAAACTGTTTTTCTTTAGAAGATGCGGATTACAAATCAATAATAAAAGGAATCAATCCCTGAAATTCCTTTTTGCCATTTCCTGTTTTCAGGCGACCTGCGTTACGTGTTACGCATGATACACAACAAATAAAAAGTTTAAAATACCTGTAACACAAAAACTCATATTACATACTTAAATTATTATTTAATTATTATAATAATGATGATGATGCGTAACGTACGAGTATCATCTGCCTAGCCTTTTCCCAACTATGTTGGGGTCGGCTTCCAGTTTAACCGGATGCAGCTGAATACCAGTATTTTACATGGAGCGACTGCCTATCTGACCTCCACAACTCAGTTACGCGTAACGTACGATTATATATTGTTTAAATCACTTATGATTATTATGCGAATAGTTATGAACATCAAATAGGTTGTTGTTATAATCTAGTTTCTCATAAATGGATTTTTTGTAACGAAACTTTATTGACGCGCTTATGTCAAACTCAAATTGTCAATGTCAGTCATTCGCTCTCGTGTGTTCCTAGTGTTCCTGTTGTTTGCCCTCACGCCTCACTGTTTTACTGTGCTTTTTATTGTTTTTCGTACCGACGACTTTTGCTTTTGCCTACGGATGTCGATTCTCGCTTAGTCGCTGACTTTGTACTACATACCATGGATTCTGTTCATTGCTTGAGATTTGGTGAACGATGTTGTGGTGCATAAATTGCTACCCGAATGTCTACAGGATGTTAAGACATGTTAGGTCTTCATTACAATCTTCAATGCAAATTCTTCTCCCTTTGTAGGTATTGTTGCAACAGGTATGTATAGTCAATTGTTATTTTTAGCTAGCATAGTACTGTCATAGCTGCTGTTTTGCTAGTAACCAATTCAAAATTCCAGCAAATACCATACGTAGCGTGGTATATAGATGTTTGGGCCTGAGGGTCACATAGGGTCTAAGTTGAAATACTAGGTAGGTATTTGAAAACCTAGTAGAGGTAAGAGGGTTGTCTTAGGGGTAACCTTAATGAAGTCTTTAAACCAATCAGTTATTTAAATCAACCCTTGCTTTTGAACGATAAGCACACTGTTGTTCATGCAAGTTGTTTATCTGAAATATATATATTTAATTTGTAGCTTCCACCAGAAACTGTAATCTGTAATTCAGGTGATTACCTCAAACTAGCATTACACAATATTGTTATTTCTTCATAATAGTAGCATAGAACAACACATACAACAATATTATTATGAAAAGCAATATTGAAAACTACGAAGTTAGTTGCAACTTTCTATTCTCCTAAGAAAAAAAACCAACTACCTAATAATATTTTTCTTCGCAGTTGACATCAAGTGATGCATATTATGTTTGCCATTTATGTTGGATGCGTGCCACTCGCCAGGTAGAAAACCGGAACAGATGAACATGCTGAAATAGAGCTTCAACCAGTTAGACCAGAACAATTGCTGGTACCTCAGCAAGCAATCCAGTGCCTCCACCGCCACCTCTAGACCAACAGGTTCCAACAGCATCAACTGATAGAATAATTCTAGTCATACTTTGTTATTACGATAGGGGGAATGCCCTCGTAGGGATAGTACTATAATATTAACACATCAATAATTTATTTTAACAATAAACTGCACCTAACCTATAATCAATGTCTTTATTGTTTTTAGATTTAAACATAAACCGCAAGTTCTACAGGCATTAGGACAAAATAATGTTAAGTTATCAGTAATACAAAATCAATAAGATTCTGCATATTGCATGGTTGTAAATGAATTTTATTGACTAGGGCAAAGTTCTATAGAGTTTCTGGCATTGTCCTTTAGTTTAGTTTGTGAACAAGGGAATCGGCGCCATTGCCGCAGACAGACAAATGGATAGTCAAATGAGTTGAAAAAATGAAATACCCATAAACAAACTGTCAACTAAACCAATAAATACAAAATGGATGGTCTTTGCTTGCGTGTTATTCGCGGCAATTGTTATAATTATGTTCGAATCTGCCAATTAACGAAACTACGTGGCGTACACAGTATTCAAAACGAATTCTCCAATTATATGATATTGAATTAGAGGGTAGGGGAGGGAGGGGTGTTCAGTAATAATGTTAATGTACCAAATAATGTTTTATCAACATACCTTATACCATATCAATATAATTTTTGAGCAATAATAGTAGATATGAATTTAATAAAGAAATCTGGCAAGCGTATTTTGTACTGTAAAGAATGGTTCCTTCTACACATACATATAAAGTAGTAACGAAGAATGTAGGCTCTTTTGTCTGGATGTATGTTCCAAAGTCGAAGACATGTCACATCTACCAACCCGCACTAGGCCCGCTGGGTGGATTACGGCCCACTCCCCTCTCACAGAGAGAAGGCCTGTGTTCCAGCAGTGGGAACGTTATCGGCTGATTATGATTATTATGACAGACCGACTGACAGCAACATTAAGAGGTTTATCATCATCCTACGGAACTCCAAAAGTACTCGTGTCTTATTACTCGTGTATACAATTATAGTCATCTCCATCGGCGTTCTTTTATGTATGAATATCGTCTTACATTCGAGGTAATGGCGCGTAAGTGATATCTTCATGTTTCTTAACGCGTCAATGATATTATTTTCCTTTTTCAGTACAATAGAACTACTGTGTCACGGTTTTATGACTACCTGTGAAGGTATTTTTAGGATTTTCTTTATGTGACAGGTTTAACCCGGCAGCACTCGATACAGGGTAAAAAATACCACAAGGTTTTTATTTAATACTTCAAGCACATGCATGTACAGGGTAGACTCAATGACATAGGCATTTTCTACCAGTCAACCTTTGTGGTGTTGCAGACACAAACAGTGGTAGGTGCAATCATGAAAATTGAGGAATCAATATTTTACATATAAATATACGCACAAACCTATTAAAACTATAAATATAATATATACCTAAATACTTATAAATATAAGCACAAATAAATATACATGAATACATAATACGGTATGTATGTACGATAATGATCACAGTTCTGAGAGCTCTGGCGGCACAGGACTCTAGGTACATTCAAACTGATAGTTAACCCACACGCACACTGCGAGATAGCCAATTTGCGAGCAGCGCTTGGTTACGACGGGCGCCAGGACGATCTGTCCTGGGTTGTCATAGGAGAATAGAATAGAATAGAATAGCATTTATTTGCAAATATGGGTAATACATAAGTAGATAGTAGTAGGTATAAATCAGAGTTTAGCCAGTTAGGTTCTGAGCTTTAATCTCCCTCTTGTTACTGGACCACCATGTGGCGGGGGTCTTCCTCTTCCCAGGCGTTTCGTAGGTACTTTCAGGACTGGTTTTACTATGTATATAATTATGTATAGAGTGAGTATGGATGTACAATACCCGGTAGCGTCGCGAGTGAACAATTTTTATTATTATATTTTTTTTTTTCTATTTTTGTTACTAGTTCATGACAAGCCCCTATTTTTTATAAATAAACATTACAACTTGAATTTGATATTTTATACATATATATTTTCAATAAAACTATCAAACAGCTTAATAAATTTAAGAAAAACAATATTTTCTTAGATTTTGTGATATTAAAATTTTGTGGTATTTTTGACCCGGTAGAGAGTATTCGTGTTTGTAAATACCTAGCGACTGCTGCCGGGTTAAAAAAGAACATTAGCTGTTTGTGCCTAAAAATAACAACATTTCAGACGGTGTATCTGCGAGTATTTCAATAGCAATCATCGTCTTCCTGTCCTTGACCAATGTTACTTGGGATGGGTGCAATACGTTTTTTGTTCCATTTTTCCATGTAAACCGTGACACTGCATGTTTTGGGATACAGAAGGCAGGATAGGAGGTGCAGCATGGTTGGTGACATAGCTCCACAAACACCCTCCTGCCGTTCCGTCAAGGTAGCCCCCCACTTTACCAGATTGGACTTACATCTTCCCACTTGTGTCCGGAGACGGTTCAGAGACTTCTAAGTGGATTCTCTGAACCACGTCCACGATTATTGATTCCCAAACATGCAGTCAAAGTGACCTCTGTGCTGCCACCGACAACGCCGTGGAAGTGGCCAAGTTTTGGGAAAACCACATTTAAAATACAGTCGTGCAGCGACATGAAGAAGAAGAGGAACCGTCACACTCACTCTCTTCTCTTTCATATCATTCCTAACACAATCCATACACTTCTTTGGATTTCCTCTCCCTTTACATTATCTATTTCATTAGACACAGGTACCTTAAAAGGAAAACTGCTTCTTGTTCCTAATGGTGGATGCGTTGTTGCTGAGCATAGGGTCCCGAATTCGATTTATAAGTCAGGAATATTTTATTGAGTTTTTCGTCAAGAATTCCTCAGTACCCTACGGACTCTATTTACATTACACAGACTCACCAATTTTTATATGGAATTAGGCATGAGTTGCGTAATGTGGGTGTGTTACACCTTTGCTTATCCCGGTGGGAAAGCATTCAGCCCATAATGTTCCCACTGCTGGGACACAGGCCTCCTCTTGATGAGTCGGAGTGGGCCGTAATCTAACCAGCGGGCCCAGTGTGGGTTGGTATTTTTTTTTTCTTTTTGAAATGTCGCATGTCTTTGTATTTTTGGTTCTAGGACATGCCGGTTTCCTGACTTTTTTCACCGTTTTGAGAGCTGTGGTGATGAAATGATTTACACAAAATAGCGCCTGTCAGGGTTCGAATCTATAACTTGAAAGTCGCCGGTACCTAGGTACTAAGGAACTCTGCATACCCCTCGGGGTATGCAAGATATTACGTAAGTACATAATACTCCTATGCAATATAAAGAAAAGTCAACACAATCTCAGAACATGTTCTAAAAGATCGTTCAATATGTTCAGATTTCCAAATCGTGTCTAGATCAAGAGCTCACAACCTAGCTTTTGGAGTTTAACTTTTCGCAATTCTTTAAATTCAGCGGTTGAAGGAACTTAAAGTTCCTAGCCTGTTGATACTATCAAAATAGACGCAGAATTTTAACCCTTTTACGGTATTGTTGACTTATGACGTCACACTATACAATGTGGAGACGACAATACAACAATAAATGAAAAAACTGGCAATACTAATGCAAATAATGAGTATTTTGAAACTATCAAATTCATCTTGACATCGAAATTGAGAATTTGATTTTTTATCGACCTACCAAGCGGACGAAGCCGCGGACGGAAGCTAGTATAAAGTTCAAAACACAAAATATTCGATAATTTTCAGTTTCCTCTTTTCGGGTCTATGGTAGTCTTTTTTTTATTTTGTTTGAGCCCAGTAGGTTGATTGTGGTTTCAGTGGCATACCGTACATCCTAGGTGCACGTGAACAGACACTTAGGACACTCCAGCAAGTGGAACATGGTCTGTTCAGATGCACTGCACTCGCACTGGCACAATTTTTAACAGAAAAATCAACGAAGTGCAGAACCCACACACAGTTTCACCCCAATAACTTCACTCTCATAAAAATCACAAACGCCAACAACTTTGTGAGCCCAAGCCGTCGCAGTCGTCATACACGACAATAAACAAAACACGAACATTGTAAACACTATAAAGCTTAATATGGACGTATGGCACCTACCCACCGCCGGCGATTAACGAGAACCGAGAAGAGCTAGCAACTATAAAGGAGCTGGCGAGAAACAAGCAACGAGTGTGCGACGGTGACGAGCGATTACTCGCTGGTATGTGTATGTACAGATGCCAGCAGGTCAAGCTACCCGAAACTGTCAAATTTTCCCAAACAACCTTTAACCTTAATGCTTTAGCGATAAAGCTGAAAATCTATTAAATCAATTTGACAGATTGTAGCAGCTCGATGTGCTGGCTTCTGTACCAAGTGCGAGTTTCTCTGCGTGTGTTCTGCCCACCAAGCGAGCGTCGCTTAGCGAGTTCTTAGTCTTTGATAGCTCTTGTCGCTGCGATAAATGAGTACTCGCCGGTGGTTTGAACAGTCAGCGATCAATTATAAATATACTAGCTTCTGTCCGCGACTTCGTCCACTTGAAATTTCTTATGACCCACCCCGTCGCATCGCATCGCCTACCCCGTTATTGCAACTACTGCAAAACATCAGCGGCAACCAAAACATACGAGTGCACAGGGGCCCCCCGAACGAGTCCGAAGCTCGTTACCGCCGGTAACAAACCGAGGACAGGCAGATAAAGAAGGCTTTATTCGTGTTGAGAAAAAAAAAGAAGAAGCCTACTCTTCGCAATCCGTGCGGTACCGCATTGGCTGGTCCGAACATGTGGCTGCGTCCCGCTATTCCATCGACGCAGCTGTACGTGTCCCGTCTACATCACTCTACGACGGCGGAGGTCGTGGAGTATATAAAGATGAAGACCAAGTTCACCTTGAGAGTCGAGAAGTTGGAGTCGCGCCACAAGATTAACTTAAAGTCTTTTGTGGTGCGGGTTCCGACTCCCCATCTGGAGACTTTCATGAAGGAGGAATTTTGGCCGATGGGTGTCGTGTATCGTCGTTTTCGCGGAAGGCTACATAACACCTCGACTCAGCGCAATACGTCGCCGACCCAACGAAGTTAATACATTTGTAGAATAAGGTTTTTTGTATGAGTACGTATTAGTTTATTATCGTATAAGATTATTTTGTGTATTTCATATCTATGGGCCTTAGTTGCCTAAAATAAAGTGATTATTATTATTATTATTACTTCGTTTCGCTTAGCGTTCTTTCTGACATTTTTTCTTTTTGCTCGGTGTCTAAGGGTCCTAGCGTATTGTTAATCCTCAAGAATTGGGCTATCAAATGCAAAAATTTCAAATCCGACTAACTAACAAATAAATACTCTAGCTTTATTATTAGTATAGATATATCTCTTTTACTTACACGGGACCTACAAACTTTTGTAAGTTTCTTGAGCGAGAAAATAGTTGATAGTTAGTCGCTTCCTCGTCAGCGGTGGGACAGGTGCCTCTCCGTGCCAATAGTTGGTGCCACAGAACGGCACACTTTGATTCCTTCCATTTGTTTACCGAGCAGGCAACTCCAGTAAATCGTACAAGCATATTCTGTGTCGAATATTGTTATTTCCCTTCAATAACTTGTGTAAAGTTTTCATTGATATTTCTGCATTTACTTGGTTTTAGAGTTACTTACCAAAACATGCTACGGGACCATTAATTTATTGCTAAGACGTCAGCCCGTCTGTCACATGGATTTTCTTCAACAGTAATAGAAGTAATGAAAATTTCACAGAATACGTGCGTAAACGAAACCTATATCAAATAAAAATGTCTGATTCCAGGAATTAAAGGCCCGTCCATCACACCCAAGTCTAACCTAGTTTATGATCCTTTCTTATTAATCTACATTCGTTAACCTTAGTCGAAATGTAGAAATGTGTGTACATTTCGACTAAGTAAAAAAAACCAAAAAAAAAATTATTGCTGAGAAAATAGCTGTTTTTTACATTGTTGTTTATAATTATTTTTCAATGTTACTTAGTTTAGTCTACAGAATGCATAGATAACCGCTATGTGAAGGGTCTTTTTACACCCTGTATATGGTGCCTAGTACGGAACACATAGTGCGCGAATCTGACTCGCACCTCGCCGATTTTTTTTTTGTAAGTATGTTTTCAATAATATTTCTGCATACATATTTATTTGTTTTTTTTTCGCAGTCGTCGTTACCGTCGAGAAGTTGAGTGAAAAGAAATACGACAGATATTTCAATGTAAAGAATATTTTACCGGAGTTTCTGTTGGCAGAATGTTAAAATAACTTCTTGGGATTCTACCAGCTAAGCAGGTGCACCTCCTACACTGTTCGCAGTATCTATTACCCCGGAGATATTTCAAGAAATCCTTGTAAGTTGTGAAATATGAATAAAATGAACTATGTTCGATAACATGAAGAAGTTACTATCTATGTTAATCTTACAATATCGAATTATTTTGAGAGAAGAAAGCATTGTATTATTTAAATAAACATAATTAATATTAGTTTTTTTTGTTACTAATATTATTCTATCACCATCTGCCTAGCTTTTTCCCAACCGTGTCGGGGTTTGCTTCCATTCTAACCAGATGCAGCTGAATACCAATATTTGTTTCATGAAGCGACTGCTTATCTGAACTCTACAACCCAGTTACTGGGTTGTATGATATCCCCTGATTGTCAGACTGCAGACTTTAGGCTTCTGACGACCAGTATAGACTGGACTGCCAAATATCTATGAATGACAGCCAAGACCAACAGCTAAACGTGCTTTCCAAGGCACGGAGGTTTTGATATGTAAAGATGGTCACCCATCCACGGATCAACCGCGGCAAGCGTAGCTTCGACTATCGACTAGGTAATATTATTCTATATGCACCCAAATTTTTACTTGTGGGTATACCACTGTGAACCATGTCTAAAAACAGTTTCAATACCTCAGAAAATTCGTAACCATCACAGATCACCTCAAAATCGGTGTTCTCTTCCTCGAAATTCGCTTACAGACAATTTGTTACCTAATAAGCGGATGCCTCCATGCAAGACTCCGACTACGGAATCCTCTTAGCATTGAACTAGACGTTCAGAATAGGGCTGTAACAGAACTTTTCCTCTGCTTCCGCAAATGCGGAACTTCCAGAAGAAATCCTACCTACGCATCTGCCTCCGCTTCTTTAACGGAGTTATAACGGAGGAGGCCTCTTTAATGTTAACTAATCCTACTAATAATATAAACGTGAAAGTTTGTGAGGATGGATGGATGGATGTTTGTTCATCTTTCACGCAAAAACTACTGAACGGAGTTTGATGAAACTTTACAGTAATTTAGCTTATACATCAGAATAACACATAGGGTATTTTTTATCTCGATATTCCCACGGGATCGACACTTATGAGGGTACCGCGGGTTGCTGCTAGTAATCAAATAATAATAAAACTTTAGTCAGTTCAGAAAACCTGGGTACAATAATAAAAAAACTTGATTTTTACAAATTCCTTGGACCCTTCACTGGGATGCCCTGTGCCGTGAAGAATGTGGTAGAGGTATAACTCTAAGGTTTGCAACCATATCACCGCCTCCAGCTTCAGTACCAACCGTACCAAGAGAACTGTTTAGTGGAGCCAGTTTAATTTATGAACCACTAAGAAATCTTCACAAACGACAAAGTCGTAAATCTGTATTTTGAGAAATATAGATTGCTACATTGCTACATTTTGATTAGGTACTTAAGGTCGTATTTTTTTTTTTCACCTCCACTTTCGCTAAAATGGCCTCCGTTACAACCCTAGTTCAGAACCATTTGGTCTTCTTTCAGGATCCAATGTAAACGATTTCATCAAATAACAAACATATGGTTTGAAGGAAACGTCTATGAAGGCGGAATTAGGACTTTAAGGTTTTTGTGATGATTTTTTCCTTGCCGACTCGTAGTCACACCAGATTATCACACCAGTATCACAAACAGGACTTTTTTTCTCGTTTGTCACACCACTGATTTATGCGTGTGTAATGGTATCCGAGTATTGAGTTAGGTTGGTTGTATTCATTTTCTTATTTATACTAATATCTATACTTCTATACTAATAATATTATAAAGAGGAAAGATTTGTATTTTTGTGTGTATGTTTGTAATGAATAAACTCAAAAACTACTGTGCCGATTTTGTACGAGCTACGCTGTACATGCCACTAACTTGACCTACATTATGTATAGTGAAACGCTGCATATTGTATTTACTTTACTGTGTACTTTACATGTTATTTTCAGTAGCAATTAAACCTTTATACCAATCGGTTGTCTACTCAATCAACATAACATCCCACTTACAACATCAACATAACATTTTCACTGTTGGGAGTTACGCCCCAACATTTGGTCCTTCGAGCAATTTAGTGTTGTGTGACTTATATCTTTTACGATCGCGAATCGGTTGGACTGGTCTCTCACAAGCGAGTCGCCCCAGTAACCAATTGAGAAGGCGCATATCGTAGAAGAGAAAGGTTGCACAGTACCAAGAACCAGGAGTGTGGAACAACAGTCGACGCTCGCAACAGAAGAGTTCATCTTGAAGTCAACACGAACAACAACATAAACAACATGTCAACAGCTGATTTATACCTGAATCAGAACGAACTCTCCGACAACATAAAGAAGATCGGAGTAAATATCAAGAAAGATGGTTGGGACAGGAAAAACCCCGACTATTTCAAACGCCGTATGGCAATGTTGGAAAACTTGTGGTCAGAATATCAATTCAATCATGACCGCTTGTCTACGGAACAAAGTGCAAGTCATCCCTACTTTACGAATGACTCCTACAACCAAACGCTGCAGTGCTACAACGCAGTAAAGGAGCTAATTCTTCAACAACACCAACAACTAACGGCCGTCGCTCGTTCTCCAAGGGAGCAGCCGGTACAAACAAAAACAGTGGGAGGTGCCAACCAACAAACAGGAGAAGGTACCTCAGATCAGGCAAGACAGGGACAAGAAACCTACAAGGAGGAGGTGGCAGAACAAGCTAGAGATGACAATCAAGAACATCAAAACAGAGAACCCTCACCTCCTCCTACTCAACAAGAGCAAAACAAACCTGCGAAGAAGGATACGGGAACCAATAGCAAGCTGGACGACATGATACGCAAACAAACGGCAAACTTCAAAGCCTTCATGAGAGCAGTCGCGAACATACATGTGGAGTTTTTATCTGAAAGATGGGAATTTCAAGACGCTCTGCAAACACTCCAAACGCGCTGGTCAGCAATTGACAACCTTCACTGGGAGATAGAGTGCGAAACCAACGGAGAGAAGATTATAGTGTACGAAGAACGCTACAACAGGTATGAAAACCAATTTCACGAACTGAAAAAGGCTTTGAATACCAAGTTGTGGTCCGGCGCTCAACGTGAGAAAACAACACCAAAACTAGAGATACCTGTATTCAACAGTAACTACAACCAGTGGATCCCGTTTAAAGACCTTTTCACAGAAGCAATACACAGCAACAATTCCCTTTCATATGCTCAGAAGATGCAGTTTCTGAAGAGCAAGGTACAAGGCGAAGCAGAACGCTTGATTCAACACCTACAGATAGCATACCATCAGCATAGAATGCTTACATGCGATAAAGAATTTAGGAGTGGATGTCGGCACTTGGGACCCGATTCTTGTACACATATTATCGCAGAAATTAGACGCAGACACACATTCAGAGTACAATGACTCGCTGAAAAATTGCCGAAAGCTGCCAATACTGAAAGACCTGTTAGATTTCCTAGAAGCGAAGTTTACATCGTTGGAAGCATCGCGTCGCAAACAAGAAAACAATCAAAAACCAAATACATCATCGAGTCAACATCCAAATTCTAAAAAACAATACAGCAGTAATCAAGCAACTAGCAACAAGAAAATTACGAAATCATTCCATGCGTCAACATTTCGATGCCCTCTTTGCGATGACGAACATGGAATGTATAATTGTGCGAAGTTTTTAGAAATGCCAAATCACTTAAAACTTAGCACAGTAAATAAAATGAACCTCTGCGTAAATTGCCTGTTCAGCCATAACGGAAAGACATGTACGTCAGCTCACCGATGTCGCAAGTGCTCGGGTCAACATAACACATTGATACATGATGCATGTATTAAGAACAAAACAGAAAAACAAACAAATTCTTCTCATGTATCAAAGGATGATGATACTTCAGAGATACTACTAGCAACCGCCGTAATAAACATACAAGCTGCTGATGGGACCAAAATTAAGCTGCGAGCCCTCATCGATCAAGGGTCTCAGATATCTTTGATCACGGAACATGCCGCTCAACTTCTCGGTGTCAAACGCGAGAGATGCAAAGGAGTCATCTTTGGAGTTGGACAGAAAGAAAACCACTGCAAAGGAATGACAACAATTACTTGCAGTTCTGTCTACAACGATTTCAAGTTCCAAACGTCTGTCTTCATTATGAACAACCTGATCAAGAACCTGCCAAATAAGACCTTTGCAAAACCATCTTGGTCTCACATACAGAACATCCATCTTGCAGACCCAGACTTCCATAACAGCCGCCAAGTGGACTTACTATTTGGAGCTGACATTTATTCGCAAATCATGCTGGGAGGAATAATAAAAGGCGATGACGTCACTCAACCTATGGCACAACAAACACACCTAGGTTGGCTTTTATGTGGCAATGTCAAAACTTTTCACTGCAATGTGGTCATCAACAATCTGGAAGACATCAAACAGTTTTGGGAATCCGAAGACATCACGGACCAATCCAACCTATCGGTAGAAAATGAAACATGCATTGAATACTACACCAACACTACGCAACGCTTGGAGAGTGGGAAATATGAAGTCAGACTGCCGATGAAGAATGAACTTCAGAGCAGACTGGGGTTGTCCGAGCCAATGGCTATAGCCCAATTCAAAACATTAGAAAGAAAGTTACAAAAACAAACACATTTGGCAAATGCCTATAAAGACTTCATGGCTGAATATATTGATCTAGGTCATATGAAGCAATCAACAGTCAGTAACAAAACATTAGAGTGTTTCTTGCCTCACCACGGCGTGCAACGCGCTGAGTCAACAACAACAAAGTACAGAGTGGTGTTCAACGCGTCAGCAAAAACATCTACAGGCTGCAGTTTGAACGACCTCATGTACAAAGGCCCCAATCTCCAACAAGACTTACAAACATTATTGATGAAATGGAGGCAATACAAATATGCGTTTACAGCGGACATTGAGAAGATGTTTCGTGCTATTTGGGTAGCCCCCGCAGACCAACAACTGCAACAAATTGTATGGCGGGAATCGCAGGAAAAACCTCTCCGCTCATATCAACTAACAACAGTAACATACGGTACCAAGGCCGCGCCGTTTCTAGCCATGATGACACTCAGGAGATTGGCGACAGACGAACGTGAACAGTTCCCGGGGGCATCAAAGGTGCTGGAAGAATCATTCTACATGGATGACCTCGTCCATGGGACTCATACAATAGAAAATGGAAAGAAATTGATCGCTGATTTGAAACAATTATTAAAAAAAGGAGGTTTCAACCTTCGAAAATGGTCAGCTAACCATCAAGACCTTTTGGGAGACATCTCCGAACAGCACAACAACAATAAGATTGTCTTCAACTTCAGAACGGAAAACACACAAAAAACGTTAGGCTTGTGCTGGAATTCAATAGAGGATAAATTCACCTTTCGATGCACAATTTCGAACGTAAACAAGAAACAGACCAAACGCAGCCTACTAGCCGAATTATCAAAACTATTTGACCCACTCGGCTGGCTGGCTCCCGTGTCAACAAAATTGAAATTATTATTTCAAAAACTATGGGATGGAAACTTACAATGGGACGACGAAGTGTCCGACAACATACATGCGGAGTGGTGCAAGATACAAGCGGACGTAATGGCGATAAACTCTTGCGAAATACCTAGATGGCTTCAATGTGGTGAAAAGCAGACAATGGAGCTACACGGGTTCAGTGACGCCTCCTTGGATGCATATGCCTGTGTCATCTACGCACGGACCAAGTCATCAACAATACTGGTAGCCGCGAAGTCAAAGATTGTACCACACCGAAAAACAACAACATTACCAAGGCTGGAATTGAATGGAGCGCACCTTCTTTCACAACTAATGCGCAAAGTCCAACAGTCATTGAATCAATATGAAGTACACGTCTACGGCTGGACTGATTCCATGGTGGTCCTGGGTTGGTTACAAGGAGACCCATCCCGCTGGAAAACATATGTGGAAAACAGAGTACGAAGTATTACTGACGTCATACCACGATCGTCGTGGAACTACGTCAAAACAAAGGAAAATCCCGCTGACGCCGCAAGCAGAGGCCAATACGCTAGTCAGCTAAAGGAAAATCAACTGTGGTGGCAAGGGCCTACATGGCTACCATCGCTAAAAACAAATAACATTGAAAAACATAACTTTAATACAGAACAAGAAGAAAAAACAATCCGAAAACAAGCCAATGCAGCCCAACATAACATTGAAAACCCGAGCATTGTGGAAAATTTATTGCAAAATCACAGCTCTATCGAACATATAACTCGCATTGTCGCATGGATACTCAGAGCATTGAACCCGAAACGGCAACAACTGCCGAGATATCTGACGTTGCACGAATTGGACAAGGCAACAAAGGTGCTCGTAAAACAAACACAACAGAAATCATTTGACACAGATATTTGCTGTTTACAAAAACATAACACGGTGCAGTCTAACAGTAAAATAAAAGCGCTGACTCCGTTCATTGACCATCAAGACATCCTACGAGTTTCTGGAAGATTAAAAAACGCCTTACTAAACGAAGACATGAAACATCCGATGATCATACCACACGACAGTCGATTAACACATCTTCTCATCGACCAAGCTCATCGAATGACGTTTCACGGCGGACCGAGACTGACCCTATCACACTTACGTCAGAAATATTGGATCGTCGGCGGAAACCGAACAACGAAGATGCAAATCAGAAAATGTGTGACGTGCCGAAGAAACAGCCCAAAAGCAGAACACCAGCTGATGGGTAACCTACCGAGCGCACGAGCAAATCAAGCGCCGCCCTTTTACCATACAGGGGTGGATTACACTGGATTTGTGGACGTCAAAATGAACAAAGGCAGAGGAGCGAAAACAACAAAGGGCTACATTGCAGTCTTCATATGTATGGTGACCAAAGCTGTGCATATTGAACTGGTATCAGATCTCACCAGTTCAGCATTTTTGGCAGCCCTAAACAGGATGGCAGCAAGAAGAGGCGCCCCTTGTCACTTATACAGTGATAATGGAACAAACTTCGTCGGCGCAAACCGTCAACTCATGGAACAATACGAGGAAATCGAACATACATACAAAAGCGACCAACTACAGAGGGAAATCGCGGAGATGAAGATTGAGTGGCATTTTAATGCCCCCGCTTGGCCATCAGCGGGAGGACTGTGGGAACGAGCAGTCAGAAGCCTAAAACACCACTTAAAGAGAGTAGTAGGTGAACAAAAACTAACATTTGAGGAGTTTACCACAATCCTAACAAAACTGGAGGCCTGCTTGAATTCCAGACCTCTGTGTCCACTAAGTGAAAACATAGACGATATAGACTGTCTGACGCCAGCACACTTTTTATCGGGTAGGCCGGGCCTGACAGTTATCGAAACAAGTGAAGATGCAAGAACAAGATGGGAACTAACAAGAAAGATTTTCGTAGAAATCTGGAAGAGATGGAAGAACGAATACTTGTGCCAGCTATCAGCTAGATCAAAGTGGCAGGAACCACGGAAAAACCTGAAGATAGGCGACCTGGTAGTTATTCATGATGACCATATACCAGCCGGAAAATGGCTCATGGGGAGAATAACAGAGCTTCACCCTGGGAACGATGGATATGTTCGGGTCGTTAGCCTAAAAACAAAAAATGGGCACATGAAAAGACCTATTACGAAACTATCCGTCTTACCTGTCAAAGATGACGAAACTGCCGAACCGCAAACTACTTCAAAACCAAACGATAATGAGTCATACCTACGAACAAACAGCGAGTCGCAAAGTTCACGACGAGGCAAAATAACAAACAGAAAAATAAACTTCATTGGACTGGTCATGGCACTGCTGTATTTGCTAAATCCTGTCGCGGCCGCTAACACAACAAACATTGCCGAGCTTCAACAAGGTCTATACTTTGATAAAGTGACCAATATGCAACTAATACGCGGCGAGTGGAAGATTATCGTGTACTACGACGCCAAGCCCTACTGGCAAGGTATAGAAGTATCCAGTAAGTTCACCAATCATCTGGAAAACATCTGCGAGAAAATTAAACAGAAAACACAATGCAAAATTCGTATTATTTGTGGGCATCAAGTTTCCACGCAGCTACTACACAAGGCCGGCGTCATAACAATAAATGACGATTGCATAATTAGTAGTGAAACTTTTGCTGTGTATCCTCAAAGACAGCAAACGAACAAAATTCAAGCCCAAGTCGACGCAGGTCCTGCAGAAATTCCTTCAATCAACAACATCATAAACCTACCTGTACCGGTTTCAAAACATCTTCAAGAGAATGAGACGGCATCCGAGCAGAGAGTTTTACTGCAAAAGCTTGGCAAACAAATAGAGCAACTGAAAGCCGCAGCATCAGAAGACATCCTGTCAGATCGTGCAACAAACCACGATGTCCACCAATACGTTGTCATCTACCTATTGGCGGCGGCAGCAGCATTCGCGGGCGTAATCTACGCTTATAACCGCCTACGCAAGCATTGGGCGAGTCGACGGAAACCAGAACCTCCATCGGTTCCCAACCCGATGCCCCGAAGAAGGTCGACAGCGAGCATCGCGGACAACGCCTTATTTGAGGTCACCGACGACAGAAGCGCAGCGCACTTATCGAGGGCACGCGCACTCGATAAAGCAACGTCGCCAATTTCGCGTTGTGACCTACCATAATAACTTATGACTTTGTCTGTTTTAATTTTTACATTTTAACTTACATTTTAACTTTATTTTAAAACAATTTTCGATGTAACTTATATTTAAGTTATCTTTGTGAGCGGGCAATATGTACGAGCTACGCTGTACATGCCACTAACTTGACCTACATTATGTATAGTGAAACGCTGCATATTGTATTTACTTTACTGTGTACTTTACATGTTATTTTCAGTAGCAATTAAACCTTTATACCAATCGGTTGTCTACTCAATCAACATAACATCCCACTTACAACATCAACATAACATTTTCACTGTTGGGAGTTACGCCCCAACAGATTTCAAAACTTCTTTCTCTATTGGAAAGCTACATTCACCCTGAGTGACATAGGCTATATTTATTGCTAGAAAAGATTAGGGATCCTTACTAAAACTTAACCACCCGTGCGAAGTCGGGACGGGCCGCTAGTCTTCTATAAAATAAAAAAGAAATGCTGTTCGTTTGTAGGGCCATCACTTGGTTTGGCTATTTTATATTTTTATTAATAGTCCGAATTCGGTACTAAGCATTCGGCACGGTTTCTTTACTGTACGGCGTATAAGCCGCGCCGTAGAAAAAACGTGTCCGTCAACAAACTTCCATAGTGATCCATACAACACTGACGACCGTGCCCATACACGGCGAATAAACTGTCATTTTTCACGGCAAGAAAAACGTGTGTGTTCCCGGAAAGAAAAATTGAATAAGTTGCCGAGAAAATTGTTGCATTTCCTATGGAAATTTTGTATGACTTACTTATTGAAAATTGGAAAATACAACGTCTGTCGGATTAGCTAGTAATAAATAGGGGTTAAAGTATGAAATTGCCGTTTTATTGTAATAGGTGCTTCGAATTGACATAGAACCTTCATGGTTTGAGATTTTTGAGTGAAACTTTTTTCACATGGTACCGCTGAAGTTCTTCTTTTTAAAAATGTGCAACATTCGATTATCGACTTTCAGTTGTTTTTTTTATTCAGCTTAGACAAGAAAGATGGATACTTCGAAAATTCGAGTTATTTTTTAACACGAGTTCCGACGCGGAACTAACGCGGCAGAAACAGCTCGCAATATCATTGTTGCGTTTGGAGAGGGGATTGCTAATGAACGCACCGTGCGATTTTGGTTTAAACGCTTTGGTGATGGAAATTTTGATTTGCAGATCGAACCACGTGGAAGACCGCCCACACAGGTGAATAACAATGAATTGAAAGAGATGGTGGAAGCCGATCCGAGCCGAACTACCCAGGAATTAGCGGCATGGTTTAACGTTACCTTACCAACAATATGGACTCATTTGCGTCAAATCAATCAAATAAAAAAATATGAGAAATGGGTGCCTCATGATTTGACTGATATGCAGAAAGAAACGCGTGTTGGCAACAAGGCAACACCAGTTTGTTGCCTTGTTGAATCGATACAGAAATGAAGGAATATTGGATCGAATTGTGACATGTGATGAAAAGTGGATTCTTTACGATAACCGTAAGCGAAAAATGCAATGGCTGACCCCAGGTCAAACGCCGCAACAGTGTCCTAAAGCAAAGCTTACCAATAAAAAGGTAATGGTAACTGTTTGGTGGTCTCAGCATGGTGTTATTCACTATAGCTTTCTCCGATCTGGTCAAGCAATAACGGCAGATGTTTACTGTGCCAAACTCCGAACAATGATAGCAAAACTAGCAGTGAAACAGCCCCGACTCATGAATCGATCTTCACCATTATTGCTCCATGATAACGCGAGACCTCATACAGCACGAGAAACCGTTTAAACTCTACAGGAACTGCAATTAGAAACTATTCGTCACCCTCCGTATTCGCCAGACCTTGCTCCAACGGACTACCATTTTTTTCGTGATTTGGACCATTTTCTACGTGATAAAAAGTTTTCTTCTCAGGAGGCAGTACAAAATGCTTTCACACAGTTTGTCGAATCTAGATCACGAGAGTTATATCGCAAAGGCATAAATGACCTTCCTATTAGATGGCAGCAATGTATAGATAATAATGGTAATTATTTAGATTAAATAAATATGTTAAATTAAAAAAAAAACTAATTTCAATTTTTCAGTACAAATCGGCAATTTCATACTTTAACCCCTAATATTAGTTTAAAGAGCATTGTCTTGCAGTAGTTTTTGTTCCACGCACGCCTCAAAGAGATGTCAGCGTAGTTGACGGGGCCCAACAGAGCCGAAGCCTGCCGGGGTAGCGGGATCGTCCGAAAGGGTTACCGCTGCCCTGGTACGTAAAGGGCTAAGGAAGGAACACGGGTGGGTTTTAGTCAGTAAGAGTCTGACACTCCCTTCTGCTCCACCCAGAGCGGGAGGAGTCATTTGATGATTTCCCATCCTGAAAAAAAAAAAAAAAAAAAAAACCCCTAATATAATATAAGTAGTTACCTATAGCTTAATTCTTTAATGGACTTTAAAACGGATTGAGTATCGTTGAGTTACAAAAGGGATTCAAATAATTAATTACAGTCATTACGCTCTCTGCGAGTTGAGTCAATAGTAGAATGGTTAGCTCTTTTATTTATTAGTGCTACTTACTTAATTTTATTTTAGTTTAATCCTAGAAATATATCTAAGAAAGTTATTATGTCATTATTATCTTTTCGCTTATACAGGAAAAAAAATAACCAGTGCACAAACTGTAACTATAAATTTGGCACATGATTCTAGAACCCATAGCGTAGAAATTTTTCGTATATTACCAAAAAAAAAAATCGAAGTGACCTACGCGGTCAAAATGTATTTTTGTAACCGACGAAATATTTCTAAACTAGGGGGGGTCTAGAATTGTATGCTGAATTCATGGTTATAATTTGCACACTGGTTAATTTTTTTCCTGTATTATGCCTGCATTCGTAGTTTATTGTGAAAAACACAACATGAACAAGTAAATTGAGTACACAATCCGTCCCCAAAGCTGTCGGACGAAGTCAAAAGTCCGACGAAGCTGAAAACCAGATGACGTCACGAGAACTTATTTCGTAAACATGCGAAACAGAAGGTTAGACGACTCGTTTACATATGCAGCATATTTTACATAAAGCCGAATTCCCGCGCCCCGTTACGTACGGATATTTCAGCCCTTTGGCAACCCAGTCAATGTCGTAATCACGGAGCGAATTCAACGAAATACATTTTTATGTCGCTCATAATATTAGTGTGCAAAAATACAAAATTATGGTATCCACGTTTCAAGTTTGCAATAATAGCTACCTACTGGAGCTTCCATTTAAAGGTTTTATATTGAATTTATGTTTGATACTTTAGTAGGAGTTATTAGTACTCCGCAGTGCGGTATGTTCGTGGTAAGGAATAATCTCAGGCATGACACCGCATTCGTTCTTATTATGAGCTTATTGCGTTTGGTAGTTTCCTAGTAGGCAATATCTAGTCACATCGGGGCCATACAAGGAGACTTCATAAATTGTACCGCGGATCTTGTTAATAAACATTTATTGGGCGAATTTCGCGTGTTAAATGAGCATTGTTTTGGCCATGTAAATGTGCTGGAGTGTATGTAGCTTGTATTTAACAGTACACAGTTACGTGTCTAAACTAATATCATGCAGAGAAAAGATTTGATTTTATGTATGTTTATATCTTACGCTTTCACGCTAAAACAGCTGAACGGATTGGAATGACATTTGGCACATGGGTAGACCATGTTCTGGATTAGGACATAGAATACTTTTTATCCCGATATTCCCACGGGATCGAGATTTATGCGGGTAAAAGCGCGGAGTGCAGCAAGTTTGAAATAAATACTTTTATTCTTAAAATATGGATCTTTAATTTCAATGAAAACTTCGTGTAATCTATATAATATATAAAATTCAAAGTCTTGACTGACTGACTGGCTGACTGACTGACTGACTGACTGATATATCAACGCACAGCCTAAACCGCTGGTCCTAGAGACATGAAATTTGGAGGGTGTGTTCTTAGTGAAGATTAGGTATCCACTAAGAAAGGGTTTTTCGAAATTTCACCCCTAAAAGGGTGAAATGGGGGGATTTTGTTTGTATGGAAAATCTTATTCCTTGAGTTAATAATCTTGAAACTTGGCACCAATACTAATCTAAGTAAATTATGAAGTTTGCCATTTTATGTTTTTCTAAACTACCCCCTAAAAGGGGATTGGGGGGTTTCAAAGTTTGTATGGAAGAATTTTAGCGCGCGGTCCGATTATCTCGAAACTCACTATTTATACCTAGCATCGAAAGTAAAGAATAATGTGTATCAGGGTATTTCGAAAATTACCCCTGACGGGCTGAAAAGGGGTAGTCAATTTTACAGGGGAGGATTTTACTACATGGCTTGATTAACTTGAAAATTAGTAATATATCTTTGAGTTAAGTTATAAATACATCCCAAACGATTTTTTAAATTCCACACCTGTGGGGGTGAAAAGCGGGGATACAATTTATATGAAAAATCTTCTTCATTAGGTTAATTAACTTGAAACTTTTCAAGAATACTCGCCTAAGTTAGTAATAAAGTTTATCATTATATGTTTTTCAAAACTACCCCTCAAAGGGGGCGGAGTATTGAAGTTTTTGTGGAAGAATTTGATTGCGCGGTCCGATTAACTCGAAATTCAGTGTTTATACTTAAGACCAAAAATAAAGAATAACATATATCAGGGTTTTCGAAAATCTACCCCTAACGGGTTGAAAATGGGTAGTCAATTTTACAGGGGAGAATTTTACTGCATGGCTTGATTAACTCGAAAATTGGTATAAATAATCTTTGAATCAAGTTATGAATACATCCCAAACGATTTTTCAAATTTCCACCCTTGTGGGGATGAAAAGTGGGGATACAGTTTATATGAAAAATATTTTTCCTTTGGTTAATAAACTTGATACTTGGCAATTAAAAAAACTCCTCACATAGGATTTAGGGTGTGAAAAAGTTAATAGGTAAGAAAAAAAATTAAGCCGCTTGGACGGATTAACTCGAAACTCGGTACTAACACTTAAAACAAAAAATTAAAAGTATGTGTTTTAAGGGTTTTTCAAAAATTGTCTCTTACCGTGGTGGAAAAGGGTAATAAAGTTTAAGGGGTGGATTTTACTGCTTGCTTCCATTAACTCGAAAATGGGTATAAACATACAACGGAAACGAAACATACAATGGAATCGTTCCAAACGCTTTTTTTAAAACAAAGCCTGTCGTGGTAAAAGGGGATTACAAGGTTTATTTCAAGAATCTTATTCATTTTTTTTTTGTTTTTCTAAACTACCCCCTAAAAGGGGATTGGGGGTTTCAAAGTTTGTATGGAAGAATTTTAGCGCGCGGTCCGATTTACTCGAAACTCAGTATTTATACCTAGGATCGAAAGTAAACAATAATGTTTTCGTGGGATAATTTCCGACATCCACGCGGGCGAAGCCGCGGGCAGAACCTAGTATTAAATAAAAGTTAATCCATCAACTTCTCAGAACGTTAATTCCGATCTTGTCCCTTGCTGCCCACTCCCAGCGACGCCCTAAACCGAGGTCCGTACCCTGTAAGGTAAAAACTTAAAAACTAAGCGAATACACGCTAAGGGCATCCCCTTAGCGTGTATTCGCTTAGTTTTTAAGTTTTTTAACCCCTGACTGGAGGCCTTATTTTATTGAGGCACCCACAGGCAAACCCGGTTAAGCAGATGACTACCTCATAGGTTGAACTGAGAGATGCCATTCATAAAAAAAATAGCACGTGATTATTATCAGAACATTGTCAACACACGAATAGACATTTGTATCATTATTTTTAAACTCTGCGACACGATCCTCTCTAAAACCTCCACATAAATATTTTCCATAAAGTTTGCCTTCTCAAATCCCGTAACTCTCAGTATGGGGCAGTTTATGTGAGAATATATAGCAAACTATCTAAAATCCATCTCGCATTTGCTCAAGTGCATTGCTCCACACATCTTGCTTATCTGTGAAAATATTGCTCTCTTGCGGATTCTGGGAATAACGTAGCCAGTAGGTACCCTCGTTGCAGTCACACCGATCAGATTGACTGTGGACCCGATACTGCTGAGTGATATGCTGTTTGCTTTAAATAATGAAACTGAGCTATGTTATCGACTGGTACGTTGGCAAAGATCTACCACATTGCGAGTTGATTTTTATCTAATCTGAGATTTATTATACTAAGAAATCTTTGCAGGTGGTACAGTCACGAGCTCCAATATGTCAACACTTGGCTACTTTCAATTTCGATTTTTTTTTAAAATAACGAATGCAACGTTGAAATACGACATATTGCATAAACCTATGGGTTCGAAAATGCTATGTTCGTAACAACATAAAATTTAATTCCAAAACAAAGGAGTAAATTGCTTTTGAATAAAGCCGAGTGTATACATACTTTTGCTCGTGACTGTACATCGTTTGAACTTTTGAAGTACCTTTCTACAAGATAAGAAAGAAGGAAAAATGGGTTGATTTGTCACAGGAACACGTGCATACAAAATAGTACAATACGATACTCGTCACTTAAGCATTAATACTACTTAAGTCACGCGTATCGTATACTACATATTTTATAGCACGTGTGACCTAAACACGCACTTAAGGTGCTATGATTCGGCGCTCGAGCCGATTTGAGGGGGTGAGGTGCGGGGAAATCCACGGGGCGCTCACCGCGCGTCCCGCTCGTCGAACACGTTAGCGCGCCATTAAAAGATCGGACAGTTGCAATATTTGAACAGAAGGTATCGTACAAATATATTTATTCCTTAAAAAAAGCTATAAAAAAATAATTGCAACTTTACATTCAAATAATCCATTATGTGTTTTTTCTTGAAGCTGGGTAAGTAGGTAATTGTTATCAATTATCCTTCGTCCTTGAATCGGTTGAAAATCATCACACCTTGTTTCCACCACGAATGGTTCATTTAAGTCAAAAGCAGCTTTCCTTAACCAAAATTGAAATTAATGTCTGATTTATACGGTAATCATCTGAAAAAAGTTTAAAAATGTTCTCTATGGGGTATTATTTAGTTATTGATATTTCGTCGAAATACCTCAAAAGAGAAATGGTGGTGCGTGCTGACTTATAACATCCGTAAACCCATTGTGTGCGTTTGTCAGTTGGCTGAAACTAGAGAAAATATATCATCCGTAAACCCATTGTGTGCGTCTGTCAGTTGGCTGAAACTAGAGAAAATATAACATCTGTAAACCCATTGTGTGCGTCTGTCAGTTGGCTGAAACTAGAGAAAAATTAAGTTATATGTACCTAGTGACGTGCCGGTGGCAATATTGCCACTGCCGGCAATATTCCTAGCAACCATCAGCCAACTTTTTAGGAAAAGGTACTGCCAATATTGCCATTAAAACTGGCATGTGCATGAGATTCTGGGTTTCAGTCAAATTGGATTAAATTTAGATGTAGTATAAACTTAAATCCAGAATCGCAAACAAAATGGCAATATTGCCAATTTTTCTACTTGGATATATATATATAATATTTAATTCAGCATAAATAAGCACCATTTTCATTATCACTACCGTAAAAAGCATAAAGTACATCGCAAGAGTAGGTAGGTATACTACCTTGGATATTCTACATATGTTCATATCAACGGAGTAAAAGAACTTGTTGACGGAAGCTCAGTACGATGTTCAAAGTTCTGCGGTTTAGACGAATATCTGTAAAATAACATAAAGATATACAAATATGTCATACTTGCCTACTGTATTTAGCGTTTGTGTGTTATTTTGAAATCAATCAAAATAAAATATTATATTTATAAGCCTACATTACATTACACTGCTTGACGACCTTCTGAAATATTTTACTTTTGTACCATATTTCGTATGATAAACATCTGCCGACCTATTCTGTAAGAGTAAGGGTAATATTCTGTAAAAATCGCACCGTGAACACTTAGGTGAAGTGAGTTGTCAATAGTTTGAATTCTTAGTATCTGCAGTGCGATTCTGTAACCATCTTACCGTGAAAACTTAGGTAAAGTGAGCGTGGAGTGAGTTGTCATTCCAACAGACCTAATGCTAGGGATTGACACTATTGATAGCTCACTCTAAGCTCACTTTACCTAACTTTTCACGGTAAGTTTTTAACAGAATCGATCGACAGCTCACTTTAGGCTCACTTCACATAAATCACGGTGAGATTTTTACAGAATACACCGGCTGATTTGGACACCTCCATTCTGTCAATTTCTTACGCTTCTAAATTAATCAAAATAAAATCTAAGATATAAAATTCAACATTTACTTACTTTACCACGTTTCTTTGGAGATCATTTTCTTAGTTTTTTTTTATAGCTGTTCATGATTTCTTTTTCCGTTTTATTCGCTTATTACCCATTGTTGCTCAACAATAAAGTCACGTGATCGCGCGGAAAGCACTGACATAGGTCCATCGTCTAAGAGCGCCGATGCGCGACTGAGATACTGAGATGGGCCCGCGAGTGGTTGAGCTCGGGCATTTGGTGGATATTTAGACTATTTTAGACATAGCAATTATTTTAATAATTTTATCAAGACAAACTGAGCGAATTATGCTAAAAAATCGTACTAACTTTTCATTTACATAAAAAAAAAAAACGTTTGTAAGCGCGGTCTCCGTTGGATCATACTGCCTTAAGTCTAGCTTTTCTGTGTTTTCTGTGTAAAAATGGACTATTTAAGTCACAGATAAGCGTGACTTAAGTGCGGGTTTAGGTCACAGAGTGCTAAAAAGATAATTAACTCGAGTAGGAAAAAGTAAAAAGTAAAAACGACCACAAAACAAAAATAGTCGGCAGCTGCACGACATGGCTGTAACAAGAAGGCAAGGTAATTACATAAAATCCGAAATACCATGAAGTTATAGCAAAACGAGAACTGATAAGTGTTTGTTTTATCTACATTTTTAATCCATAAGTGCTTCGAAGTAATGTAGGTAAGTAAATAAAAACACCAATTTTCTTTTTCACGAAAAAACCTAAAATGAAATCTGTCTAGAAATAAATTTCCCTTCCACAAGATCAAAAGTCTAGTGAGAATATCTACGAAACGTATATGCAAAAATAAACTTTGTCGTTAAGAGGTTTCGACCATTAATAAATCAAACCGTCTTGCTTGGCACGTAAATGGTGAGAAAGGGATTAGTTTTCAGGGAGCAACATACACCACAAACTAATATTATGATAGTACCCTTCTATGAAAGGAGATGTTCCAATTTGTCATAAACGCAAATTAATGGGCATGTGCATCCTCCCTATTACATACGGCGCTCAAACCTGGTTTTTGACAGATCAGCAGAGGCCCAAGCTCGAGGTTTGCCGGCGAGCGATGGCGTACTCCAAGGATACGAGTTCACTTACCGACCGAATACGGAACACGATACTGCGCTCACACTAAGACACAAATCGCAGACGTCACCTAAAAGGCAGCCAAGCTCAACTGGTTGGATACGTTGTGTGCCACCACAGCATGGGTCCTAAAAAGACCCAGGCGTAGACGGCGGGACAAACTCGACGCCTAAATGAGGGATTGGTCCAGGATCAAGTTGAGTGGAAAATGGAAAGGGAGGCCTTTGCTCTGCAGTGGGACAATACAGGCTTATTATTATACCCTATGCTCAATGATCACTCTTTGTATAGATATCCCTTTGTCATGGGTCGGATACACTAATGTAATGGGCTAGCAGGATATATTGTATCCGGACACATGTTAATCAGTTGGTAAACACAGACATCACATAGACATTAATGTCAACATATTTGAGTAGCATTGTTTTATCAAAGGTATAGCTGAGATTTACGTAAAGGCCATGTTAAATAGTACAAACCTGTCTTTGAAAAGAAAAACACGCAGGCCAATAAGGATACAGTTTTTAGGATTCCGTACACAAAAGGTGCCAACGGAACCTTTTTACTAAGCCTCCGCTGTCCGTCTGTCTGTCAGCGGGCTCTATCTCATAAACCGTAATATCGACAGTTCAATTTTTTACAGAGTGTGAATTTCTATTGCCGCTTTAACAACAAATAATAAAAATTGAATAAAGAAACGTGTTTTTTTTCGGCTTTTTTGCCTTGTGGTACGGAACCCTCCGTGTCCGACTTGCACTTGGCCAGTTTTTTTGAATGTGTACAAAAACTGCAGTACGATTATAAAACTGAAATTCGGGTCATTGTTTTATATAGACTCCCCTAATCATATTAGTCCGTGGTCTTGCATTCATTTCTAACCGCAGACTTGAAAGAAAAAACCTTCATCATTATAAAACATTAGAGGTATGAGGAACAGGGTGTAAAGTTCACTCATATTCTAAAGAAAAGGAAGTATCCTCCGACCAGATAGGTGTCTGGTTGGCAATTGCCCCAATGACTGATGTCGGGAAGTTTGTATGTATGCTAATTACGCGGTAAACTCTGCTTGCGAGATGCAGATTTGCGTTGCAGTTTGACGCGTTGTTCACATGTGGCGTTGTAGATACCGCTACATCACTCCTCTCCGGAGACTGGAGGTCGATAGTGGGCTGAGTCTTGTATCTTTCGATGCTTGCCAGACCAGCTGAGGTTCCAGTGAGTCGGAACCAGTTGCCGCATAGTTCACGGTGAGTTGGATTTGTCTGCGGAAATGTCCCCAGTGAGTCGGGGTGGCGCTGCGTTATACTCCAGTGCGTCGGATTTCGTACAGCGCCGGGTTGACGCTGGCTGCTGCGTCGACCAGGAGAGGAAGCTCTTCTTGTTGACCGGCCGAAAGTGCAGTGTGCTGTGCCGAGGTTGCTGATGGGACTGAGGGTGATGACCAGGTATGCGCGGACGCTGCATGCTAGTGGTCAGGATACCCGTTGAAGCCGTAGGTGCGGGCTGGCTGGGTGACTCGCCGCTATAGCTTGCGGGAGTGATGATGATGACGTCACGCTGAAGTATTTGCACGAAGGCTGCGCTGACGTTCATACTCGGGGTCACCAGTTTGGAGGTATGAGGAACATGGTGTAAAGTTCACTCATACTCCATAGAAAAGGGAGGATCCTCCGACCAGACGAGTGTTGTGTCTGGCGGGTAAGTGCCCACGATTGATTTTGGGAAGTTTGTATATATGCTAATTGCACGGTAAACTCTGCTTGCGAGATGCAGGATTTGCGTGACGTTAGTATGACGCGTTGCTCGCATGTAGCGTTGTAGATACCGCTACAAAACATTTTCTTCACAACAAAACATTACTATTTCTACGTTATCTTTTACTTGAGAGACTCAAACCTTCTCACAGCCAGACTCGCATCAAAATGAGAAATATCATTCATACAAGTAAAAGTAGTAGGAACAACTTATCCAAGATTCACATTCATGTATGTATATGTGACATCGTTAACATATTTAGGTGTTACCGCGCGTAAGACATGAAGTTTCTTGAGGCACGTTCAGATTGAACACATTTACATAATATCAAATGGATATAATCCACCGGCTTCGGAGTTAAACAAATTATCTGTAATACGTTGATTAATTAGGTTGAATTGATTTCGTAGGTGCCTGTCTTTGTTTGTTGTGTTCCTCGTATGCTATTGAAATACTGCATAGAAATTAGGTTCGGAAGTACGAAACTTATGAATACTTAAAATCGTTTCTTCTAAGAATCAAGAGGGTCCTAAGAAATTGTGATGGACAAGTAATTTAGCATAATTAGCCTATAACATTCTCACTGCAGGGAAACAGCCCTCCTCTCTGTGAGAGGGAGTGGGGCGTAATCCACCACGCGGGCCTAGAATGTAGAGAGATGTCATATGTCTTCGTTTTTTTTGGTTCTAGGACATGCCGGTTTCCTCACGATGTTTTCCTTCACCGTTTTGAGAGCAGTGGGTTCAAACCTACGACCTGCAACTTGTAAATCGCAGCCGTTGCCACTTGACAACCACTGCTCCGTAAGTAATTGATTCTTGAAAATTCAAAAAGAAATATTACATTTCACAAAACAATAAAAAAAAATACTTTATTTTATTTTTTTATGAAATGTTGTCTTCTTCTTCGTAGCGTGTCCATGGCAAAAATAACACGAAAAAATATATATCGTTTTTATTTATTTGTTTGGCCCAAAATTCAGCAACACGGATACCGTTCGCTGACGAAGCTATTAGGCCCTCACGTGTGGAGGTGACAGGGCATGCCGTGCAAGATGGGAGGTAAGCCATTGTCTGTGGAGAGACCCCGCATACACGCTGGAGGTCTGAGCCTTCCATGAACCTCCACTTGTGGTGGTTGTCCTTGCTAATTCCTACTTGGGTATGAAGTCTATTTAAGGTTTTCCAAGTAGGCCACGGTAACTTGTGCCCGGATGGGAGGTTTTCAGCCTCTCTGATGGAATGTAATTATAAATTACAAGAAGAGAGCATACACCCAATAATGTTTAAATAGAATCACCTTGTATTTCTGCCTTAAATAGATTCCGTTTCGGGGTCTTACCATGTCTTTCCGTACCCGAGAATCAGCGCGATAAAATAAAATTGGAATACTTCCCAAATTACACACTTTAACACCGCCGACAGACATAAATTGGAACACCAAAGTAGAAAGCATTTCAAAAGCATAAATTTTATTTAATAACACTAGTAGATATCTATGACCTAAATCAGATTGCGTCGTGAGAATGAATTTCGTCGAGTCAGAGGGAACTCAAGCTGAATTATCGGCACCGTGCCGCTCTCGTTCCGACTCATTTGTTAGCGTTTGCACTTTACCTTCAATACGAATCGCTGTAATTTTCATTAGTAACGATGACTCTTGAGTATTTTCGCCAACTCTCAAAGATCTATTGAAATATAATCAAGTGAAAGAAATATTTCCGCAGATACTGAATGAGCCTAATAGAAGATGAAAGGGAGAAATGTGGCGATGCTTTTATTTGTACGAGATAAAAGGAGGTCGTTTTCTGATTTTCGGAATCAGCATTTGTATGGCATAAAACTTATCTAGATATTTATAAGAAAAGCCAGACTACAAAAACAGCAGGTAGTGAAGTGCCCTCTTCAAATAATACAAGTTCTATTTTATCTTGAGAAAATACAAAGACAGATATTTATCCTTCTTCAGTTCTCTCACAGAAATATCACGATCTCGTTTTATACGTTCTAAGAGATCCTCAAAGTTGCCCCGAGTTTGTGCATGTGATTTGTATTTGTAATAGCATCCACTGTACCAGATTCTAGTGTGGGAATGCAAAAAGGCAAAGTTTTATGGCTTAGAAACAAAATTTATGGCAGACAACTTCCACAATTGCCGTATTAACGTATATTGGGATAATAAATCCGCTGTGGTGCTGATAAAATATAGCTTCAAGGATGAAAGTAACGTATTATCACGTCGCGCAGTTAATCTTAGCATTAACCTCATACCAGTTCTCTTATATTCCTGCGACCCACTTAAAACTTTATCCATTCCGAATAACATCCTTTTAAAACAAAACTTATGAATTACTTTTCGTATTTAGTTGGAACGCCAGAAAGCTAAGTTTGGTAATAGTGAATTAGAATATTGTTATATAAATCTTAATTATTATACTTGTTTCTAAAGTTCATGAAACAAGATGAATGAGTGGCGAAAATATGTTATGAATTATGGAATAATTTACTGTAGGACATTGCTATTTGGTAAATGACAGATAAAATATTAATTGAGTGATAAAAGAACAATTGGTTTTATCACTCAATCAATCTTTTAGATTGGCCATGACAAGGTGATAAAATCTGCAATGCTTTAAAACAGCATTTAAACAAATAAATAATAATACGGATGAAATATCAATCAATAGGATTAATTATGAAGTTAGAGGGTTGTATTAGTGATTATATTGTTTACAATTCTGTAAATACATACTTGTTACGATCTCGAATCATATTTTGTTCAACATAGAACCTAACACTGACCTGTAAATTGCAAAAAACGTAAGAAAATTTGAATTTCGCGAGCTATCCTGGCGCTTTCCACTTAGCAGAGAACAAAGGCATTTAAATTCCAATAGTAAAATTTTAACTGCCATTAGAAATGTATTCAGGACAACAAGATCTTTGTTTTCAGAAATTCTTACAAAACAGCTTCGGAATTAGAAGACTACAATAATTATGACGAAAATAATGACTGCGATACCCGTTTCATTGTTCTACCGCATCTAAAGTAAATCTTGTTAATAATAAATTATGAGTATGAAGCTAAATATAGGAATCTTAAACAC
This sequence comes from Apamea epomidion, assembly GCA_947507525.1. Lineage (NCBI taxonomy): Eukaryota > Metazoa > Arthropoda > Insecta > Lepidoptera > Noctuidae > Apamea > Apamea epomidion. Next base: position 14,141,331 of record OX382228.1, on the reverse strand, counting down.
GAAATAATATTTATGTAAATGTCAAAATCTCATCCCAAATTATATTCTATAGTTACTGTTAGCACCGGAGGGATGCTAACTGTACCAGGATTAATTAATAAAACACTATGTGTTTTTCTACACCGTGTTCCGGACGATATACATAAACTTCGAACGGATATTCAGACCATGGAAATAAGATTTTTTTATTATGGACATATTAATGAATTCTTATTTTTTGTTAATTTTTATACAAGCTAAATACCTTGACGTAAATCACCCGATATGCATGCCTCTTTTCTCTTTATTCGAAGCATTGGATAAATTTATCATTTTAATTGCACTAGGCGGGAACATAGGCTAAATTAAGACCTTTTCTTACTGCATAGCTCAATTAAATTTCATTGATAATTAAATGATCAATGAAAGGCTTCGTATCGAAGCCTTTTAAGTACTACTTCCTTCCCGGTTAGATTTGATTTGTAAAAGCTATAGAAGCGTTTGCCAAAGTTTATGGATACCGTAAAGAACACGGTGTATAGCGTAATTATTATGATCTTTAAATTAAAAACATTTTTTATATCTTGTCAGCCAAATCTGACGCCTAGGGACCGCGGTCCCGATCCCGAAAGCCCCCGACCCTTCTATTCTCAATTTGTAGTGGCGTTTATCTTAATAATGGTACCTATGCCACTAACAATGCAGATCATAATCTTTACACTACTAGAGGTACCTATAGAATATAATTTGAGATCCGAAAGTGCAAAAGCTTTTTCTCTTTAAATATAATTGTCTAATAGCTAACCCGACAGACGTTTTCCTGTACAAAATTCACAAAAAAAAAGTTCAGTTTTTTCCCGAATTTGAAAATTTCGATAATTTTCTGGAAATCTTTTCCATAAAAAACCTAAATCGGATGATATTACGAACATTTTAAAACACAATATAGCCAAATCGGTTCAGCCGTTTTCAAGTGATGTGTTTACCAAAGAACAGCATTTCATTTTCATTTATCTAGATGGGAATAAAGTCTACCCTATTCCATTATATTTAATTATCATAACTTTAAAACACCTCATCAAAAAGTCTTGGAACAACGGCGGTCCACCTCTCCCGGATAAGCTTATAAAACGTTGAATATGAAAATTTCCCTACTCTCCAAATAAAAAACCTAAGACTTTATAAGCGATTACGTCATAACGGTTGAAAAATGACTTTTGAAATCCGGCCACCTCAACGTCGCTCCACTCAAGATGAATTGTTAAAAATTGACGTCAAGATTAGGAATGATTTTTTATTGTTATGACTTAACCCCGTGTTTTGTGGCTTCAAGTTCTGGAGTTCGGTCAGGAATTTTATATTTATTGTTCTATAAATATCAATGGTTTAGCCTGGGCTTAAAGGGAGTGTTTCAAAAGAGATTTTTTTCAATTGTTTTTTATAATTAGTCACACATATATATTGCATAGTCGTAATGCAGCACCCTCATTGCGTCACACACTGTCGATCTCAATCTGATTAATTTTGAAGGATATGGCTAATATATTGCTTCATATTTTCGAAAAATTTGTCTGCTCAATAATGTAATAAATGTTGTTGAACTTTAAAAATGAGAGCCGTTGCTACTGACAATTCCTTCGTAGGGGAAAATGATTGTTATTTTTTAAACGTCTTCTTGCCGTTTCGTGACAGCTGTAAGTAATGATAACAAAATTTTGATTTGAATTATTAGTAAATACTCTTTTATGCTGCGGGAGACAAATGATGAACAAAATGTCACTTTTTCAGTGTCATATACCATTGCTGAGTTACGATATTTCGTCCCGATATTTTTAAAGTTACAAAAGTAATCCAGACCGAATTTCACCAAAATTCACCAATCTCAGCGGAGGAAGAAAAAAACAAAAAGAAGAAGAACAAAAAGAGAAGAAAAGAGTAGAAGGGATAAGAGGGAGAGGGGGGGGGGAGAAGTTAGTCATTGTTATCGAAGAAAGATGGCCAGGAAGGATTGGATGAAAGGCCCTTCTTCTGTATTGTCGATAATAATACCACAGTAATTTTAAAATAAATTCAATTGACTAATATAATATTATTGAGTTTGTAAACCCTTACTTAATTGTACTAGAATTAGTAAGGAGAAGGCTTCCCGTTGGCAAGACTAGCAAGTTTCACTTGGTCAAGTCGTATGCGGGCTTGATCGGTAACTATGTGCTCTTGTTTCTTGTTGTTTTGTTAATAGTAATTAGGGAAAGCTAATCGTTCCGTTGTGTACTGGTGTTTATAGGTACTGCATTTAGTAGCTACGTACAGACGCCAGCACATCACGCTACTACATTCTGTCAAAGTTTTTTAATAATAATTATTATTATTATCCGTGTTTATATAAAACATTGATCAGGCAGGGGCCATAGTTCTTCCATAGTTGTTGGTAACCAGTCCACTTTAGCCACCCAAACCCATAGTCCAAATTTGTATTTTTCCATATCCTGCAATAGTCCTACACTAACCGGGACTTATCCTTGGGTGCACTTGCATAGTGCTTACGGGGATAATCGTCGGGTGGTGACACATTTCAATAAAATTTCCTAAGGGGCCTCTGCGAGTTGGCTTCGGCCCCTCGTACGCCTTCCAAAGGACCGGGACCCCATGGTCCTGAGATATGTTAAAATATAAAAATAAATAATAATAACGCATAAACATGTGTGTACATACACAAATTATTACTCATGTACCTATGTAGGATGACAATAATAAATTAGAACTACATGTTTGCCATTTGACATGGCGTGCAAATATTAAGAGTAATAAAAATTTACTTAGTGAAATAATTTACAATAACATTATTCAATCACATCACATGAATGTATAGATTTTCAACTTTATCGTTAAAGCATTAGGTTCAAGTTTGATTGGGAAAATTTGACAGTTTCGGGTAGCTTGATATGCTGGTGTCTGTACATCTTAATCCCATGCCCTGTAAAGAATGCGACGATCGTCGCGTAAATTCACGATCGTCGCATTTATTTTGTTCGGTGAACCCGAACGCGTCTCCGCGCTGAAAGATTTTTAGACTTTCAAATTCTCAAACAAATGAGTGATAGAATAATCGCGATGATCGCATGATTGCGCGATACTCACTTATGTTAGAACACGGCCTAATGAGTGCGAGTAAAATAGGAACAGATTTCGATTAGGGAACAATTCTAGGTAGGTACTATACAATATACGTATGGTATACTGTAAATCAGTCATTCAGCTCTATTTTCAAGTTCATTGGAGTCCCTTTACCAATTTCTTGAAGCTACACAGCTAAAGGAAGTACTTTGTACCTTACCTTGGATGACATGTTTTAATTACTAACTGTCTCTTTGGTGTTGTACAAACACAGTGAGCGTAAAGTCGTGGTTTCGACTCTCAGGTATAGTAATATTCGTGTTTGAAAAGGTCAGGTTCGAACCCAGGCAATCACTTTACTTTGTGTAAATTATTTATCATCACTGCTCTAAAAACGGTTAAAGAAAACATCGTGAGGAAATCGGCACGTCCTAGAAGCAAAAATTCGAAGACATGTGGCATCCACAAACCCGCACTGGGCCGCGTAGTGGATTTGGGCCCCCTCCCTCTCACAGTAAGAGGAGGCCTGTGTCCCAGCAGTGGGAACATTGTAGGCTGATTATGTGTATGTATATTGTGTAAGGTATATGATTATGGTGAAAACTAAAATTAAATAGTAGTTTAAAAAAACTTTGTTTAAAAATAATAATATTATACTTAGTGATGTTTAAGGAAAGATATAAAATGATATATGATTGCACAAGAAACAAAGGACTAACGGAACGACACGGTTGGCGCAGTGGCTGAGCGATCGACTGCTGCGCAGCGTGTCGCGGATTCGATTCCCGCACGGAACAAATATTTGTATTGCCTACAGGTAGTTGTTTCGGGTCTGGCTGTTTGTGTAAATGTGAGCTTAAATGTTTGTAAACGCACCCACGATACAGGAGTAATTCCTAGTGTGGGGCAACGTTTTTTAACAAAAACAAAAACAAACAAAACAAAACTGTCTTCGAATAATAACTTCAATATCATATAACTGCTGAACTTCTCTGTTAAAACCACACGTTGTGTATACATAATTAGTATTCCATTCATTCCAATCCTATAGCAGTTATATAGCAGTATCCAAAATACAAGCTAACGTATAATTATTGCCCTGACCTAATATATCTTAATGACCGCTCCACTGTTCCAGATTATTAAAGTTACGACGTACCATGTGGTATGTACTATCGCCTTCTCCCAGACATTAGTGGAGCTACAAATCATCCATAGATTGGATACATTTGTCATCTTGTTGCGAAGGGATGCATCTTATAATGTAGTGAATAGATGTGTCCAAATTATGGCATATATATATTTAAGGGTGTTGTACTGTGAACGACTGATGAGCTCTTGAAAGAAATCAAACCATGTTACGATTTCTTCACGTTTATATTGAATGAACGTCTTTAAATATTGCCGACTAAACTAGCACTGTCTTTTCCTAAACAAAAAACCTAATAAAATATTTGACACCCCGTTCTAAACTTGCTTGACTGTCGAATGGAACCCGCGCTAAATTATAGCCTCCACTACATAAGGTTGACTTTAGCGGACAACCTTTACAGCTTTCATGGTTCAGACCATCAAACTGAAAAAGTTTTTCCGTGAGACCAACATTGCAATCGCGAAAAAATAACTAGCCTTCTCATACATGAGTGGACGTCCCATACATTGGGTAGAGTATGGGAGTATGAGGTATTCAAGTTTTGTATAGGACTGTTGATATTTTTTTCGCGATTACTATGTTGGTCCCATGGACAAGTACGAGTCGATGGTTGTATTGACGGTTTCACGAATTAGAACTAGTTATTGGTGCAAGTTAATTAATAAAACCTTAGGATTTTAAGCTTTCCCATTGAAATACATCTTAAATGTAAGTAAGGTGGAATGTTCAGAATGACTAAATAGTTTAATCAAATCACTTGTTAACTTTCTATGACTTTGTAAGAAATAAGCACCACAGTGTTTCAAAGTCCATTAAAAATCAATTTTCAATGACCAAAGAAGAATTGAATATAGTTGCCCCTTCCAAATGGCAGTTCGCATAAAGAAAAATGTAATGTTTTTCTCTATTCTCACTAATCTTATAGTTAGGGTTTAATTTTTATTAACTTCGATGTGCATTTAATAATTTTCATAAGTTTTATCAATGTATGTCTCCTCCATACAACGTTTATCTGTCTCATTGACTCCTTTGGATCGATACGTGGCTAATGAGCCACTGAAGTAACTATTTGCCAATTTCCGCACTGTTAACGCTAGCAATTGAACGAATCAGAACTCCTGAGAATTATATTAATCCAAACATCAGTGTTTCAATATAAACTGGCCTAATTTATTCGATATACAGAAATCAGAAATCCATTTCAGTCGAAAAACGTTATAAAGTACATTGAGTACTTAATGACCACTAAAACGTGGGCAAGAGAGCTATTAAAAACATTTTTTATGACTCTTGAACAAAATTGCTCATGTTGGAAGTACTTTAACGTCCATCATTGCTATCGTTAAGCAGCCTGCGTTGTTTATAGCCGGGTTACGAATAGGCTAACCTATATATGACCTAGGATGGGTGCGTTCAGTTTCTTCTAAGTTACAAAGTTCTTTTACAATCTGAAAATCTTATCATCATCATCACAGCTGACTTCTGAAGACTTTTCCTGGTCTAGGGCTCTTGCAAGGATTGCTGCGACTGATTTGGTGCTGCCCGCATTCAGCGGAGTATCACAACGTTCACTGAGTCTTAGCCATCGCCATCGCTTCAAATTCGTCGTCGTCGGCGTCGTTTTTCGTTTTTGGCTTCAAAAAGTTGGAAACAGAGTTGTGTGCCAGCGGAATGCAGCGCTTTCGTGAAGCCAAAGTGATTATTTAATCGCTGCATCGTGTGCATGCATGTTTCTATGTTTTGGTGTACGGCACAACAAAATTCATTGCGATATTTACGTTGATGAGCAGACAAATTTTTCGAACATGTGAAGCTATGGATTAGCAATATCCTACAAAATTAGTGAGATTGTGATTTATAGTCTGTTACGCAATTAGGGTGGGTGTGGGTGGTATGATGTAAGGTTCCCATTTACAGACAACCTTTACAATACCTAATAGGTTTCGTTCTTATAAAGCGGAGAAACCTGCTAATATCCTTAGCCTTATAAATGTATTTTATATAAAAAAAACATTACATTAAGCCGTAATAATGTGCTATAAGTGTTTTCTGCGGTGTGTGACTACTTAGCGGCCACTTAGTCCGGTAATCCGGATTAGTTTCCTAAAGACATCGTCCTCAAAGTATTAGATAACGTTACCAGTGTATATGTGGTATACTCATATATGTGAATAAATATACAGAGTGGCAGAGCCATCGACGCGCAAACTGTTGCCATGGATTCAGTGCATGATTTTGAAACTAGCAATTTTATCGTAAAAAAAAAATCTCTTTAAGAAATTTTGACCGCGTACCGCGCACTTTTCTATGAAACAGCAGTTTTTTTTTTATAACCGACGATCAATGTCTACTCTGGTATAGACTCATGTGCTGAATTCATGGTTGAATTTTGCGCGACGATGTTCCTGCCACCCTGCATATATGGTAATAATTATAGATAATACGAGTTTTTTTTTAAACATGTCGAGTCGTTTGAGCTCTTTCACCTCAACTTCTTCTGTGTGGCGCACCAAGAAGAGGATTATGACCATAGGTACCCACCCTATGACAGTAATTTTAGAAAAATACGGTTTTAAATTCTTTATTCAAAATCATATATTTAAAAATATATAAAAATATATATTTTATATTACATAAACCAACATGGGCACTTATGAAACGTCAGAAACTAGGTGCACGGTTAAAATTGGTCGTTTTATATTTGCCTGCAGATATTAGAAATGAGACTAAAGAAGGCATATTTGCCAAATTACTTATGGGATTCATCCTTAACAATTTATTAATTATGTTCCTATTAGATAATATATTTAAGTAAGTAACATACATTAAGTAGTGAGTAAGTATCCGCAGTATTAAACTTCAAGAATTTGTATGATCCGTTCCCGAGAAGAGCCAGCAAGAAACTCCACGATTACTCTTTTAAAAATGATTGGCTTATTTTACAATTTTTTCAAATCACAGTAAGTACATATGGGAGGACAGCGTAGGCTTGACAACAAGTACCAGGTACTTGATTTAAAAAAAAAATGGTTTACAGATCTAAAGTCTACAAGGCCTACAAACTCCTCACATTTACAAAATATAGAAGAATTTATTAAAACAATAGATAAAATATAAAAACCTTTAAAAACGCAGTGACATCACTGCCATTACAATCACTAATGAAGAGTTGAAATTAGAATTGTCTGTATATAATGGCAAATAATAAAAAGACTATGTCAAAGAAGTATGTAAAAAATAAATAAACATCTATCGTAATTTGAGAGCAGTTCATTTACGTAGTTAAAATTGTATTTTTAGTCAACCTGCCGGATTAGGCTACAGTGATAGCTTTCATTCTCTACGATGTCAATGTAGTCGTGGAGCTAGGCTGATCAATTCACTTGCGTGATCTCCAATGGAACAAAGCCTTTTAAGCTGTGAACATGGAACTAATATTTATAGCTCATAATAAAGCCGTTCTCACACTCAAAAAATAAACGAATAACCTACACGTGATATAATATAGAAATAATAGGCCAGCCATTTTTACACGTAACAAGATCCTCCTTACAATACGTTATGATTTTGACAGCTGCTGTCAAAGTTGGATCTGATAAATCATATCGGAAAATATACACAGTGAATAAATGTGTTGAGGCCAGGGTAATGATGATCGATTGGGGTAACTTTGGACGTGATTTGTTGGAAAATAATTGGCGAAATAAGACGCGGTTAATGAGACGGATCGTTAGAACGGAAACGTTTGCAGTTTACGATAAAAAATCGAACATCTTTTGTTCTGTGTTTTTATTTGCGGTATTTATTATTTGAAGAATCTTGAACTTTGCCGCTACCTAACTTTTTCTTTCCTTTCTTTTTTCTTTATAGATTTAAGGTCTGGTTTACCATTTTGGAATAAGCTCAGGTTTGTCACACTAGTTATCGCCCGCGGCTTTGCTTGCGTGGAGGTCGGAACACATCCCACGGGAATGTACTACCGGGATTAAAAGTACCCTATGTGTTAATCCAGGTTCGTTCAGCCGTTTTTGCGTCAATCAGGAACATCAAGAAAAACGGTCAAAAATTCTTCATAACAATTTAATTATATATGTCTACATATTTGTTCGTTTGTCTGACAATAATATCGGACAAATTATGAAAATGTTGCATTTTTAATTCATTTATCTACTAGATGAATTAAAAATGCAACATTTGTGTCATAGTGCGCATACATAATTTCCTTCATTGAAAGTTAAATTGGAACATGTAAGTAAGTACTTAACTAACTTTAAAACGCAGTCAGGTTTTAAATGGAGTTCCTCTGTACAAAGAGGAAACATTATGAATGTAAAGCGAATTCTTTAAAATATTGTTTCAGTTGAACTACGGGTTAAAGTTTCGGAAGTTCAGCTTTAGATAAGGTTGTATTCGTTAAGGCATTTCTTAGACAAGGAAACTTCACGCGTTGGGCTACAAACATTGTAAAGTACATAGCATAATATCACGCTTGCATTGTGCTAAGGATTAGGTGAGCAGAAGAATACAGAAATAATGAAAAATAGGTTTATTTGTCACAGTAACACGTGCGTACAAAAAGATAACTCATTTTGTTTTTGGTAGCCTGTACTGTACCAATGCTGGGCAAAGGCCTTCCCAAATCCTTCCAGGAACTCTTTTCGTTAACTCCAACGATAAAGAAAAACAAAATAGATTTATAATCACGAGCACAAAACAGAGATAGTCGTCATGACTGTGACAAGAAAGCTTCCACTCGGCATGATGATAGTGATTCCACGTTTTCCTGGTTACTTTTAAGTTCCATGTAACAGGGGCGAGCCTATTTCCACTGAATCGGCACAAATCCAGGCTGCACCTGGAAATTGAACCTCGATTTCCACGCTTAGCGATTGCGTTTGCGAATACGATACCAACGCGGCAGTTATTACTATAGTACCGATGCTTTACAAACGACGTCAATCGAATTTACCAAGATTTTGTATATTGTTAGGTAGCACCTTATGTAGTGGCGTAATAATAATGCATAATAAGCCTTTAATGGCCCCACTGCTGGGACACAGGCCTCCTTTCTGTGAGAGGGAGTGGGGCGTAATCCACCACGCCGGCCCAGTGCGGGTTGGTAGATGTACATGTCTCCGAATTTCCCGAAATCATCAAATGACCCCTCCTGCTCTGGGTGTAGCAGAAGGGAGTGTCAGACTCTTACTGACTAAAACCCACCCGTGTTCCTTCCTTAGCCCTTTATGTACCAGGGCAGCGGTAGCCCTTTCGGACGATCCTGCTACCCCGGCAGGCTTCGGCCCTATCGGGGCCTGTCGGGGCAGTGCTGGTGAAATAATTTACACAAAGTAAAGTGCCAGGCTGGGTTCGAACCTACGACCTACAACTCTTAAGTCACGACTGTTACCGCTGGGCCTGCTCTTTAGCTTCTATTTCCACTGAATCGGCACTAATACAGGCAGATGGCTGCACCTGACAAATTACTAATGTATAAACCCAAACAGTTTTCTAGACCTGGAGATCGAACCCAGGTTTTCACGCTCAGTTATCGCACTTGGACTACAAGCCCAACGCGACAGTCAATGCTAAAGTAAATAATAATGTGTAATTTACAAAGTCAATGTCAAATTTACCAAGATTATGTAGATAGTAGCTTATGTAGTTACCAAAACACTAATCATAGAAAAATCGGTATTTCAAACACGTAACTCGATGCTAACGCTGATGCACCTAAAAGGAATAAAAATATACACCCGCCGATTTGCTCCACATAACAGAAATACGAATTTATATTTCACGATTTCTGATATTCTCCATAATTTTAGTGGAGAACGAGAATATTCACCACACAAATCCGTCGGCGCATTCTAAGTAAAGCTGGGTTTAGTAAACATTATTTGTAATTGGATTTCACAGTTCCGTTTTATTTATATGCAAGTGAGATTCATTGCTTCCATGTATATAAATATGTAATGTAATATAAAATGGAGGAGGATATGAATAAATAGTATGAATTCTTGCATATTTTATTATTTACTAGCTGTGCCCGCGACTTCGTTCGCGTGGATTGCGGAAAACAGTCTTATTACTAAATAATTTCTAAACTAAATGTAACCTACGTTACTTCTTATAACATCAGTTATCTGCCAGTGAAAGTCTCCTCAAAATCGGTTCTGCGGTTTCGGAGATTAGCCGGAACAAACAGACAGATAGACAGACAGAGAAAAAGTTTTTTTTATTTTGTTGTTACATAATATCGTTTATATATTATGCATTTAGTAAAAAGTTGTTATTTTGCATTACAAACAGACCCTCAATTTTATTTATTTGTAGTATAGATAGAAAATGTATAAATATAGATTTATTAAAACTTTATACACAAGTAATACTAACCGTACAAAGGCGGACTTAAGCATTGTTTAACAATCTACCTCAGGGTGAAGCAGAAGCAAAATATAATAGGTGAGTTGATAGTGCCTTTGAACAATGGTTTTCGAAGAAATAATTTTGCCCGTAAATAATAATAATGTTTAGTCTGGACTTAACATTATTACATTGTTTTATTTGTTATTAAATATGGTCTATCTAAATAGTTTATTAATTACAATAGTGGTAAACCAAAATAAATGATTTTGTTTTTGTAAGTAGGTTTGCACAAACACTTTTACAAGTCAATCATATTTTAAAAACTAGATGATGTCGGCGTTTCCTATTTGACTAGTCTGAGAAGAAAGGCTGAAAAAATCTCAGAGGTCACAGTCTCTTTTAAAGTCCAGATATAATCTTATCAAGATAATAATATCTATCTTATACAGTGCAACCTCGATATAACAAATCGGAAGGGAACAAGTAAATATTCGTTATATCAAGTAATTCGTTAAACTGAGGTTTGTTATATTGAGGTTAGGTTGGCCTAAAATTGGTTATAAAGAGGTAAAAACGTGTCGAAACCTGTCGCGACTGAATCACAAACTATTGGGAACGTTATATAAAGGTTTTGGGTTGACAAAATTCGTTAATTAGAGGTTTACACTTTTTTTTTATAGTTGAAAATTCGTTATAAAGAGGTTGTTCGCAAAAAATCTTCGCATTGTAAAGGTAAATTTTACATTGACTGTTATGGACAATTCAAGGGGATAACGAAAAATTTGTTAAATCGAGGAATTCGTTATATTGAGGTACGTTATATTAAGGTTGCACATCAGAAGGCCAATTCTCGTAATTTAAAACGTTCAAAATCTAGTCGCAGTCTCATCTCGGCGACAAACAAATGTCAAAAACTTAGGAAATATGAGGATATATGGAAATTAGAGGTATTTTTGACAGATTGAGACTGAGATCAGACTGTGAACGTTCTTTAAATTACGAGAATTACCCCTCCGATAATATAATTATCACTCTTAGCAGTTTCGTAGCACTGGCGTAGTAGACCTAGCGTAGCGTCTTCTATAAGAGATCAAAGGTAAACAAAAATAATCAATCTGCTAGTTTATTCCGCAACTATGTCGGGTTCAGGTTCCAGTCTAATCAGATGTAGCTGATAGATGTAGCAGGTAGATACCAGTATTTTACATCGAGCGACTGCTTTTCTGACCTTCACAACCAGTGGCGTGCATTGCATATAGGCATATAAGCAGTGCCTACCTCGATAAATCGATAAACCATAAGCCTGTCAATTACATTTTAGTGTGTGTGCCCCACAATTAAGAAACTCACTAAATTATCATACCTAACAAAAAACCAAATCTTCATACAAACTCGCGCGGCAGTAGGCAGTCGCCAGACGGCCTACTCGGCTCCCGTACTATTCGCACATTGTCGTTGGTCTTAAATTCCTGCCTACCTATTCTGAAAAGCAATGCACGCCGCTGTCCACAACCCAGTTATTGGGTAACACGATACTCCTTGATAAGACTGGTTGTCCGACTTTCGGGATTCTGACTACTCGTAACGACTGTCAAAGATTTTCGAATGACAGCCAAGACCTATTGCCGAGGCATGGACCGGTCTATGTTATGGGTGGTCACCCATCCACGGGCCAACCTTGGCAAGCGTTACGTATCCTTGAATATCGATCCGCGCGGCTGTTATTGTTTCCCCACGAGTACGAAAGGTAACTTATAAATACCTTTTTATATAAAATCCAATAGTTTATTGTAAAAGTAACTACACAAAAGCAGCCTCACTATAAAGTATCCCCGTTACAGAGAACGCTATGAAAGTGTTGAAGCGTCACGTTATCCGATTTCCGAAGACCGAGGAAAATCAAGTGAAATATAAAACAAAATGCAATATCTTGCACAGTATACCTCTTAATCTAACTAAAACGCTACCCTTTAAAGAATATAACGTTCCAGAAGACGATATTCTTGGAAACGTCCTTTTGAAACAGTAGTGACAAGAATCTCGAACAATTTTCTGGTATTACAGAGGAAATGCAATTACTGCTGTTGTATGACAAGACGTGGTTCTTTATATTCTAAGTATCGCTTTAAGAATGTCGCATTCAGTGCGAAGGAATAAGGAGGGTTTTATTGGCACTTGGAAAGTGCAAAGTGCTGTCGTACATTGCATTTACGATTATGACTTATGTTTACGAGTGTAGGAACTAAAATTTTTTAAAATTATAAAATGTGTGTAGCTGCTGAAGGAGTTGGGAGTGGTGTGTTGTTTTTATCGTATAAATAATGATAATGTAATAGGGGCCGAGCCTATTGTCATCAACCGGGTACAAATCCAGACTGCTGCTCCGGCTGCTACTGAAAGATTCCTGATGGTAACACCCTATAATCATTTTCCCGACCTGGGGATCGATCCCAGGACCTCATGCTCAGCCATCGAGGCAGTAATGTTTGTAGCATGTTGTAATTTCAGTATAGTTAACATGGATATCTTTTACTCTATCTTTCTCTGACATTAATGGCCAAAAAGATATCTCTACAATCACCAAGCTTAGTTATTAGTTGTGACCTTCATCCAGTCAGTTTCACGTTAGACCCCGCATTCTAATTAACATAAGCTAACTAAAGCAATCATGCGTATTAAGGGCCGGTTGTTTTAAACGGTTAGTTAACGCAACACCCGTACGTCAAATATTAACGAGTACGTCATCATAATTATTTGACGTAAGTCAAGACCATAATTCTGTAATTGTAACTTGAAACAAAGCTTTTTTTGGTTTGACGACAGTTAGCGCCATTTTTGACGTATACGCGTGCGTCAATGGGACGTGAAACAACCTGCCCCTTTTTTTTTTTGAGGATGGGAAATCATCAAATGACCCCTCCCGCTCTGGGTGGAGCAGAAGGGAGTGTCAGACTCTTACTGACTAAAACCCATCCGTGTTCCTTCCTTAGCCCTTTATGTACCAGGGCAGCGGTAACCCTTTCGGACGATCCCGCTACCCCGGCAGGCTTCGGCCCTTTCGAGCCCCGTCAACTATGCTGACATCTCTTTGAGGCGCACGTGGAACAACCTGCCCTTAGGATTTCGTTTGAGACTGGAAATAAAACATTAGCAAAACATGAGTTAAAAATAAAACATAAAGTAGGATGTCTAAATAATAGTAATAGTAGTACAACAAAAAATGTCAGAACTCAAACTTACAGCATTTATTTCAAATAAACCAATTACAGGCACTTTTGAACTGTCGAGGGGTCGGTCAGTCAGAAAAATGAAGCTAGCTGCCCATTCCAAAGCGTAGTAGGTAGGTACCTATGGAGAAGAACGGGCAAGAAACTCCACGGACACTCTTTTAGATCATAAAATTGTAACAACATATTGGTTACATTCATGTTAAAATTATACATGTAAGTATGATGTGGAAAGACGTGCACGTCAAAAGAGTCCATAGTAAAAAAGATGAAAACAAAAAAAGAACGATTCAGAAATTAATGTTTATTATAACAATAATTATGAGTCAGACATCTATAAACGTTACTTAGCACTTTCCCTATCTGGCACTTGTAGTTTGACAGTTTTGCGACAGTGACAGGAATAACGCTTAGCCAAAATACATTCTAAGTAACGTTAATAGAACAAATTCGGAAGTTCTATTAGATTATTCAAAAGGTGAGTCTAAATACAGGTGGCTCAAACCAGCCATTTGTATCTGAGGCGAGAACTTTCAATGGATCTTGCAAAACCATTTTCAGTAATCGTCTAAAAATAGAAAACATGTAATTTGGCTGAGTGTATAATGGATAGACAATAATTGGTATGAATTTGGCATAAAAAATCTGACGGCCAATTCCTGTAATTAAAAACGTTCAAAATCTAGTCGTAATCTCATCTCAGCGACCATCAATTTCAAAAACTTGTCAAAAATGTAGAGAATTAGAGGTATTTTAGACAGATTGGGATTGAGGTCAGACGGTGAACGTCCTTAAAATTACGAGAATCGCCCCTATGAGGATGCAGATTGATATACATATGGTATACGAACGGCTCGAGACTTCAGCGCCCGATGAGATAAAAACATAGAGCTTTGATTCCGTCCAAAACCCTACGGATAATGCCAAAACATTTACGAGTACAATCACACACACATACTTCATTTGAATTGCTTTAAATTAAAATAATATACAGGTCAACCACCATATAAATCTATATCTATATACAAAGTATAAAACAAAGTCGCTTTACGTATCTGACCTTTAACCCTTCGTATTCACGCGACCGTAACGCGCGTAACGTGGATCCACGCGAGACACAATGGCTTTTTAATTGTTTCTGTAATTACGGCATTCAACCGGTTAAGTTTAAACTACTTCCACATCACATCATCATTTAGAAATCTAGGTGGTTTGAAATTTCGCCACATCAGTAAATTGCAGACGTGGGAGGCATGGGCGGGTCATACTGGTGACCCCATCCATCCATCAAAAACCATCAATGAGTTATATTCTTAGGTGCGTCCTAGTAATACACTTCATTGATGTTTTTTTTTTACTAGCCTACGCTGTCCCTCTATCTGAATCTATTTAGCTCGTCCCGCCATCTCCTACATGGTCTGCGCGATCTCACCTCACTGTCTAAGGGCACCAGTTCTGTGCTATTTGGGCCCACAGTTTGTCGGTGTACACAGTATACGGCAGACATGTCCTTCCCAGGCCTATTTAAGTTGGGCAGCCTTTTCAGCCACGTCAGCTATCTTTGTTTTGGAGTGTAGTATATTGTGTTTCGAACACGATCCATTAATTTAACGCCTAGTATAGCGCGCTCCATTGCTCGTTGGCAGACCTTGAGTTTGGACTTCTGGATGTTAGTCAAAGACCAAGCCTGTGCACCATGGGCTAAGACGGGAATACACACATGTCCATGAGCCTGCGTTTCAGTGCCATAGGCAACTCACCCTTAAATAGTAATGTCATGGACCACTAGCTCTTCCTTCATTGATGGTTAAGAAACTTTTTTCTACGGCTATCGCATGTACTTGCTTCTTGCCAATTTTAAAACCCTTTCTGTTGTGTTATTTTTTCTGCCTGTTATGTTTTTCTTAACCTTGGGCTCCACTTTTTTTCCATGTCCTGTACTGACTAAAATAAATCTCGAACACCAACATTATCACGAAGTTGTCGACGTGATTCCCTGCACTTTGCCAGTGGCTGACATTAATGCATTAATAATTACTAACAGGAGCCCCTCTTTGTCCCGGTCCATTAGAGAGACGTCATTCTGCCGTTACGCTGAGATGAATGACCCGCCACTCAAAGTGTAATGCACTGTTAATTTTTAGAGCCTCGTCACTGAGTGCTGGACATATCTGTCTGTATTCTACTTTTAGTCCTCTTCAGTTTTAGGAAAAAAAATTGATAATTGATCAAAAGTATTTTGTTTTTGATTGAGCTTATAATGTTCCTACTGCTGGGACACAAGCCTCCTCTCTGTGAAAGAGAATCGGCCGTAATCCACCACGCGGGCCCAATGCGGGTTAGTAGATGTCACATGTCTTAAATTTTTTGTTCTAGGACATGCCGGTTTCCTCACGATATTTTCCTTCACTTATTTGAGAATAGTGGTGATGAAATAGTTTACACAAAGTAAAGCGCCTGTCTGGGTTCGAACCTACGACCTACAACTCCTAAGTCGTGGCCGCTCACTATGTGGATCTTGGTAAATAATTGGTGATATTTTGTAACCAGTCTCAGTATGCACACATTCACTCATCAGTATTAATTGGAAATCATACAAAATTGAGTAGATTTTCGAAAGCATGGCCTTTCTGCTAAAAAACTTAACCGCAAAATCACAAGGCGATAATCTCAAAATAAAATAAAAATAATTAGTACATCTTTCTATACAATTAACAATCCTTATTTGCAACAAAAAAAATTGGCTATTCAATCAATTGTATAAATTCCACCATTGGATACACTAACAACGTAGAAAGGGGATTCCCGTCGTCTAAGTGTCGAAACTAGTCAGAAGTAACCACAAACGTTTGCTTTCACAAAACCGCATCGAACGCTCCTATAACTAACACAGCGGCTTTACTTCTGCCGCACCCAACCCTAACCAAGGCTCGTTTACACATACCCGTATCCTGTATTTACGCACGAGTGTAAATACCTTACACTTACACAAGGGACATCGACGCGCAAACTGTAACCATGAATTCAGCACATGATTCTAGACCCGTAAAAAAATGTTCTGTTCCATACATTTTGACCGCATAGGTTTTTTTTGCGTAGTTGTTCTATAAATCAACAGATTTTTTTTTTAATAACCGACAAAAAAATTCAACGCTGGGGGTTCACAATCATGTACCTACTGAATCCATGGTTACGGCTTGCGCGCCAATGTCCCTGCCACCCTGTATATTCTATGCTGTTATTAACATAGCATTATCGAAATCGTAGTGTTATGAAGTACCTATGTAGTTCTTTTCAAAGTTGCATTTTTTTTTTCACGAGGCAAACTCTTTTGAATTTTGCGTAACAATAAGGTTTTTATACTTGTATGTATGTATCTGATGATTGGGTTGGGTGTCTTTTAGTCTGTGCTAAATAAATGTATTTTCTTTCTTTCTTGTGACTGTACTTATAATATAGCCGACAGCCTAAATTACTGACATAGGACTTGAAATGCAATCGCCGATTAAATGTCTATACATTTGTCATACATATGTCTGTACCGAGCACAACTTTACAACTTTTGGTCATTCAATACCTATAACACATCATTAGTCATTTACTTACCAATTACCGCTATTGCTTAACACACAGTTCGAGTCACTTGCTTGAAAACCACTAATTAGTCGATGTTCAACTCGGCGACGTGTAAACGGGGCTTCACTGGTCTTCAGTTCACATTGTTTTTGTTGATGTCGGATGTGTAAGTACGGCAGGACGGCGTGTTGACAGGAAACTGACGTCAGTTCAGCACGCGTAAGTCTCGCTTGACACACCTATGTAAGTGCTAAGCAGTTAAACAGGACAGCATGTGGGCCACTTCCTCTGTTCAATTTACTGGTGTTTGAGTGATATATGTAAGTGTGCGTATGACGTTTTTGTCAGTGTTAGTTACAGCATTTTCATTATTTTCTTCTCAGTCTTACTAACTTAACTCCGAGTTTACAAAGTCTAAAATTCATTTAACACAACTTAACGTGCAAGTGGGCCTAACAGTAGCAATGGCTTCCATTTTGACAGCCCATCAACATTCATAGCGTTATTATTGTTGAACAAACAAATTTTTCGAACATATTCAAATTATGATTGATAGTGTATTACGCAATTAGGGTGCTGATCAACGCCGTGTGAACGAGGTCTGAGGCGTTAAGTAATAAAGACAACAACATGCTTCGCTGTTTTCAATTTAACTTCCAAGGTATTAAAATGTCCGCGTTCAATTTATCTTATCTGACTTCGTAGCATTTTCTATTTCTAGATGAAAGTTTATTCCACTTATTGCCATTTATCCTCGGCGAGCTAAATGAGCCTAAAGCTTTCCTGTCACAGACAATTTATGTGTACGCTATCGGGAACGAGTACGCCCGCGTTTCGTTTCGCATTTCAAGGACAGTGCAAGATTCATTCGCGATCTATATGTGAACAGGGCTGTGTGTGTTTCGTGTTTCTTTATTCAGTTAATATTATTTCAAACTGGAGAATTTAATATCTCCGAGTAAACTCAATTTCAAGCGCTCATAATAGGTACATTTATCAAGCTATTAAGGAAAGTACAATAAAGCGCATGACTGGCACTCCATTTTTGAGTAATGTACAATGGATAAGTGGCCAAAATGAAAATAAAATATAAAGTGAGACGTAAAAAAATATCTTAGATTTTAGCGAGGTCTTAAGCCGATTTCCTTCATTGTCTTATTTTTAATAAAGCATTAAAAATGATTAAAAATACAACAAAGGAAAGAAAACCCGCTCTCATCGTTCAAGATTTGTAAATATGCAAAGTGTTCGGGCGAAACTAATTTGTTTTCCTCGGGATGAAATTAAAAAGTATGACAAGAGATACAAATTGCTTCGCCCTCAATTTGTTCGTGTCCCGACTTCAGCATTTTGTTTGTTTTTATAAAAGCTCATTTATTAGTGAAACCGCAGTGCTATGCTTTATGAATTTCCCTTTTGTGATTTCGGGTGAAACAAACAAGCAATAAACCTAATTCCACTATTGAAAACGAAGTGGGAAATTAGATTATGTTAGTAGATAAGTCGTGTTGTTCATGTTTATCTGATTAATGTATAATTGAGTACTGGGAAGTTAAACCCCTTGTTTGAGTTAGTTTGTTTTCGTGTATGTTAGTTAAAGTTCCTGTTCTTGGCCTTCGACCTGGCCTAGTAACATTAGGCTGACATTCAACGCGGGGTTGCCATAAACAATTTAAAATGAAACCGCTTTGTGCTCGAGTTTACGTAGTGCGGTTACAATGAAATGCATCGTATTGGTAGCTCGGGGGTTCGTGTGGGTAAAACATTGATGTTATCTATTTGTAACGTTGTAGAGTTTCTCTTGTAACTTTAGGAAGTTATTTACCTCCGAATGCACCTAAGATAAATATACATGATATAACTACCTAGTCTCATCATGCTGAGATAGGAGCCTTTTTGGCCTCTGTAGGACTTTATGTTTCATTTTTCTTTTGTGTACTTTTTAAAAATATAATTTGGTTTTTTATTTATTGCCGTTTAGTTTAGTTTGTGATCTTCCTGTACGAGTCGTAATAAATACTTTTCTCCCTTTCTTTCACCGTGCAAATAAAGATAAATTCATTATTATTTTAGTAAGTGCCTCTCAAATGAAAATGCTACTGTGGGCCTAACACGAAAGCGCGAAGTTAACGTAACGTAAATTCGACCAATTTTTTAATCGAAAATACAAATTTTAACCAAAATGCTATAAGATAGTCTTATAGCATTTTGGTTAAAATTTATACAACAATAAGTGTCACCATAGATAAAGACTTCTAACTAAATCAATTGATGTGCGAAACCAGCATTTCCATTTCGTTCAACGATTAACGTGCAAGGCCCACTGGGCTTCATTCCAAACTTTTCTTATTTACTTTCATGCAATGGTCGTAATTGGATGAAACAAAGGGGTATAAAAAAATTTTTTTTAGCTTATTTTTGGTCCCACTGCTGGGCGTTCTATGTGATTGTTTCTTCCAAACCTGTCTATCTTGTGCGATCTCTGGCCATGTTGGCCCTGCATATGTTACAGCATCGTCGCACCAACTTCGCCATGGTCTACCTGGGCGATGTCCTCCCTCAGGCGTCCAGTGAATGAAGACCAGCCCACTCCCACTTCAATGTTGCTGTTTTTTTCCAACATCGCATGGACCGCAGCGTGGTCTGTACGCTTAACACCTATTATGAAAAAATATTAACAAACCTTCTTTAAATTACAAACTATATTCCGTAAAAACAATTGAAAAACGGCCCTTGGAGAAGCGTTAACAGACACATCTGCACTGTTTTTCACTAAAAGTAAGTAAATATAAGCTGGCGACACTGGTAGATATTTATTCGTCCCCTAACACCCTGTACTACCATAAATCTGTGCCGTCGTGAATATAGTTTGCATTATTATGCAAAGTCAAGTGAGACCGTGGTGTGTGAATAAGAAAACGCTGTGACAGATGCTTTTAAGAACAAACCTTGCTTTTTTGTTTGTTATTGATTGGATATCATTAGATATCGTTGCTGTATCTTTTCCGGCAAAAAAAACTACTTACCTTCAACCACTCTTGGATGAAAACAGCACACGTTTCAAACTATGATCAGCGGGTTAATTGCGCATCACTCTATCAGTAGCAACATTCATTGCGTTATTTAAGTTGTGGTGCAGACAGATTTTTCGAACATTATGAAGCAATGGATTAGCAATATCCTTCAAAATTATTCAGATTGAGATTAAGTGTGTTACGCAATTTGGGTGCAGATAATGAATAATTCGTCTGCCAAGCATGGTGATTTCCCTTTTGTGACGGTCGTGTATTATTGTACAATAGAAAATTTTAATATTTGGTATGATATGGCAGGATGAGATTATACTACTAACTTATAAAGAAATAGAAAAATCTATCCCAAATATTTTTTTCGAGATAGTCACAGATGGCTATATCAATGTGCCTATTACGTAACATAATAGAAGAGAGAGAATTCAATTGTTTTCTAGAACATGTTAGGTTTCAATGTCCGTCACAGATTCCTGAAACAGTCAATCAAAAGTAGATTGAATGACTATAGTTTTTGCGTTTTAGCATGAAAATAGCGGTCATTGCCCTTTCCCTAATGTCCCTCTGTAGGAACCCAAACAATAAGCTATGTTCGGTTTTTCGTTATTGGAACATGTTGAAGACCACGAGAGATATTGATTCAAGACAAAATAAGGTCTTTATCGGACTTTATTTCAGTTGTTGAAATAAAAAATTCTAGAAAATGTAGGTGGGTCAATGACTGCTATTGCCATGCTAAAATGCGAAAACTATAGTACATATTAACGTTCTTGGTGCAGAACAAAATTAGTCTGTGTATGATTTATTTTTATATTTTTTTATATTTCATCTCGTAGTTGACCTAGAGAGGTCGTGACTACTTAACCGGACTATCCTGTGGTTGCCTTAAGAAAACTTAAAGCCTCCAGGCAGGGCTTAAAAACTAATTAAAAATTAAGCGACTGCACGCTAAGGGCAACCCCCTGTGGGGTACGAACCTCGGCTAGAATATTTCCGTCATTAGTTACCGGGCACAAATTTTGCAGACTTCTTCTGAATAGGTCGTTTCAGCAGTGAAAAGTACGTGGCAGCGGTTTTAATAAAGCTTTGAAGATTTGTGTAAAGGGCACTTATGCTATATTTCAGTTTTATTTTTAATATAACGGAATGAATTATCGTATTAGAAATGTATTCAAAAATGTTGAAAAATACACATATATTTCTAACTTATAAGTATAGATACTAATATGTATATTTTTAATGTGATACAGATTTTTCTTTATTCAGTTTTTGCCTTTCAGTCATAAATCTATAGTCATTTGTTGATTGTTTGTGTTTTGTTGTTTTTTTTTTTTATTCTTTTGGGTATTGGGTGTATATTATTTTTTATTTGTTAGTTTGTAAGGTATGTCCAATGTCTATGGGCCACTGTCGCCTGAAATAAATGGTTTATTTTTATTATTATTTACTGCAGCTCAAAAGCTGCTCTCTAAGCCGTTCCTATTTCAGTCTCAGATATTATTAAATGAAGAAAGTGTGCTCAGCTTTTGCGGTCACTATCTAGAAGTAGTCTGAGCATAGAAGTCAAAAAGCTCCTTGACCATTCCAACTTGGGTTAGAAGAAGCTCAGAAGATGACAAGGGGAAAATATCTAAACACACTTTTCTCAAGGCGGCAGCGGTAATAATTAATTAATATTGTTATGTGAGTAGTGGTGACTCAGAGTGCAGTGGTGTCAGCCCCGACTTACGAGTTTGTAGGTCGTGAGTTTGAACCCGGGCAGGCACTTTACATCATCACTGCTCTCAAAACGATGAAGAACCAAACATTCGAGAACATGTGACATCCTCCAACCCGCACTGGACCTGCGTATTGGATTACGGCCAACTCCCTCTCACAGAAAGGAGGCCTGTGTCACAGCAGTGGGAACGTTATTATTATATATATTACCTGATTATACATACTATTGTTATTGTATTCATCAAGGTCCATGCCATTTAAATCCAAAAACCGATCCCTTGAAAACAACAACATTATTTTCATATCAAAAGCAATAGTTTCATCAGTCCTTGACCAAAGTAATTAACCTATTCGAATGTTACACCTAGATTAAACGAATACACGGGGTTATAATTCAACGTTTTGTTACATTGTACCCAATATAATGTTAAGGGAACCTAGTGGTTATTAAGGAAAACACGCGATTGAACGATTAGTCACTTATTAAATGCATGCTTAAGCTTATTCGATCGATCGACGATCAATGGGATTTGATTAATGTTATTTTGTCACGTGATATATAAATTTTAATAAAAAACGTTGTATTAAATTAGTTATGTACTTACATTTGGTACAATATACGGTAATTTGTCATGTTTTAAAAATGTTTGTCGGAATTATTTTATTACTTGTTTTTATTTAGGTTTATTTCGGGTAATGTCCAGTTTCAGTTCCAGTTGAGGTCTTCAGAAACGCAATATGTCATTCATAAGTTACTTACATAGGCCAAATTTTGACTTTAATAATTAGTGTGAACATTGCATAATAATATAAGCATTATTAGCTACTACATAAAGTTAATAGACGTATGAAATGCTTGCTCATATTCGCTTATACGAAGAAACCCTAACGCCTAATTTACTTAGCAAAGTCAAAGTGCGGCCTGTGAATCTAGCCCTTAATGGTGACTCCGTTTAAGAATTCCTTAGAAACCGTTATAAGACTCAGGGCTGATTTTTCCAACGCCAGATAACATTATCGGAGAGAAAATTTTGAATATTTGATAGTTCTTCAATACTAAATCTGTCTGACGTCAATTTTATTCCACGAATAAAAATTATCTGTCGATTAAAAAATCAGCCCTTTAAAGTAATTGTAGTTCTAGCAATTAAACAAATAAATAATTGTCTAAGCCAGTTTATTAGGTACAAAAAAGCTCGCGACTGTCCATTGTTTTTTAAACAATTTGCTTACCTACTTAGGACAATTTAACACGCAAGCCGCCGTTTAAAGCCTAAAACGCTAAACTTATGTCAAAAACTATATTTGATTGTAGAATTAGTTGTTGCTACCGTTAGCACATTTGTCAACTTAACAGCACACATCCCGGTTTATTTATGTCTCGTAAAAGCCTGATTGATTACGTTGAAGCGCAGATTTGTACGCAAAATGGATAATAATACATCACCCAAATGCAATTCCGAAAGGGGATTCCCATCACGCGTATGGGAAACGAACCATAATAGAGAATATTTCTTAAGGAGGATGTATTAACACAAACATTCCATATTTCTGTTTTATATAATGCAGTATTTTTGTAGATTTTCTAAACTTCTATTCATCTCTTCTATTCAATCTTCTATATATGTGTATTATCTCTATGGCAAAGTCGACAATTCTACCAATGGCGCCAATTCCCTTATTCACAAACTAAACTAAATTTAAGTTCAGTGCATCTTTTTCGTTTTATTTCATTAAGAAAAGGACAGAAGATAAAATATTAGTTTAGTCCTCTCAAATTAAGATACTACTCCATAGACAGTTAAGACGTGATTACAAACATGGCGACTAAAAATACGTCAATTCACGTCAGGCGCTGACTAATTTGACAGGACTAAACTAATATTTATCTTCTGTCCTTTTCTTAATGAAATAGAAAGAAAAAGATGCAATTAACTTAAATTTAGTTTAGTTAGTGAACAAGGGAATCGGCGCCATTGTCAGGTGTGGTATGAGAAAACGTGTAAAGTAGGAAAAAACACTAACAACCTAAATCTAATATTTATTAGCCTGTGATGTCCGACTGCAGGGCAAAGGCCGGTACTCTCTTTCCACTTCTCTCCGTTCGAAGCTGCTAAGGACCAGTTCTTGTTGCAGAAGTCCATCTCGGTCTGGGCCTGCCGCGATGTTGCTTGTCATTAAGAGGGACCCATTGGGTCGTAAGTTTAGTCAAATCCAATACTACTTGATTAATAAATAATTTAATTTAATGTGAAAATTGTTGACGAGTGTACACTGAAAGAAACAAATAAAATATGTTGGTAATTATAATATTAAATATGTACATAAATGATTACAAACCACACATAAATCATTATAATTGAATGTCATTGACGCGGATAAAAAACATCAAAGCCTCAAAGAGATCTAAACTTAAACATTATTAAAAGCACTTATTTTCATATAAATATCGGATTTTTTAAGAAAATTCAATTTACCCGCGTTACTTTTCAAAATTCTATCTAATACACCTGATATTAATTTTAAAAAGAATCTATTTCAATAAAATTTTAAAAGAAGATTGACGTCTATTGAATGTTTAAAAAAAAAAAGATTACTCCAAGAGCTTTCAATTTCATATTTTACTAGCAACGCCCCGCGGTTTCACTCGCATAAGTCTCGCTCCCGTGAGAATATCGGCATAAAAAGTATCCTATGTGTTAATCATGGTTCTAGACTATCTGTGTGCCAAATTTCATCCAAATCTTATTAAGTAGTTTTTGCGTGAGAGAGTAACAAACATACATCCATCCATCCTCACAAACTTTCGCGTTTATAATATTAGTAGGATTTTTAAAACTGCAAATTCTATACTCAAACGTTTTAACATATGTAAAATAATATACATACTCACAGTTATCTTCATTCATTCCTCCAGGTCAGAACAAGCATTCTGTTACCGTTAGGCGCTGATCTGATTATTCCTCACGACACGTTTTATCCACAATCAGTACACAGACATGGCTCCAACTTTAACATGAGTCTACGACGATTTAGTGACATCCAAGGGTTGATAATTTCGCCCACATTGATAGATATAATTTTTCCTATAAACACTATACTTCTAATACAAAATAACTATAGATTTTATTGTATTTTATTAATAATATATTCTATTATTACAGCTTTGACAACGACGTTTAATACGTCACCATGACAACTACCCTTTCAAATCCTTACCGGCCTGTATCTTGTTAGCTGATTTTACATTGAAACTTCTGCAAAATTAATCCTGGCCAATTTCAAATCTCAAATTCATATTTTCTACATGATGTTATTCTACGAGTTGATTTAATAGATCCACGCAATGCAAGGATCAGTTCGGGTTTCGCCTCTAAAGCGAATACAACTAAAAGCCTGATACTACAGGGCTACCTATCCCGGGAATACCCAGCGTACCTCTCCGCTCTGGTACCTGACGGACCCTGCCTACGCCTCCGTCCTTCGTCCTCCGTGAAGGCTTCCTGTACCTATTGGGCCGCGCCTCATCCGAGGGCCGCCTCACCTGGCGGGCTGACAGCGTCCCCACCGTGCCTCTCTCTCCTGCTGCCGTGCTGCGTCCTGTCCTGCTGCGTCGGCCCTCCTACGGGTGTCCGCCGTGCCGCACACGCACCAGGACCTGCCCACACCTGCACCTGCACCTGTACCTGTACCTGCACCTTCACCTGTACCTGCACCTGCACCTGTACCTGCACCTACACCTGTACCTGCACCTGCAGCTGGACCTGCACCTGTACCTGCACCTGTACCTGCACCTGTCGCCAGCACCTGCTTCGCGTTGGTCTACCTCTTCAGCTCCATCTCCTCCTCCGCCTCAGCCTCCTCAACCCACCTATCGTCCATCGTCACCCATACACTCCACCTACACGTACTACTCACGACTCTTCATTCCATCTCCTTCCTTATCTTGTAAATATGTATACCTTTAATTGTTTTCTACCTCCCTTTCTTTAATTTAATTTTACCCTTGGTTTTATAAGTTAAGCTTTTCTTGTCGCTACACGACACATACTTATCTGCGACGATGCCGCCGACATCCCTACTTGCGTGGGAAGACTGAAAACTGAAAGCGAAATTCAAATAAAGATTATTTACATTACAGTGCGAATGAGGTTCTGCCATTTCCTTTGATACACTGTAACAAGGAAAATTTCAAACGTGAAATTTTGACGCTGTGTTCGTTTGAATCGGTATAAAAAAATGTGTTTAGTCTCTTAAACGTAAGCAAAAAAAAAACTTTTTGCTTCGGAGAATAGGAAGAGTAAGAACAATAAAAATAAATTGAAGTTAGATAGAATTTTCGCTTCGCGAGTTTTAGTAGCCGATTTGGCGTAACGAGTTTTTACCGCGTTTACAACTTCGCAAGTTTTCGCAGCAAAGTTCACTAGCTCCAGTTTTTGTACGGACTCGGACGATTGCAAGCCTGTCGAAGTTAGCTGTGTACATGAAACTTACTATTTCAACTATTTTGTTAGGTTTTCTTCAATGAAATCTTCGACAATTTATTTCTCTTAGGCTCTTAATAATTGAGTCATTAGACATCCATTGCTTGTTGTTAAGATAACAATTGTTTTGGTACTTCATTGTAATAGTACCTAGAGGAAAACAAACAAAGAAATATTGCTAGAGCTTTGTTTGACTTGTATCGTTTCAAACAAAGCTCTCTTACATTTAGACGTTGACTTTCTTTGTGTGTATTTTATCTAAATTGTTTTTCAAAACACTAAGTTACATTGTTTCGTTACATTACGTTTTAAGGAGGTACTTTTGTTTGTGACAAGCTATTTTATTTACGTTGAGCGATACCACGTGTATCGATTATAATATTTAAACTGTATGTACTTACCTACCATAATTGGCCTATAATGTAAATATTAATTCAGAATTAATTTAATGTGTAACGAAATTGACTATCTATGTATATTCTCAATGACAATGTAATTTTTAATAATAAAACTGAATAAGAATAATTGTGTCATAATGTTCCTAACATATTTGCACACCTCACATGGTTATAATAAAGTGTACCTTATGAACCTTTTGTAACGTTCGCTGAACTTATGTTATGTAAATAAATGATTTGATTTGAATGTTCCCACTGCTGGGACATAGGCCTTTTATTACTATTATTACTTAATTCATAGACGACTCCGCCTTGGACTTTAGATGTGGTGCTGTTCCGCAAACGATGGGACATTTAGTATCGTGTCCTGCGTGTCCTGTCAGCTGCTCGTTACAGGACCTGATGGACGCTGGCGATGGCGCTAAACAAGTGGCCAAATTCTGGGCAGAGTCCATTTAGATTGCTATCGACACGGTAAAAATATTACTTAATAACTTTTTGGGTGTTTCGAAATTCGATTTTTTTGGAATTTCTCAGTAGCAGCCTGTAGATTTGTGCCCTGATGGCAATAGGCTCCCTAGGTCCCTGTTACATGGGACTTAAACATAACTGGTGAAATGTGGGTGTGATAGCCGAACAATTATTACCTAATTGATTCAATTCAAATAGGCATCTTCACTGCTAGGAGGCGCATGATTACACCAAAATAAGATAAATAACAGCCGCACGGGTCGATCGATCAGGTTAAGCAACGCTTGCCACGGTTGGCCCGTCGATGGGTGACCATCATTACATAAGGTCCGTGCCTCATAAAGCACGCTAAGCCGTTGGTTCCGACTGTCATTCGAGGATCTGACAGTCTTTACGGATCGTCAGAACTGTCAGAAGCCTGAAAGTCTGACAACCAGTCTTACCAAGGAGTTTCGTATTACCAGTAACTGGGTTATGGAGGTCAGATAGGCAGTTGCTCCATGTAAAATACTGGTACTCATCTGCATCCGGTTAGACTGGAAGCTGACCCTAACATAGTTGGGAAAAGGTTAAGAAGATGAGGGAGATGATTAACAATAGGTACTTACATTATATTTAAATATGGTCAAAGACTATGTAAATAAAAATCAAGGCATCATTTTGAAAAAAAAAAACAGGCCTACGCCATAACTTTTGTCGAATATCTTTAGCAACGTCACATATACATTATACATACGGCCTCTAATGTTTTATTCCCTCTAATCTACAAGAGTGGCTTCTAAATATTCACTTTGGAATGGTAAATACCTAAATCACTGAACCGGAAGTATATACGAGTAGGTATGTGCAAATCGGGCTAACCAAAATTGGACGAGTAACCAATGAGATTAATGTGCAAATAAATACGGTTCGAGTATTTCATGAGGGGTTATATTGACAAAATATTTCATTGCATGCTTTCTCATTACGAGTATAATATAGTAATATTACTTCAAACAAACGACGATCATTTTTATGTATCAATTTTATTGTTGGAGAGCTTAGATTATTGAAATTTCCTTCAATCGTTTTATCAAAAAAATCCAATCATACGTTACGACTTCCACGCGGGCAGAGCCACGGGCAATAGCTAGGCCCGCGTGGAAGTCGTAACGTAAGATATCCCACGGGAACGCACAACCGGAATTAAATGTTTCCTATGTGTTAATCCAGGTTATAGACTAGCTGTGCGCTAAATTTCATCTAAATCCGTTCAGCCATTTTTGCGTCATTGAGTTACAAACAGCCAATTATTTAAACTTTCACCTCTTTAATACTAGTGGGATAATTTAAGTTGATCAAATAACCTACACTAAATATAATCCCTGTCTACTTCCTAATTAATTAGCAAAACAACTATTATCGTTACCATTGCTACAAGGAAATCAAATCAGCGAGCCGTACATTCGCGTTCAAAATCATCATTTAGCAACATCTAACGGTAAATGGTTCCACATAATGTAAATTAGCATTACTGATATGTTTGTTGGGCATTGCCCAATCGTAGGTACGCCTATGTTCGGGCAATTCCATCTCGGCTACAGTAGCACGAGCACCACCACAAACTCCGGTAATTGGAAGCACTGCGCCCGGATATTGCTTTTTGATGTTATGAAACAACAAATTTTCTGCAGAAAATTTGGTATTTTATATGCTAGTGGGACTGGTTTGATTGACATTTTCGTGGTGAAAAGATATGTCAGTGGGATGGGGATATATTTAATATAACTGACAAAGCGAAATATTTCTTTTAAATGGTCAAAATTGTCAATTTTTCAGGACTAGAAAACTATCTTCTTTTTTTTTTAATTGTCAGATTGTTGAATTGTCGCCTTTCACCTGTCGCCTGTCGATTTGATTAAATAGGGGATTAAAAAAAAAACCTTAAAAATATTTCTTATATACGAAAACTTGACATTCATAGACCTTTCATCATAAAGTAGTAATTATCTTTGTGAGTAAAAAGTTATCCTTATTTGGTACTTAAGTAGTATTACTGGCGATAAGGCCGCCCATTGTATATTTTGTAGTGTTCAATTTATTTTTTGTTATATTTTTTCGTGGTATACAATAAAGTATAATCATAAATGAATAATAAATAAATGCTGGTTGTTTGAAGCGTAAGTACCTACATAAAGTATATTTATGTGAAAAATCTTATTTCAACTCATTGAAGTCAGAATGAAGTCAACAAACTGTAAAACAGAGCCGAGATATTATTGTTTATTACAAGAAAAAGAGTTCAAGTGTATTTTTTTTGAGTGCATGAAATTCCCTTGCATATCATTTTATGATATATTCAAGTTCAATTCCTACCCCATCACTCACTAAATGATTATTTTTAAGGCGATTCAGATTTTTTTTTTTTTATAAATAATAAAGATTTTTTGATCAAATAGGACTAGATTACATGGCAAAGTAATAATATAATATAAAGCACAAGCATGAAGTTTCATAATCTAGTTAGTTGGTGCCGTACTGCTCTCCTAGGTAGGTTACAAAATAACCTGTATTTAGGAGAAACAGTTCCGATCCCCGTCGTAAATGGTTGACTTATAACAGCACGTGTTAAATATGTATATTATAAATATGTGTATGGTAATCATTACATTAAGCTACAAAATGAGAGACAAAACTTAGAATTTTCATATTCGAATAATCAAATCAAGGAACTAAATTTATGAGGCTCTACAAATTGCCATCCACGTATGTTACGTATACGTTATATATTCATCAGATTTGTTTACATTTTCATCAGATACTTTTAGAACATACTATATTATGCCCTTTGTGCAAAATCTGTGTCATATTTGACACACGGGGTACACGTCCCCGTCCTCGTCCTATTTAAGCTTGCGTGCGGGCTACAAAGTCTAGGCCACACAGCTGGGACACTTGTGTCGCAATTTGTTGCATATTGTCAATGCTAGATTAAGTTCTGTGTATTTCATGGAGTTCTGGATAGTGTATTACTGTCGCTAAGGGTTAACTCGGGCTGTCAGATTTTATTGTGGTTTCAGAACTTTGAAGTGATAAAGGTTCCTTTAAAATTCATCTTACCTTATTAATTTATTGCGGGTTTTCTACAAAAAGCAAAGCAAGTAGATTTAAAAGATTATTTGAAACAAGCAAGTATACAGGATCTGTAACTATACATCTATACAAATCAATAAAATTGAACTGTGTGTAAATGTGAACTGTTTGTTCCAGCTAATCTCCGAAACGGCTGGACCGATTTTGACGCGACACTAGCAGATAGATATGATATTATAAAGTGTAACTTAGGCAACTTTTATTTTAGAAAAACATTTAGTATTCCGGGAAAAAAAAGTTAAAGCACGTGAAATCTAATTTGTTTTCCGACAAACACGCACAGCTAGTTCCAAAATAATCTAATATGCCTACATATATCAAGATATTGATTGTTGGTAATATCAAACATTATTACCAACAACCAATATCTAATCATTATACGCTTTATGCGTTTAATTGATACCTTACCTAAATTAATACTAGGTACATACAATATTGAACTACTCCGTCGTAACTACGTTTGAAATGCTATGTAAATAAATTTAGACTGGTATTTTTTTTTTTAATAACGAAAATCTTTTAACTGTAAATTCAGCGGATTACTGAGTTTGTCCGAAAACATCCATCGGTTTCTTACTAAACTTCTCCTTTGGTGACCGTACATATTCCTAATTTTTTCCTATGACCACAGTCAGCAATATCGCTTTAAACAAAACACGTGTAGTCATAGAAATGAAAACAAAAGACAAACAGCGGAACCCGTATTATGACGTAGCAAAGTGAAAGTTTTATTATTAATCCTATTAGCATGCCGCCAATCGGATGATTCGTGTCTGAGCGGAACTATTATAAAACCATCCTATTAGCATGGGCGAATAATCCCGTCTAATGAAATTGTATTAAGAGCTGAAGTGAGGTCAATCGAAAAAGTTGATACATATTTAATCATTTTGTTTTGACGTTGAACTAACATAAAGAAGGAATTTGGATTGCGACTCTGAAATGGAGGTAGGCAGGAGACTTGGCTAGGTGTTGTGATGGCTGATGGAGCAGAGCCGTAACGTAATGATTCTCGAGGAACGGTAGAAGGACCAGTGGCTGACCAATAGCCAGGTGTGGACGACCTACAGAAGATCGCGGGGAAAACCTGGATGAGACTCGCACAGACCAGGGCAGCATGGCACAAAAGGGAGGCCTATACTCAGCAGTGGCTGGAACAAGGCTGCCAACGCTGATGATGATGAGGTATTTAGGCAGCTCTTGTCTACTTTAGGTTTTTAACTATTTAAAAAACTTCGTGTTTGAGACCAGGACTTTAGAGCAAAAATGATAAAAGGAGTCAAAGGATGGGAGGGAGTGAGCTCGATTTAGGTCATTCAGATGTACCTAACCCGTAACGGTAAACAAGTAACGAACAGTGCAATTCTGTAATCATCTCACCGTGAAAACTTAGGTGAAGTGGGCGTGGAGTGAGCTGTCAGTCTAACTGATGTTAGAGATTGACACAATTGACCGCTGACTCTAAGCTCACTTCACCTAACTTTTCACGGTGAGATTTTTACAGAATCGATCGGCTGGTAGCGTGAACAAGGTAAGAACGAAACTTGCATTTTTAGTTATTTGAAAAAGCTCCATGTTGGAGCGAAAACAGCACCTTTGTAGGTGTAGATTCGTACTGTGTACGTATGTAGGTACTTTTGTTATATGCGCAAGTTCAGTTGATTTCCTTTTTCATTTTTGTTTGAAGGTTTCTTGAAAGAGAAATGCATACCTAAATTTAACGAAAAAGTTTTCTTTTGAGAATTTATTTATCTACACCAGAATTAACTGGGCTACCCCCATGGGAAGAAGGCGAGTTATGTATGTGACATCATTAATGGACAACATTATCAAACTTTTAAGGTTTTGAATACAAGGCTTTTGGCTTTTGTATAAGTGTGTGTATTTTGTAATGTGCGTCTTATTTGTGCAAAATAAACAATTTTTCTTTCATCTTTTCTTCTTTCTATGTAACATTAGTTTGGTTGAAATAACGAAACATTTAAATTAAAACAAAGAAGCCGAGGGTACCGATATTACATTAATTCCGTAACACTAATTCCGTTATTTTTACGTAAGTAATTTGGGCACTGAGATAGCTGCTCAGTATGGAACGAGGCCAGGCTCGAGCGATTGTGTTTCACTCGATAACAAGCTGACCCCGTCTGACCTCACTCTAAATGTAATTTGAGTCGATGCGCTAAATTCAATTCCAAGCTTTTATTTGCATATTTCCTTTATACAACAGAGACAGTTCTCGCTGAATAAAACCTTAATTATTTTTATATTTTTTCCTTCAGTAATGTAACTTGATCGTGTCGGTTCTGGGTAGGAATAGACCGCCTTAGGCCTTTTTCACACGGTCAGGCGGTCGGCTAGCTAGTGTCGGGTATCCGGCAAGGAATGTGTGGGTAAAAACACGTGGAAGGTCTTTTGTATCGGCACATGCTGCCTGTATACACAAATATTTTCATTTCTTTTGCTACTACACTTCTAATATAGATTTTCACCTTATACAGCGTTTATTAGAAAAGTGTGAAGTGTGAGAAAAGTGTGGTCAAAATTGAGGGTGTGATACAGACCATCACACTGAACAACTTTCTCCATAGGAACCACACTGTAATCGCGAAACAATAATCAGTCGTCCCATACATTTGGGTCGAGTAAGTATTAAAGTTTTGAATGGGACAGTTGATATTTTTTTCCCGATTACGACGTTCGTCCCACGGGGAAAGTTGTTCAGTTTGATGTCTATACCACACCCTTAATTTTGACCACACCGTACTGATACACGCTGTATAAGTACCTTGCATGTTTCGGTGTCACTAGCCTAAAGCGAAAACATCATGTCCACCATTTAAAATTGTCACTTTCTACACTGTCTACATATAATTTAAAACACAAGAAGCCCCACTTTTATCAAAACACCACATGCAACAAAATTTACACGTTTTTGTTTGTCAATGCACGACTCAAAGCGATAACCCTGCTTTACTATGAAAAACATAAGCAGTTACTTAGAAAGCTTGCCATTTGTTAGAAAAACGTCGTATAAAATTGTCACAGATAATTTTATAACAAATGTAGTGTATGTCTTTGTTCCCAAGTTATTCCCCATTACTTGTAACTAATAGCATGAAGGACCGAGCAGGCAACGTCGTACGTTCCTTATTAAGATTCATTGTCCATAGTTACTACGAACTTTCCGTGTTAACCTGGCGTAGGGTTAATGATATTAATTAATTATGGCGCTTATCTCGACTGCAGTGTTCTGTATTCTCTTATTCAATATTTAACTGTGTATTAAGGTAATAACTGGCTTCAGTGTCAACGACTTTAGTGAAATGGGAGAGTTTTAAGCACTGTTGGCTTGTTTTTGGTTTATTTTATGACTGTGCTGATGTTAAAAGGTAATGGAAAATGGTTTGGTACTAAAGTTTATTTATGTTTTGCTTGAGAAAGTAGGTATGTGTTGATTCTTTTGTATATTTCTACTATTTACCTTTAGGTACTTACTTCTATATGGTTCATCTTTTATGAGCCCGCGCGTCCTTCTTCCAGTTTTAATGAAACCTATCCAGCTCATCTACCATCTCCCACGTGGTCTGCCGCGACCCCGTCTGACTGTCCCAGGGCACCAGTTCTGTGCCATTTGGGCCCGCAGATGCGGCAAACATGTCCGGCCCAGGATATAGAAATGGCTAATGGAAATGCCTAAAATTAACCTTTTCGGAGACTTTATAAAATTGCTGCTTATTCAAAATAAACAGTTTTTTTTTTGCTCTTCAGTTAACATTCTTATTATGCTGTTATATATAAACAGTAGACACATAACGTCAATCATTATTATCTACCTTTTCATGAAATCGCCCTTTTTATTTGTCACTTTAGCTAAAGATAAACCCTAATAAACAGTCGTCGCCCAAACAAAACTATTTTGTTTTTGGGTAACTTTCGTTTTTATTTTCCCTTAAAAGTTTGGTACTGGCTCACTTAAATGTTTAAATTGCGAGCAAATTGTTGGAGAAACGGTACTGAAAAGGTTTAATTTCTCGGCTTTGATCATTCGTCTAACATTTTCCAAGTTCTTTATTTTTTTTACTCCAAGCATTACAGAAACGGATGTTGGAGAAAAAACAGCCAGGCTGAAGTGGGAGTGGGCACATCGCGCGATTGCAGACGGATAGACAGGCTAGGATCGTCACTCACTGGACGCCGGAGGGAGGAAATCGCCGTTGAGGTGCCACGGCGAGTTAGTGTGATGATCTGATAAGGTTAACAGGGCCATCATGGCCAGAGCATGTAGCTCGTGGTCACGGGGTACTTCGGCTTTTGGCCGATTGCGAACTATCAAGCATCAACCAGAGGCCCAAAACCAAAACTTTTACACAATAGTAAATTTTTCATATTTTCTTTTTTATATGGCGATAGTACCTAGTATTTTTCTTTGTTTTTATTTTGTTTGTACCCGGTAGGTAGGCGCTTAACTTTGTATACATTATTTCATCACCACTGGTCTCAAAACGGTGAAGGAAAACATCGTGAGGAAACCGGCATCTCTTAGAACCAAAAATTAGAAGACAATATGTGACATCACCCAACCCGTGTGGGGGGGGGGGCTTTATTAAGACCCTGCTCACTACCTCTCACAGAACGGAGGCCTGTGTTCCAGCAGTGGAAACATTATAGGCTGATTATGTATTGTAGACCACGTTGATAGCGCCATCAGTGGCATTCTTTAAGTCATCTGAGGTGCACGTGGGACATGGGAGACTCCACCAAGTGAGACATTGTCTTATCAGAAGCACCGCAATCGCGCTGGGTTCTGAATGGGTTGGATAAAATTGCATTCTTTCAAATTAACGTTCTGTCAAAACCACTAATTATAAATGTAACTAAATGATACCATGGTATTCTACATTGTTGATTACTGAGAAACGAAGTAACCGGCACCCTAGTTGCTTAACACACGATCAATCAGAATCTGAATCATTTTGAAGCAAATTGCTAATCCATTGCTTCATAAGTTCGAGAAATTTGTCTGCTCAACACGTAAATAACGCGATGAATGTTGTTGAACTGTCAAAATGAAACCGATTCCGATGGATCGTGTGTTACGCAATTAGGGTGCAGCTTCAGATGTCAAGATCCCTTTGTCGTTTAGTTCAGCCAATCCTTTTATAAACTTTCCGGGAATTATAATGTTACTCATCGTTAGATACTTCATATTCTAGACAATATTACTATTTCCACGTACCTATTGTAGCTAAGAGAATGTATTGCCTAGATTTAGTATTGAAATTAACTATTATTTTATATTACAGGCACTCAACTTCAAAATCAGTCAGCAGTCTATATTACATAATAAAATTTTAAAGGAATTACTCCTACCGCAGTTCAAACATCGTCTTAAATATAGCTACACACTTCAGACGGGCTACTCCTGTATTTTTAAGCAGGTACGCTCGATAATCTTAATCTGTCAAAAGTACCTCTGATCTACTTACATTATTGATAAGTTTTGACATTGAGATAGTAACTAGATTTTAAGGGTTTTTAATTATTCACGGGAATTTCCTATTGGTTAAATGTCATGCTTAGGAAAGGAATCTAAGAGAAAGCGTATTGCAGAATAAATCATAGAGCCTTCGCTTCGGAAATTTCAAAAAGGTAACATAAACAAAAAATAAAGTAAAGTATCATCTGGTATCGGCGCCAGCAGTATAACTCGTGTTTCAACTCGACTGTACTGCCGAACAACGATAAAAGGCTTAAAACCATGTCTACTAGCTAGTTATGTAGACATCTTTAAGCGGAAATGTTGTACGATTTCCTATTTTTCATACTCACCGAGAATCGAGGATCCAAATTGCTTTGTCGTGCCGATCAAAACAGGAAAGAAATACGGTGTAATACCGTACCAAAAAAAAAAACATTTGAAATTTCGTGTTTTCCCGACCCATCCGGTCGTATCGCATCGCCTGCCCGGGCTATTATTTTGTTTTCGCTTTCGTTCTGACTTTTTTTCCTTTTGCTCGGCTCCTAATGGTGCGAGCGTGATGTTAAATAGCATAAGTTATTTAACAAAACCAAGTAGCCAAACTTTTGAGGAAGCCCAATTTTTGAGGAAGGCTATAGAGCCTTCCTCAAAAATTTAAATGCAAAAAGATTTTGAAATCCGACTGCTAGCTTCGGAGATTAGTTCAAGCAAACAAATACTTCAGTTTTATTATTAGTATAGACACATGTCTAAGTCTAGAAATAAATAGACAGTTTTTCTGTTAACTTTAACTAAAAATACCCACGCAATATAGATTATAGGCAGGTCATGTTTTATTCAATAACTTTACTTGACATCCCCTGAAAAAGACAATGGAGAAACAATATGAAAATTAGGTTTAATAAAAAGTCCGGACAATACTAGGATAAGTACTTACAACGTTAAATATAAATAGGTACCGTAGGAGAGGTACAGGTACATAAACAATATCATTCAGAGAAAATAATTATTACGGAATCGTTTCATGTTTTTTACATTTTTATCCTGTCACTCAGGCTGTCAGCCAAATCTGACGCCTACTGTTTTCTGCCTTCTCAAATAGTATTGGCGTTTATCTTATAATGTTATGCCATTATCGTACATAATCAGGCTAAAATGTTCCCACTGCTGGGACTGCTACAGGCCTCCTCTCTTCGAGAGGGAGTGGGCTATAATCTACCACGCGGGCGCGGGCGGGTTGGTAGATGTCACATGTCTTCGAATTTTTGGTTCTAGGACATGGCGGTTTCCTCGCGATGTTGTCCTTCACCGTTTTGAGAGCAGTGGTGATGAAATTACCCAAAAATTATTATTATTAGTAGTGGCGAATTGCCATTATCTTATAATTACCAAAAAGGTTGCATGCCACAAACCATGCAGATCATAATATCTACAGTACCTGCTATAGGTAGGTTCAAACTGAAATTATTTACCAAAGGCTTGACAATCTGCCCCGGTTTTCTGCAACATCATAAACCTTTAATCCAGCACACGCCATATTTAAGCCGGATGTGGAGTGCACCTAATTGTTTTGCAGTAATTATAAATGTGTTAAACTCATTAGGGACCATGAGCACGGTATTATCCCAAAATGTTTAATAATAAAATTAAAATTAAAACGAAAATCTGTATTTTCAATCACAGCAGTGGTTAATTTTTATGAATATTGTAAAGGCATTAACATCAATAATATGCATTTGTACGCGTACGTTGTACGCTGGTTGGACGCTGCACTGACGTGTTCGCGAGATAAATGTGTCAGCGTAACGTTTATATGGCGTATACGTAATACGCAACAAGCGTAGAAGGCAGCGTAGCATTCACGAGGCGTATGCGTGATACGCAGTAAGCGTGCAAGCCGTACGTTACGAGCAAAATTTGCAGTGTCCAAAATTAATATCTACCGTAGAGAAATATTAGTTAGACTGAAAGCCGAGCCTAACATAGTTGGGGAAAGGCCAGGCGGTAGAGTAATATTAGTGTACAATTCAGCATCCATATTTCGAAGACATAGAAAATCACATTTTTCGCTAATTTTAATTGTTTTTATTTTTTATTTAAAAGAGTAACGGTGGATTTTCTTGCCCATTCTTCTCCACACGAAACTTACCCTTTGGAAACAGCGACTAGAATCAATTCTATTTTTTGTATATTTTGACGTTCAAAAGTGCCTTTTCTGTGCCTATTTGAAATAAACGATATGACTTTGACTTAGTAAATATCGACTATAAGTAGGCTGGGCCCAATTTATTATAGACAGAATCAAAATCTGTTTGGTAAAATCAGCGAATGTCGAAAACGAAATATTCAACGTTGTGCAAAGCCAACTCGCCGTAGCCGTACATTTTAGTTATGGACCTCCTACGGACTTTACATTCATAAACATACACTTAGTGCATCAGTTTCATAATGGTCGCGTATGTGTGCGTACTTATAGGTCCTAAAAACGCCATAAGGCGCCGCCGGGGCCAGTGGGATGACCCTCTAACTCAAAAATTTTGTAAACAAATAATAATGATTAAATTTTGTACGATTAATAAACATCAATTTTCGAATAGCTAAAACAGTCGTCTTTTGAAATGTAAACTAAAGACTCAAAATAGACGCAATTCAGAATCTTTCATTAAATAATTCTGAGAATTCTGAGTCTTCTGTCTGCTACCAACTCTTTACTACAAGTTGATAATACATTTCAGTTTGTCTTAGGAGTTATTAATGAAATTGAGATTTGCGTCGCCCTCGCATACAAAAGTCTTCCTAATAATAGTCTTGCTTAGGGTATTTGGACGACAGTGTTTTGTTTATATATTTTCCTTTTGTTTCAGTTTTGTCCTGTTTTCATTAATGATGTTGCCTTGTGTCATATTTCTCAATAGGAAGGGGAGTTTGTTAGCATATTGGAGATTTGTTTCGATTTTTAGGTTCGGGTTAATAAAATACGTAGCTAAGACACGGTTAGGTCTGAAGGTAAACTAAACTGGCTGTATGCATTTCATTTATTGACTGTTTCGGATTAAGTTAGGTTATACTTAGGTATAATTTGATCCGAGACTCCCTAGTGATGTTACTAATATTATATATAAAAGTGTTGTGTATCATTTCTAACTGGAATTTCATAAGTCGTGATTTCATAAAGCGTTTATTTAAAGTCACGTAAATCCCGCACCCAAAATCTTACGATAATGCATTAATTTGACGTCTGATTTGCTTATTTACATTACATAACATCACGCCTGTGTTCCTTGCAGGGTTGGGCAGAGGTATATGTATAGTACACCCACATTTCGCTAGTTATGTTGTTGTTCGTGATACAGGTTATTATAGTCAAGTAAATATATATCTATTATAGATAGACGCTTTTATGATAATCACTTGTAATCGATTCTTTTCATTATCGAACGGTTTCGAATCGTCTAATCGAGAACCAGACCGATTAGTCACACTATTGATTATAATGAGCGAAAACTGTAAATCAAAACCTTTAACGGAACCCTTTGACCAATCAGCTTTCGTGACGGATTAGCAATCAATTAGTAGATGTATGCAATCCAATTGATTCCTTATTTGTATTCTATCCTTCTCCCGTTTCGTAGACCCATGCGGTATGGCCAAATCCAATCGGATTCCGCCACAATGGGCTTTTATTTATAGCATTTTAGGCGATTGGATTTTCAGATAATTATACCATAATGTTCACGCGGAATACGATTGTTTATAGCGGTTTTAGCGAGATAAGTGAGAGATTAAGCTGTTCATCTGGTTTAGTATGATTAGAATGCTCAATCGCTTGAGATTCAATTTGGCTGCTTAAGGTTTTGCCATAAAAAGGTGGAGATAGAATCTTTGAATGAGGATTTTAGGGAATGAAACGCTGTGGTTTTTTTTACGTTAGAGTTGCAAAATTTTGTCATTACCTATTAAATAAATTGAGAAACGGCCTTTCTTTACCCAATCTTTAGGTTGAGAAATTAAGGCAAAAGTCTAGGTTTGCCTGTAGGTATTTATGTATTTCGACAAAAGGCCTAGCAAATCTATCTTTGATCTGCTCAGTCAGGAATAGAACAATCATGTATCAGACTATTATTTTTTTAAATAGCATCTCGCAGGTAAATCTAGGAGATTGTCAAATGCTTAACCGGACCATTCTGTAAATGCCTTAATATAGGCCTCCAGCCAGGGTATGAAACTTATAAACTATATATCAGACGAGTGCCATGTGCAGTACAAATAGTAAACATATCAGTGTCACAACTAACCATAGTGTTACTGTTGGCCTGTACCATCCCACTGCTGGGCAAAGCCTCTCCCCATGAATTTCAGCTTCGAGTCAGAGCTAAAATGGACCACTGGTCGTTTGTTTTCTCCAGCTCGTCCCGCCATCTTCATTGGGGTCTGCCGCAATGCCTTCTAGTCTCCACATAGTGGTTATTTTGATTCACATCTTATTGGGCATACGGCAGACGTGGCCAGCCCAGTCTCACTTCAGCTTAGCGGATTTTTGAGCAACGTCAGTAATCTGTGTTTTGGAGCGCAGTGTGGTGTTGCGAATATGGTCTGTCAATTTGTCGCCTAGAATACTGGTCTCCTAACGTGGCATAATAAAATCGCCCATTTAAAAACGAATATGGGTCACATTGTTACTACATTGTAATATTACCTACAGCATCACCATCAAGAAAATATAAGCTTTATAAACATTTTGCACATTTTTTTTCACTCAAAAAAATGTGCAAACGAAGTAACAAAGCCAAATATCAGCGAATGTAGTCGATAGGATAGTGGCGAGTGTATTATGTTAGTACGGCCGAACTTGCATGTACAGACGATCGTAAAAGTGAGACCGGACATATCCTGTTATAAAGAACGCTTTCAATTGCAAATGGGTCGTGGGGCCAGAGAGATGCCGAATTTATGACCCTGGACGGCAAACGAGCACGTTATTTGGAGTCCGATGGAGGAAAAAATAGGGATAAAGGAATTGAGCCATTCATTTTTCATAGTTTTATTTATGTAAGTCCATTCGTAGCGGAGTTACGATTCTATAAAATGTTAAGGACCATTTTGTTGTCGCCGGTCGAAACTTGTGGTCGATTAAACTTGTAAAACCCCGTACAAGTTTAATTTGCGTAGTCCATTGGTTGGTGTTTAAATTATTTATGTGTTTTAATGCTTAATGTTGTCGTTAATTATAGAAGTGAGAACTTCTTAAGACGCGTTGAGCTATGTTTAGAGAAATCCTAAAGCTATGAGTTCGCGTCACCGACATGCTATTGTAACAGTTTACCTGAAGCTATAAGGGTGACCACTGTTTTTACATAGTCCGAATTTAGAAATATCAATGCGTGCCATGCGTACTCAAACATTATCATCTCCTAAAATGAAATGGGGTTAGGGCTCGAGGATGAAAATGTGTGTAGTCGCACAAATGTGTGTAGTCGCACAAATGTGTGTAGTCGCACAAATGTGTGTAGTCGCACAAATGTGTGTAGTCGCACAAATGTGTGTAGTCGCACAAATGTGTGTAGTCGCACAAATGTGTGTAGTCGCACAAATGTGTGTAGTCGCACAAATGTGTGTAGTCGCACAAATGTGTGTAGTCGCACAAATGTGTGTAGTCGCACAAATGCGAATGAAAGTTAGACCAAAAAAAGGTAACATTTCGACCGTCACGATACTTTTATTATTTTATTTATTATTCGAGTTAACTTATTTCTTTGTATGGTCGTGTTTCTGTGACACCTAAATATTCTCAATTTTTCTTTCTTTTCAGTACCTATCTACAAATGTAGCAGTCATTAAAACACGTGGCTAGTTTAAAAGCTATAAATGACTATTTGCAATAGTGCATAAAGAACGTTAGTTGATACTCTACAAATATGTCATCACGGTCAGTCTCATACGATTGGGTTTTCATGCAACAAC
Source organism: Apamea epomidion (assembly GCA_947507525.1). Taxonomy (NCBI): domain Eukaryota; kingdom Metazoa; phylum Arthropoda; class Insecta; order Lepidoptera; family Noctuidae; genus Apamea; species Apamea epomidion. The sequence continues at coordinate 14,099,243 of OX382228.1, read as the reverse complement.
TGGTTGTGGTAAAAATGTTCCATGGCGCAGACAAGAAAATAGAAAAGCTAGGTTCTTGTTGTAGTTCCTATATGGGATAGAAGCGTTTGTAGACAATATCCTGCTCTTACCCAATAATTCAGAATTTCACGAGCGCTTTTTAGGATTCCGTACCAAAGGGTGCCAACGGAACCCTATTACTAAGCTTCCGCTGTCCAACCGTCTGTCAGCGGGCTGTGTCACATGAACCTTAATAGGTAGACTATTGAAATTTTCACAGTGTATTTCTTTTGCCGCTATAACAAAAAATAAAGTTAATAAAAACATAAGGTGGCTCCAACTCCATACAAGAAACGTATTTTTTTTCCGGGAATTTTTACCTTGTAATATGGAACTCTTCGTGTGCGAGTCCGACTCGCACTTGACCGGTTTTTTATTTATGTGCCAAGAAGCGCTCTGTATATACAAACGGCTAACACTGTTAATATAAAGATTTTATTACGCGACTTACATACTTACAATGCACTCAAAAACTCACTCAGGCCTATCAAATGATAAATGATAAATGATTTTATTTTGTAAGTAGGTTTGTACAAACACTTTTACACGTCAATCATATTTTAAAACTAGATGAGGTCGGCGTTTCCTATCTGACTAGTCTGAGAAGAAAGCCCGAAAAAAACTCAGAGGTCTCTCTTAAAGTCCAGACATAATCTTGGTCAGATCTTATGAAGACCATGTAGATCGATGTCTGAGATGGTCTTTTGAGGAAAGAACCACACAGATTGAGAGGACCTGTCCAGTCAGTGCACGCATTTGTCAGAAATCGTGCAGCTCAACTCAAAACTTAAGGAGCTCAACGATTCCACGAACAATACCAAAGAAAGGGCATTTGGGTAGGCCACATTAATTACTCAAACTGCCAGACTATGACAAAAACTAACAGAACAGAAAGAAAATAAAAAATAAAATGACCCACATAGTCTTCACATTCAGAATAATTAAAATAATAGAATACTTTACAAGGTAAGCAAATGTCATTGTATATATAAAATTCATTAATGTTAAAGTGTTTAAAAAGAACGACACAAGGGAAAAAAATAAAAACATTCGATATGTAAAAATTGGAACCAACTCAATCCCAAGCCTTTTTGTCCTCGATATAATCCTTAACGGTATATAATGCTTTCTGGTACAATTTACGTTTAATAAATGATTTGAATTTATTAGGGCTTAGATCTTGAACGGGGCTTGGAAGTTTATTATAAAAGCGTATACATTGGCATCTGAACAAGCCACCTATTTTCTTGAGCCTTGTTGCAGGTACAACAAATTTTTGTTTGTTCCTAGTATCTAAATCATGGATATCACTGTATTTTTTTAACGATTTTATATTTTTATGGGCATATAAAAGATTTTCATAAATAGTGAGAAGTCACAGTCGTAACATTAATCTCTTTAAATTTGTCTCTGAGCGAGTGTCTCGGACTTCATTTATAAATAGATCGAACAGCTCGCTTCTGCAAAACAAAGATAATCTGAATATCAGCGGCATTTCCCCATAATAGAATACCGTACATTACACTATGAAAATAGCTAAAGTACACTAAACGGGCTGTCTCTATAATTATCAGTTAAATTACGAATTATCCTGACAGCGTATGCTGCGGAACTTAGCTTTTTTGACAACTTAGATAAGTTGTCAAAAAAGCTAAGTTCCGCAGCTTGGATGCCAAGCTTCAGTGAGGTCCGCATATATCTATATGCGGACCTCACTGAAGCTTAGCATCCAAAGTTATGCCCAAGAAGACTGTGCTGTCTTCAGGATTCAATTCTTCGTCCTTTATCAACACATTTGTTTTCACCTGCCTAACGTGAGGTAGACTTAATGCATTTGGTTTTTTCTCATTTAGAAGTAAATTATTATCATTGAACCAGTGGACTACTTTAGAAATCGTGCTATTTACATCGTCAGTAATCTGCTGCTGACGTTTAAGTTTAAACAAAAGTGAAGTGTCATCTGCAAACAACACTATATCATAATTATCCTTTATGAGGTACGGCAAGTCATTAATATAAATAAGAAACAAGAAAGGACCAAGAATTGAGTCCTGTGGGACTCCTATTGTTACTATAGATCCGGGAGATCTTTTTCCATTAACATCAACGCTCTGAATCCTCCTACTCAAGTATGAAGTAAGAAGACCCAGAGCAGCGTTCCGGATCCCGTAGTGGCGGTGTTTCCGGATTAAAGTTTCGTGAAGAACGCAATCGAATGCCTTGGACAAATCACAGAAGGCATCGCATTTGTCTTCCCATGCATTATAAATATATCCTAAAAGTTCACATCAGTAGTTGAACGACCCCTTGTAAAACGGAACTGTTTGCTATGTAATAATTTGTGTTTATTAAAAAAACATTGCATTTGTTCTAAAATTAATTTCTCATAAATTTTACTAAAGGTAGGTAGTACAGAAATAGGTCTATAATTTGTGGGGTCTGATGTACTACCCGACTTAAACAAAGGTATTATTTTACTATTTTCATGAGGTCAGGAAACTCCCCACCTTCGATACAACTATTAAGATAAGATCTAGAGTAGGTGCTACAATGTCAATAATAGACTTGGCGACTTCTACAGAATTACCCCACAGATCTGCAGTCTTTTTTTAAATTTAAAGTGTGAATGGTTTTAATTATATCTCTACAGGTAATAATTATGTTCAAAATGAAATTCCGAATCGTTAATCGAGGCTGTAGTCAGTATTTCGATTACTAGACCTTCCCGTTTCACTGTTTATAATATTCCAAATCGTTTTAATTACATTACTGCTGTTTTTAATCTTTGAACCCAAATAACGTGACTTGGCCACATAACAAACTTTTTAAAATAATTTTGATTTATTTCTCACATACAAATTAAATTCATCAGTGTTAACATAAGTCCTTTCATTGTACAGTTCATATAGCCGTGTTCTACTTTTATGAATACCAATGGTAGCCCAATTACTGAAAGATGCGTTACTATTAACCGAGATAGTCTTGGGAATAAAGGTGGAATCAAATTGTTTACATTAAATATTAAAAAAATGATCATATAGATGATTAGGATCAGCATGAATTGACAAAACTGGTAATTTATTAATGAGTTTACTTTTAAAAGTCCAAGCGACTTGCAGTTTTGGGGTTAACAGTGATATCCTTTATGGCCACTTTTTTGTTTTGATTTTGAATAGTAATCCTTTGCCCGCAATGATCAGAATCTAGTAATAATTTCTTTGTGGCTTGGTATAATATCTGTATAAATATTATTTAGGCATGTGGCACTAGTAGGAGTTATTCTTGTGGGCTCCAAAAATAGGTTTACAAGAGTGTAGGACTGAAACATACTTATAATTTTACTACAAGAACCTGAGTTTTCGAATAAATTGACATAAAAATCAACGCAAATGATAACGGACTTGTTTGAGTTATAAATCCTGTGCAACACTTCATCCATTACCTTTTCAAAGCAGTCATACAATCCTGAAGGGGGTCTGTACACACTTAATACAACAAAGTGCTCCAATTCTATACAGGTAATTTCAACTGTACGCTCAACAGATAGGCTCACAATATCGTTACAATCTTTAAATTTGAGATCAACATATTGGCACATACAATGCAGTTAATCAATCCAATAATCCATTCCGATGACTCGGACAAAAGAACGGATAAAAATAATCAATAAGCCTATCATTACAAAAGACAACAGATTTTTAAAGCTTCGAATGTAGAGTAAACAAGTAACAAAGTCGTATCGGTAATGTAACTGTGATGTATAAAATATTCAACTGTCGATCCGAACACTAATTGGATGGCTAACGAGATATGTTCTGAAGTGGGTACTCGGTGGTGTTTCATCTCTTTCTCTCCTGCGGGTTTTGTTTCAATATTGGATGCTTTCAGATGGTACGGTTTAGAATTGATATCATTTGAAGTACTAAGATGCCTTTATATTGTTTTGAATCACGGATGGGAACTACCTATATGGAAAGGTCTGGTTTGTACCTATTAAGTATAGTAATTTTTATTCTAAAGCTTAGTCAAATCCTTATTTCCATTTGATGTTTCCGCTTAAACGAATCATTTTTTTTTTTGTTGGTTTAGTTTAAGTTAATTTCAGAATACTTGTGCTATTTTTAGTATTCTATTTTATTTTTTTCTTTTTTGACTATTGAAAATGTCATAAATCAGGAATGTTAAAGCAAACTGAACTTTATGTGTGAAACTTAAAGTTGTTTTTCCAAAACCACATATTTGTTTACATTTTCGTAAACGAAATCGCGAACGCAGGGTAGGTACATCTTCTTCGCATATACATATTGTAAAACATTTTAAAAGAGGGAGTTTCTTGCGCATTTTTCTCCATACGAAACTACATTTTGGAACCGCCTAGAATCAATTCTATTTTCTTGTAAATATTGACGTCCAAAAGTGCCTTTTAAAGGCTTACTCTTAAATTAAATGATTTGACTTTTCCGAGTTTTAGATTGACAAAGTCTTATTTGAGAGTATCAAGTACATACTTCGGAGGTAAGAATTCATGCGATGTGATTATATTCATAAACACGTTATCGTGGAATAAATAAACTCACATACCTACATGAACTCTGTAAAACATAATACTGATTTTTTAGGCAGTCGTGTAATAAGACTTCGGGTATTCAACAAGGCAATAATTATACCAATATCATCTTTCTGATACTTCTGTAATTCCCGATTACTAACCCAATTTGATTCATACTTAAAATACTCCAGGCATCCCCTGTACCTATAATTAGGTAAATTATCAATGTGAAATTCTATTATAAGCCTGTTAGCGTTAAAAATTGACCCTTTTAAAGACCTCTACAATGAACGGTCAAAACATTTAAAACAAACATGTTTGGACTAAAATAATCAAGTAGTTATAATAAAGCAGTGTTTAAACAAAGTTAATCATTAAGCTCACACGAACGAGTCGAGCCGAAAGCCTAACTAGATTAACAAATTAAACTTTCATCCGATCAAAAACCGGAGATTTTCAGTCTGCGATGGCTAAAATGTTTAAAATTATGTTAGAATTTAGCTAGCCACGTCATTAATCTCAGGTTAACGGCGGGCTGACGTATCTCTAACGGACAGGGACAAAAATACGCCCCTGTAATTAATGAACATGCTCCTTGAAAAAAGGTACGCGCGGAGTATCTTCCTTCAATTACATATGTTATGTTATAGTTGCCGCGTTGTTAAGTGTGGTAATTTATTTTGTTAGTGTCTCACGGAGTTTTTATAAACTTGGTTAAAGTTTACGGAAAATGCTTCATTACATGATAGTGAGTGAGCTGGCATGGCTTGAGTTGTTCTTCAAAAGTTTTTTTTCTATGTCCTAGAATCTAAAATTCGAAGACGTGTGACATCTACCAACCCGCACTAGGCCCGCGTGGTGGATTACGACCCACTCCCTCTCAGAAAGAGGAGGTCTCTATCTCAGTAGTGCGAACGTTATAGGCTAATTATGATATGGCAGTGATTTGATAAACGGGTTGTGAACAATGTGACTTTAGGATTCCATATTTCCCACACTGAATATACTTTTTTTTTTTTTTTTTGTGGATGGGAAATCATCAAATGACTCCTCCCGCTCTGGGTGGAGCAGAAGGGAGTGTCAGACTCTTACTGACTAAAACCCACCCGTGTTCCTTCCTTAGCCCTTTATGTACCAGGGCAGCGGTAACCCTTTCGGACGATCCCGCTACCCCGGCAGGCTTCGGCCCTGTCGGGCCACGTCAACTACGCTGACATCTCTCTGAGGCGCACGTGGAACACATACGCGCCGTCCGGCACGGGCCTGGTCCTGATCGGACGGAGAGCTACCCATTGCTCTCCGCCCGCAGGCCCGCGCCTACGGTGGCCGGGAGTCGTCACGCGGCTCCCGACGCCCGGAGCGTCTCCCTCGGCGGCTGAGGCGTGAGGATCTCTCCCTCGCCCATCCCGCCACCTCCTTCGCTAGCATGACTGCTTCGCAGAAGGAGGTGACCGCCTCCCACTCCCTCTCGCCCCGGACCATGGCTTGCACCAGGGCCGGACGCGAGAGGTCGCCGCCGCTGCCGATCGCCTCTACGAGGACACGGCGGTGCTCTGCCCAAGCGGGGCAGACCTCCACCGTGTGCTCCACCGTGTCCTCGGGGCGATCCTCGCAGTGATGACACCCGGGCGTCTCCTCCCGCCTGATTATGTGCAGGAACCTCCCGAAACATCCGTGTCCGGAGAGGACCTGCGTCAGGCGGTAGGTGAGAGCGCCGTGACGCCTCTCTAGCCACTCCTCAAAGAGGGGTCTTACCGCCGCTATCGTGGCGTGCCCTGCGCTGGGTTGCGATAGTCGCGCCTTCCATTCCACCATGAGACCGCGCCGGAGGTCCGTCCGCTCCGCAGCGATTTGCCGCGGGTGCAGAGTTTCCCCCCGACGTAGTGCCTCCGCGCGCCAGTCATAGAGGCGCACGAGGACTATCGCCTCCAGATCCCATGGTGGCAGTCCGGCAAGGAGGCTTGCTGCCTCGCGCGAGATCGTGCGGTACCTCCGGATTAGCCTTACGGCTACCACCTTTTGGGGCGCGTTCAGGTAGTGTGCGGCTCGAAGCCGCAGTGAACGCGCCCATACCGGGGCCCCATAAAGGGCCATGGACCGCACGACCCCCGCGTAAAGCCTCCGGCAGGAGGCGTTTGGCCCCCTAAGGTTGGGCAGGAGCCGCTTTAAGGCGGCCCCAGCCCGTTCCAGTTTGGGGGCCAAACGTCGGAAATGCACACTGAATATGCTTACGCGAATAATGACTGAAGCCAATAAAAACGAACCTTTTTAAATGGTTACATTTTTATTGCCGAACTGGGCATATAAATAGATTCGTAAGCTAATTTTACCTGTGATGGCTACTTCCATATGGGAAGGTCTACTATGAAAAGCTATGAGGTCTTTGCTTCATTATTGGTAAAGATAAAAGAGTCTTCATTTTAACCAATAACGGTCTGTAAATTATAGGAATCAGCCATAAGTGACACTGCACATCCATTGCTACGTATTAAAAACGTAACTAGGGAACCTACCTACTTAAAACGTGGAATAATTAAATGAGGAACATTGATTAAACATTATACTAATTCATTATTTACGGACAGTTAATAAAAAGATGGGCAATTCAGGTTCGGAGTTCAGTTGTGATTTTGACTGAAAGTTCAACTCTCTGTCCATGTACCCTGTGATTCGAGTTCAAATCCCTGCTGCTCTGCTGCACAACACGGTAGTTTAGTGTCAATTTTTATTTTAGTGCCAATACGGCTTCCCTCGATATTTTTGTTCTGACACCATTTTTCAGAACAAAATTGTGAATTGTGTTAGTATTGGTTCTGATATTGTGAAATTCCATGTGAACACGATTTTTAGAGACTACCCTGTCCTATTTATAGAATACTAGCGACTCGCCCATGCTTTGGGTGCAACCTACTTATTTGGCGACATGTCAAACATGTGGCTGTATCATATCTATGTTAAATATGAATACATTATACATATAAACCTTCCGAAATAAATTCTCTAAAAGATGGTGAAAACCGCATCAAAATCCATTCCGTAGTATGGAAGAATAACACGGTCACACAGACAGACAAAAAAATAATTTCATTTATTATAAATGGATAGTTATAGATTTTTATTGTCACCAGTAGGTATAAAAAAGGCTATTTTCGTTTTTTTTTCACGAGTCAGTTACGCCCTTTTTGATCACAGTGCAGAGCAATGTTAATCCTTAAAGAGGAAATCAAAGTAAATCATTTTAACCCAGAATCCCTTACTTTGTACATTTTTAAGAAATTCACTGCCAGCGAAATCATTTTTTTTTTGGGTAAAATTGAAAATGTTTTTTTGTTGATTTTCGTACCTCCAGAAATTTCGAGTAGTGTCAACCAGCCGTTTTGGGGATTTTCTTATAGTCTATAGAGGTATGAGGAACAGGGTGTGAAGTTCACTCGGCCTCCATAGAAAAGGGAAGAGCCTCCGACCAGACGGGTTTTGTGTCTGGTGGGCTACTGCCTGATGATTGATGTCGTGACGTTGTATACATGCCAGTCCCGCGGTAAACACTGCTTGCACGATGCAGGATTTTTGCCTGACGTGAGTGTGATGCGTACTTCGCATGTGGCATGTAGATATCGCCACAAGAACATAAGCACTTGTCTAAATTAGGTCAAATACAAGCTACCTGTATCCAAAACTATCACTGAGTAAATCATAGTCTGTTTGCCCCTGACTCTTACGTAAACATCCTCTGTTTCGTACATGTATAAAGATATACACATTATGTTAATGTATATGTTTTTATTTACGGCGAATCCTTTTATCCCGGAGTGGTAGTAAAACACTTGAGGCCACATTTATTTCTCGACATCCGTGAAGCCATAGAGGCATAGAGGATAATGTTTGGGCGAGAAACATTGATGTATGTACTTCAGTACATGTTTTGGTTTATTTTCCTGCCACTCTACCAACTGATTTGGACAAAATGGCCATCCATTTAGGTACTTTTTTAGGCTCATTTGTGCTTCTATATCTTTCTTTCTCGAGCGATGTTGGTTGTTAGTTTAATGACTGTATGCGAACAAGTTTTTGTGAAAAAATTACAAGAAGTCAATCTGCCTAGCCTTTTCCTAAATGTGTTGGAGTCAGCATCCAGTCTAACCGGACGCACCTGAATACCAGTGTTTTTCATTTTCGGTGAGAGGGAGTGGGCCGTAATCAACCACGCAGTTTTAGGTTCTAGGACATGCTGGTTCCCTCATGATGTTTTCCTTCACCGCTTAGAGAGCATTGGTGATGAAATAATTTACACAAAGTAAAGCGCCTGTCTGGGTTCGAACCTACGACCTAAAACTCGTGGCTTACGAGTGGTAGCCCGTTACCACTTGGCCACCACTGTTCTTCGTTATGTGTTCAGTAATGTTTAAGTCCCACATAATAGGGGGCAAGCCTATTGCGAGTAATCGGCACAAAGCCAGCTATCGAACCCAGGACCTCATGCTCAGCAGTAGCGATTGCGAACCCTAGACCAAAGAAGCAATCCGAAAACAATTAGGTATCGTTAATTTATTATGTTATATGTAACGTGTAGGCTAGGTATTAATTGTCTGCAATAGGATTGCGGGCTGTTATTGTAGACAAAGAACTTAGTAAACCCTTTTCACGATAAGTATACACTCAATAAACTAAGCCTTAGTATAGTAAGAACACTAGAAAAGGGGCAAATTATCTCGATATTTATTTATGCTTTTATCGTACTTAGACCTATGTAATCATCTCTTATAGACTGCTTGAGACTGACTTCTACGATCACACTTTAGTCAATAACCGTTCTTCAATCCACTCAGCCTATCGCAGTCCACTGCTGTACGTAGGCCTCTCCAAGCCAGCGCTACAATGTCCCTGTCCCCCCCCCGCCTTTCGCATCTCGTCTGTCCCCGCTAACTTCTTAAGGTAGTTGGTCCAGATAGCTGGGGGGAGTCCACACTAGGCTTGCCAATACGCGGCCTCCACCCAACAACCGAATCCAATAACAGTTCTTATTGAACGTTTTTAATGCAGTAAGCTGTCCTGATTAAAACAATTCCGTGAACTCACATAATTATTTTAGTTTGGTTTGGTATTTCTTCTCGGCGACCGTCAGGAAATCTGGCATTTCAAAGACAAAGACAACTTCCTAACTGGTAGTCTTCTCAGAAGAAAGAAAACATTGGCTGTCCACTGGAATGATGCAGGTTTAAAAAATACAAGTTAAAAGCTAAAATCCAACAGCGACAATAAACAAGACATCACAGACAGACAAATTTAAAAATCCAGAGTCACACGTCATGTAATTATGCCGTAATATGGCAATAACATGACGCTTTTAAAGATATCGTTTGATATCGATAACGTTTGCCAAAATTTGACGACTAGTGTAAGGTAAGGTGTAGAGGGAACAGATGAACATACTTCTTTATTCATTCCCTTATAATAACTTCTAGGCTATGTATTTAAATGGCCTGTTAAAATCATAACCCTCCTTTGGCTTTGTCGTAATCTTGTAAAAACTAGTTGCAGTCTACATATACTTGAGTAAAAACTATCATTACTAACATTAATTATAACTAGTATCAGTTTATAAACGAAAATCAGTACAAAAACGAATTTTGTCCATCACTTCAACATTTGATATCCAATTTTAAAATTTCACTGCGGTATAATTATAACGAGCTTGCATAAATAAAACGGGACTCGTATGCCAACTAATTGTTTATTAATGTGGCACAATTTTGTCAGATAATTAATCACGGGCAGCACCTGGTAACAATGAAGCGCCTGACACATCGCATGTTACTAGATTAATCGTCTGGTCATTTGGTGACCGGAGATACGGACAGTATAAGTAGGTGATGATGTGACGTTGTTGTCTTAGGACCTTAGGGTCGTGATATAATAATCGACTGTTAAATGATAAGAAATAATTAATAAAAGTGAGGTGTGAAAAGTTTTTGGTGTCAGAAAAGAAAATCCGTGCAAGGAGCACGGATTTTCTTTTCTGACACCTGAGTTTTTTGAAGGTTTTACAATTTTTCAAGTGACACATCACATTATACGAATATGTTTTCTGTTGCTTTGTTTTTTTACACAATTAAAAAGTAAACAGTTTTAAAGTAATAATAATAATATTACAAGTATATCAATTTAAAGGTTTATAATAGGACATAACAAAATTCGTCCGCATCGTTGTCAGCCGGAAAAGTGCCAAAAAGTCTGGCAGCATTGCCACGTTATATGGCAATGCTGATTCTTTGGCCAAAAAATACACTTAAAAACACACTATAATTTTTTACACGTGAAGAGTCAACCAACCGCTTGGCAATGTTTCGAAATACCAAGTGGGCACTCGGACCCTCCATGATTCTAGAATTTCAACTCCAAACGGCTCGAACATATGAGTTTTGGTATTATAGTATAGATCATAATGATAATTGATAATGACCAGAAGGCCAATTCTCGTAATTTAAAATGTTCAAAATCTAGTCGCAGTCTCATCTCGGCGACAAACAAATGTCAAAAACTTGTCAAAATGTAGGGAAATTAGACGTATTTTTGACAGATTGAGAATGTGAACGTTCTTAAAATTACGAGAATTGCCCCTCAGATAATTCAAATTAGAACAGTGGGTACGAATTTTAAAGGGCTTTTTCAATACACTTTGGTGTTTTTGTTTGTCTGCCTCTAGATAATTGGCATATCTTGAGACTTAAGAGACATTAGACAACAAGCGACACGCGTCAACGGCAGAGTAGTAGTTGCGTAACGTAACGTTGTCGTCGGTAGCCGCCGACACGTCGCCGGGTGTCGACGGTTGCAGTTGCGTATGCCGTTAAGGCGTGACGCTCGTGTGTATGCACACGCTTTACATCAAATAATTATTTGTTAATTCAAGATATTGCTTTAACTCACCATAACAGTCACCGGTAACAATCATTACTCAATTTCCACCCAAAGTGTGGCTTAACGTAACCAAAGTTTTTGAACCAATAAAAACTTTTCCCTGTAAAATATTGACCTTTAACTCCATGTAAAATACTGGTATTCAGCTGCATCCGGTTAGACTGGGAGCTGATCCCAACATAATTGAGAAAAGGCTAGGCAGAAGATGATGATGAAACCTACAAATTAAAGTTGATACAAAACAAAGTTTGAAAGAAAGAAAAAAAATATTATATTTTATTCTGCACAAACAAAACGCACAATTACAGATAAAAAATAATAATAATAATAAAAGACATAAATAAGATACACATAGTCAAAAGACTCGTACTCAAGCACAAATAAATGTTGTTGTCTTACTATATAACCTTTAAATATCGATCTTTAGAACTCCCATATTTGATAAACGACGTTTATACCCTGTTCATTAGGTTAACCGGTTTCTGACAGCTGTCTTAGAACGTAACTATTCCAGATTACGTAAAAGTTAACTTTAAAATGCGTAATAAAATAAATATATAAACTGCCTTATCTTATTTAATTATCTTATTTATGGTTTCTTACAGACATTATAATACCGTACGTGTATCAATCAATATATTGTGAGTTGCTGCAACAAACCGTTTTTTGACAGATGGACCTAGTGGTTCCATCTGTCAAAAAACGGTTTACCTAATAGACACTTTTAAAATAATAAACACTTTTATATACGTCAACCAAATTTTTGAAATTAGATGAGGTCAGCATTTCGCATCTGCTCTGAGAAGAAAGACCGAAACGAACTCAGACGGCACAGTCTTTTTTCAAGTCCAGACATAATCTTGGTCAGACTAAGATTATGAAGTGAACACCAAGTCATGTGAAGATCAAGTAGATTGGTGTCTGAATTGGTCTTTTGAAGAAAGAACCAGGCAGATTGAGTGGACCTGCCCTGTCTGTGCACGCATTTGTCAGCAACCGTGCAGCTCAACTCAGAACTCAAGGAGCTCAACGAATAGACGAACGATACCAAAGAAAGGACATTTGACTAGGCCGCATAAACTACTCTAACTGCCAGACCATAAATAATTTATATAATTTATCTTTATCTATAACAACATCAACATTAATAATATCATTCTATTCTACTCTATTCTCAACAAATAACAACCTACTGAAAGTATTATATTTATTGCAAAAAACAAGCAAAGTTTTCACCCTAATTTAGTTTTCCAGCAATGAATTTCGATCTAAATGAGCGCAAAGTTCTTTTCATTGAGAAAAAATACATGTCTCCCATTTAAAGGTTAACTTGGCTTGCTTTTTGCATACCGTTTAAAAGTTAATGAGCTAGACAAACTTTAAGTTTAAATAGATCGTATTTTCTCTACAATGTGCAGCTGATAGTGTACTCTTTTTAATTGAGGACTTAAATACATTATGTGTATGGGAAATCGACACGTAATAAGTATGATAAGTAAGGGAAATTATGAATTATGCCGAAGGCCGGTGGAGCAGACGAGTCCTGGAGTGGAGACCGCGTATCGACCAGCGTAGTGTGGGATGCTCCCCAGCTAGATGGACGGACGACCTAAAGAAGGTGGCTGGGACAGACTGGATGCGGAAGGCGGAGGACAGGGCGTTGTGGCGCAGCCTGGGAGAGACCTATGTCCAGCAGTGGACTACAATAGGCTGTGTTGAGTATGGGAAATTGTGTGAAAATTACAAAGCTATTGGAAATAATAAGGTATAAGATTATCTGCCTGTCCCTCCCTTAACAAACCCAGACAGCAATGCCGTACCAACTTTATGCGATTTCATTGAGTTCATCGTTCGCAGATAAGTCTGATTCGTCTTCCAGACGTGAAAGATGAAATATAATTACGCTTAATTAAATTTTATTAAAACAAAGGCACAAACCACATTTCTCTTCGAAATTATTGTTTGACTTATTTCATCACATTGTAAGGTAGTCTTCTTTGTTCTAAAACACGCTTTCCGCTGTATCTTATTAAAATTTTAATTAATGCCTACTATAAATTGCAAGCAATTGTTGTTGTAAAATGACGAAAATAAAATACAACTTGTTGTAAACAGTTTCAAAAAGTTTTAAGTTTTTATGCATTTCAATTTAGTTTGCATGGATGTGTTGTGATATAACTCCTGTTAGTGTTCACACAGAGTGGTCGTGAATTAACGGATTAATAACACTGGAATAATTATTTTGTGGTGCTAGTGGAATAACTCTAATGTTGCATTTTGTTTGTGTTGGAGATTAAGGGTCAGAGATACGTTATGCTTTTTAGAAACTTTACTTCATGCAACCATTTTGTTGCTCAAATATATAATTCGCCATTAGTCCCAGTCAGTGGACAGGGAGAGCTAGCAGAGAGTGGGTGTTATTGTGGTGGCGTATGGCCGGCTAAAGTTTGTGTTATTCGCACTAACCGGCCACTAGAAAAACACGCCACTTCAAACTTTCCCCACGTTATTGTGCCGAGTTACCAACTTCTGAATATGCAGCCGAGCAGCGCAATACCAACCATTTTTAGAGATCCTCAGGTTTTAATTAAGTTTATTTCATTATTTATGGCAATTTTATGGTAATTTTTGGGTTGTGCTCGTTTTAATAGAGTCCTGCAATGAAAGTTCATTTCTTGTCTGGCAAGATTACAGTAAGATAAAATATGTATCAAATATATTCTTTAACTGTGCATATAACTCAGGTTTAAATGTAATGATTTTTTACACTATAAATTAAATAATTGCGGACAATGTTTGCCAATTTTGACATTTTGGGCATGTATATGTCGCAGCCAACTGGTTTAATTTGCCGTTTAGTTAACCGCCTAGCCTTTTAACTAAACGGTGGCCGTTCAACTAACGGCCTGAATGATATTCAATAAATTATAGTTTAGACTGGAACTGTAACCAATCACGTGCGAGCCGAATTGGTCGCAGTAACTAAGCCAGGGCACCCCGACCAAATGTGTTAGGTTAGAACTGTGATAAACCGTGTGCGAGCCGAGGGAGCGAAGTGAGGCGAGCACTACATCCAAAGGCCAGGCGGTTGACTAAACGGCTAATTTAACCAGTTGGCTGCGACATATACATTTGTACAGTCCTTATGTTCGTATTGTGTAACTTACAAATAAGTTTCGACACTTCATTTTATTCAGCGTATGTAGTGATACGAGTACTAATACGCCGTAATACCTCATAAAAAATGGCCTTGACATTTTCCTGTAGGTAAACTATGAAAACGTCAGAGGAATTCTTTGAACTTCAATTCCTTCTATTATTGTGACTTTTGAAGGTCACACCTACTTCCCTAAGATAATATCGTTTTTCTTGGATAGGTCATGACATATGGGAGTTATTAAAGATCAAAGCAAATGCCGATGTTATCAGTTATGAGTTCAGGTTATCAATGTGGTACGAGAGTTTTGGTCTTCTAAGAAAGCGGTAAATGGTATCACAATACGACTCTCTAAATATAGAACCTTTTTTGACACCTTTTAATAACAAATACTGGTGAAAATTACAGATTTTCCGCGGAAACGCTTACCTAACAAATCAAAGCCTTACTAACAATAATATAAAAACCTGCCTTATTATTTGATATTCATAAACTACGAAACGATAAGGACGGTTTTTACTATCGTTTAATGACTTTTCTCTAATGAATAAATATGACCGGTTCTTTTCTACATAAAGACAATGGGCAAGTATGTCAAACTACCGTTATTATTATTTAGTGTTCTATGGCGATTGAAAGATCCAAAAAACCCTAAAACAAAAATAAAGCACAATCTGTTGAAATAAATTTAAGTAGTAGGTACACACGGCGACTTATCAAGCTACACATTGTCAGCTTTAGCTGATCTCGGTCCGAAAAGCCTATACAATGGCTTTTCGGACAGTGAGAAGTCGGCTTATGCTGGAAATGTATAGCTTTTTTTTTTTTTTTTTGTGGATGGGAAATCATCAAATGACTACTCCCGCTCTGGGTGGAGCAGAAGGGAGTGTCAGACTCTTACTGACTAAAACCCACCCGTGTTCCTTCCTTAGCCCTTTATGTACCAAGGCAGCGGTAACCCTTTCGGACGATCCCGCTACCCCGGCAGGCTTCGGCCCTGTCGGGCCCCGTCATCTATGCTGACATCTCTTTGAGGCGCACGTGGAACACTTACGCGCCGTCCGGCACGGGCCTGGTCCTGATCGGACGGAGAGCTACCCATTGCTCTCCGCCCGCAGGCCCACGCCTACGGTGGCCGGGAGTCGTCACGCGGCTCCCGACGCCCGGAGCGTCTCCCTCGGCGGCTGAGGCGTGAGGATCTCTCCCTCGCCCATCCCGCCACCTCCTTCGCTAGCATGACTGCTTCGCAGAAGGAGGTGACCGCCTCCCACTCCCTCTCGCCCCGGACCATGGCTTGCACCAGGGCCGGACGCGAGAGATCGCCGCCGCTGCCGATCGCCTCTACGAGGACACGGCGGTGCTCTGCCCAAGCGGGGCAGACCTCCACCGTATGCTCCACCGTGTCCTCTGGGCGACCCTCGCAGTGGTGACACCCGGGCGTCTCCTCCCGCCTGATGATGTGCAGGAACCTCCCGAAACATCCGTGTCCGGAGAGGACCTGCGTCAGGCGGTAGGTGAGAGCGCCGTGACGCCTCTCTAGCCACTCCTCAAAGAGGGGTCTTATCGCCGCTATCGTGGCGTGCCCTGCGCTGGGTTGCGATAGTCGCGCCTTCCATTCCACCATGAGACCGCGCCGGAGGTCCGTCCGCTCCGCAGCGATTTGCCGCGGGTGCAGAGTTTCCCCCCGACGTAGTGCCTCCGCGCGCCAGTCATACAGGCGCGCGAGGACTATCGCCTCCAGATCCCATGGTGGCAGTCCGGCAAGGAGGCTTGGTGCCTCGCCCGAGATCGTGCGGTACCCCCTTATAAGCCTTACGGCAACCACCTTTTGGGGCGCGTTCAGATATTGTGCGGCTCGAAGCCGCAGTGAACGCGCCCACACCGGGGCCCCGTAAAGGGCCATGGACCGCACGACCCCTGCGTAAAGCCTCCGGCAGGAGGCGTTTGGCCCCCTCAGGTTGGGCAGGAGCCGCTTTAGGGCGGCCCCGGTCCGTTCCAGTTTGGGGGCCAAACGTCGGAAATGCTCGACGAAGTTCCACCGGCTGTCGAGGACGAGACCCAGGTATCTCATCGTATTCTCGACGCCGATGTGAACCCCACCTACCATCAGTTGGGATCCCGAAGGTGGCCCGTACCGAGGCCCATGAAAGGACATGGCCTCGGACTTGTGCAATGCCACCTCGAGACCCAACTGCCGGATCCTTTCCACGACTATCGCAACCCCGCGTGTCATCGCGTCGGCCGCAAACTAAAACTACGCTGCAAACTACGCTGACGCCATCAGGGAGGTCGGCCCGCAGCACCCAGTCGTAACCGATGTCCCACAGGAGCGGCCCCAGAACCGATCCCTGTGGGACACCGCACGACATCTCTCGCCGGTTCCAATTCCCGTCGCGACCGGGGTAGATGACGGCTCTGTCCGTCAAATACGCCCCGACTATTCGACGGAGGTAAGTCGGCACCCGGTGATACCGGAGTGCCTCCCCTATGCAGCTCCAGGGCAGGGTGTTGAACGCGTTGGCGATGTCGAGTGACACCGCCACGACCACCCCACCCCGGGACACCGCGTCCCCCGTCGTGAGGGCTCTCACGCGCATGATGGCGTCCACCGTCGAGCGCCCCTTGCGGAAGCCAAACTGGCACTCCGCAAGATCCGGCCCCGTCCTCACCAGGTGCCTGACGAGGCGGCCCGCAATCACTCTCTCAAAGAGCTTGCCGACCTCGTCGAGCAGCACTATGGGCCGGTATGCGGACGGAGAGTCCGCAGGGCGCCCTGGCTTCTGAATGAGGACCAGCTTCCCCGTCTTCCAACGGAGTGGAAACTGGCCTCTCTCCATGCATGCGCTTAAGAGCGCCTCCAGTCGAGGCCCGAGAGCCCTCGAGGCCAGGACCTAGGCTTTACCCGGCAAGCCCTCGGGTCCCGGGGCGGTATTTTTGGCCTTCAGCCTGCCTACCGCCGCTCTCAGATCTACCCCGGTCACTTCAGGGGTGTCGTCATCGTCGTCCGTGTGGTCCGCTTCGGGCACCGCAAGTGGCGGAGCCATAGGCGGGGGAGTATGCTCCCCCCGTGAAGGGAACAGAGCGCTCACCACTTCCTCCACCAGCTGGGGTCGGAGACTCTGCGTCAGCGGGGGGGCCCAGGTGCGGAGTTTATTCCGCACCATTCTGTAAGGGCGCCCCCATGGATCTCGGTTCAGAATCTCCAACATCTCCTCGCGGGCCGTATCCTTGGCCCGCTTGACAGCCTCTTGGAGGGTGGTCTTCGCCGCTCTGTACCCCTCGTACAACTCCACCTCCGTGGCTTCCGCATCCGGAGGGCGGATGCGGAGCCTGCGGTGCCTGGTGTACCGATGTCGCGCGTCGACGCACGCCTTGCGTAGCGCCCCAACCTCCTGCGACCACCAGTACACCTGACGTCGGGCGCGTCCTGGCCGGACTCGGGGCATTGCCACGTCACAGATCTCGGACATGGCCTCCCGGAACCACTCCGCCTCATCGTCAATGTCAGCAGGCCTGTCCGGTGAAAACACCCAGGCCTGCACGATCGAGGCTTCCAGGAGAAGCTCCCGGTCCAGCTGCTTCAGCGCCCACCGTGGACCACTCGGGGCCTGTTGGACCAGCGCGCTAGAGGTCTGGGTGGAGACATCAAACCGGATATACCGATGATCGGAGTATGTCTCCACCTCCTCCATGACGCGCCAGTCAATGACACGTTGTGACAGAGCGGGGCTGGCGAACGAGATGTCCACTACCGGCTCGCCCCGCATCCGCACACACGTAGGAACAGAACCCCGACTTAGGACGACCAGGACTGTTTCCAGAGCCCAGTCCTCCACCATCCTGCCCCGCACATCCATGCAACGGGAACCCCAGACCAAATTCTTGGCGTTGAAGTCCCCGAGCACTAGCACGGAGAAGGCGTGGTTTCTGGCGACGACGACACTCAACTCTGTTAAAGAGTTCTGGAACTCGGCGAGAGTTCGGCTCGGAGAGAAGTATACTCCCACTACTACAATCTCTCCGAACCGTGCTGCTACGCACCCCTGTCCCCTCGTGACACCTTCGAGGGACGGGGTACCGGCGGCAGCCGACGAAATTATGGCCACTGAGCCGTTCAGGTCCTCCACCCAGTCATCCCTGGGCGGGACAAAGTACGGCTCAGCGACCACGGCGATGTTAATCGACCACTGCGCCATGCTCTGGAGCAACAGGTCCTGAGCGCAGGCGCAGTGGTTGATGTTCGCCTGGAGAAGGCGTAGTGGAGGAGTTATTACTCCTCCATTTCAGCCCCCTCCCGGGCCCCCTCGGCAGTGGTGGCGGTGGCGGCGGCGGCGGCGGCGGCGGTGGCGGTGGTGGCGGTGGCGGCGGCGGCGGTGGCGGTGGCGGCGACAGTGGCGGCGACGGTGGTGGTGGCGACGACGGCGGAGGGCCTGCCTTTCCTCCTGGCTTCGGCGGGTGGAGCGCAGGACTTGCTCCCCGCCCGGTGATCGGCCGGCTTGCCAGCAGCCGCACATGCGACGCAGTGCGGCGCGGCGTTGCACGAGCCGGCCGTATGTCCGGGCTTGCCGCAGCGGAAGCACAGAGTGCTGCGGTCCTCTAAGGTGCACTGGACGCTCACGTGGTGCCCCACGAGGCATCGATAGCACCTTAGAGGTCTGGGCTCCAGCAGCTTGACCTGCGCTGACACCCAGCCCACCAGGAGCCTTCCGCCCTCCACTATCTTCCTCGCCGCCGTCACGGGACAGCTAACCGTTATGGTTCGCATACCCGTGAAGTCAGGACGTAGGGTGCCCGCCTTCACCTGGTCGGTCAGACACCCGCCCGTCCTGACGACGGCGGCTACCACCTCGGCCGCCGTCACCGAGTCATCCAGGCCCACAATGCGCATATCCGCGCACTTGACGGGCCTGGAGACTCGAGCCTCGTCCGCATTGAGGGACGCCCTTAACTTTTCAGCCAGGGCGTCAGCGGTGGGGCCACTCGTCGCACCGGGGACCTCCAGCATGCGGGCACCAGTGGCGGTCACCCTATGCCGGAGGCCTCCGGTGATCCCCAGCTCCTGGAGATCCACCGTCGCTCTCGCTTTGGCGAGCACGTCGCCGTAGGTCACCCCCCTCTTGACCGCGTCCGGCTGTAGTGTAATGACTACAGCCGCGGTCTTGGGGGAGCGAAGCCTAGCCGCAACGGCTCGCTCCTTGCGGCGCCTCCTCTGCGCCTTTTTCCTGGCCGCTTTGGCCGCCTTCTTCTTCTCCCCGACCACCTGCCACTCGGCGTTGGTCGTGGGAGATTTGTTTGGGGGAGGCGTAGGCTCTGGGGCCTTCCCCTCCCCAGCCGTTCTGCCCTTTTTCTGGGCTGGCACCGCGGGTTTGGCGGCAGGCGCCGATTTCGCCGGCGCCGAGGCTCCACCAGCCGACGTCGGTTTCGTCGGCGCCAGGGCTCCTCTAGCCGACGCTGGTTTGGCCGGCGCCTGGGCGCGGCCAGACGGCCCGGGTTTAGGGGCGGCCGCGGCCGCGTACGAGGCCGCCTTAGGCCCTGGGGCCGTCCTACCCGCCAAGGGGGGGCGCAGAACAATACCCTCCAGGACGGCGAACCGCGCCTGGAAGGTCGCCAGCTCCTGCCGAACCAGGTTCAGGACCTGGTTCTCCACCGGCACGGGCTGGCTTGGTGGTGGGGTGTTCTGCGCTGTGCCGGCCGCTCGCATCCCGGCCAGGTCCGCTCGGAGCTCCTCGTTCTCCTTTCGGAGGAGCTCCATGGCAGCCGTCAAGTGGGCCACCTCCGCCCGCATTTCGGACATGCCGTCCGGCGGAGGCCCGAGGTGGATGGCCTCCGCTGCCGCCAAGATGGAGACCTTGGCCGAGATTATGGCCCTGTTTTTCGAAGTCTGCAACTTCTTCAGGGCCACGTCCCGGATCGCGGCCTCCACGACCTCCGCGAACCTCTTTTTGCGGTCCGCATCAGGGCTGCCAACCACCGCCGCCTCGTCACTTGAGGTCTCTGATGCGGACGCGCGACCAGAACCCCCCTCCTTTGCGGGCTCCTCCGCTTTTTCTGCGGCCTCCCGAGCAGTGAGCCCCCTCCCTGCGCCTCGCTCTCGGGCTCCTCCCCGCCTGCTGGTGGGGATTTTTCTGGCCGAAGCCAGAACCAGCCGACCCCTGGCCGTCCACTGACCTTGGCCGCTTGCTATGGGCCTTTCTTTTAGCAGCGGCCGTCTTCTGGTCACGGCGAGGGCTTACTGAGCCTCCCGTGCTCGCTCCTCCAGATGCAGCATCGGACTCCGACACCGCATCACTCCTCCCTTCGTCTTTTGTTGGTTTTAGTTTTAAGTATTTTTCCATAATTGTTCCCACGAGTATAAAACTTTAGGTACCTGCTCAAAAATCCGTGGTTCGCACTAGTGACTAAATCAAGCTACCCATTAGCCAAGCTTACTACCTCCCTCACGGTGCGCCGCCGCTTGGAGGTTTGGGGAATTTTTTATAGAGGTTAATCTTCCTCGCGGTCCGGGCGGTTAAGCCAAGACCCTCGACCCCCGTCAAAAGTCAGAGACATGACCTTGACAATCTTCGGGGCTACGATATTAACGGTGGCAGGAGGGGGGGGTTATCCCCTCCTGCCTGCCCGGCGGCAGGGTAAGTGCACACCAGGCCCGCTCTTACTCCACACAGTAGCCGCTCTGCTCCTCATAGCGGCTTGTGTGGAGCGTTCCTCTTGGCAGAACATTAGCATGCGGGCAGCGAGATCTCATTGGGAAAAAATCCCACTGAGAAATAGCTGCCCGCACCCCAGGATGCACCGGCCCGAAAACTGGTCTACCTATTATTATTTATGTACACCTGGTAAACCTATTATTATTTATGTACAGGTTTAGGTAGAGGTGTACCTAAATAATAGTAGGTACAGTCACATTTCGCTAGTTAAACATTTATCTTAGAGATAACAGAGGACAGCATCAGTTACGCACGATGACATATCAAGCTATACATTTCAGCTATATTATTTAGGTACACCTCTACCTAAACCTTCGGGAAAACAGACTTGATGATATGTTATAAATATTTTTTTTTAAATTGCATAAAGTCAAACTTCAATTTAAAATCGCAAATCTGATAGTAAACAAGTCACCCAACATTGATATCGTAATATTCGCAATGTACACTTTACAAACCCAACACACATGCGCAAACACTCTAGAGCCGGACCAACTACCCGCCAAACAAATATTTATTAACTGCACCACGATGCACGATGCAAGAATCACTTCGGACTTCATTCATTCTACTCCATTGTTAGATTACTTTGATATACATATCTTGTTGGGCAAAGCGATACGTTTGAAGTGAGTTCAAAGCTTAGTTGTGTATCTACAAAAGTTATTAGCTTTCGAATATTGGAATGTGTATGGATCTAGGAGTTCTGAAGCTGTGCTTTGATCGTTCTGTACTAGCTTCCACCTGCGGCCTGGACTGCGTGGTATGTCTATAGCAAGTAGGTACCTAGCCTATATGTCCATCCCAGAGTTCAAAGCATGTCATTACCAAAATACATCAAAATCGGTCCAACCGATTCGGGGATTAGCCAGAAGAAACAGACAGACAGACAGAAAAAAATTATTTATAATTGTTGTTTTGTTATAAGTACCGTATATACCTACTTCCATATGCATTTAGCAAAAAGTTGTTGTTTTGATATTACAAACAGACACTTCCATGTTATTTATTTGTAGAAGGGCTGATTTTTCAATCGACAGATAATTTCTATTCGTGGAATAAAATGGACGTCTGACAGTTTTTGTATGGAAGAACTGTCAAAAATTCAAAAATTCAACCCTAAGAAGATTTAAATGTTTGCTTGTTTGACATTTTCTTTTTAGAGCTCAGTATATTCTATATACAAGTATATTCGGTATTGTTCTTGGTTTAGGTAATTTCCAATTTTCAAAAGGATTTTATTATAAAAAAAAAATCATAACTTGAATCTACAAGGTAAGGTAGTAATAGACTACAACATTTCAGAATTTTAAAATTAAAAACCAACATTGTAGCTCCGGGCTTGGATGCAAATCAGCGCAGTGAATTTGTACACACACATGCTGCCGATACAAAGAGTGAAAGGAATAGAGGAAAATCCACAACAAACTTTTCTATTCGTACGGCTCACAATAAACAGTGGCAAATGGAGTTTATATAACAGCCATGTTTAAAAGTATGTCGTCAATACATCATGGAAGTTTTGAGCATCGATTCAAATGCGGACGACGCTAAAGAACTGTTTACACTGTTGAGAGGATTACATTTTTTAATTGAATTATCTGAAAAAAACAACAAGCTAAGTGCGTGTCGGACAACGCACAATGAAGGTTCCGTAGTGGGGATGAATTTATATTAAAAATAAACTTAACATTGTAGTTGAAAAACATGTCCATATACACGTGACGCACGTGAAGTATATCGATGTCACGTGACATCGTCATACGTCATGGTCAATTCTCCAACTGCAAATGTAAGTTTGAAATGGCAAAAAAACTTATTCCTTTACTTTTGTTGTGAAACTTTGCTTCTTGCCAAATTTCATGATTCTAGGTCAACGGGAAGTACCCTATAGGTTTTGATTTATTTGCGAGAAATATGTCGCCTAAATGGCCCTATTTTTTTAGAAGCTTGTTTTTTAGGAGCTTCAATGGGCCGTAGACATCCATATTTGATATTAATTACAACTTGATACCTTCACGCGGTCCAGAGAAATAGGATCTTGACAGACAGTCAGATAAACAGACGGATGGACAACAAAGTGATCATAATTATAAGGGTTCCGTGGTTTCCTTTTCAGGTACGGAACTCTAAAGACCAATCGATGATATCTATTCACGTGGATTGATTAGAAAGTTTTATAGTACCTAGAAAGACAGTTTTTCAATTGTTATAAGGATGAGTATTGAGTAATACTGTTTTCCTGTCCAAGATTAACAAATTGTGATCACCAATCCCGCTGCCAAGCAGATTACTTACCAATAGCCATTTTCTATTTTGTCTATTTTTATAATTGCTACGAATAATCGATAAATAAGTTTCGGGTTATTTTATTGACTACTACGAATAAAAAATCGTAGATTGACTATAATATTATTCTCTAAAATGTCCGTAGTTTGAAACATTACTAAGCTTCATAATATTGGTAAATGAGGTAAAGGTGTTTTGTGTTCGTTTAGTCTCAACAACACGTCACAAATGTACCCATAGGGTTGGTAGACATTCGGAAATGTTTACATGAAACATTTTACAGTTAAAGTAAGTTTAATTGGCCGACCCAATGGCTCGACAGTTTAACTACGAGTAAATGTTAGATGTACAAAACAAACTAGATAGTTTTTTGATCGGTCTCGATGTCGAGAACCGACTGCCCAACATTAAAAACCGACCTAGTGCGAGTCGGACTCTAACACGAAGGGTTCCGTACCGACGTATTTTTTTATTATTTGTTGTTATAGCGGCAATAGAAATACTAACTCTTTGAAAAATTTAACTGTCTAACTATTACGGTTCATGAGATGCCCGCTGACAGACGGACGGATGGACAGCGGAGGGTTAATAATAGGGTCCCGTTGGCACTCTTTGGGTACTGGAACATAAAAACCGGGGTAGTCGCTGAAGTTTTCCCATCATGTAAGGCACATACACTTTTCCTTATACGTCCACAATGCCTTGTGTCTCTTCGTATACATTTTTCCTTATAAATAAGAGTAATTTTTCCATTACTGTAAATACCATGCAATAAAATGAATACGTATGTAAGTCACACGTATCATATTTTTATTCAATTTAGGCGGGTTGTTTCAAGTCCACTTGACGTACGCGTATACGTCAAAAATGGCGCTAACTATCGTCAAACCAAAAAAAGTGTTGTTTAAAATTACAATTACAGAATTATGGCCTTGACTTACGTCAAATAATTACGAGTAAGTAATCGTTGGTATTTGACGCACGTATGTTACGTTAACCAACCGTTTGAAACAACCGGTCCTTATAACTTTCTACCTACCGTCATAAGCCATTGCCGCCAAACAGAAGCGTACCTACTGTTAGTGTAGTCTGAAAATTATTGAAAGTGTGTGTTTAATTACCAAATAGAATCAATATATCCATAATATAATTATGTTCAAAATAACATGACAAAACGCAAGCGTTTGTAGTGCGTGGGAATGTGGAATGTACGATGCAGCCGCTTGTGGGTAACCAATCAAATGACATGCTTACATAAAAGCTCGATTAGGAAACAGAGAGACAGCTTTTCCTAAATATAAAACCTGTTTACTCAGAAAAGGCAATCGCTACACTACCGTACTGTGAGAGCTTACGAGCTCTCAGTACCGAGACGAGTAAATAAAACCCCAGTTTGTCATTTTACTTCAATAATTATTCTTAGAAGATGGTTCTACGTATTGACATTTTTATCCTTGTCACTTGGCTTGTCAACCAAATCATATCCCTCCCTCCCGTTGTTTTTTCTATTCTTTTATAAATCAATATTTGTCTCGTATTTCTGCCGTATAATTTTCAAAGTATTCATAAAGGCTGTATTTAAGCACCAAATAGGCCATAATCTCTACAGTACCTATAATACGTTACCAATCTTTATAGCAGACATAAACTTTTCCCTTTACATCCACAATGCCATGGTTTTCTTTGTATACATTTTTTCCCTCTAACTTAGAGGCACCTTGCCAAAATATCAAACTATAAACCATCCCGTCCTCTCACACAGCCCTACGCTTGTCACCTACATCCGAAACTCGTATGTAACAGTTACACTGCAATCTGCAGTGCGGAGCGAGTCGGGGGATGCCTGGCTAATTATCTGTCACGGATGATTTCAGCGTGATGTGCCTATCATTGTGGGTGTAAACTCTGCTACTCCAATTTTGTAAACCATCGAAGTTCATGAAATTGGAGTGGTATTGTATTTTACAAGTGATTTACACAGCCTGGCCATAAATACTGTTACAATTAAAAATAAGAAAGATATTACATTTGAATTTGGAAACTGTCATTTTTATACGATTGTTCATTGAGTTTTCTAATTTTGGCGCCAATACATTGTACAATATTTTGCGATATTAAAATGGAGTGGGGTGATAAAGAGAACCGAATCGCTGTGATTGCATTACACAAAGTTGGTATGGAGCCAAATGCAATTTTTAAAACTCTCCATACGCGTGGTATTAGTCAAATGTTTGTGTACCGGGCTATTAATAGGTACAATGAGACCTCCTCTGTTAGTGACAGAAAAAGATCTGGCCGTCCATGTAGTGTTCGTACGAAAAAGGTGGTCAAAGTAGTAAGGGAAAGAATTCGAAGAAATCCTGTCCGAAAGCAAAAGATTTTATCTCGGGAGATGAAGATAGCACCCAGAACCATGTAGCGTATTTTAAAAGATGACTTAGGACTTGCAGCCTATAAAAAACACACTGGTCATTTTTTAACTGATAATTTAAAAAAGAATAGGGTGGTAAAATCGAAACAACTACTGAAGCGGTACGCAAAGGGAGGTCACAGAAAAATTTTGTTTACGGATGAGAAAATCTTTACAATTGAGCAACATTTTAACAAACAAAATGAGCGTATTTATGCTCAAAGCTCTAAGGAAGCTTCCCAATTAGTCGACAGAGTGCAACGTGGGCATTATCCGACTTCAGTGATGGTTTGGTGGGGTGTTAGCTATGAAGGAGTGACTGAGCCATATTTTTGTGAAAAAGGTATCAAAATATCGGCACAAGTGTATCAAGATACCATTCTTGAGAAGGTAGTTAAGCCCCTTAACAACACCATGTTCAATAACCAAGTATGGTCCTTCCAACAAGACTCGGCGCCGGGTCATAAAGCTTGGTCCACGCAGTCTTGGTTGGAAGTGAACGTTTCGGACTTCATCAGAGCTGAAGACTGGCCGTCGTCTAGTCCCGATCTTAATCCGCTGGATTATGATGTATGGTCAGTTTTAGAGAGTACGGCTTGCTCTAAACGCCATGATAATATGGAGTCCCTAAAACAATCCATACGATTGGCAGTGAAGAATTTTCCCATGGAAAGAGTGCGTGCTTCTATTGATAACTGGCCTCAACGTTTAAAGGACTGTATTGCAGCCAACGGAGACCACTTCGAATAAGCTTTTTATATTTTAAATTGTTTTATATTTATGTATTAAACTAACACACTTTAAAAGTCATAAATATTATTTGCAATAAAAAAATTTTTTTTTCTTCGTGACAATAGTTATGGCAAGACTAGGTATATATTAGAAACTGCACTTTTTGTAAAAAGAAACCCGCATTTATTTATTCAACTATCAGCAGTCAAAAAAACTGAATTGCGTGCTCAGTACAAAAATCAATTATGTAACATAAAATGTAAGACTGCTTTGATGTACAAAAGCTTTTTCGGAATTGCTCCTCCGGAATTCCTAATTCCATAAGAATAATGCCATTGTCAAAATTTAAAATCGTACTGCAGAAACTTCTTATTGATAAATGCGACTATATAATAGACGTGTTTTTAATCGATAAAGAGTTATAATAATTATTAATGCTGCATTTACAATTTTCACATGTGATATCTTTTTTACTAAAAATACTATGTTTCTTTTTATTAATGACATTTTGTTTAGTTTAATTACTTTGCATGTTACCATATTTGTATGTCTTAAGACAAAACATAGCGTACTATTTTATATGTATGACCTATTGTATACCTATGTTTTACAAATAAACTTTACGATTTATGATCTGCACAGTTTCGTTTATTCACCCAGCGCATTATGGATCACTTACAAAAATGTATCTTTTTTTTTTTCATTTTTAGTATTTGCCATCGCTTAGATAGATACAAAAAAGGACCGGTTTTTTTTTAATTTCTGGTATTGATGCTCGCATTTGACCACTGTTTTACGACAGGTAAGTGATGATCGGTCAAGGATGGAACACGCATGTCTAGAAATAGGTCATCAAGTGATGTGATTACCTGAAAAATTTAGAGAGATTCAAAGTTCGTTTGAATTCCCTAGGTATAAAAATAGTTTTTTGGAATTAGTGCTCACATATGTGTATATTTATCTTCATCATACAGAGTGTTGTAAGGGAGATGGAATGGAAATGGGTTTCTGTGGTTTGCCAGGTCCTGACGCGTTTGAGGTTTTGTATCTGTGACGTCACTATGCTGTTTCATGTTGCTTCTGTTTGTCAGTTAATCACTATGTGTGATATGTGGGCTTTTGGATAGTCAATCAGTCTAGGCTCTTCTTTATCGTGTTGGACTTTACGTTAAACTAGTCATAAATAAATAAAAATCTTTATTGCAGACTGCAGTAATTATGATCCATAAAAAAACACAATTAAAAAAAAAGTTAATAAAAAATAATAATAATAATAATAAATGGCAGATATACACACAAACATAAACTCATGCCTTTCCTCTCTTACACACCAAAAAACCAAACCAAAAATGCAAAGACGTAGATCAACCAACCCGCACTGGGCTCGCGTGGTAGATTACAGCCCACTCCCTCTCATAGAGAGGGGGCCTGTGTCCCAGCAGTAGGAACATTGATTGAACAACCACCGCTTGTAGGTCTTGGTAGTATTCCTTTATCCTATCAGCAAGGCCCTTAACTATACTGTTTCTACACGTATCAAGACAATAAAGAAATATCTGTATTGGTTCAACTCATTGTTGAGATGAATCAAAAGGAGGCGAACATGTTATTTTGTTTAGTTATTATCACAGGAAGTACATTTCGTTTCTTTACTAGAACACTTCGTATAACATATAGCTGTACAAGGTTCTTTTGGTGCGTGGCTGAAATCTGAACTACCGCCATTTTGTTTTTTCAATACATTGCACAAATGTTGCCAACGTGATTCTAACCTAAAAAGATCCTTGTAGCACTCTATGGAATTATTTTTACGAGTACCTACATTTTGACTCATTCCATAATTGACTCGCGCATTGATAAAAAAACATTGAAAACAATTCCAAAATATTTGCGCAATGATCAGGCAACCAGTTTTCAAAATGCAATAACGGTGTATATAACAAAGGGTACCGCTAAACTTGTACTAAGTGGTCCTGCTGTAAGGACGTTTAATTATTCCTATTTTGCATTTAATATTATCAACGTATCAGTTTGTTTTGGTACAA
Organism: Apamea epomidion; assembly: GCA_947507525.1. Classification (NCBI taxonomy): domain Eukaryota; kingdom Metazoa; phylum Arthropoda; class Insecta; order Lepidoptera; family Noctuidae; genus Apamea; species Apamea epomidion. The sequence continues at coordinate 14,070,397 of OX382228.1, read as the reverse complement.
ATTATTCACTTAACCTCATAAACAATGTTAGAATATAATGTTGTGTTTGTGTTTAGAGTTAGATTTACATACTAGTAGCATGATTAATGTATTATTTAGGTGAAGTTAAATTAAATTGTTTATTCTGTAAATAGGATACTGGAATCACTTTTTCACACTTCATAATATAAAAATAAGCTAGACGAGGTCGGCGTTTCCTATCTGACTACTTTGAGAAGAAAGGCCGTAACAAACTAAGAGGTCACAGTCTCTTTTAAAGTCCAGACATATTCTTGGTCAGATCATGTAAAAATATGTAGGTTAATGTCTGAAATGATCTTTTGAGAAGTAAGTTTTAATAAACATAGAGATGTTTATTAAAAAAAGGGAGAGCTCTTTAACTGAATAGGTTATTATCGAAGTATCAGATTTTTATAACTATTACAGACATGACAACCACATGACGTGCTATGATGCTATAACTGTGTTTAAATGTCGATACACAAAAGCAGACCAAATGAAATGTCATATAATCGCTATACAGGCTGGCAGGGATATCGACAAGCAACCTGTTCCATACATTTTGACCGCGTAAGTATTGCACTTTTCTATGAAACAGCAGATTTTATTTATTGATAACCGACTAAAAATTTCTACGCTAGATGGGGTCTAGAATCATGTGCTGAATTCATTGTTTGCGCGGCAATTTCCCTGCCAGCCTGTATGTTTAATAATTTACCAAAGAGATAGTACGCACAACGACATATCAAGCTATACCTTTCCAGTAAAAGCTGACTTCACATTGTACGAAAAGCCTATACAAAGCGAGATCAGCTAAAACTGGGAATGTATAGCTTGATGGGTCATCGTGCATACAGACTAATTCCATGATATTCACACACGCTATAACAATGAGTAACATTCATTAGCACTGCTTTTACCATTAAACTTTTAGTACCAGACATACAGTGACATCCATCATCTGTCTAGCCTTGTGCCAACTATGTTGGGGTCGGCTCCCAGTCTAACCGGATGCTGAATACCAGTATTTTACATGGAGCGACCACCTATCTGACCTCCACAACCCAGTTACTGCGTAATATGATACCCCTTGTCAAGACTGGTTGTCAGACTTGGGCTTCTGGCGACTCAGTAACGATTGTCAAAGATCCACGAATGACAGCTGGGACCAACGGCTTAACGTGCTTTCCGAGACACGGAGGGGTCTTGGTATGTAAAGATGGTTCCCCGTCTACGGAGCAACCGCGGCAAGCGTAGCTTAACCTGATCGATCCACCCGTGAGGCTGTTATTACTTAACCACACAATCAAATCCATTTCCAATCCAATTTTATTCTATTCCCCACGACCCAATTCAGATAACTTGAAACCCAATGATTACTGTAGTGACCGCTAAAATTACATGGTAGACTATGTGACTGCTTAAATCCAACTGACGGGTGATAAATTTATCAGTGGGTCGATGATCCAATCAAGGGGGATCAGTTGTTGACATGGGGCCTTACACCCTGAGTTATTGCAGGGGGCCGTGGTTCCTCTCTGTGCTATTATTAAAACGGAAGGTTCATTTATCTCTGAGACTTGTGGCTGCAACGGGTTAATAACGGTTAGGTGTATTGAGAGATATGGTTACTAGATTCTTAGAACGCCTAGATTATCTATACCTATCTATATATATGTTTTTAAACAAATAAAATGGAAGTGTCTCTATGTAATGTCAACATAACAGCTTATTACTGAATGCAATTAATTTTTATAATCTGTATTTAGTGAAAAGCTGTTATTAAAAAAAAATAATTGTTAATAATTGTTGTTGATTTTTTTTTATTTTTCAATTGTTGTCTGTTTATTTCTGAAGCCGACCCTAACATAGTTGGGAAAAGGCACATGATGATGTTGTCTGTTTGTTTGTTTGCTAATCTCAGAAACGGCTCTATCAATTTTCACTGGCAGAATGCTAATAATAACTTAAACTACTTTTATTTCACTTTGTGACAGAAAAAGATCTGGCCGTCCACGTAGTATTCGTACAAAAAAGGTGGTCAAAGCAGTAAGGGAAAGAATTCGAAGAAATCCTGTCCTTAAGCAAAAGATGTTATCTCGGGAGATGAAGATAGCACCCAGAACCATGTCGCGTATTTTAAAAGATGACTTAGGACTTGCAGCCTATAAGAGACACTGGTCATTTTTTAACTGATAATTTAAAAAGAATAGGGTGATAAAATCGAAACAACTACTGAAGCGGTACGCAAAGGGAGGTCACAGAAAAATTTTGTTTACGGATGAGAAAATCTTTACAATTGAGCAACATTTTAACAAACAAAATGACCGTATTTATGCTCAAAGCTCTAAGGAAGCTTCCCAATTAGTCGACAGAGTGCAACGTGGGCATTATCTGACTTCAGTGATGGTTTGGTGGGGTGTTAGCTATGAAGGAGTGACTGAGCCATATTTTTGTGAAAAAGGTATCAAAACATCGGTGTATCAAGATACCATTCTTGAGAAGGTAGGTAAGCCCCTTAACAACACCATGTTAAATAACCAAGTATGGTCCTTCCAACAAGACTCGGCGCCGAGTCATAAAGCTCGGTCCACGCAGTCTTGGTTGGAAGTGAACGTTTCGGACCTCATCAGAGCTGAAGACTGGCCGTCGTCTAGTCCCGATCTTAATCCGCTGGATTATGATGTATGGTCAGTTTTAGAGAGTACGGCTTGCTCTAAACACCATGATAATTTGGAGTCCCTAAAACAATCCATACGATTGGCAGTGAAGAATTTTCCCATGGAAAGAGTGCGTGCTTCTATTGATAACTGTCCTAAACGTTTAAAGGACTGTATTGCAGCCAATGGAGACCACTTCGAATAAGCTTTTTATATTTTAAATTGTTTTATATTTATGTATTAAACTTACACACTGTAAAAGTAATAAATATTATTTGCAATAAAAAAAATTTTTTTTCTTCGTGACAATATTTATGGCAAGACTAGGTATATTATGAACAATCTTATTCCTTTAATTTATAAACTTGAAGCTTTTCTGAATAAATTATACTAACTTTTAAAGGCCTCCGCCCTCCAAAAGGTAGTATAATTTAAATACAAATTTAGGGGTCTTAAAAATTTTGAAGAAAGTACGAATACGGCGCAGTGCTATAAAAAAAAAAAGTATAGTAATAGACATAGTAAATAGGTACCCTATCTATACAAATAAATAAAATTTAAGTGTCTGTTTGTAATATCAAAATAACAGATTTTTACAAAATGCGTATGAAAATATATACGCTACCTATTTATAAAAAAGATAAGATAAGATAAGATAAGATTTCTTTATATGTTAAACATTGTATACATACAAGAGCATGCAAGATATTACATAGTTTAAGTCCAATCATGTTTAGCCGTAAGTATCGGCGTACAAATATTTCCATAACAATGAAAAGAATTAACAGTACTAAAGATCGAAAAATGCAATTACCAAGTTTTAATTTAGAAACTTTACAGATTAGAAATTATTTTTATGTTATAATGTCAAAATTTAATTTAAGGCAAAACTTTAATGTCAATCAGATACAGGAATAATGTCAAAGTTACTACATGTTTATCATTAAAAGATTTATGTCAAATTTACAAGATAGATGTCAAAATTACAAGTTTAATGTCAAAAATTACAGCAATTATGTCAAGAAATTGCCGTGGTCATATAAATTTAATATTAGTGTCAGGAAAAGTCACAATTATTCAATCAAAGACCTTTTCGGCTAGAAATTCGGAGACACTATAATATGCTTTTTGCGAAAGAAACATTTTTAATTGGCGCTTAAATGCATTACTATTTAGCTCCTTCCAACGTTTAGGCAATATGTTAAATATAGTAGGCGCCATGCATACGACACTTTTGCGCATGAGTGCCGTTTTTGCTGGGTAGACGCGAAGAATGGTCATATCCCGTCTGTTACGCGGTACAACGTCCTGTAGACGTGAGAACAGATTCGGGTTTGTTTTAACAAACATTGCGGATTCTAGGATATATAGACACGGAAGAGTTAATATCCTTCTACCTTTTAAAATATGGTTTACATGTATCAACTGTTTTTAGCCCAAACATAGATCTAATGCATCTCTTTTGGGCTTTGAATGCCTTGTTAGCGTCGGTAGAATTTCCCCAAAATATGATACCGTATCTTAGGTGAGACGCAGCTAAGCCATGATAGGCTGCAATCAAGGTATCTACATTCACCACTGCAGCTAGTGAGTGCAATGCAAATGCAGAACTACTAATTTTTTTGCGAAGGTTCTCGATTTGTGATTTCCAGTCAAGTCTTTTGTCAATTATTAATCCAAGGAATTTAGTAGTATTCACTATTTCAACAATTTTATTATCTATATTTATGTTCATATTTTCTGTATTCAATCGTTGGCTAAAATGTATGATTTTAGTTTTATCTAAATTAATCTTTAAATTGTTATTGTTTAACCATTTTATTATAGATGTCAAGGTATTCTGAATGTCAAGTTTATATTGGATCATGTCATTATTATTACTAGAAATTGTCACTGTGCTATCATCTGCAAATAAAGTCATAGGGTGTGAAATTGATTTTGGCAAGTCATTAATATATAGTGTAAAAAGTGGAGGTCCCAATACACTACCTTGTGGAACACCAAAAGTAGTTTACCCGTTCATCGGATAAGTATATCTCTTCCTTTTTAGTTATTATATTAATTCTAGTGTTTTCTGTCTTTTGCTTTCTGTTGTCTAAATAGGATTTAATTAAATTAAGAATAGTACCTCTTATACCATAAGCGTCAAGTTTTTTTATTAAAATGTCATAGTTTACGTGGTCAAATGCTTGTGTCATATCGCAGAAGATAGCACACACAGGTATTGTTTTGTCCACTTTTGTCAATACCGTGTATAAGAAGTCGTATATCGCCATATTTATAGTCTTATTTTCGCGAAATCCCTTTTGCTCATTACATAATATATTGTTTTTTTCTAGGTAACCGTTTAACTCCTTTTGAATGAATTTCTCAAATATTTTCGAGAAGATAGGAATCAGGGAAATAGGCCTATAGAATTCCATGAGCTCTTTATCTTCTTTCTTAAATAATGGCTTAACGATAGCTATCTTTAGTGCGTCAGGAAACGTGCCAGCTACAATACCTAAATTTATAATATGAGACAAATGGTCTCTTATTTCCGATGATACAGCTTTTATTACTTTGGTTGATATGCCATCGTACCCCACGCTGTTTGTGTTTTTTAAGGCCCTAATAATTTTCTGTGTCTGTTGTGGTTTACGGGGTGCCATAAACATCGAGTTTACAAAAAAAACATTTATTTTCTATTTTTGCCTGTCTGTCGGTTTGTTCCGGCTAATCTTCGAAACGGCTGGACTGGTTTTGACGGGACCTTCACTAGCTGATGTTATGGAGTAACATAATTATGTTTAATTATTTCTTATAACTTTTCGCACACAAAAAAGGTACAAAGGCTGCCTTTTAGGCTTTGACGATGACGACCTCCACCGTGACCTTAAAATGGAACTTGTCGCCACCATCATTCAAAAATTTGCATAAGCCCACGAACACAGACTTCATCGACATGTGGATGTCGAGGTAATTCAGCTGCTAGACAACACGGACTTAGTGCGTGGGCTAAAGAGAACTAAACCATTTGAGTTAGTGTAGTATATAAATAGTGAATAAATAATAGTGCGGTGTTAATGGTGTTATACATGAAACACATGAACCAAGTGTTTTATCAATTATCAGTAAGAAAGTGCTACGAAACTGTGTAAAAGTGCAAATTGACACTGTTCTTAGTTATAAAATAATCTATCTCGTAAAATATTAAGTTAGAGTTAAATTGCTTATTAGTCTAGATTGACTTAGGCTAGATTGTAATCAATTACTATGAACTTTTTAGTTCATATTAATCAAGAAAAAAAAAATCATTCATGGCAATATTTGTAATTATTATGTAAGTAGAATACACAGCAGTTCTAAATGTGGGTAGTTAAGGAAAATGTTTGAGGTTTCGTCTGTGTGGCAATAAGTATAGAAACACATATTTTGATAGGTAAAGGTTATCGCCCACTATTTCATTGTAATATTACGTACCGAAGTTATTTGAATCTTACAAGATCAAAGGAACAAACAATATTATCAGGTACAATTTATCCTATCTATGTTAGAATATTCTTTTTATTATACTTTATTCTGTTTGGGAAACTTACAGTTATGGCTATTTAGAAGATTTCGCTGAAAAACACTACGCACTACGTTTAATATTTTACACCCTAGAAGTATATTGTAGAGATACTTTTTAGGGTTCCGTACCTCAAAGGAAAAACGGAACCCTTATAAGATCACTTCGTTGTCAGTCTGTCAAGGCCCTTTTTCTCAGGAACGCGTGGAGTTATTAAGTTGAAATTAATATCAAATACTCAAGGGTGCAGTCCCTTAAAGCAATAAAAAAAATCAAATTTCTAAATCAACGCAATCAAAAGATACGGGCGTATATGTTCCGTTTATGCCGCATATTTTGACACTCGCAAGGGAATCATAACCTATGGGGTACTTCTCGTGGATCTATAATCATGAAATTTGGCAAGAAGCAATGACATATAGCACAAGTAAAGGAAAAAATCTGAAAACCGTAAATTTGTAGTTACATACCTACAAATTTGTACGGATCCCTCAGTGCGCAACTCCAACTCGCACTTGACCGGTTTTTTACTAATTTTGACCAAGTTTATTGTTAATCACAATAAACTATTTCCTATTGTATTCTAAAATATTATTTTTACTTCAATTAATCACGTGGCCAATTAAAATACTTATAGGAAGTACTGAAAAGGTACACTTTGTATCCATTGCTAATCACAATACTTTTGTTCAATCGATTTACAAAGATAATCGGCAAAGGTCGCAGTAGATGGGTGGCCGTTCTTTACTCATGGAGACTTTTCCGTGTCTCGAATCGGATGGCTCCTTAAACTTTCGACCCCGATATTTGTACGACAGATAGTTAAGATCCCGAAAACCAGCTGTCATGTAATGGGGTCTCATGTAACTCTAACACCGTTGGCCACCCGCAACCGTCAACGGGACGTCAACGAGAAACGATATTATGGGAACCGAGCGTGACATCACGGTGATGGCGTGTGGTGTACACGCGGCTATAGTAAAACTATGTATCGCTGCCCTGACCCTATCGGGCACAGCAAATTTTTAAATAAGTAGAGAGAGGAAGAGCGCTTTATAAATTTCCCTTAAACTCAAGGTATTAAGTTCGAGTTATTTCATATCCTATTAAGTATTTATATTTCCATTTACTTATTCTATTAATAATATATGTTCGAGTATATCTATTCATTTATTTAATTATATTTAATATTGCTTAGTTGTTTACTTGCTTAAAAATTGTTCGTTATTATTAGTGTAGTATAATTTTTAAGTACTAGCGGACCCGGCAGACGTCGTCCTGCCCGAAAAAGCAGCGCCACCTACCGGGGCCAATTGTGTATACAAACCTTGTCCTGACAATAATAAACACGAAAAAAAAAAAAACAATTTGATGCTGTTGATCGGAAGTTATGCGCGTACCTACAATTCGGTGATTGATTTATATTTTATGTAAGTATACCTACACATAGAAGAAAATATAAGAAAAAGATTATTGATATAATTTATTTTTGTTATTTTACATATTAAACACACAAGGAAATGTCAACAAAAATACAATAATATAAGGACAAGAACAACACGTCAGCCTAGTCAAATAACCCGCCCCTAACTGTTCCCGGCGCAAAGGTACCCAAAACGCTTGCTGCATTGCCACGTTGGATGGCAATGGCTAACCTTTGCACCAAGAACGAGCCGGAGCGGGAGTCACCCGTTTTGTCACGGAGCTTGTGCCCTATCTCACTAATGAGCCTCCTGGCCTCAGTGCCCCAAGCACCCATGGTCTCCATGGCAATGGGCACAAAATGATAGCGGTCCACCAACGGTGCATATTTCACCCTCTTCCTCTCAGCGGCGTCTTCCGCTGCTGCGCGCTGTTTTTACATATTAAATATCTGGTATTAATTAAGAACTCAAGTAATAATAATATTACCGATATTTGAATTTATTTTCATAAGAAAGTACTTCACCATAAATTCGTTGTAATTTCCACTCAGCATAACGTAAGATAATTTACCCGAGTAACGTTCACGCATCATTGATTTCTTGTCGAGACCATATTTGGCTAAGATAATCTCTCCCTTCGTGTAACCTTTTCATTAGTAAACTCTCCACATATCGTAAGGGTATCAAATGTATTATCAGCGCCGACTAGAGGTTTGATCAGATCGATATTTATTAAACCCGCACAGGCCCTTTCTCACTTATAACTAGTAATTACAGGGTGAGTCGTAAATTTTCTAAGAGCTCCGTGATATGTGTTACGTATTTGTTTAAAAGAAAGACCTATTTTTCTGAATGAAATAAAAAACTGCTTCAAATTAATTAAAATTCTTTGAGGTTTCCCTCAAAGGATTTTAATTTAATTTAATTATACTATCATAATAAAGTTTAGAATCCAACCGCCTAACGAGAGCCTCGAGAGAAGTTGATCGAGGCTCTCGGCCATCAGACCATTGGCCGTTATGACAATCGGCGCAATGACAGCAGAGTTCACATTCTACCATGTCAAGATATTTGATTTGATTCACTTTTTCAGCTTTCAGGAGGTTCCCGTCATGTGGAATGGTAACATCGACAATCATTTTGCGGCACGCTTATTGATCTATCATCACGATACCAGGCTTACTGGTGCCAATAGTTCTGTTAGTAATGATAGACCGACCCCAGAACTGAATTCATTCTGTAAATGATGGTAAAAACTGCATCAAAATCCGTTGCTGTTGTTTAGAAGAACAACGCAGTCTCACAGACAGACACGAAACGCGACTTTAATTTATAGTACGTACTAGTTGCGTCCCGCGGTTTTACCCGCATAAGTTTCGATCCGGTGGGAATATCGGGATAAAAAGTATCCTATGTGTTAATCCTAGTTATAAACTATCTTTATGCCAAATTTCACCTAAATCCGCTTAGTAGTTTTTGCGTAAAAGAGTAACAAACATCCATCCATCCATCCATCCATGCAAACTTTCACGTTTATAATATTAGTAGGAATTAGGGATAGATGTATAGATTTACCCCATTTAAGTAAATATCTCTTCATGGACTATGCACAGTATTCCTCAGTGGGTTACTTTCCATTTACTGTTGGATCCAGTAAATATATTTTGGCGAATTTCCTCCGTAGCTAAACAAACTTTGGACGTTCCAAACATTGTTGTTTCGCCTCTAAGGACCGCACTTTTTTTGAAACAATAAAAGCTAAAACTTGTAAATAATGGGATTACTCTTTTCCTTTAATAATACTAGTAACACGAATTTGAGAGGCAACATTGTATTGTGTTATGTGCCAAGCTCATATTTGTAAGAAGTTTATAGTCATAGTCATTTATTCATAATCAAGTAACTTGTATCTGAATTTACACACAAAATCACACAATCACAGTATACACACTCATATAAATTACATTTGAATTTCATAAATTATATCAACAATTAAAAAATAATAATTTTACATTTTCTCAATACTATTTCGACATGTCAATTAAACAATATGGCTAACACAATAACAAGAAAATAATTATTTAAGTAAAGATAAATTAGCATAGATTGATACAATTAATTAAAAATAATAATATTAAAATCATAGTTATGTCAATAAATCAGAATGAACTAAAACCAATAAAATTTAACAACCCATGATTACCTCAATAAAATTACTATTAAATAAAATTACAGTTCTTCTACAGCATAATTATATATTCAATAAGAATTTTTTTAGTTTTATTTTGAAAGCGCTACTGTAGACAGCACTTTTTATGTCTAAAGGCAACCTGTTGAATAATTTTACAGACTGGTATCGTGGACTATGTTTAACAATACTTAGGGTATGATTAGTAAAATTTTTATTCTTCAAGTCCAGTCTACGAGTGCCTTCCCTTATCTGCCGTTCTTCTACTGTCACATAGTCTTATATGTATTTGGCCATATTACTTAAAAGTACCAGTACATAAAGACTTGGTACTGTAAGTATGCCTAAAACATTAAAATGTGGTCGGCAACTTTTCCTTTGTGAGATGCGGACCATGATACTAATTGCACGTTTTTGTAGTACGAAAGCTCTTCTACTATTATATTTATAGCTATTTCCCCAAAAAAGTATGCTATATCTCATTTTTGACTCCACTAGCGCAAAATATACAATTTTTAGCTGTTCTATGCTGATTTCATTTCTCAGGACTCTCAGAGCGTAACATGCAGACGATACCGATGCATCCATTGCTTTTAATTCTGGTTTCCAGTTTAGAAGTTGGTCAATATGTATACCTAAAAATTTTACTTCAGCAACGTGCTCAATTTCGACTTCATTTAAGGCAACATTTAAATTATCTTTGTCACGGGCTGTAGTTTTGAATAACATTGTTTGAGTTTTTTTACTGTTAATAAATAATTTATTTACCGTAAACCACACATGAAATGCTTGTAACGTAGCATTTACCTTTTCTGTCAACTCCACCATGTCATTAGCTGCCACTATGGCATTTGTGTCATCTGCGAAGATTACGAATTCAATGTCCGGTAAAATTGTATTTAAATAATTAATCAAGTCATTAATAAATAATAAAAATAAAATAGGTCCTAAAATAGATCCTTGTGAGACACCCGTTGATATGCGTACAATTTTGGACTTATACCTTTTCTTATAATTATTCTGAGTTTTATCAATTTCAACGAACATCCGCCTGTTTTTTAAGTAGGAAGAGAATAGTCGCCAAGCATTTGCTCTTATTTCGTAGTGACTCATTTTAGTCAGAAGTAATTCATGGTCAATTGTGTCAAATGCAGAGCTTAAATCTAGGAAAATCCCTGCAACTCTCATTTTATTATTAATTTTGCTTATCACATCATCCAATAACGTATATATGGCGTCTGAAGTGCCAACACCCTTTTGATACCCAAATTGTCTATTACTTAAAACTTTATTTACTCGCAAGTGTGCCAAAAGTGTAGTGATCACACTACAGCCGGAAGCGGAGAAGAAGGGCATGTCCTACCGCGACGTGCTTGCCAAGGCGAGAGCGGCGGTGAACCTGCAGGAGCTCGGCGTTGCTGAGGGCATCCGGCTAAGGGTCACTGCGACTGGGGCCCGGATGCTGGAGGTCCCTGGTGCGGCTAGCGGCCCGACTGCTGACGCTCTGGCCGAAAGGCTTAGAGCGTCCTTAAATGTGGACTAGGCCCGAGTGTCCAGACCCACCAAGAGCGCTGACGTGCGCATTCTGGGTCTGGACGACTCTGCGACGGTGGAAGAGGTGGTGGCCGCCATCGTTAGGACTGGGGGGTGCTCTGCCGAGCAAGTGAAGGCGGGCACTCTCCGTCCTGACTCCACGGGGATGGAAGCCATCACGGTGAGCTGCCCCGTGTCGGTGGCCCAAAAGCTAGCCGGGGAGGGCCGAATGGCTCCCAGACTGGAACGGGCCGGGGCTGCCTTGAGGCGGCTCCTTCTCAATCTAGGGGGACCAAACGCTTCCTGCCGGAGGCTCTATGCGGGGGTCGTGCGGTCCATGGCCCTTTACGGGGCACCGGTATGGGCGCGATCCTTGAGGCGGCGACCAGCCCGCCGGTTGATCGCGTCCCAAAGGGTCATGGCTGTCCGGCTCATCCTCGGATACCGCACGGTCTCCGCTGAGGCGGCGAGCCTCCTTGCCGGATTGCCGCCATGCGATCTGGAGGCCAAAGTCCTCGCCCACATATGGGAGTGGCGAGAGGAGGCAAAACGCCGGGGCGTTGCTCCGCTGCCGCGAGGAATCACGGCACAGCGGACAGAGCTCCGGCGGGATCTCATAGCGGCATGGAGAGTGCGATTGTCGCAACCCAGCACTGGGCACGCCACAATTGCGGCGATAAGTCCCCTCTTTGAGGAGTGGCTAGAGAGGCGCCACGGCGCCCTCACCTTCCGCCTGACGCAGGTCCTCACCGGACACGGTTGTTTCGGGAGGTTCCTGTTCAGGATAAAGCGGGAGGAAACGCCAGGGTGTCACCACTGTGGGGATCGCCCGGAGGACACGGTGGAGCATACGGTGGAGGTCTGCCCGGCTTGAGCGGGGCCCCGCCATGTCCTCGTGGCGGCGATCGGCGGCGGCGACCTCTCGCGTCCGGCCCTCATACAGGCCATGGTACGGAGCGAGAGTGAATGGGAGGCCGTCACCTCCTTCTGCGAAGCAGTAATGCTCGCGAAGGAGGAGGCGGAGCGCGTGAGGGAGAGGCAATCGCTGCACCCTCGCGCGCCTAGCCGCCGCAGGAGACGCCCTGGACGGGAGTCAACAGCCGACTCCCGGCCACCGTAGGCGCGGGCTTGCGGGCGGCGAGGTATGGGCAGCTCGCCGCCCGGTAAGGACCAGGCCCGGGTCGACGGCGCGTTGTGTTCCACGCGCGCCTCAAAGAGCTGTCAGCACGAACTGACGGGGTCCGCTAGGGCCGATCCCGCCGGGGCTGCGGGTTGTTCGAAAGAGATACCGTGGCCCCTGGCACAGGCAACTGAAGGAACACGGGTGGGTTTTAGTCAGTAAAAGTCTGACACTCCCTTCCGCTCCGCCCAGAGCGGGAGGAGTCATTTGAAGATTTCCCACCCAGAAAAAAAAAAAAAAAAAAAGTGTGCCAAAAGTCGGATTTTAAGTACCTTTTCAAATAATTTGGACAGCACTGGTAATAGAGAAAGGGGTCTATAGTTTTTCGGATCAGACTTACTTCCCTTCTTATACACAGGTATTACTTTCGCCATTATTAGCTGTTCTGGGAAGATAGCCTCTTTTATACATTTATTGAAGAAGTAAGATAGAGGCTCAGCTAATATTGCAATGTGCTCCTCGAACAGACAAACCGGCACTTCATCATATCCACAGGAATGTTTGTTTTCCATTCTTTTAACTATGGTACAAAACTCGTCTGGAGTGGTAGGAGAAATATGCATGTCACTGCTTACCTTTTCCGTGTGTAGATGGCAAAATACCGTAGCATGGTCTTCTTCATTTACGTCAATAGCACATTTATAGTTAAATTGATTCACTAGCAAGTTAGTTATTTCCTTTGGATCCACTACAATTCGTCCATCAACCTTAAGCCTAAGTTCCCGCTGAATTACTTTCTCTCTATTAGGGGATTTGTTCACAACTTTCCAAATTTCCTTACCCATATTTTTTTATGTATTTATTTGTGTCATTATTGCAAGCTCGTGTCCTTTAAGTAATGTAGTTATGTAGGTAGGTTTTATTTATTTATTCTAGGAAACCTATATTTAGAATCTATACAGGAAAAAAAAATACCAGTGCAACCTGTTACCATGAATTCCTCCTAGCATAGAAGTTCTTCGTCGGTTGTCAATAAATAAATCTGTTTTAAAGAGAAAAACGCGGTTAGAAAAAAAATATTAGTTGTTCCATACAGTTTTGTATGGAACAACTAATATTTTTTTTATAATCGACGAGATTATGCTGAATTCATGGTTACAATATAGTACTGGTTAATTTTTTTTCCTGTACATTTAACAACATAGTAACGAAGTTAAAACTGAACATAGAATTTTTTTTTTAAAAAAAAAACGTAGTTGCTACGATGTGTGAAAATATACTTTATAGAATTTTTGTCCCTTTATCTGGATATATGTTCTGGATTAGCGCAAAAACGACTGAGGCGGCACGGTTGGCGCAGTGGTTAAGCGATTTACTGCTGCGCTGCGTGTCGCGGGTTCGATTCCCGCACGGAACAAATATTTGTATGACCTACAAGTAGTTGTTCCGGGTCTAGCTGTTTGTGTATGTGAGTTTAAATGTTTGTAAACGCACCCACGATACAGGAGAAAATTCCTAGTGTGGGGCAACGATTCTAAAAAAAACGAATTTCGATGACATTTGGCACACATATAGTTTATGACCTGGATTAACACTTTTAATCCCGGTAGTACGTTACCGTGATATGTGTTCTGATATACACGCAGGCGAAGCCGCGAGCAAAAGTTAATAATAATTGTTAGCTGACAAATTATTCATATTAATTAAAATAATGACGTTCGAAACAGTCAAATAAAGGCGCCGACTGATTTTTAATTAGCAGGTAACAAATAAAATGTAAGTAACGCAATAATTCCACGAAATAACACACAAAACAAAACCAATAAAATTTTACCATCATCGTTTGCTTGCGTTTCACCGCTTCAATAATGATTTATGAAGTATTTTCTTGAAACCGCAAAATACCACAAAAACATGAACACACAACAATACATATTAAAACTTGGTATTACGCAGAAAAATAGAAAAAAAAAAAATATTGACTTGGTTTATTGTTAACTAACTTCTGCCTACGACTTCGTCCGCGTGAAATTTCTTGTTTTAACATTAAATATACCTTACGACACCCGGCCATACAATTTTCGGAATCGGATCAGTAGTTCCGAAGATTACCCCCCTACATACTACCTCATAAAGCGCTTTGAAGGTCTGTGGTCTGGTGTCATATAATGATCTTGGATGATCAGATCTGATGGTCTGTGTTCATAAAACGTGTATAAATCAATAGCTGATATAAGTAGCATGCGTGGCAGCCATTTTGAAAAAAAAAAAATCAAAATTATGGTTAAGTAGATAGCTATGCCAGGCTCCGTATAAAAATCTTCAACCTTGACCTCTTTAGATAATTTTATCAACATATCCTGCAAACATGTTAATGAGCTTTTTGAAAAAATCACGATTTATTACTAAAGTACCTATGCAATGTTTTTAGGGTTCTGATCTTAAAAAGAAAAACGGAACCATTATATCAGATCATTAAAAATTCGTTTGCTCGACACCGTAGATAACGTAATGAATGTCGTTGTATTTTCAAAATGAAAGACAATGCAAGCGTTAAGCAATCACCCCGGTGTACACATTATGTTTACACCGAATTTCCTTGTTTTTTTTCGCTGACCACTTTTCGCACAAAAAGGTACAAAGGCGGAATTATTAATGCCTTAGGCATTCTCTACCAGTTAACCAAGAGTGGTGAAGAGATTAGATGGCAGGTGCTTTGGTTGAGCAGAACAATAATAAATAATAAAAACTCCTAAATCTAGGTACACAAATACATAAATAGGTTATATACACATACATACTATTACTATAATATATACTTATAATATTATATATACCACTCACTCTTAGAAATACAATTAACATTAACTTTGTGATAATTCCTGGAATGTCAACGTTTTACATTTTCATAGATTACACCTGTGTCTGAGAAGACATCAGGAAAATGTATAACCTAGGACGAAATAGACAGGTAACACAATATCTATGTATAAGGTAAACCAATACCTAATACTATATCGTATTTTCAAGCACAATTACGCTAGGCACGACTATCAATCCTCAGCGTAAGCAATTAATTACAAGCTCTAATCACCGCAATAATAATTACACACCTTAATAATTTCCTCTCCAAATAATAATTCTGAATTATTGTGATCCACGTTTGCCAACTGATTTGTTGTTGTTATAAATATCCATCTACGTACGCTGAGCTGACCACACACAAAGCTATATTTTATGATTGATGGCACCATTAACTGTGTGGCTTGCTGTATTTAGGCACAAAATGCCAGCAATAAATTTCAATTTTTTATACTACGAATTTATTATAAGGGAGCAAATATTTTCGACTATTTAGATAGCCGCACGCAGTGTAAAATGTCAGAGTGACGTCAAATAAAAAGAAGGGGGAAATAAAACGAAGTCAATTTTGAAATAAGTGGAACACATCTTTCAGTCCCGGGGGATCTATCGGCGTATCGACAGGGGACTTGGCGGCGGATCCCGTTCAGTCAAGTTTATTGGCAGAATTTCAATGCTTTGTCGTCTGCGATGTAATGGCAATTTATAACTGAACGATACGCGCGATTTGGTACGAATTTTCTAAAGGGAAAGGATGAGATCAACATTTCAATAGCTATCTAATCAACATTACCGGTATGGCTCGGGAAATTGATTGTTGAATGTGGAGATAATAATTTCACGGACGACTAGTCTTACAAAGCTTTTATTTATAAGTTTTCTTCGCGGAATGACAAAGAAAACATTGTCGGAGTTCATCAGATCACTAGGCTGATGCGGTTATGTTCAAAAGACTCGTATTTCCGTGAAAGGTTTTCATAAAATTGAAATGTAAATACGGTTCTCTTTCACTGAACAAACGTCCAAGCTCCCTTTATTTGAAATGTTTCGTTATACCTGCATTAACACAATACTTGTTCACTAGAGTTTTCTTAGTTTGTAAAAACAGTCTGCTCATTTGAATGAAGGTACATACAGGGTTATTTTAAATTGGCTGGCTAAACTCCGCAGCTATCGCTACCTAAACTCGATAAAATAAAAAATGAAAAGGTTTAGTGTTGTTTTCAGGGGTCAACAACCGCTATTATAGTGTTGTTGCTTGAAGTATGAGTTGAGAAAGTTTGTTTTTTTATATATTTCGTCATGTGTAGATATAAAAAAAAATCACTTCTGTGAAGTTTACAAAAAAAAACAGATTTTATTATGTTTAGATTTTTTATGTGTTTTATTTAAGTGACTACACTGCGGTCGATGATCCCACAAACAATCATCAAATCATTTTTTGTTTTATCATGTTTAGATATCGACACCCATCGCGTCTGCGGAGTTTGGCTAGCCAATTTTAAATAATCCTGTACCTATATTACCTATATACCGACATCTACAAAGTCCTGTATTCGATATCGGTGTTCATAAACGAAGCAATAACTTTATTATGTCAATGGCAAGATGGAAAAATTTCGGCATATGGGCCCGATCTTTAACTGCCTCGGAGCCAAAGTGAGGTCAATTTATAAATGAGTGGGGGACATCAGTCACGCGGGACGTGGTCGCGGAGCACGAACGCTTGATATATTGCCTCAGTTTCACCTCCTTGACGTTTTTTTGAAAACGCTATTCCCAGTAATGGATAGTCGCGGATTCTAAGTAATTTGATGGAAGGCATCGAAACTCAAAAAGTTCACCAATGATTGGCTTTTAATGGTTTTCAATTTAACTTTTCGGATGCGATGCGAAGTTTGATAACTCAATTTTAAATAAGTATCGACCGCCAGGAAGCATGAAGCGGCTTATAGGTTTGGGCTAGTTATTAAATTAATAACACAGCCGCCAACTTTCCTTTAATCAATTTTAGAACTGTATTTTCTTCAAAAACCACCCATACATTTCATACAGAACATTTCATCCACCCCAACACATAAAAAAAATAACCCCACTACACATACACAGAAACATGGAAGTAAAAGGCCCGAAAGGCTCGTATTACCGGCATCGGCACTTTGGGAACAGCCATCGCACCTCTTAGTGTAGATTAAAAACATAAATAGCAGTGCCACAGTGCCACAGGTTCAGCTAACTACGCCTTCTTATCGAGTAACCACGCACAAGAGCACAACCCGGTACCGACGACACGCGATACGACGATTAAAATACTTTTTGTTCTTAAACACAGGCTTTGTAATTGTTTGCTTACGGTTTTAATGTAGAAACGGCTTTTGTTTAAGTTTGGAAAGATAGGATGGATAGAACTAATATTAGGTACATTATAAAACAATACAACACTCACACACACATATACACTTTACAAACCACATTATGAACGTAAACGAAACAAAAGGAGTATGTAAGGATCGTAGCAAAGGTGTTCTGCAGTTTCTGCCTACCTCCATATATATATAGTTCTTTATTAATGGTAAGTTTACAAAAGTCTTGCTTATGAACTATGCCCCACAAAACCGTTTTCACGGTTTGTCTGTGGGAACGGAACAAACAGTACAAAAAAGAAAACCAGATTTACAAGTGCGGACACTTAATTTCCACTTAATAGCCTTACAAAGTAGGTAATAGATAAACAAACATGGCTTACAAACTCTTCAGAAGACAGACAGTTCAGTTCAGTTCTTCAGACTCTTCTTCACTATGTGTGTGTATAAAAATATAGAAGCGTGAATATAGATATGATCGTTGGAGCAATTATTTCCTCTTATAAAACTGACGAATCATTATGGCGTTTTAATATTATGTGTGGCGTTTTAATATTATTTGTGGCGTTTTAATATTATGTTTGACGTTTTTGTCGTTACACGGCTCATAATATTTACCACGTTTGGATTTTTCACTGCGTTATGGTGTTATGTAAGCAACCACAAAGCAAAATGCTGCTTATATATTTCTTAAAATTACCTGCCTTATGACTTCACTCCTTTTTGTAATATTCGTGAAAAGAGAGAGGAGCTGTAACGTAACTGTTCGATGACCTGAGGTTTAACAGTGTAAATACTTTTTACTTTAAACTCAAGTTTTGGACGATAACTTATAGCAATATGCCAGCCAAATGAAAACATGGCCGTATAGAAATAAATCTTAATCTAATTACAAGTAACTTAACGACTAAGCGCGTACCGGAAAACGTAGCGTTGGAAGGCCCCACAAGGTGGACCGATGACCTTGTGAAGGCCGCAGGAATCTGCTGGATGTGGGAAGCATAGAACCGGTTGATGTGGCGATGCTTGAAGGAAGCCTGCGAAGGGCTTACATGACTTTTGGCAAGTGGCGGTAGGTGCATGGAACCTTTCCAGCCCTCAAAACTGCTGGCTAACGTGAGTCTTCCCCATAAAAATAATGGCTAATGTATGAATTAAGCAAAACTAACATATAACGGTACATACTCATTCGGTATTTCTCGGTCTGGCTTGCGAATGTTTCGGAAATATCCATAGCAATGGTGGCGCAGTGGTAAATAAAAATAATTTCATGTCCACTGATCTCAAAACGGTGAAGGAAAATATTGTGAGGAAACCGGCGTGTCCTAGAACTAAAACCTCGAAGACATGTGACATCTGCCAACCCGCACTGGGCCCGCGTGGTGGATTACGGCCCACTCCCTCTCACGGAGAGGAGGCCTGTGTCCCAGCAGTGGGAACACTACAGGCTGATTATGCTGTTATTCATAGGATTCACCAAAAATCAAAGAGCGTGACGGTATTGCAACAATTAACACCAATATGTAACATCAACTTTTTTTAAATTCCTGAATCACTGCTGTTGACCAGGATCACGCCTGCTGGAAAGCTAAGATTAGGTCTGTGATGGAACGAGGGTGCCCAGAAGATGCCTGTTCACTCTTGCTTTGAAGGCAGACTGATTAAATGTGCCGTGTCGCGAAAATCGTGCAGCTTTAGTCACTTGTGTAAAACCCGCATAACACAACAAGTATATTACATAAAGGTATCGTCTTTACCAAATAAGACATTACCAAATACAGAACACAAAACAAGTTAACTACGAAATTCACAAAACACGACACTCCATACCTCTACCACAATCGCAAAGGCGTGAAGCTATGTTAAATATCCTTTTGTTTACTGAGCAACATCAAATGTATAAGCTTTTAGATATTCTGTTATACGATATCAGCTGTCACAACCCCTCCTTACGACTGACGAGGGATAATAACTGGGCGAGTATTAGTAACACTTTTGTATTTATGTACGAGGAATATAATAATACATGTTAGTTTTGTGTAAGAGATGATAAGATCGACAGTTGAATGGACATTTTGAAGGATAGATATAATTTTCACTGTAACAGATACACGTCTAAATAAATATACAACTATTTCGTACTCGTATACAACTGAACCGATCGGCTAATTGCTACGACCGCGTAGCAGCCGTAGCAATGCTACGGCGTTGGCTTTGCGTAGCAGTTTTATAGCATTGTGTTTGTTTTAGCCAGCCATTAATGGAAATGGTCCTTCGATCCAAAAATTATTTATCTAAGAAGGGATAGTTCTTTTGGATCCTTTCCTACCTTTGCAATGTCTGTCTGTGTGTCCGTGGCTTAGCTCAGAGACTCTTAGTACTATAGAACTATAATTTGGCAAGAGTATACATATTAATCACGCCAAAGTGGTACAATCGTGAAAATTGTTTGGGGTACTTACCTCCCCTACACGTAGAGTGGGAATGATTTTATTCTCGCGTATTCCATGATACGGGGTGTTGTTGGATAGGCCATTCAAAAATATTGCAAGTGTGTTCGATTCAGGGATCTGAAGGCCAATTCTCGTAATTTAAAAGGTCAAAATCTAGTCGCAGTCTGATCTCGGCGACAAACAAATGACAAAAACTGGTCAAAACTGCAGATAAATTAGAGGTGTTTTGACAGATTGAGACATAGATCAGACTGTGAAAGTTCTTAAAACTACAAGAATTGCCCCTCTCTGTTTGCAAAATATTAAGCTTTAAAGTGCAAATTTTTGTAAGAGTCAAGTGTACGGGGGGTACACTTGACTCTTACAAACATTTCTATCCTGCCAGCTAAATGAATATGTGAATAATATTGGGTTAATTGGGTTCCGAACTTTTGGTCTGTGAGACCGTGCGCGGGTATAGGTGTCACGAAGTTTGGCGTGGGTATAGGAAGGTTAACAGCCAGCAGATTCAAAATAAAAACAAAAAGAACGGCACGTGAAGTCAAATACTTGTTTTGGGTTCCTTTTTTTTATTATTAGCTCATTAATTTAACGACTTGGACGGTACTGTAGTGTAGCGATTGCCTTTTCTGGGTTACCAGGTTCTTTTTAGGAACAGCTGTCTCTTTGTTTCCTAATCGAGCTTTTATATAAACATGCCATTTGATTGGTTACCCACAAGTAGCTGCAGCGTACATTCAACATTCCCACTCACTGAAAACGTCTGCGTTTTATCATGTTATTTTGAACAAAATTATATTGTAAATATATTTATTCTATTGAAGCCTAAATAACTATATAAATAAATACAAAAACAATAGGAAATAAAATAACATAAAACAACCTTTTTAACATGTATTATACAAATAAATTATTTGATTTGATATTTAGGCGTCGAAGTACACGTCCGCATCGCTGTCATCCGGGAACGTGCCCAGAAGACTGGCAGCATTGCCACGTCGAATGGCAATGCAAATTTTTTGGCCAAAGAACGACCCAGCCCTCTGGTCACGTAAAGTCCCATGACCGGAGCGTTTTGACCCCAATTTATTATATTTCTTAATTAAACGCATAACACACTTCCAATCATTTTTACAGCCACTACAACCAAACGAACATAAAGTAATGAAATATAAACAACCTCACATCATATTTTTCCCCATTCCAACTGCTATCACAAGCTTAATTCAAAGTCAACTTCTTATAAAGTCTGTCGTTCCAAGTCTTTATGAGGTTTTCGCAAAAAATATTCGCTCTATTATAATTTTACCTTCAAAGTGCGGCCACGCTAACATGAAAGGCTTACATACTTCGACACACCTTGTGTAAAAACTTTCCGTTTGGCAAACCCATTTAGACGACGGAGCTATTTGTGGGCTAAACTAAAATATTCATACATTATAATTCTATGGTTTATTTCACTCGAAAGGCATGAAAGAAGGCTTTGCTGTAGACGTGTTCGACATTCAGTGTGTACAAAGTTTCCGCTTGGCGAAACACATTTGTACAAGTTGGTGATTCGGGAAGGTCGTTCGTCGAAGGAAATTACTGAATAAATTCGATTGACTCCAGTACTCGAGTCGACCTATTGGCGGCTGATCGACGGTTCGCGTGTTCAACGCCTTACAACGATCTTTGGAAATAGTGAACAAGTTTTTTTATTTAATAAGGGAAACTGGCACACGGCTAGGTACTGCAAATAACCTTTCGTAAATGTTATAGTTAGTATGCTGCAGTGTAATTTGCATGTATCAAATTAATAAAATTGAGGTTATAAAAAAGTGAACGTTTCTTTTTGACTGCTTTTAAACCTGTTGGGTAATGTTTTGTTTGATTTATATTTAATGATGCTAACGGCCCTTGTAATCGTAGGTTGTTACGAGATTTAAAATGTATAATTGTTGTTAAAATATGGAAGAGCTTTTCTTACAGCTTACGATGTAAATTTCATCAAAATACAGACAAAACAGAAATCTCAATGGCATAAATCATTCGGTTTCTCAGAAATCAGTGGTGGCCCAGTGGTAACGACCGCGACTTACAAGGTCGTAGGTTTGAAACCTGACAGGCGCTTTAGGTTGTGTAAATTATTTTATCACCACTGCTCTCAAAGAGGTGAAGGAAAACATCGTGAGGAAACCGGTATGTCCTAAAATAAAAAAATTTAAGACATGTGACATCTACCAACCCGTACTGGGCCCGCGTGGTGGATTACGGCCCATTCCCTTTCGCAGAGAGGAGGCCTGTGTCTCAGCAGTGGGAACATTATAGGCTGATTATGTAATTCGGTTTCTGAATTAAGAATTTTCAGTTGAGAACTGGTCAAACACTTTAGTATTAGATACTTAAGTTTATTCATTCAACTTAGTCCACAAAGTTCAAATATTTCTCTCGTTTTCATGAAGAAAATTGTGAATTTCCTGGGGTACACTGAAAAAATCACCTAGTTCAAGTTCTCAACCCAATTTCATGGTCACTCAAATGTCTCGCAGGTGGTTGCGTGTGTGTTGGATCATTTCCCTTCAAAATGATTGAGCTGAATGGTGCTGATCCATTCGTCATGTTCGTAAATGGGCACCGTCAGAAGGGACTGGCCATTTCTTAGCTGCCACGGTCTAATTTAATTTTTTTACTTTTTTTTTTTTTGTTTTTAACCCCCGACGCAAAAACGACGGGGTGTTATAAGTTTTTAACTCCCGACGCAAAAACGACGGGGGATCTGTGTGTGTCTGTCTGTCTGTGGCATCGTAGCTCCCGAACGGATGAACCGATTTTGATTTTGTTTTTTTTGTTTGAAAGGTGAATTAGTTGGGAGTGTTCTTTGCTATGTTTTTTATCATTTTATTACGGAATTTTTTAACAAGCACGTCTTTCTTCACAGTTCTCACATGTATAATTTCAACATGAAAGATGTAAACAATATTTTATAACAATGTTTTGATTTAAAAGAGTGTCCGTGGAGTTTCACGGCCGTTCTTCTCCATAGGAACCTACTAACTACGCTTTGGAATGGGCAACTAGCTTCATCTTTCTGTCTGACCAACCCCTTGACAATTCAAAAATGTCTGTAGTTGGTTTATTTGAAATAAATCCTTTGATTTTAAGTTTCAACTTCGAATTCTCAATAAAAAAACCGGGTGATAATGAATGAGATGCAATCAAAAAGTGTTCGGTTTCGTAATCCTACAAAACTCAATGACGTCTTAATGAATGCATACTTAACAGTTCACGTGCTTCTTTATAAATTATAACGTACCTACTATAAAGTGTCCCATTCACACTTGAAAAAGAGGTTAACCAAAAGAAAACTTTATTAAAAGTCGCTCCGAGTCTTCGGCAGCACTTTGTATTTTATTCACTGTTTTTTTTTTTACCAGGGGTTGAATCTCAATTACCGGTTACTAAGAAAATGTGTCGTGCAAACTAAATTAGGTTTTCTGTCGCCGCTTTCCTCCATTATAAATATCAGAGGCTCGTAGGTACTAATTAAAAGAGTGAAAGTTGAGGATGAATTTGAATGAGAACGTTTGTATTTTGTTTTTATAGCGTTTGTCGGAATGAGACGTTTATTTGCTCTGAAGTGGAGAAATATCTTATTGCTTATTTTTTAATGTCCGTTTTATTTTTTTGTAAAAGGATCTTGGACGAATCTGTACTAATAAGCCGACGAGTTTATTTTTTTATTTATTTGAACGCACTAATCTCTGGAAGTACCTACCACTCGGATTTCAAAAAATCTTTTTGCATTTGATACCTTAATTTTTGACGAATAATTATTTGACATCACGCAAGAACCCTTAGGGACTGAGCAAAATGAAAAAAAAAAAACGGAAAGAACGCTTAGCGAAAACGAAGTGATAGCGCGGGCTGGCGATGCGATGCGATGTGGTGGGTCCGGGGTACAAGACATTTCACGCGGACAGAAGCCGGTTTATTATAATAATTGTAATGCACGGATTCAAAAGGCAACTTATTACTAATAATAATAATTTATTTAAAAATATAAAATATAGTAGCCCACACCCCCAATGTTTTTTTTTCATTCTTTTGTTTATAAAAATATTTAAAAATGTAATTTGTAAGTATTTAAATGAAAAAAAAGAACAATAATAATTTATTTCAGAACATAATTAATAATAATTGTTTATTTATCTAAAGTAATACATAGACACAGATTCAACACAGTGATAGACATACAATAATCATGAATGGCTGTTTATACATAAGTGTAAGGTTACAAAAGTATTTAAATGTATAGACAAAAAATGAAACCCTGCCTCTCAAACTAGGAGACCTGTATCTTGAAAGACAGTGTTCGGCAATACGTATGTACGTCAATTTAGTACCTTAAAGAGTGAAGGGGCGTCGATCTACCATTCCATATTACAGTGATTTGAACATCATGAGATGTGTGTGTGTGTGAGAGAACGAGAGGGTGTGAGAACATAATTCCATATAAAATTATTAGTACGGCTTAAAAACTATGTTAATACTTTAAAACTACTTATTAATTAATTTAACTGACATTAAATAGGACAGCACCAGAACTATGCACCTTACTCCAGTGCGTCACAATAGGAATAATTAATTTGATAGCTCATACCAGTTTGGCTTTTTACTATAGTTTACCTTACGTATAACTTTACTTCTTTTAGTCCCAGAATAATAGTATCACTACATTTTAAAAAACAATGTCGCCACGTCTATCCGTCTGAACGCGATAAGCTCAAAAACTACCTAACGGAGGTTCATACGGTTTTGCCCAATAGACGGTGGAGTGATTCATGAGGAAGGCTTGTGTGTACAATTAATTAAAATTTTGCTTAAATTGGCTGAAATATGACGATGATTGTTAATATCATGATGACTGGGAGCTTTACTGGCGCGCGTCGCGTAAACCGCGTAAAGTAGAGTTATATGGAATTAATATATTATGGAATGAATACATTGATTACCGGATTAACACATAGTATGCATTTAATCCCAGTAGTACGTTCCCGAGGGATATATATTTTTTTTTTCGACGTCCACGCGGGCGAAGAAGTAGGCAAAAGCTAGTATACATTATAAGAAAGTTTTTGGGAGGCACTGTGGTCGACGCTATAAGTATAAGTAGATACAATAAAGATTCTAAAGATTGGAAAATCCTAACGGTTTTATTATTTAAAAATTAACTCCATTAACACAGGAACACAAAATGTATATACTTTCTTAAGGTTTAAGTGGCGTGGAGGCTCGCACACCTACATTCGAGAGCGCACGTAGTGCCCTGAGTTCGATCCTAGCCAGATGTGTTAATTTATATATTTTAAAGGATTTTTGAAACTTATCCTTTATACAAAATAGCAAGTAAAAACAACTGCGCCGGTTGTATGAACATGTTAAAAGCAAGAGAAGAATACCTTCAATGTTCTTTAAGTAACCTGCGATATGATCTACTCTGTTCCAATACTACCGTCGAGAGATTTAAAGTAATTAAAGTTGCGGTCAAGGCGATCTGGAAGTGTGAAGTGTGTGTTAGCGGGTTACCGAAAACAAACCACACCGACACACCGGTACGATCAATGAGACCCGACAGCCCTACAAGTCCAACAAGTACAAGGCAAAATAACTAAGTATATTATAATCTATGTTACTTCTCTGAAATGTGAATTAATTATAATTACTATTATTAAACTAAACAATTGTGATATTAATGCTCAATCTTGTCATGTTAATCTTTAATCATTATTATTTTCCTCAAATTTATTCAATGTTTTTTCTCAATCTTCATTTTTATCCTGTCTACACCATTTCTTTTTATTTTTTTCCTTCTAATTTTATAATTTGTATTCATAATTTATATTCTCTATTTTTATCGTGTTTACACCTACATAGTTATATGTGCATGCTGTGGTCTTCTGTAATTGAAGGACCCCCGCGTAAAGCCTCCGGCAGGAGGCGTTTGGCCCCCTCAGGTTGGGCAGGAGCCGCTTTAAGGCGGCCCCGGTCCGTTCCAGTTTGGGGGCCAAACGTCGAAAGTGTTCGACGAAGGTCCACCGGCTGTCGAGGACGAGACCCAGGTATCTCATCGTTGTCTCGACGCCGATGTGAACCCCTCCTACCATCAGTTGGGATCCCGAAGGTGGCCCGTACTGGGCCCATGAAAGGACATGGCCTCGGACTTGTGCAATGCCACCTCGAGACCCAACTGCCGGATCCTTTCCACGACTATCGCAACCCCGCGTGTCATCGCGTCGGCCGCCGCCTGATGCGACCTCCCCTGCGCCAGGACCAGCGTGTCGTCAGCGTAGTAAACTACGCTGAAGCCATCAGGGAGGTCGGCCCGCAGCACCCAGTCGTAACCGATGTCCCACAGGAGCGGCCCCAGAACCGATCCCTGCGGGACACCGCACGACATCTCTCACTGGTTCCAGTTCCCGTCGCGACCGGGGTAGATGATGGCTCTGTCCGTCAAATACGCCCCGACTACTCGACGGAGGTAAGTCGGCACCCGGTGATACCGGAGTGCCTCCCCAATGCAGCTCCAGGGCAGGGTGTTAAACGCGTTGGCGATGTCGAGTGACACTGCCACGACCACCCCACCCCGGGACACCGCGTCCCCCATCGTGAGGGCTCTCACGCGCATGATGGCGTCCACCGTCGAGCGCCCCTTGCGGAAGCCAAACTGGCTATCCGCAAGATCCGGCCCCGTCCTCACCAGGTGCCCGACGGTGCGGCCCGCAATCACTCTCTCAAAGAGCTTGCCAACCTCGTCGAGTAGCACTATGGGCTGGTATGCGGACGGAGAGTCCGCAGGGCGCCCTGGCTTCTGAATGAGGACCAGCTTCCCCGTCTTCCAACGGAGTGGAAACTGGTCTCTCTCCATACATGCGCTTAAGAGCGCCTCCAGTCGAGGCCTGAGAGCCCTCGAGGCCTGGACCCAGGCTTTACCCGGCAAGCCGTCGGGTCCTGGGGCGGTATTTTTGGCCTTCAGTCTGTCCGCGTGGTCCGCTTCGGGCACCGCAAGTGGCGGAGCCATAGGCGGGGGAGTATGCTCCTCCCGTGAAGGGAACAGAGCGCTCATCACCTCCTCCACCAGCTGGGGGCGGAGACTCTGCGTCAGCGGGGAGGCCCAGGTGCGGAGTTTATTCCGCACCATTCTGTAAGGGCGCCCCCATGGATCTCTGTTCAGTCTCCAGCATCTCCTCGCGGGATATAAGTGTATCCTTTGTTGGAGATCCTCAATAAATAAATAATCTACAACTATGACTAAATTTTATAAAAAAAAACTTGCATTTTGTGGACTACCTTTTGATTAGGCCACCTAGCCAGGTACGCAGGGCATATTATCGTGCACAAATGTGTGCGCAAACACAGTTACACTCTCCTTCTTCACTCCGGATTGCTAGTGACAAATTCCAAAAGCAGTCGACAACGATATTATTATAACCCTGAAAAATGATGGCCACATTTTATTTCTGCTGTTTTAGCGATGCAGTCACCTTTATCAACAGCCAAAGCAAATAATACAACCGCAATACACCTGTTATAATAATTATAACATATTCTCTCAATTACCATATAAAACGAATCAGGAGTAAAACAAAGGATATATCGAGCCAAATTAAATTTCCATATAAATAAATAAACAATCCTTACTCAACTGGGAATTTATTATAATTCACCTTTATGGCCACGTCATAGCCAGACACTCGTTATTCCATTTCGTTTAACTAGTTAATTTGAACTACTATAAATATACCTGTTGTCTAAAACAAAGCATATATAACAATGCCTACTACGGATAATAATTATAATTGGATAAACAAAGGACTCCATGCGAAATTGAATGTTCCATAATTAGCCTATAATGTTACCACTGCTGGGACACAGGCCTCCTCTCTGTGAGAGGGAGTGGGCCATGATCCACAACGCGAGCACAGTGAGGGTTGGCGAATGTTCTTATACTAATAAAAATATATAAAACTAACGTACAGCCTAAACCTTGAATATATTGAATATCATGACAGTTTTAGAAATATAACCCGGTAGGTATTCTTCAATCCAACCACCAAGAACTGTGCCCACGTGGTGGATTATGGCCGACTCTCTCTCATAGAGAGGAGACATGTGTCCTACCAGTGGAATCGTTATTGTCTAATTATGCTTAAGCTATACTCCACTCGCCTGTCTCGTCACTCTAGTGCTCAAATGCGCTTCTGCGAAGCACGAGGCATTGGGTTCGATTGCCAGGTCAGGCAAACTGTTGTTGGGTTTTCCATCAGGAATTTCTCAGTAGAAGCTCGGAGTCTGGATTTATGCTCGGTTGACGGTAATATGCTCGCCCCATATTACATGGTACATAAACACAACTAACGAAATGTGAGTACCTACACTAATGTACACCTTTGCTTAACCCTTCGGGGAATACAGGCTTGAAGTTATGTTATGTTATACTCCACTCACGAGAAAGTCAATGACACTTTCATTTAGGGTTCATTTTACAATCGACAGACAATTTTTATTCCTGAAATAAAATTGACGTCTGAAAGATATTGTATGGAAGAACTGTCAAAAATTCAAAATTATTTCTCGGATAAAATTGTCTGGCGTTGGAAAAATCAGCCCTTATGCCCTGTCCATTAAGTCAACAGTTTTTTGACAGCTGTCTTAGAACCTACAATTATTCCAGATTACGTAAAAGTAAAATTTTAAAATGCGTAATAAAATAAATATATAAACTGCCTTATCTTATTGAATTATCTTATTTATGATTTCTTGAACGGTTTACCTAATGGACAGGGTATAGTGTCTAAATTGTATCAAATATACCAAGGAGAAACAAAACAACGTCACATTATTATAATTAGGCACGTCACATATAAATATTTTACATACCTCGTCAATTCCACTGAGCAGCTATCCATTGACGACCGGCAGCTATTTTAAGCAAAGCAATCCTTTTATCCCTTGAATGTAGCATTAAAATTTATTGGTTTAATTGAATTTTCAATTAACGAGGTAACTGCCAAAAGGCGACTAATCAATGAGTGAAAAGTCTAGAATTCCAATATCGCCTATAAATAGTTTGGTAGTTATAAAAAATGGGTTTTCGTTAATATTGGCTTATTAAGGAAAATCCACTGTTTAAAACTCTACAAGTGAAAATATTTGTGAAGCAGAATTGAAAAACTGCCAGCTTTTATTAATAAAATCCTACCTCAATCAACTCAGCCTATCGCAGTCCAATGCTGGACACAGGCCTCTCCCAGGCTGCGCCACAACACCCTGTCGTGCGCCTTCCGCATCCAGTCTGCCCTAGCCACTTTTTTGTGGTCGTGTGTCCATCTAGCTGGGGGGCGTCCAACACTACGCTTGCCAATACGTGGTCTCCACTCCAGGGGGTCTACTCCGAAGTAGTATCGGCCGAATGTTCGGCCGTTTCCTGCTACGAAGTTACTAGTTGGTCCGGTCGGTTCCGATCCTACACTCGTAGGAGTGTAGGTCGGGACCATAGTCAATATTCGAAAGAGTGTAGACTCTTTCGAATATTGACTATGGTCCCGACCCAACTGAGCCGATCCGAACTTTTTTCGCATGTGTTAGATATTTCATTTTGATATAATTATAATATTAGAATATTGTTGTTGGATAATGGCATCTGTCACATTTACGAAGCTTGGGACTAACGTAGAAGTACCTAATTTGACTAGATATTGTGTTTACAAAAAACAAGTTTAAGACTTGTTTTTACTTTTTTTTTACTTGTAAAAAAAAACACTTAAATGTTATTACTATAAATGATTAAGTAATATTTGATTATCCTTGTAGTATATCTTAGATTTTATATTCCTATTTTAATATAATAGGTTGTTTCAAATGATTGGTACAATACTGTCGGTTGATGTTGATATACTTTTTGATGATGTCTAAGAATTAAGAATCAACTCTTATTAAATTGATTAATTACCTTATAATGTTTTAAAATGATTTCATTGTTTATTATTACCTGTGTTAGAAGATATTAAGCCAAAATATATGATGATCTGTGATTGGTTCAAAATGGCGGTAGATGTTTTACGTAAAAGACGTTGGTAGTGTATAAAAAGGATTGTAACGACGTTATCAAGACAGTTGCTTGGTAGATGTTCAGTTGGTTAGTTCTACTGCTGTTATTATGTGGAATAGATCGACCAGATGTCACGTAAGTTAAAAGTAATTTGATATTATACCTTAATTATTGCTTATTATAATTATGTTGTTCTGTAAATCATATTATGGTCAATATCCCTAGCTATTGTTATGATGTTGCTATTATTTTGAATTCTCTTGGACCGTTGTCCAAGAGATAGAATTAATTGTTTGTAAAAATAACGATAATTTATGACAACGAAAGAAATGTATTGATAGAATACTTTAATACTGTTTCCATGGAGTTTCTTGTCCTTCTTCTCCATGATGACCTAGTTTTACGAATGGACGACTAGTTTTCTGATTAATTACTGACAAGCCTAAATTAAAATAAATGCTTAGCCTTGTCTATCTGTGCTTTACTTCATAAAACCCTTCCCCTACAAACCATATTCAATAATAACCTTCATACACAGTAAATAAGTAACTAGTAACCATTCTGATATTCAAAGCTTGTTATTTGGGTAATACATATATAGGTACCTATACTTCTAGTTTATACTAACTAATCTAACACATGCATTTTTCAATAATATTCGGTTCGGCCATGTGTCGGTCCTATTGGATTATGGGTTTTATACATAAAAACAAACGTTTTTTTTTTAGCAATCAAATATTATTTTATTAGAGAAAAACGTCTTGACATGAATACAGAGTTACATCCACAGTGTTTCTACCTAGTGGTGAAAATCAGAACTAAATGAGATTAGCGCTAAATTTAAATTTTCTAGTTTTCTATTTATGTATTAAGTCCAATACTACCACTAAAATTTAACTCCATACACAATCTTTTACCAAAATTCTCAAAAAAAAAAATAAAACAAACAACTAACAAAAAATCTGATCTCTCAGATAAACAAACATTTGGGTTGACAGGGCTTTTGTCAAAATATCTGCTAGTTGCTCTTTACTTGAAACATAATTAATTTTAATTAAACCCAATTCAAGCTTTTCCCTTATAAAGTTATATTTAACATCAATATGTTTTGTACGCTTATGGTAAACAGGATTATTAATTAATCTAATGGCACTTTGATTATCTACATATAAGGTGACTGAGAGTGTCCCAAAAAACATCATATAAGGGCGAATTTTTTTTTTCGATTTTAAATACGCATAACCTTTATATTTTTTTTAATTGACCCTAATAACTAAAATATTAAATATTATTGATATCGGATAACGATAACCGGTGCCGACTTGATGCCAAACTTTTAAGGAAAATTGTGCATGGAGATTGTAGAGGACATTTTAAAACTTAATTTTCATTTATTAAATTAAACACTATTGTACCTGTATTATATATTTATTAAATATTTATTATTAAAAGAACATTATTTCTTAAATTTTCTTTTCAAAGTTTTCTTTTTACAGTTAGGGTACCTATATCAGTCTGTGTTCCTGTACGCAACGTAGTAAAAACTGTTTGTTCCTCTTCAACTGAGATTTTTCCATGGAAATCTTGCATGAACTTAACTGCTCACTTTACTGTATCATTAGTGGCTCTCAGAGTCATCATCTGTTCCATATATCGTTGAAAAGAAGTATTAACTAGGCCATGAAGTAGGACACTCGTTGAGAAAACTGTCATCAATTTTAAAACGATTGAACAAGGTCTTGCTTTTGATGGAAATGAAGTCATCGATGTCTTTCTCGTAAAGTGAACCACACACGCGTTTACTATGAACTGATGGATTTTCCTTAGACAAGTTTTTAACTATTTTTATTTTTGTTTCTTGGTCTACATCTTCGGCACCGCGATCAGTTGTTCTTTATCACCATATGAAATTACTATCGGGAGGAGGGATCGTCTAAAGCTGGCAACAGTTTTTTTTTCTGGAGAGTTACAGTACCCGGTACGTCGTTTTGGAAATCGACTTTAATAGCTTCTGCCCGCTCTTTTCGATTTCCGTACGAATTCTTTGAATGGAGGACTAACTTATGGGATAATCGTCAATATTGAGTCCTAGTGTCTTGATAGTAGCTTCGATAATGTACACAGAATTTCTCATACTTAACTGACACCTGTCTAAAGCTGCCACTAATTTTGGAGTCATAAAATTTTTGCTCGTTGACGTTTTATTAATATCGGACTGTGCGCTCTCGGTTGGGGTAGGCAAATCGTCTTGCAAATTCATTACTTGCAAATCATAAGATGAATTTTCTTGATAGGATGAAGTCGAAGCAGTAAGGGATGCATAATAATTAGCCCGACGTTTTTGTTCCTCGATATTTCTAAGGCGCGATTTTTCCTCTTTGTCGGTGAACTTTTTATCCACTCCAGCTAAGTGACCAGGTCTGCCTGTCTCTCTCTGCCGCTCCAAATATATCCTATCTTCATTTATTTTTATTAATTGAAGGGCATCGACATGTGCAATGTCGAACAAGTTGTCCAAGCTTGTAACAAACTCTTGGCGACGCCTAAATCTCTCCAGACTTGGTATAAGGCAACTAATTTCTTAACACAGTTAGGTAAAGCTTTAGTCGGTATACGGGCCTTTTCCGAATAAATAATGCACTCTCAAAAAGTTAGATTTGCGCTTTCATTAACACTTAAATTCACTTCACGAATATTATAAAACAGCCCCAGCAGTCTCGACATTCATAGCGATCGCTTTACGACCGAATTCGGTCGCAAAGTCCTGTCACTCCATACATTTCACCTGTCAATACGGGACTCTGTTTGTCTGACATTATTTGCTGTAACCATAAGATCTCTTTTGCGGATTCACAGGCCGCTACAAATTCTGCCTCGGTTGTAGAGAGAGCAATGGTCTTTTGTTTTTGACTAGACCATGTTATTGGTCTACCATTCATTTTAAAAACCCGTAGTAGATTTACGACTATCTACATCACTAGCAAAATCAGAATCTGAATACCCAATCAAATCACTGCTTTTTCCATGTTTTATATATAAATCTATGGTGCTAATTAGGTATCTAATTATACGTTTAACAGCGTTTACATGTTGCTGACTAAGATTGTTTACATATTATCTGCTTAACACATTTACAGAAAAAGAAATATCAGGTCTAGAAACAGAGCTCAAAAATAGCAGGCAACCTATAGCCTCTCGATAAGGAAAATTAACAACATTTTCATCTAAATTCTTTGTGATGATAACATTTACATCTGCTGGTGTACTGGCAGCATTTGCAGTACACATACAAAACTTGTCAATAATTTGCTGTATATAATTTCTCTGACTAATATGAATTCAGTTATTTTTTCTTTCAATTTCCATCCCCACAAAATATTTTAAATTTAATTCTTTAATTTTAAAAGCTTGGTTTAAATACTCAATTATTTTTTAATAAGTTGTTTACTTGAAGATATTACAAGGGCATCGTCAACATAAATTATTAGGAATATTTTTATTTTATCAAAAATACCAATATAAATACAATTGTCAGCCTGAGACTGTGCCTCCTTGCCGGACTGCCACCATGGGATCTGGAGGCGATAGTCCTCGCGCGCCTGTATGACTGGCGCGCGGAGGCACTACGTCGGGGGGAAACTCTGCACCCGCGGCAAATCGCTGCGGAGCGGACGGACCTCCGGCGCGGTCTCATGGTGGAATGGAAGGCGCGACTATCGCAACCCAGCGCAGGGCACGCCACGATAGCGGCGGTAAGACCCCTCTTTGAGGAGTGGCTAGAGAGGCGTCACGGCGCTCTCACCTACCGCCTGACGCAGGTCCTCTCCGGACACGGATGTTTCGGGAGGTTCCTGCACATCATCAGGCGGGAGGAGACGCCCGGGTGTCACCACTGCGAGGATCGCCCAGAGGACACCGTGGAGCATCCGGTGGAGGTCTGCCCCGCTTGGGCAGAGCACCGCCGTGTCCTCGTAGAGGCGATCGGCAGCGGCGGCGACCTCTCGCGCCCGGCCCTGGTGCAAGCCATGGTCCGGGGCGAGAGGGAGTGGGAGGCGGTCACCTCCTTCTGCGAAGCAGTCATGCTAGCGAAGGAGGTGGCGGGATGGGCGAGGGAGAGATCCTCACGCCTCAGCCGCCGAGGGAGACGCTCCGGGCGTCGGGAGCCGCGTGACGACTCCCGGCCACCGTAGGCGCGGGCCTGCGGGCGGAGAGCAATGGGTAGCTCTCCGTCCGATCAGGACCAGGCCCGTGCCGGACGGCGTGTATGTGTTCCACGCGCGCCTCAAAGAGATGTCAGCGTAGTTGACGGGGCCCGACAGGGCCGAAGCCTGCCGGGGTAGCGGGATCGTCCGAAAGGGTTACCGCTGCCCTGGTACATAAAGGGCTAAGGAAGGAACACGGGTGGGTTTTAGTCAGTAAGAGTCTGACACTCCCTTCTGCTCCACCCAGAGCGGGAGAAGTCATTTGATGATTTCCCATCCACAAAAAAAAAAAAAAGCCTGAGACTGTACAAAACCATAATTCTTTAGAAAATCAGTAAATATTTTGTTCCAGCATCTAGATGCCTGTAAGTTTTAGACCATACAAAGACTTATTCAATTTTAATACATAATCATTCTTAATAGATACACCTTTACGAACTTTTATGAAAATATTGTCATCAAGAAACCCATTAAGGAAAGCAGTTTTAACATCAAATTGTTTGATTTCTAAATTATACTTAGCTGCAATAGAAAGAAGAATTCTTATTGAGTCATATCTGGTTGTTGGTGAAAATATTTCTTGATAATCAACATCTTTTACCTGATTATAACCACGTGCACACAAACGTGCTTTATAACGGATAATTTCATTATTTTCATTCTTCTTGACAGTAAAGACCCATTTAGTACTGAGAGTTCGCTGACCGGATCTCTTCACCATAGTCCAAGTGTTATTTACTTTCAGTGCAGATAGTTCTTCTTTGATAGCTTCTGACCATTCATCTTTCTGAGGACTTCTTATTGCTTCTTCGTATGACTGAGGTAATGACAGTTCTATAAGATTGGCTTCAAAACGCCTATTATGCCTTGGTCTTAAGTTAATACTTCGTGATATCTAGGTATCTAGGTTACTCAATTCTTGAGATGGTTCATATGCTGGATCATCACTATGGCAACTCAACAAGCTATCTTCACTCTCCGACAATGGTATTTCAGTAATGGTATCATCTACATTTTCCAACTCAGAAATTCCTGTATCCTGGCTTACAGATACATCATTGTCAAATTATACATATTTTTGCAATATTCTTTCTAGTTTCTGGCACTTGCTATTTATCAAAGATGACATTTCTTGATATTTTTATCTTATTCTTATTTAAGTTGTACATTCTATAATTATTATCATACCCAACTAAAATCATCTTCTCACTATTTTTATCCAACTTTTTTCTCAACTGATCTGGAATGTGAACATAACCAACGCTTCCAAATACCTTCATATGACCTATCTGAGGTTTTATACCATTCCATAATTGAAAAGGTGTCTTATTAGGAGTCTGGCACAATTTACAGCTTCAGCCCATAAATAAAAGAAAAAAAGAGGCGTCACGGCGCTCTCACCTACCGCCTGACGCAGGTCCTCTCCGGACACGGATGTTTCGGGAGGTTCCTGCACATAATCAGGCGGGAGGAGACGCCCGGGTGTCATCACTGCGAGGATCGCCCCGAGGACACGGTGGAGCATACGGTGGAGGTCTGCCCCGCTTGGGCAGAGCACCGCCGTGTCCTCGTAGAGGCGATCGGCAGCGGCGGCGACCTCTCGCGTCCGGCCCTGGTGCAAGCCATGGTCCGGGGCGAGAGGGAGTGGGAGGCGGTCACCTCCTTCTGCGAAGCAGTCATGCTAGCGAAGGAGGTGGCGGGATGGGCGAGGGAGAGATCCTCACGCCTCAGCCGCCGAGGGAGACGCTCCGGGCGTCGGGAGCCGCGTGACGACTCCCGGTCACCGTAGGCGCGGGCCTGCGGGCGGAGAGCAATGGGTAGCTCTCCGTCCGATCAGGACCAGGCCCGTGCCGGACGGCGCGTATGTGTTCCACGTGCGCCTCAGAGAGATGTCAGCGTAGTTGACGGGGCCCGACAGGGCCGAAGCCTGCCGGGGTAGTGGGATCGTCAGAAAGGGTTACCGCTGCCCTGGTACATAAAGGGCTAAGGAAGGAACACGGGTGGGTTTTAGTCAGTAAGAGTCTGACACTCCCTTCTGCTCCACCCAGAGCGGGAGGAGTCATTTGATGATTTCCCATCCACAAAAAAAAAAAAAAAGCCCATAAATCAAGGGGTACATATTTGGCATACAACATTGAGCGTGCACTGTCTACTATAGTTCTATTTTCTCTCTCGGCACGACCGTTCTGTTCTGGTGTGTAAGGTTCGATACGCTCATGAACTATCCCCTCTTTATCCAGATAATCTCCAAATATCTTATTCACATACTCTTTCCCATTGTTAGTGTGTAATACTCGGACATTATGTATGTATTGATTTTTAATAATAGCATTGCATTTCTTGAAAACTTCCATGACCTCACTTTTAATCTTAATGAAATATACGTGCACTTGTGGCTGCGTCTTTAAATAATACAAAATATTTTATGAAATATTTTGTATTATTTAAAGATGCAGCCACAAGTATCAAGTTATCAATACAAGGTATGCCTTGTATTGTATACATGACTCATTGGTCCACATACATCACTATATATATACTAGGTCTACTGGCTGCAATTTTCTTCTTACAGATTTATAAAATGGAAGTCTACACTGTGTCCCGTATGCACATGCTTCACAAATAAAGTCACTTTGTTCATTGTCTTTCATTTTCAAGCCTACAACAACACTATTAGCACTCATATTTTTAATTTGCTTTAGGTTAATATGTCCAAGTCTTTTATGCCACATTTTAATGGCACTTTGGGTATTTTGAACCAAGTTACAAGTATTTCGAATCACTGTTTTTATTTTTAACTCATACAAATTGTTTTCTGTGATTTTAGCACTCATGACTACTTCATTGTCTTTGTAAATCAAAGCACTTGTGTCCTTTTTAATGATAGTATAATTCTTTCGTATTATTGCACCTTCTGAAAATAAGTTTCTTCGCAGGCTGGGAACATACACTACACCACACAATTCACTGTCCTCCCACTGTCCATGGATATATCTCTGAATTACAATTTTACCAATACCAGACACTTCCACGGATTGTTTATTTCCTAATGTCAATGTTTTCTGACTGCAATCCAAAATGTCTGTAAAGAATTCCTTTCTGTAGGTCATATGTGCTGAGGCACCACTATCCAATATCCAAATATCTTCTGCATTTCTTGTGTAATTACTTTCAATATTGAATGCTAACATGTCTGTGCCTTCTTGCTGAGGCTTTCTGTACTTGGATTTTCTTAGTGCGCGACATTCTTTTCAAAAATGACCCCGCTTCCCACAATTGTAGCACTCTAATCTATGTTTGCTATTAGATTTATTTTGATTTGGACCACTACCACTCCGCTTGTTTTGATTTGGCTGTTTTTCCATCCTTTATTAGCAACAAGGAGAGTTCTTGTTCATCTTCACATGCCAAACTTGCTTCTTCATCTAACCACCGAGCAGTTAAATTAATGATTGGTTGTTGTTCCGGATCCATCGACATTCAAGCTTGCCGCAATGGTCGATACTTGGAAGGCAGTTACCAAGTATTTTTGTAATGATGGCCATTTCACTGACTTTTTCACCATTTTCGTTTAGCTGTTTTGCCAAGGTTTCTACTTTTGATATGTGTTGAACTACACTATCATTTGGTGACATCATAGACTGATAAAAATTTTCATGGATCAACATTTTACACAGTTCACTTTTTTGTTCATATATTGATTTGAGTTTCTACATGATTTCTTTAGCAGTTTCACAATTTTCAATCAATGTGATTTGACTTAGATCTATTGAAGAGGTTATGATAAACATCGCCATGCCATCATTCTTCAACCACTCAGTACTATTTTCTTCCGGTTTCGGAACAGAAATATCAATTCCTTTGCCTCCAAAGCACACTTATTTTGAAATTTCCATTGCCGAAAATTGTTTCCATCTAATTTCTCCAAATGCATTGGCCGTGTGGGATCCATTTTGAGGTTATTATATTGGCCGACTCGCAAGAATGAACGTAACTTTCTTTGTCTAAATTTCTTCTTTTCTTTTGCTTTCAGAGTTAACTGGGCCCATAACCTATTGGATTATGGGTTTTATACATAAAAACAAACGTGTTTTATCAGCAATCAAATATTATTTTATTAGAGAAAAACGCCTTGACATGAATACAGAGTTACATCCACAGTGTTTCTACCTAGTGGTGAAAATCAGAACTAAATGAGATTGGCGCTAAATTTAAATTTTCTAGTTTAATATTTATATATTAAGTCCAATAGGTCCGATCCGAACATTCGCACTTTGCACTTCGGAGTAGGCCCCCAGGACTCGTCTGCTCCACCGGCCCGATGGCCGTTGTCGTTTGTCGAAGGACCGATGTCCTTCGACAAACATAGCCAGCCCAATGCCACATGAGCTTGTTTAAGCTCATGTGGCATTGGGCCGGTGGAGCAGACGAGTTACCAACAGAATAAACATTCTGCAAGCTATGTCGGTAACTCCGGTTCTTTTCCGGATAACTTTGTTTCTGATTTTATCCTTCGAAGAAACTCCGTGAACATACCTACCTAATAAGGTTTTATAAAATATCTGATGAATTTAATAAAAATAATTTCTGTAAATAATGTGCAACCAAAATTGATAATAATCTTCGAAAGCGAAATATTCAAAGAACGGCCATAAAAAAAAAATATGAGAGAGAAGCTTTTTAAAATGCAAAGCACTCTGTGAAAAGATGAGACGGTGATGAAGCGATACGTACATTCAGTTAGCCGGTCTGTAATTATGTTGAAGAGGGTAGACCATTTTACTGGGAAATTAAACGAAAACACTCCGCCCCTACCGTTCGCTTCCTGAACATTTGCTACAGAAAAATAGGAATAAAATACATAAGCGTTCTATATTCTTCGAGTGTTTTTTTCTTTAATAATGTCGGCGTCTACCAAACGTGAGGTTTGGTAGCGAAATTTTTATAATTTTGTATTTTATAATCGTATTAAAAATGTTTTAAACACTTGCTGGAGATAATTTTACTCGAATGTTACATAGTTACATGCACAAAATACATTTGGACTAAGAGTTGCAATAAGAACATGATTTATTTAAAGGAAAATGGGTTAGAGCATATCTAGACACAAAGTTCATTGTAGCATTATGAACTATGTCGATCTTTGTTGCCCTAATTTAATACAAGCTAAGTAATGCATGTATCTTTTTCTCCAAATGAAACATGGTTTCACTTGGAGAAAAAACATATGTGTGGAAATTAGATTGAATGAATAAATGGAAATATTTAACTTATCCTCTAAAAACTTGTTGACCTGCTGATGGAGACTTTTTGCACTTCTAATGATGCACTTTTTTATAATTGAGCATCTTTTTAACTTTCTTGACTTTTGTCACAGTTGGTGGTAGTAACTAAGCTCCGTACGGTACGCGACCAAACAGGTTTGGTCCATAGTCCTTTCAACATATTTTCTCTTAGAGTTTCTAAAAAATATCTAAAAACTCACAAATTATTATAAAACGATAAGGGCTCAAGGAGAGTGCTATCAACTTCCAAAATACAATGACCAAAAGTCGTACCAAAAAGTCTCATGCATCAAATCAAAATATTATAGTAATTATTTTCATATTTTTTTACGAGATTACGCGTCGGGGATTTGATTTTTGAACAGGGAAATTAATTTACAGTAAAAAAGTGTTGATTTTGTTGTATTCCCTTTACATGGCGTTCCGTTCCAAATTATATGATTAATATAAACTTGGATTCTGAAAGTGTCATGATCACGTCTTTCAAAAAACATGTACAAAAAGTATACTTTGCCGATTTTACATTAATTAAAAACAACTAGAATAAAGTAGAATAGAAATGTTATTTAAACGATTATCATTTTTTTAGAGCAATAATGGCCGTTCGTGTATTACATGACAAACCAAATAAAGTACCTAGTTTTTAGGTTATTTCGATTTTTTTGAAAATCTCCGAAACCAAGTTTTTGTTTACAAAAAAAAACTTTCGTATGATTAATATGATAAGAGTAGTCTATAAAAACAAAGTTTGACTTTGATGCAACATGGTACAGGATTCCATACATCCATGAGCATTGTCCTTTTGAATTGCCTCTTCCTAAACACGTTTTCAAGATTAGTTCAATATTCAGTACCTACCGAAGTTACAGTGCAGGAACTCCAACAGGATTTTGCGTAAAAGCCCAACAAAGCTTCAACTGACGCACTTTAGTACATGGATTACGTACCATTTCCCGTTTTATACGAACAAATCGTACATTTTGTCGGATTTTATACATTTATCCCTCTTAGTAATGTTTTTGCAGCTCTCGTGGTCGCACGAGCTAACTTGCATGGAGCATTAATAAATTCCTTTGACAGTAGAGAATTTGAAAATTATGCTAACTACGCCCAGCGGTTTCTTCCTAATCCCATTTCAATGTTAAAATTATCTGCTGAGCTGCATGAAATTAACATGGTCGCCATTATAGCACTGAAGAAGCTGTATTTATTGTGTTAGGTTAGAGAGGTTGTAAAATTCGAGTAAGAGAGGGATTTGTAAAGCAAATTGCTTTGGGAATTTCAGAACAGTAACAATGTTTTGCTTTCTGGAGTGGGTTTATCTTTCACGTTACTAAAGGAAAATATCGTGAGGACACCTACACTTAAGTCTGAAATCACCAACCTGTCTTGAGCAAGCGTGGTGAGCAAAGAGGCCTCTGCCCTGCAGTGGGACAATAATAGGCTAGTATTATACAGGGTGGCAGGTACATCGAACCACAGACTATAACCATGGATTCAGCAAATGATACTAGACCCCATAGAGTTGAAATTTTTAGAGGGTTATCAAAAAAAAAAATCTTCTGTTTCATACAAAAGTGCAATTACAGCAATTTTTTTTTTTTTTTTAATAACCGACGAAAATTTCGACTCTATGGGGTCTAAACTCATGTGCTGAATCCATGGTTACAGTTTGCGCGTCGATGTCCATGCCACCCTGTATAACAATATTTTGCAGTTTTTATAAGAATTATTATCAACTGGGCCCGCCTGGTGGATTACGGCCCACTCCCTCTCACAGAGACTATACTAATAACATTTTGTTACAGACACCAATAAATGTAAATATAAAAAGCCAATGTCTACCTAACTAAGGTATGACTTTGGCAATGCTGTCCATCTGTTAATGGTCTGTTATAAACTAAAGACTACAATAACTGTCTAATATAAATAGACGCTGAAACCAATTAAAAAATAATAAGTAACTTCAAACTTAATAACATTTTAGACTTAAATTATTAAAATGAAAATCAGCTAAAAGCTTAATAAGCAGACACGTTAAGCAAAATTTAGAGTTTGGGTAAACAAATCTCAATGTTTAATTAAAATGAAAACAAAATTAAAAAGTCTACAGAGATTTTTATAGTCTCGGCTTGGCAATATTAATTAAATATCAGAGATATTATAACCTGTGTAAGCCATTGATAATAAATTTTACCTTAGCTTTAATTTTAAGTGACGCTGAAAATAACTCGTTAAATTGATAAATTATTAGGAATATTGATATAATTAATAGTATGTACATAGTACAAACATATGGCCTGATCAAGGTTATGTCTGGACTTTAAAAGAGACTGACCTCTGAGTTTCTTTCGGGCTTTCTTCTCAGAGTAGTCGGAAAACACCGAAAGCATCTATTTTTAGAAACATATTTTTAATTATAAATTTAAGATTATAATTCTATTTATAGGACCTTAATGTAACATGTTTTAAAGCAATTAGATTTATAATGTGTAAAAGTGTTTTTTTTTTAACCAATTTACAGAAATTAATATAATGTATCGTCATGTCTCAGTGAACAACGTTCCAATGACTATTAAGTTGATATAACAATGAATAAGGATTGACAATTTAATAAGGAACTTAAGTTTAACGATTGTGCCGATGTCTTGAGACAATAAAAAGAAGGCACGAAAACGAAATTAAGTCCGGCAGTCTGCTGATTAAACTGTGGAAGTAAGGCTTGGTGCATAAAGTAGGGAGAAAATGGAGTGATAATGCGCGAAAGGACGGTGCGGCTTGAAGGGGACATTTTCGCAAACATTGTGACAGTTCCCTTCTCGGAAATACGTCGTGTATGTGACGTGATTGACACAGTGATACGGACTCAAAAGATTTATTGAGAAAACAAAAGAAATTCTATCATTGATGTGTTTATTTGGTAATGCTTTGATTCCAAATGACGATGTCTCAGTTAAGATGCATTGCACTGCTTAGAATATTGTACAATGGAAAAACCTTTGACGTTATATTAATTTACTAGAAGTAATAATCGCTTTGCTTCTCTTTGGTCGAATTGATAAATGTAAATTGGAGACTAAAGATAATAATAATCGAGATTATTTTTTAAACAATAGAATTCTTCGACAGTTAAATATGGAAAATATTTAACTGATCCTCTAAAAACTTATTGTCTTTTTAATAATGAACCTTTTTTTAAAATGAATGAACCTTTAAAACCTTTTTGAGCTTCTAAAAAATCCTATCCTACTAATCCTATTCTACTAATATTATAAATGCGACAGTTTGTATGGATGGATGGATGTTTGTTACTCTGTCACGCAAAAACTGCTGAGCGGATTTGGGTGAAATTTAGTATACAGATAGTTTATAATCG
Organism: Apamea epomidion; assembly: GCA_947507525.1. Taxonomy (NCBI): domain Eukaryota; kingdom Metazoa; phylum Arthropoda; class Insecta; order Lepidoptera; family Noctuidae; genus Apamea; species Apamea epomidion. The sequence continues at coordinate 14,027,291 of OX382228.1, read as the reverse complement.
AAACTCATGCGGGTGAAACCGCGGGGCGCAGCTAGTAAAAATAAATTCATTTATTTTCAGGTAAATAACACCCATTTCTACACATTAATTAATATAAAACATAACAAATACGTAATTCAAATAAAATCAGATAAAAACCAAACATGAACAAATCCTCTCAAGTAAATTCAAATTAAATGATATCAATTAAATTAAAGTGTAAACAAAGGAAATCAAATCAAATTAAAATTAATAATCAAAACAATAAAATTAATAAAGAAATAAAAAATAAATCATCAAAACAATAAAATGAATACCTTTCTCCAACACTGCTACATCACCATGTCTGCTGGAACGATGCCGGATGAAGGGGCAGTCCAGTCTTCTCGAAAAACCCCTTTGCAAATGGTGCACATTTGGCGAGCGCTACATCCAAGTCGGTCGCAGTTATATTATTTTCACGCGCGCGCGCACTCGTCGCGGCTATTTAGTATTTTTAGGACCCCATATTAGGAATTATTTGAGGTTCACAAAAAGAGGCGGAATTATATTAGACTAGTTGGCCCCGCGGTTTCACCCGCTTAAGTTTTGATCCCGTAGGAATATCGAGATAAAAAGTATCTTATATGTTAATCCTGGCTATAACCCATCTGTGTGCCAAATTTCATCCAAATCCGTTTAGTAGTTTTTGCAAGAAAGAGTGACAAACATCCATCCATCCAAACTTTCACGTTTATTATATTAGTAGGATTTTTAGGACCACAAAAAAGGAATTATTTGAGGTTCACAAAAAGAGGCGGAATTATATTAGTGTTCAATAATATTTTTAGGAAAGCAAAATGCGAATTATTTGAGGTTCATTAAATACATGCCATTAAATATGTGAGCACTCCATATCTTAATTTTCCATGACCGAAAGTTTGCATCAGCAAAAAGAGATAGAAGAGTGATTCGTATTTTTCTTGAAACAGCTGTACGCAAAGTTTGTAATTATCATTTTACTGTTGTTTAATTTGTTGTGATATAAACGAATGATTGCATTTTACTTTGAAATACGAGTAATTGAATAAAACTGATGGAATTTATTTATTTTTATATACTTGCAAAACGTATTATTGAACAAAACTAGTGGAATTTATTTATTTATATATACTTTATTGTATACCAGAAAATACATAACAAAAAATACAATGAATGTGGGTGCTCTGCCTATCCCTTCCGGGAATATAGGCGTATTGATATGTTATATTAAAATTGATTACGTAATGAATGCATTTGACCATCATTTAATGCCAATACTCAGAAGTTAAATAATGTCATTAAGTACTTTATGAAGTAAATTATTAACATATTTACCTACCTGATAAATTGTACCGAATATTACAATAAGTACAGACGCCAGCCAGCAGGTCAAGCTACCCGAAACTGCCAAATTTTCCCAATCAACCTTGAACCTTAATGCTTTAGCGATAAAGTTGAAAATCTATTAAATAAATTTGACAGATTGTAGTAGCTTGGTGTCCTGGCGTCTGTATATCGTAATAATTTCTGTACTTTTGCATATTCATATTTTTCATAAGTGTATACTTTATTTCACCTATACTAATATTAGGATTCGTAAAATAAAAATAATAATATTATTATAACAATATCATAAAGATGTAAAATTTGTTTGTTTGTATGTAGGGGGTAATCTCTGGAACTACCAGTCGGATTTGAAAAAATATTTTTGCATTTGATAGCCAAATTTTTGAGGAAATCTTTATGCTATATAATATTACGCTATGGCTAAGGGCCAAAAATATATAAAATCAGAAAGAACGCTAAGCGAAAACGAAGTAATAGTGCGAACAAAAGATGCGATGCGATGCGATGCGACGCGACGGGGTGGGTCGGGAGAAAAAGAAATTTCACGTGGACGTAGATTAAATCTTCCATTTTACTAAAAAATAAAATAAAGCATCTGAAGTATAATATCTTCTGCTGTGATGCGATGTCGGATTATCAAACCACTTTCCTTCCCTTCGTAGAAACTAAAGCTATCTTACAAACTCGTTTAGCAATCTTTTGTTTCTGTCCTTTTTAGAGTTCCGTACCGCAAGGATGCCAAACGGTTCCTGCCAAAGGGGAACTTAAATGGCCTGCGCCGTCTGTCACAGAATCGTAATCCAGTTGTTTTTAAAAAATTCAAGTTACTCAGGGTTCTATATTTTTTACAATTATTATGCCTGTCATGTCCCCCTACTTGGAAAAAGCCTACTTCCCTGCCACCCTAATCTATATTTATATATATATACTATAACATAAACTCGCTTTTTGTGTAGGTATGTCTGTGTGAACGCGTTGTTTTTCCAAGTCGTAAAAATTCTGCGAAGCGGGGGTTTGTCGCTAGTCTGATAGAATATAACGTCAAAAACGTGTTTCTGCTACGGAACCTTTACCGCGCGTTTCCTGTCCCACTTGACAGCTTCTTAATATAGCATATACCCCTTTTTAATTTCACATTTAATATAGTTTTAGAAAAAACCAAGAACGTTGATTTTAATTAAAACCGAGTTTACATTTCCACAAACACTTGGTAGACAGAAGGCTTTAGTAGTCATGAATCAGGTGTTTCATTATAATATTAGGTTGAGAGATGCGGTCCAAGTGATAAGGGATGAGCGATCACTCTTCTTGGTGTCATAATATTACAACGAACTTAGGGACTGAGAATGGCCTCTGTTTTTTTTATAACTCGGGGGACATCAATTTGGGGTTTTCTGTCGGGTAGTTTCCATTTTTCGTTTGACTTGCCTAGAAGTTTGCACAGTTATGTTAGGTCACATTCAGTCTATAAAACGTATGTATGGTGAGCAAGATATGAAGCTCAGAGATGAGATTAAGGATTTAAGTGTGCACTATTTTTTACTGACTTCAAAAAGGAGGAGGTTCTCAATTCGAATGTTTTTTTTTTGTCATTGCATAGGCCTGTCATACCTCACTTATACACACATCAACACCGTCTAGGGATATTTTGTATAAAGTTATTAAACTCAAAAAATACTGGCCAGTTTTAAATTCATTTGAAGAAAGCTTATTTTGTAAACCTTTTTAAACGATTCTAAATTTGAATTTGAAAAAATAAATTAAAAACAAAAGACTTACGCGGCATAATGGTAGCGAAGTCCGAAGGTTTCATTTACCTACAGTAGTTTTTGCCTGTTTTTTTGTGTCAAATTTAAGTTTTTTAACAAGTTATCGGTTAATTTCGAATTAATGTTATTGTGTGCATCATGCAGCGGCGCCATTTAACGAGAGAGGAATTGTTAAGGGCAGTAGGCATGCTCCAAACTGGGGCTACTCAACGGAGTATTGCCGAGGAGATTGGAACAAGACAAAACGTGATATCAAGGTTATGGTCACGTTATCGTGCTACTGGTGATGTGGCTGAAAGACACCCAGGCGGGAAGCGCGTTACCACTCAACGACAATACCGATTTTTGCAAGTTGCCGCGAGAAGACAACCAAATGTTACGGCCATGCAGTTGGTTCAGAGGCTCCAGTCAGAGCACCAGTTGCTTGTGAGTGACCAAACTGTGAGGAGAAGGCTGCATGAAGCTAACCTTCATGCTCGCAGACCGCTTCGTACTCCAGCACTACGGCGAGGAAATCGTGGACGACGACTAGAGTGGGCTCGTGAAAATTTGCTCTGGGAAGATAACCAGTGGTCTGTAGTGCTGTTTACCGATGAGCCCCGGTTCGGTTTCCATCCCGATACACGTAGAGTACGTGTTTGGCGAGTTCCTGGTCGTGAGAGCCGTCTGCAACATCCTCAGGAAGTCTATTCATACCACGGCGGGACAATTATGGTTTGGGCTGGAATTCGTGTTGGTGGAAGAACCGACCTCGTTTGGATCAGAAACACCATGACGGCTGAAAAATACCGTAACGAGATGCTAGTACCAATAATCTACCCCTATCGACTACAAATGGGCAAAGAATTCACGCTCATGCATGATAACGCCCGTCCGCACACAGCGAGAGTGGTGACGAGCTGGTTGCAGGAGCACGACGTATCGGTCTTAGGCTGGCCCGCTCAATCGCCTGACCTAAACCCGATAGAACATGCGTGGAACATGCTCCAAAGAAGGGCTTTGAGGAATTTCCCTGCAAACATTGCGACAGAAGAGCAACTTTTTTTGCATCTTAGCCGGATTTGGGACAATATACCGCAGCAAGACTTTTTTTTTTTTTTTTTTTTGTGGATGGGAAATCATCAAATGACTCCTCCCGCTCTGGATGGAGCAGAAGGGAGTGTCAGACTCTTACTGACTAAAACCCACCCGTGTTCCTTCCTTAGCCCTTTACGTACCAGGGCAGCGGTAACCCTTTCGGACGATCCCGCTACCCCGGCAGGCTTCGGCCCTGTCGGGCCCCGTCGTCTATGCTGACATCTCTTTGAGGCGCACGTGGAACACTTACGCGCCGTCCGGCACGGGCCTGGTCCTGATCGGACGGAGAGCTACCCATTGCTCTCCGCCCGCAGGCCCGCGCCTACGGTGGCCGGGAGTCGTCACGCGGCTCCCGACGCCCGGAGCGTCTCCCTCGGCGGCTGAGGCGTGAGGATCTCTCCCTCGCCCATCCCGCCACCTCCTTCGCTAGCATGACTGCTTCGCAGAAGGAGGTGACCGCCTCCCCCTCCCTCTCGCCCCGGACCATGGCTTGCACCAGGGCCGGGCGCGAGAGGTCGCCGCCGCTGCCGATCGCCTCTACGAGGACACGGCGGTGCTCTGCCCAAGCGGGGCAGACCTCCACCGTATGCTCCACCGTGTCCTCTGGGCGATCCTCGCAGTGGTGACACCCGGGCGTCTCCTCCCGCCTGATTATGTGCAGGAACCTCCCGAAACATCCGTGTCCGGAGAGGACCTGCGTCAGGCGGTAGGTGAGAGCGCCGTGACGCCTCTCTAGCCACTCCTCAAAGAGGGGTCTTACCGCCGCTATCATGGCGTGCCCTGCGCTGGGTTGCGATAGTCGCGCCTTCCATTCCACCATGAGACCGCGCCGGAGGTCCGTCCGCTCCGCAGCGATTTGCCGCGGGTGCAGAGTTTCCCCCCGACGTAGTGCCTCCGCGCGCCAGTCATACAGGCGCGCGAGGACTATCGCCTCCAGATCCCATGGTGGCAGTCCGGCAAGGAGGCTTGCTGCCTCGCGCGAGATCGTGCGGTACCCCCGGATCAGCCTTACGGCTACCACCTTTTGGGGCGCGTTCAGGTAGTGTGCGGCTCGAAGCCGCAGTGAACGCGCCCACCGCAGCAAGACTTGGATAACTTAATCCAAAGCATGAAAAACCGTTGCAGGACCGTTATTAAAGTCATGGGGTGTTTTACTGACTACTGATTTTTCACATAACTGTTAAGAACAGATTAATTTTTCCTTATTTTTCACTTTTTCTTGAGAAACACATTCATTGTTAGTTTTACCATTATTTCACATTTTTTCTTTATTTGAATAAAAGTTTGTTTACGCAAAAAAAAATTGTTTTCTTTTATTCTGGAGTGTAGTCTGATAAATGGGCTTTATAAAAATATATGCATGTTGTATGTTATTTTTAATAAATTTTGAGTAAATTGAGTAAATCCGAAATATTCCTAGACAGTGTTGATGTGTGTATTATAAACCTTCGTCCTGTTGTTTGTTATTGGCACAAACTACAAGATTATGGTAAAATAAAAATGCAAATTAGTAATATCTATTGATAACTAACCTAAGCTAACTTCGTTAATAACCCAGATCGTCCTGGCGCTGCTGTACAAGAAGACGACCCCAGATAGAACTTAGATTAAAGGACGGAAGTAGAAGACGAGTTATATTTATTGGTATTATAGCTTTGACTATACGGCCTAAGGTGTACCGTGAGATCACACGTGAAGCGTGTTGATGATTTTTTAAGGATCCCATGAAGTATAGTTCAAACTATTTAAAAATTGACATTGGTCAACTCTCAAATCAGCATTGCCATCCAATGTGGCAATGCTGCTAGCTTTTTGGGCACTTATCCCATTGACAGCGATGCGGACGAATTTTTTGACACCCAATGAGCTCTTCCCTTTTTTTTATTATATACTTGTATATAATATCAATACTTTAGAATTTTTAATGAAATAAATAGTAATAAATGTAAAATACATAATAAAAAAATTATTATCTAATAAAAAAACATACATATTCGTAGAGGTATCAGATAGTAATATTTTATTCATACAACACAATCGCTCTACCAAAGCCGAATTGTGTGACGGCCAATATTTTTCTATTTCTATTTTTATATCCTATTTGAAAAATGCAGCTAGTTTAGGCAACAACGGAAATAAATTGATGTGTGAGCGTTAAAAAACGAATATTGTTTTGTTAGAATAGTTGATGGTCAATACGCAAATTGATGCGTATTTTAATATTGTGGATACGTTTGTAATACCCTGTATGTCGTGCTGACGTATATTTTGAACTGACTAGTTTCGGAACATGACCTGTATGACGCAAACGAAGCTGTACAGTCCCGGGCGCTAAGATGCATAGAATATAATAGAATGGTCTTTATTATGTACACCATATAAATTACAGACATAAGTATAGAAATTTTACAAAGGGTGACACAATGGGCGGTCTTATCGCTAAGAGCGATCTTCAGACAACCTTTGGATGGATTAAAAAGGGGAAGGAGAGGCAAATACTGTAGGTAGTCTATGATGTACAGTTTACATAATACAATAAAATACATAAAGTATATTATACTAATCTAAATAAATATATATTTAATAATAAACATGAAACAGAAGCAAAAAAAAATATAATGATGATGTTTAAGGAGAGAGGAAGTGCTTTTTTATCATAATTATATTTTTAGAGTGAGACTTTTGCACAGGTACTGAGCTTCAAACTTTACTGCGCAGTACCCCACCCTTCACCCTCGCGGTCACATGAATTTATTACCACGCAACTAATCGCCTCGTGTTCAGAGCCGCTATAAAGTTTGCATCGGGCTGTATGAGTGACTGAGATAGTGCTCAACAAAATCGAAGTTTTTCTAAAACTTGATGTGCCATTTGTAAGGCCTGGCTCAAAATCAAAAGTAATTTATTCAAACTAGGCTGAGAATCAGCACTTTTCGAACGTCAAAATTACAAAAGACCGTCCCCCACAACGCCCCGCCTTTCACCACTTCCTAGTGCTTTCGCTGGGAATAAGAAGTGGCGCAACAAACTCCCCAGCAGCACAGCCACAGACTATTTATGATCAGCCCCGTAATTGCCTAACACACTTTCAATCACACTCAGAAGTATTTTGAATTAAATTTGCTAATCAATTGCTGAAAAATTCGTCATCAAAACAACATAAATAACGAAGAATGTTGTTGCATTGTCAAAATAAAAAGGCATTGTCAGTGAAATTTTGTTACGCAATAAACCCGCTGATCACGCAAATCAAGCGTCTATTCTCGAAAAGGGTCTTTTGAAAAAAAAAATCTCAGTAGATCCATATCTTGGAATCAGGATCAAATTAGAAAACAATCATCACTAGAGCCATCATGGATCTGGCCAATATTTTTTCTGTCATTAATCTGCACAAAATTCTACGAACACTAAATTTAATTTCAATGGTCTAACCATTGAACATCAATTGAAATTAAATGGATGGATTTGAAACATGAACAGACACAATTCCATCTATTTTTTCACGCGAAGTACAATTTCACTTATTCTTGGAATTTGACCCAAAATTTTTCAATGTTACTGTTTTACGTCATTTTATTAATATTTGATCAAATTGTTATTTAATCTTTTTTTAACCCATCTTTTCGAAGTTTGCAGTAGAAAACGCATGATTATTTTTTTCTCTACTGTTTTAATATGTGACTGCCTAATTGCTTTAGAGGTCGCAATCGCTACTACTGAGCACGAGGACCTTGGTTTGATTTCCAGATCGAGCAAAGTGTTATTTTGTTTTTCCATAAGAAATTTTATTCAATAAGAGTCTGGACTGGTGAACGATTGGTGGCAATAGTCCTATGAGATTAAAATATAGGTACCTACATAACTGGCGAAATGTGGGTTGTACTACGGTCTACCAAACGCTCAACCCAAGTTTGTCATACAACCCGTGTTTACCCCTGAAGGTACTGCTACCTTCAGGGATAAACACGCGTGATGCCATATAATGTTTCTTATAAATATATTTTTCAGGGAAACCTGTGGGTTTCCCTAAAGAAGTAAGTAGAGGTCTATACTCAAGTAAGCCAGGGCCCACCCTGGCTTACTAAACTATACACCTATACTTACTATAGGATAATGAAGTTTTCATTCCCATTCCTCTCTTAGTTAAGTTGTCGGAAAATAGGGGCGCAGCGTTATAAATTAGAAGAAGACCATTGGAAGGCAGCCCTCCACTTTATAAAGCGGGTACGTTCGTTTAAAAACTTCATTATAACATCACGGCCGACTTACCCCTGTACCACTGTACGTTTTTATGTTCCTTGTTTTTCGGTTTTTTAACGTAAACTACATACAGTAGTTAGATCATTTTTACTAAGAAGTATTAGTTTTTTGTATTACCAAGGGGTATCGTATTACCCACTAACTGGGTTGTGGTCTTGTGGAGGTCAGATAGGCAGTCGCTCCATGTAAAATACTGGTATTTAGCTGCAACCGGTTAGACTGGAAGCCAACCCCAAAATATTTGGGAAAAGGCTAGGCAGATGTTGTGTTGTATTAGTTTTTTGTGTAATTGCTTCATTATTACATCTAGATTATAAACAAAATAATTACTATTTCCAGAGGTTCAGTAGGTATCTACTTACATCGTGATACCTAAAATTGAGAGATGGGCCTTACATATTTTTATGTGTAGCTCATCTCAGCTGGTTAGCCTTCTCCCAACTATGTTGGGGTTGGCTTCCAGTCTAACTTGATGCACCTGAGTACCAGTATTTTACGTAAAGCGACTGCTTATCTGACCTTCACAACCCAGTTACTGGGTAATACGATATCCCTTGGTAAGACGGGTTGTAAGAATTTCGGGCTTCTGACGACCCGTAACGTCTACAAAAGATCGACAATTGACAGCCGACGGCTTAACGTCTTTCCGAGGCACAGAGGGGTCTTGATATGTAAAGATGGTCACCCATCCATGGACCAACTGCGGCAAACGTAGCTTAACCTTATCGATCCACCCGCGCGGCTGTTATTCCTTAGTCACAAGCCCCTCATTATCATTTTATGTAGCTGTAAAAATGAAATATAAAGCAACTTGTAATCTGAAGCTTATAAATAAAAATCGAAGAACTCAACAAAGAACTTTCACATTTGGAGACGGGTGATCGCTTGAAAGATACGCGACGTCCGAATTACTTCGTTATGATTGATCCCAAAGCAAATTTAATATTGAACTCCAAGTTGGCGACAAACGGGGAAACAATTTCCTTCAGCAAAAGTTCTTAGTCTCAAACTGTGAATACAAAATTTGTTATTATTCATATGAACATAAAGGGGAATTCGATATGCACGTAACGTCTGTGGGGTCCCACTCATCTTTATTTGTTTTAGATTACTTTGGGTTCGTCTAAGTTAGGGAGTGCGGACCGTGAACACACGCGGACTTATAAGGGATTTGCCAATAACAAACTTACGCGGCGATGCTGAAAAATATAATTACCAAGTTTTTCAATTCGAATTTGTTGCTTTGAACAAGTTTTTATCTGTTTTCAGGCATTAAGAAATTCTCTTAAGCAAAGAAAATAAAGTAAAAGTTTCTTACGAGTTTATATTGTCATAGTCAATATTCTGCTTGTACAATACTATTTTCTTTCTTGTCAATTGTATTTCTATTAAGATAAGTAATGTTATCGCTTGCATAATTTCAGTTCTTTGTACTGTTGTAGTAAAGAAACATTGATTTGCCAATGAAATAACAATATGAATATTGTAAAAACCGCATTTATTTCATTTTTATTTTGGTACATTATGCTTTGTTACCAAAACTTTATAAATTATTCGTGTATAATATTATGCTTTGTTACATCACTTGTACACCCATTACCAACATCACGACACTTTAGGTGTTGTATGACGCACTAGTAGGAGTCACCTTGAATATAGTGCAGTCATATGGGCTCCTCATGAGGCGAAATATAGTGTCATGTTGGAACGTGTCCAAAATAAGTTCACAAGACACTTGTACTTCAAGCTATATGGGGTATTTTTTACCTATTGATGTACCCTAGACTATTTGTACTGGATATGGTAGGGTGCAACACATTAAAGGTGCGATGGGACTTTGCACTCGCAGCGTATGTAGTGAAGCTACTGCGTGGCGGGGCGCATAACCCGGGAGTGCTGCGGCACCTGGAGCTTTGCGTGCCAGACCGGTTCGTGTGGAGGCGGCGACGCCCGCCCCTGCTTGCTGTACCTGCGGCCAGAACCAACCTACAGGCGAGAACTCCTCTCACTAGAGCAATGCGTTTGGTGAACGAGGTTCACGAGAGAGTTGATGTATTGTGGTGCAACTTGAGTGAATTCGCAAAAGTTACATTATATATAATGTGTAATTTAGATGTAGGTTAAGATTTAGGACATTGCATGTAATTTTATAGGATGTAGATTAAGGATTTAGTATGTAAGGCCTCTCTATCGCATTGGATCGCTGATCTGTAATGGTAAATGTAGGTAAGATTTTTATAAATAAATAAATAATAAAGAATAACTATGCAATGTGCTGATTCCAATCAACTTGTTATCATTACAAAAACCAGCACCCACATAAAAATATTCCCACTGTAATAAAAATATTAAGTACCTGGCTATTTGCGTGAAAATCACATAATATGATAACAAGAATGGCCGCCATTTTATTTTTAAATAATTCATAGGCCGCCGCCGGGGCTCTCTGGTGATTACGGCAAAAGACCTACAGTAGCTATTGCCTGAAAATATGTTAATAATGTCACATTTCATAGATATGAAGAAAAACCTAGCACAAAGCTAATGTTCTTTGCTATAGTTGTCACACTTTAGCACGGTAATAGCGGTCATTGACCCACCTTCATTTTCTAGCATTTTTTATTTCAAAACTGACATAAAGTCCGTTAACCTATCGTGATTTTCAACATGTCCCAATAATGAAAACCATACATAGTTTCTTGTTTGAATTCCTACAGACATATTTGCGAAAGGGCAATGACCACTATCGGCATGCTATAGCGAGTCGACTATAGCTACAATAACCAAGCGAGAGATTTTATAGTCGTTTCAAGAAAATGTTATTTATTTATTTATTTATTATTATGGCACTCCAACGATTAATTCACATAGACATTAACAGAGAGCTTAGTCTTATTATATAAAGTACTACAGTGAACTTATCAATTAAAATTAAAAATTATAACAGAAATAACATTTTTTGAGGAAAATAAAATTGTCATCATACAAGGAGGGTAGCTGGTTGTGGATGAGATATGCAAAAGAGAGAAATACGAGTATTACTTTAAACCTATTATGTAAATTACAGTCAATGAAAAAACTTAATAGTATACCTACTAAAATTAATATATATTAATAATCGCAGTAGGTACAAATCAAATTCTACAAATATTATAAAGGTGAAAGTTTTTATGGATGGATGGATGTTTGTTACTCTTTCACCCAAAACCTACTTGAATGGATTTGGATGAAATTTGGCACACAGATGGTTTATAACCAGGATTAACATATACATAGGATACTTTTTATCCCGATATTCCCACGGGATCGAAACTTAAGCGGGTGAAACCTCGGGGCGCAGTTAGTTAAAAAATATATGTCTAGGTTACAGCCATAAAATGTATTTTTATGACAAAAGTAATAATATTGTAGATGGCCTTTGGGTAATTAAATTATCTAGTTCACCAGCATATTTAAGTTCACATAAAATAATGAAAACTTGAAGCTAACACTTTAATTTTAATCTCAAGGCTATAAATTTTAAATATAGAATCACCTGAAGCCTTATTTAATGTATTTGAATACGTTTTTAATGAAAACTTTTATTATGGAGTACCTCGGTATAAACCTAAATTATCGTAAAACCAACCATATTTTTAACATTAGCTAAAAGTATAATGGAATAATCTAGAGGAGCAGTGATGGCCTAGTGGTACGAGAACAGCCGCGACATACTAGTTGGTTGCAGGTTCGAATCCAGACAAGCGCTTTACTCTGTGTAAATTATTTCATCATCACTGCTCTCAAAACGGTAAAACATCGTGAGGAAACCGGCATTTCCTAGAACTGAAACCAACCCGCACGGTGCCACCCGCGTGGTAAGAGAGGAGACCTATGTCCCGGGAGTGGGAACATTAAAGGAACTGATTATTAGGTGATAAAAAGTATAATTAGATCATAAACCATAATTGCAGAAATCAATTTTGACATTTGGATTATTTGTGTGTGTATGAGTCTTCTTTTTTGTGTCGCTGGCACGACTGAATTTTATATCTTGTTGGCTCAAAACTTTGCCACTTCCACGGCGTCGTCAATGACAGCGCAGAGGTAATTTTGACTGCATGTTTTGGGGCACAGAGGGCAGGATCGAAGGTGGAGCATGGTTTGCGACATAGCTCCACAATCAGACCCTACGTGTATAAGTGATGGTGTTGTTATGTGCGAGTAAAGAATGCATGTAATCCTCTCAGAGGAAGGGTTTAGAGTGAGTTATTTTCCGAGAAAAGCAGGCGTTCTTTATCGATGTACTTATTAGTAAGTAAAAAGTTTGTCACAGATTTTTTGAGGGACGAGGTTGAAAGATAGTAAAGTTTCATTGTCCTATTGAGTTAATATAGTATAATTGTGGCCCTTGAATGCAAAGAAATCGTTTGGTAAATGACTCTTTACATCTGTAGTGCTGACAAACTTTATGTTTACGTCTTTTAGTTAGTGAAGTCGTCTTTGTGTTGTAATAGGACTGAATTAAGGACAGACTGACAGAATTTTATATTTAGCTTATATTTAGTGCAAGCAGCTTTCACCTCAAGTTTTCTTAATAAAGGTAGATAGTAGTACTTGTAGATATAGGCAACCTGATACGACAAAAATTTGTGTATTGTATAGTCGATAGCTTGCAGAGTAAGCAAACTGAAGTGGCAGTGGGCTGGCCATGTTTGTCGAAGGACCGATGGCCGGTGGAGCAGACGAGTCCTGGAGTGGAGACCGCGTATCAGCAAGTGTAGTGTGGGATGCCCCCTGCTAAATGGACGGACAACCTTAAGAAGGTGGCTGGGACAGACTGGATTCGGAAGGCAGAGGACAGGGTGTTGTGGCGCAGTCTCATTCCTATGTCCAGCAGTGGACTGCAATAGGCTGAGTTGATTGACAGTCGACATTGTAAATGCTTTATAACCTTAAGGTTGGATGTCACGTTTTCATCATAAAACGACAAGGCAAGTTGCAACCTTAGTGAATTTTAGTGGGAATTGTTAGCAAATGTGTGCAATTACGAGGTAGTTAATTAACCCCAAACCCCCAATATTAGCTTCATCAGCTAATAATTATATTACTTTAGAATAACAAGTATAAGTCAGCGAGTGCTATCTAGGACATGCGTCATTAGCAGAGATGATTGGTTAGCAATAAGATCAGCATATAAGATCAATATTCTGTAGAATTAGATTAATTACTGTCTTGCTGTAACTGGGTAGAAATAAAGTTTATTTTCCGTTGTCGCTTACTTAATTAAGTCTACGATACAAATAGGCAATTTATACAAAGTTGCGTTATTATTCTTCATCCAACCCATTTTAACCGAAGTGAAATCAATCTGCCTAGCCTTATCATAACTATGTTGGAGTCGGCTTCCAGTCTAACTTGATGCAGCTGAATACCATTTTACATGGAGCGACTGGCTATCTGACCTCAACCAACCCAGTTATTAGGTAACACGATATCCCTTGGTAAGACTGGTTGTCAGACTTTTAGGTTTCTGACTACCCGTATTGACTGTCGAAGATCTACGACTGGCAGCCAGGAGCAATCGTTCCGAGACATGGAGGGGTCTCGATAAGTAATAGATAGTCACCCATCCACGAACCAACCGTGGCAAGCTGACCTTCGATAGACCCGTGCGGCTATTATTATATAGCCACAAGCCCCTCCAACACATTGTAACCAAAGCCTTTTAAATATATATCAACATCCTGAACCTTCCGGAGGCCTCGTAAAATCCGTGGGCGGATTGTTGCGGTTAAACTACCCTCATACTGAAATATGTACGCTCAATTCCCATGCCACATCTAGAACTGAACGTAAAAATATCTGAGACATACAATGGACTGTGGTTTATTTGTTGCAGCTTTAGCTTGGTAGCAATTGATATGGATTTACTTGTATCGACTTTGTTACTTCCACAAAGCAAGCTATTTCACCTCTGACAACAACAACCCAACTACAACTTTATTGCAACTTGAATAAAGATCACCGTGATTTTGACAGACTATAATCAGCAGCAACAATCCAATAGCAACCTTACTATAACGAGAATAATGGTCACATTCTTTTGGACAGTGATGCAAATCACTGGTAAAATAACTGTTAAAGAACTGTGGTAGACAAACATATAAGAATTTATAAGGAGACCACGAAATAATTGTAGTTTATAAAAACTGGTCAAGTGCGAGTCGGACTCACGCACCGAGGGTTCCGTACAAATTTTTAGGTATGTAACTCAAAATTTACGACTTTCGGATTGTTTCCTTTACTTTTGCTACACGACATTGCTTCTTACCAAATTTCATGATTCTAGGTCGTCGGGAAGTACGCTATAGGTTTTGATTCCGGAACATAAACGCCCGTATCTTTGTATTGCGTTGACTTAATAGTTTGATTTTTTCATTGGTTGGCCTTGAGTATTTTGATATTAATTTCAATTTGATAACTCCACGCGTTCCTAAGAAAAAGGGTCTTGACAGATGGACAGATAGACGGACAACGAAGTGATCTTATAAGGGTTCCGTTTTTCCTTTTGAGGTACGGAACCCTTAAAACCAATGTAATGGTAATAAGCCTGCCTATCGAATTCAAAACTATTTGCTTATGGCGTCCCAAGTTTTTTTTTTCTATTGCTGTCAAACACACAGAAATATGGGTAAAGCTTTTAAGCTTTATATATAAAATATAGATGAACGATTATGGAACAAAGCGCGGTTAAATATTTCACCATCACGCAAATTGTGTTAGCGGCTTACTAGAATATTGACGAACACTGCAATAAAGTTTCAGCATTGGAATTTGCACCTGAAACTTATAGGGGCATAATTTGGAAGGTTAATAATAGCTGTTTTTGTACGTGGTCCTGCTTTTATAACACATACTTCATCGCTATAGACTTGCTTAAAAATATAGTTATTATTGTATTGTTATTAAAATATAGTTATGACATGAATATTTACTTTGAAAAGTATTATATTATTTTTAATTATCGTGAACTAGCAGTGCCCCGCGTTTTTACCCGCATAAGTTTCGATCCGGTGGGAATATCGGGATAAAAAGTATTCTATATATTAATTCTGGTTATAAACTATCTGTGTGCTAAATATCATCCAAATTCGTTCCGTAGTTTTTGCGTAAAAGAGTAACAAATAGCCATCCAACTTCACAAACGCGTTTCGCGTTTATAAAGATAATACATTTTATAATAATTAGTAGGAAGGATAGGATGTAAAGACTATGTGGGTTATTTCTTATTTCAGTTATTTTTAATCATGGTTTGGCAATTTGAGCAATTTATGCGGCCTTCCCAAATGTCCTTTCTTTGGTATTGTTCGTCGAATCGTTGAGCTTCTTAAGTTCTGAGTTGAGCTGCACGATTACTAACAAATGCGTGCACTGACTGGAGAAGTCCACTCAATCTGTGTGGTCCTCTCCTCAAAAGGCCACTTCAGACACTAATGTACATGATCTTCACATAATCTGAACAAAATTTTGTCTGGACTTTAATAGAGACTGAGTTTGTTTCGGTATTTCTTCTCAGAGTAGTCAGATAGAAAACGCCAACCTCATTTAGTTTTTTTTTTTTAAATATGTTTGACGTGTAAGTGTTTGTACAGACGCCAGCAGTCCAAGCTACCCGAAACTGTCAAATTTTCCCAATCAACCTTGAACCTTAATTATTTAGAAATAAAGTTGAAATTCTATTAAAGAAATTTGACAGATTGTAGTAGCTTGATGTGCTGGCGTCTGTACAAACTTACTTACAGAAATAAAATCATTTAATTTTTGTAGGCCTATGATTCTTCCTGCTCCTTTCTTTATATACATGCTCATGTTATTATTATTTCGTTTATTTATTTACTTCTTACATATTAAATACATTTTTAAATATTTTTATTATTCTCAATTTCTCAATTCTTTATTGTGTACCATAATGTATATACAGAGTAGGAAATAATTAAATTAGTCACAATTATGGACCCTGTCGGGCACAGCATAGATCAAGTAGCAGAGAGGAGGAAGAACGCTGGGTTTTTTTAATGTGGTGAATTTTATTATTAGTTAAGTAGTTAGCAAGTTATACTGTTTAATTAACACAGAATTGAATTTAATTATATACATTATTTATTTAGTAATATTGTAAATTTTTTATTCTTATTTTTATTTATTACGTAATTAATATTTATGATCCATAAGGTAAGTTCTTTATTGGACGCTTCATATTTATTTAAACATTTAATTTCCGTATTAAGAGTTGGTAGGCGTATCTATAATAGAGTATTTGTGATAATTATGAAGTTGTTCATAATTTATCGTTAATCGTTATCATTAATCGTTTATTTGCATGAAAATGGTGCTTACAGATGTCATAATACAATAATTAATAGTTAAATTAAAAAAAGATAAGAAAATAATTTAAAAATATAAAAAATTGTGAACAGGGTTCAAGCTACGGTCTAGGGTAAGCTAAAGTCAGGGCTCCAGAGAGAGGAACCTCCTGACAATGCGAGCCGTGTCTAGAAGTACCGCTCTCTGAATCAAGCCTTTGCCTCCATCCATCTGCCTAACAAGAGCCTCGAGAGATGTTGATCGAGGCTTTTGGCCATCAGGCCATTGGCCGGATACGACAATCGGCACAATGACAGCCGAGCTCACATTCCACATGGCAACAACCTCGTGTGCTAAGTCAGATATTCAATTTGTCTTTCTTTCTCAGCTTTCACGAGGTTTTCATCAGCGGGACGGTTATGACAACAAATAATGCGCGCCGCTCTGATCGATCCATCACCACTATATCAGGCTTATTGGCAACAATTATTATTATATAAGACTGTAGGGTTGCTTGTTGTGAAATTAAAGCCCCGTTGAACTTGATTATATTTTATTGGCAACTTAACTTATTTTACGTTACACGTTACAATTTATATATATCATGAGGCAACCCTAAGTGGAGGGATGAAAGGGACTGCGTGGCTATCGCCCTTCAGACCTCCCCTAGCTGGCTGCGTGGCTACCGAGCTCAAAAACCTCTAGCTAGTGAATGACGATTCATTCTTTTTTTAATTTTATAAATGGCATCTCGTAGTTGACCTTGAGAGGTCGTGACTACTTAATCGGACTATCCTCTGGTTGCCATAAGAAAACTTATAGCCTCCAGCCAGGGTAACGATTTATTCGAAGACAGCTCTGCTTTTAAAGGCGGATTGGTTGTATATGTGTGCATAATCTCTACACATTGTCATCTGTAGTTGTGGTGCAGATAACTCGCGGGGTGGCGCTTGCGCAGACTGTTGCACACGTAGATTGTTGCACACGTAGATGGCGTCACTTGTCTACAGAAATCGTTTGTAGTTGCTGTCTTCTAGTTTATGAAGCCGCTCATCATAGTGCTTTGTATAATTTACACTAGATGGCGCTGTATGTTTGTTAAAAGACTTTTTTAACTTAAGTAAATATTATACAATGAACACGACTGATCAACAAAACTTTCTTATTACATTGTTCAGTTCAAAGTTCTGTCTGGAGAAAAATAATGGACAGCATTTTAATAGTTTAGGTAGGTACATAGTTGAAGAACCACATTTTTCCTTTGTCTGAGTGTATTTTTCTTTGCCATTTAATGCAATAAATACTGAAGATATACTGAAAACTATGAGCATTCTTAACATTTGTATAGAAATGAAATGAAATGTATCTATACTTCTGACAGAGTAGATAGAAAGCGGGGTAGAAAACAATCTGTTGGTAGCAAAACCGCGAATAAAAAAACGCTCAAAACAATTAAATTTAATTGTTTGTACACGTAATAAGACTCTTCTATTGTTTTATTAAGTTTTCCTGAAAACTCTAAGTACTCTTTCAGAGTGGAGGCGGGCGCGGGTGCTAGCGCGGGCGCGTGTAATTAAAAATGTATGTAGACGCCAGTTACGTTCACAGTGCTCCCGCGAGCCGCGCGTCTTCATGAGGCGGCCGCGGGCGCGGGGACGCGGGTGTTTCTAATGGCTCAGTCCGCCCGTATCGTTCACAGTGATATAGCGTCTGTTAGGTGACTACGCTTGTGGTTCTAAACTATTTTGATTCGCCCGCCGAAGCGTCGTCAATCGTCATGGATATCGTAGCTCGTTCGGCACTGTGAACACGCAGACGCCAAGACCCGAGCGCCCGCGCCCGCCCCCGCACCCACGAGTGCAGTCTGATTGACCACTAATGGACGATGCGCACGCGAGAGCGACAGTTGCGTCCAAACCCGTGGACAAAAATGTCTCCCAGCTGTCGCGTCGCTACATGCGCGCACTTTCATACAAACCTGTAGACTTGATGTGAGAGACAAATTTGTAGCGGAGACAAAAGTTGCTCGTGGGCACCACAAGCTCCCTTACTATTTTCCATTCATAAAGATGACCGTATTTCTGAATCTACAGTTCTGAAAAAATTAGAGTTTCTAAGTAAAGTCAGGGTAATTAATTGTAAAGCATCGTACCTATATTCCAATCATAACAGTCATTCTTAAAAGCGAAAGTGTCAGGGTAGCCAGTTAAATTTAAATTATCTTACGTTTTTTGCAATTTGCGGGTTGTAGGTATGTTGATCTAAATATGAAAATTATAATCATAAAATTCAATACAACTCTCTAAGTTCATATGAAATCATGACATTTGAGGCCAATTCTAACTCCAGGAGGTGTGTTGCTGATACTTATGATTATAATTATGTAGAGTCATATTTGTTACGGTTACGAATCATTATTATAACAACAAAGGTCACTGTCAGGTTGTTACTGACCTGCAAATTGCAAAAACCGTAAATAAATTTGAAACGTGGGCTACGTAAGCGCATCTCCCTTAACAGTTGTATGAAATAGCTACATCACATAATTAGCCTATAATGCTCCCACTACTGGGACACAGGCCTCCTCTCGTTGAGAGTTAGTGGGTCGTAATCCACCACGCGGGCACAGTGCGGGTTGGTAGATGTCACATGTCTTCGAATTTTTGGTTCTAGGATATGTCGGTTTCCTCACGATGTTTTACAAAGTAAAGCGACTGACGGGTTTCGAACCTACGACCTACAACTTTTAAGTCGCGGCCGATACCACTGGGCCACCACTTTCAATGGCTACATTTATAAGTCGGCAAATTGACGTAGGGTGACAATTTGCTTAAAAAAATGTTTCCCCGACTGTACAAACCAACAACAAAATACAGGAAACATCCTTCCTAGATACAATGATGCTCATTATAAAATATTATCGTGTGCGTCTTCCGCCTGAAACATTAAGTCCATTAAAGAAGGTACGTAACTTTGTATTTTTCACATTTTTCTAGTAAGCTCGGAAAAGAGTCTGAACATAACGGCTAACGAGCTAGAGAACCCTATTTGCTTGAGACAGCTACCTGTATCAGGTTGAGAAATATTATATCTAGTTAAACATTATTAGCCGGACAAATAGCCTTCTTTATTCAGGGATCGTACCTTTATTGGTCGTACAAAACCTATTACTTCAGATATATTTCATTTTCTTGACCATAGTTCAGAAATTACTGACGTAATAATTTGGTGGGTGGAATAAAACTGTCGAGTTAAAGGTTATTAAAGTATGTTTTTTTTTATGAATCTAGGCTCTTGTTCGCCAATCACGTTACTGCAGTAAAGGAAAGATTTGTAGCGTAATTACCCGAAGCCAGACATAATAAAACCTTTTAATGAGGCCCTCAAAACCCGCTCATGACGTGTTAATTACTAAAGATTTCGTAATAGAATACTAAAACCTAACTGTACCGTTGTGAGGGTCGCAACGGCAAATAGTCGACTGATAATAAGTAAGTTGTAAGTCACATCACTAGAATCATGGCACAACACTAATTTCCTAAGAGCACTCTGTAATTTTATCATCCGCTTGCTTAGCTAGCAGGAGTGATTCCCTGATCCTCAAGATACTGGTACCCCAAATCTAGGGGTTCTACCTACCGGTTCTACGTACCAGTTCTACCTACCGGTTGTTCTACATACCGGATTCTACGTCCAGGCTGAGGATGGGGCAGCTCACCTACTGCCCCCTGCACGCGTAGCTGAACTTCACACTGTATGCGTGGCTATACTGTGCGCTCACCTACTGCGCGCTGCACACGTTACTGAACTGCGCACTGCATGCCTTAGCTATACTCTGCGCTTACCTACTGCACGCTGCACGCGTAGCTAAACCGTGCACTGCGTGTGTGCTACATTGTGCGCTGCACGCACACCTATCCACGCGCTATCGGCGGCCTGCTGACGCGCCGTGGTCTGCGGCCTACTGAGGCCTGACCGGCTTCCTGAACGCGTACTGGCAAGCCTGTTCCCGGGCCTGAATTCCTGCATCCCGGAGAACCATGGACGGTACCTTTCCTAACTTACACGTGCTAGTGCTCAGAACGATAGTGTGTCGTTACCCGCGACCTAGTCTACTAATACGTGTTTATTGTAAACCTAAGAAGATTATACCTATGAACCTTGGCTAAGTGTTTCTTTACCTAACCTAACTTGTTAACGGCCTGCGCAGCCTACCTGCAAAGCCCTAGCCGTTACATAACCTTTTACAAAGTGGGCGTAGAATGTATGTATAATTTTCGCGAAAACCTACTTAAGTCTGTCTAGTTCCAAACCACTTTGGCAGAGTATACATACACACGAAATCCGAAGCTTTGATTAATAACCCACAGTAATAATGAACAATGTATCCCAGGATCGATGCCCCAGCCGCCGCTAACTCCGACGTAAACTAACATTCGAACAACGCACCCCACTGACACGCACGCAAACGGATCAGCTTTGAATAATAATCGGGTTCATCACAAGAAGCTATTGGACTCCGGAGATCAGAATTATGCGACAAATGCGCCAACTCCTAAAGCGTTTTACGACCGAAATGACGCGCTGAATCGGATTTGGATCACGTCCTCTTGCGAAGACAGTTTGACGTGTTGTCGTCGACTTGCATAAATTTGCAAGATTAAGCAGGGCCTAGAGGCACCACTCACCCTAGATGCGGTCTGTACCTATTTACATAAATGTATTCCCTTTCTGGCAACGGTCGTCTTTAGCCACGAATATTTACTGCGGCCTTGAACGTCTATGGACTATGAGAACTTAACTATCGCCCGATTCATCCTTGTAGGTACTTGTCTAGCCAATTAATGACGTGTCAGATAAATCATTCGTGGCTGTTAATTACTGCGATCAGTTTTCCTATAATTTCCTGTAGTACAAATAATATTTATGTCTACTATCTCCGCCCACAGTTTGCTTTGTTTTTGGACGTATATCGATAAATAATATCGTTCTTGGTCTTGAAGTATTGGAACAATCTCAAGTTGGACAGAGCTCAAAATCGTATCTCTTGTGACCGGGTATAATACGCTCGCATTTAAAACCGTTGAATTTTGGGGCTCATTCTCTTCCTTCCTCTTCAGGGAATACAGGCATGACTGTTATCTATGTATTTTCTCCCGTTAGATTAGGAGATCTCCAAACAGTATCAAGGCGTACGTGCTGGCACTGAGTGACTTCATGCATAGCAATAGACTATTGTGTTCCAAGATCAGGGGGGGAGGGGGGATAAATAGGATAAGATGGTAATGCATCGCGTACACCATAGCTTTTGTGTAGTCTCTGAAAATTTCTTCAAAGGTCCATATTACGTTCTGTTGAAAGAGAAAAGTATCCACCCCGCTTAGTCAAAGTCAAAGCATTTAATTCAATTAAGCCATTTACAGCACAGTTTTCTTGGTGAGGTTAGTTTTATCGGTACATCGAATGTATTTATAGACAACCTTTGCTTCAAAAAGCCTCCTTTGCATGACAAAAACTAAAAAACAAGGCACCATTTGCGGATTGCTACTAGTCAAAGAATTGGTCAAATAATGCCACCAAAAATGTAATCGAAGCAGCAGAAATAATTCACTGCGCAATGTAAATGTAATTTTTAATGGTTTTCCATTTGTGTACTGTGAACAAAAGCTGAATTTCCCAGAAAACCTTTGTGAATTATCAGCAACAATTTTTTTTTCAATCAGATTGAATATTAATACTTTACATTATTGTTCTACATTAAATAAATATTTGTCAACAACTCATGCAGGAAAAGTACTTGCCTACCTTAAGTTACATAAAATACCAATGCGTTGAAATAGAACGATCATTCCAGTATTTTCATTGATAATATTATTCAGATTTAACAATACCCGAATACGTTGTAAATACAAAAGCAGTCTATGTGAAAATCACCATTACATTGTATATATAATATATATGAGGACCTATTCAATTAAATTTCCTCAAGCAGTACCAGTGAATAATAAATCGTTTTTACTTCATTAAGCCCAACAAAAGAGATACATTTTTCACCCAACGTATTAAAAGCACTCCGGGAAATATCGCAGACGTTTACAAATTTTAATATTTAATTTTCCGAAGGTGAATTCTTTTCGTGAATATGAATTGACTCCCGGAATTCTTATCGGACTGTGTCTGGGACCGACACGGCTTTTAATACGTGATCCGAATGCTTGCCAATTATGGGAGCTTAAGGAGTGAAACCCGCTCGGGACCGGAGATGGCGCAAGAGTTGAACGGAAAGTGGTTTTTTTTTTGTTTTGATTCTGTTTTCACGTGTGAAAGGTGATAGGTTTTGGTCCCTGTATTGAGAGTGCGTTATGCGCAAAAAATATGTTAATTTTTGACATGGAACGTAAGACGGATTTGCAGTAATGTCAATATTTACTTTGAGTCTTTTAGATTTATTTAAAAAAATTGTGTAAGTCACGCCTATTTCTCTTTTCAAGGTTAACACGCCATTTATTTAGTACAGGTTGCCACGTGACACGTTCAGAACATGATTCTAGAAAAAAAAATTACTGTTCCGTACATTTTGACCGCGTAGGTATTGCACTTATCTATGAAACAGCAGATTTTTTGTAACCAGGTTTTGCGTCAATGCCACCCTATGCACCTGAGCTAAATTTACAGAAATGTTTGCTCATTGAAGAACTTGAGGACACAGGAGAGTAACAGAGGGAGAAAGCTGGTGTTCGACACTGTATTAGTGGCTGATGACGTTATCATTATGGTTAAGGACTACTTAGGCTATTTTTACAGTGGTATTAATCACAGCAAAAAAGTAATGACTTCCTAGTTTTAAGCTAGTAAATATTACATAACAAATTTAATCCCAACCTTCTATGAATTGTACCACAACGTGATATAAAGTATGAAAATGTATTCAGTTCGCTCGAGTAACAATCGGTGACAGATGCATTAGCTACGGGAATTCGGCAATTTATCGGTTACATTCGCACCTCACCCGTTTGCAAGATATCAAGTGTCATTTTATAAAAAATTGTTTGTTGAAGGAGGGGCGATCCTTTATTTGTATGAACATATGCCCTTGTATAAATGGCGGTGTACATGGTTGTAATGTGTGGCATTGGATTCGTTTTATGTATGAGTATTGAATTTTTACACTGTTTGTTTAATCAAACTTGATTTATAAATTATAATACTAAAAAGTGTGATGTTTTATAGTAATTTTCAGGGATCTGCGTTTTCTTTAAGCGTTGTGTTCAGTTTCACAACCAAAGAAAAAAATAACTCACTTTAAAATAATTCATAGATTCGAAATATTAAAATAAATAGCAAAACAAACAATTTCCTTCCGAATTAGAATTTAATACGCCAAGTGAAATGATAACTAGAACACAATGCTCAGCAGAATACAGAAAAATTCCATTCCTGACCAGAATGCAGGATAGAACTATCCGGCATTCAAGAAAGTACGCAGAAGATTTATTGCAGTATCCAGTTTTAAAATGTTATATGTATTTTCTTTAAAGTTCAAGTATAGTCGTAAGGTAACATGAGTTTTCTGGTGATTTAGCGTTGTTTTATCAGAAAGCTTATTTTAATTCTTAGGATCTGTTAAAGCTGCTAACTTGGGGATTTCTATGTGCTGGTGAGGCTAACTTTACATAGAATTTGTTCAATAGGATTGCATAAAATTATTATACTTATGTAATCATAAGAAAATCATAATCTATATCATACATATAGTTCTTACGACATAGGCATCCGCTAAGAAGGAGTTTTTGGTAATTCGACATTTAAGGAGGTGAAAAGGGGGGATTATACCTAAGGAAACAAAGACTCTGTGCTAATACCTACGTAACTATACCGATTCCATGTAACTTCCAAATAAATCAACGGTACAGATCAATTTTACGGCGATAGATACCTACTTCCCTGAAATCAAGCCAAGATATACAAATACAAATTATGATAGAAGAATAAATATTACGTCAAAATTCAGAGGAATCGCTGTATCGATAATATACCAAATCGTTGTATCATGACTTTCATCATATTGACACAAAACATTATTATCCAACTAAATCGCGTGTTCGTTATTATGCCTATATTTAGAATTTGGAAGAATTTATGAATGATAATTAATATATCAACTTTGAGAGGGACGCTAACAGAAGAATTCAGCTGGACTGGGCATTGTTTGGGAAGCTTCGTCGAGTCTTTTCCTCGGAGTCTAAAGACTGAGTTCTTCAATCAGTGCGTCCTGCTAGTTATGACTAACGGAGCCGAAACGTGGACACTCAAGGTAAGGCTGGTCCATAAATTCAAGGTCACTCAGTGAGCTATGGAATGGGCTATACTTGGAGGATTTACCACTTTTGGCCGAAGATACATTTTACACAGTTTCTAGAAATTCAATGAAATTGTTTATTCTGAAAATAAGATATCGGAACCACTTTTACACGTACGTTTTTATAAAAAATGTGTGTTATTATCTTAAAATTGGTAATCAATTCACTTGTATAATACCTTCAAAGTGGAGAAACAGTTACCAACATTTTCTTAAAACTGAAAAAAAAAATTGCCAAATTATTGCAGTATCAAATATCCCTTATTGTCACGAGATATTCGACAGACAGTACGTTATTCTCACTATTTTCTGAACGTCAAGTCATGTGTGAATCCACACTTACGCTGTAACTCGGCGCTTCCCAACAAAGTGACATAATTCAATGCAAAATTGACACTTTGACAACGCATTGACAATGCTTTTTATGTCGGATAGAGCGGTAAGGCGGCATTCACACGATAACTAGGTAAATAGGTCGTATTTTCTTAAGTATATAACGTCTAAAAATAATAGACGTAAATATCTAGTTTAAGGGAGCTAGTTTGGTCTCTAGATCACTCATGAATATGAACGGCGGGGTAATTGCGTAACAGACTAACAGTAGGAATGGCTTTCATTTTGACAGTTCAACAACATTCATTTCGTTTTTCATGTTGCTAAGCAGACAATTTTTTCGAACATATGAAGCAATGGATTAGCAATATGTTTCAAAATTATTCAGGTTGTGATTGATAGTGTGACCGAGACTGAAATATCGAAAAAACATTAACTGTTCTTTCCTTTTTGATATTTCATTATCTATCTGTAGGCAAAAGTTGTTCATATTAATGAGTACTTTCACACCTTGAAAAATTTCCAATGATTTCAAAAGTCACCATATATAGTACCTACGTAATATGTATGCACGATAACAAAAATAAATGACACAATAAAAATGTTCTGTGAAAATATTTTTTTCCGAAAACTCTAATACAATCCATATTTTTCTACGAATTTTTACTGTGCAATATTTTATATAATACCTATTCTTATAAAACCATACGAGGCATTGGAATACGCTTTTCTAAAAATATACATACATAATTTGTTACTGTGACATTTCCACGATTATTTCTGGGAACCAAAGTTATTACCTCTTGAGTCATGATAAATAATATTTACAAAAATCGTAATTGCACCTTCTCGTAAGTGCTCACACACGAGCGACTCGTGAATAATTCTTATCATTTCATCATCATCATTTCCACCTTTCAGCCGACAGACGTCCACTGCTGGACATAGGCCTCCCGCAAGAACCGCAACTTCGACCGGTTCTGTGCTTCTCGTATCCAGTGGATTGACAGGTCATCATAATATTTAATTGAAAAATATTCTAATAATACACTGTCGTTTTGGATCCTCGTCAAACTTCAGGAAGCTGTTATGAAAGACATAAATAATCAAATAAAATTACGATCCCTGGTAATTAAAGAATACATTCTTGTTTTTTAGTTATTTTAGTTTGACAGTATTTCAGAAATCTTTTAAAGAACAGAATCGCGTTATGGTATCGTATAAGCGGCCGAGTTTTTATGTGTGTGTAAAAGGGCAATTACAGTGCGGTCTCACACAGGCCGCGTTTTAAAATGCATGTCCCACACATGCCGAGTTCCGAAAATTAGAAAAAAAATACCTACTTATTTTATTATTGATTCGTGTCTAGAATCAGTACCATAGTTACCTCTTTGAATTTGACAAGGATTCAAAACAACACCTTTTATAATAATGGTTTCTATGATAATTAATGTAATTGCTGTTGTACCGTTTTAATTAACAAATTTACGGGACTTTTAGGCTCTTTTATTAATTTGCAGGAATGGTAGCTTTGCGTTAATATTATTAGGTACTGTCCACACATCCATCGTCCACAGCTCCTTTAGCACCTTTGCTAACTGGCTAATATTTTAGCAATGAAGGTGATAAAATATTCTTTTATATTTCGTGCTGACTAAGATGGAGGGACGAGCTTGACTACTACCGAAAGGACTGGCACTCGCAAAAGACAGAATTGTGTGGAAGAGGGAGAGGGAGGCCTTTGCACTGGGACGATATAAGGGGCCTACTCCGAAGTGCAAAGTGCGAATGTTCGGATCGGACCGACACATGGCCGAACCAAATATTATTGAAAAATGAGAATAAAGGTCAGATAGGCTCAGTTGGGTCGGGAGCATA
This sequence comes from Apamea epomidion, assembly GCA_947507525.1. Taxonomy (NCBI): domain Eukaryota; kingdom Metazoa; phylum Arthropoda; class Insecta; order Lepidoptera; family Noctuidae; genus Apamea; species Apamea epomidion. The sequence continues at coordinate 13,999,922 of OX382228.1, read as the reverse complement.
GTCAATATTCGAAAGAGTGTAGGAGTGTAGGATCGGAACCGACCGAACCAAATAAAAACTTCGTAGCAGGAAACGGCCGAACCAAGCTAGTTAGATAAAATTTCGCGCTGAAACAAAAAGAAAATGATCAATTCCAGAAAATAAAAACGTCGACTGTCAACATGCGGGCGGACACACGATTACAACGTTTATTTTTTTTGGTATAATAATAGAACTATTTTCAGATACTGCCAACATAATTGACGGAGATCATACAGGATTGACGGAGATCGCATTCTCCGGGGACTTTTTAAGTCTAGTATTACATTCCAAATATTACGGATTCTTGCCGAAATATAAGCTCAGCCTATATGTAATATGATTTGTATTAATCTTTTCACTAGATTCTGCGAACGTTGTTGATTAAATATTAATATTAAATACGAAGGAACTGTTGTCGTTACTATTGATCTTTTGAAATTATAACAATTAATTGGACGGGCTAATTGGGGTATAACATGTATCTGAGAAAAAATGACTACCAGTAACGGTTTAAAGGTCGCAGACCTCTAATTATACCACAGACACACCACAGGAGTAATTCCCGTAATTTTAAGAACGTTCATAGTCTATCTGTCAAAATATCTTAGTCTCAATCTGTCAAAAATACCTGTAGTTTACCTATAATTTTGAGACGTTTTTGACATTGATTGTCGCTGAGATGACATTGTGACTAGATTTAGAACCGGCCTTCAGGTATAGTCAATATAGGCTTATTAATAGAACCCCGTAATAGTACCATTTGGCTACATAATCAGACTTTGATGCTCCCACTGCTGGGCAACAGGCCTCCTTTCTGTGAGAGGGAGTGGGTCGTAATCTACCACGCGGGCCCAATGCGGGTTGGTAGATGTCAAATGTCTTGGAATTTTTGATTCTAGGTACCATTGGGTTCCATTTGGGTCTCTTCTTCTTCTAGGTCGCGTACTTCATTACTGAAGGTCGTGTCCCTGTTTTTGCGGTCCGCATCAGGGCCGCCTACCTCAGCCGCCTCGTCGCTTGAGGTCTCTGATGCGACCGCGCGACCAGACCCCCCCTGCTTTGCGGGCTCCTCCGCTTTTTCAGCGGCCTCCCGAGCAGTGAGCCCCCTACCTATGCCTCGCTCTCGGGCTCCTCCCCGCCTGCTGGTGGGGATTTTTCTGGCCGAAGCCAGCTCCCCGTCAGAGGACGACCCCTGGCCGTCCACTGACCTTGGCCGCTTGCTTCGAGCCTTTCTTTTGGCAGCGGCCGTCTTCTGGTCACGGCGAGGGCTCACTGAGCCTCCCGTGCTCGCTCCTCCCGATGCAGCATCGGACTCCGACACCGCATCACTCCTCCTTTCGTCTGTTGGGTTTTGGTTTTGAATAAACGTTTCCATGATTGTTCCCACGAGTAATGTACTTTGTTTACTGGCTCAAAAATACGTGGTTCGCACTAGTGACTAAATCAAGCTACCCATTAGCCAAGCTTACTACCTCCCTCACGGTGCGCCGCCGCTTGGAGGTTTGGGGATTTTTTTATAGAGGTTAATCTTCCTCGCGGTCCGGGCGGTTAAGCCAAGACCCTCGACCCCCCTCAAAAGTCAGAGACATGACCTTGACAATCTTCGGGGCTACGATATTAACGGTGGCAGGAGGGGGGGGTTATCCCCTCCTGCCTGCCCGGCGGCAGGGTAAGTGCACACCAGGCCCGCTCTTACTCCACACAGTTGCCGCTCTGCTCCTCATAGCGGCTTGTGTGGAGCGTTCCTTTTGGCAGAACATTAGCATGCGGGCAGCGAGATCAGGAGAGGAGTGGCTAGAGAGGCGTCACGGCGCTCTCACCTACCGCCTGACGCAGGTCCTCTCCGGACACGGATGTTTCGGGAGGTTCCTGCACATCATCAGGCGGGAGGAGACGCCCGGGTGTCACCACTGCGACGATCGCCCAGAGGACACCGTGGAGCATACGGTGGAGGTCTGCCCCGCTTGGGCAGAGCACCGCCGTGTCCTCGTAGAGGCGATCGGCAGCGGCGGCGACCTCTCGCGCCCGGCCCTGGTGCAAGCCATGGTCCGGGGCGAGAGGGAGTGGGAGGCGGTCACCTCCTTCTGCGAAGCAGTCATGCTAGCGAAGGAGGTGGCGGGATGGGCGAGGGAGAGATCCTCACGCCTCAGCCGCCGAGGGAGACGCTCCGGGCGTCGGGAGCCGCGTGACGACTCCCGGCCACCGTAGGCGCGGGCCTGCGGGCGGAGAGCAATGGGTAGCTCTCCGTCCGATCAGGACCAGGCCCGTGCCGGACGGCGTGTATGTGTTCCACGCGCGCCTCAAAGAGATATCAGCGTAGTTGACGGGGCCCGTCAGGGCCGAAGCCTGCCGGGGTAGCGGGATCGTCCGAAAGGGTTACCGCTGCCCTGGTACATAAAGGGCTAAGGAAGGAACACGGGTGGGTTTTAGTCAGTAAAAGTCTGACACTCCCTTCTGCTCCACCCAGAGCGGGAGGGGTCAAGGTCGTGTCCCTGAAAGGTCTTCGTGGCTTTATGTACGATATTCTTCCACTTTGTTCGGTTCTCAGCTTCTCTCAGGGCGGTCGTAACAGAGAGTCCAGTGAGGGTGGTTACTTGGTCTGACCAGCGTTTAGGTGACCGGCCTCGAGGCCTTTTTCCCATCTACCTTGCCCATCACCACCAACTTTTCAACTTTATCTGGTTCCCGACGGACAATGTGACCAAAGTAACCGAGAATCCTTTGGTAACAGATCGTGGAACCATTTGGATACGGAACCTTAGAAATACCCACTCTTGAGTAACAATTTTAATTATTTATACTTACCTATAATAGCAACACCTGATAACTTTTCCCAGAATAATCCAGTAGTTGTTGTGAAGTGAAAAGTAGCATTAGATTTCTGAGAATTTCTTAGAAAACGTACTGACGTACGTATGTGTACACCGCTTTAGCCAAGAAGGGGAACACACGTCGACGTTGGTCCGACAGTTACTGGAGAGGTTTTCAAATAAAACTTATAAAACCTTTTAATACTGCACTTTCTTACCGTGGCAGGTGCAACGGATTTATCTCAAAAGATTTCGATATGAATTTAATTTTGTCATAAAGCCTGTTTGTGAGAACTTTTTGAAATATTTCTACCACATTCAAGACAATATTTTATAGAAAACTCCATAGGTATGGTATTTTTTTATCTCACTATGCGACGCGCGCTTTACTTGTGGTTACCAAGTGTAAAAACACGCTGTGAAAGTGTGTGTAAACGCAAAAGCTCTTGGTACCGTTCGAGATTATGGTGAAGTCGGAAATGTGTGTGTGTGTGACTGCGTGTGTGTGTTATGTCTAACGCTACTCGTCTTGACGCACACAATGACAGCGTGTCCGTACACTTGGTTACAAAAATAGTAGGTAGGTCCTGTTAGAGCTTATCTATCAAAACAGGAAATTTAAAAAATTACTTTAATCATCTATTGTAATTGGTAATGGGTATTGTGATATTACTTACAGCTTATTCATTTTCATAATAAGAATTATTCCCAGAAGTTCAAACTGAAGCGTACCGTATAATAGTTTCTCATCAATAGCATTAATGTGGCATAGTGTCGGTAGATTGGAATAGTATAATATGTCATTGTATGGGGGTACCTACCTGTCAATTGTGTTTCGTCCACCAATTATGGCTGTCTGGATCTGAAAGTTTTGTTTGATTGTCAAATTCTATAATAATCATGCATTTACTCAACATGCCAACATATATAAAAATAAAACAAAGCCAGGTTAGTTACTCCATTTATAACTCAAGAACGGCTGGACAGATTTTTATGATCTTAGATTTCTTGAATTTGTCTCCGCCCAGAATAGCAGAATTACTATTAAAACAAGGAAAAATTTACGAAAGTAAAAATAATGAAGATAATTCATTTTTTCATGCATTCGTTGTTATTGATTCTAAGGCGGCACGAAGTTCACCGGGTCAGCTAGTTAGTAATACATTTTTCGCATTTCATGTGGTGAGATCATTGACAGGGGCTCGCGGCTAAGTAATAACAGCCGCGCGGGTCAATCGATCAGGTTAAGCTACGCTTGCCGCGGTTAGTCCGTGGATGGGTTACCATCTTTACATACCAAGACCCCTCCGTCCCTCGGAAAGCACGTTAAGCCGTTGGTCCTGGCTGGCTGTCATCCGTGGATCTTTGACAGTCGTTACGGATCGTCAGAAGCCCGAAAATCTGACAACCAGTCTTACCAAGGGGTATCGCATTACCCAGTAATTGGGTAGTGGAGGTCAGATAGGCAGTCACTCCATGTAAAATACTAGTATTCAGCTGCATCCGGTTAGACTGGAAGCCGACCCCAACATAGTTGGGAAAAGGCTGGGCAGATGATGATGTATCGAGATCATATAAAGCGGCCAAATGCGAGTTGGACACGAAGAGTTTCGTACCATCTGTACAATATTTAACACAATTTTTTTTAAATTCTTACTTTCTAAAAAACACACATTTCTTCTATGGCCCCTTTTTAATTTAAAACTTGTTTTATTATTTTTTGTTAGTCCGCAGTAATACACACTCTTTCTCTTTCATAGTACCTCTCATTTGAAGTGTCTACCTATTATGGTTCCAAAGATACAGCCCTGTGACAGACGGACGGCTGGACGGACATCAGAGCCTCAGATTACTAAGGGTCCCGTTGGCACCCTTAGCGTACGGAACCCTAATACTTAACTAAGATTCCGTGAGTGAGAACAGTCATTTTGCAAACGCGTTTACAATATGGATACTATGTGGCCATCCCCACCACCATTTAATTTCAACAATGTTACAATTTGCTAAGTTATTTACAGAATAGAAGTGGGAAAATGCGTTTTTAATCAATTACACAAAAACAATAAAGTACAGCCGATCGATTCTGTAAAAATCTCACCGTGAAAAGTTATGTGAAGTGAGCTTAGAGTGAGCTGTCAATAGTGTCAATCCCTAGCATTAGTTGGAATGAATGCTCACTCCACGCTCACTTCACCTGAGTTTTCACGGTGAGATGGGTGCGATTCTAGTGTTTATTTATGTCGCTTAGTTGTCTATCACTATAGAAAAACAACATGTTTTTCTCATCTCCTTCATGCATTACGACAACCACCCTCCTGAGCTTCTTCAATCCAGTGGATTCCCACTACCTTCACCCGCTCATCGTAATTCCACCGGGTTAATTACGTAATACACTATCAGTACCAATAACTTTCATTTTGACAGTTCAACAACATTCATTGCGCTGTTTACGTTGTTGAGCAGACAAAAAATAGAATATATAAAGCAATGGATTAACAATATCCGTCAAGATGATTCAGATTGTGATTGATAGTGTTTTACGCAATCAGAGTGCTAGTCAGTTTTATAAAGCATGTAAATTTATACGTACAGATTCAAAACACCTAACCAAAATTAGCCCCACAGAGCAACTGCGTGCGTACTCATGTATTTCAATGCAACTTGTGCGGCTTGATCATCATTACTATCGTACGGACACGAGTTTCATGGACTTTCAAAGCAAACGACACTAGTTTCCACCTATCGTCCTACTTTATGTTTCAGTAACATAATGTGGAGCTTTCAAATTATTCTATATGTTAGCACCAGACGAGTTAGCCTGAACAACAATAAAGGCTCTCCCCTACAAGCGCGTTATTATCGGTCGATCGTATCGGATGCGTTATTGCAATAATGCATCCCGATTCCTTGCCACACAGCTGGTTATTTATCGTCCGACATTTAGAAAAGAATAGAATATAATACTCTTTATTATGTACACCATACAAATTACAGAACATAAATATATAAAATTTTACAAAGGGTGACACAATGGGCGGTCTTTTCGCTAAGAGCGATCTTTTAAAGACAACCTATTTATTTCACGTAAAATAAATTGGGATAGAGGCAGGAGGATGATTATGATAATGGTTTCTAGCGTTGCCCGAACTACACGTTACTACGTTATTAACGCAGGTGTGTGTAAGATCGTGTGCGTCCTAATACAAAATGTTGCAAGAACTCATATCGGAATATCACAGGACGGAGGAACGCAAGCGTCCTACTTCTTGACGGCACGGTTGGTGCACTGGTTAAGCGATTGACTGCTGCGCTGCGTATCGCGGATTCGATTCCCGCACGGAAGAAATATTTGTATGGCCTACAAGTAGTTGTTCCGGGTCCGGCTGTTTGTGAGTTTAAATGTTTGTAAACGCACCTACGATACAGGAGAAATTCCTAGTGTGGGGCAACGTTTTACCAAAAAAAAAAACTTCTATTGCGTCGTTATTATCACAGCAGTGTTTACACAGTATTGTATTAGGATGTACACTACTAAACGTTACACAGTATTAGGACGGCCACAAAAGTAGGACCAATACAAAATGTACTGAAAACAGACTGATATCGCAATAACGCATCCGATATTATCGACCGATAATAACGCGCCTGTGGGGGAGAGCCTTAAAGCTTATTTACAATTTTCGTATGACCACAAGCGTTAGATTAACTTACTATTAAAGTTCGAAATTATTCAGCATAATAGACTTTAGGTAAAGCTGCTCAAATTTAATCAATCTCAGAAGTTAGCCGTTTGTAGCTGACGGTCTCGCTGCACCACAAACACTGCTGTAACTGTAGCAGTATTCTCCAGTGAGAAATACATCGCACATTTGTTGCATATTGTGTTGAGTGTTACGTGGACCCCACATAATACGTCACGTCCCGCTCCTGTTACCACTAAGGCTTGCACATAGAATGGAAGCCTCTCCAATATTACTGACACAGTTACGAACACTGGTTAGCTGGAAACGGCCATTGTGTAATTTAACGATAGTCGGCTGTTACGGGAATATTGTTAAAGGTATCAGATTTTGCTCCGGTTGGTTCCTGGTAACATAGAACATAAGAAGTGCACATGATACCCGCAGAAGGCTTTGTAAGCCCTTTCCAATAAATCATGATAAGCTGTTCATATGGTTTTTTTTTGAGGATAATTTTCTAATACATGCATCGGGAAAGTAATTTTGGCGTAGAAAATTCTCAAATAATAATATTCGCATAATCTGGGTGTGTGTGTTATTAGCTTTTCGGCTTGAAAAGGGTGTTATTTCGGTTGGAATTATTTAAAAATGGGGCGTTTATTATGACAGGAGTACGTTTATCTCTGAATCTCTGCGCGACCGTATGAACCTCAGATAAGAAAAAGGTAATTTTTGCTATTTGCAGCTGTCGTCGGTACCTACTAAGTGAATACATATAATTCTATTAGGATAGGATATGATTAAATCGTCATTCCTTTCTGAAGCCTAATTATTATGGCAAATCATTTCAAATTCTACAATCTCTAAGACGAAGAAAAGCCGAAGAAAATGTAAAAATATGATAATATTGTTACAATTGCATACCTTTATTGGTAACAAAGTAAAATGTGGGTGTACTATACACATCTGCCTACTTATGAATACAGGCTTGGTGTAATGTTAATTTATATTGCTTACTAGCTGCACCCGTGGGTTCACTGGCATAACTCTCGATCCCGTGGGCATATTAGGTTAAAAAGTATCATATGTCCAGGTCATAGTCTACCCATGTGCCAACTGTCATCCAAATCCATTCAGTCGTTTTAGTGCGAAAGCGTAAGAAACCAACATACAAAAAATCAAATATTTTCTCTTTATAATATTAGTTTAGATTATCTCGATACCCAAGCCTAAGTTCTATTTCTTAGGCACATTTGTCTGCTCTATATCCAGAGCAGTGGCAGAAAGGCCAGTCGTCGTTGGCACGTGCCACCTAGCTGAATGTTTATTGCATTGAGATTGCGGCATAACTCGGCCTGGTTATAATAAGTGTGAATGTGAGCGTCTTAGAGAGTAAGTGAGTATAGTTAGGTCAAGGATTAGATGTTGTGTTTTGAGTGAATGTTTATTTTTGTTTGGTTTGGTACTTTCCTTTCAAGTGTTTTGAATTGAGACTCGAAAAAAGTCTTGTTAGGTACATTAGAATCTTTTTGTAATTATAATCGCAGGATGCTCCCAAAGTGGGCAGAAAAAAATACCGCGTTTGGATATCTTGTTGGTGATATTGATAATTTTGCTTCTGGGTTTTTAGCTCGTTTTAACTCAAACTGAATGCATTGATTTCAATTAAACAATTTACGCTTCTAAAATGTTAAGGAGTCTGTCAGAGTGTTGAAGATAGTTGCCAGTGTTCGATATTGTTTTATATCAGATTTTATTATTAACAAAATACGGGGTATATTTCTCATTGCTTCTAAGTGTGAGAAAAATTAAAATAAAATAAAATATTAAGATTAGACTGGATTATATTGTAAGAGATGACCGGTTTCAAATGACGGCGTTCGAGAACATGATGCGTGCATCAGCACCGCTCAGCTCAACCAGTCTTAAGGAAACCGGATGATCCACAACATGCGCCACCATCAGCGAGACTTTTCAGTTTTCAGACTGTTATTAAAGTTTTAAGGCTATCCCACCACGACTCGTGGTCAATCCTGCAATAGAGCACCGCAAGCCGGGTCCGTGTAGCAACCTCTTTACTGTCCAAAATGTTAAAGACTCCTCCATAAACAAGATCTAAAGTAAAAACAATAGAAAATTGATTAACCGCAGATTAAAATAACGGTGCAAATAATTACCTCCTGGTCCAGTACATTTTTTTATTTATGTCTATTAATGCCCGTTGAAAAATTGTAGCAGCAATTTGCTTGATTTTCTCTTACAAGTTGCGGAACGGTATTTTTTTTTTCCACCCTCCTTTGCACAACAAAGGAACCGGGGGGTTTTTGTAAGCGGCAGTGAGCCGCGACACAGGGCTGGTTTTAATCCAGGATGCCGCTTTACGTGATGCCTGTGTCAATATAATTTAAAAATGTACGTGCATGACGTCTGTTTAAATGTTTGTTCGTTAAGTATATTTTGCTGAGTACGCACTACGGCGCGATGTATAGCGAGGGGTACGTATCAAAATCCCGAATTTTAAAATGCCGATGGACGAAATCCCGATAATTGAAACGCCGAATGGTTGTTTGGTCGAAAGTTTAAAATCCCGAAAGTTCATTTGCCCGAATGCTTAAAATCCCGAAGCTCCATATCCCGAAGTTTAAAATCCCGAAGATCCATATCCCGAAGTTCAAAATCCCGAAATTACATCCCAAACCCTAAAATCTCTAAGACAATGACAAAAAAGGAGCTTAACATAATAGGTATATAATAAATAATAATATATAAAAATATGTTTATGGGGTACATAAACATATTTTTATATATTATTATTTATTAGCATGCGTAACACGCATATATCTTTTTTAAATCGAAACAGCTAGGTTAGGTTAGGTTAGAACTGTGACCACACAACGCACGAGCCGAGCGAGCGCAGCGAGCGGTGCCGCGGCAGCGGCCGGCGAGTGCCAGAAACATATTAATCGCGGGAACTACGTCGCCGTTCTTTGGGATTTCATCCATCGGTATTTCGTCCATTCGGGATTTCGTCCTTTCGGGCATTTGAACATCGGTATTTTGTGTTTCGATATAACAACTATCGGCATTTAAAACTTTCGGTATTTTGAATTTCGGTGTTTTGGACGTCGGTATTTCAATCGTAGGTATTATGAACTTTCGGGATTTTGATACGTTAGGTACGGCGTACATATAGCGAGTTGTGCCAAACACGTAGAATTGAAAACCTGTTGGTTCTATCCCTGACACTGCCCGTGGGCATGTCTAATTTGATTTTTGTTTCGAGAGCTTCTGACAATGTGTGCTAGTGTGGATAAAGGTTTGTCATCCAGTAAAGCCAGCATGATACAAGAAAACGAACTGTGTTATTTTTACATTCATTCTTTCAGTTGGTTTTCATACTTTCTGAGCTATGCTCTAGTGATCGTATGCGATGCTGCTGGCGGAGAAGGCTGTCTATAGACAGGTCCTCCTCCAAACATTAGGTATTGGATTTAATGTAAGTAGTTCCTTATGTATTAATCCAGAAAATGCCTGCCTAGTTTTAGTGAGGTTCTGGGGTTCAATTCCCGGGTCAGCCAAAGTGTTATTGGGATTTCCCACCAAGAAATTTTCAGTAGCAGGCCGGAGTCTAGAATAGGCTATTTTCCAAAAAATCGAATAAGTCCGTCAGTTAGATTATCAAAAAATATTGAACCCGTATTTTTTCTTTTGTCAATTATATAAAAAATGATTAAGATATCGCCCGTTAAAGTTCCGCGTGACGTCACTTGCTTGCGACATTTTTGCAAGCAAGTGACGTCACGACCCCACACTCCCAAATTTTGACGCGCTTTATCTTTGTCAGTATTTGTTTGATTGACAAAAGAAAAAATACGTGTCCATTATTTTTCGATAATCTAACTGACGGACTAAATATAAATATTATTTATTTACCCAGGCCTATTGTGTCCGGTTGATGGCAATAGGCTTGCTCCCTATTACGTGGGACTTAAACATTTCTGACGAAATGTGGTAGTAGGTACTATAGGATACACCTCTGTGCAACCCTTCGGAGATTACAGTCGTGATGTAATATTATGTAAATCTAGAAAATGGTATTCATCCATTTCGTCGTATTTCTTGAGCCCTTATACTTTAGCTAGCACACCGTATTACCTACTACCAAGAAAAGGAGTGGTCGTCTATCATATGCGTACTTACATCGTCTACAGAAGTAGACTTTAAAGTAATGGAAAGTATACGTTTACAGGCTCATCGTGGGTACAAAAGCTTTGCTCCACCCTTCCTGGAATACCCAGACATGATGTTCGTAATATGTTAGTATAATGAGGGTAACGGCTAATGAGTTTTGTTTTAAGGGCAATGTTTTGTTTACCTAGTATTGAGGCTATTAGCGTAATTATTTCTGTAATCAGTGATGTAATGCCTGGATTGTGTAATTATAAACTAGATGAATCAAACATTTTATCATCTTAATAATTTCAACTTAGCACTTTATTTATAAACGTTGCCTAAACTTATGAGACGTTTAAACGTCCAATATGTTTGGTAAAACAGTCGCTAACTATAACTTAAATTTACTGATACTGTTAACCTGCATCATTCCACTGTTGGGCAAGGCCTCTCCTTATGACTTCCAGCTCTTTCGATCCAAGGCTAAAGTAGACCACTGGTCGTTTGTGTTGTCCAGCTCGTCCCGCCATGTTCTACGGGGTCTGCCGCCAGGTGTCGCGCCCGTAGACAGCCCTGACACAGCTAAAAAGCATTCTAGCTGTGTCAGGGCTTCACGTGGAGGTTATTTTGACCGACATATTATTGGACATACGGCAGACGTAACGTGGTAAAGTTAATTTATGCAATATTCATAAATAAACCCCCTATTGTCCCACTGAATCGTATGTATACGTGTATGTATCGCTACTTCGGCGCCATCGTCTCGTTCTCGTAGACGTCCCATTCCGTCCCGGGCGGTAGAAAAACGCCCATATTGGGATACGAACAAATTAATCTTTTACCTGAAGGCCAATTCTTGTAATTAAAAACGTTCAAATTCAAGTCGCAATCTCATCTCAGCGACAATCAATGTCAAAAACTTGTAAATAATGTAGGGAAGTTAGACGTATTTTTGACATACTGACACTGAGATTAGACTGTGAACGTTCTTAAGGCATTGACTGCCACCGCGGTCACCGGTGACCGCTAACAATAGATTTTCTATTGTGTCTGTTGTCTGGAAGTAAAACGTGTTAAAATTACGGGAACTGGGGCAAATCCCGTAATTTTCTTTTCTGATGAAAACACCCATAATACTGCCTAACCGAGTGATCGAATCCCACGTTCGACATTTGTGAATGTGACTAATACTATGCTAACCTGAGACCCTTTTGGAACAAGTATTTTTTATTACTTTTACGGTGTTTTAATTGTATGTTTGCCAGTAAATGCATTTTTTTCTTTTTTTCTACATCACGAGGTATTCAAAATCTATGATAATTACTTTTGAAAACTGCTGCTATGTCGCTATATTTTATTGTTTAGTTTTTTGTTAAGTTAGTACCTACATTCAAAGAGGAGAATTTCCACTACAGTAGTGATATTAAACCTTAATTAGGTGCATAATGATACTGGCATGTACGTACAGTAGTTAGTTCATACGCTAACAGCTTGCCAGTTATGTAATATTGCGCCAGCTAGAAACGCCAACTTATTGCAGCTAGTCTATTATGACACTATATTGGTTTGTGGGTTTATAATTTCAAAATGTACCAAAAATTAGTTGACTGGTTCGTATCGACTGAGGTTGTTTGTGTGAGAACATCAAGGATAAAAGAAATCAAGGGTTTTGTTTATATTTTCAGAGAAAAATTTTAACTAAGGACTTAAGCTGTGTACAAAAAAAAATGTTAAACGAAGAAAATATCTAGATAAATATACTAGCGTGTGTCAGAAATTTGTGGTCATATTTAAGGGTGTGGCACAGGTGCCGTATTATGACGGTTTAATGACATCATGATTCCAGTGTAAGAAAGAGATGGAGCTATACATGACCGATAGCACCATCCCTTTTCCGTAACACTATCAAACTAAGCAACTATCTTCATGGGACCAACATCGTATTCGCGAAAACCACCACCATTTCGGATACTAGCTGTATAAATAATACTACTAAGGGCGCTTTCCACCAAAGTTTTATACAAAGAATAAGTCTTATACTAAGAATAAATTTTGAATTTTTGACAGTTTTACCATTCTTGAACTATCAGATGTCAATTTTATTTCGCGGATAAAAGATATTAAGTGACTGGTAAAATCAGCCCTAAATACCTATAACAAAGATTTTTCATTTACCACTTTATATACACTGACGAGCAATATAAAAACTACTATCAAACTTATCATGAAACATTTCTGAAACCACGCAAGATAGCTTCTTGAAGTGAAAAGCAACATTCAAATGTATATTTAAAAAACAACAGATTGTCAACAAACAAAAATGTGTTATAGAAGGAAAAAAATAAAATAGAGCCATTTGGACAAAAACAATTAACTCTTTAAGTGGGTTTACGAAATTGAAATAAAATTTTATAATCATTCAATATTTCGTATTGCCTCCGCGTGCTCTCAATACGGCTTCTACACGATTTGGCATGCTGAGTACCAGATTTGTCAGCATGCGCTGAGGAATATTCTCCCATTTTTCAAAAAGTGCACTTTTCAGGGCATGAAGTGTGACTGGAGGAGATTTTCAAGATTGATTTACTTAAGAGATATTTAGATTTCTTTATGCAGTATGCAAGTGGTTTTATAGTGCTTATCAGTGTAGTTTGCCAAAAATAACTTATTTTAGGCAACATACAAGTTTCAATCAAATTTTGACAGCTTACACGCACAATCAGACACACAGTTTATACCAACGACGTATTTTAGACAACTGACATGAACGTTAAATTGTCCAATGCTTGTCGCTTGCATAATATTGCATATATCACTGTGCGTCATATTATGCGCGACGCATAGAGGTAACGGACGCGGACCGTCCGGCGAACAATCATGTCATGTCCGTATCACGTCCTGTCTGCGTGAATCGGAATGCTTCGGGACAAATACTTTTAGAGTTCGTTCACGTTAGCACGTGGTCGCGGGCTCGGTGGTGAGTGTGTATGTGTGACGGCGTTTGGAGCAAGACATGCAATCTTTTCTGACAGTTTCATCAGCAGTACGCGTCTGGATATTGGAATGGAACAGCAACCGACCATAATTGGAGTCGCCAAAAAACTGTCAAGGATTTCTCATCGTTCAATAAAAAAATTTAAAGGCCCATTGGTACGATGCAAGTTTTATTATTGTTTCAACGTAAGTACAGTGTTTTTATCTCACGAAGCGACGCGCGCTTTTCTTGTGTTAACCAAGTGTACTAATACGCTGTGAATGTGTGCGTAAAGATCAGTAGCGTGAGCACATAACACACACACGCACACTTCCCACTCCGCCATTATCTCGGACGGCAACGAGATCTCCTGCATTTACACACACATTCACAGCGCGTCGTTTCGTGAGATAAAAATACTATAGGTATAGGCTACAGGCAATTAAATCGCTCTGTGTCATCATCACCATCATCCACAGCCCGACTTCAGCCACTGCGGGGCATTGGCCTATATTTTCTTGTGCCAGTCACCACGCTCCTGTGCCAGCCTCATCCAGGTTTTGCCCGTGATGGCAACAATGTCGTCTGCCCATCGCACTGTGTACAGACGCCATCACATCAAGCTACCCGAAACTGTCAAATTTTCCCAATCAACCTTGAACCTAATGATTTAGCGATAAAGTTGAAAATATATTAAAGAAATTTGACAGATTTTAGTAGCTTGATGTGCTGGAGTGTGTACATCAAGTTTAAATCGCGCTCGTCTCCGCTTACGCTTGTCAATGTAAACAATCACTTAGTGAGCTTACGCGTCGCTTACACAATGCAAACGCAGCGTTGATCTACAATCCCGTCACAGTAACATATTTAAACATTAAAAGCAACATTAGTGCGCACAACAGATTCAAGTATTTTATATCAGCTTTTAAAAACGTAATAAAGCTTATGACATTTTTAATGGATTTTTGACCTAATATTTATGTACATAGAACACAGACAAGCATAAATGCCTTACACTTATGGTAACATTCTCTTCTTAGCATAATCAGAACGTTTGTGAGGATGGATAGATGTTTGTTACTCTTTCACGCAAAAACCACTGAACGGATTTAGAGGAAAATTGGCACGCAGATAGTTTATAACCAGGATTAATACATAGTATACTTTTTATGCCGATATTCCTATAGAAACTTATACGGGTGAAACCGTGGGGCGCTGCTAGTAAATACATAAATTACATCAAGGTTGCTAGTAGTTAATAATTAATAGATACCGTAAAATTTTACAGGCTTATAGCTTTTAATTTGTATCATAACTTTGCCCTTATACTTACCTTAATTAAGCAACAAATTATCTTATCATTAATGAATGAGCAAGCTTATTAAGGCTTAGTATAATTAAACTGTTATTAAATTAGACGTCCATAGTAGTTACTTCAGAATACGTAGTTTTAAACTGTTAGCGTAGCTTTCCATGGATCCATACCATGGATGGATATTATATACGAGTGTGTGTACCGCGAGTACCGCGTAAGAAACTTCGTTCCTGACGGAGGTCCACCGACCGCACACGTTATTTTTTTTATCTTCACTTCGAAATTAAAACAGGCCTGTGATGTGAATTCAAACCGCGAGCATTCGCATATACCTAATGAGCATTCTATTTCGAACATCTTTTAGCAGAGCGGCTACTAACGGTAAACCGAACATTTCGAAGGCTGGATATAGGCCTTCCCCAAGGCTGCACCACAACACCCTATCCTCTACCTTCCGCATCCAGTCTGTCTCAGCCACTTTCTTAAAGTCGTCAGTCCATCTAGCTGGGGGGCGTCCCACGCTACGCTTGCCGATACGCGGTCTCCAGGACTCGTCTGCCCCACCGTCTATCAGAATTTACAGAGTAGCATTACTGTAACTAACCTAGTTCGTGGCACGACTCTGTTTGCACAGCGCGGTAACCCGTTGCAAGTCAATGATCTTGGGACGCAACGCTCATTACACTAACGTTACGTAGTTCGAACAAAATGGTTACGTGCGCTCTACAAAACGTGTGGAAATGAAAATCTACAAGGCAAAGCTTATAGAAATTTCAAGAGAAGTTTGTTTATGAACAAAGTTCTTAAACGGAGCTTGTGATAGGAGTAACTGGGAGAAATCGTCACGTAACGAAAAAGCGTTATGCAAAAATAAAAATCCAAGATGGCGCCTGTAAAAATTTTCAAACTTTTCGTTAAAATAGGTCACGTTTGAGAAATATATGTGACCAGGCTAAGGCCCACCCGCGGCTATAAAGCCTTAGATGATGATGATGTTTTGAATCGCTCAAATCGAGGTATAGTTATGGTCCCCGAATCCATTCTATACGGATTCGGGGACTATAAGTATACCTCGATTACTTACCTGGTAAAGATTTCTACGCTCGGTTAACACTTGTATTTCAAAATTGATTTTTATTCTAGACACTTCGAATACTAATGTTAATCAGTAGATCTTTTCAAAAGACATAGATGTCGTACATTATTTTAATATGTACGACTTCTAGGTCTTTTGTATATTCTCTTATTTCTATTATTTACTCGAATAATATTGAAATAACATGTAGGAACTATGAGTGCTTTACGAGCTCCCAGTACTGGGACGAGTAAATAAAACCACAGTTTGACATAATTACTTCAAAAATTATTCCTAGAAGTTGGTTCTAAGTTTTCCCATTTTTTTCCAGCCTATTGTTTTTTCTCTTCTTTATTTATAGCAATATTTGTCTCGTATTTCAGCCATCTATTTTTTTAAGTATTCATGAAGGTTGCATTTATGTACCAAATAGGCTGTAATCTCTACAGTACCTACTTTCAGTCGGTTTTTATATTCGAGTAAAATATAATACCTTGATATCTTGCAACAAAAGCTGCGAGGACAGACTGACGCCACACCGCGTCTATGGCTCCTTTAGTAACGCGTCACAGTGTAGATACATACATACCTACATCGTTTTAAACTTGAAAAAAATTATAAATTATTATGTCATATCAATTTGTATTTTACTATGTGTACATAAATAATAAAATAAATAAATTTTTATATTTGACACTTGTTAGACGATATATAATTCAACTAGCTTCTGCTCGCGACTTCGCCCGCGTGAAATTTCTTGTTACTCCGACCCATCCCGTCGCATCGTATCGCCTGACCACGCTATTACCTCGTTTTCTTTCTGACTTTTTTTTCTCATAGCTACCGCGGTACCTTGGGTCCTAG
The DNA here is from genome assembly GCA_947507525.1 of Apamea epomidion. Taxonomy (NCBI): domain Eukaryota; kingdom Metazoa; phylum Arthropoda; class Insecta; order Lepidoptera; family Noctuidae; genus Apamea; species Apamea epomidion. Next base: position 13,983,010 of record OX382228.1, on the reverse strand, counting down.
CGTGATAGCGTGATGTTAAATAGTCTATAGCCTTCCCCAAGAATGGGGTTATCAAATTCAAGAAGTTTTTTTTAATCCAACTGTTACATCCAAAGATGAGACGTTCAAACAAACAAGTAAACTCTTCAGCTTTATTATTAGTATATAGATAACAAAGTTATTCATATCTTTGAAAAGAGACACGTGTACAAATTCAGAGAGCGATTTCTTTCAAAGTTAAGACATCAAGATATAAAATTATGCGAGATTTGCCAATGAACCATGGAGCGCAGTATCCTGGGGGTTCGAATTTATGACCGTATAAGGAACACAATAATGCGCGCCAAAACCAAGATAGGACGTTACCCAGAAAGCCGCTGAACTTAAGTGGGACATGTATACCGCATGTCAGATGGCAGTTGGGCTAAGAGAACCACCGATTAGGTCCCACTAAACGCACGACGCCATCGCGGCAGGCCGAGATGTAGATGATGGGACGAGATTGACTCCTACCGTAAGGGTTGGCAAAAAACAGAATTGTGTTGAGGGAGAGGGAGGCTTTCTCCCTGCAGTTGTCTCACTTCAGGGCAAAGGCCTCCCTTTTACAGGCTCTCTCCTCTCTCTCCCTCTACAGGCTAGTTTGATAGGTTAGATAGACTCGTTATAATGCGAATGTCTTCAACATAATCTATGATAACATAGGTTGATCATTCATCAGAATGTTAGTGCTGATGTGTTCTATCTACTCTTATACACCTAGACGTGTAGATAACTGTTACTTATAGCATTATTATCTCACGAAGCGACGCGCGCTTTACTTGTGGTAACCAAGTGTAAAAACATGCTGTGAATGTGTGCGTCAGGACGAATATGCGTCAGCACAAAACACGCACGCACACACATAAACACTTTCGACTTCGCTATTGTCTCAGACGGTACAGAGGTCCTGCGCTTACACACAAACAACGTGTTTGTAAACCTTGTAACCATAAGTAAAACGCGTGTCGCTTCGTGAGATAAAAATAATAATTAGAAAAAAAAACACTAAAATAAAATATCTATCAACTCAGCCTATCGCAGTCCACTGCTAGACATAGGCCTCTCCCAGGTTGCGGACAACACCGTGTCCTCCGCCTCAAGAAACTCTGAAACATTCAAAAAGTATTCGCTCGACAAAGGTCTAATAAAACGCGAAGTGAAACCACAAAAATCCCATACACTTAACCCGGACAATGTCAGTATCTTACGAAGTGAAAATTCCTCCTTTGAATTCCATTCAATGTTTATTTATTTAATACTTCAAGCACACAAATTAACAGTACAGTGGTAGGTGCAATCGTGAAAAAAAATAAAAAAAGATAAAAAAATTGAGGAATAAACATTTTTTATTAAAAAGATAGGCGCAAACCTATTAAAACTATAAATATAATATATTTACCTAATTACATGGCATAGGTACCTAATGTTGTGTCGATTTTATCAAATAATATCATATTTCTTTTCCTCCTTTTATAACGTTTGAATGCTATGTTTTAATTGTTAGCAAACATGATTATTGTGTTATTTTTAAACGAGGCTTAAAAAACAAAAATATTCCAGTGTTTTTTTATTTATGATAAAGTAACAAAGTACGTTGGACTTTGTTGTTTGATATTCGTGATGAACAGCTGTTAACCACAAACAACATGTAGACCCAATTATTTCTTGCAAAAAATGCCATTATGGCCGCCAACGCCTTGGCATTCTAATTGAAATAGCGCGTGAAGATAAGACTGAAATTCGTAGAACTTAGTCAAGTAGGTTTTATTTTGCTCCTAAACTATTGTAATTGTGTAGAATTCTCCATAAAAACTTGCCCCATACAACGATCGTTGCACTTTTGTATGCCTAAGGCCAAATTCACATCCAACGTATAGTCAGCCGCCGATTATGGACAGGCTCAATATGAGCCCCAGTCTGGACGTGAAGTCAGTATGCCGTAATATCGGTCCGATGTAAACGAAAAGTTTAAGTAAGTTGAGTAAACTACGTAATGCTTAAGCTACGGTTTCCTAGAAGAGCGGTGGCCACACTTAATGGCCGCAGTGACAGCTGTCATGAAAATGATGACAGCGACAAAGATTTAAATCGTTAGATTCGCCTTACCGCGTCAAAAGATAGTCGCGTTTCTGTTTCGTTTTAACTCCTCTGACGCACAATAACGCAGTGACTTGACTTGATTATCATGGAAACGCTATTTAATCATGTGTGAGCTCACTCTTTTTTGCGTGACTAAGGATGGTAAGAGCAAATCTAGCAATTTAAATATTTGGGCAGGGGGTTTAACTTAATGTCAAATACTGGTTTAAGTGACAGATTTTTCATGACGACCGTTGTAATATGACGGAATCGCTTTCTTAGGAAACCAAAGCTTCACTCACAATCGGTGGTTGACTCTAGGTTTGGTGTGAACTCTGCTTTACTATTGCTAATAGATGACTATTGTTCTAAAACTACCTTTATTGTATATTCACTGTAATACTGTTCCACTACACAGCCGTAATGTATAATGTATTTATTGTTTTTTGCCGGTTTTGTTTTTTATTTTAGGCGCATGCGACCGTTTACTTGTCACAACAATGCCACAGTGCTTCTGACACTCAGGGCATAGACAAGTAATGAGGTTACGTCTAGCGCGGATTAAAAATATATAATATTTATTTTATAGCTAATGCTTTATATAATATTATATCTATTTTATTATTTATTTATTACTGTGATTGCCCGTGACATCACAGCGGGCCCTATCAGAATACCAGCGCTGCGACATTTATTTTTTAACTGTCGACGCATCATGCTGAGATAGGAGCCTTTTGGCCTCGTATGGGACTTTCTGTTTCATTTTTCCTTTTGTTACTTTTTATATAAGTAATTTGTTTTATTTTTAAATGTGTTTAGTTTAGTTTATGATCCTGTACGAGTCGCAATAAATACTTTTTCTTTCTTTTCTTCTTTCTTTCTAAAACGAGCGTGACCGAACACGTCTTCGTGGAATACAAGCCTGAATATTGCAAGCATTACGCTGCTGAGTTTGTTAAGCGATAGAAGCCCAACCTCCAAGGAAAAGACAAAACGAAGATCCTCTAGTAGATGTTCACGAGCGACGGCAAAGCACCAGGTGAATGACATACCTTTAAATTTCTGGTCCTATTCTGTGAAAATACACAGTTTTGTGAGTCAACGGTCGTTCGTCATTATTTTTACAACTGTCACAATAGTCCAGTCAATAAAGGAGATTTTTTCCCTACGACGCACCGTGCTTAAGATCTCTCCGGACTCCGGCTCACCGTCTAGACGTTAAGACTTTTAGTATGTTCACTTCCTAACATGAAAATATGATTGACGTGTAAAAGTGTTTGTACAAACCTACTTACATACAAAAATAAAACCATTTATCATTTAACCACGAACATGTTTCAGAAGGAATAGCTTAGGTCCCTGCTCACCCATTCGATGCCATTCGTTGACTGAACTACAGACGGTGCCTAAAGTTGGAAACACTGAACCTTGGCCACTTAGGTATAGATCACATTTAAGTACTTTCGAGATAAGCATCAATTAACGATTCCATTTGTATCATTCTAATGCGAGTGTAGGTGTTTGAACCTAATGGATGCTTTTTAAATGTTATGATAAAAGTAATAATTAATCGCACCTATTCATTATGAAATATTCTGTTGAATTATATTATTCGTGTTTGTAAATTTGCGCTGTGCAAATAAATCTAAAAACATACTTTTGTAGCGTTTCAACGTTACAGGTTCAACAAATGACCATTAGTTAAGGTTGTTTTTGTATGCAGCACCGAAATGCACATTACTGATGAAAGCGCTGGAGTCGTGACAGTTAGGCTACCGCACACAGGCGCGCTACAAATTGCCGCGCGATGCCCCGTGATGTACACATCCCTGTTACACGAGCTTGTGGACATGGACTCTTTATTAAGGTGCGTGTAATTGCACTGTTTTGGGATTGTTTTGGAATTTTATGTTTATTCATAGCACTCGTAACGTGTTTGTTCCAGTTGCGGTGTGGCAACTGGAACGCGGTGAGGCATTATTTAAGCTTTCTCTACTGAAACAAATGTAATTTTGCAGATTATAATTCTAGTTTTAATTAAGCAGATTCTGCGTTTCATTCTCATGTTGTAATATTTTCTGACACGCACATTATGATCCATTATTTCATAATTACAGTTGCCATACTGCTCCACAAACTTGCCTTCATGTAGTCATCAACAAAGTCGAACACAGTACCGACATTATTTAAATTGCCTCCTATTACACTCGCGTCCGTGTCGTGGCAACCGCGAATATATGCAGGCACCCTTATACGAACGCGACTGGCGAAAGCGTGGGTTGACATAATAGGCTAAAGTGATGTAGTGCAGAAGGCTCATTAATGAGACCACAAGGGAAGGAACCGTCACTGAAGTTATTTTAGAGTAGGAAAGTAAAAAGTCTCACTTACTTGCAGTTGGTATGTACGCTTTTAACCATGTTGCGTTCATTCGGTGGCGTCTTCGCATCTGTGGATTCACTGACGCGGCGTATGAAGTAAAGTGAGTCTTCTGTATTTTAATATTCCATGTCAATATTCAGAATTTCTCTCACGTATCACGGGACCGTTCCAGACAAAGCCAGATATCTGTCTACACTATGAATTTATTTTAAAAGGTAACTAGACTCCATCAGTTTCTTGTATGCGCGACGATTTCGTAATAATTAATGTTGAGGGAATTATTATGTATGTAAGCAAAATCTTGGGAGTCGTAAATGAAATATTGGTTGATGAGGTTTGTTTTAAAGTAATTACGTACGATTATAGTTCTCGGAAGGTACGTCATGTTTGTAATATTCGATGGGATAAGCTTTAGTGGTTGTAATAAACATACCTAATTTATTCGATTGCCCAGTGAAACAGTGGGTGCTATCTGCCAAACCGCACTGGGCCGCGTGGTGGTATGTGGCCCACTCTTTTTTACAGACAGGAGGCCTGTGTGCCAGCAGTGGGAACAGTATAGACTGATTGCAACAAGATGAAAGGAAAATAATTATGAAACTGACCAGACATTAGCTACGAGAGTATAAGTTTAAAACTTTTTTCTGGTCAATTCCCTCCATAACTATTGAAAAGAATAGAGAAATGCATACTTAATTCCCCATTCAAAATCAAAATCAAAAGTCATTTATTCAAATTAGGCTGAGAATCAGCACTTTTTGAACGTCAAAATTACAAAAGACAGTCCCCCAAAAATGCCCGCCCTTCACCACTTCCATTCCGGGATCCGTGGTAAAATCGACTCGTATCCATGTTTTTTTTTTTTTTTCACAGTTTAAAGATGAAATATAGACTTAAAGCAGGCAAGCATGTTAGACAGATAATATATATCTATACTAATAATAAAGCTGAAGAGTTTGTTTTTTTGTTTGCACGCGGTAATCTCTGGAACTACCATTTGGGTTTGATAAAAAACTGTTAGCAGTTGATAGCCCAATTTTCGAGGAAGGCTATCGGCTATTCAACGTCACGCACCCTTAGGAGCCGAGCAAAAAGAAAAAAAGTCAGACACATTGCTTAGCGAAAACGAAGTAAGAGTGCGGGCAGACGACGGGGTGGATCGTGGAAACAATTAATTTCACGGGCAGAGTCGCGGGTAGAATTTAGTATATCAATAAAAAGGTTCTACAATGTAAAAGTTTACATAGGTTTCAAAGGACAGATAAAAGGCTTTCGAAGGACTAGGCAACAAAACTACGTATCTACATTGTTATTTTATAAGTCTTTTCGAGCGTAACTATTAGTAAAAATAATCTAAAGTTTAAATAGTAAACGCTTTGAGCACATGAGCAGGATTGTTTAATTAAAACACTATTAGTAAAACAATTACATAATTATGTGTGAATAATTAAGGGTTCTGAGTTAATTAACTCAAAACCCTTAATTATTCTGAGTCGTTGCAAACGTTAACAACACAAAGAAAAGGTTATCTTGAAAAAAAATGGCGGTATAGAGTTCATGAGTAACGCTTTGAAGTTCTTTACGTAGATAAATAATGTAGTTTAAAAACATTCAGAAGTTTGTTTTATCTTTCTGCTAAGTTTGTGGATGGGTGAATTTTATTTTCATAAAAAAACGAGACGATTATTTTACTCGTTGAAGGTTCGCGTACACCTAATCCGTCATCGTCCGATGACGTTCGATAACTAGGTGTACGCCACTCACTTTTTTTTAGATAAATTATGTTTGGTTTAATCGGCTGAGGACGTACGAGCAAAGTTCGGCCGATGACGGTTTAGGTGTACGCCTTTTTTTTTTTTTTTTTTTTTTTTTTTTTCAGGATGGGAAATCAACAAATGTCCCCTCCCGCTCTGGGTGGAGCAGAAGAGAGTGTCAGACTCTTACTGACTAAAACCCACCCGTGTTTCTTCCTTAGCCCTTTATGTACCAGGGCAGCGGTAACCCTTTCGGACGATCCCGCTACCCCAGGCTTCGGCCCTGACGGGCCCCGTCAACTATGCTGACATCTCTTTGAGGCGCGCGTGGAACACATACACGCCGTCCGGCACGGGCCTGGTCCTGATCGGACGGAGAGCTACCCATTGCTCTCCGTCCGCAGGCCCGTAGGTGTACGCCTTCAGTTATGTTTTACGGTTTACGAGCTAACTACATATTTAAATGGCAGCCAACCCTTTAAGTATTGGGTATATAATATACTAACTTTATGACAGGTATGAGCAGTGGTAACCCTGTGGTAATGGCTTCTACTTACGTGTCATAGGTCGTTGGCTTGAATCCTGGCAGGCACACTCCTTTGTGTAATTGATTTCATCACCAGTGCTCTCAAAACGGGGAAGGAAGGAAAAACATCGTGAGGAAACCGGCATGTCCTAGAATCAAAAATTTGAAGACATGTGACGTCCACCAAACCCGCACTGGGTTCCCGTGGTAGATTATGACCAACTCCCTCTCGCAGAGAGCAGGACTGTGTCCCAGCAGTGGGAACGTTATAGGCTGATTATGGGATGACAGAAATATAATATATTATCAATCAACCAACTCGGTCGATTCTAGTCCACTATTGAACAATTCATATTATTTTCATAATAATATTTAGTCAGTGAAAATCATAAAACTTCAAATGCATTAATAACGTGTTAATCAACTCCTCATACTACAGTAACTAAATTACCAGAAGCAAAGACAATAAATCCGACAATCGAGAGAATGTTTGAAAACAAATGATTTTGCGAACGGGTTCGAGTTGGAGAACGCTGAAAACTTTCTATTTGCCTAATTAACTACATTCAAGGGTCCCTTTCTTGATTAGATCACGTATCGGAAGGATCAGAACGGATCTGAGTCAATACGAAACTTACTTTTTATTGTTGTTGGACTCTGAATGAACTGGCTATTCGACAATTGAAATTGACTAGCGGCTGTTTTGGTTGATAGTACTAATTATTCTGCTCATAATGTTCCTCCTGATAGCACTTGGGCTTCTTCTCTGTGAGAAGGGGTGAAAAGTACACCACACAGGTCCAGTGCGATGATTGAAAATGATTACCTGATGATTTGTTTCTTTTTACGAGTTACAATTTATTTATTTACATTATATAAGCTAACATTTTAAATAATAATACATATGTACATGTGAAAAAATAAGCAAAAGAATCATAGGGCATCAAAAAATTCGTCCGCATCGCTGTCAACAGGAACAGTGCCCAAAAGGCTGGCAGCATTGCCACGTTGTATGGCGATGCTAATTCTTTGGCCAAGAAACAGGCCAGCCCTCTGGTCACGTGAAGAGTCGACTAACCGCTTGGCGATATCTCGAAAAACCAAGTGGGCACTCGGACCTCATGGCCTTAGTGTTCCAACCCCAAACGGCTCGAACATATAACTTCCAATCAGGTTGGAATATTTTCGCCGTTTGAGGTTTTCTGAACCAGCAGCATCCGCTCCAGCACAGCCCACCGTTTTGGTTGATAGTTATAATTATTCAGCCCACAATGTTCCTCCTGATAGGATTTGGGCTTCTTCCCTGTGAGAGGGATTGAAAAGTATACCAAACAGGCCCAGTGCGGGTTGTAACATGTCACTCGTCTATGAATATTTTGTTCTAAAGTTCTACTCTCTAAGCGCGAAGCACGTAGTTTCGGCCGAAGTTACGGGCGTTTCCTACTCCGTATCACATACGGACATAAGATTAGTTCGGTTTCCGAACTAAGAATGACAACACGATTTGACAGTTGTCCTTACGCCCGATATGTTTTTGTCTGTCCGAATAAAATATTTTGACACTTATTTTAACGGATCAACTACTTTCGGGCGGGCCGATATCTTTTTTGACGGACCTAGAGAGTAACCCCCTGTGTTTTTTTCCGACACCGTATTTTTATGAAAGAAGAATGGCAGGACTCTGTAATCTGGGTGTCGCATTTAGACTTCTTGTACATTCGTACAAATTCTCTCAGAAGATACTCGTAGATCTCGGTTTTAAGATAAAAGGTTATCATAGCATATTTTTAAGATATTGGGTTTCGGCAGAAAAACGCTTTATAAAGATCAGCGGTGGCTCCAATCTGACTGGGTTTACCACTACTTGCACCTCAGAAGTCAAGTTTGTTACCAGTAGGACATCAGACTCTTATACTGCGCGAATAGTAGGTAATCCGTAGTAGCGTTCATTTCTTCATAGTTCCTTACACCCTTTGTATACACACGTTTTTCTTACCGTGAAAAACTACGGTTTATTCGGCGCGTGTAAGCCCGATCGTCAGTGTTGTATGGATTACTATGGAAGCTTGTTGACGGATACGTTTTTTCTATGGCGCGGTTTTTTTCGCCGTGTGTAAGCACGGTTCGTCAGTGTTGTATGGATCACTATGGAAGCTTGTTGATGGATAGGTTTTTCTACGGCACGGATTATATGCCGTACAGTAAAGGAGCCGTGCCGTGTACAAAGGCCTCATTGTATTGAGTACAATACGATTCAATTATATCAGGTGAATCAACTCTGGTACCTTCCTATCTATTATTTTGGTGTAAGTACCTATTGTCGAAAATCGAGCATTGTTAGCTAAGGATAGTAATTAAGCGTTGCCCTAGAACTGTTAATTCTCAATTAATGTAATATTAACATTTAATTAAACCAAGAGTTCGGAATCTAACTGATTGCTATGGCTAGAAAATTCTTAGACTGTAAGATGTGATTATGGGATCACACCTTTGGATTATACCGATTTTTTCTGAGAACAAAATCCTTTTGTCATCGTAAATATGTTCCTAGGTAAGCATAAGCATAATCAGCCTATAATGATCCCACTGCTGGGACACAGACTGTAATCTACAACGCGGCCCCAGTGAGGGCTGGTAGATGTCATATAACTTCGATCTGTCGGCACTGTGTTCGACTTCTTGGCTCTAGGTCATTCCGGTTTCCTCACCATGTTTTCCTTCACTGTTTTGAGAGCAGCGGTGATGAAATTATTTATTCAAAGTAAAGCGCCTACCTGGGTTCAAACCTTCTTTCTTCTTTCTTTACGTCTCGTAAATCTGGACAGTCACCTCTGGGCTATCACTACTCTCCTAAGTTCCTAGGTAATTCATATGTATGCCATGAAATAAGTTACATTTCAATTGATTAATTACGTCATTATCGTAAGAATGAAAATTGAAAGCCTTCAAACATTTAAAATGCTTTGTTTAAGATTTTAGCGCTCTAAGAGAATGTTATCGGACGATGAATAGATCATTTGAAAGGTAGCGTAGGTAAAATCAACCACACATCAGTAGCTAACATTGACTGGACTGGTCCACTCAAATCTTTGTGGTTCTTTCCTCAAAATACCATTTCAGTCACTAATCTACATTGTCTTCACGTGATCTGACCAAGATTATGTCTCGTCTTTAAAAGAGACTGAGCTTGTTTCGCCATTTTTTCTCAAGGGTAGTCAGATTGGAAATGTCCACTCCGGCTAGCTTATTTTTTATAATAATACGACGTGTAATAATGATACCGATACCTTATTTACAGAATAAACAATTACTCTTTACCACAATTTGATATTGACAGCAAGAGTTGCCACTAATGTGCAGGACTGTACTTCTCCGGCCAGCAAGCAGACTACACTCATAATGTGCAGCTGCGATTATATCTCTTGTGTAATCTATGTTTATTTGCGGCTTTGAAGGCCTTACCCCGGAGGCCCCTTCATCCGGAACCCCATGAATAAATGAAGAAAGCAAAAGTTCGTTCCACGTGGTCCCCTTTGACGTCCTTTAGAGATGCACCTCCATTAAACGACTCTATTTAAATACAGGAAAAACTAACGCCACGTTTTTCCTTGAGAATACACGTGTACGAGTATTTTCTACGGGAGTAAGGTAACTAGCTGGTTACCAGAGGGGCAATTCTCGTAATTTTAAGAACGTTCACAGTCTAATCTCAGTCTCAATCTGTCAAAAATACGTCTAATTTCCCTACATTTTGACATTTGTTTGTCGCCGAGATGAGACTGCGACTAGATTTTGAACGTTTTAAATTAAGAGAATTGGCCTTCTGATTACAGTTTTGCGTAAATATAGACTGGAAACTCGCAAAGTAAATAAGCAATCACGCAATGGGGCAGGAATAATTTTATTAAGAAATCGAAAATATACATGAAATAAGCACTATGACTTATGAGTTACCAGCCAGACTGGGTTTTTATTCATAAAAGCTGAGAGCAGTGGTATCCCAGTTGAAATGGCTCCGACATACGCATTGAAGGTCTTGTGTTCAAACCCAGCCAGGCGCTTTACTTTGTGAAAATAATTTCATTAAGTGAAGGTAAACATCGTGAGGAAACCAGCATTTCCTTGAATAAAAAATTTTGAAGACATGTCACATCTACCAACCCGTACTGGGCCCGCGTGGTAGATCATCAGCCCACTCCCTCTCGAAGAGAGGAGGCCTGTTCCAGCAGTGGGAACATTTTAGGCTGATTATGTCTTAACAGCTGAACATCAGTAAGGGCCGGTTTTCAACAAACCTCGTAAACAAGCAATAAAGTATCATATCCGGTTAAGGTGGATGCTCCAAGGTAGCCCGCGAAATTCAAATTTTCTTACGTTTTTTGCAATTTGCTGGTCAGTACTAAGTTGTACGTTGATTAAAATATGATTCGCGGCTGTAACAAATATGTATTTACAGAATTATAATCATTAAAGTCATCAACACAACTCTCTACGATCAAGTAATCCTACTGACTATTTCATGACTATTTCATGAAATCTTGACATTTTAGGATTATGCTAACTTAACAAGTAAGTTGTATTACTGATTCTAATGATTATAATTCTGTAAATACATATTTGTTACGGCTGCGAATCATATTTTAATCAACGTACAACTTAGTACTGACCAGCAAATTGAAAAACGTAAGAAAATTTGAATTTCGCGGGCTACCTTGGAGCATCCACCTTAAGGCTGCTTTTCCACCAGAGATGTGCTATGCTACGTTGCTATGGATGCGTTTGATATCCACCAATCATATTCATTGGTCCACATAGCATAGCACTGGTGGAAACGGGTTCAACTAAGCTATGTTTTTATATGGAAAGATGCGTGCTATGGATGGGAGCTATGGATGCGCGAGTGGTGTGAGCTATGTGCAGAACAGAGTACTCACAGTAGGCGCGCATTTGTCACCATCCCTACTGTCGATGCATCGCAGGCGCTTCTTCATTGCACATCTTACTCGCTCCGCAACACAGCTTAGTGAAAATGGTCACATTGTTTCATAGCTTAGCTTTCACACCCGAGCAGCATAGCTGGATAATGAATGAATTAATAAATTAAAAAAAATAATAATAAATAATTAATGAATGAATAAAAAAATGAATGAATGAATTCCCATAACGCACTACTAACACTTTCATCATTATCTGCATAGCCTTTTCCCAACTGTTGTTGATCGGCTTCCAGTCTAACCGGATGCAGCTAAATACCAGTATTTTACATGGAGCGACTGCCTATCTGACCTCCACACCAGTTACTGGGTAATACGATACCCCTTGGTAAGACTGGTTGTCAGACTTCCGGGCTTCTGATTACCCGTAACGACTGTCAAAGATCCACGAATGCCAGCCGTTGGTCGGTATGTAAAGATGGTCACCCATCCACAGACCAACCGCGGCAAGCGTAGCTTATCCTGATCAATCGATCTGTGCGGCTGTTATTATTTAGCCACGGGCCCCTCTACTAACACTTTTAAATCCACCACAAAACTAACGAAAAAAAAATCAATCAACAACTTTGTTGTACGCAAAAAGTTTAGCCCCATTCACACTTATATTATCTATAGGCGGAATTTAGGTCAAATGTAAAACGAATTGCGGCGTCGGTCTACGTCAGTTAGAGCCGCTGACGCGCCGTGAATGCGCCTTAATGAACTGATGTTACACCATTCAAAAGGAACTTTTTCACCTAAACTTTAAATACACCTACAATTATTTTGCTACCGCTTCAATTGAAAGGGAGAATCGTGAAATTCTGTTGTAAATATTGTGGGCTGTTGTTGGTTTGGTAGATTTGGTCACTGTTTTATTGTAGGTATCCAATGTTTATAGGAGAATTTATCACAGCGAGATTTATGCCGAAAGTTTTCAGAAGATTAAATGATCAGCATCATAATTTTTTTACTAGTATATTGTCTCTACCAATCTCATCACCATCTGCCTAGCCCTATACCAAATATGTTGGGGTCAGCTTCCAGCCTAACCGGATGCAGTATTTTACATGGAGCGACTGCCTATCTGACCTCCACAGCCCAGTTACTAGGTAACACGATACCCCTTGGTAAGACTGGTTGTCTCTACCGATCAATTCATTGAAATTATGATAGTGTTTTTTTAAATAGTTTTTATCAGAAGTTTATCTCTTTACTTATTTATTTACAGGATAGTGAAGCTGCATTGATGTAAGACGCCTTTTGTTACAGTGAGTATTTCTTTTTTCCTAATCATTATTTTCTTTCTTGCCAATTGGCAGGAAAGAAAATATATCTATATACATGTAATCTTAATGAGTAAGGAAGCTTACACAAGTTATAACAAGGAATTCCTTGTTATAACCTCTGTGTATAAGCTTCCTTACTCATTAAGATTAAAAAATCAGAATACATTTTCGCGCTCATATGCTTGCCATGCTTGGACAAGAAATCACTAAATGTGTGCGTAACATGATTAAATATCTCTTTGTCTCTGTCATCTTTAAATGATTGATAGAAATAGAACGATCATTTATATTCGCTTCACGCCAAACCTATTTATAACATCTTTCTATCTCTGTCATCTTTATACGATCGGGACAAACAGAACGATGAACGTTTAGCGCTAAACGCAATTAGAGATATGTGGTGCAAGCTGGCCTTAGTATAAACAAACACTAAAATGCGTGAATGCAACGTTCAGCTTTATCTTTATCACATATTATGAAATAAAGTCACTTCTTGTGTTTGTTTGTGAGACCACCTTGCACTCGGCCCGCGTGGTAAAATATAGTTAACTCCCTCTCCAAGAGAGGAGGCCTGTGTCCCAGCTGTGCAAACATTATAGCTGATTGTACTGTGTGAACGCCTTGTTCTTCTTAACTACGAAACAGATTTTGACGCGATTTACACCATCATTTAGATATTTTATACACAAAGTTTTAATAATATCATTTATTTGTCAGATCAGTACAATCCAAATATTGTTAGAAAGGACATAAACAACTTACAAACTAGTGTTAATACATATTATTATTTCAAATTCTTATGGAATACATACACATTCCATACATTGTTAGTAAATAATACTTATAACTATGTTAGTAACATTATTATTATTTATTTATTCATTAATTATTTATCAAAGAAGTTGCCTATTTAATATTGAACAGGGCACCACCAGAACCGTGGACGGTATTCCAGTGCCTCACAACGGGGCAATCAACCCTTGCCAATATGGTATTCAGAAGGCTGTTAGTGCTGCCCCGCACACGGCTTTAATATTAATGTATTATTATGTGTAATACATTAATATTAAACTTAGATTTAATAAAGAAATGTGGATGTTTTGTCAAGTCGTTAAAATCATGCGAAGCTGGGGTGGATCGCTAGTAAACCAGGACTTTACAATTTCCTAAAATGCGCAAATACATCGTTCATAAGATAAAAAGAAACTACATTTGACCAAACAACAGTTTGAAGCGTTCAATCGATGTGCGCTATTGGTCCGATGGAAATGTATCGAGTCAAACATCGATCACTGCGATTGACAGTCGATTAACTATCTCTATTTAATTTAGTTCGCAATGAAAAAGCAGGGAATGACTCACCTGTAATTGACGTGTACAATTGTAGATTTAAATGGTACCTGTGATCGTTTATAGGTATTTTTGGTTGGTGATTGCAGACTCGTCGAACCCGTGGATTACGGCCCATTCCCTCTTACAGAGAGGAGCCCTGTGTCCCAGCAGTGGAAACATTGTAAGCTGATTATACTGTGCTTATGCTGCAGACTCGTCTGGCCGTATTTAGCTCTTGTTTCGTTGGCTGATAAACTGTGTTTTCATTATACTAGTAACAACACTATTGGCACAACTATATTGGCGACAGGGAAGTTCTGATTTCAAAACCCAATAAGCAACTATGCGAGATAGAGCTTCCTTACCCAAACCATTTGTTCCACCCACTGAAGACCTCCCACCTGGACATGAGTTACCTTGAGTAACCTGGAAGTCTTTAAACAAACTCCGGTCCCAGATTGGCCGAAGCAAGAAAAACCTGTTCAGGTGGACATTCATAGACGACTACTCCTTGGAGTGTAAATGTAGTGCTGTTCTACAAACGATGAGACACTTAATATCGTGTCCTACGTGTCCTGTCAGCTGCACTTTACAGGAACTTATGAACGCTGGTGATGGCGCCAAACAAGTGACCGAATTCTGGGCCGAGTCCATTTAGATTGCTCTCGACACACTAAGAAAAAGAAGACTATAAAAACTTAGTTCCAGTCTAAAGTTGTTCAGTCAATCTGTTCTGCAAGTGCGTTGACTGCAGAACAAGACTCATAACACATGCTCAAAGGGGAAAATTAGCATTAACACCACGCTTGGCAGACGAATTTGCAAATGTTATTACTAAGATAAGTGGTATTAACAGTCTGGAGGCTGCTACTCATCGTCCAACGCCCATCCTTTTCCTCTGCGATATATCACACAAATGTTCTTCTGCTACCACAATGTAACCGCCAATCGTAACTGAGGTATACAAACAACGTTAGTCGCCGATTACCTGACGATGGTAATCTATGCTTGACGGAAACCACCCGGAACCTAACTTCATCCAAATACTATCATGTATGTATAATTGTATATTGTATGTGTGTATCACACTATCATGTGTATATATATATCTATTATCTATATATGTGTGTATTTATGTATCTATTATAGTACAGACGTCAGCACATCAAGCTACTACAATCTGTCAAATTTCTTTAATAGATTTTCAACTTTATCGCTGTAACATTAAGGTTCAAGATTGATTGGGAAAATTTGACAGTTTTGGGTATCTTGACCTGCTGGTGTCTGTACGTTAGAATATTGCAAATATTATTTGCTACAACTGAATGCCTCTAAATGTTTTCATATGACCTTCACGCGTCAGAACTCTATAGTAAATTCAATCTATAGTCTCAAACGACTAATCTTGGACAAAGTTGACAGCATTAGGGATTTAGGTATTATACAGGATAGCAAATTAATATTTGATCAACCCATTGACAGTATCGTGAACCGGGCCTCGAAAGCTAGTGCTTTCGAGGCCAGAAACAGGCTAAGGCTCTGATTACAAATCCTAGTGGATTTGTAATCAGAGCCTTAGCCTGTTTCCGTTCTCTGAAGCCGATTAAGGTTTTGTACTGTTCGTTCGTGCGCAGCCACTTGGAGTATGTATAGAGGTATGAGGAACAGGGTGTAAAGTTCACTCATCCTCCATAGAAAAGGGAGGATCCTCCAACCAGACGGGTGTTTTGTCTGGCGGGCAATTGCCCAACGATTGATGTTGGGAAATTGTATCTATGCTAATTGCGCGGTAAACTCTGCTTGCGAGATGCAGGATTTGTGTGACGTCAGTATGACGCGTTGTTCGCATGTGGCGTTGTAGATACCGCTACATCACTCCCCTCCGGAGACCGGAGGTCGATAGTGGACTGAGTCTTGTATCTTGCGATGCTTGCCAGGCCAGCTGAGGTTCCAGTGAGTCGGAACCGATTGCCGCATAGTTCACGGTGAGTCGGAACTGTCTGCGGAGTTGTCCCCAGTGAGTTGGGGTGGCGCTGCGTTATATTCCAGTGCGTCGGATGTACAGCTTCGGGTTGAGGCTGGCTGCTGCGTCGACCAGGAGAGGGTGCTCTGCTTGTTGACCGGCCGAAAGTGCAGTGTGCTGTGCCGAGGTTGCTGATGAGGCTGAGGGTGATGACCAGGTATGCGCGGACGCTGCATACTGGTGGTCAGGATACCCGTTGAAGCCGTGGATGCTGGCTGGCTGGGTGACTCGCCGCTAAAGCTTGCGGGAGTGATGATGATGACGTCACGCTGAAGTGTTTGCACGAAGGCTACGCTGACGTTCATGTCCGGGGTCACCAGTATAGAGGTATGAGGAACAGGGTGTAAAGTTCACTCATCCTCCATAGAAAAGGGAGGATCCTCCAACCAGACGGGTGTTTTGTCTGGCGGGCAATTAATAATAATAATAATAATAAATATTCCACAACTATCACACAACGCCATCTAGTCCCAAGCTAAGCAGAGCTTGTGTTATGGGTACTAGACAACTGATAAACATACTTATATATTTCTAAATACATAAATATTATAGATAAATTACACCCAGACACAGAACAAATGATCGTGCTTATTACACAAACATTTGTCCTGGGTGGGAATCGAACCCAATTGCCCAACGATTGATGTTGGGAAATTGTATCTATGCTAATTGCGCGGTAAACTCTGCTTGCGAGATGCAGGATTTGCGTGACGTCAGTATGACGCGTTGTTCGCATGTGGCGTTGTAGATACCGCTACATATGCATCACAAGTCTGGAACCCTCAATAGGCCTTTACAATTTCATATTAATTCAGAAAAAGTTTCTGAGATATCTTGATTATAAGGCACACCAAGTATCCATGGATTACAGTCACCGTTGCAAGAGGTACCATTTTCTGCCACTGGATCGTAGGCGACTCATTAATGATGTGTGTTTTTTTATTTACATAGCAAATTGCTCGATCGACTGCCATGAACTATTGGCAAAGTTAGCATTACACACTATTAGACTACGTGAAAGGCCGCTTCTAAGTGTGCCTTCTGCCACTACTAATTATAGGCGCAATGCTTTTCTTATAAGAAGCGCTCGAAGCTTTAATGAGGTATCTTCTGAACATGATGCTGACTTATTTTGCACTAAGATAAGCAAACCAAGGACGCTCTTAGCCAAATATTTTTTTGTGGGTGATGCGCCGGCTAATGTTTCTTAAACTCATATGTAGCAACATAAATACTTAAATAAATAAAACTAACCTAACCTACTTACTTATGTACACAATGTACTTTAATTTTTCGGCTTTAAGTAATCGATATGTTATATAACTGTGGAGGCTTGTTATTAGCAACTTGATAATGTGTTGTTGTTACCTATTATTTGAAATAAATAAATGATATGCTTCTTAAAAGTAATAAATAAATTATATGCTTATTATTTTGCACCAATGAAACCCCATTTTTATTTCCACGCAATCACTGTCCATTCCAAGGTTGCCTAGTTTTTTTTTTTTTGAGAATGGGAAATCATCAAATGACCCCTCCCGCTCTGGGTGGAGCGGAAGGGAGTGTCAGACTCTTACTGACTAAAACCCACTTGTGTTCCTTCCTTAGCCTTTTATGTTCCAGGGCAGCGGTAACCCTTTCGGACGATCCCGCTAACCCGGCAGGCTTCGGCACTGTCGGGCCCCGTCATCTATGCTGACATCTCTTTGAGGCGCGCGTGGAACACATAAGCGCCGTCCGGCACGGGCCTGGTCCTGATCGGACGGTGAGCTACCCATTGCTCTGCGCCCGCAGGCCCGCGCCTACGGTGGTTGGAAGTCGTCACGCGGCTCCCGACGCCCGGAGCGTCTCCCGCAGCGGCTGAGGCGTGAGGATCTCTCCCTCACCCATCCCGCCACCTCCTTCGCTAGCATGACTGCTTCGCAGAAGGAGGTGACTGCCTCCCACTCCCTCTCGCCCCGGACCATAGCTTGAACCAGGGCCGGACGCGAGAAGTCGCCGCCGCTGCCGATCGCCTCTACGAGGACACGGCGGTGCTCTGCCCAAGCGGGGCAGACCTCCACCGTATGCTCCACCGTGTCCTCAGGGTTGCCTGGATGAAAGCAGAAAGCGATAAGGCCGCCCATTGTATGTTTTGTAGTGTTAAATGTATTTTTTTTATTTGTATTTTCTGGGGTACAATAAAGTATATATAAACAAATAACTATGTATAATGCTACAAGGAACTTTTTACGCCTAAATGACATTCCCAGGGAGGCATTGTTTATAAACATTTGTGAAAATGTATTGAAAACCAAGATGGCGGTGTTAATTCCGATTTTAAGCCATGCGCCAAAAAGTCGTTGTACTGTTGTACATCTTTTTTACATTTGACATTTAGTAAGTACGTCATCTGCATAGTATTTTAAATGTAAGACCGACATTCAGTGAAAACACGGCTGAAAAGCCAGTGAGCCAAACAGTAGCCCCGCTTGAATCCACACTAATGATGCGAAACTTTGGTTGCAGGAGTTGATATAGAGCGGCTGCATATTATTTACCGTTTGTTTTTATTATGATGCTAGGACATTAATGAGATTAACGTGTTTCTGGAATTAAATGTGTTCCATAAAATTACTATTAGATCAAGCTGAAATCAAATATGATGTGAGTGTGAGTTGGCATAATTTGGACAACATTTTAAAGGACGACATACACAACTACTGAGTTCGTCAATAATCGCACTCAGGAAGTTGCTAGTAGTCTGCGAGACTTATGCAGAAGCGCATGGACTTGTCTATAACGTGCGGAAAAGCATTTTATTCACAGTAATCGGCTATAAAATGTAGCATATCGATATTTAGAAAAACTTCGGCTTCGGTAAAGTGTCAGTGATGGGGAAATAATATGACAACGCCATAGCCTAACGTTTTACATATACCAATTTGGCAGTCTCGTGCTAAGGCTGGATATGTCACATTTACGGATTCTGTAAATACCTAATTCAATAGGACCATTCGACCTCGATTTATCAAACCAAATAATGTATTCCCAATAATGCTCATTGACCAAATCGAGCACGGTAGGTCAAATGGACCTGCTAACGTTATATATTCGCTATCGGATTACGTGTGCCGTTTGTAAGTCTAATCGCTACTACGGGTGCGTTTGACCGCAGCGCGGTAGGGTTGGCGCCCAAATGTAATGTAGATCTAATGGAATTGTGATGCAATAGCGTTGCAGGTATTGTGGTGTTAGAGGTAGGAAAGGATACCTTGATAAACTTTGTATAGTACGCGGCCGTTCATATAAAACATAGAGTTGACTGACACTGCCATACATATAGCTACCTATGAGTAACAGAAATTACGCTGTACAAAGTCGAACGTTTTCTCCAACACCATTCGTCTCATTAGAAATAGAGTTCGAACATTGGTCCAAGTCCAAGAAACATAAACATAAGGCAGTTGTTTAAATCTTATTCCGAGTGAGTTTGTCTCAGTCAGACAAATACGGTTAAAAAATTGACAACTTAGACTCTGATTATAATCAGTTTCTTTTTTATTTATTTATAATTTTAACATTGTTGGAATATACTTTGACATTTTATAATGGGTCGATGATTTAAACCTGGGTCTAAATATAAATTTTGTTTTGTGATTGGGTCGAAAGTATCATATTAATAACCGAGTAGCTTAAATTAAAATTGACACACTTGTGCTCCCTTAGTCTATAATATCCGAACACGAAATCCCCAATCACTGTATGTACATAAAAAAAAGCTTACTTGAATAACTCCACCCTGAAATAACGCTTACCCGAACCGTTAGCGTTCTTTAGGAGCCCAGTTATTTGAGCTTTCGTTTTTGGGTATGAAGTAGGTACCTTGCTATAATAATAAAATCCATTTTCAGCAATATGTGTAGATGGTTTTACATTATGTATCACAAAGGTGTGGTCAAGTTTAAGCGTGTACAGACCATCAACTTGAACATCTTTCTCCATGGGACCAACGTCGTATTCGTAAAAAAATTATCAACAGCCCCATATAAAACTTCAATACCTACTCTACCCAAATATACAGAATGGGTTTTGGAGATGGGACAGTAGCTACTGGGTCTGGGTCTAGCGTCTGTACGTACAACTCCATTCTGCATCATTAAATTCTTTTAGTGAGCTCAGCGACGATCGCAGTTTTCGATAACCTGTGCGCTTAATCAGTCCGCATCCTTGCCACCGTCACTGACAATCGAACAACGGACTGACACGTCAGCTGCTGATTTGTCAATACCATTTCATTCCCTTTGACTAATTTATTGGAGCTACGGTAATTATTTTCATACTGCCTCGGATTGAGATAACAATATAGGCCGAATCAATGGATTCGAATGGATTTAAGGCATTGTAAATGTTTGTAGATAACACTATTTAATTTAATTATTCACACCCTTTAATCTCAATCATAATTAAATTACAGAACCTCAATATTAATAGTAATATAAGTAACTGGAATGGCACTAATTAACTTATTAGCGGTAACGGTTAATACAATATCCTGTGGTTTACTTACTTAAATATTTATTGTACATATAGAGCAGTATAACATTAATGATATTATTGTGAATGTTCTAGTAATACATGAATTGGTTGCTATTGATTGTGTTTCAAATTATATTGATTACATTATTATTCAAAGGTGTGTCATGCAGCATCAATATGTGATATGGATGCTTTTGTCAACGGCAGCTCTGTCGTTGATGCGTACCATTCGTGGGAAAGCATAAACATAATCGACCTATAATGTTCCCACTGCTAGGACACAGACCGCCTCTCGGTAAGAGGAAGTATGGGCACTAAACAAATAAAATAATGTACATCTTCACACATTCATATTTTTCTCTTCTTGTTCTCACACACTATTGTCTACATCTCTTTTTTTACTTCTCCTTTCGCAGGTCTGCTGGAAGAAATGTCTTAAGAAATAAGCAGTACCTTTGTACTTATATTATAATTATGTCATATCAATATGTATTTTACTGTGTGTACATAAATAATAAAATAAATAAATGTATCTACCCAATATTTTTTTGTAGTGAAGGTAAAAAGAAACTATTACATATTCACTACGTCTTTTAAGAAGTCAAATTTAAACCGTATAGGTTCTATTATGGATCTTATAATTAATACACCCAAAGAAAAACAAGCTAGAGCTTTTATTCACATGGCAACAGGGATCTTAAAGGTACATAAATATAAAAAGTACCAACTTCATTCATCAGCCCTCGACCCCATTACTTTTATTTTTAGCCCACAATTTACTGAGCCTTGAAATCGAAGTTAAACCGATCTTAATTCCCATTTGAAGCCCATCAACAGGCACTCCAAACAGGCTAATTATAACTTTATACGAACATAATATCACGCTTGTTTTCCCTAAAGGGATAGGCAGAGGTGTGTTATAGTACCTACAGTCAGACGACACGGTTGGCGCAGTGGTTAAGTGATTGACTGGTGCGCTGCGTGTCGCGGGTTCGATTCCCGCACGGGACAAATATGTGAATTTGTATGACCTACAAGTTGTTGTTCCGGGTCTGGCTATATGTGTGTGTGAGTTTAAATGTTTGTAAACGCACCCACAATACAGGAGACATTCCTAGTTTGGGGAACCGTTTAAAAAAAAAAAAAACAAAACAAAAGTCTATAGTCTACACACCCACATCAGTTATGTTTAAGTCCTGCGTATCAGGGTGCGAGTCTATTGGCATCAACCGGGCAACAACCCAGCACAATAACACTTTATGCGACATTGCAATAGAACCCAGGACCTCATGTTCAGCAGTCGCGTTTGCGATTACTAGACCAACGAGGCAGTCTAATATACTAATAGTACGATGGAGTAAGAAAGAAAGAAAATACATATATTCGACCCAGATTAGGTATGCATCGGCCTGGTCTGTTTCCAACTATGTTGGGGTCGGCTTCCAGTCTAACCGGATGCAGCTGAATACCAGTATTTTACATACAGCGACTGCCTATCTGACCTCCACAACCCAATTACTGGGTAATACGATACCCCTTTAAGTTTCAGGCTTCTAACTATCCGTAACGACTGTCAAAGATCCACGAATGACAGCCGAGACTAATGGCATAACGAGATTCCTAAAGCACGGAACTTTCTCGGTATGTAAACATGGTCACCAATCCACGGATCAAACACGGCAAGCGTAGCTTATGCTGATCGAATGACCCGTGCGGCTGTTATTACTTAACCACGGGCCCCTCCCGGGCCTCCTTATAACAACACAAAGAAAACAGAAAATAATAAGTAGCCAAATAACAAATCAGCAACTATTTCAATTTAGCCATTTAGCCCAATAATACAATAATTACAAACACTAATCGAAGTCCACACAAAGGTCTCATGAGTCCCTATCGATAAACGATATTATCTGCGATATCGCTTCTGTTAATCTGGTCGCTAATAACGTTTCAATTTGACTACACCAAAGGACCTGATTGTTATTAGCAAGTTGTTAAATGAGAGATCAAACCGTACAGGGTTTTGATAGCTGTTAGCCACGCATTGTTTCAGGTTTGTAGATCTCAGGAACAAAGTTTTAGAATTATTTTGATATGGCTGAAAGGTTTTAAGGGTTGAAAGTTTGCAATTTGCATTTTGATCAGTCCATGGCCCATATTATTCTCTTTTAAACTGTACATATTTCGAAATATGTTTACCTTATTCAAACTGTGTAATTTTTTTTATTTTTACTTTAAAATAACATTTGGTTTTGATTTTTTTCATCCAATTTTTGATATTTATTGTTTTTTTTTTTAATCCACCTACAGGTAATGTGCATTGATTAATTATTATCAATTGCTAAGCCATGCCACAATTTCAAATTAATTAAAAGCATGACATACTTGCAAACACGGCACCTACTCTCTTTACTACCAGTAGGTATTCTGGCTAACCCTAAACACAGCAACAACAACAAAAAAACAACCTCATTGACCATATTCAATCTTGCCCTAAATAAGAATTTAGGGCAAGATTGAATATGGTCGATGAGGTTGTTTTTTGTGGCATTAAGTGCGTAGTTTTTGTCAGCATACATCATAAACTAGGTGCAAATAAGCTGCCTGTATACTTATCGCTTTGACTATACATGTAGTACGGCACCGTACCAACTCCCCCTACGAGAAAAAAACAACCACATCGGTGATGTCCAATCTTGCCCTAAATAACGCATTAAGTGCGTAGTTTTTGTCAGCAAACATACAACGTTTGATTAAAGTAATAAATCGAGTGCGACACTACAAGACTGTTATCTGGCTTCCCGGCACGGAATTAAGCGGTGATAGTACCCAGCTCCGTCGTAAATTGTCCCTCAAACTTACTCCTTTATTTAACATCTTAGTATAAGAGAAACCAACTAATTATGCTATTGTGGCTCTCTCCAGACAATTACCTTCAACTTTATTGTATTGAATGGTGTTAAGATTTTAGTGAGAGGATTTTGTAGTTGAATTTTAAGACGGATTTATTTTAGATTAAGGAGTGGAGCAGACAGTAGGTAAAGATATAGCTTTTGTGATTCATAAGCTATTGAACAACCTAATAACTTTGAAATCAAGTCGTGTATTCTACTCCCTCTCACCGAAATGAGGCCATGGTCCCAGCAGTGGGAACATTAAAGACTAATTATGCTTATACTTATCCATGTCGTGCATTTACAAAACTTGCAAACCCCTTGCGTTTGCTGTCATTGACAGGATAGTCGTGTTGTAATAAGACACGGATTGTAATTTTCAAAGTTGTTATAACAGTGGCGAAAACAGAAAAATAAAAATGTTATACAAGTATTGCTGCTGCCACAGATGCCTGCGCAGCAGCAACGTCTGAGCCATCAAAGAGTCTATAATCATCACCTCAAGACGCAGGGGTTTCCAGATAATTATTGTGGCAACAAGTAATTTTAGCATTAAAAAAAAATGTAGACAGCCATTTTTTATATAAAATTTGCTTTGCAATTCCTTCATTTTTTTTTGTAAAGAAACTTGTCCAGCGCGCACATAACCACTTACCAAAGTTTCATCACAATCGGTCGAGCCATTTTCGAGTTTTCGCGAGACTATGGAACGGGAATTGGTTTTTATATACGAGTATAAGAAAGGATACACCATTGTTTGAAGATTTTTTTTTTAATGAACGTTAGGTACTTAATAAATCCCAGGGATGTGCCTTACAGGCGTTGCGCAGGGATGGTTCCGGAGTTGGTCTTTTAAGAGGAACCGGGACCACCCCTATGCGCGGATGGTGATCACCGGGGTGGTTTTAGTGAGGTAAAAATCCCACACTCCCCGACCCCTCTCCCCGGAGGTCGGGTGCCTTTCGAAGGTTTCCCCCCGAAAACAAAAAAAAAAAAAAAAAGGTACTTAATAAAGGAATATCTTAAAAGTAACACCTAAAGAGTTGCGCTTCTAGAGTGAAAAGTAGTCGTTAAACTGTACTTGCGTACACTGATTTTACGAGCAATTTCCATTTTATGATCCTATGTTACGCGACAGAATGTTTCTTTTGTTCCTTTAAATAATTGAATTGCTGAAGGAATTTTCAAGTATAAAGTAGAAAAAGGCTCGTACGAGTATTTGGATAGGTATGTCTTATCTTGTAAATGATATTATTAACGATGTGCTGGCTGACCAAGTCGTACCTACCTTATGTATTAAATCCATTTCTTTGTCCCGACGAAAACTGAAACCAAATTGCAACACTTCCCCATAAATATCCCACTTTCAAATATTTTGATACAGTAAAAATAAACGATACGCCGCGCCGCCGCCGCACCGCCGGGAACAGGCACCTTATTGGTGAAGTTCTTCAGAAAGGTCAGGTGTGTAGCACTTGCTAGCGTCTTGCGTGTATGACCAGGGCCCTATACCAAACTTTTTAAAGCAATCATAATCATTGGCGCCGATTCCCTTGTTCACAAACTAAACTAAACTTAAGTTCTGTGCATCTTTTTCTTTCTATGTCATTAAGAAAATGACAGAAGATAAAATATTAGTTTAGTCCTGCCAAATTAAGATACTCCATAGACAAATTAGACGTGATTAAAAACATGGCTACCAAGTACGTCAATTTACGTCAGGCGCTGGCTAACTTGACAGGACTAAACTAATATTTATCTTCTGTCCTTTTCTAAATTAAATTAGAAAGAAAAAGATGCATTGAACTTAAATTTAGTTTAGTTTGTAAACAAGGGGATCGGCGCCATTATCATTACAATTACACGTAATATGTTCTCGGCGCTGCCTGCTGTGAGCATTGGTCGTATTATTAGAATAATTTGTCAAGTACGGTAAGTATATATATAGCAGTAGGTATTATACTGTTGCGCGCCACAATTAATGCCTGATGCATGGTGACATTAGTTACCACTAGCGCCATCTAGTTTCTAGTAGCAGAACTAATAGAGTCACTAGCGCCATCTATTATCGATTGGCTGAACTTACTAGAACTATCGACATCTGGTCAGTCGGGGCCGGTATGTACTCGAACATTCTAGATGTTTCTACAACAGAAGGTTCTGGAATTATCTGCGGCACTATATAAGGCCGGGACTAGCCGCGACCAATCAGAAACCCCGATCCCTCAAGTTGGCATCTTTCAATGCTAACGGCCTCCGACCACACCGAGATGAGATCGCCACCTTCCTCCGCGATCATCAAATCGACATCCTTCTCGTCCAAGAGACATTTCTCAAGCCCAACCACCGCAGCCCCGCAATTGCTAACTATCGTCTGGTTCGTAATGACAGGACGAGGTGTCACAAGGGCGGTACTCTAATTTATTACAAAAAGGCTCTGTATTGCATCCCTATGGACCCTCCCCCCCTCTCACGACTCGAAGTGTCAATCTGCCGATTAGGCATGACAGGCCACCAGCCGATCACGCTGGTCTCGGCCTACCTTCCTCCCTCTACCGCTCCAGAGAACCCACAGCTTCTGTCTGATGACCTCTCTACCCTTCTTGGCTTGAGTGACTCCGTTATCATAGCGGGTGACCTCAACGCTAAACACACTGCTTGGAACAGTGTCACGGTCAACACCCGGGGCAGACAGCTCTTTGACCTCTGCCCCCTGCTCAATTTCGACGTCATAGGCCCCATGACTCCCACTCACTTTCCCCACGACCCCTCCCACACCCCTGACGTCCTGGACATAGTGCTTCTGAAGAAAGTCAACCTACGGTTAGACTCTCTAGAAGTAGTTCAAGAGCTCACGTCAGATCATCGACCAATCATCATTCGATTGGCCCCTCGCTCTGGTCTCACCGATCCTGACCTACCTCCCCTGACAAAAGTGGTAACGGACTGGAGGAAAGTAAGGGAATGCCTGAAATCCACCACATCCCCCCACCTGGACACCATCCCCGGTCATTTCAACTCTATCGCAGACACGACGGCCGCGATCGACTCATTCACGGAACACGTGCAGTCAGTCATGAACGATTGTTCTAGGGAAATTCTAGTGACGGACGACCGTCGCTGGAAATTGCCTGACGACGTGCGTGAACTGCTGAATGAGAAGAACGCGGCCGTTCGTGCTTACAGTAGCTTTTCCTGCGACGCTAACAAAGCCCATATGCGTTACTTGCAGCGTGCTGTAAAGTCTCGTTTATCGGAGTGGCGTGAAGCTAGCTGGAATAAGATGCTAAGCGAATTAGAGCCCACCCATCAGGCCTTCTGGGAGCTTCAAAGGAGACTCAAATCCCGCGAAGTAGTCACCGTACCACCCCTGGTCCGCCCTGACAAAACCATCGCTTTCGATGATGATGAAAAGGCCGAGTGCCTGGCCATCAGCCTCGAAGCTCAATGCTCACCCAGCACTCAACCAGTAGACCAAGCTCACCTCTCAGAGGTCGACACGGAAGTCGAACGTCGAGCCTCCCTCCCGCCCGTCGAAGACCCTGAAAATCCTCTGCCTCCCGTCACTCCAGACGAAGTGCAGGATATCATCAAAGGTCTCATACCCAGAAAGGCCCCCAGTTCGGACGGGATCACCAATAAAGTGATCCAGCTCCTCCCAGCCCCCCTTATATTGCTACTGGCCACCATCTTCAATGGCGCCATGGGCAATAACATTTTCCCACAATCGTGGAAAGAAGCCACAGTCATTGGCATCCATAAGCCCGGAAAGCCCAGGTCTGAACCGACAAGCTACCGTCCCATCAGTCTGCTCAAAGTCCTCGGAAAGATCTACGAGAGGCTTATTTACAAGCGTCTCAGGGTCTATGCCGAATCAAAGGGCCTCTTTCCAGACGAGCAATTTGGTTTTCGAACCCAACACTCTTGTGTCCAACAAGTCCACCGCATCACCGAACATATCCACTCAGGATTCCTGCGCGGCATGATGACAGGTGTTATCTACTTCGACATAGCGAAAGCATTCGACAAAGTCTGGCACAACGGCTTATTATACAAGCTGTACCAACTCGGTGTGCCAGACCGGCTCGTTCTCATCCTACGAGACTTTCTGTCGAACCGCACCTTCCGCTACAAGATCGAAGGAGCGCTCTCATCCCCCCACCCCATCAGAGCAGGAGTCCCCCAGGGCTCTGTACTCGCCCCACTCCTTTTCACGCTGTTCACTAGCGATATCCCAAAGGACGCTAAGACCCATCTGGCTCTGTTCGCAGACGACACAGCCATTTATTACACTGGTCGCAGCCACACCCAAATACGGCTTCGCCTCCAAACCGCAGTCAACAAGTTGGCTGCTTGGTTCAGGAAATGGCGCATCGAAGTCAACCCTGATAAGAGTCAGGCTGTTCTCTATTTGAAACCCAGACTCCAACCCACCCCCCCTCCGCCCATCACCATGTTCGGCAAGCCAATCCCGTGGGAAAAGCGAGCCAAATACCTCGGTGTTATCCTGGATCAATACCTCACCTTCTCAGAGCAGATAAAGACGGTCCGTTCGCGCGCCGCTTTCGCTCTCGGTTGTCTCCACTCCGTCCTCAACGAAGGCAGCAAGCTGTCACTCAAGTGCAAAATGCGCTTGTATACAGCCTGCATCCGTCCCATAATGACTTACGCTTGCGTAGTCTTTGCCCATACAAAGCCCCGCCACATCCATAGGATGAAAACACTACAGAACCGATTCCTCCGCAAGGCCACAAACTCCCCTTGGTTCGTTCGCAACGAGATCCTCCATATTGATCTCAAGATCCCCACCATCCAGCAGTTCATGAAACGCCTCTCCAAGCGTTTCTTTGACACAGCCGCCAAGCACCGCAACCCTCTGGTTGTCGCGGCCGCAAAATACACCCCCTCCAATATCAGTAAGCTTCGCCGTCCAAGGCATGTACTGGTGACCCCGATGACCCCATAACCCTCCTCCAGGAGAGCGATAGGGCAACCAGCACAGCTCACAAGAACAAAAAACCGACATTCCGACCCCGCCGCCGGGGTCCATCGCGACGTCCCCAAGTAAATTCACCACCAGCCCGATCCTTCATTGATGAAGAGCCAGCTCGCGTTGCAGCTGAGCTATTAAATGTAAATTCACGACGACCGTAACCTCTGAGTTTGTTTCGGCCTTTCTTCTCAGAGATAGTCTTAGGAAACGCCGTGCTCATCAAAGCACTAAAAATATAAATTCGATCCAGCCTGTCCCTTTGCTGCCCTCTCCCAGCGACGCCCTAAGCCGAGGTTCGTACCCCACAGGGGGTGCCCTTAGCGTGCAGTCGCCTAGTTTTAATTAGTTTTAGCCCTGGCTGGAGGCTTTAAGATTTCTTAAGGCAACCACAGGATAGTCCGGTTAAGTAGTCACGACCTCTCAAGGTCAACTACGAGATGCCATATTCTAAAAAAAAAAAAAAAAAAGCGGCCAATCAGACTTGGTTCTGCGATAGAAGCGAATACATCGAAAGCGATCTTCAAGTGCGACTTAAGAGCGATTGTGTTTTATAATTAGTGTGTGTTGAGTTGTTATTAGTGTTGTTTAATAAAAGTGTAACTTTTGGTAATTTATATCGGCAGTTTTTATTGTCACGAACCCGAAGCTCGTAACAATGCCATAGTGTGTATATTATGATGACGAGATGATACATAATATTATGATATCTTCTTCTTTACATTTTATTTATTTATTCACCAACTACTTACTACTCCTTACTTTAACTAAAAGGAAAATAAAATTACAAGACCAACAAAATTGCAATTCAGCCACTTACTTAAGACTAGTACTATAAAACATATACATTTAAAAAAAAATTAAAACTTCTACAATAAATTATAAAAAGGTGAGTGAGTTGAGCTGACAGAGATTGCGACATTTTATACAATACCGCTTCCTCTTCACAAATCAATGTTTATCCTGTTTTACTGCCTGCAATTGCAAATTCACTTTCGAGTTTAAACGAACCAAAGGCCACTAGGAAACAAAAGTTGGACTAAAACATTTAAAAACAAACTCTAACACATTTCAGTTTGCCTCATCAAGATAAACTGCTACCTCTAGTTTATTCGCAATAGGCATCAAATGACGCGCATGATCCGTATTTATTGTCCTTTTAGTATCGAAACGCGATTCGCGGATCACGTCACGAATAACGCTTATCCGTGGATCCGAACTGGTTTACGTATGATACTGATACTAGGGAAGTTGTTCCGATTTGAGTGGATTGTGTAAGCTACGTTTTTGTAGAAGAGTGGTGGCTGACATATAAAGGCCGCAGTGATGGCAGTCATGAAACTGATAGCAACGGGGGGGTATATAATGATGTGTGAGCTCACTCTTCTCAGTATGGAGACCTTTTCACGTGATTAAGTACGGCGAGGACAAATCTAGCGATTTAAATCTTTAGGCAGCAGGGTTTGACTTTATGGTGTCAAGAAACACTCTCTAGGAAAACACACTAACTTACTTTCATAAATTCCGTTTCATGCAGTAACGTCATTCGAACCCTAGCTCAAGGAATGCAGTAGTGTTTAGAGTTTTATTTAATACACCTTTTACACAAAACATGTTTCGAGATTAAAACTTAGGCACAGTTTAAAGCTGTCATAAAAAAAAATGTTTTGTGTAATTAAGGTGGTTGAAATAGAACATAAAACGAGTCTCGGACATCCCGAATAAACAGGCATCAAAATAATAACAAAATTACAAGGAAAAGGTCTCGTAGGCGCAAAGGCTACGCGACCATAGCACGGAGTGCTACGCGACCGTAACACGGAGTGCTACGCCGTAGCTCATTCCGTAGCGTGAAGAGACGCGCGTGGGCGCAACCTTTTGAACTACGCGAGTGGGTCGTTAAGAATTAAAGTAAACAAATATTTTATTTTCTGTTATCACGTTTCCAAAGGAGTTTGAAATACCTTCATCATTTGCTAAATTTTGTCGAAAGATCACATTTACTTTGTGTACTAAAAAGAAAAGGTTTTATTTTTTTATGTTGTTTCTCTCTTTTTCTTTACAGGTAACATTACATAACATGACGCATGTTTTCCCCGAGGGTAAATTATGAAATATATTTATTTATTAGGTACAAAAGAAATAAATATGTATTGACATTTAAGACAAGATATCCTGATAGATTCCTTCATTGAAAAGCCATTTATATCACAGAAGTTGCTTTCCAAGGGCTGTAAGAATATTTATAAAACTACCAAAATCGTATGGAGAACTGCCAATCAATCTATATAAAACAGCGTTATTAAATTAGCATATAGAAAAACCATTCTATTCTGTGAATGATTATTTAGACTTTAAAGATTCGCACTGCCATTTTACTATTATAATTTGACAAATACTTGTACATTTTTATAACAATGATTTATGTACCCATGAGAAATGGCAGCCATGTCGTGAGCCACTCTTATTTAAAGAACTAACATGCATGTATTTTTAATTCTGCATGTATGTTCGAGCAAATAAAATTACTTATTCTTCTTATTCTTAAAAACTTTAGTAGCTTCATTTATTTAATTAATGTGATAATTAATTTTGCAAGCTAGTTTTATCGAATTGTTTTAGAAACTGTTAAAAAAACCCAACCATCTGTTATGTGTTTATTTACGACATTACTGATGGTCGGGTTTATTTAACAATTCTTGCAAAGAAAATTCATTTAATTTAATTTTAATAAAGCAAGTCAAAATTATTGCTAGCAAGATCCTAAATCTATATCAACATTTTTAAACTCGCTCATTAATTCTCCTGTCTATCTCAAGTACACGAAGGACAAGCTCTGGATGTTCACGACATGCAACACATCGCTTTGCTTCACTGGTTACAGTCAATTGACGGTGTAATCGGCTTTCAATTGGCCCATTTATCGGCTAATCGGCCTAACGTATAATCTGGATATCTCTAGTTATTCATATGTCACAGCTACTAGCTACATAATGCTGTGTTTATCATATATATCAGGAAGAAGTCGATTTTAATATTGTTTTTCAGATAGTAACTTAATATCGGCCTAGAGGCCAATGTGGTCATGACACTGAATTCTATAATAATCTATATCTCTATCCCTTTTTTTATTTATATTCCATATCATGTAACAAAGGACTCAAATAT
Organism: Apamea epomidion; assembly: GCA_947507525.1. Taxonomy (NCBI): domain Eukaryota; kingdom Metazoa; phylum Arthropoda; class Insecta; order Lepidoptera; family Noctuidae; genus Apamea; species Apamea epomidion. Next base: position 13,951,064 of record OX382228.1, on the reverse strand, counting down.
GTTAGTAACAATATTTCTTAACAACTATAGGTATGTTATTAAACTTTACCTGCACACTTAACCTAACACTGCAATATAGTTAATTGTTGTTGTTTGTGTTGTGCGTTGTAGTTTGTTGTGTTTATTGTTTTTTTGTTGTTATCCTATGTTGTGTCCCACTGCTGGACAAAGGCTTCCCCTTTTCCTTCCATACCCCTCCTTTTTTGGGCGATCTCTGGCCATGTCGACCCCGCAAAGATGATTCGATGACACCACATCTCTATCTGAAAAAGAACCGGAGTTACCGACATAGCTTGCATAGTAAGCAAAATTAAGTGGCAGTGGGCTGGTCATGTTTGTCGAATAACCGATGGCCGACTGGATGCGAAAGCCCCTGCCTTTCGCATCCAGTCGGCCATCGATTGCCGTTTGTCGACAGGGCGCTGACTGCGGCGCAGCCTGGGAGAGGCCAATGTCGATCAGTGTACTGCAATAGGTTGAATTGACATCCTTATCTCTACATATTATAAATTTAAATAATTTTTCATGCCTGCCTATGAGAACACGTTGTTTTTTTTAAAGTACACAATAAATTTTGACGTTTTTACCATAATTTAGAAAATTTGTTCCGGAAGGTTTATGTGTATAATGCAATAATATCAAACTTACATATAATAAAGAAATCTTAATGTTCCGTGAAATCGTTAAAACCTTGCGAAGCAAGGGCGGATCGTTAGTATACTTATACTTTAGTGTTTGCTAAAATGCAGGAATTTACCGTTCATAAGATAAAAATACAATTGGCCAATTGTATTTTTCGAACTGTGCGAAGCAGAGGTGGGAGGTGGGTCGCTAGTTAGTTATTAGTTAGCTAAAGCCGTATGACGTATTAGGGTAAGTCTTCATGGCTGTAAAAAAGCAAGATAAGTCTGAAAAAAATGCTCGTAGTACTAATAAATAGCATAAAAGTATTCGCTGAAACTCAAGCGGTAACGAAAGCTGTTGTTTTTGGGTCCGGGGTTCAGCTTAACTCAAAAGGTTTTCTAATTCGGCAGTGTCGGAAGGCTTAACCAAAGCACATGTTATAGGATGACTTGTAATTTGACAGATTCCTTCCAGGATAATAATAGAGTGACTCATTCAAAGCCCAGGCCAAAATATATGGAATTCGAGAAATACTAGTTTTTATGTGTTTTTTTTTAAATTTCCCATACTTTGTTACTGAATGAGAGTTTAGAGAAAAGTGATATTTAGTTACGAATTATGGGAATTAAAAAATATATAAATGCAAATTTTTTTCGCACGACCTTAAGAAGGTGGCTGGGACAGACTGGTTGCGGAAGCTGGAGAACAGGGTGTTATGGCGCAGCCTGGGGGAGGCCTATGTCAAGCAGTGGACTGCAATACGCTGAGTTGATTGAATTTTTCTCGAATTCCATGGGTCTCTATCACTTCCTGGAAGGAATACGTCAAATTACAAGTCATCCTGTATACTTGATTACCATACTTTGTAGATTAGTAGCACTACATTTATGTCTACGTATTTTCTGGTCACCCCAATATAAGTGGTTATGTGGTTAATCCACAATATCATGCTATAAGGACTCATCGAAGGCCCTTCAAAATGTATCCCCTTAGCCCCATATATTGAAAGATTTTCCCATCGTCTCGGCCAGCCCGTGTGTATCCTAAACAAAGGTGTCAAGAGCGTTATCTAGCCGTCCCCAGAATTAACGGCGGAAGAGGCCTCCGCGCTCGGTTGCAATAAATTACGCCTCAAGTTGATCCCACTCAGCAGATAAATCAAATGTAAAGGACGGAATGGGAATTCGATGATGCCCCTGTTTATTTCGATTTAGCAAAGACCCTTGGCCCAATCCCGATTTGCGGATCTACAACGTGAGTAGCGTTATCCAAGTTGTTCTTTATTGGGGTGCGTGCGACGACACGTGAGGTTTTTGATATCGTATAAAAAGAGCGAGGCGATGGAAAGGATCGATTTACGAAAATATAGCTTCGCGGAATGGTTCTATTGAGAGGAAGAATTTGTTGGAGTATCATAATATTTTTGTATTCTATCTATAAATATTAAAAATCGATGTTGATATATCTGTAGGTACACCTGTTTAAGATATATTTTTTATTGGTTTACTTACATAACTTTCAATATTTAACACAACTAAATAAGTATTTACACTAGGCACTAAATTAAATGACTAAGTATACAAATAAATACAACAATAAAATGTCCCCTAGGCGTTGAAGTACTCGTCCACATCGCTGTCATCCGGAAACGTGTCCAGAAGACTGACAGCATTGAATGGCAATGCGGCCAGTCTTTTGGTTTATAGGGGTTTTCGACCTCCACGCGGGCGAAGCCGTGGGCAGAAGTGTTATGAATACTTGTTATTGAAAGACATTCAGATAAAACAAAACATAATATCCGCAATATGACACACAATAAATTTTTTCGTCAAAACTTATCCCCATTTCCCATACTTAGTAAGTTGGCAACATTATTTACAATACAGGCGCGCACGGCGACGTCCGTGCCGCTGGGAATTAAGCAATAACAGAACTACAGAATAAACACCGAAAGATAAGTACATACAATACACTGGGCCACATATTCTGGGGACCCGGTACTACTAAAAGTTTTCACATAAATCAGTGGGCTAACTTTATTCAAACGACTCTCCAGCGACATTCGTTCGGAATCCACGTCAAGTGAAACTTTGTGGAGTAGCTTCTTTGTAAAAGTGGCGGGAGTTACCGGGGTCCTCTTCGGCTCTTCGGCGAGTTGGTTTGTTTCATGAACACATCTGTAACTACTGTCGGACTCACGGAGAACGTTTAACAACAAACTGTTGCGTATATCTTTACTGATCGTTGTTGCTGCTGTTGTTGAACGATTTCGAGGTGGTTACGTCATTGTTTCTGGGAAAGTGTAAATACTCCCGACCTGCTAAGACTAGAGCTTCTATTAGGTACTCTGATAAATTGATATTGTATCAAGTCGATTTGATTACAGACAATGTTATCAATGGGGCTTTTATTAAAATACGCAGTGTCAGTTAGTGAGTTTCACGAATTCAAATGTATTTTAAGCTAGTCTATATTTTCATTAAATCTTGGTCTCATAAGTACTTACTAAGGTTTTATTTGATTTGTTTTAAAAAACTTAGGTATTTCGCAAATGAAAACGACAAAAACACCGATATTGCTCGCGAGCACATTAAAATTAAAACCAACTAACAACTCCTCCACATTTTTGCGATCGTCCATATTTCCAGACGTTACTTAAAGTTTCCTATAAGTTTTCCATCGGGGTTCGCACTTAACTACTTCATTAAAATTCATTTAGTACTCGTCGGGTTTTCTGTGAAGCTGAGAAGCGATCACAGCCCTCTAATCTGGGTGGTGGGAACCTTGTGGGAACGGGCACATGTTCAATTAAATTTTATCTGCACGACTACGGGATCCATATTGCAGTTCAACTGAAACTCATAATCATAGTGCGTTGCGCTTTTGTTTTAGTAGCCTGGAAGTTAGGGGTTTGGGTGTTCGGTTTTACGATTTTTGACGTCGATATTTGCCTGTAACAGAAATTGTGTTATGTCATGTGGGATAATACATCTTACACATTGTATGGTGTGGCTAAAATATAGTACATAGTTCACCTACTACTGTTTTAAGAATGGTTAGAGAATTTATTTAACCATGAATTCTCCAGCTGAGTTGGTTTTCTTTTCTATATTTCACCGAATTATCCAGTTCAGAGATTTCCAAGAATTTAAATTACGACTGAGTTTTGTACATCCTGTACCCTATTTATTGCGTAACACACTTTCTATCACAATCCGGAGTATTTTGAAGAAAATAGCTAATCTGTTGCTTCACATGTCTGGAAAATTGGTCTGCTCAAAAACGTAATTAACGCAATGAATGTTGGTGAACTGTCAAAATGAAAGACATTGCCTGTAAGAGTGTAACGCGATCGTCCCGCTGATTAAAATGTCTTTATTTTCAGGGTAGGTACCTTTTTATCCTTATGATATCAAACGTTGTGAGACAAAATATTTACAAAAAAAATACTAAAATCCCATATTTACAGTCACTATTTGTAATGAGATGCTGCTGAACAGATTGTGAAATAAAATTATTTAGTTGAATAGTATGAAACTTGTCGCCCTAAGCTAAAGCTGTATTTGAATTTGATAAGATATTTTTGTGAATCTCATTTTAAGTGAACTATGTTCTTATGAGAAAATAAAGTTCTTTAAGCCTACAATGCCCTGCAGTAAGACTGGTCGTCAGACTTATTTATGAACTTATCTATTAATTAATTAATCTGTTGTCAGGTGGCGTAAAACCCCTTCTCGCTATTATTAAACCAAATTAAACCATCGTAATTAGTACGTCATAGTAATTTACTAATTGTCTCGTCCTCTATAATTTCGTTGGATCAATAGCGTCGTCGGGAGTGCCAGTTTTTATTTACCAAAGCGTAATCTGATTTTGCAAATAAGTTGGTAAGCCGAGGCTGGGGGCGTCCGTCGGGGTCACAAACAGGATTTTAATAAAAGTTAATTTATTCAATAAAAGCCTTTGAGGATCTGTGCCCGTTTTCTGTATGAAATTGGAATTTGCTTTCGTTTAGATCCCGTCAATTGTTGCCAAATAGTTGGAAACACACTTGGGACGACGTCTGGATATTTTGTTGACAAAATCTTTGTAAGAATGCCAGACATGATAATCTTTATAGGACGGCTTTCAAAATGTACCATCTTACTGTAAGCATCCAGGATAGATGATGAAAAAGTACTTAGATGTTATCAAGTGCCGCAGCGGACTTATCTATAATAGTTTGAACGCAGATAAAATGGAACTAGAATTTTCTCATAAGGTATTCAAAGTTTTTCAAACATATTTTCTAAATTAAGTTTTCCTTATCAAAACAATATTTCAGTACCTTATGATTTATATTTATACCTTTTGATTTCAAAGAACTCAGATAATTAAGGAAATGCCTTTGAAGAGAAAAGATCCGGTTGATTAAAGGTAATTGTAAAGAAAATTCTTCGTCTGTAGTATTTTGTAGCGTATAATTTTCAGATACCTATTAATAATACGGATAGCATGTAGGTCTGACAGAAAAGTTATCCAGTCAGCTATTAAACCACAATTAATGTTAAACAAACTACTTAGGGCAGATTTTTTCATCGTCAGATAACTTTTATTCGAGGAATTAAATTGACGTTTGACAATTCTTGTTTAAAATAATTGTCAACATTTCAAAATTATTCCTCGAATAAAGTTATCAGATGATTGAAAAATCAGCCTTGAGTTAACTAAAATTAATGAAGTTATATTTGCGTATAATACAGCAATAAATCAAAAATTATAGAAACCTCACCAACGAATCCTACAATAAAAATACCTGTAACATTTTATTACTTGAAAAAAACTTGTCAAGGAGTCACGTGCAACAGCTGGCACGATCGTAATTTTAACACAGAAAAGGTTTTTAAAACACATGGAATTTTAAATAAGTCACCGAAAGTTTCTCCGGCAGTTCACAGATAACAAAGAGTAAGTACGCAGCCGCGAGGTCTAGCTGCAATGCCTACTGATTTATTTGAAAAGTTACCTCTTAAAAGTATTCTCTTAAGAAAGTAAAAGAAGAAGCCATATTCGGCCAGTCGCAAAACGGTCGACGTTCAAATGTTTGGAAATGGAAACTCAGTGAGAAAGTTATTTTTAAATTGTACCTTTCGCGGCGAGGATTCAACATTCATAAGATTCTTCCAGCCAGAGTTTTTCTATAAATATCTTCGCTGAATATTTTGATGACAGGTGTTTTAAAAAAAAGGTGCAATTATTACACCACTATAAGCAATTGAAAAGTGACCGAATAGGAGTAAACCCGAGAATTTTTCACTTTAATTTAAATAACAAGACACTACTTTTATAGGCACTATAATAACATCTCAACTACACCGACAAATTCCGACGAGCAGCCGTAAATTATATTTCACTCCGGCTTCACGTAACAAGGAAAAATGTCTCAAAAATAGAGTAGGGAGTAATTTAACTGTGTACTTAACCTCTGAGTGCTTACTCAGTACGTTTCAAGGGGACGACCTGAGCATATATTGTTTCTCCATGTTTTGTTAAGTACCCTAGTCACAATGCCCCACTCTATTCCCCCATGTGGTACGTCGATGAAATTGTTCTAAACACGTTTACGATATGCCGTAGCAGTAGGACGGTATTCGGAACACCGAAAAGGGATTATTGAAGTCGATATACTCGTACGCGTATTGAGCATCGTTCCGATCGTACTAACATCGCTGAGATACGTTATATTTTGTGCTGAAATGCAATATTGTTTTGTTGATATTGGAGCTAACAATCTCTCGAATATAAGTGAAGATTAATCCTTTGTGTTCTTTAGGTTTTTGTATGGTTCAACTGCCCCGTTGGTATCATGATCGCAAGCGTGACTGCCGAGGGTTCGATTCCCGGGTCGGACAAAGTGTTATTGAGTTCCTTAGTAACCTCCCGGAGTTTGGAAGTTGGTGGTGTGATACCCCCGTGCCTCAGAAAGCACGTTAAGCCGTTGGTCCTGCGCCTGATCTCTCTCCGGTCGTGTCTGATTACCGCCCCATCGGACTATGAGACTATGAGAGTGAGGAAACGTGGAGTGCACCTGTATCTGGGCGCACACTTGTGCACTATAATATCTCCCGCGCCGAAGGCTAGTCTCCGTTGAGATTGGCCGCCGTGACCGAAATGCGGTCTGGAAGGCTTTGTTGTATTATTTTTAAATTCCGTATGAAATTCATGTTGTGATTCGCGTAAAGTCGAATGTTTTATCATCGAGATACTTAGCAACATTTTGAAACAGCCCGAAGTAATATGTCGGTAAGTATACAATTGTTTCAGGAAGTTTGTTCCTCATTTCTAAGTTCCGAACTAAATACTAAGTATTTATCTTACCAAGAGGACAAAGTGGACGTTATCGCTCCTTCCTGTGGCTGAATTGTTCCTTTAGAACAACCTTGAACTTTCCGCCCTAAGCTCCCAACCAGTCGGTACCATATTTCTTCTTAGGATAGAGGTGCGCTACTATTCTTAGTAAGCTTATTCCACATGTTGAATATATTATAGCTGTCGCAGAACTCGATTCCAATAAATCTTTTATAGCGAATAACTTAGGTCTTGCTGCGGCTTTTTTGGTCTGGCATTGTCGTGATCTAATTTAGAACTTTGGGTGTAATATAAGGTTATACGCATTGATCCACATTTTACGTGCGGCTTTGTGTAAATGTCTTTTATTCGACATTGAGATCAGAATCTTGGTAAGTCTAGATTAATAATTCCGAGCAACGACAGCTCAATAAAATAAATACACGAAGTAGTGTTTCTTTTTGGAATCGAGCACAAGCTACGAAAACACAACATAGTAGCAATAGGGACAAATAGAGAATTTTCTTGAGATCAGAGAGGCAATTCTTGTAATTTTAAAAACGTTTACAGTCTAATCTCAGTCTCAATCTGTCAAAAATACCTCTAATTTCCCTACATTTTGACAAGTTTTTGACATTTGTTTGTCGCCGAGATGAGACTGCGACTAGAATTTGAACGTTTTAAATTACGAGAATTGACCTTCTGTTTATTTCATCGACAAAACAAATGAGTGTGTGTGTGTGTGTGTGACCCTGGCGGAAATGCAGTGCTACAATCATGATGTCCTGATGCTCCGCCTACAATATCTTCAGATTAATCTCGCGCTCATACTACTGCTGGGATTCGTGATAACACGCATGGCAAGGAAATCGCAATGCAAGGAAATGGTGGCTCCCTGCAATATAGCGAGCGTGAATGCGTTTTACGAGAATTTAATATAGTAAATGGTTCTGATGAAATCTTAAATAACTACTAACTTCTCGAGTGGTTCGACTTGAAATGTATGGAAACATAAAACATACCTATACTCAATTTATTATTGTATTAGAAAAATAGGGGCCAAATAACAGCAGTTATTGTACCTAATATTGTTGAAATTACTGCATTTTAAAGTTATTTTTAAAATGTAAATAGTGAATAGATTACATTGCTTTATATTTATCGTTAAAAAACGTAAACGTAACGTAACGTACACGTTTATATCGAAAAAAGGAAAGAGTTACAACCGTTATTTTTACTTATGATAATTTTAATAAATAAAGTATAGTAATCTAGAAACCTATAAGTTATTAGACTTCATTTTTAGTACAAGGTATTTTATGCGAAACTGATTACTTTTGAAGCGCAGGGCAGGTTATTATTATAACTTCATCGATACTAGGACCAAAATAATTATATTATCGATACCATGTAGCCTTCTCTTTTTGTAGAAACCTAGTCCTATCCTACTAATCCTACTTCCTACTAATATTATAAACGCGAAAGTTTATATGGATGGATGGATGGATGGATGGATGGATGGATGGATGTTTGTTACTCTTTAACTCAAAACCTACTGAACGGATTTTGATGAAACTTTACAGTAATATAGCTTATAAATCAGAATAACACTTTTTATCCCGTTATTCTCACGGGATCTACACTTATGCTGGTGAAACCGCGGGGCGCTGCAATACCTACCTAAAATTAGATACCTAATATTGTGTCCCAAAATTGTGTATCAAAAAAAAATATTTACATTTTTAAGTTATTTTACGCAAATTTATTAAACGAGTCTACATTTTCATTATTTTAATAAACGAGTCTAGAGAAATAAACGAGTCTATATTTTAATAAACGAGTCTAGATTTACATTCTAGACTCGTTAATTGTATCATGGAACAATGAATGCAGGTGGTTACCCACATTCCTTGGTACATGCTTGCAGTATTAAGGCGAGCAAGCAAGTGAACTCAGGGCAGCTTGCAATATCGGTTTTCTTGAATTATTATCGGACGGACATGGATTGTTCAGGTTCAAAGCCCCGACATTGTCTTCGTGCTACGTTGTGTACATGACTGAATTTTTAATACGAACCGTATACAGGTATGGTTTCCGAACTAAGTTTTCTTTTGAACCAATTCTTTGCTGAAGGCCCAACGTCACCTGTTCGAAATTAAGGGAATATTTTCCTTGATTTTCGATCATATAATTAATATGTATAATCTTAGTTTTTATTTCTTTTAGCGAACTCCACAAGCTACTATGAAAAAATATATACGTATTGGATTTAAGAGGATAAGGGTAAATAAAAACTAACTGAAAAGTTGTGTTTAAATCGGTTGTCATGGTATAATCATTTGATACGGAGGAATGAGGAAAATATCGTGAGGAAAGTTTTGAGTATGAATGTCAATATCTGATAAGAGTATGGGAAGACCAAGGAAACGATGGATGGACTGTGTGAATGATAATATGGTTAGAAAGGGGGTGACTACCGAGATGACGACTAATAGAGAAGTATGGAAGCAAAAGACAGAATTATGAATGATGATAAGTGTAAACAAAAACTAAGCTTGTATTGGCAAACCTAGACACAGAGAAGTGCCAACGTCCTTGCTGTAACAATTTCTACGGAAGAGCAAGAATTTAATGATGCAACAAATCTATTACCTTTTCTACGTTTATATAATTTCCTTCGGCTTCTCTTAGGTAAATCTTTCGCAAATCGTATTTATTATTAGGAAAGCTTTTAACTTCGTCGAGAGCCTACTTTGCGTAACCTTTTTATTTCCTTGCTTACCATAGAATTGTATATTCATGACATGAGAAGTATGCTGAGATACATTTAGTAATGCTGCACTGGTGACGTCACATGTGTTAGATACATTTTGATACAATGGATGAAAATATAAATAATTAAACTGTACTGTTATTGGATGCATTGTGAGGAAATTAATACAAAGGATAAACATAAATAATTAAACAGGTTGCAGACACAACTATACGTAAGAAGTATTAAAACGGTGGCGCCATCTACATCGCCACATGTGAACTACGCACCACACTGACGTCACGCAAATTCTGCATCGCGAAAGCAGAGTTTACCGCGCAACTAGCTTGACAACGTCCTGACATCAATCGTCGGGCAGTTGCCCACCAGACACAACACCCGTCTGGTCGGAGGATTCTCTCTTTTCTATGGAGGATGAGTGAACTTGTTCCCGGTTCCTCTGTAAAACATAACAAAAATTTAAAGCGTTTTTCGATGTACATTCAACCTTATATTAAAGGTAACAGTTACACTTTGAAAATCGCCCTAATTGCTACGACATGAAGGTGCTGTCAATGTCATTTTTTACCACTTACGTGTGACTCCTGCGAGACATTTCCACCTAGTGTTTGGGATAACACATGGTTCATGTTCAAGTTCCTGAAGAAGCCATGAAGGACAACTTCTTATCCTTCAAATTACACAATTATTCGAAATACGATAAAGTATTTGGTACTAAACTCCTCTAATTACTATTTCCCGGAAACATTATGTCTACAATATGTCTGGTGTTCTGTGAGAGAATGTACACAAGGGGAGTCCAGTGTTCCATGTTAGTTTTAAATTAAATTGTATACAACATATAATTATTGAAACTGTAATAATAATAGTTTCTATGTTAATTAATATAATTGGTGTTGTAACGTTTTAACTAACTATAAATAAATAAACAATTTGAGAACATCTTAATGAAAAACAACGGGGGTGTTATTGTATTATTTTAACTTTATTATTATTTAGTTTGAATTGTTGTTGTATAATTTGAAGTACAATGTAAGTTATTAAGCAGGTCGAAGCGCCGTACAGTTAGCAAGCTAGAGCTTGTTTTGTGATACTTTTACAATTGGTTTCTACCAGGAAAGGAAACCTGCTATGTACATAACAACATCAATTTGTAGACGCCCAATGCTATCTAGTCCACAGTAATTATAACTATTCATGATATTGGTACTGAATATCAAAAATGAGGTCCTGGGTTCGATTCCCAGGTCGGATAAAATGTTATTGGATGTTTCCGTTAGGAATATCGTAGTAACAGCCCGAAGTCTGAATTTGTGACCAGAGGGGCAATTCTCGTAATTTTAAGATTGTTCACAGTCTGATCTCAGTCTCAATCTGTCAAAAATACCACTAATTTCCCTACATTTTGACAAGTTTTTGACATTATTGTTTGTCGCCGAGATGAGACTGCGACTAGATTTTGAACGTTTTAAATTACGAGAATTGCCCTTCTGGTTGATAGCAAAAGACTCGCCTCCTATTACAAGAAGCTAAGGCATAACTAGTAGAATGTAGGTATACTATAGATGCACCTCTGCCTAAATCTTTGAGGAAGATGGCATGACGAGGTGTAAAATAAAAGATACAATGACAATCCTATATAGACATAAAGAAAAGAGTGCCTGGCAGTAAGGTTAGGTTAGTGCATCGAGGATAAAAAAGTTCAGCATTGTAGAACGGAGTCACTCATCGGTCATCACTGATGAGTGAATCGCATCGCACTCACTATGCGAGTTACTACAATACAACAATAAATTAAACTGCGAATATCTAATGATGTCCCCAGTCCGTATAAAAAATAAATGCGTATACGAAATTCAATCAAATACATAATATATCCAATAGTTTAGTCACAATAGCTGGTCAAAGATGGGCAAAACCCATAGTCGGACCATCACAACTATTTAGTTGGTTTGAAAAAATCAGGTTTTTAATTACGATGCTAGAATTTATTTGATAGTTCCAAAATACTCTTAGGCATTAATTAGTATTGCCAGTGTTTTAAATTATTGTCGTATTGTTGTCTCCACATTGTATGTTAAAAAAATGGTGCTGCTGGATTTACACCAATTTGTCTCAAAAGTCAAGGATTCGTTTCAATGACCAAGAGAGCAAAGATGGTAAGCACACCTCGGTTGCAATCAAGTGACGTCAAATTAAAGCTTATAAAAAATCTAGATAATAAAAGGCTGAACCACAAGTGCGTTCTAGACTAGCTACGCCCTCGGTCCTACCCGCATTTAAGTCGAATTTAATGAAGAGTAGCTGCGCCTGCAGATTTCCAGTTTAACCCCACATCAATGCAGTAATCCTCCAACCATGTACTTACTGAAACGATTTCATTGAAAAATTGCGTGAACCATATGCAATCGAAAGATAAATTGAGTTGAAATACGCTGCTTGTATTTTAATTTTTCATCATGAAAAATCATTACTTAAATATGGAAAGGAATTAATTCTACATAATTCCTTCCCAAGGTACAAGTTTTTCTGTTATTGAAAAGCAGTATTATTCTTTAAAATATGTACCTGGTACTTTACATTTAATTACTAACGATCGCTTCAAGTACAGTCAGCATCATTACCAGATAAACATTTAAGAATTACAAATGATCAGGACCTTTTTTATTCATTAACACTTGCTTCTGTCCACGACTTTGTCCGCCTGAATTTTCTCGCTCCCCCGACCCACCCCGTCGTATCGCATCGCCTGCCAGCTGCCAGCCTGCTTTACAAACTGTGGGCCCTGATAGCACAGAACTGGTGCCCTGAGACAGTTAGACGGGGTCGCAGAAAACCACATAGGAAATGGCGCGGCGAGGTGGATAGGTTCCGTCAAAACTAAAAGGAGGTCGCGTGGGCTTGGTAAAGATGGAAGGATTGGAGGGAAGCCTTTGCCCAAGAGTGAGTCAGCGTAGGCTAGTAAAAAGAAAAAAAAGAGATGATAATGATGAAGTATAATGCAGATACAATGCATTCTGTCAACTGCATAACGTATTTAACGATCATTCCAGTCATTCAAACATAACAGTAACAGAATTCGAAAGCAACTAACCAGACATTCCAAAAAAAAACGGATCAACATGACTAAACCTGTCTTCACTGAAACGAATCGATCGAAATGTCATTCAAACCTCTGTCATTTTGTAGTCGGTATCACACGGTATCACAACAATCAAAGAGCGCGGACCAATTACAGCGCGTATTACACGCCGGGAATCCATTGCCCTGTTTACTTGCTGGCGTGGATACGGTAATTTATGTGTCGTGGGGACGACACTGATTCGATGCACGCGACTAATTTAGTTGTACTGTACTTTTTTTGCTAGCGTACCTTTTAAAATACGAGTAGTTTTGTGTTTTTTTAGTTAATTGTAGGGACAAAAAAATTAAATAAAGAAATCATAAATCCTGACTGCGTTAAAAGTGAACTTTAAAAAAAGATGGGTACAAGATGACGTATTTCTGTCTTCAATCCCACACCTCTTAAGTACACCTTTAGGGCCGGTTGTTTGAAACGGTTGGTTAACATAACATACGTACGTCAAATAATAACGATCACGTACTCGTTATTATTTGACAAACGGCAAGGCCATAATTTTGTTTTGTAATTGTAATTCGAAACAATGCTTTTTTTGGTTTCACGATAGTTGGCGCCATTTTTGACATATACGCGTTAAGTGGACGTTAGCCAACCCGCCGTTAGCCGTACAATCCTCATGCAGTCGGAGGTATCTTCGTAAATTTAACAATAAAGATCTATTGCCTCTTTTGCGTCATGCAGTCGGGTAAAATAGGACTGTGTCGCATAAACAAGAGAGTGTGTGCTTGTGACACGATAGAAGTGAGAACTTACGTCTGGAACCGAGTATAGGCGTCTCAGCACCGAGTATACGCGATTCAGTTTGACCGACCGTCTGGAGCCGAGTACACCCGATTCCGCGTCACCGATCCTGCGTAATGCGGATGGGCCTAAAAAAGTTTTCACTTCAAAAACTTTGAAAATAATGTTAGCTTGAAAACGTTTGTAAAATGCTCATCCAAAATGGTATTTTTTCCAGTTCCGAAGAATAAACTATCAGCTTTGTAGGTAACTACAATTTTATTCAACAATAAAAATAATACGACAGTATGCTCACTAACAATTTTATTTCAAGTACAGTCACGAGCAAAAGTATATACTTTTGCTCGTGACTGTACTTGAAATAAAATACACACACACACGGCATACACTCGGCTTTATTCAAAAGCGATTTACTCCTTTATTTTTGAATTAAACTTTAAGTTGTTACGAACATAGTATTTTCGAACCCATAGGTTTGTTATGTGTCGTGTTTCAACGTTGCATTCGTTATTTCACGAAAACATCGCAATTGAAAGTTGCCAAGTGTTGACATATTGGTGCTCGTGACTGTACGTCGCATTTGCTGGTGCTGTTTGATTCTTCTTTATCTATGTCTACTCAAGGAACCAAAATCTTTGGCAGTTTTCAAATACATTTCTTGCATGTCACTTTTTGGGACTGACAATTTTATTAGAGTTTGAGGCGAATAAATAATAAGTTTCATGCATTATGTCAGTCAACTTTGAAATTAACCTGGAGTTGCTCATCTTTGTCATTTTGTTACTGCACACAACGTATCATCATATTTAATCAGCCTATAACGTTCCTACTGCTGAGACACAGGCCTCTTTCTTCGAGATGTAATAGGCTGTAATCTACAACGCGGGCCCAGTGCGGGTTCGGTTCTTCGAATTTTTGGTTCTAGATCATGCCGGTTTCCTCACGATGTTTTCCTTCACCGTTTTAAGAGTGATGAAATTATTGTCATGAAGTAAAGGGCCTGTTTGGGTTCTACCTACGATTCGTACATCGAGGCTGTTACCCTTGGCCACCATTGCTCAGTCAGCAGACTGGCTGCACATAACTACCTACTTATTTCAAAAGAATCAAATTATAATAACCTGATATTTATTTACCTTGTTTTAAAATCCTTGTTTTGTCCAAATTACAAGACATAATAAAGCCTTTCACCTTGTGAAGTTTACCTTCCAAAAACAAGGAAACAAATGACTGAATCGTGTACCTGAGTGCAATGGCCCTAAAGGGAATTTCAGGGAACATTTGCACGTAGGTACGCAGACATTTGTATTGTGAGGAAAGTGACAATTTAATTTAATTCAAAGTGCATAAAAGCAATTCCATGCTTGCTGTGTGCACTAGACTATTATCTGTTTCGCTTATGATAAAGTTCGTGATTAGTTACTTTGCCGTGTCTGGCTCGGCTGGAAGTCAAGACTAATATTAGTGCGGTGGCCTACATTTCCTTGCAATCTTTACGTACCTATAGATGTTATATTTTTTTTTATAAAAAGTACAGCTGATTTCCAAACAAACACCACAAAGTGAAAAATTACTTTAATTTTGGAAGTCGGTGTCTGATTTAAGTTTTTTGCCACCGACTTCCAAAAGTAAAGCTATTTTTCACTTTGTAGTGTATTTTTTTGGAAGTTGGTTGTTTTTTTTTTTTTCCCTACCTACCCCACACCAATTCGTATACCACTACTTGCTTTGTACAAACAGTAGCTAAAAGTTTTATAACATCATCAAGATACACAAAATGGATTAAATACGTAGTATCGAAGCTAACTCAAAAACTGCCCAAGCGAAGATAATAAAATTTATATAGGACCACCCCTGAGGTCAAGGTCCTATCTATTAATTTTAGATTAGAATTTTTTTTAAACGATCCATGATCGCGGGAGATAGGTTTCGCGATACAACAATTATACAGTTGAATTCAGAACCTCCTCCTTTTTGAAGTCGGTTAAAAAGATAAACCTTCACAGTCAGCAAACTGTGAAAAATATTATGTTTCTCGCAGGTAAGGGTTGTACAGTCAGGGAAATAAATTGTTAAGTAACTTGTCTCTACGTCAATCGTTGTCTTCTATGTCAATTTGCCATGTTAAAGACATTTCATACCAAATCCAAAACATGACTGTCATTAGGATGACAGTTGTGATTTGATTATACGGACTATTTAAGATTTCGTAAAAAATATTTCTGGCTGGTTCAAGGTGGCGCGGGAAAAGAGTTCCTGGAAGGACTTGCCTGAACTGTCCCACTTCTGGGCAAAGGGGAAGCCTTTGCCCAGAAGTGGGACAGTATAATAATACAGGCTAAGCAAAAAAAAAAATCTTTGGCTACGTACCAGCAACTTAGGGCTGGTTTTATGATCCGTTGTTAACTCAACCAATTGTTAAAAATAGTAACTAATGGTTAAATATTGGCAAAATGTGTTTTTGATCAATTGTTAGTTTATCTAATGGTCACTAATGGTTGTTTTTTAACTAAAAGTTAATTATTTGACCATTAGCAATGATATTATATCATTAAGAAAACTAAAAGTTGATCAAAAAACACCTTTTGCCAAAATATAACCATTAGTTACTATTTTTAACAATTGGTTGAGTTTAACTACGGATTAAAAAACCGGCCCGTATATAGGACGGAAATAGGGAAAACGGAATAGGGAGGAAAAAGACTGTTTGGACTATTCTACACAACAAAACGTAACACGATAATCCTATTTAGGAACACCACATTTCATACAAAATAAACAAAGTAAATAAATACTTTCTGGAAACAAATGAGGCATTCCGACATCCAGTTAAATTCTAAAGTGTTCCAAATTCAATTCAAAGTAACGTTATTTGGAACGAGTTTATTTGCGGCTAAATGTTCTACAGTGACAGAGGTACGGCTGATGTCGTATTTATAGTGCCGGACATAAATAAACAAATACCTAATTAGAAAAGATTTACGAATATTATTTTTGGGATTTTAGCTACAGATTCTACACATCTAAGTAACTTTGTACAAAAATAATTGCTGGTAAACGACATTTATTTTGCATTTTCTCGTCCTAAGCATTGCGTGCCTCGGAAAGCACGTTAAGCCGTTGGTCCCGGCTGTCATTCGTGGATCTTTGACAGTCGTTACGGGTCGTCAGAAGGCCGAAAGTCTGACAACTAGTCTTACCAAGGGATATCCTATTACCCAGTCGCTCCATGTAAAATACTGCTATTCAGCTGCATCCGGTTAGACTGGAAGCCGACCCCAACATAGGGAAAAGGTTAGGCATATGTATGATGGTGAGTCCTAAGCAGTCTTTGTTAAAAATGCTGTACTAGGAGGTAGGTGTAGGTAGGAGGTGTAGGGAAGCTGTGCTGTAGAGAAGTGTAGTACTGGTTATCATGCAACCTAATTCAATTCTGGTAATTGTCACTCTCTTTACGATTTATTCCTAAATTGTAGTTTTTTATTCCTGGATGGGCCTGCTCTCGACCACGATCACGCCCGGTGGAAAGCGATGGATGAGGTCTATGATAGAACGAGCGTGCCTTGAAGATGCCTGTTCACTCCTGTTTTCTGTCATAAGCTCGCTTGTTTATGATATTTATTAAAGCAGACTGTGCCACACTTTTAAAATTAGTCATTATTTATTTATTATTATTAATTTTTGGTGTGATTATTCGCTGTTACAGTAGTGCGCTATATAAAGCATCCAAAACATTGTACTTATGGGTGCATGCAACGGACAGGAATCGTGTGGGTATTAAAAGCTAAGCTATATCATTTAAAACTTTCCAAGTACAAAAAAATGGAACAATATCTCCGTAGCCAAAAGATTCCAGTACAAAACAAAAAAAAACATTATATCCGGATGAACAAGTGACTCTCGGTTTCGTTAAGGGTAAATTTAACTACTACTCAAGAAGCGGTTTGTCACGGATACAGTAACTACATCTAAATTCCAATGTCGCAACCGCATTAGGCAAACTGTTGGCGACTGATTATTAGCTTACCGACTTTGAGCTTCAAACGCGTAGCGGTTGCCTATAGCAAATTATTCTCCAATCTGTTATTCAACCAGAACAACTTGGCAACGCCGCAGACAACGTACACTACGCATTGTATACGTAGTCTGAACGCTCAATTCGCAATAGTATCGGGCGCTTACTCAAGGCAAACAGTCATCCGCGAATTGTTTGCTATGCGGCCGCGGACTAACTTCGTATTGAGAGGCGGTTCGGCAATAGACGCTTACAGGATAATAATGAAGACTTCCTGCTATGATATTATGGTTAAAATAACCACGACAGTGTCAGTGTCGACCCAGTGTTAATGGCCCCGATTTACCAGTTGTTGCATGACCAACAACCCCGACAACACCGACGTTCGAACCCATGAGGGTTCGATTCCAGTCAGGCGCTTTACTTTGTGTCAATAATGTCATCACCACTGCTCTCAAAACGGTGACGTAAAACGGCATGTCCTAGAACCAAAAATACGAACACTTGTGACAACTACCAACCCCCACTGGGCCCGCGTGGTGGATTACGACCCACTCCCTCTCACCGAGAGGAGGCCTGTGTCGCAGTAGTGGGAACATTAAAGGCTAATTATGTTATGTATGTAATCATGATTTTACAGTTAGTTTAGGCATTAGTTTCGTATCTTTTAGCTGAGCATACACATAATAAACGTATATGACAATTCCAGTGCTGAGATTCAGGCCTCCTCTGTAAGGGGGACATGGCTGTAGTCCACCACGCGAAGTCAATGCTGGTTGGTGGACGTCACACGCCGTCGATTTTTTGTTTTATTACATGCCATTTTCCTCGATGGTTTGTTTTATTTACTTATGTACCCACAGTAAAATACATAGGAAACCGACATTTTATTCTTTTTAGTACAAAGGTCACACAAGGGTGCTGCTAATTTCTTCAGAAACTGCGACATCCAGCACACCTGCGCAAAAGAGAAATGAAAAAGAAATGCAGACAATACTGTGTGAGAATAAAAAGAGGAGACTGTAGGATTAAGTGACGTCTTAAACAAAAATATTGGTACTGTTCAATATTAACATATACCTTCTTATATACATACATTATTTTTAACTGCTAATAAAAACAAAATGTTTGTATGTTATACCTAGTAATAAAATGGCCACTGATATCGAAAATGAATTTCTTTCACATAATTGCCTCGAGTATAAGGTAGGGTGTAAGGTAGGGTGTAAGGTAGGGTGTAAGTGCATGTTTTTTCTTAACTACTACAGGCACAACGTCAGTTTTATTGCAGGAAACACTAGTAGTACATATTAATTAGTTCATTGCGTGTGTTCGAACATGCTTACCGATAAAATCATAGGTTCATTAATTACCTTTATAGCTCGTTAACCAGTCGCACTAATAACAAACGAAGTGGAGACTTACTACCTTACCCAACATGTAGAGAAACGAGAAATTTTCTTTGAAAATACTTATTATTATGTAGATAGTTTTTGCTACATAAGAAAAAACTATTTCCTCTTGCAGTAATGCCTGCTATAGATTGGTGAAAAGTAACATGAAATGTAACACAAAGTAACCGTCCTAATTTATGTTATACCCTGTCCATTAGGTTAACCGTTTTTTGACAGCTGTCTTAGAACGTAACTATTCCAGATTACGTAAAAGTTAACTTTAAAATGCGTAATAAAATAAATATATAAACTGCCTTATCTTATTGAATTATCTTATTTATGGCTTCTTACAGACATTATAATACCGTACGTGTATCAATCAATGTATTGTGTGTTGCTGCCATCACTAAGTAGTTCCATGGGTCAAAAAACGGTTTACATAATGGACAGTGTGTACATGAAATATAACACAACAACTAGGTTACAATTTGTTTCACAGTGTGTTACATTAATTTCATGTTACATTTCACCAATCTGTACCCAGCAGTCTGAATAGAGTAGGTGCATTATAAGACTCGGATAATCTATGGAACAAAAAAAAAGGGAGCGAAAATTAATTTGTTTATTGTTTCACCAATTTTAGTTAATTTAAAATCCACATTCTCCACGAGGTTCCACCTATTCTAAAATCGGTTCCAGTGGTATGTACCAGGTTTGGCTTTGAAAAAGTTTATTTTATTTTTATTGCTGAATGGTCCTGTTCTTTAGCTCGATCACGCCTGATGGAAAGCGAAAAAACAAGTTCCAAAAGGGCGAAGAAACAAATTAATGTGTTTAATATCGAATGTTCTGTTCGATTTTCTTTTTAAATCATAAGTTATTTAAATTAGTAGATACGAGTATGAAGGTAATATCTCAGGATATACACCCACAAGGGAAATAAACTTGGATTTGTACTAGAATATCCTCCCATACGTATACAGGGTCGTTAAATTATGATTAACTGGATGTGATCTGCATTGTCTGTATTAGAATCGATGATCCGTGGCCGTCTCTCTCGGGACAGGTGTGTCATCGTAGCTCGAAACTCTGGTACAGGACCCGGGAAATTTGACACGCCGAATTTTAGAAAAAAAAACTGCTATGAGGGGCTCGTGGCTAAATAATAACAGCCGCATGGGTCAATCGAAGGTTAAGCTATGCTTGCCGCGGTCAGTTCGTGGATGAGTGACCATCCATATTCCGAGACCCCTCCATGCCTCGGAAAGTACGCTAAGCCGTTGGTCTCGGCTGTCCTTCGTAGATCTTTGGCAGTCGTTACGGGTAGTCAGAAGCCCAAAAGTATAACCAGTCTTTCCAAGGGGGTATCGTATTACCTGGGTTGTGGAGGTCAAATAGGCAGTTGCTCCATGTAAAATACTGATATTCGGCTGTATCCGGTAAGACTGGAAGCCAATTCCCACATACTTTGTGACAGAAACGACAAGCTAAACTTTTTTCAAAATTCGTTTTTCAATTTTTCGTTTTCATTTTGTTTATTTATTGTTTACGGCACGTTTTACCTTGTGGTTAGGAGTTTCATAATCTTGATTACTTATATGAATATCAAGTTCACGTAACTAGGTTTTCCTTTCCTCATTTCTGAGAAACTTATTCAAATTGTTTGTACAGACGCCAGCACAACAAGTTACTACAATCTGTCAAATTTCTTTAATAGATTTTCAACTTTAGAAGTGAAATATTAAGGTTCAAGATTGATTGGGGAAATTTGACAGTTTCGGGTAGCTTGACCTGATGGCGTCTGTACAAGTTTAGTGTATTAATCCTAAAACTTATTTTTCCTTAAGCGTTTTCTTTTGGGTGACGTAATAATAATTGTCGTATTGTATGGACTGGCCAACCAGAAACTTATTCAAAGTTGTTTGTATGAGTGTATTAATCCCAAAAGTTATTTTTCCTAAAGTAAATATTTTCATGTGGGTATAGTCAGCCCCAAAAAGATGTATACACGGACAAGGAACCGTTTTTTTGTCTACAGCCTTAGTTCCTTAGTTTTATTCATCTGCCTAGCCTTTTCCCAACTATGTTAGGGTCAGCTTCCAGTCTAACCGGATGCAGCTGAGTACCAGTATTTTACATGGAGCGACTGCCTATCTGACCTCCACAACTCAGTTACTGGGTATACGAAACCCCTTGGTAAGACTTGTTGTCAGACTTTCCGGCTTCTGACGACCCTTAACGACTGTTAAAGATCCACGAATGACAGCCGGGACTAACGGCTTAACGTGCTTTCCGAGGCACGGAGGGGTCTTGGTATGTAAAGATGGTCACCCATCCACGGACCAATCCCGGCAAGCGTAGCTTAACCTCATCGATCGACCCGTGCGGCTGTTATTACTTAGCCACAAGCCCCTCTTTAGTTTTATTATAGTAGCGAGATCATGGATAATTTAACTATGATACCAAATCCCTGATCGTCTCGCTGAACAGAAGTTCCCATTTCGCTGAAAACATCAGTAGCAGTTGGATCATTCTGGCGTTCTATTTGTGGTAACTGTTCAGACCGAGTCGAATTTGGAATTATTGGCACTCGAAACTAGTGCTCCTAGTTTAACATAAAGGAAATGTTTTGTCAGGATTTTTCTGTCACAAAACTAATGTTTTGAAGAAACAAAGCGAAAGGAATTTGTCTTTATGTCATTAGATTATTAATGTCATCAGATTTCAATTAGGAACGAAAATATAGGATGGTTTTTTTACATTAATTGAAGAAGCATAAATCTTCTTGATACCTGATATATGTCTTCATCAGATTTCCCAAAGATTTCGCCTGTGTCTGTCCTCTTTTCCAAGCTAACAAGAATAAATAGAAAAGATTTTGGTTAATTAAACTGCGTTATATATTTCCACTGCCGATACCTAAATTTTTTGACGCCATGTCGTCATGTCAGATGATCTGAATACACACCAGCACTGCTTGTTTTAAGCTCAACTTGAGGTCCTTTGAAATGATCACCTTTTTAGAAACCTTTACCATATCAAAGTATTAAACAGATCCTATTCTTTAAATCTTTAAATATTGAATGAAGTTTATAGTAAGGTTACCAGTTCAAAGATTTCAACAATGTTTTGTATCGGTGACCGACTAGAAAAAAAAGTTTTAATCTGAATAAACTTTTTCCATTCAGCTTTCCCTTTAGCACTGATTTTCTTTTGAAAGTGCTTAACAACCCTTTATTAATTTTCAGAGTTAAACTTGGATTATCGAAGATGCCAAGTTAACTTTTTTTGTTGCGTCTTTTTAATAGCTATTGGTTTACCTATCAACAAGAAGAAATAACAAAATATCACATGAAATTAAGGTGGGAATTGTTTACAGTGTAACGTTTTCTACGAGTTGTGTAGCGTGTAGTGTAGTGAGTGTAGTTTTTAATCTGCGCCGCAGTTGTGTACCACACTTTCGCAATCCAAAGGATGTTGAAGGGAAATTGCTAATCCATTGCTTCATGTGCTTAAAAAGTTTGTCTGGTCGATAACGTAAATAACGCATTGAGTGTCGTCGTATTGTCAATCTAGACGTTGCAACTGTTAGTATGTTACGCAATTACCCACCTGGGCCTAGACAAAATGTAATTCTATTCAGCGAAAACGATTATAGAAAAGTCGAAAATGTATGGGACTGACATAATTTTATGACGGTACGGCTGGCGCAGTAGTTTTTTTTTTTTTTTTTTTTTTTTTTTTTTTTTTTTTTTTTTTTTTTTTTTTTTTTTTTTTTTTTTTTTTTTTTTTGTGGATGGGAAATCATCAAATGACTCCTCTCCCGCTCTGGGTGGAGCAGAAGGGAGTGTCAGACTCTTACTGACTAAAACCCACCCGTGTTCCTTCCTTAGCCCTTTACGTACCAGGGCAGCGGTAACCCTTTCGGACAATCCCGCTACCCCGGCAGGCTTCGGCCCTGTCGGGCCCCGCAACTATGCTGACATCTCTTTGAGGCGCACGTGGAACACATACGCGCCGTCCGGCACGGGCCTGGTCCTGATCGGACGGAGAGCTACCCATTGCTCTCCACCCGCAGGCCCGCGCCTACGGTGGCCGGGTAGCGGCGCAGTGGTTATATGAGTTTAAATGTTTGTAAACGCACCCACGATACAGGAGAAATTCCTAGTGTGGGGCAACGTTTTGTCAAAAAAAAAAAAAAATTAAGCTACCAAAAAGCTAATTTCAATCTCATTTAAAAGTGCTATAGAAACACAAAATACTTTGAAAGCGTTTGCCACTAATCTAGGACCTTCTTACAATGTTAATCTTAACATTGTCTGAAAGCGGCTAAACCTCAAACACGAAAATATTTACAAAATATTCCCACTTTGAACAAGTTAACTTTGTGGTATCACACACGAACGCTCCACAAGTGGCAAAGCCTACAAGTCTTGTCAGCCTTCTGAATATGCTTTGTTTTGCGAAACCAATAGATCCTTCTGTTGCAAGTCAGTAGCGGTCGCGGGTAACGGGTTGCGGTCCCGTCCTATGGGAAATTTAACCGGTGTTGTGCCACGTCGCCCGTCAACCCGATACGGAAGTGCTCGTTTATTGTGCTTAAAAATAAACTACATCAAATAGTGGCTTTAAGTTACCGTGTAGGTATTGATTTTTGAGGAATACCGTTTTAAAGAGGTTTGGAAGGAAAAAGGGGAGGCCTTTGCCCAGCCGTGGGACACAATACAGGCTTACGAAAAAAAAGGTAGTTTTATGTTTTGGTTGCGGAAGAATTTCAAAAAAATACCTTGGAATAATTCCCTTGGAAAATAAAGAAAGGAAACTTATTAATATTTATTCTATAACATTTATTTTCACTTAATGTAACGCGTATATAATTAAAAAATACATACAAACTCAAGTTAGGCAAAATATTCGTCACATCCACGCAATGCGGCCATCGCTCAGCATAATGCTGTGACACTATGCGAGACAGGGCCACAGTACTTGGCCCTGGTCCTTCATTCTTCAGTTAAAGTCTACCCAGTAATCCAATTAGGCATTATGAAGAACTATGAAATCACCCTGTGGACTTTTCTTGTAGCAAAATCGCTAATTCCGTGGTCTAGTGAGCAGGAAACCACATCCTCTTGCCAAGTGTGATGGTCCTAAAGACCGCGGAAACTTCTACCTAGTTGTTCCGAGCCAAAATGTTTTTTCGTCGAGCCTTCTGTGAACTAGGGGCGACTAAATGCTACATTTGTTAATATTAAATTCATTCAATTTGATGATATATTTAAGGTGTGGTAAAAAGCAATTTTTTATGTAATTGACAGGAGCGCATCCCGGCAACAAAACGTTTGATGTTAGTTGAGTCGAATGACCACCAAAATAAAAGTACTTTTCAGCTTTAATTAATTTTTTTTAAAAATGCACGGGTCAGTGGAATAATTTTTAGGTATGCTTTTTTACAATATGCTATTTTACGCTCAAAATTTTGAAAATTATGCGACGTAATCATTTTTGAGCTCGTTTTACGATTGTTTATCATGATAATATTTTATTTTTATGAAATATTTTTGAATAAGTCTTTTCTTTGAATATTTGACAATGCACAAAAAAACCAACTTGTAATATAACAATAACAAAAAACTGAGCATTTTACGGTATCCTACGTTTGAGCAGCGCCTTAGGGAAGGCGCCCACGAGCAACTTTTGGCTCCTCAACTTATTTATCTCTCATATCAAGTCTACGGGTTTGTATGAAAGTGTGCGCATGTAGCGACACACACGACAGTTGGGAGACCTTTTTTTCGCGGGTTTGAACGCAACTGTCGCCCGTCTATTGGTTGCAATGCAAGTGCGCGCACGCGACAAAATAAGTTGCCGGCTAGCCAGTTGCGGCTCAATCAACAATTTACCAAAAAAGTAGCGTTGCTATCGCTTCCGTGTGCACATCGTCCAAATCTCAGCGAGGAGACAGTGACAGAGACAAAAAAGTTGCTAGGCAACTAAGTTGCTCGTGGGTGTCCCTTAAACACGAGAGCACAAATTTATCTCAATATTAATAAATCATTTCGATAGATATAAATCTAAAAAATATTTTCTTAGAAAGCAGAAATTAAACTTTTGCTAATCTTTTCCGAATTACTTCTAGACTTTTATCATAATCTGTCAAATAATCAAACATAAAAATAGACCTACAAAATAAACTCGTCTGTCACCCGTTTCTTAGTTGAATTTAACTGAAACGCAAACGCCCACGTTCACGTCTAGATTAAGATGTTAACGTCTGTTAATGCCAAAAAGCTTACCGTTGACAGTCACCATTACTTATTGGACTCATTGTGTACTTAGAACATTTAAATAAGAGACGGTGGGTAGGCGATTTGCGTTTCATTTATGTATTTGTCAAACGTGGTAATTATTTGTTTTTTTATGTAAATTATACTGTGAAGTGCTGAAAGCGGCGGAGAGAGAAGGAAAATTATTTGTGATATTAATAGATAACAGAAACTTTTATTATTGCTTAATTACATGTACAACGAAAGCGAAAACAAAATTTAAAAGTACTATTAATTAAGTAATATTGCCGTAATAAAACAAGTTTAACTACGGCAAGTTTCACTTGTTTTATTACGGCAATATTATTGTAAAACATCTTTGCGCTGAGCTTGCGTTCGTTGAGCTCCCTAAAATAGGGTTGAGCTTCATGGTGACTGACGCATGCATGCCATCTGTTGGGACAGGTCAACAACAACTCTTTCTTCAAAAGGCCCTTCCAGACCCTTGCATTGTTAGACTCACATACAATCATAATAATATAATGTTTGGACTTACGAAGAGACCATGACCCCTGAGTTTGTTTCGGTATTTCTGCTCAGGGATTAGTCAGCTAGGAAATGCCGCCGCAGCGGCGCCGTTGACTTGTAAAAGTGCTTAAAAGATTTACTTACATAAAGAATTTGAATCTATTTTCGAGCCGTTTGGGTTTGAAACCCTCGGGCCATGGGGTCCGAGTGCTCATGGTCTTTTTAAGGAAATTTTGAAACGGCTGGTTGACACTTCCCGTGACCCAAGGGCTGACCTTGGCCAGAGGCTAACTAAGCATTGCCATACAACGAGGTAATGCTGCAAGTCTCTTGGGTACATTACCAGTCGACAGCGATGCGGATGAATTTTTCGACGCTATATTTTATTTTGTGAATAGTTTTAGTTAAGTTAGGATATAATAGAAACATTTAAAAACATGAGATGACAAAAAACAGATACATAAAATACTGGCAATATACAATTTAACCAAACGTGAAGTACCTAAAGCAAAAGTTGAACAATTGGCTATTAACTTTGACTTATCATCAGACAGAATTACTTTTAATAATCACAAAGTAAGTAGGTATAATAGGTATATTATGTGGTAGTATTGTTTTGCATGTTTATTCAAAATATTTATTGATATCATTTTGTATAACTTTACAGTAGGTTTATGAGTTTTTTGTTTTAAAATAATAACTTTGTTTATGTTTTACTGTTGCATAAGTTTAAGATTGTGTCTAAGTCAACAGCTCACTAACTCCTATAATACAAGCTTAACTTAGTTTAGGAGTTAGAGATTTTCCATAATTCTAGGTAACAACGTACAACCTTTAAACTAAGATTTAACTTTTTATTAGATTAAGAAATTGTTGTACCTACCTTGATGAAATAAATATTTTATTTATTTATTATTATTATTATTTCATTTCACTGTCATACACACTAACAGACAGAAAGATGATGAAATTATTCCCAGGGACGGATGACCTCATATCGTGGAAACATAATTTTAAAACTGTAAAGGACAATGCTGCCCATGCAGCAGATTTACCGCTCAATATCGTCGCAACCTCATGGGAATAACAGTGGTAGAGTTATTTTTATCAGCATTCCGTAACAATGTATAGTATTCTATTTCCCACAGTTTCACTTGCAGGTTTACCTGGCTCAAAAGTATCCTATACAGGGTGGCAGGGAAGGCAAGGAGTATCGTATTACCCAGTAACTGGGTTATGAAGGTCAGATAGACAGTCGCTTCATGTAAAGCCACTGGAAAAAGGCTAGTTAGATGATGATGACAGGGTGGCCTGGACATCTAAGCGCAAACCGTAACCATGAATTAAACACATGATTTTAAGCGTTGAAGCTTAAGCGTAGAAATATTTTCGTCGTTTATCAAGAAAATAGCAGCTATTTCATAGAAAAATACAGTACCTACGCGGTTAAAGTGTATGGAACAGCAATTTTTTTCTTTATAACCGACGGAAAATTTCCACGCAGCGGGGTACCGAATCATTTACTGTATCCATGATAACAGGTTGCGCGTCGATGGCCCTGTTACATTTTAATCTTGGTCGTGATCTACCTATGTGCAAAGGCTAATCTAAATCAGTTGACCCTTTAAAGAGCGATTGATTACCAACTTTAATTCTACGTCATGTAGTTTTAATTTCATTTGACCCTATAACCCTTTTTTTTTTTTTTTTCTGGGTAGGAAATCATCAAATGACTCCTCCCGCTCTGGGCGGAGCAGAAGGGAGTGTCAGACTTTTACTGACTAAAACCCACCCGTGTTCCTTCAGTTGCCTGTGCCAGGGGCCACGGTATCTCTTTCGAACAACCCGCAGCCCCGGCGGCTGACCCTATAACCCTCAAAGCACCTTTAACAATAGCAACTAAAGGTACAAATACCCAAAAACACCAAACAGAACTAAGCGATAGTATCATATCATAAATCAAACATAATACTGGGTTTCACCTATCATATAATTAATACGGTTTCGTATAACAAATTGTTTTCACTTCCTCCGCAGGACCAAAGGCATACATAAATTGTAGCCTTAATCATTTGACCATGGGAAGCACTTATAGTTAGCACGAGGGCTTTAATTCTGTGATATTATGAAGGTAAATAATTTATGAGAATTTGGCCGCAGCGTCGTAGACGGAAAACTATAACCGGTACGGCAAGTAAAACCTGGTTGGTAATGCAATTGTCCATAGCATCTATTCTTTTAATAATTGAAGCTCTGTGTGAGCAAATTTTAATAGAAATAGATACGAAAAAACGCTGCTCTCATGTTGGTCAGGTACAGTTTTTCAATTATTATTTTTTGCATTTCAATCTGTGTTCATTTAGTTATTATGCAAGCATGTTCTGTGGTTACTTTGCCTTATCTACAAGGTACAAAACTTTACGATAACTTATAGGTCCATACATTATGTCGAGTTATGCGGATATAAATGTATGGATCAGCAGATTTTTTTTTTTCCCAATTTTTGGGTCGGTCTCATAGTAAAACTTGTTCATAGTGATGAGTACAATGACCCCTTTTAAGGATGAAAACGATCAAAATGTAACTGTGTATAACTCCTTATAAATTGACTGACAACTTGTTTTAATATTATGGAGTTCTGTAATTTCTGCTTACCCCCATGAGGAAAAGGCGTGTTTTTACATATTTATGACTTAAAATTTAAAAAAATGAGATTATCCGTACGGTGATGGCAATGATTTGTAGCCTAAATGGTTATAAATTATAATGTCAGTAATTTTTTTTCTTTATTGTCCAGCCAGCATTTGTTTACACTGTAAATATTTATAGTGCTATCTACCATAATCTAGGGTTAGTGTAACAATTTCTTACAGATTAGCACCGCATGCCCCATAAACATTAGGTGTGCCACAAGCACTATACTATAAAATAAATGTAATCAGCGATTTGTACCTGTTTTTCATCTTTAAAATATCTTGGCAACTAATCAATAGTCCAAACTATGCTTGATTACTTGCTTAATCTACATTGAAATTTCACATAAGTTACCATGTTTAACTAAGTAAATTTCCACATAATTTCCCACATGTTAATGAAGTCTTCAAATGTTTTGAATTCAAACTAGTTGGAGAATTGTTTTGAATAAAACTGGTCCGAGAGTTTCAAACGAAAACAAAGAGAACATTTCCGTTTATGTACATAATATTGACTTCATTTTGTTCTGTAGTTATTATGTTCGTAGTGAAATGTTGTGGATAAAATAACAAATATCATCTAGGTATTATTTTGTACTTTTAAATTGGTTCATAATGTGGAGTTGGCGATGTTTTATACCGGTCAAATCTAATTTAGTGTATTGAGATAGAGAAAGTTTGAATAGAAATTAAACTGTAATTTGTATTAGTCGTTAAATTTTCTTATTATCTTATTTATGTTGCAAAAGCAGTATATATTTTAAATATTTTCATGCGAGAGTATATTACTTAGAAAGTAATGGCACGTTTAACAAACTACCTACATGTAATATATTATAAGTACTTACTTACATAATATAATCAGCGTGTAATGTACCCACTGCTGGGACAGATGCCTCCTCTTTTCAAGGAAGTGGGCTAATAAGCCGCCACGCGGGCCCAGTGCGGGTTAGTAGATGTCACATGTCTTCGAATTTTTGGTTTGGATCCTCACGATGTTTTCCTACACAGGTTTGAGAGGAGTGGTGATTAAATTATTTACACAAAGTAAACGCCTGTCTGGGTTCGAACCCACGATCTACAGCTCGTATATCGAGGCTATTACTACTGGGCCACCACATCTATCTACTTACTTGCTTACTAGTACTTACTTGTATAGCAACTAATAAAATTATTCGCTCAAAGGGCTAAGGTTAGTGAACATTCAAAGGCCAGTCTGACGTCATGAAGCGTTAATACCTAACTTAGTTACGAGGACTTGTGGAGACTTAAGTACCGTAGTAATACGCCAGACATAAGTAACGTCAAACCTTGACCATATTTAGAACCTTGTCCCACGACACGAATTGGCAAATTAAAAAATGACCATGAATGGCCATTAAAATAAAATTCCAATCCTCAAAAAAAAAAATTAGAATCATTAATGCATAACGAATCATCAATCTACTTATTTCAAGAAATGGGTAATCTTTTTATTTTTCTCCCTGTGGAAACTCTGTTCAGAGGGATCGTAAATGTAAAAGTATGTTGCTTTTATCAATGAATTGCAAGAAATTATCTCTTTTACGCAGAATAAAAACTAAAATATTTTAGACCAAACACATTTCATAAACCTGCCAAACTGCGTGACAGAAACAACAAAAACAAAGGAACAACAACGAACGAGCTAATGTACAATATACAAGCGAGAAGAATAGTTTACTGTACCTACAGTGCACCTACAATACTTATTTGTCAATGTCTTACATAATTAAATTACAACTGGCTGTGGATGGTAAACTTTTGTTTGCACAGAGCTTACAAGGCTACTAGCTGTTGCGACTTTGTCTGCATTTATTTGTATTTATATTTCTTTAATAAAATTATCGAAGATTAAAAGTTGCCTATGTGATTTTTCAGGTCCCAGACTACCTATCTCTCAAATTTCGTAATGATCTGTTCAACAATTTAGACGTGAAATGGTTACAGACACAGTAATTACTTTCACATTTATAATTAGTCATAAAACGAATTACATGATAGCCTCGTCTGAAAAGATTAGCATTGTACACTTGTAAACTAATATTGTCATGTTGAAATATTTTCCGTGCCTCAACGACTAGGGGGGTATGTCTTTCCTTTACTCTCAACACTCCGCAATCTCTGTCAGATCCGCATTGACCTAGGCTAGTATGAATTTTAGTCGTTACAGGTAGTAAAAATCAAATTCTAAAAAACCGTCCAATTTGTCTTCAACAACAATTGGATTGAGTCAGATCAGGTCTCAGCAAAACACCCACTGACAACAGGCCACATCTGATGATAGGAAAACCCGACCCAAAATACTTGTGAAATTGTTACAAAGGCAATGTTCTGAAAGGAACGAAGTCTTAATTTAATTTCGGTCCCAGCAGACGTGTTAATAGGTTAATACACGTTATCCAATCAGACGGAACCAATTATCAGAAAAACCTTTGGAGGTGTAGTCAACCATTCAATCGGATAGTTGACTAATCAGTGATGAATGAAGCGTCAAGACTGCCACTAAAGAGAATTAGAAAGAAATAATAGACTTTGTAAGCGACATAATTAATCAGGAAGTAATAGGTCGGGAGTAACTACATTATTAATAGGATACCCTCTTTTGTAAAGGTTTTTCTCTTGCGACAAATCTTATCGTGTATCCACTTATTACTCGCTTATTAATTAAGTGTGTATGTGACATGAATAAAATATGAATCAGGCCTCCGGTAATGAAATTTGTGCATGCGCTGAATAATTCGTTATAATAAAGTCTTGTATAAATCTTTGTGGAGTTCGAGCACGTTGTTGTTAAATCACTTTAGGGAGCAGTTTTGTAATTGTAGTCATTCGAGAAGGGTTAATTACTAAGTGGAATATGGTATGTAATAGGTATCTTGTTAATAATGACTAGGTATGTTACAGTACCGAGGAGAGAATGCGTTTTTGGCACCTGTCAGTTTCATACAAATAAATCTTAATATACATAGAAAAAGAAAAAGTATTTATTGGGACTCATACAGGAAGATCTTAAACTAAACTAAAGACAGTTAAAAATAAAAAAAAACAACAAATTATATTTAAGAAAATAACAAGCCCACTGAAATGTCACGGGCAATTACAATAATAAATAAATAATAAAATAGATATAATCATGTCAAATTTTAGCAAATAACAGAAATATTTTTTTTTTTTAATCTGCGCCACACGTAACCTCATTACTTGTCTATGCCCTGAGTGTCAGAAGCACTCTGTGGCATTGCTATATATAATTCGCCTGTACGTGTGTTGTCACCTAACATCTCCGAAATGGCTGGACCGATTTGGATGAAATTTTGTGTGTATATTTCAACGGGTTCCTGGATGGTTTGAAAATACAATTGGACCCGGTAGATGGCGCTGCTTTTCCAGGTGACGTCTGCCGGGTCCGCTAGTATAATATATTGTTATATATTATACTAGCGGACCCGGCAGACGTCACCTGGAAAAGCAATTAAACAATAAATATCTTTTGTTGGAGATCCTAAATAAATAAATCACTCGTTAACAGCAAAATAAAACAAAAACAATTACCTTCCTTAATATTATTTTAAATCTCTTTGTTCATAACGAATTGCGTACTACCCATTTTTTTTTTAAGATTATTTTTATTTGTAAATGAATATCCGAAAGAATTAAATAAAATCAGCGCGGTGCTGCAACCGAGACCAATCAACACCCAGTAAAACTGACGCCATTTCCAAGGTATGTTGACGAATCTCATTTTTCCGGACTTTATCACTGACATCGTACACTTTATAATAAAACTATTTTTTATGTCATTTATACTTCCATGGCTGAATGATTAGTAGTGATTTTCTTTACAAATTCTTTAAGTCCAAAAGCCGATCTGATTTTTTATATTATTCACCGATGAATTACCTAGGTATCCTTGTTGATTTTCATAAAAAGTGTTTTCATACACGTAACACGACACGTGACACGTGTTGTGAAAATTCTACTAACTATTATGAATTTATGTAATAACAATAATATTTTCAATGTTTAATTTATACAAATAGCGTAATCGCGAAAATTTTATCAACTGTCCCATAGAAAACTTCAATACCTACTCGACCTAAATGTATGGGACGGCTGAATTTTTATTCGCGATTACGATGTTGGTCCCATGGAGAAAGTTGTTCAGTTTGATGGTCTGTACCACATCCATAAATTTGGCTGGTCTTTAAAAAATCACCCTGTATATCTAGTTATATATAAAACACTTTTGAATAAATTTTTATTGGAATGTAGGTATGTAGTTAAAAATGAATTGTTTTTGATTTACTCTATTTAGGGCTAATTTTTCCATCGCCAGATAACTTTTATTCGAGGAATACGTGACGTTGACGTATGACGTTTGGCAGTTTGTGTATGAAATAACTGTCAAAATTTCAAAGTTATTCCTTGAATAAAGTTATCAAATGATTGAAAAATCAGCTCTTACTGTTATTAAACAAACAATAATTTATGATTTTGTTACAATTGAATTGGAATGTATTTTTTTATTAGATACTTATAAATGTTTTGGTATTGTAATTAATTGTAAGGAATCAATTTTAAAATGCTTTTATTTCATTCAAACATCATTGCAAAAATCACTAGGCTTGCTAAACATAAAAGTAGGTATCAAATCACAGAGCATTTTTTAAAAAGGAGAAGAGGATACATTGGTCTTGGCATTATTGCCTACATTTCCCTGTTTACATATTCGTTCTCATAACCAGATGTAAAATAATAATGGCACCCACGG
The DNA here is from genome assembly GCA_947507525.1 of Apamea epomidion. Taxonomy (NCBI): domain Eukaryota; kingdom Metazoa; phylum Arthropoda; class Insecta; order Lepidoptera; family Noctuidae; genus Apamea; species Apamea epomidion. The sequence continues at coordinate 13,917,772 of OX382228.1, read as the reverse complement.
CTCTGCAATCACCATCACACATGATTGTAATTATTACATGTAAACAATCAGATACACGTATTCTCATTGTTATGTAAAGACAAGCCAATATGCTCAACATGGGAAAACTCATTTAAGAATTCTGAAGGGTTTCAAAGACATACATTTAATTTTAACGACCTAGCAAGTCGTAAGAAGCTGACATCGCAAACAAGTAACAATATAAAACAAGCTTACAGGCACTGAAGTATTTTCACTTAGCATCATACTATTTCTATCGTTGACATAAGGTCGTAAATGCAACGGCACAAATAATGGGATTCCGAGCACAATCGTAAAGTAACTAGAAATAGAGTAGTTCTGAAATATACGGGAATAAAGGACTTTAAAGTTTTCAATGAAACGCGATAATGGCGAGATAGGATGAAATGCGACTGTCTATTTGGGTATCCGGAGCTTTATGTAGTTTATACGGAAAGCCCAGGTAGACACTATATTTTTATAGAATAAAGACTGTTACTTTTATCACAGCAAAGGCCCAATTAAAATTAAATGCAGCACGCCTGCTCTGAAACGTCAAATAACTATAATGAAGCATTATTAAATATTATATATCCCCTCAGAACTCCAGTCCAGTGTTTGAGCCACCGTTACCCACTCGGGGTATGATAAATGATCCAAACTGACGTAAAACAATATGAAAGTGATAAATGTTCGCGATAATTATTCGACCAGCTAACACAATATAAGCTCACAATCTGACCCTTGAACGCTTGTCCTTCAAAATGTATTGAACTCTGTGCATACTTTGACCTATAAATGTCTAAACATTTTGTTTTTTATTCTATCTATAGAGTATAGAGCAATATGAAAAAGAGAAGAACTAATATTACCCATACGTATGTATACATAATTAAAAATTATATTTGCTTTACATGTATGTCTGTGTGGCTGCATTGTTCTGCTAGACTATACAACTGATGTTTATGCGGTTTTCACCATCATTCAGAGAATATATTCCTTAAACTTAAATTAACATAGGTACCTACATATTATAAAGAAATCTCGATGTTTTGTCACCTCACAATAACCGTGCGAAGTAGTGTCCCACTAGTATTTACACATAAATTTACAACAATACTAGTTGAAATTCAATACAAATTGAGCATCAACATTATAAAGTCGTTTCGAACTTCAGTTACCCGGCAACCTCAACTAGCCGCGTCAATATTTATCAAAGATCGCAACCAATATTTCGGAGTTTGACGGCAAATCTAATTCGCGTCTGAAGACGCCACTGACGGCTGGTAATGTGTTCTCACTCGTTAGCTCTCCCTTGCCACGAACTCTATAAGTAATCCGATTTCATTGGTAGTTCCGACAAATTTGCGGTCCGTTGAATCTATGCCGCACGCCCGGCAATGGGCTACCATGCTCCTAACCGACGATGGATTATCACCTGTCTCTCTCTCACGTAGAGGGGATGAAAAGGATGTAGCGTGGTGATTAAAGAGGTCGTTTTCTGTTACGATATGTGTGTAAGTTCTTGGAGTCCGTCCAGCACAAACATGCTTTTGTTAATCTGCTTATGTAGCTGGACCGCGACGTGCGCGAACGGATCAAAAACGTTTGATACCCAAAACAGATTTGGGACTAAGTGTGATTTCCGTAAATTGAATGAAGAGTGGAGGCAGGTGGTTTATTCATGAGGGGTTCCGTTCGTGTGCCGCGTTACAGAAATCGCTAATTTCATTCCGAATCAGTTTTAAATTATTTTGCATTTTTAAACAAAACGTGAATTTTATTTTGATGAAATGGATTAGCTATTATGACAATTGATTTGTAGGTAGTTGCTCTTTCAATGACTACTCAGTTTTACTCCCAAATCCCATATAATTTATGACCAGATTAGCGATCTTAATTTGCAATTAGGTATGCAGAGTGCTGTTCATTAAGAGCTGATTTTTCCATCGCCAGATAACTTTTATTCGAGGAATAAAATTGACGTTTGACAGTATTTATTTTCATCTGATAACTTTATTCGAGGAATAATTTTGAAATGTTGACAGTTATTTCATACAAAAACTGTCAAACGTCAATTTTATTCTTCGAATAAAAGTTATCTGGCGATGGAAAAATCAGCCCTTAATGAACAGCAGTTATTACAAGTGGTTATCAGTCTATTAAAATAATCAATTTTACTGAAATGAAAAACTGAATTTTACAACCAATATAAATAGCGTGAAAATTGGCACGTAATAAACCACCCTTGATAATAAGGCACTAGACACGCGCAGGGCGATGATATCAACAATTCAACATAAACTTTATGGTATTGTTACCAAGTCACAAATTAAGTTTAATGTGTTTAAATACTAAAACGAAAAATACTGTTATTTAGCTGCAGCTAATTACCAGTACTTTACATGGAGCAATTGGCTATCTGACCTCCACAACCCAGTTACTGGGTAATACGATACCCCTTGGTAAGACGGGTGGTCAGACTTTCGGGCAACTGACTAATCACTGTCAAAGATCCACGAATGCCAGCCGGGACCTAATGCTTAACGTGCTTTCACAGGCCACGGAGGGGTCTTGGTATGTGAAGATGGTCACCCATCCACGGACCAACCGCGGCAAGCTTTAATTATGTATGTTTAAAATACATAATTTAGAATACATGGTTTCAATTAATGTGATAACCTAATCGCCACACTGTATGCATTCTTTATGATAGTTTTCAATACAAAGTTTGCTAAAAATGTTTAATTTTAACTATAAAAGTTTGTGTTGAGCTCCATTCCAGTTATTTGCAGCTGCAGTCAGCATGTTTCAATATATTGGTCCACAGAAAATAAATAAAACCGTTAGTTGGCATAACACAATGAAACTGCGTTGTATGCGCTATTCTGTAGAGAACTGTGCTTCAATTAAGGTTTTTAATCTATTTCGTTGGAGAAATAATTGTTACTTGATGTGTTTTAATCAACAGATATAATTCATGATATAGATACTAGAATGTTTAGAATAATACGCTTTCCATTTGATTGTGTACATTTTTAAATGTTTGTATTCTGAAAGCATTTTTCGATATTTTTCTTTTAAAGCGCGAAATGGACGATAAGTGATCTATATGATGCCACCGTATGATTGTGAACACCGTTAGTTTACAATCTATCTCGCGAGAAATTAAACTTTCGAACTGTACCATACTGTTTACAATTTGTAACGTTTTTATCATCCGTAAAATTGTAAGCCATCCCTGATATTAGGTTAGAACTGTGAACAACCGTGCGCGAGCCGAGCGAGCGAAGCGAGCAGTGCCGCGGCAGCGCGGTCTGCGAACGGAACTGGTTTGTCGCAGATACTTGACTATTTAGCACTAGCGCAAAGTGCAAAGGCATGGAAGTTTGATACCAGTTTACAATTTATCGGTTTACTATGGACAAATTATAAACATAATAAAATAGTGCGTTAAATTGTAAATGGTTTGTTGTAGTTCAAAGTTTTTCGATAGTCAATCTCACGAGATGAATTATAAACAAACAATGTTCATAACTATATGGAGACATATACATATAAATATTATTATTATAAGTTAAAGTCGCTTTTCTTCTATGTCCGTGTAACCGCGTTATTCTTAAACTACACAACAGATTTCGATGCGGTTTTCACCATCATTTAGATAATTTATTCCGAAAGGTTTAAGCAACTCACAAATAATAAAGATATCTCGATGTTCTGTCAAGTCGTAAAAACCGAGTGAAGCAGAGGCGGGTCGTTAGTATTACTATAAAATATCAAAATATTACATTGAATAAAATCAAAACGATACCATGAATTTTGTATAACTTTCATTCAATGAGAAACAAAAGGAATCCATTCCAGATTCACTAATTTTCTGTACCATACCTGCCTGTATATTTATTTACCTCATCTTACCAACATAGTTGCTAAGTTCTAGATGGGTTAATATATCTGAGTACTCAATCAGGCACGTGGAAATTGAAGGATTATGTCAATGGTGCGTGAAACTCAGAGATTAACCTATTCGCACGAGTGACTGAATTATAATATAGTGTAGTGTACCTACTGGAAGCTAGTCATGTTGTTTGATTATGTACAGAGTTAATTACCTTCTGTTTTAATGTCTTTAACTTATGGGTGTTCCATAGAAATATTAATAATAATGCCTTGGAATAGTACCAAGGCTTATCCAGTTAAATTCGCGGAAATTAGTGAACGCATTAAAAAAACTGCAGTGTGTTTTTTTTTCAAGTAATTATAACTTATAACAATAGTGAAAAGGCTTGGCATAAATGATAAATGATTTTATTTTGTAGATAAGTAGGTTTGTACAAACACTTTACACGTCAATCATATTTTAAAACTGGATGAAGTCAGTCATAATTATAATTATCATGATAAAAAAGGCTATCAAGTTTATAATTTGAACTTAAAATCAAATTATTATGTCGTGTGCACATTATCTTACATAGCTTTGGAAAACATAAAAAAAATACTTGTCTCAAAAAATATTATCACAAAATTAAAACTGACTATAGTTATCTCATTTTAGCATAGTAATATCGGTCATTGCCCTTTCCCTAATATCCCTCTGTAGGAACCCAAACAATAAATGTAGTATGGATTTTTGTTATTAGATCATGTTAAATACCATGATAGATATTGATTCAGGACCATAGCGGACTTTATTGCAGTTTTTTTTTAAATTAAAAATCGTAGTAAAAGTAGATGGTCAATGAACGCCATTGCCATACTAAAACTCGACCACTATAGTAAGTCTAAACCCAACCTTTTCCCAGTTTTGCTAATCTTTTTATTCGCAGCCAAATGACACAGGGAGCTGTGATAAAAGATTGCACATTAATGTTCTACATTATAAGGGTCATAAACACAAGGGTTATAGTCGACACGGAACCACCGGCTTCCCGGTGAATTTTATCACGTAATAAACAAACCGACTCGAATGATGCCATAGAATAGTTTTTGATTAGGTTATGTAGGGAGTCCCGTGCATAACAAGTTTATATTTGTAGTAAACAAGGTGTAAGTACTGACAATAATACAATGACGATAAACTCGAAAATAGTACCGAAATTCCGATAAAACGCATGTAAAAGTTCTTAGAGCGATGCCACACGGGCGTTGCCAATGTGTTGCGTCGTCGCAACGCAGTGAGTGCCACACAGGCGCTGCGATGTCGCAACGCAATGCAGCTTATCCCGATATCGCACCTTCACGACGTCAACATCCTCCTTCCGACGGCGGGATGTCCTAGTCAACGCCGTTCCCCTCCGTGCACTGGCCTGTACGCTAACATAAACGTATAGAGCGACTCTGGTGCAACGCCGGACCACAATTCCTATGAAAACTTCATGGAAATTATTCTACCGGAGTCGTACCGCGCCTATATTCAGGAGCCCTTTTATGAAAGTATCATGGAAAGAAAAGTTTTTTTTCGAAGGTTCCATATGTGAGTTAGACATCTAAATCTGAGTTTACATAAAAGCTTACTGTTTTTTAACTTGGTCTATTCCAATTTGTGGGAGAAAAATCATGGATTTCTTTACAGCGTTTAAATAAAAGAATTCTTGCACATCCATCCATCCTTTCTCTATCACCATTCAATAAACCAAACATTAACAGAATAAATCGAAGTTATAAAGGTTCTTTCATTTTATATCAGGGTAAATGAACCTATTTAAAGCCAATTAACAAGTATATCAACTAATTTTAATTTACCACTCCCAGATTGGACCATCGACGTCCATCATTATGAATTCGTGAGCGGCACCCCTCAAATTAGGTCTGCGAGACACTGTTACAATCTCGTGACCAAATGTTTTAAGCTCAGTAGGACACGCGATAGAAATAACAATCCTACCTACAGTTTACACGTAAAACTAATAGAGATATATATTTTCTGTTTTATTATCACAAACATAATTAATTGTCCGCTAGATTTCCTTGTATACCTATTAGTTGATGAATTCCGCAAATAAACGATGAAGAATGACTCAACAGTTTTGATTTGTTTTTAGAAACAACAAAGCGTAGCAAACTGCTACGTTTGCCTACGCGGCTACGGCTACAAAGCTACGAGCTGCTACGAAATTCAACGATTGACATCGGAACGAAAATAAAACGTTCCTTTCTCGATCGAACGTATTTATTTACCTCTCACGCCACATTTTAATCTTATACGTCATTCAGGAGCCCGAACGTTACTGAAAACTAAATCTCCAAATTATTTCAGTATTACGCTAGCTTACCTTCTTCACGGGGCCTTATGAGGGTAAAGCCGACGTAGCTAAAGGAGCATTTTGCTCTTTCCGGTGTTGGGTACGTTGGGATGACTGAAGGGGACTGTCCCGTCGTTTAAGGGACATCTGGTGGCATTAGTTATGCCCTAATCGGGCCCTCGCGTGACCCCCGACGCTTCAATTAACAAAATGGATAATCGTGGCTCGACAAGGCGACAAACTTATATTCTGTGATTTATTAACGACTAGCGCCACGAATGCGGACTGCCTAAATTAGATTTGCATGATTGACGAGCTAAATACTGCAGTTACGAAGCGGCTCAAGCGGCTGTTTGGTTTACTACAGATGATGCGCTAAAACCATCACAGAATGGGACTTATTAAATCAATTATCCTTGAGAAAAAAACAATCTAAAACAGAAAAACTTACAACATAAATGTAGCAGCCATAACCTATGCAGTTTTAAAGGTCACACCATCTAACATACCAGAAACTCTCTGCCTGATAGTTCAAAGTAAACTTACAATAAACATGTAACTACTTAGGTACACGCCATAGTTCGTAACATCTTAAACAAGTACGACACAAGGTCCAAACTCAGTCAAATACAACATTAATACTCCTCTTTACTTGCTAACTTGGAAACGTTCTCGAATAACCACTATAATCCAATTACACCGTGCCTCAAGGCTTTCGTTCCACGTCCTGTAAAGTCATCACAAACGAACACAACTCACAAAGGACTGCGAAAATAAACAAACAAGCGAAAATGTTACCGCTTTAGCTGTCGAAAGCAGCCGCTTGCACAATGCATGACAAGGGACGATGAAAAGTACCGTAGTCGCATTGCAAATTAGCGCATTCGACCACTCAGCCCGAAAGCCGCCTGTCCGTCCGCTTGCCACACCATTTGCTCGCCAACTATTTCACTCACGTACACAAGCTTAACTAAAATTCGTTCATTAATCAGCTTCGCAGTGTAAAAGCACGCTGATCGGTTATAAAGCCCCACGTTCTGGATTCTGCGTTCTATTGGCCATATCGGGCAGTCTTAGCTGCATATATAAAATGACAATTGATTGCAATGAGTTTTATTTTGACAGTTTGCAAATTCATTGCGTTATTTAAGTTGTTGAGCGGACAATTTTTTCAAATACAAAAAGCAATGGTTTAGCAATATCCTTCAAAATTCTCGGATTATGATTGAAAGTGTATTACGCACACACGTTGAGGACGCAGCTCGCAGGTGCGACAATGACCGATACTGATATTACGTGTATTATAGCAACAAATCATGTTTCCTCTCACAATGTTCACCCTGCCCAGCACAAATTTAATTAACTACGACAGATTTTCATTAAGTTTAGTGTACGGTAATGCTAATTAACGCTTAATTAAGTGACACCACTTTACGGGACAAACAAATGTCTAGTCAGAGATGCTTGGCAGCCCTGGGGCTAAAATTTCTAGAACAGTAGTACCTCTAAACAGTGTAATGTAACGATGGGGCTCTCCACGCTCGCCTTTAACTTAATGCTTTTGACGTCTGCCACTGACAAGTTCAAAGTTGAATTTAATTTATCTCGGCAAATAGCACTCCAGTAAATACAACAAGAAGAATGAACGGATAATTAAGTTTTAACATCAACTTTTAGTCACGACATTGGGCAAGTAGGAAGATTATTTAGGTTTAAGATTTTGTGTAAGGCCTGGACGTACTTAGCGATCTAAAACTTAAATTTAAGCATGTTGCTGTGTAAGAAAATATAAAAACATTCGTTCTATGCGAGTATAAAGAAAAATGATATGAAAAATATGAAATTTTTATATTGGATAAAGAATTCAAAAGAAAAAATCTCATGCACTTTCGCTAGCAGCCATTTGCAAATCCAAGAAAATCCTTCAAAATTGCATTGAAGATGCAAACGGTAAGGACGTTGTAAAACATAAATCCGCACGGGACAACAGCGAGCTGCAATAAACGATCGCATTTTCTTCTCATCGTACAGATATGGCCCGGTTTATATAGCCAGACAACATTTTCATTTACTCCCTCTATTCTATACACTGTCGCATTCTTCACAAATACCGTTTCTTTGACATGTATCGAGGTTGCGACCCACAAAAATAAGAAACGACAAATAAAATACAATCACAGTAAGTGCACTTTTAAAGCTGTGCGGTCGCTTATGTCGGAAGATCTCTTCTAAATGCTTCTAACATTTTTCTGTTGAAATAACTCTACCCTTTCCTTCCAGATTGCGAGCGTCATATAGCAGCAAATGTGAGAGTATCATTCATTCATACTTCTTCATCCATACGGTAGTAGTCAAGCGCCGTTTCTGGATGACTCAGACAATTCATAAAATTCTTTATTTGGGATTGCTGTGGTTCAACTCTATTTGTCATGAAAATATTTTATGGTTATGTGGATGCAGTGTGAGTAAATAATGGTACCTCATAAAATGATGAATTGCTCGCCTTTTTATCTAAATAACGTATAGCAATAAATATATATTGCGATACGTTAAGAAGAAATATCATAATACCGTCAGCTTTTATAAATAACGGCTTAGTACTAGACGCAAAATCCATTCCAGAAATAAGGTTGTCGCAGCAAATCCAAGAAAAAAAAATCAAATTTCACAGAAAAAATGGTGCCTATAACTTGTCAATTCTATCTGGCAGCGGATTCGGAATAGATCTGATATTCGAATATATCGCTAATGCGAGCTTTCCATCTCACGGTTGGACGAACGATGCATATTTGATTTGTTTCCAATTTACACTGTGTGCGTATAACGTCGGAGCGTGCCACAAAAAATATTGGTCGGATCATGTACAACGTGCATTTTATAACGGTTCGGTTATCGTAGCGACGTCTATAGAGAACGCATTAATTATAAATGTGATTGAAAGCTCAGCAGTAAATTATTACAGTTTCATTTGTGTATATTGTAATAACTTTTCCGCTGCATTTCGTTTCCTGACGGTCATATATTATGTTCTGACAACTTTGTTGGTATCAATTCCTGTCATACATTTATATTGGAAAGTATGCGCGTATGTTTGTATTTTTCATTTGTGCACTACAAACATGTTTTATTAATGGCCAATGAATGCCGTTCGTTACAAAAAATTCTCTGGTATGTGACTGACTGAGTTTGCAACAATGCGTTTTGTTATATGCGATGAATAATGTTTATTGAAACTGAATGAAATTTTCAGTGTTTATTAAATTAAAGTACAAAAATCAACTATTTGATTGGTATATTTTGAATTAACTTCAACATTTTACTCAAGTCCAAAACACAACTTCTCACAAGGTTCAACACTTCAAAATGCAACCTAAAATAGTCTTTGCATATTTAAGCAGAAGCAAACGTTCATGATGAAACTTAATGTCTGCATAGGCGGTGTTAACGACTGAAACAGTTTCGTTCCACCGTATGCATGTACGTATAATGTATATGTACATGTATACGGGAAATGGGAGAGATGCCGACGAAATAGCCCCACGATCCGTTTTGGTCGTGAATGCAAATTAATCTCTCTAGCCGCTCGCCAATCGCCTGTACTGTCTTCTGACTCTGAATACCAAATACTACTACTAATACCGCTAATAATTCGTAGTGAAACGCTCTAAGAATATTGATACTGGACGGTATTGAATGCAAATGTTAAGAAGCTGGATTTGTCTTTTGACGTTCAAAAGTGCCGTTCATTTGTGACGGTCAAATGTGCCTAACCTATCCTATTAATATTATAAACGTGAAAGTTTGTATGGATGGATGGATGTTTGTTACTCATTCACGCAAAACCTACTAAGCGGATTTGGATGAAATTGCACACAAATGATTTATAACCAGGATTAACATAAAGGACACTTTTAACCCGATATTTCCGCGGGACCGAAACTTATGCGGGTGAAACCGCGGGGCGCAGCTAGTTTGAAATAAACGCTTTGACTTTCAGTTTGACTTTCTTCATTTGTCAAAATTAGGTGGGAATAATTTAAAGCTGTTTTGAAAATACCTTTATACTAAATGCTAATTCTTTTTCTAAAATAAAAGCCTACGTTACTCCTTATAACATCAAATCAAAATCGATCGAGCCGTTTCGGAGATTAGTTGAATCAAACAGACAGACAGACAGACACTGAGTCAAGCTTGTATTTTGGAAGTTAGAAATAATGACGTCATGTAGTTTTTCATTGTCATTCTACTAACAGCTACAAAACACCAAATGCGTTTTGAGAAGTAATGAAATATCTGACTCACAGCCGAGCACGCAGTCACGGCGACCAAATAGTGTCGTCAAAATATCGACTGCAAGTAGCAATCGATTTGATCATAAATGGAACATACGAATAAAAAAAACCCTTGCCCTAAGCAGCGAATAAAGAAAAGGCCTCCGAAAGTAAATTTGAAGATAATACAACCAACATAAACTAAGTTACGAAAGCCCAAGTCTGACGAACGAAGCAAATTCTTACATATTTGGTTAGTCAAGAAAACACTTCTTAGTTGGTTACGCAAGTTTGTAAACTCATAATAGATTTCAACGTGGATGTAAAATTATTATAATTAGCTTTCTTATGCAAACAAAGGGTTATGCAGTGTTCATAAGGAATTTGTTTCGGAGCATCTTTAAAATAAAGTCTTGTAAGGGCTTGCGACGTGCATACATATCTTAATGATATGAATAGAGGGCTGTCAGAGCCATCTACAATCTGAGCAGACGTGAATCTCTAAGGGAACTGTTTAAAAAAATTAACATCATGACGGTTCCTTGTCAATATACAGGCTGATTTTTTAAAGACCAGCCAAATTTAAGGATGTGGTACAGACCATCAAACTGAACAACTTTCTCCATGGGACCAACATCGTAATCGCGAATAAAAATTCAGCCGTCCCATACATTTAGGTCGAGTAGGTATTGAAGTTTTCTATGGGACAGTTGATAAAATTTTCGCGATTACGCTATTTTTCCCATGGAGAAAGTTGTTCAGTTTGATGGTCTGTACCACATCCTTAAATTTGGCTGGTCTTTAAAAAATCAGCCTGTATATACGAAAACATTACGTACGTTCGAAAAAATCTACATCTGTTTAGTAAGATAATTGACAGGCATAATTTTAACAATAGGAATAGGAACAAACTAAATCAACCGCGCTTCAGATTGTCTAAAGTAAAAACTTCTTTTATGGGGTACTGTGTAAATGTTATAATAAAATACCAATCGATATTCTTCAATTATATGAGAAGAAATTTAAAACATGCGTTAAACGCACACTATGAAAACAAGCATATTATAAGTTGGACGAGTATATCGTAGATAAAAATGCTTGGCTTAATGCTGGTCCTGCTCCACATGGCTCACTAGTTGATCACAATTTCAATATTTGGAAGAGATGCTTCCCCTTTTTTTTCTTTTTTTTTGTGTTTTTGACATTACGAACTTAATGTTTATTTTATTCAATCAAGATTTAATTCTTAATACTTCATATTAAATACCTCTTCCTGTTTGGTAGTATTTTTTTTGCTTTCTCGTCTCTTAAATAAATTGCAAACTATAGTTTTGTATAATTTAGAAGCATTTTTTAGCAATTTTGTAAATGTAAGAACCATGGATCCGTTTTTCATGATATTTTGATGTTGACTTGAAAGAGCATGGCAGTTGAGAATATGTCATGCTCACTTAAATGTCTCACTGGTGGTGGTGCGTGTGTTGGATCATTCGGTTCCCTACGAAATGGTTGAGCTGGGTGGTGCTGATCCACGCGTCATGTTCGTGAACGGGCGCCGTCGGTTGAGACTGGTCATCTCTTAACTTACATTGTTCTCACATATAGAAGCAATAAGAATATTGTAACCAGAATTTTGTAATAATATATTGATTTAAAAGAGTGTCCGTGGAGTTTCTTACCCGTTCTTCTCCATAGAGATCTACGTTTTGGAATGGGCAACTAGCTTCAACTTTCTGACTAACTGACCGACTATTTAATTTTGACAATTCAAAAGACCCTCCCTGTAAATGGTGTAATTGAAATAAATTATTTGAGTTTGAGTTTAATGTGTTTTTCCTGCTTTCATATTGCGAGACCATGTTGCTTACCTCGCCATTTTTGTTTAAATTCCGTGTTTTGTGTTTTATTTCGCTTCAGATACAAGGAGTAACATAACTGTACTACTGCATTATTATATAAAAAAGGTATTTGTTGTGTTAAATTGTAGTCAATATTTACTGATTTTATCACGCCAGTTACATAACAATCTTTAGCGTTCAGCCACTCTAAAAGCTCGAGGCAAAAGCGTCTAAAATAATGCTTAAGTTACAAAATATTCCCTCGATTTTATCTTTTACAACATATTCTTACAGAAAACCAGCACTTTTCCCTCAAAATCTTCCACAAACGTAGTCTGATATCTGTAATTGCAGCAGAACTATTTCACTGGGCACTTATTCTTGCATATCTCGGCGACAGATCGAGACGTTTCACCGAGCGAATGTGTTTGCTGTGTCAAGATCTCCGTCGGTTACGTATATGGAGTCACTTACTCCCCTGTACTTTCATTTATACCGGTAACGATGTACTTAGAGGCAAAATTATATGCAGATACGTAACTTACAGGAAGGTAAATTTTGTAAAGTGAATCTTTGACAATGGAAACCATTTGTTTCCAATTTATTTTGAAGGATGCAAATTGTTTTGGGTTTTCCATTTATCTAAATGATTTCTCTGCCCATCATGTCGGGGAAAACATGCGTGATTTTATGTTGTTCTTGCAATTGAAGCCTACGCAGCAAAAGCCCATGGATTTTACTGCGTTTATCTTTCCTGAACATTGATGTTTTTTTTTGTATAAAACGTTGCCCCACACTATGAATTTCTCCTGTATCGTGGGTGCGCTTACAAACATTTAAACTCATTAACAGCCAGTCCCGGAACAACTGCTTGTAGGCCATACAAATATTTGTTCCGTGCGGGAGTCGAACCCGCGACACGCAGCGCACCAGTCAATCGCTTAACCACTGCGCCAACCGTGCCGTCATTGATTGATTTCAGGTTTATGTTTAAACTTGCTGAATATTTTTTTTTGCCACTCATATGGCATTGACAACCCTGTATTCCCCACACATGTAGGCAGAGGCGTATCGCTCTGCCTACATCTTTGGGGAATACACACACACATACATTTCTCCATGCCTACTCTGACAATATTTTACACCAAAATCTATTTGCAAAATGTTTTTTTACACAAAACATCAACTTTATACCATGGTACATATTTGTGCATACCTACGGTTACATAGGTACGTTCAATTTTAATTTGAAATTCAAGGAGGTTCTTGCTGAATCTTTTCTGTAATTTTCATTAGCAAATATGGTCGGGCGCGAGACGTCTTTATATGAATAAAATTTACATCTGTTTTTTCTCTCTGACTTTGGCTTCGTTACTAAATAAAACTAACACAATTAGAGGGTAAATAAATGTGGAAAAACATCTGGTGAACTTCAGTCTGTTGCTAAACATCTATTAAAAGAAGAATTTTTTTTTATGCGATTATGTTAATGTTGCGTAGGAGTTGTAAAATTATTTTGTCTGCAAAATCTTGTTATTCCGAGTGCCTACATACTCGGAATAATAATTTTGCTACTTTAAAAATAATAGAGTTCAAAACGTGTGGGTCTCGAAAAGAATCTAAACGTTTTTCGTCAGTGTCTTTTTACCAGAGTGTGTGTTCATTTATTGTTAATAATAACTAGTTCTAATACTACAGCTAATTCTGTTAATTTTCCATATACCCATGCACCGCCAAGTTCCATATTTCCGGTATAAACCATAACATTTTATCCAAACACGATAAAACGATACTCTAGTTCTAAAGATATAATCAAACATAATATTGCTAGCGTTGCGATTCAGCGCGCTGTCAGTGGTGTTGCCAAACAATTTACGTGTATGAATGGGGAAGGTTATCCGAGAGATTTGTTGGCGAAACGGGGCGTCTCAGCCCTCGATGTTTTGCCTTTTCAGCTAAAGTGACGAAACATGTCTTGCGGCATACCAGCCACTGTTTACATTACCCTCACGTACGCTCTCCGCGACCGACGACGACGACGATATTCCAAAATAATGTGTGATTCCGCGAATAAATTTATTGAGACGAGAAACAGCAAAACCAATAGTTGCATTGACAACAAAAGCGCAGAGTATGCCAGTTTATTCATGGTTCGTTCTTTGTGACAGGGTTGTAAAGTAAGCAGAAACGCTTTGGGCATTTTATTTTTACGTTTTTAATGTTACGACAGCTGCTGAAAGAATTTTAGAATTCTGTTATATCAATACATAACAGAATTCTAAAATTCTTTTAGCATCTGCTCTGCAAAACTGCTTGTGTACAATTACTTTCAGTTTTAATTAAAAGCTCGGTTGTAACAGCACGTGGGAGCTAATCATTACCCAATGCGAGCAATTCTTGTTTGCATTATTAGCTCGATCGGTGCTTGTTTATATAAAGCGCGCTAAGGAAGCGCCACTGGTACAGCGGTAAGCACAAGATTACCTCACAACAATTTTCCGCTTAGACTACGCAGCGCTTCAACCAGAATGTCCGTTAAATATATTTTAATGAACGGTAATTTATTCAATAAAATCTCTTTGTCGGAATGCCATCGTAACGAACGGAAAATGGAATATTGATGCCGATCGAAATTGATTTTAATTTTCCCTTTTTTAAGAGGTACTTATGCAATTTCGCTTATTCCTCAAAATGTAAATAATGTCGTCAATGTTTTAACAGGATCAAAATACTAACTGGTGATTTAGCGGAGATGTTATATAGGTATAAAAGGAAGTTATTGGTGAACTTAGTTAGCAATTTGAATATGCAATTCCGCGAGCTGAACCGTTTTTATTTGCATTTCAATCTGGCTTTTAGAGCGTGTTCACAACACGTTCAAATCCAATGCGCATACTCTTTATTTTACGGCAGTTTAAAATATTTACACGGAGTAGCGTAAATGAGTTTTTTTAAAGAAATTCTTATAAAAAAATTGTCCTCGAGACAGAACTTCGGTTATGGCGGCCAATCTCAGAGGAGATTGGTCATCTACGCAGAAGATATTATTGTGCGTAAGTGTGTGCCAGACACAGATGCGATCAAAAAAATCTAAAGAAATAGATAAAAATAGCTTTTTTCTCTAAAGAAATTCTTATACACAGAGTAGGAATAGATGAATTTCTAAGTAATACGTTTATAAATTATTTTGTTGTATTCAACACAAACATGTGGGCATTCAGCTGCCTCAGTGGATAGATTAAGAAAAGTTACACTGTCACTTATACGAAATTCTAGGAAACTTTCACACAAGTTACTGAGTTGGCAAAAAGGTATGTGAGGCAAGTCTTACGCACAAGTTTTGCCGGCAAGTGTCGCACAATCTTGAGATAGACAGGGGTTCTAGCGTTACTGAGAAGAACATTTATTATGGCACACTGAGGACCGACTTTGTTTGTCCAAGTAAGTACAGGCATAGTGGGCATTATTTGTTACATTAAGTCTAAGTCACACATGTATGAGCCGCATCTGGAAGAGTTCATGAAACCTGGCCGTCTTTAGCTTTTACTCGTATATATGACTGCATTTACTTCTTTATGTTATTCGAACAAACATACTCTACATGAATGCTAAATTGTATCTAGGATTGTCTGGACATTAAAAGAGACTGTGGCCTCTGAGTTTGTTTCAGCCCTTCTTCTCAGACTAGTCAGATAGGAAACGCCGACCTCATCTAGTTTTAAAATATGATTGACGTGTAAAAGTGTTTGTACAAACCTACTTACAAAATAAAATAATTTATCATTTATCCAAAATACTTTTGTTATTTCGTCGTGATTCAGTACCAGGAGAGCAGTGGTGATCCGAGAGCCCACCCTCCCACCGAGAGGAGGCCTGTGTCCTAGCAGTGGGAACATTATAATCTGATTATGTACTTTAGCTATTTCGTCGTGATTAAGTACCTGTCGTGGTTTAATGACCCGTTTAAATATTTTTTTAAAGTTTCACAAATTCAAAAATCAGGTGGCGTGGTGATCGTAGCAGGTAGTGTCTGCCTACCCCCATGGGAAGAAGACGTGACTTTATGTTATGTTTATGTACTACAAAAAGTCGTAACAAATTAAGAACGTAGTACGTAGTCCGTACATCGCCGCCACCTTAGTAAGCCCAAGATAATAACATCACGTATTATTAAGGACATGCTGTATCCGTGGAACAGTAAAACAAATTGCATGGATTACCTACTCGAGCCGGCTTCGTAATAAAAACTTTAATGTCATAAAGCTCTCTGATAAAAAAGTTCAAGTAAACGAGCAAATGAGTCTGCTACGTATCTGAGCCGTTGTTTCTCTTGAAACTGGGGTGAGGCGGTTTTTGTACAGTCAGGGAAGTTAATTATTAAGCAAATTGACACCCTACGTCAGGTTGCCGTGTTATAGCTATTTCATACAACTTAAAGAGAATGACAGTCGTGTTTTGCATCCAAGGTAGCAGGGACGTCGACGCGCAACCTGTTACTACAGATTCAGTACATGATTCTGAACCCAATGCGTTGAAATATTTCGTCGGTTATAAAAAAAAAAATGCTGTTCCATACATTTTAACCATGAAGGTATTGCACTTTTGCCACCCTGTACACAGACAGCTTAAGTCCATAGTCACTTTGATTAACAAATAATTTTCCCGACTTTACAAGAAAAGGCGTTTCATGTTTCAAGCAGAGTTTATTTTTTAGCTCTAGTTTCAGTCAGTTCAGTTGCTGTTCATTCCTATCTTCACAGCCCGTTAAGTCGGCTCAGAAGAGCTTAAAGCTTCATTTGTATATATTCCGAAAAACATTCTCCCACGACTCGTGTATTTTAGATAAAGGCTTGTAACACGTGATACGAAAAGGTCTACGTCAGGCAAACTTTTTTAGATCGAAAACATTGAATCACGAATCTATCAAAACTTTCCCCACGCCTTTTTATAAAGCAGTCAAGAAATCACGTCTATCTAAAGCTAGCCTGTCCCGAGTGACGAATTGACAGATTAAACGCGAAGACAGAAATCGATTCTGTCTAATAGAAAACCAAAGTTTGGCCGGGTAAGCTTAGATTA
Source organism: Apamea epomidion (assembly GCA_947507525.1). Lineage (NCBI taxonomy): Eukaryota > Metazoa > Arthropoda > Insecta > Lepidoptera > Noctuidae > Apamea > Apamea epomidion. Next base: position 13,900,339 of record OX382228.1, on the reverse strand, counting down.
GCCACGGCTTTGTACGGTGGACCAAGTTAATGTCGCTAAAGACTTGGAGTTCTGAATGTTAGCCACTCGGTTAACACGATCAAATACAAAGTGGGAAGTTGCTGCTTGCGGCTTAGACGTGTTATGTGATACATATTACATATTGGCTGTCTGACAGATGGTGTTGGATTGAGTGTTTCGTTTCACGTAAGTAATTTACGCGAACTTTCTTCTTGACGATGATACACTTCTTCGATGTATTTTATAGTTGTGGCGACATCTACATTGCCACCTGCGACCTACGCATCACAATGACGTCACGCAAAATCCTACATCACGCAAGCAGAGTTTACCGCGCGACTAGCATATATACAACGTCCGGACATCAATCGGGGGTCATGACACCCCCAAAATCATTCAAACCGTTGAGAGTCTGCATGATTTACTTGCCTTACAAACTTAAGTTACCTACTAACTTACTACTTGGTGACCCCCCCCCCCCCACAATCTTGGGCTGCGACCGCGCCTGCCTGAGCCCAGTAGGTGGCCATAGTAATGGCGGCATCAGTGGTATTAAGGTGATCATTATCATTGTCATAATTATTTAGGTAATTCGCGGTGCATGTGAACGGGCACTCCAGCATGTAGGACATGTTCTGATCACAGGCACCGCACCCGCACTGAATGTTGGATGGGTAATCGCGAGCCGGAAATATGTAAGGCAAGTTTTAATACTATAAACACTTTATTTTCACTTTTCAGTCATTTACAAGTAGAACAAACTTTTCCCTTAAAGGACCAACAAATTTTTTAGGATAAAAAACTTAATCAAAATAGGTTTCAGCGTAGTTTCATCCGAATGCAGGAACGAATTTTCACATCAAAACCTTTTTTGAATACCTGTACACGGTGCTATTTCAAAACCATTTTCAGGTATCCCTAAATTAAAATAATTTAACTACCCAAAAAATATTTCTCCATTTTCCATGTTCATTATTCCATCCCTAATCCTTAAAATAGCTCATAATTAAATATGGCAAATTCGTTTCAATTTGTCAGCTCTGTCCCTAAAAACGAAACAACACGCTAAAAACGAAAACAAAAAATAAAGAATCCAACATTGCACAGACAAAAGAAGAAAATTAACACTCCATGACGTTTGCAGCTCCGTTCCTTTCGTCCGAAAGTTTCCGTTGCATTTTTATATCGGCTGTCAACCACTTCGACTTTGCTACAAGGGCCTGATCACACACCACATCGCAGCGGCAAAATGTGTGCAAGCCGTGGTTACGTGTGAATAGTGTCGCTGCAGCTTCTTGCAGTTGCGTTGTATTAACTACAAAATCATGTCATTTGTAGATCTTTGACAGTCGTTACGGGTCGACAGAAGCCCGAAAGCCTGACGACCAGTCTTACCTAGGGGTTTCGTATTAACCAGTAACCGGGTTGTGGAGGTCAGATAGGCAGTCGCTCCATGTAAAATACTGGTACTCAGCTGCATCCGGTTAGACTGGAAGCCGACCATAATATAGTTGGGAAAAGGCTAGGCAGATGATGACCTACAAAATCAAATCAAATGGTCGACGCAACGTTGTGTTCGCGATCTGGCCAGTAGTACGCGGTCTCGCTTGTGGTTGCGTTGTGGCTGCGACGTGGACTGGATTTGGTTGGTATCACCCACACGGTTGATATTAACGGCCAAATGTGGTCCGTGTGAATAAACTATACATTTTCATACAAATTAGCCCCCGTGTACTTGCTGTCGTTGTGGTGTGGTGTGATTGTGTTACGTGTGATCAGGCCCTTGTTTCCAAGTCGAGCGTGGATTACGTCAAAAATAGCTCCTCCTGAAATACTCGTGGCCTGTCTATCTGTTGTCAAATTTATCTCACACGTAGCGCGTGTCCGGTCGGAAGGATCTCGACTTCGAGCTCGCTCCGTGTTACTATTTTGCGTTTTATTATCTTTGTTGAGCATTGCTTTATCTTTCTAAAGTGTGGTTTGAGGAAATTGGAAATATGAAATTGTTGTAGTTTTGCTTTAGTGCCAGTTTGGTTTTTGTTATTTTCTTTGTAGCTTTTTGACATACCTAAGAACCTAGTGCCTATGTTTGTTTATAAATACATAACTGGGAAAATTAGGTACCTATACTTTACAGCTCTGCCTCCTTCTACCTTACATCACATATAGTTAACTATTAACAAAAGACAAGTGTAATTAAAAAAAAACAAAAACACGCTTTTAAAAAACTATAAAATAATTAAATTGACTTGTATTAGTTCCGATATATTATGCCTATGTACCTATGCATTTTACCCTTGCCAATATTTTAACTTCATTGTAGAGAAAACGCAAACATATTTTTAAGCAATACATGGAGGGTGATAGATACCTTCGGGTTTATTAGTCAGTTCGTTATAAAGCTAATAAAAACGTGTAAAAAATGGTTTTAGTTACTGGAGAGAAAAGTGGAAACACGTTTCAAAGAATTTGAAAACAAAAACTCTTTCTCTCTGTTTCCCAATTCTCACTAACATTTAAGAAATTACTACTATCCGGAAACCCCTATCTATAAATTACTTAGCTATTTAGATATTATTTCCAATTCAACTAAATCAATGCCTTTATTAGGCCAGGACACAGGACGGATAGCTCAGGGATGCCAGTGAATGCAGCGATCCTACTAGAGATCGGATACTGCTTTAGGGTGTTTTGAATTAATTTCCGGCCATTTACGGAAACGGAGATAGAATGGAGTATCACCGGATGCTGCTCAATGCAGGGGTATTGTGACCACTTGGAAATAGATTACGGTAATGGTAACTTTGGGATAGATTGGGCTACATTGGAGATCGGACTTAGATTATACCAAAACCACTGTAGTAAATAAGCCAAGAATAATATTGAGATATGGTATCCTTTGCCCTTGTAATTGGGGCTAGTTTGAAAATGTAGGCACTGAATTAAAAGTTCAAAATCTAGGGGCAACCTTATCTCAGTGACAATGAATGTCAAAAACTTGTCAACAATGTAGGGAAATTAGAGATATTTTGAAAAGATTGAGACTGAGGTCAGACTGTGAACGTTCTTAAAATTACAAGAATTGCCCCTGTGGTCTTTACGTAATCTTTAAAAAACTAACCCATATTGTCCACACTAAGCTTGTTGACTTGAACTGAAATAAAAAGTGTCCTTGTATACCATCTTGACCTCAACTGTCAACATTAGCTGGGACATCGATTTAAGTTGTATGTTTTTTCGTGAGCTGCCAGAGGCGACGACGGGGACAAAAAGCGGTTATACCTACATCAAAAAATGTATATGGCTACAAGTTGGGGCTTATAATAGAGCTATAACAAAATTGACATGATTAAATAAAATAAAATACACGCATAACGCCTATATTTTCCGGAGGGCTCGGCAGTAGTGTACCTATAATACGACACCCAATCATCGCCAATTATGTTTTTAAATCCCATGTAATATCAGCAAGCGTATCAACCGGATACAATAAAAAGTAAGTAATTATAAAACCAATAGTATATTCAGAAGTTTTGAGAGTGTATTCTGTAATTGCTTAACGTCAGTTTACCGTCTCTGCAGTTTTTCCAAAACTATTTAAAAAAGTTTCCAATAAAACACAAGGGTAACAATCCAAAATGTTGATTATTCCGTTTTAATTTCTAACTTGTTCATTAGATACTATAATAAACTACCCTCGGTAGTATTGATTCCCTATTAAATCAAAAAATATTACGAAGGCATCCCCACTAAAACCGGTGTCACATTATTATAATGGCGTGTATCATTAAAACAACGCAATTATAACGGGTTCGCACTCCAACTTGAATTCTGAAGGGAAATTAATTATTTTATTTCTGTTATAATCCCTTGTTTATGCTTTCAGTTAAGAGTTTTTGAGGCAGAAAGTTGGACGATAAATTTCTGCAATAAACAGCTGGTGATATTATTCATGACGTTTGTTAAGTTTGTTTTAAGTGCCCCACCTTTTATAATTAGTTTATTAAGAATTCTCTTATTGTTTTCTTGAAAGGTTGAGATATTGCCTGCACTTTTAAAGTAGGCGCATTCTATAAAGTTTTTCCTTTATAAATGTTTTTATTGCCCGAGATAGGGGTTGTGGAACACGCAATTTGGGACATTGCTTGGGCCGATTGTGTCTCTTAATGGTATTGGTCGGCGACTTAATAGCCTATTGTTGTTGTTTTTACAGTGTTTAGTAGAAAAACAAACACAGAATACGTGGCTAGTAGCGTGTGGGTGGACTAGATATTCAGTTGAACAAAATAAGTTTTAGTATCACTACTGTAACATTTTTAGGAAATCAAAGCATTCTTTTGTGGAGCTATCGTAGAAAGTAATTTACGATTTGCTTCTTTTACACAGAGTTTTTTTTGTTAACCTTTAGAAAGAGATGGGAAAATAGCGTGTTTTTTTTTTTCATTATTTTAGTAGCAGACGTGGAGGAGCGATCTGACAAATATATGTCGCTCTCTGTTGATATTGATATAGCAGAATAGTGTTGTACTTGGCTGTGCTTGTTATGGTAATATTCCTTGACTCCAATCGCACACGATTTTGCATAAACAAAATATGTATGCGACCATCGGACGCTCAATGTTTTTACACTTTAATATTGATTAGGCACTGGAAAATTACTCGCGCACATTAAGTACGTAAAGTTCTTGACGGTTTGCTTGAGCGTAGGGTGGCCGGACAGCTCAATCCACATGATTCACAGTTTGGTTTCAGAGCTGGATTGTCCACGGAAACTGCTGTTCTAGCGCTCAAGCACACGGTTAGGTACTATACCGACAGAAATACTTCGGTGTACGCTGCTTTTCTGGACCTCTCCAAGGCGTTTGACCTGGTTAATTATAAGATCCTATGGTCAAAATTGCGGGAGAAAGCCATACCTCATGAGCTAGTAGAGTAGTAGTGAGTAGTAGAGCTCGAGTACTGGTATGACTACCAGATTAACCAGGTGAGATGGGCAGGTGCATTGTCTGGGGAGTATGGACTGGAGTGGTGGGGTGAGGCAGGGGGGGCTTGACTTCCCCGGCGCTCTTCAGTGTATACATCAATCGGCTGTTGGAGGAGCTTGGCAGCACTGGTGTCGGATGCTCTATTGACAGTAAGATTGTCAATAGTATAACCTATGCTGATGACATGGTGCTGCTGAGTCCCTCGATTGATGGTCTCAGATAGTTGCTTGGAGTGTGTGAGAGATACGCCATGGCCCATGGTCTCCTGTATAATATCAGGAAAAGTGAGGTTATGGTGTTTCGTGTAGGTTCCAGAAAACCAGCGACAGTTCCTCCTGTCTACTTGTATGGGGTGGCACTTAAAAGAGTGTCTCTTTTCAGATACTTTGGGCACATTTTTACCGAGAGCCTGTCTGATCACGAGGATATAGAAAGAGAGCTAAGGGCGTTGTCAGTTCGATGTAATATTCTGGCCCGCAGGTTTGCAAGGTGTCCTTAAGACGTGAAAATTACACTGTTTAAGGCATACTGTCAGACGTTTTACACCTGCAGCCTGTGGGTCAGATATACGCAGAGGGCCTACAGCGCCCTCCGTGTTCAGTACAACAATGCTTTTCGGGTGCTGGTGGGGCTTCCGCGGTTCTGTAGTGCATCGGGCATGTTTGCCGAGGTGCGCATAGATAGTTTTGAGGCTGTCATGCGCAAAAGAACGGCATCCCTAATACGTAGGATACGTGGAGGCTCCAACAGCATCCTGAAGGTTATTGTGGAGAGGCCAGACTGCCGTTTACTAATACACTGGTCCCATAGGCATACCTGCGGGCCCGGTGCTGAGGAAAGATATTTAAACTAGTGAAAAGTATTTAGTAGTTAAATTTAGGGTAATTTAGTTTAAATCTATTTTATAGTTGACATTCATTGGATTATTTTACATGTATTCAAGAATGCTGCAATTACTAACATAGTTTTTAGGACCTTTGTTACTAACATTATATGGAATTGACATTTCTGAAATAAATGTATAGATTTTTTTTTCTCGGGATCCTGGGGTCCCGGACCTTTGGAAGGCGTACGAGGGCCCGAAGCCAACTCGCAGAGGCCCGTTAGACTTTTTAATGACATGAGGCACCAACCGCCGACTATCCCTGTATTGCACCATGCAAGTGCACCCAAGGACAACCCCCGGTTGGTGCAGGACTATTACAGAACATGGAAACAAAATATACTGGGCTATGGCTTTGGGTGGCTATAGTGGATCGGTTACCTTGAACTATGTAAGGTCTATGTCCCCTGCCTAACCAATGATAATATAATATTCACAGATGAAATGGCAGGGGCTGACTTGCACACTCAATAATGGACCCCCAAAAACGGTCGCTAGCACACAGTGTCGTAACAACAAGGGGGCGGGTCTTGAGGTGCTTGTGAGGATTAGAGAGGTATTCCACGGCTATCAGGACAATCCCGGAAGTACGGTCAAGATCCCTACCAGCATCTTACTGAAATACTTCCTTCCTCCGAGTAATTATTATTATTATTAAAACTTATCACTTTGTTGTATTTGTTTCGTTTCAGTACCAATTTTGTTAGACATAAGCAAACAAATATTTAACTTTTGTTAATCCCCCTGACCGATTTCGGTCACGGTGGCCAATCTCCACGAAGACTAGCCAGGTTCGCAGGAGATATTATAGTGCACAACTGTGTGCGCACTCACAGGTGCACACTCTGTGCCTTTTACTCTCATAGATTTATTCCATTAAACAACGTTGATAATAATGTATACAAGTTAACTAGGTATTTCATTTGGGAGACAACACGTAGCACTATGCTCAATTTATTTTTTTATTATCTTTATCTAGGGATGCAAACTGTTTCTCCTTAATACAGGTTGCACAGCTACCTAGCTAGGAGAACAGTTATAGTTCACTCCTACAAATATTTGTTGAACTTTAATATGTACATACCATAAATACCCTTTAATTGCAATAAATATTTTTATTATTATCTCCTTTATTTCATTTAAATACTTACAAATTATATTTTTAAATATTTTTATAAACAAAAGGATAAAAAAAAACATTTAAAAATATAAAATATAGTAGCCCACCGGTATCGGGAACAGGGTTCAAGCTACCGGCGGTCAGGGCTCCAGAGAGAGGAACTTCCTGACCATACCCTTATTATTATTATTATTATTATAGTCCGATGGGACGGTAATCCGACACGACCGGGGAGAGATCAGGAGCAGGACTAACGGCTTTACGTGTTTTCCGAGGCACGGGGGAATCACAACCACCAACTTCCATACTCCCAGCTGCTACTGAGAAATTCCTAATGCAAAAACCCAATAGCACGTTGTCGCGATTGCGACCACGAGACCAACGGGACAGCTTTTGTGTATACATGAGATGTCACTTAAAGAAGTAAAAAAAAACAAAAGAAGATGCAAAATATTTTAAATTAAGAATAATAAAAATTAAATATAAAAAGAGGTTACAAACCTTCTTGTTGGCTCTAACAGCCATGCTGCACCATACAACACTGGCATTGTCAACCTTGACCGCACAAACCTAGCGAGCAGAAGAAGAAAAAAAAACAAATGACAACATTCATAGAAGCAGTTGTACCAACCGTGCGATATGTAGATGTCCTTTTTTGACGAGAATAAAATACAGCATGTACTCTCATGGGGCCTTCGTTACTAGATGGTTTTACGAGGCGACTACATTCTGGTACAGAGAAGATTTCCCGGCGGTAACGCATATTTTATACGGTTTGTAATTTAAGTGGCTACTCTTTTATTATGACGTCTATGTTGAGAACGTGATACCTCACCTCGATATCGCATTTGCTTATTTGCCTACTTTGTTACTCTGATCTTTTAAACATGGCCGTGTTTCGGGTAGTGCGCATGCGTGGGAAGTTTTTTATTTATTATTGTTGTTAGATACTTACTCAATTATTTTCATTAATTTGCTATTTTATTGAAAGTTATGTTTAATGAGCTAGAAAATTATTTTGAAATTTATTAGCTTCGAATAAAAAGTTTAGTAGACGACCAATATCAGTGTAATAAAGTAACAATAAAAAAACTTACAATTACAAGCTTACAATTTACGCGAACTACTCTTCGCACGCTCTCTGTTCTACAGCGAGACGTCAAACAGTGTGCGAAAGAGAGCACACCAAGTGTAGTTCGCATTATCGCGACAATGTACCCGTAGCATTTGTCATGGCACGTGTCACCTGTATTTTTAGTATTCTCATTTTATAGACTCCAAAAATAATCGAAGTCATAAAAAAATCCTGGTTGATAATCATTTTCTTAAAGTAGTCTACCATCAATCGCTTAAAGAAACCCCTTCAAGCGCCGTCTTGATCAAAAATATATCGGAAAGTTTTTTTTATTGTTTAGAAATAACCCGGGAAGGGATAAATGCGTTTATTTTTTCACCAGGCACGCACCCTTGTCGTGTCTGTGACATAGAATAATGGACCAGGCGTTCGCCAAATGGAAATCCGGATTATGATAAATCATAAACTTTTGAAATTTGGCTCCTGTACCTCTGATTTATTTGCCGACTGTACACAAAACGATGTGCGTTTGTTTTTTGTGCGCCTGTCGAGAACACTAAAATATTTACAAGTTTGAAGTTTTTTTGTCTGTGTTGGACGTTTAGGAGAAAATTAATCACTGTATTTTTCAAGATTCAACATTCAGGATTAAAAGTGACCGAATTCATTATTTATTTTTTGAAAATATACTTAAATATTGGCTTTACCAATCATTCTCCTTGGCCTATCGCAGTCCACTTCTGGACATAAGGCATTCCCAGGCAGCGCCCCAACACCCTGTCCCTTCTGCATCCAGTCTGTCCCAACCACCATCTTAAGGCCATCAGTCCATCTAGCAGTTGGGCTTTCCACACTACGCTTGCCGATATGCGGTCTCCACTCTAGGACCACACCGCTGGATTGTACCGCTATCAGCAATTTTCTGGGTATCTGCGAAAAAAGCATTTTTTTTTTCATGTTACTTTTATTCAAATATGATTGCAAAAGGACAAAATATTCACTTGTATGCAGATTTAATTGTACTTGCAGTTTATTATAAAAGAAAATATTATAAGCCTTCGCTAACTGAAAAACACAACGGGAAAAGAGTTTTTAAACGTTACGAGTTACCCAAAATCAACCACCAAACTTTGGGTCATAAAAATGTCTTCCGTTTTATTATGGTCCATTTGAAAATAAGAAGTATTTATTCACAGGTAACTATCAAAAGCCTTTGTCACTTTTATTTCATCAAATCAGGTGAAGCACTATACCGATATCCAAACCTCGTAAACCGTCACCTGTTCCTAGTATTTCATCTGGGAAGCAAAAACACTACACAATCCCATTTACCTCACATCGTTGTCATTCGCTGTCGAATTCCCAGACAAAAAAGACATTGACAAACTTAAATCTAGACGCCCGTTCCAAGACTTACCTAATACAAAAATAACACTAGCTACGTCAGTCACCGAGATATAATCAAATAGAGTATCGTCAGGTAATGGTCGTAATTTGGCTTGGCCGAAGACCGGCCTCCCTAACAAACAGAAGATCGATTTCTCTTCGAGGGGATCCAAACGCAGATAATTGGAATTTGGATCGAGTTCACGTTCAAGGAATCAAACACTTAACCACACACGATATGCATGCCTAATTGAGAACAATGGATGCCTAGCAAATGGTTTTAATGGCTGAAATAGGCGATTGATAAATAGGCTGCCGTGGGGAGTGGAAACTGATATGTAACATCATAATTATATGCTTGTACTATCGAATTTATGGAGAGGACAAAGGTTCAGCAAGGCGAGCAGGAAAAATTCTACTCTAGGTACTGTAGAGGTTGTCTGCAAAAGGTGACCTTATGTCATGCAGGTATTAGGTTTTTGTTTAGTAAAAACAACAGTGATTTAATAGGCGCTTAGAAGTAAACACGTTTCCTAGGAATAAATATAATATTTTGTTATATAACGATCCCACATAATGTTGCTCTACTGCTATCACTGCTCTAGTGCTACACTAAGAAGAAAAATATATTTTCACTAACTACTAAAGAAACTGGTTCCAAAAGCCTCTGCGTGTAAACACACACACACCGAGAGGTACCCATTTCATGACTCTTTTCACAGGCGGCGGAAAAAAATTAAGAATTAAGAATGCATGCGAATAATTAAGCATAATCAGCTTAAAACGTTCCCAATGCTAGAATAAGCCTCCTCTGTGAGAGGAGTGGGTTATGATATAATCCACCACGCGGGTCCGGTGTGAGTAGATGGATGTCAACTGTCTCCGATTTTTTGCTTCTAGGACGTGCCGGTTTCTTCACAATATTTTCCTTCATGAGAGCAGTGGTGATTTAAAAAATAACGAAGTTTTTTTTTTTTTGTTTAGGCCTTGTGATATCGGTATCACAAGGCCCAACCAAAAAAACAAGGCTATACCCGACTATATCTTACCTATTATAGCACAATTTCATGAATTCATTCATTTAGCCGAAAGACGTCCAAGCTGGACATAGGTCTGCCCAATTAATTTAACTTAATTATTCTGTCAATTAATTCCTATGATGATCTGAATTCATCATTCTCGCTCTCAGTAGCATTATTACAATGCGAGCTGGGTTAATTAGGTACAGTCATCACAATAGCTATCCCATATTGTAATAATGGGAACAGACACTGTAATTATACATGTGCTTGCGCATACGCTATGTTCAAACAATAATAACTCTTAAAGTATTAGACATACAGTTGTGAATTTTATGTTGTATTGTAGCCTAGCTCAAAAATCTGTCGATCTAGTAAAAAAAAATAAAAAAGTAGACAGGGTGTTTTTGTAGTAATTAACAATTATTGGTTGAATTGCATAATTTTTCGTTTATTTTTTTTTCGACTTTTACATTTTTTTTCAAAGGTTATGGAATTGTGAACACATTACTTTTAAATGCAGACGGTAGACAATGTTATTGCCTTTCGAATAAGCCTATTTTCATCTCAGTATGACTAAAACTTTGAGATATATGATTTTTTCTGTACTCGCATAGATCAAATAAAAAAAAAAAACAAAATGACTGCCACATAGCGGGGAAGTGTATTGCACCCAAGCCTTGTAATTGTACTTTAAAATAGTTTATATTTAAGTATTTAGAATATCGCTAGTCCATGTCCGGACACACATCAGCTGCCATTATCAATATACATGGATATTTACCTACGTGGAGACGTAACTAGGTATATTTACGATAACAATTTCCTAACCAAAATAAGTTTTTAATAGCTGGTGGAGCTATTAGAAGTCATACCCGTTCTTGAATTAATGGTGCCTAAATAAAGATAACTAAAAAAAAAAAACAATCAAAATATAAAAGAAAATTGAATCAGATCCAGGCGTGCCTAACAAAACGTTAACAATAAATTAATTTTATTACTGATAATAAACAAAGTTCTGTTTATTCATCAAGAAACCACATTTCCCTATTAACATTTTATTAGCTAGCGTGTCTGCCTTCTATCTGCACTAATAAGAAGTGTTGCTAACGAAAATAAATGTCTCAGGAGGTGTTACATTTTATACTATGGTAACACGCAATGTTCGATTTATTGTGGTTCTCCGGCCGACGTCCGACAGATAAAGATCAAAGCTGACATATTTGCTACATTATTGGACGTGCCACGACCTTTATAAGTTTTTATGTGACACGCTCTTTTTGCACGGGAGTGTAACAGATTTAGCAATAATAGGTACCTATACCCAAATACGGCCCAGAGTGGATGGGAGTACGTTAAGCTTAAAAAAAAGGTTTTATCGTGAAATATTGAGTTTTAAAACTGAAAACTCAACCATACTCTTTTAAAACAACATTTTACTTTTTTACAAAAATACGTATGAAAATTTTAAATAGGAACAAAAATTATTAGCAGACGTTCAGATGGTAAATTGTTTTCGTTTCATATTTCATTCCGTTTTTCGAACTATCCTCAGACGGGCAATTCTCGTAATTTTAAGAACGTTCACAGTCTGATCTCAGTCGCAATCTGTCAAAAATATGTACCTCTAATTTCCCTACATTTTGACAAGTTTTTGACATTTGTTTGACGCTGAGAGAAGACTGCGACTAGATTTTGATTATTATTTACGAGAATTGGCCTTATGTTTTAACATCAGAATTTTATCAGGAACTAGCTTCTGCCCGCGGCTTCGCCTGCGTGGATGTCGGAACTTATCCCACGGGAACGTGCTACCAGGATAAAAAGTATGTCCTTCCCCAGGATACCATCTAACTCTTTGCCAAATCAGAAGTTCAGTGGTTTAGGTGTGAAAATGTAACATACAGTTTCAAGTTCAAATCCTCCCCTTAAAAATCGAATTATCCCTTTTTACCCCGTCAGGGGTCAATTTTCGACAACTTTACATACTTATTATTAATTATTTTCTGTCAAAAGTATTAATACTAATTTTCGAGTTAATCAAGCCACGCATTATAATCCTCCCCTGTAAAATTAACTACCCCTTTTCAACAAAGTCAAAGTAAAATCATTTATTTCAAATAGGTACATAAAAGGAACTTTTGAACGTCAAAAATAAAAATAAAATAAAATTGATTCTAGTCGCCCCTTCCAAAAGGTAGTTTTCGTAAGGAGAAGAATGGGCAAGAAACTTCAACGTTACTCTTTTAAAATGTTTTACAATATTTTGCATACATTAAATTATATAATTATATGTGAAGACGATGCACCTAAAAATAAAACTACTATACCACAATAGGTAAAAGAATTAAAATGGATAAATTAAACCATGACATATAAATTAACTATGTGATAGATACATGGTATATATTCACAAACATTCCAAAAGTAGACGATTTTCATAAATAAATAAGGAGTAATAAGTCCGGGTGTGACTTTAAGTAATTACAGAATGTAAATCTATATCAAAGAAAAAAAAAAAATATACAATTACATTAGCAACCAGTTTGATTTTGTCTAGACTCTAGAGATTGTCCTATGGAGCAGGACCAGCATGTTTCCAAGCATTCTTATCTTGGATATAATCCTCTAATTTGTAATATCCTTGCTTACAAAGTGTAATTTTAATATAAGTTTTAAATTTTCTTTCATTTATTTGCAATACCTCACAAGGTATTTTGTTGTAACATTTAACACAGTACCCCATAAAAGATGTATGTACTTTAGATAATCTGAAAAAGGTTGATCTAATTTATCTTTATTTCTAGTATTAAAGTGATGTCTATCACTTATTTTACTAAAAAGATGTTGATTTTTTCTTACATACATAATATTTTCATAAATGAATTGGCAAGGTACCGTCATAATATTAACCCTTTTAAATAGTTCCCTAAGAGATTCGCGGCGACGTAGATTGTAAATGGCTCTGACAGCTCTCTTTTGCAAAATAAAAATGGATTCAATGTCAGCAGCCCGACCCCACACTAAAATGCCATATGACATAATACTGTGGAAGTAACTAAAATAGACCAAACGCGCGATTTCTTCATCTGTTAATTGTCTTATCTTTCTAACAGCATATGCGGCCGAGCTTAGCCGCCCCGCAGTAGATGTTATATGAGGTCCCCATTGTAATTTCTCGTCTAGCATGATTCCTACCGTTAGGGGTAGATTTTCGAAAAACCCTGATACATGTTATTCTTTATTTTTGGTCTTAAGTATAAACACTGAGTTTCAAGTTAATCGACCGCGCATTCAAATTCTTCCATACAAACTTCAACACCCCTATATCCCCCTTTTAGGGGTAGTTTTGAAAAACTTACAATGATAAACTTTATTACTTACTCAGGCGAGTATTCTTGAAAAGTTTCAAGTTTATTAACCTAATGAAGAAGATTATACATATAAACTGTATCCCCCGCTTTTCACCCCCACAGGGGTGGAATTTAAAAAAATCGTTTGGGATGTATTCATAACTTGACTCAAAGATTATTTATACTAATTTTCGAGTTAATCTAGCCATGCAGTAAAATCCTCCCCTGTAAAATTGACTACACCTTTTCAGCCCGTCAGGGGTAATTTTCGAAAAACCCTGATACACATTATTCTTTATTTTCGATCCTAGGTATAAATACTGAGTTTCCAAATATAGAATATGGAAGAATTTTACACAAAATACAGTTGTAAAATTCTTCCATACAAACTTTGAAACACCCCAATCCCCTTTTAGGGGGTAGTTTAGAAAAACATAAAATGGCAAACTTCATAATTTACTTAGACTAATATTAGTGCCAAGTTTCGAGTTTATTAACTGAAGGAATAAGAATTTCCATACAAACAAAATCCCCCCATTTTACCCTCTCAGGGGTGGAATTTGGGCGGGAGGAGTCATTTGATGATTTCCCATCCTGAAAAAAAAAAAAAAAAAAAAAAAAAAAAAAGGGGTGGAATTCCGAAAAACTCTTTCTTAGTGGATACCTACTCATGACGACAAACACACCCTCCAAATTTCATGTCTCTAGGACCAGCGGTTTAGGCTGTGCGTTGATGTATCAGTCAGTCAGTTAGGACTTTGAATTTTATATATATGTGTATAGATATTAAAAAATGGATTTATTTCGCTTTCCTTTAATCCGTATAAGTATTCGTTTTTCTTGTTGCTCAAATGCAAAATTTTATCGGAAAGAAGTGTTTTTTTTTTGTTTCATTTAAAATTTGACTTCTCGTACGCGAAGATTAACATTTTTTTTTTATTAGACGACAAATATTTTCAATTTGGTTACCTGTAACATTGCGCGATATACCAGGGGCACGTTTTTATAGAGCCCTTTCGCCCACGGACATTTCGAGCGAGGCTTAGCGCTTTCCATGGACATGTTTACATAGTATACGCCACAAGTACTTGGACACTGGTTGCTTACATACCCATTACTCATGATTACAAATTCCTAACACTGATTCAAATGTGACAAAATACATACGCACGAAAAAAAGACTGAGGAAAACTCGTAAATGAAGTGTATTACGAGTCCCAAGTGTGTACATAAAACGCGACGGCAATGCTTAATTAAAAACCCGAATTCACGTTCGTATAAAGGAAAAACATATAAGTTTAGAGAGTCCCCCCAGAAGCAAACAGTCGTAAATCTGAGGTGCCGCTACGGTAATGGGTTTTCTTATGTCAACAAATCGTATATATATTACAATAGAAACCAACCTTATAGGGCACAGTCGGATAAATTCAAAGGTACAATGTAATTTTATCTGTAATGGCTGTACAATGAATCTTTCTAGACTAGCATATTGTTACTCTTTTGTTATAATCAGGATCAAAGTTAATCTATACGCAATAATTTTAGCAAAATCTGTATAAAGTAGGTAGGTTCCGTGACTGACTGAAGAGTAACAAACTAACGCATAGAAACCATTCATTCTAACTCGGAAGATATTTCTAAAAGTTGAGAAGTGCTCTAAGAAAGGGTTCTCGAAACGACCCCTGAGTGGGTCGAACAGGGGGTATTTTTATTAAAGTCCTAGGGGACAACACTGATAATTTTTCTGGTACTCTGAAATCTTTTTCGACATTTTATGATTTTTATGTTATCTTTGTTCATATTATTTAATGGTATTCCTATTTTTGTCACACCACTTACACGAATAACATATACTTTGAACAAAATAGTACCGTAAATTTGGATTTTAATTCAAATTACTCGTGGCTTCAGTAAATCAGTACCTAAATAAAGATTTGGTGACGTGTGTGGATTAAATTCGTGATTAATTTTAAGATTAAAATTAATACAATATAAATAATCATACTCACTATACTTAGATCTTAACTCCTTTTCAGTAAACACTTCCGTAGGCGTAGCGGTTTTCATACTGAGTTTATTATTGAATTAATTAAATTTCAGATATTTCATTATATCCAGTTCTTTGATGCTATTTCTGGTAGATATCTACCAGGAAATCCTGGGATTCGTGGCTGATTGCAGGTTTATATCCGATAAAACAAAATATTTTGTAGATTTTTCGGTAATATTTCCATGTAATTTTAACTGCCGCCATAAAATATATTCATAGACTTGCATTACATTAATTAAGTCCACACCCGTGTCATAATTTATGTCACGATTCATTTATAACGTCAAAAAACATTAACATTGCTTTGTTTTTGTTCTTTATTTTTGTTTAATTTACATAGTTTTATATCATTACCAGCTGCGCCCCACGGTTTCACCCGCATATGTTTCGATCCCGTGGGAATATCGGGATAAAAAGTATCCTATATGTTAATCCTGGTTATAAACCATCTGTGTGCCAAATTTCATTCAAATCAGTTTAGTAGCTTTTGCGTGAAAGAGGAACAAACATTCATCCATCCATCATCCATCCATCCATACAAACTTTCACATTTATAATGTTACGAGCTTCGGGTTCGTGACAATAAAAACTGCCGATAAAAATTACCAAAAGTTACACTTTAATTAAACAACACCAATAACAACTCAAACACACTAATTATAAAACACAATCGCTCTCAAGTCGCACTTGAAGATCGCTTTCGATGTATTCGCTTCTATCGCAGAACCAAGTCTGATTAGTCGCGGCTAGTCCCGGCCTTATATAGTGCCGCAGATAATTCCAGAATCTTCTATTGTAGAAACATCTAGAATGTTCGAGTACATACCGGCCCCGACTGACCAGATGTCGATAGTTCTAGTAAGTTCAGCCAATCGATAATAGATGGCGCTAGTGAAGAACTAATAAGTTCTTCTACTAGAAACTAGATGGCGCTAGTGGTAACTAATGTCACCATCATCAGGCATTAATTGTGGCGCGCAACAATAATATTAGTAGGATGTACTTAGGTAGGTAGCTAATTGGAAACGAAAGACACTATCGATGTATAGTCATATTTCATATCTTTATCAGTTTTCTAATTCTTTGCTTTATCAAGTCACGGCATATTATTACCTAGTTGATATTTAATTAATTGATAACAAAGATCGAAATTGCATACATCTTTGACCAATGTCGAGTTAATGACCACCTAAAAGCTTTTTGAAGGCCTGGCCGTTTTAAGAAATATAAACCTTTATTTTCAATTTCATTATCAAAGTTAGTCAGTGTCACATTTTTAGTTCGATTTGACATGTAAAGAAGATGGTTGAATGTTATTCTGCGGTTATTGACATTACGATGCAATATACAGTCCGTATATAACAGTTATTTTACATCTGACAGCAGTAACCTAACAGCTACCTTATTGTAACGTGAATGGAGACCAAAATGATTTTGACAGAGTTGTCAGTGGCAGCAACCCAACAACAACCTTTATCAGAATGAGAATAAAGATCACTGTGATTTGGACAATGACGGAAAATCAGAGGCAAAAGAACTGTGAAAGGATTGTACAATGCTGAGTCCGTAAAGCATATTCTATCGTACAATGAGCAGACAAATATAGCCCTTAAAGTGACGAATATATTTTGGACTGTTCTGTACCTAGCCTGTACGCAAATCCTCTTTATCAAATCATTCGACGATTTACAAAGCAAATAGTGAATATTGAGACTACGCTTTAAAGTAACTAGTTATTTTACTAAAAAACAAGCCGTACGACTGACTGCGGTGCCTTGCAATCTAATTTAGAATTAACCCTCAGTTCTGTTATAATATTAGTTTGGGCAAAACTTGGAAGTGAGTGAGGAATTGAGGATACTTAGTTTTAGATATGAATTGTGGAGTTCCCCAGTTATAAATTTTATGATAATACCTACAGGATGGCAGGGATATCGACGTACAACGTTTTACCATGGATGCAGTACATGATGCTGAACCCCCAAGAGTTGAAATAGTTTGTAGGCTATTAAAAAAAAATTGCTGTTCAGTACAGACGCCAGCACATTAAGTTAGCAACCCGAAACTGTCAAATTTTCCCAATCAACCCTGAACCTAATGCTTTAGCGTTCTAATTAAAAATCTATTAAAGACATTTGACAGATTGTAGTAGTTTGATGTTCATTGTCTGCACATTTTGACCGCGTAAGTATTGCAGTTTTTTTATGAAAAAGCAGTTTTTTTATTTTATTACTGGCTAAATATGTCTACGCTGGTCCAGAATCATGTGCTGAATTCACGGTTACAATTTGCGTGTCGAGGACCTTGCCTGTATGTTGGTTTTATTCTGCTTACTGGTACTTTAGTCGATTAAAACAAGCTTTTTGTACACTAGGTTAGGTTATATAAGTAAGGAAAGAAATAAAGAAAAATACGTTAATTGGCATTATGGCAAAAAATAAACCTAATGAATGACTGGCCCAATACCTGAGTAATCGGCTTCTATGCTTCGGGTCACGAGTTAGATTCCAACCACAGGTAAACCAGGACTAAAATATTTGCATGGCTTACTGTCGACATTTTACAGTGTGGTTTTTAGTGATTTTATTTACTTAACAGATTTGTCTGTAAATGCACTATTTCAGTAGAAATAGCTGAAACACGCAACATTATTAGGAACGAAAATGGTTAATACTTCCACAGAATTTTAGTTTTTCCTGAGTATTTTATTAACCGACGAAAAAAAACGGAGGAGGTTCTCAAGTCGACGCGTATATATATATTTTTTTAATGTATGACCACGCATAACTTTTTAGAGAGTAGTCCGATTTTGATAATCCTTTTTTATTGGAAAGGGTAGGTATACCCCAAAGTTGGCCCCATATAAATTCGGAAAAAAAAATCCAAACGTAAGGGTGGGAAAATAGGGGTGATTTATTGTTCAGTTACTGATTTGAATGCTGTATTATTACTCTACTCAATGCCACACATATGCCTGCCATTTGGCAAACTATTAGTAGATTACAGCCAAAAAAAATATAAAATAAAACTTTTTAACAAAAAAATTAAACCGCCGAAAAAACTGAAAAGCAAAAAATAATAAACCTTTTTTATTTAACCTTAATAACTAAGTTATTAGACTAATGTAAGTATACCTAAATAATTTTGAGTCGGCGCCAAGCAATCAATAAACAAAAATAAAACGTAATACGTATACCTCAAAACCCTTGTGATAGTTATTATATTTAGTATTATTTGCCTAAATCCCAAATAAACTGTTCATTCTGTTTATTTTCCTAATTACCAAACATAACATCACGCTCACCTGTATTCCCGAGGGGAAGGGCAGAGCTCTATTTATAGAACACCCACATTTCGCCAGTTATGTTTAAGTTCCATCTAACAGGGCGAGCCGAAATCCAGACCAGATTTTCCTAAAGTAAAATAATATCTAATAAATAGTAATTAAGTAAAAGTAATTTAGATTATATTAGTACATACGTACCTATTTCATTTTAACAAAATTTCTACCAGTCTCTTTTTGATTAGTATAAGGAAAATATATATTTTTTCCTTAAGAACTCCTGTATCCTGTATTTGAAGCCGTGACGTGTTGCCAAGGGTTAAGGTCACGCCTCCGAGTTCGTATCAGAGAGAGCTTTTTCTCAAACTTTTACACAACATGTACGTATGTACAATCAAGGCCAATAATATGTACGTAAACACATTCAAAAGCAAGTTTCTCGTAGAGGTCAATTGGTTGCCATGTGAAATTATTCACAAAAATATCATGTGTATTCACAAAACTATACAGGGTGGCTGGGACATTGACACGCAAACTGGTAACCATGAGTGCACATGATTTTAGGCCCCTTAAAATTTTTTCGAAGGCTATATAAAAAAACAGCTGTTTCATAGAAAAATGGTCGCAATGTATGCAGCAATGCTGCATTTTTTTTAAATAACCGACGAAAAATTTCAACCCAGGGGTTTCAGTTCAGAATGATGTACTGAATGGACATGGTTATAGGTTGCACGTCGATATCCCTGCCACCCTGTACGTGTACTATTTGACTGTGTAAATCAAGGCTAATTGTTGTTTATACACTAGTCAAAACAAAATAAATACTTGTGAATTTTAACATCCGAACTGATTTAATTATTTTAAAGCGTTCTTAAGCGACAAATCTTTTGTGTGGTATTTCCTGAACTGTTAACAAACATGATGTGAGGATACCACTTATGTACATAATTTTTGAAGTGGGTACTTTGATACCTTGAATTTACATTTCAGTCATTTACATTGTGGATTCTTTTGTGAAGTCTTACATTTGCTAAGTTAGAACGTGGATAAACATTTTGAAAGCGCTATGCCGAGGATTCGAACACATGCAAACCGCAACTACAGCCATCACATTGATCCAAGAGGAACATTCACAGCGTTTTGTAGCTTTACAGCTTGGCTTTTCAAGGCGAGCGATCCAGAATGCTTGGAATCGATTTCAAGTAACTGGGAGTGTAACCAGAAGACGGGGATCTGACAGGAATCGAGCAACCACCTCACAGGAAGACCACTACATACGTTTAACTGCGCGAAGAGAGGGCGTCGTCACCGCCCGCGCCTTACAAAATGGCTTGCGGCAGGCGACCGGTACCCGCGTGAGTGACCAAACGATTAGAAATCGGTTACATGAAGACCAGAAGTTTTCTAGGAGACGCGTAGTGCGGATTTCATTGACTAGTGTATACCGTGCAAACCGATTATCATTCGCAAGGCTGCACCTGGACTGGGACATAAGTGAATGGAGCACAGTATTGTTCACTGATGAGTGTAAAGTGATTTTTTTTTGTGAAAATCGTCGCATTAGGGTATGGAGACGAGAAGGTGAGCAATTTTCGGATGCTTATTGTCTTGACTCATATTATAACGTTGAAATTATGAACTACAATCACTTGTTGACGACAGTGTGTTTATTTTCTCCAAACTAGAAGGACGTAAGTCAAATTAAACGTCAAGCTATTGCTTTGTGAGATTGCCTATAGACTTTTGGTCGACACTGTACCTACAGATTAGTACTAAAAAAACTATTTAATGTTAAAATTGTTATTTGCGTATGCAATGTGTACTTGAAATAACTGGAAACCTCTTTTTTTTTTCTTTTTTTTTTTTTGAGGTTGTGAAATCATCAAATGACCCTTCCCGCTCTGGGTGGAGCGGAAGGAAGTGTCAGACTCTTACTGACTAAAATCAACCCGTGTTCCTTCCCTAGCCCTTTATGTTCCAGGGCAGCGGTAACCCTTTCGGACGATCCCGCTACCCCGGCAGGCTTCGGCCCTGTCGGGCCCCGTCAACTATGCTGACATCTCTTTGAGGCGCGCGTGGAACACATACGTGCCATCCGGCACGGGCCTGGTCCTGATCGGACGGAGAGCTACCCATTGCTCTCCGCCCGCAGGCCCGCGCCTATGGTGCCGGGAGTCGTCACGTGGCTCCCGACGCCCGGAGCGTCTCCCGCGGCGGCTGAGGCGTGAGGTTCTTTC
Source organism: Apamea epomidion (assembly GCA_947507525.1). Lineage (NCBI taxonomy): Eukaryota > Metazoa > Arthropoda > Insecta > Lepidoptera > Noctuidae > Apamea > Apamea epomidion. The sequence continues at coordinate 13,878,948 of OX382228.1, read as the reverse complement.
CCTCAGCCATCCCGCCACCTCCTTTGCTAGCATGACTGCTTCGCAGAAGGAGGTGACCGCCTCCCACTCCCTCTCGCCCCGGACCATGGCTTGAACCAGAGCCGGACGCGAGAGGTCGCCGCCGCTGCCGATCGCCTCTACGAGGACACGGCGGTGCTCCACCTAAGCGGGGCAGACCTCCACCGTGTCCTCTGGGCGATCCTCGCAGTGATGACACCCGGGCGTCTCCTTCCGCCTGATGATGTGCAGGAACCTCCCGAAACATCCGTGTCCGGAGAGGACCTGCGTCAGGCGGTAGGTGAGAACGTCGTGACGCCTCTCTAGCCACTCCTCAAAGAGGGGTCTTATCGCCACTATCGTGGCGTGCCCTGCCGCTGGGTTGCGAAAGTCGCTCCTTCCATGCACTGGAAACCTCTTAGGGGATCATTGTACTCATCATTATGAACCACTTTTACTACAGGACTAGCCCTTAATTCGCGAAAATAATCAGCTACTCTATACATTCAAAATGTAAGGAACAGCTGACTTTTTTCACGATTTCAGAAAACAAATTTTCAGTGTGATCTATTATTACTCTTTAAGAAATACGAAACGTGGTTGTATTATAGTTACGCCCCTGCCGAACCCTTCGGGGATTACAGGCGTGATATTATGGTAACAAAAACATATTAATCTTGTAAGTAGAATGAGACAATTAACTATCTCTCTCTTTCTCTATCTCTCTTCTTTATCTATCTATGCGTATGCAGTTTTGTGGGGCAATGTACCTAGCGTTAAGAAATTTTAAGTGAATAAATCAATCAACCTCGTTGTTTTTAAATTAAACATCTTTAATTTTCATTAATTAATAAAAAGGCTTTAGGTAAACGCAGCATTACAAGCTTCAAACGCTAGACAAATTAAACTAACAACGAAAATCTCTATCTACTAGGAATGTAATCCTACATTTATTTCACTATTGTAATCCAATCCGATAATACCCCACTCCTACCTGTTTTCAATTATTGAAATGGTACTAATCCGTTTAAGAGATTAACACCGAAACAAATAGGAAAATATTACACAAACGGACGGACATAGGATTATAGTTGTGTATAAATTAAATTTGAAAACATGGTTTTGCTATTATCTCACTTGTGCACAAAGCTAGGAAAATCCGCGGATTTATTTTATGAATACAATGCAGGTACTTTAGCTTTTGGCCGTGGTTTCGTTTGCATGGGTTTTGCAATTATGTATTTGGAAATGAGACCTGAAGGCCAATTCTCGTAATTTAAAACGTTCAAAATCTAGTCGCAGTCTCATCTCAGCGACAATCAATGTCAAAAACTTGACAAAAATGTTGGGAAATTATAGGTTTTTTTGACAGTCTGACAAGACAGATCAGACTTTGAACGTTCTTAAAATTACGAGAACTGCCCCTAAGTATTTTCTCCCTAAAGAGCTTATGACTTTTTATACAGCATGTATCAGAAATGTGTGGTCATATTTAAGGGTGTGGTACAGACCATCAATCTGAATAACTTTTTCCATGGGACCATGGGATAGAGTAGTTTATATACTGTCATTAAATATTATTAATAATGGAAGTCTATAATATGAGTAGTGAAGACTTATTAAATATACTGCAAGAAGTCGACAATGACACGTAATCATGGAAGTCAGTGGGGAAGTTCTAGAAGACGAAGATTTTGCGGTAACTTTATTAATTTTATGCTTATTGCGTTATTTATTAGTTAGCTCTACCTGAGTTAGACCATAGGGGAATTGGGGACCAGTCTCATTTTACCTAGAGATGTTTGTGTAAGAGGAATTCATAGGGTAATTAATTATTCATTTGTTTAACTAGTTATTGGAGATGTTTCCACGAAGTTACGGTTTAATTAAATACATTAGACTATTTACTCGATTATTTACGCAAGGTATGTTTATGTTTAACCATACATAAGAGTAACCGACATAGCTCGAAGAACTGCTAAGCTTCTGCCACTTAAGCTTAGCAGTTCTTCGGGCTATGTCGGTTGCGGTGAGCAGGGTACATTGCTCGCAGAACAGATGGCCGATGGGGCTGAAATGTTCTGGAGTGGCGACCGCGTACCGCAAGATGTAGCGTTGGAAGGCCTCCCATAAGGTGGAATGACGACCTTCTGAAGGCAACAGGAATCCGCTAGATGCAGGAAGCACAGATCCGGTCGAAGTGGAGGTGCTTGGGGGAGGCCTATGTCCAGCAGTGGACATCTTTCGACTGAAATGATGAAGTGGAGTAGGTAAGCACCAAAGATTTAAATCGCCAGATTTGCCCTCGCCGTACTTTAGCCACGCAAAAAAATGCTAATAATTAGCTCAGACATCATAGCACATTGCGTTGCCATGACAACTAAGTCAAGTGAGGTGTCAAACCGTAACAGAAACGCGACTATTTTCTTACGTGTTAGGGCGAATCTAACGATTTAACCCTTCGTAAGCCAAACGTGTATCCACGCGAGACACAATGGCTTTTTAATTGTTTCTGTAATTACGGCATTCAACCGGTTAAATCTTAGGTAAGCACACAAGATGGCGCAAGTTTGTAAATTAGAGTGAAATCGTGACTCCATGTCCCTGAGTTAATAAAAAGGTACTAAAAGATGACCGTAAAACAGTAACGGCGTGGTTTATTTTGGAAATGACTAATTACTGCTCGCTTTAGAGCTCTTGAGCGACAAGTGGGCGCCGTTAGTACTTAGAACAGATGCCAGCACATCAAGCTACTACAATCTGTCAAATTGATTTAATACATTTTCAACTTTATCGCTACAGCATTGGGTTCAAGGTTGATTGGGAAAATTTGACAGTTTCGGGTAGCTTTATGTGTTGGCGTCTGTACAAATTAAACCTAATAATAATAATAATAGGTTCCTTTTTCTGGAGCCCTGACCGCCGGTAGCTTGGACCCTGTTCCTGATACCGGTGGGCTACTATTTTTTTATATTTTTAAAACTCAAAACTCAAACTCAAACTATTTATTTCAAATAAACCAGTTACAGGCACTTTTGAATTGTCAAGGTCGGTCAGTCAAAAAGATGAAGCTAGTTGTGTTATTTAAAAGTGTAATGTTTTTTATACGTTTTATATTCTAATATTTAAAAATATAATTTATATGTTTACATTGTAATAAAGGAAATAATAATAGGAGTAACGTCTCGAACTTGTAGCCTTGAAAGACTAAAAGCATTTATTCACACATCATCATCATCACCCACAGCCCGACTTCTCCCACTGCTGAGCATAGACCTCTCTCTTCAAATGCCAATCCCCACACTCCTGTGCCAGCCTCATCCAGGTTCTACCCACGATGGTAACAATGTCGTCCGCCCATCTCGCCGCCGAACGACCGACCTTTCGTCTTCCAATCCTTGGACGCCACTCGGTCACTCCCTTATCCCTTACCTATCATCATTGCTCCTTGCCAGGTGTCCTTTCCAACTCCATCTGAGTTCCATAACTCGTTTTCCGATTCGTTTTCCGAGGGACTCGTGGCTAAGTAATAACAGCCACACGAGTCGATCGATCAGGTTAAGCTACGCTTGCCACGGCCGGTCCGTGGATGGGTGACCATCTTTACATGCTGACACCCCTCCGTACCTCAGAAATCACGTTAAGCCGTTGGTCCTGGCTGTCATTCTTGGATCTTTGACAGTCGTTACGGGTCGTCTGAAGCCGGAAAGTCTGACAACCAGTCTTAGCAAGGGGTATCGTGTTACCCAGTAACTGGGCTGAGGAGGTAAGATAGGTGGTCGCTCCAAGTAAAATACTGGTATTCAGCTGCATCCAGTTGCACTGGCAGCCGACCTCAACATATGTAGTTGGGAAATGGCTACGCAAATTGATTGAACTCTTTTTCCGATATCTAAATATTCTCACATAGAGGTAATAATTATACTATAACATTATAGAAAAAATAGAAAAATAGTTATTGTCCAGGTAATACAGTAAGCAGGTTCACACGTTAACAGCAAGCGAGTGGCTTAAAATATTACTTACGGGTAGGTTACAATATGGTATTTGCTAGTGAGCTCCAAACTAGACAGTTAGTCTGTATCTTGGGGCTCGGAGTACGAATTCCAGAGTGAAGACTAGAGAGGTGATTTCAGGTATGGTATGGTACGTGAGTAGGTGTGATGTTTGTGTGGTATGTGTGTGATATGCGTGTGGTGTGTGTGTGTCGGGTGGGGGTGTGTGTAGGTGTGTGTGTGTTTGTTCTATTGTGCTTCTTTTGATTTGGAGTCATTATAACTATAAGGATATTTAAAGTAATCTTTACGTAAAAGACTCCAACAGATTTTTTCACAAATAATTTACAAAAAGGACTTCTACCTCGAGATACGTAAGAAAATATTCAATTAAGGTTCTACTTCAAATCAAAACGTTTATTAATTCCTAATTTGACGAAATTATTCAAATTACCAACACATTTAATTGCTTGACGACGGCGTATCATGTTCCTAGTATAATTGGTGGTAAGTAGTTTTGGTTCGTTTATTTAAAGAAAGACAAAGTGTTTATTGAGACACGTACAGGAAGATCACAAACTAAACGTAACACAATCGAAAATAAAAAACTAAATTATATAAATAGAAAGTAAAAATAATAATAATTGACGGAAAATTAATCCAAAAATAGATCTAAATCTCAAGTCAGGTTTATTTTCTATACAATTTTATTTAATACCCTGACTGACACTGTGTTGGGAACATAGTCAGTTCCATAATATTCTAAAAGAAACGAGGGAAATATGTGCAAACATTATTTGCCGCGTTCCTGAGACGAACAAAATGGCCCTTGCGCCGCCCAGAGTGGCACTCCAGGAGTTCTCCAACGCACTAGTTCAGACAGAGTCTAGTTGGAAATGTTTTATATAATGGACTAATATACGCGAACACTTAGCCAGGACTGAAACTGCAGAACTATTCAGAAGTAAGTGTACAGGGTCAAATTAATTAGTTAGCAAAACTCCGCACTTCCTCTCTCCTTAAACATCATCATTATATTTTCTTTGCTCCTGTTTCATGTTTATTATTATATACAGGGTTATTTTTCAAAGACCAGCCAAATTTAAGGATGTGGTACAGACCATCAAACTGAACAACTTTCTCCATGGGACCAACATCGTAATCGTGAATAAAAATTCAGCCGTACATTTAGGTCGAGTAGGTATTGAAGTTTTCTATGGCACAGTTGATAAAATTATCGCGATTACGCTATTTGTCCCATGGAGAAAGTTGTTCAGTTTGATGGTCTGTACCACATCCTTAAATTTGGCTGGTCTTTGAAAAATAACCCTGTATATATATATAATATATAAGTTGCAGTGTGTGTGTGTGTGTGTGTGTGGTGTAGTGTGATTAGTATAATATACAAGTTACAAGATATATTTATTTTGAAAAACACGAGTACAGTATACTTAATGTATGTATTTATTGTATTATGTAAATGAGGCAGGGTAGGTAGGGAGGTATTTATTGTATTGTATTTATTGTATTATGTAAGGAGAGACAAATACTGTAGGTTGTCTGTCGTGTACCACAGACAACCTACAGTATTTGTCTCTCCTTACTCTTTTTAAGCCATCCAAAGATTGTCTTTAAAAGATCGCTCTTAGCGATGAGACCGCCCATTGTGTCACTCTTTGTAAAATGTCAGTTTTTTTTGTACGTAATTTATTTGGTTTACATAATAAAGAGTATTACTATTCGATTCTCCGTAAGTAATATTTAAACAAGAAAAACAAATATTGTCGATTTTTTTTTTGTTCAACTATAGTATGTAGTGGCGTAACTTGAAATATCTACCTATCACGTCAGCGGAGTTTCGCTAACTAATTAAATTTGACCGTGTAGAGATGATTAATTTTTTAGTCACGGAAACTGATTTTTTTGCATTTTAACTATCAAACCTAACTGTTTGTAAATTCGAATCACAACTTTCATTCTGTATCGGTCGTATGAAGTCTTGGATTGAAATAACAAGACCTGCTTTGAGTATAAACCCATAATCAGCCTATTTTGTTTCTACCCTACCCTAATCTACCTATTTTTTTTTTTTAACGTTGCCCCACACTAGGATTTTCTCCTGTATTGTGGGTGCGTTTACAAACATTTAAACTCACATACACAAACAGCCAGACCCGGAACAACTACTTGTAGGCCATACAAATATTTGTTCCGTGCGGGATTCGAACCCGCGACACGCAGCGCAGCAGTCAATCGCTTAACCACTGCGCCAACCGTGCCGTAATAAGTATATATGTATTAGAAATATACTCTTGAATGGAGTAGCTAGGGTGTAGGAAGTAGTAGTAGGTAGTCTTACATTGCTTTTTCCATAAAACAATATAAAATATCTATCAATCTGCCTAGCCTTTTCCAAATATGTTGGGGTCGGCTTCCAGTCTAACCGGATGCAGCTGAATACCAGTAGCGCAGTGGGTAACGCGATACCCCTTGGTAAGATTAGCCGTCAGACTATTCGTCTTCTGACTAACCGTGATGACTGTCAAAGATCTACGAATGACAGCCGTGACCAATAGCTTAACGTGCTTTCTGAGGCGGGGAGGGTCTCGATATGTAATGGATCCATGAACCATTCACGGCAAGCTTCAACTTCGATCGACCCATGCGGCTGTTATTATTTAGACACGTAAAGAACCACGAGCCCCTCAAATCAATAAAAATATCTACAACGTAAATTCTGAAAGGATTTCCACGCTTATCAAAGTATCGTTCACCGTACATAATTTCGCTAATCTGTCAGATATTTACGAACTTTTTTCTTCCCATATTTTCAGCTTATCTTTTCCCAAATTAAACAAAATAACAAACAACTGATTTACACACGCTTTTGTCATGTCCAGTTCAACAGATTTACGGTTCACGAGATACAAAGCTATTAATTCTTATACCTTGTATCAACGGAATTATCCTTTGTATCTCCTAAATTAACATTTTAAATGTGGATACGAATGATGAAAAGGAGAAATTATGAAAACAGACCATTTTATTGTTTCGTATACAGGTTCAATCGTTATCTGGAAAATTCGATTTTAAATTTTTACAGCGAAATTTGTATTTTTATTTTATCTATTTTTCGGAACTTTTGAAGGTTTATAGGTCTTGGTTTCAGGTATCACAACAATTATTTATTATTATTGCTACGTACTTATATCTTAAATATACGTATTTTATGTTGAAACCGCCAATGAAAAAGGGAAATACAGTACCTACCTTTTTATGGAGTTGTTGCAATAGATTCGTTTTTATATAAATTTTGAATATTATCTATTGGGAGCATAATAATCAATGCATTGTCTTAATTAATCTACGTATCTTGGTGTATGATGTATTTAGGTACAAGCAGCATTATCAAAGTCCCATTACCGTATGATCTATCTAATTATTGTTAGCTAATTTCCCCTTCAGCTAATTAGGCAGCAGATGCCTATGAGATACGGAAATTAGCTTTGTGCCACATTTCGCAGATCCTGACCACCAGCAGGTCTTAGTTACCTGCTTGTGTTTGTGCGCCAAGACACGAACAAAATTAAGTTTGATTTTAGTTAACAAAAGAGGTCCATAGTTATATAATATATATAATATAACTGACAATGCGACAAAATTAATTGTCAAAAAAATTAAAACTGACACAATGATATTTTTATTCTTTTGAATGATATCTCGTAGCTCACCCTAGGAGGTTTTTGGCTACTTAACTGGGCTATCCACTGGATGGCACATAACTTATAAATGAAACGACTACACGCTAAGGGCATCCTTTGTGGGGTACGGACTCGGCTTAGGGCGAGCTTGGGGGCAGGAAGAAACAGGCTGAATCGGATTTAAATGACATTTTGACTACAGTGGTGTTGTAATAAAGCAGAAAACTATAGAAAAAAATTACAAAATTGTCGGACAGGTGATAGGTATCGTCTGTCACCTGGGCCTGGTTAGCAAACTTGCACCTTCATTTAAACCCATGCCTTGTGTGTGCTGAGTAGGCAAGTCTTTAACATCGCAATTCTAAAAGCGTTTTAGATAATCACAGTCGTAATTATAAATATTACATTCAATTAATTGAAAATGTCATAACAACAACACAGTTTCAGGAAAACTATTACAGAGAATGTAAAGTTGCTACAAATAAACTTGGGTAAACTTGAAAGTTTTCATTTCTTGCTACGTTTTCTTTAGTAGAGTAACTGTTTCGTAATGGACGAAACGACTTTAATAAATAAAGTAACACCGCTAAGGATGCCCGTACAACTGTAACTTTTAAATTGGTTCAGAATAAAAACTTCCAAGTTCTAACAAGTTTTGCATATTTTTACTGAACTTATATTCCTACAAGAAGACTGCATAGAATGAATAGGAAGTGACCTTTCGTAATATAATATTATCTTGTTACTTATTGATCTAGGCACTGCCTTCTGCCTAGCATTGGATTTTTTGGTTCGATGTTTGTCTGGTGGGTGTGTGGTAGGTCGCCAAACAAGAAATGAAATTAAATTAAATTATTTACTCTGTAAATAGGATATCGGAATCACTATTACAATTCATATTAAAAAAATAAGCTAGATGGAGGCGACATTTCGTATCTGACTACCCCATCGAAGGAATGGCGAAACAAACTCAGGGTCAAAGTTTTTTTTAAAGTCCAGATATAATCTTGTTCAGATCATGTTTGTGTCTTTTGAGGAATGAACCGTATTAATTTGAAAATTTGTTCAGCCAGTGCAAGCATTTGCCAGAAAGGATATTTAGGTAAGCTGCATAAAGTACTGAAACTGTTAGACCATCATTAAAAAAAAACTGAGAAAAAAAAATGGATGATGCCAACCTAGGTATAAGGGCCTCAACACAGCTCCGCCGCGATAATAATGATGGAAAACCGCTTAACGAATTCCACTAAGAAACATTTATAAATTACGTCGCGATTCTAGTGGCGGAACATCATGTGAATTATAGCAATCGGAGCAATATGTCGTCGGTTTCGGCTTATTAAATACAGTATAGGTCAACTTCGGACCTCTTAAATTAGTGTTTCTGTAATATCATCTATTTTACAAAAAAAAAAAGTTTCGCTGTATAAACTTGTTGACTGCCACAGATACGTGCGAAACAAACGCGGCAATAGCGGGTTGAGCGCGGAGGTGTAGGTACACCTCCGCGCTGAACCCGCTATTTTATGCGCGTGATTTCGCCTGCGATATATATCTGCGAAATCACGCGGGGAAGAGATAGAATCATATTCAAATCTATGCTTAAAACGGGCAGTTTCGCTTATGATTCGCTTGTCATACAACGAATAAGTCATGACGGAACTACTGCGGTTTCGCTGCTTTGGTTTCGCGGCGGATTTGTAATACCCGGCCTAGGCTCCAAATTTCTCCTGTGCCTAACAACATCATTAAACCGAAACATAGGTGACAGAAATAATGGTGATAGTGCATTCTAGGACGACCTCCTTTACTAGCTCTGATACTCTTACCTATACACATGTAACTGTGTGCCGCCGCTCAATGACTTAAATATGCTAATCTTTACATACATATTATAAATTAACGCTTTTCGTATCTGTCTATAAATATGACCACGTTGTTCTTCTAAACAACGCAACGGATTTTATTTTATCCTTTATTATAAAGAACCAGGTGGTTAATAATTAATTACAATCAAGACTAATAAGCAATTTAAAACTAACTTAATTTTTTAAGTGATAATTATTATAAACTTAGAATAGTGTTGATTGTACTTTACCACCAAACCACAATACCAAACCACTTTCTTAGAGTCTAATATGATGATATACTTAAGCACTTTGTTCATGTGTTATAATAATATGTGTCTCATTGTCGCTATTATTTCTACACCTTTTTACACTACCCTAACTCAAAAGGTTTTTTTCGTTTTAGCAACGGATTTTGATGCGGTTTTCAGCATTATTTAGAGAATTGATTCCGAAAAGTTTATATGTTTAATACATTAATACTAAACAAACATACAATACAGACATCTTGATTTTTTGGCAAGTCGTAAAAGCCTTGCGATGCAGTGGCTAGTGTCAATCAAAACATTTTCACACGAACAAATCTTTGTGACATGTAACCATGCTGTAAAACAAACCAACATTTAAAACTCAACACGGCGTGTCCAAATTATCTAGAGCATACTGTCAACAACGCCATATTTCACAGGAACGGACCTTCGATCCTCAGGGAGTACCTTAATAAGTTTACAAGGAACCCCGAGAACAGCACAAAACACTAGTAAATTATTTAGTTTACAAACTGTGTCTCATATTCTATTTGTGGCTTTTGATGGAGTCTTGATTGTGTTTACATAAGAGTATTTATTTACTGTTAAAGTCTTGATGTGCTTAGTAACTCAGTAACTAGGTACTCCAGGATTCGAACTTTGATATTTTATAGGTACTTACTGTTTTTTAATTATGTGAAGGTAGTGTCACATTAATTGTTCTAGTATGTTCGTTTGGTATTTGTGTTATTACAAAAAAAACTTTGTCACTCTCATTCGTGGACCCTTGATAGTCGTTGAGGGTCGTCAGAAGCCTGAAAGTCTGATAACCAGTCTTACCAAGGGGTTTCGTGTTACTCAGTAACTGGGTTGTGGAGGTCAGATAGGCAGTCGCTCCATGTAAAATACTGCTATTCATTTGTATCCGGTTGGACTGGAAGCCGACCCCAAAATAGATAGTTGGGAAAAGGCTAGGCAGATAATGATGTTCGTTTGGCAAAGTCTAAGGCCTCATTTACGGAGACGCGGGGCGTCGCGCGTCGCGTGCGGCGTGGCGTCTCGCGGTGCGTCGTACGATTTTTCTGTTGACGGAGCGGCGGCGCGTCAAGCGGCACTTATCATCCCACGCGTAAACACAAACGTATGGCAATACAAGACGTTGTTCATAGAGATGCGGGGCGGAAAGCGTGGCGGTGCCCGCCGCTGCGCACGCGGCGAATCCTCAAGCGTGTAGCAAAGCACGCGGCGGGCAACGCTGCGTCACACGCGGGATACTCATTCAAACCGAAGTTTTCTAAAAATCGATCATATCGTACTCCATTGTGACGGTGACTATGTCTGCGTTCTGCAATTTCCAAATATGACTGGCAGAAGATTCCGCCGCGGGCATCGCTTCATCGAGAATTGCCGCTGCGTGCCGCCGCGATAAACGCCGCGTGAGACGCGGCGGTGCCAGCCGCGGGCTCGGCCGCAAAAAACGCTCCATTTCAAGCAAACGCGTCTAAAATCGCTTCTCCGTAAACGCACTCATACAACACCATATGTTTGAATTCAGTGCGGGCCGCGCCGCACAGCGCGACGCGCAACGCCCCGCGTCTCCGTAAATGTGGCCTTAAGACTTTGTATGGCCCATATGACACACACGTTTTTCTTGCCGTGAAAAACTACGGTTAATCGGCGTGTTGTACGGATCACTATGGAAGCTTGTTGACGGACACGTTTTTTCTACGGCGCGGTTTATACGCCGTACAGTAAAGAAACCGTACCGTGTACAAAGGGCTTAAGAGTAATATAAAGACGGCGATGTTAGAACACGAAGTGTAATAGGTACCTAACTACCTTATATGAAAAAACAACTGCCCCGTTGGTCTAGTGGTAGAAAGCTCTGCTGCTGAGTTTATTTATTTATTGATCTATTTATTTCAGGCATCAAGGCGCATATAAACACGTACAATACAATATTAATATAACTTAAAAATACTATGAATACATACAACATTATAATTACACTAAAAACTAACTAACGCACACGAAGTGTCTGCGTCGTGTTTCGCTGACTGGTGTCATGTAGCCGGCCACGAAACCGGCGGTACAAAACACCCTTCGGCCAGAACTCTTCCTTGAGGAACTTCTCGAGATGATGTGTCGGAACACGCACCACGAACGACTTGAAGTTGCGTGTTGTGACGCGACTCCAACTTCTCGACCCGCAAAGTCCAGTTGGCCTTCACACGCATGTACTCCACGATCTCCTCAACCTTCGTGGAGTGGTGCAGTCTGGACACGTACAGCTGCGTCGTCAGCATTGCTGGACGCAGCAGCATGTTGGGTCCTGCCGGCGCAGTGCCGCGCTGTTTCTGACAAGGAGACTTCTTCTTCGTTCTTCTTTAGGGTCTTGGGTTCGATTCCAAGATCGGGTAAAGTTTTATAGAGTTTTTTCTATTATATTTTTTTCAGCAGCAGTCCGGATCCTGGACTTGGGTAGATGACAATTCACGGCCCCTATTTCATAGAACTATAGCTGGCGTAGGAACTACTATGGCTGGTGTAGGAACTACTTATAGGTACTGAGGAGGCCCACAGTGGCGGTACCAGTCGGGGGTTGCGGAAGCCCCATACGTTCCCGCGCCTCCGACGTAGGTGTGAGATGGAACTTCGCGGTGGTTTTTTAGTACAGTTACAGTGTGACAGACCCCTCCGCCCCCCCCAGGGCGGAGCATATACATGAGGATTTTCCGACCGGAACTAAAGGCACTATAGGTACACCTCTGCCACTCTTCAGGGAGTACATTGTATTGTTCCTACACTAATGATTGGAGATGAATGAATGGAAAAAGACGAACAAAAAGAGAATAAGTACTAATCACAAATACAAATGGCGAAACGCCTTGTCAGTTATAACTGCAGACGGAGTACCGAGGGCGGGAGCGATGCGAGATTTTTGTGTTATTTGCTGTTTGTATCTCGCGGAATCCATATATATTATTATATTAAATTATTACGCAAAAATCTCGATCATTTACCGCTTACCATCCGCCCACACTCCGCCTTCCATTCAACGCAAGTGACACTCGATATACGATATAGATAAATTATCTAAAAAAAAAGCGGCCAAGTGCGAATCGGACTCGCACACGAAGGGCTCCGTACCACAAGGCAAAAACACGCCGAAAACACGTTTCTTGTATTTACCTCCTTTAATTGTTAACTTTATTATGTCTATAGAACTACACACTCTGAAAATTTCAACGGTTACTGTTCATGAGATACAGCCCGCTGACAGACAGACGGATGGACGGATGGATGGACGGTAGGAAGGACAGGGGAAGCTTAGCTTTATGGTCCCGCTGGCACCTTTTGGGCGTACCCAAAGGGTACTTCTTGCTTACACCCTTTGGGTACGCAACCTTAAAAAGTATAACTTCAAAGCAGTACCATAATAATTAATATGAAACCCACTCAAATGTGCAGCCACTAAACATGGCTTCTCCTGACATACAGGTAGGTATAGCTATTACCGTTTAGGTATTTGAATTATTACCTTTGGGTGACTTACTGCCCGAGTCTGACAACGAGCCTTACCAAGGGCTATCGTATTGACGACACGGTTGGCGCAGTGGCTGAGCAACCGACTGCTGCGCTGCGTGTCGCGGGTTGGATTCCCGCACGGAACAAATATTTGTATTGCCTACAGGTAGTTGTTCCGGGTCTGGCTGTTTGTGTATGTGAGTTTAAATGTTTGTAAACGCACCTACGATACAGGAGTAATTTCTAGTGTGGTGTAACGTTTTTTTTTAAAAAGAAGAACAAAAGAATTTAGCTGCATCCGGTTAGACTGGACACCGACCCCAACATAGTTGGGAAAAGGCTGGGCAGATGATAATGATAGGTGACTGGACTATACAAGTAGATACCTAACTACTGTTATTAGCACAAAGTACTTATAAAGCTTAGCACTAACTTAAAATATGTTTAAAATATCATAGTTCCTGAAACTAATTTACCTAATTAGTTTCAGGACTAATTAGGTAAATTAGTAAATTAGGGAAACTTTAATTCCTGCAACATTGGTAGACCAATGTTGCAGGAATTAAAGTTTCCCTTCCCAACAAGTTCTAGTCTATAAAAAATGTACCTGTCTGTAATGACAAAACAACAGATTTTTATTAAATGCATAATTATGAAAGTTTATTCGGTACTTATAAAAAAAACAGGTTTTTAATGGACTGTTGTCCCAGAAAGAGGTGGTGGGACCTAGACGCGTACCGCAAGAGTTCGATCGAGGTGGCTCTAGAAAAGGATGCCTGGAAGGTTTTGGGGGAGGCCTTTGCTCAGCAGTGGGAGTGTAGGTTAAATAAAATAATTGTCTGTCTGTTTGTTCCGGCTAATCTCCGAAACAACTGGACCGATTTTCACTGGCAGACAGCGGATGTTATAAAGAGTAACTTTGACTACTGTCACTGTTAATTTTAGAAAAGGAATTCGGGTTCCGCGAAAAGAAATTAAAATACATTAGATCCAACTGTTTCCGACATGCACGTCAAGTCACGGGCACAGCTAGTTACAAATATAACTTTATCAGCATCTGATCTGATTGTCCCTAGAACGCACAAATTCATCAAACAATATCTAATTTGCGTCGCAAATTTCCAAGTAAGAGGTAGGTACAGTCTCGCAACAAAGTTTGTCCTTATTATCGGGATCTCATCGTTTTCTTGTGAACAAAATACACGCAACGATAAATTACACCCTATTCTCCGCTGTACGTTATGTAAATTCGTCTTTGGCGCGACACCTGGTGTAGCAATAAATTATTTAGATATCGTCTGAGATTGTATAGCCGGCTTCATTAATATACGGTAAGAAAAACTGTCCCGCCCAACACTTGTCGGACGTTCCCTAACAGTAATTTATTTGATACGAACAGTTCTATATAAATTATAAGATAGCGTTGTTACATGGAATGGACGGCCATCTGGCAGTAAGTGGCAGTTGCTGCTCGATGGCTGGTCATTAACGTGGCGATTGACACTCGTGTCTGTGTTAGCTTCAGCTCATTTTCTATGATAATATTGGTTCTGAATATTTGATACTCCATATTATAATATGTAAATTATAGGAATGAGAAAACAGAGCTAACATTATCATCCATTTTTTATTATTTCTGCGTCTAACATGATCGACCTGTAAATTCTCAGAATCAGAACTTCTCAGTGAGTTACTCGGAAAACATGGCGCCGAGAGGCATGATCGCTACATACATCGTTAGGTTCCACCGCGTTCTTATTCTTTTCATACAACCCCAACAGTTTTACCTAACACTAACCTCCTTTAAAACATGTTAACCTAGTTTCTACGAACCACAGTGGCCTAACTAAAACAAAAACAAGGCAACAAAATCAAACACACATTTAAAAGTTCACGGCAAAACAAAAGCAAAGCCCGTACAATTTGTATCGAAATGTAAAGTTTAAAATAATTGCTTGTGGGGAAAAGTTTAGTAGTTCTTTCTATCAAGTACACGCTGGCTGGGGAACGGATCTGAAGCAAATAAAAATCACTGGCTAAGGAGAGTAAATTTTCCGTTTCTGGCTTCCTTTTTTCCGTCTTGGACACGATATTGTAAGACCCGCAGTGGAAGTAATTACATTATGAAGTGCGGTGGCTATACAAAGAGTAACGTAGGTATTTTATTTGCTTACATCGGAAGGTTTGTGTCGGTATAATGTTATTAGTTTCGACATGAAATGATTTGATGGAATTTATCGAACAGTTAAGTAATTTATTTAATGTCTTTTTTTTCGTAGTTATGTAGGTATATGAACTTGTTCTATTACAAATACAGACTTGGAAAACGAAGAACCACAAGACTGAGTCGTAGATTTCAAAATTTTAACCTTGGTGTAATAATATTATACGTCCAACATCAAATTCAAATTAATTTATTTGCCAGAATGTAGGTTTACAATATATGACCTCAAAGCTAAAATGGGCCCTTTACATTCTACAACTACGTAATGGTAAGCAAATATTTAATTTTATCTTGCACATTAAAATAAATTTAAAAAAACACAGCAGATAAGAGCTCATGTATAAGGATTTTTAAGTAATAAATAAATTTATTGATGTCAAAGTTATGCCTACGTCAGTTCATCAGCACTGAAAAAAATACTAACTCAATCAAGGTTAACCAAACTATCGATAACTAGCTGCGCCCCGCGATTTCACCCGCATATGTTTCGAACCCGTGCGGATATCGGCATAAAAAGTATCCTATGTATTAATGCTAGTTATAAACTATCTGTGTGCCAAATTTCATACAAATCCGTTCAGTAGTTTTTGCGTGAAAGAGTAACAAATATCCATCCATCCATCCTTAAAAACTTTCGCGTTTATAATATTAGTAGGATTAGTAGGATTATAATTCTCCGTTCCATATCGATAATATCGTGTCTCACGTTAAACTTTTATTGATACTGTTTACTTGTTTCTTTAGCAGCATATGTTATGCATCGTCACGGAGAATCAAACAAGGATTTAACAAGAAGTCACCCCTCAAGGAAAGTGGGTTCAAAGGCACCTTTTACTTATTCATTTAATATTAGCTTTTACCCAAATCTTCACCCGCTTGGAGGTCGAAATTTATCCCACGGGAACGTATCACCGGAAAGGACCCTATGTCCTAACCCAAGTCATGGTCTTGGTGGTATGCTGAATTTTGGGCCTTTTTGGCGCAGCCGTGATGCACACTCTGCTAATTTCTTACATCGGACTTTACACTTTTTATTTGTATTTTATTTATTGCTATCTGATGTATCTATCTGAAGGCCAATTCTCGTAATTTAAAACGTTCAAAATCTAGTCGCAGTCTCATCTCGGCGACAAAGAAATTTCAAAAACTTGTCAAAATGTAGGGGAATTAGAGGCATTTTTGACAGATTGAGATCAGACTGTGAACGTTCTTAAAATTACGAGAATTGCCCCTCTGGTGTATGGTGTCTTTTAGTCTGTGCTAATTATATGTATTTTCTTTCTTCTTTCTTTCTAATTTCATCGAAATCCGTGCAGCCGTTAGGGCGCGAGAAGGTAACAGGCAGACAGACTGACAGAGTTACTTTCCCATATCTATAGGTATATATATAAAAATGAAGCCCTATTTCCCTTGGTCACGCCATAACTTGAGAACGAGTAAACCGATTTCATTCATATTTTTTTTTAAGTTTTCTAATACTTTGTAGAAGGTTCATAAGGAAAAAAATTAAGAAAGTTGTTTACGCGGACGAAGTCGCGGGCAGAAACTAGTTTATAATATTTATATGGATTCTTATATACGTAAGTCGGTATAATTTATAATCTATTGGATTAATAAATTTGTAACTCACGTTGGAGTCAGATTTTAATTAAATAAGTATTTGTTGTGTACTAAAGTGGATTCATAGTCAATTATTTCAGAGGTATCACAGCCGTTGCTACAAGATAAAGGTAGATAGAATACTTTTACACACACGTTCTAAGGAAACTACAATACACAGGTAGGAATATTAGAAAGAAAGCGTCCAAGTGCAAGTCGGACTCGCACATGAAGGGTTCCGGACTGTACAATATTTAACACTACTTTTTTTTAAATACTTTAGTAAAAAAAACCTCTTTAATTTTTATTTTATTTTATTTTTGGTAGTTAGTTTTAATTTTATTTTAGTTTTGGTTGGTAGTTTATTTTTGGTTGTTGTTTTCGGTTGTTATAGCGACCATATCTGATATCCATAAATATTTCACAGAGTGTGTACTACACGCACTCTGTGAAAATCCGCCTTTGTACCTTTTTGTGCGAAAAGTTTAAATAAATAAATAAAATGTACCAATCACTATGTAGAACCAGAGGACGAAGAAAAACTCACATTTTTCGAAAAGAAAAGACAAAAGTCGCATTGATTGAAAATGTTGATAGCTTATGATAGCTTTTATGATAGTTTCAAGACATAACTATAATATTATGTGCATTTAAATCCCATCTTAGTTGACCCAATGTAAAGTTTTATTCAATTAATCAAGTGTTCAAACCTAATTAATGTTTTACGCAATATTTTGACTCTCGAACTTTTCGGACGCAACTATTTATTTTCACGATGAACCTATTTTGTGGTTTTAGAAACTTTCGCTTGTGACTTTAAATTCACATAAAATATATAAAATTGAAGTGTCTATTTGGTGAAAATAACAGCTTTTTACTAAATGCACTTGAAAATATACGGTACTTATAACAAAAACATTTGTTTTTAATGTTGTCTGTCTGTCTTTTTGTTCCGGCTAATCTCCTAAAGGCTTAACCGATTTTGATGAAATTTGGTACGGGGATACTTTGAAACCTAAAGAATGATAAAGGCTGTATATTTTTATCGAGATACCACGCGGGCGAAGCCACTGGCGGAAACTAGAATAAAAAAAAAAAACTGTAACATTTCACCATTTTGATGAGTAATATACTCATCAAAATGGTGAAATGTCGGTGCCACACCCACATTTGCACCTGTGGTGCACCTCTGATTACAGACTTGATGTATTACTCACCAACATTAATTTTTTTTTTATTCCTTATATTAAAATTATATTTAAACGGTAGCAAAGTAGAAAAGATGCATAAACAAGTGCGAGACGGACTCGCGCACGAAGGGTTCCGTACCATTATCTATAAAAATCACGTCTGTTGTATGCGGCCCCCCTTAAATATTTATTTTATTTTGTTTTTAGTATTTGTTGTTATAGCGGCAACAGAAATACATATTTTGTGAAGAATTAAACTGTCTAACTATCGCGGTTCTTGAGATACAGCCTGGTGACAGACAGACGGACAGACAGACAGCGAAGTCTTAGTAATAGGGTCCCGTTTTTGCCCTTTGGGTACGGAACCCTAAAAAATCTCTTTGCCTGTAGTACCAACCTAAGTAAAATTTATTACTTAGTTTCTACAAGGTTTATTTAAAACGTCTGTCTAGAAGTTTTTAGTCACTGCGAAGTATTTTAAAGAACCAGAATAACCAGCCTTCCAATAAATTTCATCCTAACTCGAAATGCAAGCTCTTGATCCAAATGCTGTCCATTATTCTGTTAGAAAAGAATAGGAAGCGAATAAAACACCCAATACTCGAAGCTTTGGACCTTATCGCCAATATCTGAAACAGATAAGCTGAAAATAAAATGCAATGGAGTAGACAAAGTCTCTAGACGTTCACAAAGCGACATGTGTAACCCAGCCCGATGGATAAAAGCGCTATTAGGATAGTACGAACGTTACAGTCGTCTTGGTCGGGTTTATTGCAACTTTGTTTGCTTGGTAGGCAATAGAGGGAGCCCGCCCCTGTAATTCAACAGACTACCCGCTTCCGATTGTTATTACCTAGCAACTACAACCGCTACCGAAGCCTCGAGGGTATGAGAATGATTGATGTACCTTTTTGTTTATAGTACGAAATGCTGTTCCGTATGCGTTGCTGACGGACGGAGTGCGGAAGATTCCTATGGTTTTTTTACGTGACGAAATGGATAATTTGACGTTTGATGTGTGACACAGATATACGGTACATCAGTAATAGGGTTGTCTTTTGTGAAGTTAGTTACTGACATCATTCAAGTATCGAGCATTTTATACCCAAAAATTTATATAGAAAAAAAAGTACCTACTATTTTCTTATGGGAAATCTTTTTTTACTATTACAGCGAAAGTCTTGAACCTAACCCCCTGGCTGCTATCTGAGATTGAAAATTGCCAAAAATCATATATTTATAACCAGTTTACCGCCAGGTAAACTGGTTATAAATATATGATTTTTAAAAGATTTTTAGATTTTTAAAGTATTTAAAATTTCGTACCCAAAATGCCAATTTTGGGTACGAAATTTTAAATACTTTATTGATAAAAATAATGTCCATTAAAAACATTGCAAAAGATATTACTCAAACATAACATGAATCAGCCTACAATGTTCCCATTGCTGGAACACCAGCCCCTCTTCGAGAGGGAGTAGCACTGTAATTTACCACGTGGCCTAGTGCGGGCTGTTAGATATCACATGTCTTCGAATATTTGGTTCTAGGACATGTTGGTTTCCTCACGATGTTATCCTTCACCGTTCTGAGAAAAAAGATATTATTTCAAAAGCAAAGAAAATTGTCTCAGTCTATTTCATTCTTAATTCCATCGATTCGACACAATCTAACGAACCCCGTAGACAGTAGACACAGCTAAAATTCACATCCTCTCATTATCGTCGCTTTGCGGAGAACAAAGTAAATGTTACGCTAGAGTCAAGTTTAAATACATTTACAGCTGCAAAAATTTGTAAGAATGTTCGTGGGACATCCCTGGCAATGTTGTCGTCCGGATTTACGACCCCTGTCCCGGGTTTTTTCTGCTGCGAACCCAAGCTTGTCAAATTAGACAACATTAGTTACGGCACGGGTGCATTGTGGAACACATACCTAGCATATACGGCTAATTCGGTCTTTTATCCTCCTTCTCCTGAGTCACTAATTCACTATTCATCGCAAGAATTCCTTACCTGAGTCTTAAAGCAAAAGTTTTACTTCACTATTTCCACTTGTTGTTGCCAAAAACAATCCAGAGTTCGCCATTACCAGGTTTAACGGATTTGCATTCACATCCGTGCAACAAAATCCGGAAGATCTCAGCCGGCTGTTGCTCTACATTCGGCGGAATATTCCAAACCGGGGATCATTGCTAAGGATGAGTATCCAATTGTATAAAATTATACTCTTCAAACATAAAGAAGGATAACAGCTAACCCCGTTTTTGATCTTTCAACTAAGAAGAGAATTTAGTTTCTGGAAACTTCGACCGAAACGGCCGGGCATATTTCAAAGCTGCAATAAAATACATCTCCACGTTCATGGCTCTAATAAAAAGGAAGATTTGTTTCAATGTAGCCTTGCATTTTGTGCTGGAAAATATTTAGGTATACTTGAGTGAATAAGCTGGGATATTTACATAATTTTGATTTTATTAGGACGAAGTAAAACAGCGAAGTGCTCTATTGTCGTTGCGTATAAAATGTATGCATGTTTGCTGTAAGACGAGTTTAATTTGATAACCATGAAGTTGGCTGGCTGGTTGGCATGAATTTTAATTTATTTTGTAGTTATTAGTGTGTGCTTTGCTTGTCTGGGTTTACGACTGAGTAGTGTAGATATATTATGTATGTATATTATGTGTATAGTGTAGATATATTATGTATTTTTATGTATGTAATTAGACTTAGGTAATATAAAATGTTTACTCAGAAAAAGCTATGGCAAAAAAAGAAATGAAGAGTCGCGATGATTCTGTAAGTGAACTTTAACCATTTATTATTTTACTTTTTTCGTAAATCTTTCCTTGACAAATTCATATTTACATCAAAAATAAAAATTGCACATAAATAATCCTTATTCAAACCAGGAAAATTTAAAGAAAATTTCACCGCTGAATCTCCCGGCTATTGCTACCGACATTTTTTCCTTCATTTATTCATAAGCAAAAGCGGACTGGAACTACTCGAAAAATACGTGACTGCCTATGCCTAAATAATGTATAAGGCTAGGAGCCGTCTAGGTATGACGTTTGAACCTGTACCGCAGAAAATGTAGTAGTACCTTGTAAATGTGGTTTACATATGCGTGCACTGGGAGAGGTACATAATCTGACTGGTTTATTCTTTGGTTCATAGTACCTTGTATATTGGTTTAGTATAGATGCAAGGTTTTCACTATCCTGTTCTAATTCAGAAGCGGGAGTTATTTACATAGAGCCCGGCACTAATTTGTTTATTTTTCCCGCTGGCCCTGTGGAAGATTCAAACTACAGGGTGGCGTCGACTCGCAAACTGTAATCATGAATTCAGCACATGATTCTTGACCGTCTAGTCTAGAAAATTTTTCTTTGGTTATCGACGACAAATTTCAACGCAGGGGGTCCGATGCGAACGCATCGATGTCCCTGTCACCCTGTATTATCCAATTACCTCGCAGGTTAGTAAAATACCTGCATATAGACAAGTATGTATAGTCATTTAGTTGACCTCCTGCATTACCACCCTTTTTTTTTTTTTTTTTTTTTTCTGGGTGGGAAATCATCAAATAAATGACTCCTCCCGCTCTGGTCGGAGCAGAAGGGAGTGTCAGACTTTTACTGACTAAAACCCACCCGTGTTCCTTCAGTTGCCTGTGCCAGGGGCCACGGTATCTCTTTCGAACAACCCGCAGCCCCGGCGGCATCGGCCCTAGCGGACCCCGTCAGTTCGTGCTGACAGCTCTTTGAGGCGCGCGTGGAACACAACGCGCCGTCGACCCGGGCCTGGTCCTTACCGGGCGGCGAGCTGCCCATAGCTCGCCGCCCGCAAGCCCGCGCCTACGGTGGCCGGGAGTCGGCTGTTGACTCCCGTCCAGGGCGTCTCCTGCGGCGGCTAGGAGCGCGAGGGTGCAGCGATTGCCTCTCCCTCGCGCGCTCCGCCTCCTCCTTCGCGAGCATTACTGCTTCGCAGAAGGAGGTGACGGCCTCCCATTCACTCTCGCTCCGGACCATGGCCTGTATGAGGGCCGGACGCGAGAGGTCGCCGCCGCCGATCGCCGCTAAGAGGACACGGTGGGGTCCCGCCCAAGCCGGGCAGACCTCCACCGTGTCCTCCGGGCGATCCCCACAGTGGTGACACCCTGGCATTTCCTCCCGCTTTATCCTGAACAGGAACCTCCCGAAACAACCGTGTCCGGTGAGGACCTGCGTCAGGCGGAAGGTGAGGGCGCCGTGGCGCCTCTCGAGCCACTCCTCAAAGAGGGGACTTATCGCCGCAATTGTGGCGTGCCCAGCGCTGGGTTGCGACAATCGCACTCTCCATGCCGCTATGAGATCCCGCCGGAGCTCTGTCCGCTGTGCCGTGATTTCTCGCGGCAGCGGAGCAACGCCCCGGCGTTTTGCCTCCTCTCGCCACTCCCATATGTGGGCGAGGACTTTGGCCTCCAGATCCCATGGCGGCAATCCAGCAAGGAGGCTCGCCGCCTCAGCGGAGACCGTGCGGTATCCTCGAATGAGCCGGATTTGGGACGCGATCAACCGGCGGGCTGGTCGCCGCCTCAAAGATCGCGCCCATACCGGTGCCCCGTAAAGGGCCATGGCCCGCACGACCCCCGCATAGAGCCTCCGGCAGGAGGCGTTTGGTCCCCCTAGATTGGGAAGGAGCCGCCTCAAGGCAGCCCCGCCCCGCTCCAGTCTGGGAGCCAAACGTCGGAAGTGCTCCACGAAATTCCACCGGCTGTCGAGGACGAGTCCCAGGTACTTCATCGTCAGCTCGACGCCGATGTGAACCCCTCACGCCGTTATTTGTGAACCCGACGGTGGCGCGTCCCGAGGACCATGAAAACACATGGCCTCAGATTTGTGCAATGCCACCTCGAGTCCCAATTGCCGGATCCTCTCGACGATTGTCGCAACCCCGCGTGTCGCTGCTTCGGCCGCCGCCTGGTGCGACCTCCCCTGCGCCAGGACCAGCGTGTCGTCAGCGTAGCAAACTACGCTGACGCCATCAGGGAGGTCGGCACGCAGCACCCAGTCGTACCCGATATCCCACAGATGCGACCCTAGGACCGATCCCTGTGGGACACCGCACGACATCTCTCGCCGGTTCCACTCTCCCCGGTGACCGGGGTAGATGACGGCCCTGTCCGTCAAATAGGCCTCGACAATGCGACGGAGGTAGGTCGGCATCCGGTGATACCCGAGTGCCTCCCTGATGCAACTCCAGGGCAGGGTATTGAAGGCATTGGCGATGTCTAGAGACACCGCCAAGACAACCCCACCCCGGGCCACAGCATTCCCCGTCGTGAGGGCTCGCACGCGCATGATGGCATCCACCGTAGAGCGCCCCCTGCGGAAACCAAACTGGCTGTCCGCCAAATCCGGCCCCACCCGCACCAGCTGCCCGGCAAGGCGGTCTGCAATTACTCTTTCAAAGAGCTTGCCCACCTCGTCGAGCAGCACGATGGGCCGGTAAGCGGACGGAGAGTCCGCAGGGCGCCCCGGCTTTTTGATGAGGACCAGTTTCCCCGTCTTCCAACGAAGTGGGAACCGGACCCTGTCCAAGCATGCACTTAGTAGCCCCCTTAGTCGAGGCCCGAGAGCCTCCAAGGCCAGGACCCAAGCTTTTCCAGGTAAGCCGTCGGGTCCTGGGGCGGTGTTCCTGGCATTCAGCCTACGTACCGCCACTCTCAACTCTGCCTCGGTCACCTCCGGAGCATCGTCGTCGTCGTCGGTGTGGTCCGCATCTGGCATCGCAGGAGGCGGAGCCATGGACGGGGGAGTATGTTCCCCTCGCGAAGGGAACAGAGCGCTCACCACGTCCTCCACGACCTGGGGCCGGAGACTCTGCGTCAGCGGGGGAGCCCATGGGCGGAGTTTATCCCGCACCATTTTGTAGGGGCGTCCCCACGGGTCTCTGTTCAGAGTCCCCAGCGACTCCTCGCGGGCCAGCCCCCTGGCCCGCAGGATCTCCGCTCGGAGGGCGGTCTTCGCCGCTCTGTACCCTTCGTACAGCTCCACCTGCACGGCTTCCGTATCTGGAGGGCGGATACGGAGCCTGCGGTGCCTGGTGTACCGGCGTCGCGCAGCCACGCACGCCTCGCGTAGAGACGTCAGCTCCGGCGACCACCAGTACACCTGGCGCCGGGCGCGTCCGGGCCGGACCCGGGGCATTGCCACGTCACATATTTCGGACATGGCCTCCCGGAACCACTCTGCCTCGTCGTTGATGTCAGCAGGCCTGTCCGGTGGTGACACCCAGGCCTGCACGATCGAGGCTTCCAGAAGGAGCTCCCGGTCCAGCTGTTACAGCGCCCACCGCGGACCACCCAGGGCCGGTCGGACCGGCGCACCCGAGGTCTGGGCGGAGACGTCGAACCGGATATACCGGTGGTCGGAATAGGTCTCCACCTCCTCCAAGACACGCCAGTTGACTACATGCGGCGACAGAGCGGGGCTGGCGAACGAGATGTCCACCACTGATTCACCCCGCATCCGCACGCATGTTGGGACCGAACCCCGGTTTAGGACGACCAGGCCTGTCTCCAGAGCCCAGTCCTCCACCATTCTGCCCCGTGTGTCCGTATGCCGGGAACCCCAAGCCACATTCTTGGCATTGAAGTCCCCGAGGACGAGCACGGGGAGGGAACGGAACCCGACGACGACGATGCATTACCACCCTAAGGTTAAATATCAATTGCACGTCATAAAACCACAAGGTCAGTTTGTCTATATACTGGAAGTTGTTGTCAAAGTGCTCATACACCTCATACAACTGCAAGCAAGTGTCGCCTACGCGTGTCGACGGCTGCCGTCGACTCGTCTGCGACTGCAGTTGCCTCTGCCTTTAATAATAATAATAATAATAAATTTATTTATTTTCAGGTAAATAACACCCATTTATACACGTATACACTCACATCAAATAAAATCAGATAAAATTTAAATTAGATAAAATCATTACAAATCAAATTAAATGGACACAGAATAAATCGAATTAAAGGAAATCAAATTAGAATAAATAATCAAAACAATAAAATGAATATGGAGATAAGAATTAATTAATAAAAATATAATGCACAAATACTCACAAAACGCTTTGACGCGTATCACTCGTGTTTTTTTTTTTCTATATTTTTTTTTTAAACTTTGCGTCACTGTAGGTTTTTCTCCTGTATTGTGGGTGCGTTTACAAACATTTAAACTCACATGCACAAACAGCAAGACCCGGAACAACTACTTGTAGGCCATACAAATATTTGATCCGTGCGGGAATCGAACCCGCGACACGCAGCTTAGCAGTCGATCGCTCAGCCACTGCGCCAACCGTGCCGTTATGCACACAAAGGTGTTAAAAAGGACGACGGCGTCTAAAAGTAGGTTAAAAGTAAGTACAAAAAAGCTAAAGCACGCCTTCCATGCAGGTTTAAAATACTTAACAAGAAAAGTTAACGTAGTCTAATTTACATGTTAACCAACTAATGCGAAAATGTGTTCCGACCAAGTAATTGAGTTGAGAAAAAAGGAAATGAACTTATTTAATGGTACTCATGGGCCACACAGGCGATGGTATCGTATGTAAGAGCTTTATAGGGTTTCAACCTTGTTTTAATCAAGATAAATAACTAAATTTACAGAAGGACTGAAATCGGGACATGGTTTTAAATTGCACTATTTTTTTTGTTTCCCCCAATTGCCTTAACCAACCATTTTGTGGAGCATTGTTTAATTTTAAGGTTGCTGTAAACTTTTATGAATAAAGAAACGGTAATGTTTTTAAATGTGAAAGTGAGTTTATTTTACACTTTCACGCTAAAACGGCTGAACGGATTTGGATAAAGTTTGAAAGATAGGTAGCCTGGGACCTTGAGAAGGACATAGACTTTTGATCCTGGATCGCCAACGAAGTTGCGGGCAACAGCTGCTAGTCTTAGAATAAAGGAAGTTCATGATGTCTTCACCGAGATGAAGCCTGTGTCCTCCACCTCCAAAATTGATAAACATAACTGTAATAATAAACTCATTATCATCTGCTTAGTTCAACTATTTTGAAGTCGACGCCCAGTCTAACCGGATGCAGCTGAAAATACTGGTAGTATTTTACATGAAGCAACTGCCTATCTGACCTCCACAACCCAATTACTGGGTAATACAAAAACCCTCAGTGATACTGGTTGTCAGACTTTCGGGCTTCTGACGATCCGTGAAGCTGTCAAAGATCCACGAATGATAGCCGTCACCAACAGCTTAACGTGCTTTCCGGGGCACGAAGGGATTTCGGTATCTAAAGATTATCACCAATCCACAGACCAAACGCGGTTAGCGTAGTATAACCTGATCGATCGACCCGTGCGGCTACTATTTCCTAGCCACGAGCCCCTCACTACGTGCTAAACTGTCCTCATTTATTAATGATCGTCTCAAATAAAAAAAATATTTTGTATTTTTACTAGCTGCGATTTAACACACATAGAAACTCCTACAGGAACCATGCATTTTCGGGCATAAAAAGATCGTATATCATTCGTGTAATACGTAATTTTCTATCATTGAAAGAATTTTTGTACATTATAAAAGATAACCTCTTACAGCTCACATCGGCCGCATGCGCGATGACCGCTGGGCAAAAGTCTCCACACAATGGGTGCCCGAAGATGGACGGCGCCGTCGAGGCCGACCCAGAAAGCGGTGGCGTACCCCGAGGGCTGGTTCGAGGAGGCGCGGGAAACGAGTTCCTGGTAGAGACGCTTTTCCCTTTTTGGGGGAGGCCTTTGCTCAGCAGTGCGACAGTATAGGCTAAACAAAAAAGCCCTATTACAAACACACAAACAACATTACCTCTTTAATACATCAAGATATAAAAAACGATTAAATAAAGTTCTATTTCGCGTCACTACCTGAGCTTTTCTATTCAAGTGTCCACAAGCCCGCTACCCTTTCATGTCAAACTAGTATATCCCGGTTTTAATTCGGACGGTTATCTTATCGCCGGTTCCGTCACGTCGCGTGTCGTATCGACGCCGGATGTGATACCGTGCCCGTTTAGTTTTCTGTTATTGAGATAAATTCAAGGGCCCCGGGCAGCTCAACGATTGAGGAAGGGAAAGTATACATTATTGGGTGAATAGGTTTGTCGGGAACTGAAATTGCTGACAAAATATGTGTAAAGAGAAATAAGACTATTATACTTGAAGGTATATTTCTGAGTTAAAACGAAATAAGTAGTTTTTGAGGCTAATTGACCTTGTTGGGGGTTTTCTCGTCATTGACGGATACCCCGGTAGTTGTTGTAGGCAGCAAGTCAAGTTACACCAAACCACTGTTAAGTTTAATAGTTTATTTGTGGAACCAGTTTAAAGCGTTCGTTTAGTTATCTGAGCCGCACTTAATGTATTGTTATTAGGTAGTTATCGACCCGCACATTAGCGCGTGACGGAGTTTTAGTGAGTACCTAGTAGTCTAGTTTTATTGAGTGTAAACGTACTTTTGTTGTCTGAGCATTTTTGGCTCGTATAGACCCAGTTCCAAACGTCGAGATACGAAGACGCACAAACGTCTTCCATATTGAAACACGTATTATGGCACTCAAATGGATTAGGGCAGGACACCTGGCAAGGCGATGTGGTGGAGTAAGTCTGTGACAGAGTGGCGTCCAAGGACTGGAAAACGAGATGTCGGTCGTCCGGCGGCGAGACGGGCAGACGACCTTCTTGCTTTCGCGGGCAAAACCTGGATGAGGCTGGCACAGGAGCGTGGTGATTGGCACAAGGAAAGAGAGGCCTAATGCTCAGCAGTGGGTGAAGTAGGGCTTTGGATGGGCGGATGTTTTTTTTTTTTGAGCCTGCATTACTTAACAAAATACAAGTCATTCTACACACATATTTTTTTTTTTTAGGTAGTTCAGGCAAAATGTGATAGGGTTTTCCATCAGAAATTCCTCAGTAGCAGCCCGCAGGCTGGAGTTGCGCCCGGTTGATGGCAATAGGCTCGCCCCCTATTAAATGGAACTTAAACATAAATGGCGAAATGTGGCTTTGTAGAGGTATGAGGACCGGGTGTAAAGTTCACTCATCCTCTACAGAAAAGGGAGGATCCTCCGACCAGACGGGTGTTGTGTCTGCCGGGCAATTGCCCAACGATTGATGTTGGAAAGTTTGTGTATATGCTAATTGCGCGGAAAACTCTGCTTGCGAGATGCAGGATTTGCGTGACGTCAGTATGACGCGTTGTTCGCATGTGGCGTTGTAGATACCGCTACAGCTTTACTATAGGTACACATCTGCCTGACAGGCGTTAGGGTATGATATGTAATTATTATATTAGGTAACAATTGGTTAGCTTCTGCCTGCGACTTCGTCCGCGCGAAATTTCGGCCCTCGACCCACTGCGTCACATCCCCCGTCCACGCCTTTACTTCGATTTCGCTAAGCGTTCTTTCTGACTATTTTTCTTTTTGCTCGGCTCCTCAGAGTCGTAGCGTGATATGAAATAGCCTACAGCCATACTCAATAACTGGGCTATCAAATGCAAAAAAAAATATATTTTAATCCGACTGGTAGTTCCAAAGATTACCGCGTTCAAACAAATAAACTCTTCAGCTTTATTATTAGTATAGACTGTCAAATAAATTGTCATCAACATGCTAGTTAATGATCAAATTCGAATTCACAAACAGTGAAATAACCTAAACAAACACTAGTTATTTAATATCTAGTTTTGCCACACGTAAAATTGACTTCTAAAATCGCTGTCTAACAGATAAACGGTAGGGCATAATTAATTTGAACTCGTTATTTTAACAATAACAGTCAATTAACATGTCACGGGCTTTCATAACTGTTTTACGAATTAATTAGGTACGCCACTCCGGCATTTCGAACTAACAGTAGTAGTGTTTGGTTGAAATTAATTAACATGCGAGTATGTATGTAGGTATTTCGTTTGTAAAGATGAGAAGAAAATTCCTCAATTTTATGTAGAATAGCAGGTATTTAAGTTGGTAGTCAATTTCCTTAACAATTAATTTCCCTGATTTTTCTCACATATACAGGGTTGCAGGGACATCGACACGCAAACAGAAATATACATGATTTTGAACCCTCTGCGTTGTATTTTTACGTCAGTAATTTAGACAAAAAATTTGCTGTCCCATACATTTTTACCGCGCCGTAGGTTTTGCAGTTTTCTATGAAACAAATGTGTTTTTTTTAGTCTAAAATCATGAGCTGAATTCGTAGTAACAGATTGCGCGGCGATATTCCTGCCACCCTGTATTGTGTTCATGTTTTCACGTAGTCCAGCTGGTGACATGTGGGTAGTGACACCCAAACTCTACTCCGAAGTAGTATCGGCCGAATGTTCGGCCGTTTCCTGCTACGAAGTTACTATTTGGTTCGGTCGGTTCCGATCCTACACTCCTACACTCTTACGAATATTGACTATGGTCCCGACCCAACTGAGCCGATCCGAACTTTTTATATTTTCAATAATCCGAACATTCGCACTTTGCACTTCGGAGTGGGCCCCCACGTCTACCATGCTTGCAGCATTGCAGGTGCGTTGCTATCCCAGAGGCCAAACTGAAAAAACACTTAAAAACAAAAACCGACTCAACGTTCTTTTGTTTTTAAATGTCTCCTGTTATTTCAATCTCCTGTCACTTATGAGTTGTAAGTAAAAAAAAAACAATAAAAATAATTAAGAGTATATTTTTACAAAAAGAAAACATTATGAAACCAACTTCCTAAACAGTCTACAATCAAGGAACACGTTTGTCTAACTAAAACGTAATAACGTTTAGGATGACTTTTATTATAGTAACGAAGTTACCTTAATGAGCCAACGGAACAAGGTAACGCTTTTAAAGAGCGGCAGTTATTTCCAGTTCTTCTTAATCTTGACTGATGGAGTCCCTGCTAAGCACAGGGTAATCTACGTAAACGTATCGTCGACGGAGAAAATTTGCGAAAATCCGCAGGAAGTGTATGAAATATTAAGCCTATTAATTACGGCAGATCACAAAAGCTCCGCAGAGTAAGCAGTGTCTTGAGGACTCGTCTCTTAGATATCTTAATGATCATGTGATCCGTATTCGCTAGAGATTTGCGGAGTCGACGGAATTAGCTAGGCGTCTTAAGCCCACGCTACGTGCGCTACCAACCTCTGACTTATTGATTTTACTAAGTGACTCAATAAACTCATCATGCCCTTCATTAAGGAAGCCTTACGTTTTAAACGTTAATAGTTTTTCGCTATCAACGTGACTATAAAACATGTCGCGTTTTTCGTTTAACTTTTTATTATCAATGATACTTAATCTAAAGCGAATATTAAAATCGTTTCACGAAACGCAATCGGAGTTGTTTGTAAAGGTGACTTTTTATTTGAAAGTTAAGTTTGGGTCAATAACTAAGGGCTGTTACACATCGTCGTCTTGCTAGAGACTTGAGCGCTCAGAAAGCCAATTTTCAAGGCACGAGTCGCCATTAGAACAGGACATTTACTCAAGTACCAGAATTGAGAACTATCTTGTAGTTCGAGTTAACTTAGGGTGAATTTCACCAGTGAAACTGAACGCTATTAGCACATCTAAACTACGTTTAAGAGCTGTCAGTGCCATCATTGTTGTAGAATATTGACACAGACAGCTCTTGAACGAGGTTTAGATGTGTTAATAATAACGTAATCAGTATTTTTTCAAAACTTCGCACAGATTTATTAAAAGCGCGTGTTTCGTTGCCCGGAATGTTACCATTTTATAATGTTTATATAAACATTTATAACTAGGTATTGTGTATTTATTTTATTTCTTATTTTGTTATTTTTTCGTGTTTGTTATGTTTTGTGTTTGTGTCGTTTCTCTGCGCCATATTTACCGCGAATAAACGTATTTTATTTTTTCTTTCTTTAAGAGTGCTAACTAAAGTCCAGTTTCATTGGTGAAATTGGCCCTTAGGAGTTCAAGCAGTTTAACGTTATTAATTAAAGAAATGTTTCTTTGTGATTCGTTTGAGTTAAGAGCACATTAAGGGTAATAATTCATCAGCGCTGCGTCATCCGACATCTAAAGATAGCAGCATAACAAATAGCTCGGCTAGCCAGACTCGAAATTCAATTACTTTTTTGTAGGGTACGAAAATAACTGAACAAGACCCAGGGTAAAAGAAAAACCTATTCATTGTGATGTCTGTCATCCTCTACGTAACCTTTTCACAACTATGTTGAGGTCGGTGCCAGTCTAACCGGCTGCAGCTGAATACCTATATTTTACATGAAGCGATTGCCTATCTGACCTCTACAACCCAGTTACTGGGTATCACGACACAATACCCCTTGGTAACATTAGTTGTCAGACTTTCGGGCTCCTGATTGCCCGTAACGACTGTCAAAGATTTACCAATGCCAGCCAGGACCAACGGTTTAACCTACTTTTTGAGGAACGGAGGGGTCTCGATATGTAATTGATGGTGACCCATCCAAGGACTGACCTTGGCAAGCGTAGCTTAACCATCAATCGACCGGTGCGCTGTTATTATTTAGCCGCGCTCCCCTTGTGATGTTGATATTGATATAAATGAACAACAGGAAGACGAGATGAAAGTTTACATGCCCGGTAATGCGACGGTTCTACAGAGGACAAAAGTTTATCGTGTATACGGTTGGATGAGGAACAAACAAAAGACTGCTGCAATCTCGTCACGTGATTACTGGCTAATGACTTCACATGACACTATGCATTTGTATGGGAGACGGCGCTTGCTCTGTTGACGTTTTTAATGAGAAGAGGGAGTTACGCTTTGTACCTACCCGGTACATAGAACAAGTATGTTTGGAAGTGAAACTACCGCTTCGAGAGCATTCTTAATACTTACCTACATGATAAAAAAACAATTAAAACTATACCTACAAATACATAAATACACACACCCACATTTTCGAGGGAAAAAAATTATCGGTTTTGTATCGTCCGGCACACTAAAGCCCCGCGCATAAAACCAGACAAAAATTGATGGTATGTCCTTCCTGATGTTTTTTTATCGAGAAAATTTTAATATTTTGTGTTTCTATTGCACCATAAGTGTGGAAATATCATGTAGTTACTTATATTATTCTTATTTTGTACCTGTCTTATCAATTTCATGAAAAATCATTTTGGTTACTTCCCGCTCTTGACGCATTTGAGCTCGACCGCAGGCAAACTTGACAAACGATGTGAGTCTCATGGAAAAAGTTGTTCAGTTTGAAGGTCTGTACCACACCCTTAAATTTGACCATACCTTTCTGATACATCTATCTATATCTACACTAATAATAAAGCTGAAGAGTTTGTTATTACATACTTGTGCATAATATATATGTCGGGCATCATCAGGCATAATTTAATTACTGTGGGCGTACTATGGGTAGTGTTGGTTATAGCCCAATAGATAAACGGTCTACAGTTCAAATCAGATTACAATTCACAAACAAGTCAGTCACACTAGCGAATCACACACTGTAGGTACACAACTCAACGATACGGAACGCGAGACAGTTTCTAAGCACATGTTGTTCGTACGATGTCCAATGTTTCGATGTCCTCGTGAGCTCTGCTCACACCGCTCTTGTACTGTAGCCCTCGTCCACCTCCACGAACTCAGGCTAGACTCTGTCTAGCGCCACGAGATGGCGCTAGCGTTCCAAATAGTCAAACGAATGACTCCGACATATATATTAATGTTATAGCTTATATTTTGTAATTAAAGGTTCTCATTGTCACTATAACAAAAAATGTACCTGGTTGTACATGAGTTAGACTTCTATCAAGTTTTATACTCTATGGCTGGTGGTTATGCGGTTGTACGATGTGGAGCGAACACGACGAAGATTTTGTTTTGATAATAAAGTCTGTGATAGCAGGGATTTTCTCTCGTGTTCATTGAAAAAGATAAGGATGTCTTTAAAGTTCGGATTGTGATTGGTTTTATACTGGATTTCAGACTTTTCGGTTTGTTGTGGACGCGCGTACTGAGTATTGATCATGAATTCAAGGGTTGTTTGTTAAAGTTCAGTGAAATAACCACTTGGCTGCACAGTAAATAGTATTATTACAATACCTATGAGTACAGACGCCAGCACATCAAGCTACTACAATCTGTCAAATTTCTTTAATAGATTTTCAACTTTATCGCTAAAGGATTAAGGTTCAAGGTTGATTAGGTAAATTTGACAGTTTCGGGTAGCTTGACCTGCTGACGTCTGTACATAACCATCATCATCATTCTCTTGCCCTTAATTTTTTTAGGGTCGACGCAGTATGTAAGAAAGAAAGAAAAGAAAATGCATTGCATGCATTGTATGTCTTTTTCTTCCATATCTACGAGTACTTCTCTAATAGTCGTCCTCTCGGTAGCCACCCCCTTTTTAGCCATATCATCTTTTACTCCATCTATCCATCGTTTCTTTGGTCTTCCTCTACTCTCTTATGTAAGTGCACCCAATAACTCAAAGTAAAGAAATATTCGATAAATAGCCTTATATCGATCTAAATTTCTTTCATCCATCTTATGGAAACAAAGGTTATAAACACTGCGTGCCTTAATTTAAAAGGAAACACCTGCGTTACACTGCTTGTAACTTCAGAAGTAGGTAATACAAAATGAAACCTCGTAAACATCGAAATTATGTTCTACAAGAACTTATTTACAGCATATTTTCTTTTATATTGCGCTCGAAAATATGGATTCTGTGATGTATGCTTAATTCATATTTTCGGATCGATAGCAACTCAGAAAGATTTCCACGAAATTCCGAAACATATTTCCCACGTTTATTTAAAGCATTACAGCATCAAAAAAACAATTTTAATAACCTGTGTTCCGTACTTTTTGTGTTCAGTAAAAAGGACTCGACATATTATAAATTCCTCTATAATTCCAGGAAAATATAAGCGTGTATTTACTTTCCCGCTCCGCACTGCAGACGCAGCTTAAGTCTCCTATAACAACCCAGACATACATACAAATGGAGCTCTCAATTACACACGATCCACCAGCGGAATGAAAAGGTACGTTCTATTAAATTAAGTGGTCGGTAATGAAGAGGCACGGCGGTATTTTTATGTTTGTAATCTAGAAAACGAGGTGTCAGAAGGCGGGCTGAGGTATGAGCCGGCCAAGCTTCGCGTGCCGCACGCTGCGTGACCATTGCCCATTGATCACCGGTCTTAAGAAATACGACACGAAGGACATTTTTTTTCACACGAAACATCCACCTTGAAACAAGTTAACGGTTTACGCGACTTTAGGCACTTTTCATGTGCGTTTATCATGCTCCCTCCCTACCAACAGGGGTCATACTATTCAAAAGAATCTTTACAATTTACTTCATCATCTGTTACGGCTAATTCCTTGTCGGGAATTCTAAAGAAAGTGCCCAAATAAACTTCAAAGTGAACAAGTCACAACTTTACTCGATTTGTTTCCGTAGTAGGTCTCGAGTTACAACGAAAATTGAAGCCTTAATATTTTATGAGTATCAGACTGATCCAATATAGTTCTTATAAATTGAAATGTAATAAATTTTATTACTAAGCACCTTATGCTGCGTACTAAGGATTTTAAAATGATGTATCTCATTGCCTTCTGTCACAGTCATGACGTGCAGCTGTCGACTACGAGTATATCCGTTTTGTGCTCGTGATTATACCTATCCTGTTATATATCTATTGTTTGCTGTAGTTTTATATATCTATTCTGTTTTTATTTTTGTTTATTATTTGAGTTAATTATCTTTTTGTACGCAAGTGTTTCTGTGACAAATACTAATATAATAATTAAAATAAATATAAAAAATAATAAATAAATTAAAAAATTAATTTAAATATAATATAATAATTTTTCTTTCTTATTTTTTATTCAGTCGTAGATTCAATGCTCTCACTTTGACAAAAATAGTAAAATGGCGGTCGTAATTGAATTCATTGGTTGGATTTAGATGCTACTAAATTATTCTAACGGCTCGCGCGTCGATTTCAGACAATTTAGCGGCATTCGATGCGCTTACTAAACGGACTCCAATCCAAGTAACTTAAACATCCATGTGAGTTTAGATTTTAAAACCGATAGGTAATTGTAAAAAGTAACATGATTAATCCAGTCCCTTCATTAATTCCAGCGTCTTTACTCAGTTTCAAAATCAAAAGTCATTTATTGAAACTAAACTGGCTCCTAAGAAATTCCTAATTGAAAACCTAATAACACTTTGTCCGACCCGGGAAACGAACCCACGACCCTACGCTCAGCAGTCGCGCTTGCAACCACGAGACCAACGGGACAATTCCGTAATAAAACGTGCCTACGTAAACGTAATAAAACCAATCTAAAAGCCTTAGCGAAGTTCCTGACATAGGGTAGTTGCCTGGGTAAAAAAATAATTATTATATTTAGTCCGTCAGTCAGATTATCGAAAAATAATGAACAAGTATTTTTTCTTTTGTCAATGAAACAAAAAATTACAAAGATAAAGCGCGTCAAAATTTGGGAGTGGAGCGTCGTGACGTCACTTGCTTGCAAAATTGTCGCAAGCAAGTGACGTCACGCGGAACTTTAACGGGCGATATCTTCATAATTTTTTATATAATTGACAAAAGAAAAAATACGGGTTCAATATTTTTTGATAATCTAACTGACGGACTAATTAGATTTTTTTAGGAAAATAGCCTATTGTGGAGTTCTACAAACTTATTATTTCTGGAAAATTTGTATTATTCTATGATTTAGCATTGCTATAGATTCTTGTTAAAGGCTCGTTCGTGGAAGTTCCTCCACCATAGCTATTTCTACGGGCAAGTAGCATTACTGAGAAAACTATGGGTGCGGATGTAATTGAGACATTCTTCGAGGGAGTTGGTAGATTGCCAAACGAATACTTATTTACATTCAAACTTGGTAGGCTCAAAATTCAAACAACTTGAGATATTGTAAGGTTTTGGAACGTATCGGAAAACACAACCACCATTTTCCATCAGGAGCCTTATTCTCTATGACACAATGAACGAAACCTTACAATATCAATAGAAATTTGCCAAGGAATTGACGTAGTTTCGAAGTAAGGAATCGTAAAGTGGTCATAGTGAATTAGGGCCCTGGTTGGCTTTAGACACTTGCACGCAACGCTCATTGTAAACATAGAAATATAGGTACATTATACATATCTATTGTTGTAAAGGTATACAGGGTGGCAGGCACATCGACGCGCAAACTGTAACCATGACCATGTTTATTTAAAAAATAGGCCCGTGCATGAGAAATTCCTATTTTTCATTCTGTAAAGTTTCCATTCGTAGTCGCACTGATGTTCAGACAACAAAATCCGCTCTAAAACTATGACGTACGTTCAGAACCATCAATTATATTTTCATCTGCGTATAAATTGAAACTATTACAAACACTCATGGGCAATAAATCGCGCTCTATTTGATTTATCTATTCTTCCACTTTGGACGCAAACGGCAAAATGACGGATTAATCTAGAAATAGATCCATATAACGAGAATAACCGCTCTTCGATATTAGAGCAAAAACATCTTGATAGCTAAGTATGAAGTTTTTAAACTTAGCTCCAAGTTGACGTACGTACCCACTTGATGAAGTTGTTAACGTATATTGAAGTAAGTTCCCCCGTGTTCGTGCTGTGCTGTGGCCCAGCGGCAGCGGCCCTGACTTACGAATTGCAGGTCATGGGTTCGATCCCAGACAGGCGCTTTGCTTTATGTAAATAATTACATCACCACTGCTTTCAAAACGGTGAAGGAAAACAGCGTGAGTAAACCGTCAAAATGCCCTACAACCAAAAATTTTAAGACATGTGACATCTACCATCCCGCACCGGGCCTTCGTGGTAGATTATAACCCACAACCTCTCGAAGGGGAGACCTGTGACACAACAGTATAGGCTGATTATGATTCCGTGTTAGTCCCTATTTCATACATAATCATAAAAAAATCTTTATTTATCCTTTCGGGACATAGTATACGGTGATAAATTCCATTATTTTATATTCTGAAGAGAAAACTTCGTATAGGAACACTTTTTATTTGGTTGACAAAACACCAATAGTTGCAATAGAGGTCCGTCGAATTGCACGACACTGTTTGGTCACTGTCAATGCACTGAAGTGTAAATCTCGTTTTGGACAGAACTGTCTATGTGATGATAACTATGCATGAAGGAATGTCGCACACCTGAATCAAGCCTGAAAGCTTTCGTCACATGAAATTGATACTGATATCGCACAAGACTTTTTTGTTTGTTTTAAATGTAACTTTGTTAGTTTTAAGTATTTCCTGCGCATGTCCCAAATCAAATATTTTTCCCGCTTCCTTTTACTTTCAAATTCAAGTAGGTCGTTCGCATTCTAATCTCAGTACCAATATGTCAAAAATACCTGTAATTCCCCTACATTTTTGACAAGGTTTTGACATTGATTATGGCTGTGATGAGATTGCGACTTGATTTTGAAAGTTTTTAATTACTTACGGAAATTGACCAGCAGGTGATTTAACCAGCCAAATAACTTAATTTAATTTTAATTATAGATTGAATGCCAAATATTGTTTTAAAAGATGAATTAATATATTAATCATGAGGAAAGTTTTGAGACTAAATGTGGATGGCTATTAATAGGTAATAAGCAGAAATCGGAATAGGTAGAGTATATTTACCTAAACTTCGAGGTAACATAGAG
The DNA here is from genome assembly GCA_947507525.1 of Apamea epomidion. Classification (NCBI taxonomy): domain Eukaryota; kingdom Metazoa; phylum Arthropoda; class Insecta; order Lepidoptera; family Noctuidae; genus Apamea; species Apamea epomidion. The sequence goes on along the minus strand of OX382228.1, from coordinate 13,840,874 downwards.
TGGATAATACCTTCTCTAAAATCCGGGAATTATGGTAAAGTCGTTTTATTCCCGGGATTTAAAAATCACGAATTATTTATTGGACTTTATATTATATAGTTACAAATCATTGATTTAAAGAATCATTTACATTTTTTAGAGTTCCGTAATAAAATTGTATCAATTTCTAATGTTTTGTTTTAAGTCGGTAAAATAAAATTATTTACTTATTTCTTATACCCACATAATATGTACATTTCGTTGTTTACCGATATTTGGTTATTCTACATAAATTATTTTCAATTTCTTAAATCCCGGGACTTAATTGTCATGTTTATGATTCCGGAATTTTACAGGAGGTATCCACTCTATATTACTTACTTCTTCGAAGTTTACTTAATTATACTGCAACTATTGAATTCAACTGATCTCCGGTAATAAAACTAAGGGATTACCAAGAAACGATGGACCAATTACTAAGAAAGGTGGTATGGGTAGAAAGGGGATGAATCTAGGGATGAAAGCTTTTCAGCTTCACAGCTTACTCTTTCTAGTATGTATGAAAGAGAAGACATGTTGCGCCGACAATAAATGGAATTGGGATTAGGACAGGAAGATAAAGATTCTTATCATAATTAAGATAACATATGACATCATGCCTGTATTCCCCGAAGGGATAGGCAGAGGTGCACCTATAATACACCTACGTTTAAGTTCCGAGCTTATTGCCATCCACCAAACACAAATCCAGACTTCAGGCTGTCACTGAAAAATTCCAGATAGCTAAAGGCGAAAAAACAGCCTCTTTGCCCGACCTGGGAATCGGACCCAAGACCTCATGCTTAGCAGTAGCCTTTGCGACCACTACACTAACGAGGCAGTCGTAATCATAATTGTTAACCGTGCGAGCCTATGTATTTGTCTACCTACTTATTCACATATATTTTTGTACCCTTTTGTTTACGAATAAACTTAAGAGAGTGGTGTGCGTCCAAGGATCTTGTAGGGTGCGGGGGGCTGAAACAGGTGGGCGCGGGGCAGCGATGCGCGGGCGCACGACGCGAGCCAATCCGCAAGTAGTCGTCTATGTGGTCAAAGCAGCACGCACGTAGAAACCCCTCGTCCGCGACACTTTCAAAAATCTTCAATCTTGATTTCTTCATTGCCTCCGCTACAATAATTATGACAATAACAAAACTAGAAATGTAAAAAACAGACAAACTTGATAATTACATAAGAATAAAACCATATAATGTTTTTTCAATTACAACGTTTATAATATTACTCTATACTTCGTTCCAAAACACAAATAGCGGACGCTGGCCGCACAGCTGCTGGACTAAAGTGGAACTGGACTGGCCATATCTGTCGCATGTCAGATCAGCAGTATGCAAAAACCACCACTCAGTGGATCCCAAATGGCACGGAACGACAGCGTGGCAGGCCCAGAAAGAGATGGCGGGATGAGCTGGACTCCTTCTTACAGGATTGGCCCACAATCGCAGTAGACCGGGAAAAGTGGAAGGAGGAAAGGGAGGCCTTTGCCCAGCAGTGGGACAACACAGGCTTTAAATAAAAATAAATAAATCTTTATATAATAATATAATAATCTTCGTTAAAACTATCTAGTTTCAACGTTATATTAAAACGAAATAATGAACCACTTTTAGGACACACTGTGTTAAGTAAAGCTTGGATCATTATACGTTAAAAGCTGTCCGAAGCTTAGTTATGCTGAGTTAACAAAGGCCTCGCTAACACTGTTGTATATTTGGATGTTTAAAAATAATACGGTGGTTTTCAGATCGTTTGTTATCTATCTATTTTTATATAAATAAAAATAAAATGTACATCACTTGAGCACGGCTGGACCGATTTGGCTATTTTTTAACAAAGTTCTATACTGTTACTGTTAGCCTGTCTCATCCTACTGCTGGGCAAAGGCCTCTCCCCATGACTTCCAGCTCTTTAGATCCAGGGCTAAAGTGGACCACTGGTCGTTTGGCTTGTCCAGCTCGTGCTGCCATCGTAGAAAGTTCTATAACGTAGCTTATAAAAAAACCGGTAGAAATTGCCACGTAACGAAAAAGCGTTATGTGACGTTTTATTATAAATAGAATAGAAAGAGACAGAGAGATAGGTGTCACGGTTTTCGAGGGTGCCGAAGCCAATAGTGAGGCCAAAATGATAATCCAAGACCCAATCCAGGCTGCAAAAAAAAAAATCGCGGGGCATCGATACCCATCTCGTCTGCGTCTTATTATTTTGTATTTTTGACATTTATTAATCGATACTAATTTTACATTTTATTTTTATTTTTGCAATGTTTATTTATTTTGCCACTTAACATTTTTTTTTTCTTAATTACTTCTAAGTATTGGACTAAGGGCTGATTTTCGGAGGAGTCATTTGATGATTTCCCATCCACAAAAAAAAAAAAAAAAAAAAAAAAAAAAAAAAAAAAAAAAAAAAAAATAAAAGGGCTGATTTTTCAATCATCTGATAACTTTATTCGAGGAATAATTTTGAAATTTTGACAGTCATTTCATACAAAAACTGTCAAACGTCAATTTTATTCCTCGAATAAAGGTTATCTGGCGATGGAAAAATCAGCCCTTAGGATTCAAAACATTTGCATGTCATAGTCTATGTGGCAAACATGTCTGAACGAATTTTTATTTATGTCATCCTACATGCACTGTTTTATTACACATGTATGTGTACACATGCTTTTGTTAAAAAAAAATCAAAATGAAATAATTACTGGCATGTATTAAATAATATGTGTACTATTGCCTTTGCCTGTTATCTATGAATGTATGACAATAAAAGTTTAGCCTATGATTTAAGACTACGTGTGTTTCAATATGATATGGGCCCAGACCTTCTTTCTGTACTTCGTGGCCCAGACCCATAATAATTAAAATTTTCAGGTTTTATTTTCGTCCAAAAGTTGAAATGTCGACGTCGGGCTATCTAGTTAATGTGCCGAAGCTCAAAGGTCGCGAAAACTATGACAATTGGGCTTTCGCGACAACAATTTATTGCTTTTCGAGGGCATCGACATTGAAAATCTGCCATCGACAATCAGTGAATCTGAGATGAAGAAAGCCAAAGCCAAGGTCGTAATGATCATTGACTCTTCTTTATATGCGCATATTAAGAATGATACTACAGTAAATGGTGTGTGGAAAAAATTTAAACAATTATTCGATGACACGGGGTACCAACGAAAAATAAGTTTACTTCGAACATTGATTTCAATGTGCCTTGAATTCTGCGATTCCATGACAACCTATTTATTTCAAGTGGCCGAAACAGCGCAGACATTGAAGGGTTTGAGATCGCAGACGAGTGGATTGGATCATTACTTCTGGCTGGACTCCCAGATAAGTTTTCTCCGATGATAATGGCGATTGAACACTCGGGCATAGAAGGCTAGGACATATTAACAGTAAGGCTTTACGGAAAATGAAAGAAGGTGCTGTAGAAGGAGTTTTTTTTGGCAAGAAAGCTGTAATACAGATCCAGAATTGTGAAGTGTGCTGTGAGGGAAAACAGACACGTATCCCTTTCCCATCAGCTAACCATAGAAGTGAAAAACTACTGACGCTCAGATTTATGCGGGCCGATGAAGACCAAGTCGATTGGTCATTCTAAGTACTTTGTTCTATTCGTGGATGATGCCAGCACAATGTCTTTTGTCTACTTCTTGAAGGAAAAGAACCAGGTATTCCAGCATTTCAGAGAATTTCGTGTTATAGTCGAGAATCAAACAGGAAACAAGATAAAAATATTGAGAACCGACAACGGAGGGGAGTTTTGTTCACGAGAGTTGGAGAGCTTCTTGAGCCAAGCTGGTATCGTCCATCAGAAAACCAATCCTCACACTCCCGAGCAGAATGGTCTCTCGGAGCGGTTCAACAGAACTGTAGTTGAACGGTCAAGATGTTTACTGTTTGAAGCAGATCTGAACAAAAGTTTTTGGGATGAAGCAGTAAATACTGCAGTGTACTTGAAGAATAGAACGCCCGCCGCCAATTTAGGCATGATGACACCATTCGAGAAGTGGACAGGTAATAAACCAGACCTGAGCCATGTCAGAATATTCGGCAGTAGGGTAATGGTGCATGCTCCCAAAATAAAAAGACAAAAATGGGATAAGAAAGCTGACAAACTGATTCAAGTTGGATATCCAGATAATGTAAAAGGATACAGAGCCAAACCAAGTTTGGGAAATTGTCGATGCTCCAGATAACGCGAGTGTAGTGCAGTGTAAATGGGTGTTAAGAAAAAAGTTTGACTGTGACAATAAAGTGCGTTATCGTGCTAGATTGGTGGCAAAATGCTTTAAGCAGAAAGCCGGTGTTGATTATCAAGAAACTTTCTCGCCAGTAATCAGACATTCGACTTTGCGTTTATTATTTGCTTTGAGTGTGCAGTTAAACATGGATATAAGTCACTTAAATGTCACAACAGCTTTTCTTAATGGTTACCTAAAAGAAAACATTTTGATGTACTTGCCTGAAGGGTTTCTTGTCAAAGATTCAAATAAAATTTTGAAAATAAGAAAGACTGTTTACGGTTTAAAACAATCATCACTTGCTTGGTATAGCAAGAGATGAGTAGTATACATATAGTAGAGCAAACATTGTGTGATTTAGGATTTATTAAGAGTAACCTAGAGCCTTGTGTTTTTATTAAAAGTCATAGTGACAATAGGAAAACTACATATAGTAGGAGTTATGTTGATGACTTTATAATACTTGGTTGCCTGGAAGAGATCGCAGTAATGCGATAAGGCCGCCCATTGTATATTTTGCAGTGTTTAATGTATTTTTTTTATGCTATGTATTTTTGTGGTGTACAATAAAGTATATATAAATAAATAAATAATATTTTCAAATGATAAGTCAGAAACTGATTGTGTTATAGAAGGATTGAGTCAGAAATTTAAGATTAAAAATCTAGGTCAAGCCAAAAAATAATTGGGCATGAAAAAATTCAAATGTAATTAAACAATAGATCAGAAGCATTATATTGAACAACTATTAAAGAAGTTTGATATGTCTGATTGTAACATTGCTGAAACTCCTTTATAGTGCAAATTGAATGTCGAAAAGTCCAATATTTGTGATAACAGACTGCCATATCAAAAGTTAATAGGCAGTTTGAAGTATTTGGCTGTTTTGACCCGACCAGCCGATCGATTCTGTAAAAATCTCACCGTGAAAAGTTAGGTGAAGTGAGCTTAGAGTGAGCTGTCAATAGTGTCAATCCCTAGCATTAGTTGGAATGACAGCTCACACCACGCTCACTTCACCTGAGTTTTCACGGTGAGATGGTTACAGAACCGCACTGCAGACATTGCCTATTCTATTATTGTCAGTTCAACAACTCTTATTCCACTGTTCACTGGAATTATGCTAAAAGGGTCTTCAAATATTTATTGAAAACAAAAGATTATTGTTTATAATATTCCAAAGGAAAAACAGAGCTGGAAGTATTTATGGATGCCGATTGGGCAAGTGATGCTATCGGGCAAGCGATGCACAGAATTTTGTTTCACAAAATCTGGTTCTGCTATTTCTTACGAAACCAAGAAACAAAAAACTGTTGCTTTAAGCTGCTGTGAGGCTGAATATACTCGTATGGCTTTATATGAAGCGTGTCGTGAAGCAATTTATAAAGAATTTAGAGTTTGAAATAACAGATTGTAGTATAAAGATTATGTTGTATAATGACAGTCAGAGCGCATTGAAGTTGGCAAATAATCATCAGTCGCATAGACTTTACAAACATATTGATGTAAGCTATAATTTTATCAGAAATGCTATTAACGATGACATGGTTGGGACTGAGTATTTGGCAGCTGCTAACATGCCTGCTGACCAATTGACAAAAGGTTTACCAGGGTGAACATAACAAATTTATGAAAACACTTGGTATTGTTGAAAGATAAAATGTATTGTTGTATACATTAATTATACAAGTGTTTAGTGTCTGTTTTAAGAGAATTGTTTTGTTTATTATTTTGATATAGGTAAAAAAAAAAAAAAAAATGGTTGTTAAAAATAAATATCAAAATGAAGTTATTACTGGCATGTATTACATAATATCTGTACTATTGTCTATGCCTCTTATCTATGAATGTATGACAATAAAAGTTTAGTCTATGGTTTACGACTACGTGTGTTTCAATAGTTTTTAGCAAATAAATATATCTTATCTTACCTGCAGAGTTTCGCCAGCTACTTTAATTTGACCCCGTATAAAGCCCGTTCTATGGAGCTAATTGTCAAAAGAAATTGACTTTTCCATTAAGAATTTAATATGCCAACATTATTAGCGTAACATAAGTGAAGATGTAACACAAAATGTCACATATTGTAATCTGGCCGGCCATCCGGGACGTACTCTCGATAATATTCACTTCTTTGTGGCGCCGCCAGCTGCGACGAATTACGTTCTTTGTGGATACCCTGCTGGGTAGCATTGTGTTTCGAGCGCAGAGCAAATATCTTTTTAGAATGTGCGAAAATCGGTTTCTGTACCTAAGTGTAGGGGAATAAACGAATGTAAACTCCGTGCTCGAAGCGAATCAGTGTTAAACGTAAAAGATTTTATCGTGTTTTTACTTTATTAAAGATTGTTGGATTTTAGTATTACGAGTATTTCTTGAAATTTAGTAGTTCGACGACAAAAGCCAATGATAAGTATTTTACCATAAATGGATATTATTTTTTGTTAAAATAAATATAATCGCTACAACGCGCCATGCACGGGGTGCGGGAAACGAAGCCGAATTCCCCGCGCGTTAGCACGTTTTTATTGAAGCGCAGGGGTGCGTTATCTGCGCCCCGTCGAGTGCCGCGTTGTAACGCGTGATTTGTCTTAATATCGAAAAGTTATGAAAAAACCAATACTTACATCTCATAGTAGGTAATAATAGGGAGCGGTGAATGCTTATGCGAATCCGGTACCCGGTAAGAGTCCCGGGATACCTCTCTGTCACAACCAGGATGGAGGAAGTCAAAGAGGATTTCCACCGCGCAACAAAAAAAGAAAAGAAAACAAACTTTAGACTACTGTCGTTGTAGCTAGTCAATATTCTATTCCTAATGCGGCCACTTATCCTGCGGTCAGAACAAGCCAAGCCACTTACCTACACCCCACGCAACACAACATAAACATTATAATTATTTGTAAAATATCACTTGTATACCTACCTAGTTTTAACCTAGACATGTCCATCATCTTTTTTTCAATAATAACACATACATTACGAATTCAATCAGAAATAATATCACACAATTACACAGCGCAGGTGGTAATTTCGTCGGATCATTAATGAGAAGCTTCCCGAAACGTAAAATGGCCGCACAAGTAGATACAGTGAGGTTAACTGCTCACTAAAACTTATCTGAGGGTACTATTGCGTGACAAAATACGAGTACACAGTAATCAGATGTGACTTCGGACGACGACGGCCACTATTCAGCTATCAACCGACACTTGGCACTAAACTACTGGCCTATCAGTCCTTACACCCAGTCGGTTCCCTCGTGTCAATTTGAATAAAGTAAGAATAAAAAACTGTAGTGTAAGGGCATCCTAATCGGCTCCCGATTTTATCAGGACCCCGTGTGGAGGCACTTTTTTACGCATCAACAGACCAGAAATAAGATAGACGAACGAATCAAAATAAAATCGGATCCAGATAAAAATACGGCCCAATAATATTTGGTTCATCGCTGATCCTGACAAAATGGGTCACTTGGGGAAAACCCCATGTGGATCTCGTAAGTGTAGTCAAAATTTCGGTATTTTAAGATTTATGAGCAGTGGTGGTCCAGTGGAAATTGCTGCGACTTACGAGTTTTAAGTCCTGGGTTCGGACCCAAACAGGCGCTTTAATTTGTGTAAATTATTTCTTCACCACTGTTCTCAAAACGGTGAAAGAACATATCGTGAGGAAACCGGCTTGTCCTAGAAACAAAAATTCGAAGGCACGTGATATCCGCCAACCCGCTCTGTACCCGCGTGGTGGATTATAGCCCACTTCCTCTAACAGAGAGGAGGCCTGTGTCCCAGCAGTGGGAACATCTTAGGCTAAAGACTTACATAATCATGTAAGATTTATGCTAAGAATATCCATCGTAAAAATAAAATTGTTTGGAGGTTGAAGCTTTTTGTTTTCAGGACGTAGATAGACCGAATACCTATATTTTTATATCATACGTAATTATATATACCTATAGGTATACAAGATAATTTCCGCCTATGGTTTCTATGACTGTATCATTCATTTATAACGAACCGATAATGAAGACTCTAAGACACGTGTCACCAGAAACCATAAAGCTAACATTTTCTTTGATAGAATTATTTGTTTAACTTTCATGGAGGACTTAGAAAATAGCATTAAAATTCTTCCTAACTTTCATAGTCCAACGTAAAGAAAGGTGAAAGAATATCGCTCAACAACTTTCTTGTAATATGTTTCGCGGAGTTTTTATTTTTCCACCAAAAAGTTTTTATCCATTTTACGTACAAAATGGATTTCCACTGTCATATCGTACTTTCTTTGATGAGCGGAAATTCGTCTTCTCAGTAACTGTGACGTTTTCATTAAAGTGTTGTCTTCCATCCAGTTGACAGGGAATCATAAGCCATTGTTGTTTAATTCCATCCTGACTGTGTCGGAGACGTTAAAATGATGACGGACGGGTTTGGAGACCCAAGTGACAGCGACTTATTATAACTTTCCGATGAAAGGACTTTTGAATTGAATCAACTATCATTGGTTTTCTTAAATGTTTGTAAAGGTTGTTTCTAGTAAGGATGACAGAGTATCACTCAAGTGATACTCTGTCATCCTTACTAGAAACCACATAATATTAAACATACGTTAAAAGTACTTATTATTATAAATGCGAAGATAACTCTGTCTGTCAGTATGTTTGTCTGTTACCTTTTAACGCCTCAACGGCTGAACTGATTTCGATGAAAGAAGATTGACGGTTTTATATGGAGCCTGACATTTTTTTCAAAATGGCAGCCACGCGTGTTAGATATTTAATTTTGATATAATTATAATATTAGAATATTGTTTGTTGGATAATGGCATCTGTCACATTTACGAAGCTTGGAACCAACGTAGAAGTACCTAATTTTACTAGATATTGTGTTTACAAAAAACAACAGTCTTAACTTGTGAAACACACTTAAATGTTATTACTATAAATTATTAAATAATATTTGATTATACTTGTAGTATATCTTAGATTTCATATTGCTATTTTAATATAATAGGTTGTTTCAAATGATTGGCATAATACTGTCAGTTGATATTGATATACTTTTTGATGATGTCTAAGAATTACGAATCAAATCATAATAAATTGATTAAGTATCTTATAATGTTTTAAAACGGTTTGACTACATACGATTTGTTTATTATTACCTGTGTTACAAGATATTAAGCCAAAATATATGATGATCTGTGATTGGTTCAAAATGGCGGTAGATGTTTGACGTAAAAGAGGTCGTACTTTATAAAAAGGATTGTAATGACGTTATCAAGTCAGTTGCTTGGTAGATGTTCAGTTGGTTAGTTCTAGTGCCGTTGTTATGAGGAATATATCGACCAGACGTCACGTAATTTAAGTAGTTTGATATTATACCTTAGTTATTACTTATTACGACTATGTTGTTGTGTAAGTCATGTTATGGCCAATATTACTAGCTATTGTTATTATGTTGCTATTATTTTGAGTTCTCTTGAACAACGTTCCAAGAGAACTCGTCTGAGAGACAGAATTCATTGTTTTTAAAGATAACGATAATTTATGACAACATAAGAAATGTATTGGTAGAATAATTTAATACTGTTTCCATGGAGTTTCATGTCCTTCTTCTCCTTGATGACCTAGTTTTACGAACGGACGACTAATTTTCTGATTAACTACTGACAAATCTAAATTTAAATAAATGTTTAGCCTTGTCTATTTGTGCTTAACTTCATAAAACCATATTCAATATTGACCTTCATACACAGTATAAATAACTAACTAGTAACCAGTCTGATATTCAAAGCTTGTTATTTGGGTAATACATAGGTACATATACTTCTAGTATATACTGAAAAATCTAACACGTGCAACCTATATAAATTGATAGCTGATATAGGACTAAACCCCATAAAGCATCAGATTTCCGAGATATTAACGTTCAAAGTTGATCAAGTGACATCCATATTTTTTTAAATTGCGTTCATCTTGTTGCATAGATGTTTGAAATATAAAACCACTGCCACTGGTTGACTATGACTTGTTTTGGGGTTTAAGACACATACTTTATATCTCGGTAGTACCTACTTTGCCGTGGGATAATTTCCGACCACCACGCTGGCGAAGCCGCGGGAAAAAGTAATGTGAAATTGTCATTGGCTGTTTGATGTATTTCACTCAAGTAGTAAGCACCAACTAGTGATCTCTTGTACGTTAACCTTAATTGGCACAGCAAAGGAATTTATTCCGTCTCATTTCCTTTGTTTTTAAGACTACTTTAAAAGAAGTCTTTGTACGTAGCAACGTTATCAGCCCAGCTGGGTTAGCACCAGTAGGTTTCTAATACTTTCAAGCACGCAATCCCTAATTTATGCGGACAGCTCTAGAAACAATTGTTCTAAAAACATGTTGTTTTCGTGGTCACTCTATCTTTATATCTTTTTTATACTAAGTGCTGAGTTAAGCAAGCACTTTATTGCTATTACTGCACTGATTAAGGTTTATAAGACTAGACAGGGTGTACAGTTTGCGCATCGATGTCCCTGCATCGACGCGCAAACTGTAACCATGAATTCAACACATCATTCTAGACCCCCCAGCGTAGATATATATTACGTCGTTTTTTTTTTATCTTCTATTTCACAGAAAAGTGCAATACCTTCAAAAATTATTTGCTGTTATGGAACAGCAAATTATTTTATAATGACCGCCGAAAAATTCCAACGCAGGGGTGTGGGTATCGCAGAATCATGTAGGTACTGAATCCATGGTAACAGGGTTGTCGATGTCCTTGCCACCCTATATTTTCTGAAAAAAACGTTCGTAAATTCCTTCTTAAATTACATGGCATTCCTTATTGAATGCAATAACTCCAATATTTCAAAGGACTTTCATCAATTTGTAAAACTATATTTGCCCGTATTTCCTCGATATCGTCATCTGCGCGAGCATCATATTATTTATTTGAGTGGAAGTCCAATTTACGAAGAAAATATAATAATAAAGTGCTCGTAGACAAGTGTAGTAGGGAGCTGACAAAAGAGTTTGGAACCTCAGACGATTGTACGAGATGGTCAGGATAAAGGATGCTTCGAGACCGCTAAAAAGTGATTTATTCTTTTAAATTCATGAATTTTAGACAACTTTCTTACTCTTGTTTTATTTGACGATTGTTTAATAGTTCAAATGAACGGATAGCTTGATAGTTTTGGAATGATGTTCTTTTTTCTAGACCAATTTACACATCTGACGGAAGATTCGTCTGGCGTAAGTTCGTTAAATTCCAGTTAGTACGCTCGACGCACTAACGCAACATCAGTTGAGTGTGTAAGGTTGAATGTTTTATTATCTACTTGTCCGTTCTAGCGTTACGCGACCGACGCTGCGGGACGCAACTTCCGTCAGATGTGCGATTACCCTTAGTTTACACTTTATCCCTTATACATACACGCGAGCGACACACGTCGACGACTGAGGCAACTGCAGCCGTCGACAACATGCCGCTCGTGCATTTGAGCACCGTACTCAATACCATGAATAAACAATTCCATACTGCTACGAATTTTGATTACATTCTTCTTGAAAGCCTGAAGAATATTCTAAAACAAATATTTCTAGATCCATACAAAGAAATATCTAAAAGTAACAAAATTAATCAAGATTATTAACGAAAATTAGCCCACTGGGAGCTTACGATAATTTGTAGGTACTCGTATAAATGAAAATTAATAAGTCTAAGAAGCCTGTTCCAAATTAAAGCCTTAGTAACTACAGACTACTTGTACGACCTTTTGATTATGGATGATTAATTTGAAAAAATATACTTCGTAATTTGGCCGTCCGAATGAAAAAAGGGATGGATAATGAGGTCGCCGATAGTGAGGTAAAAATAAGAATTCAAGATGTCGGCTGCAATCACCAATTGCACCAATGTGCTTCGGCGCCCGACCTGTCGCTCGATTTCAACGTCACGGACCGTAAAAAAAGGAAGTTCGAAGGAGAAGATGCATCCGCGGAGCTTACTAGAACCATACTTGCTGCCTTCTCCAGTAAACAGGAAATTCAGTACGAGGGTATGATGCTCAAAATTAATAATATCATTGAACAAAATATTGAGCTGAAATTGAGTGTTGAGGTAATGTCAGCCAAGTACGACGAGTTTTTAAGCCGTATTTCGTCCCTAGAGGCTGAGAAAAAAGAGGACAAAAAGCTGATTCGACAACTAGAGGATAAGATTGAGTATCTGGAGCGCAATACTAGGGCCACTGAAATAGAAATTCGAAACGTACCCGAGACCCGTACGAGTCCGAAGGTGAGACAAAAGATGACCTGTGATTTGGTTGTCAATTTGGGACAAACCTTAAACCTAAATATTAGTCAAACTAACCTAAAAGATATACACAGAGTGAAATCAAAAGATGGTTCAAACCCAATAATTGTAAACTTCAACTCCGTCATAACTAAAGATAAGGTGATTAAGGGAGTCAAGATGTTCAACAAGTCAAAAGACAAAGGAGGAAAGCTCAATACTACCCACCTGAAGTTCAAGAACAAACAGCCAATTTATGTGTCAGAAAGACTTACGTTTAAAGCGCAGAAATTGTACTACCTAGCCAGAACACAGCACGAAAACTATGGGTATGACTTTTGTTGGACTTCACATGGCATAATTTATATGCGCAAAAAAGTTGGCGACCCCCAGATATGCATAAACTCAGAAGAGGATTTTCAAAAGCTTAGACCTGCTAGTTGTACATGACTGATACTGCTCTCGTAGAAAATTAGTTGTGTATTTGCCTTTAACAATTACTTATGTCTATTTTGCATGAACGTAAATCTCGTGCTAACAACATCACATAAAACATACATTACAATACATAAAGCACTCTACACAGACAAACATCAGAAACACACAACGACATATAACAAATGTATATTACACTCTCATACGCAGTCACGCACTCAAGTTTACACAAACGTAATATTGATTACGAAACATCATATTCTTCACCATTTTACTCTCGTTCTGTACATCTCACCTAAATTAAATATCGTAACATGAACTTATAAGAGAAATCACGTGCCGAAAACTGTGACCTATCTGCTTACGCTTCACCAATGGCTTCCGTAAATTTCATAATTCAAGACATTGATGATGTGACAGTGGCTAAATCTTTTAGATGTGACCCTGAAATATGTGGCAATTTAATCAACTCTGCTTCTAAAGCATTGACTGTAATCTCACAAAACATTCGGAGTATCTACAAAAATGTGGATGGTTTTACTGTTCATTTGGCTAGACTTACTTTTAAACCCGACATAATCATTTTAACTGAATGCTGGCTGAGTGAGCATAAATCACCACCACTTTTAGACAATTACTCATGCTACTTTTCCAAGAAAAGTCTAAACCAAAATGATGGAATTGTTATTTATGTTACCAGTGATATCAACTGTACTGTGGAGGAACCTGATCATATTGGAGCGAATTTTTTGTTACTTACAATTAACAACGACATAACCATTTTGGCTACGTACAGATCTCCGTCAATTTATTGCATCGACAACTTTTTGAATTCGATTGACAGCATACTTAGTCCTATTCAGTGCAATAATATTATTATTATTGGAGATGTAAATATAGACATTAAGCTTGATAATAGTGATAGAAATAGTTCATCTTATTTAAATCTCACTGCAGATCTAGGTCTTCTCCCAGGGCATACATTGCCAATTAGATTATGCAATTGTTTGGATCTCATCATGATCAAAACAAATAGGTCGGCCACAGTCACTGTCATAGAGTCTACAGTTACAGATCATGATTCGGTTCTTGTTAGTTTATCTTGTAGGCGTGAGCTGATAAGGCAATCTAACATAATTGTTAAGACAGACTTTAATGTAACTATAAAACAGTTAGAATCTTTGGATTTCTCTTTTATCTCACCTTCAGCTAATGCTGAAGAAGCTGCAACTCTTTTTACTGATAGCTTGACTACTGCAATCAAATCAAACACAACGTCTATACTGTTTCTGGTCGGAAAAAAACAATAAAACCCTGGATTACACCTGGTTTGGTTCGGTGTATCAGACACCGTGATAAGCTACATGTTAAGGTTAGGAAAAATCCCAATAACTCAGTTCTCGAAGTCACATACAAGCGCTACAGAAATTTCTGTAACGCTCTATTGCGGAAGCTTAAAAGAAATTATGAAAAAACTCTTTTACAAATAGCAGGAAATAGTAAGGAAACGTGGTCAGCTATAAAATCAATCACTGGTACTGGCAAGCAAATATCTTCTGCTGATGATTTACTAAAGAACAGTATTAGCCCCCATAATGGCGTTGAAACTGTGAACAATTTTTTTGCGGAGGCTGGAAAGTTACTTGCGGACAAGATAAAGTGCTCTGACAATCCCGAAATCACCCAGCCTACTTTAAATGATTTCAGTAGTCCTCGCGTCCCGAATTCTATGGTATTGCTCCCACCAGACAAATCAGAAATTGAGTCTCTTATCATGAATCTTAAAAATGACTCTGCAGCGGGTTGGGACTCTATTTCAAACAGGTTTCTAAAAATGTCAAAACATATTATTGTCCCACACTTTACCACGATCGTTAGGCTATGTATAGAGCAGGGCGTCTTTCCTAGTGTATTTAAGGGCGCTTATCACTCTTGTCTACAAGAGTGGAGCTCGAGACAGTATAACAAACTACAGACCAATTTCTGTGTTGCCAGCACTCTCTAAATTACTAGAAAAAGTATTGAATAACCAACTCATAAAATTCTTAGAACAAAATAACATATTATCTGACTCACAATTTGGCTTTAGGGTAGGTAAAAGTACAGAGGGAGCCGTTACCTCGCTAGTAGATTATATTACAGCTTGTCTAGATAATAAACAAAAGTGTGTCGGAGCCTTTATTGTTGTGGCCAAGGCTTTTGATACTGTCTCGATCTCTGCTCTTGTTGACAAGCTGGAAAGGTGTGGAATAAGGGGAACGGTACTTAAAATCTACAAAGACTTTCTTACTGGCCGTCTGCAGAGGGTTAAAGTGGGTAGTGCTGTTAGTTCGGATGTTGCAGTCATCTACGGAGTCCCACAGGGTAGCATTCTTGGTCCCAGTCTCTTCCTGATTTACATAAACGACTTATGTCAAATTACACTGAATAAAGGCAAAATATTTACCTATGCCGATGACACAGCTTTGGTGTTTCAGGGGGAGGCTTGTGATGAAGTCCAACAAAATGCGGAGATAGGGCTCCATAAAGCCAGCTTGTGGCTGAGGCATAACCTGTTAACACTTAACATATCGAAAACCTCATTTGTGCAGTTCACTAACGCTCGCATAAAACAGCCCAATGTGGCTGTCCGGATTCACACATGCAAATCACCTTTCACTCAACAGTGCTTGTGTACAGCTCTGAGCAAATCTAAGACCGTCAGATACCTTGGGGTTCTTTTGGACGAGAAAATATCCTGGCAACCACATATCGAGATAGTGTCGTCACGCATCAGGAAACTTACATGGGTGTTTAAAAATCTGAGGCATGTAGCTGTCAGCGATCTCCTCCGTACAGTTTATTATGCATTGGCTCAATCGGTTATTGGTTACTGTATTGGGGCTTGGGGAGGTGCATGTAAAACGCATCTCTTACGCCTGGAAAGAGCGCAACGGTCACTGCTAAAAACAATGTCATTCAAACCATACAGATTTCCCACGAAGACATTATACGAGTTGTGCCAGGTATTTACAGTAAGACAACTTTTTATTTTCCAGATAATAACTAAAAAACACGTATCTACCCCATATGATCCAGGTGAACTTCGAAATAGGCGAACAATTCCAAATGTAATTGAATCTGTTAAATGTCGCACGGCTTTTGCAAGACGACAAAACGCTTTTCTCTCTGTATATTTTTACAACAAAATTAATAGAATATAAAATTTTTATCCGCTAACACTACGCGAATGTAAACTTAAAGTAAAGAACTGGCTCTTTACTCTTGATTATGAGGATGTTGAGAAAATAATAAATAATAATCCCATTTTACAAAGGAACACATACATAGAACATACCTTTCTTTCATACACATACTCATACACAAACACGAACGGGAACCCACCCACACGCACACGTACACACCTCCCACACACACACAGCACGATTTAATTTACGTTAAGAATTAATTATATTCTTCATATTTTTGATATTTTTTCTTTTAATTTCTGGTATTGTATTTTATTTTTACTTCTCTTAAAATTGTATTTGTTTACCACACATTTTTGTCTATTCCTATGTTGACATTAGTACCTAAGCCAAATAAAATGGGAGAGGGCGCTGACTCCTGACATACAGGTACACCTAGTTCAGGAGTCAGAGGCTTCAAACAAGTTTTTGTAACCTATTATGTCAATAGAGAATTATTATTATTATTATTATGTCGTTTATTTATTTAGTCGTCTTATTTTATTACATTTTTTAATATTAGTATGAATAAATAAAAATAAAAAAAAATTAAATATAAAAAAATAGTGATCCACCGGTGTCGGGAGCAGGGTCCAAGCTACCGGTGGTTAGGGCTCCAGAGATAGAAACCTCCTCACAATGCGAGCCGTATCGAGGAGTACTGCCTTCTGAATCAGGCCCTTGATCCAACCGCCTACCGAAAGCCGATAGATGTTGATCGAGGCTTTCGGCCATCAGCCCATTGGCCGATACGACAATCGGCACAATGACAGTCGAGCTCACATTCCACATGTCAACAACCTCGCGTGCTAAGTCAAGATATTTGATTTGTTTGTCTTTCTCAGCTTTCACGAGGTTCCCGTCATGTGGAATGGTAACATCAACAATCATTGCGCGGCGCACTAATCGATCTACTCGTATCACCACTATATCAGGTTTGTTGGCGACAACAGTCCTGTCAGTGATGATAGATTGATTATTATTATTATTATTATAATCAATTTCGAAATTTTCGTCATGGGTGTCGTTTTCATGGTTTTCGTGGGTGCTGGAGCCGATAATAAAGTGAAATGAAAATCCAAGACGGCGGCTGCAATTTTTTTTTTTTTTCGTCATGGGTGTCGTTTTTATAGTTTTAAAGGATGCTTAAGCCGATAGTGAGGTAAAAATGATAATCCAAGATAGCGGCTGCGAAAATTTTAAAATGTTGTCATTTTAAAAGTTGTACAGCCATCTTGAATTTACATTTTGAACATCGTTCCTGCCGGGGGTCTCCCAACCACACACGTTTTTATACCCAGTAAATCAATAACTTTTTACTTAAAGTGCACCTAACGAAAAAGTGTGCCTACCTATTCTGAAAACGAATGCACGCCAAAAATCTAGTCGCAATCTCATCTCAGCGACAATCAATGTCAAAAACTTATCAAAAACCTAGGGAAATTAGAGGTATTTTTGACAGATTGAGACTGAGATCAGAAGGCCAATTCTCGTAATTTTAAACGTTCAAAATCTAGTCGCAGTCTCATCTCAGCGACAAACAAATGTCAAAAACTTGCCAAAATGTAGGAAAATTAGAGGTATTTTTGACAGATTGAGACTGAGATCAGACTGTGACCGTTCTTAAAATTACGAGAATTGCCCCTCAGACTGTGAAGTTCTTAAAATTACGAGAATTGCCCCTCTGATGTATGAACGTAAACGAGGAAACGTAAAGGAAAAGGAGTATCTAAGGATCGTATTCGTAGCAGGTGGCGTTCTGTAGTTTTTGCCTCTGTTTTTATTTCTGATGGGAAGAAGGCGTGAGTTTATATGTATACGTACTCGTACGTCCGATCTGGTCCGGTGTCGTGTTGGTTTGATGTATCTGTAGATTCATCAAAGGACGGTATATTCACCGCGAGTATTAGTTTCGTGAATGAATGTTCGTTGCGTAACAAGAGCTCGCACAACGAATGTTTGCAAAACAAATTCGCGACATAACCTATTCTAAAATCGGTTCAGTACTCACAATAGTAGGGACATATAATTCTCGCAAGTTTCATAACTTAGCCTTTTTGCTTTCCCGTATTCGGATGTAATGGTGAACTGTTGTAGATTGGAATGTGTTAAGTATGCTTTGAAGCTCGTTGATCATCCCACAGGATAGGAAAAAAATATATACTCGTGTAACAAATTGTTCTTTATTTCAACAAAAGTCATGCCAGTATAATACTAATTAATTACAGTACACGTTAACAACGAAAGCATGTGTTACTAGACCGATATGTACAACTGGTATCGTGATATTAGTAATTCAGGATATGTACTGACAAATAGTTCGCTCCAATTTATTTTATACAAACAGCGGTATGAACATTTTGAACATCGTCCAATTAACTTATTTTATAGTACAGCAGTGATTTTTTGTTCAAGATTTTCTTTCTCAAAGTACTTAGAAAACTTGTTACAAAAATTAGGATTCTTAAAAGCAGTTTACATCTCTAGTTTAAAATTTATTTTTTAATATTAATCCCTCATTGTTTTTACATAACGTCAACATTCCCAGTACGTAGATAAGTTCCCGATTTTTTTTAATAATATTCTTACAAAAAAGATGTCGACTAATATTTTAACTTTATATACATCAGTAGATCTAAGAAGGCGATTCTAAACTTTTATTTACAATATAATTTTGAATTCTAAAGATAGGTTTTCAAATCAAAAATTAAATACAAATAGCCTTTGCTGCAAAAATATAAGTTTTGTACCTAACGATAACATCTTACTTTTGAGAAAGTTTCAACGAAATTATTTTTTACACTAGCAATAAAGACCGAGATATGTGTCGAAGACTTACATAATTAAATATTTTACTATAAAATATTAAGTATTTACTAGCTACCTGAATTGTACATTATCATTTAAACAATAATCGTTTGAGAACCAATTATTTTCATATTACAAAAAAAGATAAATAAATAAATATATCTAAGAACTTTGTAGTGGGTCTATTCCTTGGAATATCCCTTGCTTTGCCTGTGTCTAAATCACGTTTGGTTAACAAAAGAGTTGAGATAATTTATCACGTTTCTGATTGCATTAGGGATCTGAGGAAGAGGGCGAGGGAGAGTGTTAACAGCGTTACACTTAGCGCAGACGCCTCGCTTGAACTCCTCACTGAAACAAACAAGCTTTGTTATTCGAGTTAAATGATGAGACTCCCCGGGGAGCCAGTAAAAAGTTGGACATCACAATAATGTACCGACGTTTACTTTGTACGGCGTTTTTAGAAGATAGTTTGCCGCAGATTGAGACTGTTTCCTTTGTACTGAACATATACAGTAGGTTTAAGAATTACTCTTGATTGGTAAATGCATGCTTTGATATCCTATTTATACAATGTAGAGTCAACAATAAGACATTATATAAAAACATTGACAAAACTAATCCAAATGCTTATTTTGGAACTATCAAATTAATTCTAACACCGAAATATTAAAAGTGTTTTTTTAAAACAAAAATAGTTGTGATATAAAAATTGTCAATATATATATATATATATATATATATATATATATATATATATATATATATATATTGACTATGGGTTTTGCCAATCTTGGACCAGCTATTGTGACTAAACTATTGCATATATTTGATTGAATTTTCGTATGCAGTTTGGGAACATCATTAGATATACGCAGTTTAATTTATTGTTGTATTGTCGTGTCCATCTGGTATAATTATATAAAATTATAAATGTGAAAGTGTGTATGTTTGTTACTCAATCACGCAATAACGGCTAAATGGATTTGGATGAAACACATACCTAGATAATTTATAACCTGGATTAACACATGGGATACTTTTGTACCGGTAGTACGTTCCTATATGATAATTTCCAACGTCAATGCGGGCGAAGCGGCAGGCAAAACCTAGTGATGAATATTTATAAAATTTTACATGGAATCTATAAAAAATTAACCAGTCCGCCATAAAAGTTGCTTGATGTTTTAGTTTTTTAAATCTCAATTAATGAGGTAAATATGTATTTAAAATCGGAATAGAAGTAAAATTAAAAGAATATTATAACTCTTAGCAAATACACTTATGATTTCTATCTATATACACCGTTAAATTTTGATCGTTTTAATCCTTAAAAGGGGAAGGGGGTAATTGTACAGTCACGAGCAAAAGCATGTATACACTCGGCTTTATTCAAAAGCGATTTACTCCTTTATTTTTTTATGAAATTTTATGTTGTTACAAACATAGCATTTTCGAACCCATAGGTTTATGTAATGTATCGTATTTCAACGTTGCATTCGTTATTTCACGAAAAAATCGCAATTAAAAGTTGCCAAGTGTTGACATATTGGTGCTCGTGACTGTACTCATCATTATGAACAACTTTTACTACGGGACCAACCCTGAAATCGTGAAAAAAAAATCAGTTCGTCCATAGATTTATGTTCGCATAACTCGACATGTATGGATCAACTGTTTTTTTTCGAAGTCGTCGTTTCGAGGTCGTCTTTTTTGGAAGTCGGTTGTTTTTTTTTTTTGCAAAAATGTTTTTTGACAGTTCAACAACATTCATTCGTTATTTGAGTTGTTGAGCAGGCAAGTTTTTTGAATATATGAAGCAATGGATTAGCAATATCCTTCAAAATGATTCAGATTGTGATTGATAGTGTGTTTATAAAATTACGGTGCTGTATGTATTGCTGACTTAACAGGTGTAAGGTCAGCAATACATAGGAACAGAACTGTTTTGTTAAAAGTACTAAAACTAGGCAGGCGCCTAGTTGTCTATAAATAATCCTTTAGATCGCGTGCAGACAATTTAACTCCGCGAATGCCACTCAAATACCACTGCTAATCCTCGCGAAATTAATTTCGTTCAATTTCAGAATAGCTATTATGAAATATTTAATTGTCCTAATAATAGTTACAAATAACTTAGACAATAATCCACACAATGAGGCACAATTATTCCTGGAACTCCTTCCAGAAATAATTCTGCCTCGTAGACAGTCTAAATCATTTTGCTCACAGGAGAAATGGTTCTCCACTATTATCCTGTGCGCAAAATTATTGAGATTGTCTACCAGACAAACAAAAAATAATTATCAAAGTTATCAAATACAGGCCCCTGATTTGCAAGAATTTTATGTCTTGACAAAACATAGAGATATCTTTATAAAGAGTTTAATATTAATCTAAGTATATCTATACTCGTGCGGTCCATGGCCCTTTACGGGGCACCGGTATGGGCGCGATCCTTGAGGCGGCGACCAGCCCGCCGGTTGATCGCGTCCCAAAGGGTCATGGCTATCCGGCTCATTCGAGGATACCGCACGGTCTTCGCTGAGGCGGCGAGCCTCCTTGCCGGATTGCCGCCATGGGATCTGGAGGCCAAAGTCCTTGCCCACATATGGGAGTGGCGTGAGGAGGCAAAACGCCGGGGCGTTGCTCCGCTGCCGCGAGAAATCACGGCACAGCGGACAGAGCTCCGGCGGGATCTCATAGCGGCATGGAGAGTGCGATTGTCGCAACCCAGCGCTGGGCACGCCACAATTGCGGCGATAAGTCCCCTCTTTGAGGAGTGGCTAGAGAGGCGCCACGGCGCCCTCACCTTCCGCCTGACGCAGGTCCTCACCGGACACGGTTGTTTCGGGAGGGTCCTGTTCAGGATAAAGCGGGAGGAAACGCCAGGGTGTCACCACTGTAGGGATCGCCTGGAGGACACGGTGGAGCCTACGGTGGAGGTCTGCCCGGCTTGGGCGGGGCCCCGCCGTGTCCTCGTGGCGACGATCGGCGGCGGCGACCTCTCGCGTCCAGCCCTCATACAAGCCATGGTACGGAGCGAGAGTGAATGGGAGGCCGTCACCTCCTTCTGCGAAGCAGTAATGCTCGCGAAGGAGGAGGCGGAGCGCGTGAGGGAGAGGCAATCGCTGCACCCTCGCGCGCCTAGCCGCCGCAGGAGACGCCCTGGACGGGAGTTAACAGCCGACTCCCGGCCACCGTAGGCGCGGGCTTGCGGGCGGCGAGCTATGGGCAGCTCGCCGCCCAGTAAGGACCAGGCCCGGGTGGACGGCGCGTTGTGTTCCACGCGCGCCTCAAAGAGCTGTCAGCAAGAACTGACGGGGTCCACTAGGGCCGATGCCGCCGGGGCTACGGGTTGTTCGAAAGAGATACCGTGGCCCCTGGCACAGGCAACTGAAGGAACACGGGTGGGTTTTAGTCAGTAAAAGTCTGACACTCCCTTCTGCTCCGCCCAGAGCGGGAGGAGTCATTTGATGATTTCCCACCCAGAAAAAAAAAAAAAACAAAAAGTATATCTATACTAATAATAAAGCTGAAGAGTTTGTTTATTTGAACACGCTAATCTCTGGAACTAACAGTCGGATTCAAATAATTATTCTTGAGGAGTAGTAGTAAGTAGCCTATAACCTTACTTAACATCACGCTCGGAACTTTAGGAGTCGAGCAGACACAAAACAAAAGTCAGAAAGAACGCTGAGCGAAATCGAAGTAATAGTGATAGGCAATGCGATACGACGGGGTGGCTCGAGAGCCGATATTTTACGCGGACGAATTCGCGAGCAGAAACTAGTTATATTATACATATAAAAGTTTTTGGAATAAATTCTCTAAATGATGGTGAAAACCACATCAAAATCCGTTGCGTAGGTTAGAAGAACAACGCAGCCACACAGACGACAAAAGCGACTTAATTTTAGAATATGTTTAAATTAGAATCAAAAGTCATTTATTCAAACAAGGCTAAGAATCAGCAGTTGTTGAACGTCAAAATTACATAAGACAGTCCCCCAAAATACCCGCCCTTACAAGTGACGCAACAAACTCCCCAGCAGCACGGCTGTCAGTTCAGTTAAAAAAAAATTGATTGTATACAACAGTATGCAAAGTAATTAACATTACGAAATACAAAACATTAAATTAAATGATTGTATGTCTGGTGTGCGTAAGATTAGCGAAGTGCATCTAATCAGCACCGTAATTGCGTAACACACCAACGATAGCAATGGCTTTGATTTTTACTGTTCAACAACATTCATTGCGTTATTTAAGTTGCGGAGCAGACAAAATGTTCGAGAAAGAAAGAAAGAAAGAAAGAAAATGCATTTATTTGCGGCAAACATGACGCATGAAAAAAGGACATAAACTCACAAAAAAAAAAAAAACAAGTTGGGGGTAAACATGCGTCACATTCACGCAAAACGGCCATCGCTCAGCATAATGCTAAGACCCTATACGAGACAAAGCCCAAGCGCTGGCTTTCAGCGGCAGCCGGCGTTGACGTGATGATGTTAACCAGTGCAGACATATGAAGCACGGGATTACCTTCAAAATGATTCAGATTGTTATTGATAGTATGTTACGCAATTTGGGTGGAGATTATAAAAATATTATTTTACACTACGTTGCTGTAAATATGGCCAAGTTCCAGAAAAAGTTTTTTGTTGACTCGAAAGTAGATGAACTTGGAAATGAGTTCGTGTATGACAGGCTCTTTCTAAAGCTTAATGTTTGTGGTTGACTTCGGACCTAATAGACATATGTATTCATTGTTCTTTTTTTAACGTAAAGTTAGTTAACGATGCGTAATTGGTTGGAAACGTCGGTCCAATCATGCTCGTATTGGCTACGAAAATATTTAGTTTCCAATCGATTCTGTTTTGACGTCCAAAAGCTTAATTATACAAGGTTTTGATTTTAATTGCAGAAATATTGGTTTCGGTCATTAATTTGAGGCCTGCTACTGTTTTCTCTTGAATGCTTTTGGCAGAAGCTATCTAATGATGTTCCCGCAGTGAATACATCCACAATTAGAAGTGTTGTTAGAAAATATAAGAAGTAATACTCCTGAAAATATTATTGGATGGGTTTGTGGCTAAGTAATAACTGCCAGGTCGTTGGTCAAGGGTTTTGTGACAACAAGACAAAACAATTCGTGGATCTTTAGCAGTCGTTACGGGTCATCAGAAGCCTGAAACTTTGACAACCAGTAAGGGGGGGGGGGGGTGTAATCGTATTAACCAGTAACTCTAAAATACTGTATTCAGCTGCTTCCGGTGGGCCGGCGGGACTACAGGCCGCCCCTAAAAAGTTGGGATTAGGCTATGAAATGCCTTAGGTTCAATTTTATTTTACGTACGTCCGTTACGTGCAGGTGAGCTAATGGCTACACTGAGTCTATCAACAGTTATATCCCCCACTGTCAACAGTGACCGAAAGAGAAGAGAGAATTTCTGTTACTGTGGAAAAACGTTAACCTACTTCGAAGCTAGTGAAGAAAACGTAAGCGGTCGGGGGACTCCCGTCAGGAACGAAGTTCGAAGTTACGCGATATTCGCACGAAGGAGACAAAGACTGAGAGAAAAAGAATTTAAAACGTATTTTCAATACAGATCCTTCAAGTATAAATTTTTAGAAGCTGTCATAAAGTTGTCGCCATCTTGGATTTTCATTTTGTCCTCACTGTTGGCTTAAGGTAAAGGAAAACAAAGGCTTAACGGTGAAGGAAAACATCGTGTGGAAACCAGCTTGTCCTAGAAATAATTCGAAGACATGTGACATCTACTAACCCGCACTGTGTCCGCGTGGTAGATATGGCCCACTCCCTCTCACTAAGAGAAGGCCTGTGTCCCAGCATTGGGAACATTATAGGCTGATTATGATGATGATTGGCTTCAGCATCCTCTAAAACCATGAAAACTATCTCTCTCTCTCTCTTAATAATAATATATTTTGCACAACGCTTTATAGTTTCGTGACGATTTGTACCACTTTAGTCCTACCGCAAGCCGCGTTAAAGAACTTCGTTCTAAAAATATCGCGAGTAGTGCAAAAGGCAGTTTTCCGAATCGAACACACCAATCACTTTGGCGTTCAATCAATCAAGCATATCCACTAATAGTATATTAACAGAGACCAGTGGACTATCCAATCCGTCAGTCGTACTCCTCAATCAAATCCCACGTAGATAGAGCAACACCAATTTAATAGTTAATTAATCGGAACATTTGTAATTACAAATCGATTTGATAGTATCGATAATGGTACCGATACATCGAATATAATAGGAGTTCAGTTGAATAGGCTTGTTCCGCTGGTAATATCGCAAGATATTGCAATTTGCGATCGACATCAGTTTATAACATTCTTACGGAAGGCGGGTCGGGATATTAAATTGTTATAACTTGGGATTTGCGATGGCGAGTTATAGGTTTTTGTGGCTCTATTATGTTTTCTTGTTAAAGGATTTGGTCTACGTTTTTGTGTTTTATTATTCGATAGTTATTTTTTATTTTGGAATTTGAGACAAATTGGTAAGCTGTTTGTGACCAAGCTTGTGTAGATATCAGCTTGCAATTGTCAGAATTTGATTTCCACTTTTATTTGGGGTATTGCGGGATATCAGAGGGGCCATTCTCTTAATTTTAAGAACGTTCACAGTCTAATCTCAGTCTCAATCTGTCAAAAATAGCTCTAATTTCCCTACATTTTTCCCTACATTTCCCTACAAGTGTTTGACAGTGATTGCCGCTGAGATGAAATTACGACTAGATTTTGAACGTTTTTCATTACGGGAATTTGCCTTCAGGCAATTCAAGTCCAGGTTTCATTCACCGTTAATCAGAATAGTATATTTCGTTAATTCCTTATGTAATATTTGAAATACAAATAAAAAGTCACTTGGTAGTGAACCTGCTGAAGAAGCCGCGAATGGGAAAACCTTCAAGTTACAACATAGCAACGACGAAATTACTCACTCAATGTTTTCTCAAAATAGTCACCGATCGAATCGTTTACATTCTTCCTACAGTTAATGGTCTCGATTGACAATTCGTTCAATTAGCGTTTCTTTCGATTACGGAATGATTTTAGTCGACCAATCGTTTGCTCGGCAATCATGCGAGACATTCAGGCGGGTCGAGAAAATTCACGAGATATTTTATCCACTAAAATACTGCATCTATATATACTAATAACAAAGCTGAAGATTTTGTTTGTTTGAACGCGCTAATCTCTAAAACTACCAGTTGGATTTGAAAAATTCCTTTTGCATTTGTTAGCCCAATTCTTGAGGATGGCTGTAAGCTATTTAACATCACGCTAGAACGCTTAGGAGCCGAGCAAAAAGAAAAAAGTGTCGGTAAAAACGCTATGCCAAAACGAATTAATAGCGCGGGCAGGCGATGCGATACGACGGGGTGGGTCGAGGGAACAAGACATTTATTAATAATTATAATAAATAGTACTTAATAATTATGGTATACAGATATTAAGGATCGCCTAATCTATGAGCATTTATTGTGTGTTTTCAGACACTTCACTTTTTGTTCATTTTTGTCTTCCATTCTTCGAATTAAAAGTGAAAAATGAATTCGTTATTGAACCGATCAATTAATTAATATTATTTACTCAGTCACTTTTTTTTTCGCAACTTTAACCAATATCAAGATAAAAAATTTTTTAAAAAATGAGCAGATGCAAGCTCATTTCTATGTAATTGGTGTCGTGTGACCTTGAAATGATAGGTACCTACTTGTGTGAACCTTTCACTTGAGGAAAGAGTCTGATATCAGTAGGCTAATTCCGTAATTAAAAACATTCAAAATCTAGTCGCAATCGCATCTCAGCGACAATCAATGTCAAAAACTTGTTAAAAATGTAGAGACATTACAGGTATTTTTGACAGGGTGAGACTGAGATCAGACTGTGAACGTTCTTAAAATTACGATAATTGCCCCTCAGGTCTAGAGCTGTCTTTGTGTCTACGAACCATTGAGATCACTAAAATCACTACAATCTATTATAACAACCTCTAGGTAAATAACTATTTATCTGAATTTTTTGACCCTGTTATGAATGAGGAGCTTAGTCAATATCTCTATCGAACACATAATTTAATAAAACTCTCCGAAATTGTATTCAAAAGTTAAGAAAAGCAACCTTCTGGTAAAAGTTACTATAAAGTATTTATTACAAAACTTGTACCCAATAATACAAACCTCCTAAAAACATGTTTCTTTTATGGAGACCTCATTTTATTTTTAACATTATTTCATTTTTATTATTTGTTGTTATAACAGCAATAGAAATACACACTCTGTGACAATTTCAACTATCTACCTACTATGGTTCATGAGATACAGCCCGCTGACAGACAGACGGACGGACGGACAGCGGAGGCTTAGGAATAGGGTTCCGTTGGCACCCTTTGGGTACAGAACCCTAAAAACCAAGTGATATGAGGAATTTTGTTTTTGCCTAGTTGAAGAAATAAACACACACATGAATATAAACAAAAGTAATTCAAACAAACAGCAAATATCACTTACTATCATTAAAGCTGAGATAGAAGGAATCCATTCCGCATTCACCGAAATATACGAAGTTACGGAACAAGCACTGCTTTCCTAATTAAACGGATACGTATGTTCGGTTCGTTTGCATGGTGTAATTAGAGCCAGGAACCCCCCACAATCCATATTGTTGCAGTGCGCTTGCACCGTTCATTTGCGAAGCTAACTAATGGAAATTAAAAGTTAGGGGAATATTTAAGTATTGTTGGGTTCCTTATTCATGGAATTGTTGCGTTTTCTTTGTTAATTATCCAGGAATTTCTTGTTGAGATGTAGTGAAATGCTTTTTTTTTAATTTTTTTTTGTTACAATTTTTTTCATAGGTCGGTATTCTGCGAAATGTCTGCACGTTTCTACAAAGTCAAAGTCAATTCATTAGTAAGCACATAAAATATACTTTTGAACGTCGAAGTTTACCAGAAAAATAAAAGTGAGTGTATAGTTCCAAAAGTTAGTGTTATTATATAGAGAAAAAAAGGTTAAAAAACTTCACAGTTATACTCTTTTAAAATGTTTTACAATAGATCTACAGTCTTCTTGCTGTCATTAGACAAGTTCTTTAAAGAACAGTAGACAAAGAATTGTCTTTACAGTTATAAAAAAAAAATGTTCTGTTTCATAGAAAAGTGCAATACCTACGCGGTCAAAATGTATGAAACAGCAATAAAAAATTTTAATAACCGATGAAAAATTTCTATGCTATGGGGTCTAAACTCATGTGCTGAATCCATGGTTACAGTTTGCGCGTCGATGTCCCTGCCACCCTGTATACTTTTATATGCATTTAGTAAAAAACTGTTTTTTGACATTACAAATAGACACTTCAATTTTATTTATTTGTTCGTATTGTATTGTATAGACGATATAAAATTATTTTGGTTCTCTAACAAGACGAATGCAATAGAAATTCAATGACCCTTAATTTAAGTAAATACTAGAGAGTTACAAGGATCATTTGGCGCCTGGATGACAATGACGGGGGGGCGTTGTTGGTAAACATTTTGTGAAATTGTCACAGAAATTGTATTGACAAAACAAGATGGCGGCATTAGTTCCGACTTTAGCTACGAGCCAAAAGTACATTGTGTCATTGTACACCTACAGCCCTACAACTTGTGATGTCAACGACAAATATAAACTTAAAGTAGGCGTTCAAAAGTCGTTCCGTTTGACGTAAAACCAGCTTTTAACTCCCACGTGCAATCTTTCGCGCTGAGAACTTTGAAATTGAGTACTTCAACATTGATAATTTAATAAGTCTGAATACAGTTTAGAACCACTTTAAAAGCATTCTTGTGAATATCTAAGAGCATTCAATTGTGTTTTTATCTTAAAAATTATATTTTATTAGGTATGTTTCTTTGAAGTCTTGTCTTGATAAACTCAGAATTAATAGATCTCGTAGTCATCTCCGAGAAAATCTGTCATCGCGATTCGCGATCCAGATTGATTGTAAATGATAGATGATTTATTTTCTGTAAGTAGATTTGTACAAACACTTCACGTCAATATACACCGTTAAATTTTGATCGTTTTAATCCTTAAAAGGGGTCATTGTACTCATCATTATGAACAACTTTTACTACGGGACCAACCCTGAAATCGTGAAAAAAAAATCAGTTGATCCATACATTATGTCGAGTTATGCGAACATAAATCTATGGATCAACAGATTTTTTTCTTTCACGATTAACGACAACGACGATAATGTATTTGCGAAACCCGTAAACAGTTAATATTTATTGCAATGATTTTGATTAAGATCGGCGAGGTAATTGCGTAACACACCATCAGAAGCAATGCCTTTCATAATGACAGTTCAACAATATTATTGAGCAGACAAATTTTTCGAACATTTAAAGCAATGAATCAGCAATATCTTTCAAAATGATTCATATTGAGATTGAAAATGTGTTACGCAATTAGGGTGCTAGATGGAAAATAACTGTGTACGGGCCTAGGAACAATATAAAATATAAAGTAGTAAGTCTACTTACAAAAAATGCTGTCCTCCCCGATACCTTAAAAAATAAAGACTAGGGTCATTCTACGATAAGACACACTCGATACAAATCAACACGATACATGAGCAATTTTGTTATTAAAGTGTACAGTAGTGTAGATAGGTATATAATTGGCGTAAAAAAACGATTTTACTAAAAGTTTTAACAATTATTTTCGATGCATCGTAGAATGGCCCTAAAGAGGCTACCTGTCGTCTACTCAGTTGAAGGACAACTCTGGTCGGTCAATTATTATTATTATTATGAGCCTGTGTTGTCCCACTGCAGGGCAAGTCCTCCCTTCCCTCCTTTCACTTTTCCCGGACTACTGCTATTGTGAGCCAATCTTTTAAGGAGTCCAGCTCATCCCGCCATCTCTTTCACGGCCTGCCGCGCTGTCGTTTCCTGCCATTTGGGATCCACTGAGTGGTCGCTTTTGCATATTGCTGCTCCGACATGCGACAGATATGGCCGGCCCAGTTCCACTTTAGTCCAGCAGCTGTGCAGCCAGCGTCCGCTATTTGTGTTTTGGAACGAAGCGGTATTTCGTACAGACACCCACTTTTGACGCCCAAATATGGGGCAATCAGATCATTTAAACTTACTACGACAGAAGTGCGAAATTCTTTAAGTTGAAACAGACGATATTTGGTTCCGATTGCTACAATTCAACTGACTCTCATGATGTTCGCTACTCGAATCGCGACATAACGTAGTAATGTTTCTTAGCGCAATTCGTGAAGCGATTTCCCATCATTATTTTTGCGGCGGAAGTGTGCTAAGGGCCTAAAATGTTCTATTCGGATTTTGGAAAGACTTTTTAAAATTAGCTAAGGATCCTAAACTTAAAAATAACTTAACCCTTTGACGGCCCGTGACGTTTTAAAACATCATTCACATGACTTCACTTTATACAAATCGAGCATGATTTTTTTCTAAAATAGAAGTTTGGAGCTAGGGTGGGAATGGATCTGCCGTGGCAATAATTGAGTTTAAGATAAAAATAAAGCAACAAATTTTTCCTTTTTTAGTACTGATAACTAAATTACTAAGCCTCTGCTTACTAAGCGTCCATCCGTCCGTTTGACTGTCAGCGGGATGCATCGCATGAACCGTAATAGGTAGACAATTGATACATTCTCAGAGTGCCGCTATAACATCAAATAAAAAAAAATAAAAACTCAATAATTTTGTAGGTAACGTGTTTTTTGGCGTTTTTTTTTTTTACATAAGTACAAGAAATGTGTTTTTTCGATGTTTTTTGTTTTGTAGTAACTTTCGACTCGCACTCGGCCAGTTTTGGAATTTTTACAGAATGTCATATTTAATTACACATTCAATTCCTATATCCAACCTGTGTGCTTTAATCTTCATTTTACGTCTTAAAATGTATATTATTAAAAGACCTTGCGTCTATAAGTGCCTGTAAAACAGGCATCTTATAACGCATGCAGCACGCTGAACACACTTATGAATAAGTGTTATGTCACGTGTTAAGTACACGTCAGTTTTCATTAAACCAGATCGGCATGCGCTAGAGGCATGCGCCGTCATTCAACTACGCAGTGAAACGACACTACATAGATGAAGATTAAAACGCACGAATTTGCACATACCTTTACTATTGCATACTCATTTAAATTCCAAAAAAACATAACTCTGGGTACCCAAGTCTGATCGGACTGCAGATGTTGTATATCGATATTTTAAAAGCCAAACTCTATCTATATTAGTGCCAGGAATTTGAGAGAATTTTCAAGTTATGGAACAAAAAACTGAATGTTATTTAACAAAGTTCAAATTCGATTGCAACCAAAAACTTATCAGGACCGTTTTGTTACAAATGGTCACTCAAAAATGAACTTAGAATACATTTCACTAAAGTAGATAACTGATTTAGTGGCGATGGAATGTAATTACTTAAGATTATGAATACTGCTTTAAGCTATGAATGCATACTAGTAGCTATGTGACAGTCTCTTCCTACAGTCCGTTCACAGTTATTTTACCTCTGACAGCAGCAACCTACCAGCAACGTTATTGAACGAGAATAAAGATCACAATAATTTAGACAGACTTGTCAATGGCAGCAACCCAACAGCAACCTTATTAGAATGAGAATAAAGATCACTGTGATTTGGACAGTGATGCAATGGACTGTAATAGGTACTCGATTTGTCATATCAGCCCGGTTACTATTTGGTTATGAAATTACCTAATAACATAGCCTCCTTGCTGTCTGCAAGCTGGCTGTTCCCAACGACGGCCTCGCTGCCTTCCCGCCAGGCTGGCGCGACGCGCGCTGTACACCGCACCTGCATCGTCTTGCCGACGGGCACGCGCAGCCCCAATGCTGTGGACAGCAAGCCGTGGGCGTGCTGCGTCGGTGGGTACTCGACGAGGAGTAGAGGATCTGTGACCTGGGGAAGAGATGTTTCGTTAGTAAACTCAGTTTACACATTAACTAAATTTATTCAACGGTATCAATTTCAATTTCAAAAGGACATTGAGCAGACAGAATGAGTGGGGCATGGTTCGAATCTCCACTAAGGAGATCTAGGCCACTGAATAGTCTATTACATAAGAAGCAACTATTTTAAGATACCCATTAAAATAATCTGCCAGTAAAAAGGTCCAATTAAGTAAAACAAATTCTTTTGACTACAATAACGCACGTTTATAAATAAAGGGAGTGGCAGTAATCAAAAAATCTAATCAGTTTGAGCAAATTGATCGTTAGCTCAAGGCAAAAAGTTAGCCCCAAACTGTTACGCTAATGCAGCGGTCGCCATTGATGTATTTAGAGAATAATCTGGTCACAAAAGCTACTATTTCACCCGGGATTTACCGTTGTAGGTATACCTTTTATATAGGTACGCTAAACAATTACCTACAATAAAAGTATACAGGCACACCCATTGTGAGAGTAAAACCAAAAAACGCAAAAACTTTAGGTATAAAAAATCCGTTTTAGTAACGAAACATTTCACACCTACTCGTATGTCCTTTCTCCTAGCAAATTCCCAATCCCATATGTATCATGCCCACATTTTGATTCATAGAACCGTACATACCTAGTTTCCAAGTAAATCTGCGCCTAAATTCCAGCAGCGGATATTTCGGATATATCCGTTATTGCACCATGTAGGTCAGTAAAACCAAACCGTATTACTTTACGGACTAGTCTGCTCTCTGGCTACCGCAAAATAGTTCAGGAATATCGGATATTTAATATTAACTTGAGTAAAATAGCTCTATTTGTTACATTTTTGACTTTGACACCTTTTAGTTGTTGCTGGGGCAGTTTTTCTAATTTACTGTTAAGGTTCGTATATAGTAATTACTCCATTACAGAAACATCCTTACTAATATTAAGTATATAAATGCCAAACTGAGTTTTTTTTTTTTGTTTGTTTGTTACGCTTTCACGCTAAATGGATTTGGATAAAATTTGACAGATCTGTTGCCTGGGACCTGAAGGCGGATATAGGCTACTTTTAATCCTGAATAGTAGACGAATTCCCGGGCAACAGCTAGTAAATAATAATAGGAGAAGGCAAACATCTTGCTACTATGCCTATAACATATGTCCTATGACATATAAGTAAAGCGATTTATACAACAAACACAATAAATACAATACAATAAATACAATAGTAGGTACTTCCTATACAAACATCTTCCTTCTCACAAATAATAATGTCATACAATTTTCCCGACAATTAAGCTCATTGAACTGGTTGTAATCCGAATACTATTGGCAGATAATCTGAGCAGAATGGGTTTTAATTAGTCCATACGGAAGGAGGAAGGAAACATAAGAAGATCTGTCAATTTGTTCAATTGTGAAATGTCAATTAGGATAAACGTCAGAAGACTACAAAAGAAAAGGTTTCGGTGCATTGAAAGAGCCTTAGAAGAGCTTGTGAGTATGTTCGAGGTACCCTGTATTGCCAACCCCTACCTTGCTAACCCTTTCAAGTCTTTTTAATCCTTTTTCGAGTAACTGTCCGAGGTTTACAAATGGGTTTTGGTCAAAATTTACTATTAAGGAATGTTACACACTTGTTCGGGTCGGCCATGTTTCGGCACAATTCGGCACAGCTATCTTGTTCGGGTCGGCCATGTTTTGGCACAATTCGGCACAGCTATAATTATATGTATATTTTCAAATGAAATTAGCTGGCGAAAATCTGCAGACATGATGGGTATCGATATCTAAACACGATCAAATAAAACAAAAAACAGATTTTCTAAACTGATATTTTAATTGTACCTGATGTCGATGACCCCACAAAAAAACATAAAATTAATTATCTTTTTGTTTTATCATCAATACTCATTACGCCTGCGGAGTTTAGCTAGCTAATTTAATTTGACCCTGTATATATTTTGGTCAGATAGGCTCTATGTAAAATACTGATATTCAGCTGCATCCGGTTAGACTGGAAGTCGACCCCAACAAAGTTGGGAAAAGGCCAGGCAGATGATGATATATTTTGCCACCCCGCTGTGCCAAATCATGCCGGTTCGAAAAAATGTGAAGCACTCCTAACAACAATGCAAACAGCTATATAGTGTGATTTAGCTAATGTCAATTGTTCAAATAGCGTTCTATTGTTCAACCAGACTCCTTATTAACTATTCAGTTACAAGCTGTCCTGAAGTCAAAACCGAACGACACACCCTGTGTTTACAACGATCCGTATTTACGTCAGTAATTAGCCAAGCTTTTAATTAATCAATAGACCGTAGGGATGGCCACAAATGGAGTTCCATACTAGTTCAAGAAGACATCCTTGACAATATCCTTCGATTCGGAACACTTAACGTGTTAATTGATCATAAATTTCATGGTAACTAACCATTGTGAGCAGGGATCTTGTAAATGTATCTGTGCTACCAAGTATCCGTAGTGGCAGATGTATATTAAACGGTTTAATCTCCTATAATGACGTCGGTTTGGTTTCCAATACTGATATTGATTCAATATTTCTCTAAGACGTCTTGGTGAAAGCCCAATAAATAATAACACAGATGTTTTAAGGCTTTGTCTTTACTAAACACTGTTAAAATTGGCAAACTGATCACAACTGATGACAAGTTGTGATATTTCTTGTACGAATGCAACAAAAATGTTTCAAATACTAATGACTCTCAATGCACTAGAACGAGTAACGTAAAGTATCTAACCGCAACACAGTGATACTGCAATGGATAAAAGGATAGATAGATAGATAAAACTTTTATTCAGTGCAACAAAAGACACAAAACAAGTAATAAAAAAAAACATCAAAAAAAGATGAAACATAAAAAAAAAACAAAGATTAAAAAGCTAAATTGACCCATAGACACCTCGTACAAGTAAATAACGGTAGTCTATAACAGTCGCAGCGAATCACTAGGTAACGACGCAGCTGATGAACTAGCTAGAAGAGGATCCAGCAGTCTGTGGACCCGAACCTGTCGTGCCCATCCCCTTCAACCAGCTACAGAGGGCTGGCTCAACCAGCTACAGAGGGCTACAGGAGTTCACCACAATGGTCCAACTGAAGGACTAAGTACGGAAACCAAATCCTATTACATAGAACAAAGATAGAACTAGTGACTCATACAGACAAGGCTAAAACAAAAATCCCGACATCATTATAAAAAAGCAAAACATACAAAATACTCACAAAGGCTATAGAAAACGTTAAGCCAGTATATCTTTGTATATTGGTCCAAGTTTGACCCGAATAAAAAAGAATGTGACGAGTTCGGCAGTGTTGTTCGAAACAAAAACAAACTCCGGCCAAATCAGGAATAAAAGATAAATACGAGCCCGCACTTCAATAAGCCCTGCAAAGTTAAAATTTGAAAAAAACCTTATTGGACGAAAGAGTGAAATTACAGAAACTCGTTGAAAAGGGTCAAATATCCTACGAACCAGTACATTAATAAGGATCGCAAGCAGAAATTAAAACTCTTGGTACGTGTAATATTTCGGACCGATCAAAATTAAAACAAGTTAATTAACTTCCAGTTAATGGATGTACATTAATTACCCTGTGGTCATACTTTTATATTAAGTTCACCATAAAATAACTCAAAAGCTAGGCCGTAATTGAGCAAATAAATTGGTGTATTTATTTCATAACGTCGACGAACTTTTATAGGCAATCACGGGGAGTTCGTTAAAATTTTATTCTTTTATTATGGATAGATCTAGAACAACAGGTATAACTTTGCAATAAAACGGTAACGATGCACTAGCGTTCTTCGATACTAATTTATTGTAAATTATTGTGTCATTTTATTCAGTGGTATTATAGTGCGTGCAAATAAAATAATCTAATCATGGTTTTATAATCTGAACGTATGTTTTTAGTTAGAATAAACTTCTGCCTACTACACGAATAAAGTCATCATATGTGGGTACTGGGTACTCAAACTCAAACTCAAATCATTTCAATGAAACCACTTACAGGCACTTTTAAATTGTCAAAATTAAATAGTCGGTCAGTTAGTCAGAAAGTTGAAGCTAGTTGCCCATTCAAAATCGTAGATCTCTATGGAGAAGAACGGGCAAGAAACTCCACGGACACTCTTTTAAATCAAGATATTATTACAAAATCCTGGGTACATTATTCTTATTGCATGGAGTAAAAGATGATATGGCTAAAAAGGGGGTGGCTACCGAGAGGACGACTATTAGAGAAGTACTCGTAGATATAGAAGAAAAAGACATACAATGCATGCAATGCATTTTCTTTTCTTTCTTTCTTACATACTGCGTCGACCCTAAAAAAACTAAGGGCAAGAGAATGATGATGATGGTGATGTACAGACGTCAGCAGGTCAAGCTACCCGAAACTGTCAAATTTTCCCAATTAACTTTGAACTTTAATGCTTTAGCGATAAAGTTGAAAATCTATTAAAGAAATTTGACAGACTGTAGTAGCTCACCGCGCCAATGCGTGAAAAACTACGGTTTGTTCGCCGTATGTCAGCACGGTCGTCAGTGTTGTATGAAAGCTTGTTGACAGACACGTTTTTTCTACGGCGCGGTTATAAATATTCTAAGGGCTGATTTTACCAAAGTCAAATAACTTTTATCCGTGGAATAAAATTGACATCTGACAGTTCTAGAATGGAAAAACTGTCAGAAATTCCAAATGGATTCTCAGGACAAGACTTATTGTAGGTATATTTTGGCGAAATTCGCCCTAAGACGTTCGGTTTCAAACAAAGAAAGTAAAAAAAAAAAACACAGGAGCTCTGTGCAAGCAATAGTAATGCACCCTGCGGCTAGAAGATTGATTGATGTGAGTAGTTGGTCCAGAACGAGAGGATTAGTTGCCAGTATGGTAGATAATGGACGCGTAATGCATTATGTCCGCTCACGATGTCCTCGGCTGGACTATCGAGTAGGAGGAGACGAATAATGATTGTTCTTTTAGAATTATGTGAGTATTGAACATGTGTATACTGTTTTATGTTTACACAATGTTTTTAAAAGTAGATAAAAAAAAGTATCGTTAGATGACCGACGGGCATACAGCCATTTAATACAACTGTCAAAGAATGACGGTTGAGATTTGAATATACGGACAATTTAAGTTGCAAGTCAATTTGCTTAAAAGTTATTTTTCTTGACTATACACAAAGGCGATAAAAAAAAAACACTAAGCGAGTGTTTGTTTTTGTCGCCTAGCAAGTTAAATTGTCCGTATATTCATATCCCAACTGTCATTCTCTGTATTAAGATAGATACTAAAATACTTTTATTGGATCATAAATAAATTAATCCTACAAACCTGCCCAATAGTCACTTCAGTAAATTAGGTCTGTTTCTATCTGGGTCATGTAAACAAAGAAAAATGTTACCTCTATCAAAACTGAAATCGAAAACATCGCCTGTCTCGTTAATGTCAATATTTTTTCGTTCAAAATGTTTAACAGTACCTTTTCTCCATCAATGTCCCAACTGAGAACAGCCGCGGGGTACGACCGGCCCGACGTACAGTTCAGAAATAAGGAGTCCCCTCTCCGGTTCTCTTGTTCATTGCCTGTTATTCTTGGACCTTCTCTCGGTAAATCTGGGGAAAAAAACAATCGTTCAATACACTCATAGATAGCTACAAAAAGACTTGCTTGCAAATTCTCTAATAATAAACATTCAGGTTTTGGTAAGGATCCAAAAACGAAAAATTAACACCGATACCAACAATTTGGCGTAAAACACTAGTAGCAGACTCAGAGTTGGAGATGTAAAATAATCGAGCAACATGTGAAGTTAAATGACAAAAGACAATGGTTTTACATTCGTCGTATTTAGAGCCGGGAGCTACACTGAAACTGCGGTTGTAATACAAACTCCAAATTGAAATAATGGCTTCCTTCTGTGACGTATGCCTCTCTTCAAAGGGAATGTAAATGGATTTTTTGTGAAATTAAACTCGTAAATAGATCGTCAATTTGCGAAGAAAACAGACAAAAATATTTAAGATTATTAACACTTGAGTCGGATGTTAGAAATTTCATTTGTTAGTTTTGGTATTACAAAGGAACTAATGAATATCATGGTTTAGAGTGCTCGATTTTTAGTAGGTGCTCTAAAAAATCGATACAATAGTGCTATTCTGTAAAAATTTCACAGAGATAACTTAGGTGAAGTGAGCTTAAAGTGAGCTGTCAATAGTGTCATCAGGTGTAATGACAGCTCACTTCAAGCTTATTTCACCTAAGTTTTCACGGTAAGATTTTACAGAATAGCACTATAGAACAAACGTACCTATTTATAAATTTTAAGATACTCCAGAAGCTTATAACAAACCCCCATCACGTGGCGATCGATCTATGGTGGCCAGGTTTTCTACTGTCATTTCTTAGATAGGTAACAATTTTTCAGTAAACGAGACCCATCTACTTTAAACTGTCGGATCCAGTCACACAAATTCCTATAACGGGCAAAAAGAGCCTAGCTATCTTACTAGGTACTTGTTTTATAACGAATAATTTATTACCTAATACATTGAAATGCCCGAGGGTAAATTTTTATCCGGTTTTTAATCAGACTGACTCGAAGGGTACTGGGTTTGATCTTAGGGTCGGGCAAAGCGTTATTGGGCTTACCATTAGGAAATTCTCAGTTGAAGACCGAAATCTCTGGATTGAGAGATTGCGGTAGTCCTAATTCGAGCCCAGTTAATGGGAATAGGCTAGAGTACTTAGTGCTTAGGTATTCTTAAGTCCTCTGTAATGTTATAACATAACTGGGGGTACGTGGGTACCCTAAACAAATCTTATCCATTCGGGGAATACAGGGCCCTAATTTATTATGTACTACGAAACCACGTCAATACCTTAGTTAACCACGACATCTGCTATTAACGTATTCTCTGAGTCAATGGCGTGGTTTGAACTGTCAAAATACATGCTGTACGTACGGTTGACATTTCGATTCCTTGCCGTGAACAAGACACGATATTCACGTAGTTTGCACGTGGTAAGATTTCGCGGGGAATAATACAGAATTGGGGCCCAGGTTGTTATGATAACAAGACCTGCCGATTTATTTTGTTAAAATCTCACCGTGAACACTTGGGTGAAGTGCTGACATTTAAACTAATGTTAGGGATTGACACTATTTACGCCTCACTTCAAGCTTACTTCACCTATGTTGTCACAGTGAGATTTATACAGAATAGATCGGCTGTAGTGTTATTGGTTATAAATATTACATCGAAATTCAAACGGTGGCTCGTTGTGAATCCGCTATCATTTGTTTTAAAAACAAAATGAGTTCGCATTCAAATTTTGTGCGTTCACGCGAATGAGATTACAAGTTTACAGAATAGCATTACTGCAGCTTTTCCAAACAGGTTAAGCTAAAAAAATCCAATACACTTACATATGACTTCCATTCTTCCTTCACCAGCTGCTGATGCAAAGCTTGGCGCTTCGGCAGATACCTCGCATCTGTATAGTCCACTAGATTTGAGGGTCACCTGGTGCAAGATGACTCTTCTGTCGTCTGACTTTTGTAACTGTTAACAAAAAGGTATCTGATGTATATGCCTATTTCAAAATACACATGACAGCTGACTTAAGTGAAAGGAGTTTGCTCTGCTACCATACATTGTAATCTTAAGAAGCAACAGCCTTGTAAAATTACTTTCTCTGTTATACTTGCTATGTTCTTTAGGTGATCATAATTACCAAGTACGAAACCAAACACAAATTTTGTAAGTTTACAAAAGTGATTTAGTAGAAAAGCATTGTAAAACTTGAGAAAAACTTTATATTTTAATTTCCCTTTTCCCCAGATCGGTACAGGGAAAACTATATTTTCCATGAAAAAAACTGTGTAATGAGCTAATTGCAAGAAGTCATACAAAAGTTTTGCTATTTAGCGAACGACCTCGTTCCCAACTGGAATGTCTTCAACTCTAGCTACATCGAGATTTTTTCAAATTGCTCACTTGAAATGTTTCACAGCCTTCCACAACTTTGCTTTTATAAAGGAATTTCCACATTAAATTGTTTAAAAATAGTGTCAAAGATTTCTGCCAAAGTATTGGAATCCTCGGAGCAAAGTTTTCGAACCGATAATTCGTGTGGCTTGAGTCAAGTTAATGTATTTTTAGAAGTTTAAATAATTAAATTTTGATAGTCACGAGATTCAGACATTGCAGTATTAAAATAAGCTTGGGACCCGAATTT
Source organism: Apamea epomidion (assembly GCA_947507525.1). Lineage (NCBI taxonomy): Eukaryota > Metazoa > Arthropoda > Insecta > Lepidoptera > Noctuidae > Apamea > Apamea epomidion. The sequence continues at coordinate 13,800,542 of OX382228.1, read as the reverse complement.
ACGTCCTGGATGCAATTTGGTATCCTTTGTTAAATTGGAATTAAGACCACAGCATAATCATTCTATAATGTTCCCACTGCTGGAAAACAGACCTCCTCTCGGTGAAAGGGAGCAGACCGTAATCCACCACACATACTCGTAGAAAGAAAGAAATAAAGAAAAGTATTAACACAACACACACACTTTTAAAAGCATTAAAAGTGTTCACATGCCCGGTGCGGATTGGTAGGTGTCACATATCCTCGAATTTTGGGTTCTAGGACATGCCGGTTGCCTCACGATGTTTTCCACCAACAAATACCAATGCCAATTAAGACCACACTATCTGAAATTATGTGAATCAAAAATTAATGAGCACAAATTCCCGTTGTATCATGATCAATAAGGGGAATTGAATCTTACCAAATCACCCACTACAAGTAATTTTGTTGAGCACGTTTCCACTAGCTTAGCCGATAGTATCCGTCAATGGTCTCGTATGGATTGTGTGGCTTCGGCTCATTTCTATCCCGATCTTTTGTCAGTGTTCGACCGCGTCCCCTATTGTGCGGCCCGAATAGATAACCATCCTATATAACCTCTTTAAAGAATGAGATTCCACGAAAACCTTTCAAATTATACCATAATTTGCCTTATGTATCGCATTTTATAAACTCTTAAGGCAAGGATACCAACCTTTTCCTGTAAAGTTGACATTGCTCTGAGGGGCAATTCTCGTAATTTTAAGATCGTTCACAGTCTGATCTCAGTCTCAATCTCTCAAAAAATACTTCTAATTTCCCTACATTTTGACAAGTTTTTGACATGTGTTTATCGCCGAGATGAGACTGCGACTAGATTTTGAACGTTTTAAATTACGAGAATTGGCCTTCAGTTTTGTTGTTTCATATATAATACAGGGTGGCAGTGATATCGACGCGCAACATGGATTCCTAGCCCTACCCTAACCCCTAGCGTAGAATTTTTTTGTCGGTTAAATAGAAAAAAGAAACTGCTGTTTCTTAAAAAAAGTGCAATATCTACGCGGTCAAAATGATGAAACAGATTTTTTTTTAAATAACCGACCAAAAATTTCAGCTCAGGGGGTTTCAAATCATGGTTACAGTTTGCGCGTCGATGTCATACCACTCTGTATAATTTTGCGTCCACGAAAACTTAATGGTGCTCATTGCCTAAAAGAAACCTGAATTCGAAACAGATTTCCAAATACAAAATAAAGTCAAAATGACTTACATTAAAACCGTTAACGGAATATCTAAGTAGACATATTTTCGTCGTCATTACAAAGGGAATTCATAAGATATTGAGCTACAGACATTGTGGTTAACTCCTTCAAATGAGGTAGCATCATGTACAGAGGTTTAATTATATTCAGTAGGTAAAGTACAACAGATTACTACAGACATAAGACTGATCCCTTTTCATTAGAGTACCGTATCAGATTTAGATTACTTGTGTTTTTATTGATTAATTAATTTAATTTAAACTTAATTTTTACTGTTCTAATAAATATCTCTAAAATGAGATAAACATGAGAGGAAATTCTCGTAATTTTCAGAATGTTCACAGTTTAATCTCATTCTTAATCTGCCAGAAAAACCTCTAATTTCCCTACATTTTTGACAAGTTTTTGACTTTGATTATCGCTGAGATGAGATTGCGACTAGATTTTCAACGTTTTTAATTACGGGAATTGGCCACCTGATTACGTTTATGTTATCAAGCGGAATTGTGGGCCTGTTAGAAGGGAAATATTATGAATGGACATCAAGACACAGTCGAAATTTTAGCTTACCTTCTAGAGTTGGCCAATTGCAGCACCAAATGTTGACCAACTTTTGGTGTTGCAGATAATTATTTATTTATTTACTTTATGCACAAGTTAAAAAATATTGTACAAAGGCGGACGTAATGCCTGAGGCATTTTCTACCAGTCAACCTTAGAGTGATGCAGAGACAAAACATGGCCAGTGCAACATACGGGATACACAGGTAGGAAATGACTATAAAATACAAGAATAAAAACTAATATATAGATACATACATATAAACAAATTGAACTGTCAGGAGAAAAAAATATTGGTAGAGGAGTAAACGAATCCAGCAAATCAGCGCTGGGATGTCACGGCCAACTTCAGATTATCTACAGTAGTCTATGGTTTTACCTCTTTATTAAGGTAATATCTAGAAATCGTTTACTACATATTACTTTCAAGAAGAAAACCATAATTTCGCAACCTTCCTTACTATATGAAACGGCTAATATTTTTAATAGCTGCGCCCCGCGGTTCAACCCGCATAAGTCTCGATTCCGTGGTAATATCGGGATATAAGGTAGTCTATGGCCTAATATAGGTTATGGTCTACCCTTTTTTTTTTTTTTTTTTTTCTGGGTGGGAAATCGTCAAATGACTCCTCCCGCTCTGGGCGGAGCAGAAGGGAGTGTCAGACTTTTACTGACTAAAACCCACCCGTGTTCCTTCAGTTGCCTGTGCCAGGGGCCACGGTATCTCTTTCGAACAACCCGCAGCCCCGGCGGCATCGGCCCTAGCGGACCCCGTCAGTTCGTGCTGACAGCTCTTTGAGGCGCGCGTGGAACACAACGCGCCGTCGACCCGGGCCTGGTCCTTACCGGGCGGCGAGCTGCCCATAGCTCGCCGCCCGCAAGCCCGCGCCTACGGTGGCCGGGAGTCGGCTGTTGACTGCCGTCCAGGGCGTCTCCTGCGGCGGCTGGGAGCGCGAGGGTGCAGCGATTGCCTCTCCCTCGCGCGCTCCGCCTCCTCCTTCGCGAGCATTACTGCTTCGCAGAAGGAGGTGACGGCCTCCCATTCACTCTCGCACCGGACCATGGCCTGTATGAGGGCCGGACGCGAGAGGTCGCCGCCGCCGATCGCCGCCAAGAGGACACGGCGGGGCCCCGCCCATGCCGGGCAGACCTCCACCGTATGCCCACCGTGTCCTCCGGGCGATCCCCACAGTGGTGACACCCTGGCGTTTCCTCCCGCTTTATCCTGAACAGGAACCTCCCGAAACAACCGTGTCCGGTGAGGACCTGCGTCAGGCGGAAGGTGAGTGCGCCGTGGCGCCTCTCTAGCCACTCCTCAAAGAGGGGACTTATCGCCGCAATTGTGGCGTGCCCAGCGCTGGGTTGCGACAATCGCACTCTCCATGCCGCTATGAGATCCCGCCGGAGCTCTGTCCGCTGTGCCGTGATTTCTCGCGGCAGCGGAGCAACGCCCCGGCGTTTTGCCTCCTCTCGCCACTCCCATATGTGGGCGAGGACTTTGGCCTCCAGATCCCATGGCGGCAATCCGGCAAGGAGGCTCGCCGCCTCAGTGGAGACCGTGCGGTATCCTCGAATGAGCCGGACAGCCATGACCCTTTGGGACGCGATCAACCGGCGGGCTGGTCGCCGCCTCAAGGATCGCGCCCATAGCGGTGCCCCGTAAAGGGCCATGGCCCGCACGACCCCCGCATAGAGCCTCCGGCAGGAGGCGTTTGGTCCCTCTAGATTGGGAAGGAGCCGCCTCAAGGCAGCCCCGGCCCGCTCCAGTCTGGGAGCCAAACGTCGGAAGTGCTCCACGAAATTCCACCGGCTGTCGAGGACGAGTCCCAGGTACTTCATCGTCAGCTCGACGCCGATGTGAACCCCTCCCGCCGTTATTTGTGAACCCGACGGTGGCGCGTCCCGAGGACCATGAAAACACATGGCCTCAGATTTGTGCAATGCCACCTCGAGTCCCAATTGCCGGATCCTCTCGACGATTGTCGCAACCCCGCGTGTCGCTGCTTCGGCCGCCGCCTGGTGCGACCTGCGCCAGGACCAGCGTGTCGTCAGCGTAGCAAACTACGCTGACGCCATCAGGGAGGTCGGCGCGCAGCACCCAGTCGTACCCGATATCCCACAGATGCGGCCCTAGAACCGATCCCTGTGGGACACCGCACGACATCTCTCGCCGGTTCCACTCTCCCCGGTGACCGGGGTAGATGACGGCCCTGTCCGTCAGATAAGCCTCGACAATGCGTCGGAGGTAGGTCGGCATCCGGTGATAACCGAGTGCCTCCCTGATGCAACTCCAGGGCAGGGTATTGAAGGCATTGGCGATGTCTAGAGACACCGCCAAGACAACCCCACCCCGGGCCACAGCATCCCCCGTCGTGAGGGCTCGCACGCGCATGATGGCATCCACCGTAGAGCGCCCCCTGCGGAAACCAAACTGGCTGTCCGCCAAATCCGGCCCCACCCGCACCAGCTTGCCCGGCAAGGCGGTCTGCAATTACTCTTTCAAAGAGCTTGCCCACCTCGTCGAGCACCACAATGGGCCGGTAAGCGGACGGAGAGTCCGCAGGTCGCCCCGGCTTCTTGATGAGGACCAGTTTCCCCGTCTTCCAACGAAGTGGGAACCGGCCCCTCTCCAAACATGCGCTTAGTAGCCCCCTTAGTCGAGGCCCGAGAGCCTCCAAGGCCAGGACCCAGGCTTTTCCAGGTAAGCCGTCGGGTCCTGGGGCGGTGTTTCTGGCATTCAGCCTACGTACCGCCACTCTCAACTCTACCTCGGTCACCTCCGGAGAGGTTATGGTCTACCCATCTGCCAGATTTCATCTAAATCCGTTCAGTCGTTTTAGCGTGAAAGCAAAAACATTTAAATAATCTAATCTTTTCTGTTTATAAATTAAGTTTAGATATGTCGTAAGGGAAATTTTGATACAGCGGACAAATCAAAAGCTGTTAAACTATATGTATATTGACGAAGAAAACTGTCCAAAACATCTCCATCAACTTTACCATAAATTTGGCCACGTTTCACCATACATTACTTACACGTGGCAGCTTAGAAGTTACTCAAAACTTAAACAAGTAACTTACATCAACTTTGATCCCTTCCAATTTGTAGGCGTGCTTCGGGGGATCATATTTGGGCATGAACCGGTAGAACTCTTCATTGTCTCTGTACCATTTAACGGAATACAGGTTGTCTTCACCCAGCTCGTAGTCGCATTCAAACTGAGCAGGCTGCCCTCGCACTCTGTATGTGGGGACTGATACTCGGACTATCTTTAGCAGTAAGGACTCTGGAACAAGGAAATTATGTTTTATTTTAACAGGCTATACGAGTTGTAGCAAGATCCATCACATAGCCGTCAACTGCGCGTTCTGCAACTCAAACTTAGTAAAATTTCATCATCGTTCATTTGTTTTTTTTTACTTTGCTGTGAAAAATCGGTAGCGCTCAATGTAATTTTGCTTATGGCTGCATGCACGGTACATGGGATCGTAGGGGTATTTAAAATTAAGTTTTTTAAATGTAAAACTTATTTTCGTTAAAAAAACCGTCAGAAAAAGTTGGAAATTTGAGCTCCATTGAAACCAGCGCGCTAGGGCTTTTTCTCACATAGGGCCTTAGCATTATGCTGAGTGATGGCCGTTTTGCGTGGATGTGACGCATATTTTCCCCAATTTGTTTTTTTTTGTGTTCTTTCTTTGCGTCATGTTTACCACGAATAAACGTATTTTTTTTTTTCTTTCTTTCTAACCAAAAGGTTCCCAGGTATGGTCCAGAATACAAAAATTATCACACTGACGGGAAGAATAAGTGACTCTCGGCTTCGTTAAGCATCTTTTTAACACTGTTATATCGGAATCATAGACGCAATCCATATGACTCATGTACGTAGGTTGCAAAGATGCGAAAGCGAATCAAAGCATTGAGGTTTTAAGAAAGATATTTGCAATGTAAGAGCATAATTAATACTAGTCTCTTTCCCAATAACATTGAGGATTTTTAAGACACTGAAATCTGCAATGTTGCTCTCTTTGAGTCTTAGTTTAAATAGGTATCTAGGTATAATAAATAACCTTACCAAAGAACATAATAACATAATTTAGATGTTTAAGCTAGTCTTCAATCTTCCTACCGTATACCGTCCGAAAATATAAGGGACCTGCCTGCTATTGATAATGCGAAAGCGTTACCCCCATCCATCCACAAAATGGGACTCCATTTGTGTGCGTAAGAAAACAAAATTCAGCAAGTTTTTTTAGCAAAAACTATTCCGATATTTTATGTTTTAATATGTAATAGCTAACGTTTTCAAAATAAAATGTGTACTATATTACAATATAGGACACGTATTACTTTGAACTATAGCTAAGGGTATGACCTATTTTCAAACGTAGGATAAAAATAGTTAATATTTTATTGCACTGCGAAGCACCACAGCCTTTTATGATGGCTTGTAAGTTTTATTTTGAAAGACCTGTCGAAGCAGTTTCGATTATTTTCGGATCTCAAAGCCTCTAGTCGCCACTAATTCGGGTTTATAAACTTTGTCTGTTTGCCAGTAAGAATACTGATGAGATGGGTCATACAGCTATGACACATGAAGATATTTTTTTAATAAGATGGTCAATGCACGAACGTTCTCGTAATGTCAACGAAGCCAAATGAGTATGTAAGGATCGTATCAGATCGCATTTTGTAGTTTCGCTTATTCCCATGGGCAGAAGGCGTGAGTTCATATCAAAATCACTTTACGTGTGATAAGCTGTACTTAATGGAAAAAATATTGTTTAATTCCACGCTACCGATTTGGGGCAACCTGTAATAATAGTTGTGTTGCGAATAGTAAATAAATAAATATATGTGTGTATATAGTCAGTCAGTCATCGCTATACAGGGTGACAGGGAAACTCGACGTGTTCCTTCCAGGGCGTGATAGTGTGACCCATTTGCAACAATTAAGCACCCCATAAAGCCTAGACGAAAAATCATGGAATCCGAGAAAAACCATTTTCATGTTTTTTTGATAATTTCTCAGAAATCGTCACTAAATATCACTTATCTCTAAATTCTATAATTGAGTGGCTTTCATAGCTATTCTATTGGCTACCTAATACTTTAACACGCCTATTGATGTAACCAAATTTTCTAAAATATCAAACAGTTAAAAGTTAAAGTAAGAAGTTTATTAACTATTTTCAAAAATCATCTACGTACACGAACTTTGACACCAGTTATCTCAAAATTTTACTATTACACTAAGCGTACAAATTACGGGGAAGACATCTTCATTTCATCAGCTATGCAACGAGGTACAAAAATTTCATAAATGTTTTAAGGTGCCGATGAAACAGTCAATAATATTGGCAAAGGTCGAATTTGCAAATTGTTGAAGTATTTTAAAATGATGTGATAATCGAATTAATTAACTGGTTTATGTTATCCCTTTACCTCCGCTCCGCAAGTTAAAACCACACTTTCAAGTAAGTATTACTTGCAGTCGATGAGCTAATCACCGATCACTTGTCGCTTAGTTCGCGTAGTTTTATCCTGATTTTTAAACTACTGCGCACGTATAAACTCTTAAATTTTAAACATACTTCGGTTTTTAAGCATTTGACAAATAATCTTTTATTTATCATGTCATTAACCTGCAATGTGGTAGACTCTTCACATCATATTTGGTCGTTTAGAGAAAGATCAAGAAAAAGCATTGCCTTAATCTTTGACGACGGATTGATGATTGTTGTTATTAGTAGAAAAGAGTTCGCTTTTTTTTTTTTTTTTCAGGTTGGGAAATCATCAAATGACCCCTCCCGCTCTGGGTGGAGCAGAAGGGAGTGTCAGACTCTTACTGACTAAAACCTACCCGTGTTCCTTCCTTAGCCCTTTATGTACCAGGGCAGCGGTAGCCCTTTCGGACGATCCCGCTACCCCGGCAGGCTTCGGCCCTGTCGGGCCCCGTCAACTACGCTGACATCTCTCTGAGGCGCGCGTGGAACACATACGCGCCATCCGGCACGGGCCTGGTCCTGATCGGACGGAGAGCTACCCATTGCTCTCTGCCCGCAGGCCCGCGCCTACGGTGGCCGGGAGTCGTCACGCGGCTCTCCCGACGCCCGGAGCGTCTCCCTCGGCGGCTGAGGCGTGAGGATCTCTCCCTCGCCCATCCCGCCACCTCCTTCGCTAGCATGACTGCTTCGCAGAAGGAGATGACCGCCTCCCACTCCCTCTCGCCCCGGACCATGGCTTGAACCAGGGCCGGACGCGAGAGGTCGCCGCCGCTGCCGATCGCCTCTACGAGGACACGGCGGTGCTCTGCCCAAGCGGGGCAGACCTCCACCGTATGCTCCACCGTGTCCTCTGGGCGATCCTCGCAGTGGTGACACCCGGGCGTCTCCTCCCGCCTGATGATGTGCAGGAACCTCCCGAAACATCCGTGTCCGGAGAGGACCTGCGTCAGGCGGTAGGTGAGAACGCCGTGACGCCTCTCTAGCCACTCCTCAAAGAGGGGTCTTATCGCCGCTATCGTGGCGTGCCCTGCACTGGGTTGCGATAGTCGTGCCTTCCATGCCACCATGAGATCGCGCCGGAGGTCCGTCCGCTCCGCCGCGATTTGCCGCGGGTGCAGAGTTTCCCCCCGACGTAGTGCCTCCGCGCGCCAGTCATACAGGCGCGCGAGGACTATCGCCTTCAGATCCCATGGCGGCAGTCCGGCAAGGAGGCTTGCCGCCTCGCCGGAGATCGTGCGGTACCCCCGGATTAGCCTTACGGCTACCACCTTTTGGTGCGCGTTCAGGTAGTGTGCGGCTCGCAGCCGCAGTGAACGCGCCCACACCGGGGCCCCATATAGGGCCGTGGACCGCACGACCCCCGCGTAAAGCCTCCGGCAGGAGGCGTTTGGCCCCCTCAGGTTGAGCAGGAGCCGCTTTAAGGCGGCCCCGGCCAGTTCCAGTGTGGGGGCCAAACGTCGAAAATGCTCGACGAAGTTCCACCGGCTGTCGAGGACGAGACCCAGGTATCTCATCGTTGTCTTGACGCCGATGTGAACCCCTCCTACCATCAGTTGGGATCCCGAAGGTGGCCCGTACCGGGGCCCATGAAAGGACATGACCTCGGACTTGTGCAATGCCACCTCGAGACCCAACTGCCGGATCCTTTTCACGACTATCGCAACCCCGCGTGTCATCGCGTCGGCGGCCGCCTAAGAGTTCGCTGCTGCCAACTTTATGCCAAAGACAACTTTTTACAACGTAATGGTCCAACCCAATCAATTAAGTTAATCTATCGCAATTCACAGCTGGACCTTGAACTCTCCCGAGCTACTTGCATGATATAAAACGATGTGCTTCACAAGCCCCTTAAGAAATTATGAATATGGTTGCTGTTGGTTACTTAGAGCATCTTAACTCGTCTGGTACTGCCAGTGCATGTTTTAGTAAACAGTTATTTCTTTTACAGAAGTCTCAAAGTTTATGTTTATTATAGAATTAAGAGTTTGTACGTGCACAGCAGCTTAATCACACGTGAACCAAGCGACAAGTGATCAGTGATTAGCTCATCAACTACAAGTAATGCTACCCACTCGAAAGTGGCGTCTCAGCTTGCCACCTGGTTGCGACGATCTAGCTTCATGACATAGAAACGATTGCTGGGTGGTGAGGAGGTAAAGGGATAACATAAACCAGTTAATTAATTCGATTATCACATCATTTTAAAATATTTCAACAATTTGCAAATTCGACCTTTGCCAACATTATCGACTGTTTCATCGGCACCTTTAAACATTTATGAAACTTTTGTACCTCGTTGCATAGCTGATTAAATGAAGATGTCTTCCCTGTAACCTGTACGCTTAGTGTTATAGTAAAATTTTGAGATAACTGGTGTCAAAGTACGTGTACGTAGATGATTTTTGAAAATAGTTAATAAACTTCTTACTTTAACTTTTAACTGTTTGATATTTTAGAAAATTTGGTTAGATCAATAGGTGTGTTAAAGTATTAGGTAGCCAATGGAATAGCTATGAAAGCCACTCAATTAGAGAATTTAGAGATAAGTGATATTTAGTGACGAATTCTGGGAAAATTTCCAAAAAAAACATGAAAATCGGTTTTTGTCGGATTCCATGAATTTTCGCCTAAGATTTATGGGGTGCTTAATTATTGCAAATGGGCCACACTATCACGCCCTGGAAGGAACACGTCGAGTTTCCCTGTCACCCTGTATATAGGGTTTCAGGGACTTCAACTCGCAATCCATGGACCATGGACTACTGCTGTAGCTTCATAGCAATTTCAGTCAAAATGACGACATACTCTTGATCGAAGCGATAAATAATGTCTTCATAATTGAAAAAATCATTGGTTTTTTCTATTGTAATCAGACAGGCTCAGGCCCTCTGTACACACACGCCTTGAAAAATTACGGTTTAATCGCCGTGTGGCACGGTCGTCAGTGTTGTATGGATCACTATGAAAGCTTGTTGACAGACACGTTTTTTCTACGGCGCGGTTTATACGCCAGGTAGGCCAAGTAAACAAAGGGCCTTACGACATCGTAATAAAAGTATTCTTGTAATGAGACCTCATTACAAGAATACTTCAGTAAACAAGGTTAATCTACGATTTGATATCAAAGAACAGTAGGTACCTTGCGATGTGGGGATGAGGAGGGGTTAAGTAAACAACATGACGTGTGTTACTTTGAGAGTCAATTGTGAACAGAGACTCAACTGTACTCAGCTACAGTCCTCAACTGTCCTCTCTCCTTTAATAGGTGGTTTAAATATACATAGATAGTACGTGACTACGTGCTAACACGAAGTATATAACCTTAACTTAACCCTGAACAATACGTGACATGCTGATGTACAACATACGTGACACTCACCACAACCTACTGAACCCCAGAGATGTGCCCTAACAGGCGTTGCACAGATGGGGCTCCGGATCGATTTTTTGAGAGGCAACGGTGCCCCTTCTATGTGCAGATGGTGACCACCGGAGTGGTTTTAGTGAGGTAAAAATCCCACACTCCCTGGTTTTATCCCTCTAAAACCGGGCTCATGAAGGTAACCCCCGAGAAAAAAAATCTGGAGTTTTGTATGATGCAATGATGTATAAGATATCCTACATCGTATGATTTTAATCAAATCAAATACCATATCGAAATCAAACCACCAGTTAGATAATTTTCTATCTACACGACTGACAATTTGGCAGCTGTTATGATAAACATTACGAATTTCTTTCATACGATGAACTATGACTATGTTGTGTGTTATTGTATATTGCTTATTACTGCTAATTGGACACCATAATTACTAGACAATTAATATTTATAAAATATATTGTATTGTTTTTTGATAAGTTTAGACTCAATTTATGTTCAATTATTGTTCACATGGTTGGCTGTTAAGTATGTTTTGCAGTGCCCTGGCAGGGTGTATGTACAAAAACCAACGCTCATTTGTTGTGTGATGTGAATGAGAGCAAATAAATAAGATGAAACCTGCCTATAAGACACAGCCTACACAACTATTAACACGTAGATTACAACAATATCGTGCCAGGCTCGACGGCAGTAAGGCAGTGGCAAACTGCCAGTCCGTCGCACAATGATGGTAGTCTGTTACGACAGTAACGCCCTGTGTACGATGGTGGACAGTGATTGGTATATGGCAACTGTGTTGTTGACAGGTACTGTGCACAAAACAGAGGGGCAATTCTCGTAATTTTAAGACCGTTCACAGACTGATCTCAGTCTCAATCTGTAAAAAAAATACTGCTAATTTCCATACATTTTGACAAGTTGTTGATATTTGTTTGTCGCTGAGATGAGACTGCGACTAGATTTTGAACGTTTTAAATTACGAGAATTGGCCTTCAGGTCGCCTACCCGCGGACAGGTAATTACAATAGTACCTACGTTTGATAATGTAAAGAAACAGGTCGTTAATAATTCATTACAATCTAGCCCATACGATAGGCAAAAAGGGATGTGTGGTGTTATGTGAATGGATAGAATAAGAAACGAGCAATTATGGCGAAGTCTAAAAGTGGCACCGGTGGCTGAAACGCTGTGTGGAAATCGGTTGTCTTGTTATGCGGAGGAATGAGGAAAATCTCGTGAGAAAAGTTTTGAGTATGAATATACAAGAGCTTGCTTGCATTTCCATTGGCTATAAGAGTAGGGGAAGACCAAAAAATTATATGGCTAGAAAGGGGGTGACTACCGAGATGACGTCACATAGAGAAGTATGGAAGAAAAAGACATGTTGCGCCGATCCCAAATAGATTGGGATAAGGGTAAGAGCATGAGGATGAATCCAGTCCATAAGAATCATGAGCAATTTTTATCTAACTTATGGTGCATTTTTCCAATAAAACTGAAAACGATCAGCACATCTAAACCCCATTTAGAAGCTGTCAGAGTCATCATTGTTGTAAAATACAGTGATAGTGGCAGCTTTTGAAACCGTTTTTAGTATGATGTACTGATGGCATTCAGTGTTATTCGTTATTAATGTTGTATGTGACACTTATTTTTAAAATAAAATGGTGTAGATTGTTAGTTTACACTAGTCCGTTCCACTTTTTTTAGTCTGATAAAAACTCTTTTTTCATGTGTTATTTGTGTGTCACTGTCACTTTCATTTCTATGTAATTAGGTTATGATCAAATGTTACCAGGGCTTATCTGAGCATGTCTTAGGTTATGGCTGAGAAAATGAAAATTGCCTTCGTCGGGCACAAGTTTAATTCTTGCTTGCATACTAAACTATTCTGCTGTGTGTACCTGCACTTATTTTTTTCTTTATAAAATATTTTTTGTATAACGTATGTGTTTTCCAAAGCTGACATAGAAAACAATATACAGTGTGTATGATGAAATTATTGTTCAGATGATTTTAGTAAGTTCTACTTTATTTTTCCGCAATAAAAAAGTTGTAAAAACTTTTATTCGTGAGTACTGGGAAAGTACTCAGACCTAACCACCAAACTCAAAAATTGGGTATGAAATTCTTAGAATTGTAAGGTTATATAAATATGAACTGAGATGAATTCACGTTTATCGACGCCCTGAATATAAAGTTAGTAATATTTTATCATGCGCAGACAAAACAAACATACTTTGTATGCCTAAATCTACTAAAATAACATCATCAAATTATGTGATGTGATTCAATCAAATTAATAACAAAATGGCAGCTGTCATTTGTTTTCGTGTTGGTCTGTATTACTTACATACTTAATGCGGTGTGAGGAAAACATCTTGAGGAAACCGGTATGTCCAAGAACCAAAAATTCGAAGATATGCGACATCTACCAATCCGCACTGGGCCGGCGTGGTAGATTACGGCCAGGTCCCTCTCACAAGAGAGGAGGCCTGTGTCCCAGCAGTGGGAACATTATGAGCTGATTATTTAATGCAGTGACAGTGTGTCTGTTAAGTATATTTTGTTTGGTTATTAAATATTTATAAAATCATGCTGTAGCATTTTTGTCATACAAAAAATATTTTCGAATAAATTTACTAATCGTAATACTGAAAAAAAAACGGGTTGTACTCCGGGAGTGCCGGCAGAAATGAAAACTTGAATATTAACGTTGTGCATTTTTGATATTTTGGAATGCGGTCTACTCTCCCACCGTCTTACGAATTTTCGATCAGGTCACGTGTCCTGGCGCGAGCTCTGTCTTACGAATTTTCGATCAGGTCACGTGTCCTGACGCGAGCTCCGTCTTACTAATTTTCAATCAGGTCACGTGTCCTAACGCGAGCTTAACCTTTTTTACCCATCACAAAAAAAAATGCACAACACCGCCAAAGAAGTTTTCACTTCAAAAACAGTTTGATAGGATAGCATAAAGATGTTTAGAACATATTTCAAAAAGATGTGTATTGTATTGATTCCAAAAAGAAAGTATTGCCCTACTGCTACAATATAGCTGACATTGCCTAGGCGACTACGTGACTACGCTGCTACGCGACTACGCTGCTACGCGACTACGCTGCTACGCGACTACGCTGCTACGCGACCACGCTGCTACGCGACTACGCTGCTACGCGACTACGCTGCTACGCGACTACGCGACTACGCTGCTACGCGACTACGCTGCTACGGCTGCTGCTATGTATATACTTATGTTCTGTAATTTGTATGGTGTACATACACAATAAAGAGTAATATATTCTATCCTATTCTACGGCAATCAAGTTATTATAAAATTCAAATTGTAATAGTACCGAGACGAAATATTATAATTCAAAAAAGTGTCATACGGTTTTTTTGTCAGGAATTTCTCAGTACGAGCCCGGAGTCTGGTTGATGGCAACAGGGTGGTCCCCTATTACATGGGACTTAAAACATAACAAGCGAAATGTGGGTGTACTACTGTACACCTCTGCCTATCCCTTCGGGGATAAATTATTATGTTGTTATGTGAAAAATTATTGATAATTCGAGAAAGTTTTAAATCGTGTTATCATTATGAGATTACCCTCACACCGAGAGGCCTGTGACTCAGCAGTAGGTATTTTTTAGGCTGATTATGGTTATGATAGCCATCGGTACCCTCTAACAAAACTAAGTACTACCTTGTCATCAAAACATGGAAGTATCACTGAACATAAAACAACCATTAAACGAACAGTACAATAAATGATTAATATTCCGTGTATAATCTGGTAAAAAAAAATATGGCAATACCACGAAAAAGTACGTATTATCTACATTCACAATAACATCTTTTTATGAATGAAGGAAACACATACGATACGTTATCGCTCAGGAAAACAGGTCATGTATAAGCGTTCATACCTACAATCATAAAAAAAAAACATTTGGTAGCAGCAAACATATTTACATGCAAATAAAATCGTCCAATTGTGCGTCGTATTAAATCAAACATTGTTGTTTGATTCATATTGTCGTATGAACATAAATGGAATCGAAAAACCGCTGAAATGTCGTAAATCCAATAGAAGACAGTTCTTGTAATACTATCGATATTTCTTCACTATAAACATTATTGGGGATGTTCTTGAATAGAATAAATATCATAGCTCAAATGTTGGGACAAGTGTAGCCTTTTAAATAACGGGTTTTGTCGGGCCAGTCCAAATATTTGGAGGTTTTTGACAACGCAACAGCTCTTTTGTGTGGATAAAAATGACTAAGTGAGAGTGAAAAGAATACTACCATAATATTACTTATCACTCCCACTTAGTCACTTTTTCACACCCACAATAGTAGATTGTTTGCCAAGGGAGCAAACAACTATTTTGAAGGCGAGAGTGTTTAGTAGAAAGAAGTAGGGAATTCAAAGTACGTCACTCGAGCTTAAAATAGTGTTGCTCCCGAGGTGGACCCTCCACTTTTTATCACCCTCTATAAAAAAATAAGTAAGTCCAACTTATGAATAAGAATCACTACTTGAGGAAGACATACTCATTTTTTTATAAAACTTAGTAAAATCCTAATTTGAGTAAACAATAACGAACGAAGGCAGAAGGGTTTTCGCGAGTTTTTTATTTTTGCACTAACTTTTTTTTTATTTTGCTCGCGCGTTTTTCTTTATCATACAGCCTGTTACTTGTTCGTACAATGTTCGTGATTGATCTCTTTGGCTTTTACTAACAATATCCACATTCCAAATTCAAATCACTTTTAGTCCCTAGGGATTATAAAGCTATTTTATTGCAGTCATAATTTTAGTGTAGTTTACAAAGAATACACTAGCTTTTTTAAAATAGATGTGATAAAAAATATTACAATGTATATGCCGGTTTATTCTGAAAAAATCTTACCGTGAGAAGTTAAGTCAAGTGGGCTATCATTCAACGTTCAACGTTCAAAAGTGCCTTTTATGTGCCTATTTGAAATAAATGATTTGACTTTGACTTTGACTTTGATTCCACATGATGTGAGGGATTGACACTATTGACAGCTCACTTTAAGCTCACTTCATCTAAGTTTTCACGGTGAGATTTTTACAGAATAGCACTACTGCTGGTGTGGTGACAACAGAGGATACATAATGTCTTCTGGGTAAAAGCGTCTGCAATTGTGAATTCTCTCGAGTCGGAACAAGCTTTGCGATATTAACTGCTGTGTGGATAAAAATTAACTATGTAGTCATCATCTGCTTGCTTTTCCCAACTATGTTGGGGTCGGCTTCCAGTCTAACCGGATGCAGCTGAATACCAGTATTTTACGCGGAGCAACTGCCTATCTGACCTCCACAACCCACTTATTAGATAATACGATGCCCCTTGGTAAGACTGGTTATCAGACTTTCGGGCTTCTGACGACTCGTAACGACTGTCAAAGTTCTACGAATGACAGCTGCGACCAACACTTAACGTGCTTTCCGAGGCACAGAGGGGTCTATGTATATAAAGATGGTCACCCATCCACGGACTAACCGCGGCAAGTGTAGCTTAACCTGATCGATCGAACCGTGCGGCTGTTATTTCTTAGCCACAAGCCCCTCAAAAAACTGACTATGTAAGTGAGAGTGAAAAGATTATCACCATATTACTTATTACTCTCTCTTAGTTACTTTTCTTTTTTCACACCCAGAGGATATAATGTATCTGGTGTTGTCACCACAACAGCAGATACATAATGTCTTCTGGGTAAAAGAGTCTGCAATTATTGTGAAGTAGAAGTTCTCTCGAGTCAGAACGAGCTTTGTGATATTAACATGTACATCTTCGTGGAAACACTAACAAGTTGCATCAGCCAGCATTACTAAGCTTAGTAGTAGAGCTGGATGGATATGTTGGATATACTTAAATAAAGCATTTATTTAGTGCCAAAAGTAATAGCATAGCACAAAAAGACACAATCAAATGATAAGTTGTACACAATTTGATTGTACATAGCGCCAAAATACGAAAAAAAGAGAATAACATTTAAAAAGATGAAAGGTACTTCATATCTATACAGGATTATTGGTAAAACAATAACAACCTCTCCGGACTATATTGGTACTAACATCATAAACAACAAATTTTGTTCTATGACTTTTATAAATTCATAATAGTTTCAAAAATAAAAATATTTCAATTCAACAAATTAAAATATTCGATTTTCTGTTACGAACTCTACGCGAAGCAAAAGAAAGCTCTAGTTAGGTAAACAAACTGCCGTGTCTAGTACAAAATTCAGCTGAGGGGAGCGGGCGTTATATAGAACAACGAAATCTTAAAGGTTTGTTTTGGTAAATGTATAATGTTTTGTAAAAAGAGATAAAACAAAAGTTGTTGTTTATGCCATACTTAAATTCTAATAAAGAATAAAGTGCGGTGTGCGTCTCAAGGTTGCGCCGCATGGGAGTCCGGCGCCCAAATTACGTAACATATTTTCAATTACAATTAAGAGTTTTGAAGGATATTGCTAATCTATTGCTTCATAGGTTTTAAAAACTGCTTAACAACGTAAATAACACAATAAACAAGAGTGAACTGTCAAAATGAATTATATTGCGATCAATAGTCGTTTTATAGGTATGTGTTACGCAATTACTCCGTTGCTCCGTATTTGTCAGGCCAATACGTACCTATAGACCACTACCTAATAGCTACCTAGGTATAGGTATAGGTACCTAATTAAATATTTCTACTTTGCACGTTAAACACGAGAATTTTGGATATATCCATTCAAGTCCAACGTCAGCACATTTCCATATGAACTTATCGTTATTATTATTTTTGGTGGCCGTGAAAAGTGCCGAAATAAAACACGTAAATACTTCACATAAAGGATGTAGGTACATGAATTTGGAGTGTTACACATCATCGTTTGGCAGTTATTCAACTCATACGAAGAAAAAGTCAAAGTTAAATCATTTATTTCAAGTACGCCAATAAAAGGCACTTCTGGCGTAAAAATTTACAAGAACATAGAATTGATTGTAGCCCTTCCAAAAGGTAGTTTCGTATGGAGAAGAATGGACAAGAAACTCTATACTTCCTACTCAATTAAGCTAATAAAACAATCACAAATTGCCACAGCAAGCACAGCCGCAGCAAAAACAAGTGCTAAATAAGTATAAATCGTGGACAACAACAGTTGGAGCCAGCACGCACGACTCGCACCTCCCTATAACTAACTTAGCGAAGTTTGCTATCAACTTCTAGCTGTCCTCGTCCGACCCTTGATTTATAAATTAGCTGTTGTCTACGCGTTAAATCGCTAACTATTTGATTTGTTATCTTCTGTTCATAATTCTGAATTTATGTGTATATAATAGTTCTGTGTTTGTTTTGAAGTAGACGTGTATTTCTTGAGTAGAATTCACATCTGTGTTATTATTAACTTTTGTTTATAGTTGTTAGCTTGATATACAAACATATTGTGAGTTCATATTTTTTTTTGCAGAAAACATTTTTATTCGTTTTCTTGTGGCTTTCTGGCCGAGTCTCACGAATTTCTCCTATTAATTAATTGCACAACATTATAGAGATTTTCACTATTTAATAATACTCATTCAAACGTAATATACCGTCTCACTATAAGGAAAATTTTAAACCGGTTTTAGCCTGTCACTAGAACATTGAAATATGACTTATTTCTACATAATAATAATAGTTCTCTGTCAACAGTATAATGTACCGTTTCAGATTTCCCAACGTACGAGTACCTTCAACATTTTAGATAGAGCTTTTCATTTAGGTATGCGAAAAGTTCAAACAGAATTATTAAAATACTTTTCGTATTCAACATAGTTTCATTAATTACCATGTTTTAAACTTATTACCGAACAGCATTGCGGGGCAGAGTAAAAAAGTAGTTAACAAGGCAAAGGAGATAGAAACCGTCCAAGTTACGTAAGCAAGATGTATGGAAAGTCTAAAAGTTAGACGTCTGAAATATTAATTCCAGAACCAAATAACGATCCCGGGGCTTTAATAAAATATTATAATTTTGTACGAGACGAAAGAGAGATTCGTTTTGTGAATATATCCATCTCGCTTCATTTCCCTGGAGGTAAGCAAACTGGACTTTACAACAATCATTCGGGACTAACAGAAGCGAGACCTTGTTAAACCGTAACAAACTTGTACTGTTTAATCTTTGAAAGTCTCGCCTTCAACTTGGTGATACCAAGACGTCACTAAGGTAACTTTATTGTTTAAAGTCAGTTAATTAGTGGGGAGGTAGGTACGTTGTCGTGCTCATTCGCTAGTTTTCTTCACACTTTTAACAACGTTTAAGTACAACTGCAGTGCAGCACGATTGTAACGTTAAAGATTTTATGGATACCACTGGCTTGGAAATGGAAATTATTTCTTACTTGAATTAACATTGCACGTACTTAGCACGAACAAAATTCAGGCTGAAATCAAGGAAAGTATCATAGTGACCTAATTTAGTGAGTTAATAAATTGAGATGGTACATCGATTTTGAACTCTTTCTTGTAGAGTGAGGAAGACTTTTCCCGCGCTACGTTTGGAGGACAATTTAACTTTCTACGGCTCGCCTGAGGGTCATAAGTTCCCGTGGTTTATGGTTGTAAACCCTGAGTTCACGGCCGCACTAGTGGGATTGCGGCTGTAGTCCCGGAAGACACTCAAAATGATTTTTAATTTATTATGGTAATAACGTAGCTCTTTTATTGAGGTCTCTACTCTTGTAAAGTTTGTTTGGGGAATAAATTACATTGTTATAATAGTATCTTCTTTTTACCGTTATTTAATCCATTAACTCCCAAAGGAAGCTAAATTTTCGTGTGTATAAAAGTTGTGAATAATTAATAAGGAAACTCCAGAACTTAATTGTATCAACACAGCCAGTTTAGATACACCTAAGATTTAGCAATGAAGAGTCAGTGATTATACTTTGAGAAAATCACTAAAGGAAAACCCTTTCGTAGTTTCAAAGTTTACAGTGCCCAAGCAAGCTTGAAAGACTGTTTTATTTATTAGGTACCTGATTTAATACGGAAAAATACTTAAATGTACCGCTTCAATCTCGAGTATTTGCTTCGGATTAAGTAGATATTTCTTTAAATGATAAAAGCCTTTCAAGGTTGTTTTCTTTACTAAGGTATCCTAATTTTGGCACGAATATGTTGCTTAGCTGAATTTAGATTTTCTGGGGAATGTTCCCCAGAAAATCTAAATACAGCTTTCAAACCAAAATACTCATTGATCAAGTTTAAAGCTCTCTATAATTAGGTACTGGTTGCGATATCATAATTAAACGCAAAATATAAAAGTCATATCGAGCTTGATGTAGTTCTAAAATATTTTATCATGTGCTCTTATTATAGCTAAATAGATTTCATAAGGGCGGTACTTGCAGAAACTTATTGGTATTTTCACCTACATTTAGGTACTTATGTAGAAGAGAATCTTGTGGCTAAGTAATAACAGCCGCACTGGTGGATCGATCAGTTTAAGCCATGCTTGCCGCGGTTGCTCCGTAGATGGGTGACCATCTTTACATACCAAGACCCCTGCGTGATTCGGAAAGCACGTTAGGCCGTTGGTCCCGGCTGTTATTGGTAGATCTTTGACAGTCGTTACGGGTCGTCAGAAGCTCGAAAGTCTGACAACTAGTCTTAACCAGGGGTTTTGTATTACCCAGTAACTGGGTTGTGGAGGTCAGATAGGCAGTCGCTCCATGTAAAATACTGGGTACTCAGCTGCATCCAGTTAGACTGGAAGCAGACCCCATAGTTGGGAAAAAGCTAGGCAGTTGATGTAGAAGAGAATGCACTGGCGATAAACAGTTTAAAATGCCTTTACTAGCAAGTCATATTTAGAGGATCAAATAGCGGACCATTTATTAGATTGAAATTAAGATTGTCATCAAGTTTGACTCAGTTTGAGAATTTATAACATAACATGAGACCTGTTTTCCCCGAAGGGTTAGCCAGAGGTGTACGCATAAGTAGTACAACACATTTCACCAGTTATGCTTAAGTCCCGTGTAATAGGGGGCCAGCCTACAGCCATCAACCGGCTACGAATCCGGACTACGAGCTACTACTCAGAAATACGAGTAGGTGCCTAATCGTAAAACCCAACAACAACAATTCGATGAATTCAAGTGTCCGTTTAAACTATAGTCAGAAATAAATATTAAAATACTATGAAAGATGAACCCTACATTCCTTGTAGATATCAGAAACTGTTAACAGTAATGCACTATTGTAGATTGTTTACTTAAGTAACTAAAACCACCCTGATAAAACCTAACCGACAAAAATAAGACTTTAAAAACGTTTTTGAATTCCAAACTTTGTTACGTTGAATCTAACTACCTAATCAAAGTTCGTTTATTTCTATTCCCAGAATGTAAGGGTGTGTGTGTGTGTGTCTTCCATTGACAGTAATCAGACAAGGAAGGTATCCTATGAATCCAATATAATCAGCATTAAACCGCTTTGTTACTGTTTAAAGCCGCCCTGTAATATCCTAGAGATAATTCAAGACTACCTGCCTGACTTCTCAAGTAGTCCGCGTAAACAGGGGATTATATTATAGCTTGAAGACCAATTTTTTCTTTAAAAAAATAAATTATTATCCAGTTCTACTAATAGCTTAGTAGATATTAGATTCATTTCAGTAAGCCTTTTGATTTTTTTCTGGCTCTTTAGTGTTCAATTTCATTATAAAGTTTCCTTGAAATTCGTAAGTTTCTTGTTTCTATGCGAGCTGTATGAGGGTATGTATTCATCTATAATGGTTTTAATGTTGGCTAATGCACCGAGCATTAGCCAACATTAAAACCAGATACTATAAAGAAAAACGAATCGTTTTCCTTACCAATGGTAGCATTATTTACCTGTGATAGCTATTTCCATATGGAAGGGTCTACTATGCAAAGCTATGATGTCTTTGCTTCATTATTGGTAAAGATACAAGAGTCTTAATTTTAACCAATAACAAGCATCGGCCATAAGTAATCAAAAGGCAGAACACAAGTTCAGTCATTTGAATGAACAATGAATTTAGTTCCAGTGTAAATATCTATAAATATCGAGTCTCGATGAAGGTGCTTTTCTTACAGCCTCACTCTGCGAAAACAGCACTCCTTCTTAAAAGCGTGTTTTGTATGGCACCATTAATATATAATAAAATTCCAGAGGTTATAAAGAAATAAACCAGCCAAACTTATTCAAAAGAGAACTTAAGAAGTTATTTACTGAAAAATGTTACTATTATTTTAAAGATTATTTAAATGATAATTTCTAATCTATTTGTGTTATATATATATTTTTTTCTGTCTTGATTGTGTTATATTTAAAGTGGCTATTATTTATTTTGTACGCCAATGGTGGCAAAACATGTTGAAACCCACAGATTTTTACTTTAACATCCACATTTGCATGTATATGTATAATGTTACACAAGCTTACAAATAAAAAAAAATTTAGGTATGGAGGTACAAGTTAACCATTTCAACAGACTTTAGTTTTAACAGTTGTTTACCTATAAGCTTCGTTCAAGACTACAAAACAAATAAAAAACTTGTTTTCCACTCCTGGAAATCTTTTCAAAGTAAAATACATAATATTTTTTCCAACTTACAGTTCAAAATTAACTTTCCAAACAAAATTCAAGAATATGTAAAATAACAACACAAGTCTTCATGTGCTACCGAAAACATGATAAACTTTTTTATACCAACGTTTTTTTGTAACAGTAAAACAACAACTGTTTATACCCACAAAAACGTATTAAAGTCAACCAAGTAGGTTATATCAACTGTCTGCTCCTAGCTGGTGGAATATCGACCTGTCACAACTTATTTACAGCTATTTTAACTTCGCAGTGTCGGAGTACAAATAGACCACTCCATCACTTCTCGAGGGAAGCGTAAAAGTGACTAACGGGTTGAATCAGGAGTGTGGATTTAAGCACCTGTGATATATTGTAATTACAAACTGCCAATAAAGATTTTTACAAACATTAGTTTACAGGATAGGATTACATCAAAGTACCGACACGAAAAGAAGAAATAGGTAAAGATTTATTATACCGCCATTATATACGTATTTTTTACATCTTTCTCAAATATAATTATACATTCAACATTTATGATGAATTTTAACAATATAATTAAAAAGAGTGTATGGAGAAGAACGGGCAACAACTCAACTCCTACTACGCCTTGGAATGAGCAACTAGCTTCATATTTCTGACTGAACCGACTCCTTGACAATTCCAAAGTGCCTGTAAATGATTTAATTGAAATAAATGCTTAGATTTTGAGTTTGAAAAAAAACCCAGTAACTGGGTTGTGAAGATCAGATTATAATCCCTAATGCAAAGTACTTTTATTCACTTATTCAGCTGCATTCGGTAAGACTGGAAGCCAAAAATTCAAAGGCAGCTGATGATGAATTAGGATATATATTATTGAGGTAAAGTGGATAAAGTAGCTAGAAATATAAATAAATACATTAATCCAAGAGTATATTTTAGTCGAACGATTGAACGGATAAGAAAGTCGGCCATGACTTTTTTTCATCTGGGTAAGATGGATGTTCATACAACAACCAGTAATGGACGACCGATGGAGCAGGCCTATGTTCAAAACTGGAAATCCATTGATCAGGATTATATCCATCAGCCCATTATGTCCATTGATTTGATGGATTGACAAATCTATTTGATTTGTGATGTATAAAATACCAATAGGAAGCAATAACTAGAATATGCAGGACGGTACAACGACTGCTTTCCAGGTTTCTAGTATTTTTTAAGAGCAAAACAACACTTTCATAGCCGATGTTATACCCTGTCCATTAGCTTAACCGTTTTTTGACAGCTGTGTTAGAACGTACATATTCCAGATTACGTAAAAGTTTACTTTAAAATGCGTAATAAAATAAATATATATAAACTGCCTTATCTTATTGAATTATCTTATTTACGGCTTCTTACAGACATTATAATACCGTACGTGTATCAATCAATGTATTGTGTGTTGCTGCAATCACTAATTCCATCTATCAAAAAACGGTTTGCCTAATGGACAGGGTATAATAGTCCGATGTAGATATAATATTAGCCCTCTCCAAAATACGACTCAAATGAAGCCGTCGCGCTGAAAATATGTCTTAATTTGCGGTAAAGCCCTCTAGAATCTTAATAAACAACTTCCAGTAAGCTATAATGTACTCGTAGTTGGAAACCAGTTTCCGATAAATTGAATATCGATTATGGAAGACTTCTCAGTCATTTCCATAAAAAAATTAAAAAAGAGATACACTTTGTATTTTTAAGGCTCAATTTGCTTTTAGCGACCCGTGTCGGGGGTAGGCCTGAATAAATCTAACTGAGAGCCCCTCTAGATAAAAGATATACTGACGGTTTAATTGAGGGTTCTGTTTTTCAGCTGGCTATGAAAGGGCACTTTAGTTGAATAAAAGTTTCCTTTCAATACTCATTAAACTCGTTTCGCACAACAACTGGAACAGGAAAAATGTTTAACCCCCGATTTAAAACATCAATTCTAATCCAAGTAAAAGTTTCAAGAGGATTTAAATGATTTATTATCTTTGCGAATAAATACCTATCTCTTCATAACCTACTTTAAGGAAGAAGTCTTTTTCTTACGATGTCACTCTAAGATGAATGGCTTTTTATTATAAAGGCTTCCTCGGTCTTCATGAATAATATCTTTATGCAATTTTATTCCTAAATTGAAAATGGAGATGCATTAAAATATCGTAGCTGTCACCGCCGCTTATTGTCGCCCAGCGTGGGACTCCGTAAATGATTCCAATTCGTTGTAAAATATGGATACAATTATATAATTCACACTGAAAATATTTTTTTATAGACAAGTAATATTAATGAAAGCACACAGTCCATTCACATAATTGATATTACCTTTTATAAGTAAACTCAGTACTGCCAATAAGACATACATCCTCATTAAGTTTTTAAACAAACAGTTCCATCACATATCACAGAGATTTATCCCTCCATATATTGCCGTAAGCACTTTACTCACACACGGTTTTAATTAACATTTCAATCGGAGAGTTGAGTCGAGATAGAATGAAGCTCACGTAATATTTTA
Source organism: Apamea epomidion (assembly GCA_947507525.1). NCBI lineage: Eukaryota > Metazoa > Arthropoda > Insecta > Lepidoptera > Noctuidae > Apamea > Apamea epomidion. The sequence continues at coordinate 13,775,705 of OX382228.1, read as the reverse complement.
GTAGCGAGCGCGGCGCGGACGACCGGCGTCCTCGGCGGTTGACACACGACTGAAGAGAGTTCCCTCTCTCCGTTTGTTCGCGTTCGCAGTTACTCGCCCCTCGCCCATCTGGGGTCACCGCTTACAATTTTCGTGACCTTATGGGGCAAGTCGATAATCGCTTTTACTAATAAATATGACTACTAGATTTATTGAGAACATGTTATTATAAGTTTAAGTGGAGGTGACAGGTACCAATTTTCTGTCAAAAAGACTGTCTAGTGTAGGCTTTCGTGGTTTAAGTTTTATGTCATGATTGCTTGGTCCACACTTATTATTAGAATATAATTTAAGTGAAAAATTATTAAATATTTTACTAACATAATATTACCCAAAGTAGCTTACATCAGTCTGCATAGTCGCACAAAACCAGCAAAAAAAACATCTGAGCACACAAAAGTCACTTTTGCCATATTTACTTGCTTTCATAATCAACTCTTGATAACGTTTTGAAAAAGTAATATTTAGAACACAATTTCCTTTCTTTTGTATTCGTCACTTTTGGTCATTTATCTGTTATTAACTGCCTTTTTTTCCAACGTTCCAGAGTGATAGTCATCTATCATTTCTTTTGCCTATTGCGTGTGTAAATTGAAATATTTCTAAAGACTATTCAATTATCGTTCGCCAGCCTGTAATTTGTGTTGATTACATTTTCATTTAATAAATCGTTGTACCTTTTATGTCTTGGTTGTCTGGTTTGTTTGACATCTGTTTGAGGTATTTTTGTGTTTTTATGGCTTTGACTCATTAAGGTTACTATCAGCCAGCAAAGCGTGTTTTGTTGATATTATCAGAAAATAATTCACTTTGTGAATAAACGAATCGATATAATTTTTCTGTCGAAGGACTAACCATTTCTTAAGATACTTGTATCAAAGTTTTATTTAATACAGGAACTTTGTACCTGTGAAAACATACTTTGTGAGTATGAAGCTTACGTAAGATTTTGACAATATACGAGTATAAGTATTTCATTTTTTTTTGGATTGTCTGTTCCTAGTCTAGCTTCTTTACTGTTTCACTGTCTGATGACCAATTCCTGTAATTAAAAACTTTCAAACTCTAGTCGCAATGTCATCTCAGCTACCATGTCAAAGATGTAGGAAAATTGCAGAAACAAAAAATTGCAAGCAGGCTGTGAACGTTCTTAAAATTACGAGGATTGCCCCTCCGTTCTCGGTCTCAATCTGTCAAAAATACCTCTAGTTTTCCTACATTCTTGACAAGTTTTTGACATTGATTGTAGCTGAGATGAGACTGTGACTAGATTTTGGATGTTTTAAATTACGAGAATTGGCTTTCTGTTCTTAGAATATGTTCTAACCTAGTAGGTTCAGTTTCCTTCAACTTCAGTTTTCAGTAACCACTATAATATTAACATAAAGAGAGAATGTTAATACGTTTGAACTTTATCTCACTCGTTCATTTAAATACATTATCTTCAAGAACACCACTTCATTTCCGGACAACGGCTTATTTTCCCCATATTAAAGACTAACGTCTGTTGTTATTAAAGTAAGATATCATTAGGCCCTCCACAAACGAGACTTGTACGACATTTTTTCCTCCTCATCGGATAGGTCGTAACACTTTATCGTTATTGTACGGCCTTATTCGAGAATGGAGTAGCATCATAAAATCATAAACACCTTCAGTTTTCGCGTTATCCCTTACAAATTCCTTGGGGTTGCGTTCAATGGCCGATTATGAATTTGGTGTTCAATACGTGATCTGATTATTCGATAGTCTCTTGTTATTAAACAGTCAGATGTATTGAGATGTTCTTGGCTTTGTTCAGGCCGTATTATGTGTTCCGAATTGGAAGTATATGGCTGTTAATAGTTGATTATGTTGTTTGATGTTTGAGTAGGTAGGTAGATAGGTATACCTATGCCTTTATAGTAAGTATTTTGGATTATAGGATGTTTATCAAATTATAATCTCCGTTCAATTTAATTAATCTTTATTGCAATCCCTATGTACACACACAGGTAAGTATTAATTAATAGAAACAATTATGGAACCTGTCGGGCACAGAAAAATTTTATTATTACCAAATATTTATTTTAATTCCTTTCTATGTGTATAGTATTAGTTATTATATATTATTAGTCATTTATTTATTCTCTGAATATAAGTAATATGTGAAAGTTATATGATTAAGCAGATAATATGACCATTACTCATTTTACCTCCAGTCTTACTAATGTCTTCAATAAGAAAGGTCGTCGTTGAAATTATTCTCGCAGTGACAGTAGGAGATCAAATGTTATGATACTGTCGTCATAATTCTAGAGCAACATTAACCCGCAAATTGCTCCTCGCACAGATTCACGGTCGCGGCTCCTCAGCTCCTAATCAAACATTACAACGACCACTTTAATGTACTGTCGGTGTATATTTAGGAGTTGATTTAGAGATAATTACCACTTCATTTGTTGATACACTTTGAAAATTTCCTCCTCGAAATTGTTGCGATGCAGCTCGTCGTAATGGGGCTAGGGGCACGTCTCTTCTTTGGGTATTACCGGGTGACAACCGGGCACAGGCGGCGTACTCCCAACGCTTTATCACTTAATTTGAATCGTGTCTTGAATTTAGAACACAGGCTGTCCTTAGAATTCGAAAATTGTTAATCTGTTCTGTCTGGATATTCCGATTCCAATCCGAATCGCAATAAACGACGACCGGCTCTCAAATAAATTTAATAGTCAGCCCCTCCTTTGCAGTCGTCAGGTTAAATAAATTCCCACTGAGATGTTATCTGATAAATTCTAAATAAAAAGCACCTACTCCGTTCAAATTTTATCTAACGAATTTATCATCGTTGTGAAAAAATATTTTCTTTTATTAGAAATCTTATTAAAATTCACGTGGTAAATGAAAGTCAAATGTAAATTTGGTACCCGAGCGAGCAGTTTTTATTATTCAATCATCAAAAAGAGCCCTAACAATAAATCATAAAACGAAAACGCGCATAAGAAACGAAGTTTACGATATCTAGCGAGGTAAGCATGCGAAGGATAATTCACAAATTGTTTGAAGACCAATTTTGTACGTTCGACTTTCGAGTGGAGAGCTCGGTTCCGAACACACGCATTATGTTCCCTACTTTGTATAAAGCGCCTTATTACGTATGCGGTATTCCAAAATGTTCATGAAAATTCATGTACTTATTTAAACAGTACAAAAAGCGCACGGGTACGTATGTACGTATCTTCTTTGAGAATGATACTCGTGAAAGTAAACGCACCATATTTTTAGCGGGAACGTCGGTAAAATGACAACATTCACCTCCCTCTAAATCAAACATGCATAAATCCAGGCCGCTCCCTTTACGCTATTATGTCAACCGAAGCGATTTATGATCGCATCTAAGAGATTTTCACAAGGGAGAATATCGCCGAGTAAATAGTATTGAACGTAACTCAACAATATATCTGCCTATGCCTTATCACAAGAGAAATGCGAACGCAGCGTTTGCGATTTTATTGAGTTTTTGATGTTTCATTTTGATCATCTTTGTTATTCGGGCCATACATTATTCTGATTTGAAGAATAAATCTCACATTTATATTTTTGACATTTATTCTTATTGGATTCTGTTTGAAATGCTCGTAATATCGATGGTAATGGAGTTTGCTTTTGTTAAGAAGTAGGCTCGTTTACAGTGGTTGTTGGATTGTGTATACAATTAGATTAGCGTTTTGGCAAGGCAGCGTCTAACGAGTTAGGAGACGTGTCCGTAGCCCCAATGCCGATGTAGTGAACAAGTACTTATCACGTACAAGATATTAAGGACTAGATGTCTGACTTGTTCAGACTGTTAGCCTGCATCATCCCACTGCTGGGCAAAGACCTCTCCCCGTGACTTCCAGCTCTTTCGATCCAGGGTTAAGTGGACCACTGATCGTTTGTTTTGTCCAGCTCGTCCCGTCATCTACGGGGTCTGCCGCGACGCCTTCTTGTTTACGCCGACTTGTTCATAATGTAATTTTAACATAACGGTAACGAAACTAGACGCTCCTCTATTAATAGCCTGTAGGTATAGAATAGGTACGTTTCTGTAGATGTTTCAATAAACAGTTGGTAATGAGGATTACCGAGAACCTTCTCTAATTAAAGTTGAAGAAACTTTATTTAACAGAGTTGTATCTTGAATATAATGTGCCTGTTAAGAATTAAAATATGTTTGTGAAGTCTAAACAATCATGCTTTGTCTTCGCTAACCTGAATTAAATTAAATTAGTTACGTGTCTATTTACAAGCATTCATTTGTTTGAACACAAAAATTCTTTGTAAAAAGTGAAGCTCAGCCGAATATTTTTGCAAAAAATTATTATAAACAATACATATTAACATAGGTACAGCATTAATTACGTTGACAAACGAGTTGTATATAGCACGAGGGCTAATAAAACAGGGTGTTTCGCCTCTGGACGCACCTGGGGCGTCGTTGATGGTAATGTGATTAATGTTCAACCTTTTTATCAACGTGTGCCAGGTAAATGAGATTTTTTGGCCTTGTATATTGTGCTCGAATGAATTCTACACTTCAGTTTTGTTTTGGGTGTAATTTTATGTGTTTGTTTTTTTATACAAGATTGAGTTGTGATTGGTGGAACATTGTGAGAATCGTTGTAAGGTTCTTATGCATTAGTGACAGTGAGCCGACCGCGTAAGTTTTCTTGCTACGCACGGTCATTTAGCTATGATGACACATACAGATTTTTTCTTTCGATAACTTCTTTTTAAATAGTAGGGCCAATGGCTTAACGTGCTTTCCGAGCCACGGGGATATCACGCCGCCAACTTCCAAACTCCGAGCTGTTACTAAGACCAACGAATAACCACCGACGGCCGCCATGGCCCACGCACAATGGTCCACCTGAAGGACTAAGTGCGGAAACCAAACGCGTAACATAGAACATTGAACCCAATAACACTTTGCCCGACCTGGGAATCGAACCCAAGACCCCACGTTCAGCATACCTGATCTGTCTTCGGTCGTATCGGATTGACATCCCATTGGACTATGACAGTGAGCGACGAGAGCACCTGTGTCTACTACACTGTCTCACTGTCTACTACACTAGTCTCTATTGAGATTGCAATGGCCGCCATGGCCGAAATACGATCTGGAGGACTATATAAATAATCCTTTTATTTTCTACTGTCGTTAAGTTAGGGTGTTCAAAAAGAACTTACGTAACCTTGACATTCTGCCGCCATTTTCACACGAAAGTATAAAAGTAGCGCCCATCAGCGTCTTGCACGTCTTTCGTCGGATTTTAAAGAAACCAATTATTAATAATAACCAGCACATCAAGTTGAAAATCTATTAAAGAATTTGGACAGATTGTAAAGGGTCTTTCAGTAAGCGCTTCCAACCTTACAGGTAGGAAGCGCTTTATACATATTTAAATAAAACTAAGTGTGTGTAGATATCATCGAAATTTTTTATTTGTTTGAAAGCCCTATCGATGCCATTATGTACCGAATATGACATCGTTGAAATGTTCGTCGCGGCTTCACTGGGTGGCGCGCAAGAAAAAGTCTAACGGGGTAAAATCGCACGATCTCGGTGGCCAGTTCACATCACCTCCACGTGAGACGATCATGCTCTCAAATCGCTCGTGCAGAATGTCCAATGTGGCATGAGCTGTGTGGCACATAGCGCCTTCCTGTTGAAACCACATGTCGTTGGTGTCCATATCATCCAATTCAGGCCAAAAAAAGTTGGTAATCATCGACCTATAGCGCTCACCGTTGACGGTGATGGCTTGGCCAACGTCGTTGTTCTCATAGAAATATGGACTAATGACGCCGCCAGCCCAAAATCCACACCAAACAGTGACTTTTTCGGGATGCATTAGACGCTCTTGGATCTCATGTGGATTGGTATCATCACCAGTGGACTCAAATTTATCCACCACACTGCTAATAGTCCTCTCGTTAGGACGATTATGGCGACCGTAAAATGGGCGAACCGCGCGGAACGCTGCCCGAACAGAACACCCATTTTGATAAAACAATTTTATCATTTGCACGTGTTGTTGAACGCTATATCCGTCCATGGTGATTTGGCAAAACAGACTGAATAAATGACAGCCAATTTGACAGATGTAGCTTCAACAATATGGTCGCTATCAACTGTCAAAGTTTGGAAGTCCCTATTGGAAGACCCGTTAGTTGCATTTAGGTGTCACCTAGTGTTCGTGAAAATGGGCATTAGTAGCATAATAAATAAATTGAGCATTGCACATTGATAGAAACCATTCTAATGTCCTGAAAATACAGCTCAGATAAAACAGAAAAAAAAACTTTCACGGATTTGAAAACAAGTTAACCAAAAAATATTTGGCTACGAATTTATTTGGGGAATATAGGTTTTAATCTAGTCACACCCTCAGTTCAAGTCAGTTCTCAAAATGGTTGGAAGACCGCTGAACACCGCGATACATTTGAAACAACCGCGCCGTTAATTGAAAAACTGTGAGTTTTCCACTATGTCCCATATTCCGCACCTCGAGTGGAACTGAATGATGACGTCATCACACGAACACAAGATTATGTGATTGATATTGATATATTATTACAGTCCTTGAGGGGCTCGTGGCAAAATTATACGCACGGATCGATTAAGCTACGCTTGCTGCGGTCGGTTCGTGTATGGGTGACCATCCATTACATATCTTTAAGCCGTTGATCCTGGCTGTCATTCTTAGATATTCGGCAATCGTTGCACGTAGTAAGAAGCCCAAAAGTGACAACCAGTCTTACCAAGGGGTATCGTGTTACCCAGTAACCGGGTTGCCAGATAGTCGTTCCATGTAAAATACTGGTATTCAGCTGCATCTGGTTATGCTGGAGGCCGACCCCAATAAAGTTGGGAAAAGGCTAGACAGATTTTTTAAACTTGTTGAACAGTTTTGAAGTATGTGTAAACTTTTGACAAGAAATCTGCGTATTTTTAAGTACCTACCTATGATATTTTAAAGGAAAATTAAACTTAGATGCGTTTTTCCTTTTTAAACTCGTAAAGAGATATGGTTTACAATGCTCTTCAATATCGTTACGGATTTCAAATGCAACATCAAATTAGAGTTCTCTTCCGTTATTCTGCATCATTATTTTTAATTGACAACCCTCGTTGTAAACCTACATTCTGGCAAATATATGAATTTGAATTTGACAGAAGCTGAACACGGAGAATTTTAGGAACACAGATCCCTCTTGCATTTTAAACATAAATTAGCAAATACAAAGTACAAAGATATGAACAATATAGCAATGTATAAATGTCCCAGTAAGATGGTTAAAGCCGTGATATACTTAGTTATATATCCAGGAATAAAGCTATACACCGTAATATAGCTATATAAATACGGTTCATAATTGTCTTACTAGGTTATAACTACAAGCACCATCTAGTAATGTATTCATTTATTTATTTATAGTTAATTAAAACGGCACAGGTCCAATTACATTAATTAACATAGAATGATATAAACTAACTTAAATTATCACGTAACAGTGGACACCCTCGCATATTGTCTCTCACAAAACACCAGACAGGCACGCATTATTTTCTTCCATTCATCAGCAAACACATCACATTCAGGGTCGGCAGTCAGGAGGGCGTTTACATCCTTAGGGTTCGACAAACCGGGGATAATATAACTAACTACTTATCTTACTATAACTATGTACGAGTATCTTGCTAATTTATACAATGCTATATTTTTCCGGCTCAAAAATTCAAACTCCCCTTACTAAACAAAGATTGTTAAAGATGATTTTGTATTCATGGGACTTGATCACACACACACGTACTCCATCTTGGCACATGTAGATATACAACACGAAGGGACTAACTTATGCACCCACTTAACAACATGCGTGCAGGCAGACACGCAGGACACTATAATTCTACAGTCCACAATAACTGTAATAAGAGTCGATTAGATATTGATTTAGAATAATAAATGGAAATTTTCAGAAAATTACTTCAAGTCAATAGGGTGTTGCTATGGTGCTTGATACCTCTATAGAAATAAGTTTGTGCGATATTATGCCAGTTTCCTCACGATGTTTCCTACACCGTTTTGGGAGCAGTGGTGATGAAATAATTTACACAAAGTAAAGCGCCTGTCTGGGTTCGAACCTACGACCTACAACTCGAAAGTCGCGGCAGATACCACTTGCCCACCACTGCCGCATGTCCAGGAACTAAAAATTTGAATACATGTGACATATGCGAACCCGCACTGGGCCCGCGTGGTGGATTACGGCCCACTCCACAAATTTACGTAAAAAAATAAACAGATTTGTATACGCATTAAGAGAACTACGCAAAACAGCGAATGAGGAGACTGCACTAAACGCCTATCACGGCTACGTAGCGTCTGTATTGTGGTACGAATTACTCCTATGGGGTAACTCATCAAGTCATCACACATACAAAGAGCTTTCATAGCGCAAAAAAAAAGCTTGCGAGCACTAACTGGGGCGCCTCCATACGAGAGCTGTAAACCAATTTAAAAAAAGTTAAAGGTTCTAACTCTATTTTCGTTTCGTATTTTCGTTTGCCGAAAACAATAGATTTGCAAAAAGGGACCCCACGAAATTAAAAAACCAATTTTGTAATAGTACACTCCAGTGCAGAAACAGCTACCTTATGTCCATTAAAATATATAACCATATTCCAAAACTAATAAGAGAGCTACCATTTAATTTTTACAAAAAAAGTCTAAAAAATTGGCTTCTCCAAAATAATTTTTACACATTAAAAGAATTTTTTGATTATAAGGGCAAATAAGTAAACTTTTTTTTTTTTTAATAATAAGGTAAGATAATAGAAATGTTGTTATGGTTGGGTTTTTATTTTATTTTATATGGTTTATTAGAGTATAGTAGTATATAAGTTACGTTTTATACCCACGTGTACATTGTAAATATTCGTATGCCGCTAGTAGCGGCGGATGTGTCGAACTAATCCATATGTACCAACCATCTTTGTACCTACCATATCCGACGAATAAATGTCTTTGTCTTTGTCTCCCTCTTACCGAGAAGAGGCCTGTGTCCCAGCAGTGGGAACATAATAGGCTGATTATAATGATATTATACATCGTGTAAGGGACATCGGCTCGCAAAATGTTACCAAGAATACAGTATGTAAGTACTTCATTCTCTCTGGGAATAAAAATCTGCTGTTCCATACATTTTGACGGTGGAAGTATTACAGTAAACATAGTGCAATACCAGTTGGGAAAGGCTGGAAATACAGTTTTTTTTTTTTAATAACTTACTAAAGGCTGGAAATACAGTTTTTTTTTTTTAATAACTTACTAAAGGCTGGAAATACAGTTTTTTTTTTTTAATAACTTACTAAAGGCTGGAAATACAGTTTTTTTTTTTTAATAACTTACTAAAGTATATACCGACTTCGGTATAGGTCGTTACAAATCCGAAGACCTATGAAAGGAAATTATTCATTGAGTTCTAGACTATAGTTAAAATGATTACATATATGTAGAATAAGCGCACTAAGAGTTACCCCTAAGTTTCTAAAAGCCTGAAATAGTTCACTGATAAAAATTACAATAACCGGATGTCAGAAGACAATTCTCGTAATTAAAAACGTTCAAAATCTACTCGCAATCTCATCTCAGCGACAATCAATGTCAAAAACTTGTTCAAATGAAGAGAAAAAAAATTAAAATGTATAGAAATTAGATGTATTTTTGACAGATTGTGACTGAGATCAGACTTTGAACGTTCTTTAAGTTACGAATTGCCCCTCAGATCATATAATATTATAAATGTGAAAGTGAGTAAGTATGTTTGTTACGCTTTCACGCTAAAGCGGCTTTGGATGAAATTTGGCACATGGGTTGACCATGACCCGGAGAAGGACATAGGCTGCTTTTCATCCTTGATCGCAGACGAAGCAGCAGGTAGCAGCTAGTTCACTGATAAAAATAACAACGATCGATCAATGAATGTAAATTAATTTACTATTAAATGGAATGGCCCTTTTTTGACTTCAAAGAAATTATAAATATACGAAAAGCAAAAGATGCTTTGCATTTCGTATTCCATTTAATTTAGGTAAAGGTTGTTTGAATGACATCGCTGTCGCTATTAGCCACCGCCCAATGCACAATATTTAACTGTATATCGTGTACCAGCCGTATAATAAGTTCTCTACCGTACCATTCTAATCAACATGATTCCAAGTGCATCGAGGTATACCTCGATGAGCTCAGAATCATGTTGTAATCATGACATGTTATTTACGGCTAAAATCATGGTTTCCTCGAAATCGGGAAATACAAGCCCATTGTGGGTAGACATACCTATATAAATCAGAGCTGAATGTCATGAAGGATACAAGAATGGAGTGCTAATACGAAGGTGATGATAAACTGGCCGTCATAATAATAATAATAATGTTGTTATATACAAGCAATATTATTATGACACATTCAACGCAGTTTTTCACGAAATCAACCCGCACTGGGCCCGGGTAGTAGGTTACAACCCAACTCCAGAGGATGCTTGTGTTCTCTGCCAACGAGAAAAGGCCTGTGTCCCAGCAGTGGATACATTATAGGCTGATTATATAAGCAATCATTTGTGAGTGAGTTATGTGTCCGTACCAATATCTACTCAACATGAACTAGATAATGCTTGTCCTAAATTGCACCACAGAATCCGATTCTAAGCCTTCTACGTTCAGTTCTCCGCTACTGCTTTTGCCATTAGTATTTACCGGTCACAGTAGAAACACGACTATCCAATGCCAGCAAGCGGCAGCAGAACGCGGGTGAGCGCGGTGCTTTTAGTGATGCACAGATTATGCTCACATCTTCTAACAAAGTCAAATGCGCACTCCATATCTTCTTCCTCCGTGTCAACAACACAGACACTAGTTAGTTAAGCTGTAGGCTATAAGAGCCGGTAACTCACGTACGACTAGAGGGAATGCGGACCGACTCCACGTAATCGCATGTCTCTTCAACAGTTTAGGTGGAGTATGCACATTGCGCAAGTTAGGTGCATTGAAGACGAAATTAGAACACATGATAATAAAATCAATCAATCAATCTGCCTAGGCTTTTATCAACTTTGTTGGGATCAGCTTCCAGTCTAACCAGACGTAGCTGAATACCAGTATTTTACATAGAGCGACTGCTTATCTGACCTCCAAAACCCAGTTACTGAGTAAGTAACAGAATACCCCTTGGTAAGACCGGTTGTCAGACCTTTGGGCTTCTGACTACTCATAACGACTATCAACTACGAATGACAACCGTGACCAAGTGCATAACGAGCTTTGTTGTGGTCTTGATATGTAATGGATAGTCACCCATCCACGAACCACCGCAGCAAACGTAGCTTTACCTCCGATTGACCCGTACGGCTGTTATCATTTAGCCACGAGGCCCTCCTTCATTTAGGACTCATAACAATTAAGTTTAATAAATATTATCAGGCAGGGGACATAGACCTTCAATAGTTCAAGGTGACCGATCCACTATAGCCACACAAACCCATAGCCCAGTATGTTTTGTTTACATGTCCTGCAATAGACCTGCACCAACCGGGGGTTATCCTTGGGTGCACTTGCATGGTGCATACAGGGATAATCGTCGGTTGGTGCCTCCTCATCATTTAGAATTCTCTAAAGGGCCTCTGCGAGTTGGCTTCGGCTCCTGGTACGCCTTTCAAAGGTCCGGGACCCTAGGGTCCCGAGATATGTCAATTTCAAGTTTAACAATATTTATGTTATGAGCTACTTTAAGAGCTCTTTCACATTCTGCAAGCGATTTGCAGTAACATGTGTGCAAAGCACAATCTGCCGGAATTTTATTACCAAATGCGACTTCCTCAGCGTGAAATTTCTTGTTATTATTAGTACAGATATTTTTCATGCTTTTTGTAGCTCGTGTACTTGACAGTTCATTAAACGAAAAATATTTTCCTGATGATCGGTATTTCTTGGTGATCTTATTATATCATGCTTTCTTGTAATAAAGTATATTGTTATAATATAATACACCCAGAATAACTTGATCTGTTGTCTTGAGTCAGCAGTGACCCAGTGGTAACGGCCGCCACTTGGGAGTTGTAAGTCGTAGGTTCGAACCCAGGGGCTTTACTTTGTGTAAATATTTCATCACCACTGCTCTCAAAACGGTGATGGAAAAAATCGTGAGAAAACCGGCATGTCCTACAACAAAAAATCCACAACGTAAAAAAGACAATGAATGTTGTTGAACTGTCAAAATGAAAGCCATTGCTACTGTTAGTGTGTTACGCAATTACCCCCCTAGACATACATCATACATTGTCAAACATAAATCAATTTTCCATAGTATAAACAACAAACCACATTTATTATTCAGAGAAACATCACTCATTCGTAATGGAGTTGTAACTACAGCAGATGCCGGTTATTGTCAGCGTGTCTATAAATATTTACAACTAATGACTCCATCCAACTAAGAATAAAAAAGACTCGACTGAAATAGAAAACGAAAGGTCTAACAAGATCAGTGTGAATTATATTAAGGTTTTAACGAGAAGGTTGTGACAAACTCATGAAAAAAATCTCATGAAAGTTACTGTATACTATACCACTGCTGGGCAAAGGCATCCCGTCTAGTCCTTCCAGGAAATCTTTTCCCGCACTACCTCGAACCAGCCCTCTTATCAAGGCTTTTTTTAACAGCGTTTTCCGGCGTGCGTGTATGACAAATATGTATGAACGCAAACGAGGCAAAAGGATCGTAGCAGATGGCGTTCTGTAGTTTCAGCCTACCCCCATAGGAAGAAGGCGTGAGGTAATGTATGTGTGTAAGTAATTCCATTATTTATTATGTGGAACCAGTCATTTTCGTTATTAATCTTCGCTTCGTGATGAAAGTGAAGCGACTATTACCTAACTTGCAATATTCATTCATAGCCTCAATACTCAAGTATTTCATCATTTGCATACCACATTAACAGCTTAGGTGGTACTTAACCACAACATGGCTCTCAGATTTAAATACGAGACAGTTAAACATCATCAAGACTACACTTATTTAAGGGCCAGCACAGATTTAAGCCCAAGCTGTCGTCTCCGGCACTCTATAAATATTCTCATAGTGACAGACAGAACCCCTACATACGCAGTACCCTATATACGACAGCTCGGGGTCATAACACGCGTTGAGAATTTATCATTTTTATTTATCCTTCGACGTGCCATGTTTTCCTTGAACGTTAGTTGCTGGGGATAAATTTCAAATTGTATACGGATTTGGAACGTATACTACGTACGCTGAAGTTCATGTGTTGAGTTTTGCTGATATTATGACCCGTTTCTCTTGATTTTTAACCGACGAAAAACGGGGGAGGTTCTCAAGTCGACGTGTATGTTTTTAACCGGCGAAAAAAAGAGGAGGTTCTGAAGCCGACCCGTATTTACTTTTTTTTATGTATCACCACGCATATGTTTTTACAGAGTAGTCCGATTTTCACGAATCCTTTTTCATTTGAAAGGGTACCTTGAAGTTGGTCCCATTTAAAAATATACAAAATCTACCCTTAAGGGTTGATTGATTTTTTACCTACTGAAATTTTAATGATACGTTTAATTAATGTAAGTTCTCATCAACTTCGTATTATTTTTATAACATATCTTAATAAATATACCTACACGCAGTGAAACTTCTGATCACTTAGGCGATATTACAAACGTTTAAAATAGGAATCGCTATATTAAAAAATATGACACGTAGGGATACCCAAAAGGGCACATAAGCCTGAAATATTCCATATTAACTTACCTTTCATTTTTCCGAATTAGGTATTTCCAAACTAAATGGTTGAAAGTGATTTCATATTCAACAGTGGGTATTGAGGCATATTTTAGCTGAACATGATTTATTCGACGATATTACGCACCCAGGCCTGGCTTGAATGGCATTACGTTGACAGCTTATGAGGTCCTTTATTTATATTTGATTTATGTAGTGAGCACAGATACGGCCGCTCTACTCGGTTAACGGTTACTGAACATTATTCGCTATTTAAATGGGGAAAAAATCGACATTAGTTTGACCTTAGGCTCCATAACTTACTTGCGCCATAGATAAAGTTACAAACGATGTATAAATCTCTCTAACTAAAACTGGCCTTTTTTATTTCTTTTCGAACAAATAACGTCTTGCCGCGTCGACAGTATTTTACAAGAACTATTTTTTCGCGACACTAAGTAAGAGACCTTGTAACAATATTAGATCAATTGATTTCCTTGCCCCTGTTTTCAAAAACGTAAAATCACAACGCGTGTGACTCCTGCGCTCAGGTAATGGGTTCAGTGAGCAGAAAATATCCATACATAAAATTAATAAAACCAAACGCTGAAATTCACTTGAGCATTCACAAAAACAAATCGTGTTTGGTGTTAGGCAATGTCATGCAAATTTCTGGAAGGCCGTGGAATCCAGTGTACAAAACAGCCATTGTTATAAAAATAATTGGGGTCACGTTGTCGTTAGTCCTCTCGAACCATTATTCTGTTTTGTCCAAAATATAATCCTGAAATCTGACAATTTGCTACGTTTAAATAGCCAATTGTTCGTCAATTTAATAAGAGTATTAAGTTTTTGAGAGTAAGACTTCTAAGAGGCCAGTTACCTACGGTTAGTGCTGTAATATTATTAAAGGGTATTGTTTAATTTGAGATACTGAGAGCTCCTACTGTTCGCATTGAATTACACAGCTCTTGTCTGTCATTGAAATAGGAGTACCTAAACGTGACCAAATTAGGCGCTGAAAAGGCCAAATACATAACGTTTAGGTATAAGTAATAAATCCAGGAATAATTGAAAATAACCCACGTATCCTTTCTCATTTTATTGGCAGACGAGAATAAAATATATATCGGGTCATTTAAAAGTATTACTCCCTATGTAATATCTGGAGGACATTATTTTATATTCTACTGTCTCACGGGTCCATTTTTACATAAGTATTAGCCTTCCCTGAGTGTTATATGTGTGTTTTGTTCTGAATTTTGTTCGCTTCATTATAATACACATTTGTCCTAATTACCATTTGGCCTCGCGAGAATTGAAACCAACCTCAACATCCTGAAATGCTTTTATTTTAATCAATACGAAATATCAAAATGAGTACATATTGTTCTCTTACAACAATTTATTGGTCCCGCGGGTCCGGGCTCAACGGAGCGACGCAAACCAGATTATTATTTACCACTTTCGACCGCATTTTATTACTAACCCACAAAAGGGTCAAATAATAAAAAGAAGTGTTCGCTTTGTGGATAAAACAATAGAGCGATATTTATGATCCTTACCTCCGTGAACTCTCGTTTTTCGAAGTCAACTCAGCCTTATGAAGTAATTTAGTATAACAGCCCATATTGCTGGCGCAGGGAAACGTTCTATCATTGTCATAGAAACGTCGAGTAGTACTGATGTGTGTATGTTTTAAGAATATGTTATTCGGAAGTTGTGGAGTGGGTCGTAAGTCGTAAGTATGTGCGCTGACCTTTGTGGGGCATGTGAGGGTATGTGTGGCCAGTAGCCCGGGCTTCGTGTCTCTTCCCGGCTTATTGGGGAAACAATGGTGTTTGAATGTCAAACTACCATTGTGATGGATGACCCCTTTTGGCAGTGAAAGCTGAGCTTGTTCGCAATTTTCCATGAAACGATTTATTCTCCCAAATACTATTATTGAATAACAAGTAGTCAAAGGTTTTAAATATCTATTGATGGTTTATAAGCTTCATCAATAGAACTAGAAATGGATATCATGAAACCAATATTGGAAGCTTACAAGCTAATTGTTCAGATATATTTCAGATAAGTTTTATTGCTATTTTTACGATTGTTTTTTTTACTCTCGGAATGTGATGGTTTTGTTCTATTTATAGCCAGCCATATTCATGTTCTTATAATATTTATTTCAGAAAACAGATTTTCTGTTTCTTAACTTTCTAGTGCCTACATCTTTTTCTTCCGATAAAAATCCTGGAATGACAAATTAGGTAGTTGAAAAGCCACAAACAACATTCCTAAAGCCTTTTAAGTACACGACCAGAGGACTTTACGACGAGTGGTTGGAAGGCAAATCTTTTGTCGAAAAGGTAAAAATCTCGTTTGAAATAAACCGGAAAACGAGCTTTGTCATAAACGCCAGTCGAGCCGGATATTTGCTGATCCTTGCTTGTCCGGTGTACCTACCTACTTTTACTAAAGGGTATTCAATTGCGGAAACATTTTACACCCTATCCATAAATAAAAATAAAATACATATCTATTCTTTACATATAGAATGAATAAGAATTTTTGTCTGTTTGTTTGTCCGGATGTATGTTCCGTATTGGCGCAAAAACGGCTGAACTGATTTAGATGAAATTTAGCACACAAATCTATACCAATAACAATCTATCTATACTAAAACTAATAATAAAGCTGAAGTTTGTTTGTATGTTTGTTTGAACGCGCTAGTCTCTGAAACTACCGGTCGGATTTGAAAAAACATTTTTGCATTTGATATCCCAATTCTCGAGGAAGGCTATAGACTATAAAAATCACGCTAGGACTCTAAGGAGCCGAGTAAAATGAAAACAAAGTCAGAAAGAACGGTTACGAAAACGAATTACTAGCGCAGGCAGGCGATGCGATGCGCCGGGATGGGTGGGGACGGTGGGACAAAAAATTTTAAGCAGATGAAATTGCGGCTCAAGTTAGTAATTTATAATTTTAATTAACACTTAGGGTATTATAATCAAAGTCAATCAACGTTGTAACATTAGTAATCAACGTTACATTCCGTACACATAGGGTACTTTTAATCCCGGTATTAAGTTCCCGTGGGATATTTCCCGACATCCACGCGGGCGAAACTGCGGGCAATATCTAGTTATAACACCAATACCTCTTGTATTGCTTTGTGTTTTGTTCCTAAAAAGCTACCGAGTTGATATTGATGTTACGTTATACAGTGCAACCTCGATATAACCAATCGGAAGGGAACAAGTAAATATTCGTTATATCAAGTAATTTGTTAAACTGAGGTTAGGTTGGTCTAAAATTTGTTATAAAGAGGTAAAAACGTGTCGAAACCTGTCGCGACTGAATCACATAGCTACAATTGGGAACGTTAAATAAAGGTTTTGGGTTGACAAAATTCGTTAATTAGAGGTTTACACTTTTTTTTGATAGTTGAAAATTCATTATAAAGAGGTTGTTCGCAAAAAATCTTCGCAATGTAAAGGTATATTTTACGAGTACATTGAATCTTATGGACAATTCAAGGGGATTACGAATAATTCGTTATATTGAGGTACGTTATATTAAGGTTGCACTGTAATTGTTTTCCTAAAAACTCTTGTAAGGGAAGGGTCTGTTTAATAAAGGAAAGATAACAGTTTCTACGTAGATTTAAGTGACTGGTATACATAATAAAGAAAAGGCAGTTGTTAATTAATAATGAAGTAGACCAGTTTCATAGAATTAGGTATATCAGAAGAGTCTCTAGTACTCTTACAACAACATCTTTCTTTGTTGCACGGCCTAGTGGAAAATACATACTTAGGGCGGGTTGTTTCTCGTCGACTTGACGCAAGCGTATAGGTAAAAAATGGCGCTAACTATCGTCAAACCAAAAAAAGTGTTGTTTCAAATTACAATTACAGAATTATGGCCTTGAATTACGCTAAATAATTACGATTACGTACTCGTTAATATTTGACGTACGTGTGTTACGTTAACCAACCGTTTGAAACAACCGGCCCTTAGATATAAACGTTTACATTATTTTAAAACGGTGTGTTTGATGCTTTGTTGATATTTTCAAGCGAATAGAAATGTTCATAATGTTATTATGATGTGTATAAAAAAAATTCGAAAGACCTAGGTATAATAGTTCTTCATCAAGGGCTTGAAATACAAGTATTTTGGTAACTGGTACGTTAGCCTTGGTGTGATACCGGTACCAGAGTAGTACCGGTACTATTGGTACCGGACGTAGTACCTGTACTATTGGAATTTCTAATCAGTATCGGTACTGTATCAAAACCAGTACCAAACAAATATTTCCGTAAGTTAGAGTGAGAAAACAGATACAGTAAGTAAAAAGGATAGCCATTCGAAAAATAACTTCACTAACACAAATTTGAAAGAAAAAGAACAAATTAAAGAAAATGCATTTATTTGCGGCACACATGACGCCTAAAAAAGAACATAAACACACAAAAGAAAAAAATATCAAGTTGGGGGTAAACATGCGTCACATTCACGCAAAACGGCCATCGCTCAGCATAATGCTAAGACCCTATACGAGACAGAGCCCCAGCGCTGGTTTTC
Organism: Apamea epomidion; assembly: GCA_947507525.1. Classification (NCBI taxonomy): domain Eukaryota; kingdom Metazoa; phylum Arthropoda; class Insecta; order Lepidoptera; family Noctuidae; genus Apamea; species Apamea epomidion. Next base: position 13,757,268 of record OX382228.1, on the reverse strand, counting down.
AGCGGTAGCCGGCGTTGACGTGATGACGTTAACCAGTGCAGCATGCAATTATACATAAATAAATAAAAACAACAATCAAAACAAGAAATAAAATAAACCATTGCAACATATGATTTGTGTTACGCAACGGGTACGTGAATTTGGAACCGGTACTTGTTAGGTGGAGTACGGGTACAGAGCCTGTACTTTTAGTACTGGTTCCAACCCCTGATCATAGAATGTCTAAGTCTGTAACTATCCACATACCTACACATTATTAAAGCTTTTAGTTTGACCTTTTACGTGATTATCACACTCCTAAAGTAGTGACCTCAATGACCTTTACGAAATTCGCTACTTTACTCTAGCTCAGTGAACAGCACAGTAATTACAATGCGATATATCGTACATTCCGAGCAAACGGCCGTACCGTAAACGGCCTGAACCGCCAGATAGAACAAATAGGTCAGAAGGTTCTAGTTCTAGGCCATATGCAAGCACCATTTGGTTACCCAGTCACCCTCGGTTTGGTCTTAACCTGTGGTTTACTAACGTTCCAAAGAATGACGTTTTGGAATGCACAATTATACTGCTTGAATCTTTCAAGAGTTGCAGTGTTTCTGCTGGCAAATATAGTTATAGGCCAACGGCTTAACTGAGACGTTGCCTGAGGTAGCAGCTCGGTGCGGGAGGGGTTGGTAACGTAATGCGAGAGCTCAGTGATTCGTTAACTTGTGAAACTATCACCCCTCCCGCACCGAGCAGCTACCTCAGGCAATGTCTCAGTTAAGCGGTCGGTCTATAGGTCCGATATCCGCGATGCAACTTTCTTTGTATACAATAAAATGCAAGCAATAAATGGCTCGTATCGTCTAAACACTATGTAGACGGTGCTACTTCTTGCTAAATGCTTTAACTTATGGGATGCCACGGGCAATTAAATCGCATCGTTACAAATCAGACGTAATTCTGCTTTCGCTAATTTTGATATTGGAGATATTTGTTAATTACTGTAGCGCCCTGCCTGTTCACCCACATAAGTGTCGATCCCGTGGGAATGTCGGGATAAAAAGTATCCTATGTGTTATTCTGATGTATAAGCTACTAGTTTCTGCTCGCGACTTCGTCCGCGTGAATTTCGGCCCTCGAGCCATCGCATCGCATCCCATCACTCCCCCGTGATGCTACTTCGTTTTCGCTTAGCGTTATTTCTAGCTTTTTTTTTTTTCATTTTCCCGGCTCCTATGGGTCGTAGCGTGATGTTAGATACCCTATATCCTTCCTCAAGAATTTGGCTATCAAATGCAATAAGATTTTTTTTTAATCTTAATGTTGATGATCTGGTTGTTGATGTTTTAATGTGTTGTGTTAGGTAACATTAAGTAATTACATACCTACATACAAACAAACAAATTTTACCTCTTTATAATATTAGTATAGATATTACTGTAAAGTTTCATCAAAATTCCTTCTGTAGTTTTTGCGTGAAAGAGTAACAAACATCCATCCTGGATGGATGGATGTTTGTCCTCACAAACTTTCGCATTTATAATACTAGCTGCGCCCCGCGGTTTCACCCGCATAAGTTTCGATCCCGTAGGAATATCGGGATAAAAAGTAACCTATGTGTTAATCCTGGTTATAAACTAGCTGTGTGCCAAATTTCATCCGAATCCCTTCAGTAGTTTTGGCGTGAAACAGTAACAAACATCCATCCATCCGTCCATCCATCCATCCATCCATACAAACTTTCGCGTTTATAATATTAGTAGAATTAACATGCTACTTAAGAAATAATCTTAGATACAATGAATCTCATTAAATCTTGAATACAATCCAACACTAAAATATATTAAGTACAAGTATATAAAGGAAAAAAGGGAAGAGCTCATTGGGCATTTTGGAGATGTTTGGAGGCGTCGAACTGTATATTTTAGGAAGGCCGTCAACTTTTTTTCAATGAAACAAGAAGAAGGGATACGATAATATTGCTATATACTGGAAACATTTCTGAACGCGGCCATTTCTACTTAGCCTGGCAACTAATAAAACGTTTCCAAACATAAAAAAAACACGCGTTGTATCACTTCGTGAACTTGTAATCGAACCGCTGCACTAATGATGCGTCATTTCAGAACAAGAAGTAAAATGTCGAACACCATTTCCTTCCACTGAGTACCAGTAGTTTTTCTCCCTCACAAAGAGTGAAGGGTGAAGGAGTACTTACTTGACTGAATTTTAAAAGCTTTTATGCCGTTTTTCTTTCTGACTCTCTAATTACAGTGACGAAGGCGTCGCATAACGCCACCTTAGTCATTACAGATGCCGTGAGCTACGCTATAAAGCTAGAAAATGCTTCATGCAAATTATTTCACGTGCTAGTGTTGCTGTTCGAGCCTACCTAATATGTTAATATACATCCTATTAATGTACGTCGCGCGACACCAACGTAATTAGCTTAAAAATCACGACATATACGTTAAAAATTTACGGTTTTAGACAAATTAATTGACCGTCGCCTTTACGTTTAAAATATCCGGGTATTTTTTAAAGAGTTCCAGGAAAATAGCACGTCACGTCGTTCACAAGTCGTCAGGATTTTTAATGCCTCTTAAAATGTAACAAGTTTATCTACGGGTTTAATTGCATAACGGGTGCTCTTTTTTCCGACGTGAACGCAATTTTTTGCAAAAACATCGGAAAAATTACAGAAATTTTCATTTCTGTATTTTTTATTACGTATACTGCGAAATGCTCAGGTAAGCAGAACGTATGGGAAGGAAAATGTCATATAAAATATTGAAGTTTTCATTAAAACTGGATAATAATTTCAATTTTATGAAAGTTGAACAAGAAGGACTTATAAATATGCACCCCTTCTTTTAAACTCTGTTCTAAGAATTCATTTAACACACGACTTTAAATTATAAAAGCTTAATGAAGGCGAAGCCGTTGATTATTGGCCAGCTATGTGGTCCTACTTTAAATATGAACCTTTGAACAATCGCGCTGAACTCACAAGCAAAACAAAGGCTGGACAGGACATTTATTATGTGAACCCTTAATGAAATTTCTTTTAATAAAAGAAAATAAACCCATACCCTTCACAGAAACGTACACATCTTTTGTAACAATTTTTTGAATTAGCAATGATAAGATGAAATGATAATGGCTTTTCCCGTTTAAAACTCAACGAGGCGTAACTTGACCCAAGGGGTGTGTCCGACCGAGGCACCCCTTCGGGGCAAAGGCTACCTGCTTGAAAAAAACTGGTTTTATTTTACATACTTTGTGAAAAAATCGGTCCTCAAATTGCAATTTAAAAGGAATTTTCGGACTCAACGACCAGTTTATCACCTACTATTTAAAATATTAAATAGTAGGCGATAAACGGGTCGTTGTTGATGTCACGAACCCGAAGCTCGTAACAATAGTTACGAGCTTCGGGTTCGTGACATAAAAAACTGCCGATATGAATTACCAAAAATTACACTTCAATTAATCAACACTAATAACAACTCAAACACGGAGTCGCACTTGAAGATTGCTTTCGATGTATTCGCTCGTATCGTTGATCCAAGTCTGAGTCTGTCGTTCGTGATCATATCTGCGCCCCCGAAGGGAGCGCGAGGAGTCGCCCGGCAAGAGCCGATCTAGCAACAAGGGCGGCGGTTTTGGTTGGCGCTCCTCTACAGTGGGTGCTGTCCCCACCTCCCTACAACGCAACCAGGTCTGGCCAGCGACGTTGCGGGGCGCGGGGCGTGGTGGTGAGTATCGAGCGACGTGTTGGTGTGTGTGCGTCGCTCGTGCGGTTTTCTGAGTGTTACAGCGAGTGTGGGGTAGTGAGTGTGTGGGCGCCGCGCACGCAGCGCCTATATTAACTTAGCCCGCTTTGTGCGCGGCTGGTGTCGTGTGGCGAGTGTGGAGTTCTATTGGTTAAATAGGCCGCGTGTAAGTGAGTGCGACCTACACAGGCGTGCAGTCCGTTGTTTTGTGCGACGTCTGCGACGAGGTCGCGCGGGAAGCGCTTGTAGTCTGATGGTCGCGCGTGCCAGGGTGCGATGTCCTTTATGTGGTGAAGCTCGGAGGAGTCGGCACGCGCGAACATCCTCTTCGCCAGGTGGATGCTGAAGTCTTTGATACTCGCGACACGCAGGTCCCTGTGAATCACAGAGTTCCTCGCTAACCGAGGCGCCTTGACAATTTGACGCAGCACGTAGTTCTGCTGCGTCCGGAGCTTCTTCCTGTGTGCCTCGGCCGTGAGGACGAGCCAGGCCGGGGTGGCGTAGGTCTGAGTCTTTCGTGGCTGATCCCGGCCTTATACAGTGCCGCAGATAGTTCTAGAACCTTCTATTGTAGAAACATCTAGAATGTTCGAGTACCTTCATCGAACCCTTTATTGTTCATTTTGCGGTCATAATGGGTTTTCATCTTTTCAGACATTTGCTGGCCCGATTGTCTGACGTGCTCATAAATGTCAATCATTTTGTTCCGCAAATTATTCGCATAATCGGTTATACTGCATGGGGCATCAGGTGGTATTCCGGTGATCAGGTCTGCAGGCAGCCGTAATTCTCTTCCAAAGTTTGCGAAAGCTGGTGTAACCGATGTACTTTCGTGAACAGCGCTTCGCTGTGACAACAAAACCGGTTGTATGTGCTTATCCCAATCTCGTTGCTGATTTTCCACAGCTTTTGCTAGGTACCTCTCCAATGTCTTATTATATCGTTCCACCATTCCATCCGATTGTGGGTGGTAAGAAGTTTTTCTTGTTTTATGAGTACCCATAACTCGGCAAGTTTCCTGGAATATTTGGGACTCAAAATTCCTTCCTTGATCACTGTGAATCTCTAAAGGTACTCCAAAACGACAGAAGACTTCATAAACGAATTTATCTGCAACTGTCGAAGCTTCTTGATTTGGAATGGCGAAGACTTCCGGCCACTTAGTGAAATAATCCATCACAACCATGAAATACTTGTTACCACTTTAATTTTAGGGAAACGGCCCCGCAACGTCAAGGGCTATCCTCTCCCATGGTGCACCAATATTGTACAATTTCAATGCACCTCTACTACGAGTCTGAGGTACCTTTACAGCTGCACAACTTGAACATTTGCGACACCAGTTTTCGACATCGTTCCGACAGTGGACCCAGTAAAACCGTTCTCGTATCTTCATTAGAGTCCGTTTTACTCCCAGATGACCTCCTGAACAACCATTATGATACAGCTGTAGAACATCCGGTACTTGAGCTTTAGGGACAACCATTTGCAAAGAACAGCTATCTCCCCGAGCATTTTCTCATTTACGGCACAGGACTCCATCTTGAATCACCAAGCTGTCCCATTGGGCCCAATAGCTTTTTGTGATCGAACTCATCGCTGAGACGTCGCTCCACCTGGGCTTAGGAGCTCTGGCCTTCATCCACTCCAGAATCTGCTTAATGTGCGAATCTTCCTGCTGTGCACGTTGTAGGCTTTCCTTCCACTCGTTGCTAAGGTCTGTCTTGAGCATCCTCACAAGTACGACTTCTTTACTTTCTTCCCTAGTACAATGCTTGCAGTCGTCAGGACAAGGTCTTCTTGACAATGCATCTGCGTTGCCATGAGATTTTCCGCTGCGATGTTCGACCACGAGGTCGTATTCCTGCAGTAGCTCAATCCATCTCGCAACTTGTCCTTCTGGATTTTTGAACTGTAATAGCCATTTGTAGTTTTGTAGTTTGCCAGTGCAGCATGGTCAGTTTGTAAGTGGAATTTCCGCCCCAGAAGATATTTGCTAAAGTGCTGCAATGACTTTACCACAGCAAGCAGTTCCCGTCTCGTAACACAATAGTTCTTTTCAGGTTTCGACAGTGACTTGCTGAAGTACGCTATCACAAACTCTTGATCGCCATTCCGCTGAGAAAACACACCGCCAAGTCCTATGTCGCTTGCGCCTCTGTCAACTATAAATTCCTTGCCCGCATCAGGGTACCCCAAAATAAGTGTTTTGCACAGACGGTCCTTTAGCTCCTGGAATGCAATGTCGCAACTTTCATCCCAGCAGAAATGTCGCCTCTCCTCGGTTAGCTTATGCAGGGGTTTGGCTATATCTGCAAAGTTCTTGACAAATCGCCGATAATAGGAGCACAAACCCAGAAATACTCTGACCTGCGTCTTGTCTTTTGGAATTGGCCAATCCTTGACGGCGGCGATTTTCTCTGGATCCGTGCGGATACCTTCTTCAGACACTACATATACCAAAAAACTAACTTGTCGTTTGAATAGTAAACACTTCTTCGGGCTTAACTTGAGGTTGGCACTCTAGATCTTCATGAGCACGCGTTCCAGGTTTTGAAGATGTTTTTCAAACGTACGGCCTACGATGATGATGTCATCCAAATAGACCAGGCAGGCATCGCCAATTAGCCCGGTAAATACAAGTTCCATCAACCTTTCAAACGTTGCCGAAGCATTGCACAATCCAAACGGCATAACTTTAAATTGTCACAGACCCTTTCCTGTCGAGAATGCAGTTTTCTCCTTGTTCTTATGATCAATTCAATAGTGGCATTAAGGATCTTAACGATGATCTTGAAAGAATCGCCGCCTGGTCAGAGGAGAACTGCCTGTCGTTAAATCCAATAAAAACGAAATATATAGTATTTGGCACAAGACAGCAGTTGGCTAGACTACCTGTGACATTTGACTTGAGACTTATGGGAGAACTCATTGAGCGAGTGTATGAAGCGCGGAATCTAGGTGTCGTTATGGATAAAGACCTACGTTTTGAGAAACACGTAGCAGACGCGGTTAGAAACTGTTTTTATCGCCTAAAGGTTTTATACAATATGAGGCCCTATTTATCCGAAAAACTACGGGAACAGCTAGTGGAAACCCTGGTTCTTTCCAGGTTGAATTACGCTGATACGGTTTACGGCCCGCGCCTATTAGCTCGTACTGACCGCCTCATTCAATGGGTACAAAACGCTTGTGCTCGGTTTTGTTACGATATTCCTCACAGAAGCCATGTAACACCTTTCCTAAACAAGCACTTTACGCTGAAGATGAAGTCCAGACGCAAGCTGCACTTGGCCTGCCTTTTGTTCGGTGTGGTTAAATATCAAAAACCAGACTACCTTTATAATAAGTTAAATTGGGTTACGAGTAGACGGGAATGCGGGAGAAGACAATACTCACAACAACTCTCGACTCAGCCTAAGAGTACGGCTGCTTTTAGAGGCAGCTTTCGCTATGCGGCTTCCAAAGTATGGAATAACTTGCCACCACCGATTAGAGTAATTAACACAATAGGCGTTTTTAAACTACGCTTACGGCAGTATCTCATAGAAGCGCAAAGGAAGCTAGATATGGTCACACTAAATGTCTCAATTATATGATGTATGTACCTACCCACTTGAGTATGTGTCAGTGTTTGTGATTTGACATCCTTATGGCTGCAGAATGGAGACGTAACTTAGTGAGTGAGAGTGAGTGGAGAAGTAACTAGTGGGTAGTTTTCACATGTCACTTAATTTTTTTTTTTTACAAATATTTATATTATCGACTAGCGCTTACCATTCATATATCTTTTGTATATTTGTGCATGTTTTTATTTCCATTTCCACTTTTGCCAACAATGTTTAGCTGACTTATTTATTTATAGACGTGATATCCATCGTATTGGGTTAATCCCAATGGAAACATCAGCTAAGACAAGTTTCAAAACAGACACAAGTTGCAAACTGTCAGAAAATAGTCCGTCACGCTCGGCTGCTTGCAGCGTATTGTGCGATGACACTACAGTGCACGGATTAATAAATTGTAGCAGGCAGCGTTTACAACAATGTTAGTCAATATCACACATTTAGACATATTCACATATTTGTTACTGTTTTTTATCTAACACAAATTTATTTTATTTATATATTTAAGTATGCATACACACGTCACGTTGCAGAATAAAACTGATTTACATCCGTCACCTTACACATCAGGTCCAGTTGAAAACCAACGTCAGCCACTAGTTGTCTGGCATTTTTGCTGAACTGGGCCTTTTTGGCACAGCCGTGAGGCACACTTTCCTGATAATTTTCTTACATCGGACTTCACATTTTTTAATTAATCTTTTATTTTTTTTGTGAGGGCAGTCATGGCCTGACTTTTATTCCAACCGTTCGCCTTCATGACAGCCTCAATCTGGATTTTGTAGGCCGACCAGGAAGAAGTTCCGTCGAACGGTGGCACTTTGAATCCACGTAGCGAAGGTGTTGTAGCTACGGGAGCTGCGATTCCATCCCCAAGCTTAAGGTAATCTAGCGTTTTCTTTACATCAGCCATCACGGATTTCTTCACGTCAGCCATCACGTTGTCAACCCGATGATTCACTTGGTCGATTCGGATTTCAGCTTCCGACAGGCGGTTGTCATATTGAGCAACCTTATCCTTCACCTCCTTCCGAAGGTCCTTCAAAAGGAGCATCTGCTCTTCCTGGCGGCGAATCTGTTCCTCCTGTCGGCGGGCCTGTTTCTCCCTGTCACGCAGCAGCCGTTCTTCCAACCGGCGGGCCTGTTCCTCCTTGTCCCGCTGGAGCTGTTCTTGCAACCGAAGAGCCTGTTCCTCCTGTCGGCGAGCCTGTTCCTCCCTGTCACGCAGCAGCTGTTCTTCCAACCAGCGGGCCTGTTCCTCTTTGTCCCGCTGGAGCTGTTGTTCCAACCGACGAGTCTGTTCCTCCTGTCATCGAGCCTGTTCCTCCTGTCGGCGGGCCTGTTCCTGCAGCATCATCATCAGGGCAGCAAAGTCTGGTGCTGCTGATAATGAAGCTGCTGCGGGCGGGTCGGCCTCCGTGGTTGGTAGCTGGCCCTTCGACCTCTGCGGCATAGCTGCACCAAAACTTCTCTGGTCCGTCTCCTGTTGGCGTTGACTCCGGGTACGGATATCTTCCGTGTCGTCTTTAGGTAAAATCGGCATAATTAATCCTTGCTTCTGACATCAATTGTTACGAGCTTCGGGTTCGTGACAGTAAAAATTGCCGATATGAATTACCAAAAATTACACTTTAATTAATCAACACTAATAACAACTCAAACACACTAATTATAAAACACAATTGCTCTTAAGTCGCGCTTATAGATCGATTTCGATTTATTCGCTCGTATCGTTGATCCAAGTCTGAGCCTGTCGTGGCTGATCCACGCCTCATATAGTCCCGCAGGTAGTTCCAGAACCTTCTATTGTAGAAACATCTAGAATGTTCGAGTACATACCGGCCCCGACTGACCAGATGTCGATAGTTCTAGAAAGTTCTAGCATCAAAATTTCTACTCGATAACAGATGGCGCTAGTGACTATTAGTTCTGCTACTCGATAATAGATGGCACTAGTGACTCTATTAGTTCTGCTACTCGATACTTGATGGCGCTAGTGGTAACTAATGTCACCATGTATCTGGCGTTAATTGTGGCGCACAACAATATTGAAGGTATTCGCAGTTCCTAGGGTTTTATTAAACCTAAAGATGGACCTGTTTTTATTGATTATATATGTACAATATATAACGCAACTGAGTATTTACACTAGGAACTAAATTAAATGACTAACTAACGAAATATACAGCAGCATAAGCATAATCAGCCTATAATATTCCCACTGCTGGGACACAGGCCTCCTCTCTGTGGGAAGGACTGGGCCATAATACCTCGCGGGCTCAGGTGGCGGGTTGGTGGATACCACATGTCCTTGAATTTTTGGTTCTAGGACATACTGGTTTTGGCTGGTGGCCGCATTGCTGTCGTCGAAACGTGCCCAGAAGACTGGCAGCATTACCACGTTGTGGAATAGCAATGCTAATTCTTTGGCCAAAGAACGAACCAACCCTCTGGTCACAAGCAAAATACAACCTATGGATTACACTTCTGTTTTCCTTAAAGCTACATGTAGCTACCTTTATACTTGAGTTCGCACGTAAGTCAGAACGTGACCAGCCGTGTTAGGACCGATTAGAGCTGTTCTTTTAACTTCATACAAGTAAAAAACAACAGCTCTAAACGGTCGAACGTGAAACGTTATAGAACTTCAAACTAAAGTATTTAAATGGTATTTAGGTTGTATTTCGTTTACTACGTTTAGTATCTTGTTACTAAATTTGATTTAACTAGGTATTTAAAGAGGAAAGAAGGTGACTGGGACAGGCTCGATGCGAAAGGCGGAGGACAGCGTGTTGTGGTGCTGCCTGGAAGAGGCCTCTGTCCAGCAATGGACTGCGATAGGCCGAGTTCAGAAGTATTTCTTGATTCTTGATTTTTGAAGGAATTCTTGATTTCATCAGAAAATCTCTAGATTGTTACATTGCCAGAAATGACTGTCCTTATGTAGTTCTCATATTCTTCTGGTTCTGGTTAGAACGGAAGCTGTCATCAACAGGGAAAAACTAAAAATTGAAACAAATGAAAAAAACGTATAAAAAAAGGAATGTCTAGTTTTCCCAATCTCGATTTGATATACAGTTATTTATCTTTAATAAAACTAGTTGTCAGTTTCCGCCCAAAGTTTCCGTGTAAATTCATTAGTTTTCCTACATCCATAAAAAGATGTAGGTACTCTTTGTTAAGGAAAAAGGCTCGTGTCATTGTAATATCTATTACGTATGATATATGAGCCCAGCAGGAGGTGCAGTGATAGATTCCGGTTCACAGGGCGAATAAACGATACTATGACAGATACCTAAGTATAAGTTTTTTCCTATGCGTGTTTTTAGTACAGAAGGGCAATTCCCCTATTTTTAAGAACGTTCACATTCTAATTTCAGGCTCAATCTATCAAAAATATCTACCTATAAATTTCATACATTTTTGACAAAGTCTTGATATTGATTGTCGCTTAGATGAGATTGCGACTAGATTTTAATGTTTTTAATTACGAGAATACTGGCCTGCTGATGTCATAGAATCTAAGAAGCGTTAATAAGTAAACTCACAAGGCATTAATTCATTGTTTACCATAGTTACAATAATAGTATAAATACAAAAATAATAAAGAGTGCGCTATGTTATGCCAGAGGGCGTACAAATGTTTATAGTTTAGTGATCAAGCCACCCAACTCTCAATTATAATATAAAATAAACCTGGAAAATAACAAAATAATAACAACAACAATACAATACAATTAATAAATATGCTATCCCAACAACGATAGGTCTTCTATTGATATTTTTAAAACCACCATTTTGTTTTATCGCAAGCCAATATTAAATCAACAAGATTATCTACGTTTTATAACTAATTATGCGACGTAATTATTTGTTTACAAATCAGAAGGATTTGTTCTTAAACATATAATAATAGTTAGGTACTCAAAACGTAAGCTCGTTATGTTAACGAGTTAAAAGTACATAATTACAGCTGTATATTATGCGGGTAGTGCTATGTTTAGAAACTAATTTGTTGGGTACCATTTGGTTGGTACTTTTCTAGTGAAATATGCCTACAACCTACATATTTCGTAAATATTTTGAGCTCCTCGTTAGATTCAAATGTGCGGTGGCGTTTGGAGTGTAGAGTGAATTCATTATCGCGGTTGGGCAGTCGTTAGTGGTTTACAACCCTGTTCACAAACTCTTTGAAATAATGCTCCCCTGGTACCTTGACGCGTTTCAACACGAACGTAACGTACACGAGCACCTCGAGAGATATTTAAAACATTCGTATAATTCCTGTGAGCGAAACAATCGGGGTTTGGTCTCGTTTTATAATAAAGCAAGGCTCTGCCAACTGTGTTGCCGGCAAAAATCTGCGATGCGATATGATCATAATGACTTTTACTGCGTTTGTTTTGCGCTCCGATTGCTGTTAAAATGGGAACTGTAAAATTGAATTATATGTGTGCGAGTTTGGTTTTGTTTATTTTTCTTGAGGGTTGATCGAGTTTTCATGCGTGAAAATCGTGAGATGATTAATAGAATAATTAGTTAGTCAGTAGGTCACCTTTAACTATGTATTCAATGATTACAATCATATATTTTAAGCAGTAATGTCTGTGGTGCTAAGTTGAAGGTAGGTAAGTATAATTCAACATTTCTCACCCAATTAGATCACGAATAATAAAAGTATAAAACTTATCAAGCAGATAATTAGTACAAAATTTTATTCCACAAAAGGAAAATTCTTTAAAAAATCAAACCAGCAGTCAAGTAAAATACCCACTAATTATTAGGAAATTGTTTTTACTTTCGTTTAATAAGTGACAATTTACATTCAGCTACTGAAAGTCTCGTTTGAGGGCAATTATCAGAAATCTTCAGACGTTCGGGTATTTAACCAAATTTGACTTTTCTTTTCTTTTGTCCAGTGATTTTGTCATGCCAAGTAATAATTATCTGCCTTATTAATTCTCGTTCAGGTCAGATTTCGGTGTTAAGCTTGTATTTAAAAGGTCAGCGAGCAGTAATCAGCTTAGCAAGGATTTGCTTTGAGGCTAATAACGTCTAAATATATTTTTTGTACATAATTTCGTTAAGAGCTAAGAAAGCAGGTACACGTTCATTAATGATGAGTCATAATATTTTTGGTTTGTTTTGTAATATTTTAATGGATATTTGGAACATGAGCCTGCACGCTTTAGGTATGTCCATGAGCATAAAACGTTTGAGGAATTAATGTTTTATTTACCTACAAGCCGCTTAACGGTTTGACCCAACCCGGATGGTAAAAGTTCACTGTAAGAACTCTCGTCTGTTTCGGTACTGTTCGTTTTCAGTGTCAAAACCACGTTTTTCACAACGGATAATATACTTATGTAGAAATAAGTTTGATAGTTACCTACCTACCTGTATGTTTATGATTAAAGTTAATTCTGCAAATCAGAACAACAAGCAAACCAAAAATCCGTACATAACTGTCATATGTTATGCCAATTTCTCTTTTTAAACTAGACTCTGAACTCTATAGTTTCAATAGCCCAATGAAAATACTAAAACAGGGCACATATTTCATGTGAGAAACGTACCATGTTGTAAAACTCTGAGATTTTTAAAGGAAATTTTTCAAGCGGGGTGACTGCGGTGCCTGCCATGAATATTGGGACTGCTGCCAAAAAAGCCTGCACATTAGTTTCACTGATAATTGAAGCCGAATGTATAGAGGTTATGTAGGTAAGGATATAGGGTACTTGGGAACTGAGAGAGACATGTCCTTACCAATTTGAGTGAACCTATGAACATTATTCAACAGCTTTCAAAGTTTCATGTATAGATCACTACATACTGTTGGTACAGAAATATAATTATGAGTACCGGTACTAGCGACCCGCCTCCTGGTTTTTACGACATAACCAAAGATTGAGATATCGTTATTATAGGTAGGTATTGAAGTTTAATATAAATGTTTTAGACACATCATCAGCCTACAGCAGACCCTTTTGTTTTGGGTGGGAAATCATCAAATGGCCTCTCTCGCTCTGGGCTGAGCGGAAGGGCGTCTCAGGCTTTTACTAACTAAAACCCACCCGTGCCCCCCCTGCAGTTACCATGCCAGGGGCCACGGTATCTCTTTCGAACAACCCGCGGCCCTGGCGGTATCGGCCCTACCGGACCCCGTCAGTTCGTGCTGACATCTCTTTGAGGCGGCCGCGGAACACAACGCGCCGTCGACCCGGGCCTGGTCCTTACCGGGCAGCGAGCTGCCCATTGCTCGCCGCCCGCAAGCCTAAGGTGGGCGGGAGTCGGGTGTTGACTCCCGTCCAGGGCGTCTCCTGCGGCGGCTAGGCGCGTGAGGGTGCAGAGATTGCCTCTCCCTCACGCGCTCCGCCTCCTCCTTCGCGAGCATTACTGCTTCGCAGAGGGAGGTGACGGCTCCCATTCACTCTCGCTCCGTATCATGGCCTGGACCAGGGCCGGACGCGAGAGATTGCCGACGCCGATCGCCGCCACGAGGACACGGCGGGGCCCCGCCCAAGCCGGGCAGACCTCCATCGTATGCTCCACCGTGTCCTCCGGGCGATCCACACAGTGGTGACACCCTGGCGTTTACTCCCGCTTTATCCTGAACAGGAACCTCCCGAAACAAGCGTGTCCGGTGAGGACCTGCGTCAGGCGGAAGGTGAGGGCGCCGTGGCGCCTCTCTAGCCACTCCTCAAAGAGGGGACTTTTCGCCGCAATTGTGGCGTGCCCAGCGCTGAGTTGAGACAATCGCACTCTCCATGCCGCTATGAGATCCCGCCGGAGCTCTGTCCGCTGTACCGTGATTTCTCGCGGCAGCGGAGTTACGACCCAGCGTTTTGCCTCCTCTCGCCACTCCCATATGTGGGCCCTACAGCAGACCTCTGCTGCACATAGATAGAAATAGATAGAATACTCTCTAGTATGAACATCATAAAAATTACAGATATAATTGGCCTCTCATATTGCATGCCATTCAACTCGATTTTCGGCAACTCTCATCCAGCTGCTACCAGTCATTCTGCGAAGATCGTTGCTCCATCTAGCCTGAGGGCGTCCTACCTTACGTTTGCCCACAGAGCATGTAACCTTTTCGTTTGCCGATTCGCGGTCTCCACTTAAGAACACGACTACCCCAACGCTCATCTGGGATATATGTGTCCGAAATTAAATAATTATTTCAATTATGGTGAAAATCACAACAAAATATACAGGGTGACATAGCCGTGCAACCTGTAACCATGAATTAAGCACATAATTTTAGAACCCTCGTGTAGAAAGTTTCTATCGGTTAACAAAAAAAAACTGCTGTTTCGTAGGAAAATGCAATACCTACGCGATCAAAATGTATAGAACAGCTAACTTTTTTTTAATAACCGATGAAATCTATAGACGTGAGGGTGTTTAGAGGGTGTGAGGGTGTGTGCTGAATTCATGGTAACAGGTTGCGCGTCGATGTCCCTGCCACCCTGTATATGGTATTTGTGTGTGTGTGTGTATATCAAATACTATAGTATTTGTCTCTCCTTCCCTTTTTTAATCCATCCAAAGGTTGTCTTTAAAGATCGCTCTTAGCGATAAGACATTGTGTCACCCTGTGTAAAATTTCTATATTTATGTCTGTAATTTATATAAGTACATAATAAAGGGTATTCTATTCTATTTTTATATTTTTTTACTATTTATTTATATTGATGAATGAAAATCCAAGATGGCGGATGTACTTTTCGTCATTGTGGAATTTTTGCAGCGGCCATATTGGATTTTTATTTTGAACTCCGTTCCTGCCCGTCCCCCGACCGTCGTTTTTATTATATTATATCGTCGTTTTTATTATAACTGATGTGACATTACCAAAATATAAGTATATTTATCTAAAATGTTTGCTCAATGTTGAATGTATTGACATTTATAGATAACATCGGTGTTTCAACTTGTTTGTGAATACTTCGTCTTTGACCTACTGCCTTCTCTGGGTTATTTTCATTTAGAGTTATTTAATATTTTTGAAATAGTTTGTGCCCGCGTTCGAACATCACCTATTTCAATTTCATTTCAGAACTCATAAACTAGGTATGATTAAAGGTTTTTCAAAGTAGATTTATTTTTTGGTTTTTAGGATATTGGTCACCGATTTACAACATATTGGTTTAAGCATCACTTTAATTCACTGTCCAACCTATTACAGGCATAAAATTGTAAGAGCGACCATAGCAAAGGTACAAAATCTCTTGCTTGCTTGGATTTTGATCAGAGGAAGGGTAGAAATGCGATCGAAAAACTGCGATCACCAAATCGTTCGATAGTTATAAGAATGGCAACTATCAAAATAAAATATCAATGAAATGATACTGCATTTTCCGAAATACAACACTCATATGTTCACCCCTTTGTTAATTTTTTTTTCTGAGTAGCAACTCGGAGGCTGGATTTGTGCCCGCTTTACGGCAATAGGCTCGCCCCTATTCCATGTGCCTTAAACATAGCTAGCGAAATGTAGGTGTAAGTACAATAAGTACACCTCTGACTTACTCTTCGAGGATAACAGACGTTATGTTATGTTATGTTAGCCAACATAAAATAATCAACATACAATAATTTTAATCAACATTTGTCGTAAAGTAGATAATAAATAAGGTGCAATCTTTGAGAGCGTAATAACGACATTTCCTCTCCAATATTTTTTCCCCATCCACGTCTAATGAGGCTTCTTCCTCCTTTCTTCAATACTTATCCCGAGTTTTTCCTCGAAATCGTGACGTCCATGTTAGTGGGCTCACCCTTGATAAATAAGTAGCTAATGCGGCGTTATTATCTATTATTGCTTTTATTAGATATGTTACCGGCCAAACCCGATTTTAGGATGAACTAGTTTCGCCTAGACCAAACCAGTTCTCCCTACACGTAATAGGACAAACCAGTATAGCCTAGTCCAAACTCGTTCATCCTGTTACCGATAGGATAAACCAGTTTAGCCTAGGTCGAATCGGTTTATCCTAGTTAGAATTTACATGCTTTAGGATAAACTGGTACGTCCAAGTCTAAACTTATTTCACCTAGTTTGTATCTTCTATATGCTTTTCAAAGTAAACTGAATAAAGGAATAGAAATAAAATAGTCAATATGATTTATTAACGTTATTTATTAACTTATCAGTAATTTCACATCTATCACTAGATCAACTTATATTCATCCACAGAAATCACCTTATCTGCAAATTGCTTATTTTGCAGAGTGAAAACTTTTCTCTCCACGGCTTTTGATTGACTTGTCTACTACACGAAGGCCCATCCATGATAAAACGCCTTTCAATAATTATACTCGGATTATAATAAAATCTTTTATACGGAACCAGCAACTTAACACGCGCACTCGTCGATGCAAAATACCGTTCAAATCAACGAACAGGGCGAGTGAAGAGCGAACAGGCAGCGACATGCGTTCCGACTAAGAAAGAAAAATAGTTAAACAAAACGCACATTACAAATAAAAGAATAATAATAAAGTAGTACTCAAGCATATAAAATGTTGTCAATTTTGTCCATTGCTTGATGTCAGGGCCAGGGACCAAAAAGACTACACACATTAATTGAGATTGACAATACTAATTAAGCCGTGATGTGCCCGCGAACCCGGCAGATGACTACAAAGCAACAACAATCAAACTAGGCTAGGCAGACTAGGCGAAATTAGTTCAGACTAGGACGTACCAGTTTATCCTAAAGCATGTAAATTCTAACTAGGATAAACCGATTCGACCTAGGCTAAACTGGTTTATCCTATCGGTAACAGGATTAACGAGTTTGGCCTAGACTATACTGGTTTGTCCTATCGCGTGTAGGGAGAACTGGTTTGGCCTAGGCGAAACTAGTTCATCCTAAAATCGGGTTTGGCCGGTAACAGATATCCGGAATATTATGGATTCGCTGATCTTTGATTATATTGTAATGTATTGTTAACCATAATCCGTAAATAATGAGGTATGGTGTGTTGGCAGGGGAAATATATTTGTTTAAAAATTAAATGATGTTCGTTGGTAAGTGCATCACTTAAGAACGGAGCAGCTGGTCAGATTTAGGTAAATTTTTAAAACATTTTTTTGTAAAAATTATAAAAGTTTCTGGTGGAAGAAAAATGGGAAAAGTTACCCCAAAAAATGGAATTCGGGAAAAACTTATAGTGCTTTTTTTAAGGGATTTTTGTATTTATTGAGATAGGGCAACGTCTGTCGGGACAGCTAGTAGATACTCGTATAAGATAAAAATTCACAGGGTTTTGTTTCCCCCGGCAGTGGTTTGGTCTACTGCTACTTAATAACCGTATGGTAAATGCTACTACCAGAAAACGAAATAAACAATAAAAAAAACATAATCTATTTTTTTTAGTACAGCATAACATCATTTTTTTTTTTAATTATAAGCTTGCTTGCATTTACATTTTACGATTTTCACTTCGAATGTTAAAGATTTATATTTTTTGCATCGTTTATGAGGTAGGTATTACCGTATAACCAGGCTACCTAATTTATTTTCTTTAGTAGAGTGGTCGCTAGTGTTACTCTACTAAAGAAGAAAAAATATCTCGATGAAGTTGTGAACATTAAGTCACAAGCTAAAGTGTCGAACAACAAACGAAAAATCTTCATTAAACGCTTTAAGCTTTGACTCCCTCAAAAAACTCATAATGAAATCCACGGACCAAGTTTCTGTGCGAACTGCCCTAAAATAGAGTGGTTCCAAAATGAAGCAATTAAAAATAATACCTACCCTTCACTTAAACAAAGTACCCATATATAGTTGACAGCTTTTAACCGTTCGCAACTCTATCCAGGTGGGGTAACCACCCCCCGCATTAAAGCCACGACGAAAGCCTAAGAACCCGAACAATAAAAAAAGGAAACGCCCACCCGCGTGCGTGACCACAGGCTCAATGCAAATTATACTTCCATCCATTTCATACAATAAAACCAAATGAGCCCTTTTAACGCAACATGAGAAATCGATAAAAAATACACGTCCGAGCTTATACTTGGTACATTCGAGTACTGTAACGTAAACGTTTTGTAATGGGTATTATTAAAACTGTTATTAATAGTTGCGGAACGCCGTATGCGTTTGACGGGTTGGGACGTGACGGTAATAACTGGCTTTGTAGAAGGTAAGGCTCACTAAGGTCGGATAAAGTGTTTCGGGGAAATCTCTGAAAATCTAATAGATTTCAGGGAGAGTCTTTCAAAGCTAATCTGTTTCAAACAAGCTTAAAATAATAAAGCATCTTAGACTTGACGGTTTATTATATTGGGCTTTAGATTGTTTCGGAATAGGCATTTTACTTAGTGTTGATCGATATGGTAGTAGTTACTGTATCTAAGCCAATCTGCATAGTCTTTTTTTCAACTATGTTGGGGTCGGCTTCCAGTCCAAACAGACGCAGCTGAATACTAGTATTTTACATAGATCGACTGCCTATCTGACCACCACAACCCAGTCACTGGGTAAAATATACCTTAGTATGCCTGGTTGTTCGACTTTCGGGCTTCTAACTACCCGTAACGACTGTCAAAGATCAACGTATGACAGCCGGCATCAATGGCTTAACATGCTTTCTGAGACACGGAAGGGTTTTGGTACGTAAAGATGGTCACCCATCCACGGATCAACCGTGGCAAGCGTAGCTTAACCAGATCAATCGACCCATGCGGCTGTTATTCTGTCTCTAAGTAAAAGAAATAAAGAACGTAGCTTATCCACCTTTTAACATCAGTCAAGACAAATTCGCCAGCAAAAAGCCATAATTCCCTAGAATCCTAAGTAAGGACAAGCATCATTTGTTTGTCACAAAACGGCCTGAATCCGTAAGCTAAAAGAAAGGACGTATAGGCACATTCTCACAAAATACTCGCTGGGTCTACATCTGTAACGGGCCGAAAATATATCCAGGGTAATAAAGGAGTGTCCCCTGGGCCTCCCCTGACCACAGCCCGATCATAACCCAATTACAAGTCAACCGCATTTTTATGCTGCCGTTACACCTTACGGGAACAAACCGATGAATTTATTTTATTTTTATACTCTACGACCAGTATTTATTGTGGGTATAACAAATACATAGAGTTTCGTAGCGCGAAGGGTTGTTGTGTATTTGTTTTTATTTGTACATTGATTTTATTCTGTAGTTGTTATGTTTTTGGGGTACATACTTTATTACATATATTAGTGTTGTTTACGGAATAGTTTTGTAAAAATCTGGAAAATTGAAGGAACTTTTATTGATCGATTGTGGTATTTGTTCCTATTCATAGTCAGGCTATTATGTTCCCACTGCTGGGACCCAGGCCTCCTCTCTGTGAGAGGGAGTGGGCTACCACACGGGCCCAGTGCGGATTGGATAGATGTCACATGTCTTCGAATTTTTGGGTTCCTCACAATATTTTCCTTCACCATTTTAATAGCAGTCGTAATTTAAATTATTTCCTCAAAGTAAAGCGCTTATCAGAGTTCGAACTTATGACCTACATCTCGTAAGTCGCAGCCATTACCACTACGCTACCACTGCTTCGCTTTGTTCCGACTATCGAAGTATATTTAAAAATAAAATCTTAACTAGTGATAAATAACAATCTATCTGTATTTCCCGTTTCAAACAACCAAGGAAAATAGAGAATTGATGTCGATGAAAATAAAATAATACGTAGGTTGACATATCCACGCATAATTTTGTGCCAGGATCGAAAACTATGTGAAAACTGATCGTGAAAGCGACCGCTTTTTTATCCACCCGCAGACCCGCACCCTATAGGGAATGCTATGAAATCTATATACCTTTGTGAATGTACATTGTACCATGCTTTCAACCCGACTGCCAGGAAACGTTATGTTTGTAAAGTGTTGATCTAGCTTCGAATGGTCGTGAAAGTTATACAATTAAACATAGACTCCCTTCAGAATTGGCATGATATGTTCGAATCAATTATAGCCTTTATTTTCTACTTCATTAAGCACAACAATAGGTACCTTAAAGTTAAAGTAAAGTGCCATTCAAATTTAAACTTTAAACAAAGCAAAGACGTTATAAAGTGAATAAATCATGGAAACTCATTGAGGACTGAGTAAACCAATGAGCTAGGTGCTCAACAACGTAGCAGGATCACTGCACCGTACGCAGACGAGGAGACAGCATGCAAACTAACTAGCATGACGCGAACACTGTCGTAATTGTAATTACCCAGTGTGAAGGTAATTGCTTTTCCTCGTTCCCTTAAAAGCACTAGTTAAGTAGGGAAGTAACAGCTCTAAAACTACATGCAACACTCGTGAACTCGTATTTCTTATTAAATGTATTTTAGTTACTAAGCGCAACTTACAAGTTCTGTCGGTGAAGGTAAGTAACTAATCGAATGACCAAAAGAAAGCAGGCAGATAAATATAGTGGCAAGCAGGCAAACAGGGTGACAGGGACGGAACGCGCAACCATGGATTCAGTACATGATTCTGAACTCCCATGCGGTGAAATATTTCGTCGGTTATTAAAAATTAAAAAAAATAGCTGTACCTTACATTTTGACCGCGTTTTTTTTTATAACCAACGAAAAATTTATACTCTGGAGGGTCTAAAATCATGTGCTGAATTCATGGTTACATGGTTCATGCTAATTTGCGCACCGATGTCCCTGCTACCTTGCATAGAATATGCTGTACTGTACACCAAAATGGTAATAGCAATCGTTTCTGTTTCCTCCACACAGGTGTTTGTTAAACGTTCTTAACTTCATCAATTCCTGCCTCAACCTCAAGTTGCATTAGTTAGTAAGTAATTGTGTTTGTCAAATTTTGCCGAAGGCATTTCGCCCTAGCAACACATCTGCCATAAAATGGCTACGGAAATACCACGTGCTTTGTTTTCTATGAAAAGAATGCGACGATTGTAGTTTCGACCTATCGATCTAGTCTGTAATAATGTCATCGTAAAAACATAGGTGAAGTGAGCTGTCATTCCGCGTGATGCTAGGAATTGACATTATTGATAGCTCACTTCAAGCTTACATACTTCGCCTTAATTTATTACAGTGAGAGTTTTACAGAATAAACCGGGTGATGAGTTTCATTGATACCTAGTTTAAAAAGCATTGCACCATGCGTAATCACTCGGAATTTTTTCGTCACTTAAGTTCGGCAGATGAATACTATGGGAATAGTGTCAATTGTAATATGTAAGAATGCGTTGGACGTTCGCCTGTGAGAACACTAACTTGTAGCAGATAAAGAGAAACTTCTTCGAAAGTGAAAACTTGTTCCGTATTCTAGCGTTTTCGTGCGCTATCGGACTAGTTCCTTTTGATTAAAGCAACTGGTTGAGCTCTAACTACATACTAAGCGCATGAACTATTGTTTCATGTAGCAAGATTCTGGTTGCACGTGTTCCGACTATTGTCTGACCTCTAGACACAAGTTACTACACTTGGAACTTAAGTAACTGTTTAAGAGGTACGCTTTCAGTCACACTATAGCTTTATAGGTCTTCAAGTACCATGTTTGGTCAACAAATTTGTGATCACAGAAACACAACATCATGCCTTGTTTTCCCGAAGGGTTAGGCAGAGGTGTGCCCATAGTGGGTACACCCACATTTCACCAGTTAGGTTTAAGTCCGATATAATAGGGGGCAAACCTGTTGCCATCAGCCGGGCACACTTACAGAATCCGGGTTTCTACTGAGAAATTCCTAATGCAAAAATCTAATAACACTTTGCCCGACCTGGAAATCGAATTCATGAACATTTTCAACAGTAGCGCTTCCGACCGCTAGACCAACGAGTCAGATCACAGAAAGGATGACGCTAAAACCCATCATCTCGACGACACGATCGACTGCTGCGGTGCGTGTCGTGGGTTCGATTCCCGCACGGAACAAGTATTTGTATTGCCTACAGGTAGTTGTTCCGGGTCTGGCTGTTTGTGTATGTGAGTTTAAATGTTTGTAAACGCACCCACGATACAGGAGTAATTCCTAGTGCGGGGCAACTTGTCTTTGCTCCACAGAGATTTTGTATGAATAATACAGGCAGGAAAATTTATTGTTTGTCAAATGAACACAGCACGTCAATTTGTCGTGCTAAAGCCATTTAATTAATTAATTTTCATTAAACAGCTATGGCTGCTTACTACGCATACGCATACTCATGGCTGCGATATGGAGTCATGCTATGGGGAAATAGTGTGAACGTAGATGAACTATTCACATTGGAAAAGAAATGTATAAGAATTCTAGCCCAAATAGATAATACGGAGAGCTGCAAACCGTTCTTTATAAAATATCAGATTCTAACTCTGCCTTCAATATACATACTTGACTTGTTTTTAAAACTATCGACAAGTTCACTAAAGTAGAAGATACGCACAACGTCAACAATCGCCATAAAAAGAGGTTATGCGCTCCATCCTCAAGAATTAAAATGTTAGATAAGTGATAGCCCATACTATATGGCAATAAAAATATATAATAAGTTGCCCAACATATTTAAAACTGAAAAATCTGCAACAATATTCCAAAAAAAGGCTAAAACTATACCTAATCCAAAAAAGTTTCTACTAAGTAAAAGAATATTTAGAGTCCAAAAGTGGCGATCTGTCCTATACATAAAAAGGTAAGAAATATATCTATGGTCCTATACAAACAATAACATTTAGTCTATCCTATTTAACTTAATATAAAATTATAATTTGTACTACCTGAAAAGAATGACATTAATATATTGCTTAATAATTGTATTAAACTCATTATTATTGACATTTAATTTTGACATAACTAATTTCTCAATTTAATTGTACTAATATAAAAGATAATAATTAATTAATAATAATGTTAATGCATGCTAATTTATGATGATAAGGGCAGGCAAATGGGGTGCCAGGGCAGAAAACCTCCACGTGTGCCTGGGGACTGGAGTTCCCTTCTGGATACGTCCGGGGGGAAGACCAGTTTTCGGGCCGGTGCATCCTGGGGTGCGGGCAGCTATTTCTCAGTGGGATTTCTTCCCAATGAGATCTCGCTGCCC
Organism: Apamea epomidion; assembly: GCA_947507525.1. Taxonomy (NCBI): domain Eukaryota; kingdom Metazoa; phylum Arthropoda; class Insecta; order Lepidoptera; family Noctuidae; genus Apamea; species Apamea epomidion. The sequence continues at coordinate 13,733,818 of OX382228.1, read as the reverse complement.
GCATGCTAATGTTCTGCCAAGAGGAACGCTCCACACAAGCCGCTATGAGGAGCAGAGCGGCTACTGTGTGGAGTAAGAGCGGGCCTGGTGTGCACTTACCCTGCCGCCGGGCAGGCAGGAGGGGATAACCCCCCCCTCCTGCCACCGTTAATATCGTAGCCCCGAAGATTGTCAAGGTCATGTCTCTGACTTTTGACGGGGGTCGAGGGTCTTGGCTTAACCGCCCGGACCGCGAGGAAGATTAACCTCTATAAAAAATTCCCCAAACCTCCAAGCGGCGGCGCACCGTGAGGGAGGTAGTAAGCTTGGCTAATGGATAGCTTGATTTAGTCACTAGTGCGAACCACAGAATTTTGAGCAGGTACCTAAAGTTTAATACTCGTGGGAACAATTATGGAAAAATTTTTAAAAACAAAAACCACAACAGACGAAGTCAGGAGTGATGCGGGGTCGGAGTCCGACGCCGCGTCTGGAGGAGCGAGCACGGGAGGCTCAGTGAGCTCTCGCCGTGACCAGAAGACGGCCGCTGCCAAGAGAAAGGCACAGGGCAAGCGGCCAAGGTCAGTGGACGGCCAGGGGTCGTCCTCTGACTGGGAGCTGGCTTCGGCCAGAAAGATCCCGACCAGCAGGAGGGGAGGAGCCCGTGAGCGAGGCGTAGGGAGGGGGCTCACTGCTCGGGAGGCGGCGGAGAAAGCGGAGGAGCCCGCAAAGGAGGGGGGTTCTGGTCGCGTGTCCGCACCAGAGACCTCTAGTGACGAGGCGGCGGAGGTTGGCGGCCCTGATGCGGACCGCAAAAAGAGGTTCGCGGAGGTCGTGGAGGCCGCGATCCGGGACGTGGCCCTAAAGAAGTTACAGACTTCGAAAAACAGGGCCATAGTCTCGGCCAAGGCCTCCATCTTGGCGGCAGCGGAGGCCATCCACCTTGGGCCTCCGCCGGACGGCATGTCCGAAATGCGGGCGGAGGTGGCCCGCTTGACGGCTGCCATGGAGCTCCTCCGAAAGGAGAACGAGGAGCTCCGAGCGGACCTGGCCGGGATGCGAGCGGCCGGGATGCGAGCGGCCGGCACAGCGCAGAACATCCCACCACCAAGCCAGCCCGTGCCGGTGGAGAACCAGGTCCTGAACCTGGTTCGGCAGGAGCTGGCGACCTTCCAGGCGCGGTTCGCCGTCCTGGAGGGTATTGTTCTGCGCCCTCCCTTGGCGGGTAGGACGGCCCCAGGGCCTAAGGCGGCCTCGTACGCGGCCGCGGCCGCCCCTAAACCCGGGCCGTCTGGCCGGGCCCAGGCGCCGGCCAAACCGGCGTCGGCTAGAGGAGCCCCGGCGCCGGCGAAACCGACGTCGGCTGGCGGAGCCTCGGCGCCGGCAAAATCGGCGCCTGCCGCCAAACCCGCGGCTCCGGCCCCCAAAAAGGGCAGAACGGCTGGGGAGGGGAAGGCCCCAGAGCCTACGCCTCCCCCAATCAAATCTCCCACGACCAACGCCGAGTGGCAGGTGGTCGGGGAGAAGAAGAAGGCGGCCAAAGCGGCCAGGAAAAAGGCGCAGAGGAGGCGCCGCAAGGAGCGAGCCGTTGCGGCTAGGCTTCGCTCCCCCAAGACCGCGGCTGTAGTCATTACACTACAGCCGGACGCGGTCAAGAGGGGGGTGACCTACGGTGACGTGCTCGCCAAAGCGAGAGCGACGGTGGATCTCCAGGAGCTGGGGATCACCGGAGGCCTCCGGCATAGGGTGACCGCCACTGGTGCCCGCATGCTGGAGGTCCCCGGTGCGTCGAGCGGCCCCACCGCAGACGCCCTGGCTGAAAAGCTAAGGGCGTCCCTCAATGCGGACGAGGCTCGAGTCTCCAGGCCCGTCAAGTGCGCGGATATGCGCATTGTGGGCCTGGATGACTCGGTGACGGGGGCCGAGGTGGTAGCCGCCGTCGTCAGGACGGGCGGGTGTCTGACCGACCAGGTGAAGGCGGGCACCCTACGTCCTGACTTCACGGGTATGCGAACCATAACGGTTAGCTGTCCCGTGACGGCGGCGAGGAAGATAGTGGAGGGCGGAAGGCTCCTGGTGGGCTGGGTGTCAGCGCAGGTCAAGCTGCTGGAGCCCAGACCTCTAAGGTGCTATCGATGCCTCGTGGGGCACCACGTGAGCGTCCAATGCACCTTAGAGGACCGCAGCACTCTGTGCTTCCGCTGCGGCAAGCCCGGACACACGGCCGGCTCGTGCAACGCCGCGCCGCACTGCGTCGCATGTGCGGCTGCTGGCAAGCCGGCCGATCACCGGGCGGGGAGCAAGTCCTGCGCTCCACCCGCCGAAGCCAGGAGGAAAGGCAGGCCCTCCGCCGTCGTCGCCACCACCACCGTCGCCGCCACTGTCGCCGCCACCGCCACCGCCGCCGCCGCCGCCGCCACCACCGCCGCCGCCGCCGCCGCCGCCGCCGCCGCCGCCACCACTGCCGAGGGGGCCCGGGGGGGGGCTGAAATGGAGGAGTAATAACTCCTCCACTACGCCTTCTCCAGGCGAACATCAACCACTGCGCCTGCGCTCAGGACCTGTTGCTCCAGAGCATGGCGCAGTGGTCGATTAACATCGCCGTGGTCGCTGAGCCGTACTTTGTCCCGCCCAGGGATGACTGGGTGGAGGACCTGAACGGCTCAGTGGCCATACTTTCGTCGGCCGCCGCCGGTACCCCGTCCCTCGAAGGTGTCACGAGGGGACAGGGGTGCGTAGCAGCACGGTTCGGAGAGATTGTAGTAGTGGGAGTATACTTCTCTCCGAGCCGAACTCTCGCCGAGTTCCAGAACTCTTTAACAGAGTTGAGTGTCGTCGTCGCTAGAAACCATGCCTGCTCCGTGCTAGTGCTCGGGGACTTCAACGCCAAGAATTTGGCCTGGGGTTCCCGTTGCACGGATGTGCGGGGCAGGATGGTGGAGGACTGGGCTCTGGAAACAGGCCTGGTCGTCCTAAATCGGGGTTCTGTTCCTACGTGTGTGCGGATGCGGGGCGAGTCGGTGGTGGACATCTCGTTCGCCAGCCCCGCTCTGTCACAGCGTGTCATTGACTGGCGCGTCATGGAGGAGGTGGAGACCTACTCCGATCATCGGTATATCCGGTTTGAGGTCTCCACCCAGACCTCTAGCGCGCTGGTCCAACAGGCCCCGAGTGGTCCGCGGTGGGCGCTGAAGCAGCTGGACCGGGAGCTTCTCCTGGAAGCCTCGATCGTGCAGGCCTGGGTGTTTTCACCGGACAGGCCTGCTGATATTGACGATGAGGTGGAGTGGTTCCGGGAGGCCATGTCCGAGATTTGTGACGTGGCAATGCCCCGAGTCCGGCCAGGATGCGCCCGACGTCAGGTGTACTGGTGGTCGCAGGAGGTTGGGGCGCTACGCAAGGCGTGCGTCGACGCGCGACATCGGTACACCAGGCACCGCAGGCTCCGCATCCGCCCTCCGGATGCGGAAGCCACGGAGGTGGAGCTGTACGAGGGGTACAGAGCGGCGAAGACCACCCTCCAAGAGGCTGTCAAGCGGGCCAAGGATACGGCCCGCGAGGAGATGTTGGAGACTCTGAACCGAGATCCATGGGGGCGCCCTTACAGAATGGTGCGGAATAAACTCCGCACCTGGGCCCCCCCGCTGACGCAGAGTCTCCGACCCCAGCTGGTGGAGGAAGTGGTGAGCGCTCTGTTCCCTTCACGGGGGGAGCATACTCCCCCGCCTATGGCTCCGCCACTTGCGGTGCCCGAAGCGGACCACACGGACGACGACGACGACACCCCTGAAGTGACCGGGGTAGATCTGAGAGCGGCGGTAGGCAGGCTGAAGGCCAAAAATACCGCCCCGGGACCCGACGGCTTGCCGGGTAAAGCCTGGGTCCTGGCCTCGAGGGCTCTCGGGCCTCGACTGGAGGCGCTCTTAAGCGCATGCATGGAGAGAGGCCAGTTTCCACTCCGTTGGAAGACGGGGAAGCTGGTCCTCATTCAGAAGCCAGGGCGCCCTGCGGACTCTCCGTCCGCATACCGGCCCATAGTGCTGCTCGACGAGGTCGGCAAGCTCTTTGAGAGAGTGATTGCGGGCCGCCTTGTCGGGCACCTGGTGAGGACGGGGCCGGATCTTGCGGAGTGCCAGTTTGGCTTCCGCAAGGGGCGCTCGACGGTGGACGCCATCATGCGCGTGAGAGCCCTCACGACGGGGGACGCGGTGTCCCGGGGTGGGGTGGTCGTGGCGGTGTCACTCGACATCGCCAACGCGTTCAACACCCTGCCCTGGAGCTGCATAGGGGAGGCACTCCGGTATCACCGGGTGCCGACTTACCTCCGTCGAATAGTCGGGGCGTATTTGACGGACAGAGCCGTCATCTACCCCGGTCGCGACGGGAATTGGAACCGGCGAGAGATGTCGTGCGGTGTCCCACAGGGATCGGTTCTGGGGCCGCTCCTGTGGGACATCGGTTACGACTGGGTGCTGCGGGCCGACCTCCCTGATGGCGTCAGCGTAGTTTGCTACGCTGACGACACGCTGGTCCTGGCGCAGGGGAGGTCGCATCAGGCGGCGGCCGACGCGATGACACGCGGGGTTGCGATAGTCGTGGAAAGGATCCGGCAGTTGGGTCTCGAGGTGGCATTGCACAAGTCCGAGGCCATGTCCTTTCATGGGCCCCGGTACGGGCCACCTTCGGGATCCCAACTGATGGTAGGAGGGGTTCACATCGGCGTCGAGACAACGATGAGATACCTGGGTCTCGTCCTCGACAGCCGGTGGAACTTCGTCGAGCATTTCCGACGTTTGGCCCCCAAACTGGAACGGGCCGGGGCCGCCTTAAAGCGGCTCCTGCCCAACCTTAGGGGGCCAAACGCCTCCTGCCGGAGGCTTTACGCGGGGGTCGTGCGGTCCATGGCCCTTTATGGGGCCCCGGTATGGGCGCGTTCACTGCGGCTTCGAGCCGCACACTACCTGAACGCGCCCCAAAAGGTGGTAGCCATAAGGCTTATCCGGGGATACCGCACGATCTCGGGCGAGGCAGCAAGCCTCCTTGCCGGACTGCCACCATGGGATCTGGAGGCGATAGTCCTCGCGCGCCTGTATGACTGGCGCGCGGAGGCACTACGTCGGGGGGAAACTCTGCACCCGCGGCAAATCGCTGCGGAGCGGACGGACCTCCGGCGCGGTCTCATGGTGGAATGGAAGGCGCGACTATCGCAACCCAGCGCAGGGCACGCCACGATAGCGGCGGTAAGACCCCTCTTTGAGGAGTGGCTAGAGAGGCGTCACGGCGCTCTCACCTACCGCCTGACGCAGGTCCTCTCCGGACACGGATGTTTCGGGAGGTTCCTGCACATAATCAGGCGGGAGGAGACGCCCGGGTGTCATCACTGCGAGGATCGCCCAGAGGACACGGTGGAGCACACGGTGGAGGTCTGCCCCGCTTGGGCAGAGCACCGCCGTGTCCTCGTAGAGGCGATCGGCAGCGGCGGCGACCTCTCGCGCCCGGCCCTGGTGCAAGCCATGGTCCGGGGCGAGAGGGAGTGGGAGGCGGTCACCTCCTTCTGCGAAGCAGTCATGCTAGCGAAGGAGGTGGCGGGATGGGCGAGGGAAAGATCCTCACGCCTCAGCCGCCGAGGGAGACGCTCCGGGCGTCGGGAGCCGCGTGACGACTCCCGGCCACCGTAGGCGCGGGCCTGCGGGCGGAGAGCAATGGGTAGCTCTCCGTCCGATCAGGACCAGGCCCGTGCCGGACGGCGTGTATGTGTTCCACGCGCGCCTCAAAGAGATGTCAGCGTAGTTGACGGGGCCCGACAGGGCCGAAGCCTGCCGGGGTAGCGGGATCGTCCGAAAGGGTTACCGCTGCCCTGGTACGTAAAGGGCTAAGGAAGGAACACGGGTGGGTTTTAGTCAGTAAGAGTCTGACACTCCCTTCTGCTCCACCCAGAGCGGGAGGAGTCATTTGATGATTTCCCATCCTGAAAAAAAAAAAAAAAAAGGGCAGGCAAATGATAAAATTGCAAAGCTTGTAAAAGGCTGGTAAGTTATAAGTATCTACTAACATAACATAACACCAACATTGTACACTTAACTTAGTTTGCAATAAACGTTTTGACTTTAACTTTAATACAACTGTCAAACAATGACAAACGTTGGTAGTCAATTTGCGGTAAAAAAAAAAGATAATTTTCGGAGTACCTAACCTTTTAGTGGTGTTTCAAGAGATGTGCTTTTCAAGTGATATTTTTCATAACAGCTGCAAACTTTAGAGCACATGGATGTATACCACGTCTTATTACTGCACAGTGCACGTAGGAGCATGATATATTAGTTTTGTTCTGCCAACAGCTGAAGTTAATATCCAAAGAACATAAAAATCTTACTACGTACATACAGCCAAGCATAATATACTATATGTGACGTAACATTGTTCACAGGTCATCACGTGGAAATGTGACATTTCTTCATAATTTATTTTGCTTTTGTTAAGACAAGATTTAAAAAAAAAATGTATATAAAATATTATATTTATAGAGGTATGAGGAACAGGGTGTAAAGTTCACTCATCCTCCATCGAAAAGTGTGTTGTGTCTGGCGGGCAATTGCCCGCCAGACACAACACCCGTCTGGTCGCAGGATCCTCCCTTTTCTATAGAGTATGAGTGAACTTTACACCCTGTTCCTCATACCTCTATATATTTAATTAAATTATTATATTTTTATTATATACAAAAAAATAAAATAAAAAATAATAAAATATATACGTATATATTTCAGTATTCTATTATTTTTCACATAATTATTTTCATGTTTTTACGCTTACAAACCATTTAAAATACCACAAAATAAATATACACGACCCCAAAATGTTGTAAGAAACTTTTCAAAAGTACGAACCTACGTAATACAGAAGTTTTAACAAAATATTTTCCGAATGGACTTTTTTTATTACGAGTTGCGTAAGTCGTAAATTTAACCTACATATTTCATCAGGTAAAACGAGAGATGGGCTCATTGCGTGGGACTTGCGAATATAGTTAGCTCAGCCATTATTTTTCTAGGCCTCGCCGTATTTATATCACGACATGCTGCCAAAGGAACTTGGGTCTAAAAATCCACATTATGAAAATATTTCGCTTATTAGTTTTTTACTACTAGTAGCGTACCAACACAGTAAAATACTAATATATCACAAAAGAATATTAGCAGTTGTGTCCCTATCTAGTGGAAATCAAGAAGATACATCATTCTGTAGGTACTAGAAAAAAGAAAACGTATTGCTCACATAAACCAAATAGTCCTATTTTTCTGCCTCAACTACTGCTTTGTTTGCAGACCGTAACTTTTAGTAGTATTCATGAGTAGGCACAGTTACCCTCGTAATAAAACCAAGATTATCAGTAAATAAGGTCTGTACATAAATAAAGTTGATTCCCCCGCAAATCAGGCGGATGCTACAAACGGTCGGAGATCTGACAAAAAGGGTGGGTACACACGACCTCGCTGGACTATTATGTCGCATGACACGTGACGACTTTGTCCGTTCGTGTGTACCGTTTGTGTGTCGCGAACGAAAATCTTAATCTACATATTTTGTCAAACGTTTTCATTGAAACCTTTAGAAAAATGAGTTTAACAGTTTATTCGGTTAGTGTTGAATGTTTGTCGTTTTGAACGTTTGCACCTAACGCGCGTTCGTGTTGAGCAAACTGCGGATTAGCCATTGTAACACGCGACCGTGTGCGCGTAACTTAAAGGCTTCCGCAGACAGGTAAGACGCGACGATGCGACGCGGTTCTAGTAAAACAATTCCATGAAATAGCGCTGTCGCGTCGGAACTGTCTGCGTGAGCCTTAGCTTGTGTTCATAGAAATGATTATAGGTAGTGAAAGTAATATAATACGTGCGTCGACCCAACATCGAGCAATTCTTGAAGGAAATCGAGTACAATATGTGATCAAGTTTTTGACGTTGCAATCTATCGTTAATTTCCCCCGAGGTTCACCTGCCGCCACAATAAAGAAACTATTTTATTGTTACCATATTGTACTCCACTTCTAAAGTATTTTGATACGTTATTATGACAACATTATGAAAGGTCTATTGTCGTACTGAGATTGTTAGTGAGGTAGCAGTTCTCAGCAATAAAATAGTATAGTAATATAGGTTCGTACCACAGAATAACTAATAGTACTAACGTTCGTACTCACTTTATAATTGTCAGAGTACTTAGGTACTACCAAAGCTAAGCAAAGATATGTTTCATTATGTACTTAATTAAGTTTGTATTTTGTATAAAATAAAGACGACAAATTGATGTGTTATATAAAAATCGACTAAACTAGAATACAATATTATTAGCAGCAAAATGCTTTTTCATGGCAAATTATTTGAGAATATTTCAAGTGTGCCCCCTGCACCTACTTCACCCGCGTGGATGTCGGAATATTCCACGGAAAGGTACTATCCTGGAATAAAAGTGCCCTATATGTTAATCTAGGCATAAACTATATTTGTGCCCATCCAAATCCGTTCAGTTGTTTTTGCGCCAATCCGGAACATATATCCGGACAAATAGACTATCGGACAAAAATTCTTCATTACTATTTTTTTAATACCAAAGTAGCAAGTACAATTACATTTGAATTTTCTATAACTACAAATATTTCGTGCTGCTAATAACAAAAGAAAAACCTTAACACATTTCCCTATATTCGAAAAAACAAAAAAAAAACAAGTGACGTCTGAAATTCAGAATTTCATTCAAAGCGAGGTATCGTATAAATGAAATAAACATTAGGCATGGGGCACTACGCTGTATGGAGGGAACTTCCAAAAAGTCCTTATTGCGTGCCCACGATTTCCCGGCCCTAATGGGCAAGCGCGATTTTGCTGACAAATAAATATGTACCGCCCTTCCCGGCGAGAGTAATTGTAGCCGTGTGGCCCTTAGACCGGGGCAGTTTAGCACTTTAGCAGCCTTTTTAGTATTAAGCTGGAATGTGGAGTACTAAGACCAGAACCTAGATCATTGTTTAACTAATTAGGTATGTAAAGCAAATTAATTGTTTAAAATTAAGACGCTACGTTAATTTTCCGTGTTTTATGCCAGCCAGTTCATACAAATGTCAAAGAATGACAGTTGGGATTCGTATATACCTCAAACAATCTGCCTAGCCTTTTCCCAACTATGTTGGGGTCGGCTTCCAGTCTAACCGGATCATACCTACGAGTACATGAAACGGCTGCCTATCTGACCTCCCCAACCCAGTTAGCTGGTATACCCCTAGGTAAAGCTAGTAGTCAGACTTTTGAGCTTCTGACTACCCGTAACGACTTTCAAAGATCTACGATTGATAGCTAGGGCCAACGGCTTAACGTTCTTCCCGAGGCACGGAGTGGTCTCGATATCCCAACACGTCCATCTACAAACCGACCACAACAAGCTTAACTTCGATCGACCCCAGAGGCTATTTTATCATTGCGAGCCCCTCCTGAAGGCGTATTCTCGTAATTTCAAACGTTCAAAATCTAGTCGCAGTCTCGTCTCAGCGACAAACAAATGTCAAAAACTTGTCAAAATGTAGGGAAATTAGAGGAATTTTTGACAGATTGAAACTGAGATCAGACTGTGAACGTTCTTAAAATTACGAGAATTGCCCCTCTGATTCAAATAGACCTACTTACGGATAATAATTTAAGTTGGTAGATTGTATTATAAATTATCAATTTCCATGACTTTATATGGAAATTTAAAATTGTCTCAGTAGACAAAAAACAATGGATTAGGCGTCTAACCCAACTTTCCTTATAGGTTATTCATTCGAAAAAGCTGCCAGTTGAACAACCAACATTGTTTAAAAACACCATAGCGCACTTTATCAAACGCATATAGTAATATGGCATTTATGTATAATAATAGAATAACTACAAATTTCCACATTTTTTCAGAATTTACCAGAGGGCTGATTTTTCAATAGTCAGATAACTCTTATCTGAGGATTAAATGTTACGAATGACGGTTTTGTATAGAAAATACGCCAAACTGTCATAATAAATTCTTCTGATAAAAGTTATCTGACCATTGAAAAAACAGCCCTAAATGTATTATTGTCTGACAATAAACTTGTTTTAACCGACAAGTTAAGTTAGTAGGTAAATCCACATTTTTTTGTTATTTTGACATACATATTTCAATATCCTAATTCAATTTATCTATCATCCCCAACTCCCCACTAAGAGTTGTGAATGCCACATTACCACCACGGAAGTTCCAACCCGCTGTTATTAGAGCCCCACCACCAACCAGGGTGGTTCAGTGGCATGCAACACGATAAAGCACCAGTTAACATAAAAGGAACAGGAATTTTCTTGAGTAATAAAAAGAAACGCCCATACCTGTGCGTGACCACTGGAGCTCGTGAAAAATCATATTTTATATTTGTTTCACAATCTAAACACGGCAGCCACTGTTCCGATTCACTTGATTTTTGATTCAAGACAAAAAGTTATCTTTGCCAGGAAAGGTAACGGTTCAGTGTTCCGTAAGATATTCATAAAGATAAGCACAGTTCAATTCTTTCCCGTCTGAATTGGTTTAACGATAATGTTATGTATGAAAATGTTTCGATTTCCTATGAGCCTTTCTACCTCAAATTGGTAAAAAAAAGTACCAAAATGAAATCCCAGAACAAACTCGCATTGAATTAAAAAAACTTTAAAATATTCAAAGTTGATATTCAAGCGACTACAGCATAATAAAATTTCATTCAATAAACTTCAGAAGGAATTCAGGTCATAGAACAATTATTCTGTAGGTACTACTATGTATACAATATGCATCGCAATTCCCTATTCCAGTTTGATACATTGCCTTTATATCGCAACACTAAATTCGTAGTCCCGTCACCTCAGATTTGCACCTAAACTCATAGACGAGTTGATTGTGTCAATATCCCGAACCCGACATCCGAGCCGTACGGGTCAACCGTATTTTAATACAGTTAACGGTGTTCGAAAGAATGCGTACACTACCGTATTCCGACCCGCCTCAATCCGTATCAATCGGTCCCTAATTTCCCACGGGCAACTCTGCGTGACCGCAAACAAAGGCCCTGAGTCGTATTCCTGATCATAAATTTATTGGCAATAGTTCTGCGAAACTATACTTCCGAACATTAAGAATTTCAAGTTGGATGGCTGACATTTCATGCAGCTTATAGTATTCATCGCGTTAAGCCATACGCTGAAAGGAGTTCGGGAACTACTCTTACATGCGCGAAGCCGATGTAGGTGCCTAACACGGCAAAACTTGGCGGTGTACATTTCCAGAGTTACCCCGTTCTATCGCTACTTCGGAAGTAATCAACGAGATACGGAGCAAAACATTTTCAAACTGTCTTTAAACTCTTTCAGTACCCTTTCGTTTCAAAATTATATTACAATCGAGTAGCTTGCTTCACTATAAATTGTTTCACTTAAAGCTATCCACTTAATATAAAGACTTGCTGTGAAGGAAATTGATGGCAGTCTAAAAGGATTAAATAAAATCTGGGCAAGCGCAAGTCAGACCTTGCATGATAAGTGTTCCGTGCTGTGTCCGTCAAAGTAATCCCCTATTAAACGACCATTTTATAGGACTTTCTTAGAAGGAGACAGGCATTCAGGTGCGGTGCAATTTAAGTTAGCTACAGAAATTATGAAAATAAACTTAATAGCGTTATTTTAATTTCTGCGTAAAACAAACTCTTTGTGGTTTGGCTAACTTTAGGGACGGAGTAAATTAAACTTCAAAGATATTATAGGAAGAAAATGTCCTGAACTTTAAACGACAGGTGTAGTTTCATATGCAAGCAAAGTACCAAAAAAGCTAAGTTGTACCATAGATTGACAACAATAACTTACATTCAATTGCAGAACAAGCGGTAGCCAGTAACTAAATAATAGGGGTTAAAGTATGAAATTGCCGTTTTATTGTAATACGTACTTCGAATTGACATAGAACCTTCATGGTTTGAGATTTTTAAGTGAATCTTTTTTCACATGGTACCTATGAAGTTCTTCTTTTAAAAAATGTGCAACATTCCATTATCGACTTTCAGTTGTTTTTTGTATTCAGCTTAGACAAGAAAGATGGATACTTCGAAAATACAAGTTATTTTTGAATACTAGTTCCGACGCGGAACTAACGCGGCAGAAACAGCTCGCAATATCAATGTTGCGTTTGGAGAGGGAACTGCTAATGAACGCACCGAACAATGATAGCAAAACTAGCAGTGAAACAGCCCCGACTCATGAATCGATCTTCACCATTATTGCTCCATGATAACGCGAGACCTCATACAGCACGAGAAACCGTTTTAACTCTACAGGAAATGCAATTAGAAACCATTCGTCACCCTCCGTATTCACCAGACCTTGCTCCAATGGACTACCATTTTTTTCGTGATTTGGACAATTTTCTACGTGATAAAAAGTTTTCTTCTCAGGAGGCAGTACAAAATGCTTTCACACAGTTTGTCGAATCTAGATCACGAGAGTTCTATCGCAAAGGCATAAATGACCTTCCTATTAGATGGCAGCAATGTATAGATAATAATGGTAATTATTTTGATTAAATAAATATGTTAAAATTAAAAAAAAACTAATTTCAATTTTTCAGTACAAATCGGCAATTTCATACATTAACCCCTAATATTAAATAATTTCCCTGCAACCAAATTTTCCTTACATCTAATTTGTTCAAACAAAAATCCTCTCAGCTGAGTATAATCGGAAGCGTGACGTCATCGTCTCTGACCGTTAACATTTCCGGCTGACAGCATTGCTTATAATTTAATAACGCCAGAACCAAGAACACCATTTACTACATTGTCAAAACATGGCCCCATGAAAGTAAACAAAGCAGTGAATACAAGGATGGTCCACTAACGGAAAACAGATTTCTGAGTCAATGAATCGAGAACGTTTATGCTGAAACTTTCTGGTAGAATCACGGCAAGATCGTCCAACTGTAAAAGGAGAAGTTATTGTATTAGTTGTGTCTTATCCTCACCGAATTTATGTAGGCCGAAGGAGAGCTGAAACTTCGGCGTTTAATATTTACTAAAGTCTGGATTCCAGGCCAATAGGTAGGAACGTGTAGACCTACCTTTACAATTTGACGTGACACGACGAACGTGTTTCAAACTGTAAAGATTTGTTTCATGAATTGAATAGTTGAACAGGTATAGGTATTATTTTACACGTTATTCTTGTTTAGACAGATCTATGAACAAAATAGTCTGATTTCCAAAAAAGTAAGCATTGCAATGATTCTTAGTACCGTACTCAATTTCTAGACAAATCAAAAGCTTAAAATACAAGCGGATAGTGACATCTTTAATTTTCCCGGAAAGATTTAAACCAAAATTGTACAATTATTTCGCTTATCAGTAAAACAGTACTGAACGACAAAAGTATCGTGCTGATTGCTTTAATTACATGATTTTATTCTGTATATTCTTAGTTTTGACCAATTTAGCGCGGATTTCACCAATGAACATCTAGACCGCGTTCAAGAGCCATCACTATAATTTTTCTGGAATATTGACACTGACAGCTCGTGAACGCAGTTTAAATTAAATGTACTGATCGCGTTCAGTTTCATTGGTGAAATTTGCACTGAATTTGCGTTTAAGTCAATTTCTGTGGTATACGACAAAACTGAACTAAACTGATAATTCCAAACAACGTTGTTCATATTGATTGTTACACAATCGTTTGGGGTTGAAACCCCCTTTGAGCGAGTGCGAGTGATCAATGAAATCTACGGCTGGTTAACACTTTCCGTGACCCAAGGGCTGGCTTTTACCTTGGCCAACGGCTTAGTATTGCCAACGTGGCAATGCCCCGGAGCGACGCGGGGAAAATTTCTGCCTTATTTTAGTTTAATAATAGTTAAATTATGTAGTTAGGATATTATAGTTTTTATTTTATTAATTAATTAGGTATGGCCCTATCAGAATACCAGCACTGCGACATTTATTTTTTTAATGTCGCAGCATCATGCTGATATAGGAGCCTTTTGGCCTCGTATAGGACTTTCTGTTTCATTTTTCTTTTTGTTACTTTTTTTATATAATTTGGTTTTTTATTTTTGCCTGTGTTTAGTTTAGTTTGTGATCTTCCTGTACGAGTCGCAATAAATACTTTTTCTTTCAATATTTCTTTCTTATTGTACATTTCATTTAATTCTGAATAAACAAAATAATTACTCAATGTGGTTAGAACTTGGACAATGAATAAAATAGATGCTTTAACTTCGTCGGTCATTATTATGTGGTTTTGTAACTACTTAGTTATATCTATTCTATTCTGAAACAAAAACACTGTGATCAAATATAATATGTCGCAGGTGAAATAAAAGCCCCACAAAAATAATACCACAAATAATGCGTATTCAGAAGATGTTTTCCGCATAATTCAAAGAAAGCCGGGGCCGTATTTAAGACTATAAATTAACAAGCCAAAAATTATTGCCAAGCCAGTTTTCCTTGTTTATTTTCTCTTCAGAGGGATGAAATGAACAAATGATATATTATTATCGTAAAATCTTTGTAATAATTGTATGCGGTATGCGACTCAGTGTATGGAACACCTTACGTTGCCCGCTATTAAACAACCCTTTGGGGACATTATGGGTTCAAAATGGCTTGCTGATTACAGTTTTAGATCCGTAAAAAAATTATGCTAAAATTGGAAGTTGCATTCTTTTGCTATAGAAAAAAAACAACGTAATAATAAAAGAGTACGTATTAATTTCTGAAATGAAAAACAAGTAGTTTTTTCAGCAGATTAAACCTACTTCATCGTTATTATACGTAATTCTGCAATAATCAAAGTGCGCAAATGTAGTAATAACTCTGTGAATAACTGAAATGGCAGATTAAAGTAAATAGAGTGGATTTTATTTCTGTGAATAGTATTAATACCTGCGTCATAAAGAGTTCATTCGGGATATAACTTGGTAGCTAGTAGTTCGTGTGCTGTACAATGTACATAGACACATCTATATTGACCTCATCCTATTTCGCACACTTCTAGCCGTATTTGGCCAGACGGGCCATGGATTAATGAACCCTTTAACTGCCAGCCATTATATCACACAAACGTAACGTAGAAGCAATAAACATAACGTTCAAACATTGATTTTTGTTTGTTAAATACGAAGATACGGTTGGTATTGTGCTTCCCACGCAAATACGCAAATACGACTCATTTATCAATCCATTGTTCCAAAGGCCATTTCGCTCACGTGTCACGTATTCTTAATTCGTGTAATTGACACATCCTTTTTTAAACAAAAAAGGCTTTCGAATGCTGATGTTGCGAACCCGAAAAATCTTATCGGTGTATAGATTTAAAATGGGAAACGGGTACAAAAGGTGACTGTACAAGATAAATGGATTAAAGGGTCGCATCGTACCGATTCTGTCAGGATTGTATTAATCAAAATAGCAGAGGCTGGTCTGTGGTAATGTAGGAATTGTGTTAACTGTCAACGATCGCACATACAACGGCGACGGGTGACCACGGTTTGCCGTACAGTAATTGTTTGTCTTTTTTTAACGTTAAAAGTATTTTTTTATCTGCCATTAATTATTCATCTTCTTGAAAGGGTAACAGTTGACCCGCTACGACTCGGCTGATCTAATGTGAGTTGTTAGGGGAAGTGATCCACTTTAATATTCAGCTTCATACAGCTGCAGTGCCCGAGATTAGCTCTTTTAAAATTAGCCTCATTCAGAAAGCAAGTAGCATAACACGTATGGGAAAGCTTTAAGTAGGAAGTATTATCAAGACTTTCAGTAAGTAATGGATATATGAGTAAAAAAAACCAGTCCCTGTGTAACATGAGAACTGAACCTGGAACTTTATGCAAGATAGATACACTATTGGCCGATTCCTATAGTTGGCGGACCGTTAAAATTAAGACTCTTGTATCTTTAGAATAGAATAGAATACTCTTTATTATGTACATCATATAAATTACAGACATAAATATAGAAATTTTACAAATGGTGACACAATGGGCGGTCTTATCGCTAAGAGCGATCTTTTAAAGACAACCTTTGGATGGATTAAAAAGGGAAAATAGAGACAAATACTGCAGGTAGTCTATGGCGTACCATTTACATAATACAATAAATACTACATAAAGTTTATACTAATCTAAATAAATAGATATAATAAGAAACATGAAACAGGAGCAAAGAAAATACTTATAATGATTATGTATAAGGAGAGAGAAAGTATTTTTTGTCATAATTTTAAAAGTGGACAAAGAAAATACTTATAATGATTATGTATAAGGAGAGAGAAAGTATTTTTTGTCATAATTTTAAAAGTGGACAAAGAAAATACTTATAATTATTATGTATAAGGAGAGAGAAAGTATTTTTTGTCATAATTTTAAAAGTGGACAAAGAAAATGCTTATAATGATTATGTATAAGGAGAGAGAAAGTATTTTTTGTCATAATTTTAAAAGTGGACAAAGAAAATACTTATAATGATTATGTATAAGGAGAGAGAAAGTATTTTTTGTCATAATTTTAAAAGTGGACAAAGATTGAGCACACCCTGCCGACACGGGCAAGTCATTCCATAACCGTACTGCTTGAACAGTGAAAGATTTGTCATAGGAACTGATAGAATGCATCGGCCATCTCTAGTCTCAGTTTTTCCGATGACCTCAGATATCTTTACCAATAATTAAACAAAGACCTCATAGCTTGTCATAGTAGACTCCCATATGGAATGAATGGGCCCTCTAACTAATTTTACCTGTGATAGCTATCAAAGGTAGAATTAGCTTACGTATCTATTTATATGCCCAGTTTGTTAATAAAAATTGCTACCATTGGTAGCAAAACGATTCGTTTTTGTTTATAGGAACCGAGCATAAGCCACTGCGTTCTACTAGAAAGTAATAAAACAGAGGAAGTTATTCAGTTTTCTGTCTGAATTCATAATTATCAACTTTGTTTGACCATCATGTTCTGTTTACACCGCGCGCACTTAAACCACGAAGTTTCCAATTAAACGCACCGTTTACACATTAAACAAAATGATAATATGTTATATAAACAGAATATATTTATTTTATGACGCAGAATAATAATAGTAAGTACTCTGAAGTGAATACATAGTATGTATTCACTTCAGAAGTAGGTACTTATGTGAAGAGGGATTTTCAAACATTTTACCTTTTAATTGTTCCTTAAAATATTTGGAGAAGCGAGGCGACCTATGTGTAATTTTAGTTTTATTAACTGACTTATGCAATCTATCGGAGTGGCGGATAGACAACGACGAGTTTAGTTTTGCTGCATACAATGATATACTAGCTTCGTCTGAAAGTCTAAATAACTATGTCATCAGCCTGTAATGTTCCCTCTGCTGGGACGCGGGGCTCCTCTCTTTGAGAGGGAGTGGGCTGTAATCTACCACGCGGGCCCAATGCGGATTGGCATGTGTTCGAATTTCAGTTCTAGGACAAGCCGGTTGACTGCTGCCCAATCTCGGGGGACCTCGGGAGGAAGTTCGCCGCCTCTACGCGGGTGTCGTGCGATCGATGGTCCTTTACGGGGCGCCTGCTTGGTCAGGTAGACTGTCAGGCGTCAGACGCAGGACTAAAGTCAATAGACTGCAGCGAAAGATGATCATTTGTATCGCACAAGGATACCGAACGATATCCTTTGAGGCGGCAACTCTCCTGGCGCGCTTTCCGCCGCTGGACATCCTGGCGGATATGGACGCGAAGGTCTACGACCAAATTCACGATATCCGCCAAAGCGGGAATAGTGTGCCAGGAAGCGCATTCGTAAGGCTGAGGCGGCGGGAACGGCGACACGCTCTCGAGCGGTGGCGCGAGCGGCTACAGCAGCCGCAATATTCGCGCAAACGCGTTGTCGAAGCCGTTCTGCCGCACTTCGAAGCCTGGCTGAAAAGAGAGGAGCGCATCTCCTTCAGGCTCACCCAGGTACTAACCGGACATGGTTGCTTCAGTGAGTACCTGAACAGAATTGGGCGAGAGGCCATGGCAAATTGCCACCACTGTGGAGGCAGCTTGGATTCCGCACAACACACGCTCGAGGAGTGCCCTGCTTGGGCCTCCGAGTGGTGGGCCCTGGTTGCCAGGATCGGGCGAGACCTGTCTCTGCCGGCAGTAGTGAGGGCTATGCTGGCAGAGACAGAGAATTGGACAGGAGTAGCCTCCTTTGAGACCGTTATGGTCAAGAAGGAGGCCGCCGAGCGGGATCGGGAGAGCTGATCCTGCTCGGAGAACGCCGGGGAGGCCTTGGCGCCTAATATGCCAAAACCCGCTTACCATTTAAGGTAGGTGGACATTTGGGGTCGCGGGCGCATAGAGTGAGGACTCTGTCTGCGTACCAAGTGACCCCAGGGAAGACGGTGGCACAGTGGTCACGTATGCTGCCGTGCATAGCAAGGCTTAGGGAAGGCCCCTTTACAGTCTCCCCAGGGATGTGCAAAAAAAAAAAAAGGACATGTCGGTTTCGTCACGATGTTTTCCTTTACCGTTTTGAGAGCAGTGGTGGCAATTTTGATGATATGGAACAATATTTGATAATTCAATGAACCCGCGAACCCTATTTTGTGAGAAAAATTAAAAGTTTCAAGCCAAAGTTCAGTATTTATGAAACGGCTTATGGCAGTTACTACTTTACGAGGTCATTATGGAAACCATTATTTGTATGATTACAGGGGGTCCTGTTTCGGGCAGGGCATTTGTATAAGCACATCAACTTTCTGTAAACGACCTGTGCCCAAAGTATTTTAATTCATTACGGGCGCCTCCCTGAACTTTAAACCACGCCGCTGGATTTTATTACTTCATAAAGTATGGTTCGGTGGTGTTTTATAGCAACAAGCTTATTGTTAACCTGTTTCGATGAACCATTGTGATATACGCTTCTGCGAATCATTTTATTATGTATTGTTAAGGTATTGAACAACTGCCAACGGCAGATACTAAACTGCGACTGGTTATTACAATAAAATAATAACCTTTTCATGAAGGTACCTTTTACAATTAAATTTCATTACTACATGAGAGTCCAAGCAGAAAAATCCTTTACAATTCGGAAATGAAAAGCGAGTTTATAAAATACACTTATTTTGACGCAGGTAATTTTACAGCTAACTTCAAAAGATGTCGCAAGGAAGTTCGCTGGCTGTATAAACAACATTTCGTCATTTATTAAATTGAAGGTGTTAGAGGAAAGACAAAGTTTTGAACACCCTTTGAACCCAAGGTACAGTCGGAAGCAGCGGCATTGCGCCCTTCGTTAATTATGCAATGTTTTTATTCAATTAGTCGTGTGGTCTACCCTAATTACGTCCCATAGGGAACGCTGGGATGCAGAGACAAGGCAAGCTTGGCGCAAATGGAGCGATAAAAAAGGAAAAAAAACAAACAGAAAAAAAGAACATTCTCGTCTCTTTGAGAACAATACGGTGTGTACAATGTGTTATGCCCGTAGGTACTGCCATTTGTCTTTCTGTCTAATCTTTCATGATGACGATGTTGTTTTACGATTTGTGTTTCCATTTTTACTGTGTGTCGAAGCGGCCTTTAGCCGGGTTCTATTGCATATTTCCCATTGTGCATCAATTTGCGCATGAGCTCTAATGACACAGCATCATTATGGTGTGTGTTTGATTTATTACTTCAGCTAAATTACTATGTTCATACATAGTAATTTAGCTGAAGTAATAACACAGTGAAGTAACAGTTAATATTACAGTCAGATGGTAGTTAAAGCTATATATTATTTATTACACCTAATTGTCAATGTTCATATTTAGAAACAGTTACATCATACAAGTACCTAGGATTAGTCATAGATAACACATTCACTTGGAATCTACATGTCAACAACGTTTGCAATAAGTTACGAGCCATTTTGGGTAAATTAAAGACTCTTAAACATCCTGTCAATAGGAAAGTGTTGTATACTTTATACCATACACTGGCTGACTCAGTTATTGAATATGGGTTGGGTGGATATGGCCTTACATTCCCTACACATTTAAATAAAATCAAAATCTTGCAGATACGGTTACTTAAATTACTTGTAGATAAAAAAAACGAAGAAAATCTTAAATAAAAACGATGAAGAACTATTTAAAATTTGTAAAATACTTCCGGTCCATATCAAAAGTAAACTAAATATCTTGACTGAACAATTTAATAATGAATATCACAAGGAGGAACGTAGGCATATGTACCCAACTCGTTCATCTAAAAAGAAGACACTTCTTGTTGTTCCTAAGGTCACAAATTACTTTGGTAAGCGCACAAGAAAATATGTGGTAACGTCGTTATTGAATGAACTACCCTCACATCTGATATCGCATGACAAATCTAAAAACCAGCTTAAAAATGTTCTTAAAAAAACATTACCTGTCATTGTGTCCGTAGCTGATTTTGTGTCTGTGCACAATAGCAATTTTCCATAGTTGTAAAATGTGTTTATAACTCACTTCCTTTTTTATTTTTTCTTAATTTTATATGTTAGTTTATAGTAAAAATCGGAATTTGTTATAATGATATTGTGAAACGAGAACAACTGCCGACAAACTGTTTTGCAGTTTGGCAGATTTTTATATATTATTTTTATACAGATTTTGAATAAATAAATTTAAAAAAAAAAAATTAAAAAAAGATACTTACTGCCTATAGTTTCGTTGTCGTAGGTAAGTGTGCTTACACACGAGTGGCACGTGTCAACGGCAGACGCAACTGCAGCCGTCGCCGTCGACAACGTGCGGCTTGTGTATTTGAGTACGTTGACGACGGGTCGGTCGACGGCAGCCGCCGACCGACGCGTCTACGGCGGCCGTCAACGAGTGTCGACGGCTGAAGTTGCCTCTGACGTTGACGCGTGCCGCTCGTGTGTACGCACACTAAGGTGTTGTAGTTTGTCTTGGGCTTAAACTTTGCAGCAGTGCGTTGACGGAGACAAGGTGTTAACCCACATAATAACATGAACGTGTTCTCTTGCTAGAAGTATCGTGTTACCCAGTAACTGGGTTGTGGAGTTCATATAGGCAGTCGCTCCGTGTAAAATACTGTTATTCAGCTGTATCTTGTTAGACTGAAAGCTGACCCCAACGTCCCCAACATAGTTGGGAATAGGCTAGGCAGATGATGATGATGTTCTCCCGATAGATGATTAAAACTTCAAAACAATCTGCTACTAAAAAGAACTAAATCGATGAAAATTATGGAACATTAGCTAATAATATAATCATCAGTATGCCAATAATAACTCCCAAGGATCTGGTTGAGAAATAAGCAGCTTATGTATGTTTTTTTCCCGGAAACTTAAAGGACATACAGGGTGGGCCACTTTGTTTTGGCGGCAAATATGACAGTTGTTTCGTGAAAATGATTTTGTGTAGATACGGCAAAATTGTTATGGAGCGTTTTACGACTGAACAAAGTGTTTTAATTATTAAAACTTTCTACTCAACCCAATCATGTATTGCGGAAACTCTAAGAAAATTGCGGCCAATTTTTGATAAAAATCACTTACCTTCGCGGCTAACAATTACTCGTTTGATGATTAAATTTGAGCAGCATGGCATTGTAACAGCTAAAGCAGTTTTCTTACATCAAGTGAATCATTTGGGCTTAGAAAACATGTGGTTCCACCAGACGGGGCCACATGTCATACGGCACGAGCCACAATCGTGACGTTGAAAAGAACGTTTCCGGGTCGATTAATTTCGAAAAACGGAGATATTGATTGGCCCCCAAGATCCCCGGATTTAACAGCTCCTGACTTTTTTTGTGGGGCTATCTAAAGGTACGTGTCTATGCTAACAGGCCAATGAACCTTCAAGAAGTAAAACAAAATATCTGAGACACAGTCACTGAAATAACGCAGGAAATGTGTGAAAATGTCACGAAAAACGCACTGAAAAGGGTTCACACCTGCCATGCTGCTAGAGGTGGACATTTGTCTGAGATTATTTTCCATACTGAATTGCGGGCTCTAAATACTATATTTAAATAAAAATACTTAATGATTTTTATATTTCATAGAATAAAATTAAAAAAATAAAGTGTATACCTCTTATTTGTCCACCATGTATAACCTAGTGGCACAGTCACCCTATAGCCATTTTGTTTTCCTTCAAAATTGTAATCAACTCAGTTCATAGTGATCTTCACCTCCGAATATTTCGGCAACCTTCAATTTTAGAGCACCAAAGTCCATATCCCTGGTAATTTTTGTTAATGCAAGTGTCTTCTCTGCACATCTTTATCTATATGTAGGTATAAATAAAAATAAAATGCTGTCTGTTTGCACAGCTGGACGAATTTGGCTATCTTTGCTATAAAATGTTCGTGATAGTTCGAATTAGGTTTAATGGATAGAATAACTGCATAACATAAAAGGATTTTTTTAAATTCGGGAACAAATGAACGTTTTTCTATGGGAATCTGTATGAACTAATTGAAATTTGGACAGGACAACGTCTGTCGGGTCAGCTAGTAGGTAAGTAGGCTATATATTAAGTAGACAATGTATACAACCCGATTCAAACTTTATGGCGGCTCAGAACATGAGGCGAGTCGCTGCGCAGTAACAAATTCACGTGTCAGCGGGGCTCAATGGCGAGGTACTGCGCAGCGGCAGCGAGTAGCGCACTTCAGAGCCGCCATAAAGTTTGAATAGGGCTGTACCAGTTTCTTCGTGTGCCTAAATTTTCAGAAAAATCAAAATGGCGATGGGGTGGCTTATGACTATGCCAGCTTCCATAGAAAAAATGTTCAAAACCCGTTTCCATGAATTCTCCACAACTTAATAAATACTTTACAAAACAATACTTTTTTTTTTTTTTTCAGGTTGGGAAATCATCAAATGACCCCTCCCGCTCTGGGTGGAGCAGAAGGGAGTGTCAGACTCTTACTGACTAAAACCCACCCGTGTTCCTTCCTTAGCCCTTTATGTACCAGGGCAGCGGTAACCCTTTCGGACGATCCCGCTACCCCGGCAGGCTTCGGCCCTATCGGGCCCCGTCAACTACGCTGACATCTCTTTGAGGCGCACGTGGAACACATACGCGCCGTCCGGCACGGGCCTGGTCCTGATCGGACGGAGAGCTACCCATTGCTCTCCGCCCGCAGGCCCGCGCCTACGGTGGCGGGGAGTCGTCACGCGGCTCCCGACGCCCGGAGCGTCTCCCTCGGCGGCTGAGGCGTGAGGATCTCTCCCTCGCCCGTCCCGCCACCAAACAATACTTCCTGTAACTTTAAACCTGCAGCGAATAAAACAGAAAAAAAAGGTATCATAGACATGAGGCCTCTAATAATAAACATAAACGTACAAATAACACTAAGCAGTACCAAAGTAGAATACCGTGTAATATGAGCCCAGCGGTGACATAGCGGAACACGGCCCGAAATAAACGCTTGTCTTGACATTCCGACATCAAAAATGTATATAAAAAGTGTTTTGTGTATGCTTAGAGGGTGTAAAGACAAGGAAAATGACTTCTGTTTAACACAATTAACGTTTTGGTAAATAGATTTGTAATGCAAAGACAACCGTCTGTTTCGAAGGAAGATATATTTTTTTGCAATGAAAATAAACGGCCGTTTTTAATTTAATCATTACTAGCCCCTGCTTCGAACAGTGTTGACGACTTAATAGAGAATTGAGGTTTCTTTATTATATGTAAGTTTAATACTAATGTATTATACACACATAAATATTCAGGATATAACTTCTCTAAACGATGGTAAAAACCTTATCAAAATCCGTGTGTAGTTTAGAAGAACAATGTGGCCATACAGACACATGAAAATCGACTTTAATTAATAATGATATACAGATTGATTTTTTAAAGACCAGCCATATTTAAGGATGTGGTACAGACCATCAAACTGAACCACTTTCTCCATGGGACCAACATCGTAATCGCGAATAAAAATTCAGCCGTCCCATACATTTAGGTCGAGTAGGTATTGAAGCTTTCTATGGGACAGTTGATAAAATTTTCGCGATTACGCTATTTGTCCCATGGAGAAAGTTGTTCAGTTTGATGGTCTGTACCACATCCTTAAATTTGGCTGGTGTTTAAAAAATCAGCCTGTATAGAATAGAATTAACGTTCTAAATTCCACACATCCTCCTTCTTCTGTACCTGTTCCATCCTCCTCCAGACGTACTTAAAATATATTCGAGCTAAATAGTAACTGCAAATGCCATCCGTCCGCAAAGTTTAAACGAAATCATTTCTCCGGAACTACATCTACAAACTCACTCGACAACGTACGTAGAACATAACATTATTTAATTTGTAAAGCATGTAACCACGTTCTTGTACGTTTCTCTAATCTAGTTTACTTCTTTGTCCCTTTTGTTGCAACGGATTAAGGCTGTCTGCCACGCGACGTTGGATTAAAGGAAATTGGCTAAATATTTCTCTTTAAGCTTTGAATTGGGTTTTTAGCACTAAGGTACTAAAAAGACGTCCGTCCAGGGCAAAATGTAGGAAAATTAGAGGTATTTTTGACACATTAAGATTGAGATCAGCCAGTGATCTTTCTTAAAGTTACGAGAATTACCCCTCAGAAATACCAACTAGTAAGTATATACCTACCAGATATTATAATAAACAATGCATTCAGCCAGCAAAGCCAAAAAAATGTGAATAAATCAAGGTCAAAAAAATATAATATTTTAACTCTCTTAAATTTATTTATTTCCAACTTCGAACGGTATGGCGCCGACACCATATTATTTTGGAAAAATCCTTTGTTCGGATTTCAAAATATCGACAATATATTTTTTACTGGACGTCGGTGATTTGTTGATCAATGGAATAATTAATTATCTAAGGGCTGATTTTTCAATCATCTGATAACATTATTCGAAGAATAATTTTGAAATTTTGACAGTTATTTCATACAAAAACTGTCAAACGTCAATTTTATTTCTCGAATAAGAGCTATCTGGCGATGGAACAATCAGCCCTAAGTTAATTTTACAATATTGATTATTGCAGAATACATTGT
The DNA here is from genome assembly GCA_947507525.1 of Apamea epomidion. Classification (NCBI taxonomy): domain Eukaryota; kingdom Metazoa; phylum Arthropoda; class Insecta; order Lepidoptera; family Noctuidae; genus Apamea; species Apamea epomidion. The sequence continues at coordinate 13,708,751 of OX382228.1, read as the reverse complement.
TTCGGAATACAAGCTTTAATATGCCATGAGCTAAGCAGTCTGTGTAGTTTGCGGCGGAAGTAAGCCCGACCGCGCCGCCGCGCCGTCTCATCAAGATTCGGAAAGGCAATCTTGGTGCTAGTGACGTCACAATGCAGGAATACCTACAACTACTGTTTGGAAAGTACCTATCACCTTACTGATTAGCATTGGGATTTTAGTCAGTTAACTTAATTATGTTAGCTTATCCTACATAAATATATTTACTTATATCAATTTTAAGTTTTAATTTAATGTGTTGTTGTTCCTAGTATTCTATGGTTGTAGCTTTTGATTTTGATTTTTGAATGGACTAGGTTTGAAAAATAAAATGTTTTTTTTATTAAAAATCTATGCTTCTTTTCCAATCAGGTAGGCAGACACTACAAAACGCCACAATCTACGATTCTTACATATTGTAGTGAAATAATAATAAGTAATAACTTTAACACGTTTTAATTTTGCTAAAATAAATTATACAGTAAACAAAACTTAATAAAGGACACAACATGGTTCTTATTAGTTTAAAGGATTAAGTTGTAACGCCTACGCGACGTCCTATGGTGTTTAGAGCCCTATAATCACGTATACTCGTATACCAGCAGTGCGGTTCTGTAACCATCTCACCATGAAAACTTAGGTGAAGTGAGCGTGGAGTGCGCTGTCATTCCAACTAATGCTAGGGATTGACAGCTCACTCTAAGCTCACTTCACCTAAGTTTTCACGGTGAGATTTTTACAGAATGGATCGGCTGTTTTGAGTGATGTACGTACGTGATACGTTTATTTTCGGGAACACTGCCTATTATAAAGAGAAGAATGGAAGAAAATTTAAGAAACGAAAAGAACTTTTGAATAATCAATAGGAAAGCAAACATACTCTTGGATCAAATGGATGACCGCACAGAACTCGGTCGTAAAATCCGTTATACATTCAGCGTTAATATTGCAGCGAATTATTTCATTGTCAAAGCAGAAAATAATAATAAATAAGACTTCCGTCTTGTGTCCAAAAAATCCTTCAAATGAAAAATCTCGGTAAGAGAAAAGACGACACTTTTAGATTCAAAATTCAAAACCAATATGAAGCAAAAAACCTTTCTGGTTAAAAATAAGCTTGGATCTGTTTTAAAAGAAGGTCGTTCCTGATAAAATTATAATGTAGCATTTGCCAATGCTGCAATATCTACTCCTTTTACTGCATTCGTAAATCTAGTCAAAATCCCGTAACTAGTACCTATTACCCTGCGTTTCTTCAAACACAATACTACGATACCATAGTATTTTACATCATTAAAATTCCCTTTCCTGGATCACGTTAACCAGACACAAAAAAAATTTCCTCCCCACAATGCATTGTTGCCTTTCAACATCAAACAAAACAAAAAAAAAAACGAGCCAGCCAGTCTCAAAAAAAAAGTCAAAGCCTATAGAACTTAACATCATCATCACAAAACGTAACCGTATCGCATTCGTGTTCGTACAATTAAAAAGAAAACACGGAGTACAATGCTCCGTTGTGAAGATGTCAAGGGTCACTTGACGGCTAGATCGTGTCCTATCTCGTTTATACTGAGACCGACGTTGCTAGGACCGGAGTGCTACCGCAAGTGCATCCCAGTACTCGCCACTCGAAAACGTATCGAGGAACCAATGCAAATGGACCAATTAGTTTATTAAAGCCTTCTTTGAACAGAAATCTTTGATGTTGATTAATTTTCGAGGAGGGGTTGTCTTTGATCAACTTGTTCTACTTAAGTACAAGTTCTATTTTTTCTTTGATTACTTTACATTTATTGGCCTATTGTTTACTGAAACCTTTAGTTAAAATATGTCTCACACTAGATATACGATTTCATAACCTTTGCCATCTTCAATTGAAACAAACAAGAGCGTTGTTAGATTTATTTTTGGCGACAATAAAGTCTTCATTTTGTAAGTAGAAATATTTGTGAAAAGTCGTCTAAACTAAGCAGCGTCGCAAGCCTTCTTATAATCCAACACTATCTATAACAAACAGTATTTTTAAACAATGTGCATTATGGTGCATTTCACCACTAGGCTGTATGGAGCATCATGCATTGGTCTACGTTCCGAAGATTCAAAACCAAAAATGGAAGAAACAAATGAAAATCGAACGCGCGAAACGTGGCTTTATTAAAACTCTTTAATTTTCGATAATATTTTAACGAGTTTTATGTCGAATTCACCGTTTCTAACGAGTTTCGTTTGGTAACTCTAATACCATTATAATTGAAGTGTACCCACTTATTTTAATTTAATCATTGTTAACGTTTCAAATGTGGGAAGTAGTTACTGTCTGGGACCATGATGTAGCCATCAGTATTTTGAAGCATAATTGTTGATGTTTAATTTATTCGTAAATTGTTATTGTAATTAACGGAATGGGAATAGTAATAAACTGCAGATAACTTGTATATCAACGTCGTCTGTCCGGTCCGTCAGCGCGATACCAGTTAGTTACATTTATTCGGTCAAAGACTACAAAATGTGCAGAGGGAATGTAACTCAATAGAAGTGTGTAACTTTACCAAAATCATTCACCTAATGTATGTCTACAAACGCGTTGCATTATGATGAAAAAATGTTTTACCCTTCCTAGGTGACCATCTTTGCCGGAATAAGAAAGATGCAATGCCAATGACGCCATGCAAGAGAACAATGAAGTCTTTCTGTAATCCGGATATTTCGAAAAAAAAAATAAGAATATGTTATGAGATGTGATCAGATTTAATTCTCTCTTAGCAGACACGGGCAGACATTAGTTTTTCAAGGAATGACAAGCAAGTATGACAGGTGTGTTTTATGACACAAACACATAGAGACGTTGTCGTTTAGTTATAACCTTTCACATATGTCATTCCATTCTCTACCAAATTAAAGAGTTGACGCCATTTTAACTCTTTATGTATTTATGTAATTATAGAATATCCATGAAACCTCTTCAACTGATGGGTCGAACAGGCAAACGTAGTGGAAGTGAGCTGCACCCTACGTAGTGGAAGTGAGCTAAATCGTTGTTGACCTCACTGAAGACACATAGATACGTTAGTAGCTAATCTAATTTCATCTCCAAATAATGAAAATGTTACAGTCTATGGTAGCATAGATAGATAATACGACGATCTAATACATTTTTTAATAGTTAAATGACAATTTTGGCCCTATTACTGACAGTAAAAATAACGTCAGTAAGTGCAACCAAACCCAACACAACATCACATAAATCAGTACCCACCTACTTATTTTTCAAATAGTTTGTCTTAATCCACTTTAATACCTATTCACAACTCTGACCTCTATTAAATCTATGACAGTTACGAGGGCACATGCAAGTGACGTAGCCATGTTATTGCCCGCTGGTTTGCCCAACTGAGTACTCAGAACTGATGGTAGCGACAGAACTATTCAGCCAGTTCTCACTCACCATTCACTGTGATAGATTAATTGCGACTTAGATATATGCGAGAACTGTTTTCGACTTACTAGTCTGGCAAGATGGCTAGTGCAGAATTTATCCGCACTGCTTGATTTTATGGAATGTTTAGAGCTGGCAGCTGAGTTTGACTCTGTTTTGTTAACGAGGTTGAGCATGTCAAGATTATGTGTTTGAGTACAGTCACCAAAAGAGATAAGTAACCAGGGTCGTCGCATATAATTGAAGTTTAGTAAGAAACCGATGGAAGTTATCGAATGAAATTTAGTTTGATAAATGAACTTATTGTTTTCTATTAATTAAATTAATTAATTTTTATCCGAAAACTTCAACTATATCCGACGACCCTGGTTACTTATCTCCTTTGGTGACCATATATACGAGAATGTTTTTGTAGTGACACGGTGTAAGGCAATTAGAGTAGGTTAATTGACTAAATTAGGATTGTTATTTAGATAGGTAGGTAAGTACTTACATAAAGATTGTAGATTTTTAATCCTTTCTTATTAATCGAATATTAAACTTGATTTAACAACGTAAGTACAAAATGCCTGAAAAGGGCCCATTCAATCAAAGTAAAGGAAAGTTAGTATCACAGTTGTAAGGAACTCGGCAAGTATTGAAATTTCATAATCTATTTGTAAGTTCAAAGGGTCTGATACTTATGTATGTACAATGGCGAACTGCCTGCCAAAGGTCAGTCTGCCAAAACTTCTTCGGCTTATCTTATTTATAAAACAAAAGGTTTAATTAAATTTCAAACTCTGTTAATTAACTAGATACGACTTAATAATCGATGAAGAAACATTTTTGAAGCTAAACTAGGTTACGCCGCGATTATAAATTATAGATTTCTTTCAAAAGTAACTTTATGATTGTTTGCTTTATATATGTAAAATTTAATTGCCGTGCGTTAGTCTCGGAAAAACTCAAAAATGGCTCAACCGATTGTGATAAAACTTTGGTAAGTTGTTGTGTGTGCACAGGAGAAGCATCCTAATAAAAAAAAGACATTGCAACGCATGCGGGCATTAGATAGTTATGTATAAAGCTATTGTACGATTAATTAGTACAATTTGATTTTCTTAGCTAAATTATTTTCTTGTAGGTACAGTAAGGGTCAAAAGTGAAGTGACAGTGTCACGAAGCAATAGATTGACAACTCTGTTTACCTTACGCCCTTCTTCTAATGAGTAATTTCTATACTATAGACACACACTCTCACATTCGTTTGCAACTGATTGTAGTTCATAAATTCAACAATAAGGTTAAATGATATGATAGCCTAGCGGTTACCATACGTCGGTAAGCACGTTCATGCGTAGCGAGCCGTGGGTTTGGATCTCACGTGCGGTGATAATTTTTTTAAATGTTGTTATAATTACCTACTCGAATAATCACGTATTGAATATAGCTCCGTATCATGTTCGCCTTGTTCACATAATTTGTTAAGCTTTATGATTATACCCACAGAAATCTAAATAAATAAATTATAAGGTAGACAGATGCAGTTAACTTACGACTCATTCACCGCGACTAAATAGAACCATAGACTAATATACATATATAAAATGAGAAATAGAACGTTATTTGTTTTTGGTTGGTTGTTATTGTAGATTAGTGACGTGTGTTTAATCTATTAGTGGTGTTGTAGTTCATTTTGAAATGCGAGGAAATTTAAATATTGAGATGGAAGCAGATATTATCGCGCTGCGTAAAAGTGGACTTAATATTATATCACAGATATTTGATGAACCCGGACTAAGTGTGAGTATTATGATTTAATTATTTTATCGATTTTTTTTCTAATTATAGTATAACTGCTGATCCTTTTAGTTATTTTTTTAAACGTTTTATATTTATCATAAAGCCTAAATAGAAAAAAAATAATTATCGATGACTATAAAATATAACATTAAGTATAATAATAATATAACATGTAACATTTCTATTTTCAAAATAATTTTCTTTCAAATTGGTAATATTCGTATTTTGCTAGTAGCCTAACAGTACTCTTTTTTTGTTTTAGAGAAATACCTACTGTGAGTCGGAGGGTCAAAAGATGGCCCCAGCTAGTCAGTGAATAATGAAACAAGTGGTTTCATACCAACGAGATATTTTGCCGAATTATTTGACACATCTTTACGAACCGTTCGCCGTGCAAACGAAAACAAACAAAAATCAGCTTTTTGAGCTGGTTTTCGTTTCGCCCATATTTAATTGAAAAACATAAACAAGAACGTTTACATTTTGCGATACAGCGATGGGAAGCACGGAATGAGAGATCTGATGAGCAGTTGAAGTTGCATTGCATGGAAATATGGGAACATTTAAGAGGAACAGATATATGTTTCAATATTGTTGGATTCATGCGCCAGTGTTTACTTGATAGCGTTGATAATAATAGGGGTTATACAAACAAAGTATTAAGTTATAAATTACAAATTGATTTTAGTAATATTTAAATAATATTGTGTCATATCCGTAATTATTTTGAGGTTTACTTTCAATCTTCTTTTCATAAGGAAAATGAATACTTAAGCTATAACCGCAATAAGCCCTAATAAATACGATTTGTTAACTTTGACGAACTTTAAAACGAACGCACTGGCGGTAAACAAAAAGAAGTACTACTGAGTAATTTAATTGTATTGTGACAAGGAGTTCACACTTTTTTTGTTTACGCGTGGGCAGATTTGCTAGTTGTGATTTCTTAGAGTACCCACACACATTAGTAGATAAAGCACAATATTATTAAGTGTGATACGTGACTTAGAAAAGTGTAACACCGAATATCACGTCCCCGTAAGTCACAGCAGTACAGTCCTTAAGGTGATACTACATTAATGATCGCGACCGTACCTACATTATTTTTTAGAACAAAAATATCTAAAGGCGAAACGAATACCTACCTAGGTAATTAATTCTACCTAGCAACGTGCCGAAACTTAAGATCGGCGTCGTTTATAAGTCTTCACTCGACTGTCTTAGCTATTGTTTGGGTTCTTGGTTTTAATTATACATTTTGGTAGATCCTATTCGACTACTTTCCTTCCTTAAGATCAAATTGCAGTCAACATCTCTTTCAATTAGTCTTTTACGAAAACGTACTTTGATCTTTGCTTAGACCCTTTATAATATCGTATTAGGTTATACCGGAATATGTAAACGTTTTAATTAATATACGACAGCCGAACAATATTAGATGTACGTTTCGCAACCTTTTGTTTAAAATTAAGCTCCTACAAAATATTATGAAGCAAAAACACTCGAGTGCATTTCGTAAACATAATAAGTAAATAAGATGTTCCAGTTACGCGTCGGTAAATAAATTCGTTTAAATTATTTAGAAAATTCCAGCCTTTACTATAAAGATAACTATTAATTTATGAATCTACTAGACATGTATAAGTATACGGTATTTTTGTCGTTAAACATGCTTAAAAATGATAGCCTATGTCCTTCCCCAGGGTTCAAAGTATCCCATATCAAATTTTATCAAGTCGGTCCAGCCGTTTCGGAGATTAGCGCGAAACAAACAGATAGACAAACATTTTTTTTTTCTTTGAGAGCCGTATACTGCACTTATTAAAATGCTTTTTTGACATTACAATTCGGCACTTCAATTTAATTTATTAGTGTAAAAGAAAAAACTGAGTTTTTACCAATTTAGTAAAACTAAACCTTATTTATCAATTAACGTCATCTTAATAATGATCCTGAAACAAATTAAAGGAGCAATCCCTCTTAATTTGAATCAAAATATAACTCTCTTGAACTTTGAAACTCGCCTCTTAATGAGAATTCGATGGAGTTCCAAAATTTACTCCCAATCTTGAAAGGCTTTTTAAATGTAGAATGCATATTTAAGCTCGCTTATTTATCAGTAATTTCTAGGTAATAGCTAATATTAGATTGTTTTTCTTAAGGTGGATGCTCCAAGGTAGCCCGCGAAATTGAAATTTACAAATATGTATTTACAGAATTATAATCATTAGAATCAGTAATACTTCTGATTATAATTCTGTAAATACATATTTGTTACGGCCGCGAATCATATTTTAATCAACGTACAACTTAGTACTGACCAGCAAATTGCAAAAAACGTAAGAAAATTTGAATTTCGCGGGCTACCTTGGAGCATCCACCTTAAGAACATAAAAGTATGAACAACGTAAAATGGTACTTTTGGTTCATGGAAATATGATTTTATCTTTACTTTAAACAGGATACACAAGCTTATAGCATAGCATTATACTTAAACTGATTATGCCTCGCAACATTCCCAGCCCCTCGCCAAGGAATTTGGAGTTCGTTTCGGTTTCCAGGTCTGTATAATATCATTGCATTGTAGAAGCGACACAGCGACACAGCAGCGTGGCGAGACATCTTGCGGGAGGCAATTGGAGCTCGCCACGTGACAGGATAATGAGCTCACGTGACCCGTCAGCTACAGCCCTACAGCCATCGCCGTCGACGAACCAACAATTTCCGGACTCTGACGAACGCGCTTCCAATTTCAGACCTCGGTAAACACTTTCCCATCACTTGTTTTTCCGATTTCTTGCGTTAAAATCTTATCAGAATGTACTTAAATGCTGTAAAACATGTGCTCGCAAAATTCACTTTTACCTGAACGCTCGAGGCTATTGTGCAATTTGTCTTCCTTGAAATTGAAACCTAATGAAGCAATCTTAGGTAAATATTGATCGTTATCCTGGGTTCCTAAGAAAAGAGCTCGTTTAAATTATTATTCATTTTTACTTATGACTCCTTTTGTTATACACACCACAAATCGTTACCTACCTACTACCATCACTGCAATCACCAACCACAAACGTTTTATGTAAAACCCTTTTGACACAATACGTACCTATTTAAAAATTAAGTAATTCATGATTCGTCACAAAAAAATTAAATGACGTTATTTGCAAAACATTAGTACTCAGTGAAGGAAAATAAAATGTCTCGGAAAAACCTATGAATAGTTATCATAGAAACCCAAAGACGAATCCGAATTTTGCTGTAGAGAAACGTCACGACACCGTGAGACCCATCACGTATCACGTTGGAACTATAAAGATGAGGCTAAAACGCTTTACATGTTCTGAATACCAACTACGTAGAAGTGTACCCCATAGGAGACAGATGCTAACCCATATGATTTAAAAAAGATATGTCTTGAAAAGCTAAGGATTTTACGATCGAAATCTCTGTTTTTGGCACTCAAAATAACGAAAATAATCTCGGATGAAATGCAAATAAATACACATAAATGCACATAAATAATAAGTTATATCTAATCTTTACTAATATTATGAAGAGGTAAAAGTTTGTATGTAGGGGATAATCTCCGGAACTACCAGTCGGATTTCAAAAAATCTTTCTGCATTTGATAGCCCAGCTTTTGAAGAAGGTTATTATTATTTAACATCACGCTACTACCCTTACCCCAGAAGCCGAGCAAAAGGAAAAAAAGTCGGAAAGAATGCTAAGCGAAAACGCAGTAGTAGCACGGGCGACCGATGCGATGCGACGCGATGGGTCGGGAGCCGAAATTTCACACGGATCAAGTCGTTGGCCAAAGCTAATTAATGAAAAAAAAATGAAAAAAAAATCTTTTTTTATAAAATATCCTATACTAAATATAATATCCTCCTTTCCATAGTACAGAGCTTAAAAAAGTCTAATACTGTGTTAAGATGACTTTATCGACTATTTTACTATTATTAAGATTAAACTTTCTTTAGTATTATCTCTTTAATTGCCCATTGGTTGTTGTGATTCATTCAGCGTAATGTGGTAAACTTGGAAACTTTGATCATTTTGCAAATATCTTACAAGTAACTGTATACCTACAAGATGCGGTCGGATTAGAAGTGTTTCAATTCCAATGATTAGCATCTGTCTAAACTCGCGTCGGTGTAAAGCGAGCTCGTGACTTGAATCGGCTTATTAGGTTTTAATTCAGTCAGTACCTATCGGGGAATATTCGATTGGTAACGTAAACAATTATAATCATAGACATGAGGAGCATTTGTAATTATTTTATGGAGTCATCTACACTCAGAATATACAGACAGGGTCAAATTAAATTAGCTGGCGATACATTCCAGACTATCCAGTCCCACTTCAGGTGCTCTTCTCGTGAAGAGAAAGCATGAGCATTGATCAAGGTGAATTGGCGATTTCATTTCAGACTTATATTAATTGTAAGTCCAGAGAGGCAATTCTCGTAATTTTCGTCAGTCTCACCTCAGTCTGGTCGATCTCAGTATCAATCTGTCAAAAATACCTCTAATTTCCCAATATTTATGACAAGTTTTTGACATTTCGATACTGGAAATATGAAATAACGTAAGGGACAAAACTAAGGTTTTCAAGCAGAGCAAAAATAAGATATAATTCTTACAAAACTGGCTATAATTTTTTAACTATATGTTTTATGTAAAAAGTGTCTAGGACCAAGTTTCTTAGATTTCTTCATTATTCGAAACTAAAATAGTAAAAAATCAATAAAGCCTACAGTTTCAAAGATAGCATGTCCCTTACGTTAAATAATAATGAATACGAGTGATATACGTTTACAAATTTTTAGATGTAAATAAACGGCATTGATGTTTATCAAAGTAAAGGTCTCTTAATGGTACACTCTATAATGTTAATGCTGTTAACAAATATAAAAAATATAATTTTATACATTCGTGACCTACTATGCCTATGCCATACAGTTTAAAACTACTTGCTGACTCATAGGGATAAAAAATAAACGAATAAAATAGATCAAAAATTTTATTTGTGCTCACTAATCCTCTTTTATAAACGCAATTTAGGTACTCTCATAAATTATGTTAAGTATAACATTATTAAATTCTGTTTTAAATCACAATAAAAAATAGCTATTTTGGCTTACTAAAATTAGACTCATTGTCCCAAAAGAAAAATAAAATTCACTTAAAAAATAAAAAAATCTTTCAGATAAATTGAAATGTACATGTTCGAATTTTCTTGAAATGGAAGTCTTTGTTTTTGAGAGTAGCAGAAGTAAAAACTGATTCAGCAAACTCATTGAAGTCAAAGAAATCCTGATGTCCTAACACATTCACTCGATAAGCATGAGGTCTTTTTCTGGCTGATTCCATAAATGATGGCCACTGGGAAGGTCCCCACACAATCAGTTTTTTAACCTCCCTTTCAATGATAGCATGCATGCTATCTACTGGCATGTATGTACATATGTCCAGCTAATAAGTAATTTATTTGAATCGTTTGTATATTCGCAGAACGTTCCAAAAATTATTTTAACATTGAGAAAATCACTTTGTTTTTATTCTGCCCCGTACAGTTATCAGAATAGAATAACACAGTTGTAACCCCCCTGGAATCAAGTTCCTTAAGGTACTGAAACAGAGATGTTGCAATTTCACAGCTTCCACGTTTGCCATCTGCTTCTCCCCATGTGTAGCAATAACCGTTCTGTGTTCTGCTTTCGTATACAGTAAAATTATAAACAGCATCCTTTCTCGAGTAGTACAACATCATACTTTCACCGTAAGGTGTTCCCAAAACTTTTTGAAGATCAAAGCTGGCTACGACTAATGTATTATCAAGTTTTAAATTCTGGTGGATATGAAAATGTTTATTTGTTGCCTCTTTTTCTTCCTTATGTGTTTGTAATTCTTCAACAGTCGCCTGATCGGGGTTGTTTTCATTCTTGGTACACAAGGAACATTTGTCCTTTTTAGGGACGTGAAAGGCTATGTTGTACTCTCGAAATAGGTTAATGAAAAGCTTTTCGCTTAAGAATGCCTCGGATTTCTCGTTACAATTTTTAACGTATATTCTGTATAAATTACATGTATTTCTAAATTCTTCTGGAAGATAACATTTTGTTGGCTTTTTTCTTCTATAATGGGATGGTAAAGCTGGTAACATTTCAATGTACTTTTTTGCAGCAAGTTTGGTGGCTTCGTCATATTTGTCTGGGGCTGACCGTTTGCGACCATCTAGACGAGATAAACCTTCGTAGGCATTTTTAATGGTGTATAAAATGAATGTTTGACTTATGTCTAATGTTTTCATTAGAAATTGTTGGCATACTCGCCTTCACCCTCATTTATAAAGTATTCATAAGTGACTGATCTTCTACTTTCTATATTTTTAGTTTTTTTACGTTTTACATTTGCAGGTTTAGAGGATTGAAATATCCAATCTCGTTTCTATTCATTACTTAACGACCAGTAATAATCAAATATGGACTGCCTTCTTTCAACAGATAATTCAGATATTTTTCATTCAATTCAGATAGATTCATTTCAGATATTTCATAACATTGTCTTAGACATTTAGTCTGTGCACATGGATTATCCTGTAACTTCCGACCGTCTATTTGTTTGCCACTATGTGTTACATAAGAAAGACCCTTTTCTATCATTTTTTTTTTTGTTTTACGCCTGTTTTCTGGTTTTGTTTTCATCTTCGGTATTACATCTTCTTGACTATTATTACTATTTGTTTTCATAGCTTTCTTTTTCCTCCTTCTTGATTTCTTTCTGAAAATTCTTCTTTTTCTGACCAAAGGTCTGAGCTTCCTGAAGAAAACTCGTTTTTTCCTTCGTCAAATTTAAAATCCATGCATGATTTTGTAAATTTTGATGTCCCACGACGTTTTTTTTTTTTGGTCTAACATCTTAATCTTCTTTTCCTAAAATTTCACCTTCCTGAATCAAATGAGAAGAAGATGCAACTGGTTCAAAATATGCATGTTGGCTGGTGAATTAAGGACCCCTGCCTCTGAAGTAATGCTATGATCTATTTCATTCACATTGCATGGAAATGATACTGCAGAGTTTTGTGTATTGTGTGTAAATGCAATATTATTCTCAAGCGATATCAGTGTCAACGCTATGCCGCGTCTTTATCCTGTTGATGTACATCGCTTGGAATTATTGGATTTGAAAAAGTATCGGCAGTGATGTCTGTTACTAATATTATGTTTTCGTTAAAAGGTTCCTTTTCAATAATGGTATTAACATCTGCTTTATCCTGTTGATGTACATCACTTGGAATTATTGGATTTGAAAAAATATCGACAGTAATGTCGGTTACTAATTTTATGCTATCGTTAAAAGGATCCTTTTCAATAATAGTATTAACATCTGATTTATATGAATAGGGTATTTCAACACACGCGACACACGTGGAACTATTTGATACATAGCTTTTTCCATCAGAAGAAAAAGATCCAAAACTGTCACGATTTTCTTTGAAAAATGAATGTGATCGAGATAGAGAAAGAGTTGACGTATTTATAATTTCATATCCCATTTAATTTTCTATACTCGTGTCATTACTACCTACAATTCGGGATAACGACGTTTGCTTTCGTTGGTTGAGTCTCCATTTCTGTATCGCTATTCTCTATTATACTTTCCAATGAATTTATTGCAGGTTTTACATGATTTCCAGAAGAATTACACCTGTTAATAATTAAATGATTGAATACCATCGTATAAAAACGTAATTTTAAACGTAAAGGACAGCGGTGAAATGAACCAGGGTTAACATTTTAACGTAAGGGACCTTATTATTGTGGGTTTTATATGACAAAAAGTAACTTCAGCAAAAAATAGCACATTTTATCGTTATGAAAGAATAGTGTTAAATATTATTATTTTGTAGCTACATATTTGCATTTCTAAACCAATTCTAGTCATAACAATAATAAAATAATGTTTTTTACAACAGCAAAAATTAACGTAAGGGACGTAGGTATGTCCTTTCATGGGCCCCGGTACGGGCCACCTTCGGGATCCCAACTGATAGTAGGAGGGGTTCACATCGGCGTCGAGACAACGATGAGATACCTGGGTCTCGTCCTCGACAGCCGGTGGAACTTCGTCGAGCATTTCCGACGTTTGGCCCCCAAACTGGAACGGGCCGGGGCCGCCTTGAAGCGGCTCCTGCCCAACCTGAGGGGGCCAAACGCCTCCTGCCGGAGGCTTTACGCGGGGGTCGTGCGGTCCATGGCCCTTTATGGGGCCCCGGTGTGGGCGCGTTCACTGCGGCTTCGAGCCGCACACTATCTGAACGCGCCCCAAAAGGTAGTAGCCGTAAGGCTTATAAGGGGGTACCGCACGATCTCGGGCGAGGCAGCAAGCCTCCTTGCCGGACTGCCACCATGGGATTTGGAGGCGATAGTCCTCGCGTGCCTGTATGACTGGCGCGCGGAGGCACTACGTCGGGGGGAAACTCCGCACCCGCGGCAAATCGCGGCGGAGCGGACGGACTTCCGGCGCGGTCTCATGGTGGAATGGAAGGCGCGACTATCGCAACCCAGCGCAGGGCACGCCACGATAGCGGCGGTAAGACCCCTCTTTGAGGAGTGGCTAGAGAGGCGTCACGGCGTTCTCACCTACCGCCTGACGCAGGTCCTCTCCGGACACGGATGTTTCGGGAGGTTCCTGCACATAATCAGGCGGGAGGAGACGCCCGGGTGTCACCACTGCGAGGATCACCCAGAGGACACGGTGGAGCATACGGTGGAGGTCTGCCCCGCTTGGGCAGAGCACCGCCGTGTCCTCGTAGAGGCGATCGGCAGCGGCGGCGACCTCTCGCGCCCGGCCCTGGTGCAAGCCGTGGTCGGACGGCGCGTATGTGTTCCACGCGCGCCTCAAAGAGATGTCAGCGTAGTTGACGGGGCCCGACAGGGCCGAAGCCTGCCGGGGTAGCGGGATCGTCCGAAAGGGTTACCGTTGCCCTGGTACATAAAGGGCTAAGGAAGGAACACGGGTGGGTTTTAGTCAGTAAGAGTCTGACACTCCCTTCTGCTCCACCCAGTGCGGGAGGGGTCATTTGATGATTTCCCATCCTGAAAAAAAAAAAAGGGACGTAGGTAACGTAAGCCAGAATGTACCTTACAAAAAAAAATGTTTTTGTGGCTACGACTGTCGAAGATCTAGGAATTACAACTTCTTCGTGCTTTCCGAGGCGAGGAGGGGTCTTGGTATGAAATGCATGGTCACCTATCCACGGATCAACCGTGGCAAGCGTCACTTAACCTTGATCGATCATAAAAAAAGGCTTTTTACACTCATTCATCCTGCGTTAATTGCTTAATAAGTTGTAATTTTTACATGACCTACATACTAAACAGAAATGACATCATACTTACCAATAATTTACGTAATGGAAGGTATGTTTTTATTAGGATTCGAATTATTCTATCTAAATAGACCATTTTTTAAATTACTGAACTCCATTCATGACTAAACAATAATTTATCAAAAGTAGTAAGAAATAATTACCTGTTTATGTGATTCCTAATGTTCATCAATTTTTGCCTGCGGGCTAGAAGTGAAGATAACTTTTCATTACTCATTTTTGGAATCCAGATTAAACTTTCACTATTTGCAGTTAGAGTAATGAAAACGATGATTTATTACTTAAATGAAGATTTGTAGTGTCATAAACCATGTTTGTTACTTTTAGACTCACGTAAACAATGTTATCGATGCACGTGGCGCACGATTGCCGGCGAAATACGAAGTAAGTGTCACGACTGTGCAAGCAAAATCACACACAAAATCCGTATTGCTATCTAGCTCAGACAAGTTGCACCGTTTTGCGTGTGTGACAGAGACACATAATAATATTCATTCAGATAAATTTTGAGAAATTGTACGGATCACGCAGTCAAGTGTGATGTAAAGGACAGATCAATTTATTTTCGATGCTGACAAATTAACGTAAGGGTCAATAATAATATAATTATGATAATTTGAGTCACAATTTAATGTAAGGGACATAGTATTTGTACCTTCTCAGGGAACACTAATGTATAAGACAATAATAAAACATCTCAAATTATGGAATAACTTTGTGACCTGTTGTAAAATGATTTTGATTTAATGTAAATACCAAATACTGTGAGTAAAGAGACTTACATTAGTTTTTATAAAAATATTAATTTACAATGTCATATACAGCCAGTTTCTAGAAAAGAAACGGTCTAGGCCTACGGAAAATATGTGATGTAAAGGACATTTTTTTTAAGATATCGAGATTTTAAATATACCAATCGATAGAGCAAAAAATTCCGAATCCAACGATATACTCATTTTCGACAAAATGTCCCTTACGTTATTTCATATTTCCAGTATCGATTTGTTTGTCACCGAGATGAGACTGCGACAAGATTTTGAAAGTTTTAAATTACGAGAATTGGCCTTCAGTTTCCTCACGATGTTTTTCCTTCAACGATGTCAGTGATGTCTAAGATAAACATAGAAAGTACATAATTTATTGAAAAAGTCACATTGGTTCTAGCCAGAATTTGAACTCACAATGTATGAGTGGCGAGGCCATCACGAAATGTTCAATCAACTCTAGTTTCTTGAAATTATGAGCTTAGAAAATCTTTTTTATCGTCATTAGATATCGATACCTATAAACTCTGTGAAGTTTCGCTAGCTTATTTAATTTGACCCTGTAATTACGCATGTTGCTACCTTCTTATGTTCTTCCTTATTGCAACGATGGTATAAATAACACACAATATTGCCAGTAAATTCTGAAAAAATCATTATAGACTATAAAGTAGGTGCTTTGTTCGTAATATTTACGATTGTTCAAAATAATTGGAATTATAATTCCAAATTGATTTTCCAGCAATAGGTATAGCTACATGAATTTTGTAGTATAATATTTCTGTTATTTATGAATACCTACCTAAGTTCGAGGTCTACGATGCAATGTTTATATTTATTTATATGCGTTATTTAAGAAAATGTGTACTGCATGTCGATCATTATTTACAATCATTTACCAAATAGTTTTCAATACTTACCGCTGACAATGTTTAAAAAAATACTTTTCAGACTATTCATATTTAAAAGATATTGGACTATTTAGAAGACAAATCAATAGAATCTGTAATTTGTGAGTTAGATAAATTTACATCGCTGATTGTGAATACATTTGCATGCCATGTTATGGCAGGATATGCTCAAACAAATTTACTGTACCATGTTCTAGCAAATTAATATTTTTGATTTTTTTTAATAGTGTTATGTCGTGAAGTTCTCAAAAATACTTTTATGTTTGACATACGAGTACACGTTAACTAATGATCACATTCATGCAGTCTGTTAGAGCAGGCCAACTGCAATTAAAAGCATATTATATCGTCAGTTAATTGGCATTTTATACATATTTACATAATTCAGCATCGCTATACCTGAACTTTATGAGAGACCTTGACTTTCGGCGTTTCATATTTGATTTGAAAAGAATACCGGCAACTTCGTATAGGTAGTATAAATATATAAATATTAAGTCAGTTATAGTATTTAAAGATATTCTTGTAGACTCATAGATGCTTCGATTTGCGGACATATTTTTCATTTTGACATATTTTCTGACGGGCGCCGTCAGTAGGGACTGGTCAACTCTTTGCTGCCATGGCTTATTTTGATTTAAATTAATATTTGAATTGTTTTTTTTTTTATCTTTTCATTACGGACGCTTTTAACGTTCTGTGTCGTTCTCACATGCATAATTTTGAACATGAATGATGTAACCAATACTTTGTAACAATATTATTATGATTTAAAAGAGTGTCCATGGAGTTTCTTGCCCGTTCTTCTCCATAGGTACCTACTACGCTTTGGAATGGGCAACTAGCTTCATCTTTTTGACTGACCGACCTTGACAATTCAAAAGTGCCTGTAATTGGCTTATTTGAAATAAATAGTTTGAGTTTGATTTTGTTAAGTACCTTAATTGTTGACAGGCCTACGCTATCCTCCCATACCTATACTGCTACTATGTATAGTGTAATTTGAAGGCATTGTCATAGCCAGTTATTATTAAGAGAGTAACCGTGGAGTTTCTTGTCGGCTCTTCTCCATAGAGCGAACAACCTATTGGAACCGTGCACCTAGCTTCTGACATTTCATAAGTGCAACAATTCATAATATTTTATTTCACATACCTAAACCTACATGTTTCTATGAAATAAAATATTTTGAATTGAATCAAATCATATAAAAATAAAAATCATATAACATCACGGTTACATTCTACGAAGGATTGGGAAGAGCTTAGTGCCACATTCATTTTACCAATTGTAACTTAAGTCCAATGTAAAAAACTAAAAGAAAAAAGAAACTTTTTAAAAACAAGCTTTTATTACTTATTAATAAAAAGGACTAAAAAGTTCAAAATAATTTAAACCTGATAAGAAATAAATAAAAGTGTGTTCTAAATGTTCTTTAATGTTCCATCAAAATGTAACACGCTTTTATTTATTTCTTATCAAGTTTAAATTATTTTTAACTTTTTAGTCCTTTTTATTAATAAGTACTTAATAAAAGCTTGTTTTTATAAAGTTTCTTATTTCTTTTAGTTTTATTTTTATTTTTGTTGTGTTTTTGATGCGAGATTGACTACGGTGTAGTTCGTAGCGCGTAGCAGTGTTTTTCCGTTATATGCGTTTACTGCACTTAAGCTACCTGTTCATCTTTAGTCCCTGGTTACCATCTAGCACCAAAGTACTCGTCAAGACGAATCAAACGAGCCCAAACTCGATGGGGTTATGTCATTTAATTACCGAGTTCCTATGGCCACCCTCCGGTCCCATCATCAGATCAGCTCCATGTCATAATAATTTTGCATTGTCATCCGATTTACACATGCATGCAAAATTTCAGCTCAATCGGTTGAAGATATCTGCTTCAAAATTAAGTTGCAAGAGTCCACCCGAACAAACATAGTTACATGCATACATACATACATCGCAAGTTAAATAAAAGCTTGTAAAAAGGAGCGAGCCTATTGCCATCAACCCAGCACACATCCAGACTCTGAGATATGGGGTACTGCTAAGAAATTCCTAACGGAAAAACCCTATCCCACCCAACAGTCTCTAGTTTTTTTTATAAAATACTTCAGAATAAATTAGACTGCCCCCAGTTGTTAAGTAAGTTAAGTTTTAACGTACCCCACAATTATCCGCGTCACCCTGTCAAACTATTACGTCCCCCATTCCGCAAAACTGTTTCAGGATCCAATTCCCCAGAATTTGCAGGCTTTTGGAATTTTCATAGTCCATAAAAAGTAACCGTAATTTTTTTTCTCTTTCTTCATTTTGTATTATTTTTTATTTTGTATTACTTTTTTTTTCTTTTCCTTGTCATGTTTTCCATAACTACCCACTAGTGCTGTAAGCGTTATTTCTGCACAATTATTACAATTTTATTGATGTTACAATTTTGTTTTTGCATGCTGTGTCTATCGCATCATACTGTACACCATGCTTGTATACTCGTATTGCTTGTATTTTAAGGATAAACAGTCTAACAATTGTAGGTAGACCAATAAATAAAATAAAATAAACACTGCTCGAAGACCCCTTGCTCAGCAGTCGCCTTTGCCACCAATAAATAGATCAACGAAGAAGTCAAATGTTAAAATCATTTATCACTTTACAAGTTTTATTGGTATAATATTAGTCGTCTGCGTATTTCAGTTGACGATGCACCTCCACTTTTTACATGAGCAGAACGCGTCAGTACACATAATAAAAAAAAACATAGTTACATAAATAGATCCTGACTGTAATAAGTAATACTATGATAATTCCTCGCAATAATTTGATTAACGCATTTATGCTTTAGCATAACCGCATTTTTTTTGTAGCATAGCCGTACAGAATTATGTAAAACTTAGTAAGTAATGGTATAATATAATTATTTATCATAATTATGGAAGGTAATTTATAAACTAGCAGTCAGGAACAGTTATCTCCCGTTTGGGAGAACAGAAAACCTGTATCTTGGTACTTCTTTTATTACAACAACTATTAGTATTTCCTTTGCAATTAGCCATAAAGCGTATTTTATATGTGCATCTAGTAATTAAGGAGTTTCCTGAACATTTGGCAAGATGTACTACCTCAAAATTTATTGTTATTTCCTTATAATCAGAATCGCAATCGTCAAAAACTTTAAGGGTTCCCGAAACGATCAAGTGCTATTGTAAATTTTTACGTGATTGATGCGCAAAATGATAGTCTTGAAAATGCAATTTAAATGATTGACAATGAACACAAAACATTGACAAAATCATCAAATGACCTCTCCCGCTCGGGGCTGAGTGGAAGGGCGTGTCAGACTTTTACTGACTAATGTATTTGCTCCGTGCTAAAACCCACCCGTGTTCCTTCAGTTGCCTATGCCAGTGGCCACGGTATCTCTTATCACGGTATCTCGAACAACCCGCAGCCCAGGCAATTTCGGGGACCCTTAAAACGCATTCCTAGTATTTATTCCATTAATACCTACTTACTAGTAGAAGCAAACACATAGAATTCAGCGAACTGTTGATGTATTTTGTGAATACCCACTATAAGTTTTGTTTATATAACTGGGCGGCATTAGGTAGTGACCACATCGTGACTATCGCGGAATAGAAAAAAACAACAAATTGTGTTATTTAAAAGAGCATCGCGTGGTTAACCGGTTAGTGTTGATCCAGCGTCCGAGAGAGACACAGCCGCAAACATGAAGCTCTTAATATGCGGTAAGTCTTTAATAAATATGATATTTTTAAAGATATCACCCTGCTTCACTCATTATAACATCCCTCCGAAGATAATAAAAACAATTAGAGGCTAATTAAACGAATTTAATTTTGCAAATAAGCACAATAATAGTTTTAAAACTTTTGTCTCATCTGGAAACATTCTGATTAAGCGAGTTTCAAATATATAATCACGCTTTTGTTTATGCTAATAATTACCCTTCAAGTCTATGAAAGTTATCTGATAATTCGTAACCTTTGCACTTTGAAAGAAGAACATTATTATCTGAGTTTTTTCCTGTCGGCCTTACAGTGAAAAAAAACACGATATGAAACTGGATAGGTCGGAAACACGAGGCATCATTTCAACATCATCATCTTCAAGTATATTGTGTACTTTGCGATTTGTTGGTTGTTGATTTGTTAAGTAGATAAATACTTAATGACGTCATTTAGTTTTAATATTATCGGGAAACCTGATTTATAAAAGGTGATATAGTAAAGGTTGACTGGGATTCCCTGACATCAAATAGCAGAAACATTCAAGTTTACAACCGGTTTTCCTTATGGCTGATTGTTTATGTTATGCATTCTGTTTGAAATATATTTTAACATACCGATAATATCTTTGACAATAGCCTGTTATAATCGTTCGCAGGTCTAAGTACAAACTTGATGATAAACTTTATACTTAATTATAATTTTACTTCAAAGCAGATTGTATTAATAAGATGAATCTGTGATTGTTTTAGTACAATTTATCGCAATCCGTGTTTAATAGTAAAAACTTAAACCTTGTAAAAAAATACCTATACTGTTCGCCTTCATTTATGCAAAAAATATTCAATTGTGTATTTAAAACTAGTTTTGGTAGTCTTGTATAAAACTAGCGAAACACATTAGCCTTGTACAGGGAAATATTACAAGATTCACTTTAAGAATCCACACAAAATGAATCTTTAAATTATTATCTTTTTGTGCATGAGTTTATCCATACTAATATTACAAAAATAATGCGAAAGTAACTCTGTCTGTCTGTATGTCCACCTTATCGATGATTTCGATGTTTGGAACACAGATAGACCATGGCCTGATTTAAGACAAAGAACTTTTATCCGGGTATTACATTCCCGTGGGATAATTTCTGATATCCACGCGGGTAAAGAAGAGGGCAAAAGCGAGTACTAAAATAAAAGAATGGCATTCACCCACAACACAAAATAAAAAACACAGCCGCTTGTATTAAAAACTTTCATTAAAATGCATTTGATAAAGGGAGGTACATACTTATTATGTCATGTAATGTTTCAGTACTGGCCCTTGCGGCAACAGCAATGTCGGATGAACAATCTAACGCAGAACTCCTAAAAGCAAGTAATGAGGTGTTTACCGCTAACATGTTCCAAGTAAGTAAACATAGCACAATATTCTGTAATAATGACATTATGTCATACCTTATCATACTTTATTAACTATAATTAGCAGCATGTTTCGAATCGACTATAAAATCAACAAAAATGAAAACTTGTACGAGATAAGTGATAACCTAAAACGAATTAAGCAAGCTATTAGATAGCAGTTATTATTTTATATTCTTGACACGTTTTTGTACGTATTGGACGTACAAAAACATCTTTGATCACTTAAAAACACTTTCAATTTATAAACAGACTAGCTGGTACCGCTTTACGGTATTTAGGGTGCAATGAAAAATCTAATTTTCTACAGTAGCGGCCGCAGAAAGAAAGATAAACATTTATTTGGCCACAGCTCATGAAACACGCACGGCTTTCCAACATGAACATACAGAAATGGAATGCAATAGTGATGAGGCATCCTGCAAATGAGTCACCTTAAGCGAAGTACAACTAAATTAGAGTTGAAATTAGACCCGCTATCGTTATCGGTGTACATACTCCATGTATGTATGTACAAAGTGGCAATAAAGCCTTGAATAGAAAAACAACAAACAGCTTTGCTTGACTTTACTTACCTAATGTAGGTTTGAGTCATAAATTCGACCCACTTGTCACTACCTCATAAAACATAAACTTCATTCCACCAAAGTCAAGGCTAGTTATCGGAGACACGTTTTATTTTTTATCAGTTATTTCACAGATAACCCCAAACGAGGGAACCTACTGTCGTTAAAAAAAATGGGGGTCGTGAGATATGACCTTGAATTAAACATCTTGCAATTTCACTATGTATATGTATCTAAGAAGTTGGAAGTTTCCGACAGAAGCTAATATTGCCAATCATCTTATCAAGATTATACAGTAGTCCTTGAACACGTCATCATACGGAAACAAAGACCGTGACGCAATCAACCGAACATGCAATACAGATTTATGTTTTGCTTTATTGGACATGATTTTTCAATTTTATACGCATCGTAATCAATATACCTACCTACCTACACCTACCTGGGAAAGGTATTGATTTAATGTTACATAAAATCTCAAAACAAAAAGCCATTCCATCTATAATTATAATTCTCATTACGAAACTGTTAAACATAATGATACCTAATACTGAAATTATTTTCAATCTCCAGGAGGTATTGAAAGCCAATCCAGGTGAAAATGTAGTGTTGTCGGCATTTTCCGTGCTGTCCCCACTAGCTCAACTATCTTTGGCTTCAGTCGGAGAATCACATGACGAAATTCTTAAGGCCATCGGTTTGCCCAATGACAATGTGGTAAGTGGACCTGATTTTTATAATGTATAGTACCTGGGCGTAAATATGACATACCGATCTTTACAAAAAGACTATCAAGATGTGATTGACTGAGATGACGCTTTACAAAGCCGAACTTGTCTTGGGTTTGTTGTCAGCCATACACGAGTATAAACGACCGGGTACTGTTAGTCGTATATGGTTTTACAACAGTAACTCTTGAATCCGAAATACTTATAAAACCTTATGAATTTTATAGACCAAGGAAGTGTTCACTGACGTGACCAAGCAGCTGCGATCCGTGAAGGGAGTCGAGCTAAGTCTAGCAAACAGAGTGTATGTCCGCCAAGGTGCAGTGTTGAACGACGAATATGCTGCCGTGTCCAGGGATGTTTTCAACTCGGACGTGAAGAACGTTGACTTCACTAAAAATGTTGAAGCTGCAAAGGAAATTAACGCATGGGTAAAATTATTATTTTTAATATTTACGTTTTTAAGTTACGTTAAGTTTTTAAGTTTAGGTCCTCCCCGTCATAACATATGGCGCTGAAACGTGGACACTGACGGTCGGGCTTGTCCACAAATTCAAGGTCGCTCAGCAGGCTATGGAGCGACCTAAGCTCGGAGTCTCTTTGCAGGATAAAATCAGGAATTAAATTATCCGGAAAAGAACCGGAGTTACCGACATAGCGCGCAGAGTAAGCAAACTAAAGTGGCAGTGGGCTGGCCATGTTTGTCGAAAGACCGATGGCCGGAACCAGACGAGTCCTGGAGTGGAGACCGCGTATCGGCAAGCGTAGTGTGGGACGCCCCCCAGCTAGATGGACGGAGGACCTAAAGAAGGTTGCGGGGATGGACTGGATGCGGAAGGTGGAGGACAGGGTGTTGTGGCGCAGCCTGGGAGAGGCCTATGTCCAGCAGTGGACTGCGATAGGCTGAGTTGATTGACACGCAACCTGCGAAGTAACGAGGCAGATTTCTTGCGCCATACTGCGTCAAACATGTCAGCGCGCGCGTCGGCAAACATCGCCGACGCACTGCAGAAGCCAACCTACTAATCTTTCTAGAGATTTAAAGTGCGCTGATAATGCTTTCATTTTGTAAACACTATTATTTGCAGGTTGAAGATAACACCAATCACAAGATCAAAGATTTAGTATCAGAAGATTTACTGGACGCAAGCACAGCCGCTGTTCTCGTTAACGCCATTTACTTCAAGGTTGGTTACTAGATTTAGTTTTATAAAACACGTATGTTACAACAAGTATGATATTATTTTCCATAAATCTACATGAATATCCGTGTTTATTTTTGTTGAAATAAACGACTTAGCTTAGGTTTTAATAACTATTTATTACAAAAATAGCAATTAATGAGTACAGTAATACACGGTCGCTTAATGTCATGGAATAGAGAGAGTCAGAAATATTATCATCATCATAAATAGGCGCGAAATTCAAAATTAGAATATTACATTCAACACCCTTCCTGAATTTGAGCCTCATTATGACAATAACAGGTACATAATAACTAATTAAATTAGACAATAACTCACAAATTGACAAACAAAAATGAGTTATACATTATTCCTGAATCAATTGGGAACTTAGTTATATGATAACATTCCAAGCTATGATCTTAAATATTGAAATTTATCTTTAGATAAAGCTTTTGTAAGTATAAGTATATCTGCAAACTGACAATCACTACTAACAAACTTTAATACAATTATCTTTTGATGATACTTTTCTTTTATAAAGTGGTTTTTAATCTCAATATGTTTACATCTCTTACGGAAATTAATATTTTTAATGACACTATATCATTTGCATAGTCTGCATCACTGTAGCCTGTGACGTCTGATATTTGTGGAGATTGTGTATAGCACAACCAATACTCTTTTGTATCTTTCAAGTATTTGAAAATCCGTTTTACTGTATGTTTCCAATGGATCTGATTGTAACAATTGAGGAAACGGCTTACCAGACTGACAGCAAACATGATATCGGGTCGACTCACAATAGCCAGATGTATTAGAGAGCCCACTGCTTCTCTGTACGGTACATCTTTCTCAGAGGGTGAGAAAGATTCATTTCCTCTTTGCAACTTCATGTGGGGGTCAACTGGAACACTGTTGGAATTAGTATTAGTCATGTTGAATTTGGCCAATATTTGTTCTATATATTTAGTCTGATGAATGAATATGCATTTACTAAACTGTTCAATTTGCATTCCCACAAAGTTTCCAGGTTTGGTGAATATTTTAATTTCAAATATGGTTCGCAATTCTTTAGTCATTTCCTGTAGAGCCCATTCATCATATTGTCTTCATGGTGCAGGCTCTCTGGTGGTTTCATGAATATGGTCTCGTCAAGTTCTCCATAAAGAAATGCTGTTTTGACATCCAGTTGAATTATTTTATGCTGCAACTTAGACCCGTTGGTTCATCTTTAATTCGGAATACCCATTTACATGGTATAACTTTTGCATTCAGAGGTTTTTCAACCAATGTCCAGGTGTTATTTTTCTGATGAGCTTCCAGTTCTTCACCAATGGACTTGATCCATTTATCTTTATTAACTGAGTTCACAGCTTCCTTATATGTTACTGGAACATTTGAGTGAATGTCTTCACTTTGACACAGGTATGTACTTTCTTCAGAATCATCTAGTTTTACTTAATTTCTCTTCTTTCTAGGTCTCAATGTTATGTTGCTAGCCTATGTCATATGAACTTGTTGAAGATTCTTCGTCTATTTCAGTGGTATTGTTTTCTTCATTTATAGCAATTCTCGTCACAGGATTCTTTTTGACACTTGTATAGGTACATAATCTCTTTTGACAGTAGATTAAAAAAATATGGCATCCCTGCTTTTTATCACTTTTCTAGAGTTTGGTATTATGAATCTATAGCCTTTACTGTGATCACAATAGCCAATGAATATCATTTTCTGTGCCTTTGGGTCCCACTTTTTACGCTTCTCTTGTGGTAAATGTACCATAGCTTCACAACTAAATATGCGCATGTGTTTTATATTTGGTTTCCGTCCAGACCACAGTTCTTCTGGTGTCTTGAATGACAGGGACTTGGTCGGAGAACGATTAATTATGTAGGCAGCTGTGTGTACTGCATCAGCCCAATATTGTTTTGGTAGTTTTGCATTAAGTAACATATATGCATTTCGCTCTTTCAATGTGGGTTCTGTTCATTCGTTCTGCAGTCCCGTTTTGTTCAGGAGTGTATAGTGTGGTAGTCTGGTGTATGATACCAGCACTTTTTAGTAGTAGTAGTAGTCAGAAAATTCCTTATTGACATAATCTAGGCCATTATCCGTTCTAAGAATCTTTATGTGGCTATTTAATTGATTTTCTACTTCATTTTTAAACTCATTGAATTTTCCTAGTGTGTCACTCTTTTTGCTAAGAAAATACACATAAATCTTCTTGGTATAATCGTTTGTGAAGGTCAGGAAATACTTGGCACCACCTATTGTTTGTGTTTCCATAGGTCCACATTTATTCGAGTGTACCACTTGAAGAGGAACCATTGATCTACTTCCTTCATTTTTAAAAGGTAGCCTCGTTTAGTTACCTTCTTTACAAGTGACACATGTCAGACTTTCTGTATTTGCTGAGAAAGATACAGGGTCAGCATTTTTAGGCATTTTCTTTAAACTGTCGAAATTGAATAGAACGAAATTAAAGAATGAAACGAAATTTAAATCTTGTATAAAACGCACACTATGCAGCCAGGCATATTATAAATTGGGGGATTACATCGCTGATAATAATGCTTGGCTAAACGCTGGTCCTGCTCCATAAGGACGCATAAATAAATTGATTAGCATTTGAAAATACTGTTGGAGCTGCTGAAGATTTAAAAATACTTTTTTTTTGCATTATATAAATTCAATCTCCTTGTATTGTATAAATGTATAGCAATACTATGTACATACTGTAAAGCTACCATTTACTGGGTACGTCTTTTATTGACTTGAATGTGCCCTGGCAGCAGAGAGTATGTCATGCTCACTCAAATGTCTCGCTGATGGTGGCGCGTGTGTCGGATCATTTGCCTCCCTTCAAAATGGTTGAGCTGAATGGTGCTAATCCATGCGTCATGTTCGTGAACGGGCGCCGTCAGTAGGGACTGGTCATCTCTTTGCTGCCATGGCTTATTTTAATTTAATATTTGAATTGTTCTTATTTTTATTTTTTTTATTACGGACGCTTTAACGTTCTGCATCGTTCTCACATGCATAATTTCTAACATGAGTGATGTAACCAATACTTTGTAACCATATTATATTGATTTAAAAGAGTGTCCATGGAGTTTCTTGCCCGTTCTTCTCCATAGGTACCCACGCTTTGGAATGAGCTTCATTTTTCTGACTGACCGACCCCTTGATAATTCAAAAGTGCCTGTAATTGGTTTAATTGAAATAAATAATACATAAAACTTTGAGTTTGAGTTTAAGGTGTCCCATTATTTGGTGCCACAGGAAAATATCTTATTCTTCAACATCAGACATGCATGTGTTAGATTATTCAGTATATACTAAAAGTATATGTACCTATATATTACCCAAATGACAAGATTTGAATATCAGAATGGTTACTAGTTAGTTATTTACTGTGTATGAAAGTTATTATTGAATATGGTTTGTAGGGGAAGGGTTTTATGAAGTAAAGCACAGATAGACAAGGCTAAGCATTTATTTTAATTTAGGCTTGTCAGTAATTAATCAGAAAACTAGTCGTCCGTTCGTAAAACTAGGTCATCATGGAGAAGAAGGACAAGAAACTCCATGGAAACAGTATTAAAGTATTCTATCAATACATTTCTTACGTTGTCATGAATTATCGTTATTTTTAAAAACAATTATTCTATCTCTTGTACAACGATCCAAGAGAATTCAAAATAAACAAAAATATAATAAAATAAAAAATAATAAATCCTTGTGTTTGGTCATGTGCGAGGTTGCACCGGAGTCCACATACCAGACATCATTTTGTGAGGATGATGCTACAAATACAGCAGCATATGACGAACTATTTGGTTTTTGTGTGTCTAGCTTTAGATTTACATTCTGGACTTTTATGGCCATATTTATTGCAAATTTAGCATCTAGGTCCTTTTGTTGGATTCTTATTTATTTATTTACCATTTATGTACACACATATATAAACAGACAATGAAAAACAGAACAGAAAAAATAGGAACAGAGGTGATGCTTATTTCATAAGAAATCTCTTCCAGCATACCTGAGATAGGACAGTAGATACAGAGATGTAGACAGCGTGTGATAGAGCAAAGGAGACAAAAAATAATACATAGAATCAAAAAAAAACAATTCACTTAAAAACTAAACAAGAAGTTCTTAGGGTTTTTCTGAGACTTTTTGTTCACTGCAAATGCCTTGGAGTCATTTTCAGACAGTCTTACATCTTGTCGTAACTTTGCCTTAACAGAATCTGAGGTAATTTTCATTCCGGAGCTCTCTATGGCTATTATCATAGGCTGATATGTATTAGGAAGGCCAGAGAGTAGTAGTGTTCCCAGCCATTCGTCATCAACCTTAAAGCCTATGTTTCTGAGCTTATGAGCGGTACCCATTATTTAGCTTACATACTCCTCTACATTTTGACATTCACTTAGCGATGTATTACATAGATCACGCAGTAGACCAACTCGCCGTGTCAGCCCAGAGTCGTCGAACGCTGACGACAATTTCTCCCATACTTCTTTGGCAGTGCGAGCCTCTTGAATGTGCACATAATTTGTTGGATCAACTGAGAGTATTATCTTTGTCTTAGCATTAGTGTCCCGTTTGTTATCTATACTTTCTGCGTTGTCTTCTATGTAATCCCAGAGTTCCTCATGTTGCAAGTAGGTTTGCATTGCAAAACCCTAGTATTTGAAACTTTAACAGAACGTTAGGCTAATAATTAGAGCGGTCCCCCGTCGGGACAACATTTAATTAAAAAAATTCATACGTACTTACGTAGGGTCATAATTTCAAGGTTATTTTTTTCTTTTTATATGGTATCACGTTTATACCTTTTTTGTTGTATTTGTGGCTATTTTTTCAATAGGTTTTTTTAAATTGTTTTAGCGTTTTTACATTCATACTATTTTTATTATTATTTTGTGTCGGGAGTTTTTTTCACTTTATTGTAGGTATTTATTTGTTTTAAACTTAAAGAAACAATAGTACATTAGTAGAATGTTATAAAAATGTGGTACTAATATTTATTTAAATTCAGGGTAAGTGGAAGAAACCGTTCGAGGCAGCACTAACCTTAGATCAAGATTTCTATGTGAGCAAAGACAAAACTATCAAAAAACCTACCATGCACAAATCTGATGACTTGAAGTACGGTGAAAGTCAGGAGCTCGATGCTAAGGTAAATAATAATGCTTCTAAAATACTATATGATTAAAGAATACTTAAATCGTAAAGGCATACAAAGATGTTTGAGAACATGTTACAACTGTTAAAATCATTGTGGTGTTCATTAAAAATAATGTAGGATTTAATATAGGTAGATACTAATTATTACTTCAGAAATAAAACTTCATTTTTGTCATCTGTTACAATGAATAATATACCTACAAGCTATAGATTGTAACACAAAGTAATACCTGTGTGTAATGTTTTTTTTTTCTCTATCATTACAGCTTTTAGAAATGCCCTATGAAGGAGATCAATCATCACTACTTATCGTACTTCCAAATGAAATTGACGGCATCAATTCCCTTGTTGAGAAACTAAAGGACCCATCAGTTCTATCAAAGGCCGTTGATAGCATGTATGTCAACGAAGTTGTCGTTGATCTTCCCAAGTTTAAGATTGAAACTACAACTGACCTTGGCGAAGTTCTCAAAAAGGTGAGTATTGGGTCTTTGGCACATTACGAGACTCTTAACGCATATAGACGTGTAATAATGAAACAGCTATTAAGTCTTGTTTAGTGTGCCGCTTCCCCGTCAAACGCCCGAGTAGCGTACTTGTTTTTTTGTTGGAAGCTTTTGAACCGAAATAAAATTAACATTATTCCGGTTCAAAAGCTTCCGTGTAATGTACGTAACGTGCTGGATAGACTGTCATAAGCTAGACCATACATGTCAATATAGCTAAGCCCTAGTCATGATCTTTTTGCCCTTATCACAATTTATTTGGGGTCGACGCAACATGTCTGTTTCTTCCATACTTCTCTATTAGTCGTCTTTCATATTAGCTAAAACCTAGTAGTTGTACTTTAATATCCATCAGAAAAAACACGCAAACTTTTGACCCACTGGGCTTAGGACGCTTGTCGGGCTGACCTCATGCCCTACAATAATTGAGTGGCTTGATTAATTTATTACCATTATTTTTATTTCAGATGAATATTGTAAAGTTATTCACAGCGGGCGAAGCTCGATTAGATAATTTGATAAAGGGAGAGTCAGACTTGTTTGTAAGTGCAGCTGTCCAAAAGGCGTTCATAGACGTAAATGAAGAAGGCGCGGAAGCGGCTGCCGCTAACGGTGAGTCTAATTCTACGATTGATTTAAAAACTGCGTTGTTACTTAAACAGATAAAAGATTATTATCTAAAGTTAAAATGCAATTTAATATTTTTTTTAAATATTTGCCAGTGTTAAAAGTACACTAGTACCTATTACTTATAGTCGGTACCTATTATATTTTGTTCTGATTGTATTAAAATGTTGATTGTGTTGCAGCTTATTTCAGCTCTAATCGGTCGCTTAGAGTTTATAGAACTCATTTCCGGGTTAATAGGCCTTTCTTTTACGTCTTAAAAATCGCGTCTGTACCACTATTCAGCGGAGCACTTTATTCTTAGGTATTTAACTTCATATTTTACTATGCATGGGGTTTGCCGCATTCCATTTGGAAATTACAAGGAAATTGCACGTATATTTTGCATTAAGTTTCTTATTCCAATATGTAATAAGTTGTGTGCATCAAAAGGATTACTAGTAGGAACATCATAAATTTGTTTGCCTTATTTTAGGCACACTTATTACCTTCACCACAAAATCCACAAAAGGTATTTTTTTAATTATTTATACTATTTCAGCATTTTATGGTTACGGAAGCATACCGGACCCTCCGAAATCCTTTTCAGCTAACCGGCCATTTTATTTTGCACTGAAAACTGACAACAAATTTATTTTTAACGGAATAATTTACACATAGGTATAAACTTGCACTTTACATTTACGCTTTTCTTAGTTACTGTTCTGCCATTTGTCCACCGCCATCGTCAACGGGACGTCTCAGGGTTTTTTTTGTCCGTGGGTAGTTTGGTCATACCGTATTAGAGTGACGAATGTTTTCCAACCATTACCTTCTCACAATGATGTAACCAGCGCCGGTCAGTATAGTCCCTGTGTAGTATAGTACCTATTTCATTACCTACACATTCACGTTTTGTTTTAGATAATAGTTTGGTATCTGTTTATTTGTACATTTCAACTATTAATATTCATATTTCAGCATTGGTTCCATTCTGAAAGTTCGTGAGTACTGTGTTCTATAAAAGTTTGTAAAATCTATAACCAGACATCAGTGTGTAATATTTTGTTCTAATTCCAAAAACAATAATGCGATTATTTTTATTTCTTGTATTGCAGGAGGTTTGGTATCGGCTACGTCGGCTATATTTGTACCGAATATAATTGATTTCAAGGTCGACAGGCCTTTCTTTTACGCCTTAAAAACCAACTCTGCAATACTATTCAGTGGTGTACTTTACTCTTAGGTATACCTATAATATTGTATTTTATTATGCATGGGTTTTGCTGCAATCCAAACAACTCGCAAAGGAAGTCATGCTCAAATGTGGTTTAGGTGGCACATAACATATTTATTTATTATATTATACTGTTGTACAGCGTGGCAAGGACATCGACGCTCAACCTCCCTAGGATTCAGTACATGATTCTGAACCCCCCAGTGTTGCAACTTTTCGTCGGTTGTTAAAAAAAATTGTAGTTACATACATTTTGTCCGCGTAGTACCGTATTGCAATTTTCTATGAAACAACGGTTTTCTTTTTTTTATAACCGATGAAAAATTTCTACGAGAGTCATGTCCTGAATTCATCTGGTTACAGTTTGCGCGCCGATATCCCTGCCATCCTGTATAATAATAACATCACTACACTCATCACTACACCTTGAGTGGGTCGAAAAACGTGCGAATTATTAGAACTAGGTAACTTATCGGTTGTTTGTGGAAATTTTATAATGTTCTTTTTTCGAATCAATGATACAACATTTGTCTAGTTAACTAGATTACTTTGATCTATATGTTTAGTGATTCATTAAAGATGAATTCTAATTTTCAATGGTACTTATACTACTACCTCATAAGGTTGTTTAGAGTAGAATCAATTACCAACGATGCTAATATTTACCTCATTGAAAATCAACATCGATTTCGACTTTAAGACATAAATTTGTAATATTGACATTTTTATGAACTTCCTTACAACCATATCAGCAAAAAAATAGCAATTCGGTCTAACAATTTAAATTGGTATAATCATGGAGTATTCAAGTCACAAGTTACTTTACGTAGGCAACCACGGTCGTACCCAACTTAAAAATACAAATTAAAAATGCAGAAACCATCAGTAAATGGATAGCGGACCATATTTTTACAAAAAATCCGTTCCCGTATATACTAGTAACCTGTTTTTAGAAAGCTTTAAAAGTGGTAGTTTCGTTTCTTCTTAAATCTAAGGATGACACTGCTTGTTGCATACACATATCAAATGTTTGTATAGAAATTTTTGTAGAGAGTCGTGCAAATTTAAATTAGACTATCTGTATATAAGTATGGCCATACCGCCTTAAAGTGTCGAATTACTTCTAACCATGGCTAAAATACTAAGTACTTCCTGTGTCGTGTATAACTTACCACCACTATTATAGTTAATACCTATTTTACTACTTACACATCCAAATGATTTGGTTTTAGATAATAATTGGGTATCTGTTTATTTGTAACTTTCAAGTACCTACCTATTGATATAATTCAGCTTTGGTTCCATTCTGGAAGCTCATGAAAACTGTATTCTGTAAAAGTTTGTAAAATCGATAACCATATACAGTGTACAATATTTTTTTCTGAGTCTCACACAAATTATTGCGATTATTTTAATTTCTTATATTGCAGCATTTTTTATAACTGAGTCATTTGTATTGCATATGACATTCAAGGTTGACAGGCCTTTCTTTTACGCCTTAAAAACCAACTCTGCAACACTATTCAGCGGTGTGCTTTACTCTTAGGTATTTAGTATTATATTTTATTATGCATGAGCTTTGCTGCATTCCAAATCATTTGCAAAAGAAGCAACTCGCAAATATGGTTTAAGGTATAATTATTACGAATTTGTTTATTATATCATAATTGTAGTTATAAAATAATAACATACCTACACTCAATTTTCCTGAAGTGCGTCGAGTGACATACGTGCGAATTATTCGAAATAGGAAACTAATCGATTGTTTGTGGAAATTATATAATGTCTTCTTCTTTTCGAATCGATGATACAACATTCGTCTAATTAACTAGATCAGTTTCACTTATGTTTTGTGATTAATTTCCAATGGTACTCTACCACTACGTCATAAAGTTGTTCAGATTTCTACTAGCAATCGGTTTTAACTTTAAAACATAACTTAGTAATATTGACACTTCCATGGACTTGCTACACAACCATATCAGCAAAATAATTATTAGGTCTAACAATGAAATTGGTAAAACCATGGAGTATTCAAGTCACGAGTTACTTCTAAATAAGCAACTACGATCAAACCCAGTCCAAAAAATACAAATTAAAAATGCTAAGGCCATCAGACTTTTCGGTACCAATTTTTTCTCAAATCAAAATGCGTTCCCGTGTATAATACCCGTTTAAAAAAAAACTAATGTGTGTTAAATATAATACTATACATATACAGGCTGATTTTTTAAAGACCAGCCAAATTTAAGGATGTGGTACAGACCATCAAACTGAACAACTTTCTCCATGGGACCAACATCGTAATCGCGAATAAAAATTCAGCCGTCCCATACATTTAGGTCGAGTAGGTATTGAAGTTTTCTATGGGACAGTTGATAAAATTTTCGCGATTACGCTATTTGTCCCATGGAGAAAGTTGTTCAGTTTGATGGTCTGTACCGCATCCTTAAATTTGGCTGGTCTTTAAAAAATCAGCCTGTATATCAACTTGGCACTTTACGACTTACGTTACTCTTACTGTTGTGCCGTTTGTCCACCACCACCGTCAACGAGACGTCACAGGGTCTTTTTACACACATTCTCGGTAGGTATTTGTATGGTCGTAGCCTAGGAGTGACGAATGTTTTCTAATCATTACCTTGATGTAACTAGCGCCGGTCATAGCAATATAGTGAATACCTATTTCATTACCTTCACATTCACGTTTGGTTTTAGATAATAATTTGGCATCTGTTTATTTGTATATTTCAGCTATTAATATTGATATTTCAGCATTGGTTCCATTCTTTTTCCATTCTTCATTGACGACATGGTTGGCGCAGTGGCGTATGTGAGATACAGGAGTAATTACTAGTGTGGGGCAACGTTTTTTCTAAAAAAAAAATTTGTTCTGATTCTAACAACAATGATTGTGATGTTTTAATTTCTTATATTGCAGCGTTTTCAATGACTAGGACGGCTAAATTTGTACTCCGTATGACTTTCAAGGTTGACAGGCCTTTCTTTTACGCCTTAAAAACCAACTCTGCCACACTATTCAGCGGCGTACTTTACTCTTAGGTATATAGTATTATTATTTTATTATGCATGGGCTTTGCCGCATTGCAAATCATTCGCAAAGGAAACAACTCGCAAATATGGTTTAAAGTATATGACGAATTTGTTTACTATATCATACATTTATATAATAATAACATACCTACACACACATTATTATCTTGAGTGAGTTGAAATTCGTGCGAAATTATAGAAGTAGGTAACTAATCAATTGTATGTGAAAATGATATAAAGTCTTCTTCTTTTCTAATCGATGATACAATATTCGTCTAGTAAACGAGATCAGGTTGACCTATGTTTTGTGATTCATGTGATTAATTTCCAATGGTACCCTACCACTACGTCATTAAGTTGTTTAGATTTCTACTAGCCATAGCGTTCGAGTTTACGACATAACTTTGTAATATTGACACTTCCATGGACTTGCCACACAACCATATCAGCAAAATAGTTGTTCGGTCTAACAATTAAATTTATATAATCATGGAGTATTCAAGTCACAAGTTACTTCTAAATAGGCAACTACGGTCAAACCCAGTCTAAAAAATACAAATGAAAAAATCCAAAAGCCATCAAACTTTTCGGTACCTATTTTTTACAAAATAAAATTCGTTCCCGTGTATACTACCCGTTTTTTAAAACTTATAAGTGGAAGTTTCGTTTACTCTTAGAACGAATTAACGAATTTGTCCCTATTTTCCTATGGTTATTTTAAAAAAACCTGTCGGTACCGACCTACAGGTTTTTTTCAACCAGTACTGTCCCACTGCCTGGCAAAGGTTCTCCCCATGGCCTTCGATTTTCCACAGGTTTTATATACCAAAATGTGTGTTAAATATAATGGTTTTTTATTTCTACAATTACAGCATTCTATGGTCTCACAGACTCGTACAACCCGGAGAAAAAAATATTTACAGCTAACCGGCCATTCTATTTTGCACTGAAAACTGATAACAGAGTTACCTTCACCGGAATCGTTTACACATAGGTATCAACTTGGCACTTCACGCCTTTCATAGTTACTTTTATTATTGTTGTTCCGTTTGTCAACGGGACGTTATAGGGTTTTTTTAACACATTCTCAGTAGGTACATATATGAGTGACGAATGTCTTCGATTACCTTCTAACAGTGAGATAACCAGCGCCGGACATTACCTATTTCATCACCTAAACGTTCACGTTTGGTTTTAGATAATAATTTGGCATCTGTTTATTTGTAAATTTCTACTATTAATATTGATATTTCAGAATTGGTTCCATTCTGAAAGTTCATGAGCACTGTGTTCTGTAAAAGTTTGTAAAATCTATAACCAGACATACAGTGTTAATATTTTGTTGAGGTTCTAGCAACAATTATTGTGATTATTTTTATTTTATATTGCAGCGTTTTCAATAAGTAGGACGGCTAAATTAGTACTGAATATGACTTTCAAGGTTGACAGGCCTTTCTTTTACGCCTTAAAAACCAACTCTACAACACTATTCAGCGGCCTACTTTACTCTTAGGTATACCTGTAGTATTATATTTTATTATTCGTGGGCTTTGCTGCATTGCAAATCATTGACAAATATGGTTTAAGGTATATAACGAGTTTGTTTACTATATCATACATTTATATAATAATAACATACCTACACTCATTTTTACCTTGAGTGGGTTAAAATACGTGCGAAATTATAGAACTAGGTAACTTATCGGTTGTTTGTGGAAATTATAATATACATATAAAGACTTCTTCTTTTCGAATTGATGTACAACATTCGTCTAGTTAACTAGAACAGTTGACCTATGTTTTGTGATTCATGTTCAATGGTACTCTACTACTTCATAAAGTCACACGTCACAAAGTTGTTTAGATTTCTACTAGTCCAAGCTTTCGACTTTATGACGTAACTTCGTAACATTGACACTTCCATGGACTTCCCACACAACCTTATCAGCAATAATAGTAGTTCGGTCTAACAATTTAAATTGCTATAATCATGGAGTAAAACCTAACCTAAAAATACAAATTACAAAATGAAAGAGCCGTCAGATTCTGGCACTTTGTTGTGTAAAAAATAGGTACTTTTTTACACAACGAAATGCGTCCCCTTATATGTGGAAGTTTCGTTTCCTTTTAAATCGAACTAATAGCTAAATTTCAGTACTCTATGGTCTCGGAGCCTCGTACAACCCGAATAAAAAACACTTCAATTGACCGACCATTTTATTTTGCACTGATAATTGACAAAGTAATCACCTTCAACGGAATCGTTCACAAATAGGTGCCAGTTTTGTACTTTACGACCTTCCTATATGTACATTGTTAGAAAAACACAAAATATCTAGTGGTAATAATCGAAAAGTCTTTGAAACAAGACAAAGGATATCACTGAAGATGTTTTATAAAATGAGTAGATGGGTAATTTTATTTTTGTCTTTTTATTCGCTTTTCTTGAGTGATCACACAAATACTACCACTACCTCGCCTTCTGGCCATTACACTCATGTATTTTATACCTGTTGTGGTCATCTGTGTACAATTACATAACGAACGGTGGACATGTAGCTATGTCATTAAAACTTGCAAATATAGTTTGACATCTATCCATTATTTTGTTAGAGGGGCAATTCTCGTAATTTTAAGAACGTTCACAGTCTGATCTCAGTCTTAATCTGTCAAAAAATACTTCTAATTTCCCTACATTTTGACAAGTTTTTAACATTGGTTTGTCGCTGATATGAGACTGCGACTGGATTTTCAACGTTTTAAATTACGAGAATTTGCCTTCAGATTATAGACCACATCACTATATCTTACATTTAGAGTACTTGAAGTCATTCTGAAACAATTTATTAATAAAATTTGCCTTGACTTCTTGTTTTGTCCTTTTATCAGTGTTTCAAATACGGACTTCCCAGACTTTATTTCTAGACAGTTTCGTGAAGTGGTTCATGATCTTACTTTTTTTTTTTTATTCAATTTGTAGGATACGTTAGGTAGGTATCTAAGCTTGGCCATTTGATTCTGAACTTCGGAACCAAGATATTTCCATCTTTCGTTGAAATTAGAAATATGGTTTCGTTTACAGAACATTCATCGTCATTCGTGTTAAGAATCGCTTCAGCCAATCTATTCTATAAAAATCTCACCATGGAAACTTAGGTGAAGCCTGAAGTGAACTGTCATTCCACCTGGGCCCTAATTCTGTATGGTAATTATTATTCCCCGCGTAACCTTACCACGTACAAACCACGTCAACATCGTGTCTTGTAGAAACCCTAGTAACGGCAAGGAATCGAAATGTCAACCATACGTACAACATGTATTTTGACAGTTCAAACCACGCCAACTCCGCATTAATGTCGCACGGTTTCGTTCATGGAGAATACGTCAATAGCAGATTAATGCCCTGGGTCGCCCAGAATTAGGGCCCTGGTGTTTATGATTGACACTATTGACAGCTCTTTTCAAGCTCGCTTCACGTAAGTTTTAACGGTGTCATTTTGGCAGAATTGAATTGAGTTATACCTCATTATGTTCGACGGTTGTCGATCACTGCTTTTTGTGTGTTGACTGTTTGTTTTACACTTCCCTTCGTCGTCCTTTCCTCGTGTTTTCCTACAGTTAATTTCTTTTCAACAATCATTTTCTCAGTATTTCTGTGTGTTGCTTATCGG
This sequence comes from Apamea epomidion, assembly GCA_947507525.1. Lineage (NCBI taxonomy): Eukaryota > Metazoa > Arthropoda > Insecta > Lepidoptera > Noctuidae > Apamea > Apamea epomidion. The sequence continues at coordinate 13,670,526 of OX382228.1, read as the reverse complement.
TTACCTAGAGTGGCGAATGTCTACAAAACATGGAACTTTAGCGAGCCTGGCTTATGCAAAAAAGAACTTATTATATTGGCACATAGTTCAGGAGGCAGGAGGTTTTATGTAACAATATCACTTACATTTGCAAATAAATGAATTATATTACAAAAAACAAACTGCCACCGGTCACTATAATCTACACTTGTGTCATATACACAATGAGTAATTTTTCAACAACGGTACTGAAAATTACTAACACATTTTCGTTTGGTTTTAAATAATAATTTGTTATCTGTTTAATTTTAAGCTACAACGAGTAATATAAACGTATATATTTAAATATCGTGTAAGGTGCATACTTAGATATAAATAAAATTAATCTTATACAGGGTGACTGGTAATTTTACGCATTCCTTCCAGGACGTGACAGTGAGACACATTGGCAACAATTAAGCACCCCATAATGCCTAAGCGAAAATTCATAGGATTAGAGAAATCCCAATTTTTATGAATTTTTGAAAATTCCCCAGAATTCGTCTCTAAATATCACTTTTCTCTTAACTCTCAATTTGAATGGCCTTCATTGCTATTCCATTGGGTAGCTAATACTTTAAAAAACCTTAAGATGTAACGAAATTCTCTAAAACATCAAACAGTTTAAAGTTAAAGAAAGAAGTTTATTAACCATTTTCATAAATCATCTACATACGAGTACATGAACTTTGACACAAAATTTATCTTTAAATTTTACTATGACATTAAGCGTACAAATTACGGGGAAGACATCTTCATTCAAGCAGCTATCTAACAAGGTACAAAAGTTTAATAAATATTTAGAGGTGCCGATGAAACAGTGGATAATGCTGGCAAAGGTCGAATTTGCAAATTGCTGAAATATTTAAAAATCATGTGATAATCGAATTAATTAACTGGTTTATAATAATAATAAATACCTTATTTCAGACCATGGTGTCCATTTTGTTAGTAACAATGTTCTTATAGACTAGCGTTAGTAATACTTAAAACTACCCACAACACCAAACATATAAAAAATAGTAAACACAACAACAATCACTACTGCGCCATTCCATGACAAATGGTGCAGCAATGATTGATGTAATTACAGTCCAGCCGACTAGCAATCATGCTAAGGATGCTGTTGGCGCTACCGCGTACTCTACGCACCAGGGATGCGCATCTTTTACGCATCGTAGCGTAAAAGCGGTCTACGCGATGTACAGCAAATATCCCTGATGCACTACAGAATCGCCGCAGCCCCATCAGCACCCTGAACGCATTATTAAATTGGACTCGGAGGGCACTGTAAGACTTTTGAGTATAGTCGGCCCACAGGCTGCACGTGTAGAATGATGTACAATAAGACCTATTATATATCCCTTTACCTCCTTACCACCCAGCAATCATTCCAACATAAACTAGTTAATTAGTTCGATTATCACACATTTTTTTTAATATTTCAACAATTTGCAAATCCGACCTTTACCAGCATTATCGACTGTTACGTTGGCACCTTTAAATATTATTTTAATTTTTGTACCTACCTCGTTAGATAGCTAATTAAATGAAGATGTCTACCCCGTAATCTGTACGCTTAATGTCATAGTAAAATTGAGATAACTGCTGCCAAAGTACGTGTACGTAAATGATTTTTGAAAATAGTTAATAAACTTCTTCCTTTAACATTTAACTGTTTAATGTTTTAGAAAATTTGGTTACACCAAAAGATGTGTTAACGTATTAGGTACCTAACGGAATAGTAATAAAAGGCATTAAATTAGAGAATTTAGAGAAAAGTTATGACACATTCTGGGGAATTTTCAAAAATACATAAAAATTAGATTTTCTTGAATCCCATGAATTTTCGCCTAGGCATTATGGAGTGCTTAATTGTTGCAAATGTGTCCCACTGTCGAGTCCTGGAAGGAATACGTCAAATTACCAGTCACCCTGTATAGATACCTACTGAAAAAAGTTTTCTACAAATACTTGAAATGGTTTCAATAATACATATTAAAAGGTTCAGTGTCCACGAAGCCGACCAAATGAAACAATCACCATGGCCCGTAGCTCAAGGAACTGTGAACCGCTTAAGTAGGTTGTAATAAGTGCACACCTTTACATGTAAATGTACCTGTGAAATGTATACATTGGACATGTCCTAAGCACCATTTCCGCCGGTATCGTTCCAGCATTCGGTATCACGTATTTGAGCGCTTTTGTACCGGACAAACGCCTATTCAAGGTGGACCATCCGTTCGTGTTCTTCTTATTGGAGGGGTACAACATTATCTTTAACGGAGTCTACCAGTCTTAGGTACTTACGCGTATGTTGGCGCATCACTTGCGCCAAGAGCATGACCATTTTAATAATTTATAACAGCTTCGCCTCTGCTCTGCTATGTGTTCATCTGGTATTTATGATACCAATTCTGAACATCTTATCTCTTCTGCCAAAACGCTTTTTCTAACCACAAAATACTCTTTCTTTACCTGATCTTGAATTATTTTAATGAATCTTTTCCGTGAAATTGCAATACTGGTGTTCTTCTTATCTTGTACTAATAAAAAAACATAATTATATATGATTACTAAACACATACATACATAATATATATAGGCTGATAAATATATTAGCATTCTTTGCGTCGCGCAGTTGAGTAAAAAATAGTCACCTTACGGGTTTTAGCAACTTTACCTGGGCAGTGCTTATAAAACCTACATGCATTTGCCTGTGAACTTCTTTTACACTTCGTATCATATCTTCTGAACAGTGTGAACTTTTATATAAGCCTGTACTTACTTAACGATCCATAGCATTTTAAAATAATGAGAGCATGGATCTGTTAATGCAAAATTCCGGTTATCTCTAGTCTGGACAATAATCATTTAATTAGGTGATTCATGATTAATTTTATACAGTAGTCTAATTTTATTTTTATTTTGTACAAATTTGCAAATCTATTTATTTTTTATTCAATCATAAATTAATTGAAATGATGATGGTTTCAGATATTAGCCTTGATGTCAGGGCCGCATTTAGATCGACCGCTGAATTCGTAGCAGACCATCCGTTTGTTTTTGCGATACTATGTAAAAGTAGCGAACTGAACAGAAAATTAAATACGTTCACGGGAATATTAGTGAGCTAACACTTTAAATTATAGTATGTATCATAATGAATATAGCATGAGGTTAAGGATAGATAAGATAATTCTGCAGTGCAGCAACTTCTATGTAAAACTTAACAGGGGGGCCAACTTTAACTCTAAAGAATGTAACCACACTAACCACACAGTTTTAGAAACAGTTTTTTTAGTTGCCACAGCTATAATACAAACCTACACACATAGAATTTGTGGCATTACACCTCTAGAAAATTTCAAACTTGTGGTTTAGTAAAATATCTCTTACTATCCTGTACACTAACTTAAACAAGATAGAGGGTAACGTTAGCATGTTGTTATCTAACTGGCAAACATCACATAATAATTATAACAATGCATGATTCACAATTAACTATGGTGCATGTTAACAATTTTAAAAGAAATAAGTCCCAAAATCGAATAACACCTTTAAAATCGAATTTTCCGTTCACTCTTGTTTTGCAGTAAAGACAGTTGAATTAAAGAATATTGATAAAGTAATTTTTACAAGAAATTTGTTTTTGCTACTTAAAATTCTTGAATACCCAATAATATTATGGGAAGTTTCTCTATACAGTGAATAATACCTTTCTTTTATGTTTCAGGTTTATTAAAATGTGAGATTTATAATTCCGACCGGGTTGAAATCAAGCAACCGTCACTACTTGAAATCAATAAATTATTTTTAATTTCAATTTGTCGTTTTTTTGCTATTCTTTTAATAATCCAAATATAAAGGAGACTAGTGGTAACGTATCAAGTTATGATCTTTATACTGACAAGAAGGAGATTTTTTTCCCCAATTTTTAGGAAAATGAACTTCAAACAGTCTAACAATTTCTTCACATCAAAGTGGACCACTTCTTCTCTCTTCTTTGGATAAAGATTCAGTCGACTGCTCGTTAGTGGTAATGTTTGACCTTGAGCTGACCAAGCGTACTACGAAGTTTCAATAGAATACGAGGCCAGCTATTCTGTTAATACCTTTCCCCTACCTTTTGTGTGAGATAATAAAGTTGTTACTGGAATTTTATGTTACACCGCAACTGCTTAGGAATATTACGTTCCGTGACAGTTGACGTCCAGAGAACATACACATATAGGCTAACATATACATACTACTTGCATAGTTTTGTTCAAGTTACACGCATGTGTATTCCGGGCTTAAACCGAAAGACATCTTGGAAATATTAGCAACCATAGGTTGATGGAAAGTGGTAAATAGCTTGGCATACTATGGGCCAGCTCCCGACCCCGCTCAGCAGCTTCTTAGTACTTCTTCTGAAATCTATAGGTGCTAGTGAAGACTTCGGTACAGAGGGCAGTGGTCAGCCAGCAAAACTACAGCGTACAAAGACTTGGCTGATTTTGCCCGTTCCTATGGACTATTAACATGTTCAACGCCGGGCCTGCAGGGTTCACTCAAGTCGCATGTGGGACGCCGGGAGCCCTCGCGGAAAGCTCATTGAATGCAGGTTTTTCTTAGCGAATACAACATTATAAACTATAAAAATAAAATTAGTTGTATATTTTAATAAGATTTGTTAGTATCTGCCTTGGTTTTGAAATACAAAAAAATATTTTCAAAAAAATGTTGTGATCCGGAAGCACGAATTTCAGGGGCGGCAAACCATTTTCACGGTTACTCTCAATTTTTTTGTTTTTTGATGTTTAGCAATCAAGGATTTCAGGGTTCCGTGTCAAAATAGTAAAAATAACAGTTGTTTTTAACTTCTTTAGTTAGTCTGTTCGTCTGTTACAGCTGCTTTCTTCAGGAACTACTAATGCTTATAGACTTGACATTTGGAATTAATAATAATAATTATAAATACTGCTTGTCCATTTACATAACAAGTGTTTTTAGGGTTCCATACTTCAAAAGGAAAAACGGAACCCTTATAAGATTACTTCGTTGTCCGTCTGTCTGTCCGTCAGTCAAGACCCTTTTTCTCAGGAATGCGACGAGTTATCAAGTTGAAATTAATATTAAAAACTCAAGGCTGTAATCCCTTGAAGCAGTGGGTAATCAAACTTCTAAGTCAACGAAATTAAAAGATACGGGCGTATATGTTCCGAAATCAAAACCTATTGGGTCCCGTTTTTTAAATTTGGCAAGAAGCAATGTTATGTGGCACAAGTAAAGCAAGAAAACTGGAAACCGTAAATTTGTAGTTACATTAAAAAAACATTATAATTCCAAAACTATTTACATACCTACAAATTTGTACGGAGCCCTCGTTCCATGAGTTCGACTCGCACATGACCAGTTTTTTAAATATTGTCATCTCACAGGGGCCTAAACGGGGGTTTAATTTTAAAGTGAGGTAAATAGGTCAAATGGGATACGGTATCACATGAAAGGGCTTCATTTGCACTTTATAAATCTTATTTTTAATACCTATTCACTTAAATATGCCACATAGTTTTTGACTTATGATAAAAAAGAATCGTAAAAATACAACTAGAAATATCCTAAAAAACGTAACTTTATGATAAATACATAAATACACTGGTCATCAAAAAAATAGACCCACCCATTTTTTATTCAATAATGAGCGACTGTTTCACAGATAAGCAGTTTCACATGTTTGAGGGTCGATATTATGATGATTGACGTCTTGTTTGTCATAAATCTTATTGCACTAGAAGGTAAACCATTTTTTATACAGAAATACTGTTGAGTGCTGATTTGACAGTTAAACATCAGAGCAAATCCCCGTTCTTCCTCCCTACGTGAGCAGAATTTAAGACCACATAAGCCAGCAACAGGGCCGCAATTGAACACCATCGCCAAGCCAGACTTCAATTTGCGCAGAATCACGTCAACTGAACTATGGGCCAATGGGAGTCAGTTCTTTTTAGCGATGAGAGTCGGATGACTTTATACGGTTTTGATGGACGCCGTAATGTCATGCGACGGCCAGGTGAACGTTATGCCCAGTGTTGCATAAGAGAAACAGTCAGTTATGGTGGGGGCTCTATAATGTTTTGGGCTGGGATATCTTTAACGAGACACACGGAGCTGGTTTTCATAAGAAGTGGTGCTAACTGCGCTACGCTACATCACAGAGATCTTGGAAGACCATGTGGTGCCATATGCCGGCTACATTGGAGAAAAAATTTGTACCCCCTACAGCCTCACCGCCGTCTTTCATAGAACTGTAGCTATAGGTGTTTCTATAAAATACGAATCATATAAGTAAAACAGTTCGCGGCAATGTTAAGTAAAATTATACATATAACTGCCCCATGACTAGTAAGACAAGTAAATAGTAACCTCGGTAGTTCCGTTGAGACTCACTTCCATTGTCCAAGCGCCTCGCACATTAGTCCACCAATTTGTTAAGAAGGAACACGACCGCCGCGGAAACTGCCTGATAGACAACGCTTTTGTGCCTTAATGAATACTGTCAGACGAACAAACGTTACACCACGGGAAGACTAATGTGGGCCACCTTCCACCCTTGTTATCTTTATGGCCGTACCTATTGTTTATATTGAGCGATGTCATGATTTAACGCTTGCCCCTTTTAACCAGCTGACTAATAAATATTTAAATGAAACTCATTTCACAGTTTCCCACAGTTTCTTCATTTAATTCTGTGTAGCATTTTTTGTCAGTATACACTTAATTGAAAGTCATGTTATCCACACTATTTAATATACTTACATAATATTTTCGCGCTTTATTTTACGTGAAAAATATTAACAATCAAAATAAAATTATTAGTACCTATGATTACTGTTTTAACAGGATATTATGATTTTTTTTATACTTCTTCTGGAAACAGATGAAGAAGAAGTTAATTCAATTATAAACAGCCTCCGGATTGAAAGTGCTACGGGCTGGGACGGCATCCCACCAAAATTGCTAAAATACGCTAGCCAGATTCTGGTTCCACCTATCACACGTATATGAAACCTGGCAATATCCACAGCTATATTTCCCTAGCGCTCTAAAAATAGAAAAGCCATCATGTATCCATAATACTAGTCGGGTGATAGAAACAATGTCACGAACTATCGCCCAATTTCAGTCCTTCCAGCAATCTCCAAAATTCGGGAAATATTAATGTACAAACGCCTTAATAACTACCTAAACAAACACAAAATTGACTCCCAAAACCAGTTGGTTTCAGACGCGGATTATCCACAGAGGATGCGGTGACATCTTTACTGGATTTTATAGTTGACAAGATTGACAATAAGTCCAAGTATCTAGGAATCTTCCTAGACCTTTCAAAGGCGTTCGATACTGTGTCTATTCCTCTACTTCTTTTTAAACTTGAATCCATCGGAGTGCGGGGCATCGCTCATGGCTTATTTAAAAGCTTTCTTACTGGTAGGATGCAGTGCGTTAGGGTGGGAGAGTACATAAGCGAAGCAAATCCTATGAATATCGGAGTCCCACAAGGAAGTTTGCTCAGTCCTCCCCTTTTTCTGATCTACGTCAACGAACTCTGTCAGCTATCCCTTCCTTCCACAAAAATAATAGCCTACGCGGATGACACGGCAATTCTATATTATGGACGTGCTTGGGCCTCAGGAAAAGAGACAGCGGAAAAGGAACTCGGTGAAGTGATGTTATGGCTGGAGCAAAACAGTCTCACACTTAACGTTGCCAAAACTAACTTTATCACCTTTGGCCCAAGACGTTTCACCCTGCTGCAAGATGGTTCACTGCTTATTAAAGCCCACAAATGCTCCAACTCTCTCCCCCTTTGCACATGTCCCGTCGTAACTAGAGCACTAGTGATACGATATCTCGGCCTTCAATTAGATGCCTGCCTATCCTGGAAAACACAGTTACAAACAGTGTCCGCACGAATACGGAAACTTATTTTTCTATTTAAGAAGCTCAGAGCGAAATCCTTAAGATTGTTTACTCGGCACTAGCCGAATCAGTACTGAGCTATTGCATCACTGCCTGGGGATGGGCTGCCAAGACCGACATTATACAGGTTGAACGAGCCCAGAGAGCCGTAATTAAAGTCATTCTTTAAAGATTTTTTAGGTTCATAACGCGACAACTCTACAGGGACTTTAAAACACCAACGGTTCGACAACTATACATACAAGCGCAGTCATGCGAAAACACGCGACTCTTCCATACAGTGTAAATAACAGCCCGACAGTAAGAAGAAGACACAAACCGGCTTGTCCCACAACACATACAAAAACTACATTTGCTAGACGTCACTACCCCTACCTAAGTGCCCTTATATACAATAAAATACATAAAAAACTTAACATACATACACTAAACTCAAAAAAATAACTAAAGAATTCCTCCTCACCCTAGATTATGATGAAACAGAAGCACTGATGAAACCCCTATACAAATAAATTATTATTATTATCACGAACACTTACACACCCACAGACACTTCAAATCACCTTCCCTTTCTACACACACACCACACGCATCACACACTCAATACACACATCACTCACTCATACACACATCACACACTATTACACTTCCCCCACTACACCACATCAAACGCACTTACTCACACACTATTGCTGCTGTTACACGTTTTAGCTTCCCGAATTTTGTAAAATAATCTTACGGACGAATGGATAGCCCCTATAACACAGGATTTTCCTAGCATCGGGGTCATTATTCACAAAAATTGAGCACAATTGTAATAACATAATAATGTAACATGCATTGTATTTCTTCTTTTTGCCAATTAAAAATATATTATTATTATTTCCTTTATTTCACGTAAATACTTACAAATTACATTTTTAAATATTTATATAAACAAAAAGATAAAAAACCATTAAAAATTATAAAAAAATACTAGCCCACCGGTATCGGGAACAGCGTCCAAGCTACCGGCCGGCGGTCAGGGCTTCAGAGAGAGGAACTTCCTGACAATGCGAGCCGTGTCCAGAAAAGCCTCCCAACGAAAGCCTCCTCAGGTGTTGGTCGAACCTCTTGGCTACTAACCCATTGGCTGTTACGACTATCGGCACAATGATTGCTGAGTCCACATGCCACATGTCGACAACCTCGCGAGCCAAGTCAAGATACTTGATTTGTTTATCTTTCTCGGCTTTCACGAGGTTCTCATCATGCGGCACGGTTTACACATCATGTCAACAATCATTGCGCGCCGCTCTGATCGATCCACCACCACTATATCAGGCTTATTGGCAACAATAGTCCTGTCAGTGATGATGGATCGATCCCAGTACAATGTGATATTTCCATTTTCGAGAACTAGGTCGGGCTCATACCTGTAGTACGGCACCTCCGATTTCACAAGGCTGTATTTCAGAGCAAGATGCTGATGGATTATCCTGGCTACAAGGTTGTGTCTATGCAAGTAACAACCGTTAGCTAGACGAGCACACCCGGAGATAATATACCTGATTGATTCTCCCGGCCGGTGGCATGCCCGATAGATGTCAACCGTGCCGTCTTTCACAATAAATCTCCGGTAATTGCCCGTCATCATAACTTCGTCCATAATTGTACAGACAAAACCTTCGGTTTCTCCAAAGAGGTCACCGAAACGCAGCCAGGCTACGGACGCTAGTTGATCTACATCGGGTCCGTGTAGGGCCTGGTAAAAGCCTCCGTGAAGCTCCTTACTCTGCCATACTGCCATACGATCATTGGTGCAAGCACTACTGGCTTGCGCCAGTTCTTTTTAGCCTAGGAGAGCGGGGTGAGGCCCTTGTCCACCGCGGCTACATCTCGATGCATCCCCACGTCGGTTTCTAATTAGTAATTATTTAAAATTGATTAGATTGTTTAATACTGAAAATATTGAGCAAACCACTGCGGTGTACGGAACTGATGGCATTGCACCAGGAACAAGTTCAATTAACGAACAATGCAGAGAAATCTTAACAGCGTTTTCTTGTTCAGCGCTGCATGAAAGAGAATCAATTAGCCCGTAAAGTGAGTGCCAAAGAGACAATGGAAAGTATTGGGTTCCGCACACCTCTCTTTACGAACACCTCGGTAAAGCAACCGTTTCGCTCAGATTTGACAAAGAATGCACAAAATAGTACTAACACTTAGTTACCATGTAGAATTTGTAATGTGCATATACTTAGATACCCACCTAATAGGCCAAAATTTTAAACATAGGTTTAAAATAAAATAATTTAGTTCGTCAACGACTTTCAAAATGAAGGTTACCTATTGCAAGCAATATTTTCGATCAAAATTAACTTTCACATAAAAGCAATAAGAACCCTAACATTTGCACGTGCCTATACATACGTGTGTACCTACTGTACGTTATGTGTAGATACGTGGCTAGACAAGCGAAACGAATGGATGGAAGTAACAACAGCAGAAATCTATACTCTACAGGAAGGCAAAAGCAAAAAAGTAGTTATAAACATCGATGAGCATTGCCTCACCGGCTGGATGAACAAAATAGGCTTTTCCGTACTTCATTCTCCTATTTGTAGAATTGCTGTTTTGAAACTTCGATTCATCTCGTAGGTTTTATTTTTAATGTCGCGAGAACTCCAAAGAATTCTAAGATGATACTCGTACTTTCACTGGCTATCACCAACTATAATTTTTGGAGCTTCATCTACCGTGAACAAAATTCCTGTCGTCTATTAATTATGTTAATTATTAATTATAGGTACATACCTACTTTTAATGAGCAAAACAAAAGCCTGCCATACACACTAATTAATTAAATAAAGATCAATTTACTTAATAGTTGTTTTGAAAATAACTATTATTGAGTCCTGCAGTGAGATTCTGTAACCATCTCACCGTAAAAACTTAGGTGAAGTGAGCGTGGAGTGAGCTGTCATTCCAACTAATGCTAGGGATTCGCACTATAGACAGCTCACTCTAAGCTCACTTCACCTAACTTTTCACGGTAAGATTTTTACAGAATCTATCTGCTGGTGGTCCCTTGACAAGCAAAAATAAACCTTAGATACCAACATTTACCGACGTACAGTCAGCCATCAACAAAACTGAGAAAAAACTCGAAGTACTAAGAGTTGCTAGATTATTTAAGTTGGTTTCGAACCCAATAGGTACTACTTTAATAATCAATTTCGATAATATTTTATATAATAAACTATATTTTGTGAAATAATATATGTATATTATACCTACACTGATGTGAAACGAATCGGCAACATAAATCCATTTCCAATTGTTAGTTGTGAGTGACTGACTAATTTAAAGGCTTGTTAAATATCAAACGTTTCAATTTAAACTTTCAAAATTTCGTTATAAGTTACAAATTCAGTTTAGTAAATTGATAGTGAAGTACCGATTGATGTTAGAAACCCAATTAAAATGTTGTTTTCGCTTGGGAATCGTTCATTTAGTGGTCACCATTTTGTATAAGTTGGCACGGTATAGGTACGCACAACGACATATTACGCTATACGTTTCTAGTATAAGCCGACTTCTCATTGTACGAAAAACCTATACAATGCGAGGTCAGATAAAACTGAAAATGTATAGCTTGATGTGTCGCCGTGTGTATCTTATTTTTCTTTTTTTTTATTTGCAGTCAATGTCACTGCTGGACAAAGGCCTCCCTACTCTCTTTCCACCTCTCTCTGTCCAGATTTGCCAAGGATCAGTCATTATCAAAGCGAGTCCAGCTCATCCCGCCAGTCCATGTGGGCCTGCCGCGATGTCGTTTGCCATTAAGCGGGACCCACTGGTCTGTTATCTTTATTTTATAATTTATGAAACCTTTGTACGTCTAAGTTTATAATATAGCACTTCGTCTATCAAATAAACCAACTCCGTTATTATGTATAAGACAAAAACAACGTTGCATAAAATATGATGGGCGGCCACGCGAACTCAGGCCGTCACGTACCAAATACTTACATCTGAAACAAAAACCACACAGAGCTTACAACGCAAACTTCCATACCACACATTGACTATTAATCCACTACATAGAAAATGCAATACGTTCTCCCGACTGCCGACTGCCGAGCTATCCGTGAAGGCTGAGAAAGCAATATAAATATACCTTCATATGTACTGGGTGCCGAACATTGACACAGAGTAACGAGAGGCCTGTGGCATTAAATTTTCAGCCCCCGCCGCATCGCCACACGACATGGGCTCAAATTGAAGTAAATCGGACCACGTCTACTCGCTGCCCGAGCCTATATTATGTATGTGTCTGCAGATAAATGACATTATTGATGCGTTTACCTGCAACTTGAAAACCATCATAATTATGTCTTTACTAAGTCTATCATCACCGTAAAAGAATAATCTACTAAATTCTACGTAGTTCACTCACAGACAATGCACAGCGTAAACCACTGGATCTAGAAATATGAAATTTCGCACAAGAATTCCTTATATAACGAAAATAAGAAGGATTTTTGAAAATTCATCCCCATTTAGTGTTAAATCCCTATTTAACACATTTATGGGATGAATTTAAATATAAAAAATTATAAAAATACGTCATTTTTGTCGATAATGTTCCCATCGGGCACATGGCTTATAACAAAGATATTTCTAAAAATGATAAACTGTAAAACAATCTGTTTTTGTCTCAATAGACAAGTTAGTTGCAAGTCTAAAGTCAGGAGGTGCTTGTAGCCTGTTGTAGCTTAATATAAGTAGGAAGGTAACTGCGAGTTCAAATTAGCTCTCACAGTCCACGTCGATGATGCACACAGCGCACGTACCGCGTCTAATCTCGAATGCATTGCCCTGAATCGACGATTATCTTATATCTCGGGTTTTCTCATACCTTTAAGATGAGCAGGTTAACAAAAACCTATGCACATATTTAATTGGCCGAATAATGCATAGAAATTCACACATTGGGTAATGCAGGATAATAGGTTCGACAAATTGAACGCATAAATTTAGCAGTCGTTCCAATATTATAAACTGGTGTTAATTCCGGTTAATATGCGAAGTGTAATTTTGAATACAGCGTTGGTGCAGTGCTGGTGGTCTCATGAATAAAGAATCCGATTAAACTGACCTATCGTGGCGCGCCAGCCAGCCGACCGACACGGGAGCTGTGAAAATTTTACTAGTGCCAATCATAACCTGGATTACCATTTTATAGCATGCACCGCAATTGTACTTGACTTCTTTGCCTCTACTGCTAGTCTGATGTCAGTGTGGGGTTTTTAGAAACATTTTTATAAAATGTATATTTCTTACGATAAGTTCATTTATTTTTTATTTATTTAGGATCTCCAGCAAAAGCTATACACAATACATGGCATTTAAATAAAGGGCAATATCAGCTATTAAATAGGTGTACTCCTTCATTGACAGGGGTACACAGGATACAAGTTAAAATTTAATTATTTTATTTATAGGACACTACAAACATATTTCTGTGCCAGTGCAAAAACATACACACAGTTTCGAAACAAAAGTGAACTAATATTGATAATAATAGTGCCTCTCCCACAATTCGATTAATCTATAGAGCATAGCTACGTCAACTGCGGTCAAGCTTTAGACGGCAGATCATTTGTTGCACATAGAGACGCGAGCCCCAGTGAAACGGACAGCCAAATCATGCCAATATCTACGGAAGGATTAACAGACAACCCTTCAGACTAGGCTATACTGGACACAGTTGCAACTTGTAATGCGTGCCACAAAACGCACAAGCGCATTACATTTAGTACTATGACATTTCTCATAGACTTACAACATCTTTCCGCTACACACAATCATCCATAAACAGTGTGGTCCTTTATAAATATCAGAAAAATAAATGTTTACTGACGATGAATTCAGCACATGAGTGTAGATGTAGAGTTGTAGACCCCTAGTTTATTTTATCCCCAATTTTTCGTAAGTTATTAAAAAAGCAGCTATTGACCGTACCGTGTTTGCACGTTACTATGAAACAGCTGATTTCTTTTTTAATTACCGAAGAAAAATTTCTGCGCTGGTACTTCTAGAATCATGTAACGAATTCATGGTAACTAGATATCCGTGATGGTAACAGCTCGCGCGTCGAAAACCCTTACACCCTGTATTCCTTTGAATAACCAGAGATCAGAATAATATAGAACCTAACGTGTAAAATACATATACCCAAACGTAACATAATGATTTTAACAGTATCGTATTAAACTGAAAGTCGATGTCAAAACCCAAGGGAAAAGCCTATAACGGTGACGATGATGGCATTTGTAACACAATGAAAAGTTATAATCCTATGCTCGGAGCACGCCCTTGTGAGTCGGCTCGCATCGACGCGGAAGTAATATGTCACACCATAAGGTTAATTTAACGGAAATTATACGAACGTAATCTGCCGCGTTTGTTCCGCAGTGTCAGACGTGCACGGTTGAGCCCAGTAATTGTCTGTGTTTCATGCAGTGTTTGGAGAATTGGGGGAAGCCATGGCGGTATAATCGTACCTTTTGAGTAGTTTAAGTAGTACAAGAACAATAACTTCTTGTAAGTCAAAAATATTTAGAAAGGACTCTCGAAGTGAAGACTGATAGACAACAAGATAACGCTTCTGTTCAAACCTTGTCTGTATAGTCTGTTTCAAATGTATGTAATGAAAGTTTAAGCAAACTCTGTTCGGGTTAAATTCTTACGCAATCACTCACTATAAGGAATTAGTAACACACTCTTCTGTATTTAGAAGGTTTCAAGTGTATCTCACCACTTTTTTCAACAATTATTCTTTGAATCACATTTTTAAATTGTAATTAAAAAACATCGACCAAAACAGGGTTATAAAATTTACATACACATCTCTAGTGATTAAAATTAGAATGTCGGGTTAAAAGTGTTAATAATATAATAATAATAAGAAATTTATTTCAGACGAAGTCCATATACTGTTAGTAACACAAAAAAAACTTAAAAGACTATTGTTAGTTAAATAAATCAAAGCAAAGCAATCAACTGTAAGTGTAATTACAAATTGGCATCCACAGGTGCGTTTAATGATAAATTTGTTTACATTTTCATCAGATAGTTTTGGAACAGACCATAGTTTTAAATCTTTATGGAGTCTACCCTCACTGATAAAGTGTGGCAGTCTCTAAGTGACACGGCTAGTAATCTCGGAACAAAAAATCCTGGCATTAATAGACGTATTTGTCTACAGGTAAAATCTTCCAAAATGACAACAGCCCATCGTATCTTTTCCCCTGGCCCACGGGCAATCGTAGTCTATGGTTGTCTACAACCGCAAAATATTACAAAGTGTCAGTAGTGTGTAGATACCTACTTTCTGATACTTTACAATTAGATTTTTAATTTATTTCCTATATCCACTCAAATTGTCCCCTGTAATAGTGAAATTGTAATAACAACTTGAAGTATGTTGCGCAAGTGCTATGTTGTAAATTGCGGTAGTTGACTAAAATTACGTCAGTTTTTTCCAAGACCTTTTTCACTTCAAAAGTGAAAAACATGCGAGTATTATGGTTGTCTTAAACATTTTGTGAAGAAGTTTCTCGCCTATAGACATGTGAGACCTCGTCTTTGTGTTAGCGCCTATCCCACGTTGTTTTAAAACTACGAAATCAACAGTTGCATTTATTAAACTATGCACCCTGACCACACTTGCACAGATAACACCATAATATTTTGATCATTGACTAAAGTGCATCATTCAACAATCATATTATTCATAGCAAACGTACCTACCTTATAAAAATAAAATAAATAAAGAGATTTATTGTGAAAGACGGCACGGTTGACATCTGTCGGGCATGCCACCGGCCGGGAGAATCAATCAGGTATATTATCTCAGGGTGTTCTCGTCTAGCTAACGGAGAGTACTTGCATAGACACAACCTTGTAGCCAGGATAATCCATCAGCAACTTGCTCTGAAATACAGCCTTGTAGAATCTGAGGTGCCATACTACAGTCATGTGTCCGACACAGTTCTCAAAAATGGAAATATCACATTGTACTGGGATCGATCCATCATCACTGACAGGACTGTTGTTTCCAATAAGCCTGATATAGTGGTGGTGGATCGATCAGAGTGGCGCGCAATGATTGTTGACATAACCGTCCCGCATGATGAGAACCTCGTGAAAGTCGAGAAAGATAAACAAATCAAGTATCTTGACTTGGCTCGCGAGGTTGTCGACATGTAGCATGTGGACTCAGCAATCGTTGTACTGATAGTCGTGACAGCCAATGGGTTAATAGCCAAGAGCCTCGACCAACACCTGAGGAGGCTCTCGTTGGGCAGCTGGATCAAGGGCTTGATTCAGAAAGCGGTACTTCTGGACACGGCTCGCATTGTCAGGAAGTTCCTCTCTCTGGAGCCCTAGCTTGGACCCTGTTCCCGATACCGGTGGGCTACTATTTTTTATATTTTTAAATGTTTTTTTATCATTTTGTTTATAAAAATATTTCAAAATGTAATTTGTAAGTATTTAAATGAAATAAAGGAGAAAATAAATAAAATAAAAATAAAAAAGCCTTTTATTTCAAGCATTGAAAAATAAATTAACATTTTTACATGAGTGTATTTACATTTATACATTTAAATAATTTAAGAAGAAATTTATACATTAAATCTTTTGTTTGTTTCCATTTCATATTAGTTAATAGTTTCATAACATCTCATTTCAATTTCGATTTATTGATTGCAATAAAAATATATTAAATGTTAAAATTAAATTCGAATTTAAATTATTGATTGCAATAAAAAAAAATACATCAAATGTATAAATTAAATTTCAATATTAATATTCATTAAATACATTAAAGATTTTCTATAGATTTTAAATAAAAAATCATGCCTGCATGAACGTACCTTATTATTAAAAAAAAAATTGAATATGTATAAATTTAACGATTTATAAGAAAAGCACAGCCACATCACAACTCACTAATAACTCTAAATAACAATGGAATTTACTTCCAGAAATTAATACATCGACTTGATTTGACAACTCAAACCTTGTAATCATACCACAACACCACTTGTTGTAGACATGAAACCTCAGAAAACCAAATTTTCAGTTAAACACAGAACCCTTTTTTCACAGTCGGTTTGGTTGCTTGAATAGCCTTTCAAGCAACCAAACCGACTGTATTCAAACTATTCTGGGTTCGAAACACAAACCCCAGCAAAAAGACTCCGTTTCAACACTACGAGCGACAAAATTTTAGTGAGAATTAAAAAAACCGAACGTCACAATAAATGTTTACAGATTCCTGTAGCGATTTTTCTTTTATAGGAAATTACCTACTCAGACGGTAATTTCCCATAGAAGAAAAATCGCTTGTCTCCAGAACCACATTGAACAATCTGACTTTTCTTTAACATAGTTATCGTGCCGATTACCATAAACTTTTTGTTTTCGATTAGGATTCCGAAATACTTTAGAAACTCATAGTGATGTAACAACTGAAGCGAACTGTTACTGCAAGATCTGATCCAAGATAAGAGAACAGCAAAAATATGTTTTTATCATTTCAATCGCAACTCTTCATACAGTCAACTACGACTATTCTTAGGTTGCGGTCACACCGGCCGAATATACGTGCAGCATCATCAAGCCACATCAGGGCAACTAGTAGATATTTTAGCAGAGAGGCAATGATCACAGAAAACAACGTATTTAAAAGGTATATATTATCAGGGATGTGGATGGTTTGGAGCCGTTAGTTCGCGTTAGTTTGCTCACATAACTACACACTTCCGACTATCCGGCCGCACCCAGGACACACAGTGCCCGATGTGTGCGGACACTAACGTTCCAATTGGAAGCTGTTTGTATACACTGCCAACTACTTTTATATTGCTGCCTTCAATCGTTTTGAGCAATCGCGTTTATATGTATTGTGAGTGTGACCTATAAGATACATATACACGGTAGCGACGACAATACGATAATAAATTAAACTGCGTATATGCAATGACGTTCCCAGTCTGCATACGAAAATTCAATAGTTTAGACTATAAGTAGTCAAAGATAGACACAACCCATAGAGGGCCCATCACTACTATTTTGTTAGTTTGAAAAAATCACTTTTATTATTTCGATGTTAGGATGCATTTGATAGTTCCAAAATACTCTTAAGCTATTGTCAGTGTTGTCTCCACATTGTATTATGGAACATAAATATTAAGTGCCATCCATCTGTTTGGCCTTCTTTGTTTGCACAAAAATTTCATGTGAGCATCTTTTGTTATACCTATTAATATAATTGTATTGTATTTATTAATAAAGGTTTAGGTAACAATAGCCTCGGACTTACAACGTCGTGAATTACCTACAGCCGGTCGATTCTGTAAAAATCTCACCGTGAAAACTCAAGTGAAGTGAGCTTGATGTGAGTTGTCAGTAGTGTCAATCCCTAGCATTAGTTGGAATGACAGCTCACTCCACGCTCACTTCACCTAAGTTTTCACGGTGAGATGGTTACAGAATCGCACTGCAGGTTATCCAGCATTCTCAGAAATAAGTATATAATCAAAATTTAAGTGTCTGTTTGTAATGTCAAAATGACAGCTTTTTACTAAAGGCATATAAAAGTATAAACTTACAAAAAACATCTTTTAAATATTTTGTCTGTCTGTTTGTAAAGACTGGACCAGTTTTGACGGGACTTTCAGAAGCAGCTGGTGTTATAAGGAGTGAGAAAAAAAAAGAAAAGAAACATAATCAAAAAATATTAATGTCACGCGACCGAAGTCGCGAGCAGCAGCTAGTAATCAAAGGGAAGAACTCTAGACTTTAAAACTTAAGTTTTAGAACATTTTTCAAACTAGATATTACTCAAGTATTGCAGAAGTTTAACTGAGAAATTATATCAATTATAATTACTTTTAAAAGTGACTATTATGAAACTCCTACAAAACTGCCAGCGAAGATTACTGAATGTCAACAAAGGCCAACAAAAGGCGGAGTTTCTTTTCAAATCTGGTTTTGCGGAGAAAACGCGTCGAAATTCAATGGGATCTAAGTTACAACGAAAGTGTGCGGTAGCTAACACCCCAAGCCTTTAGGGTAAAAGGTACCTGCAAAATACTTCACCTTATAGCTTTCGACATAATTTCCTCGTCGTATCAAGCCTGAATCTTGATAATATAACTAGATACACTCACAACGCACCTATTCCAGACGAAGAAGTTTAAAAACATTTAAGATGAACTTTCATAAAAAGATTAAAAGATTGTTTTTGTTGGATTTCAAAACTTAAATCTAAGTAAACTGCGAAAAGTGTGGAGATATTAATTCTTTTCTCCTGGTTATATTTTTATTATCTTATTAAACTGTCAGAAAGTTAAAGATTGTACCATTTTCGTTCCCTATTCTATTCGTTGGTTAGAGAGATTTACGAGAGAGGGAAAGAGCCTTTATTTTATTATCCGGCTCTTTGTGGCGAATGTTCAATTCATTTCTTTAAAAAAATATTTCCGTTCCTGGTTTCCTTACTATCGCTGTCCAGACGTACAGGAAATTCTTTTATAGACAGAATTTATATGTCACGAGCACTCTTGTAGCGAAACGAAAGAATCCACGGAATAGTTTAACAAAACATTTCTGCTACAAAGATTGCGGTTCTCTTCTTCTCGTATTAAATTGATTTCAATTGCAATGACAAATTATAGTTCGTCTTTATTTTGAATAGGTTTAATTTTTTTGCAGTTTTTACAAAACATGTTTTTATTTAACCACTAGCTTTTCCCAGCGGCTTCACCCGCGTGGAGGTCGGAAATTATCCCAGCGTGGAGGTCGGGAACCTACTGCCGCGATAAAAAGTATCCTATGTGTTAATCCAGGTCATAAACTATCTATGTGCCAAATTTAATCCAAATCCGTTTCATGGTTTTTGCGTGAAAAGTAACAAACATCCATCCTCACAAACTTTCGTGCTTATAATATTAGTAGGAAGTAGGATTGACCTATCGTGACCCTGGGTATTTGCTAGCCTGTTTAAGGCCCAGACCTCAAAATGTCCTACAGACTAGACAAATATTATGTTCCAAACGGGGCAAAGCCGCGACCCGTAGCCGACTAGCCAATCTCTCAACCACTGCACCAAACGCGGAGTCGAATTTAATTACCATTCCTTTTTAGGGTTCCGTGCCCAGAGGGTGCCAACGAGACCCTATTACTAAAGTTCTGCTGTCCGTTCATCCGTCCGTTTGCCAAAAGGCTGTATCTTTTGAACCGTAATAGGTAGACACTTGACATTTTCACAGAGTGGCTACTACTGGCCGCTTGTTGTTATACAACAAATAAGATAAATTAAAGGGAGTCCCACTCCCCGTACAAGACACATGTTTTTTTTTTTCAAACGTTATTTTTTTTTATAATTATGTACTTAGTGTTAATATTGTACAGTGGTACGTAACCCTTCTTGTGCAAGCCCAACTCGCACTTGGCCACATTTTAAATAAATGCTCACTACCACTGCACTGCATTGGCTTTTAATGAAAATGTTTTAAAATAATTTTCAGCATTGAACCAACATTTTAAAGCCATACGCCATTTTTAAGTCCTACTTATATGAATACTTAATCCAACTTCCTTCCGGCACAATATTACTTTACATCATAATATTTGCATCCCATCCTTTATTTCCTTTATACCTACTTTGCTTTTGCATAGTCTGGGACACATTCGAACACTTCTCAAATCTCAGAAGTTATCCGATACCTTGCAAATAACTATGTGCCAAAGCTGACAACGTAAAACTCGCACAAATTCTAATTATTTCCATTTTATTCAAATAACTCGACCAACCCATGTATACGAGCGAGTCTCAAGTAAAAGCATCATTTGTAAACGTGAGATCGCGAGCCATGAGCCATTTAGCATCCAGTTTCATTTTAAAGAGTTCCCATTTTAATCTTAGGTCATCAAGTCGTTTTTATGGCGGCACGAATTTCCAATTAAATGCTAGAGGCAGTCGTAAATTTTGAAACGCAAACTTACGAGACCCTTCGATTCCCCTTTCATTAAATCGATTATTGCTCGAATGCTTGCAGTTCCTTTTATGGAGGTGAGGACTTTGATCGCGAAATTGCTTTAAAAACAAGAGCTTGACCTCGTTTAACGTGTCGACGAACTCTCACAGGATCTTTCCATTAACCAGCTCGTCCGTCGCCACATTTAAAAAAAGTTTAACAAGTTTCGATCTATTTACTCTGTCCGACACGTAAGAGCTGTGTACATTGTAACCTTTTACACGTGTTTTGTTGTTAAATCTATTTACTCTGTGCGACACGTAAGAGCTGTGTACATAGTAAGTACTTGACCATTTACACGTGTTTTGTTGTTAAATCTATTTACTCTGTGCGACACGTAAGAGCTGTGTACATAGTAAGTACTTGACCATTTACACGTGTTTTGTTGTTAAATCTATTTACTGTGTGCGACACGTAAGAGCTGTGTACATAGTAAGTACTTGACCATTTACACGTGTTTTGTTGTTAAATCTATTTACTCTGTGCGACACGTAAGAGCTGTGTACATAGTAAGTACTTGACCATTTACACGTGTTTTGTTGTTTACCAACTTATCTATTTTGATGTCTAGGTTGTGTTCGCCATTTATAGTTTCGTTTCCTCTTTTAAAACCTTCCAAAGGATGTTCTGCTACCGGTAATGAAATAGGGATAGAATTTCAAAGTACACAATCTTTAAGTTTTGTCTTGAAATAAGCACTGTATTAAACAACAACAAACAATAAACAACAAACAATATAACAGACTTAAAACCGAATCTTCCTATTTCTTGAAATAGGAAGATTCGGCATCTTAATACTTACCTTTTTTTACAATTGAGCCGGTATAGAATATTCTGCCAGTGTCACATTTGAATACTTAATTAATTAACCTAATTACTTAAGTTAGCCAAATAATTAAATCATACGAAACCTAGCCATAAGATACATTAGACAACTAACAAGCAACAAGCTCTAATAAATTCTTCGTTAATTAATATAAATAAACCTCATAAGTCACAGGCCTCACTAGGGAAAGGGTCGAGCGAGGTGGCAAGTAAGCTTGTCTTATTGAAATAAACGACTTGTGACCTCCCCAGGCAGTGCGCTGTCTCTCCGATATGACCTCACCCCGACATTGTCCCTATAATCATTCATATTTACTTTACACGCCCAGCATACACACTTGCATTGTTCACGAATGGAAAGTGAGCGGTGGGTGCGTCGAGTAGCGTTTTATTCGTGAATGGTTTATTCTTGCGATGTCTTTTCTAGACTAGTTTATGTATCTACGTTACAAACCTACCATTCGTTTGGACTACTTTGAAATCATATTTTGAAAACTGTAAATGCCCTCCCTACAAATAATAGTGAAGGGAATTTATCGGGATGGACTATTTTGGATGAGTGAGTAATTCCTCAGTTGCTTTGTAATCTAAGTTATGGAGCCATTCAACTAGAGCACTCTTACAAGCGATTGTTGTTACGTGATAGATCGTGGTAATACGATTTATTTTATAATACAAGCGGGAACCTAAGAAAGTATATAATATTTGAGATAAGCTCGTTCTGAGACATTTACCCGTATTGCAGACAGAGTATTTTCTGCGTTTTCCTGAGATAAAGGGGGGATCAAATATTAAGGAAGTGTTCTTCTTGAGAATGTAAAATATTCACTCATCCTCCATAGAAAGGGGAGGATCCTCCGAACAGACGGGTGGTGTGTTTGGTGGGCTACTACCCGACGTTTGATGTCGGGACGTTGTATATATGCTAGTTGCGCGGCAAAGAAAAAAAACCTACTTACAAAAATAAAATCATTTATCATTTAAAGTCTGCTTACGCGATGCAAGATTTTTGCGTGACGACAGTATGATGTGTAGTTCGCAAGTAGCGCTGTGCATTCCGCCACATATACAAGGAAGAGGGAGGGCCCGATCACACTTCCCTGAGATACACCAAAAGTGACAGGTAGACCATCTTTAACATAGTTTCCTATTGTAACCCTCTGGAACCGATCAGATAAGTACTCCCGGAAAAGTTTTAATGGTACCCCCCAGATTCCCATGTTTTCCAGCTTGTTTAATAGGTTGGGTACAAAGACTGTGTCAAACGCTTTGGGCTGGTCAAGAAATATGGCTTTTTACTATCAACTGTTGTTGACTGTTAATAAGATGTTCTGTCGGCACAACCCTAATTGTACCTGTGAAATGGGGTTATTGTGTTCAAGGTATCCGGTAAATCTGCTGTTCATGGGGAGTTATAATCATTTGAAAAGAGTGAGTAGAATAGAGATCGGCCGGTAATTGTTGACACAGCCTCTGTCCTCAGCCTTGTCGATAGGATGTAACGGAAATGTACCTGTGTTAAATGCTAGATTAAATAACTAGGTAAGTGGGGGAACCAAGTAGTTCTTGTAATGCTTAAGGAAATGAGCAGAAATGGGGTCAACACTTTTAGACCACGTGTTTTGAAGGTTACAAATGAGGAAGTCTACCTCCTTTTCATCTGCGGGAAGAAAATCCATCGAGTGTGGATAAGCGCCTGAAAAACTGGTACGTGATAATTTAATATCTTCTCAGCGAGGTATTACCAGCTGAAAAAGAAGTAGTTTACCTCATTGACAGACTTTTTGGGGGTTTTCAATTTATATGTTCCTGGGCTTAGGGTTGTGCATATGCATTATAAAACAACGCGCGGTCTTTTTGATTTTTAGGATATCCTGGTCAAGAGAGATACGTCCATGTGTAGGAAACTTGTGGGCTGATAGGAGACAGTGAGACGCCATCAAATTAAGGTAACTATGACCCCGAGAGTCAGAATTATTTTCTGTAATATCAATATTGATGTCACCATGTAAAACGATATTTTTAGTAGATGAGTACTGATTTTAAGAGGAGTTTGTTCAAAGAGTTCAAATAACCAGAGATATGCTTCTGGATGAAGGTAAATTGCTATTATAATAGTTTCTATATTTATTTTTACGAGAAGACAGTTTTCATCAAGCAGTAAAGGTTCTTCAACAGATAATTTCATGCTACAATTTTGATAAATGACCTTCGTTTTGGGTAGTGTTGTTAGAGGTAGAGTGTGATGGTGGTTGTGGTGGTGGTTGTGTGTGTGTGTTCTTAAGAGAAGGAATCACCTGGGTGCATGGCAACCAACATTATGTCAACATAATGAGATCACAATTAATATTAGTCCTACTGAGTAATGTTTGGAATGCGAGAAGGTTGCGTCTCTCTAATGCTTCTAATGGTAATGTTTGATGAATAAATGAGAGTTACTGTTTTGGTTGGGTAAAACTGTTTGCAACCGAAACCGCATTTAAAATGGAGTTTATTTCGTCTCCATTATCAAATACAAATTATGGTTTTCTGGTAGATTGCTCTGAAGATAACAAAGGGGAGGTAGGGGAAGTGAAATGATGATGAATGATTGTGAATAGGGGCGAACCTATCAACCTGGCACAAATCCAGACCCCGGGAAGCTGCTGAGAAATTCCTGTTAGAAGAACCATGTAACACTTTACCCGACCAGTGATCTAAACCTAAACTTTGCATATTTTTTTGTCTGTTCATGCATGTGTGTACATAAATGGTAAAATTAATAAATAAATAAGGCTGCAAATAAAAGCCAGTTCCAGAAGAATACTGACAATGGGTCTTTATTGTTGTACCCTGGAAGAAAGTTATAAAGAATCTATTCCTCCATGAAATACCGGTAAAGTCTGCAAGCACTAACAAGGAGTGGACTTTATACTTGCAACCACAAACAACAGGTTTTGTTGTGCTTTCAGAGTTCAACTTGTAACCCTATTTAACTTCGCCTTTCCACCCTATTATTCTGTGTAAACGGATTTGTAAAGTTGGTATATCTATGTTTATCGAATAGAAGAAATACCAGCTAAATGGAGAGAAAAAATAGATAAATCTACGGAGCTTCCTCTATGGACAACATTAGATGAAAGAGGTAGTAGGTATGAAATGTATCCCACTGTACATCCTGTTCCTGCACCATTTTCTAAAATTCTCCTTAATTTTTTTTATGCTGTATATGTTTATCTAATCAACGTAATCTCAACAATATTTTTTTGGTTGGAAAAAGAAATATTTTTGTGTGTAGATGTTTCAAGTAGAAAGATATCTAAAAAAACGACATTTTTAGACACTTTCTGCTTCTATACGAGTTATTTTAAACCATTCACATTTATTTCAACCAATAGATCTCGTATAACAAAGTGGAACATTAAATATCATAGTCATCATCTACTCGAGTCGTAACACATTCAAATCGTTCTCCTTTCACGCGAATATCAAAAGGAGAAATTCTCAACGTTTTAAACATGCAAGTAGATATTTCGTGGAGTAACATTATTCGTGGTACATTATTCATGAAGCTATGTCTTGGTAACGAGCCGGATTGAGAGCGAAACCTACTGTCGATAATGAACTAACGTTTTTATTACGATACCAATTCATTTCATTGCTTTCAAATTACGAGGACGATCGGCTCTCGTCTTTATTCTGAGGCATTTTACTGGAAAATACATTAATGTATGCATCCCTGATGTTTTTTTTGGTCGTACATGTTAAACAAAGGTTATTAAAGCTTTTGGCGACCTTAATTGCTGGGTGAGAGCGTCCGCTGTACAGAAAGCATAAGTACATACTCATTACTGTCGCGTATTCCTGCCTCGAGGCAAAAACATATTTATTTCAAGTACATCTACTCAGTGTTTTGGTAATTCACTACTTGGCAGAGAACTTTTCGGTAATAAAAGGATTGTTCGGGTATTCGGCTACGTCATTCGCACTCTTAGGTTGTGTTATGTCATTTGGATTACTAACCTGTGTTATGATATAAATTATAGGGACTTAATCATACATAGCTCAAACGAGATATTAATGCACATTTTTCATACCATACTTTTCACGAATTTCTGACCCCGCTCATTCAAAAAGTTAACGTAAACAGTATTTTATTAAAACACAAACCAACCTAAGTTGTTACAAGAAAACAATGTAACAATGCCCCGATGCACATGACTTCAAAGAAACCACGAGTCTTTGACGCAAAGGTCTAAAAGTTGAATATCAGCCGAGAGCTGCTCGCCACTGTGAAAACGTTACATTGCTTCAATTTTATGCTTAATCGACGAAACAAAAAATTGCTTAGTCAATCGAGGTGTTTGAGTTTGATCATTGTAGACTAAATAAGCCTTGTAGAAGCCACAGGCGCTGTGGTGTAGCATAGTTGCAGCCCTTTCTGTGCGGCTTAGAGAATTTAATTTCCTTCCAAGACTGGCTTAGTCCATAGTTACTGAACAATTTGTAGGTAATTAGAATTAGAGTATCTGCAAGTTTAAACTAAGCTAATATCTTTTTTTGGCAAAAACTGCCAATTTCATTTTGATTCTGCGATAATTACTACGAGGTTAAATTACTCGTAGTTAATTAGTCAATAGAATATTTTATAATTTTGAACGCTACAAAAAAACAAAAAGGTTAGACACAGTTATCCATAATTGCTTTATGTTAGAAACATTAAAGTGTTATTCCTGAAAAATCTTTGGCATTAAACCCCGCGATATAGCGAGTAACTCGCTAATTAATTGGAGAATAAACCAAAGGCGAGTCTACAGAGGATCTTGAGGAGCACAACGTTAAGAAGCTTTGCAACGTTTATATGCGAATAATTCAAAGGGTTTGTGCGTAGGGTCTAATTAATCAACCTCCCTCGCGGCGGTGGGTATGCACCTGAGACGACCAGCCTTAACTATGTTCATTACACGTGCCTATTTATTTTATGGCCTAGTTGTAATATTTATTCATTCTCAGGGAATTGCTCTGCGTCAGTTTATTTAAGCAAGGTGAACCAATAATAATATAGTATCTCATTTCATTTGGCACTACGCCCCGTGGCCTACTTTTTGATAATTAGATCTCTTTTATACTGTGGCTTCCGTATTATAAAATAGGTAAATGCTTACCTGAAGAGATCGTTGAAAATTTATGAACTTTTAATAATTTTCCTAAAATATTGGTTTTCGAGTTTAACTTTCCACAATTCTCATTTATAAAGATTCGATTGCAAAAAGCTGCTGAATAACCGATAAACTTTATGTTTCTGATCTAAATATAAAGCCTGCGGGTAACACATATGGTTGCTGTCGACAGGCGAAATTATTGCATGTGAAGCGTGTGGTTCCCACACGCTTCGGCTCCAATATTATTCACAAACGAACCACTGATTGGATTTAAAATAAAACTTGAACTAATTTGCTGGATCCAAGGCTACGTGAAATCAATTTTAATATAGTTTGAAACATGGAAGTAAAGTTAAACGGGCGGCCACTTTAGCGGATAGTTTCAATCTAAATTTAATTCCCGACTAAGCGTCTCCTAGTAAGTTAATCGAATTTCCTGTTGGATTCTTTTCCGCTACATTCTGCTCCGTCGGGTCCCCTTCCCTCTCAGTAATGTAGCGCCGTAACAGATACCCGTTACTTGCTCACTGATTGCATTCATATTATGTATTCATACAAAGACGCACCCTTGTCCTTTGCGAGAGAGAAAGTACTTAGCTTTTATGTAATCATATTTATTATTTCTTCAACAAACAAATGTGTATTTATATGAATAATCTGCTACTTACGAGTAAACACACACACGACACACGCACGCACTCGTCACTATAAACTGAAAAAGACAGTAAAAAGGTAAGATTGTGTATGATGAAAATTAATGACCGGTCATTTCCGTAAGTTGAAAAGTCGGTTCAACAAAGTGAACAGTTTGTTTTCGACATTACTTATTTATGATGCAGCCTTTATAGCTACAGTACTGGAAGAATGAGAACTACTGGAGCGTTTTCTGAAGGTCTGACCTTTTTTCAGTTATTTACCTACTAACTCTTCTTCTGTCCTCGTATCGTAGAGTATAATAAGACACGTTTTATAATACTGGTAACACCGGCATGTAACTGAATTTTATACACACGCATTTACAGCTAAAAACAAAGACCTTTTCTTTCAGGCTCACTGAAATACTTCTAATTAACCGTCCACGACGTAGTTAAAAGTTTTTAAAAACGAATTAGACTTGCGCTAGATAGATGACAAAGAAACTCTAACCGTTTAAAAACTATCCCCCGGTCCAAGGGACCATGAAGCCGACAAGATTAAATTGTCTCACCCGACTCGTGTCTCTTAGTCCACTTAAACTTACAATAGGAAACTTCGGACGCGATTATCTTGTTATCTTTGTAGTTTATTCTCTTTGGTCCAACCAGGTTTACACGTGAGCTCTGCCATTTATTTTCACAACACAACCTTAGAAAAATAAGACGGCAGAGACACCAATAAAGGCGGTAGGATACACAATAACCTCCAATGTTATCAGACGCGCTTACAATAATAGTTTAGTAAACGGAAAAAAAACAATATCAACAAGGAGGCAAGCACAATATCCTTTTACTTTCGTAAATACACTGGGAAAGACTCCATTATCGTGTTATAAAGGAAACAAATACATAAAAAATGTAACGTTTATTGAGCTAGGTATTATTGAATATGGAAATATATTATTAACATATTCTAGTATAGTGTTCCGGCGAGGTTTCTTCTGATCAAGATTTTGAATCTATTGAATGACAGCGCATGCTGTTTGCTCGTGGAAAAACTAGCAATGTGTCGCTTTGTACGCTGTGAAAGTTGGCTGCAGTTATTTATTAGGGATCGAGGCAGTCGCCGCGATCACTCTGTGTCCCCGGCTACCAGGCCAGGCTATAAATTCTGCCAAGGCCCCGACTGCACTGCAGTCGACTTCCGGCCCATGCACCCCTGGACATAAATACACGATGACTTTCAAAGGGTTAATAGTAGTGTCGATGTTTACATCAAGCTAATTACAGACTACCGTACGTTCACGTTCGTAGATAGCTCGTCAGATTGGTGAGTAACAAGTTAATTTGTTTAAAAATGTGCAGCACTCAGCTTTAACGAACAAATAATCTTATGTTTGGGTGACATGGAGCTTCATTTTCCAATATTCTTTTTTCGTGGCCATGTTTATGCTGCAGGGAAAACTCTATCAAATCCGCCTGGTTGTAGGTGACAAAATTGCCGATGTATATACCTTGAAAATCGTGCAAAATATATCTATATTCTGATAAAGGGAGAGTTTTATTTACCTAGAAAGTATTTACCTGTGTATGATTAAATTGTCTAAATTAATATTATAAAGAGATTTTTTTATTGTAGGTATGCTTGTTTGTTACGTTTTCATGATAAAACGGCTGAACGGATTTGGATGAAATTTGGCGCATGGGTATAGCATGGCCTGGATTAGTATATAGGGTACTTGTATTTCCTATTAGATCACGACTTATGCGGGTGAAACCGCTGAGCCCAGCTAATTTGTAATAAGATTTATCAAATACTTTTTCTCCGAACATAGGTATGAATTAAATGCCTACAAAGTTCTCATAGATACTTGTACTTAATTGCATCATTTCCCATTTCTATGCACACTGTCGTGCAACTACCGTAAAGCATTCAGGTAATTTCCTCTTGAATGAAAATATTTGCCAGACCGGAATCTAGAAATCGATATCAGTGTCTAGTACTAATTCAGGTCAATCTTGATAGAAATCGGTCCTCCATTAAACTAAATGGACTTAAGATTAATGGTATATAATAGTAAGGGGACATCACATTACTTATTTCGATGAGATCTGATTGTCCCAGGACATAATACATATTTTTCTTGCTACGAACATTATAATTATAAACTTGATTCTTGCTTACCTGCGAGTACTAAGCTACCTATTTGCGACAGAAAACATTTTAGAGCAATATAAAAACTAATAAATAAAACCTAGTTTAGAATAGCAAGCAAAAAACGAAAGCTATTGCGCCTACGCACGTCCTTCGCTCGTAGCACTTGCGCTACGGCGTAGCACGCACTTACTACGGTCGCGAATTCTCCACGATTAGATAGATTTTGTAAACTTTTCTAATTTTCAATCTTTGCTAAAATTCTGCCTGAATATCCTAGTCAAGCCCCATATAAACAAACATCTTATTAAAATATGCAGAAAGGCATACAGAAACCTAGGTTTTGTCCTAAGACAGACACAGGGGCTCACAAATATAACAACTATAAAGGTGTTGTATGATGCGCTGGTAAGGAGTCACCTCGAGCACAGTGCAGTCATTTGGGCTCCACATGAATTGAAATACAGCGTCATGATGGAACGTGTTCAAAACAAATTCTTGAGACACTTGTATTTTAAATTATATGGAGTATACCCTTTTTACCCGCTGATGTACCACTATTTGTATTGGGTATGGTAGGGTACAATCAGCTGGGTGTACGGCGAGAGTTCACTCTTGTTAAGTACATAATTAAACTACTCCGCGGAATACAAAATAATCCGGGAGTACTACAGTGGTTTAGTATTAGTGTACCAGACCGCTACGTGTGGAGGCGGCGGCGTCCACCAGAGTTGCTGGTACCGCTAGCGAGGACCAACTTACTGGCGAAAACACCTTTAACCCGAGCAATACACACTATCAATAAAATTCACATACAAATTGACGTATTTACATGTACTAGGAGTGAACTCGCAAGGGTACTATTATTTATATTATGCTACACATAAGTTGTGATAGGCAAAATATCTTTTTGTATTCTAAATAAATGTGTAGTATATGTATTAAATGTTACTAAGGTATATAATAGTTGTTCTGTGTTATTGTTATGTATGAGATTTATATAGGTAATTTAGGTTAGGTAGTACGAGTATTTTATAGAAGTTCCTTATTAGGTTAATTTAATATTGTAAGTATATAAATACCACACCATCGCATTAGCTTAATCCTGTTATGATAGTTGTAAAAATATTATAAATATATAAATAAAAATAAAATCTTTCAACTGCTAGTACACCTCGTAATTTGAACAACAACAAAAGATCTGCCACGCGCTTACCCGTATACCTAGGGAGCGAAAATATAGCTCGCCTGACAACAAAGCCGGCGCATGATTATTTTTAAATTGCTCACAACATATCGCCCGCCGCATTATGTATCAGAATCATTTGTCAACTGACTTACTTCATCGCGTATTACGGTGTGCTTTACACCTGCTCGTAAACGATAAAATATGGCGCTCAAGATGGACTCCAACTGTGTTAGACTCCTAATACACGTAATACGACGTGAATAAACGTTTTATATAGATATTACAGAAATTGGGTCGGGTTTGGTTATCATAGACTGCCTTGTATGACTTTTGGTTGGTCTTAATTAATTGTGTGGACCTAATTTTATTATAAGGCTATGTTATAGACGGTTGTTTTATTTATTTATTTATACTTTTCGCACAAAAAGGTACAAAGACGGACTTAATGCCTTAGGCATTCTCTACCAGCCAACCAAGGGTGGTGAAGAGATTAGAAGGCAGGTGCTTTGGTCGAGAGGAACAATGATTTAAAAAAACTTAAAACTATGTACACAAATACATAAATATGTTATATACACCTACATACTGTTACTATAATATATGCTGCTTTTTTGTTGTTGTGAATGTTATAACGAAACCGTTCTTACCGATTGACAATCCCGATAAATATGTTCCCTGAGCAGCACGCCTTATTGCCTCATCTATACTAAGAATAAACCTGGAGAGTTTGTTTGTTTTTTTGTTTGGAACTACTTACCAGTCGGATTTGAAAAATTATTTTCGCGTTTGATAGGCAAATTGTTGAGGAAGGCTATATGCTGCAACTTCACGCTAATTTTCTTAGGAGCCAAGCAAAAGTAATAAAAACGGTAAATGAAAACGAAATAACAGCGCGGACAGATACGATGCGACGAAGTTGCGGTCAGGAGCTAGTCTTTTTATAATAGTACCGATTGTATGTGAAAGCCGAACCTATCTATTCATCACATATCACTTTACCCTGTAATTCACAAAGAGTAAATAAGTGAACCTTCCCCGATATTTGTCAACATCACAATTTCAATGTTCATCCTCCCGGGAACTCTTTTTATTTAAATCGCGTCCATATCTTTCACTTTATTTCACTTTAAACGTTTTATACTTAGTAGAGTTTTTAAAACTTGCTTATTTGAGGCTTTGTAGTTGTTTTTCGCTGTTACGTCGGGGCCGTAATTCGCGATCTATGTGAATAAGCATTAAGCTAGGGCTGCTAAGATAACTTACTCTACTTATTGCTCGACTAAATTTACATTTCTATACAAGTTTGAACGCTTCACAATCGCTTTTCTTCGCTTTGCTTACGTTTTTTTTAAAAAAAACAAAACAAACAATATTACAGCTTCAAAATAATATCAGAAAATAGCATAATATAAAATAACAAAAAAATATAGTCAGTCATGGGGACTGCCGACAGAAATGAAAACTTATATAACTCTGAAATAATGTTGCACACATCCTTATAGCTACCGATAGACTGCTATTACAGAATGTCGGCGACGCGCACCCATAAGATTTTTCCCTATCAAAAATTTCCCATCGCGCTGAAAGAAGTTTTTAGTTAGAACCGCTCACTGTTTTTCTCTCTTTTCAGCCGTACAACATGCTCTTATTTTCTGCAAATGTGTTCATTGTATCATCATCTAGCACTCTAAACACAGTTACGTACTGCAGTATTTTATTGTTGGTATGCAGTTCAAACATGAACACATGTAGGCAATACTCTTACCCTAAAACTACGGTGTTTGGAACCCAGCATCCCTGAACTAAGCTGTCGAGCCAGCCAGCTGCATCGCTGCAATTTTAATCCCACTTTATAGCGCAAGACGGGCGGGTGGGGCAAGGCGCTGGGCACAACGCTATCATCGATGTTATTGATTATTGATTGTAGAAATATTATGATCCTCTAACACTAACCGCAGTTTGGGCCATAACTTGGATATTTCAAAGCTATGGCAGTATTATTAGCACGATAAATAGGACATTGAATATAAACCTTATATTGTTAAATTCTAGAAGACATACCTATATGTTTTTTTTTTAATATAACATAGCACGGCTGTAATTCCTGAAGAGTTAGGAGAGGTGTAGCCATAGTAGGTGCACCCACACTTCGCCCGTTATGTACACAGGACATTTTAAGTAATCATTTTAGTTCACATAGGTACCATAAGACGTAAGCCGAAGGAAAATAAATTGAGCCTAAGATAAACTAATTCAGTTGATCAACTGAAAATATTTTATACTGTGGCATGGATTTGTCGTGAAATGGTCGGCGGTGCATCGTAAATAAATACGTCGCACTGCATTTGGGGAAGGCGGAGGTAGCGTTTCAAAGGCCTGCAAGCTCGGAAAACCTCGCCTAAGTCCCATGTAATAAAGGCAAGCCAATTGCCATCAGCCAGGCACAAGTCTAGGCTCCGGGCTGCTACTGAAAAAATATTGATGGAAAACCGCAATAACATTATGCCAGACCCGGGCATCGCACCTAGGAGTAGCACTTGCGACCACTACACCAACGAAGTAGTTAATTTAACTATAATATTATAGTAAAGGCTTCATAAACTAATTCTTGCTAATTAACTAAATCACATTGATTAAATTTGAATTATCACCGCAGTTAGGCTGTTCTGCATTTTAATGTCAACGGCATTATTATGCAGATCCGGTTTAGATTTGTATGACATTTCCTATGACCTAAAATAATCATAGTGATTTCAAATTTCACTAAAATATGCTGACAACATTATTATATGAATGTTTAGCAATGTGCTTATTTAGGACTAGCAGCGCCCTGCGGTTGCACCCGCATATGTGTCGATCCCGTGGAAATATCTGGATAAAAAGTATTCTGTGTTATTCTGATGTATGAGCTATATTGCTGTACAGTTCCATTAAAATCCATTCAAAAGAGTAACAAACATCCATCTTCACAAACTTTCACGTTTATAATATTAGTAGGAAGTAGGATGAATGAGTAATGATTAAATTGTTGATAAATTAACTAAATATAATAACTAATATTACACGCCCCTGTTTCGCACGGAGCGTCAGCTATCAGCACCCTAATTGCGTAACACACGATCAATCACAATCTGAATGATTTTGAAGTATGTTGCTTATCTATTGTTTCATATGTTCGAAAAATTTGTCTGCTCAACAACGTAAATGCAATGAATGTTGTTGAACTGTCAAAATGAAAGCCGTTGCTACTGACAGTGTGTTACGCAATTACCTCGTGGGTCCAAATCTATCCTATCTTTCGAACTGAAACCAACCATACACATTCACAAAATTTCATTAAAATCGGTTGTGTGGTTTCGGAGATTAGCGTATAGGAACATAGTGGCACGTGATTTTTATATATTAAGATAAACCGGACACGGACAGAAGACGGTATTTTTAATAGTTCTTACTCAAATTACACGAAAATAATATCATAAAACTGGACACGTATAGAAGACGGTGTTTTTAATAGTTTTTACTAAAATAACACAAAAATATAGTCACATTTCTGTCTCAACTTACTATGTAAACAGCTCTATAATATTGGCTTTAACTATAAATAAATGTGAAAGCCGACCGCAGCCAACGTAAATATTCTTCCGAGTGAAGAAATAAAGATGGCGCAGGTAAATACGACTTGTATTATGGGTTTAAGGCGGAAACATATTTAGTTTATGTTACGGCATCCAGCCGGACGGTGCAAATCTACGGCCGGTTACTTCAGTCCTAGGAATATTTTCCAAATATGAGACATCACTATTGAATCGCTGTATTGTAATAATAAACGTAGGTGACAAAATAATACTTAAATGGGAACTCTGAAGGAGTTTTTTTGCAGAAAAAACGTGTGCGGTCAGGGGATCCTCGTCAGAAACGAAGTTCCTTACGCGATACTCGCACGCACACAAACTCGTATATAATAGAAAGAGAGAGAGAGCAAGTGTGAATTTAATAATCTAGTATAAGTTTTGAGAAGCTCTCATAAAGTTATCATCATCTTCGGCTTTGGCTTTACCACCCTCAAAAATCATGAAAACGACACCCATGACGAAAATTTTTAAAGTTTTCACTATCAGCTTTAACACCCTCGAAAACCATCTCTCACCAGTTTACTCCTACCGCAAGCCGCGTTAAAGAACTTCGGTCCAAAAATAAAAATTTGTAAGATATTTCGTGTAGAAACCGGCTCGCTTAGTTTTATCGGGTGATACAAAAACATTCTAGAAAACAAACAGCGCCAAGCGCAAAAATCGCCGAAACATAAAATAGAATATTGACTAGGTATAACAAAAGCTAAAAGGTTGCGAAGCGAAAATAGTATCGAGCGTGACCTAACATAAGCTAAATAGAACACAAACAGACTAGCCCGCAGAGAGTATTGGTCCTTATCATCCTTTCCATTGGACAGACACCGACACTGGGAGCTGCGGAGATCTCACCAAGCTTTTTTACTGGGATTAAACTGACATAAAACCTATGACGTACAAATACGTTTGCCGTTCCATATGCAAACATTTTGGCTCAAACCGATTTACCTATGAATACGCGGAACATTCGATTGGCACGATTATTTGAATTCACAAGCATACGGCTAAGCCACGATTAGTCCGACAGACATTTGGATGAGGGACCTAAATCCTCTAAACTTCGGAGAGTATGTTAAGCTCTCTAGTGTCTAATGTATGTAAGTAGACTTAACTGATTGGCTCTCGGATACCCTGAAAATCCTTACATACAAGATGTCATCATTCGTGTGAGTGAGTTTCTTTGTGTATACCGGATTCTAAAGCCGTGGTGTGAAAACCGTCGATTTAAAGATTTATTGTTCATGTAGGACTGGATTACATGGCAAGGTAAAAAACAATACAAAGAGCACAAGCATAAAGTTTCTTAATCTAGTTAGTGGATGCCGTACTGTTCTCACAGATATGTAGGTTACAAAATAACCTGTGTTTAGGAGAAACAGACAGAACAGATTTGAAAAGTATTCTTACGTAAAAGAACGTATACCCTATTTCCATCATAACCCTGCGACATTTCAATCTTGAATACGACACTGAATCGCAAAAGACAAAAATAGTCGTAGCCTTTTAATTTTATTGTAAAAACATTCAAACGAGTAATTGTACTTTTGTCAGCGCTCAAGAAAATAGATGAAACAAAACAAGACAACTTCACTGAACTGAGGAATTAGTGTTTGAGAACTTGTAGAAATAACGAATGATGAATACGAAATGAAATCCGAGAAAAACATTGTCAGTAAAGTTGTTTACACTAGAGACATTTTAGTCAGAAACTGCAAGTAAGATATACTGTCACGTGGACACCTGGATGAGGTTCATCCCTATAATCTTGGATGATTGTATGCTACAGGGTCGTTAACTATTCCTAAAATTAACATAGCCCGCGCATTTTAATGGCCGCTAATGTATGCATGCTTACCATGTCCGTATGTGTTTTTACTTAAACATGTGTGTGAAAATAATTTATTCATCGGCCGGTATCTCGGACCGAGGCTGCGCGTTGAACGCGAATTTACTGCAAGGACCGCTTTTAAATTTTCAAGAACAGCCAAGAGAACAAAGGACTGTCGGACTTTATCAGACGATAAAGAGAGTAAAATGTGTCCATTGCAGAAGCGCATAGAACACAGTTTATAGCTCACAAGGACACCGCAGCCACCTGTTTTGTAGTGCAGCCGGGAGTAAGCTTTTAAGCAATATCCCACCTAGTCCTACCCCTGCCTAGTCTCTATTCAAACCTATCATTAGTTATTAAACATTCTACATCGATACGCTTTCAATAAACTTGTTTGTTTTGTGGAGTTGGTTCTATCTCTCATATTCTCTCTCGGTATATAAACTAGCTACTTTGTGGAGCAAAGCAGTTTTTGTGTTACTTTAAAATATTCATGAGACAACATGTTTGTTCTTCTTTCTGAAAGACTTCACCCGTACAATTTTGACACCAGATGACCATCATTCTGCCTACGTCAAATAAATTGAACCCAACATGGTATTTTTTCATGACAAATCGCTGAGAAAAATACGTGATCTTCTCAGCAACTTAATTTTAATATAAGCATCGCAGCAGTTATTGTCTCGATAGATCCAGAAATGGGACAGTGTTAATCACGTGCCAGAGTTTAGTGGCATTGAAAAGTCGACAGGCCTTAACGCCCACGATATTGGTTTAACGACCGGCTGAAACCTTTCGTTCACAGAATCGGCAAACGCAAGATCTGGAAAATACTTGTAAAGAAACAAATATACAATTATATGTACTGAGACAACACAAAATACTTAATTATGGTACCGAATTAATAGATTACTTGCATTTTTTTTTTACTTTTTTCTTAAACAAAACACTATAAAGTGAAAAATAACTTTAATTTCAGAAGTCGGTATCGTTGGGTGCGTGTTTTAGTTTTTGCCACCGACTCGTCAGTAGTTTTTTTTTTTTAAAGTCGATAGTTTTTGAACTGAAAACTTCTTTAGCGGCGTTGTGCACTTTTTTGTTGTGATGGGTAAAAAATGTTAAACTCGCGTCAGGACACGTGACCTGATCGAAAATTCGTAAGACGGAGCTCGCGGCAGGACACGTGACCTAATCGAAAATTCGTAAGACGGAGGAAGAGTAGAAATGAATATTGCATTTTACCACATAAATGATAGTACTTTTATACTGATAATTAAAGCAATTCGTGCAAAATTATTCCCTAACCATTCCCAAATATCAAAAATGCACAACGTTAATATTCAAGTTTTCACTTCTGCCGGCACTCCCGGAGTGCAACCCGTTGATTTTTTTTTTTGCAATTATGTTTTATATTTTTCACTTTTAAGTTATGGTACCTACCCCACACCAATTCATATACCTCTTCACTACTCTATACTATTTCTATTTGCTATGTAAACAACAGTGACAGGAAGTAATACTCGTAACATCATCAAGATACACAAAGTGGATTAAATACGTATTATCGAAGCTAACTCGACAACTCCTTAAGCAAAGTTAATAAAATTTATATGGGGCCACACCTGAGGTATTACTGTATCCATTATAAAAGAATTTTCAAAATCGATCTACAAATTCCAGAGATATCGCGGAACATATACAAAAAAAAATCTGTTGAATTGAGATCCTTCTTTTTTTCGGAAATCGGTTAAAAATGAGAGAAATTTTAGTCCGTTTGTATTGTGACACTTTCCTGCAGAAAATGGTTTGTCCCATTCCCTCCGAAGCTCTGACATATAACTTGAAATCAACTAAAAACTATATTCACAAAGTTATGTAACAATTCGCGACAGGAGAGATGCACAGCTAAACTCTGAAAGCGGAAAGTTAAAACTACATAACATTGTATCAGTTTGTGTAGCCACCGAATTAATGAAGAGCAGGCTAGTCTTTCAAATTAAACTTGATAGCATAATTAGCAAAAAGGTTTTATAATTTTAAAGACCTCGGTAAATGTAGCATACATTTTAAAACAAAGCCTGTGTGCATTAAACTCTTAACATTATTTTATTCCATGTATTAAAATTTTACATATTGCTATTTATTGTTGTGAACTGTTGATACAAAACAACATTCAGAGTAAAATAAAATACTATCAGGGCACTCGTAGTTCGCATTAAACCCATCAACAATTCAAAGAGTCGTTTATCTGAAACCCTCTGTACCGACTGCATGAACCTACCAATATTGTTTATAATGATCGGATACTGAATACAAGGAACTTTTATTCGATCGCAAATACAAGGGGTATTTCCAATGAAAATTAAAACAACGTAATTATTTTGCAACAAAAATTAATGCAGGAGGATTTACAAAGAGGTTTTATTAACTTCATGTAGGTAGGTATTTATTTTATTGAACGATACATTTTAAAAAGCCTTACTTAATACCTATGTACAAGCAAACATTTGTACCCCTGCATTCGTACTTATTTCATGAAAGTTTTTCAAACATCATAAGTATAAGAATTTCTTTTCTGAGAAACCGCAAAGCTGAAAAAGAATGTTTGGGCGGTGGTATAGCAGTAAAGTTTTTTTTGGTAATTTCAATGAGTTTCGCAAACACAAACTTCCTTCGGCTTATTTAATTTTGTTGAAAAGTTGCCAAAGGATTTTGCTTGTTAACTCTTGACGCACATTCTGTACTGAATAAAAGTTCATTGACAACGCAATGCTATAAAGGGTGGTTTGGACAACAGAACCGTAACTACACTCAGTAGGTCGTAAAGAAAGTTGTAATGTCCTGAACATAGTACGTAACGCTAAACGAAAGTGCTTCTTACAAACTACTTTCGTTAGGCTATCTAAGTTTTGTGAAGTGTCGGCATTCTTCGAAGGTGAGCCATCGGGTTAAGTTGAAGGCTTCGACTACACGGCACGGACTTCCCGCTTATAAAATCAATGCGGGCTTAACAGCTTTGTGCTAGTTAAAATGTCGGAAGTTCGCGTGCCACTGGTAACTTCAGACGCGCTGCTTACTCGTTAAGACGCATTTGTAAATGACTTGTTCGAGGGAAAACTCCGTGTCAGCTTAGCCATTTTATAGAAATACGTGCAAATATTTGTTTTTAAATCGACCACATTGAATATTCATCCACTGAGTAAGTTAGCTTACCTGAAGGCCAATTCCCGTTAATAAAGACGTTCAAAATCTAGTCGCAATTTTGAAAAAAATTCGATATTGATTGTCGCTGAGATGATCAGCGACAATCAATGTCAAAAACTTCTCAAAAATGTAGGGAAATTAGAGGTATTTTTGACAGATTCAGACTGTGATCAGACTGTGAATGTTCTTGAAATTACGAGAATTGCCCCTCTGGTATATTTACTTCGTGGCAAGTCGGTAATCCTGTCACAGAGAGGAGGCCTGTTTCCCAACATTGGGAACATTGTAGCCTGATTATGACGATGATGAAGATGACGTCGGTAAGTACCTACATCCTACGGTTTAACTGTCTTTTTTCTTAAGATGGCCACGAAAGAGCGTTATTTATTTTTAATTTAAAGTCCGTTGACGAATGTCAGTCATAATGACGTCTTAATCAGTATCATTAGGTGTCTCCTCCGGAATCACAAATTAACTTGAAACGATTTGTAATGGAGACGCCAAGCAATCTATTTAAGGGGCCAGTGAATAATTTATTTTAATTAACCACGAAAGTCAAGAGTACCATTTTTCGCTTCCATCTTATTTTGCGGGTTTCATGATGCTGGCGTTCTTAAACTGCGACATTCATTCAAAAAGTTTGAAATCGAATTAAATTCGCCCCTTTAACTAAACTCAATTTTCTTTCACGACTTCATTAAGCGAAGCCATTCCGGTGAGCCTCAGTAATGACCTCAAAGGACGTTAAATCAAGATCGAAAGGGAAAGATAAAAAGTAACTGAAATTTAATACTTTTATCAAATCGCTATTGACGTCAACCTTTGTAGTCTTTTTGTCTTTTTTCTGAGGAACACAAAACCTTTTACGCTTTTAATTAGATCTCTCGTCGACGACATAATTTTTCCTTTACATTTAATTTAAGTCTTTTCAATCGAAATTCTGTTCTCATCATCGTCCACCGTCTACGGAATCGGAAATCGATATTGGCGTGGTTATTCATCTGAATTAATAATTTAGGGCTTCGGTTCTCATAGTCATTTTGTGAGGCATAGCTGTATCTGAAAATGACTGGAAGGTAGCTAGACATATTAATGCGTTCACCTGCGGGCTTTCATTTTGACAATTCAACAACATTCATTGCGTTATTTACGTTGTTGAGCAGACAAATTGTTCGAACATATGAAGCAATGGATGCGCAATATCCTTCAAAATAATTTAGATTATGGTTGATAGTGGGTTACGCATCTAAGGTGCAGGGCCATCTACTCCTAGTTTATTGCCACATACGTGAACTCGTATCTACCGTCACAGATCTCTTCAATTCACTCGAAAAATAAGACTACGTTTAAAAGTTGACAATCCTTTTAGCTACGAGTCCGTTGTATCCGTGCCTCCCCGACATTCGCTTTCAATTGGACAAGATAGAACGCCTGTACCAAAATAAAATGCCCGACGCGAAGGTTCCGGAATACGAGAAAGAATGGGAGGAAAAACTTTACTTCATTAAAGCCGACGCGTAACCGTGAAACCTTCAATTTGGGAATTATCCTAAAACGACTACTGAATTATTCAAACCTTGAATTATCGACGAGGATCTTCAGGACACAGTATCCAAAGAGAATTATTTATGGTAATGCGACTTACTGGATATATTTAATATACCATCTTACTTGAAATTTTAACCTCCCACACTCAATTCTGGCTTGCAGATCTTCG
Source organism: Apamea epomidion (assembly GCA_947507525.1). Taxonomy (NCBI): domain Eukaryota; kingdom Metazoa; phylum Arthropoda; class Insecta; order Lepidoptera; family Noctuidae; genus Apamea; species Apamea epomidion. Next base: position 13,629,120 of record OX382228.1, on the reverse strand, counting down.
TCTTCCTCGTAGTACTCTTGACAGAGCGGTCGTGGTCCTCATGTAGTTTCTTGTCTAGGGGCTGATGTGATCGGCCTCACGATTTCTCGCCACCTACTCCGATTTCTGGTATTTTTTAAGGGATCGCCCACTGTTGATTTACTTTGGTCAGTCCATCTCATGGTTGAGCGTCCGCGGGCTCTCCACTCTACCTTGCACGACAAGGCGCTCTATAGAGTCACCCTCACGCCTCGAAACACATAAAGCGTCTATCTGTTCTGGTTTGGACCAGAACAGATAGACGCTTTTTGATGTTGAGTTCAACTTGCAGATCTAACCTATATTAAAAGTTTGGAGATTACTCTGAGAGATAACAAACACGGAATTACCGGGTTGTTAAAAACTCTTTTACGATTGAGGAGTTACCGAAATCCTGAAAACAAATACCTACCACTTTTTATGAGACGAGAACAAATACCAACCTACGGTCCCGATTTTCTGCACGAAGTTTTCGGCAAATTAGAAATAAAAAAGTTTCTAAAGTTGTTTTCCGAATTTTATAGGAAAGAATTCTAATGACACTCCCATACTGATACCGATACAACGTTATCAAACAATTACCCTGTATAACCCTGTATAAGTAATTGAAAAAAATGTAGAGGAAGCAGGGTTATATAAAAAAACTAGCTTTCGCCCGCGGCTTTAACCGCGTGGAGAGAAGAAATTATCCCACGAGACCGTACTACCGGAATAAAAAGTATTCAAAGTCAAAGTCAAAGTCAAATCATTTATTTCAAATAGGCACATAAAAGGCATTTTTGAACGTCAAAAATAAAATTGATTCTAGTCGCCCTATTCGTCCTAATCGTCTATTCTATGTGTTAATCTAGGTTACAAACTATATGTATACTAAATTGCATCCAAATGCGTTCAACCGTTTTTACGTGATTGAGAAAAAGCATCCAAACACAAACTTTTAACTTTTATAATATTACTAGCTGTGCCCCGCGGTTTCACACGATTTCGTAAGAATATCGGGATAAAAAGTATTCTATGTGTTAACCCTGGTTATAAACTATCTGTGTGCCAAATTTCATCCAAATCCGTTCAGTGGTTTTTGCGTGAAAGAGTAACAAACATCCATCCATCCTCACAAACTTTCGCGTTTACATATATGTAGTATTAGTAGAATAGTAGGAGAAACTATCTTCGTCTTAATTTTGTTAAATATTTGTTAAGTCTGGCGTCGATTAAACCAGCTTACCACTGATATAGGTTCTTTCGTGTACCAATAAATCCGATCACAGTAAATTGCCTCGGTGCATCGTGCCGTATCACCTGTTAGATACGTGAATTTTAAAGACTCCATTGGACTCGGGAGCTGTCGGCACAAATTACATTTGAAAATAACTCAGTATTTCTTATAGTCCTCACTACGTTTTTTTTTTTTTTCAAATTCATATATTGAGCTTACTCAAAGTTTCTTAAAAATATATAAGTAGCATGGTATGAAATTCTCACTTACAGAAGGCTTAGGTCGCATTCCACCAAACTTTTTTACATAGAATAAGTCTTATATTGAGAATATCTTTTTATTTTTTTTCATTTTGACAGTTTTTTTCATACTAGAACTGTCAGATGTCAATTTAATTCCACGGATAAAAGTTATCTGACTTTGGTAAAATCAATCCTTGGACAGATTAAGCAGCGGGTCTCAAACTAGGCAATGCCTGTCTCTCGGTGACCCAGAATGATTACAGACTATTTCAGGGGAATAAATAGAAATAGTGCCAAAAAAACAAAGATAAAAGACAAACAAAGTTAAATTACCAAAATGTTAAATTACCTATTTAATGGTGCATAAACGGATATCATACCAAATTTTATTTTATCTTTTATCACACTAATATTATAAAGGCGAAAGTTTGTGAGTGAGTGTATGTGTTTGTGTCTGTATGTTGTTACTTCATCACGCTCAAACGGCTGAACAGATTTGGATGAAATTTGGCAGACAGATATTTTATAACCAGGATTGACATATGTATACTTAGAATACTTTTTATCGCGATATTCCCACGGGATCGAGCCTTATGCGGATGAAACCGCGGGGCGCTGCTAGTCTTTTTTTATATTTAAATTTAATTATTGGTAATAATTGATTTTAGTTTTCCCTTAATAACTAGTTTGTGTAAGTATTTAGTTTTGTAGTCTCGATGAGGCTAACTAGCTTAACTGTAGCCAATTTCAACTTTAATTTAATTTTATTTTGTTTCATATTACAAAAATGTTGTACCTGTTTCATAGTACCCACTTACCACTTACCAAGAAGTTGGTACTCTTATCGAAGTTATGCACAGTACAGACGTGCTCTTACGCGTTAAATTATAACATAACATAAACGTATTGATGACATGACGCTTATGTTATTTTTATTTCATTGTTATTTTATTTTATTTATTTAGGATAATAAACGGTTACACATTAAAATATTACACAAAATTTGAGTCCCACGGCATTTTCCACATAATATAAAGAAAAGTTTTAAAACTAATGCGATGTGCGCTTACAATTTGATAGTTATTATAAAATTACATAATGTGTTAATGATAAAACTAAACATTAAAGAGACATAAAAAAAAAAACAAGTACCGGTGTCTCTGTGCACACACACACTTCTGACACTGTACCTACTTAGAAAGTGAATGTACACAAATTTGGGGTACAGCACAGCTAAAAAGTGAAAAATAAACACTTTATTACAAAAAAACAAGCTTTAAAAAAAACTACAAAATGAAACCTTCGAAAATTAAAGTGATTTTTTTTACAATAAGGTTTTTTTTTTGTTATTGTGGTCGCATTAGAGGTACGGAAATAAGTAGGTAGGTACCTACTTATTTCTGTACATACGTCCCTACAACCGTAGGGACGTATGCAAAAGTAACAAAATCCATTCCCAGTTTGAGCATCTCACGGCGCGTTGTTTTTGCAAGTAAACAAAACAAGCTGTTTGGCATTCGATTCCATACCTCATTCGGAACGCAAAAAGAACAATTTGGGTCTTTTATGAGGCCGCTACATCTGTGAATACGTCGACGTGTGATGACGACCCTGGATTTCGTTACACAACTATAAAACCTGTTTATGTCTCTTCTAAGGGATTTCAAAGAAAATTATATGTTGTGTTATTAAAAAGAGTCTGCCGTAAATGCGCTGTGTGAATAAGCTGAATCTTCGCTACAAAAATCACAGGCATATGGCTCAGTACACAGTAAAAATATTTCAACTTACTGTGCTCGCGTGGTTGTCGGAAAACTATTTTATGTTTCTCTTTACTAATTCTTTTTCTAAAATAAAAGTAGCATAAATTACACCACAGTTACTCTTTATAACATCAGCTATCTGCCAGTGAAAGTCTAGTCAAAATCGTTTGAGCTGTTTCGGATATTAGCCGGAACAAACAAACAGACAGAGAGACAAATTATTTTTTTATGTTATATGTAAGTACCGTATATACTTTCATAATTATATGCTTTTAGTAAAAAGCTGTTATTTTGACATTACAAACAGACAGTTTAATTTTATTTATTTCATGTATGTATAGATATTTTGTTACTCTTGTTGATTAGCCAGCACAGTTTTTCTACATCCTACTTCTAATTAAAGACACATCAAAGTGTTCATTACATGTACTTACACCTGACGTCCGTAGTGTTTTTCTACATAAAAGCGATTAATATGTATGGCTCAATGCGTTCACAAAGGCGTGCGTACTACGTAGTCTTTTTATAAAGCTTTCATAGCCGCTGCTCTTTTGTCGCTGTATCCACGAGCAGTGATAAAGAAAAATACATGATACAAATTCTACGCCCAAAGGCACTTCGAATGGAAAAATAGACAATTTGCCTCTACTATGGAAGTAGCTGCCTACTTTGTGTAAATATTTAAACAGGTAAGCATGGACAGGTAGTCCCTAATCAGGGAAATATTGAACCTGTGTTTTAAGTCCTAATTCCTAACCACTTCAACCGGCTTTAGTTGCCGAGACTTATTTGGTTTATGTAGGAAATGTTTATTTTTATTTATGTAACCATTTATGTACACACATTTATATAAGTAAACAGACAAGAAAAAAAAACAGACCAGAAAAATAGGTACAAAGGTAATGCTTATTTAATAAGAAATCTCTTCCAGCATAACTGCGATAGGACAATAGATAGAGAGATGTAGAAAGCGTGTGAAAAGCATAATATCATAAACAATTCACTTAGGGCTGATTTCCAGTTTCCATCGACAGATAACTTTTATTCGAGGAATAAAATTGACGTTTGACAGTTTTTATATGAAATAACTGCCAAAATTTCAAATATAAACATACATACTTCTACAATGTTTCTACTTAACCAAGTAATTACCTGGGTAATTTTTTTCCGTTATCTTCAAAGCTTTATGCGAGGATTTTTCTTGAAAAAAAGGACCTTTTTCAGTAACAAACAGTGTGAAGAGTGAAGATTAAAGATGGTATCGCGACGAGCATCCTGACATCGCACGCACGCGACCGACGACGACTAACGTTGCCTCTCCACTTTTTGTGTCGACAGATACAAAGGATGAGATACTGCCTAGCTACCTGTCTACTGTGCCCTATAAATCATATTAGGTTTTTCAGCCGGTTAGAATTAGACGGATATCTATTATCTCCCTTTGTTGCAAGCGTGTAGCTAGTTGTACACATACACAATTCGATTCTATTTTTGTCAGGTAGGTACCTACAAAGAAGGTGATTCTATAGCTACTGAAAGACTGGTGAACAATCACAATTTTATTTAAAAACTAGCTTCTGGCCGCTTCTTCGCGTTGTATGTCGATAAAACCTATGTCCTTCCCCGGGGTTTAAATTATTCCCATATCAAATTCATTAAAATCGGTCCAGCTGTTCCAGAGATTTTTTTTAAATACCCTTTTACCGTACATTCATATGCATTTAGTAAAAAGCTGTTATTTTGACATTATTAAAAACAGACACTTCAATTTTATTTATTTGTATGTATGTAAGATAAATACCTATAGTAGAGAATAGTGGCCCTTAGTAAAACCACTTATATACCATCGTGTGTCATTGTTACGTCTAAAATCTACGAAGGGTTTGGCACAGCTGTAGCTCTGTAGGTATTACGGTAGGTACTACCACAAATCCCCGATGATGGCAGGATTAGGCCCCCATCTGGATCACGAAGGAAAACTTGAGATAGGTTATTTACCTACTCCCAACCTGAAAATTGTAACTGAAACAAACTAATGCTTCGATCATTTTGAACGTGTGAAATAACTTTTATTTTTATTTTAGTTATTCGGGCAAATCTCCTCGCCTCATTTTTAACACTTCCTTCACGGTTAACCTTACATTTATTCATTTTTATTTGTTTCACAATTATCACACTGTCATCTCTCAACTCATAGTTCATTGCTCCGTGAAGTTATAAGTGTTATATAACGGCCCATCGACATTTGTCGCCAAACGTGTGTTACAGTCACAAAGTCGCACGTAGTAAATATTTTTACTGGTTACTGTGCATAGCAAGAGGCTTTAGCGCTACAATGTTACTGTGGCGCGTGACCAAAATCGGAACTAACGCTGCCATCTTGTTTTTTTTTTCAATACATCTCAAGTATCTAACATTTCACAAAACAATGTTTACCAACAGCGCCCCCGGGTCATTCGAGCTTCAAAAGATCCTTGTAGCAGTGTATCTGCTACGCGCGGCGTAGACAAGGTTACACGCATTAGTTCAACAAGCCAACTAGCTACGCGTGTATGGAAAAAAATCTTTACCGAGTTATTAAAAACATTACTTTTTTTATTTTATATGTTCTTTTGATACAACACCTAATCTAATTTTCATCAAGAAAGTGAGTAAGTATCTATGATCACCAACCTTTCTTAACGTTAATTAGGTTTCCGAACAAAAGTAAGGATCTGTTGCTTGATATAATATTTAATTCAATACTAAGCATTTCTTCGTCTTAACATTATATTTAATAATAATTTAATATTTAAACATACTTTTAATGTCGTGCTACCTACGTGTTAGAGAGATTCATAATTTACCCGATTAGACGACGTTAGCCCCCGGATGGATTAGCAATTAATATGTAAGCTTAATAAGTAAAGAGCTCACAATCACTTTAAATTTTGACAACAGCGTAATTTTACACACTCGAAGATATATATCAGCATAATAAACATACAAATATTAGGTACGCATGCACCATAAAGTATAGGTAAAGTATTTTTTTACTGAAACGTTCCCATATTTCTGTAAAACGCATGTCCTAAGTACCGTACGTACCCACTTGGGCACAAGAGCTCATCTCAACTCAGTCATCGCAGACAGCGAGCAAGACACACAGAATTTGTCCCGCCATTAAAAAGTATTAAAGGAGCTCGGGGAGGTTTTAGAAAACAAAGGACTAAGCCCCGGGAGAAACAACAAAGTGCTGTGATACTTCTGCGGATTGTACTCCTCACGGATGACATTTTCGTTTAGAGAGAAATCTCTTTGCGGGAAAACGTTTAAGTATATCCCGGAGAGCACACGTTTACAATGCTTCGTAAATAAATATCTAATAGCTTACGGGACAACGTAATCCTACAAAGTTGCATTGTTTTGCTGCTTCAGTACTTACTTAATTATATTTTGAGTTTTTCATTTCCATTAGGATTTTTTTGTAACAGCCCGGAGTTTGGAAGTTGGCGGTGTGATACCTCCGTGCGTCGGAAAGCACGTTAAGATGTTGATCCTGCGGTCGTGTCCGATTACCGTCCCATCGGACTATGAGAGTGAGGGAAGACGGGATTGCTCCTGTGTCTGCGCGCACACTTGTGCACTATAATAATTCTCCCGCGCCGTAGGTTAGTTCTCTCTAAGGAAATACGGTCTGGATGCTCAAAGGTAGCCCGCGAAAAAAATTTTTCTTACGTTTTTTGCAATTTGCTGGTCAGTACTAAGTTGTACGTTGATTAAAATACGATTCGCGGCCGTAACAAATATGAATTTACAGAATTATAATCATTAGAATCAGTAGTAACTTGTTAAGTTAGCATAATCCTAAAAGGTCAAGATTTCATGAAATAGTCATTCAGTAGGATTACTTGATCTTTCCTTATGTATATCCATTGCTTTTTTTATGAAATCCTATCAGGCTGTATCTCTTTAGTGTTGTATAGTTGCAGCAAAGTAGGTATAATAAACAGGGCACTCGCGATGGTAGAGCAACGTATGAAGTTCTGGTAGGTACTTCATAAGGCTTGGCAATTGTCACTAGCATCCATTGTAAAATGCTCATTTAGCTTTTTCCTATCACAAAATCAAAACTTTTATCCATATATGGGCGTAAAATAGGTAGGTACTTACCATAGAAGAGTATACCAAGTACTTCAGTATGTACAGTCACCAACAAAAGTCGACTAAAACTTACTTTTACATAATTATCATCTAAATTGATATAAAATAATTGATTTGATACATGTCATAGTTTTCAGCATTTCATATAGGTAGGTAGTAGTAGTAAATAGGCCTATCTATTTATACCTAAGAGTTAATACCTACTTTTGAAATTTTATACCGGTTTCAGATTGTTTGCAAAATAATTAAGATTGTAAAAACTGAAGCGCTTACAGACTTTTATTGCTTACCATGTTTTTTTTTGGAAATGTATTTCAAGTTCTGCCAAAGACTCAAACCACACGAAGGCCGATACTTAGGTAATAGACATATCTAACGATTTCCTTTGCGGCTCATTATTTTTTGATACATAAGAAACACGTGGAGAAAAAAAATTACCGGTAAATCAAAAAACACACGGTGATACAGGCACGGAGGACTGCCGCGGCGAGACGTTAAGAACATAGGTACCTAAAACGTTTTGGAAACAAACGCAAAAGTATACAGGTTTAACGAGCGGGGAGATATCAAATCATCCAATAGGGAGATGAAAAAAAAACATTGAGCAAAAAAATTAATCACAACTGACAGTAACAAGAATACAGGGAGTAATCTGAGACCGGCCCTCGTGTTGTTGTCTCGGCACGCTCGCAGCCATCGAGCCGTGTTCCGAAGATGCCAAAGCTTCACTAAATCGCCGCGCCTGGCATCCGAATGAGAGCTGAGGCTATAGTTCAGTCGCTGTAACGTTCTTCCGAAAAGCTACTCTTCACCAATTGCTATTCATATGCATAATCAGCCTACAATGTTCCCACTGCTGGGACACCGGCCTCCTCTCTATGAGAAAGAGTGGGCCACTTCACTTCTTCGATTTTTTGGTTCTAAGACATGCTGGTTTCCTTGTGATGTTACCACCAATTACTATGACCCACAATAATCTACTAACTAAAGTCACGATGAAGGATAAACAAAACCTTTAATATTACATTTCTTGAATATAGCCCGCATAGGCAGTCTCGAGATAATCACGACCCGCATCGTGAAAAAAAAGGATGTCTCACAATACGCAGCTTTTATTCAAAAGAGCGCGTCTTTTGAAGTGGTGGCGTGACGTGTAAAACGCACTTGTAACTGATACCATCTTTAATCTTCGCACCTTTTGGTGTGGTCCGGGGCTAGCCAAGCAATTTATAAATAGGGGGCAGATTCCGCTTTGTGAGCTGAAATGAGACTAGCGAGAGATAAAAATCTTGAAAGTGCTCCAAGACTGCGGTGAGCCGCGCGACGTCAAGGGCAGTGATCTATTGCGCTTTTCATTACGTCACACTTCCATATTTGTGAATCTTTTGGCGCCTTTCTTTGTTTACTTTTTATAAGTGTATTCAAATCATTTTCTGTAAATTTTTGTCACTATAAATGATACGTTTACGAAGTAGCGGTAGGCTTACATCATTTATTTTCTTATATTCGTAGAAGCGAATTTGAGCACGCGTTTCATACAAATATGAACTTTATTATGTATGCACCTGTATCGCACAATTTGCGTGTAGAAAAGATACGTGTAGGTTTTAAAGTTACAACAAGTTCCTGAAGATTTGTGTTCTTTATTTTTCATACAGCTTTAAGAAAGATGTCTATTATATAGTAAGGTGATAAAATAGTTTGAACACCATGTATCGTGTGTAGGTGTGCGAGTATTGTAGGATCGTGCCAAAGAATTCTAGCACTACTTGTAATAAAAAACAACGTTGTTCAATTAATAGTATATTTATTTGTAAATAACTAAATCAAAACTAACATTTAGCAATAAAATGACTCAGGTAGTCCATGCCAGAAATTTACCTATCAATCAAATCTTTGAAATTCCCCAGCAGCGTCCTGAGCCTATAATAAATCGAAAATACGTGAACATCAAAATAAGTTAATTTTAACAATAAAACAATGCATCTACACATGCGAATAGTGTTAGAAAGCTGAACCGCGTTAAGAGTTAAGATTGAATGTACATAATACTAGGATTTTGAATAAAGCTTAGTTCTACACGTGGCGGTCACAATAGTGAGATATTTACGATTTTATTTAATTCTACGTACATATTAAGTAACGCCATACATACATTCGAAGACTGACTACAGAAAAGATAAAGTATGCGTCGGTTTATACAAAGCATTGGGTGTTGGTGTTATTCCTTACATTGTGCCGTCCACAACGGCGGTAACTATAAGCCAACTAAACCTAAGCGCAGGGGCCGGAAGGTTGCAACCCAAAACGACCTGATGACGATTACGAATTATTACATACATTTGATGTACTAAGGTGCAATTTACTTTAAATCTGGTGCCTAGTTACTAGACATTTACTCACTAACTAATAATATCTCATGTACAGTATCGTTAAGCGAAATAATTGTAATGGTAACAACCGCACTTGCAAGCGAACAAATTGATGGAAGTGTTAAGGCCAGTGTAACAGACAAATACGACAAATAGTGGTTAATAAATTATTATTGTATGTGCAGAAATACTTAGCACATTGACAAGCCTTTGTTTCTTCATTTTCAACATCTTAATGAATTAACCTCAATTAACAACTATACAATCTTTTCACAATTTCAATCAAAAAGCACGTATTTGTTTATAGCCCGGAATAAAAGATTGCGTCAGAACCAATTAATCACATTAACTAATAGCTTCGGTAATGATGACTAAGGACAGCCAATTATATTATTGATAAGTTAAATACGCTGGCCTTAACAGGTTCTTTATACCTACATGTAATAAGTGAATTCGTTATAAATATGATTAAGTGGCAAAACACTACAGTATCACAAACGTAGGCGTAGCGGGTTATTGGCGTCAACGTCATACATTCCGGTGTTCAAAAATATCTAACAAACTTACATCAAGGATCCTACATCACTTTTTCATATAACTAGCTACGCCCATAGACAATAAATATTATAACCTAATATTTCTATCGCTCGCGAAGTGCGATCACTGCGCTACTTAATAAGATTACCAATTCTATGTACGTATCCCAGACTAGCAAAAGGAACGTTTTAACTTCAAATCCGTTAACGACAAAAATATCGAATAAAGAATAATAAAAAAATAAAATCAATTTATGTACATGAAAATAATACAACCTGCGTATTGCCGCTACTTTGAATTAAAGTACCATTTTGTTTCTGTAATTATTATTATAATCGAATGCATCATCTAATGCATCATGTACGCAACATCTTACACTGGAGACTACGTAAGACTTATGTTATATTGCTTTTACAATAAAAATAAATTATGTAGGTCCTACAGATCACGTATGCTACATTAAATAAATAAATAATAATTTACCTAAACTACCTAAACATGAAGAGAATTACAACAAAATACTGAGAGTAAGGAGAAAAAGTATATATTTTTTTAAAATTATACAAAATTAAATTTCGTTCGACAAAAATAAGTGATCATATCAAAGATACAAGACATTACGTTTCGAGATAGTTTTACGTAGTTATGTATATTCTATTACATGCGTTTAATATGGCATAAATCTTGTTGTATACTTTATTTCAACAGTATATATCAGTTTACATTATGTGTGTACGTTGACGGTGTTGATCCATGAATGGCTACTATTTGAATCGTTTCTATGATTAGCCGGTGTATTGGAGCATAAGCTAGCCATCAGGATTGCCATCGTATATGTTCGTGTGTGTATATGGTCGTTTATAGTGCGATGAACTCTTCGAGAAGATTCCTGAGCTCCTTGTTGTGAGCTGCCTTGGAGCCGGTGGCGGGGGCGGCGGCAGTCGCACGTCCGTGATAGCTGGAACAAAACAATACATTGTATGATTTGAGATCAGTTCATCGCCTATAGGTGCAACAAAACAAAATAACACAATAGCTTAATAATAATAGTAATTATTCTGTTTCGTGCTCCCTACAGCTTGAGTTCCGCGAATTAATAAAATTAAATATTTATAAGCACGACAGCTGAGCTTCATAGTGCCTTCCCATGTGTAGCTGATACGCCGCGTAGACGCTGCGTAAACGCGACGCTAATGCTACGTAAATGTTATATTTTAGAAGCTAGCATAGCGATATGCCTTTACGTAGCGTCTGCGCGGCGTCAACGCGACGTCAATGCCTGCACAGGGCATGCGTTCAGTACGTAGACACTATTAATACTATTCCAAAGTTAAAGCTAGATAAAAACTCGTATTTTATTCCAGTTAACGACACGACAGCTGAGCTTCATAGGGCCTTCCCATGTGTAGCTGATTTTAATATAAAAACGAAACATACAGTCCTAACATATTAATTATAATTTTATTTGATTAATTAGACATTTTAACCAAACTCAAGTCGAGTATCAAGGCGCTTTTAGTCATCGTTGACTGAGACTACACTGTCACAGTATAAAGTGAATGATTGTTCTTTACTAACTTGAATTTAGTTGTTAAGCATTTTAATGAAGTCGAGGTGTTTGACTACTATTGAAAAAGTTTTATTTTTGTGATTGACAGAATACGAGAAAAAGGAACATCACTATAGCATGTGATGACGTTGCTGTCTTCAATTTTATGTTGCCTTTTACAAAATACAACTCGGGGGTTTGAAAGGTATTTTTCTATGTCAAATTAATTCTTAAATAGTCAAACACCCTATTATAATTGCAGTAATCTAGGAATGAAATGATTTAGGCAGGATTTTGTGATAGCAAGCGATATAGGATTCCATAGGTTCGTGAAGGGAAGAATAGAGGCGGAAATGTACGGAAAGGTGAGGGACGCCGTATGCCGTTATCTCACCTAATGGTGCGCGGCACTGTTTCATCGTCACCTGACACAGGCTTCTCTTCCTGCCCGAAAAGCTGGGAGAACCAGTTACCCTTTTGAGGCTTAACACTGCAACCAATAGCCGGTTAGATTATGGCGTTACCGCGTCGTGTTAAGGAAATATCACCATTATTGTTTGATTGCGAATGAATAAAATAGGGATCGGAAATGTTACCGAATGAACAGCCACACATGCAAATTTAAAAACCATGCAAGCCCAATTTGATAGTCTAACCGAAACTCAAGCTGCATTTTACAAATACAGAGTAGTTACAAGTAACCTCGTATAATAAAATAAAAAATACAATTTCTTGATTTTTACCGCGAAAGTTAAAACAATTAAATTAAAAAATACATTCTTGATTTTTCTATCCCGAGAAAGAATAGAAGAAAGACAGATATCTAATTTAAAAAATACCACATCTGATTTTTGTACCCTGAGATTTTTTTTATTAATGCTTAGCTTCGGAGTAAAAAAACAGTAGAACATGCGATGACATCACACAAACAGGTATAAATAAAAAAAACATATAGACTCTTATATAGACATTTATATAAACTGACCATAGTACATATGACATCGGAATTTCTGAAGTGAGGATTATGGGTTAATACGATTACATATGTTTAGAATAGAAAGCTTTTAAAGCTGTTTAAATTAAAAATTGTTTTAAAAAATAATAGAAATAAAAAAAAATTGAAATGGAAATAGAATAAATAGAAATTATAAATGTTTTTTCTTTGTTTTTTGTTTTACACTTTTGTCATTTTTCGAGATGTAATTTCTTTTTTTTTTTTTTCATACCTAAGCGCGTTGAAATGTTTTCAATTAAAGTTACGAAGAATGGCGTAGCGATGACAAAATAAAATAGGCCACCAACTGCAAGCATGGCAAACGAACTCTGTTTGCAACTTTAAACGATTGTTTGGTGCAGTCTTCGAATTGAAGGTCTGGCCCAACGGGTGCGAAACCGCGCGGAATGCGGGAAGAAATAGGCTCGCGTCGATTGTGTCTACTAACTTATATGGCTATGTCCAAACTGGCTCGTATAGTCGCGTGACTTCCTAATCATTAAATCAATCGTGGTGCGCAGTCGCGTCCCGCGTGTTATTCGCCTCGATGTGGCCACAACTCGAAAGCGACAGTATTTCGTTATGCCAATCACTTTATACAGTGTCTATTAATAAAGCTCTAATACTTATCAAATAAGTGAACCTTCAAATTCGAGGAGCTGTTTATAGTTACTGACCGAAATGTCCGTTTTCACTATCATCAAGCTAATCATCATGATTTCAGCCCGGAAGCACCCACTGCTGGGTATAGGCCTCCCCTTTCTTCTGCCATACTTTCCTATTCCGTGCGTTCCTCATCCAGGTGTTTCCCGCGACTTTGACGATATCGAACCCAACGCACTTTTGGACGGCCCTGAAGGCCAATTCTCGTAATTTAAAACGTTCAAAATCTAGTCGCAGTCTCACCTCTGCGACAAACCAATGTCAAAAACTTGTCAAAATGTAGGGAAATTAGAAGTATTTTTTGACAGATTGAGACTGAGATCAGACTGTGAAGTTCTTAAAATTACGAGAATTGCCCCTCTGGTTTTTTTAGCCAAGCGTCAAGCTAAACAACACGTAATGACCACATAGATGTCGCTTAGTATTAGTGAAAACGGGCACATCAGTATTGCAAAAATAACATTAAAATTGATACATACGCAACGGTCTTCTGGTTCTGCAATAAGGTGCGGAACCTAGGCTCGACGTACTGCCAGTAGCCGGAGTTCTTGTGCTCCTCCTGACTCCACACGATGGTGGCGTTAGGGTACTTCTCGACCTCGGCCTTGATCTGATCGTATGGGAACGGCGAGATTTGCTCCACTCTGGGGAAAGAATAATGGAATTAATTTATGAGATACTGAACGATTGCTGAAAGTAGCCAAATCGTGAGCGACTCTATTTAGATGTCCTTCGACACGCTTAGAAGGGTTGCGTCCGTCAGAACACCAACTGGTCTTCTTTACTTGATAGTTTCAAACTAGTAATTTTTTTTCATTTTGATAGTAAGATCGAGCAAATTATTGATTAGCAAATTGTGTATCACCTTCAATCGGCAGTAAATTCAAATCACAACTGTCATTCTTATGGAATGGCTACAACACCTCAAACTGACGTAATGTGTCAATTTGCTAAACTAATCATTTCCCTGACTGTACACACATAAATAGTGGATCTTTACGATCTTCATTTTTTTTAGTAAACATTCCTTTTTTTTTTCATAGCATGTCGGTCATAGTGTAACATATAATCATAAAATGACAAGTGTGTATTAAATTTTTCCGAGGGAATTACCTGACAATAGCAATCTCCTTCTCGAGTCCCTTCTCGCGCCTGTGCTTGAGCAGGTCGTAGTACACGCGGCCGGAACAGAACGAGATCTTGCGCACGCCCTGGGGATTTTGAGCGGCAGGCCCGTCTTCGGGAATCACTCTGATTGAGAATAAATGAAAGTAAAATAAACATCGATATATCAAACACGGGCAGAGGATTTAAGACCTAGTTTAAAAGTATTTATGATCGACTTCTACACGGCGCCAGTTATTGTATGGCCTAATAGTGTGTTATTTGATGTAGGTATGTATGTAGGTCCGGCAGTACTTCACACCGGGACAGCTTCTAATGTTATACAAAGCGCAGGTCCGATCGTGTGTGGAGTACTGCAGCCACATATGGGCTGGTGTTGCAAAATGCCACCTAGCAGCTTTGCGAAGAGGCGCATTGATGATCCAGATTTTGTTAAGACCAATCTACAAAGCCTGGAGCACAGGCGTAAGGTTGCCAGCCTTTCGGTATTCTACAGGATGCATTCTGGAGTGTGCGCGGGAATTACATGACTTAATTCCGCCATCACCGTTCTGTCATCGGACAACCCGTCGTATGGCGAGTGTTGACACCGCCGCGATCCGGACGAAGCGTTTTACCTCGTCGTTTATACCGCGTACATCGAAGGACTGGAACAATTTGCCTGCAGCGGTCTTCCCGTCCGATTATAATTTAAGTGTCTTCAAGGCTAGAGTGAATAGGCTCATAATAAATTAGTGCGCTTTACCATCAACGATTGCATCACTGCTTTCCATCAAGCGGGATTGCAGTCAAGCACTAGTTTATATCATTAAAAAAATAAAAGGTAACCAAAAACATGTCAAGACTAGCTGATCCTTACCATATACTCTGTGGGTTAGTCCTGAATCTCTCACTCACTCAAGGACTTGAAGGCTTAGTCAACTACGAAAGTTATCGCACTTCTGCCTAGCTAAAAGGCTAGGCAGAAGATGATGTGCGATAACTTTCTTTGAACTATTTTTGAGGTTGGCTTCCAGTCTAACCGGATGCAGTTCAATATCAGTATTTTACGTGCAGCGACTGCCTATCTGACCGTCTCACCCCGCACTCTAATTGCGTAACACACGATCAATCGTAATCTGAATCATTTTGAAGCAAATTGCTAATCCATTGCTTCATAAGTTCAGAAAATTTGTCTGCTCAACACGTAAATAATGCAATGAATGTTGTTGAACTGTCGAAATGAAACCGATTCCGATTGATTGTGTGTTACGCAATTAGGGTGCCGATTATTACAGTAAAAATTGTACTATTTATCCAGCATCATGGTTCCAGCTTACCTCCTGAAGCAGGATCCGTCCTTCATGTCATCGAAGGAGGACTTGGCCTCTGGGTGACGCAGCAGCGACTTGGGGGTCATGAGGATGAGCGGCTTGCGGAAGGGCAGCGCGATCTGTCTGCGCAGGATGTGGAAGTACGACGCGGGGTTCGAGCAGTTGGCTACGATCCAGTTGCAGTCGTGTAGTTGACGGACTGTGGGTAAATATGTCAGTTTTTTAAATTTATTGTTACCGTTTATCACTAAGCTCTTTAGTTATAAACGTTGCAAAAAATTAAATAATGATTAGCGACTGTTTAACTATACCGTCTATACACTATATTTTTGCCGGTTTTGATACCTAAAGCCAAAGGAAAGCGTTTTTATTCGAAAGATCTGTGTTGCCATACCAAAAACAAGTTTTCGACCAAAAGGACCTTTGAAACTAATCGACTCTGTTATTTCTATAGCTAAACTAGCTATCATGCATAACGTAAGGGTAAACTGACCTTCATAGTCGGGGCTCTCGGGCGGCATGTAGTCGGGATCGTCGGCGCACATCTGCAGGAACCTCTCGGGCCGGGCGGACGAGTGCTCGGGGCCCTGTGAGTTATTTCATCAATTTAGAATCACAATCAGAATTTGTTTATTTGTCAGAATAAAGCATAAGCATCTTGGATGAGATCAACGTGTCGTATAGCTGAACGTGTCGTATAGCTCAACGTGTCGGATAGCTCATGTCGTATAGCTCACCATGCCCTCCATGCCGTGCGGCAACAGCAGCACCAGGCCGGACTGGCGCACCCACTTGGCCTGCCCGCTGGCGATGAACTGATCGATGATGCATTGCGCGCAGTTGTTGAAGTCGCCGAACTGGGCCTCCCACAGGACCAGCGCGTTCGGGTTCGTTACGGAATAACCCACCTCGAAGCCGAGGACACCTGGTTTATAAATAACAGCAGTTTAAAATTTTGCACTTCACATCCACTATTAAGCTGGCACTATACTTGGCGTATTTGCCTAAATATTCGTGTTACATGGACTATCCTACTACTATTATAAACGCGAAAGTTTGTTAGGATGAATGGATGTATAATGTTCGCTAATCTTTCACGTAAACACAATAGTAAAGCTTGTACATCAGAATAACACATAGGCTATAAATTTATAAACTCCACGCGAGGGAAAAAGCTAGTACAAAATATACCCTATTTCTATTCGAATAAAGTTAATTTTGTATGAGCGAATAACGCGAATAATATTTGTACAAATATAGAAGTGTTAGTGCCAGCATTATGGAAGAATAAAAACACATGCTATCAAAAGTTGCACTCAGTCTGCTTGGGCTTATGCGCCGTGAGAAGCGAATACTCGCTCGTCCGTAAAAACGGTACCGTTCGAGGAAGGGAACATTGACTTTAGGCTCCTACTGACTCGTAGAAATCTATAGATGCGACACGACTGGCATCACGCGCAGTAGGAAGCCGCCATCAGTAGCGACCTTACCGTACTCGGACAGCGAGCTGTTGCACACGGTGTAGGGCGCCTGGTCCGGGTACAGGTGGCACAGCGAGCAGTACGTCGCCTTGTCCACCTTCTGGTGATGTAGCACGTGATGCCTGCACAAACACACAGAACTTATTATTGAACTTATTATTTATTGTCAGGTAAGTGCATTTCCAAGCCGTCAATAAGGCACATCAATTTTATGAAAAAGCGGCTCCGGCTTTGCGTCTCTGGTGCCTTATTATAACGATTTAATACCATCAGGATTCCAGTGTAAGAGAGAGACGGAGCTATAGATGACCAATAGCACTTCATACTTTATAAAGCTCGATATGACATATTAACACTAGAATCCGCAGCCATTTTGAGAATTGGGTATTACACTAATACATAACAAATTTTAAAATTAAGCTAGCCGCACATTTGTCAGCGTCATTCCCGCCGCACGCGCAGTACGCTATATTGGAAAGGATAATGTTATTAAAATACTGCGCGTGCGATACTAACAAATGTGCCTTAAGGTACCGGTTAGTGTCCGGTAAGGAAGTGTATCAGCCTAAAATCGAGCAGAGACTTTGTCGAACGCCACGCCACGTTTTTTTATATAACGTTGTGTAAACGTAACGTAATTTAACTCGTTGAGCTAGTGAGCTCAACTTATCAAAGTACGTAGTGTTTGCAAGATGTACGAATGCCAGAAGACGAAAAAACGCATACCTGTGTGAGAAAGTTCCTCTCTCGACATCCTCTCCTGACAATCTCACGTGGATGCCTTCCTTCAGCAGGGATCCGAAGGCCATCGCCTCTCCGAGAGCCCAGTCCACCTGTCGGTTCTCCACCATGGCCATGCGCGCCTTCAGGATACGAAGCAGACCTTTGTGGATCTCGAACTCAGCCGCGTTGGGGGGAGGAGATGAGAAACGTTTGCCGATGTGTACTAATGTTTCTTCAACAACGCCGGTAGAAGACATCTGTGCAGTTTATAAGATCGTCAAATATTGTGAGCCTGTGGCTTACTGACTAAAAAGATGTGCGACGCGTGTTTTACATCTTGAAATAATTGGAATAACCATCCACGGCCACCATGGCCCAAACCAAACCCATAAAAACCCATCCACCGAACCCATCCAACCCATCTTGAAAATATGCCCTAAATCTTGGATGTGCTCGAAATCTTGGAGGTGCATTACGCTTTGGCTTCTTAAGAAAGCGATGTCATCGTATAAGCCGGTCGCCCATTTCGAAAGCGTCTTTTGACACCGTAAAAGCATTTTGCTGTCGCTATATGAAGGCATCGTTTTCTTAGTAAACCCAATCTATAAGCAGAATCTAGTGGGTACACATTTACAATTTTTATTATTGTTTTACCAATTAGTCATTAATTAAAACTTTATGCATACGTAAAAATAACCGTACAAAGGCGGACTCAATGCCTTAGGCATTTCCTACCTTGTGTACCTGAGGGTGATGCAGAGACAAGGCATCATGGCAGAAAATTTACTTGAAATTAATTCATCACGTTTTACTAGTCTTTCACATGCACCACCCATTCTTCTCCATATTTAATTATTCATATCAATAATCTACCTTCAGGGGGTCCTTGCCCTCGAAGAATCCGGACCAGGGCGAGTCGAGCCAGTCCTTGTACTTAATGTGGGTCTCTGCCTTAGCCTGGGTGTACGCATCTTCGCAGATCTTCTCGTATTTGTCCTTTACGTCCTTGACTTCGGACGCGGTAACGACGCCCTCGGAAATCAGCTGGTCAGCGTACTTTTCGAGAACTGTAGATAAATAGGTTAATGATTGTAAAAAATAAAATGAAGTTAATATTGCACTTCTGTCTTAGAATGTCAGATGCTAGCAGTGCCGTCTCTGTCTAGCACAGACTTTAGTACGCTTACAAGTTCGCCATATTTTGAGATAAAAAAAAAAGTGAAATCGAGAAATTCGAAAATTCTAATAAAAAATCCCGTCAAATATTCTATGAAATCATTTATCCTTCTTTTTTCTTACCAGGCTTGGTGTTGTGGATCTTCTGGTACATGAGCGGCTGCGTGAACATGGGCTCGTCGATCTCGTTGTGTCCGTTGCGGCGGTAGCTGACGATGTCGATGACGACGTCCTTGTGGAAGGTGGCGCGCCACTCGGCCGCCACGTTGCACACGTGCATCACGGCCTCCGGGTTGTCGCCGTTCACGTGGAAGATCGGCGCGTTCACTACGCGGGCTACGTCTGGGAGGTACAGAATAACTTGCATTAGTATAACAGAATGGTTGTATTCCTCGATGGGTTACCCAGAATACAGTATTACATCATAATTTCGATAAGTTTAAGGCCCTTGACATGGACAATAGTGTGCAATAGAAATAATGCTGCATATCAGCAATGCATAAGTGTGCAAAAAAAAATATTGTGTATATTCGCTGAACTCTGCGTATAACACGCCCAGAGCTATTAGCATTATGTTGATCGCGTTCGGAGTAGATGATCAGACTGGCTAAAAGAATCGCGTGCACGCTTCAGATTGTCGCCTCTTTCTCACTCCATTCTTTTAATCGACAGAAAGGGATAGAAATACGGAAAAATGTAATTCCTGGCGTTTAACAACGCACTCACAGCTGAAGTTATGCTTCCGCATATACAAATTATTATATTATTTACTTTACCTACAGTATTCTTTATATCACAAACCTGTGCAGTAAGCAGACGAGCGCGAGTGCCTTGGGTCGGTGGTGAAGCCGATCTGGTTGTTGACGACGATGTGGATGGTGCCGTGCGTGGTGTAGGCCGGCAGGTCCGACAAGTGCATCGTCTCGAACACGACGCCCTGGCCGGCGAACGCGGCGTCTCCGTGGAGGAGGAGGGACATTACCTGGCAATTGTTAATGACATAATAAATAAATAGCATTAAGGCTGTAGTCCCTAAAGGAATGGGCAGTGGTATATTGTAATTATAAAAACATTTCGCTATTTTTAGATTCCATGTAATAGGCGCAAATCTATTGCCAATGACTGGGCACGAATTCAGGGTACGGAGCTGCTTCAAAGAATTACTTATTTGGAAAACCCGCCACTTTTGTCCGGCTCTGGGATCGAACCCAGGACACTAGTAGCGCTTGCGACAACTATACGAACGAGGCGGTCAGTACAACAGTTATTTAATAGTCTAAAGTCGGTAATCTTATTACTCAATACTCTCATTTTTATTGCATTCCATATGAGTTACATAGATGGTAAACACAAGGTTAAAGATCAGTAATACATACATGACCATAAACTTAACGTAACCTTGAAGTGCTATACAGCAGTTCAAGTTTTAGGAAAAATATTAACCTACAGAGGGTCACACACCTAAAGGTCCATCATCATCATTTCAGCCGAAAGACGTCCACTGCTGGACATAGGCCTCCCCCAAGCACCTCCACTTCGACCGGTTTTGTGCTTCTCACATCCAACAGATACCTGCGGCCTTCACAAGGTCATTGGTCCACCTAAAGCTTTTTGTGTCATATTTATTTACGTCTAAACACAGTCACACACTGCATGTTTTTGTAAAACGTTTTCGACCGTATCGTATCACACGTTAAGATAGCTAAAGTATACATATCATACCTTCTTGCCCTCATTATCCCCGCGGTAGAACTGCTCAGCGCGACACTTGCCCTGCACGATGGCGTCCACAGCTTCCAAGTGAGACGGGTTGGCGCACACAGCCAGGCGAATATTCTTGTTTGTAACGCGGTTCAGACGCTCGATGTATGTACCCAAGTGGTACTTCACGTCACCGGAGCCCTGTGGGTTTTAAAGTTGTTGTGAATGTGTTTGGTGTTAAATCTTATAATAGTACGTATCTGATTACCTTTGAATCGGCTGAAAGAGTGTACATTTATGACCGTCGTGCACCGAAACAACTCCATACTAGCTCGAATCAAAACAAAGCATTGTAAAATGAGCTTTATATCGTGTCACGTACAGTGACATTTCCAGTAGTTGACGACGCACGCGAAGTCGTCATGCCGACGCGTCGTAAAACAATTCAAACCAGTAGAAACTGTACGTCTCACGATATAAAGCTCACATTTCATTGCTTTCCTTGGAATCGAGTAGGTATTGAGTTGTATCGGTATGCGTTAATTCGGCTCCGCCTTTTTACCTCCACCAGTTTAATTTCAGAATATTTCGCCTAGGAATGGTATCGAGTACCGAACAGAAATACTTACGTCATCTTCGGCTTCGAGTGCAGCGAACTGAGTGAACAGCTGGTGCAGTGGTTTGCGGCAAACGTTGGCGACCACGTTCAGACGACCTGTGAAACGATAAAAGGTATTTTATTCATACTTTTAGCCTATAGACCTACTACAGAGCAAGGACCTGCCTTTACCTTTTCCCCTCGTTCCTGCCTACTGCCGGAAAATAATGTTACGATAACAAAATGCATGAGAACTTTTGTTGTCGGTTAAGAAAGATCAATAAAAAGAATAATACTCATGAAGTAGTTCATGATTATTCAAAGATTTACAACATAAATATTTAACTATTTAAATACAGTATGCAATTTTTACAATGACTTTCGTTTTATTTATGAGCGCAACTGAATGTGCATACAATAACCTCGGCATTAAAGAATGCGTTTTTTTAATAAGGCCTAGGTCAAGAAAAATACAAGAAGTAACAGTTTTTATTTATTTGGAACTAGTGACCCGCCCGTGGGTCGCATCTAAATTTCTATTTACACATGAACCTACCAAAATAAATTCTCTGGTTGGTGAAAACCGCATCAAAATCCATTGCGTAGAACAACGCGGCTACACAGACAACCACGAAAAGCAAGTTTAATTTATAATATTACCTCTATGAGGCATGCCCATGATGATGGACTCGACACCGAGGCGCGTCGACACGTCGATGACCTGCTTCATAGCCGGGATCAGGATCTCGCAGCCTTCCAGACCGAAACGCTTCTCGGATGACCATTTCTTTGCCAGGAAGTTCTCGAATCTAAAAAGTTATGTATTAATTAATAACCAACTACAGTCAACAAAAGTATATTAGCTAATAAAATATGGTATTTGCATTTTTTAGTTATGTGTTTGATACATAGAATGAGGCAAAAGAAAAAAAAATATAGGTGTGTTATATTTAATCATTTGGAGGCTTCGTGAATCAAGATAAAGTTGAAACGCTTTCATCGACTCCTCCGCGTTGTTGTGGCAATATTTAATGATCTTCGGAATACAGATACGTAAAATCATATGCCATGTTAGGCCACATTTAACCTTTGATTAAGGTAAAATACAAAAATAAAAAAACCTCATAATTAAGAGTCAGTTTTTACATCTTTTTCTTTTCTGTTAGCCAATCCAATGATCATAAACTATAGTGTCAATTTTCCACATGCTCTGGTATAAGGCATGCATAACATTTGTAATGCCTCTCTTATCTAAACCTATTTACTGTATGCATTGTCGTCAGGTAGCGCATAAGTGACTCTTAACGCCGTTTTCCAACGCACAAAGAAATCAATCTTGATATAATCACACGATATTTGCATTTGCAATCGTTGACAGTTATGTGTGGAATAGACCACTTACTTTTTATATTTGTTGCATTTTATATATATGAGCCCGCGTCAATCATTGCAATTTCAACCTTATGTCAATGACATGAAAGACAAATGCCACGCGCTCGTGATTTGGAATGACCATAAGAGTACTTATACACTTCACAGAAGTGCATAATAATAGCTATAACATTAATAAATGTGTGCTCCGATTGGGGAAGGGAGATAACTGTCTGAGTAATTAGTAATCGGTATTGTTTGTAGTCATAACAACGTGCATTATTCGTCTGTTTCTAACTGATTATTATATAACTCACACCCAACTATGTGTATATAAATAAAATTTAAATATCCATGTGTCCCTGTCCATAACAGACTGTTACATCTAGAAGTAACTACGTACTACTAAGGGCTGATTTTTCAATCGACAGATAATTTTTATTCGTAGAATAAAATTGACATCTGACAGATTTTGCATGGAAGAACTGTCAAAAATTCAAAATGATTCCTCGGATAAAATTATCTTACGTTGAAAAAATCAGCCCAAAGAGTCGATTTTTCAGACGTCAGATAACTTTCGTCTGAAGAATAAATATAGCAGTTTAACAAATTTTCTAAACAAAAGCTGTCAAACCGCTACGTTATTCCGCAGATTAAAGTTATCTTAAGATTGAAAAATCGGCCCTAAGATGGCTAAATATTTGAGCTAACTTGCCTTTTCTTATATGCACGTGTTTCTGTGACAATATAAGCATTTTCTTCTTTCTTTCTAGATATAACTTCCCGTAGGTTAGCAACTAAGAAACACAATCCTTTTCTATATATGTATTAATGAACCACAAACCAATAAAGAAGGTGTGTCTGTCATTCGTATCTTTATTATGCGATAAAACAGAACAAGTCATAATGGCTGTCGATTTTTGTTTGGCAGTATTTAACGAGATAAGATTTATTACCGATCATGAAAATATTGTGATAATAACTACCGCGCGTGTAAGGCTACCACCCTTATCCGTATCCGTAACAAACAAGTGGCAATAATAGTATGTTACGATCAAACTATTGACATCCTGTAGTTTCTGCTTACCCCATGAGAAACACCTCACCATTCTCTTCGCCTTATCCCAATTTATTTGGGGTCGGTGCATCGTTTCTTTTTCCATACATTGATCGTCATCAGTAGTCATCCCCTTTCAAAGCATATCATCTTTGTTGACACAGTCTATCTATTGTTTCTTTGGTCTTCTCTTACATTTATAGCCATGCACAGCCATAAAACTTACAGTATATTAAATCTGAGTTTTACTTACCCAGCAGATCTGGTAAGACGCGCGAGGATCAATCGCTTCTGGTCGGGGCTCATCTTGCCAACATTTGGCGGCTCGATGCGCTGTCTGATCCAGTTGCATTGCTCCAGAGAGTTGATGAACATGAACTCAATGCCGATGTTGTTGCAGTACGCTTGCTCCAGACGGTTCAGGATTTCCCTAGAATAACGAATAAATACTCATGGCATTGATTTGGCGGCAAATGTTGGGCCAATCCGCATTGGCCCACCTGGCGGATTATGGCCTGTTCCCGCTTAGAGAGAGGACTGCGTTCCAGCTGTGAGAAAATCATAGGCTTATTACGTAAAATGTGGGGTAAAATAAAGCATACACAGTGTATATAATTTAAGTATTTAATGTCCATACATGAAATACTTAAATGACATTCACTGTGTATGCTTTATTTTACTCAACATTTTACTTGTAGACAAGCAACCACTTCACACATCTAAGATTCATAGCATAACATGAAATGGCTTTAATGGCTATTAGAAGAACATGTAAGTAGATTATATAATTTTCTATTGCATACTTCGACACGCCTGCAGCAAATAGTTTACATGCAGAACAAATCAGTGGAACTAATTTCAAAGCAATTAAAATAGTGTAAGTAGGTATCGTAAATCTTATTTCTGAAGAAATCATGGAAACAATAACCTTTGTATCGTTCTATTTACTCGGATAATGATCCAATCAGCGGTGACAATCGTTATCGAGAAGCGATAAACTTTAAACGTCACAACTCATAGGCGTAGACGAAAGAAAAGGTGAAGGTTACACAATAACGCTGATAACGTGTCTATATCAGAATCGACTGCACCTGTATCATTGACTGCGACTGAGACAAATATCACTATTAGAACATTTTATTCTTAGCCTATACTTTCCCACTGCCTTTACCCCGTAACTGGATTACCCAGATATGACAGTCGCTTCATGTACAATACTCATATTCAGCTGCATCTGGTCAGACTGGAAGCCGACCCCAACATAGTTGGGATAAGGCTAGGCAGATGACTTTCCCACTGCAGGGCAAAGGCCTATCTACTCTCCTTTCACTTTTCTCGCTCTGGGGCTTTTAAGGTCCAGTCTTTACCAGTCCAGCTCATGCCGCCATCACCGCCTAATAAAAATAATGGTTTACAAACTTACCTTAACGGTAACGCTTTCTCTTTTTCACCAATAAAGGTAGTGGATGGTAGTTTGAACACTCTGTCCATATCAGCTTCATCTAAAAGATATAAGGCGCAATCAGAGTACGAACGTTAAAAATAAATACCCAAGTTAGAGATGCAACATTACATTATGAATAAGTCTAGCCTTTCGATAAAGCACAAATTAAAGCGAATAGTTTATCATATCCCTTTACTAGGATTTTTTACATATTTCCAGCCAACATTACATGATCCCACAATTTTACGCTCTTACAGTAATTACAACTTGACATTTACAAATACACATTACATTGAATATTTATATATTTATGCGGTGCATCATTATAGAAATGAAAGGAAACTTTAAAGTGCAACAAAATGTTGTTGATTTTAACGTAGATATATATTTTAGAAGTGGAGAAAAGTCTCTGGCGACTATCCAACAGCGATCAAGAAAAGATAGCGCACCTTTCAATGCCAAACAATAATAATAATATACTTTTCTATTTGTATACCTAAGCCATCGCCAATATGTTTTAAAAATCTTAATTACATACAATATAGTAAATAGATATTAAATAAATAATAATAGGTACAGTTTCATGCATATACAGGGTGTACCGAAACTCAACGATAACCTGGTACCGGGCGAGAGGCCCAGGTGTACCAGTTATGAAAAAAAATCCATTTTTTTTTTCAACATGAAGTTAACTGACAATAATTTTGTAAACCATAACTCGTCAAACTTAATTTATTTTACTTAGTTAACAATGTTTATTACTTTGATTTTTGGTTGCGATTGATAGCACTGTTATTTGAGATTACATTATTAAAAATATCACTGTAAAATTATAAAAAATTGTGATCACAGTACTTAAAAATGCGACCAAGGGTGTCAAATTTTCAACTTTTTCGAAAAATGTCTATTATCGCTTGACTAAGTGTTATGTTTTTTTTTTTTCATAACTGGTATACCTTGGCCTCTCGCCCGGTACCCGGTTATCGTTGAGTTTCGGGACACCCTGTATACATGCTCATGCTCATACAATCTAGTAAATACAGGCATGCAATCAATATAATAATAATAAATAAATAAACAATATGGATAATCGTGCAGATCATGAATACTTAAATAGGTACTGAGATGAGCAACTGTGCGTGCGAACCGAGGACCTTGTGCGTTACATCCACATTTCATATGAACTTGTAGTTATGGCTACCAGCTTCCGAATCGATTTACGAACAGATATACATATTTAAAATAAAAATAAACGCAAATAAAAATAAACACGTCAATTTGACATTGTCTTAACTTTTTCTGATTTATTCTGTTCATAAAAAGTCCAAATAATCCGACTGCAACAACAAAATAATAAACCTTAATTGATGTTTTCGTGCCCATCCGTATTAATACTAAATTGCCGCCTAAAAATATAAACTGATATAGGGGAAATCCATCTGAAATTGTATCATATCAATTATATTCATTCCATTCCATTCCAGTCCATTCGGTAAACCGTTTTTTGACAGGTTGAACTAGTGATTGCAGCAACACAATACATTGATTGATACACGTACGGTATTATAAAGTCTGTAAGAAGCCATAAATAAGATAATTCAATAAGATAAGGCAGTTTATATATTTAGTTTATTACGGCATTTTAAAGTTAACTTTTACGTAATCTGAAATAAGTACGTTCTGAGGCAGCTGTCAAAACACGGGTAACCTAATGGACAGGGTGGTAAAATGTCTGTATAGTTTTTGAACGTGTTGCAAATGGAAAATTATTTAGGAATATTGCTTCGCCGCCATAACTACCTACTTATGAGCCAACGAGCGACCACGGTGCTTTCAGTATTTCAGGTTCTCGTGTGTCCTTACCAAACCTGTAGCTGTTGTGAATCACCTCCCGTTTGTTTTTACCGACCAAAGCGCTGTTCATTATTTCCAAGGGGTCGAGATTGGCTATGTGATGTCCTCGAATCTGTTTTTTAGTGCACAACATTCTCATTTAGCGTGTATTAAGTAACCAGCGATACTTCGATTAGTCATAGTTTAAAACAAAAAATAAGAAGCGAAAAGATAATAAATATTCATGTCTTTGACTATTCTGATTTAGCTTGAGTAGGGTTTGGGAATTCCCGACAATTTCAAAGTCCCGGGACACGAGACAGCCTACAATTAAAGTCCCGGGAATTCCCGGGATTTCGAGACTTTTAAGAAAAAAAAATCTTTGTTTTTTTTTTTTGTAAGAGGGCTAAGCCTTTTTTTAAGAATTTTAATTTACTCATTTAATTTCTGGTAAAACGTATTAAAAAAAGGCATTTTTTGTAAATAATAATCAATATTTATTAAACAGAAAATTAAATCATAATAACTGTAACGTTAATTTCAGTCTTAATAATTGCTTTGTTTATTGCTTTTAATCACACACAGATTCACTTTTAAGCAGTTGAATCTTATATAAAACGAACTTAGTTAAAAATCATACTAATTCTTAATAACTTTACTATTATCCTATAATTCTAGTATCTAATCATTGGTCATAATCACAACATTGTTAATTTCCATAATCACAGATTTGTTTCATAATTAAATAATCTAAATATAAATAATAAAACAGACTTATAAATCAGTCTTTTAAATAACCAACTAACACATTAATTAAACTTTTTTGCTGATGTAACAAAATAGGCTTTTAAAAAAATCATAGCGTAAACAGCTTTGTCCGACTATCTGTTTCTGATTTTTGTAATAACCGGACAAGGAGAACACTAACAATTTTACAATCTTGTTTCGTCTCGAGTCTCGACCAGAAAGTCCCGGGACTCGAGACAACTAAAATTATGAAAAGTCCCGGGACTTCGAGACACGAGACGTCCCGGGACCCAAACCCTAAGCTTGAGATATATTTCCTTCATTAAGAATATTTGAAGGTTTTAAGGGATTAGTCAGTTATTTTGCAAGGCTTCTCAGCAACTGGTTAGAACACAATACATACATACAGTGCTGATCAGGAAGCAACACAATATATCGTTGTGGAGATGCCAGCGTCGCATAAAATTTAAGGAAAGCAGTTAAGATAGTTGTGAAGTTTTATATCCTACGTCAAAACCTGTTAATTGATTAAAAATAGAAAATTTAATGCGATCTATACCCTCCTTTATCCGACACGCATTTTTGTAAAACCTTAAGTTGTCAACCAATTTAATCATATTATATATAAAATAATGATATCTGTATTTTTATATTATACAAAAATTGTGCATTACATAAATATAAAACGTTCTCCCTCAATGAGTATTTACAATGTAAAGAACACTAATTAATCACATAATTAGTCTCACACGTTTGGAAACAGGAATTAAAAATTTAACGACAGTTATTTAATAGGTTGCAATAAAATGAACTGGATTTTTTAACAATCTCCTAGTTTCTAAGTAATGCCTACTTCTTATCACAATATATATTACCTGTGATGATGTCATAGTACAACATTGTTTTATGTGTATTTGCGTATGTGCAAGGTAAAAGTGGTCAAACAGTCTATATTAACCTATTCGCAACATTATTTTCACAAATGCCGCCTATAACTTCAAATTTACAATCTTAACTTAAAACATTTCTCCTAAATATAATCATTCTTATGATGCATTTAGTTCTTATGTCAACTAATTTTCTGGTATAGGTACACAAACTCTAGTAAAGGAATATGATGATTAAGCGATTAGTCTTATGCAGTTCGTCCACACCTCAGCCTCAAATAGTTATTAATATTCATTATTATTATTATTGCTCATCTACATTATAACATTCAATGGTAGATCAGTCATAGTCAATGAATAAGTAACATTTTAGTATTAAAATTTTTATGACCGATAATTTCAAAAAGCTAGTCTCAATTATTTACATTCCAATTGTAACTTGTTCCAATTAATTCACGTATAAGTTCTGTGTAAAATATTTGTTAAAATTATTTCTAAACAGAATATTATATTTCGAAACCATCCTCCATCTCCATTTAAGCTACGAGGTCAAAGTTCTACCAACCAAGCGCCACAAAGCATCTAACTACATACGACACAAGAAAGGTAAGTGTAAAAGTACGCGTGTTTACGCAAGGACATATCCGCAAACAGCCGGTGCCAGGAGTAAAACCGAAACTAACCCCCCTACTGGACCCAAGAACAAGTTGCTAGTAACCCATTACTCAGCACTTGAACTGTGTGATGTCAATTGGACAGACGTTTTACTACGTAGAAATCTAATTAATTATTTGTTTGGGTTTACACACACATTCATTTTCTTATCAGTCATATACTACTAACGGTATATAATTGCGAAGTCCATTTGACATCAGTGTCGGCCCACCGAATACGTGATAGATTTTAGTCGTCCATACCGAATCTGACGTGTTCTCTAATGACTGCCTCGTTAGCGAAGGCTCGCAAGCCGCCATGCCATTCGCCGCTCGATATCGGGTCCCCGGTGGCGATGCCCAGCGGGTCTAAGTGCGCCACTAGGTGACCACGTGACTACATCCAACGTAAAACAAAATCGTCGTAACAAAACAATCAAGTGACTGCCCCATCATACATCCCTTCTTCAGATATATAACATATAAAGCGGTAATACATAAGTAGGCACATCTGTTGCATATTTTACTCATAAAGAAATATATACAAAATAATAATTGTATAAAGGTAATTTGAGAAACTGGAAGTTTTATAAGATTGTTACGCAGAATATATATGACTTATGATTGAGAAAAGATAAAATGTTAACCTGTCTTCCCATAAACGTGCATATTGTAATATATCAGCTCCTACCACACAAAAATGTGTTAAATACGACATAGAGAAGAAAAATAAGGCAGTAAACTGTTACTTTTAGTTAAGACTTTTGCATTTTTGTATCATTTGAGACTAGCATTTTACGTCGGTCTGATATTTTGCATGAACCAAATGTTTGATGATATGTAATATGTCTTCATGAAAAACAATACTATTATTTGCATTCACATATAATTAATCATTTTCCGGTAAAATAATCATATCTTTTACATAATTGTTAGGATTATTTGGGTGATTAAAACTGCTTCAAATTAAAAACTACAGCAAATAAAATCTTTGATAGTAATCGACAGCGAATATTATCACACACATGCATATGCAAGAACAATTTCCTAACATAAATTTCTATTACACAAGCAGTGTAGTTGAACAAAATGTGTTATCTACATTAAGATACGCATGTCAGATACACAATAAATCAAACAATTCAAGTTTGAGGACAACACTATTACTGTGATATATTAAAGATGATGCATCATAAGTTTATATGTAAACCCCTTTATTTATAAACGTTGCTTAAAGTTAAGTAGTGATTAGCGACTGTTTAACCATACATTTCAGACGTTTAAACGTCACTTACCTTTAATCATCGTTTATAAATAAACCCCAAAGTGGTTTGCGTGGTGTTTAAGCTACAACTATCCACAGGAAAGGTCACTTCTCAGCACTCGTGACCATTCTTCCATAAGCCATGGCTAGTTAAAAATATGTATGTGTGTTATAAAATCGCTTACGAAACACAACAATCAGTGACACGCAATGCAATGTTGAAATAAATAACGAAACGATATACGACTGTGGTTGCGTCCATAATTACGACAGCGACATTTCTCCTGTCTCCTGCGTACCAAAATTGAAATATTTCCTCATGATGAGCTCGGAGCTTGGCCCGCGCATGCCTAGTTGAGGCAGGTTCGCCGTGATGATGCCGAGCGGGTCCACATCGGCCGCCAGGTGACCGCGAGCCTGTCACGCACCCGCCACCACATCACATTTTAGCCCAAATTGCAAACATCCACGACCAAGCGACTACAACTACATATTGTACACAATACAAAGCTATTAACAGCACCTAATGTGATGCCCACTAAACAGTGATTCAAGGACTTGCCATTATGTAGGTAGATGTTTCTGTCGCTAGGTCGTGTAACAGAATTTAGACTAGTTGATCGAATAGTCTTGAAACCGCTATGCCAATTGTTCCGCACGCAGTAACAATGACTGTTTCTAGTAAGTACTCTTTTCATATAACAACATAATTATGATAATAATTCCTAATTAGTCTTATAAAAATAACAAAAACAAAATAACATAACATTTATAAAAAAATATCATAAATAATTCTGTTTGAATAAATAAATAAAAATTACGGACAAGTCTATTCTGCCTATCTTAATAAATCATTATGAGCGCGACCTACAATTATTATGCTAGAAAGCTGCTTTTGTAAAAATAATTGAGAAAATGTGTAAAATAATAATATACTACCTAGACCTGACATAAACATTTCTTTAGTCAACATGTTTCAAACTGGGAATAAAACAAAGAGGGGGAACACGTTTAGTATGGGAGCTGACGACGAGAATAATAAATAATTTCATAATTCAAACAAAAGAACGTGAATGATGGCGTTTGTACAGCAAGCAATTAAAAGTTACTAGTCTAGTTTCAAAAATGTTCTCCAAAAACAGATGATTTATTTTTCCCGTAAATGAGCTCCCAAACCATAGGGCAAGTCACGAGTAGGGGACAAAAAAGTGCAAACAATAATGAATGTTTAACAAGAATCATCACACCGATAAGATAGGAACATTCGTCACCTGATAACTCCTGATGATGGCCTGCACAGCCAGATGGTCGTCGATTATCTTCTCGTTAATTGGAGATCCTGTGGAAAATCACAAGGATTATGGACTAAGCATCGACAAACGATAATTAAGTACTCCTTTTAAATCGCAGTTTATAGGAATATCGCAAACACCCTTTCGTGCTTACTTAACAGAATCATCACCCGTGGTCGTTTGTTTCAAAATAATTTAAGTTAAATATTAAGGAGAAAACCGGAAGCGAGAAGAAACTTTAAAAAAAAAAGTCTACTCCTGGTTTAACATTGTTTGAGAGGACCTAGATTTTTATAGATATTTTCAAACCTGGAAGATTGAACCAAACCTGAAAAAGAACTTTACTCTGAGAAACTAACTTAATTTAGGCCCAAGAGATTGAGGTAAATAACGTAAGTGTGAAATGTATGGGAAAAGTTTATTTGCGATTTCTGACTTTTCTAGTACTGAAACCTCGTTGGTCCGATGGAGGTTGATCCTTATGAGTAACTAAAACAATAGGCATAAAAAAGTTGTGTGAAAATTGCCCGTTTTATTGCTGACTTTAATTTTTTTTCAAAATCAGTGAATGCAGGTCAAAATTTCTTAATCGTTAAGGGATGTCTCCTAAGACCGTATAACTATAACGGTTAAAATACTTACTGCCCTTACTGCCAAGAATGTACCAATATAATAAAACCAGCCTATTGTTTTCCCACTGCAGGGTAAAGACCTCTTTTAACAAGTTTCTTCACGATGTTTTCCTTCACCGATGTCAGTAATGTCCAAGATAAACTCAGAAAATACATAAATGAATTGAAAATAATATAAAACCCCACAATTATCTTCAAGTGAATCTACAAACCTGCAGAAATGGATGGCATGCCAGCGCCGGCCGGTACCAGCGATGTGAGAGGTACTTCGTTCTTGTTGTAAGGCGACAGGTTTGGCGGCGACGTGTAGGCTGTACCGGGCTGGGCGCCAGCCGTCGCATTGCGGAAAAACGCATCCCACGACTAGAAAAAACATACGTTATTAAAGCAAATTTTAGAAGCTATTCATATAAAGATTATAATAAAATCGGGTTTGTTGGAAATCGCCAAATATCAACTGCTTGAACAAAAACGTTTACTTTGAAAACAGTAGAAAAAAGCATCAAAACACGATAACATCCTACGTTTTGTGGCCCCTCCAAACTAGTGGAATCGACAATCAGCCAGGGAAAAACCCAGACCATGAAATCGATTACACTTGCATACGTAATTAGGTAACCGCAAAGCTAGACCTTCCTTTTTACAAGAACATGGACTGTCATTATTTTCCTGTTCGTTCGTCGTTGTTTTATTTACGTAATTTTGGCCAGTGTTAACTATTGAAAAAGAGAATAATTACGCTTAATTATACAATTAACAACAATATATTTAGATATTATCAAACCAGCGGGGGAATAGCGTAACACATTAACAGTAGCAATGGGTTTCATTTTGACAGTTCAACAACATTCATTGCGTTATTTACGTCGTTGAGCAGACACATTTTTCGAACCTATGGAGCAATGGATTAGCAATATCCTTCAAAATTATTCAGATTGAGATTGATCGTGTGTTACGCATTTAGGATGAACATTTTACTATGATGAAGCATTTAAATGAAACATCTCGGCTTTGGGTGACGTATGATCATTGGAAAAAAATTGAAAACATTGAAAACTTAACAAAAACTTAATAACTTAGCCGTCTTAATATGACGCCAATAGATTAAGTTTCTAATGTAAAAAATCATTGTTTGGTTTCTATGCAGTACCTATACATTTGTTATTAATTTACGAGCATGCTATTTGCACGATAATACAAAGCTCTTTCCTATCTCATATGGAAATCCTGACCATGATTGCATTGAAGAGTGATTGAAAAGTGCTTCGATTATGAATGATCATCATTGTCATCAATCAAAGTAAAAATTGATAGTGTTCACACATTATCAGCTTAGCCTATGTGAACTGTCACCATTTCTATTTATTCATATTTTATTTTAAAGGAAAAGTCATTCAAAATCAACATTCATGTATGGATTATCACTCAAGGAAAATCATATCGTAAAGTCTCCTTCATTGAACGTGGGTATGTAAGT
Source organism: Apamea epomidion (assembly GCA_947507525.1). Classification (NCBI taxonomy): domain Eukaryota; kingdom Metazoa; phylum Arthropoda; class Insecta; order Lepidoptera; family Noctuidae; genus Apamea; species Apamea epomidion. Next base: position 13,594,849 of record OX382228.1, on the reverse strand, counting down.
AGTATACATACATATATTCAGTTTTTTTTGTTTTGCTTATGCGGGTTTTCACAGTTCCAACCCCATATCAATTTAGGGATCCGTAGATCAGCGGGGTAATTGCGTAACACACTATCAGTAGCTGCATTTTGACAGTTCTACAACATGCATTGCGTTATTTACATTGTTGAGTAGACAAATTTTTCGAACATATGAAGCAATGAATTATCAATAACCTTCAAAATGGTTCAGTTCGCAATTAATAGTATGTTATGCAATTACTGTGTCGAATGATTCGCTGCATACATCTATATAAATAAAAATGAATCACCGAAATGTATGTACGCGCATAACTTCCGATCGACTGCACCAAATAGGATAATTCTTTTTTTGTGTTTGTATACACAATTGGACCCGGTAGGTGGCGCTGCTTTTTCGGGCAGGACGACATTTGCCGGGTCCGCTAGCATATAATAAAACACACAGAATTCTTGACCTTAATTCGAAACAAAAAATTAAATATGCATTTAAAATTTCCATTTTTTATGAAAAAAAATACCGCTAGAACAAAGCTGTTGTAGCAATACTCACTGGATGCTAATTTTCACATTAAGCTGTGGGCGGAATGTACGCTCTTTTAGCGATTCAGTTCTGCTCGGGATTTTTCAGATCAAAGCAGATAACTCCATACGAGATACAACTGACTCCATTTAGTAATCACTAGCTAAATCGCATTGCACGAATTGTCTATTCACACTCGTGAACATCACTTTGTCTCCTATGTTACGGAGACTATTTCGTTGTTGCCCTTGAGGCGTGACTTTCACGGTTCATTTATAAATCTGTAGGAAATTTTTTCGAAGCAATGATCCGTTTTCAAGCTTCCGTGAATTATTCTACTCAAATTTTCTAACGACCGAACAAAGTGTGCGCCTTTATACTGCCAAAAGTTGTTTCAATGTGACCATGTTCAATTGTCTCTCTAGTGAATTACTAGGCGACACCTAAATGTTTTTCTAGATAAAATTTTCAATTTTCGGCATTGAGCCTTGCGCTGAAAATGCAACAGCGCGGTTTTATTTAGGCAATCATTTAGTAGCGCCTAGTAATTCTGTGTTCATAAAAACAAGCATAATATGTATCACCCTTTATTCCCACCAAAGGGTGAGAAATAGACAGTAAGCCATTCTTGTTCCCACTTCATGGCTGGTATGAACTGACGTAATCAAACTAAGAAATAAATTGTCTAGGCCTCGTCTAGACACAGCGAACTAATTCCCCTTTCCGTAATTAGAAGTACGTATCGGTTAACACTCTTTATCACTCAAGTGGTCATCAGACTTCAACTAGGAATTTAGTTCTTTCATCATTGATCATATCTAGCTAGCATAATATGGACAATCGTCACATAAAGCGGTTATTTATTTGACCATTTGTCCATATGGAGATTGGCGTCAATGTCTGCACATGTGTGAAATTAAGATCTATAAGCGTATGACATTGAGAGTCCTTTGGGAGATTCTGAACATTTACTATACAGTTTTCTGGGTGCCACTACTATACAGTGCCTCAAGTACCTACGTTTAGTTAAAATATTATTAGTCATAAATAATCCCTTAATTAATTTACTTCACATGGCGGGCAATATCCATCGTGATATCGGTTTCCGGTTCCGATAATTTTTTGGCACTGTAGTATGTTTCCATATGACGCATTGCATTGATCTAATACGATACTCTTTAGATTGTTTGATATACATGGTAAACTGAGATAATACGTGGAAACTTGATAGAAATATTGTTATCTTATCTGGGACGCCGGTAAAATCATGTCCGCAGTGCTATCATCAAAATAAAATATAGTGGTAGGTAGGTAGGTACGAACAATAACATGTACAAGCGTATCTAAATCCGCTTTTAATTGCACAACATACTTTAGATGTTAATAGTAGGTAAACATTCACTTTATGGAAACTCTAAAGGTATTGTTGATTCTCTACTATACATATTTTAGAATAGTCACCAAGAATGTTTGTCAACTAGACAAACATTCTTGGTGACTATCTTGGTCTGGATGTATGTTCCGGATTGACTAAAAACAGCTAAACGGATTTGGATGAAATTTTGCACACAGATAGTTTATAACCTGGATTAACACATGGGGTACTTTGAATCCCGGTAGAACGTTCCCGTGGGATAGTTTCCGATACAGGGAAAGCTAGTTGATAATAATGATACGATTCGTGAAGGTCACGAGGTTGAATTTCTTACGTTTATTAGACCAGACAATCAATAGCCAATCTCGTTTTTTTTTTTTTAAACTTTGCCCCACACTAGCAATTTCTCCTGTATCGTGGGTGAGTTTACAAACATTTTAACTCACATACACAAACAGCCAGACCCGGAACAACTAATTGTAGGCCATACAAATATTTGTTCCGTGCGGGAATCGAACCCGCGACACGGAGCGCAGCAGTCAATCGCTTAACCACTGCGCCAACCGTGCCCTATGTGTGTAAGAACTGTGTTACATTGTTGATGCACGAGAAAGTATATACTATCTATCTATACCTAAGACACAAGCAAGCCCTGTTTATATCAATTGAATTGATTTATATTCTAGAATCTCGATCATTATTTATGACCAACCAACCAGATTTTCTCTGGTTATTAATTTTGATGTCAAGGCATTATTGGAGAGACACAATAGATGCCAAGAGTTATTGTTACTCATAAAACTAGTTAAGTATTAAACTTTATGTTAACTTTAGTATATTACACGCGTCTTTTACTTTTACCTCCACTATATTGCGTGATGCACTCGTTATTACACTAGCTTTCATATTGACATTTCAACAACCGCCGTAACCGCCGTTGTGCCGTATAAACTACATATAAATCTATGTTCACAGTAAACAAAAGGGTAATTGAGTAACACACTAATAGTAGCAATGGCTTTCATGTTGACAGTTTAACAACATTCATTGCGTTATTTACATTGTTGAGTAGACAAATTTTTCGAACAAATGAAGCCATGGATTAGCCATATCTTTCAAAATGATTCAGATTGTGACTGATAGTGTATTACGCACTTAGGATGCTGCTTAAAGCAAATTTTGGAATTGATAATGTGGATTTCTAAATAACCTTTATTATAATTACGAGTGCGTTAATCAATGAGGGTGTTAAATCTTTTTACCAGCGCAAGTATAAAACAAACCTAGAAACTGAACTACACCGTATATTTTTAACAGGTGATGTAGTAATACAGCTCCAAAAATCTCTTCATAATAATATTAATAAGGCTTCAGGAAAAAAACATTCTAAAAACTTACCGCATGTACAGAGCTGGAGTCTGCCAGCCATGTGTTGTACATGGTCTCCACGTAGGCGGAGCTGGAGCCATTGAGGAACGGTTCAGCGGCTGCCGAGCTTTTATGCCTATAACCAATCGCTGATCCAGCAGCGACCTGTACAAACAAAGCGGAAATTCAATAAAAATCATGATATTAGGTCGGTGTTTATCCCGAAGGGCTGGTAGGCAGTTCTTTTTGCCAGATATTTTTAAGTCCGATACTGTTAAAGCGGAAATAGGCTTCTCCCTTCAAATTCAATCCACGGTATATAAATCAAGACTCCGGACTACTATGGAGGAATTCATGAAACTTCGCCTGACCCAGGAATCGGACCCAAGGCCTCACGCTCAACAGCCGCGCTTGCGATATTGTTGAAATAAAAGGTGCACAAACAAGTTTTTAATTTGAAAAAAATAGAATCAGGACTCAGGACAGCATCACGAAAGATACTCCCATCAATTCATGTAAAGGTATTTAGTTAGGCAAATTGATAATATTACGATAATTTCTCCATCGCCAAAGAAAATAAATAAATATATCAGAAGGCCAATTTCCGTAATTAAAAACGTTCAAAATCTAGTCGCAATCTCATCTCAGCGATAATCACTATCAAAAACTTGTCAAAAATGTAGGGAAACTAGAGGTACTTTTGACAGATTGAGACTGCGATCAGGGGGCCTAAAAAGGCCACTTTGGCAGAATCATAATAGGATAACAATATGAATCATATTAAAAATCGTAAAATGGTCACAAACTGACAATTCATAATATGATCTGTGTGCAATTCATATCACAATGAAATAACATAATAAAAAATAAAAAACCAATTTGATAAATAAAAACTGTAATGAAAATTTTACCGATAAAATTACGGTTTTTATTTTTTTCATATTTACACCAAATATTAAATGAAATTTTACGAAAATTAGAGGAATTGCAAATAATCTGCTGGGAATTCAGGAAATGAATAGCTTTTAGAGGTATGGCTTATAATGGCCTTTTTAGGCCCCCAGACTGTGAACATTCTTAAAATTCCGAGAATTGCCCCTCAGGTATTAATCACGCCCGTCATGGCTGTTTCCATCCTGACTAAACGGCTGAAAATTACGACTTTTAATTAATTTTATTTACTGACGTACTATAATACCGCTAAAGGTGGTTACGCCATTTATGGCGTCAACATGCACAGAATACCATCATTTGTTTTAAGACACATTTCCAACATGAAAATAAAACTCTTTCCTGGCATACACATTTCGTTTGGCGAACCTCCAAATGTCTTTGTAAGCCAGAATCTGTTCTATATACATTAGAGTAGATAATAAACTCATTCTTTAATTGTTACGTTAATTTTACTAGCACCAATTAACATGAATTAATATGAAAGATTGAGCAACTGCAGGTTAAAAAACAAGTACAGCCAACTAACGATGTGGAACAAAGTTTATCAAAGGGGCTCGGCCGTCTCGTCATAACATATTATTATACCAGATTGGTACAGCAACTTGGAGGCGCAAGTAACACACCGGTTACACAAATGACAGTGCGTATACACGTACGAACTACGAACAGATCGATTTTGCGCTAGAAATAGACGTCTGCAGCTAAAGTGAATGTAATTTCTGAGAAACAGTTAATTGTTAATAAATGAGCTCATTTATAATTATCACAAATCCACGATGAGATAAGGATCGGGGAAAAAAAGAACAATAAAAATGTTTTAATATTTTCCATTTGTGAATTGTCTTTCGAACATGTCACCTTCACTTTGAAATATCTCGAAACAGATAAAAATATCGAATAATATCAATCAGACGCTGTCGATTTTATCAGTGACACTGACGTTATGAAGACAGTTAGAAATGTAGTCTGAAAGAATTATACTGGAAGGTAGGTATTGAGAAAAAGGCTTAACAGCTGTATATACTTGTTACAGCCTACATAGAAACAATCAGGTTTAAAACAATATCAAGACTCCAAGAGAGAGAAAATTATGTAGAAAAATATAGTAAAATTACTTTCGTTTATAAAATCATATTATAGGAATTTATTATAATGGACCTTATTTAAGAGGCTATTTAATACTTATAAATCTACATAGATTGGTAATAAAGAATGCATCTTATGACAGTTTAAGTTTTTATTCTGTTCTGCAGCCTTAAAGGTAAAGAGCTTGTTTTCTGAGATGCATTAGTTTGCATAAAAAGGCTGCCATAAAAGGATGATGCAATACTACAAGGAAGAAATGAGTCACCTCCTTTTCAAGAAATTTTAGTAAAATAATGTAAGTACGTCACTACAGTTTTAAAAAGCATGGTCTATTGAGGAAAGACAAGTTTCCGACACTTAATAGTGTGGCGAAATTGCTCCAAAATTAACAAAAACAGCTTTAATAAACTGACCGCTGAATTCGACAAGGTGATGGCTATGGACACAGCAAAATAGTCTTAAAGACTGACAGTGAAAAATTGCTATAGATGTAGCGGGTTTGGTTCACTATACTGTTTTTTTTAGTAATTTCTAAGTAATTATGGCATTCAAATATTATTCTGCGAATGCGTCATACCTAAGTATACCTTATTTCCAGCATCTGTCTGATATTATGGATCTTTGAACTTAGGATGAATAAGTAATCATGTGAGAGGCGCCTAGCGAAGAAATATTTAACGGTGGCAGAATCAAGACAACTTGATTCTGCCACCTTTAATTATTTTTATTTGCCTTCTAAGAAAATATTACAGAACATTTTCTTAGAAGGGTCGCCAACTTGATTCAATTTATTAATAAAAGAGGGTCCGGTTGTGGGTCATTTCGACTAAATTAACTTAGTGCACCTTTTTGGCCAAAATCCGCTAAAATTTATATGACTGTTGCTTACCAAAAGCATTTAAATAAACTAGTGGAATCGAGTATGCACAGCCACGCGACACGTGACTGTGACGCATACATTGTCGTTGTGACGCCTCCCGGTGATAGTGCGTTCAATCCGTCATCTTCTACCTAACTCCTATCATTGCCTAAAATACATCTTTTATCTACTTTATCTTTAAATGACAAAAATATTATAATTTATATTTATTTTTAAATTTCTTTTTCTGTATTCAAATAACACTTCCAACAGTTCCAACAACTCGTTTATTGGACAAGGTCGCAAGTTACCGTTTAGTGGCCATGGCCGTACAAAGCCTTGAACTTATTGTTTAATAGCCTGCGAACATTTTGACGCGTACCTTTTTTGTCACAAGACCGCAGAATAGACAGGTAATTTTTACAATGCCGACATGCGACTTTTTTGTGAATGCTATTTCTATTTTTAAAGGAAGAAACTGTGGAAACTGAGAGTAATGGTTTTACTTTTGTGAATAATGCTGGTTATTTCCTGAAAAAAAATCTTCTGTGTTAGCATGGGTTACACAGACTTCGGAAAGAGCAAAAGAATGGACATGTCTCACAAATGTTTGTTGCATGGGGAATGGAACACCCAACTCATTATCCTGGCCCCTAATGAAGTTGTAATGTTTTTTTGAATAATTAAGAATTATTTTACTTTTAATGATTGCATTATTTTTAAGATTCAATTTACCACCAACTCATATTGGTGAGTTCTATAACCAAATAGATACATCCTGAGTCCTGACTTTAAAAAAACGGGTTTTACTTTATGAAAATCTAAAGAGATAACTTACCTGTGGTTTGTTGAGAAGCCATGAGGCAAATCTGTCGTTACTCCCAACTTTATTTGAGAGTTGAAATATTAATCTTGCCCGATGCATGATTGTTTCAGTCTAGTGTCAGATCTGTAAACAAGAATTATTTCAATGAACTGCCAGTATAGATGGGCAATCCACCAGGTTTAAACCCGGTGCTTTGGTAAACGCCCAATAAACACCAGTAAACACCCAGAAAATTGGGTGTTTACCAAAGCAACGGACTTAAACCCGGTGGATTGCCCATCTATAACTGCCAGTCATTATTATTATAAAGATATAATCTTGCCATAATATACTATTTTAAAGTTACGCAAAAATTTTGAAGATAGCTAGTAGATAATATCTAACTATTTTTGTAACCATGTTTAACACCTATGAAAAATGTTCCATAAAAAGTACCTCTCGGGGACTAATTGGTACAAATATGTACCGCTTATGGTATACATGTGTACCAGCTCATCTTAATAAAGTTAATTTTTATTCACAAGATATTGCTGAATCATCAAAATGTTACAAATTCAGGTGCTGGTCTTTATGCAAGATACCACCTTACAGGGTTTTATTAAATTTTGTATTACTGATCAGTTTATTTTATGTTCTTTGGCAAGATCCACATCAGGACACCAAATATACATCATAATAATATACTTAATTCTATCACCAATTCTTCAGGGTCATACAAGCTTATATTTTTAAGCTAGTTATTGAGAGATCTAAGTTCTAAGATATATTCAGTTAATTATATTTATTGCAATACTTGTAATAATTAGACATACAATCCTGTGTTATAATATAAAAAACACAACAGATTTCAGACTGCTTGTAAACATCATAAATTCTCTGCTCCACATGTGATAATATAAACAGAAAGATAAAATGTACCTACTTGAGAATTTAGGACACAACATTGTCAATGTCAGACTAACTGGCAGAATGAAATATTTATTATACATTTACTTTTTATTTTTACCTAGTGTAGAGACTAAGAGTGAGTAGTTTTGACCTAGGAGGGAGCCAGAAAGCTAGTGTTTTATCTTTTAAACTTAATGAATTTAGTGTTCCGCATATTTGAAATCACTATGCAAAAAGAATGGCTCTATAAAAATCTACATAAACAAAACGAAAGAGACAGGAGAGGCAGGAATTCATTATTTATTAATTTTAATAAATAATGAATTCCTGTCTCAACCCCGCAACTTATTTAGTATGTCATTATTGCAACATTATAGTTTTGTATTATAGTGAAGAAATATTGATAAACACAGATATAGTACAGATAACAGAACAATTAAATAACTACCTTTCCAATCTACTTTCTAGTATGTCAAAATTTGGCAGGCAGTCAAAACTGTTATATAGATGCAATACACATGCTCTAAAATTATTTATAGACCTGATTAAATAGTTCAAGGCCATCGGAGAAATTACTAGTGTTTACAAGAGCCAAACTTGATTGTTTTTATGAACATCTAGATTCTAGAACATTAAACCAATAACTAGGAATGTATTGATTTGCATTAGGTACCATTGGAAAAAGAATGTCACGACAGTTTCTTTTCAATTTCATATTAAAAAACATTGTTTTTTTAAATAGGGGCATATATGGGTATATATTACAACTTTGATTTGACAATCTATAACCACATTAACCATAATATAGAAATCTGCGTAAATCTCCTTCATGAATCAAATACAGTGTGTGTAACAGCAGATCTTTTATGTAATTGTTTCACCCCTCATTATAGTAAGTCAATAATAAAAAGAAAACAGATGTCAGATTAGAGAGGAATAGAAAGGAGCTATGTAATTCTGCAATTAAATAGTGTCATGGTGCCCATAAGTACACTGGTTACTTTCTAATTGTAGGGTTTAATTAAGAGACGAGATTATATAATCATCAATTCGGTAACAATGATTGTTTTACTTTAAATTGTTGATCTAGCACTACATGTATCAATGGTACTCCAGTTTTCATAACCTCTTTTTCACTCGTTGCGTCACATAATGCGGATTTGCGTTTACGTTACAACAAATATAATTACATACCTGATAAGTTTTACCCTCACTTGTATAATTCACAGAAAATAAACTGATCAATACTGAAGTCTCGTGATTCAAGGTTATATAACTCACTTTTCACGTATAAAAATTGCGATAGGTATGTTACGGTGAGAAGCTGATCAAAATGTATATCTGTTCTTATTTCATTGTACTAGTTTAGCTATTAGTTCCTTAGTTTATTCTATCTTGAGTAATAATTTACCTTCGACACTATTCGAATGTGTAGTAAATTGTCTTGTCTGGCAAGCACAGTCAAATTTGATTGATAGAATTCAAAAATTCATGCTTTTCGCTGATTCGCTGCCGCCGTCAGTTGCCTGTTCTCGAAAGCCGTGGACTGTCAAAGTTGAAGTTCACTGTTCACAGATTATTACTAGCCAGCTAGAAGAAGGCTATCGATTATTTTGACAGCACAGTTGTTATTCTCGGTTGTCGTACTGAAATTTAGAACCTGTATCACTTCCGATGGTTTCAAGGGAATGTCTAGTTCACTATATGAAGCTATATTATTGGCATTGAAATTATTACTTAGAAAGATATTTTATTTTGCAAATATGGGGATATAGGGATCATGGAAACCCTATAAATTTATGAAAAAAAATAATTTTGAAAAATTAATCACGCTGCGGGGATAGCTGATGGAGGCCCCCAGAATTAGCCAGTTGCGTAGCTACGTGCCAGGAGCCCCGGTGCGAAAAAAATTTGGGGCCCTAATCTAAACTGCTTGGGTTTTATTTTTTCTAACCTAACCTCTAAATTCTAACTTATTCTTTTTTTCTTTGTTCCGTGGTGAAAAATTCTCATGAATGTCCTCCACCCAAGGGGGGGGGGCAGGGGTCTGTCAGACTCTTACTGACTAAAAACCATGACTAACCAAATGTTCCATCTCACACTTACGCCGGGGTCGCGGGACACATTAAATAAATATATGTGAAAATAAACGTAAATGCTAAAACCTAATAAATGGTTTTTTGATTGTGCATATTTCGCCCTTTTTTAGTGCATATTTGCATGCAGATTTTGGGATTTTGATAGTGCATATAATCCGATGTCTAGTTATAATTCAAGGTGGCTGGCCCTTACTCCCCGCACCCCAACCTGCGCACATTCACAACAAAATTCACAAAAAAAAGGTTAGCTACCTGCTAAACAATAGTGCGTAGTCATGCGCTGGGCCTTTCTTTGACAGTTGATAAGAAATGTTGGGATTGAATTATAAACATGCAATTTTTACTATTGGGTAGCTAGTACGATGAAGACCATTCCCGCCCCACCGCTTCTGACTTGTATTCCCGCTCGACGCGGCGGCGGCGTGGCGCGACGACTACCATCGCGTCGAGCGAGGCGGCTCTGTGTGGCGTCGTCCGTAATATCTAGTACAATACAACTGCTCAGCGTCGCCTCGCCGGCCATCCCGTCCCGCCGCGCCACGCCCGCTGTGTGCAGAGACCTTAATACATCTGTTAGGGAGTAGTCATAACTGACGTCCGAGGCGCGCGCTCAGAACGCTGCGTTTCGGACGCTCTAATTGTATGAATTTTTATGCAACAAATTACAACTAGCGCTGCCGTCTGTAGGCCGTGCACCTGAAACGTGGCGTTCTGAGCGCGCGCCTCGGACGTCTGTTATGACTATTCCCTTATGAGTTTTCCGGCGCGTGTAGTTCGATAATGGTTTAATTCAGAAAAAGTGGAGTCATAAAAGTTGCAGAGAATTTTATGAGGCTTTATTTGGTAGAAGAAAATGTTTCCCTGCGACGCACGTTTTTGAGATGAGAAGTGACAAACCCAAAAGTGCACGCACTCTAAAACTCCTTTTTTGACTGGACTATAATTATATATATCCTTGTCAAACATTATGTTTTGTACCCGGTATCTTATAGTACTCTTTGTGTTTTGGTCTTGGTTTTGGTTTGCTCGTCTGACTCTTCAATAGTGAGGCACTATTATCGTCAGAGATGTCAAAATTAAATGAATGCCAATGTCATTGTCAATGTCAGTACTAGGAACTGAAGAAATTAGGCAACCTGTCAAAAATGCTAGGATACCTGTAAAAGTTATTTTTAAAAGCGGAAAACCTGATTGTTTTTCAATTTATATCAAAATGTGTAGTCTTTCTTCACGTCTGCTAAAATTTCCGGCTGAAGTTGCTACGATACGTAAAGTAACGTGTATTCGTTCAATACCGAGGTTACTTGTATCACCATCAAATCAAAGATTCGACTTACAGCAGAATTACAGTACCAATAGAGACTATGATAAGCACTGGAAAGGATATTCATTTAAGCATTTATGTTACTCTGTCTTATTTGGTGTAGCCACCTATACTTCATATAAATTCTGGTGAGTGTTACTTGATTTACCTAAGCCAGCTACTAAATTAGTTTAGATGAGGTCCGCTACTGCTAAGAACGTGTAAACCTAACCCAAGGGTTCTGTAAGTTCAAATAGAATATGTACATACTAAAAGTAAGAACTGCACATTTTAATTGTACTGTAAAATAAGTTGAGAGTGTTTGCCTCTCAATTTGTTGCACAGTACCATAACTAAATTCTCATTGTCAGGTATATCCACTCCAGAAATAAACTGTGATGTCAATATTGTATCTTTATCTTTATTTATTTTTCCCTCTTCACAAGGTTAACAGTTATAAAATATACAAGACAAAACAGAGACAAGAATTATAGTGTTTTGACAACAATGCACATAATATGATCGAGAGTCACAATCATTCAGGGTGAGAGACTGGTGTCCAAACCAGTGTACCCTGTGTGATGGATCATCATGAATGGTTGTAATTGTATGGTCTATCTAACAACAGTAGGTCAAACTGTGATTGGTATAATATGATTCAACTTTATAACAGGAAACAGTTCTATAACAAACTGTAAATAAATTATACTAATTAATTTGGTAATTATTTTAGGGCACAGCACCAGTTATTGCCCTCCATAAATGCTGCTGAGGAGATTTCAGAATCTGACTCAGATAGTGAAGTTGACACCAAGAAGAAAAGATACAGAAAAGAAAAAATAGGATTTCGGGACAGGAAGGTGTGTTTACATTTAACAAAACATTTATATTTTTTATTTTTTTATCATTTTTTTTATTTTGTTTTAAAAATGTTAATGTAATTTTATTTTTTTATTTATTTACTACAGATTATTGAATATGAAAATCGTATGAGATCATATTCAACCCCTGACAAAATATTCAGATATTTTGCCACAGTGAAATTAACATTTGGTGAACACACAGAGATTTACATGACACCTGATGATTTTTTGCGAGCTATCACTCCTGGCATGAAACAGCCTGATGGTATTTGTTTTATTTTATTTTTGTTTTAAGGCTCCTCTTTACAAGTTTCTACCTCTTTACAAAATTTCAGTTCAACCTATGCACAGCAGCAACTTGTTAAACCAAGCAATCTACTACTGTGTCACTGAGTCTGGGATTGTGACTGTGTAGAGTCGTCTTATCATATATTTTTTTAATATTTTTCTACATTTAACACACACTCAATAATTAGAACATAAATATACTGAAAAATATTTGCTGACTTGCATACTACAGGAATTCTTAAAAACATATAATTTTGATATAACATTAAAAATAATGTTTTTTATCCCGGACGCTGCTGGATAGATTATTGAGTATGAAAACCGTATGCGTCAGTATTCCACACCAGATAAGGTATTTCGATACTTTGCCACCCTTCAAGCACAGCATCATGACCAGCATGAGATATTCATGACCCCTGATGACTTCCTGCGCTCCATGACACCTGGTGTCAAACAACCAGATGGTAAAATTATGTACAACACAGGCTTTTTACCCATAGTCATCAGCTTATAGCAGTAGTTCAGTACTAGACATGTCTCTCAAATCACCCATTTGATTTAATCCTCGGCTACTGTCATCCAGCTGCATTTTACCATATTTATAAATTTTTAAAGATATAAGTAGGGCTATTAGCCCCACGCCAAACTGCTGAGCATAGTGTCCTGGGTTCGATCCACAGGGAAGTAATTCTCAATAGCCGCCCTGAGTCTGGATTTGTACCTGGTTGATGGCAATAGCCCTATTAGAAGGGACTAGGGAATGAACGAAATGCGGACTCTGTACATTTCTGCCAACTCCCCTACTGACTCAAAATTCCTGAAGAAGGTCTTCCATTGTCCTGATGAAGGCACTATTCAACCATAATATTTTATAAGTACAAAATATAAGATTTACAAAGAAAATAAAATTGTAAAATTAAGTAATGTTATTTTTCTTTTAACAGGTTTGGGATTAGACCAGTATAGAAGATATGACCCTAAGGTATGTTTCATTCATAAAAAATAAATGAAGTTATAAATACAATACATAGGATGTCCATAAACTACCATGTGACAAATACTATATCCATTTTAATTAATAATACTTACAGTAAAATATATTGATTTTTTAATTGTGGTAACAAAATTATGGCTTATGTGCACTTGCACTAATCTTACTAATCTTCAATGCTGTTTTAAGATTCCCACTTTACATTTCTAATATGTACTATAAAATGTTGAATATGACTGTACATACAATAATATTAAAGATATAAATAGCACTTTAACAGAAGATTTCTTTATATTATAGAGGGAGCAGATAATCTTCAAGAAGAATAAAGAAAGTTTACAAAAAGTATTTCACTTATTTTCCATATTAATGTTTTCACATATCCAATCTTTAGGAACACATTACCCAATCACAGATGTTATTTAGCTCTACCTATTGCTTTATAGCAACCTAAACTGTCACTGGACATTTGCACAGTTAGCACCATCTCTTCAGCCACTCACATCACTTTCTTGTCTTTTCAGAACGTCGAAGAGGTACTGTCTTTCTCCTCTTCTTTCTCTACTACTCTCGACTTCGTAATATTTTTATTTATTTCAAGTGCACTTCTTTGACTTGGTTATGTCCCTGTCAATGTTCATGTCATCGCCGTTGGCCACTCCGTGCCTCAATCTAGTCTAGATCACTTTATAGATTTTAGGAGGATCTTATTTTATCACAATGTTATACTCTGCTACAGACCTAAGCTCTGCGCTGTTTAAGCTACACCAGGCGTAATGGGTCTTAGATCCCGCAAAACAGTTGCATACACAACCATTCTCTCCATAGCATGCCGTGATTTTATCATTATATTGATTGCATTTTAATTACTTAATAGATTTTATTTTTTAGCGTTAGCACTACCTTAAAATAGCTGTATTTCAATATCTTAAAGAACTTTATTTTGTTTTAGTAGTACTTTTTTTACTTGAATATTTTTAGAGTTTAAGTCCTATTCATAATAGGATTCATCCTAATACAATTTTGTAAATCACTAAGTAAAAATCAGCAATAATAACAATTATGTTGCTATTAGCTTTATATTTTGGTGCATATAGAGACATTATATAACTAGCTTATCATTGTCATGTTTTACTTCTGCACTGCTAAATATCGTGTTTTCTCGCAGAGCATCAGTCAACGTCTGAACCTCGACCTCGATGAAGATTCCATTTTTTATAAACTTGGTTCTTCGGGACTCATCACATTCAGCGACTACATATTTCTTCTGACTGTATTGTCAAGTAAGTACTAATTTATCATAAACATTTCCTTTTTAAACGGCGGATATAGTAGCAGAATGGAGTCCAGATTTTGCCCGTTTAACATATAATTATAAAATAGGCTCACCGCTTATTACTGAGGACTTGATACTGCATAACTGCCGAAATGTGGGAGTACTATACATCTCTTCGAGGAATAAAGGCATGATGTTGTTTTTTTATCTAAACAGGGATATCTTTGTTGATTTTGATACAAAGTCTAACTTACCAATATTCTAAAAAAAAAATCTCTTTTGTTATTGGAACAAAAGAAAAATATTTTCCGTTCCAGATATTTTCAGAGCATTGCTCAAGAGTCTAAAGTTAGTCCAAGTTACAACTTGTAATAACTGTTTGAATGTTGTCGTCATCATGCAAACAATAATTTATGACGCCTACGGGAAGCGAAACGGTTTGTCGGCATTTCAAATGCTATAATAAAGCTAGTGCAAATAAGAGCAATAGCGTTTCCACATCTGAATCGCTCAACATCTTTTTGATGAAAGGAAGGCGCGGCGGGACGGGACGTGATCGCGCCCGCAGTGTGAACACTGCCGCCGCGCCAGCGCCGCGTCGCCGTCCCGTCCCGCCGCGCCCCGCCCGCTGTGTGCAGAGACCTTCAATGTCTCTGCACTAAGCTAAGAAAAAACAACGTAAACGGAAAGGGGTGCATGAAATAAATCAAAAACGCGCTCGCGTCCCGCCACGCCCCGCCCCGCCGCTTCTGACTTGTATTCCCGCTCGGCGCGGCGGCGGCGGGGCGCGACGGTTACCGTCGCGTCGAGTGGGGCGGCTCTGTGTGGCGTCATCCGTAATATCTAGTACATTACAACTGCTCAGCGTCGCGTCGCCGTCCCGTCACGCCGCGCCCCGCCCCGCCCGCTGTGTGCAGAGACCTTTAAACTCGCCCCTTTATCCCATCGCCTAAAATAACAATAACTCGCCATTCACATTCGGGTGTATTTAAATTAATTCAAAGCTAGACGTTCAATCTTCTCTTTTCACTTGTTATTGTGGTTTGGTACTTAGCCAAAAATACTTTATTTAAGTATTAATATTATTATGTCAAATACATTAAAGTTATATATTTTTCAAGGAGTAAATAGGGAAACTAATTTAGATAAAGTAATTAAAACAATGGTTTAAATCGACAACCACTTTATTTTGTAACGTAACTTTTATAAACATTCGCATCATATCCGAACATTTCAAAATCGACACCGTATATTTCCAACAATTTATTCAGCAAATTTTCATCAAGTTGGCTAAAATAATGCTTTAACAAAGCAGTCGTGTTCCTGCCATCACGAGATTGATTCATTACAGAACGCATTTGTTTCCTCCTTCGTTCACCAACCTTTATACTTAACAAATGACCAAGTCCTAATTGTTGTATTACATACATTGAATCTTTTGCCAATGTTTCGACTTTCGCTATTACGCTGAAATACACTGCACAAGGAGAGCAAAATGTATGATACGGAGCCCAGTGTTCATTAAACACGTATCGTGGAGAATTATGTAGATCTATCAAATACTTAACGAACTCGGGGAATGTAGGTCCAGAAGCTTTAGGCGCCCCGGTCAGAGCTTTTGATTTCTTCCTATATTTTGAAATTATCGCACGCGCTAACTTTCTATAGTATGGTTTTATTAGAATCTCCAGCTTATCACGATAAGCTGATAATAGCCTCGCAAAAGGATCCCGCACTACTAAAAGGGATATTACACCTGGGGTATTCAATGCTTCTTTTAGTTCTTTCACACTGGGCCGAGGAAACTTTTGTCTGGCTAAAGTCAAAGGTTGTACCTTACTTTTTTCCAAAAACTTTTTGTCGTATCCTCCTGAAAAATAAATGGATTATTGTTTTACGTAGGTAGGTATTACTGACATTACAAATATTATAAACTTTTCTAAAGGTTATCGTCACTGGCTCATTTAAACATTTAAATCTGAGACTTAACTTAACTAAAAAACCACAACTTGCACTAAAAATCATACCTAAAATATTAAAATAGTACATCCAAGAAGAACTAGCAGCTTTGAATATATTGCACCATACTAGTTTGTGTTTGTGGTCGACAAAGAACTCTTTGTTATTAATTGGTTGTGTGAGGAGTTTCCTCCTGTGACACACTTGATGAACTGTTTCTGTGCGTCTCTCCAGTTCTAGAAGAGTATCGTTGTCTGGCTCCGACCACACAACATTGCTGTCCGTATCCGAATCATCTTTGACTAATGTCTCTGCACTCTGCAACTGTTATAATTACACTGTTAACACTATCTCCACACTACAACTCGTCTGTAAAACTACTAGAACATTGCACATTACCATCCACCTGCTGTAATTATCAGGAAGTATGGACCAGTCCTTGACTGGGGTGTTGACACTGCTTTTGAATATTGTCATTTTCATAACAACCATGTAAAGTGTCGCCCAAAACAGAAAGGCTGCGGTCTTAGCCCCGCATCTCAAATATACAAACGCTTTTGCTTTCATCCTCGACCGAAAACGTTTAATGGAGAAAAACATTTTGCCGTGTTCAGAAAATAACTATTTTTAGGTAAACTTATTCGTATACTTATGTGATTCCGGTGGTAGACATTGTCACAAAAGTGTTGAGTGTGGTTAGTTCGTAGTCGCTACGTATCGGCTGCTATGCTAGATATATATTTACGCAGCATCCGAGGGGGTGGGGGATCGTACGGAGCATGAGCGAATCTAATGATTTTCTGGTCTGCGGGCGCGAGATTTAACAGCGTACTGGAACTTTCAATTTATCGTGTAAAGAAAACTGAATGTTGTCTAGGAGATTAGGTGTTGGCATTGTAAGCGTCAAAATTATGGTTAAGGTAGTATAATTAAAATCATGTGATAGGCTGTCAAAACGCATAAAAAATGAATGTGGAATATTTGTTGCCAATGGGATAGCAGATGGTGGATATATTATATTCATACATAAGACATATTTTCCAATAGGTTGATCAGCAAATAATCAATAAAAATTATGTCTTTTTATTAATCAAGTAATACTTACCAGTGTGTAAAAACAGAGTAAGCTGCCGTAAATACAAATTGTCATCAGTTCATAGCGAGCCATTGGTCTAATCAAACAGTTGCGCACCATACGGAACCAGGCTTCGGCAGTAACAAAGCGCGTGAAGTTTATTTCGCTGTCGAGCTCTACAATAAGATATCGTTGTAGTTAATTATTTTCTTCAATCAACATAAACATGCATACCTAGCCTTAGTTCGGGATAAGTTTGTAGGATTTAAGTATATCGCATTGAAAATACTGCTCTCAAAACGGTTAAGGAAAACATCGTGAGGAAACCGGCATGTCCTAGAACCAAAAATTCGAAGCTTTGTGACATCTAAGTACCAACCCGCACTGGGCCCGCGTGGTGGATTATGGCCACTTCCTCTCACGGAGAGGACGCCTTAGTCCCAGCAACGGGAACGTTATAGGCCAACTATGCTTTGAAAATAAACAATTGATGATAGAACAGCAAATGTAGATGTAGAGGCTAGAAAACATCAGAAAAGCCTCCGAAATCTATACAGGGTGCTACGCCACGTACTTATATAGTTTTATGGAACATCACTGCGTTAGTTGGACTTGGAAAGGCGTGCGTTAATTTTTCCTCTTGGTCACTAATCGAATTATATTAGTTTCTCCCCTACTTTCTTTTCGCCAGTATATAGAATGGCTGACAAATTTAAAATGACGCCTTTCTTTTTAGTAAAATAACGATTAACTAGTGTTTAAACACTAGAAAAATCCTTAAATATTAGGGGTTAAAGTATGAAATTGCCGTATTATTGTAATAGGTACTTCGAATTGACATAGAACCTTTATGGTTTGAGATTTTTGAGTGAAACTTTTTTCACATGGTACCTATGAAGTTCTTCTTTTAAAAATGTGCAACATTCGATTATCGACTTTCAGTTGTTTTTTTTTATTCAGCTTAGACAAGAAAGATGGATACTTCGAAAATTCGAGTTATTTTTGAATACGAGTTCCGACGCGGAACTAACGCGGCAGAAACAGCTCGCAATATCAATGTTGCGTTTGGAGAGGGGACTGCTAATTAACGCACCGTGCGATTTTGGTTTAAACGCTTTGGTGATGAAAACTTTGATTTGAAGAACGAACCACGTGGAAGACCGCCCACACAGGTGAATAAAAATGAATTGAAAGAGATGGTGGAAGCCGATCCGAGCCAAACTACGCAGGAATTAGCGGCATGGTTTAACGTTACCTTACCAACAATATTGACTCATTTGCGTCAAATCAATAAAATAAAAAAATATGAGAAATAGGTGCCTCATGATTTGACTGATCTGCAGAAATAAACGCGTGTTGAAACTTGTGTTGCCTTGTTGAATCGATACAGAAATGAAGGAATATTGGATCGAATTGTGACATGTGATGAAAAGTGGATTCTTTACGATAACCGTAAGCGAAAAATGCAATGGCTGACCCCAGGTCAAACGCCGCAACAGTGTCCTAAAGCAAAGCTTACCAATAAAAAGGTAATGGTAACTGTTTGGTGGTCTCAGCATGGTGTTATTCACTATAGCTTTCTCCGATCTGGTCAAGCAGTAACGGCAGATGTCTACTGCGCCGAACTCCGAACAATGATAGCAAAACTAGCAGTGAAACAGCCCCGAGTCATGAATCGATCTTCACCATTATTGCTCCATGATAACGCGAGACCTCATACAGCACGAGAAACCGTTTTAACTCTACAGGAACTGCAATTAGAAACCATTCGTCACCCTCCGTATTCGCCAGACCTTGCTCTAACCGACTACCATTTTTTTCGTGATTTGGACAATTTTCTACGTGATAAAAAGTTTTCTTCTCAGGAGGCAGTACAAAATGCTTTCACACAGTTTGTCGAATCTAGATCACGAGAGTTCTATCGCAAAGGCATAAATGACCTTCCTATTAGATGGCAGCAATGTATAGATAATAATGGTAATTATTTTGATTAAATAAATATGTTAAATTAAAAAAAAACGAATTTCAATTTTTCAGTACAAATCGGCAATTTCATACTTTAACCCCTAATATTATGAGCAAAGCAGTCAAATAAATTATCAACATGTTTCTTTACTTACCAATAAGCCGTCCATTCGTTCTGCTACATTCTCCACAATATCAGCTTCAGTTTCGGAGTCTTGGGACATGTTCACGATTCTTATTTCACACCTTAATTAATTCAATCATCGGTTGTAATTTTAATTTAATAAATCCCGGAATACCGATTGCCGATTGAAACCTCTCAATCTCAAGATTCTGAAAAACTAACATAAACAAAGAGGTTTACTTTTTAGTTGTCATTTGTGTTGGGTAAGGACAGCAATACAGTTTCAGTGTCAAGACATGAAATAAAAGCATTTCATGGAATCTATACTAATAATAATTATAAAGAGGTAAAATTTGTTTGTTTGTATGTAGGGGGTAATTTCCGGAGTTAATGATCCAATTCTAAAAAGGTTCTCACTGGTAGAAAGCTACATTATGTGTGAGTACTCTAGGCAATTAATTATGTTTAGATCATGCATTTTAGCTGAGCTATCACCAGTTTTGTCTAGCAAGTCGCAAATACCTCTTAAAACAGAATTATTTGCATGCGCTGCCTCAACAGTTGTATATAACTAAAAACAATGTATGGCAATCTGGTTCGCCTTAAATAGTTCTACAAAAAAGTCCGCGACACCATATTTCTGTCTTTTATATTATATCTTCTAATATCAGTTTTATGTTTTAAAAAAGTAATTTTTTCATATGCTTACGTTTGGATGAAAATATATTTTTTAATTAAGAAATCTTATCAAAATAAATTATATAATAAGATTTGTCCTTTACAGTATGTCAATTAATCATATAGTTTCGGAGATAATATAAAATTACTAAAAACGCAAAATGCCGCTAAAACATTCACGAATACAACTTTCATTCATCGGATGCGGATTGATGACCCTCTCGATTTATCTAAACTAAAGAGTTTGTTTGTTAGTTTGTTTGGTTGAACGCGCTAATCTCAGGAACTACTTGTCCGATATGAAAAAATATTTTTGTGTTAGATAGTCCATTTATCGAGTAAGGCTTTAGACTATATAACATCACGCTGCGACCAATAGGAGCGGAGCATCAATGGAAAATATTTAAAAAACGGGAAAAATGATTCCTTTTTGTGAGCTTCCGTTGCGTGCGCTGCGTAAACGGTTTAAGTTACCCAAAAATCACGTATGATGGAATTATTCCTCTTTAAAAGTTCTAAAATAACTCCGCAACAAAATCTATATCTACTTAATTTGTTTATTTGAACGCGCTAACACTGGAAATACCAGTCTGATTTGAAAAAATATTTTTACATTTAATAGCCCAATTCTTTAGGAAGGCTATAGGCTATTTGACATCACGCTAGACCTCTAGGGGCCGAGCATATAGAGAAAATAAGTCAGAAAACGAAGTAGGCAATAGCGCGGTCGGGCGATGCGACGGATTGGGTCGGGGAACAAGAAATTTCACGCGGACGAAGTCGCGGGCAGAAGCTAGTGCTTAATACACTCGTTCACATACATTCGAAACGCAACACAGTCTATGATATGATTAATTGATTTTTAATTTTGCTCCGAAGAAGTTTACGTGGTGTAAACTTCTTCGGAGCAAAATTAAAAAAAAGTATGGTGTCGCGGACTTTTTTGTAGAACTATTTAAGGCGGACCAGATTGCCATACATTGTTTTTAGTTATACGCAACTGTTTAAGCAACGCATGCAAATAATTCTGTTTTAAGAGGTATTTGTTTCCGACTTGCTAGACAAAAGTTGTGATAGCTCAGCTAAAATGCATGATGTAAACATAATTTATGCTGTACACATAATGTAGCTGTCTACCAGTGAAAACATTTTTAGAATTGGATCATAAACTCCGGAGATTACCGCCTACATACATACAAACAAACAAATTTAACCTCTTTATAATATTAGTCTATGCAAAATTCAAATCCACCTATAAACATTTTAATGGATTAATAATTCAAAAAACCCCGGTGAGACGTATTATTACATGATGTCACCCTTCACTGCCTCGTTGGTGTTGGCAGTAGCCGCCATTAGATACTGGTTCAACAATTCCCAGGTCGGGCTAAGTGGTATAGGGTTTTTCCATCAGGAATTTCTCAGTAGCAACCTGCTGTCTAGACTTGTGCCAGGTTGATGCCAAAAGGCTTGTCCCTATTACATGGAACTTTAGCATAACTGACGAAATGAGGATATAGGTACCTACTACAGGAACAGAACAGTTTAACCGTTCGGAGAAAACAGCCGTGATGTTATGTTATACTGACCATTTGTTACAAGATTCGTCTCTGGCTTGGTTCGAGTCTTTGATGTAAGGTCTATTCCAAAATTATTTAACTAACGTACATACAAATAGATCCAAAAACGTACCTGTGGCTACCAATTCGTAGTGTTATAAATTGAGTGTTGCTTAGATTATTTGAATAAGTATTTAAACAGGAAATTTCAATTTTACATCACATTAAACATGTTTTTTATTAGCTAAATGAGGTTACAATACCTAAATTTTCGTCGATGATTTTTTAATGAATAAATTTTTAAATAAATTTCAATAGAATTTAATAGGTAGTGCTATTGAAACAAAAAATCCAAAAAAGTGATGAGATTTAAAGTCTAGGTATATTTGACATAAGACAAAAACAGCTTATATATTATTACCAGCCAGCTATAACTATAAAAAAGTTGTACATAAATACTATATTATTTCCCCCTTCTTATAAGTTCTTGTGAGAACGATGTGGTGGCGGTGGGCACGCAACTTTCTTGCAGATGCATTGAGATCCCACTGTCTGGGCTTGAGCTGAAAATTCCATAAAAGGTTCAATCTGTGCCGGTCCTCCCAAAGTTTCTGATATCCCTGACCCATCCGATTGATCAACAAACTCCTTATATGCAACGGTCTTATCGTCCGAGCTTTTTTCCATAGGTATCCCTGAACTTGTCCGCTGTTGTTTGCGGAGACGAAACACAAAACTTTCCGAGTTTTGCGACTCTGAGGGCTAGCACACCTCCGATGCGAAAATAATTATGGGAAACCGCTTGGGACTCTCGTTTAGTTCCGTAAAACGGTCACTATCGAAAGCCTACTCCTCGCATTAACAGCTTGGTTTGAAGTTTTGAAAATAACATATTTTTGTTATTAATGCATGTACAACATTTTGACATAGACATTACTACATTATGTCGCGATCCGAGTAGCGGAACATCATGCGAGTCAGTTGTAGTGTAGCAATCGAAGCGAAATATCGTCGCTTTCGACTTTGTAAATACAGTATAGGTCTACTTCGGATCTCTTGGATTGGGTTTTCCGTAAAATCAACATCCATTTTTACAAAAACTGGAAATTTCGCTTTATAAACTTGTCGATGGTCGCAAATATGCTGGTCATTTGTTTAGAATTTATTACAAACAGTTTTAACTTCCCGATAGCCATCATTAATTATGCACACGTGAAATAAACACTTAAAATATTTACCGCCATGTTAGTAAAACACGGTCTAAGTAACTGGTATATTTGACATTTAGACAAAAACAGTATACAAATTATTACCAGCGAGCAATCCTCCAGGCGCGGCTACGGCGCCGTCGGCTTCGACCAGACCGGAGTCTAAAACTCTAAATTAGACATAAACAAATTTTTACAGCCCGTATTTTTTTAGATATGCATATGAAGGAAGTAATCATTCACGAAAAGGGGCTCCGTTCTTGAGCTTACGGAAAATATAGGTGTCGCAGGTTTTCTTTAAAAGGATTTCACGGTTTGAAAAATCATAATATTATAACCCTCTCCCCTCCGCCCTTACCTAACCTAACCTAACCTAGATCCACGCCTGCCTTACTCCAAACTTGAAACGTTCTAAATACGTAAGAATTTAACCTGAACTGACCCTCTTTACACTGTTATCAGATACCTTTGGAACAAACATTTGTTTTTAATTTGAGTGGAATTAGAATAATTAATTCATCAACAAAGCACCGCGCGTCTTTATAGCTACCCACTAAATTAAAGGCACCCTTATTCATGTATCTTATAACGTCTAATACCTTCTTTTTACGCCATTTAAGAAAAAAAGGATCTTTTAGAAGTTTTCAGTCAAAAACAAACGCGACCGAAGTCCAAAAATTTCGATGTTTTTCGAGCACCATGCACTTAGCACAGGTCTTTCGAACCTGCAAACTTGGTATTACTCTATTGGTATCTATCCTAACAACATCGCAAAAAGTCAGTACAGTGCAATTTTTTGCGACCTAACGCGATTTTGGTGTCTATGGTCACTGGCGCCTCTCAAGGGTCGAAAACATCACTATACTCACATAGAGAATTTTTATTTCTCTTTATATTTTCAGCTTCTCGTCGCCATTTCGAGATCGCTTTCCGAATGTTCGACCTGAACGGTGACGGTGACGTTGACTGCGAGGAGTTTGAGAAGGTGGCACTCCTCATTCGACAGCAGAGCAGCATCGGCTCTAGGCACCGAGACCACGCCAACACTGGCAATACTTTTAAGGTAAAACACCGACATGATTTTTAGGTCTCCGTGAAATTGAATTGTTATTTTCTTCTTATCGGGCCGATGGCTGAAGTAAATTCAAAGTATTACCCAAAATTCATCCTGCAAAAACCTTGCAAAGCAGGAGCGATCGCTAGTTAAGTATAACATAAAGTGTTTTTTTAAATCTTACAGGGTATCAACTCTGCGCTGACTACGTACTTCTTCGGACCCCATCTCAACCAGAAGCTCACCATTGAAAAATTCTTAGATTTTCAACAACAACTTCAGAGGGAAATATTATCTCTTGAATTCCAAAGAAAACAACCTGGTATGTTGGTATTGTGTATAATTTTGGGTAAAATAATATTTTAAGGAGGATCAAAAGGATTCATTATTTTGGGCATCGATATTTATTGAAACGCTATTTTACTATAATATGCATACATAAGGATGTTATAAATAATTTTGAAACTGGTAGCGTTGCCTTTGCTGCTTCAAAATCTTGAAATATTGTGTAATATGAGTGTTATTAAGTTAGCTTTAGATTAGCAAAGAAACCAAAAAGAGAGAAGGAAAGCTTTACCCAGCAGCGGGACATTAATGGCTAATAAATAAAGATGAACTTAGATTGGCAACTGGCTTTACTTAAATACTCAACCAAACTATTTCAGATGAAAATGGTCGCATTACTGAAGCAGACTTTGCCGAACTTCTGTTGGCGTACGCAGGTTACCCAGCCAAGAAGAAGGCGCGAATGCTGAAACGTGTTAAGAAAACGTAAGTTTTCATTTTTATTGAATAATGCTCAGACTCAGTATTTTATTAAAGTTCGTTTTTTAATCCCAGATACTAATCTGACATTTAAGTCTGGTGTTTGCGTTTTTTTTACTATAGAAATTTGACATTACACCTGTCAAATTAGTATCTGGGTTTAAAAAACGAACTTTAGACATCCTTTCATTTTTCCCTACTATTAATTATCAGCCTGGTTTCATCCCGTTATGTTGAGAATTAGTGAAAAATGAAAATGAGATGAAAGAATGTGCAAAGGCCGACGACGCCCAAAACTTCATAAATACCCCATAAATCTGTGGAGTTGTGGACCATTGTTTGTTAGTTTTGTCCAGCTTATCCCGGAATCTTTACGTGATCCACATAAAGGTTACTTTTACTCTACTACCTTTTTAGCTCATAGTGCATACGACTAACGTTGCCAGCCCAAGTCTACTTCAACTTTTGAATTAAGTCAGATTTGTGCTTTTCTATCACTCAGTTCATCGTTGTTTAAACGAATCATACTGTTTATTTTTACAATTCCAGTTTCCGTGACCACGGCGTAGGTATAACAAAAGATGACTACCTGAAGTTCTTCCACTTCCTGAACAACATCAACGACGTGGACACGGCGCTAACGTTCTACCATATTGCGGGCGCATCCATAGACCAGCCGACCCTTAGACACGTGGCTAGGACAGTAGCACATGTGGACCTGGATCCTCATGTCATCAATGTGGTCTTCACTATTTTTGACGAAAACAGTATGTATAATTTTAACCAGTTTTTTATTAAATTTATTTTGACTTGTCATTTGAGGCTAAGACTTCACGGTGAGATTTTTTTCGTGCCCGCATGCGGGCACGATTCCTTGAGATCTAAGCCTCAGATTTGTCTCAGTCGATTTCTTTCTTCGTTGTCTGTCGAATCGTATCGTATTTGCAAGGAGTTATATAAAAGTATTTTGTATAGAAGGGTTTAGTAACCGGTTTTGAAACCGGTTTTACCTTGTTTTTAGGGTTCCGTACTAAAAAGAAGGGAAGGAATATTGGTGAGACTTTGTTGTGCGTTTCATTTGTATTTCACGTTTAAACTTATAATCCCTTCTCCATTTGATTGATATAATAATACAGAGTGTAAAAAGTACGTTTTACCCTTTAGGAAGTATTTTTACTTTTCTTTTTACATCAGAAAAACATCCAATCCGACCGTCCGATTGTTTATTAGCAAGCATACACAATCACAACTTTCAAAATATATAGTTAATCCCATTTATCCTTCCGTTTCATAATGTGAAATTGACCAGTAGTTAGATAATTTACTGATGCTACCATTGATGTGTATAACTTGTTGATTGATGTAATTATTCTACGTGTAATTGATAAGAATATCCTTTTTTTTATTTTGTATCGTGTTTCGTTCTATAGAATCCTATAAAAATACATCAAATTGTCATTACAATATAAATAAAATCTTTTTAAATTGTAACTTATTCAACATCGCATCTATATTCTAATTGTATTTATGTTTCAAATTGACGTTATTTCAAGTTAAACAAATATCGACTTTATTTTTGTGGTAATTAAGTTGATCTCAGAGTGACTAGCAATATTGAAAAAGTTACAAAAATGTTTGAAGTTTTAGCGTAAACTGAACTTTATTGTGTAGGAATTAAAGTTATTTTTCCATAAACTCATATTTGTTTACATTTTTGGCGAATATGTCGCGAATGCAGATTACGTATATAGCTAGAATTTTTTTAACAAGGAGGATGTATTAACTTTTGCTGACCCAAGCACGATAAAATTAAATTCTTATATAATTTACGTATTTTCGCAGTGGACGGTCAACTCAGCAATCGCGAATTTGTCGCAGTTATGAAGAATAGACTTCTTCGCGGTCTTGAAAAACCGAAGGACACAGGTTTTGTCAAACTTATGTATTCGTTAATCAAATGCGCGAAAGACACCAAACCAGCTATATTAGATTTTTAAAGATAATAGATAATTTGTTTTTACGACCCTGTTCGATTGGACTATGGTAACAAGTTTCAGCTAAAAGTAATTTTATTATACACCTAGGTTTCTGGTTAAACCTAGGTGTATAATAAAATGACTTTTTTTATAGGTGAATATAGAGACAAAAAAAATATAAATAAGTCTCCCTGGCCGTTGCCATGTCCCTGCCATGAATCCCGCCCTCCGCACGCTATCGATGTACAGTCTGGAAAACGGATTCTGTAGCAAGTGGACTATCAACGTAAGTTGACTGCATATTCAAGTCACAACTGTCATTCTTTGGATGGAATGAACGGTTACGACACGTCAACGAATATTTTGTGTGCCTTTTGAAAGAAAATACATTTATTTAACACAGACTAAAGTGTTAAATAAATATGTTTTCTTTCTAAAACTTTAATAGTGTGTCCATCTTGCAAATAGGACATTTCCGCAAATAATTATTAAACCTATGTATTCGACTTTAAGCTGTAAAGCGCTCAATCAAAAGACAACAGTACCTATTTTAGGTTTGTGGTAAAAAAATACCAGCGGGGTAATTGCGTAACACACTATCAGCAGCAATGGCATTCATTTTGACAGTTCAAAAACATTGTTTATGTTGCTGAGCAGGTATTTCTTTCGAACACACATACGTATGAAGCAATGGATTAGCAATATCCTTCAAAATGATTCAGATTGTGATTGAAATTGTGTTACTCAATTAGGGTGCAGGTTATAAAATTGTAAGGTCTGCTTCCTATATTTAAAAGACCTCCATGAAATTATACTACTACTAAATATTTAGCTTACCAATCGAATAAGAACGATATACATCTGAAGATTATTTATCCTAAATAATTAAACTAATCGAACGAATATAAACCTATTACTTAGAGACGTCAACAAAATGTCTGAAATATGTTAACAACTAGATTGACTACTGGGTGAACGTCCCTTTGATCAGACGTCGTATAAAGTCTTGCACTGTGCCGCACAAACTCTTTACACGTAATTTATTTGCGTTTATTTACGTAGGTATTTAACCGATTTAATGAAACGATACGTTAGGCATGTTATTTATATTCATGTGACATGTGTTAAACGGTAAAGGAAGACATTATTAGGAAACCGGCGTGTCCTCGAACCAAAAATTCGAAGACATGTGACATTTACCAACCCTCACTGGGCCCGCGCTCCCTTTCACCAGTGGGAACATTATAGGTTGATTAGGTGTGTGTCATACTCATAGTAAAGTTTCCTCTAGGAACATTACTAAAATACAGACAATGAACGTATAAAGGGATCAATAGTATGCAGATTTTACGTAAACATCAGGTCTTGTAAACATTTTTGAGTTTATTTAAGGTTCTTACTAATAAGTTTCTATTCGTAATTTTCTTAATTTTTTGGCAATGATGTTTCCATAATTGTATTTTATACATAATTATAGATGATTAAATCAGTTACAAGCACTTTTGAATTTTCAAAATGTCGTTCAGATAGTGTTAAAGCTAGTTGTCCGCTCTATAGTTTAGTTAAGAGAAAAACGGGCAAGAAACTCCATAGGTACCTACTCTTAATAGGTACCGGGTGGTACAGTCACCAAACGAGATAAGTAACCAGAGTCGTTGGATAAAGTTGAAGTTTAGTAAGAAACCGATGGATGTTTTCGAATGAAATTTAATTTGATAAATGGACCGTTTGTTTTGTATTAATTAAATTGAATTTTATTCAAAACATCCATCGGTTTCTTGCTAAACTTCCACAATATCCGAAGACCCTGGTTACTTATCTGCTTTCGTGACCGTACCTATTAAAAGAGTACCCATGGAGTCTTATGTCGTATCTTTCTTAAATCGGTTAAATAATATCCTACATGAATTTATGTTAAGTTATATTGTTTTTAAGCTCTCTATTCTGGTCATTATATATTTTTATTAAATAAGTGATTTGGGGTCTGACTCAATTGTTTTAATTTTTTTTAATTTTTGTTGTGATCAATCATGCAGTTTTTAATCAAATTACACAACTGTTTAAGATTTTTGCGTTTAAGTATAAAAATATATATTTTATAAGAAATAGTTAATTGTGAAATGAATAAAATAATTATAAAATGTTTACCATAGTTATAGAGATATTTTAGTTATATTTCATATGTATACAGTTTAATATTGTTACAGATATATTCTACAGTACTCAGTATTTACGATCTTTTTGCTTTAATCTCAATCAAATAAGTAATTTATGCTAACGCCACTTTTTGTTGTACAATCGTGAACGTTTATAACACATGTTTTTACTGCTTTTAATAGTTTAGTCACCAAATCTAATCATTACACATTTTTATAATCTCTAGCGGGTAATGAAGAATTTGTATATTACTAATGCATTCATAACAATAATTACGTTTTATTATTGTAATAACATTTATTCATTTATTCGTTATCGTTTATCATTCATATATCGTTGCGATAATCGATAATAATTGAATTGATATCAATTATTATCGATTATCGCAACAAAATGACAAGTTCTTGGTAGCATGTCTTCTTGCATTTTTCTCGTATCTATTTATTTGTAAATTATCGTAACGATTTAAGAATTTCCTGTACCTACTGTTATGTGATTTCTAAAAATAAATTCGTTTTTTGACAGTATTGTTTATTTTTAACAGTCAATTTAAAACACCTTAATCGTTAATATAGTTCCGAGTTTAGGAATTGCTTTTAGTATAATTATTAAGTAAATTAGCAATGTTTACATGCTTATTAATTTATTTAAGTCTCGAGCTTGGCAATTTTTTGGTGAGTATTTATTTGAATTTTCCTACGAATGATATCAAAATAATAATTTCCAAAAACATAGTACTGATGTGGATACAATATTTTTGGTGTCAACACAAATACTTATGAGTTCAACGTTCTGAAAGTCATTAGCGAGCCACTGTCTCGTTACAAGTGCTGGGTCTCCTAGAAACGTCGTGAGATCTGACACAGACGGACTCGGGAGCATTGAACCGGTGTCGAGTGTTCCCGACTTCTCGCCTCACTTCCCGCAGTGTTGCGGATCTCTGTATTGGCCCAGAAACAGCTCGAGTAAGCTCCGGCTTGTAAATCACTCGAAGCAAGAGCCGTCGAACCGACGCCCGCCGCGACGCGAAAAATAGATATAGTTTGATGTTGCGCCGGAATTATTCGAGATAATAGAAAACGGCACTGGCTGCACGACTCCGCGCAAGCAACCACGCCCCGCGCCCTCTGGTGAGTTAGCCCTTATATTCTAATTCTTCCGCCACTCTGCTGCGCCCACGTGGCGTCTAACAAGTAATTTTTCCCGTGTGGGCCGTCCTTGTCCATAGAACAGGTGATTTATACATAGAAATGTTGCCAAACACCTACGTTTATGCATTATGAAATGTGACTGACGGCCGATTATAAAGAGATTGTGATAGTATGCTATGCACTATCACTGCAAGTGTAATGCTTTGAACTGCAGCTGAATTGTAATACGAATATTTTTGTGTCAGTTTTCCCTGGAACCGGTAGAACCGAGAAGTGACAATGCCGATGTACGAGCGGCCACCGTTTTGGCGAGTGCCCCACCAGCGAATGGATCCTGGAAATGAGCCCAGGGATTTCGGCCAGAGGCGAAGAGTAAGAATATTTTGCATTATTATAATACCGATGTAGTAGAATGCAACTGGAATGAGGGTTTAAAATAATTATAAGCCGTGATTGTGTAACGATACCGAGTTATTTGTGGTGCTACATCTTACACTATTGATGTGGTTCATGACGTAGGCAGTTAGAATTTGGGTTATTTTATTGTATTTGCAGTGATTGCCTAGATATTAATTGCAGGCTAATATTGGTTCGTGCAAAAACTCTGGTTCAATTCGATTTAAATACGCTCTTAAAAGTAAATAAAAAGCGAGACAAATTAAAAGTATTTGATATTTATGAGTTATGTATTTATCATTTTATTTTTATATTTGTTGATGGCACGAACGAATTTAAGACTTTACTCTTAAATTCGTTGTACACTTTATACACAAAACTTTCTGAATTAATATCACTTCACTTGTAATTTAACACACAATTTAATTTCTTATTATGTCTTAAATTTAAGAAACTCTCTAAAACTATTAAAGTCAGATGATTTACTGGCGGTGTTTAGATGTAAAATATATATTTGAATGACACATTGCACTAAATTAGAAGTCACATGCAAATTCCGTCTGTATGTTTTGGTTATTACTAATCATAATCAATGGACTAAATATACGTCAATAAGTTTATATGATGCCAATACAAAGTCATTATGTGCCTATTTATAGTAAATGTTTGACGTAGGAAATAGTGATCAGTAATTGATGGCCTTTATTGCATACCTATCTGGTGAATTACCCTTAGAGAGTTAGGTTTGTATTAATAGATGAACTTTGTATTTGTTTCTAAGAAAATATGACTTAGTGATGATAATGTAATTATTTAATAGTAGTTTGCAACATCATGGTGTGAAAAAAAATCATTTGAAAATGTGGGTCATGTCTATTGCGTCGATATATCCAGAGTAAACAAACAAGTCGAAGACTTGCCGGAATGGCTTGGTAATCAAGCATCGATATATCTCAGAGTTTCCGTAAATCGAATTAGGTCGATTGCGACGGCAGGGTTACATGCAGTGCAGATCTAGGGGGGCAGGGGGCGGTGCGGGTTTGCGGTGAGGCTAATTTAGCTCGCACTACGTCGCGTGTTCCCGCCGCGCACACACCGCGTCTCGTGCACCGTGCAGTGACACCGTGCGACACTGTGCCACACTCAGCAGCATGGGGCGGCTGCACACCTTCGTGGTGACGCTGCGCCGCGACTCCCGGGAGGTCAACTGGGGCCTGCGCCTGGTCGGAGGCGCCGACCTGGCCACGCCGCTCATCGTCACCAGGGTATAGCTCACGAACTGCACGCTAGCGTAGGCAGCGTCACTCGCGCGCCGGTGTAAACACGCCGGCGCTCCAGTCACCGCTCTGTTTGTAAATAAGACGCTATCCAGGTTAACGATCAATGCACACCAGCCGTCTTAAACTACACGTTTCAATTAATTATCTCAAGAAACATTAAACGCAGAATAATTGTCTCCTTCAAAAATATCAGAAGAGCCGACTTGGATTATTTTATCATTTATCCGGGACACGAAAATATTTATAGCGTTGTCAGTCAGTCTGGGACTTTACCCGCAAGCCGACAATTTGATACACTTCAGCTATTTTTGTAATTCAAGTATCTGCTGAGCCGTTTTAAAATATCGGGAAACGGTCGTTGTTTAAACATTATCTAGCTAGAACATCATTAAAATACATCTAGTGCGTGGACGAACTCTCTTTATAACTGGTATTATTCTTGGATGTATCGTGTCGTTCGACAACTGCCGACGTCGGCGTCGATGCGACATGACCCCGTTATCTTAATCACTTTCATTTAATATTTTTAGCTAGAGTCTAAAACATTGTGTAATTTGCTAGTGTAAAGCACAGCCCGATCATTGTGTACTATCATTTTAATATATTTCACATGCCAACCAAGAACCAACCTCGTAAGCCGCCTTACCAATGACCTTCATAGCACGAAATATGCAAAGTGAAGCTTTTGTAAACCTAACACAGGAACCATAAGCTATCAACTTTGATTTGTATTCATAACATTTACAAAGTCGGAGGAAACTTGCTTCAATACCAGAAATTTTGAAGCAAAAGTAAACTTGCTGCTGGCGTTATTATAAAAACCGCAAAATTTTACTTTGTAATATTTCATTTGTTTTTTGAACTTTGGGCAATAACATAATCAGACTATAATGTTGGGAATATTTTAGGCTGATTATGTTAGTGCTGCTGGGACTCAGGCCTCCTCTCTGTGAGAGGGAGTGGGCTGTAATCCACCACGCGGGCCCAGTGCAGGGCGGTAGATTTTTATTTTTTTTAATAAAAAGTTATCACATGTCTTCGAATAATAATTAGCCAATAGGAACTGCACCCTAATTGCGTAACACACAATCAATCAGAATCGGTTTTATTTTGACAGTTCAACAACACTCATTGCGTTATTTACGTGTTGAGCAGACTTTATGAAGGTAACCTTTTTCGAACTTATGAAGCAATGGATTAGCAATATCCTTCAAAATAATTCAGATTGAGATTGATTGTGTGTTTCGCAATTAGGGTGCGGTATATACTACAGTTCTTATTGCCTAATTATTATTCGAATTTAATTTCGAATTTTCGAAAGACATGTTTATTTATTTATTCACAAGGCAACTACAACAGGCAATAATCACATTAAGTACAAGGTTCAAATTATAGGTTTCGATCTGACTATCACCCAAAGCGTAGTCGCACAACATGATCAGCAACAACAATAATAATAATAACAACTACAGTAAAAAAAAAAAAAAAACTTTTGACTAAATTACAGCTACAAGATATGTGAGATTATGACGCCAATATAATTATTGGCGTCATAATCTGAGCCGCATTTAAGGACGAGCTAACAATCATCGTTTCTGTTCTATGGCTGAACCAAGGATTTCTAGGACAATGCTTAGAAAGCGTTATCGCTCGTCAGATTTTTTTAATGGGGCTAAGGAATCCTTACCCAACTGTAATGGTCTTAAAGGGTCCAATATGCAAGAAAATAGCGCAGTTTCAACATAAACATTAATGAGCAAAATTAGTACAATCGGTTTTATGTTGTCTGACATGTTTACCTATGTAGACAGCCAGTTCCTATAACCAATACTGCCAGAGTCATTATGAGATTAACAAAACGCACGTTATTAATTGGCAATAAGCTCGCGCTTCTTCCACTCTGCAGCATAAATTCTACCATTGATGTAATGACAACCCCTAAGGTATGAAGGGTGCAGTCCGAGACGTTTTAAAATCTGTTTTATTTGTTCTTGCGCACGTTCTTGTTCTCAGTATAGTGGAATCATGAAGTTTACCTCTTCGTTAACGTTGATGTTTGTTTTGTGGGAATCTTTCAAATGGTCGTAGTTACCTGTTTGTGTTGATGTTTATGATGATGCAAATATCAACGAAGAAATAAACACATAATTTCGTATTTCAAAATGCCAAAAAATATAACAGGATACTTCACCTATTTTCGCCTATCGCATGCTCAAATTATGTACGTACTGACGCAAGAGTGTTAGAAAGAGTGCATCACAACTCAATTATAGTAAGATGTAGGAGACTATTGAGTCATAGATGTCGAGATTACATTCTGGACAGGTTGCCAGGTACCTATTTAGTATACCGGATATAGGTAATTTTGTATTCGTTGAAGAACTACTCTTGAACCCCATTTACACGGCGCAAGTTACAACTTTTATTTATTTTTCGTTGCTGCAACGTATGGTATAATATGCCATAGGCAATTAAACTGCACCGCGTTATCGGGAAAACATTGTAAGGAAACCAGCATGTCCTAGAACCAAAAATTCGAAGACATGTAGGATATAACCGCACAGCCTCTCGAAGAGAAGAGGCCTGTGTCCCAGCAGTGGGAACATTATAGGCTGAGTGTGAGTGTCATCAAACTCTACAATAAAGCAGCTATGCTACTTGTTCATAGCTATTTGTGTGAGCATGGGCCGTAAAGTGAGCACCTCCAAAATGTATTCAAACAGTTGTGTAACACTGCGCAACCCCTGGTATTCCATTTTCCTTCTTTTCGTGTCGATGAAATTTAGGGCCTTAATCGCGCTATCAGTGGCATTTTTAGGTTCTCAATCCTCAATAGTGCAAGTGCCTAGAAACTTATGGAAATCCATAAAACAAAGTCTCATTAAAAATCTAGGCAATGATTTATCAGTAGCTAATAACTTAAATTGGATGTAATATTGATAAACTTCGTTAAATTTTATATCAATATCTGTCCTTTTGCTGCAACACACGCAAATTACGCATAGAAAAATGGAAATATTCAAGACGATATTAAACTGCAAAGCATTTATTTTTAAATTGTATTATGTGGAGTGTAATATTTTTCTAATGAATCAGGCAGGCGGCGTACCGCAGCCAGGAGTACTCACGATGACTTGTAGTTATTTATAACGAAAAGTCGGCACTAAAATCTTTTAGGTCACAAGCAGACAAACAAAATCATAAAAAGTTAAAAGATACGCTAGGGATATAATATAAAAAGACAAATTTCTAGACCATAAATTAAGCGGACAACTGGCAAACAAGTGTTAAAATACCCTTTACGAATTGTTATAGGTTTACCAAGTCCTTTCCGGTGCAAATGCTCAAAACAGAGAAAATAGTCGTGTGTCATGTGTGTGTGTAATAGTCTGTTTAGCCAGAACTAACTAACTATAATGCGAGTACAAGTAAAACATTGATCCAATTTGATAAACAAGAGTATTCATTACATTATAGTTCAAAGAGTATTCATATCAATGATTAAATCTTAATACCCCTGACAGAAGAACCGTTTATTTTTGTCGTGTATCATTATAATTTATATCACCAATGCGGTCTGACCGAACTACTGAAGTTGCAACAGTCAATGTCATTGGCAGCATCATCCACAACCCGACTTCGCCCACTGCTGAGCATAGACCTCTCTTTTCATGTGCCAATGACATTGACATTCTTCTCGCGCTAGAAACAATGTCGTCCACCCATCTTGCCGCCTGACGACCGATACTCACAGTCCTTGGACGCTACTCAGTCACTGCCTTACTCCAGCTGTCATCACTGCGCCTTGCAAGGCCTCTGCCCAACTCCATTAATAAGCATAGGTACATGAAAAAAGGAATTAGAATATAATCGTACTTTCGCTGCTCTTATTATTTTTGTACTACCAATCGATAATCTTCATTACCTGTATTTGGCACTCTCTCTTGAAAGCCATAAGACAGGATTTGGGCACCTTAAAAACCTTAAAAATACTGATCTACATGAGATGAACAGTATTTATAGATGAACTTTATCATAAGACTACTACAGCAATAATGGTTTCTCTTAACTCCTACAGTGCGGCCGACGAGAGTTCTTGACATCTGTCAGTTGTATACAAACTAATACGTGTTTTATGAATTTGATCTTTATTTAGCTACTAGAATTGTCGCACTGACAGGTGTCAGGAACGCATTCTCTCGATGGGGCGGACTGAACTCTTATTTTTCTGAATTGGAAGAAACAAGATTTTAGGCAAATTTTGGAAGCAGGTGCTTTGAATATTAGAAAGCAACAATAGTAGTGTCTAGTCAAACAGTTTTACAAAAACGGTTCACAGTATGTTTTGGTTTTTTAGTCAATCTAGGCAGGCGGGAGTTATGATCCTTGCAGCAACCGACAAGTTTGCTATTCCGTTTAATGGCAATTGGCAAACAAACGCAGCCATGTGATCAAATATGTTCCAGTCAATCAATGTATAAGTATCTTATAGGTACTACTAGTTTTTTTTCGCACTCACTTCTATAGCTAGTATCTAAGCCACAAAATTCAGTTTTTATTATGAATTTGTTTATATATATATATATATGTTAAAATTTATATTGAATTAATCTTGACACGGTTTATTCTAGGCTGGACGTCATATTTGGCCTACATAATATTCAGGCTGGCCACATAACATCTCGCATCTGTTTCCCGCTTTTAACCGCTGATCGTGAAATGCACTCAGCTAATAATCTCCCGGTTGACCTTGGCTGCCATAAATCTTTCAATCGCAAACACAGCCTTGAGCTCGTTCTTTTATTTAACGGAACCATTAAAATGCCTTCATTACTTCCTTTCCATCTGGCTAGGATGAGTCAATCAGTTCGATACATTTCGATAGAAAATTACACTACAGATTAGAAAAAAGAATAGGTAGGTATAAGAAAAAAAGCAGCATTTAAACATTTGAGTAATTAGCAACTTCTAAACTCGTGTCACTTCTTGGCAAAGAGTCCCAGCACCTGTTGATTTATGTGATTTCAACGATAATAATATGTAATAATTTAACTATTTTATTTTATGTCTGAGTCGTATTTGAAATGAATGTCGAGGGCATTTCTAGACCTCATTGACACAACATGAGAGATATACGTCAACTGAGATATTTTGATGGCAATACTAAACGTATTTTATAATCGTCATATAACTTTTATCCGTAGAATAAACTTGACGACTTGCTTGGAAAACCTATAAAAAATTCAAAATTATTCCTCGTTTAAAGATATCTGGGGTTGAAAAAGTCACACCTAAATCTGTCCATATCGGTAATTGCTTCTGAATTCGGTTTCTTTTAACTGTGATCTAAATAAAATAAACAATGCATTATGTAAACTTTGGCTCTAGAAGGGAAATATTTAGAGTAATAGTGACGTTAATTAACGCATAGACCTTTAATTAGAGCATTTGGCAACATAGACTTAATAAAACTTCTATGAAATGTTGATTTGGGTTTGTTAAAACTAGAAATGAAAACGTAAAGAGTTTCTAAGAATGTTTGTTACCATAATGCGTCTTCTTCAACCTGGATAGTTTGGTGACGCAAGCGCGTACGCGTCACCTGCGTATGAGTGTAATGCGGATGGACGTTAGCCAGCTGAAACATTTTAAAAAATCCATCAAATACAAAGAACTAGAACGTTTGACGTCGTCAGAAAAATTTCACCACGACCCACGGTGATGGATAAGAGTATATATAGATGTATGTCCTCGCCATTGACTCGAGGAAGTTTGTGATGGATTTGCGCAGGTCGAGCCGTCGATGCGACGCGGCCTCCATCCGATCCGTCGGTTGTTTTCAATAAAAAATGTCAGGTTGGCGCGGCGTCGCCGGCGGACGCATTTAGCCTGGCTATCGGCCAAACCCAGTGCATACGTCCCGCGCCTCCCCTCCTCTACCCCAACCACAAGGTCGACCTAGTATACTCTATGTAATATACGACACCCTTCATTATGAGCCCTCCAAAATGTTATATCAGCTGGATCTCATATTTCTGCGGTTGTTAACGGTTGCCTGAACTGAAATGTATTCAGCGAGTATGTGATTGGTTAAGTAATACTCGATTAGTTAGTATTTTTTCTTCTACGTCGTTCCCTTCCGTCGTTCACTGCCGAGGATCGCAACCACATACGACACATGGCCAAGCAATTTGGCCTTCCGAAGTGTGGACTCGGAAAACCAGCTTAATTCCTTTATAGTTAAATTCCTAACAAGAACCTAAAATATATAATAGAGTATATTCTGGAAACGTAAACAAAGTGGCTGAAAACATGTTGACGACTTACCCTTGAAGGTGACCGAGCCGAATGGACGCTTGGTTCACACTTCCAAATGTCACGGCCCGTCTGCTAGCCTTCTATATGTGTCGCCTAACCTGTAAACATTATATTATAACACGGGCAACACCTATGCATACGTCACTAACTACAGATTCTTATATTTTTCACACTTTTCAAACTGTTGGCATTAGTAAAAAATGTAAAGCTCGTTACGTAGTTGTAAAGTAAGCCATTAAAATGAAACAAATCTTTGATGTCCAGTATTTTTCCATAGAATCCCAGTGGTTGCTACTTCAAACACCTCCATATTTTCAGTTTGGATAAATATTGACGCGTTGAGATTGACACACTGGCTCTTTGAACTTCGCTTTGCAGTACCTACTGCATATTCATATGTATAATATGTGGAAATGAACCGGATCTCTGAGAGTAAACTTAAGTGCCCCACCGGGAGACGACAGTACGCAACATTCACTTTCCATAGAACGACAGCAAACAAGAGATTTTGAATTCCCACATTAAGTAGTGCAAAATGTATTTTCCGACGTATTCAGAATAGCTTGCTGCAAGATCTTATTTACAACTAGCTGTTGCATTCGGATTCACTCGTATCCTGGGCAAACTCATACACGAAGCAAGATACACACACACCACACACAGACATAGACTACACAACACATAGGTAGACTTTAAGTAAATCCGTTCAGTTTTTAATGTAGGATCTTTCTGTCTCTTACCGTTTCTTATTAGTTTGCAGCAACATATTAAACGTACGTTTCAATTTCCAGGTGACACCAGGCACTCCTGCGGGCAGAGAGTTGGTCCGAGGAGACATCATAGCTAAAATCGACGATTATGACACACGCGACGTGCGACACGAAGACGCGCAGAATCTCTTCAGGAATGCGCCCCAACAGATCAAGTTGGTAGTACAGAGGTAATGAGTCCTATGCATGCATTGAAAGGTTTTGCTTTAATAATAGATTTGTTGCCAGTGATAGACCATACCTGCACGTTAATCTGGCACATCGAGCTGTAGAAAGAGACTGTCACATAGGTATGAGTGACAGAGACGACGTTCTCCCGCTCAAAATATTTTTATAATTAAATAACAACATAAACATAAACATATTTATTGTTGACCATATGGTCAATAAAAAAAACACAATAAATAAAATTGTTAATAGAAAAAAATAGTACATTATGATACGTGTGACATAAGTAGTTAATTATTGCACGGCGTGAAATTATCTAAAGACCGTGCATTAATAGACTTCTTAAGTCACGTATCATATACTATTTTATAGCTCGTGTGACCTAAACCCACTGTACTTAAGTCACAGAAAAGCTGACTTATGCGTGGTTTTAGGTCACACTGTGATATAAAATACAACAGAAAACAGAAACTCTCGCCATAAACTTCTTTTTTTATTTGTTACTATGTGCCATATTTACGGCCGGATATTGGTATCTTGTTGGTTTATCACTCGCACCAAATAAATTGGTTAACCTGACGATTTCATGAGAAGTCCAGTTGACCAGAGTTGATCAAAATGCTACTAAAATCATTACAGTAAAGGAATATTTAAATATAAGTTATCTCAAACATCAGCAGAAAAAGTTTACCTAAAAATCCAACTCGTGTTATTGAGGAGTACCGAACCTCATATGTTTTTACTTACATTATTGTAATCCGCCCAGAGCAGTTGAAAAGTCGACCAAACCGTATATTTTCATCTACACTATTTTAATCCGCCGTCTTCCGAAGAGGTCAACAAGTTCTTAGTAAAAAACAAGCAAGGTGTAACCACAGGGGCGGCGCAAGCGCACACCTATACTCGTTACCCCGCTCTCCGGGCAGCTTTGTAGGCCGCGTGCCCACGCCTACCTTCTATCACGAGCTCGCTGAGTAAGACTTGCACTAGGTGTCATCCATGTTGCCCTTCACCTACTTGTTGATTTATGTTACTGATGGTGATACTGAATTTTCTGGATTTATATTAGCTTCGTCAAAACATTGAAGAGTCTCACTTTTGATAGAGTGATGTAAGGCAGTACAGATCTTGCATTCCAATTATACCTTATTGCAATTACATGAGAGGCACATGACCCGATAATGAATAGCATTGTCGATAGTAAATTATTGAGAAAAAAACTTTATTTCACTGTTTTACCAAATGAACTAATGCGTACGATTTCGGAGAACTTTTGCCCTTCTTGCATAAAAATGTTAAATCAAATATTCTGAATAGATTACAGCATATGATTCAGTATCACATTGCATTTTGAAATTTGAAAGAGTTCGTCGTAAAACTTTGTAAATGTATGCCTGTTATATTTAGCCCTCTTCTTTTTAAATCTATATCCAAAAATATTTAAGCATGGGTAATTTATCGATGTTGTAAACAATCTTTGCAAATAACTATAATATTTGTACACCTTGAAAAACGATTTGTTGTCGAAACAGATGTTAAGTTTCAGTTTTAGACTCCGTCAATACACACGTAACATCCTGTATGCTGTCGTCAATATTACATGCATGAACTGTACCTATTTATGTTATGATTTATTTTCTATTCATGTCTCGATGTTGGAAACAGTTTCTTTTATATATGTGTCTAGGTTACCAATTTGTACTAAATGCATTGCATCCGTCCTTATATGTTCACATACACACTACATTACAAATTATGGACAGATTTGAAAGGTGCATCTAAATCGAAGTTACTTTTTGTGGAGCAACGTTTGCAAGGCAACAATGGACAACAAAAAGTTATTTAGTCAACTTACTCAAAGTTATACAGTAACTTGATGTTGTCATGTTGCAAAATGTTGCTCTACAAAAAGAAACTCAGTGTGGATGTACTAGAAGATTTTTAAAGTTGAGCCATGAACTATTTCTTGGTTATTTTCGAATCAGTCCAGTGGCGATAATTTTATATTTGATGCCGTCAATACACCATAACGTTGGCACTGCACCGTATTGACGTAATTCCATGTTCCAGTCATATTCATGTTGCACGCTGTGTAGGGACGTGGATCGCGACGGGGCGCGCGACTCGGCCGCTGCGCGGGCGCCGCGCTCGCCCATACCCTTCGCTGCAGCACCATACAGGTATCATTTACATTATTGCATTATATATTTCATAAAGTTAAGAGCAAATGACAACAAGGCTTCATCCGAGCCCACTACTTCTCAAGCCTATCAAGAAGAGAATCGTTGGCGATCTACAAGTATAAAATCAGTCACTATTTTACCATCCATTTATTATCACTCACATCCGTTCAAATGTGACTGTCTTTAGTATAGAATATCAACTTATCATTAAACTCAACAGCTGGTGCATAATAAATAACGTTATATAAATACTGCAATCACAGCCAAAATAAATTATGATGCATCGCAACCAGAGCTGCCAAAAATATAAAGTCAATGACACGACCTGTCTGAAAGAGTTTAAATTCCACGATAAACTTGATGTGTCCTCGGCAGCTAAAACTTAAATTAGATCTCATTGAATGTATGAAAACATCAAAGAAAACAAAATGTCCCAGTGAAATAAAATCCCAAACGCAGTCACGGCATACCCAGCTGAGAGATTGAGCCAAAGGTCAGTCTCTCATTGGTTCTATTAAAAGCAGAGTATACAAAACATTGAAGTCGACACGAAGACTTAACCAGATAGAATTTGGAACGTTAATTATATAATTAAGAACTTGCACATGAGTGTCCTAACTAAAGCCCCATTTACACGATGCAAGTTTTTTACCTGTGGCATACAATAAAATTTAAACAACAAATGACTTGCATCGCCTAAACAATGTTTAGACGCTGTAACTTTTATTCTTGCTTCAACTTATGGTATGCCACAGGTAATTTGATCGCACCGTGTAAATCAAGCTTTTGTTGGCATTTCATTCCTCAATAGTCTTCTGTCTCAGGCCCTAGATAAGCAGGTTAACACCGACAGTCCACACGCCAGTGATGATTAAGAATATCAGAACCAATATGCTCTAAATTTAGCAGAGCTGGTTTTTCACATTTTGAATAATCACAGATTCCTTATGCCGGGATACACGAGGCTAGTTTTTGAAGCTAGGATAGTAAGTTAGCGTCTCAAGCTAGGATAGTTCAATAGGATGGGGTTCTATTTTTGAGCTAGTAGCGCCCCCACCACAGATTTTACTATCCTGGCTTGTGTACTAGCTTCATGTGGCTGGCGAATATAGTACTCAATCGGATCATTTTACTCTATCTTCTAATTTACTAGCATCGTCTTAACAGCACTAGCTTGGGTACAAGCCAGGACAATATACAGAGGTTCCAGCTTGCTATTCTAGCTTTGAAAAACTAGCCTCGTTTATCCCGGGCATTAGTGACCTTTGAGAGCATTCTATCTATCTATAGTTGAACTTCAACGAGTGCAGAGGTTCTATCACTAGAAGCTTTATCTAGTAGTAGATAGCATGTAGTGATCACGTTCTGATCCGTGTGGGGGAAAATAAGCGTTTCCCCGACCCTTCATAGGCATAGCACAGAAAGGGGTACCAAAAAACTCAATGGAATACTCGCAGCCCGTTTCGTATGTGATGACGATGGTTACCAAGAGGTTTTAGTCGGTAGAAGTCCGTCATAATCCTTACCTAGACGGAGCTTATCCACGAGAGTGTCCAGACGACATAAAACATAACGAAGAGATCTTATAAAGGTACCGTTTTTCGTGTTTAGGTCGGAAAATTAAAATCTTTTCCGTCTGCACTGACTATTCTGTTTAGGCAATGTAGATAACGGT
Organism: Apamea epomidion; assembly: GCA_947507525.1. Classification (NCBI taxonomy): domain Eukaryota; kingdom Metazoa; phylum Arthropoda; class Insecta; order Lepidoptera; family Noctuidae; genus Apamea; species Apamea epomidion. Next base: position 13,551,672 of record OX382228.1, on the reverse strand, counting down.
CCACATTCCTTGGCCTGTTCTTACAGAACCCAGCACATTTTTGCATTACACACTCAGGATTTACACATGTTACATTTTTCTCAGGACACCAAGTCCGCAGCAAGGCTGGCGTGGTCAAGAGTCGCAGCAGAGCTGGCGTGGTCTGGACTCGCAGAATAGCTGGCGCGGACCGGAGTCCCTCCCGCGCACGCCACTCCCCCACTCGCACGGCCCCGCGGGCCCCGCCGGCCTGCCGCACTATAACTCCTTCCCGCCGCAGATCGAGGGAGAGTACAGGACACTACTGCTCTCGCCGTCTTCTATACGCACCGATGAAACTTTTGACGAGTCCATTCAGAGCCAGGTGAGTACTACGACTAGACAGAACGCTTTCAAATCAGATGCAAACAATCACGCGGCTGTGTACGCGCACCGTGGTGGAGCGCTAATTAGAAGGCACATTGTAGTCCTCGTGCAGGTCATACGGAGTAGGAAACACCCGTAACTTCGCCCGAAACTACGGATTTCGTGCTTAGGGACTAGACCCCGAGGACCGGTCGTTGTGGCGTTGCTTAGGATATACCTATGTCCAGCAGCGTCTGATGCTGCCGCTGTCTGCGGCTGTCCGATGTGTATATGCTTCCATTCCCGCATCTACCACTACTTGCCTTCGAAGTACGAATGAAACTAAAAAATCGAACGCACTATACAAAAGTACCTACCTATTCTAATTTTATGGAAAATGTTAAGGGAAAAAAATCTTCTTGGATTTTTAGGCTCACACACACACACACCCGCCGCGTCGCTGCCTTTATTTTGGGACTAAAATATTTTATTTTCCTGAGTCTTACGCTCGATGGCACGAACGGTAGACACCATATGCCTAATAATTAAAGTTTTTTAAAGCAACAGCGTTTTACTGAGTACGAAACAGAACGCTGAAACACAGCAGGCATAAAGCACAACAACAATATCTATATTGCGGTTGATCGACGACAACTAGGCGTTCTAGATCGCTTCAAAACACAATCGATTACCTTTACGACCGACCATTCGGTCGACTGACCATTGATCGAACAACGATCGACACATTTCACTACATGGATTTCGAAATTGAGAGAGCAAAAATCATCACCGTCATTTCAGCAGGAAAACTGCTGAACAATAGCGTTATGTGCTTTGAACACAATTCGAAAAAAAATGCACGTGTTTGTGTTCACAAATATTTTCTCAATAAAACATATTTTCTTTTTTTCAAAGTTAGATCAAACCCGCATCGACGACATCGAACAAAAATAGTCGACGACAATTGTTCAGAACCCAGTTGTCAAGATGGTGTATGGACTAGATCGGAATAAACGGTTGATTTTATCAAACGATATCGATCAATCGCTATTTAGTTGCACCTTTAAAATAAAAATTTATCGCCTCGAAGGTTCTTTTTTAAGTTAAATTTTTCACTGGTTTTTTTAGACATCGACTTTCAAGTTTTCCAACTTCAATTCAGGATCGTAATCTCAGATATGCGAAGAGTACCTAATTATTTTAATTCGGGATCGTACGATTTTATTATAGTATTTAAAAATTTATAACCATACATCATTCTTATTTTGAAGCTTTGCCAAATGGTAGGCAGTTTTCTATTAAATTTCATCGCGTTGCTAACGCCGTCTTGTACATTGGAATGCTTTGCATTTTTATTAGGTAGTCATAGAATAACTTCCTACTCAACCAGCACCGTGAAAATTCTTTATTTAATCAGTTGTTAGTATTGTTAATATTATTCTACCTCATTTGTGTCGACGTTACATGTATCCTTGATTTTCAACAAATAGGTTAACAGTGTTATGCTAAACCAAACGCGTGACGTACCTTGGAGACCCGCCAAAATGTTATCGTCTAATGATGTTAACTTATTAATTAGATCCACTCGGATTAGAACACCGGACAACATTGCCTATACACAACTTTACAGCTACAGTGAAATGAAGTTACTGAAATGTAGTTATAATTCATGGAAGTTTTAGAACGTTCCTGAGCTAGGCTAAATCTGGTTTCTGAATCATGAATCACAATAATAGACGATCGTTGCGGGCGTATTTCTTATACAATTTGCAATGGAATTAGGCACTGACTTCATCGTCATTGAACTCTTTTGTATCGGAAAAATACATTCACGAAATCGGATAGAATGCGATTTATTTCAGTGGGCGCTGAGGCGTGATTCGATGAAACTTTGCTACTGAAACCACCCAATAAAACATAGTCCGCATAGCATCATATCCCTATTATTGCTGCTTATAAAAATATTAGGAAAAAAGATATAAATTATGTATATTTTATATAGCGCAAGGCTCTGCGGCCGCTCGGGAGGTTTTCGCCCACGCTAACGCCTAATTTCCCGCCATATTTCCAAAATAGAATGCATTGAAATCGCGTTGTTTACTCGGGAGAGGACGACTGGAGCGGCAGTCCGCGATCATACTCTGCACGGCACACGTCCGCGCAACTGAGTGCTACCACGATGGCCGTCAATCCTAATTTCTTCCCCAACGGGTACCAGGATTCCTTGCATCCTGAGGACGAGGTCATCACCAACTGGGTGCGTGCGACTATTACAAATAACACTAGAACCTCCCTAACTACTAAACTCTTTATAAATCATCGTTACCAAAATGTGTTGTGGTATAACAGTTGAGATTAAATTGCAAATGATGTGAAACGTCAGCGCTTCAGGCGTAACATGGGATGTTGAAGCATAATCTAAATTGGGAGCACTTGAGATGCGCGTTGTGTTACAAAATATGTGATGTAATATCTGAGACGAAAGCTTTACGATGTAATTTTCCGGAAAAATCGTAAGTGATTTCACAACAGGATATGTGTTTTATGATGTTATGAAACATTATATCAACATAAGTCAAAAGTGTGCTTTTGAGAATGTTTTTGATAAAAGTAACTTTTTGTTTTAATGAAACTCTGAAAGATTGCCAGATATACAGCGGTAACATACTGTCTGTTCTGTGTTTACATTGCTACCCAAAACGCTCCTGACGCGGTGCTTTTATCACCCCACAATGTACCGTTGATCATCATTTGCACGTCAAAAACTAACGATATTTCCATGTCAGTACAACTAAGTACCTATATTTAAGTTCTTAAGAATCTTGTGCCTTGTACTTGATTAACTTCTAGTATTATAATAGTCAATTTTAAGCCGTAATAGATAAAACATATTTGAAATGAAAATATATTAAAAAATCCTGAATAAGTTCTATTTTTGAAAATGTATGCTTTGGTAAAAAAAAACTTTGTTAGATTTTTATCCTCGAAGATTCGACGACCCCCTTTTGATATTAAATAAGACAGCTCTGAAGTTATTTTAGCATCAACGTCGCGTCACATTTTTACACCCACTTGATCTTTCGACACGAAAACGTGACGTGATTGTTACGATATGCAATGTTAACGAAGATTAGTTTCCATGCCAAAATACCAAATCCGATACCAAAACTGAATTTAAAATGAGCAAAGCTCTAAGCTCAAAGAATTTAGAGGAAACTACCTAAATACACTAGCAGTAGGTATTTGCCCTTGCTTCGTCGTCATCGACAAATGCTTTAACTGTTCAACGTAGTCGTTAGCTGCTGATTACACCACAACACAGGACCGTCCTTCTTCTACCAAAATGCTTTTGCTACTGACGACTTCTCGTTCTACATTATTCGCTTTTTTCCCTATGACACGGTTATTCACACCTTTACAAGTTACACTAAACGATCCCAATTTGTATAATCTTTAAATCGTGTCGGTAAAATTAGACATCTATCCATAATTTATGTATCGGATACTTGCCATTCAATTCCGACCACTCATTTTGGCACTTATACATATATCTGTTCTCAATAAATATATCGAACATAGACATTTGTGGGCCATGAACGGGCTCTTTATTTGAAATTATTGGTCTTAGTAATTAATGGAAATCATTACTGAAATATCAGCATTTTAGTCAAACCAAACGTATTCGACCAACATAGAACGTTGCGTCAGTGGCGAAAGCCCCGCTTTTGTAAACATCGCCGCAAATAAACGAAGCTTGTTGTTTGCTCATTGGCACATATACGAGACTAACGAATGCTTCGTTAAAGTATGGACTATTCCGACAAAATATTACTCCAAACATGTTTCGTCGAGTCATTCATCCAGATCTGTCCCCCTTATATTAGGTAATACTGGGTCATCATGGCATCATCAGTCTACCGGCCTAAAAAAGCTATCGCTGGCCTTTGGAAACTAGCCATGGTGCCAATTGCTACCGTAACAGGATTTCACTTGCCATACATCATAACAGTCTAGTTACTAAGACTCTGAAACATGACCACGGCCCAAATATCACAGACCCGTATAAATATAACGAAATCGTGTCAGAAGTCATATCATAACCCACATGGAATAACCTCGTGTTATAATTAGACGCGACGCCAAGTACGCGACGGAGTTTAGCGGCTAATCTTTGCGGAGATATCCAACATTTTTTAGAGAAATAGCGTCTGATTTCTGTCAGACCCTGACTGATGTATGCACGTGCCGTTCGGAGGAAAACGTTGGTATTTTGATTGCTTCGTCTGCGGCCTTCTAAAAGGTCACTTATATGTGACAAACATATGTGTTTATTTCCATATGACGAACCTCAGTTAGCCGAAGCAGTAAACCAAATTACAATTTATGTTTCACACCATTTGTTTTACGCTGTTGTGAAGTTTATGCGCCTACTACGTGAACTATTATTAGCGTGTGATGTGAGCCAACTATTCTAGATCATGGTTGTATATTTGATACAAACATCATTCGACTTTTCCATTTACAATCGTATTACAAGACTGGATATAAATTGAATGCCTTAAAATATAACGTAATACGGTATTGCATGGTATGTGGGTTAGAGAGTCTTATGTAAATAAGTACCTAACCATGTATACGTACTGAAATTATGTTTCAGTGTGCGCAATATTTATTCGATATGAAGAATCAAAACTCTCGCTCTCAAAAGTACAAGGTGGTAGGTTTCTAGTGAACTCCTTCCTATATAGCCTTACGAGAATATCATTGTGGTAAATACTTGAAAAGACTGCTACTACGCGAAATAATACACAAACTTAATAAATCACATACTTAATTGAACTGAAACTATGACTGAATGAAATAATAACTATCTAAGTAAAAAAATAATTCCAAGGCTTATGCCTGCTGTGTTGAAAAAGGTTTTCGACAACGATGATGATGGAGATGAGTCATCGGTGATATGAAATAGTTTATAGCAAATTCGTTTATTCTTTATTTTGTTAGATATTGCCACGTAAAAATTGCGGACTTGCCTACTAAAAGCAATTCCTTGCTTAGTGCATTATTTACAAAAAACGCAATATGTTAATTGAAATAAACATTTTTATTTCTTTTATTTTTCTAGCCGTACCGCACGACGCCCCTCGTGCTTCCAGGCGCGAAGGTCCGCCGCGAGCCCGGACCCACGGAGAGCTACCTACGTCACCACCCCAACCCCGCCATGCGCGCGCCGCCCAGCCACGACTACCGCGACACTCTTATGAGACAGAGGGTAACATCTTCAAGCAAATACATCTTTTAAACATCCAGTACGTGGAATCAAGGGAATGTGGCTAAGGCTTTTGACACAGCAACACAGACTACTCTGCAATGTTGTTTGAGATATCTTTGAGGCAAATCGGTTTTAATATAATTTCTACGAAATTACTTGAATGCACACTCCCGTGGTTTCAGGTGCTGTTGGTTTTCTAAGCCAAAAATAGTTTTGGGGTTCAATTAAAGTAAGGAATGCCACAAGGAACCATTCTTGGTCACACTATAGTTACATCAAGGTGACTTAAGTAGTTCTTCTAAAAGTTTGAAAAAAATTATGACCATGGGATTTGTAGTTGAAGTGCGAGTCTAAGTAGCTGCCATAGTTTCAATGTAAATTCGACGCTCAATCCATTTTTGTAAAATTCCACTGTAAATTATTCAAGCAGAAACCAATAAACACAGAACCTAGTACACAAATGAACACGCGTTAAAAATTAAGTGCCGTTTATCCTGAGAGCTTATCGAAAACTTTCTTTTAAAATCATAAAAAGTGTAGTGAGTTTTTATAGCATTTACTCTTTCTCGCTAGACATGTGGAAATATTTATGACGTTATAAATGGATTCCTACTTGGTAGAGCATTAGACTGCTGAATCAAATTATATTTTTATACGGCGCATTGCTGAAAATACATGTTACGTACTACATGTGGGCTACATTTATTTCTGATTTAATTGCTATTTGCACGGTATGTATGGGTAATGAATGATGAGGACCGTGTTCAGTAGTCAATTGTATGTAATTGAACTATTCAAGGTAGTTAAATCAAGGTAATAAAGTAATATTGTCCTTTCAGATGGTTCAGTAAATTATAGTTTTTTTTGCTTTAGGACCTCTAAAGAAATAATTTATAGATTTTTTATAGATACTTTAGATGTTGCACGTCGCACAAACGAAACCCGCACGAACATTGCACGCACGCACACAACTCACTTTACTACACACACTAAAACTGTTAAAAGCAACTTAGAATTGTCCAAATTTAGAAAAAATAATAATAAACACTCATGTTATAAGAAATAAGAAGGAAGCTAGCCAAAGAAAAAAAAATTGTATTTTCTTTTTGAGACTTCTTTAATTGCTAATTAAGAAATCTCAAAAATACCTGCATATTTAAAAAAAAAAATGCAGTTATAAGTTCTTCCTTCTTATTCCCCACATACATTGGTATAAAATTAACGTTAATGTAACGTAGCGCACGGATTGTATAGTACAATAGTATTTTTCATAAAAACTCAGGTGGCAGAGTCGGTGCTGCAGCGAGTGGTTGGCGAAGAAGCGAACAAGGTGGTCCACTAAATGATTGTGTGAACAGTATCAGCTTCAAGCATGACAGCGACAAACTTCTGTTACGAAGCCGGTCGACACAACAAACGATACCTTGCAATTGTATTAGCACAAATGTTAATTTATGATTCTTTTTTTTATATTCGTATCCACACAAGTTCAAATATAGCCAAATAAATTATATATTATACCAAATATATTCAAATATCCTTATCTCGTAATCTCTTGCAAAGTATCGTCGATCTCATGAATTCATATGTCTATACGTCATCTTGTTTGAGCTTTTATGACTTGAAAGGGTTTATTTTCTGTCACGAATAAATTAGAAGAGAGTAACTACTGACCCGTTTATTGTACTAACTGTAGACCGAAATATTTTGTTCCTTGAGCCAACTGCTTTCGCATGTTATAATTTGCTAATCATCTAAATTAATTCGTCATAGAAGCAGTTGAAATATTTCTAAAATTATCATTCAACGAATTGTTAAAGAATTATGCAAGAAAAAAAACACCTTCGCTGATTGTCAATTTGGTTTCGGTCTACAATTTAAAGAAATTCTAAAATTAAATCCTTTCCTTTGAAACTTATCTGTTAACAGTAAAACAATTGGTGTTTAACTTCTTTTAGAATGAGATCTTTGTAGCTGCTCTCTCACACATTTATTGTACTGTCACTAAGGCCAAATAAGTATATTATGCTAAATGATTGTTCGTATCGCTTCAGGTGGCGCACAAGCAGTTCAACTCCCCCATCAATCTATACTCGGATCAAAACATCGCTAACTCTATCAGGCAACAGACCTCGCCGTTGCCGTGAGTATCTGCATAGGCACTGATATATTAGTCAATTAGTTCAATAAATATAAACTAAATAAAAATACTAAATAGCTCCACACTGACCCCAGATCTAATAATTTGGAGATAGTGGAAGAGGCTCTCTGCCCAGCAGTGAGGTAATACAAGCTAACAGATAGCTAACGTTAAGTAAATCTAGCATCAGTCATCTCACACTACACATATCTTGGCAATGAATTTATACAACATGGACGAATGCCAAAGCCAGTGTTACATAACAAAATCCACTTGTCAAAGTGACGGAATTTCTGTAAATACGTTTCTTGAATGTATTATGATATGAAACAAAATATCCCCTGCTTTAACGCAACACGATACAGTCAGACAAGACTTGATGACATCTCCAGAAAAATTGTATTTTCAGTGTGGTTTAATACCCTTTTTATGAAAAGTTGCAAATATAAGAAATACATCGGAGGCATAGCGTAGGTGTTATATTCAAATAATAATGAAGTATTTCTCTGCTTACTTAGCGCTAACGGCCATTACGGGCGGCCGCACGTTGTCAAGAGGCAAGTCTTTTACTAGAACGCCGCCAAAACAACAGTCGACGCCCATCCTCATGATGCATTAATGCTTTATTTTATTTTTATTTGCTCTTTTCGTATCTTGCCAACTTGGTCTCTTTCACTCCACGCTCAGTTCTTACCGTCTTGCATGGTGCCGACGTCGACATGTTGACAGCTATTCTTTGTCAGGAGTGCCGAACATTCACGCGACCACATTGTGTGACCACAGTGTGGCGATCACTATTACACAAAGTAGTTATTTAGGTTATTTATATACTGGAACTAAATAATATAATTAAGGTAGAGGACTTATTCTACATGATTAATGTTAGTATTTTTATCGACCTTTCCTTCCTGAAAAACAAACAAAACTAAACTTCTGTTCGTACTAACCGCTTCCGCGTCCCTCTAACGTTATACGAGTCGTATCTAATGTATTTTCTCTCTATTATTGTGTTGCGCCCGCTAACTACTAAACCCTAACGCCCCACCTGGCCGACCTCGCGACAGTCACAAGCCCACACTGCTGTACGACCCCGCCAAGTCCGAGACGTTCCGCGCGCTGCAGGAGGACGGGCTGGGCGACGTCGTGCACGAGGTGCCCACGCCCGTCACCACCAAGGTGTTCACCGCGCCGCTCAACAAGGTGCGTCTCACAAAAGTGCCATCCAGGCATTGCTATATTAAAAACCCTGAGATTACACATTCAGCGACTTAAAGCGCCCACGGGAAAAAAGTCTAAGTCTCAGAGTCATAACTGAGTGCTCATTTCTATTTAATTAGATGATAGAATTTATTAGGTAATAAAAATGTAACACACGTTGAAACAAACGGCTAGTTGTTACATTTCATGTTGCATCGAATGAAACTTATTAATGTTACGTTTCACCAATCTGTAGTGGCATTAGATTTAATTCGAACTTGGGTTTATAAAATCAAAGTTTGTGATGTTTTGTTTTGGTCTATCGAAGACAGTTTTCCATGACAGAATTTTCAATTAATTTGTGAATCTTGAAATAATTTATAAACTATATATTAATCTCTATTTAGTTGAGATGCTATGAGAAAACAATGTTTACTGTTTGTGCTGCTAGCACCACTAGCGGTGAAATTTGACCTCACAAAATGATCCTACACATAAAATTAATGGTTTCAGAGGCCAGCGCCGGTTCCGAGACCTAAGCCTGAAGAGAAACCGAAAGGAAAACAATCGACCTTCGTAAGTTTACACGCACATAATCTAATATACATATATATATAGTTTAATAATATAAACAAAAAGTTTTATAACTTTATTATATGAAAAGTGAAACTTATTTGTATGCGCAGTAATGCGCAGTAAACAGACATAGAACCGAAACAAAGTTCTCTTACTTTAAAACGAATTTTCGTGATTATCACTTTTATATCTAAGCCAGAATCCTCCACTTGTAGTCTATTTTTTTTTTACTTATTGTGCAGTAAAGTACCTATTGTGTTGTTTTAGGTGAACTCCTTACACGAAGAGCACATCCAACAGTCGAACTCATTCAAGCGCCTCATGTACCACGTGCTCGGTGACACTGACTTCTAGCGGCGCAGCACTCTCTCGATACCACCTGCCGTCATAGTGAACATCCGAACCATTATGGCAAACAGTCTACGAAACATACCCCCAATGTGTCAGTAACTTAGTCAAAACTATAATCATGACACTTTCGACACCCACAGTCATACCACGCAATCATATGTTGCGTTCCGTGTAGACTTTGATATCAAAATTGCAGTTTGTCATATTAACAATGAACTGATTTTTAGAACGGTTTTACGGCGGTTAGCTGCAGGCGCCAAATAATAATAGACGTAATGACTTGTTGGGTTAGCAACGAATAAGACTAACAAAATTAATTTTAGGAAGCTATTGTAATAATGCTCCTGGCAGTGTGTAATATTATTTTTCGGTGGATTTAATTATTCTAATACTCGAGTATTAGTGATATAATTTATATTTACATTAAGTAGAAATGTAATGCTTATTACTAAGTGTTGATTTTCTGTTTGAACAGAAATATATTGTTTATGAATACTTATGAGAAATGTTGAGTGTACAGTCTAGTCACTGCGACCCGAGCTCCGGTCGTACCTACAAGAATGAAATTCGATCAACCTTAAATAAATAATTTATTTTTATTTATACACTTGTTTTATTTTATTGCAAGTACAGACGCCAGCTCATCAAGCTACCCGAAGCTGTCAAATTTTCCCAATCAACCTTGAACCTAATGCTTTAGCGATAAAGTTGAAAATCTATTAAAGAAATTGGACAGATTGTAGTATAGCTTGATGTGCTGGCATCTGTACCATCATCATCCTGCCCTTATTCCAATTTATTTGGGGTCGGCGTAACATGTCTTTTTCTTCCATACTTCTCTATTGCAAGTACCTACCGTCAGGGAAACTAATGGCTTAGCAGATTGACATACTTCGTCAATTTGCCGTGATATAGCAATTACGTACGCCTGTCAAAGAATGATATTTTAATTTGCAATTTTCGGAAAATTTCAGTTGATAGTCAATTTATAGCTTATACAGATTTCAAAAAAGCTTCTGACAACGTCGAGCATGTAATCCTACTGAATAAGATTGCGTTCAATGGTATACACGGAAAGCTTCGCTGGTTCTCATCCTATATTAAAAATATTACACAAAGGATTGTTGTGAATGGTCATCAGTCTGATGCAGTGAATATAACCTCTGGTGTTCCACAAGGTTCAATCTTGGGACCACTATTGCTTATTTTATATATTAATGACATAGACAAATGTTTAAAAAATACTAAGTTTCTTTTATACGCTGATGACCTAAAAGCTTATAGGGCTATACAAATTGTAGAGGATTGTCGACTGTTCCAACAAGATCTGGACATAATAGCTGACTACTGTCTAAAAAATAAACAACATCTTAGTCTCTCCAAGTGCAATTGCATCAATTTTACAAAAAATAACTATTATTAAAAATAACTGTTATTAACTTTAAATACTCATTGCACGACACAGCACTCAGTAATGTATCTACTGTGAAAGATCTTGGCGTGTTGGTTGATGATAAGTTGTCCCTAAACCAACATGTAGAAAAAGTAGTAAATAAAGCACTTAGGATGTAAGGTTTTGTAATGAGATCGTCCACTGAGTTCAGGCGGGTTTCCACATATCTCTACCTATATAAGACCATTGTACGATCACAATTAGAATATGCCGTCCCTATCTGGAACCCGTTTTACCAGAAATACATAGACGAGATCGAAAAAGTCCAGCGTACGTTTCTACGAGCCATGCATTATAGATGCCAGAAAACGTATTTGTCGTACTCACAATTGCTGGATAAATATGGGCAGGTCAACCTAGAATCTAAACGTAAATATCTAAAACCTTCTGTACTGTATGGTATTGTTCATGGTGATTTTGATTGCATCGATCTCAAGAGCAAACTATTATGTAGTCCCACGCACCGTTAACATGCGTAGTACCCGAGCAGGTACCCTATTTTCTATCAATACCTGTCGAACTAATTCTGGTTTGCGCTGCCCTATCCGTCGAATGGTTGAATCTTATAATTGTAATTTTGTTAATTTTGATATTTTTGTATGCTCAATATCCAAATTTAAATCTAATGTTATGAAAATGATTATTAACCAATAATGTTATTAGGAATGTAAGCTAATCTAGATTTAATTTTTTATTTAGTATCTCCTTTATTTTAATGTAATCATATAAATTATATTTTTAAATATTAGAATATAAAAACATTATAATTTATTTTAATGTAATCATATAAATTATATTTTTAAATATTAGAATATAAAAAGTATAAAAACATTTAAAAATATAAAAATAGTAGCCCATCGGTATCAGCAACAGGGTCCAAGCTACCAGTGGTCAGGGCTCCAGAGAGAGGAACCTCCTGACAATGCGAGTCGTGTCCAGAAGTACCGCTTTCTGAATCAAGCCCTTGATCCAGCTGCCCAACGAGAGCCTCCTCAGGTGTTGGTCGAGGCTCTTGGCTATTAAGCCATTGGCTGTCACGACTATCGGCACAATGATCGCTGAGTCCACATCCCACATGTCAACAACATCGCGAGCCAAGTCAAGATATTTGATTTGTTTATCTTTATCGAATTTCACGAGGTTCTCATCATGCGGGACGGTTATGTCAACAATCATTGCGCGTCGCTCTGATCGATCCACCACCACTATATCAGGCTTATTGGCAACATTAGTCCTGTCAGTGATAATGGATTGATCCCAGTACAATGTGATATTACCATTTTCGAGAACTGGGTCGGGCACATACCTGTAGTACGGCACCTCCGATTCCACAAGGTTGTATTTCAGAGCAAGTTGTTGATGGATTATCCTAGCTACAAGGTTGTGTCTATGCAAGTACTCTCCATTAGCTAGACGAGAACACCCGGAGATAATATGCCTGATTGATTCCCCCGGCCGGTGGCATGCCCGACAGATGTCAACCGTGCCGTCTTTCACAATAAATCTCCGGTAGTTGTTGGTCATCATAACTTCGTCCATAATTGCATAGACAAAACCTTCGGTTTCTCCAAAGAGGTCACCACAACGTAGCCAGGCTACGGACGCTAGTAGATCTACATCGGGCCCATGTAGGGCCCGAAAGAAGCGCCCGTGAAGCTCCTTACCCTGCCATACCTCCATGCGTTCATTAGTGTCAAGCACTACTGGCTTGCGCCAGTTCTCTTTACCTAAGGAGAGCGGTGTGAGGCCCTTGTCCATCGCGACTACATCTCGATGGAATCGAAAAACCGACGTGGGGATGCCACGTCGGTTTTTAGGAAATATTCCTGCATATCTCGCGATTGTGGAGGTTCTTAGCGTTTAAAAAGCCTCGACCTCCACACTTTCGCGGGATATACAGCCTCATTACCGATGACCGTGGGTGATGCATTCGATTTGCAGTTAGCAGCGTACGGACCCTCCTATCCAGGGCGTCGAGTTCGGTCTGAGTCCATTTGAGTATGCCGAAAGAGTACATCAAAACCGGCATGACCCAACCGTTGAAGGCGCGCACCTTGTTCCCGCCTGATAAAAGACTATTAAATACTTTTTCAGGCGGCCAAAGAAGCGCTCCTTCAATGATTGCTTCATGTCAGTAACATTGATGCCTAGCGCTTCCGACATACCCAAATACTTATAGGTTTCGGATGCGGAGAGGGCTCTAAGATTTGTGGAATCCGAGAGTTGGGTTCCCACGGTTTCCACGATCTCCCCTCGCTTTACATGCATGACCGCACATTTGTCCACACCAAATTCCATCCTGATGGCGCTACTGAAAGTTTCAGTAATTTTCAGTAGCTCCATCAGTTGCAAATTGTTGGGGGCAAAGAGTTTTAGGTCATCCATGTAGAGGAGGTGAGATATAACCTGACCACCTCTCCTCAGCCGATAGCCTAGACCTGAATCTTCCAGCAGCGTGCTTAGAGGATTCAAGGCTAAGCAGAACCAAAGCGGACTCAAACTGTCGCCCTGGAATATGCCTCGCTCGATCCTTATCGGCTCGCTATTCCTCTGGATATTTCGACATCCTGGATAGCGAAGGACCGTCCTCCATTGCCCCATACACGTCATCAGGAAGGTGCGCAGAGTTGTATCTACTTTATACAATTCCAGCACCCTCATGAGCCATGTATGTGGCACCGAGTCATAGGCCTTCTTATAATCTATCCAACATGTCGACAGATCCTTTCGGGAACGACGAACCTGTTGGCTAATGGCCATATCAATGAGAAGTAGCTCCTTAGTACCGCGGGACCCGTTCTTACATCCATTTTGAGAGACAGACATGATGGAGTTGCTGTCTATATGTTTATTAATTTTAGCTCTCAAAATGGATGTAAGAACTTTATAGAACGTCGGTAGACAAGTGATCGGTCTATAATTTCTGGGATCCGCGGTACTATCTGATTTATGGAGCAGGTGGGTTATTCCTGTCGTTAGGAACTGGGGCAGCGACCCTGACTCTAAGGCTGACTGGAACTGGGATGCCAAGGGGGCGTGAGATCTTTGGAACCACTTTATCCAAAAGTTGTGCAGCCCGTCCGGCCCTGGAGATTTCCAGTTAGGCAACGGACGGACTGCACGAGCAATATCTTGGGGGCTGATGATAAGTGGCTCCATTACTGGTATTAGTTCGCACGCTCGCTCGATTTTCCCAGTCCAATCTCCTTCGGTGTGACTGACAGGCACCGACCAGATGTTTTGCCAGAACGAACACATGGCGTCATCATCTGGTAGGTGCATGTCAGTCACACATTGGTCCTGTCGTTCCCAATCCCTGTAAACCCACCTTTCGTCGCTCTGGAATGTGCGATTCTGAGTGTACCGCTCCACTCTCCGCCTGTACCGACGAATACGGTTTGCCCATGCACAGATCTTCTGCTTCAGGTAGTCGATACGTTCTGTGACGTGGGACAAATAATCTCGAGAGTTAATATCAGTCCCCGAGAACGCCCGCCTCACAAAACGCATCACTCTAGGGCGAGTATTGCCCTCCCTGAAGCAGATTAGCTTGCCGATGAGTGCTCTAGTCTCCCCGATACGAGGCTCAATCCTGCACTGCCAAGCTGGTACAGCTGGTTTTGGTCGTGTGGCTCTGTCACTGTTCGGGAATTTGACATGAGCCACACGACATGCCGCAACAGCCGCACAGTACAAGATTGAATGGGTATCGGTGAGGTCTTTGCTGTCGTTAAAGTAATTTGACAGCTGCGAGTCTAGAGCAGACACCAGCGCCTTGTTTTTCTTGTGCATGGGCAAACGAGGTAAACGTGGTCTGAGTCCAGGCGGAATAGATCGGTAATCACGGAAAGCATCGTCCAAAGCGCTCCTCAATCTTACATTGCACTGGGAACTCACGGATATAGCCTCATCATCATCCTCTTTATCAACGCGGTTGGGTCGCGATGAAAAACTGGGTAAATTTTGCAGTTGCACCGCGACCAATGACGAAGCAGGCGCAACGTGGCTATTCCGTGATTCGAGGCGTAGTCGATCAAGTACAACGTCATCCAGCATATGGTTACGCTGGATAACCCGCACCTGATCCGACAGTCGTTGCGTTGACACGTTGACAGCTGGCTCGAGCACCTGAAACAGAGAGAGCATTCGACCACGGTACGCAGTCAAGTTACTTCCCCCCTCTGTAGCCCCAAAGTATGCGCGCATGACATTTTCATTGACAGTTTGTGTCCATCTCATGCGCTGCACACTTCCACCGGCAGCGGGGACCCTATCAGAGGCCGGAGAGCCTCGGAGTCCTAAGCTGGCCGGTGGTCGGCCTCTTCCGCGTCGACGTACTGGTGGTGGTGTCGTCGGCGGTGAAAAGTATTCGTCGCTCGAGCTCGACGCAACTGCAGCGGCCGAAGTCACTGGACTCACGTCTGGAGCAGGTTCCGGCAGCTGCGAGGCGGAGCTGAGCGACGAGTCCGAAGGTGTTGGGAGTGTGGTTTGAAGTTGTCGTGCCCGACTTCGTGTCAACATCTTTGTGTCATCTGCGTATTTTATTTTCATGCATCCTGGTATAGTACCAATGTAAATGTTATGATGCTAATATTGGTCTTCAAAAATGGTATAGAGTAGATTTAAAAACATTATTTCTTCATTATTAATGTTTGAAAAATATTAGAAAATATACGGAGTAAAATTTTTGTCACCGTCAACTTGACAGCCGGGCCACAGATTAATTTATTATTATTAGTGTTAATTATTTCTCAGTTGCCAAGCAATCAAATTAATTGGAATCTCTATTTTGCATGTTGTAATTAATACTTCGTTTATTTAATTATTGCTATTTGATTTTTTTTTTTTTTTTTTTTTTATTTTATTTATTCGGGAAAATAAACAGTTATACATTAAAATATTACACTAAGATATAAATGTACAAGGTTTATAAATGTATAACCTACGACATTTTCCACAACATATTAAAAGTTATATATAACAGTGCGCTATTCTAAGATTTTAAAACAAAAAAGTAGTTAAAAGTGAACTTAAACATAGACAGGCATGCAAACAACAGAGAAAGAGAGAGAGAATGAGCAAATATTAAAGTAACTAACTAAACTAACTGTTATATTCTAAAATTATTTTCTTGGTAAGATTTCTAAATTTTTGAGCAGAGACGAAGAAGAAGTCGATGTCTTCAAAGATCTTATTGTACTGGTTGGTAAGACGACGTAGGGGTGCTCGCAAGCCCGCGTTTGTGCGACAGGAACTTACTGCAAATAGAGGCCTTGCGCGCACCCCACGGCATACCGTTGTTCTGGGTACTACGTAGCTGATTTTGTTGCGAGTATCAATACAGTCATAAGTATTGCACAGATCAAACAAGAACATTGTTTCCAACATAATTCGTCTAGACTTTAAACTTTGCAGGTTATACTTCTGCAATAGATCATTGTAGGATGCAAAGGTACGATGGCAACGAAAATGCATGGCCTTTAAAAATTTTCTTAAATTTTTTCTCTTTTGATATTTCTATAATTATTTATTATTAATGTGATGTAATTATTTATTACCTATCTAGTGGCACTCATTATCATATTCTCTTGTTAATATGCGGATAATGTAGTGGGCTGCAATATTGTTAATATTATGTATTATCTTTCCTCTGTACCAACACATATTGTAGCTGTTTATTGTCCCTGAATAAATAAAATAAATTCTACATAAATGATTTTCCCTGACTCTATACAACATGTAACGTAATTAACGCACACCCTCAAATACCCCAATTAGTATATTATGTTATAATCATAATACATACACTGAATTTTTTGTTAAACATGTATAAGCATTGATTATTTATTAAATTAGTTATACTAATTCCGGAAGAATGTTGTGGTCATAGTACAAATCCACGAACGCACTCAGTCGCACACGTAGATAAGAGTCTTGCTAGCTTAGTAGGTATTCACTCGCGTTCGAGACGAGTTAACGCCGCTCGACACAACTGTAGGTATTAGTGCCGAAAAAAGCCGACAATACAAGATTCTTTACGTTTTTTTTGTGAGCAGGGTCAACAAAACACACGCACACACGGACCGGTGACAGATGTTACGTCTGGGGGTTTAATAGTTAAAGAATTAAGAACATTAACCGATGTCCGAACTCTGAGCATCAAGTTGTTTATTTATGTCTAGTAAACATTTGATTGCATCTTTCCATCATACTTTTCAGGCTGTGGACTGTCGACTCTGAATAATTTTGATTATTGATTATGATACAATGCCAATACTTGGGCAATATTTGTTACAAAATGTTATGCTAATGTAAATAATAATGAACGTCAGTATGACGCGTTGCTCGCATGTGGCGTTGTAGATACCGCTACAATGTGAATCAAGATATTTACAATAATTAAAAAAATCAAATACTTACATTATTAGTTGCCTAAACACTCATACGACGTTGTGTTTTTAATACACTTTCAAAATGTCCACCACCTTTTTCAATACATTTTAATGCCTGTTTTCTTAATTGATATTTTAATTTAGAAAGCACTTCAGTGTCATTTTTCACTCTTTCAAAAGCGTTCACTATCCTATTTTTTAGGTCCTCGGCACTTGTTGTCTAACTAAAATAAACTAACGATTTAATACGTCCCCACAAAAAAAAATCAAGAGGCGTCATATCAGCTGATCTGGGAGGCCACTGGACAGGGCGCAGGCCGGGGCTGGACCCCGCGACCGATCCAGCGCTCTCCAAACTCATCATCAAGGTGCTGTCGAACACTCCTAGTGAATTGAGCAGGGTCACCATCGTGTTGGTAGAATACCTCTTGTAAATTATGAAGCGGTATGTCTTCTGGCAGCGTAGGTAGTTTCTCGTAAAAACAGTAAATATGTGTCTCTTGTTAACCTTTGAAAGAACACAGGCCCCAGTATATATGTACCAATGACACCGGCCCAGACATTAACTGAGAAACGGTGTTGGAAGGAATCCACTCTGCATGCGTGAGGATTTTCGTGCATCCCTAAATGTGTGTTGTGTTGATTGTACATCCCCACACGTGTGAATGTACTTTCATCTGTCCAAATTATGTTCCGCTGCCAATTTTCTAATAACCAGCGGCTGAACTGCAAGCGTGGTGCGTAATCCTTTGGAGTCAACTCCTGGCATCTTCTGAGGTGGAATGGATGTTCTTTTTCACCACGAAGTATTCTCCACACGTGCATATGACTACATTCAAAGCGTGGCGCTGCTTCTCGGGTACTGGCATAGGGATTCTCGTCGAAATAGTCCAGTATTTCGTTTTGAAGACGAGTACGTGTAAGCACATTTGCTCCCCTGTCGATGGCCGTGTTCGGACGGAACGTTCCGTGGTCGCGAAGCCGCTGAGTAGCAGCTAACATAGTTCTGCGGTCTACTCTTGTACGAAACCTTTGGTTGAATGTTCTGCAAGCTAGAGCCACACTATCACCACATCGTGCTAAAGTCCTCACCCTTTCGGTGTACTGAAAATTTGTGTATTGGAAAGACTTCACGCGCGAAAAATTATTTGCAAACACTACGAAAACACTTTCCACTAATAATGTCCGCGCGTGACTAATATTTACTACTACTTACATTGAAGTTAGCTTTCATCTTAGCCGCGCTAGCGCCCGCGCCGGTGGCTATCTCGCTCTATCCCAGGTTTTTAGTTTGCAGGAGAAAGGGACGAAAACAAGCATGAAATATTTTGTATTTTGTTGGCTTATCTATTGTGTCCTTTGTCCAGTGCCTGCTAGTGTGTGCGTGCGGGTAAATCGCTAAGTTTACTTAACTGTATTTGTAAAGACTTTAATGTGCTTGAAATAAGGTTCATTTTTCTTTATTTTGTATTGAATGACGGAATTTGTATTAAACAAATAAAACTGCACTTTTAAAAGTCTTATTGCCTTGAGTTACGGTTCATTTCAGTTTGTTTTGACTGTACAAGGGTAGTGTGACTGTAATTTACGTAGTTTTAATTATTTTTGGGATAAAAAATTACCTATATTAAAAATGATAGAAACGATTAAGTAAACGATTCCGAACAAACTACTTTCAGGATGTGCGTTAATTATGTTACATGTTGTATACACAGGTTAAAAGGTATAAATAGGTAATAAAAACAAGATTAATTTCAAAATAACTATATTCGTAACCCGAAGTTTAGTAACGATGTTTACACAACAAAATAAAATACAGTCTTACAAATTTCATGAACCATAAGTACACAGATCGAAAGGAGAAAGTAATTTTGAGCAAACAAATAACACTAATAACTTATATCACAAATCACATTATACAGACAAGGGTGGCGTCTCGTGCTATGTTAATTACATCTAATTAAATAAATTGTGTTCACATCGGTCACCATGAGCGCAACACCGCGCACACAGCTATAGGTACACAGTGATGGTTATGGCTCCAGAGAAAAAAACAAACATTCAAGTAGCTATTCAATAATGTTTCACAATTGTAAGTCGTTAAATAAAATAAGTTGCAATGAACATCAAATAAGGCACTACTTTATTTTAATTTTGAAACAAATTCTTTGGAATCAGCTTACGTAGCACGAGAGACTCATGGAGATGAATACATGTTACAAGCTCTGAGATCGTATATTTATAATTTCCAAGCGAATTTTTACATGAGCTAGTCCTTAAACTTGATTTTATAATATGTGATATGTAAACACAATGTAAGTACACGAAATTAAGTGCATAACTTGCATGTAACATTCAGAAACATCTCCAGGCACCCTTTAGAACATCACTTATTATTTTTATTTACCACAGACTGACCGGTCATCATCATATTTTACTTATTATTAGCCATTATACAATTAATTTACAATATACAACATGAAGAATAATTAATATGAGTAAAGTAGCTAATAAAATTGAGATAAAAAGAGACAATTTGCATTTAAATATTAACAGAAACATGGAACTAGAGAACTGCAGTGTATATACAAATATATTATAACAATGGAAACGACTAGTTTGTAGATTTGTATCGAAAAGTCATACATAAATCAAGGTATTTTCAATGTTGATACTAGGGGAATTAAAATAAGTGAAATGCATAGTTATGGCACACTAGTATGCCGTCAATGTAAACGGTCCGGTTTTTGTGTTGAGGGTATCATATAAAAATAATGTAGCGCTCATTGACCGCACGACTCTAATAAAAGTGAACGCACGTGTGTTAAGATCTGGGAATGTACCTACATGTCGTCATGAATACCGACATAACGAAAAATACGACTTTATGACATTTCACCAACTATTTTCGTCGTACTAAAATATTATGTTACCTAATTTTGGACTGATATTCATTTTTTATTTAGCACCAAAGTCCGAACTATTATATTTAAACACTATCTATCTAAAATTCAATTAGCGATGTTTACTTTTTAATCAAAGTATTTACTAAAAAAGACTCCACTTTGATTTAAACTCTTTAAATAATTGGTAGTACCTATGTTCAACGTAATCGAACGTAAATAAATAATAATTGATACTCAGCTAAATATAGTAATTAGTATTAACATCGCCAAAGAACGGTTAACAAAAGGAATATTTTTGGAAAAATCTTAGTTATTTTAGGATCTAAGTAACAGTGATGATGATAACGTTAAGCTATTTATGATTTAGAGATGATACGAATAAAAAACTTTTATAGAGAGAAAAGAGATGATTTAGTGAAAAAAGAAAAGAAAATAGATGATACTTACATGGCACCATTTTAAACCTCAAGTCATATTTTAGTGACTTGAAAACAACATGATATTCGTATGTGTACATTTATCCATTTAAATTAGTCAAAGAAACACAAAAGCCTAAGACCAAAATACTAGTCAATAATTTAAAATTACAATAATGCTAGTATGTGTGGATTGCTTGAGATTGACACCATGGGACAGACTAACAACACAAACAGATCATCAGATCGGTGTCATGGTTGAGTTTATCATTAATTCTATTTCTTCTTATAGTTGAGAGAAATTAAAAATAAGTCAACATTTAAATTAATGCCTTAACTATTAGCACAGGCAGTGCTGAATAAACAATATTGTCAGTAAAATATATTAACTATAAAACCGAAATGAACATTATTTTATGATGACAGTTCACAAAACGGCCCCTATTTTAAGTTATTTTTCTTCATTTTCGGGCCACTATAAGTTCTTTCAATAATATGAGCCTCTTTGAAATGGCTCGCTCGTATGCATAGCGATTTAAATTTAGTTTAAAACGCTATGCCCACCAGCGAGCCACAAATTAAAAACCATCGAATCTCATGTAACAGACATTACTGTTTTTTTTTTCCTCCAAATAAATCAATTTTATTTACACATCGGCGGGAAATAGACAAACGCGAAAATTGAAATATTATGGCCTGATACACCACCTCTAGATACGCTTCGGTTTGATCTGGGGGATAATTTCATACAAATTCTAATTCATTTTTTTGTTATCTAGTAGATAGTGCGTATCCGGACACTGTAAAACGGACCCGTAACCTTGTATCCATATGGTAAAAATCGATGAACTATCTAAAGTCACCAGGCTCTATCATGATTTTTATCTTGCGATTCCGCCAATCCGCCCGGCAGACTTGCATAAACATGTATGCTTTGAACACATGTGGTATGTTTAGGCTAATGAATATTTTGCGGTAGTCAAAACATTCCACAAATGTGTGTTTGACTCGATAATGGCAGTAGACAATGCAAAGGTTTTCTAAGGGATCGATGAATCTATCCAGAGGCTGATGAAACTTTCACATTCAATGACCAGAGCAACCAGAAAAGTTAAACAATATCTCTGGCCTTTTTTCTTGGGAATGTATGATTCATGCATACATGTCTTTGTCGGCTAAGCAACATTGCGATACGATACCTACGTGACAGTGTTTTGTTATCAAGGACGAACTTCCAAAAAATATTTATTTTAAAAGAGAGCTTTAAGGACGTTTAGTTTACTGAGATTCCATATTTTAAAACATGAATATTTTCGCAGACGGTACCAGCCGCTCTGATTTTCGCGGTGACAAATCAAAAGGTTTGTAGTCGACTGTAGTCTTCACAAGTACTGTCGTAATTGTGAATATTGCTTTGATTTATAAATCTATGAGTGACAATGAAATAAGTCTACTCAACATTTGTTAACGGACAATGATGGGTTGGAATTTCTAATAAACAGAATGATGTCAATAATCAAAAACCTTGGAAAGAATATACAGCCACGCGGTTGGCATAGAATTAGGTTCTGCCCTATCTCAACTCCACCCTGTATATTAAATAAGTACATACATGTGTTGAAGTACCTTTTGCTCATTTGCCTTGATATAACCAACAGGTGTGGTACGATATCATGGGTTTGGGTTATTGCGATAACCTACAATAAGCGTCAGAGCAGGAGTGCGGTAGCCATTAAGTCGAGGAAGACTATTATACTCAATCGTACTCTTAACGTGAAATATCCTGCGTGTCCTGTCAGCTGCACCTTAAAGGAACTAATGGATGCTGTTCATGGCGCCAAACAAGTAGTAGAGTTCTGGGCCGAGTCCATTTAGATTGCTATCGACACACTAAGAAGAACGTGAAATACGGGCTGATTCTTAAACGCGACTCAATTTTAAGTCGCCGTTTAGCCTCATATCTCTTTGTCTCTGAAACTTGAAAGGATATTGAAGCGACAGAAATACTTTAAAGGATGTTCTAAACTTGAGACCGATATTGATAGTTACTTCGCACATGCTTAGATATTCCCGCCTCTATCTCACACTTGTAGTTTGACAGTTGTATGACAGTGACAGGAATATAATAGAATATACTAAGCCGAAGCGCGTTCTAAATAATAGTTATTATTGTCGGCCTGAGTATTGTTTGAGAATTCGGAGGAAATTAAAATTTGAATTTATCGTTTCGTTTTTCAAACACCAGTTTTAAAAATTGTTCTCATTCTTGTAACAGCACTCCTGAAATGTCACTTACTTACTGTAGATATTAGGAAACGTTAGTGGACTTCAGAGTGGAGTTGCATAAATTACGGGCAAACCTGCAAACTCAACTGAAAATAAATGTATTCGTAATTTTTTTTCAATACACTTAGCAGATCGACTGCTGTTTTTTATTGAAACTACATGTAGCAAACAATCTGATTCATATAAGATTTCATTTCTTAATGCCAACACATTATGAAGTGACCCGGCCATACATATTGAAAACCTAAATTTACATGTAATTGTTTTTGATCTGAGATTAAAGCACATAGCCAGACGAACGTCCTATGACCCGACGTCGGTCCATAAAGATACGCGCCATTTTCCATTGTTCTTAAGTTCTTTTACAAAGTTGTAACAATATTGATATCTGTGGTCTAGCTTGTGGCAGTTAATCCAACAATATAACGTAAATTTTGTCCGATTCCAGAGCTTTGCAAATATTTAGGCGGTTTGTTTGAGACAGATGTACAGACGCCAGCTGCAGGTCAAGCTACGCGAAACTGTCAAATTTACCCAATCAACCTTGAACTTTAATGCTTTAGCGATAAAGTTGAAAATCTATTAAAGAAATTTGACAGATTGTAGTAGCTAGATGTGCTGGCGCCTGTACTTCTAGTCTACGACGATGAAATATGTATAATTGTTAAAAAAAAAAAGGTTGCACACAAAGTTTTGCGAAAATCATAAATCGGGATGACAGAACTTCCTACTGGTAATTTACGTATTAAATTTAGTGTATGATAGTTACTACCTATCAAAAAGAAACACTTATCAACTCAGGTAATTTTATTTGGAATTGTTGAAACCTTGGAAATGTACCTACTTTGACAATACCGTCAGTCCAGCATCTAATTTGGTTACTCTAGCAGATTTATTAAGATCCTAAAGACCTTTATCTTAATATTAAAATATAAATAATAAACGAACAACGCGAGGCATGTGGTTAGAATGCCTTGAATCACGTAAGTACGGAAAGTACAGTCACAGCCAAAATACGTTCGTCACCTTAAGGGCTATTTTGGTCTATTCGTTTTTTTTAACGTCGCGTCATTAAAAATGACATACAGCCATTTTTTTACACGTCAGACCGAATTTAAATTTGATACAGACGGACTGCGATACTGTGGAAGGTCGGTCAACAATAATTGAAGATGGCGTGACCATAGCTCGATTCCTACAGCCAACAATATTATTCCAACATTGCGTCCATTGGAATGGATGAAAATGTTGTTGTTGTTTTTCTTTATTTTCGGTGGTTTCAATATGTTAAATCAATATTTTGTATTTGATATGGAAAGTGTTGTAATTTAAAACACTAAATTTTGCTTATTTCCTCGTAATTACTTTTTTCAAAATGTTTCGGACATAACCTCGAAACTGTTTTTTTTAAATCTCTAAAAATAACTTCAAGCCACAATCTTCTTATTTTGATCTTTGTTATCAGCAAATTAAATATAGTTTTCTATGCATTCCGCTTAGTGCTGTAGCTTTAAAAGTTGCTGTTGTTGTTGAGTTGTTTATGAGTTGCTATGATTTTGTTGTTGTTGTACTTGGACTGACATAAAGGAATGAATTTGAAAACTGACGAAGATATAAAAGACTTGACTGTACATGTGCTAACGAAAATCTCTCGGCCTCGCGGCACATGCTTCGCGATATTTGGATATTGACATTTGGGTCACGAAGTCAAAGTCGTAATTTGTGTGGAGCTCAAAATATTAAATTGTTTTTGGAAGGCTGGAGTATCTTTACAATATTAAATATGGTTGGGATTAAAGTATATGAATAATTTTCTACTAGGCATAATTATTACCTCGGGCAACAGTATCATACCTTATTTTTCAAGCTGTCTACTATCAAATCTTAATTAGGTACTTATGTTGCTATTAAGAAAAAAACACGGAGTAAAATTTGTTTACGCTATGTACACATATGGACGTAATGGTACAAAATGCAAAGATAAGGAATAAGTATCTAACGGGCGGTCATACGGTGGCTTTAAACGAGCGACGCCTGAACTATTATTATGATAATTACTATTTACACTATCCACGTCACTATGTACACGCGACACCGTCGCACATCGCACTGCACAGTCGCGCGCGGCCGCTAGTACACCGTGTCGTCCGGGTACAGCAGCAGCGGGCCTCAGGAGGCGGCGGGCGCGGGCGCTCGCGCGGGCAGCTGCGACTCGCGCGGCGCGGGCAGCAGCGACTCGCGCGACGCGCGCAGGTTGGGCAGCGAGCGGGCCGCCCGGGCCGCGCGCCGCGCCTCCAGGGCCAGCAGCGAGCGGATGTCGGCCTCCAGCGGGTCCACGCTGATGTGGTACACGCCGCCCTGCGGACACGGGAGCGTCAGAGCGCGCGGCGGGGCGGCGGCCGCGGCTCACCGGGCACTCACCTCGGGCGGCAGGCGCGTGTCGGACGAGCGGCGCGCGTCGTCGTGCTCGCGCAGGCGCTCGTCGCCCAGCGCCGACAGGCGGCGGTGCGGGTTGCCGCGGTAGGTCTCGAAGCCGCCGCTCTCGTCCTCCTCGTGGTAGGCGGCGGGCGGCGGCGGCGGCTCGATGTTGGCCACGACCTGGCCGCGCGCGCTGCGCTCGCGCCGCTTCACGCGCACCGGCGGGGAACCGCCGCCGATCGGGATCTTCTCTGGCGCGTTTTGAATTAACAATATTCTAAAGAAAATTAATCATATAAGAAAAACATTTAAATAGAATAAAAAAAAATATTGTCATAATAAGGATATGTAGAGACAGAAATACCTGTTGTGAGCACGCCAACGATTACAAAGATGCAGATATTGACGGCATTGTATATACATAAAAACGGCGCCGCCAGTGAATCCCACAGCTACTACTACCAATTTTGTCCAAAAAGGCCATGCTGAAACACGTCATCGTTTAATTATACATTAATAAACATGAATAAAAAATATTTAGGTCGATAATATTCAGGTTAATAATGCATTTGGGACTATTCAAATTGATCACACTTCTTTGGATCTAAAAAGCAAATTACTATATTCGCCTAAATTTTAAATTGTATGAGAATACAAAATGTTATTGAGTCTTCCCAACAGTTGTTATTATACACGTTATAAATGTTGACAGCTGGGTCGATAATCTTCAATAGAATATTCTACGTATATTGACCGACCCTGACCTTTACGTAAATTAAATAATCATACTATGGTGTTACATTATCTACGTTTTTTCTACATACATTATTTATGCGTATTTTTTTATATCTTAATATAGATTGGGCTGTGATTGATTTGTTCTGTAATATTAAAACAGGTTGTTTATGGAAAAAAAAAGGCTGTTGGTTTAACTATGAAACTGTTGGAGTCGTCTACCGTATGGCAAGTCTTAAAACCATCTGCACTTTGATATGTCTTCCACAAATGATCAGATAAAAGGTGGCGGGGACATCGACGCGCAACCTGTTACCATGGATTCAGTACATGATTCTAAACACCCCTGCTTTGAAATTTATAGACGGTTATAAAAAAAAATTGCCGTCCGTACATTTTGACCGCGCAGGTATTGCACTTTCTATGAAACAGCAGATTTTTTTTTTAGGTAACCGACGAGTAATTTCTACGCTAGGAGGTTTAGAATCATGTGCTGAATTCATGGTTACTGCGCGTCGATGTTCCTGCCATCCTGTATACAGGGTGTACTAGAAAGGTGTGATAAAATTTAAGGGTGTGGTATAGACCATCAGACTGAACAACTTTTTCTTTGAACAGGGTGTACCAAAGGTGTGGCCTTTGGTACACCCTGTATTCGGCGTTATCTTGACGATAGATATTAATGGATGAATCATGAAATCAGATATTATTGAGCCGAGCTGTCCACAGTAATATATTTATGTTCGTTTCTGTACATTACTAAATAACACATATTATTCGCCTTTATTGATAAAAGTTTCTTAAAATTGGTAGACATTAAAACGTCACTAAATGTACCATACAGACCTAAATAACCGTTAATGAGTACCTATAACTGCCGTATGAAGTTTTTATTTAATCTTCTCAACACTAGTAAATTCGTGAAGAAACATACAATCCACTTACCTCATCAATCTCCTGCCTCCTCTATTAGTCGTCATCTCGGTAGTAGTCACCCCCTTCTAACCATATCATCATCCACACATTCCATCCATCGTTTCTTTGGTCTTCTCCTACTCTTATAGCCATCGACATTCATACTCAAAACTTTTCTCACGACATTTTCCTCATTCCTCCATATCACATGCCCATACCATGACGACCGATTTCCACACAACTTTTACTTTGTACTCATTTCTTATTTTATTCATTCATATAACACCATTACAATCTACTTACCTAATAAAAATATTAAATTAATTTACTGACTGACAACGCTCAGCCTAAACCACTGGGTCTAGAAGCATGTAATTTAGCATAGGAGTTCCTTTTATAACGAAGGAGAGCAGGATTATTGAAAATTCATGCTTTAAAGGGTTTAAATAGGAGATGAAAGTTAATGTGGAATTTTGTCATTGAATCCCATTGGGCACGTGGCTTGTTTATAAATAAACTAGCTTCTGCCCGCGACTTCGTCCGCGTGAAATTTCGGCCCCTGGCCCACCGCGTCGCATCCCATCGCCCACTCGCGCTGTTACTTAGTTTTCGCTTAGCGTTCTTTCTGACTTCTTTTCTTTTTGCTCGGCTCCTAAGAGTGGCAGCGTGATGTTAAATAGTCTATAGCCTTCCTCAAGAATTGGGGAGAAATATTCCTCAATATTTATTAATCCATACCGATCATGCCGCGGTTCACCTCTTCTACGGCTCGTTCAATGAGCACAAACAGTGACCACATGACGCAGAGCGCGGCCACGCAGTGAAACAGCACGGCACAGCACAACCGGCGACGCTCCACACCTGACATCTCCAGCAGACGCCACTGGAAGCAAACACACTCAAATCATTGTACATAACCCTATTATCATTCTCTTCCTATCCCAATTTATTTGGGTTCGGCGCTACATGTCTTTTTCTCCTATACTTCTCTTTTTGGTGTCATCTCTTTAGTCACCCCCTTCTAGCCATATAATCTTTTACACAGTCCACCCATTGTACATTATAAAATCAGGCTTGTATTCCCCAAAGGGTTGGGCAGAAGTTCACAGTAACACCCACATTTCTCCAGTAATGTTTAAGTCCCATGTAAAAAGAGGCGAGCTTATTGCCATCAACCAGACAATCAATCAACGAAAGCAGTCATCGTTGTACATCATAGTATTATAACAAACAACAGGCTTTTTGTATATTCTTCCTCTTTTTTTCGTATCGACAGTACAGACAAAGAAATAGCTACACAGGATAGTACCTATATAGGCAGTTTATTTGCAACTAATTTTAACCCGTTAGACAATGTTAAGACTGTGCCGAGTAGTCAAGTCTTTTACATCACTCTTTTAAGTGTGTCTGAAGTTTAATACTTACACAATAAAAGTAAATATTGGCAGTGTTCTGGAATGATGAATATTTTTGCCTGTGTAATAACTTACTCTTTGGTTGACTGTACAACTTATATTGTTTGGTCTCAGTAAGTGGCCATAACTATTTTAATTGGTTGAATAAGACGGATGTGGGGTCATCTATACATTAAGAAGAATAAATAAGTGGCTGGTAACCTAGAAATCAAAGAAGTAGTATGGAATTTTTGCTTGTTCCATAATAGACCTCTTGCATTGCTTTCCATCAGGCGTAACCGAGGTCAAGAGCAGGACCATTAAAAAAAAAAACAAAATAGATGTGATAGTGCATACCTCATTAAATGGCTTTATTTTGGTATGCATGATAAAGTTAAACTTGCAGAGTTCACAAGACCTCGTCTCCGATGCAGTCAGCCACTGTTGCAAACAACTCTGATGAACATATTTCAAGCTTCCTGCAACAACACATATCATTAAATTATTGTTACAGAACATAATAATATGTAAACACTTAAGTTATGTAACAAGTTATTTTTAATTCAATGTCATTTCCGTCAATATGTATGTAGATCACGTAAAGTGTTATTATTTAAATATTTTTCCCATTGAAACTCTTCAGAAAGAGGAAAAAAAGAAAGCTAGCATTAGATTTTGTTAATATGCAGGTTTTGCAATGAGTTTTGCAAGGTGTATGTTTTTTATGCAAACATATCACAATTTAGAGAAGTAATGCTATTATCAGACCATGTCAATGTCATATGAACCTTACTTTACTAGATACAGTATTTTCACAAGCAGTTATGTGAGACCTTCAATACAACATATTTTACCTAATTGGTTGTGGAATTAATGTGCTCGGGCTTCAGAGTTCAGTTCATTAATTTTTAAAGGTTTCTTGTATGAGTCACTATCTATATAGATAAATAAAGTTTAAGTGTATGTTTGCAATGGCAAAATAACAGCTTTTTCTAAATGCATATGAAAGTTTAAAACGGTACTTGTAACAAAAAACTATTTCTTTAATTTTTGTCTGTTTGTTCCAGCCAATCTGTGAAATGGGGGGTCGGATTTTTATGAAATTTGGTTTTCGGGGATACTTTAAACACTGACGAAGGACATAGGCTACCACACAGACAAAATACAATGTGCCTGATCTAAATCATAGCTTTCATATCAATGAATAATTCATTCATGTAAATAAATGCTAAGTATGTAATCAGTAGCCATAAAAAAGCTATATATATATGATTGCTGATTAATATCAAGTATTAAAACTTACTTTGTGATGAGTCCACCATAGAAAAGCTATACTGAATATAATTATGTCAAATATTCATGATTTTACTGATTATGAAATCATAGAAAACTGTTACTTTTTTTTATTTTCTTGTTTAGTCATTTGACATACTTTGTTGATATTTAATACATGAATTTATTGTTGTCCATTGATTACTATGGCATACATACAACCCAGTAGTCTATTATAATATTAAACATTTACAAATGACATAAAAATAAATACTGGTGTTGTAACAACTAAGTCACTCGTATTTATTTTTATGTCATTATTTAGTAAATGTGTAATGTTGCATAAAAATAAATATGGGTGATTTAGTTGTTACTACACCAGCATTTATTTTTGTGTTGTTAACTTCTCTGAGGGTGACTTGTTCTCAAGTCTCAAGTATCTAGGACTAGGCCTTTCTGTATGTATTGTAGTTGAGCCACACACATAACTGCACTAAAATCCTACATTTTACCCCTGCATGGTGAAATTATTTCAAAACATTCTCAAAAATATTCCCAATAAATAAACAAAGGAAGCAAAGTAATAACCAATGTATTTGCTGATTAGTGTACAAATCTGTTATGCTGAAAATTTCTGTAACTGCAAACATTGCTAATTGGTAGTATTAGTGATGATTTGCAATAAAGCATCTATTTATATATTTTTTCTTTAAATAAATAAACCAGCTAAATATAATATAAACCACAAAGGTCAACTTAACCAAAGTTAAGTCACAAGAGGATAATTTATTGTAATGAATTGCAATGTATGTGTATAATGTACACAAATGTATTTAATTAAAAGCTTGTAAATTATTCATGATTGGGAATATTGTACCTATATTTGTATTCTCATTATATTTGCCGGTTGGTATTGAATAAAAAACAGTAGGAAATAACAATTCTACACAATTTACCTCAAAAGTGGTATCATTGTCATTATGTTATAGGTTTTCCTTATTACATTATTGAGAAATCTCTACAAGAGTGTGTATCTCAGGATGCCCTTTCATCTCACTACATAAAAATCTCTACAAGAGTGTGTATCTCAGGATGCCCTTTCATCTCACTACATAAAAATCTCTACAAGAGTGTGTATCTCAGGATGCCCTTTCATCTCACTACATAAAAATCTCTACAAGAGTGTGTATCTCAGGATGCCCTTTCATCTCACTACATAAAAATCTCTACAAGAGTGTGTATCTCAGGATGCCCTTTCATCTCACTACATAAAAATCTCTACAAGAGTGTGTATCTCAGAATGCCCTTTCATCTCACTACATAAAAATCTCTACAAGAGTGTGTATCTTAGGATGCCCTTTCATCTCACTACATAAAAAAACTAAGTAAAAAATAATGCTTAGTAACATTATATATCAGAGACAAGTGGAAAGACCGAAAGAGAGTAGGGAGGCTTTGCCCTGCAGTGGGGCATCCCAGGTTAATAATAATAAAAACATTAGGTATCCATCCCTTTTTAAAAATCATACCTTGAGTTATAGCATATTCATAACATAACAGAAGGATACTTGATTGGTACATTTAACTCATGAATGAATGTTTACAATAAAATAGTATGATAAAATTGGTTAGTTATAGAGATAATAATATTATCTGCTAAGCTATAAGTACATACCACAAACTTATTGTTTATCTTGTTTATTTTAATGCTATTGATTTTCAATTATTCTCACTAACATCTTAACATTTGCCCTTCACAGTAATTAGCCCTGTTCTTGACTTAAATTTTATATTTAACTGTTCTAAATAACATTATTGTAAACAGAGAACAGCTGTGTAATTCGCTCGATCCTCGCTACGTGTATTATTTCATGGTGAGGTAGGTACATGAATCATGTAAATATATTTTCACTGACCTGAACAATAACATGGTGCCAGTAGGGGGTTGTGAGGTTCGCTCTCGCAATGACATATGCGGCAAATATCTCCGCTGGAGTTGCTACATGACGTGCGGCTGCTCCCTGACCCCGTCCGTATCACCTCTCGGCCACATCCACCTCCCCATTCCCAACTTTCTATATCCGACGAGTTTTTCACATTAATTTGCTGAACAGGCATTGTGGTATACTATATTTTTAATGCTCAATTGAGCCTACATAACATTCACAGAATTTCTTCGGATCAGATTGGACATCGACAAAGCAAACATCTAAAAACATGTCAGCTCACATCGCAATCTAGTATGTAACTTCTACTATGTCCGATATTAATCAGTATGTACACTGTTGATGATGACTGGTTATTCACATTCCCTCCTACATAACACACTGCAATTATTATGATAATCTATTAGAAACAAAATGCATAAAATAAATCGTCAACCAAAGTTATCGGTGCTGGTGCTGCTACTTGTCATCACATAAAATTACACCAGTAGGCAAAGGTACACAGATTCACTTAAAAAGAATGAGAGAGATGAGACACATACAGTACGACATGGAACTAAATGGATGTGGCGAAATAGAGAACTAAAGCGTCAGGGGCGGGTTGGGTCAGTACGGCGCGGCGGGTGGCGGGTTTACCAGTTTTTATATCGATGACAGCACATTAAATGCGAGAGCCTGCGAATGCCTCCCGCCACCTCAAATGGGGAAGAAAACGCAATGCTATGAATATGGCACTGCTTGTAGCTTAACTCATAACATCGCACTGTCAGTTTTATTACCGTTGTTTGACAGCTAATGCGTTGTTTGCAGCTGAGAGTTGCCGAAAATCGAGTTGAATGGCGTGCAACAGGAGAGGACTACGTCCAGCAGTGGACTGCTATAGGCTGATGATGATGATGATGAATTATCCGCGAGTCAAGAGATACTAGAGACACCCGTGGCAAACGTGGTGAAACTTGGCAGTTTGGTAGCGCTAGCAGCACAAACTGTGAACAAGCAGCAGAAGTGTTTTATTTCTCAAAGTAAGTCAAATTGACTAGGTATCTAAGTAGATTTTGTAAATCTAATTCTAAACATTGTTGCCATAGTTCTGCGGGTTCTAAATTTCAAATGAAGCAGCATTCATTTTCTTGTGATAAAAATATATACCTGTATCAAAACCTTAGTCGCAATCTCAACTCAGTGACAATCAATGTCAAAAACTTGTCATAAATGTAACTTTAGAGCACAGACATGTACTTTATATGTCTGTGCTTTAGAGGTATTTTTGACAGATTGAGATTAGACTGTGAACGTTCTTAAAATTACGAGAATTGGCCCTCTGTTCAGGTTAAATTCAATTCTTACGCAATCAGTCCATAAAGAGAATTAGTAATATACTCATCTTTATTTAGAAAGTTTTAATTTTATGTCTCAAAACTTTTTACAAAAATTAAATAAATTGTAATAAATTGAAAAATCGTCAACGAATATTGAGGTTATAAATACAACTCAATTGTCAAATTGAAGTGAGAGCTTTGGTGGCCCAGTGGTAACGGCCGGGACTTATGAGGTCGTGAGTTCGATACTAAATAGACTTTACTCTGTGTAAATTATTTCATCACCACTGCTCCATAAATGGTGAAGGAAAACATCGTGAGATGCCGGCTTCCAGCGTGTCCTAGAACCAAACATTCCTGTAAAAAGCTTATTACACCATCCTAAATATCGGACCCGATATTTAGTCGTTCCTAAATTCAGGATAGTTCAATCGCATTTAGGAAGCAAGGATCCGATTTGGGATCCGATTTAGGACAAGAATGGTTTCCGACTTCCTAAATCTATAACGGATTCTAAATCGGAAAGGTGTAATCACATTTAGGACGCTCAGTCGCCGCTCGCCTGCCGTGCCATGCGCATGTTTTTCGTTGATTGTATGCAAAACAAAATGACTAGAAAAGGATGTGATTCAAAATATATTGGAATTATTTATGGACATGCCTTATCTTTGGAACAAAAATTACGCAAACTATATGAGTAAAAATATCACGTTCTTTTTCTCTTTTTAATTATAAGGAGCCAACCGCTAGGGCTACGATAATACCAATTTTTTGGTTTTTCGTTAATATTGCGGCCATTTCGACACACTTCTTTTTAACTCGACACGTCCGTCACTCGCCGCTCGTCCTTACCGATTGATTCTGATTCAGTGTCCTAAATCAGTGAACGTGTAATCAAGAGCTTCGGCGACTGAATTTCTTATCCTAAATCGGTTCCGAAATATCGGGTCCGATATTTAGGATGGTGTAATAAGCTCTTAAACCAAAATGTGTTATCCGCCAACCAGCACTGAGCCCGCGTAGTGGAATATGGTCTTCTTTCAGAGGAGGCCTGTGTGCCAGCAGTGGGAACATTATAGAATAATTATGTAAATCAAATTAAAAACATCTATAAGGTTATTTAAATTAGAATTTCGGATATAAGTATACGTATAATCAAATCAAAGCACTCATTTTCTAAGTGGCACTACAAATTAGTATTCTGAAACAGACCATACCTACTAATTTTATTACTGTCAAACGATTCATCACCGCCTCTGGCTAAACAACTCATTTTAATTTAGCATTTTTGGTTTGGTAAAGTAAATGGTAACACTGTTGCATTTTCGTATTACATTTGCAACCCTGGCCTAGTTACCATACCATATTCTTTTTTATTTTTAATCTGTCCGACGTGCGTGCGGTCTGTGACCTGTGACAAACGGTGGCATTGCGTTGCCGTGCTATTAAGTTTTAATAAAATTGTAAAAATGGGGGTCCCCGCAGAAGTGCAAACTCAAGCTATTTCAATAGTTCATCAATTTCTACAAAATATTGACAAATCGCTAGCTCAAGACTTTTTGAAGAAAACAAAAGCGGTAAGTTCCATCATCAATCATCACCAAAAAAACCACGTGTGGCCGGCCGCCACACGTGCTCGAAAACCTCGCGACTATGTTTTTTTCCCATTACAGTTGTTGTAATGTTAGGTTCAACTAGTAATTCGATAGCACTTTGGAATATTATTTAACCCACGAATTTAATATAAATCAATCGCCACATGTTGACGGACATTTTCTTCGACGCGACATTTTGTAATATCTGTCTCCTTCGGTTTGAAATGCCCTCACGGTATATTTTGATAATTTAACTGGCAGATAGCGGTAGAAACTGTTACTTATTGTTTCGTCCATAACGTTATGGCTAGTCAGTCGCTTGCCCTAATGGATAATTCTACTAATCCAAGATCAGATACCTCTTGAGACTTTGAGATTCATTTAAAATATTGAGAAATATATTTCTTTTTCTTTCTTTTAGAAACCTCGTGTCAAGGGACTGCCTTCACTTACAGAAATAATACAGGAATATAATAATTTCAAGAAGCCACAAAAACCAGCAGCTGAAAGGTGATTAAATTATTTATGTTTTTAAGGTTAAGATCACATTGAATTTTAAAGGTTATGAGTAACCCTACTACTGTTCAAATAAGGAGACACACTTCTGCTGGGCCAGTGCTTTCCGGCTTATAAGTTTCAACATAATTAATTATTTGTCTTATCCGGCCAGGTGATGGCATTTCGATGGGTTGTTTACCATTGCATTTTTTTTTTCAAGGAAGACTTTAAAAACTATTATCAAATTAAGTCCTCTGTTATTAGTTCTGACGATGACTCCAGTGAAGATGAGAAGCCAAAAAAACAAGCAGTTGCACAAGTTAACGGCAAGGCTGCCGCCACAAAAAAAACACAGGACTCTTCAGACTCAGATAGCTCTGAGGATGAGAAACCTAAAACACAAGTAAGTTAAACTATAAAAATAATTTTTGTTTTAGTAATCTAATGATTTTCTGCGATCAGTCCCTGGACTATGAGCGGATTTGTTGTTGGATTTGATGCTGCAGAGTGGTTTCTCCAGCGAGATTTCCCTCATAATATTTTAGGGCAGCATGGCCTAGTTGGTATTGGCAAAGTCCACCACACCTAACCTTTTCAGCCGCCTATATAAATCTAACTCTTATAATGATGAGAACTTGTGAATGAATCACCATGATTTTATACTTTACTTATTCGTCACTACCTCTGAATACAATTAAAAATTTAATAAATTAAAACGTAAATTAAGATCATATTTAAAATAAATGTTGTTTTTTAGGTCAAGCCCAAACTAGCAGCTACTCCAGCTAAAAAGGCAGAATCATCAGATGATAGTGACAGCAGTGAAGACAATGCCACATCTCAACCGAAAAAACAACCAGTGAAACCCAGTGTAGCTGCACCCAAAATAGTTAAGAAGCAAGAGTCGTCTGATGATGACAGCAGTGAAGATGAGAAACCTAAACCTCAACAGAAGACTCCAGCAAAGGCACCTGCTCCAAAAGTAGCTCCAAAAAAGAAGGCAGACTCATCAGATAGTGATGACAGCAGTGAAGATGAAAAACCAAAGGTTACTGCAAAACCTGCACCTAAACCTCAAGCTAAGGCTACACCAGCCAAGAAACAAGAGTCTTCTTCTGACGACAGTGAGGATGAAGCACCTCCTCCAAAGAACGCTGCACCTACACCTGCAAAGACACCAGTCAAACCAGCACCAGCTAAGAAACAAGAGTCCTCTTCTGATGATAGTGATGATAGTGATGATAGTGAAGACGACAAACCTAAGGCACCTACTAAACCTACTCCAAAAGCCACCCCAACTAAAGCAGCTGCTAAGGCTGCACCTGCTAAAAAGCAAGAATCATCATCAGATGACAGTGATGACAGCGATGATGATCAAAAAGTGCCACAGAAGGCCCTCCAGAAACCTACACCCACACCTGTGAAACCAGCTATTAAGGCTTCAGCTAAAAAAGAGTCATCATCTGATAGTGATGATAGCAGTGAAGACGAAAAGCCTAAAGCAGTTCAAAAGACGCCAGCTAAAACTCCAGCAAAAGCTCCTGTTAAAAAGGCATCATCTTCAGATGATAGTGATGACAGTGATGAGGAGCCGTCCAAGCCTGCTCCAAAGACACCTGTTAGTGCAGCTAAACCTAAACCTGCAGCAAAGAAACAAGAGTCCTCAGATGACGATTCTAGTGATGAGGATGAACCAAAACAGAAAGCAGCACAAAAACCCGCAGCCAAGAAAGCTGACTCTTCTGATGACAGTGATGATAGTGACGAAGATGCTACTCCTGCTAAAGTGTCAAAGAAAGAATACAATGATCAGGTAAATATGTAGAAAAAATTTAAAGGCATTCCAAATGATATGACTTTGAGCAGTGCTTAAAGTAATGCACTTTTAAACACCACTCGATCATATGCTAGTAATACACAAAAACCTTGTCATAATTCTATTAAACTATGTTCCAGGCTGAAAACGGATTCCAGCCAGGGAAAAAGAGGAAAGCATCAGGAGGAGATTCAGGTGGACCTGCCAAGAAGCCCTACAATAATTTTGTAAAGGTAAACATTCAAATTAGAAGTATAATACCCACAGGCTAGTTGGAATGACATTTATCACTGGTTTGCTGGTAATGAATGGATAAGATGCTAAGGATCTGAGCTTTATGACTTGCAACTGGAGAGGCATTTATCCGTCAGTGGATTGCTACAGGATGAGGATGTTGAAATCATTGTTTTGTTGTTTGTATTGCATCTATTGAAATCAGGTCTATAAGTATATAATTTATGAGTATTTATTATATTTTGGGTTGTAACACTTCCTACAATGTTATAGTTACCCTTGGGAACTTCCAGGCACTCCAATATTTGGTACACGCTGGCTGTTTCCATAATAGATAGGACATTTTAAATATCGCGTAAACATTTTCTTTATACCTTGAATGTCTTTTTTTCTTTTTGTGCCACTAAATACAATTTAATTCAACTATGATTACGAACATCAATGACCTCAATCTGTGTTTGAATTTGTTTTTGTTATATATCTCACTGACTTGGCTCCAAAATGAGTAAACGAGGCGCTGTTTTGGTTATATGGCGCTACGTCATTCCTATTCTTAGTTGAATCGCATTGTACGAACTTTTAACACTGAAATAAATTTTAGGGTACAGTTAGTGTGTCAACCCCCAACGAAAAAGAGAATGGATCTGGAAAGCCAGCTCCCTTCCGCCGAGTGGCATCGAAACCTGTAGAAG
Source organism: Apamea epomidion (assembly GCA_947507525.1). Classification (NCBI taxonomy): domain Eukaryota; kingdom Metazoa; phylum Arthropoda; class Insecta; order Lepidoptera; family Noctuidae; genus Apamea; species Apamea epomidion. The sequence goes on along the minus strand of OX382228.1, from coordinate 13,513,525 downwards.
TGGATCCTAGACTTAAGGATAACTCATTCGACGCCAAGGTAAATGCCCCAAAGTTTGAGAAGCCAAGGCAACTCCATGTTATGCCTAATTTGGACATTATCGCCCATGGCTTCATTGCCAGTGGCTTGCTATAACATTTTGGGCATTTACTTTTCTGGAATAACTTGTTCATCAGCATCACATAGGGTTGTCTTGGTTATAATATAGTGCTTCTTTCTCAATCAGGAGGGTGAAAGCCAAGAAGGCGAAGAAAACGGCGAGGAAACTGAAGGCAATCAATCTGGAGGTTGGAACCAGCGTGGTGGACGTGGCGGATTCAATAGGGGTCGGGGTTTCAATGATAGGGGTAGAGGAGGATTCAGAGGCCGTGGAGGAGATCGAGGAGGCCGGGGAGGGTTCAATGATAGAGGCGGACGCGGGGGCAGGGGCGGCCGGGGCGGCTTTGACAGGGGTGGTCGCGGAGGCTTCGACAGGGGAGGGCGCGGCGGGTTCGATAGGGGGGGGCGCGGAGGTAGAGGAGGTCGCGGAGACCGTCACTCCTGGGGTGGAGACAGGGGAGGGTTCAACAAAGGAGGTTTCAATGACAGAAAAAGTTTTGAGGGTGGGGATTCTCAAAACAAGAAAATAGTATTTGATTAAATAGGTGAGGCTAAAATATAATTTTACTACTAAAGGCGTATCTTTTTTTTTTTGTTGTAAATTGCTCCTTACATAGATTTGATGGCCAATGTTACAAGAAGTAATAATGTAAGAAATTTCTTTTCTAGAGTGGTTCACGCGGGTCATGGGGTGAGCGTGCTAATCAAGACTTGAAACACACACGTGGCAAGTCGTTCAAGCATGAGAAGACGAAGAAAAAAAGGGGCTCATATCGTGGAGGCGCGATCGATACAGGTGTTCACTCTATAAGATTCGAAGACTAGATTATGTAACACGCGCACGTAAGGTGTGTACTGCTTGTTTTTAAAACATCTATTATGTGACAATTTTCTAATGTTTAAATTATTAAACAAAAATCGAGTGATGTCGACGCGCTGCTACGCATTCCAGTCCCTTTTCTACGACGGTATCAATTTTATTCCGATACATACGCAAGCTGTATTAATTTATGTATTGCAGATAATTTTTCAAACTTCGCAACATAACTGATTCAGACTAAGTTAGTATTAATTATGCTATCCCCTTACCATCAGTTTTAATGTAAAATCTGTTCGGACCATAGCTTAAGACTTATGCTATAATAGAGCAATGTTGGTTTGCATTGGTGTATTTGTCTGTATTGGTTAATGTAGTGCATGAGTGAGTTAGGTTTCAGTGAATCTGCAATAGACAATAATGGACATGTTTTTTTTTTTTTAATGATTTTTGATAATATTATGTTTGTGAAATGTTTCCTAATTTAACAAAAGTATGATTTTACGCTGACATAATATTTATCGACATCAGACAATTGAATTTGATGTTAATCAGTAAGCTTAATATTATTATTAGTGTTCTAGTTATTCTAGATTTTTAAGCCCCAAGTGGAAGAAGCTTATCACACACAACGTTCCCATTTTATTTTCCCCCGATTATTATCAAGTACGTTAGTCGATAATTTTCATGATTTTTTAGTTTTTTTATTGTTGGGGCCAATACTTTCATTTTATAAGTTTGTAACATTACCACTGATAACTTGAAATGATTCTGAATATTATTATTTTCTTAAGCGTTGATGTAAATAGGCGTGTATTTTACGTACTTTACTGTGTACATAGGGTTATATAAGATTCTAATTAATTATATCTAGATGTAATAACGAGAATAGGTATTTTTTAAATACCTGTTTGTTTTGTAATAGCTCGTTAAGCCCGCCTTTTATTATAAAGTTGGAGTCATAATTTATTTGGTGTTTTATTGAAGTGTTTTCCTGAATTCGTCATATTGTTAGTATTGATGACAGTAACCAAAACAAATTATGACAATAAATTATAACGTGCGTGACGTGTTCGACAAGCATCCATTTAACCAATCCGACTGTTGATGTCGGGGTGTTGCAGCCCCGGATTTAAACTGGCCACAGGGCCCCAAAACTGGTGTACCTTACCCCCAGCAGGAAAGTAGCTCCTAGAGTGATAGCTCTTTTCTTCTTTCTTTTGTTATGATGAGTAAAAAATGTTAAACTAAAACGTTAAAAAAAACGGGTTGCACTCCGGGAGTGCCGGCAGAAGTGAAAACTTGAATATTAACGTTGTGCATTTTTGATATTTTGGAATGCGGTCTACTCTCCCCTCCGGAGACCGGAGGTCGATAGTGGGCTGAGTCTTGTATCTTTCGATGCTTGCTAGGCCAGCTGAGGTTCCATTGAGTCAGAACCGGTTGCCGCGTAGTTCACGATGAGTCGGAACGGTCTGCGGAGATGTCCCCAGTGAGTCAGGGTGGCGCTGCGTTAAGCGCAGGCCACACCGCCAGCTGGCGGGCGGGCGAGCCGAGCGAGGCATTGTTTCACATCTTTTCATACTTGGGTTCACACCGCGAACTACAGAGATAAGCTACCGAAGTATGAAAAGATGTGAAACCATGCCTCGCTCGGCTCGCCCGCCCGCCCGCCAGCTGGCGGTGTGGCCTGCGCTTAATAGTTCAGTGCGTCGGATGTCGTACAGCGCTGGGTTGAGGCTGGCTGCTGCGTCGACCAGGAGAGGGTGCTCTGTTTGTAGACCGGCCGAAAGTGCAGTGTACTGTGGCAAGGTTGCTGATGAGGCTGAGGGTGATGACCAGGTATGTGCGCGGTCGCTGCATGCTGGTTGGTCAGGATACCCGTTGAAGCCATGGATGCTGGCTGGCTGGGTGACTCGCCGCTAAAGCTTGCGGGAGTGATGATGAGATGACGTCACGCTGAAGTATTTGCACGAAGGCTGCGCTGACGTTCATGCTCGGGGTCACCTGTATAGAGGTATGATGAACAGGGTGTAAAGTTCACTCATACTCCATAGAAAAGGGAGAATCCTCCGACCAGACGGGTGTTGTGTCTGGCGGGCAATTGCCCCACGACTGATGTCAAGAAGTCTGTATGTATGCTAATTACGCGGTAAACTCTGCTTGCGAGATGCAGGATTTGCGTGAAGTCAGTATGACGCGTTATACCGCTACAAGATTTTTTAATTTTTTATTATCTTTATTAAGAAAAAGGCTTTAATCGCGTAGCGATTATGCCAGCCTCGTAGTATTACAAAATAAATAGAAAGTAACAACTAGGATCTTAACTTAATTAATTTAACAATCAAGTAATATAGCTTAATAGCTAATTTGGATGTAGGTTTAGACAAGATCAAATTACACATGCCAACATCCCTTAACCTAAGTCCCTCTTCTGATTCCAAAGTTCTCCGATCCGTCCCAACCCGAGCACACTCCACCAAAGCGTGGTAGGTGTCCTCCCTCGTATTACAAATCAAACAGTTTGGGGTATCTACAACCTTCATAAGATATCCGAACGCATCCAATGGAATGTGCCCGGATCGCAAACGCATACTTGTTACCAACAATCGTCTATTCATCTGTACTTCAGAGAACCAGGGAATCCTTGGTGGTCCAGACTGAATTGTTCTGTACCATATACCCATCTCCACAGACCTTTTGTCAAAGTATTCTTTCCACATCTTATTGCAAATTGCTTTAACATCTCTTAATATATCTGTGAAGAATGGTAAATGATTGACAGATATTCCTTCATAGGTTCCTGTCTTTGCCAACTTATCTACTTGATCGTTTCCCATCAAACCAACATGTGATGGAATCCATTGGAATTTAATTATTTTGCCAGTTTCCCTCAATCTTAGGTATAAGTCTAGTATGGAATAAGCTACGGGCAGACCTCGTATGCCCGAGGTGCACCGAGCTATATGCTGCAAAGCGCTTTTTGAATCACAAAATATCACAAATTTAGCATAATTGCATGACATCATGTATGACAGACATTCCAAAATAGCATACAATTCCGCCGCCATTATGGATATTTTGCAGTTCAATTTGAAACTAGCTCTCGTGTTAGATTGAGGATCAAAAAATATAAAGAAGTGAAAACGTGAATATTAACGTTGTGCTTTTTTGATATTTTGGAATGCGGTCTACTCTCCCTCCGCCGTCTTACGAATTTTCGATCAGATCACGTGTCCTGACACGAGCTCCGTCTTACGAATTTTCGATCAGGTCACGTGTCCTGACGCGAGCTTAACATTTTTTACCCATCACAACAAAAGTGCACAACGCCGCTGAAGAAGTTCTTACTTCAAAATACATGCAATTGATTTTTTTTTTTCAATAAAGGAGTATTAAATACTCCTTGTGTACAAATAGTCAATATTTTTTGTATCAATCACTAGCATTTCAATGACAAGATAAAGGACATTTACAATCCATGTATGGATGTTGGACCAAGTGCTGCCCAGAATGAACACATAGTGCATTTTGTTCCATACGTCATTACTAACCTGTAAACCGAAGCGCTCCAAATTCTGTTGAGGGAGTCAAGAGAAAAACAAGTTTTTCGTTGTGAATTATTTAGTGACCAAAAAAGAACTAAAACAAATAATTGGACTACTTTTAAATAAGTATTGATAATAAACTATTAATAACAGCTATAGCTGACGATTTTTTATCATGCCTGACAATAAAATATTAGTAATCACTGTAATCTATTAATACTAACTAATTAAACTGTAAACTGTAGTGTAGTACTACAATTCTTTAGCTGTGAGGACTGGAAAAACATTAACATTGTCCTGAATAACATTAATGTTTTGAATAGAAACTGTATTGCGGATATGTCTTTTAGAATCTACATAATCTGCTAAGTCATTATTAGTATTCAACCGCTGTCGGGCTATATTTATGAAATCACGTGCATGAGGATTATCTAATATATCCACATGAAAAGCATTTGCTAAGAGGCAGCAGTTTTAAAGTCTGCAAAAAAATGTTACATGGCTATTTTGCAGTATTCATGTCAAAATATTTTAAAATCCCGTTTTAGTCTACCGTTTACCATCTCAACGGGCCATCGGCAAGTAGTGCACAGCCTTGATTTATTTGCTTGGATTGTGCTTAGTTGAGGAGATCCCCTTGTTTGTGATTCTGGGAGAATGCTCACATATCCATGCGACTCTAACATAGAAATAGAGTCGCGAAATCCTCTGTCCAATATAAATATGTCACCATGGTGAAAAAACCAGTGAATTACCCTATCAACATCCATCTAAATGGTTATTCAAAATAGAGGCGTAATTTTGAGTCGCAGCATGCGGCCCGGATATATCTATTATATGTATGTAAAAGGCGTGCGCACAGGTACAAACCGTGTGTGACCGAGACAAACTATACACACTCCATTACCTTCAAGAAAATATTGACAAAAATTGATAAGTACCCAAAACCATAAAAAAAAATCTTGGGATTTTTAATTTTTTTATATTTTTTTTGTTAAGTAGATTGATCTAGGAAATCATTTGGAAATACTCCCATGTCTGGGCAGCATTTGGTCCAAACCCTGTCAATGTCCTTTAGACGAGATAAAAAAGGATGTCAGCCGTATGACGTTTGTAAAAATTCAAAATCCGTCCCAGTTTTAAAAGTTTAGAAACACGCACAGGGTGTAAAAGTGAGTGTGATAATACGTGTATCCTATTAAGTGCGTATTTTATCAGTAAGCCGTAGATATCGCGTTCAATGCGCAGGCAAGTTCAATGTTATTGCTTTTGGCGAAAGGCCGCCACTTCCAGTATAAGTTCCATTTGCCTGCCTTGGTATTACTAAACAGTACATACTAATTCCATGGGTAAAGCTCTTTTCTTTCAGTTGTCGTACTGTCTGTCACTGTCATCAAATCAAACTCTGAAATGTCAACTTCTATCAGTCAGTTCAGTTATCCAGTTTGTTTACAAAAATTAAATTGAAGTAATATTTTATTTTATTGATTCATACTTGTAAAAGACATGTTGCGGTGTTTCAAAACTACAACAATAGTTAGTCAAAGGACTTTCAAAAATTTTGGACATAAAAGACAACCTATACCTTTTGTGACCACAATGTGGCATGGTTTTTTAACATTCACATTTATTGGATTAGGAATTGAATGGAAGAGGTGAGCATTTCATTATTTGTTTATACTTCCCTCCGAATTCAGACCCTGCTGGACCTTTGTGCGCACATGGGTTAAGCATGCAATTTTAATTTGCTTTGAAAATGTAAACCTTCATTTACGTTTTGATTAATTACTTAACATATAATATTGTATGTTCTTGTATCCTCATCAACCAGTGTTTGGTGGCTTAGCAAAGAACAGACTGAGACTGAAATCTATTGTATATTGTAGTATTTTGTAGCTACTGTTTAGTATTTACTTGTGCAATGTGGTAGTTTATTTAATAATTTCGTCTTGTTATATTTCTACTATACTTATGTGTAATGTGGTAGTTTTTTTCATATCTAGATCGTGTTAATATTTCTACTGTGCTCACAACATGATTTTATTTCAGGATTAAAACATTTTTATTTGGTGCTGATGGTGCAGATGTTTTTATCAAACAGGACGATTCTATTGAAGAAGAACACAATTGATGTCAGATTGATGCAGCTTAAATAGGTATTAAAGTACATATTAATTAAGTAGGTAAAGTGTAGTTAAGCATTTTATATACCTCACTCACAACCCTTTAAGTATCAAATTGACGCTTCAAAGGCAAAATTGGCTAAGCAACATAGGGCTAACTTTACCGGGTAACAGTTTAAAGTTTAACTTTTCAGAAAAAAATCAATAATTTCTTGTAATCATCCTACAGGTGCAATTCTTACCGTTTTGAAAATATAATTTTATCAGCTGAATTAGAATTTATAATTATGATTATTTTCTGAAAATTTAAATTTTAAACTGTTCTCCTGTAAAGTTTGTATGCCTATGTCGTTTGCCTTTCAAGCATTGATATCTTTATGGGATGGTATGCTTCGAGTTGAGTTGGAACGCTGGGGACCCGTCCCATACATTTTTGGCAATCCAAGGAGGATTGCCAAAAAAGTATGGGACGGGTCCCCAGTGACCAATAATAACCAGACATAATTATGTTGTTGAACGGTTGAAAAGCTCTTTTCATAACTGTTACTTTTATGTTACTATGTTGGTCACTCTCAATTCATTGTGGAAAAAGAGTTACAACTGGAAGAAAAACCTATGCCATTGTATTAAAAAAATCATTATATAATAAGCCGTTGTCCCAGACTTTGTTGAATCCTTTCCCTATGTCGAGGAATAACATGCCCATCATCGCTGTACACTGGAACCAGGGGTTAAGTGCTCTATGATGCGGTGGACTTGTTGGATGCAAGAGTGTCCAGTTGGGATACCAAACTGATCATTGGGGATGAGACTCTTCGCTTTGGCATGGTTTTTCAGACGCTTATAAATAAGCCTGTCGTAGATTTTGACTCATGGGCTCAGACTTGAGCTTGCCAGCTTTGAAATGCCGATTACTATGGCCTCTTAACATGCTTGCGGAAACATGTTGTTGCTCATAATTGACATCTTCAATGGTGCCCACCATTGAAAATGTCAATTATAAGCATTATGAGAGCAGCGGGGAGGAGTTTCTATACCGCCAGTAATAAATGACAGTCATAAAAAGAGATTATCAACAACATCCGTCCGGTCGTTATTGGTAAGTGAGGACAGTCACATCATCCTTTACTTAAAATAATGGTACCATAAATACCTGCAATGTTTTACTTTAATTGTTGTCTGTACCTAGATAAACAATTGACCGTAGCTTAGACGATTTGAGACGATTTGTGATATCCAATGATTGCTGTTGTAGTTGCAAATATGAGATATTATTAAGGTTGTTAAAATGTTGTTATGATTAGAAAATAAAAAATAAATTATATAATAAATTTTAAATCAAGTATGATTCTTAATAAAAACAAACTTTTGCAGGACTCGAAAGCAATAGTTTTTTTGCCTGTACTGTCCACTTGTTGACGGCACGGTTGCCGCAGTGGTTAAGCGATTGATTGCTGCGCTGTGTGTCGCGGATTCGATTCCCGCACGGAACAAATATTTGTATGGCCTATAAGTAGTTGTGTGTTTAAATGTTTGTAAACGGACCCACGATACAGGAGAAATTCCTAGTGTGGGGCAACGTTTTTACAAAAACAAAAAAAAAACCCTGCTAGGCAAACTGGGCCCTCCCTCAGGAGCTCGGTTCCCGCGCCGCCAAAAAATCATAAATTAATGGTTATATTATCTGAATCACAAACCTACACTGAAGTTTTTATACCCATCTCCATTCTTCTAGAACGTTTTATTTAATTATATGGAATTTGCATGAATGTCTTTTTTTTGTACCATATAAAATGAGCGCGCTTTTCGCACTTACGAAATGCATTTTAGTTTAATTAATAATAATCACAGCAGATACAATATTAAACCTAACTTTCGTGACGCAATTTATGTAGATGATGGTAGTACAAAAATTAAATAAAACCCTACAAAATTTTTGGGTTTTATTTAATTTTTTCTGATAAAGCTTTCGACAAGGTAAATCACAATTTGCTGCTAAAAAGAATAGAATATACTGGTGTCTGGGGTTATTAGCTGAGAGAACAGACCACATAAGGTTTTCATCGAAGGCTGTTACTCCTCTACCGTAAGCGTGACATGTGCTGTACCACAAGGAGCGATTCTGCGGCCCCTTTTATTCACCTGCTTTCTTTCGTTTCTTATTGTAGAAACAATGCTGGAACACCAGCGTCGTATTAATAGTTTAAAAATATAAATATATATACAGGGTTACTGGTAACTCGACGTATTGCTTGCAGGACATCATAGTAGGGTGAAAATGTAACAAATTAAGCCACCAAAAGTTTTTTTATGAAAAATCCCAGATTAAATCATTTGAAGCTAATTTGAAAATTATCTACGGAGCGACTGTACTCAAATTTGAAATTTATGTTATTATCATAGTTGATGCCGTAGCAAATCTCTGTTAGTAATTAAACGTTCAAAAATGCCTAAAACCTCGGCAAATATCACTAATCAAACATTTATTTTTTTATAATATTTGCCATTACTTCATACAAAATGTGGTCGTAGTACAAAAAATATACTACGCCAGATGTACAAATTATTAGTAAAAATCCTTGTCTTATCAGCTATCCAAAAGGTATGAAAATTAATACAAAGTCATGGACTACATTATGAAAATCGTTTTTGATTTATTGCAGGACAGCACCTTTTTGTGAGACGTACGCCCGTCTCACAAAAAGGTGTTTATTCGGAAAATCAAATTAAACAATTTCATGAACATAATTATTATTTTAAATCAATATCAATTTAAAAACTTTACACACATTTCACTCGTCTTGTTCTATGTGCTGACTTCGGTTTCGAATACACGTTCTTATTCGCTTCCTCACTTCGGTTTTTGTGATTCTTGCTGTGATTGTTGCCCTCATCTGGTCCGCCGCATCTGTTATTCTCTCCTTTAGTTCTTCAATGGAATTTCCGGGGTCACATAAACTAGGTCTTTCATAAGAAAGACGTCTTCGTCGTCTTTTACGTTTGGGGTCATATGACCCCAAACGTAAAAGTCTAGCGGCGTCAGACCAGGGCTTCGTGTAGGCCACGGAATCGGCCCACCGTGCTCTATTTATCGGTTTGGGTAGTGGTCATCCAGCAATTGTCGAATTGTGATTCGGAAGTGGGCTGGACATCCGTGATAAATCATGTTTGTTCTTTTTTCTTCCGGTACATCCGTGAGCAGTGCTGTTAAATGATTTCTTAGGAAATTTTCATAAAGTTCCCCATTTAGTGTTCGGGGAAAAAATGTGGGCCAATTAACTTGTCGTCGTTAATACCCATCCAAACATTAAGTGAGATCCTACGCTGGGATACGGTTGGTTTCAGTTTCTTAGGGTTTCCTCTGCCCTCGGTGCCCAGTAATGTAAATTGTGGTCATTTGTGATACCATCACGGTCAAAACATGATTCATCGGTCCATAGAATGTTTTTTAAAAAGTTTTCGCCGTCGGCGTCGGCACTTAGCATAAAATGACAAAATTCAAGCCGTCTCGACGCATCTCCCTCTTCTATTGACTGCATGGGTTGGTAGTGGTATGGATGTCGGCCTGACAAGTGAACAACAGACCAGACTTTCCACTGTGACATACCAAGCTCACGGGCTACGATGTTTGTCGATATGTTGGGGTCGTCAATAAAACGTTGAAGAATAAGCTCCTCGTCCTCAGCCGTGTATCTCCGGGAACGACCAGTATCAATTTGCCTGCTTCTTTGGACGCTGCCAGTTTCAGATAATCGTCGATAAGCCGATCCGAAGACACTAACGTGTGGGAGTCGGCGGTTGGGAAAGCGAAGTTGATACTCTCTCCGCGCTTTAGCAGCGTTACCATCACAAAGCCCGTAACAGTACATTATGTCAGCGTATTCAGGGTTAGAATATGAACCCATAGTCAGCACTTATGAAGGCACAGCATAACACAAGAGCAAGATACGCGGCAACAGTTAGGGAAATAACCAGATAACAAAACACGAGCTTGCGCGACGTAGAGTTGAAATTAACTAACGCTGACGACCAGATTATGCGAAGTCGCAACCCGTGTCATGCCGAGAGAACAATTAATAGTGACCAATCGCAAAGTTTGGGGTTCAAGCGCAGGTAAAAACTACGAATAATAGGAATACGAAACAATAGGTTGACCGTCTCGCAATTTTTCCGGCTCCCCATAAAACTCTTTTCTGCTCTTTCACACATGCACAAGTACCAACAATCATACCTTTCTGAATAGCTGATAAGATAACGATATTTTCCTAGTAATTTGTACATCTGGCGTAGTATTTTTTTTGCACTAGACAACATTTTTGATGAAGTAATGGCAAAAATAAAAAATGTTTGATTAGTGATATTTGCCAAGGTTTTAGGCATTTTTAAATTTTAATTACTAACAAAGATTTGCTACGGCATCAACTATGATAACAACAGAATTTTTAGTACAGTCGCTCCGTAGATAATTTTCAAATTGGCTTTAAATGATATAATCTGGGATTTTTCATTAAAAAAAACTAAAAATTTTACTAACTCAAAAACTACTGAACTTCGGTAGAACATTTGGTGGCTTAATTTGTTGCATTTTCACCCTATTATGACGTCCTGCAAGGAATACGTCGAGTTACCAGTAACCCTGTATTTGCTATGCCAGCTAAATAAGTTTCGACAATTCTTGACTTATACAAACAACAAACTCAACAGGTACACAGCTTGGATTTTTGTATTTTATTTAGGATTACTGATTAGATAGTTTTACTGGTTTTCCTTTTATACCAAATTATCATTTAGAGTTATAAATAATATGCTCTGGATAATAGAATAACTTCATTTACAAAGTGTAGCCGCAGCCTCACTCGCGTGGAATATAATAAAGCCTGGGTAGTTTAACCAATATGGAAGAATCTCTTCTGTCCTTTTCTTAAGTAGTTTGAATTGCGGAGTTAATAATGCTAAGTACAACTTTCTCATCAACTGCGGTTGTCTTAGGACAAAATGTTCCACCTCCTGTCTTTTATATGTCGGACTGAAATTAAAATTTAACATAAATAAATTAAATTTCTGGCACTGTTGTGTAGCACAATGATAGTCAATGAATATATTACTCTGAGGTGTAACTGCGTGAAATATAATTATGATTATTAGTAGTACCATATTACAGTTTTATACGCTGGGATGCTTTGCACTTTGTCACACTTAAAATATACAATAAGGACTTTTATCAAATAGGTAAAAAAGTATATAGCAGGGATACGACTTACCTTATCATCGCTCATATTTTTTCTCGCTTTTTTCTTAAGGTTATCATAAAGGGCATGTAACTGCTTTTCAGTCATAAATCCAGTTTCCGAGACAGCAGGCCTCTACAGAGATCCCGTCCGTTCTTTTATTATCGATTATATGGACAAATTCTTTAGCCACTTCGACAACAAGCATCTCCTCTCTTTCAGTAAAATTTTTACTGCGTTTTCCAGATTCCATTACTTGTTTTATTTTACAAAAGAATGGTTAAAGGACTAACGATTGGAAAGACAAATTGACTTATAACTTAAATGAAACGGCAAAGCAAAAATAATGACACAAAACAAACAGTATAGCGACGCGAAAGTTTACATTAAAAAAAAAAGTCTATGTTGTCGTTCCACCCATAAATAGGTTACGACTTGTCATATTTTTTTATTAGAACAGTGCTAAAACACTTATTTACTCTAAAAAAAAAATATTATTATTAAAACTAGTTTTAAAGACGAATTAAAATGATTAAATTATTTTTAGACGCGATGTCTTAAACAGACCCATCTAGCGGCAACTAAAGAACTAGTTATCGGTTTCATAGATAATGAATGGTTTGTTACGTATTCAGAAACGCATTGACAGTTAAACGGCGTTTATCTTATGCATAACTTTATTGAATCAATAGCTAACGAGAACTTAACTGGGGACTTCAGAAACTGGGCATTAATGAAATAGAAATAAAAAGATGCACTGAACTTAAGTTTAGTTTAGTTTGTGAACAAGGGAATCGTCGCCAGTGTCGTTATACCACCTATTGTATATTTGTTAACATTTGCTGTTTTGTTTGTCCTCTTGGTCTAAAATAAAGAGTATACTTTGCAGGGGGATAAAAACAAATCACCTTCATAAAATAAAATACTTTATTTAAGCCCACATATTATTTATGTGTTATGCTAATTGCAATAAAGTAAATCTAAATAAATAGTTCTTAAAATTAAGATTATTACCAACTGTAAATGTATAAGATCGCGAAAATTTTATTCATCTACTTTATATTATTACAAATAGCAGGGTAAAAAGTAATTAAACAATCTAATGCATGATAATAGGTAATAACATAACAATTTCGTATAAACTTATATGAGTACACATTCATTACATTATTCTAATCATCTTGTATGTTGGTGCACCAATCAAATTATATTTAATTTAATCAGATAATATGTTCTCCGATTAGTACGCTTTGTCGATTTAAAAAATTAAGGACTACTGTTAATGTTAGTAACAGTTTACTGCAACATTCCGGAAGCTGTATACAAAGCCTTATTTAATATGTGAAATATCACAATACTGCCAGCAATTTATAGAATAAGTAGGTAGTGAAAAGCACCAAATTGTTAATTATAAAGTAGGTATTATTGATACACAAAATACGCAAGAAAGACTTGTTACCTGTGACTATTTACAACTTATCAAATTGGTAAATACATAGAAACAAAATGTCCCTGAACTCAATGACTAGTTTAATATGCATTTTTTTCGAATTTCTCTTTATTTATTTTTTACTACCATGACAGTTTTGTTTTACGTATTGATATATGAGATTGTATATAATTAATAAGAAACACAGAATCGCTGCGTGATAATGTATAGGCATATTATAAATAGCACTCATCACTCCAGGTCGTCTATCACTGTTTAATTTTGACACATTTGTTAAAGTATTCTCGACAAAATAAGGTTCTGGTGTTACTTTTTCACGACGATAAAGAGTTTCTTTCTCGCGCTCGCTAGAGCTCTGCTTTATTTCACTTGAACTTTGTTCTGATATCGTCGTGATATGTACTGCCTTTTGTTCATGGCATTTTTCCACAAGGGAAACCTTTTCTGTATTTGAAATCGGACCCGTTTTATCTCCTTCAATAATAACCGGTATTGGAGTAGACCGACCTTTGACTCCAGAACATACCTCTAAACTCTCTTGCAAATAACTATCTATTTTAGTTAAGTGCTCAGAAATGAGGAAATTCGCCAGTGGGCTTGGGCCTCTCTTTATTGGCTCAAAAGTATCAAGGCCGTTTGAAAGTTTGCCCTCAACATTGAACGCCGTTTCTAAACTATCTTTTTCTAAAAACTTTTCGTTACATATCGAACTAACAAAAACGTCACGGGTCTCAGAGATTCTGCCCTCATTGAACACTGGTTCCAAGCTATCTTTTTCAAGTAACTTTTCCTTACAAACCGAACTTACAATTTTATAGCTCTGCAAGTCTTCAAAATTGTCCTTGATATACTCAACAGGACTTTTTTGTCGGGCTCTATAGATCTGAGACGGGGTCAGCAATCTCGGAGAATCAAGTTCTGGTGGCACGGGGGTGAATTTTACCGTGATAACATTTTCATTTGTTATCGTTTCTGTTTTAACGATGTCATCAACGTAGTTATTTCCGTCGGTAACCACACTCGGAGAATCAGTGATGTCATGTCGTGACGACCTTTGAACTCGATCTACGGTCACCTTGCTGAGTAACTTGCCATCGGTACTTCTTATGTCGGAAAACAGTCCTCCATCAAAGTGGAGGGGTGTTTCCAACTTTCTTGTTCTTTGCGGTGAGGGTGTGTTTAGAGAGGGCGTGTTTATAGGAGGCGTGATGGGAGAAGGAGATACGGGACGAAAAGTGGTAGTCGTGTAAACAGTGTCAGAGTTATATATTATGTGCTGAGGACTTCTAACGGGCGTGTGTCTTACAAAAAGGTCGACCTCCCTTGGCGAAGAAACTCTGTCCTTCGAGGTTCTTTTTGCACACCTGTAAATAATAGTAATAAAATAAATTAATTCACATCTCTACAGAAACTATTATGAATGTATTTATTGATTCGTATTATTTGTAATAATCTTAACCTGGCTATTTGAATTACGATAAAAGTAAAGTATCAATACTTGAATATCTTGATCTAAGTATATCTCATAAAAAAAAACAACTACAAACAAACACACGAGTAATTATCAGTTAAAACATAATTATATTATAGTAATAAAATACATAAAATAGCCAAAACTACTCAAACCGTTTCATGAAAGCATTTCTACAAGCATATTATGTAAGGTTGATAACTACATGGATCAAAACACGCTATGATGAACTTCCTGAACTTTGGGAAGTTGAGTATATATTATTAAGTAGGTATATATGTACATGTCTCAGTTATAAAACATACAGATATAATAATACAATTTTAATTAACGCACACACAAGGTCACGGTTATTGGTAAAGGGGCAGCAGACTGGCAGCGTATGACGAGCTTTGTATAAAAACGTGGGTAAATCAATTATTATTTGTTATGCTTCAGTAATTCTTGGTTCATCATTTTTGAACTTAAAATCAGTTTTTTTTAAATATTCGAATAGAAATGTCAGTACTATTTGAAAGTAAAAACTTTAATGCATTTCAAAGTTGTAAGTTTTCGGATATTTTGATGGAATGGATACAGGGCAAATGCTATAATAAAATGAATCAGGAACGCGTCTGAAATGTGCAGATCAGTTTCAATAGCATCTAATGTAATTCATTAATTAGCGATGTACTCGAATGTCTCATCGTGATATTACACAGGCAGTTGTTTTACATACATATTATTATTGCAATGTATGCCAAATTAATATTATAGTAAGGTACTGCGCGTCATGAGAATATTGGACTATTTTATGTATTTAAAGAAGTTTGAAAATACAAACAAATATTTCATTTATAGGATAAACTGAAAATATTTTTTTATAATACATATCTAACAAGTAATCGTTCGTTCAGTTTGTGTGTTTTGTGTGTAAGTGTATTTTAGTAGGAGTCTCATCATACGCACCGTGCAGTTGAAGCACTGACTGTGGTAGTTATTGTTGAGCGCCTCGACCCACCTGTCGCCTGCCTCCACCGGGAAGCCGCAAGCGAAACATTTTGTCGTGAACAGGTCGTTCCAATCTGAGAAATATAGTCACATTGTAATATTATCTCCTTTACCAAAAAGAATACAAGTAAATAACAATCTTAGCGTAAAATAAAAATATGTATTGCATACCAGCTTCGCAATACGGCAAACCGTCTTCTAGGAAGAAGGGATTATTCCCGAACAGCTTTCCACAATAGACGCAGTTGAAGCATTCTGGATGGTAGTGCTTGCCGATAGCGTTTAAGCAATCCTGTAATTAGAGTTGTTTGAATAAGAAGAGACATTTTAATAGAAACAATAGGTTAAGTTACTTCAACTTTGAAAAGGCGTTGTACTTACGCCCTTAATTTTGGCGTGACACTTGTCGCAAGCAGGCGCGATGTACTGTTCGAAACAGAATTCACAATACAGTTGGCCATTTTCTTCAACGAAACCGATGTCCTGAAGCGGACGCCTACACGTTGCGTTTACGCAAATGAAGTGCTCTGGACACCAGATGCGGCCCAAAGCCGTAATGAATGGTCCCCTGTTCAAAATAAATTATTGTTAGCCTTATATCAATCAGAAATTAGGGTTGAACTTGATGTAATTGAATTGAACAACCTGTTTTTGAAAACACTCGGTTAATATTGTTAAAAAAAAACAACATTCGTGCTTGGGTTACAAAAACTCACAATCGTTTTGATAAACTTACTTGATGAACCTACAGTTTGTGGAATAATATTGTATGTTTCCATAAAATTACATTACCTCGTTATAGCTTTGTCACATATGTGGCATACAGGATAAAGTCCTTCTGCAACGTCTGCGCATTGTATTGTGCTTAAAGGACGAGCAATTATGTGCGAGTCCCTTCTACCATCATCGTCTCTTGAATTTTTTTTTTGTCGACGTCTAACCACTACTTCTTCTTCTGTTTTTTGTTGTTGTTGCTTTTCATCGCTATCGGATAGGTTTTTTATTTCTTCAGTAAATGCAATGTCCACATAATCGTTACTTTGCTCATTACCATTTGTGTTAGTTTTATTGTTAGAAGTTTTTAATGTATAAAGTGAATTATTATACAATTGATCGGGAAGTTCTTTCTTTTTGATGAGTTCGTCTTCTTGGTGTGTAGTTTGTTTATTCTTTCCTGTCTCAGCCTTAGAGGCATGTTCCAACGTATTAGTCTTGTTCCAAGTGTTTGTTTCGCATACATTGTTAATTTTATCATTGGATTTAGTTAGATTATTCATTGAATGATAGGAGCCAGTTTCTGGTTTTTCAAATAATTTTCTTTTGTTAAGAGTATTGGAATAAGTGTTGTCAAATTTCAATTCAGATTTTACATCATGATTTGCATTCGTACCAGTTGAGCCGTTCATGCTATTAAGAAAAGAAGATTTATCTATTCCAGTCTTTCGTAATGTACCCATAAAATTGTTTTCTGTTTTATCTTTAAACAAGTCTTCATTACTTGAGTTACCACTACCATTATGAAACTTTTCATTATTATTGATTAAACGCTCGTCCATGATTAGACTAGCTTTTAAGGTTTTGGGCATAGTGTCATATTTCTTTTTCTCACCGTTAGTATTCAGCGAATGACCAATTGGTGTACTGTGGACATTAAATGTAGGTATTGGAGAGTTTGGCAATGGTGGTGGTATCAAGATGTTGGGCTTAGACATATATTCCATTGTTGGATGGTTATTTGGCAATGGTGGTGGTACCAATATGTTGGGCTTAGACATGGATTCCATTGTTGGATGATTATTTGGCATTGGTGGTGGTACCAAGATGTTGGGCTTGGACATGGATTCCATTGGTGGATGGTTATTTGGCATTGGTGGTGGTATCAAGATGTTGGGCTTAGACATGGATTCAATTGTTGGATGGTTATTTTTAATAGTGTCCTTTATTTTATCTCCAATGCTCTGAATATTTTCATGTGTCTTATATCCTCTTTCTAAGGTTTTAATCAAATTGTTATCTACTGAAGGCAAATTATCTGTATTCGTTGGGTGTTTGGTAACAACAGTGTCCTGAATCTTATCAGCCATTGACTGAATGTGGTCAGCTGGTTTAATTTTTCTTTGTATGCCAATTTCATAGCCATTCAAAGCCATTTTCGCCATTTTTCTAATAAGCCTCTCTTCAGCTGGACTTTTGTATTCAGTTTTGTGTGGACTGCTTGTAGACAGCGGTTCATTAGCTGTTAGAAAATCAAAACAAACACATATACAAACAAGTTAAAAGCAGTTACTTTATGATAAGTTAGTGCATAACTAGTTTAAAGTAAGTTTCTAAATACGAAATTACGAACACACAAAAGAATATGTTCAAAAATACTGTATTGTAATTTTTTTAATAAAGTCATACAAAAATCACGCATGTTTTAAAACTTTACGTTCATGCAACACTCAAAACAGTAACACATTCGTTTACGTTTCAATCACCTAATATTCCCATTACAGGAAGCACATAGTGGCACACGGGAGCCGGGCATCGCAGCTTTATTCAAAACACCCCTTCCACGTTTTGGGGCAGATGACACACCGAAAGTTTTGCCACGAGCGGCAGCTCCTACACTCGAACCTGTCGATGGGGTAGGATCACACACTGGACCTTGGTTAGCACCAGAAATCGAAGGCTTTGGATCGTAATTGTCTATTGTTCTACTGGCGGAGGCCATATTTTGATTAGTAAGGTTAAGAGATGAACTCTGTTGTGTTGATGGCAAACTCATCATAGGAGGTGGAAAAACTTGCTTTGGGTTAATATTAGATGGCCGAATGTTACAGTCCATATTTTGCTCGTATGCCCCTGCAAATGATGAACCTCCCTTTCTGATCTCCACAACTTTGGCAGATTGCGTTCTTTCGAATTCTTCAAAAGTTTTTCTGGTAGTTTGAACGGTGGTATTGCCCTGTTCAACAACATTTTGAGACTGCAATTGTCTTTGACCGTAATTTTCTTGGACAACCGAATCTTCTTTATATTTCATATCGCCCTTTGTGTAATTTTCGCTTTTGTATCCGACATTTGAATGCCTTTGCTCTTTGACAACTGACGGTTGAGTTGATCCCCAGTTTTTACTACCACTTGTATTATATATCTCTGCAGCAGTCTGGAATTCTCTTTGATCCCTTTCATGTTGCTTTCGCAAATTTGCAGCGTCTTGTTGCGTAAATGAGTCCATGTAATAATTTTGTGGCGTAGATTCTTTAATACGTGGAGCATGTGCTTTTAAGGGGTTAGGAGGAGGACCTTGGGCAGGAGACCGGGATCGGTTTGGTTTCGGTGTTGGGGACCTGCTAGCTTCCCGACTAGACGGTTCATATAAGTGACTCTCGGGGGCTGTATGCTCTACTGTTACTAAGTTCATCTGGTAATGGGGTATTATGGGCGCTGGTTTGTTAATTAAACTAGGTGTGGTTGGGCGACTGCGTGACGGTGATACCCTCATTAAGTTCTCGTCTGCTGTTACTGGTTGAAATGTCATAGTGATTGGAGTATCTTTATGAAATTGTACAGGTGGCTGTTGAACTGGTGTTTTTATTTGTGGAAAGTTTGGGGTCGGTGCTTGGGGAGTTTGATAAGATGTATAGGATGAATTTGGTTCAAGAGATTTTTCTTTTGACTTTCTTGGTGGACCAGTTGACGGTGTAACTGGTCTTTGCAGAACTGCTGGTACATTATACATGTCTGGAGAAATTCCTCTCTGTGACGGTAGTTGTTCGAAATTTCTCTGATAGGGTGGAATACTATCAGGTTTATGTAGTCCAGACTTAGATCTCACTGCAGTTGAAGTAAGACTTTCTTTTTTATCTAATTGTTCAAAATAATTTTGGGCGGTTTTAACAGATGAATATCCCTGAGACGCCATACTGGTTGAAAGGGAAGATTGCTGCATCATCATTGACTCTGAAAATGTGGTCTCTTGCTTTGTTTTGGTAGCCTGTGTAAAACTGGTTTTCAATTCATTGCTAATGGGAGGAAAGTTTGTTAGCTTACAAAATTCTTCCGGCTGTGGTGGTGGGAATACTTGTTTAGGGACAGGTCTAAATGCAGACATTTCTGAAGACGACTGCAATTTACATGTATTTTGCATAGCTGTAAATTCAGAATGCAGTTGATCAGTCATTTGAGTCAATGTTTGTGTGGCAATGGGCTTCACTATATCAGATAAATTAGTTTCAGTCACATGTGTAGTACTTGTCATATATTGGTTTGATTGAGTAGTACTAATAGTGCCAAAAGGACTATAAGGTCTATCCGGAGCAATAGTTAGAGCATCTCTTAGTGACCCTCTGCTTATTGATTGATTTTGATCATAAGAATCTCTTCCCATTGATTGATTTTGATCGTATGACCCTCTTCCCATTGCTTGAATTTGATCATATGACCCTCTTCCCATTGCTTGATTTTGATCATATGACCCTCTTACCATTGATTGACTTTGACCATATGACCCTGCTCCCATTGAGTGATTTTGATCATATACCCCACTTCCTATTGATTGATTTTGGTCATATAACCCTCTTCCCATCGATTGATTTTGACCAAATGTCGATATAGGTGTGAATGGCCTGTCAGGTGCTATTGTTAAAGCGTCTATTAAAGGTGAAGATGTTACTTCGCGCGGAGGGGGCTCTTTAGGTTCAATAATTATTTTAAAATCAGGTGGGATATACGGTTTTGTTTCTGCAGGCATTGGTACAGGAGGTGCAACTTTTTCAGGGGGATTATATGTCTTTATAGGTGGTATTGGCGAAACGGGACGCTTTTCCTGTAAGAACATTGGAGACTGTTGCGGTGGTAACTGCATACTCTTTATTTCGGTAGACTCTTTTAATTCGGAACTTTGTTCAACGTTTAGTTGAACAATTTTTTCGTCAACAGCTGTTTGCCCCATAATACTAATAGGCGGTGTTGGGCTAGGCAAAGGAGAATAAGGGCGATCCGGTGCGGTTGTCAGTGCATCTACCAATCCCATCGATCCTTTAATATTTTGACTATTTGGGCCGGGATTCGTGCTTGTTTGTAATGTCTCCATCGTCGTATTCACTGCATTTTGGTTGGATTGTTCTGTCAATTTTATTTCTGTTTTTGTTTGAGTGTCAAGTGACACATCTTGTTGCTTTATCATGACTTCCTCGTTTTTCATTTGAGTGACTGTCTTATTATCAACTTCATGCTTTTCAGCGTCATTGTCTTTATGTGCTTGCATAGCATTGCCTTTATCACATTCAATGTTCTTATCGGTTGTTTGAGAGTCCTGAGCTTTATCTTGTACTTTTGGAGGTTCCGGTACGTTGATGGATTGTGCTTCTGTCGCTGATTTTGATTGGATACTTTCTTTTGATTGAATCATTTGTACTTTATTGATGTTTTCAATGGCATCCGCGGGATTTTCAAATGACTTTGGAGGATATGTTTGTGTTTTATAAACAGTTGTACTCTTGCATTCAGAAGATTCCTGAGAGAAAGACTGGATAGTTCGACTAGTTGATTCTTGCATCACCTGTGATTGTTTGCTTTGCACAACAGATTCAGTTTTAGACGTTGCTGTCATTGAAGACATAGCAGCAGAAGCATACGAAACGCTAGAAGAGAATTCATCTTGTTGTTTTGAGGACGCTAGAAATTGGTCCATAGATTGTTGTTGAGCATTCGCAATCTTGGGATCGTCATTAATTTTGTTTAACGCTCGCGGCATTTGTTCTGTGCCACACGCGGGGACCGCGGGTTTCAGGCTTGGTTCATATTTTGACAGTTCATCATCAGAGGGGTTCGCAGGTGGGGGCCACACAATACTTTTTACATTTTGTGCTGTTAATCAGTTACAATGTTAGAGAGGTTATTGAAGGAAAGAAAATAGATGAAAGTAAATATTAGTAAAATTGAAGAAGCAACTTAACGTAGATTGATGTAAGCTAATCAACTAATAACAAACAGTTTAAAAAAGCCAGAAAGTTAAAGATTGATTTGATAGTACTATTATTTTATTAAGTGACGCATAACTGGACAGTGCCAGGGCAGTAGTTATTTTAATGCGGCGGCTGCTATTGATATCGGCTTCCTGCGTAGCGCATTCACACTATGTTTGTATATTATATACATATTATCAATTAATAGCTACAATAAGCTGTACTCCACCTAATTATAAATTACCTTTAAAAAGGGATACTGGGGTCTCTGTCGAAAATAAATAATTGCCTTAAATTACTTAATCCAAATTGGTATACATAGTCTTTTGAAGTAGTACATTACATTGTTTAACTTGTAATAAAGCGAATACTATATTCTATATCACGATGAGTTTGAAAGGATGTGTAATGTTTGGTATAAGAACAGATAGTCTAATTTCATTTGACATAGCTTTCATATCATAAAATTTTCATATACTATAAAAACATTTAACCTAATTTCATATGATCTAATGTTATATTTGATATAATTTTCATTTTCTCTAATTTCATTTAGTATAACCTTTTTTCATATAATTTTCAAATTGTATAATGCTCTTTTTATATAATGTTCATTTGACCTAACTTTCATATTAACTAATTTTCTAAGGTAACGCATCGTTCTTGAGAAAAGGAAATGATATTGTAACCTAACCTCAAAACATTAAAGTTGCTTCTGCATTGTCTCCGGCGCTGCGGGAAGTGCAACCCCTTCGCCCTTACGTAACAAAGGATAGGTACCCATACTTACTTTGTTACAGAGGGCGGGGGTTGCTCTCCCTCCGCGCCTCCGGTTTTTATATACACTCTAGGGTAGGAGCCAAAAGACTACGTAAAGTCGGGGTGCCCCGATTCGGTTTTGGAACAGATTCAACCTATTAACTACAAGCCGGTGTATAATTATGTTGTCGCCATATCGTAGAATATTTCTATTTTGTCCATACTAACCTTGGCCATATCATGAAATGGCCAATTCTACGATATAGCCACAACATAATAAGGACAAGAAGAAGAAGAAGAAGAATCTTATCAGTTTTTGCAAAAATAAAAGTAGACATTTCCAAATTATATTAAACGGTGCCTATATATTTTGAATATTATAGCAACTGAATATTATATTAATTGAATATTATTTCAAATGTGCATTATATAAACTGTTCATTATACCATATGAAATTAGGTAAAATGAAATTATATCAATAATTCATTATATCTTTTGATCGTTATATTGAAACAAAATATATTAAATGAAATTAAGTCTTATGATCATTAGAACTTTTGTTATCATATCAAACGTTACACACCCAGTTTGAACAACTATGAGATTTTACTGTAAATATAACAATAAGTAGTAAAATATCATATAAATATTTAATCGTTAATACTTGTAAAGCTGACTAGACGAAGGTTTCCTAAAAAAAATATTATTATATGTAGGTAGGTCCAAAATTGAAGTGATATCTCTGTGCGAGGTAAACACCATCGGCAAGTTTAAATGGTTTTAAGACCTTTGAGATTTTCCTCAATATCTTTTGAAACATGAAAATTATTCAATAATTGCATTTCTGGTTTTGCATGATTTGATTTATGATTTTTTTGTCTTCTTTCGACAATATAAAAAGTATAAAAAATAAATAATGTAAATATTACATAAAAAATAGCATTTTATCGAAGTTAGGTACATCGTAGTATGTTATTATGGATTATCCTGCATACAGATATTTTATCCTGTTTTCAAACATAAATCCATAATTTAAAAACCAAAACTTTCACAATTTAGTCTTACAAAATTAGTAAATAGCTAGTAGTTATTTATTGAATTAGCTGAGTTCTAGCTACAGATGACTTTAGTCATTAAAACCTAACAAGTAAATAATAAAGTAAGTAAGTAACCTTATTGTGATAGTTTTAGATGTCGAACTTTTTGTAGTACGACAAAGATTATATGGCAAAAGTAACTCTCTTACTGGGCGCGTAGGGTGCCGCTTGTTGTGGAGCGGAGATGGGTGCCGGCGCAGGCGCAGTCACTGGCCGCGCTGGGGACATCGGGGCCGAGCGAGGCGACAATGACGGCGAGTATGCCGACCCGATAGATGAGCCGAACGGCTTCGGACCCGACAGGTTGCTCGATGGCTGCCGAAAATATATTCATCGTTATAATAGCAAAGAATGACGTGTAAATTGTGATGAGGTTGGTAGAGGACTCAGGAATTCCTATTCCACAGCGCTCCATATACACACATAACATGAAATAAAGAGACTATAATATTTTGAAATACATACTCGTAGAGTGACAAACGAGACATAAAATAAGTCGTGGACATCGGTTTATCGGATAGTACTCCTACCTGAATTGAAACATAGTTGATATACTTACGCTAAAGAGCGATGACGATCCGTTCGTGTAGTTGTTGGTCGCCAGCGGCGGAAGCGGCGTCGAGTATGTGTTGGTCGGGATCCGGCTACCACTGCACATGCAAATCATTGGTTGAAAGTTATACTTAATTTTGAAGAAGACATCCTGCGCAGGCACAAATAAATAGATATAAGGGACTGCAGGAGGATGACGATGATTTATTATGATGAAAACAAGTAATAATTAGCTGAATCGAATGCAGATCTATAAAATATGGAACAGAATCAATAAGACTTCATGGTGGGTGAAAAGGAAAACAACTCACGGAGGCACGGTAACAGGTTCAAGGTTGGGCGCGGGCGGGTTGTTGCGTGCGACGAGCTTAGCATGGATGTCGCAGTAAAGCTTCCCGTTCAGGTTGTAGTAGCCCTGGTTCTTGAGCGAAGAGCCGCAAGTTGAGCACTTGAAGCATTCCACGTGCAGGTTCTTGTCCTTGATGCGCACGAACACGCCGCTAGTACATACAAGCACTCGTCAGTACACAGCTGGGCTCAAACGCACCAATCATTTGGATGATGCAGTCTAACAAAAGCATGAAGATCAAAATGTCATACACATTTGTTTCAATAGAATTCTTATTGGAATACATACATATGTAAAAAAATACATTGAATTTCTATACTTTGTTACTTGTTACAAACATGCTCACCGACTTGCTCGTGCTTATCCACCAATCTGCCACGCAAAATTACATTGGTGCTCATCTAAATAATATGGACAGCGAAGTGAGGACATGCTGAGTGAAGATATATAGTGGCATTGACACATTATTTCATTCTGCCTAACTACTAAAGTATGAAAATAGGTATAGATGAAGACAATTAATAAATGAATGATGAATTGAACTTTTTAGCACAAATATCGTGACGAGAACGGAATAATGAAATGGAAAATAGTCGTTCGTTAAAACACGATATGTGTACTAACTTACATGTCACGTCTCCCTGCGATGTCGTTTCAATATTTACAACAAAAAGAAAGGGAGGAGTCGCAACACGAAGGAATCACATCGAATTATTGTAATCTACACGAATAGAGCTAGTGCACAGGTCGACACGGTCGCAAACACGTCAAGACATTCAGTGGGACATCGCTTACATAATGTAGCGATTACAGTCGGAGCAATAGGGGGTGTCGTTGACGACGGGGAGTGCCTCGCGCGGCTGCGGCAGGGCGGGTGCACCCAGCGCGATGCGGCCATCCGGGAGGACCTCGTGGCAGCCCATGGGGATGCTGGGTCGGTGCGGTGGCTCGGGCGCCAGCTGCTCCTGCGGCGTCTGCGTGCCCGTGCACACGCGCGCCACCGGTGGCGGCGGCTGCGGCGTCACGGCCACGCGCGGCGTGCGCGAGCGCGAGCGGTGCGTGCGGTGCAGGCTGCACGGCGTGCCCGCGCGCGCCACGCTCGCTCGCGAGTAAAAGTGAGAAGGCTCTGCTGGCCCGCAATATCGGGTTATTTCTATTCGCAACTCGATCACATAACTTACCAGGTTACCCGAGATTTCGGTGTTCGGGAAATTAATCGCGAACCCGAATTAGAACTGTGCGCAAAAATACATGTCGTATCGTAACCTGACTCCAACACTCTGTCAGAACCCTATTCGCAAAATCAAATTTAGCTTGCGATATGTGCTACCGTGTCGGCCCGCGCGCATCATCCGACTTACGTGATGAGTCTTTCGCACTCCTCGCAAATGTTCTGTCCGGGGGGCAAGCCTCCGGTATTGAGCGGCGCGTCGGGACGCGTGACGGGCGCCGTCACGTGGCGCAGGCCACTCACCGGTGCGGCCGGGGCGGCCGTCGGACCCATCACTGGTTCGACTACTATGCCAATTCAGAGTTTCATTAATTTCGATATGTTCTACTTTCCATCGTTAATGTTTGTTGTAAGTATTTATGAAACCTTTAATTTTACTTTTGCAAACTATACCAATTCTATTTTTCGTCAGATTATCTTTTTGAATTACCAATAACTTTTTATGTATGCTGTCTAATTTATGTATCTCCAAAATATTTTCTCGTGTTACCCGATCAACGTGTTGGTAATTTATCACCATTATACACAAACTCAGTTTTAAGTCACATTCTGTCCCTGTCCTTTGCAGGCGTAGCGACAAAAACAAATACAAAACACGTCTGAAATTTAAGTACCGTTTGAGAATTTAAAAGCTTTACTAATATAATATAGATAATTATTCTTTATACCTGGCTCGGGGTCGTTCTGTTCTTCTTGCAGAACTTTGAAAACGGCGCTTTTCTCTGCGTCATATGTCTTCTCATTCTTCTTAAAGTTCACTCTGTCAATCATAGGATAACTCTTTATTATTCAAATATCTAATATCGTGTGTTAGTACTTAGCTATGCATAAGTACATGTTCATTTATCAGTTGAGTGAAGGATTAAAACATAAGTTAGCAATGTTATCAAATATATCATTCTGCAATTTTCTAAAGTGGGACGGGACATCAGAGGACCTTTCCGGACATACAATTCAAATTCTGTGCTTTTAAACAAAGGACAAAATGAGACGTGTAGTCTCATTTTGGAGCAGTTCTCAATTTATGCATTCATAAGTAGCGAGCTAACTTACTGAATCCTTTTTCTGATTCCTTATATTTTTTAAATTGTTTCATCTGTGTCGTAATCGATATACTAAAATAGTTTACGTAATACTAACTGTATGGGTAACGTGCCTGATTTAAAGATTTATTAAACAAACCATTGAAATTATTTTGGTGTTAAGATGGCACTGCATATAGCATTAAAGAGGTTAGTTTAGAAATTGTTTCTGGAGAGTTCGTATCTGAACTTTAGCAGCATCAACATTTGCTGCTAAAGTGGCCTTTAAAAGAATAAAGCCTTACCCGAGCACGCCTCCCGCAAGGACTTCAGTCTGCGCCGAGAGAGTCTCCGCGATCGTTTTGTCGCTGTACATGTTGACTGGAGTGTTGTACTGTTTGTTCACTATGCTCTTCACCGCGTCGTTGCCGTTCATCTACAACCAAAATGTTTAACTTTAGGTTTAAATTGTTATGAGCAGCAGCAGCTAAATATCAATCATAAGCAAATATAATGTTGTAGCAGTTCCATTCCTGCTCCTGATCATGATTCGTCCTCCTGCCCTTTTTCCATTTTATTTGGGATCGGGGAGTACTTTTTCTTCTATAAGTACTACTACTCGTATTTGAATTAATTTCAGTGCCAACTTCTTTCCTAGCCATATCATCTCTCACACAATCCTCTCTTCTCTCTAAGTCTCTATTCTTATTGCCACAAGTGATATAGCAGACATTCGCGTCTGGGCTGGCCTGGAAAATTGTAGGCTGATTATGTGTCAATAGCGGACTGTGGATGATACTTACGTAACCAAAAGGCTTGGCGACATTGTTGTGACCAGAGCCGAAGGCGCGCGAGGGTTGCGACGTGGCCTTGAGAGAGGTGTTTGTGACGAGGGTCGGGGTGCCACCAATAGACCTCGAGCCAGGCCTGGGCAGGCTACCGGTTGGAGTTACGGAAGGACGCCAAGTGCCGCCACCACTAGAAGATAAACAAACCAGAATTTAATGAGCGATATTTATAAAAATTTTAAGCATATTATATAGTATCAATGACGAGTTCTTGAGTGGCGTCCTCAGCTTAGGTGGGGCGACGATCTACACAGGGTGCTTGTAGCGGCTGGATGAGATAAACCGAGGATCGAGTTGCTATCCAGTAATTAACTGCTGAAGGCACTTAATGAAGACAGTAACAACATTCAAGGTTTACCGTTGTACGGTGAGCTCAAGGTTGCCTCCAGCTGCGCGGATGGCGTCCTGCGCTTCCTGGTGTCTAAGCAGATATACGTCGGTGGTGTTGACGCGGATCAGTGCGTCGCCCGCTTGCAGACCAGCGCGCTCGGCTGCGCTGCCACCGTTCACCTGATCGACAAGCGAAAAGCAAAATGAGTAACTCTGCACCTCAAACAACAAGAGCTGACAAGATATGAGAAATAGCTGTCTGGTCCTTTCTCAAACTTTATTTGTTTGGATCTCCTATGGTTTGGTTGTGATTGAGTGACCCAGTCATCGTTCTTTTTACTTCGTTCGGTTTCGTTGTTTACGCGTCAATATTATTGGATCGCTAATGCGTCAATATTTTACACGGAAAATGTGTTAATAGCTATTCTAATTTTGTTCTAAACAATTTGTTGACGTTATTTTAATACGTAACCTGTAGTCAAATGGAATTAACCGTTTTCATGTGCATACAAAGTCACGTTTTAAGAGACAGACGAAATAGTTATTAGTTTGACCCTGATTCCTAGTACGATTATTTCTATATCTACTACTTGCGTAGTACATACCTACCTATGTATTCATGTACCTACTAAACGCCATTGACTACGTACCTATTCCTATAGTAATGTATGGTATATTGAATGCGGGGGAGAGCGGGGTGCGGAAGGAAGCTGTGATGATGACGTCAACATGAGATCAGCGCAAGCGTAGCTTGCGCTGATCTCTGAAGCAGCTTTGGTTCGTTTTTTAAAATAAATGCGAACTTTTTGCCTTCACTTCCAAAAAACTATCGTAATAGGGACTTATTAAGTTGAATGTTGTCCATAGACGGATTTTTATAATGCCGGTACATTTTTACAAAACAGCTGTTTGGCTAAATGCCAACTTGGCGCGTTTGTATTGAAACGACAGTTTTAATAAAAACACCTTACTACGCAGTTTTTTTTTACCGAATCTCATTTAGGTAAAATTAAAACTATAAACCTGCTACTGACTACCCAATTAAACTTCTGAAATTATTGTTATGGAGCCTATAGTTCCGTTTTATATTAATGTTTCAAAATAGGGTCTTCCTGTAACTGTAAGTTGTAATGTTTGCAACATAAATTGATGAACGATAAAAAAAATATGGTTAACCTTTTTTTTTTTTGGGTGGGTAATCATCAAATGACCTCTCCCGCTCTGGGCTGAGCGGAAGGGCATGCCATACTTCTACTGACTAAAACCCACCCGTGTTCCTTCAGTTGCCTGTGCCAGGGGCCACGGTATCTCTTTCGAACAGCCCGCGGCCCTGACATAACATGGTTAACTTTAGACCTAAACCCAAAAAAAATGAATGAGAAACAGCAAACATCGATTTCTTGAATTTCTGCGATTGGTAGTTAGGTACTTCGGTACGTCTCGCTTTCGTGCAAAGATTTATTACTTAGCTGGTTTTATAATATTTAGTTTAGTGAGCCGAATATGCGTGGCACAGTTTGACCAATGTCAAGTGTATAAATAACTGCATACAACTAGGCTGAATTCCAGCTCGGGTATGTTTATAAATTCCAGAGAAATTGAGTACATATGAGATGACCAGAAACTATATACTTGTAAGTACAATATCCAAGTAGTTAGATACATCTTACTTAGAATAGAATATACGAACAATGCTGACATATTCATAGTCAGTCATCATCATTCTCCTCATTCATTATTGGGGTCGGCGCAACATGTTTTTGCTTCTATACTTCTCTATTAGTCGTCATGTCGGAAGTCCACCCCTTTCTAACCATATGATATTCATAGCAAGTATTTACGCAAATATATCGAACTAAATAAAACTTATTTTAAATGAGAATCTTCGTTGTCAGTCGAAGAAAAAATAATGGTAAGTAGTTAGTTACCTACCTACGTAGGTATATCTGCTCACTGCCGAGTCGTAGAAAACATATTAATCTTAAGGCGACAATTCCATGAACAAATGAGCACTTTGGAACTTTTAACTACGCCATTAATTATTCACCACTCGAAACAAATGCGTAATTAATGGAACACCGTGTCAGCTGTTTATGTTATTTACTATCTGACTCTGGCAGTACCGATGGCAAACCCTAAATTAGGCAATAGATAGATAGTATACCACTTGTTCAGTTAGTGTTGATGACGCAAGATGGTTTTGAAACCTAAAAACCAAAACTAATAGATCGGTAGATTACCTAACCATGCATGTATGAGTATGACTCATCAAACTGCACTCACTGGCTTATCTTTTATGAGTATTTTAACTACTAAGGTAGGACCATAAGAAAGGATATAAGTGATACTGTATTGGTACTTATGTTCTGTATGAAAGTATGTACTTAGATACCTAGGTACCTCAGAGGCAACCGCTGGACATAGGGTTTCTCTATAGCATTTTACGATGAATAGCAAACGTGTAGGTAATTCTAATTCCATAAAAATGCAACTAAAAAGTATCATTCTATTGCAATTTTTTCTAGAATTGCCCTAGAAAGACGTGTATGATGTTGTGAGACTCACCCATCCAATCTATACCATTTGTAGTTTCTACTATTAGAATTAAGATGCATATTGGTGCTCCTCAAAAACCTACATTACATTATTTGTAAAATATTGTAATTATTTATATACTTAAGCGATACTAATTCAACACAAACGCTTACCTACCGTTCTTTGCGACGTTAATGAGTCAATTAATCTCACAATGCACTGACGCGATATTAATACTGACTGATACGATTCACAATCATTCACGTAGAAACCACAACAACAACTGGCAAAAAGTGACACATCGCAACATGTTATACGTTGCCAAGACATTTTACTGATTAACCTTTCCCTTCCCTCCCTCCCCCCCTCAAGCGTCAGGCATGTTTCCTTCCGCTTCGTTCACTACCGGTAATTGGTAACTTGACCCTACCTGCTACAGAATTAATTTTATAGATCTGCTATAAAATACATACATGGCGATGGCCCGACACATGCCTTGCAATAACTCGCAAAAACTGGCATTCCAAGAGGGTCGCTAGCCAGGTGGAACTGCATACCACCTTGCCATTGTCCGGCCTATATATTTTTTTGTAGTTTCGTAACGTATGTATGTCATCATTACGTCATCTGAATATTTATTTTATACAGGACCGATGATAGGTAGAGGAAAATTTATCGATACCTAAGAACCTCTGTTGGATATTTTAATAATGAGTAGGTTATTTATTAGGCATGTCGTTGCTTTGATTTTGACTCTACGTGTTTCTTCAAGAAATATGAAGTAGCTAACGCTTGTATTTTGAATAGAAAATCGGATCATACGAGTTTATAGAAATTCACAAGCGACAAAGCAATTTTACAGCAATTTTACAAGCATAGGTACAGGCAGCAGGCTGCATCAGCTGGTCTTGATAATTTAATTATGAAAATTGGTGCAGTTCATGAATATGTCACAATTCTTAGGTTTTGAGCTTTAGTAGCATACATGCACACGTGCAGTCTATGAGTGTCCTCAGACCGGCTGCGGCGCCGCACGCGCGCCTCCCATATACGGCAACAGGAGTAGGTACAAGAACAAGAAATTAAATGCAACTCCGCCGCCCCGGCCCCGGTCGAGGCCGCGTCGTATTATGTTTTCTTTATTGTCTTCCATTCTTCTCTCGAAATACGCAGCCGGTGAACACCACGACTTGCACGATTATCATCCGTTCATTTTTTGTTTACCGAGATTTTTAGAGGTTCTCATTTAAACTAAACTTGAAAGTTAGAGGTCTAGCCTTTTTTAGAGAAACCGCAATTTGTGAAGGATTTCAAGGTCATTTCTTTAAGTTTGCACTCTCTAGCTAGGACGAACTTATTAAAGCCTGAGATAGTTGGAGATTAGAGTAGGTAAGTAGGTATTTGCTTGCAAAATTTTCTCTCCTGAATATATTATGATGGCAGTTGCCCAAGTTTTAACAACCGTCGTGTTAATCTGTCCGTCACCTACGACACCTACTCACCTCTAATACCTTCATTGCACTTGACACTCCAACATCTAAAATAAGCAGTGTGTCAAGAGACTGATGCGACGACGGTGTCATTTATTTATTAGTGTTAGTTTTATAGACGTTGTTATTGAAACTGTATACAGGCTGGCATGGACACCGACGTGCAACCTGTTACCATGGATTTAGTGCACGATTCTGAACCTGTGTAACCTTCAAACCCTGCGTTGAAATCTGCGACAAAAAATTCTACGCTAGGGGGTTTAGAATCATGTGCCGAATTCATGGTTATAGTTTCCGCGTCGATGTCCCTGCCACCCTGTATTCATTTACCTCTACATTACGATACACCTACATTATCGGAAGATGTCATCTACTTTTATGTAAGTATTCTGATTTATAAGTACCTACCTATTCAAGACCCTGTATTTGTACACATACGGTATTTATCGCTACAAACCAGTGTGGTATGTAATTAGAATAGACACATAGCGATAATCCACAGAAGGCGTTGTTGTCGTTGGTCGCCGTTCCAATTTCAAAACAAATCCCTGCCAGTACGTGACTCAGATTGTGTTCCATATAAACGACAGAACCCGAATACTTACGCAACAACCAATGGCCAGCAAGCTCTACGCGATTCCGGTTAATAAGAGTGAAACTGGTACGTGGCCGTGGACATAAACACATCAGCAAAAATAGGGATTGCTGCCTTAGAAATAGTCTTCATACATACAGAACAGACATTGCTCTAGAATGGAGCACGATTTTAAACAATTCAAACATCAAACAAAGCTATCATATTCCAGATTTATGTTCACAGCCGGTCCTAATTAGGTTGTGCATTTAGACAAAAGCTTTACGAGCTTTTGTTACAACTAAATTAGGCTTATTTATTGAACTACAAAACTGCCTTACCAAAATAATTTTAACAAGGTGCAAAGACCTATAAACCTTTGCTAACGCTTGACTTGACATGCAATTTAACTTGAATTTTGTGTTAATAGGATTATCTTTCACAATCTCCTGAAGAAACCTTTTAAAGTTTATTGCAAAGTAACCACAAAAACTTTAATTTAACAGTGCATATCCAATTTCTGCTTTATAATACACGAAGGCCAAAACGGGGATACCCGTATAATTTTCTTTCTTTGTATTCAAGCGTAAGTAAACAAAATACAGGAAAACAAATATTAAGCGTTACACGGTTAAACCTTTATGACCGGTTTAAAAGGATGGAGGCCAAATATTATTTTTAACTTTGGCATAAAACGAATATGCACGTATAACAATAACACGGTAACTGAAAATCGTTTATTGTTTGGAAGCACCGGAGCACTGACATTATGTAAGTACGGTCGTAAAAATGTGAATTATGGATCGTGAAATTGTTTTACAAAAACTCAAAACTACTGTAAACTTGCGAAGAACTATAACAATTTCGGAAACCAGATCAAGGTTTGTTCACTAAGCATAAGATCGTTACTCAAATATTGTCAGACATAACTAATCTAATGGTCAAAGTATTATAAACGAACAGCATAATAATTTTAACTAGCTGACAAACATAGACCTGTCCAAATTTAAAAAATCATACAAAAATCCTAAAGAAAATGCACTTTCTCCCGAATTTCCAATTTTCCGGGCAATTTTTCTTTCCCTAAAAACCTTATTCAAACTATCACGGATATTTTTTAAAACAAAAATATCCGAATCGGTCCAGCCGTTCTCAAGTGATGTGCTTACCAATGAACAGCATTTCATTTTTATTGATATAGGTACTTAGAAGATTAATAATCAAATTGTAAATTGACATAATACAAGTTCAATAAACCGTACATGATTTGCTTGACATCTATTTAGCTAAACACAATCACGAAACATGATGAAAGTAACGCATGAACATGAAGAAGTACCGTTGGCATCAGGCAGGCCAATACCATCGTTTGCTATCTATATTGACATTGCTAAACGTCATACCGATATGGCCAAACGGTTCATGGCGAAGATAAAAAAAATCAACAGCGATCCAGTCTTTTCGATAATATATCCTATGTACCTATATAATATATATGTAAGTATGGAGATATGCATTGATCTTTCCTATGCTCTTTTAAATTTGACTTTTATCTTATTTCATAAGAAAGTCTTGTCAAGTTGTTGTAATTAGATCGTTAATTATAAAAATACTCATTCTATCCTCATTGTTAAACAATGTGTTTGTTGTGATCCCCATTGCTGGAGCGACCTCCCCAAAACAAATTAGCGTTAAAATTGAGCTATTAATAAACCCAAACATGATGAACGAAACGGCATATCTAGCTACATACGTACGGGTTAAATAACATTTAATAGTTTAACTGCAATAAGTAATTATAAGATAAGTATATACACTACAATAAGTAATTAACTCAGTCGTAAAAGATTTAGGGCAAGTAAGAACTTTGCAGGTTCCTTTGAATTTGACCCATTTCGAACGTGCAAGTGCAACCATTGCCAATGAAACACTTTCAAATAAAAATGAAATATAATGCACGTTTACACAAGCAATACATTAAACATGCACAAAAGTGTTTTAGGAGTTTCCTAATATTTTTTTTACTTTGTGACGAGTGTCAAACAAGCCCCAACGGGGTCAGCTAACAGTTAATGAGTTGGTAAAAGCTCCTTTAGATAACTAATCGTGCATTAACAATGTATCTTGCTTGTACTGATAGATACATAGGTACTTATATAGACCTGCTTACATAGTAACTAACTAGTTTTATTATTTTAACATATTGGAAAATTGGACTACCTTCACCAAAATCCTACTGTATTTTTTAATCGCCACGTACGGGCTCTTTACATAAATCTACTAATTCAAAGCTTACTTCGGCAGTTTTATTGGCCCTCTTTATGTAGCTAAAATAGCCGTATGAATCGACTATAAAGACTAATACATATAATGTGTGTTTGATATTCTGCAATCGTCTAAAAATAGGATGAATTCAAATGCACATCTATAATAACGGGAAACCGATGTAGGACAACACTGATGGAGTTACGTAAGGGAATTAAAATTGTTTACCAATTAAAAACATACTTACTTTAGTATTTAGTATAGGTACTTGTTATTTTTAAGAGCATATGTATAATTTGTATGTCTATTCTTATAGAAACCGTCGGGTGTCGTCGGTTATCGTCTTCGTCGGTGCTCGCTGCCCGTCCGACACGCGCGTGGGTGGACGAGAGCTGTACTTGTTTGTGGACTTTGTGGTTATAATCTCTTATTGTTATATTAAAACGAGATCACAGATATAATCGTGTCGACTTTCATTAAAGAACTTTTTATTAAATTAATAGTTTCGTGTTATTCGTTAGGAATTTGTGACTATTATCATTTCACATACCACTTCCATAATTAGTATCTACCTATGCACTCGATCTAGACTAGAGCTTTTTATGATCAAATGTTAAAAGTGAATTGGAGTAGGTACATTCGATCTTATTGAATGGATATCAGACAATGAGCTAGGTCTCTTGGTACGAAGCCTGTTCTTTTCGTCGCGATTTTTTATTGCACGATTAATTTCGCTCATCCAAAAAGTAAAAGTACCTGCCTACCTCTCATCGTCCTTTATAATTATATCTACTTAATATATAATAGCATACCTTATTAATTAATATCTTCATCTCACTATAAAAGCTATTAGCTAAATATAATTTTGCTATTTCGTGGTTTAACTGCAGCCTGTGATTACTGAGCTTTAATTACAAACTTATTGAATGGTTTAATAACTGGATATTGATTCGAATCGTTGCATTTACTAACCTTCTGAACGACGAGGGGTGTGCCGAAGTCTTTGCCGCCCTGCAGACGGAAGCCCAAGGGCTGCTGGTCGGCTTTGTTCAACCGCACAGTTAACAACTGTGCCATCTGTCAACAAAATACAAAAAAAAACATTAGTCGATGTTTAAACAAATACTTAAACCCTATTCATGTTAGCCATCAGTTGTATGTCCCTAATGATCGAAATGCCGCAGACTCCAATGTATAAATCCGATGTAGAATAATTTCTTTATCTCCTTTTTAGTCTGAGCTAATCCAAGTACAAAACACAACTAATATGTGCTGAAACTCTAATGAACACGCAATTGTTTGTCAATTTATTGCGTTGGCGATGATCCGCTTGTGTTGAAAACACGACATCTTTACACGTTTGCCAGGTAAAAGTCATTATCATTCCCGAAAGAATGAAATTGGAAAGTGCGTACAAATAATGATTAAGTAATCCGCTGTACCATTAGCCTGGCATTTGATCGACCCAATTGAAGATTTATTTTCTGTCGGGCCCAGCCCAGCCTCACTGACCGCGCACTGTAAGTATGCAGACATCTTGCGATCTATTTTATCTTCGATCAAGATCTAAGTGCAAACCAAAAGACATCAGTGAAAGGAGGCTGAGAGCGAAACTCGTTTATTTATACAAGGAATAAACAATAATCAAATCATTTATCGTTTTTCGGAGGTCTTAGATTTCTCTCCGTGATATTTTAAATTTGATTAAAAAAGTACTGATAGCATCGCAGTTCTCTAATGCTGCATTCCTGCTCCATGTTGTGTGAATACCAAACGCGGAACGATACACATCAGATGTACAGTGTACCGTAATTTTATTGTATGGGAGAATCTTTCGGTAAGTAACAATAACAAGATCTACTTAGTAAGTCTTACTTATCAACTTACAAGATATTTTTTTTTGCATGCGTTTTATGCAAAACAAATATCTTGGTAAGTTGGTAAGTAACGCTTATTAGGTAGATCGTATTAAAGTTTTATTAGATAGTATTATTAGGTAGAACGAGAACTAAGAGGATAGAATTAAACCTAGAGGAGATAGGCACCAACTCCAAATCCATAAGTAGGTATGTATACCTACCTAATCACAAGTTGTCAATGTTGTCATCCTATCTAATTATATTAACCTTTCGCCCTCGCGTCGCAACTTAATTAAAAGATAAATGGCGGCGATGCTTTATGACTAATATTGGCATAAAATATTCCATAATTACCTACAGCAAATCTATTTTAGAGTTAACAACTATGCTACGACCAGCCCAGCCAGCATCCGCAGTTTTACGAGGAAGCTTAAACATCGTCCGAAACGAATCGCCGCCGGTCACGTTCAGCTAAATGTCTTGAAAACTGAAATGCCATCAAATTATAGAGTTTTTTTGGTATATCTACCGCTGCCATTTTTTCATTTAACTGTTCAAAAGATTAAAAAGAGCGAGCAATTAAAGAGTTGTCTGGCGCGATGTAATGTAATGTAATGCAAAAACAAAGTAGTTGAGACCAAAATAAAACGCAATGCAATTTATGCAATTGTTTTTTTTACGGTTCTGATTGTTGTGGCATTCCTCAGCCTTGCCCGCTGCATCGGCGCGCGCGCCAATCAAAAGGTCGCGACACTCTTCAGCTGACACTTACGTCTTCATCAATTCGCTTCAATTCACGATAAAAAGTGGTAAGTAACGAACTAAACACGCCGTTTGTTGTTAATGAGGCGACATTCAGCCACCGATTTCACAATGCATAAAAATATTTGGTATTGCTCATGTTTTGCAAGATTTGATCATTCTTTAGGCACCTATGCTTCCATAGGAGGCTTTAGTATAGGTCGAAAAACTATGGAAAATATGGACTCTATATAGGTACCTACTTCATTAACGTCTAGCTACTTATTCGCATCGGTAACTTTTCATAGATGATTTTCAGCCTCAAAGGACACTCATAAAATTGTATTTGCGACGTAGATGCGTAGGCGGTACTGGAGAATAGATATATGATACATCCATCCTACCGTGATAGAAAAGGTAAATAAAATCTACTTAAATAGTATAAAATAAACATTCAACATAGTATAAAAATCAAACATTTATTGGTAAGTAGGTACACCTACTTACCAATAAACACAATAATAAAATTCAATAACATATCTCTGATGCATCTCTATCACTATTAGATGACTAATTTAATTATGTAAAATTAAGTATTCAAACCACGTTGGTAGTAGAAAGATTATGTTCAGTTAGATATTTCAATGACATAAAATAAACCTATAATAGTCCGCTTCTCTCATTATAATT
The DNA here is from genome assembly GCA_947507525.1 of Apamea epomidion. Classification (NCBI taxonomy): domain Eukaryota; kingdom Metazoa; phylum Arthropoda; class Insecta; order Lepidoptera; family Noctuidae; genus Apamea; species Apamea epomidion. The sequence goes on along the minus strand of OX382228.1, from coordinate 13,475,503 downwards.
TCAAATAAGTTTGTTTTGCATTGATTTTCCTGCAATCATCTCGCATCTTCACAGCATTGTTGGCGCTGCGATTACAATGTCATCTCGAAGCCTTTGTTCGTGATTGAACGTAGTTTACAGGGGACTGCCTTATCTCAAGAATGCTGTGTATGATAATTATTAGAGCTTCTTTACGACTCGGACGGGCTTAATGTGTTTTCACATTCGATTTTACTAAGAATTCCAACAGGAATTCAAAGTATGAAAGATAATAATGTATTTGGCAGAGGAAAGGCTCCCACAGACAGGCGCGACGCGACTCTAGCAGAACAATTTCCATGAAGTTTTCATAGAAAGGGTTCGACTAGAGTTGCGTCGCGCTGTCGCCTCGGTCGGTCTGCGTGCCATTACGTGTAAATTTTAAAATATTTAATTTGCTTGTCCTACAGCTAATTGCACCTATTAATGTTAAGCTAATTAAGTAGTAGGTACCAGCACGCAATTAAACGTCGTTCTTAAGTTACTTATAAAGACAGCGTTTTCAGTAAGTAAGTATCTCAAATAAACCAGACAAAATGTGGTTTGTTGACCTACCCATCAAACGATAAACAGATAGCTTGATAGATTTGATAACAGCCGTGGTTTCTGCTATTTGTGGACAGGGACAACACCACCATACGATTTCCGCTAATACTCTGCAGTCGTTCCAAGAATTATCAATGTAAACATATTGTTCAATATATTTTACGTTTGATTTTTTCTTCGGATTGTTAGTCACGCGTTAATCGATGACGTCAGCGGTGGCGATGGCGGTGAGTAACCACGAAAGCTCGCGTCCGCTGTCGGTCACAGAAGCGATTACCTCGGTATTTAGGTGAAATGGAGTCGTTATGATATGTTATGATTACATCTCCCGTGAGCCTATGCCAATTGTGTTTTTTTTTATTTAGTCTACACTGTACCACTGCTGAGCAAAGGCCTCCCGCAAATCCTTCCATGCATCCATTTCTAGAGCCATATTATATGTTATATTAATTAGCATAAATTCATCAAATTTCAATTTATTTTCTTCCTCTCAGTAGACCAAGTTATTGAGAATGTAATACTTAGTAGAAACACTACTATCAAAACTTTATACATACTAGCTGCGCCCCGCGGTTTCACCTGCATAAGTTTCTATCCCGTGGGAATATCGGGATAAAAAGAATCCTATATGTTAATCCTAGTTATAAACCATCTGTGTGCCAAATTTCATCCAAATCCGTTCAGTAGTTTTTGCGTGAAAGAGTAACAAACATCCATCCATACAAACTTTCACGTTTTTAATATTAGTAGGATTATAATTAACCCGAAAAGCACTTTCGGTGAAAACAGAAAGCAAGCAAGCATCGGTCGAACAGTAAATCATTTTCTTCGCCAAATGAACAGAACCAGTTCTTTTAAACTAACCTCGCAAAGGTTGAAACCGGTAGTTTAAATCAATAACGTTTAGCTGGCATACCAACACCTTTAATTGTTTTAATGAATACATTTTTTAATGACTACCTAATAAACTAACTTTAAATGAGCTATTGAAAGTTTGTAGAAGATGACAGTAGATATGTAGCAAAAGTTAGAACAATGTTCTAGCATAGTTTTCTACAATTTCTACACTCTTTGTTCACGGAGAGCAACGGAGAGGATGCATAATGTATTAGCTACCCACAAACTGAAAGTAAATGGTACCTACGCGAATTTTCGCAAATAATTAACTAGTAATATTGATTGTTATTTTAACGAGTAAGTGACAAGACAAATACGTATTAGATACAATGTTCTCACACCTGCGCAAGCGCATAGGATAGCGGGAACTAATGTGGGATGCGTGGGAGTCTCATTCCACAACATAAATAGAGTATAAATCCACCGTTACTTGAAACATCCATAGATTACAGATTTAAAAAGTAGGCATCGGCTAGAAGGTGAGGTAAGACCATAACTTGGAAACTATTTACTAATCTTGAAAGTGAAATATTTACGATACAGAAGAAGTGATGCTATTTTGTGTGTTGTAATTACAAAACACATACGTGTGTTCAACATTGTTTACTCAGCTGTGGCCTTGCGAGGTCGCGCTGTCGACGATGCCTCAAAGGCTAAAAAGTCGATCGATACTGTTAATAAGTGCGAAATGATAATGTCAAGAGCGTGATCAATAAACCGCGTGGGCGTACGGCGCAGCTTGTGCATTGGGTCGCGTATGAGACAAACGCATATTGCATGCCAGAGCAGAGTCCGGTCAGGCTCAGGCCGCCGAGGTGTCGCAACGTTCGCTGCTGAACTATTCGAACCAGCTGACGCGACATGGCGCCGTCAAACCGTTCGTGCGACTCGACTCACCGATGAATGATGTTGCATATTTTATTCATTTACAATACACTATTTTTACTCATTACTTTGGCTGACAAACAGCCCTTGTGATCAATTTGGACTGCCAGCGTTTATTTTAAGTAATGTTTTCATACATATTTAGTACCACGGTGCATGGAATCGAAAGTGTCAAACCTACGCTAAGATCAGACTACAAAGAAATCTTTGGATAGGTAGTAGGTGCAATTATGTTGATACCTACCTATTTGAATTGGCGTGGCCAGTATAATCTTCCACTGCAATCTCCTGCCTTTACAAAGGACCTACATTTCTGCAACCTTCCTTTTATCGGCCATGCGGGTGTCGCTGTCGTTACAGAAATCGTTAAATGAATATAGCATAGCAAAACATCATATTCATTTAGGTTAAAAGGCCATAAAACTATGCAGATTTTGCGTACCATTCCGGTTACTTTAGTGAAGGTATTTAGCATACCTACAATCTTTATCTTCCGCATTTGGAAATGCTCTCACTAAATATTGGACAAGCTACGGTAGACCTACGGGCTCTTGGAAATCAAGCCCAGTTTGTTTCTTCAAAAATTGCTATAAAATCAGTATGTAGCAGGATTTTTAGCGTATTTTTCATTTGGTGTTTAAATATAGTTTAGCCTCGCGTTATTTCTGTAAGCTTGGTGTCGGTTGCGCCGCTCGCGCAGGCGTAAACTTGGCACTAACACTGCCGGTCGGCTGTCAACGTCGCCGTCGCACGTCGGTCTCCAGGATTTAACGTCTTACAGCTAAATATGAGGTAACTTGTTGTATAACTGTGTATCAATGTCAATAACCCCCAAACTGCAATGTAAAAACCTTGGTGCGTAAATATAGAGCGGTTACGAAAGAGTTGGCGATCTGCCATCGCGTCGTTCGGACGCCTTACTGATAACGTACTTCACAAACATAATAACTTTCGTATTTGATTATCCAAGATTAGCATACCAATACCTACAGAAGTAGAGGTAGTAGCCATAGATTTATGGTAGCAGCTCAGTGATAACAGCCCTGACTTACCGATCGAAAATTAGTATTTGGGATTTCGGTTCAGAAATAGGAAACACGTGTTTCAAGGTTTCTTTTTTAATTCTACCCCAAAAGGGGATGAAATATAAGATTAAAGTTTGAATAGGATATTCCGGATCTACGCAAATGCAAACGAAGTTGCTGGCAAAGTCCAGCACTTCGTTTGCGTACGTACCTACATACGTCAGGAATAGTTACAAACAATTGTAAAGTACGGTAGTCGATACAGTTAATAAAATTAGAGAATTTCTGTTTGAGTTTGTGCAAATGCACATGTTTGCGTTGGTATGTTTTGACATCCCAGTATTCCAAAAAATCTATATTTATACTTGGCTCTCTACGCCTGACGAAAGGGGTGTGACAATTTGTTATCTACCTACATTTTGATTGCCTTTAATTAATTCTACAATAACTAAAGCAGACGATGTCCCATAAACCCCTCTAGAGCTAAACATAAAAAATGTAATAGACTTTATAATGAAGACTTGGCTTTGGCATCGTCGGCCAGTGATCTTTAGTTGTCTTTCGCGTCCCGACTCTTACCAATGCTTAATGGCAAACATTTGGGGTAAAGAGCTTGCTCGATTTAGGTTCTTCCTAAACCCCCACACATTATGCTCGTCTTGTTGCGTTTGCGAAATTAATAGTCAGCTTAAAATTTTCCCACTGCTGGACTCTGGCCTTCTCTTCGTGAGAGGTAGGCCGTAATCCACCACGCGGCTGGAACGTTCGCAGAATAATGCTTTCAAAATATCACTGCATTTTTTCGCAGCGCGAGTAAAAGCGCAACAAACTCTAAACTAATAGATTTCGTTTAGAGCCTTATTTGGTGTAACATTTCAAAAATTTCAGTAGAAGTGTCTTTTATAAGTGCCTTTTATAACTTAGGCAAAAAACCAAAAAGCACACGTAACATGCCGTGTCTCCTGGCGTCTCTCGCAAACCGCAAGTCTCCACTTAAATGACGCGCATTTTCAGATACGTTATAAAAATAAAAATAACATTCATTGATGCGAACACCAAGTTCAATGTTATTGTGCTTAAAATACTTTACACACAACATTGCTACGAAATTACTTTTGTCATTGAAAATACTTAGCGTCACAGCCAGGCGAATTTTTAGAATAGCCCCGGCTGTATGTATGAATATGTAGCATCATATGTGTCAAGATAAAGAGAAGTTTTGGCAGACCACCAACAATATTAAACTATCTCTATCCAAGAATCTACGAAATTAGACGAGACCGTAACCGTGAAATTAATTTACCTACGCTCATTTATACGTCTACCTAATTCTAGATTTTAATAAGTAAATTGTTACTTTGAAATGTGATACAAAATTCTTAGAAAAAGCCTAATTTAGGCTGAGAGCCCATCATGCAACTAGTTTTCCTTTTTCAGAGTGCTACAATCTCACACATGATCTTGACACAGCGGCACAGATTCATTGCATTGTATTTGCAGATATCTCCTTACGAGCATTTTGTGGTCATTCCAAGAAGTTACATACAAGTATGGGCTGATGTTGACGTCACCTCGTTCGACGCATATGAGTAACGAACGAAATAAATAGCCACGTTATTGTTCTGGACCAATTCATATATCATCAAAGTATGTATGAGTTAAGCAAAACGGATGTGCACGACTGATCCCGGTGCCATATTGACATCTTTATGAATGAGACACAATTCAGTCTGTATCTAACCAGCCGACAACAAAAGTTTTATATCTGCCTACATCTTCTGCTGACATGATAACTGATACAAACAACCGACACATATATTTTGAGCCATATACATTAGACTCTGTTAAAGTCTGTATAAGTGTTTCTATGACCTACATATTGCACTACGAATACTTAGTTCAAAATGTCTTTACATAAGTTGGCCTGGAGTGCAGGACAGGACACCTAGGCAACGCTCTCTCCCTGTACAATATTATATCATACTAGCTAGACTCATCTAGTGAAAGTCCCATCAAATTTTATGGTGCAATAGAATCGCAGCACACACAAACAGCGAAATAAACAACTATCAAAGAAAAAATCTTTAAAATTCAAAGGTTAATGGAGGCTACTTGTAAACCGATACGAACAAGCCTTGTTTATGACCCACTTTAAAGAAGAAAGACCCAGTTCCGAATTTTCATTCAACAGAACAGTCGAAGATATTTTAAAATTTCAAAAGTTGGTTGATCAAAAACTTCAGAGAAGACATAAGTAGGATGGGGCAATCAGAAGTTTAATATATAATTAAGCAGAGGTGTTTTATTGCTGCAATCAACGTCTGTTGATATTTAGACTAGAATATCATCTACTCTGAGTATTACTGATTTAAAGCAAAATAAACAATATTTGGCTATACCTCTCTAAATCCTTGCTCTATAAATAAACAAGGCAAGAGAATAATTAAGAAGAAGTAACTCAAAGGAGAACTCAAGATTGCTGCTGTTTTTGAAATAGACACTTTTATGGTGGAGAATCTCCATCGTATCGAACAAAACGACGAACATGTGGATATTCCAAAGTGGAAGATTACAATGTCAAAAGGCGAACATTACTTTTGCAAGCACTGGAGCACCTTACCACACATAAAACCTTTTCTTCACCTCAACCTGAACGATGACTTCACCACAAATATTTGTTTATAGTATAAAGAACACCTTGGACAACAAGTAAAAATAAAAATATGCGAAATGTAAATATGGTATCATACATAAATTATGCGTAAAAGTGCAACAGACACAAAACACACAGTGATGTAGAAGAAATAAGGCTCGATCGACTATGAGTAATCTAAACCGTACCCAGACAGACGACCCTTATGATTCATCGTTTAAGACCCAAGGATTAAGAAAACATGAAAATAAAAATCGAGGTGAGGAATGTCAGACAAACAAAAAATATTTGAGGATGTAAACGAAGTGCCGAATGATCTTCAAAATACTGAACCGCTTGACCTCGATTAATCTATAGATAGGTACAATTTAATTTAAACTCCAAATAACAGTTTGGGTACATTTTGAGAATGACTTTGGAATTCAGACGCTTCCTCCTCAGTATAAACAAACCTAACCAGATAAACACTACAGTTGCCTTGTATTCCTCAGTTATATGATAATAACAAAATACGTCTTATTCTAAATAGAAAACAAGTTTGCTATATCGATAAATGAACTTTACATTTGCATGTACATAAATTGTTATGGAAAAATGTAAACAGAAGGTGTGAAGTTTATGAAAACACAAAGAAAATTGTGGAAAGATACGGTAGTTTAGATAATTCCTTAGACCTATCGAGCTGCAGTAGGTAATAAAGTGGCGCCTATGTAGTAGATTACAGTAATATACGTGGGTATAAGGTCTAAAATCACTGCTGTGGATAAATAATGATAGGTTATTAGTTAAGCCGAACGTTAACACCAGCCATTTTTTCTTGGGTATCTCGCTAAGGTACTATTTATATTGATGATATCAATAGCTAAACACTTTGTGCAAAAAATTGGTTGTTCCGTGATTCTTTGGAAGATGCTACTCACGCGTTTGTAAATAAAATTCACGACTTAGGTATCTATGGTTAAGTTAACGGAATATTTTGTTATTAATCATGAGCCATGCACCTTGCACCATCTAAGGTGGCGGTCTGTAACGACATTCAAATTTTCCTACTTATTGTCAACTCAAAATAAAACTCAAGCAAGCGTTTTCCATCGAATCCATTAATGACTCAATGTCTAGGTACGTAAATTAGTTGGAAATTGGTTGGTTGATTCGTAACTTGGTCAAGTAGGACTGGTATTAGCTATATAACAAACAGGTTATTTGTAACAGGAAAAATATAAATAAGTAGGTACGTATACATACTCGTTTACGTAGTTATTTATTTTCATGACAATAATGCGGGCTGATGATTTCATACAAAAGCTAATAAAGGAAAAACATCTGGAATTATTTTAATGTGGATAATAATCAAATGCTGCCTACCTAAGTTTACATTGATTTCTGTTACGTTTTTTAGCTACCTAATCACTTCAGGAGTTGCATCTAACAGGGCAATCAATCATCTAAAGCATCTAATAGTACAGCCCAATTCCTGAAAAATGTAATATCTGTAAGTTATTGTTGATGTCTGCGGTTTACTGACTGGGATAGGTACAAAGTACAGTAAATCCACATAAAACTCCAATTGGTATTATTTGATATAAACTTTAGTCTGCTTGCTCATCTTTATAACGCAAATCATCTAAAGAATTAACGTCAAGCGAGTTATCCGCAGCGAAAAATCAGAAAGACATAAAATAATGATGTAGCAAAGCCTTGCATTATAAAATCAAAGGGCTTGCAAGTATGAACGTTTTAAAATTCCCTTAGTTTGGGCCGTTGCACTCTGGCTGCGGGACTCGTCTAACCGGCCCGCTATCAGTCCGCGGTTCGATTCATCGCGCGCCCGTGCCCAATGTGCTGGGATATCACCAATCGTAACTGCAGGCCATATTCAAACTCACTACCATGGAAACAGCTCTACTGGGAGGTACTTAAACTACCCACTGCACCTATAGCTAAGTGGGTACCGAAGGACTTCTTGTTAAAAATGTTAACTTTGATTTTTTGATGTTCCTTCCTAAGCTAGCTGAATTTCAAGACAAATTGACATTTATTACTTTTTACTTATTATTCTTTGTTGATAATCACCATTCGCAACGGTTACTCCATGCATGTTGGTGTTTTTCAGACAATTATGGTGACGAAAGCCGGCTTCATCCCGATTTTGTTTTTCACATCTAAATGTTAGGTTGGTATTTAATCAAGTTCAAATGCCTCAATGAAATAAAATTCCATCTTTTTTAGATAAACATGACTGTGTACCTCAGTAATACATTCAGAAATATTCTATTGTTACCAAGTTGGTACCTACATTAAATAATTAATTAGAATCACACATTGAATACCATTGCAAATAGATGTGCTCGACAATTCAGTCTGCCTTTCAGGGATGAGACGCATACATCGCTCTAGACTACTCTTTCTTGGATTCTCAACATAAACTACCCACATACCTACTATCATTGGATAAAATAAACATATTCAAGGCTATCGCATTACCAACATTACCGAGTTTTTTTTTAAATAGATCAATATTTTCTGGCTATTTTCGAAAGAGGACGTTTATCATAAGAAATCGATTGAACCACCTGCTTTCGACCATAACAACTTAACTTGATGGACGGAAAAACGTTTTGAAAATATTTAATAGCATGTTTTATGTAAATATTCATGAGAACTGATTGTATTTAGATGGGTAGGTAGATTTAATTTTAAGATACATCGAAACTAAATTGTAGTTCACGATTGTTGTTAGTATACAGGAAATCGAGTCGTGTTTGCTGAGATGTAGATAATTACTCTGACAATGAAGCAAAAATGCGGTAATATTGTAAGGTCCAGCACCTCATGCGGTCTAGCAATAACTCCAATGTTTCCCGCTTCGACTCTTCAGTATAATTGGCAATTAGATTTGCAGTAGTTGCCAACAACTGTTAGTAAGTTTTTATCGGCAATCGCACACTGGACTGACTCACTGGCTGACTGGCCGCGACACCCGGCCAACAATTGGCGCTTATGCAATTGACCAGCTTCCAACATTGGTACTTTAGTTCGGTTTGGGCCTAGATTTTAAACTTAAAAGTTGGTTTATAAACGTATGCGTAGACTTGGTATTAATTGGACATTCCGGCATTTTATTGAATGGCTGCGCAAACCGGCCTGCTATAAGCACGGTACATCCGGTGCTAAATGGTAAATTCATATTTATAATATTGTCATAATTAGTCTTGTTTGGCTAGGCGGTATTATAACAAAGTATGACGTTTATGGCAGACTGTATAATTTATCCTGAACCTAATTTAGTTTTGTTCGACCTTTGTTCGGTGACTTCTCAAATCCTGGCACTCCCAGCATGTGACAGTAGTTGAAATTCCTCCTTAAACTTTCACGCTAGTTTTATAAATAACAGACGAGGCAATCATCCCTCGACACCTGAATATTGGTAGGGTCGGCCGGCATCCCACAATTTATTATTTGATAAGCATCCATTAGTATCTACGAACATCTCGAATTTCTCACAACCTCCACTGGAAGCGTACTCCCAATTTAGCACGTTACTAGCGCTATAGTTTCTGAGAACAGCTGTTTATTTTAAAACCGCGATGCGGTAATACAATATAATACAGGGTCGTCTCGTCCTCTAGACTATATCTGGGGGATACTCACTTCGGCGGCCGATAGCTCGACGATCGGGGTAGTATTCTTCACTTAACACTGTCAATCACTGGTTCAAAACAAGGCGCGCGACTGTTTCTAAATTGGCGATTGCGCTCGCGAGTTATATTTAGAGCGGTAATACGACACCGGGCGCGGGTGAGAGTCGTTCGGTCGTGGAGTTGAGGCGAGCGGCGGCGCGCGAGTGAGCCGCGGCCGAGAGCGGCCCGCCCCGCCCCCCCCGCCCCCCGCGCCCGCGCAGCCTCCCGAGGACGATACCCTCGCAAACCAGCTACGCTAACATCCCTTTGTGAAGCTTAACACACAGCGCTACATGTAACACTGTACCGACAGCCGACTTACTCGAGGGCCCACGTATCGCCGAGACCCTTGACTTCGGACATCACCGTCTTCAAACCGAACTGGGCTTTATATTGGGTGGTGCAAGATGCAATACTTAATGACAACATTTTTGCGAAGGCTTTATTCCATAATCCTCGAACACTGACGAGTTGTTGCCTGCAGATGTTTTATAAGGATGCATTTCGGAAAATATGCGCAGACGCAGACTACATCAGATATTACCACTTACCCCTTAACACCACCGGATGTCAGATGCAAGGACTCCATACCTCAGTTGTCGATATTTGACCACTTTTCATCATTCACTTATAGGACTGTCAGTGAACTGTCAGTCCCTGGGGTCCTAGGGATGATGAATGGGGAAAATAAAAGTGATGGATACGTTTGGATATAAAACATTATATTCACTCGCTCTCAGACCATACAACAACCGATCCGCAAACACCTCATTAATAAACTCTATAAAAATAACTTAGTTAATCTTCAACTACTCCTCTTCCACCTCGTCATCTGTCGTAAATTCACTTTCGTTGGCTCCCTGTGAAAAAAAGCTCAGTCAGAATGTTTTACAAAAATCAATATTATTGTTCTAGAATCCAAACTTATACGATAATTAATAAATTCAAAAAGGTTTCCATTTTGGCCATTCGGATGGAACGTGGAATTGAATAAAAACGGATAATGGAGGCCACTTCCCGTAATTAAAAACGTTCAAAATCTAGTCGCAATCTCATCTCGGCGACAATCAATGTCAAAAACTTGTCAAAATTACTACAAAATTACTTGTCGAAATTAGAGGTATTTTTGACAAATTCAGACTGAGATCAGACTGTGAACGTTCTTAAAATTACGGGAATTGCCCCTCTTGTTGTAACTGAAATTTTTCCTTGTTGTGATTTGCAAGTATTACCAAAGATTATTTTAGTTATTTTACCGATTGTTTAAAATATGTCACGGGTTTTCCGCGCCAAATAAAAAGCGTTCGATATACCGCGGTTCAGACACAAGGAAGAAACGATTTGATAAGCTTAAGGCTGGCACAAACTAACAGTGGGTCAGATTATGATGACGTAAATGGAAAGAAAAATTAATATTGTAATGAGTTAGCCATTAAACATTCAATCTTTTGTCAAATCCGATACCAAGTGAATTAATTGGCTGTTATTAATATGAGATTAGACTTTATTAGCTTTTAGAAAATTGAGGGTCATTGGTGAGTTAGAAAAACTTTTTTTATGATAGGAGCAAGGGCGTAGCTAGACAGCCGCGGAGAAGATGGCGGGACGTCAGAGAATGGTTTCCTCAAGATACAGCGAGAAAAAGCGCAACATCCAGGGAATTGAAAGAAATGAGCCCCGAGCTGAGCCCCAGAAGTGGAACAACCCAGGTAATAAAAAGAAAAACATGATTTTGATAACTGCCTTGTTATAAATGATACATGATGGTCATCAAAAAGGTGTACCATACATAACAAGCATTAAGTTACGTATACCTAATGATAGACTTTCTACCGCCCCCTTTCAAAACGATTGTGAGTTTACTGTATGTTGGGTGTGATTATATGGCTAGAAATGGGTGACAACTGAGATGACGACTTACGTATGAAAGAAAAAAGCACGTTGCGCCGAACCCAAATAAATAGGGATAAGTGCAAGAGAATCTTGCTGTTTTGGTTGTGTTGGTGTTTGTTATAATCGTACATGACACACACATAACATAACATCACGCCTGTAGTCCCCGAAGATTAAGGCAGAGGTGTACTTATAGTAAATCGTCGTCTAAGTGTTTAATGTTCAAATGTTTATTGTTTGTATTTCTCGTGCGAGTCCCATATAAAATATTTTTCTTTATCAATCATACCTGATCATCTTTATCGGTGTCAGAGTCGCTGAGGTCCCACTGCGGGTGCTCGGCGGGCACAGCGGCCGCCTCCTTCACGTCCAACTTCATGTCCTGCTGCTGGTCCATGCCGATGTACGAGTCTGTCACATACAACAATATGTTAGTATACATAAACAGTCTATATTGTTCCCACTGTTAGGACTCTGCTGCATAACACGTTTACAATGACAATACCTTTCATTTTGACATGTTCAATAACATTAATTACGTCATTTACGTTGTCGAGGAGATTAATTTTTCAAACATATAAAGCAATTAACAATAGAATTTTCATTCAAAATCTTTCGGATTTTGATTGAAAGTGTGTTACACAATTAGGGTGCTTGAGTTCTCTCTGTGCGAGAACGTGGGTGGAAGCCCACCACGCGGGCGCTCATTACGAGTTGCTGGATAATTTTTTTTTTTTTTTTTCTTTATTTATCACTAACAACTAACATTACAGGAAAAATTCCTAATGCGTTAGCGTGGTCCTTAATTAAACTATATTATTCATAACTATTGTACATAACTACTTTAAACAACTATTTTAAATAACATAACACATACAATATTGTTTTTGTGAATAAATTCAGAGAGCAGGTAAATAGATCGATCCTTTCAGCAGTGTCATTCAGTGCGTGCACATAAGTAATTGGTTGTTAGCATTTACCACTAATACCAAAGACATATTATTGATATAGTTCTAATGTATTTGAATAGTGTAAGTTCTGTTCTATTTAAAATAAATACATTACATAGACCAGTAATGTGAATACTAGGGTGATAGGATTCACATAATGTTAGAGCGAGATAAGATGTCAGGAGTTCAGAACTAATTCGAAGTAGGGTATCGGCCAGCACAATACAACCAAGACTATTCTATTGCTACATACGCTTGCAAAATTTGTCTGCCCTACAACAAGTATAGCATAATCATCCTATAATTTTCCCACTGCTGGGACACAGGCCTCCTCCCTTCGAGAGGGAGTGGGCTTTAATCTACCACGCGGACCCAGTGCGGGTTGGTAGAAGTCACATATCTTCCAATTTTTGGTTCTAGGACATGCCGGTTTCCTCACTATGTTTTCCTTCGCACAACAAGAATATGGAACTAAATTTTGTCAACATGAAACGGATTGTCATTCCAAGAGTCTTACGCAATTAGGGTGCGGGTTTCTAACTAGAAAGTAGCAATTAAGAATAACGTTTTTACATAACGGTGACGTGAATATTGCATGGGTAAAGCATCAAACAGAAAAAATCGGCAAACTTTTAAGCTATGACAAATAATTTTTTGTCGCTCTTTATCTGTTATAATAATATACATATGTATGTATGACTAATAATAACTGATACCACAAGTGGTAAAAATACAAGGTATCCAATCTAGGGCATGCAAAAACCGGGTGGTTTAAAAAAAACCGTCTTTTTCCGGTTTTTGTTTACAAAACCGGTGAAACCGGTTAAATCGGTTTTTTCGTTTTTTTTTTTCAATTTTATTAAAGAAATGAGAAATATATGTAAAAATACATATTTTGATAAGAATTCAGCATTATCATTTCGTAAAGAAATGAAAATGCTGAATGCTTATCTAAATATGTATTTTTTTTACGTTTATCTCACTTATTTTTATAATAATGAGCATTTATTTGGACTGAAATAAGCTACTAAATCAGCACCCAATAACGTGAGAATACCAAAAAACGTGTGAAAATTTCGCGGTTTTTCGAGTGCTGCAAAGTTAGCACAGGTCTTTCTAAGCTGCAAACTTGGATAATTATACGCTACTGGCAGTGGTCCTAAAAACATAACTAATCAGAACTAGCCGTTAGTTTGCGATTTTAGCGTTTTTTAGTGTTAGATATGACAAATTTTTAATCTATGTATATCTATAAGAATGACTGTAAGCATTCTTAGATAGATATAGTTAAAAAAAAAAACAAAATTAAAGTTACACAGCTAAACCAAATTACTATTTTTTACTTTGATAGAATGACCGTAAGGATACAAGTGCATCAAGGGAGTCATCATTTAGAGTACTACGGATTTTATTACACTGGCCGAAAAACAAAATGGCGGCACGTGTCATAGTAGTGCGACAAGGATCTAAATTAACGTGGCCGAAATAGAAACTAACGCCGCCTCGCCATCCTGTCCACGTTTGTTAGTGATAAATTTAATATTTTGTTTGGGAAAATTAAAGTATTATGAAATCAATAACATAGGAGAATAACAGAAAGAACCGAAAAATCCGGTTTTGTTATTAAAAAAAAACCCGGTTTTCAAATCAGTCGGTTAACTGGTTTTTACGGTTATCCGGGTATCCGGTTTGCATGCCCTAATCCAATCGGAGTGGAAGTCAGTTGTGAGAGTACTCAGGAACCCTATAAAACTTCTAACATACCCAGGATATTTATAGGTGTATAACTATTCATATATTAGGCATTATAGATTAATATCTATTCAATTGTATACAGTAGTATTCTCGAGGTGTTCCTGCAAAAACACTTCATCTACGCCGGTGCGCGTGATGTGCATTAATTGTGTTAAGAAATGTCACTGCGTTTTTAAGTTGTTCTTTTCCATAGAAATATTAAACAAGAAGATTGGCGAAACCCAACACGGAGTAAGCGAGTGGAACTAAATCTATAAGGTTCACTGATCAAAAAGGCAATTACAGATCTGAGACAAGACTGCCTTCCACCTATTCCATTTGTTTAGGTACTGCTAAATCATTCGAGTCGCGTCACAACTACATAGAAAACGATCAAAAAAAAAACATCCTCTTTGTAGAGATACAGTAGAGCTCTTTGTGGAAAAGCTCAGTCGGAGAAGTTCTGCTACATCTGTATATATTTAGCTATTTCTGCCGCCAAGCAGTCCCATGAGCAGTTGTAGCTTGTTCTCTGGTACCTCTGGTATTTATACGCAGGAGTGACCGCTTATCGTGGCCGTCGGTTTGTTTGTCATCAAAAAACATCCTATTAGTCAGAGAATGACTTATCGGCTATAGCATACCTGATCTAAGACAGCAGGCGAGGGTGTAGAGGCCGGGCCAGCGCGGCGCCGTGAAGCGCAGCTGCAGCTCGTGCGAGTCCACCAGCGCCGTGACGTGCGCCGGCGCCGTCAGCAGCGTGTGCGACTTGCGGTCGCAGATGTAGCACCACCAGTACTCTTGCTTCTCCTATGACGGAACAAAAAAGAGCTTTATAGGACGTGCGTGAAAGATTATATGCTCATCATCATTCTCTTGTGCTAATCCCAATTTTTTTAGGGTCGGAGCAATTTGTATTCTTCTTCTATATTTCTCTATTAGTCGTCATATCGGTAGTCACCCCCTTTCTAGCCATCTTTCACACAGTTCATCCATCTTTGGTCTTGAAAGATTGATCATCCACAGCCCGACTTCACCCACTGCTGAGCTGTCTTGAAAAATTACATACTATAACATCTATAATCAACCTATTATGTCCCCACTGCTGGGACTCAGCCCACTTCTTGAGGGGAAGACAGAGAGTGGGTTTAATCCATCACGCGAGCCCAGAGCGGATTAGCAAACTGCTAGCGGAATCGCTGAAACATAACAGTATTTAGATGAGAAGGCCAATGAGGTGAAATGGGTAGAGTAACTAACCAAACGAAGCAAGACGACGGGAATCTGACGATGATTGGTTGGACAAGAATTCTTATTTGCTTTGTTACTTTTGTTATGAACCAAGATTGGAGAAAAAGAAGACTTCAGAAAACGAAAGAATTCACAGAAATGGTGCATAGTGTAGTGACACTTTTTGTATATGAAAAAACGAGTAAGACTTCATCTTGTTTTAACCCCAAAGAAATCGGTACAACTACTTTTACACGGAACTTACTTTTAAAAAACCCACACCAACGCCAATGCGTCATCCAGTTACATAAACACTGTCTACTTACACCTGACGTAAAAATGTCATGCATGCGTAATTGAGGTCAACAAAATAACGGAAGCTGAGAACAAGGTCAGGCCAAGGTCAAAGTCACTCGGCACCATTCATAGAAGCTCCTACGGGAAAAGTATTATGTCTGAGAACAATAAAAATATCCACTACTTAGTATCGTAGATTTCACGCAGTTGGCGAATGCGACACTTGTACCTAAATCATTTAAAAACATCTAAGCTATCTAGTTCTTATAATAAATCTTATTGATTGGCATTAAGGATGACACCCAACTGACACAACCTATAAAATATGGCGAGAAAATACCTTGTAATCATACTATATAACAAATAAAGTTGGCCTATGGAAACCCGATGAACTGGACTTTTACATAATCCGAAATGATGACAGATGACTCAGCCATCAGAATTTTTAAACCGAATATTTAATCGATATACCTACTAATATTGAAAATTCGAAAGTAACTCTGTCTGTGTATCTTTTCACGCCTAAACTACTGAATGGATTTCGATAAAATTTGGCAAGGCGATAGATGCCATCCTAGGGAAGGACATAGGATTTGTCCCGGTAGCACATTCCTGTGGGATAATTTCCGACATCCACGAGGTCGAACCTAGTATAAAATATTTCCGTAAGTTTGAGGTTTTTGAGAAGTTTGCCCCTAGCCTAGACCACCAAAATAGATAAGATACAAATCTTAACGCGTGCTTCTATCACAATCGTAGACATTTCGCAACTGCATCGACGCAGGGTCACGTCCAGTTGATTACGCACAGTTCGGCCGTAGAATAAAAAACATGTATTTACTTGATTGCATCAAAATCACTGCATGCGTCCGATTAGTCAGCAATGTTATGTAAGGAATCGTTAGCTCACCTCGACTGTTATTTAGCATCTAAATGGTTTGATTAGACTAGTTAATCGGGTCGCTATCAGTACATAAATAAACATTAGTGGATGTAGGCGGAAGCTTCGAGATAACTATGTTGGGGTCGGCTTCCAGTCTAACCGGATGCAGTACCAGTATTTTACATGGAGCGACTGCCTCTCTGACCTCCACAACCCAGTGACTGGGTTATACGATACCCCTTGGTAAGACTGGTTGTCAGACTTTCGGACTTCTAACGACCCGTAACGACTGTCAAAGATCCACGAATGACAGCCGGGACCAACGGCTTAACGTGCTTCCCGAGGCACGGAGGGGGTCTTGTTATGATGGTCATCCATCCACGGACCAACCGCGGCAAGCGTAGCTTAACCTGATCGATCGCACCGTGCAGCTGTTATTACTTAGCCACAAACCCCTAAACAAATCATGTATTGTGGAATTTTAAAATGCAGATTAGGTACTTAGAATGTGTTACGAAATGTCATACGCAGATCAAAATTATTTTATCCAGAATTTATAAAAAGTATAAAGTATCGGAGTTGCTATACTTTGAGGAAATCCGTTCTAAAATGATGTTACAATTAAAAAATTAATTAAATAGCACACAGTAATATTATCAGTGACGAAGTAGTGGCCTCATAACAGACATTACTAACACCTATCACAGACATAAACATCCGAACTTCGAACAATATCTGCCATACTGCACATTTTTATCCGAATGCCGTAACGTGAGAATTGAACCTGCACAAATTGCAGTCATTCCAATTTGTAAACATGAGAGCATCTAAAATCAACATTAATTACAGAAACGCAGAAATACACGAGCACTTAAAAATACCAACAGTGAAAGGAGAACTGTGCGAAAAATTCAATATAAACTGAGACTGTGGAAGCACAACTATGTAAACCCTTCTAAACAGACAAGGGGATATAATAATCCGCCTAAAGAGATGGGAAATCCTGAATTTGGACCAGAGACAATGAAAATTTAAATTTGACTTGGCTTGCGTTTAATTTTGACACATCGATTCTTTTCATTCCAAAAACCGGGTGTTACTAGTTAAAAGACCAATCGATTTTTTTAAATAATGGTTAGGTATATAAAAAAGATTCGAGGCGAAAACTCAGATGAATAATTTTTCCTTTCTTTGTTGTGCCTTGCCGTCACTTAACACTGAGCCTAAGCTAATATTTGAATTACTCATTTTGTAATGAATTCCTCAGGCCAAAAAACCAGCCAAAAGCATTATAATGGACAAATGGACGCCACTAAAACGACGCATCTAAACATTTACGTGAAACAAACTATTACAAGTATTTAGTTATTATTGGCATCTGCAAGGCCAAGAACGAATCATTAGCAAAACAAAAGCCACTTCCGCTATAGCTCCCGACTAAGAAAAATTGCAAAGATATTTATTTATTATAGTGACGCATCCTGGAAGTAAATAACCTCGAAAAAACTTCCTCCTCTCAACAATGGATAACTTTTTTTTTTTTTTTTTCCAACAATACAGTTTCAGACAACTGTCATAAAATAATATGCGAGGGTAAACTTTTATAATAAAGTTACTAAGGTAAGGTTACAGTTGCACGTTTAATAGTTTAAATACAGTATTCTGTATAAATATATCTCATGAAGCGACACGCGGTTTACTTGTGGTAACTAAGTGTACAAACATGCTGTGAATGTGTGCGTGAAGACGATTAGCATCAGCACATAACACACACACAATGCACTTCCGACTTCGCTATTGTCTCGGACGGTACCGAAAGCTCCTGCGGTTACATATACATTCACAGCGTCTTTGTACACTTGGTAAACACAAGTAAAGCGCGCGTCGCGTCGTGAGATAATAATACTATACCTACTCTTCATTCACATCCTATACAAAGAACAGGTATTTTCAGAAAAAACACATGGGACACAAAATGCAGGAATCTTGTCATTGTGGTAAATCTCAAATTGAAAATGGATTGGCACATCAACATGGATCATCATCATGGATTGGTTCATGTGATCAATTCTCGGTTCCCATTATCATGTTTTTGTTTCTAAATGACACAATAAAAATACCGGACAAAATCTACAGTACCCACGTCAAGTTTTAGAAAGAGACAAGATGTCCAAACTAGAACTTTTCCTAAAACTCTTATCATCGGAAATCGACATACCTGAGGGTAGTACGGACAATGTACAGGATGCGAGCTCTTGGACCGTCCCTCCAGCCGCTCCCTCTTCTGTATCCTCTTCTGGAACTTCTCCCACTGGTCATCGTCATCTTCTGCCGCCGACGACTTGTCGCGTGACTCGTCCTCTGACGCGTCGCTGTGTGAGCCCGACTCGTCGGAACTGCCCACTTCCGAATCCTCACCTAGACGGGGAAAATTAATGATTAAATCAAGGTTCTAGAAGTGTCACTAGACAAGAATTGTGTACTAATAGCTAATGAGAGATATTTCATCGTTGCGATGGTAAGTAATGAGACGCGACCGTTGTGGCAGATTTGGGAAATCAATAAGAAAATAAGGGAATGTATTCGTGATAAATCTTGACGCTGCTTTTCGTCGCCAGCCTCAGATACTTGGGCCAATAAGTCGAGATCCATTATTTTCCAACATCAGTCTGTCGTATCACAGTAAGGTACTATAATTCCTAGCATCTTTGCATTTTATTTTCCTGTTCACTTCAGTGGGTACATAAATAGACAAACAGTACACAAATGCTGAAGGACAACATTGGCAAAAACTGATACATCTATTATTACCAGATCATAGGGTTGTTGTTCACCTATCTATTTAGCCTATTGTAAATTAAACAATAACACAGATTACATTGCTATTCAAATCAAATCAAATTCATAGCAAAATTATTGATTTGGCAATATCGGGTGACAATACTATCGAAAAACAATAGACTTCTTCTAAAACAAAAAGTTTTTATTGAGGAAGGTAAGTCATATTTCATTATTAGCTATTAAAAGTTGTTATGATTTATAAGGTCGGTTTAATAATAATGATTAACCGTTAAACAACGTCGCTGCAATAATTTACCTCCCACACCCACACGACATAGAGTTCAACGGCCGGACAGCCTAAAACTAGAAGTTTCGTTAAAAAAAAAACTTTAATACTGTTCTTGGTATTTGCTATCCCCGATTCCCGAATATTGGCATAGGCAGCGGTAAAATTAGCACTAGTGCGTCTGTCGATAAATCGTAGTTCTTCCGATCAGTATTTATGTCAAACGTCATGAAGTTTACGAAAGTGGTCAATTTTGAACACTTTCTCAGTTCCTTATCAGTTTCGGTGAATATAAAGAAAGCTTTTGATAGAATAATTCCTGACTATTCAATGATAAAACGTATTTACACGACCAATACACTGACGGGTCCTACTCTAATAATTGACTTATAATCACCATGAGTCCATGATTAACCAATATTGTTAATAGGAGATAACTAGATAAGAGCGACGGATAGAGAGTATGGTAATTAGTAAATATAGACAATTGCTAAAATTAGTTGGTCAATAATGTGTTGTATAATGAATAATGTGTTGACGCTATATCGGTCAATAATGTGTTGAAGCTTCACTTTGTTTTGTAGGTTTCGGAAAGTCGACTGAGGCGTATCGCCAAGCAAGTGGACTGTACCTATTATCTACACATGCTGTGGGCAAATCTAATATAACTCATATGTATCTAATATTTGCAAGCCACGCTTGGTAGAATGTGATGATACCATTGACCATTACCATTGACCTTGTATCATATTCTGACAAATAAATCCTCCACCCTTGTACCATATTCTGACAAATAAATGATTATGATTATGAAGTATGTGCATGTAACACATGTGTTCACACACAATTATTACTAACTAAGTTTCATAAATACCAAGATCTATTTTTTGAAGAAGAATTTGTTAATTTATCAGTTTAAGGTGATTTTATAATTAGTCTTGAGTGTTTTTTTTTTTCTTTTAATTTTAGGTACATGGATTTTAATTTATGGAAGCTTGCAAATGGCAATTGGAAGCTGTAATTGTGGATTGTATACCTTTATAGATATTAGATAGTAACCTTTATAATTTTTTTTATTGCTGAATGTGCCTGCTCTTGACCGCGGTCACGAATCGATCATTCTTTCTATTATTATTCAAATAAGTGGATAATAATGATGTCATGCATTGTATTTACCTTCTTCATCTTTCTTCTTTGGTTCTTTAGTTTTCTTGGTATCGTTGCTGGGCGGCGGCGGCGTGGAGGTGGCGGGGGGCGCGGCCGCGGCGGGCTTGGCCTGCGCTTTAGCCGCGACGGGCTTCTTCGACTTTTTAGACTGCGGGTGCTTCTTAGCCTGCTTCATCCAAACGGGCCTCTTGAACGTTTCCTTCTTATCCTTATCATTCTTGTCGTTTTCGGTCTTTTCGCCGTTTTCGCCGCCAGCACCTTCTTCGTCGTCCCTGTTTGAAAGAAAGTTTTTGATTCGTGATTAATGTTCCCATGCATACTTAAATACTATGCTAAAACCCTGCCTTTCTCGTACTACTTATCGCGCGTATATGAAACTGTCTTGTACGACGCTTGTCCCTCATTATATGTAACTTATAACTCGTAATAACTTAACTGGCGAAACGTTGGTGTTCTGTACAGTGTACACCCTTTGCCTGCCTCGGGATTCACATGTAATAATGTTATCAATTAAAAAGAAAAACTTAAAGTAGCCGCTTGAAGTACAGTGGTAACCGTCGCCTTGGATGCATGCAACTAAACCAGAAACCAGTTTCTGCTTTAGTAAAAATGAATATCTTTTAATTTTAAGTTCATCCTCAAACTAGAGAAAATATAGAGACGAGCGTTCGACAAACTAAACTCCACTCACAGTGTCAATAATATGGGAGTAGTGCACCAACTAGAGTCCCTTTCAAGAAAGGAGGCCCGCGGCAATAATTGGAACTAATTATTATTATTATTATGAAGTTAGCAATATTCCTACATTTCCTACACTACCCTCCTACCTCAGACACCTTTATCTATTTAAGATTGTGCATTTTATTAACCAGTGGCTGTAATATTATGATGTCGAGATAAATAAATCAATCAATATGTATGATTCCGTCGTAAGACAGTGGCGCCGCGTCTACCGGACTTCTTTTATGAAATGGACTTTTGTTTGCTTAGCGTCCTAGTAAGCTATCAAAATCAAACATTAGAAACAAGTTTTCACAATAACTAATATATTTAACTTTTTTATCCTACTAATATTATAAACGCGAAAGTTTGTGAGGATGGATGGACTACTGCACAGATTTGGATGAAATTTGGCACACAGACACCTTTTTTTTTTTTTTTTGTTTTCGGGGGGAATCCTTCGAAAGCCACCCGACCTCCGGGGAGAGGGGTCGGGGAGTGTGGGATTTTTACCTCACTAAAACCACCCCGGTGATCACCATCCGCGCATAAGGGTGGTCCCGGTTCCTCTTAAAAGACCAACTCCGGAACCATCCCTGCGCAACGCCTGTAAGGCACATCCCTGGGGAGACTGTAAAGGGGCCTCCCCTAAACCTTGCTATGCATGGCAGCACGTGACCACTGTGCCACCGTCTTCCCTGGGTGGCACACAGATACCTAGTTTATAAACAGGATTTACGCAAAATACGCGCATTGTCGTGGAGTTGCGGACACCAGCCCGTATTACGTATTATAAACAGGATTAACCCGATATTATTATGTTTATCCCAATATTCCCACGGGATCGAAAGTTATGCGGGTGAAACCGCGGGGCGCTGCTAGTTATTAAAATAATTTCAAATTATAACAAAACAACGTAGAAGTAGAAATGAAGGAAAGTACTAAATTATCGCCGACAGAATTCATCACGCTAAATTAAGTTCGTAACGCGTCAAGCATCTAAATTAATGTAATGGTGCCATTGATAAATTAATTTGGAACGAAAGTGGCACAATGTACTACAGTGTCAATGCCGTGTAGGTGTTAGCGATGACGTGGGTCATATCTTTTAATTTATGTATTTGAACACGATTTCTACCATGAGTCCGTGCCATCTGGCGCCCCGTAAAATGCTGTGTCATCTACGAACGAACTCTGTTTTTTTCAGTAGGCGTATAACTTCAAAAACAAAACCGGTGCAGAGTGTCCATTCACTTGAAACGATTACGTTCTTGTTTGATAGTTAAGGTCCTTACCCATACGAGGTACTTAGGTATACGACTTGACCTAAGTCGTACAACATAAACTTGACAGTAATCGATTCCCAACTAGGGAACAAGTCACTTGGGAATCGATTACTGTCAAGTTTATGTATTTTCTTTGCTCTTTATCAGGCTGCACCGACTCTTAATAAATGCAGACAAAATAAATGCCAATTAGATATGTTCGTTTCTATTTGGTTGTGCTTGTTGATAAGAGTTTACCGTGCCCGTGTCAATTTAACATGTTTGCAATTTGTATTTTTACAATATTATTAAAACATGACAAGGTTTTGACGGTGTTTCATACAACAGAACTTAAAACTAATAAAACCAATTATACATAACATACATAATCAGCTTATAATGTTCCCACTGCTAGGACACAGGCCTCCTCTCGGCGAGAGGAAGACCAATTATACATACCCGAAATTATTTCTTGCTAACAATACAAGGCCCCATTTTATGAGATTTATTGCCATATTATACTTTTTAAGAACAGCCTGTAATATTACCATAATGTGTTTTTAAATACTTTGGAACATTAGCATTGTTGAATGCAGTTTTTAAAATGTTACCCACGTTTAACTTGGGCAAAAATAGCGTTAAACTAATGCCATTACAAACGAATGCCATTACAGCCAGTGTCATCCATGTTTTCCATGGCCATCATTTTATGTTACCAAAAAACTTAGGTATTTTAATTTGGTCACGTTTCCTAGCAGAAGAGTAAAAGCATGGTGGAAAACAAGACAACAGGATTATGCCAAAGGATGATCCGCATTTTAATATTAAAAACTCATTACACGCTATGAAAGCATGTCGTTCTTAGATTCTACTTACTTTTCTTTGATTTCCTTCTCTTTGATAGTGGTGTCTCCGAACAGTTCCCTCATGTTGGTTCGTCGCAAGAACACGGTGACTGTCACTATCGCACCCGCCGTCACCACAGTTGAGTTCTCGTCGTCAATTACTAAAACAGAAAATTATGTTTTTTAAGATTTCTATCAAATCAGAAAATAGAAGGAAAAAGTCATAATAATAATAATATTTTATTTGCAAAAACCATGGTATACAAGATGGTAATCATCATGGTCATCATTATCATCTGCCTAGCCTGTTCCCAACTATGTTGGGGTCGGCTTCCAGTGTATCCAGATGGAGTTGAATACCATATTTTACATGGAGCGACTGCCTATCTGACCTTCACAACCCAGTTATGGGTAAAACAATACGACTTGGTAAGACTGGTTGTCAGACTAAGGCTTCTGACTACCCATAACAACTGTCAAAGATCTACAAATAACAGCTGGGACCAACAGCTTAACATGAATTCCGAGGTACAGAGGGGAATAGAGGAAAAGATATTATCAATTAAATAACAAGCTATGTATTTACCTTCAGTATTAACTTGGAAATGTATGTAAGGCATGTTGCCAAGCACCTTCATGAGGTCATCATACTGTTTATCATTCAAAAACCTCAACACTTGTCTCCTCTCTTCGCCGGGCAACTGTGCTAATTGGAGCAGTGACTTAATGTGCTTCTTCCTGTTCGTGAAGTACTTCAGATGATCCTCATTGATGTATGGTAATTGTAGCAAGGGAGACTTGTACTCCCATAGGCCTTGGACGGTCATTGGGGACAGCTTCATACAGTTTTCTATTGTTTCGATAGTCGGTAGGCGCGGTACTGGAAGGGAATGGATTCAAATATTATTTTGTGATTATGTTTTGTATATTTTTAACACTTTGTTTTATTGTTATGGTACCTAATAACAATAAAACTTCTTTTGTGTCTCGGTCAGTGTCCTTCAAACAATAACCTTTCTTTTTTATTACTTTTATTTTGGGGTTAGGGATCATTAGGTACTACCATATTGATTTCGTTCATACAAAATGTACCCTATGTCACCCAGGCCATGACAAATAGTCATCGATTATAGATAAGAATCGATTGATACCTCATGCATCAAAGTCGGATGAATAGTTTAGGTGCTACGGTGAAACATACGTATAACACGTTCGCGCTAAGTTTGCCGCCCCGTGGAATGCGCGTCCCCCAACCAGCTTACCGCACCGCTGAGTGGCCCTCTCAGTACTGTAAGCGACGTCATCGCAATCGCGTCTCATAATTACTTATTGGACACAATAATATTCTTCACTTTTCTCGATATTTGGAGTGACGTCACATCGTCAACGGTAAACTTAGCGCGAACGGGTTGTAAATACAAACATACATGACTGCTAAAAACATAACCCTTCCTTGTAGCTTTGCCATAGTCGGGTAAAAAACAAAAGTCAGTACACTTACTTCTCCTAGCATAAGCCAGGGCAATGAGTTGGTTCACACAGTTAACCATTTCGACGATAAGGTCGGGGCACCGCGACACGATGTACCTTCGGTCGCACTCGAGTGTATCCGGCGGCAGGCGCATGCGCGACAGGTGCGCGTGGAGCAACGCACGCGCCTTTATACTGTACGGACGACACAGAGGCTGCTCTTTGTTCTTTTCTCCCAAGTTTGGCAGCTCACGCAGCAACTGGAATTCAAATTAATAAATTAATACAAAAGACCAAATTTTTCTTTATTTTAGTAAGTTCAAGGGTTCTTCCCTCACTTAACTTATAGACTGTGTATGTGATCAATGTTGGCAGCTCAGAAGCATTAATAAGAGCAAGCCATGAGACAATTTTTTTTTTTTTATATGATAACAATATGTAGGAAATAATAACAGGTATCCATTAACATTCTTCCTCAACTCAATGTTAATTATTCTAATGAATAATACATATACATACCATAGGAACTTCCTCATTATCAGTAATTCTCTCAATAATTTCAGAATTATGCCTCTTGTCAAACTCACAAGATGCTGCGAGGATCATGAGAGCTCTCTTCAGTGGCATAGATGGTGTTTTGTGACAGAAATAGAAGTACATCTGAGTAGTATCTAATAGCACTTGCTCCCCTGAAAACCGTATAGACCGGTACCACCAAGTGCCAACCTGAAAATTAAAATAGTATTCTGTTTATTGATCACCTACCAACTTCACAAAACTAGTTTCGCCTTTAGATAGCTTTTTTTATCAAATTTAAATACTGGATATTAAACCTTGAAAAAGTAATCATTTTGGATTTTGCATATCAACAGTACATCCACTCACATCACACTAACACATTTATAATACTATTAAGAATAGTTAGGACTTGTGAACAATACAATTTGAAAATAAATAGTTTACACACCTGTAGCTGTGTGCACTGTAGTTTTTTATTGTTTAAGATTTCATGGTGGAAGAGTTTATAACAATAAATCATATTTAAAATATTATGTTTCAAATCTTGTTATTTTTAAATGATTTCAAATTAGATTAGATTTGATTAAATAATGAATGGTCTGTAATATTTTGTAGAAACAACATCTAAACAGTCTAGACTACAGCATCCCTTTTGATTTATAAGGACCACACATTTTTCTTCTCCTGAAAGACAGTTGTCAGTGTTGTATGGATAACTATGGAACCTTGTTGACAGACACGTTTTTTCTATGGAGGAATTTATACGCCGTACCGTAATGAAACCGTACCATGTACATGGTACGGTTTCATTACGGTAGTACAAAGGGCCTAATAGTACTAAATGTATTGGGTATCTGTGAGGTACCATAAAACTACCAAAAGGTAAAGTATGACCTTCTTTATTCTTAATCATACTTTTCCTCAGATAGAAGAGACAAAGGAGGCTTATAATAAGCTGTTTTAACAAATTGTCATACATTACAATAAACACACAATCTTAAGAGGAAAACAATACTTACAGCAGTTGGCAATGCAACCATAAACACTAGAGCATAGAGCCCCAGCACCCATACACTGTTCTCTTTCTCCACAATCCAGCTAGGTAGGGCAATACCAAAGCTCATAGCACCAGGGCCATCAGGGTTGCCATACTTTTCCCAGTTTCTACGAGCCTCATCATCTGTTAGTGCCTGAAAAAAGAAACATCATTCTTTATTGTGGTGTTTACAGTTTTGTAAAGTCATAAGTTAAATTGTACACCTCTACCTAACCCTATGGGGGATACGGGTGTGATTTTATGGTATGTTATAGGTTAAATAAAGATTCATATAAACTTTTCTCCCATGTTTTCAATGTTGTCTCTAAAACCTATGATGTTATAAAAATAAGTAAATAGAAAGTACTAATATGGATGTAAATGTTATGAATTCTCACCTGATAAGCTTTCGTAAGCCTCATGAAGGCTTTTTCATCTCCAGTCTCTTTGTCAGGATGCAGAATGAGTGATTGTTTGCGGTATGATTTTTTAATTTCAGCTTGTGTGGCACCCGGTGGTAGGCCCAGTATATCATAAGGGTCAAAATTGGACATTTCATAGTCAAATTGTGACACTTTGTATGCCAAGAATCCAAGTAGTACCCATCCCAATATTATGGCTAGCTTTATGAAGAAGTTTTTTACGCCCTTGTAGGGTTGTGATTGTTCTATTATGATCTGTTTGTTTACACAACTTGGACACTGACATAATTCTGCACGTTTTGCTGGATCTAAAAAAAATTAAGGCTCATTACGTATTCTTTACTGTTCGTGTCTCTACAGGGTGTTTTATCATCGACGAGACTATGCCGCATCGTCATCGGTAAATTACTGACATAACGGTAATTAAGTTATTTCACGAATGTATGGATAACATGGATTTATAACGAGACAAGTAAAAACAACAGACGGTTATTTATTAATTTACTAACGAGGCAAAATATTATTTTCACACTGTAAAACATTAATGACTTACCTTCTTTCCTTTTTCTTGGCCAGTAATAAAATGTTGCAGGTACAAGTATCAAAGCAAGGAAAGAAAGAACAAAGTAAAAGAATGTAGATCCACTTTCATCATATTCGAATTTTTGGCCACCCATTGTTAATTTTTAATACATTGAGAATGAAAAATCATTACACGCTACACAAGTACGATTGGGTAGAAGACGTGTCATTTAGTGATGGGTTGAATGGATTATTTTTGACATCTATAACATCATTGCACGACATAAAAAAAACATTTATTTTTCATAAATGATGCTGTTTCGATGCAGCTAAGGTAATTTTTTTATATGATGACTGATGTATGGTTTTAGTGAAAAAACATTAACAGATTTGTGAGTAGTCCTCTTATTCCTAGTCAGTAGACAGTGAAAGTAAACTATCGATAAAAATAATCAACACACTGACACAGCACTAGCCACTAGCGAAATAATAATAGAGAAAAAACTAAGAAAATATGTCACATTGTAACCATAGAGTCAGTACATTCGCTGTTTATAAGAATTAGGCATAGGTCACGGGCAAAGGTTTATCATTGAAAGTCCGGCTCACAAAAGAAGTCTTACAGAATGACGCGGCGTTACAGACATCCGACGCGATCTTATATCTTTACTTATCTCAACATCTTAGTACATGCACTGGTTATTATAATACACAATCATAAATAGAGAAAGTGGTCCGAGGTCGGAGGGTTTTTGATGAACATTGGTAACTTATAATAATATTAGTTCCACTTATTGCCGCGGGAGTTCACACGTGAGATGGACTCTAGTCTCACACATACTAATTGCATATTAACACCTCTATTAGTCTTCTCATGACATTGACATTTTAAATTTGATTTTGACATTGGCAAAATAAAATTAATTGGCAGCCAAAATCGTAGTTATGAAATAGTATATGTATTTCAATGAAACAGAAAAAATATTGCGCGTAAAAATAATTACGGTATGTCTTAACAGAGTCTTCTGTCTTTGCTTCTTTAGTTCTATCTGTATCTGGATGGTGTCGCCAAAACTGACGTATCATTTTATTGACTCAAATTAGAAAACATTCAATCATATCTTTAAATTTGTTATTTTCAGATGGCCACTAAAGTTGTTGCAAGTGCTACTGTGAGGGCGGTTAAGAAAAGGTTGTTGCCGTCGCGGACTGCACTTGTCCTAACTCCTACCGCAGTAAACAAAGTCAAAGAGATAATGGCGAAAGAGGAAGCGAAAGGCTTTGTAGGCTTAAAAGTTGGTGTTCGCCAGAGAGGCTGTAATGGTCTATCCTATACACTAGACTACGCAAAAGGCAAGGAAAAACTAGACGAAGAAGTCAAACAGGATGGTGTAACGATAATTATCGATAAAAAAGCACAATTAACATTACTAGGTAAGTCAATGATCATCATCAATGTAGCCCCTAAAACCTGTGGTATAAACATTTTATTTGAAAATTGGTTCTACTTTCTAGTATAACTAAAGCATGCATAGGCATAGGCAATCCTAATAACAAGAATTGATACTAACATTCATATATCATTAATCTAAAAATACCACACAATATTGTGCTTCTAAATGTCATAGTTTTTATGTATAAGCAATGGCAATAATAGAAACTGTAAACAAATCATTAAGTTCCAAGCAATACACTCATCAGAACATAAACATAAAATGTCAAAATAACATTCTTGTTTGTGTGGCTATTTCCATATCTCTATTGGGTGCCAACTGAAATTGTGCATCACAACTATGACTTTCTTTTAGTATTCGGTCATGGAACTTTACCTGCGCCCTAATTGCATAACACACTATTAATAGCACAATCTGAATCATTTTGAAGGATATTGCTAATCCATTGCTTCATATGTTTGAAAAATTTGTCTGCTCATCAACATAAATAATGCAATGTATGTTGTTGAACTGTCAAAATGAAAGCCATTCCTACTGATAGTGTGTTATGCAATTACCCTGCTGGTCATAATACTGAATGAATTAATAGGTTTTGCTTATGTTTCCATGTAAAACTGCCTCACAGATACTGAAAAAAATATGTAGCAAGGTACAGCATGAAATAGAAAATGAAATAATTTATGCTGGGGGCATAGTCAATCACCAGTACTCTTAATTATATTGATTTTTACTATACTCAAATTATTTTAGCGTGGCAATACTGGTCATTGCACTTTTCCAAATATCTCACTGTAGGAAAACAGAATAAACAATGTAAGGTTTTTCTATATTGTAAGATGTTGAAGATCACAATAGATGTTGATTCAGGACTATATTTCAGTTTTTTTTTAAAAAGAATGCCCGGAAATGTAGGTGTGGTAATAGGTAATACGGGCTGGTGTCCACAACAATGCATTTTGCATGCGGGCGGGAAAATCAATCATTTGATCCACCCCAGCTCCACAAGGAAGGCCAGCAACGCCTTGATGTTACTGACCGTCTCACATAGGGTACCTGGGTTACCGAAGTACTTTGCCCTGTACATGGCGACCACCGGGCAGCTTAGCAGCACATGCGCCACTGTCTCGTCATCCTCCATGCAGGCCCTGCACAGCAGACTGTCTGTTACTCCTATGACATAGAGGTGTTTGTTAAATGACCCATGGCCAGTTAAAGCTGCAGTAGCTGTATGCAGTTTTAGTTTACTTAGATGGAGTGCTTCCTTAGTCTGCCTACATTCGCCCAGTTCCATCCAAAGTTTGTTGTGTTGATCTCTGGTGCGTTTTCTAAATGTAGGCATGTCAATGACTACTATTGCCATGCTAAATCATTTTGGGTATACTTTTTAATTCTTCTTCATGTGGTTGGCATAATTGCAATATTTAATCTAAATAGTCAATATATAATATCTTTATTTTTCATAAAATGTTGCACATTTTTGGGCGGTAGATGTTTAAATTGCTATATTTTCATAGTCTTACTAATTTAACTATGTTATCTTTTTCATTTCAGGGACAGAAATGGATTTTGTTGAGAACAAACTTTCAGCTGAATTTGTGTTCAACAATCCCAACATTAAAGGCACTTGCGGCTGTGGAGAATCTTTTAGTATATAAAATTTGTAGTTGCTGACTAGTCTATAATTTAATTTGAACATCTTTAAGGTTCACCAACCAGTTCAATTTATTGCTTTAAATATTGAAAGCACTTTAAACAAGAATATAGAATAAATTAACCTTCTTAATGCACCTGCGCAAATATCAATATGTTACATATTATGATAACTTGTGAATCATTATTGTACTATGCATTAATATTCAACACTACATATGTGGAGTGGAAATTAGATATGAAATAGTGTGGAATCTGGCAGCAACCCTTAATCTTTAGACGAAGCTGGTACCATAGTGTAGATAAATTGATAATGTATAATATTGTAAATGTTGACTAATAGGTTAGTGAAAATTATAAAAATAAATAAAAATAGCAAATAGGCTGAGTATAGTTTTGTAAATTATTTATGGCTATAAGTAGGTAGGTACTTTAAAAAAAATACATTGGCTATGATTTTTTTTTTGTTGCTTTTTAGCAATTATAAAGGAGTTTATCTTTTCTCTGCATTTTTCATAAATTAACATAATCAATATTGTGAAATTCAAGTTATTTGTTATTTGGTAGAAGATAAAGATAGATGATTATATTTTTTTTTAAACATTTATTATATCGTTAAATAAAACAATAAGATACGTACCCTAAATAAAATCTAGATTTATTCATTTTTACAAAATAGCAAAAATAACTTACAATATTTACGCAAATTACGCAATATTACGCCTGTAACTTACACAAAAGTATGCAAGTAGTTTGCGTGCCTTTGGGCGCTTTTATAATTTCTAACTTTACGATATTATCGTGGTCGTCTACGGTTTCGTATAAAGAGATCAGTGTGCGGGCACTTGTCGCAGCCCCCCGGATCCTTGCTCGATGAAGCGCCAGCCCGCGCCGTAGCTGAGCTACAGGCTCAGCTACGGCGCGGGCTGGCGCTTTTTCTTTATTCATTAACCCAAGACGGTGACCATTGAGTTTGTTTCGGCCTTTCTTCTCAGAGATGGTCCTAGGAAACGCCGCGCTCATCAAAGCATTAATAATAATAATAAAAACCGTGGCGACCTGACCGCGTAATGCGCGGGGCATTAATTGTCCTGTGGCATTAATACTTTCCCTATTATAAAAATGTACTCTGTGTTAATACTGTACACTGTACACGTCGTTCAGTATACTAGGAACTTTCTATGTTGACTGTACCTAAGGATGAAGTAATGCCGGTCCCTCACATTTGTACGAAAACGTGAACCCACAAGTATAGACAGGCAGGCGCGTATAGTGTAGTGCAGACATAATGTTACAAGAATGATTACGCGCATGCACAGACTACAATATAATAGGGTACGTGCATGCGAGATATCCCGATAACAGGAGCTAACAACGGAGAAGGTAGATATTAATTTGATTTGACATTACTATTTCAAATCAAATTAATATCTACCTTCCTACCTGCTCTACCGAGCAGGGAGATAATGGTCCCTTTTCTACAAATGCAGACAAGTAGACTAGAAAACAAATTAATTGACGACGACGACAACTAAGTTTGCTTTTGTGGAGCGAGAATGCTGTCTGTAGTCGGTTGCCATTAAACCTACTCTGTTCACCCTGATACGACACCCAAGAAGAAAAATGTGTTCCGTCACTCACAAACCCTGAAAAGTGCTTTTTCGACTAAGAGACGAGTTTTAGTCATTCAGCTTGTACCTAGTAGCGGTGTCGAGTAAGGGACTACTCACACTTATTCAGCTTATGCCCATAGAAAACAACGATTTTGTGTGGAGACGCGTAGGTACGCATCAGTTTAGCTTTCGCGGCAAACAAGTATAATAATAATAATGTTTATTTACCAAAAAAGGATTGTACAAAAACAACTTAAAACTGCATAGGAAGGTATTATAGATACAATACAAAATAGTAGCATCTGCAGCCGAACTAGGTGACACCTGTATCTCGGCAACAGCGCCAAACCTCTCAGTATGTTATTTATCTAAGAAATTAACTAACGAGTACAGCCTTATGTAGATTAAAGAAAAACAAGTAAAAATAAAATAAAGTAAACTAAGTGAGTTGGTGTGTAGGTATGTATGGAGTTGGTGTGTAGATATGGATCATGTAAGGGGCGGTGAGTGTTAGAATGTGTGTGCGCGTGTGGTGATGTGTGGAATGATGAGTGTAGGCAGGTGTGTGTGTTTGAGTGATATGAAAATGAAGAGTAATGAATACATTAAAAATTGCACAAAGGACATAGGTATGGATGATGGATGACCCACACCCATTGAAATACCAGCGTGGCGATTCGCTCGAAATCTTATACCGTATTTGTTAAAAAAAATAGTATCGTATAAATAATATTCATCAAAGCTATGCATCCAACTCTTTTTTACATTCTTTCGTCCACTTAGCGAGCAAAACTAAAAGTGACCACGTTAATCGAGAATCGAATAACGTAAAAAATATCATCCATATCGATTCATGGACATCTGTACGTGAGTTTTGTTTTGGCTTGCATAATATCCTACACGTTTTTATAGCTCCATATTTACGAATACATATACATAGAAGTAATACATATACATAATTTATAATGTATATCACGTAGTAAAGGAACGCGTCATGATGACCTATAGTCTTTGATGATGACGACTACAACGATTTCAAGTTTCCAACGATATAGTATCGTCATGCCATTTCATCGATAAAATCATGAAACAAATGAAATTTATAACGTAAATAATTGAATTATTCACAGTATCATCTCAATAAACGTAATTATTTAAATGTATTCATTTTTATCTAAGAAATACCTACCGAGTTGAGTTCTGAAGATTCTTTAGGCTGTATAGATTTTTATACCTTTGCCTGCCCACAACACAACTATAGTAAAAAAAGCAATCTATCTCCTTCGTTCAAAAGTAACATGGAGGTTGTGCTGTGAAACTAGTGGCGAAGTATATTTTTCTTTGTTTACGTGTCGAATCTGGCGAGCTATTAAAAATCTTACAAGATTTAGGATTATATTTTGGGGATTTATGGATATACGTCAGAGAAAACTGTATACAGAGTCCTTGTTGTTTAGTAAGCGTTAAAATGAATAACGGTGAGATCGGTGGGCCAAGAGGCAGAGGCCGTGGATGGCAGCAACCCGATAATCTACCACGGGAGCTCCGTCGGCCGAAGATTGTTGGCGAGGAATCAAAAGGTAACAAGTATAACGTTGAATTTGATTTATTCGACACTTTCACACACCGATCCTATGCTGTGTGACGTCGTCATACTTGGCCAGTTTATAACTGCGTTCTTCGTAATTATAATACTTCAGGTGAAAGTAAGGATTTTCATTTCGAATGACGTCGCTGTAGTTTGACAAAGTCAGCCGACGTGCTTAGAATCGATTACGAAGCAATAATTTCTTTTTGGGTCAACTAGTTGTGGTATGCAATTATATTTTTTTTATATAATCGAACATACTTTTACTCATAATCACTCTTTGTTTCAGTTCAAGAACCTCCCAAATCAAACTTGTCGGCTGAAGCTAAGGAATGGTACCCGCCTAACTACACCCCGCATGCAGTTCCCACATACAACCCTGATCCTGCACCCTATAGACCTCACCGGTTTTCTGTGCAAGATCGCCTACGTCAAGCCCAAGATCAAAACCCTTACAGCTTAGAAGAAATGTCCTATTCACTGGATGAAGCTGAAAATATGGAATTAAGGGTTTGTATAAAGCCGGTTATTTTGAATTTAATATTTTATTTTATCATACAAAATGTACTAACATAATTTTATTCTTCAGTCCGCCGTTCCGCAGGAGAACATAGCCAACTTGATTACAGTGATGTGTGAGATAACTTTTGATCCTGGTAAATTCGATACCCTGTGCGGCCCACTGGTTGATGCTTTCGCAACAACCCTGCATGACGTGAGCTACACTAGGCCTCTAGTTGAAGCTATTGTCAATCAGGTAAAAAAAAGTTTTTTTTTTTTAATTCTTTGAATAATAATTATTATTTGTAACTAACTTATCTTATAAAATGTGTTTATTACTAACAAGCATGTGATAATCACATGTTATTGATTTGGTAAAGCTAATAAACTTTGTGTAGGCAACAGATTAGATAAACAATTTATTCAAATGTAGAAAAGCTGAGGATGTTTCATCTTTAAAAATAAAGTTCTCATTAAGTGTATTTTCTGTATATCTTCAATTTAAAACAAGTTTTTTTTAATTGTACCTTTTTGACTTTGATTAAGTTTTTATTATCTGTATGTCTTCACCTCTCAGTTTGTAGAAGAGGTTGGTTTCATGATTCCAGCTCTATCCAAGACCAGCCTGAGAACTAAATAATTACAATGACTTTTAGGGGTTAAAGATTCAATAGTGCACAGTTAGTGTCATGTAGCTCACCAACACTGTTAAAGTGTAAGCATCAGAACAATATGTATTGAATGACAAGAAACTGATCCACTATGGTTTTCTTTATCTCAAATCAACTTGGAAATAGTCAAACAACAAAGTTAATTGCTCTCATTAAGTACTGATTTAAAGGTCATTCAACTGTTGTTTAAATGACACAATGTTGAGGTTATGAAAAAAAATGTGACTTAAAATTCTAAAGCAAAAAAAAAATAACATAATAACCTATTTCAACTAAGATATTTATTTTCCAAGCAAGGTGCACACAACAAATCACAGTTATGACTGGCATGCTATTTATTATAAAAAAACATGTGCTGACTTTTTGTAACTGCATGGTGTCGAACATTAAATGTGTAAATAAACAGTTAATTACATAATTAATTAATTAATCTATCTGTTTTTATCTATTACTATCTTTAAAAACATGAGATGTTATTTTGTTTATGTGTAAAAGACTGGAGTCAACTATGTGTTCTAAACAAATTATGTGTCTCAGTAATTTTTGCTAACACCACACCAGCATGTTTCAAAGTGTGCTAATAAACTTACTATTTTTGTCAGTTTCTTGGAATTCCTAACTTTCTTTTACCAGTACATCTCATGTAGGCAGCTAAATTACTAGAGTACACAGTTGTCATAATCTTAGGAAAATTGTGTATGTGTAACTCATGAATACAGCTATCTCTACATAGAATGTTGTTGGTATGAACTTGTTCTCAAACTGGTAAACTTTTGTGACAACAGTCGATAGGCGAGCCTAACTTCCGTTACAATGGCGCGCGCCTGTGCTCGATGTACGACTCTGTGTCGCCCCCTGAGGAGTCCACCTTCCGCGCGTGCCTGCTGGAGCGGTGCTCCACGGAGGAGAACAAGATCATCAGCGGCATGGAGTCCTCGGAAGAGAACATGCGCGGCTTCGCCATGTTCCTCGCTGAGATATACACCCAATTGGAGGATAGCCAGGTCAGACATTATTGTTATAAGTTAGGATTATTTATTATAGGAAAATTGTGTTTTTTATTTGTAGATTTGATAATTATTTTAGGGTCTATTTCTATGATTTGCCATGACCTCTTTTTTTCTAGTAGTCAAAATCAAAATATTCAAAAAAAAAAAATATATCAAAATCAATCATTTCATCAAAATATTTTATTTCACATAAACCTACATGGGCACTTATGAAACGTCAGAAGCTAGGTGCTAGGTTCCAATTGGTTGATTCTATATATATGGAGAAGAACCGGCAAGAAAGTCCATAGTTACTCTTTTAAAAATAATTGACTTTTACAATGTTTTCAAATTACAGTGTAAACAGGTATGGGAGGACAGTGTAGGCCTTCCAACAAATACCAGGTACTTAACAAAATAGAAAACTGTCTGCAAATCTACAGTCTAATCTACATCACATCTTGCAGTTTAGAATATTAATGGTAGATGCGGTTTTCCAGTCCAAGTTCAAGAAAGCATTGTTTTATTTATAGGGAGGAAGAATCAAGACTCTAGGTGAAAGCTTGTGCAAGGTGCTGCTCCATCTGCTCGACACTGACAAGGAAACTAACATCAAAGCTGTCTGCCAGCTTCTTAAAGTTAGTACCTATTTTATTGCAACAAATAAGTACTATTACATTGACAATTTTATACTTGAGGCAGTGGGATGGGTTACTGATTCACTCCAATCCTGAGTGATTTCTCTTTCAGACACATTGTATCTACATTAGTGTTGTGTTGATTCTAGAATGGTTTTAAATTACTTAAGTATTCATGACACTCAATTTGAAAGCAATGTTATAAAAGGAAATACCAACTACAAACACTGATTGCTGTCAAAAACTGATGTTCATATAACACGCAATGAAGACAGGACGCGGTGAAATTAAAACCGCACCTTCTACATTTTATATATTGACGTTTTTCAGGGCTCGTTTCGTGCGAATTAAAACAACAATAAACCAGACTTGTGTGGGTGTTCATGTAAAAACAAAAACAACATTCAAATGTCGGATTCTTAATATCACAAGCCAGAATTTCCAAGTCGTAATCTATGTTTGTTAACACTGACATTTATTATCAAATTTTCAGCAATAACCGTTGCCTATTTTTATTTTTTTACTGTAAGATACAAAGAGATTGGTTGATATAAAATAATGATTTCATTGATTAAAGTTATCGTAATATTTTCGATAATCTTGGAGCAACGGTCTATAAGCACTGACGCTCGTCAGTGCCATAATTAACGTTTCCTCTGTTAAAGCGACATTAGCCCTACAGCTCAGGAGTCGGACTGGCGATCCAGTGGTTGTGAGTTCGAACCCACCCACTGCACCACGGTGAACTCGCTCTTGACACAAACATTGTAAACAATGTACAACAGACTAAAGTCTGTTTTGGGGTTAACAATCTAGCAAGCCATGAGTATTACAGTATCTTTCACGTAGATACTGATAGAATACTCTATTGTAAACACCATATAAATTACAATTTGTTACGATTTAGTTCTGGGACAGTTATCAACTCATGAATCATAATGATGTGGTTCATTGAACTCTGTATCTACGTGGAATATACTTTGAAAATGTATGCAACAGGTAGCTTTGATTGCTCTTTTTCATGCCTTTCCAATCACATTCTTTGACCTGCGCTAATCGGTTATGGTTTTCAGCTTATTGATCCAGTCGATTATCTTCTGTAGGCATGACGGTTTTACTTACTAAGCCCTTTCGCTTTCCATTGCTTCATTCACTATAATTTGCAACTCTTGCCCCAGGTAAGTAAATGCTATCTCGTAATGGATTTCACAAAGAGATACACACATTGCAATGGTATGATAACAAAGGTCTCGCTAGTCGAATGTTAGTCAAGATTGGTGTTCGGTTAATCAGTTTACACGCGTTCGTATTTTGGGAATGCCCGTCTCATGCTCTGTAACTAACTCGCCAGCCCGCCGCGTGAAAATTTCATTCTAGATTGTGGTTGCATTTAAAAATAGTCATGTATTTTCGAAAAATTAACATATGTAAATTGTAGTTACTAACAACATTCTGTCATATAAAGCTACGCAGCTACTTTGGTATTGGAGCGTACGGAACATATGGATTTCCTTAGTTCGTCTCGATTCCTTAAGAACTGTATTCTTGAATCGCCAAATCTGGCGTGTTAAACGGACAAAAACGAATCCGGATGCGATGCCAACGTGGATGCGCAACTTAAAAAAAATCATCACATAGGTCGGATCATTTCCGCTTACGAAATCTGTCGTTATTAACGTCTCGTTCGACAGCTGTCTGGTATAGCGCTGGATGCGGACTGCCCGGCGGGCATGCACGCGGCGTTCGAGCGCCTGAAGCGGCGCGCGTCGCTGGCGTGCGTGCGCGGCGTGGTGGCGCTGCGGGCGGCGCGCTGGGGCACGGCCGAGCCCGAGCCCGCGCCCGCGCCGCCGCCGCAGCAGCCGCAGCAGCAGCAGCAAGACCCCCGGCGCCGGTACAACTATGGCGGTGAGCAGCTTCTCTAAAATGGCCGATCCGAAACCCCCTCTGTGCGACGACTGCTCGGGCACATCCCTGGGGAGACAGTAAACCGGTCTCCCCGAAGCCTAACTGTATGTCCTGCTTAATCGCTGTATGAATGCCGCTTACAATCACAAACACGGGATTCACAGTCTAAAATATATGCCAGTCATGTAGAAACTGGATGTATTCCTACATATTCAAGGATCTAAGATGCTATGACTTCAGCTAATTACGCACTAGAAACCTTTAAAGCAACGTTACATAATTCATTTCCGTCATAACTCGTAGTACAACATCAATATCCGTCCAGAACCTAGGATTTAATAATTAATTGCGTGGGTCGGGTTCACGTTTTCAATGAGTACGGCTTTAGTCACGTTCCAACTCTCGCTTCGATTACAGCGAGACACGTGATTCGCTCCCGTCGGGCTTGACGCCCGCGCCCCGAACTAAGCACGTGGAGAGCGAAGCCGTCCGCTCAATAAACAATAGACTGGGAGAATGGAATTCGAAGTCCACAGAATTAGGGTTATTCTTATTCAAATCTGAAAACTAGACTAGCTTTTTTTTTTTTTTTCAATATTATTCATTTATTACACATAAAACAGCAATAGAAATACCCTACAGACATAGTTAAATGTTGTGTAATTTTGGTAAAACAAACTGTAACGAGTATGATGTTGAATAAGTATAAATCAGGACTAAATTATTCGTTATTATTTGGCTGTTGACAGTAGGTACTACAAATACTTTCACCTGTAAATTGCCTGTCCGTAACAGGAAAAATAAATAAAAATCCATACAATTTCTCTCTGTCTGTGTCAAGATTTGTGTAATGTTATTTCCATATTATAACTTTCTGAGAGTTTATGAATGTTAACGGTTGTAGAATCACGAGCAAAAGTATGTATACACTCGGCTTTATTCAAAAGCGATTTACTCCTTTATTTTTTAATGAAATTTTATGTTGTTACGAACATAGCATTTTCGAACCCATAGGTTTATGTAATGTGTCGTATTTCAACGTTGCATTCATTATTTCACGAAAAAATCGCAATTGAAAGTTGCCAAGTGTTGACATATTGGTGCTCGTGACTGTACGCGCGTGTTGCTTTCAGGTATGACGACTAGCTTTGAACTCATGAGCTCTGTTTGATTCCGAAAGTAGTTGAGCTAACCCAAATTATTTCAGCTGACATTGAACCATTAGTCATCCTTCCAGGGGGTGAAAGTTCTGGTAAATAAGAACAACTGTGAATCGTCACCAACTGTAAATTTAACTCTCTTTTATTTCGCTATCAGAGATGTTTGCATTCACAAGCACTTTCACCTGAAAGGATGCTAATAAATTCAGTCAGTCAGTCTATTATTTTGCATAATGATTCACGAAATGCATCAATTAAGTGTGATAAGTTGGTTTGTAACAGCGATGAACGGCGAGGTGGAGAGTGGGCCTAGCGACGGTGGTTACTTGGCTGATGGGCATACCCTCACCGCTGAGGAGCGCGCCTTCCTGCAAAGTAACCTCCCGCCCGGCAAGAACGTCGCGCTTGATGAGGATATACTGTGAGTCGAACTTCTTTTTACCCGACTGCGCGACAGCAAAAACAGGGTTATGTTTTTCATGCGTATTTGTGTATATTTGTTTGTGGGATGCTTTATACCCTTGTAGTATCACAATGGCTGGATAGTTTAAACACAATGAGGTGCCTATCGATGGTTATAGGCTTGGGTTTGTTTTGTATGATCATTGACCACCATGTAGGGTATCAAAATAAAGGGCTTGAGTAGATATTTCCAAAACTATAACACAATTAAAGCTCACTTTTCAAGCAGTCTGATGCAGTTCGTGGCATCAAATCTAAGATTGAACTAAAATAACTACCACCAACTGCATCACACAGCTTGAAAGTGAGCTTGCTTTTTGAACTTTTTAGTTGCAGTTGTTTGTTTTTTTTTTTACCCGTGCGCGTAAACTTGAATGCCTAGTGATAACTTTTAGGCTGGCTATTTGGGTTGTTTTTTTTTGTTCATCCTTTTAAAACCTGTTAAAACACCACAATGTGGAAATAGGTTGATATCTTACAACAGGTTTGCCCCCTAATTTCTCATTCTATTTATCATAATACGTATATGTCTACAAGTATATTACAATATTAATAATGTATTATAGTGAGGAGCTGGAGAACGACGCATGGGACACCGGCATGGATGCCGAAATGCAGGCCGGCTTCTTGGAGTTCCTCAAGATGTCCAATCAAATCAAACGATAACCGCACGTTGCGACGTGCCCCTTCCCTCGCGGGGCACAGACCAAACTGCGTCTACTATGCTAGGACAATGGTGAAAAACTATAAAAAAAATATAAAATGTATAAAACTATAAAAAAGATTTAATGGGAGCGATCAACCTCGTAGCCATCCTATCAACGATTTACATATGAGTTTGAAGTAAGACCTTGGCGTATCACCGCACCGAGGCGCGTCGCCGGTGCCACGTCGCGAGAGAATACGCTGACTGTTAACTAAGCATGCTACTAACAGTTATCCACCTTACCTACTTAAAGGGCAACAACAACTTTACTTTTAGGTGCTCCAACGTAGTGATTTAAGTATCAGGATTATATACCGACTTAAAGCTTTTTAATTTTAGATTTGATATGCCTTTATGTATGACCAAACTAGAATATTTTCAGTAAAAAAAGTCTTATAATTTTTATTTTTAGTGTGATATTTAATCTTTTGGTCTGTTGTTCCGGAGGGTCTTAATTGTGTTTATGTGTAAGCAAAATACAATGTTTAAAGTTAATTAATTATTGATTCTGTTCTCATCAATTGCCCAGTTATTAATTTACAAAGTTATACGTAAACACATCCGACTTACAATGACATGGACTAAATGTAAACAAGTGTAGGTAACTAAGTGTTTTATTTAATGAAAAAAGTACTGTTGTTTTCTTGTATTGTTAAGCTGCTAGCTAATATATTTTATTAGTTCCCACCACTAAATTTGACGGCCATATGTTAGAGCCATTTTCTTGTTTACATTTCGTCTATAATCTAATGTTTAGCAATCTCATAATTTCTTCATTTTTTTTTTTCTATTTCATGAGAAAAAAACATTGTATTAATTTTGGGGTTTCTTCACATTTCCTCAACGAATACAGAAAATGTTGAAATAAACCTAAGTAAAATAAATATACCTTCTGTATGCAAAAACAAGGCTAATTACTTCCATTCCATTGTAAACAATGCCCACTGGAGAAAAATGTTACATAATAATATTGCATAAGTTAGAAGGCTGAAAATTTTTTTATTTACTTAAATGACATTTTGTCCATTTTACTGATGAATTAATTATTATAATTATTGTATGTAATTTTTTATTGATTGAACTACTTTGGTGGGACGCAGTAAGGAATACAATCAAGATTCATTTTAATTGCGTAATACATTTCTTTGGCACAAATTTCTTTAGTTTAGTGCAATAATTAACAATTCAGTCCAAGTACTAAGTCATTTTAAACATTTTACATTGTTTGCATTTTACACAACTTTGCATCATTTTTACTCTTTAAAAGTAAACTGATCTATACATAATAAGGACATAGATTACAACTTCTAGAGAATGTAGAGTTGTTCTGTCGATACTTCCAGTTGCATTTTCTCATATCTTTTAAATGGTTTGTCGATGTGGAGTAGAACAATATGTTTTGCCAAATTCGTTACACTTGTGTCGTGTGTTGTTGTAATTATATTTGCCTATTTGAAATGAGTGAGACGGTGTGACAGATGCCTTGTGTGTGTAATGGATTTAAAGCCCGATGACCCTAATTGCTGATCGATAGACTACAGTGATCTAAGAGAGAACAATTTACAAAGCAATAAATAAGCTACCTGCTAAACTAAGCCATTTGTGCTGATTATTGAAGTAATGAATACCTTTTTCGAATATATTTATGGAATACAACATTTATTTATTTGAAGCAATTAGGAAAATGTTTATAATATTCCATTGTATTTTTGTTGCAGTGATATTATGAATGTTATAAGAATAAATGGATATTTTAATAAAAGTCATTTAAATAAATTGTTTTTCATTTATTTTATCTCATTGCTCCCGTTATCAGTGCAGCTTACAAGTGTCTTATGGCAGATGACGCAACTCCACTATCTACATTGTTATTGTCTCTTGAGATAAAGTCATATGCACTTGAATAGCGACAACAAATAGTATTGTAAAAATAGTATACTAATAAATTACAGGTACACAATGTAATCTTATCTTATGCTTTGTCGGGTAAGACCTTGTAAGGGTTAAGGATTCCGTTAGGATCCATCAGCTGTTTTAGATCTTTCATAAGTTGTAGTGCAGACGGATCCTTGCTGTAGTGTATGTACATCGGTTTCCTGAAGCCGATGCCGTGCTCTGCACTAATAGAACCGTTCAGTTTGCTCACTTCTTCAAAGATGTATGGCTCCAGAAGAGATGATACCTCTTTGGTGTATTGTGGCACTGTGACGTTGATGTGGATGTTACCATCTCCTGTAATATTGACACAATAAAATGTTGAGGAGTAGATATCGTTAGTTGATTTAACCCTTAAATGCGCGATTTTTTATTTTTTTTTGAAAAAAATATATTTATTAGTAAATAGGTTCTATTTGACAGGAAAAATTGTAAAAAAAAAAAATATTCGAATTTACTGTACTTTTTTTTCAAAAATGTTATTGTTGTTTTAAAACAACATTGCGCATTCATTGGAATTGTGCTAGTATGGATCTGATGAAAACAATAAACTGTTTTGAAAGTATTTATTTATGGGTTATTGTGGTAATTAAAAAAACAATTTATTTTTTTTGGTGTCACACAAAGAGACTTGACATTTTTGGCACATTTTAAAAGTAAACCCTGAACATTTTGGGAACTTGCACCTTTGCTGCTTATCCATCCAAACTGCCCAGTGAGAGGTCTGGTCCAATCTCACGTCTTTCGATGGCGCTGCTTGAGCTGGACCTCGGAACTTCTTCAGGTCAAGTTCTCCTTGTAAGGAGCCCCCATTAGGCCGACCACGTTTAGCTCCATTTGTAGGTAGACCAATTTGACAGAGTGTATCAGCAAGTTCTAGCCTAAACTTACCTAGATTGAGGAGTTTGTTATTGCCCCTTATCGAATGTACTTTCTTGTACATTATCCACGAATTTATTATTGTGAGGTCCAGAAAATGGTAAAATAAACGCATTGTCCACTTTCGGCTTTTCATTGTAATGTGGTAACGACCTATGAACGAATCCAACAAGTCTACTCCTCCCATATGCGCATTGTACTCTCGAATGACCTTTGGGCATGGAACAGCAACTCTTTCTTTCTTAGATTTATCAAAACGTGTGACAGTAGTTGCTGGTTCTGCTCCTACATAAGTGGAAAGAAGAGTGACGGGCTTGTTGTCCTTCCATACGACAGCACTTACTTCTGTACCATCTACAGTCGCCACATTCTCCTCGTAAAACCCTCTGGGCACGTCTTTTTTCATAATGGTGTTTTTGTCGGGCAATTTGCAGTTTCGTAAACGGTTAACGCGTACTGTTCCAAGCGAATAAATTCCTTCTTTAGCTAAATAGGTGACGAGAGGCA
Organism: Apamea epomidion; assembly: GCA_947507525.1. Classification (NCBI taxonomy): domain Eukaryota; kingdom Metazoa; phylum Arthropoda; class Insecta; order Lepidoptera; family Noctuidae; genus Apamea; species Apamea epomidion. The sequence continues at coordinate 13,431,121 of OX382228.1, read as the reverse complement.
GAGAGGTATAAAAATTGTCGAAGTAAATTATATGATTTACGTTGCGTGGTACCACCCTGGCTAATCTGACAACTGTGTTTCCAGACTCTCCCAAATCTGGCTCACCAAGTAGGATGCCGTTTTTGGAGCCTCCTCCAGAATAAATCTCGAATCTATGAGCATACCCTTGTAGACTACATATGAGATACAGTTTGAACCCCCATTTGTGGGGTTTGTTTGGGAGATATTGTTTTATGTAGTGGCTCAATTTCGTAGCACACATCTGTTCGTCGATGGAGAGCCTTTGTTCTATAGGAACCTTCCTAAATTGGTAGTTGAGCGTCGCCTCAATTGGTCTTATTTTGTAGAGCCTGTCATAATCCGGATGATCTCTGGGTAAGCACTTGGTGTTATCAGCAAAATGGATAATAGATCTTATTTTTTTCGAACTTTTTTTGTGGCATTGTGTTTTTTATATGGTTGTAACCATATTTGTCATTCCAATAAGCACGTGTATTAGGAAACTTTATAACGGAAGAATAAAACAATATGCCAATGAATTTATTCAGTATATTTTCATTTATATATTCAGGATTGGAGATCTGTTTCTGAGCTGCGTACAAGTTACTTTGTTCTACTATTGTATTCTTCAAATCTGGTGTAAAATAAAATGAAAAAAAATCGTATGGTGTGTTGCATTGCATCAAAGCCTCTGGTACTTGAGTTTCTCCCCTAAAAATTAGCCTGTCTTCTTCAGTAACAAGGTTTCTTTTTCGCCAAATCACAGGTCGATTTATCGGTCGCCTAGCCGTCTCTTGCGATGACATGTTGGCCACAGGTAACGGTTGTGGAGAGAGAGATGGGGAATCGGGATGGGATTGGGGAATGGGGATGGGAGGGTCTTGCATATTCTCATTATCGTTGGTTACAAGAGGATCAGTATCCACCAAATCAGGCTGAGTTTCCTCATCTTCAAGGTCTCGAAGAACATCTTGTACATTTTGATAATACTGACCTTCATCTTCTACCTCGGAGTCTGACCCATCTAAACCGTCTTCGGAGTCCTCAAGGTTTTCTAAATATGATAAAATATCCCGTTCTAATAAACGTGACATGCTGAAACGTAAAAGAAAAGCCCTTCACCAAACATGCAATTATTTACACAGCAATGCGCACTGTAGTTTTCCTACAACAAACGGATTTGAGCTTATGTCTACAAAGATAACAATTATTTTCAATATTTTGTAATTTATACGTATAATTGAAGATACAAACAAGCAAATATAAATAATTTTATAAACTTACGTAATATTTATTGAAGTCCAAACACAGTTTCAAAACTTGGTTCGCGCCAAAAACAAACTTTTCTTCAAAGTGACATTTGACATTTAAATTGTGTCAAAGTTAAAAAAGTATTGTTTATGGCCATTACGAAAAATAAGTATAAATACGTTCAGAAACAAGAATTAGTAGTTATGATTACTAAAAAAACATAAGAAGTTCCTCATAATCTGTGGTTTTCAGTATGTTGTTTTTAAACAACACCGCGCATTTAAGGGTTAACTAATTTTCTTCAATGTATTTGCATAGATCAACATGTATTAATTGTAAATACATGACATGCTTGTTGATCTATGCAAATACATTGAAGAAAATTGGTTTTTGGGTGGTCACTAGTCTTTATTGTGTCGCCAGTCTCCATGTCCAAATTCAAAATAAAAAAATAATTTGTTAGGTACTAACCGACATGTCCGTATCCAAAAACTTTAATGGCTTTGTCGCCGAGTTTCTTTCTCAAAAGCGGCACCAGATCGTAATAGTTTTTCAGCGGTATGGAGACATCATACTTGAATACGTAGCCCCCTACCAACCCCGCTCCTGCGATGCTTTCGCGAAGGTTCCAAATTGTCTGTAAAACAGAATATAATGTTGAATCATGATGTCATATTGGTTTTATTTTATCAATTTAGGTATTTAGCGCCTCAAAACGTTCTAAACCACAAAATACCCATTCGAGCCTTTGTTTTATCATATCACCTGCATTTTAGCGGGCTCTGATGCAACAGTTCCGTCAATAATAAGTCCTGTCTCCATTTGACTGGTCAGGAACCTTGTCAGCTTCTCACTGTCATGAGCTTCGTCACTTCCGTGTGTCTCTACCAACACGTAGAACGGATATTCTGAGATTGGGTTTCTGTTGAAAATATAAGAATTCATAACTGATTGCTTTTTAGATTCCACTAATGGCATTGCAGTTACTTACGGCAGCTTAAGATTCTTTACAGTACAGTCTATCGAATCAAAATCGGCCATTTCAAATGCCGACAGAATTTCACCTAGGCTTGATTTGGCGCTTTTGTACAGTTTTAGAACATTTTCAAAGTTTTTGACACCTGCAAGATTGAAGAATAGTTAAGTATTTTACTTGGGCCCCATAATGTCAACGATGTGTAACGAATTATCCATGCAATGGATGAATGGAGATAAACAATAGCATCCACACCACAGGTGTACAAATAACTGATAGATACTTGCGAATAGGATTCGGTACCAATAAAACAAAAATAGTAGGTAGGTACAAGAAAAAGCTCAGTGCTTACCAAAGAAGCCCAAATTCACGGCTTTAGGTAACACCGGACAGTGTATAGCGACTTTGGTGACGAATCCTAGCGTTCCTTCGGATCCTATAAACAGATGCTTCAAGTGATACCCTGTGTTGTCTTTCTTTAGTGCCCTGAGGCAATCTATGATAGTGCCATCGGCTTTTACCTTGAATACAAAGAAGATTAGATGGTGAAGCAGTGAGTAGGAACGAGAAAAAGTGATACTGACGGTCGCGGTATAATTTGCATTGTGGCTTAGTTTTGTGTTTGCCGTTAGATTCCTTCATAAAGGACACATCTTTTTAAACGGTCGAGCTCAAAATGTTTGAGAATATTGTGTTTCCTGCATCTGTGCGTAATCATGTCACTCGATACCAGACAAGAAAGCTGGCGTGGTTTTATGAAACCGGTTGCGCACCTCCCACGAATTTGTCAACTAATACGAATTTATCCCAGCTAGTGGAAAAAATGTCTCGGAAAGTGTTCCAAATCTTAAGTTGATGTACCTAAGTAGTAACGGCAAACATCTAGCATAATAATATATAGCTGTTGTTGTACTTATTTACAACATACATCAGGCTTTTATCAGTATAAACAACTATCTATTATTATTATTTAAGCACATAACGTCACTCCTATTTACTTGATTTAGTACACTTCTAAGTATTTACAAAACAGCATACCTAGTTAAGTTTATTCATGCAGAGATAGGGCAATGAAAACATACGACAGATCTCTTGCTAACATTTGGAGAAAACGGGTTATGTGTGGGGCTTGTAGACAAAGCACCAAACCTGATATGTAAGTGCGCCTATCTATAACACTACCTATATGTTCACAGGTAGGTAACGGTTTCTCAACACAGTCGTCCAAACAATGGCATGACTGATGCCAACTGATGCTAGACGTGCGAAGTACAGAATCTCGTTTAAAATTTTAAACGCACGTATAGACTAAAATAGAATAGATTGAGCTGTGCAATGGCAGAGCCACTCTGTAGGCAGAGTGTGTGTTGTTCAGGGTCACAGGTTCATGCATACTATTATCACTGTTATCTTAGCTACACAGAAAATCCAAGAAAATAATTGCGATGTGTTATACAATTATAATCATCTAGCTTTAGCTCGCGGCTTCGCCAGCGTGGATGTTTTCATATAGGTAACTCTAATGGTTTACACGGTGCACGCCAGTGAAGCTGGGAGTCTGCATGATTTTTTTCCGACCTTTTCAACAATCATGGTCACATTTCCAAACATTAAAAAACCATTAGCAACCACTCAGTTCATTGGTGAAAACTGTATGAAAATCGGTGTGGTAGTTTTTGAGTTCATCACGTTTATACAGACAAAGGGACTTTATTTTATAATAATATAGGTAGTAGTGTTTATTTTATAAACTTACTGCCTCTATTCCTAGCACAGATCCGTGCAGGTTGCCATACCGCAGTAACCTCAGTCCCCCAGCGTTAGTGCTGGTGTTACCACCGATGTGACAGGTACCTTTTGCGCCCAGGTCCAAGGGCATAATGAGACCACGATCCCGTACATAGTTGTCCAAATTCTCCAGAATACATCCAGCTTCACAAACTAAGGCCCCTGCAAGTGATTGTTAGATTGTAGAAAATAATACAGTCGAGATTACCCGATTATATAAACTCCGGAAAAAAAAAAACGGCTAAAGCAGGTGATTTATTGTTACGCAGGATCGCAGGTAATTTTATATAGGCTCAACGTGCATACAGTGCAGTGATGTATTACCTATGCGATTAACCGTTACGTGTGGATTAGGTAACCAAGTAAAATCAATTGAGTAACGCGTTGGTACCTAAGCGTTGTGGACTTTGTGTATTCAGTTGTATAATGCTTTGGTTGGTTAGAATAGGTTACTTGGGTAACGTTTAATTAACCGCACCAAGTCTCCTTTGAATCCCGAATTTTATACAGTAGGTATCGTTGTAATAAAGTAGGTATCAATCTGACTTGACCAAGGTACAGCACCCGATCTGGAACCGATTGTGGTCTGGGAGACCAAAGGAGCATACAAATATTTACACGGGAATCGAACCCGCGATCCTATTAAAGTCTAACGAAATTCTTGTCATAGTAGGTACGAGTACGTTGCGGTTTAGATAATTATGAGATCTTTGCGAACAATATTTTTTTTTATTAGTACTTATATGTTAACCTGAGAGATCATCAAGGGTGATTATTTTGTTCATGAGTGCAAAGCTGATGACGATCTCGTCAAACACCGGCACGGAGCCACCGACGAGGCCAGTGTTGCCACCTTGAGGACAGACCGCCAGTCGCCTGTCGTTACAATGCTTCAGTATTGTGGACACCTCTTCTGTACTCCGAGGTTTTAAGACAACCCTTGATTGTCCTGAAAATATTATAAATTATGCAACTCAAAGATTCGGACATGTGACATTTACCAACCCGCACTGGGCCCGCGTGGTGGATTTCGGCCCACTGCCTCTTATACATGGGAGGCCGTATCCCACCAGTGGAAACAATAAAGGCTAATAAGTACGATTGAATATTATGCACTTCGTAATGTCAGCCGCATCAGTGCAAAATAATACGTAACGTAAGTGCAATTATTTAATCACTCACTACGAATCTAATATAAACTTATCAATAAATATTTTCTATATCTATTTTTCTACTTCGTAACTTATACAGTTGTAAAGGTATTTTATTAAGATAAATAACCCAACAGTTACAATACCTACCTCTGCAATTCTTTATCCAGTCAATGTTATATGGCAATACATCACTTTCGTCGGTCAATACTCGTTCTTCTCCAAGTACAGACCGAAAGTAACCAACATCTGATGGCTCTATCGTGCGGAAGAATTTTCTTTTTATATTGTATTTTTCCTGAAAGGAAAGCAACTAAAGTAAAGAGACGATTTATCAGGCAGCACCACGTCACGTCCTGCATTTCGAACAATCTGAAATTTGGCTTTAGCGCCAATGTTTACGTGGCACTGATGGCCATATTATGGTATGTACAGACGCCAGCAGGTCAAGCTACCCGAAACTGTCAAATTTTCCCAATCAACCTTGAACTTTAATACTTCAGTGATAAAGTTGAAAATCTATTAAAGAAATTAGACAGATTGAAGTAGCTTGATGTGCTGGCGTCTGTACATGGGTACATTGTCTACGTGGTGTATTACCGTCAATACGTAAGGGGAAGGAACAGAATGGAAAATAAAAGTATGAAGACTAGGTAGGTACATCTCGCCATATTATCAGGTAGTTGCTTATTATTCACTAATAATTACCTACATGATTTGTTTGTTTAGTTTAAAATGGTTTATGGGCAGGAGGATGATGACGAAGTCTCTTGTGTAACTAACTTCCCTTTTCCCAGTTAATTAAAACCAATTCAAAGTGCATCAGCAATGTCTGTACCTTATACCTACCCCATAAATAGTGCAATGGTATGTCAATAAACTCCTCTGTGAATTTTACTAAATGTACCTACTCTACATGTCATATTTTTAAGTCCACTCTTCCGCTGCAATGTCCCCTTGACGAAAAACCGTAATGATATTAGTCAGATTTTTTTTCATCATGTGCAACCTAAATTATGAATTATGTCGTCTGAAATTGATAGTGAGTTTCATGAAAACAATAAACAGGACACAAGTAATGTGGGAAGTTATTCTTTCTTACCGAAGACAATTGTGGTAGTGCTTGTGACGCATATCTAACTTGTTCCAAAACATTATTCTTACTTATTAATTTCACAAACAACGTAAATGATTTAATCATATTAAATATTTTTTCGACGTCTTTATTTACGAAACACCCAGCGGCAGTAGCGTCTTACACTAAATAAAAAATGATACTGATAGATAGGGAACAAGTGGAAACTCAGATAAAATGTTAGAATGCTGCAAACATATTATTTATAATTTACTCCCATCGGTGGGAAATTAAGAACTTCAGCATATTTGGTAGAGATTAAATTAACCTACTCAGTTACTTATTAGAAGTTCAATAGAACATTTTAAATCTTAAGGTTATCATAATATTATTCGTTTGTGTCGAGGTCGATTCCATCCGATAACATTGATTACGTAACTGTGGGTAAACGAGTGTAGTAAGTGTAGTCGAGTGTTGAACGTAGTTAGATTTAGGTAATTAATAGTAAAATGTTATCTAAGTAATAGTATCATCAATTACCTATATAACATTTTACTATTCTTAACAAACTACAAGGAAATGGAAACTCTACAAAAGGTTACAAATATACTAATAAAACCTATGAACATCCATTTACATCTTCATTTTGTATTCGCCAAAAGGAAAAAATAATGACGAACATCTAAAATAGATGACGTCGTGAAATCACCATCACACAGTCTTGAAGTCAAAGTACTCTGTACTATTAATAAAATAATGTGCATATTTTTTCATCAGAAATGTTTTCTCCTTGTCCAGTAGGATTTCATTTATTTTGACTTAACAAATTCAAGAAAAATTGAGATCGAGTATGAAATTTTAGTCGATTCTTGCAGTGATGTCGATAAAACGCCCCTATTTCAGTGTTGACCACTGACAAAATAAAAGTCCCTAGTCAGTTGTGTTGAAACTGTCAACTTGACAGTGGTTGATTGACATTGACATTACAATCACATTCACAATTGCAGCGCACTGGCACGCACGGTGTTGTTTCCATTGTGTTTTCAAGGTATACACGTGTTTGTAATCTAGAAAAATGGTGAAATTGAAGTCAAAAAGTGGAAAGAAAAAAGTACCTGTAGTGCTTCAAAATAAGAAAGATGACCAAAATGAAGTTATCTTGCCGCCTGTTCGAATGTCTGACGATCCGGCACCAAGACAGGTTATAATTTTAAATTGCATTTATTTACGAATATCCAAATTTAAACCACCTATTGTAACTATTGTAAGATTTCTGTACAGTACAGTTGCTAGTTTTGTCTTGTTATATAATTATAAGATTGTCTTATTATTACACAGGAAATGTAAACATAACCTTTAAAATAACTTTTCATTTCAGGTAAAATGGATCAATCGGCAAAGAGTTTTAGTTTTCGCCGCTCGTGGAATTAATCACCGTCATCGGCATTTGATGGAGGACATAAAGAAAATTATGCCACATCATAAGACAGAATCAAAGATGGAGAGAAGCAAAAATTTGTATGTAGTCAATGAGATCAGTGAAATGAAGAATTGCAACAAATGCATACTCTTTGAAGGCAGAAAGATGAGAGATCTCTACATGTGGATGGCTAACATACCAAATGGACCAAGCGTAAAATTCCTGGTTGAAAATAGTATGTTGTTTCCTGTTTGTAATTTTAGTATGTACCTAACACTGGTACTGACTGCAACATGTTTTACATTAATATTTGTATTTAATTCTTTTCAGTCTACACAATGGGTGAACTAAAAATGACTGGAAACTGTCTGAGAGGATCTCGGCCTCTTTTATCATTTGACCCACAATTTACAAAGGATCCACATTATGCTCTGCTGAAGGAGTTACTTATTCAGACATTTGGTGTTCCTTCTCACCATCCCAAGAGTCAACCATTCTTTGACCATGTGTACGCCTTCATGATCTTAGATAACAGGATTTGGTTCAGAAACTATCAAATTCTGTCTGAAGATGGAGCTTTGGCCGAAATTGGACCAAGATTTGTGTTGAATCCTGTATGTATGCAGTCTGAATTAACTTGACACAACAGCCAAACTCAAAACTGTGTCTAATAAAACTATTGCCCAAACAATTTTTTCAGGTAAAAATATTTTCTGGTTCCTTTGGAGGTGCAACATTATGGGAAAATGCTAAATATATTAGCCCTGCAAAATTGAGACAAGCTGTATCCAAGAAAGCAGGCAGCAAATATGAAAGGAGAATTGAGAAGAAAGCTGTTTATGAAGCTACCAAGCCTGAGACTGGGTATCCTGATATAGAGGGAGCCGACTTCTTCAAGGGTGATGCCATGGAAAAGGCTCAAGAAGTTGTTGTTAAAGGTAAATTAAGATCATAGATATTGTGTGAAGTTGAAAAAATATGTTTTCACAACTATTCATTATTTTCTTGTGGTTGGTATTTTTATTTCCATTTTGTTGCTTTACAGAAGAGATAGAAGAACAAGAAAATACAATGGAGGAAGAAAGTGATCATGAAGTCAAAAAGCCAGCATTCAGCATGTTGATGAAGAAACCTAAAACAAATCCAGATAAAACAATCAGGCGCAAGCAACTCAAGGCTAAGAGTAAGGCAATATCTGATCAAATCAAGAAGAGGAAGCAATTTAAAAAGAAAAAACCTGGTAAATCGTAATAATAAAATTTATTTTTCACACAGTTGATTTTTATTTTATATAATTTTTATGGATTCCCTGGATGCTACTATGGAAGAGCTAGGTTGACATAAACACTTAACAAACTTCTACATTATAAGTGTTCAATAAGAAAATGCATTTTTAATGTCATTTGCTTGGATAATTGTATTCAAGAATATTTTAAAACAACAGAAATATTGTAAAATTAACATTCTATTAAGGTTGTTCTATGATTAATATTATGCAATTCTAAAATCAGAAATCAGAACAAAACTTTCTTATTATTTTTTAGCCCCACTCTTAAGATCATGTTAGAGATTCCAAATATGCATGATTAGACTTAAAGATACATACAGTGCGGCCGACGAGAGAATGCGTTCTTGACATCTACAAACAAATACGTGTTTTGCGAATTCGATCTTTATTAGCTACTAGAATTGCCGCACTGACAGGTGTCAGGAACGCATTCTCTCGACGGCCGGACTGTAAATCCTATTTTAAAATATGGACGGTAATTATTACGTTATGATTCTATAAAATAATACTTTAATAAAATTATGCTACAATATTATGCATTTTGATTAAAACATTCAGCTTTACGACAAATTATGCTTTCTAGTTTACAACATTAATTAAAAAAGGTTTAAACTACATAAAAAATTGAGCACCCTATATGACATTCTGGTAAAACTGGAATGATAAAAAATCTGTGCATTTAACATTTGTGTCAGAATATAAAATTGAAACATCTTACATATTGTAGTTAAAAAAAAACTAACACTTAAATACAAAAAAATGAGTGTAAAAAATATAAAAATTGTACTTGAAATTACCCTTAAAGTAATACTTATTTAAAAGCTTTTAGTTCATTTGCAATCGAGATTACTTAATTTATCATTTGTCAAAATAAAGAAAATGTTATGCAATTCATAAATAGATTTTATGGAAAATATTATAGTACGTACCTATTTAGCTACATACTACTTTCCAACTGCAAACTGCTTGCCCTACAGGCAGACAAGAGTGGGTCATCACAAGCTGCCTTGCTTGTTAATTGTTGCGACAAAATCCATGCATGCTCATTGCTCTAATTTAATTTGTGCAATGCAATTTACAGTTGAAATACAAGCAGTTACAACAAGTAGGAGATTTGTATGTATAGGAAGAATTACTGGATATTTTTCCCTTTCCACAGCAATCACACCCAAACAGAGTTCCTGTGTTCACAACATGATTAAAAAAGACATTATCACATTGATATTTAAATATTTTATGAAACACGTAGTTTGCAAAATTACACAAAAATAACATTTCCAGTGCATATCATAAACATTTCTAAAATTCATGTAAACATTCATAAAACAGTATTATAATTTAATATTAGCATCGAGATTTTTATTAGAAAAATATTATATTAAAAAACACGGAAAACCATGACTCCTTATATCTACGACCATTGCACCATCGTCGATTATTATGAAGAGTTATATGTCCCAAAAAGTAGTGATTCTCACGGAACATACTTTAAATCTGGTGTCAATGTGCTTATAATAAATAATCAATCAATAATAAATAAAAAATGCATTACTGAGTCTGAGTAAAAGCGTACGATTCTTCTTAATTTTAAAGACTGCCAGTTTCACCTGAAAATAAAATAGATGTTTTATCAACAGATCTTGTATATCAAACAAAAATCTAAGTATGTTCAAAGGCACAATTTCTGTTGATATTGGAGTAATCAATAGTTCCGTCGCTTGGGTTTTAAGTCGATCGATAACCAAACCAAGGTGACCTTTATCGAAAAGGTCATCTAATCACCTGACAATAGCTCGTAAGCTGACATTTGTCACACAAAATGAAGGCCTGACATAACAATTGTTTGAACAAGCACTATTCCTAAATCAAGCAGAGACAAATTATTCTAGAGATAGACTTAGGCCTGATTTTTCAATAGTCCGATAATATTTATTTGAGGAATAAATATTGCGGTTTGACAGCTTTCTTATAGAAAATATGTCATACTGTTATATTTATTCTTCAGATCTAAGTTATCTGCCTATTGAAAAACCAGCCCTAAATGTAATAATATTATGAGCATTCCTGCTCTGGATAAAAGAAAGTAATTTAGTAAAGAAGATAGTTGCTACCACATTTCCATTCAATATTCTACATACGGACCAAAGCTCCTCTTTTTAGCATCATACACAAACACAATATCTGTTAGCACTTGCAGCTGACCTCCTCTCCCGACATCCACTTGCTCAACATTACACATGCTGATGCAGTACACTGGACAAGAGATGTGTTAAAGTCATCAACTTTCCAGTGCGAGAAAGAGATGGAGCTATTCCATACGAACAGCGCCATCTTTTTACGCAGCAGTAAAATTTTGGCTGTTTATATACTTTCTTATACTGCCCCACAGCTGACTATAGCGACTAGCTGGGAAAGAGAGTATAATAAGTGCGTATAGATCTTCACAACACCAAATAAAGCAATAATAAATTACATAGGAATAATCTGCAGCCTGTAACCAATATAAGGCACTGAACGGACATGCAAAAGCCCCAAACACAACAGGCTTCGAGCTTCAGTACTTGTCTGGCACATCCTGCAACTCAGCACCCTCTTGGTCGTCGTATTTATCTTGTTTATGGCCGCCGAGTTCCGCTAGACGCGTGTTCTTCCACCGGCCATCATTGCCGTTCATATTGCGGTCTTCACATACGCAGAGGAATAGGGAATCAACCACCATCTGTGCAGGAAAATAGTAAGATTTAAACGTAGATTTATAATTCTCGTCACTTATGTGCGTTTATTAACTGGATAACACAAAGATGAAAATAAAACAAAAATAATCATAATTGGATCAGCAGTTTGAGAGCTACGATGCCGCAGACAGGTTCACACGTTAAACATATAACTCCCCTCAGTATCCATTGGGGTTAAAACGTAGAAGTTAATAAAAATAAAAAAAAGGAACAAACCTCGTAAAGAGAAAGTATACAGTGTGCAATGAAGAAGGAGAATATGCATATCACTAGTGTTGGGACAGCAAAGAAGTGCAGTTCAGTGTTGCGTTTGAGGAGTAGGAGACCAATGATGCCGGTCACTGCCGTCACTATGCACTTGCCCAGGAACAGAATGAAGTCACCCACGCTGTTTATAGTTGCCACTTGAAGTGCGTTGTTCACGATTGTGCTGAATGCCTGAAAATTTTATGAAACATTTTACTAAAGACACAATTAGATGGAACTTGATTACTTGGACCTCAGCTGTACGTATTTTTTGAGTTGACAAGCGTAAATAATAAAAATAATAGAGGACCGGTCGCATTTTTTCAAGTAAAATTCCAGTTAATTACAAAGCATTTATATCAATTAGACCATTTACCGATATTGTTGTCGAGGTTTCCGACAAAATATTAATTGCCAAGCTTCCCCTTGTAAAACTTTCAATGCCAAACTATGGTAGTTTCTCGGAGCCACAAAGAGGACATGAGTATGTCCCCTTTGTGAGTCATTATATATAATTGTACGAGTATTTCAATGGAATTTTAAAATAATTTCTACGAAACTATTACAGACTACTATGATTACTGTACTATGTACTTGTATGTTACGTTTTACTACATATTAGAAGGAGAATGAGGTCATTTATGAAGTGTAAACATTGATAGCATACTTTGTTTAATTTATTTTGCATAACAACGGAAAATCTGGTTCAAACGAGAAAGATAAGTATTCATTAGTAATTTCAGTTTTTTTTTCCTCTGGTAAGTGACCTTCTGTTTAACAATAGCATAATGAATTAATAGATGTAAACATTCTCACGTCTGGTGACGAGGAGAACAGTAGCAAAAAGTACCTAAACAATAAATAAACCTATACTTACATATGTCTGAATCATAGTCTAATAAAAACTGTCGAATAACCGTTGTCGTTACTTAGCAATAAGACTATTGACCTAACAAAATGATATGTAGAAAAACTAAAGCTGACCTTCAAGCCTTTGGCGAGGAGTACTATTGTTACAGTACAACAACTACTTTATCGAATGAATGAAAAAAAAACTCCTAACCTTGAAAAATCTTATGCAGGAAATACCGTCATGCTTTGTATGTCAATAGAAATTCTGTCCATGAGATGTTTAATAGGAACTTCATCCCGAAAAATTGCATATAGTATGCAACTTTTGGGACAAACTCGCAACTTTGAGCCATGAGAATAGCGTTATAAAATAGAATATAATAATAAGTATACCATTTAAGTTACAGACAAAAATATTTTAAAAAAATATCGTCGTCGTCGTGTCTATATGAGGGAAAAACCATTACATTAAAATATAAGAAAAATAATTTAAAAATAGAACCTACATACCTTCCCAGCAGCCTTACAAAAGTGGCATCTCTCAATAGTAATTATAGTGTAGGCATTATGATTCAAATAGCGAATAAACTTCTCAAGACAATAAAAGCAGCATATACCACATTTCAGACCACACTTCGCACATTCTGAACCTTTTTCTGCTCTAGATGACAGCCTGAAAAAAAGAGATCGTTACTAGCAGAAGAGCTGATTATGGAAACTAGACTCTCAACCACTACAATGAAGATATAATTTACCTGGCATGTAAATACGTCAAAATGAGGCGAGGTACCTTGAACAGCGTTATCAAGAACGATCCTTTAGCCACTGAACCTAAATGGTATTTTATCAGCTTGCCGATCGAATATAAAACAGGCGAGTGAGCATTAGGTCCTCTGCAATAAATTCAACATAATTAAAATGTAAGTTAAAAAACATTTTAACAAAAAAAATAAACTGTCGGCCCCGTTTAAATTTAAGGCAATTTATGTTTATTGTTTGGCGCCGACTCAAAATTATTTAGGTATACTTATAAGAACTTAGATAATAAGGTTAAATAAAAAAGGTTTATTATTTTTTGCTTTTCAGTTTTTTCGGCGGTTTAATTTTTTTGTTAAAAAGTTTTTATTTTATATTTTTTTGTGGCTATAATCTATTAATTGTTTGCCAAAGGGCAGGCTATGTGGCACTGAGTAGAGTAATAATACACAACTCAGCATTCAAATCTGTGAGTGAACAATAAATCACCCCTATTTTCCCACCCTTAGGGTTTGATTTTTTTTTCCAAATTTGTATGGGACCAACTTTGGGGTATACTCTTTCCAATAAAAAAAAGAATGATCAAAATCGGACTAGTCTGTAAAAAGTTATGCGTGGTCATACAAAACAAAAAAAAAATATACGCGTCGATTTGAGAACCTCCTCCGTTTTTTTTCGTCGGTTAAAAAAGCAAATTTTTTCCCGAACTTAGGACCGTTTTGCACCAAAGCAGAGACGAGAGATGGCGTTAGGTATTTTCACATAAATGTCTGCTTACCCTCAACGCTTTTCTATTACATAAAAAGTGTTTACGAGACATCTCTGTTCTCACCTTTGGTAGAACGGCGCCTTTAGAGGGTCTTAGCATTATGCTTAGCGATGGCCGTTTTGCGTGAATGTGACGCATGTTTACCCCCAACTTGTTTTTTTTTTTCATGTGTTTATGTCCTTTTTTCATGCGTCATGTTTGCCGCAAATAAATGCATTTTCTTTCTTTTATACGAAATGCGTCGTGACGTCGTATGTACCTACCTAAAATACCAATGTGACACGGCCCCAGCAATCGTCATCTGTTGACACCCAAGAATGAACTCGCTGCCCCAAACCAAACAGATCAGACATATCCACCACATACTCTTAATCCACATGGGATCAAACTCTATTTTGTCCAGGGTAAAAGCTGTAACGAAAAATCGAATTAGAAAATGTAAATAGATTTTATTTGAATTGATTCAGAAAAAAACACCAAAACATAATATCACGCTTGTAATCCTCAAAGGGTTAGGCAGGGTGTACCTATAGTACACCCACATTTCGCCAGTGTAATAAGGGGCGAGTCTATTGGCATCGACCGGGCACGAATCCAGACTCCAGGCAGCTACTGAGAAATTCCTGGTGGAAAAACCCAAAAACACTTTTCTCGACCTGGGAATCGAACCAAGGACCTCATGTGCAGTAGTAACGCTTTTTATACAATAACTAGCTTCTGCCTGCGACTTCGTCCGCATACAATTTTTTGTTCCCCGACCCACTTCGTCGCATCGCATCGCCTGCCCGCGCTATTACTTCGTTTTCGCTTAGCGTTCTTTAAGATTTTTTTCTTTTTACTCGCCTCCTACTTGTCTAAACGTGATGTTACCCTACAGCCTTCCTCAAGAATTGGGCTATCAAAGGCAAAAAGATTTTTCAAATCTGACTGGTAGTTCTAGAGATTAACGCGTTCAAACAAACACAAATAAACTTAGCTTTATTATTAGTATAAATATAAAAGATATATATAGACAATAATAACTTACTTTTGAGACTTGAATTGTTGTTGCCTCTTTGTGCGTCCATGGCTGCTTTATTAATTGTCTCAAACCCTGTGCTAGTAGATCCATTGATTAAAAAGTTGGTTTGAAGTGGTATACCAGGGTAATTTGCTGTGGCTAAACATACCTGAAAAAATAATTTCAATTAGCATATACTCAGCAATGATGCAGCCATATTGAATATAATGAAACCAACACTTACCACAACTATGGACCAAAATGCTAAAAATAGCACAAGGAAGACAAATGTTATAATAGGTTGTAAGAAAAGAGCGGGAATGGAGCCGAGGCAGTGAGCAGTTTCTCTGAATAAAGCTGCCAAGAAAGATACGCGGGATCGCATCACAAATACCAGGAGCAGCAAAATCACCTGAAATAGAAATGTAAAGTTAATTTTAAGGTTGGTGCAATCGTTATAGCTTAGACTTTATCAAGAAAGACAATTTCCTTTCATCCTACTTGTATACAGGATACATTTTTAACCAGTGCGTAAACTGTAACCATGAATTCAGCACATGGTTCTACACCCCCTAGCGTAGAAATAATTCGTAGGGTATCAAAAAAAAAATCAACTGTTTCATAGAAAAGTGCAATACTGACGCGGTCAAAATGTATGGCAGAGCATATTTCTATTTTAATAACTGTCGAAAAATTTATCTAAGCTATGACAACATAATTAGTTAGTTAGTACAATCACCCCAAAAATAATGACTAACAAGGTTAAAATATAAAAATAACACAACAATGCTTACCGTAATTACAGTGGCTATAATTGAATACCACAAAAACGCACTCTCATTCTTGAGGGACTCCTAAAAAAATAATTTAATTAATTAAATGTATCTAGGTCGACACGCGACAAACATTTGCAACTAGATTAATAGCATTATATCACTCTAATAGTAAACCCCGTCTGCATGCTACGGTTTTTATTAAAACCCGCCAGTTTACTTAAATATTATTATTTTATTGGGCGAAACATTTTGTCTGGAAATTGAATCCCAGAACTAGCTACTCAGCTGCCACACATTAAACGCAAAATAATAATATTTCATGCATATTACACAAGAATACACCAACCCGCACTGGGCCCACATGGTAGATTATAGCCCAAGCCCTCTCGAAGAGAGGAGGCCTGTGTCCCAGCAGTGGGAACATTATAGGCTAATTATGTATACAAAAATATCTAAAGATAGTACTCACAGACAAATATGCAGTGTCAATGGTCTTGTGCTTGGTCCTCAATTCATGGTATGTATACCACAATAGTGCTGTACCTGCCACACTGGCTACTGACACCATTATCATAAATATCCATGATACTAGAGTTGCCAGTAAATGCAATATTGACACCATAACAAGAGAACATACTGAAAAAAAAAACAAATAAAATAATAAATGTAGAATACATGAGATAGGCCACCAACATTAAAATTTGAATATATTTGTACCAAACTAATATATTAGAAATATGCTACAGAATGTGGTATGTCTTTGTCTATACATAAATTGTATAGAATGATACATTGCTAATAACTTCCTCAGTTAACTCTAACTAATGCTAACTACAACAACAATATAATTTGCTACATACAGCTAAGTATTACAAAATAATGAAAACATCCATCTTAACTGACTATCAGAAGCATTTTGGACATAATCTTATGAACAATCTTCACAAAACAGCTAATATAATGTACTTTGTCGCCAATTTTCTTGTAAAAATACTAAGCAAGCTAACTTATTTGGTGCTTAGTTTGTTTGTGCCTAGAAATAAACAAAAAAGATAAAATATTTGATGTTACCCAAATACTGATAACACATTATCCATAGTTATTGCCTAAGAGAAGGGGTTTGTAGGTTTCAAACCCTCCCACTTTCCACATATTGTCAATGACCCACTTATTGTCATTAAAGGGGGAGCAGCCCCAAACCCCTCCCAAATGTAATTTAGATTAAATCCCTCACCCTATGTGGTCAACCGGTCACTAATGTATTAGTTCAGAGACAAACAAGGATGATTGTAATTGTAATTTTAATTAATAAGGAAATTAATTTAACAAATATGCTGTTATATCGGATTTATAGAGGAAAACCACAGGATCATTTTAAATATTTTGAATTTTCCCTGAAGAATTAGCTAGAAATAAAGTTATTACTTAAAAAGCACTTGAATAATAATGCCATTCTTATTGATTACATATTATATTGTTGGGCGAAAGTCACCAATTTGTAAATGTCTTTTTTATATTTCATAATCAATAAAAGCTTTACATAAAGTGGTGGTTAATTTAATGTATTGAATATTTTATTTAGGTAATTAATTTAACTGAATAGATATTAAATTCATATTTATTACTAAAAGAATAATATAGTAGTAAGCACTACTAAAACCTAATGTGGCTAAAACAGTTGTCCAATAAATAAATATTTTTAATAGAAACTCAACTCAATAATATTCATAATACTCAAGGAGTAAGGTGGAGAAAAGCATGTAATACATGTACAAAAGGACAACTGACAATAATTGGTGTAATTATTGATGACCTCACTTCCTTTTATTTTTTTACACTGCATTATCTAAAGTTAGTTATTAGTCATATTCAATCATAATCTGAATCTGCATAAAGAGTTAGACCATATTATTCATAGAGACTGCAGCTGTGTTAACCAATGCTAGGTGACATCACCAGTCACAGTGAGTAAGCCTATATTACTCGGCTCCCACATGATGCTTATTTATAACACAATGATCCAACTAGTGCACAAATTGAACTAATCTGTTAAAAAATGTACTTCATTCAAGGCCATGCATATTAACTTTTTGTGATAATAGAAGTATGCTTTTCTATTTTGCAGTGCTATAATTTTTTTCTGAACTTATTACGAAAATACCACAAAAACAAAAAAAATAACTGATGATTTTTGAAAATGTATGGGCTCGTAATAAATTAGTAAAATGAAAGGTATACTTACTAAATGCTACTATGACACATATTATCATCTCTTTCCAAGATGAGTACAGATCTGAAAGCATCTGCTCAATAGTATCCCAGCTGTTCAGTAAATCATAGAAGTCATTGAACACTTTTTTAGTGAGTTCCTTTGCTGACTTAGGGAAGCATCTGTTAAGGAGGGGAAATGTCTCAAAGACTGGCAGGGTAGGGCATGGTCCGATGTAACTGTTTCCAATGACCTGGTTACTTGCTGGTGTATTCAAATTTATGTCATAGCGGCAAATATTCGACCCAGTTTTTTTGTAAAAGTTTTGTATATCAGCCATTGACTCCAGCTTCGTGTTAGGACACTCCTTCACACATATTTTAAGAGATCTTTGTAGTTCGTTTACATCCATGAAGAACAAGAATTTTTTATCCACAGTACTAATTCCTGAGACAGGAGCTGCTGTAAGTTTGTGATTGCTTTTCACTCCACATGTATTACCAAAAGAATCAAATCCATTTATAACTCTTAGTGGATTTCCATACACAAAAGATATAGCAGCCACAATTATCTGAGAAAAAGATACATCATCAGTTATCTGCTAATAAAAAAATACGCATCATCTGCCTTGCCTTTTCCCAACTATGTTGAAAAAATAAAAAAATACACATAATTAACATTATTTCAAAATAATCCGAAATTAAATACAACATTATTGAATTTATCTTACCATTAATATCCAAAACAAAATATAAATAATGAGCCACAACACATCAGTGCATCCTTTTCTTGGAGTCTCATTTTGAGGAGATATTTCACTTTGAGTGCAACCCATTGTGTGTTTAGATAATTTGCGCTTAATCAAAACTTCATTTCCTCTTTCAGGACTAATATTTATTAATTAGCTATTTTAAATAAAACCAACAACAAACTCAAACAAGCCGACGCCAAGCCTGCCTGACATGAGATGTTGCCATGTTACGCGATTCCCGGTGAAATTGAATATCTGAATTATAGGAATAACTTGCCAGTAGCGAATTTGTTTATAATGCCAGCTACACACGCTGCGACTGTAATCGCCGGGCAATTTGCTAGCGATTTCAGAAACAGTGTGTAATCGCTGCAAATCTGAAAAATCGTACAGCCGCCAGCCGCGCCGTCATTACAGGCAAATAGAAGAAATGCTTGATTACCCCGGCTGATGCAGTGGCCGACTGTTGGGAGAGCTACTCGTTAATAAATTACCCAGCAACAACGCTATTTTCTGGACGTGAACGACGGGAATGACCAGTAATCAAAACCTAGAGATTTATAAAAAAAACTCCGTAAAGAGATTAGAGCACTTGACTCGTTCACTAACTTTATTCACTTAACTGATTTCAAAATAAAAGACTTCAGAAAATGTTCTCGTTCTTTTACCACGAAATTGTTTGATTAATACCGAGATTTACCGTCATTATGGAAGATTAAGACTAGAGTAAAGATTACTCGAACCATAACTTTAAGTCTGCCATACATGAGAATATCTTGATTCTTGAAGTAACCATTTCTTTACCCAACATCTACATACTTTCTACCCGACTATGGCAAAACGAAACGTTAATAATTTCATTGAACTTTAGAAATTAAATTGTCGGTTATTTTATAAATGATATTTTACCTTCTTAGATTTATTTTACTGTTTGAAAGACAAATATTTTACCTTTGCCAGTAACTATCGATATCAAACCATGATTCTAGTAGACATCACTACAGATGGTCCCTACAATGACATTGACATACTAAATAATCTATCATACATAATATGTCTGACATTGACATCTGTGTTTTTTTAGGTTAGTTTAGTCGTGAAAATCATAAAAACAGAAAAATGAATGCAAAGGTCCTTTTAAACTTAAAATCTTCGCTAGTAAACCATTGTTCCAGAAGTTACTTACATAATAATGTAGCTCTCGTTACTAAGATACACAGAGACGTGTACTGTAGAATGTATCCTACTAAAGTTGTTCTACCGGACGGAGCTTCAATCAATATTAGATACCATGAACCCAGGAAAATAATTAAGGTAAAATAATAATAATAAACTAGTAAACAATGAGCAACCTTCACTGCAAGTTATCGTTCAACAAATTAAGCTGTCTCAGACTAAGTTTAGGAAGCTGTTAGGTAAAATGACTGTGGTTTACATAATAATTTGCTAATATATATCCATCACTGTCTAGTACTTCAAAACTGATTCCATAAAATACGAAAACCCATAAATAAATAAAGCCTCTTTGTGTTTGTGTGTGTTAGAATCTGTACCACCAATAAATTATCAAACAAAAATTATTGTATTTTTTTTGTGTTACAGTTACCTCTGGATCTATCCCAGTTGACTGAAGAAGAACGGAGAATGAGATTAGAAAAGAGGAAGCCCAAGAAGAAGGTTAAAATTACTGATGATATTGAAGATGACTTTAATGCCAAGAAATATTTAAAATATATTAAGAAGTAAACTTTAGTGTAGTTATTAGTTTTGGTAGTAATAGTATATTTAAAAAATTTGGTCAACACCTAGCTAACTAAACAAATTATCTTTTATTTCTAATACCTTATTATGTATTATGCACTGTTGTGAACTTGGTAGGTGCAATCCAAAGTGGTTATTATAATCCAGCCCTCCTGCAAGAATTGGCCGCTAATATTGAATGAGAGATTTTGTAATGGGTTTCTTAGCTACAATCCTGAGATTGAATCAAACTACAAATTTTTGCTATTTTTGATATAGCTTAATCAATCTAGATAACAATGGATAATAACTGATTTTACCTTTTTAGTAATACAGCTGAACTACCAAGATTGAATCAAACTACTAATTTTAGCATATTATCTTGATTGAGCTTGATCAGTATAAATTACAATGAGTGAGTAATAACAGATTTTACCTTGTTAAACGGGGAATACCATTATTTACTTTTAATTCAAAGAAAGGGGACCGGGTGAAGTCGTAATGTAATGCTAGGTACACACGCACGTGACTGATTGTCGGCGACGTAAAAATCACGTCCACACAGATTTTGGTAGTCCTATTGTCTAACGTAAATATTATTCTAGAAATATTCTCATTTAATCAACTATCCAACTAGCTACGAATGCTCAAAAATATTCAGAGATACTCGTTAAATGTATCGATATTGCAAACGAAGGTAGGAATGCCATTCCTTGCCGGATTGCCGCCATGGGATAGGCAAAATCCTCGCCCACATATGGGAGTGGCGCGAGGAGGCAAAACTAAAACAAGAAAACACGGTACAGCGGATAGAGCTCCGGTGGGACCTCATGGCGACATGGAGAGTGTGACTGTCGCAACCCAGTGCTGGGCACGCCATAATTGCGGCGATCTCTAAGTCTCGAAGTCTCCTCTTTGAGGATCGGCTGGAGAGGTACCACGGCGCCCTCACCTTCCGCCTGACGCAGGTCCTCATCGGACTCGCGTTGCTTCGGGAGGTTCCAGTTCCGGATAAGGCGGGAGGAAACGCCAGGGTGTTACCATTGTGTGGATCGCCCGGAGGACACGTTGGAGGTCTGCCCGGCTTGGGCGAAGCACCGCCGCGTCCTCGTGGCGGCGATCTCTCGCGTCCGGCCCTGGTCCAGGCCATGTACGGAGCGAGAGTGCATGGAAAGCCTCCTTCTGCGAAGCAGTAATGCTCACGAAGGAGGAGGCGGAGCGCGTGAGGGAGAGGCACATGCCCTCTCGCTCCGCCCAGACCGGGAGAAGTTATTTGATGATTTACCACCCAAAAAAAATAATAAAATAAGGTAGAATGCCTTAAGTCAAAATTCTGAATTCTTTTTGAAAGGGATTGCAACTCCAACCTTCTGTATGTACCTGCACCCTAATTGAGTAACACACTTTCAATCACAATCTGAATCATTTTTGAAGGATATTGCTAATCCTTTGCTTCATATGCTCGAAAAATTTGTCTGCTTTAAGCACTAGAGCACGGGCCCGTACTAGAATGGACGTGAGATTTTAACATATCTAGGGATTTGCCATTGTTTGCCATCGATCAAAGTCGCTGTGTGTGTATTTGGCATAATGCTTGACCACCACATCAAGCTGCAGGCAGCAAAGAAAATAATGATACATTTCCAGTAACAGCTGACTTCTCATTGATACGAAAAGCCAATGCAAGGTCAGCTAAAACTGGAAATATATAGCTTGATATGTCGTGTTGTGTACATACAATACGGTTGCCTTGTCTACGATTGCAAGTACTTGCTGCGGATCCGACAGTGTGGTTTTTGTGCATAAAACAAAAGCTTGTTTAAGCACTTGCCAGACACCCACAAGTTTGAAGTTTGCGGCAAGGGCCGACCGTGTGGAGCTGGCATGAAAATGGAAAGTGTCAGGGGCAGGCGTGAGGCGGGGGGCTAGCAAGGCAACACTGATATTTATGTCAATGTCAACTATTAAACTGTCAATGTGAATTTTGAAGGACATGGTGTACATGTACTTGTGCCGTGCCTACGAGAGTACATTTTTCTGGTGTGCCTGTGGTACGAAATAGTGAATTTATAGAACGTCAATTTTTCAATAGTTAGAGAAATTAGGTACCGGTATTGTTACGTACTATTTCATAATTAATTAGTATAAACTAAAGCATCTGTTAAGGTAGTCCCAGAGGACATAAAAAATATGCTCATGTTCTGCTAACCTATTTATGTTGTAATATCATCTTACGTAAGACAAACGGTAAAATGGGAAACTCGGTATCAGCTGAGGCTGGTGTTAACTTGCCGAACATTGGAAGTAATTCCAATCCACCACCAGAATGTCCAATGCACAAGAAAGCAGACGCAAAACCTGAAGACACCAAAAAACCATCCGAATGTCCTGTGCAACAAAGCAACGATGTTAATCCCTATAACATGGTAAGTGCGGGCCAGAGCTAGCTCATAAATGATACATTATATTATATTCCTAGATGATCATGATAACTTTCGTTATCACCCTAGAAATTATTTCTAAAAATACCACCTGGACCATGTATCAAAATAATATAACCTTCATTGGCATTACACAATCCTATGTTCCACATGCCTTAGTGAAGATTGATTATTAATGTAGATAATTGATGTTTACCATTAAAGTACCTAAATGATAATGGATGGGCTCTTCAAGTACTTTGCAATCAACAATAATCTTACAATTTCTGAAATACAAGTGATTCATATGAATGTTGCAATGAATAGGCCACAATATTATGTAAATACAGGATGGATGATCAATATAAATCATTACATAAAAAGGTAACCAAGAATGTTGCACGGATAACAGTCTTTTAAGCATTTAGAGTAATGCAGCATGCTTGGGCATAATATGCATAATGGAAATGATACTACTGAATAGCAGTAGTATCATTTCCATTATGCATATTATGCCCATGTCATAAAACAAAATAATGTTTAGGTTTAACTTAAAAAGAATACCCTTGTTATCTTTTACACATGTATATTTTTGAAATGTTCATAATTATTTAATGTTAATATTTCTCTTGTTCTGGCTCAGATGCCCCCGGCCAACCAGCAACCAGCACCTGACCAGCCATTTGAACTTCCTACTCAACGCCAAGTGTCCTCAATACCGCGAGCCATGCCAGATGGATCCACCGAGTTCTGGGTGTACCCCAGCCAACAAATGTTCTGGAATGCCATGTTACGCAAAGGCTGGCGCTGGAAGAATGAAGACATCAAACAGAAAGATATGGATGACATCATCAAAATACACAATGCCAATAATGAACAGGTATATTTGTTATATAGAAATCATTTTCCTTGTTAGTTAGTGATAAATGTAATATTAATGTACACCAAAAGTTGCTGTGTTATAGCCACCAATACAACTGATAGTTGTTAATTGAATTTATGGAATTTAAAAAAATAATTTTTATAATGTCTCATAATTTTTAAAATTACTATGAAAATTTAATAAAACATCTATTGCTCCTCAGGCATGGCAGGAAGTATTGAAATGGGAAGCATTGCATGCAAAGGAGTGCGGACACCCAAGGCTTAAGAGTTTTGGCGGCAAGGCTTCAGACTACAGCCCTAGGGCTCGCATACGAAATTGGCTTGGGTATGTATTTAAATCTGATTGCATTTAAGGATGTGTTCATCGATCACTAATAAAGAACTAGATACACAATCAGCGGCAAAAAATATCCTCACCAAATGAGCACCCACTTGAACATTTGGATGCGCTTTTGATTTAGTAGCATTCGAACGCTCCCGGTAAACATGCCTCAGTGCTCATTTAAAAATTGCTAAAATCACACATCTAGGCTGCTAAAAAAGGATGGTGTTTCATATTTTCGGTAAGTATTAATATTATCATTATATAATTGTTATCACTGTGTTGTAAATGCTGATATTTTGTCCATAAATCATTGTAAAAACATTTTTTAAATTAAGTTGTTTTAAACAGCAGGAGTTATAAAGCATCTCAATTGTAAAGACTCTTACTAAACGTATTAATCGTACTATCGCATGCCCACTTAGGGGTTATGCGCGTTGATTCTGTTCCATTTGTTGGAGACGCTATTGTTTTTTAAGTTTTTATTAATAAAGAATTTTTTTAATGAGAGTTCTTTGTTGTTTCTATCAATATTATAGAAACATTTTATAGATTTAATTTTAAATAAGTGCATGTAACAAAATAAAAAATTTAAGTTCTTTTTTTAGCTTTCCACAAGATCCATTGAGGTGTGGAGAATGGATGTCAGTTATAGCACGTCAAAGATCCGAAGAATTCTTAAAATCGACCCAAGGAAGCGTTGTATGTTCGAAGCATTTTTTATAAATATGTGTAACAAAAATAAGTTAAAGAATAAATAAATGATTATGACTACTATCATTACTTTCATTAATAAATAAATGTGGTGCCCTATCCAAAAACATTTGCATTCAGGTAAATTATAATCATTACACATCCTATACACCCTAGAATAGAATAAAATATGGTTTATTACATACACAATTTTTTTAATACATTAACGAAATAAAAAAATATATATATATTTATTATTACAGTTTAAACAAAAAAGTATTCGACAGTTCGACTCCACTCATTCCTTGTCCTAGCGGCGATCCTGGATCGTAAAACTTTATTGTTTTTTTTTTTGGCACATTGTAATTCGAACTTTGAGACATGCGTGTAAGGTTGAATTTGTTTTGATATGTTGATCAGTGGGTATCGGTCGTAAAAATTTGTTGCTTTTTGTATAACCCAGTTCATTAAAGAAAGCAATCTTAAATGGCGGCGCTTATCATGTTCTCTCGCTCGCACACTAGTGCCGTCTATACTTACTCTCGCGCGTACCGTAAGCAGAAAAAAAAATAGTCTCGATTTGCTTCCACGGCCACGCTGTCTTGACGCACTCAGTGATCCTTTTTACGAATTCCTTGTTATAGTTTTCTGCTATTTTTCCGTTGTTACCTGTTTGTTATTGTTATTCAGTTTTGTTTTATTGTTAAGTTTCGTTGTTTGGTCGTGTGGACTGTGCGGAGACAGTAATTATGTCTCTTCGAAAGCGAGGGAAGATTATACATAGTGATACGCGTCAATGTCATCAAAATTTTCAACTTTCACGCGGGCGAAGCCGCTGGCCGATGCTAGTTTGAAATGAATACGAACCGGTCTTGTTTTTATTATTTTTAATTTGAAAAATAAAACTGACTTGAAATTTTATGTGCTAACTGAAAAATGAAAAATGAAATAGTAATTTGTCAACGCAAGTACAAGCCGCCATTTAAGATTCCTTTCTTTAATGCATCGGCTTATACAAAGGTTCGTGAAATAAACTTTAGTCATTGCGTTTAAGGTTGAATTTACATTAATGTATTTTTATTTCAACTAGCATTACCTAAACACAATTTGGTGACAGTTTTAAGAGAACTTTTACTTGGGATTGTGTATCTAGTTCTTTATTAGTGATCGATGAATGTATTCTGTCAAGTACAGACGCCAGCTGCACATCAAGCTACCCGAAACTGTCAGATTTTCCCAATCAACTTTGAACTTTATGCTTTAGCGATAAAGTTGAAAATCGACTAAAGAAATTTGACAGATTGTAGTAGCTTGATGTGCTGGCGGCTATACCATAAAAAAAGTAAAAATAGAAAATTGTTTATTCTTTGCACTCATGTAACAATTTTTTAATGGTGTTTTATATTTTGTTTTCAGGTATGAACTGCCATTTGATAGACACGATTGGATTGTCGACAGATGTGGACAAGATGTCCGCTACATTATCGACTACTATGATGGTGGTGAAGTTGACAGCAAATACGAATTTGCTCTGCTCGACGTCAGGCCTGCCCTTGACTCGTTTGATAATGTATGGGATAGGATGAAAGTGATGTATATGAGATATCGCTATGAGCTTATTGGCTCCAAGGAAAACAATAAGTTGACTAATTAGATCTAACATATATGATCATGTGTGTTGCATGAAGTTGCGAATAATTAAGTATTTATTTTATTGTGGGGTTCTTCTGTCGGCATGAGTTTGTCACTGTAGAAACTCTTTGTGATTATACTTTCTTTAAATTATTATTCACAAAGTTACAGTAACTGTTGTCTTAATACAGACTTAGACATAATTTTATTATTGTTAATTTGTTCCTAAATAATATTGTATTCAAAATTTGGAGCATTATTTAGAAGTATTAGGTATTTTTGCCTGTTGAACCCACGTTTCAGTAACTGAATTTTAACAAGGGCTGAATAATACCCACTTAAAAGTATGATGTTAATGTTTAATGCAAAAGCTAAAGTTCCAAAGGTGATTCTGTAAGCAATATCAATTACATCATATTATGTAAAATAATTATGCATGGATCCTCAAATAGTTTACGCTTACAGTGTTGAATCCTTATAGAACATCATGAAATAAGGTCTTACACACAAAATAAAAAATGTTCATTATTATGAAGTTCTTTTATTTATACTTAACACATAATATTCACAATTTATAAAACGGCAAATGGATTTCAATTTAGTTTTCCAGAGTCACAAATTGATGTGATTCTATGGTTGGTGGCAGCCCCATACATTCAGTTTTGAAAAGTTCAACTTGCTGTTCAATGTAGCCTTCAAAGTTATTGTATGGGCAGCCTGAGAGTATTTTATACATTGGTTTTCCTTTATTGCAGTGATAAATTGATCTGAGAGTTAATACTGGAGGCTTATCTGGAAACTTAGCACCTGTAAATGAATTCAATAATTTATTATTATTACAGGGTGGAAGAAAAGTTTGTCTTCACATAAAGTTACATTATTATTTTACATATGACTTTTGGCACATGGGTAGACCATGATCTAGATTAGGACATAAGATACTTTTATCCCGATCGAGACGTATGCGGGTGAAATCGCGGGGCGCAGTTAGTGCAAAAGAATCGGTAACTTAATGGAAACTGATATGTTATAATTATCATGAGGAGGTTTCTGTCCACTTTGTAATTAACCTAG
This sequence comes from Apamea epomidion, assembly GCA_947507525.1. Lineage (NCBI taxonomy): Eukaryota > Metazoa > Arthropoda > Insecta > Lepidoptera > Noctuidae > Apamea > Apamea epomidion. Next base: position 13,403,312 of record OX382228.1, on the reverse strand, counting down.
CACAGATATAAGAAAATAATAAGAGTATACAAACCAATATCTATCTGTAAGATCCAATGGTAGCTGCTCATTTCAAATAAGAAGGCTGCATTATTAGCATCATGCTCTAGGACAGCACCTTCATACTTCACAATCAGTTGTGCCAGTAAATCTCGCTTTAACCTTTCATTGTTCAGCAAATCATTAATCTGAAAACCAATATTTTGTCATTAATAAAATACAACAAGCTTTCTCTTTGATAATGTCTTATTTCAGCACTAGTGCCTTCTTCTTAGCATCTTAGCTCCTTAGCAAAAAGTTCAAACATCTTTGCCCCAAAAATTCCGCCAAGTCACTAGTGCAGTAAAACATCGCTTGAAATGCTCAGAATAATGTTTTTCAAACACTTAAGCAGCAAAATAAAAACAAGAAATAATGTATGCTACCATACCTTATTGTTCAATAATTCTGTCACCATTGGGACATAATCCATTAAAACTCCTGACTGATGCATCCTTAAGACAAATATTTAAATTAACATTTAAAGATTCAACTTTTAGTGGCTATTTTACTAATTGGCAAATCTGATAAAAAATAAGTTTAAAAACACATTCAGAATATATGTGGGTGTCCAAGCAAAAAGGGTCCAGTTCTCGGCATTTCGTTTCCGAGATATGTAAACTATTTTAATTGATTATTAATAATTGCTCAATTATCTACAATTTAATATAGTAATTTTTTATTCGTCAGAATTTCAACTTCAAATGTCTGATACAAAAAATATGTGGCAGTTTTTGAATATTTTTTCAATCCTTACTATCAATTGACTATTCTAGATACCGAATCTAGTCTTAACTCAATACCCCACTACTGGACCCTTTTTGCTTGGACACCCATATATTATGCTATTTTATTTATTTATTTATTACATTTGGGAAAACAATCAGTAGTATATTAAGTGTAAACAGTGTTGTCTTAAAATTAAACTAAACAAATATACTACCCACAACATTTTCCACAAATTACTATATTATATAATAAAAAACAAGCTGTTAGCAGACTTTAACTGTAGCAGGGCTAACTCAATGAAATAGAAGTTAAAAGAAAAAATATAAACAATATTTTATAAATATATATATATATATATATCATGCGTGATTTATCATGCAGCTCCCTAGCCTATCAATAATGATACGTATATTGCGTGTATTTATGGTACTCAATACAAAACACTGCTTACAACTAGTTTGTATTTTTTTACCAGACTGGCCAACCCAAGGGAGGGTCATCTTCAATAGGAAATTTAGAAGAACATAGGATATACATATTTCATCAGGGCACTATACCACAAAACTTTACAAGTCTACAAATTTGTTAAATTGTAGAACAAAACGCATATCACAGAAATTACAAATATGTATCCTGATGTATACTTACATCCTACGAGTTACCACAATTTACATATTATTTGTAAGAATTTTCCATTTGTGTGGCTTAGAGCTTTGTGGTACAGACAACTGTAAGATTTACAAATTTGTCCCGTCCTGGTTTTGCTCTGGGGGTTCCAAAAATATTTTTAAAACCAATAAATACTTACAAGGGTAGTGATATATTTCCAAGTGACTTTGTGAGTATTGGTGAAAGTATTAATTCAGCATTTGTTGAATTTGGATATCTGACCAATAATAATGCAGTATCTATTCCAGGATTCTTTTCAATTCTGAAAATTAAAATAAATACTTTGAAACTCCTGCCTGAACAATTATTATGGATGTGAATATAGAATTATGTTCAACAAACATAATATACATATTAATATATTGCGGATTTTCAAATACCTCCATGTTGTAGAATGTGGAATCAATTTGTTGCATTTTAAGACTTTTTCAACTAGCTTATTTGTTGTAATGCTTACCCATCACTATACAGCTCTGGTAATCTGGATGTATCAACATTAAGTCTGATCAAGAACTCAACTACATGGCTGCCAACCCACACTTCAATATCTTGCTCAGATGTTAGAGCATCTCCGAGTAGAGCACTGTATTCAAAGTAGGCACGAGAACTTTCATCTTCATTTAACTTTTTTATCTGTAACAGTAGTAAGTGTTAGAATAGTATGAAGCACCTTTAATATTTTTTCCAAATATCTTATTGGTAGGATGTAAGACTAACTACTACTACTAACTAGCCTTTATTGTCCCACTGCAGGGCAAAAGCCTCACTCTCCCATTTCCACACAATTCTCTCTTTCGCAAGTGCCGGCCAGTCCTTACAGTAGGAGTCAAGCTCATCCCGCCATTATAATAAAAGGATATGAAGGATAAAATACACCAATAAAGGATATAATGCACCAACTTTATTTTTTGTTAAGTCACATACTAGTTAGGTGAATAGAGTGCCTACTACAATGCTTTTTTCTTGTTTATCCACCACATTTTTCACTTGTAAGTGTAGTGTAAGTTCATTTGCTTACCTGATGAAGTTTGTATAGACTAATCAGTTCTGAAATAACATCACTAAGTGCATTTGGATCATTTTCGTCCCACTTTGATAGACTTGGCACTTTTTCTTCCAAAAACTGTTCATCAACACTCATAAGAAAACTGTCGTCATCGAATCTGAAGTCCGGCGCAAACCACGGTGCTGTGCCATCAAATATTATTTCCCATTTCAGTTTCTTAGAACAATAGGGTAAGACGATCCGAATTTGGCATTCACCACCCTCAGAATTCCCGGATACTCTTTCAAAGTCAACTTTAGTCTTACATAAACCTGCAAGTTTCATTAATATACTATAAATTCTAGATTTATATTTAACAGAATGTGCTAGCATCACACAACTTACCAAGTTTTAAGTCTTGGTACACATTTTGAATGTAAGGACGAAAAACTGGAGCTAAGTCATTTACTACACCAAAACTTTCCGACGACATCGTTAAACTATTCGACAAAATTAAATTCTTTCACCGTAGCAGTTAAAATGTTTACATATATAGGGTGAGGCAAAAATTAATAATCATACAAATATTTCAGAGAGTATAGTAAAAATAAGGTTCCGATCAAGTTGACAAATGACAAACAAACATCATTGCTTAATATTTGACATTGTCATTTGGTCGGTGTTGTCATAACTGTAAATTTTAATTACATTATGTATTCTGTAGACCAATTAATCATCGCGCGCACCAGATGTGCAGTAATTGAATTTTGGAAATCTGAAATGAATGAATACAACGTCACGCACCTATCAAAAAGAAGATAGAAAAATATTTTATTCTGTGTTGTGTCTTTAGTTAATTAAATACAGCGCAGAATAAATACCGTAACATTTAGGCCCAGCGCCCACTATCGGTGGGCATCGGTGCGGCTCGGTACAGCTCGAGCGCTTTACGCCGGCCTCGGGCGGCTTCGGGCGGCTTCGGGCGGCTTCGGGCGCCTGAGAGCTGCGTCGGGCGACTTCGGGCGGCCTCGGCAGCCGTAAGCATGGCTAAGGACACCCAGGCGGTCTTCGGGTAGCTCGGGTGGTCAAGTTTCTCTTCTTCTTCAGCAAGATGAACAATGAGAACTAAGTCCCAATCCACCATTATAAATACACACGCACAACTGTTTTCACGTAACGTTACGACTGCTCTGCGATGTTTTTGCCACCCGAACTATTCTGAGGCTACCCAAAATCAGCTACGGCGTCCTTAGGTGTGCTTACGACTGCCGAGGTTGCTCTAAGGCGCCCAAAGCCGCCCGAAGCCGCCCGAAGCTGCCCGAAGAAGCCCGAAGCCGCAGTAAGGCGCCCGAGCTGTACCGAGCCGCCCCGATGCCCACCGATAGTGAGCGCCGGGCCTTATGTGGTGTTAAACAAATATATTTAGGTAAGAAAAGACAAACAACAGTTGTCAATTTAAAAAAAAACAATCTTATTTTAAAATTCACACCCAGCCTGTCTACTAATTAATGTGACAGACATGAGGTTACAGGGGCGTAGCTACCGCTGTATCAGCCGTATCAACGATACGGGGCCCCTGAGCTACAGGGGCACAGAACACAGTTACTGGGTAATACGATGTCCCTTGGTAATACTGGGTGTCAGACTTTCGGTCTTCTGACAACCCATAATGACTGTGAAAGATCCACGAATGACAGCCGGGACCAACGGCTTAACATACTTTCCGAGGCACGGAGGGGTCTGTTATGATGGTCACCTATCCAGGGACCTACCGCGGCAAGCGTAGCTTAACCTTCAATCGACTCGTGCAGCTGTTATTACTTAGCCACGAGCCACTCACCTTCTAAGTCAGTATGCTGTATTCTTTATTTTGTAAAAACAATACCTACTGTACCTTCACAGTTGGGTAAAAAGGGCCCCCAAAAAAATTTGATACAGGGCCCCATTAGGATGAGCTACGCCACTGTGAGGTTACATATGTTTGCTCCAACCAAAGAGATTTAAGATAGGTACAATAGAGAGGCTATGCAATGAAATGTCATAGAAAAACTGTGATCCCATGTCTCAGTGACGCCATCTAGCGTAATATAGCAAAATTGGAGCGGCAATTAGGAACATCAAAGAGTAAAATGAATTAAATTTATTAAAATATATTCAGCTACCGCTCGGTAGGTGGCCAGTGTCGTCAATGTTGCCAGATCCGATTTTCAATCCGTGGATTAAGCTTAAAAAACCTAATATACATTTAATCAATCAGGTAAATAATTTTGAAAACTAAACAAATTAAGCAAAACTTGTCTTAGACAGTAAAAACTATTTTAGAATTTTATTCGCTACTATTATTACGCGCTAGGTATCAGTTTCAAGTGTGTGTTTTCTATGTACATTTTAAAATAAAATACTTTGCCTCCGAATTATTATAGCACTTAGTTTATTACGATTTTTGTGTAAAGTAGACCTATTATGTCACAAAGCGCATTTTTTTGCAATTGCCTGCATTGCATTTCGTTTTTACAAAAATAATTATTTTTACACTTTTGTTTGCAAATAATTGTAAATCTTATTATATCGATATACGCATATTCGAGGCGAGGTCTTAAAATCCGTAGAACTACTAAATTCATAACTTTCATAAGTCTGGCAATGCGGGGGTGACACTAAGTAGAAACTATAAAACCTGTGGTAGGGATTTTATCATTTAGATATAAAGGTATCGATAATATTGAATAAAGTTATATGACTATTTTTTCGCATTTGAATAGATTTGAAGAAGTGCCAAAAAATTAGGAAAGCAATATATTGATTAGTAGTTTCAATGTTTACAAGTTTTTTATCTATAAAATTCTTTTTATATGCAAATTAATAAATTATCGTTATTATGGTCTAGTGATCCAAATGTCAGACTGCTAATCACAAGGACATGGCTTCGATTCCCACAGGACACAAATATTTATGTGATGAATATAAGTGTTTGTATTGGTCCGGGTGTGGCTTATGTATGTATTATAAGTATTTATTTACAAAAGAAACTATTATATCCATTGTTTAGTACCCACAGTACAAGCTCTGCTCTTTGAAGCAAATAGATCAGTCGACCTTGCGTACGTACAAAATATAAAATTCAAAACACTTATACTGAGGAAATTATGGGCGTTCTACTTAAAAATCTCATACATGACGGTCGACCAAATAATGATAGCGACTACTACCAACAGATCAGAGCATGGGCTGCCATGCTATATATGTCCCCAACGTCAGACCTACCATCCATTGACGAACTTTTAAAAGTTGTTAACAAACTTTCACTTAATAAAGGATTAATAAAATAAATTTTAACCGGCTTACATCGCGTTCTTTCTTAATTTTTTTCTTTTTGCTCGGCTTCTAATAGTCCTAGCGTAATGTTAAATAACCTATAGCCTTTTTCAAGAACTGGGCTTAAAAATGTAAAAAGAAATTTCCAAATCCAACTGGTAGTTCCAAATATTAGCGCGTTCAAACAAACAAGCAAACAATCTCTTCAGCTTTAGTATTAGTATAGATTGTCAAAAAAGTTTAGCTCTGTAGCAAACGCCGTTAGAACAAATCGTGATTTAACTGATTTAGAGACCGTTGACTTAGATACGTTAGTTCGATCATATGGTATTATTTTGAAACAGTATTATATTTTAAGTGTTATTTATTATTTACCTTAATAAATATTATCGATAACAAAATCGATAAACAACATCACATCTCAACAAGGTAGTAGTAAAACTACTCAGCAATAGAGGGCGTTTATTCCAAAATTAGCAAATTTTCTAAATCTCTTTATGAAAATTATTTAATTCTAATTACTGAGTAAATATAAATAATTCATGCGTAAATAAACCGAAGTTAGGTCCAGTTGTTTTACCATAACAAGATTTGCAATATCGTAATGCGCAACTCGGCATGTTTCCTTAGAAAATATTTTTCTTTTGGTGGACACAAATACGTCTTGACACGCAGGCGTACGACATTAGACTGAGCGACTTTTGACCACTAGGACAAAAGTATTGGATTACGATTTTGTTCGTAATGTCCTGTCTATTGTCAAGTAAATAATTTAATGTCTTTGGCTTCAACACTCCTCCTTAATCTAGTGTCCATTCACACACCATACATGTTTATCAAACACACACACCCATACCTCTCACACACCACTGAAACTTCTCTCTTGGAAGTGGTTTTGTTAAAGTTTAAACCATCTGCGACCATGCATGCGGTCTCCTTATACTTCAGTATCACCTCATTATTTACAATTGCCTCACGCATAAAATGATACCTCACATCTACATGCTTAGTACGTTGATGATGTACTGGGTTTTTGGCAATAGCGATGGCAGACTGACTATCACTGAAGATGGTCATGGCTTCATCCAATTTGTAGCCCTGCCCATCAGTTACTTCGGCTGTAAACCTTCTTAGGAATATTGCTTCTCTTGCAGCTTCTGGTGTGGTGTTCAGTGATACATATTCTGCTTCTGCTGTACTAAGAGCTATTGTTCTTTGTTTCTTGCTCTGCCAGCTGATTGCGCCACCTTGCAATATGAAGACCAAACCAGAGTATGATCTCCTATCAAACTCTCCAGCATGATCTGCATCAGCATATCCTTCAAGAGGTCCATTCTGTCCTTTTAACTATTTTAGACCATGACTTTTAGTGCCCTTGAGATAATGAAGTACTCGTTTTGCTGCGATCCAATGACTCTCGTCAAATGAATTGTTAAACTGATTCAAACTGTTCACTGAATGAGCAATATCTGGACGTGTGCACACAGCAAGATACATAAGAGAACCTATCAATGCTCTATATGGTAGGTCATCTCTCGACTTGTGTTCCGATGGAGGTTTCTCTAGCCTTTGTCCAGTTACTTCCGGCGTTGAAACTGTCTTTGCATCTTCCATGCCAAATTCTTTAAGCAGTTTCTCGATATATTTTTCTTGATTGAGATTGATGCTATTCAAATTTTGTTTAATTTGAATACCAAGCATCAACTCAGCCATGCCAAGACCTTTCATTTCAAATTTTGACATAAGCGCTTTCTTCGCTACCTTCATTTCTGCTAAATTGTTCCAAATTAGCATAATGTTATCTACATAGACAGGCAGGATTATTTTGTTCTTTCCTTTAGTCCTAGTGTAGACACAGGGTTAATTTAAGGGTCGCTTAAAGGTTAGCTTCCTCATCTAATTTTATGTTCCAACGTTGCTTCAGTCCGTATAATTACTTCTTCAGAAGACACACATAGTCCTCTTTCCTTTTTGTTCGAAACCATGTGGTGGTTTAATGTAAACAACTTCATTTAAGTTTCCATTTAAGAATGCAGTCTTAACATCCATCTGATCAATTTTAAGATCCAATTTAGCTGCGAGAGCTAATAAAGTTTTGAGTAAGCTGTGTCTCACAACTAGTGCGAAGGTCTCATAGCAATCAATGCCTCTCCTTGGACTGTATACATCCCCTTGCTACCAGGCGTGCCATAAACCTATATCCGCCCACCTCTTCTTTGATTCGAAATATCCATATAGATTCAACGATGTTGTAACGCTGGTGGTTTGCCCAGTGTCCAGGTATTGTTTTTTTGTAGAGCATCTAACTTCTCCTCAATTGCTTTTCTCCGATTTTCTTTATCCATGCTTGATAAAGCTTCATCCACTGTCAGTGGAAAAACACTTTAATAGCTTGATATGTGATGTGATCCGGAAATTGTTTAGGTTTCCTCTCTCTTAATGGATATCTTCTCTCACTAGGAAGTACCGGCTCTGGTTGTAGTACCTCTTCGTCTCTTTCATCAAGGGATTCCCATTCATCACAACTTTCTGTGACATTGCCATCAGATTCTTCATTTTGATCTAAATTTTTAGTTATTTCTCTTATAGTCTCATTCTGTTCTTGAAGTTCTTCTTCACTTTCTATCACAGTGTTTGTTGGTACAACTGGTGGATGTGTTCAAAGACCACAGATATCTCATCTTTCTTTGTTTCTGAACTTCTCTCTGTGGGTTGAAATTGGTTTTCGAAGAAAACAACTTGCTTTATGTACAGACGCCAGCACATCAAGCTGCTACAATCTGTCAAATTTCTTTAATAGATTTCAACTTTTATCTCTAAAGCATTAAGGTTTAAGGTTGATTGGGAAAATTTGACAGTTTCGGGTAGTTTGATGAGCTGGCGTCTGTACCGTCTTGGTTTCTGGATCAAACAAACGATATGCTTTCGCATCGTCACAGTATCCAATATATAGCATCTCATGCTCTTCGGATCCCATTTGGTGCGTTTTTGTTTAGGTATGTGCATAAACGTTTTGCATCCGAAAACTCTGATATATGTCAGATTTTGTTTCTTTCCAGTCCAAGCTTCTTCAGGCGTTTTATTCCTAACAGCTATCTATGTTGATGTGTTTTTCAGAAAAACAGCTGTCTTCGCAGCTTCTGCCCAAAGCTTATTGCTTAATCCAGCTTCTTGGATCATGCTCCTAGATTTTTCAACGATTGTTCTGTATGCCCTTTCTGCTACACCATTTTGTTCAGGTGTATATTCCACCGTTAATTGATGTTTGATTCCGTACTTCTTCATGAAATCATTCATCCGACTATTTACATATGACCGTAAAGTTTTTAACTTCTGTCCAGTCTGTAATTCCGCGAAAATTTTGAACTCTTCAAGTTTATTAAATACTTCACTTTTACATTTAAGAAGATATACGAACATTTTACGCGTACAATCATCTATAAACGTACAAAATATTTGAATCCGCTTAATGACTCTTCAGCCATTGATCCGCAGACGTCAGTGTGTACTAGCTCAAGAACACTGTCTGCTCTAGGTACTTGCTGGACTGCTTTTCTTGAATGGTTGTCTGGTTTGTTTTCTTTTCAGACAAGCTACGCACTCTAGTGTACTAGAACTGTTAGAAAAACTCACCCCTGTCGCCATGATATTGCGTAATAGTTTAAGGTTACGTACTCCAAGGTGACCCATTCTTTTATGCCATAAGTCCATCTCATCTCCACTGTTAGTAGTCGCCAGCGCTGTGTGCTTTAAGCTTTGCTTTAATTTATACACACCATTTTCCTCTACACCTATAAGTAAAGTTTCGACAGTTATTTCACAAGTACTACTCTTTGCTACGTTAAAACCTCCCTTGTAGAATACTACCTTAAGATCTTTCTTAGTGACAGCACTAACGCTAATTAAGGCTGCCATCAGACGGATTGCACCGCAGCAACCGCGCACAGTCGATATATTCAACTGCATGTACTTGTACGTTCGACTTCGTTCAGTCATGATATCAACTTCACGCAGTCGGCTACAGTCGTGTGAAGTCAATATTAACTGCATACAGTCGTGACTTCAACTTTACACGATCGGCTACAGTCGTGTAGTGTCGACGCACGCCGTCCGTCGCTAACCGCATACAGTAAGTGAAATAACGTCTGTGCTTCCATTTCGACGTCAAATCTTACACTGAGCTCCTAGGCTAGATTCGTGGCGTCAACTGCGCAAAGTCAGGTCTGACTGCAGATAACTGCATGCAGTTGAATATATCGACTGCGCGCGGATGCTGCGATGCAGTCCGTCTGATGGCAGCCTTAGTTTGCAGCTAATCTCGGGACATACCATTCATTGTAACATTCGGTTTCGTACATACCACTGTGCCACTTCCAATACCTTGCAACCTTTCTCCATTTGCGCACGCTACAGTCAGTCCCCTTTCATACTTCTTCTAATCATGTAACCATTCACGCCTTGAAGCCATATGATTAGAAGCTCTCGAGTCAATAATCCAAAAATCTTCTGAAGTTGAAGTCGTCATCGCTAAAGCTATAGATGCTTCATTTCTCTTCTTGCTTGGATTGTCTGGATAATCTTTCGCTTTGTGTGGTCCATTGCAGACTTTTTCTGTTGTTTTTGTTTAAAAGTATTTTTCTTTGTCAATAGAGCATGATTGTTTGCATTCGTAGCCGCTGTATGTGTATCCTCCATTTGGCAAAGTTTAGTTTTCACATAATCCGTAGTAAGCTCAATATTTGAATTTTCAATAGCTAATCTCAGTTTGAAAATTTTAGAGGTGCGTGTAACGGAGGGTCCACGCACCTCTAAAATTTACACGATTCCACGCGCGAGTGGCCCAAAGTAATTTATGATGTTGGTTTTTACTTAATGGGGTAGAAATGAATAATAAATATGTTTTATATGTAATCAATCTTTATTGACACTGTATATCAATAACAAAAGATAAGACTTCTCCTTATTAAAATAAAAAACTCGTTTCTTGATCAAAAAAAGTTTAAAAAATCATCATAGGAACTTTATTTTTTTTTATTTTTGTCATCATTTCGGGACTTATCGAGATCATTTATATAAACTTTGGTTATAACATTGGATACATACCATATATTTATGGTCATTACAAACAGGTTTATAACATTTGTGACATGCTGTTCTGGTTGGGCTCATCAAAGCATTAATAATACCAATTCGATCCAGCCTGTCCCTTTGCTGCCCTCTCCCAGCGACGCCCTAAGCCGAGGTTCGTACCCCACAGGGAGTGCCCTTAGCGTGCAGTCACCTAGTTTTAATTAGTTTTAGCCCTGGCTGGAGGCTTTAAGATTTCTTAAGGCAACCACAGGATAGTCCGGTTAAGTAGTCACGACCTCTCAAGGTCAACTACGAGATACCATATTTATAAAAAAAAAATGTCTGGTTGATCGTTCTTTGGCCCTCCGACAGTCATGGCACCTAGCCGTCTTTATTTTTTGCAAGGTACCTAAAGTCCGGCGTTTCAAAATTCGCCAAAGATGTAAACAACAATGGCCGTTCGAAATTGTCTATGATTTCGTGATGTGGTGGTATGAATTTTAAGTTTTGGTGCTATCGATGTTACGATTTTTTTTAGTAGTGATTCATCAGTATTTTTTATATTGAGATATCTTCATAAGTTAAGTTAAGTTTGATTTGATTTGAAAATCGTGAAAACGAACAAGATATAAATACAATTATATTTTGCACTGGTTGCAAAACGCGTTACAAACTGTAATCGAAATAAATTGATGAATATTACTTCAGACGTCAAACATACCGTCCTGCACAATATATTGCCGGTTATTCGTCATAGCTTCGTCCCTATGCACATATAAGTATAACGATACACTAGAAGTCTAGTTAGCTCGGGCGTTTTAAGATCACTTGAAGCGGCTATGATTGAAAGTTTCAATTCCCAGAAAGGCGACATTGGGCAATACGTTGGGTCGAATCCACGTCAAGCCGTGCTCTTTTTTAAAGTATTCGTTATAAGTCGTAACAAATGCAATGTTCTAGCAGCATAATATTATAAAAGTCCCCATGTTACCAATAGACCTACGACGTTATTTAATGAAGAAAAAAGACCGCATCTTTATTAAGTAGAACGCGGGTTAGCTCCAACAGCATCTTGAAAATCCTAGCCGAAAAACACGATTGTCAGTATAACAAATAAAAACACATTAAATTGATATTTTTTCAATGAAGGAGTATTAAAATAAATACTCCTTGTACAAATAGTCGATATTTTGTATGTCAATAATCACTAGCATTTTAATGACAAGATAAATTTAGACGAGACAAAAAAGGATGTCAGCCGTATGACGTTTGTAAAAATTCAAAATCCGTCCCAGCTTTCGCTTTTATTGATAAATATAATAGTATAATAAAGGTTAAAGTATGAAATTGCCGTTTTATTGTAATAGGTACTTCGAATTGTCATAGAACCTTCATGGTTTGAGATTTTTGAGTGAAACTTTTTTCACATGGTACTTATGAAGTTCTTCTTTTAAAAAATTTGCAACATTCGATTATCGACTTTCATTTGTTTTTTTTTATTCAGCTTAGACAAGAAAGATGGATACTTCGAAAATTCAAGTTATTTTTTAATACGAGTTCGAACGCGAAACTAACGTGGCAGAAACAGCTCGCAATATCAATGTTGCGTTTGGAGAGGGGACTGCTAATGAACGCACCGTGCGATTTTGGTTTAAACGCTTTCGTGATGGAAACTTTGATTTGAAGAACGAACCACGTGGAAGACCGCCCACACAGGTGAATAACAATGAATTGAAAGAGATGGTGGAAACCGATCCGAGCCAAACTACCCAGGAATTAGCGGAATGGCTTAACGTTACCTTACCAACAATATTGACTCATTTGCGTCCAATCAATAAAATAAAGAAATATGAGAAATGGGTGGCTCATGATTTGACTGATCTGCAGAACGGAACGCGTGTTGAAACTTGTGTTGCCTTGTTGAATCGATACAGAAATGAAGGAATATTGGATCGAATTGTGACATGTGATGAAAAGTGGATTCTTTACGATAACCGTAAGCGAAAAATGTAATGGCTGACCCCCGGTCAAACGCCGCAACAGTGTCCTAAAGCAAAGCCAATAAAAAGGTAATGATAACTTTTTGGTGGTCTCAGCATGGTGTTATTCACTATAGCTTTCTCCGATCTAGTCAAACAATATCGGTAGAGGTAGACTGTGCCGAACTCCGAACAATGATAGCAAAACCAGCAGTGAAACAGCCCCGACTCATGAATCGATCTTCACCATTATTGCTCCATGATAACGCGAGACCTCATACAGTACGAGAAACCGTTTTAACTCTACAGGAGCTGCAATTAGAAACCATTCGTCACCCTCCGTATTCGCCAGACCTTGCTCCAACGGACTACCATTTTTTTCGTGATTTGGACAATTTTCTACGTGATAAAAAGTTTTCTTCTCAGGAAGCAGTACAAAATGCTTTCACACAGTTTGTCGAATCTAGATCACGAGAGTTCTATCGCAAAGGCATAAATGACCTTCCTATTAGATGGCAGCAATGTATAGATAATAATGGTAATTATTTTGATTAAATAAATATGTTAAATAAAAAAAAAAACGAATTTCAAATTTTCAGTACAAATCGGCAATTTCATATTTTAACCCCTAATATTTAAAAGTTTAGAAACACGCACAGGGTGTAAAAGTGAAAGGCCGCCACTTCCAGTATATATCATTTTCCTGAGGTGTCAAATCCCTTTCATTTATACCCAAAAATAGCATAGGTACCACTTCTACACCACCCTCCTTTTCCTCATCGGATGCCTGGAACCAATAAATTATCTGATATTCTCTATTAGTCATTTTGATCTATAAGTACCTAAAATGAGTAAAACACAATGTTATCGCAACAATATTGTGTTAATAATGTAAAATATGTACTCGTCTGCACAGAACAACATTTCCGATCTACTCAAATTAGCCAAAAAATTCAACTGTTTTTATCTACATACATTACATACATTTTTAAACAATAATATTAAAATAAATTACATAATTATTGAAGAAAATACATAATACTGCTTACCTCTGTCGGGCATTAAATAGTTACGTAATTACACGCACGGGGCACAGGCGTGCCCCAGTAGCACTAAAATGTTTACGTAAAGTACGTGCGCCGACGCAGCTGCTGGCGATTTTCTGACGAACGCTCAAGGACTACTGTCCTTGCCTATCTGGCCACCTTTAATAGCTGTTGCTACTGCAACAGCTATTAAAGGCGGCCAGATTCTAATCTAAGTAGATTATTTAGGTAATAATAAGCAAGAATGTATGGCTGGGGCACGCCTGTGCCCCGCGCATGTAACGAAGTGATAACTTTTCAGACGGCCAAGCTTGACGCACATGAATTAGGCACTCCGGTTTTATCATCAAGCATAGTTTACTCCTTGCTTATTGATCTCTCTTTTTGCCTATCTAATCAACGGACGTAGTATGTGTATACTCCCATAGATCATCGTGTATTAAATATAACTTCATCACAAATTTCCATGAACTATAATTAATGGCACCGTCTAGTTTTTCAATTGACGCCATGCTCAAAGAATCTTTCTTACTTACAGTACTGCTGAATGATTTTCGCCGTTTCCATTCGTTTCTCGGTTTATTTGGTTTCTGGGCTCATAGCCTTTGTTGTGTCTTTAGTTAATTAAACAGCGCAGAATAAATAACCTTTATTTGGTGTTAAACAAATATATATATGTGTATAAATATATAAATGATAATAGATTTAGAAAGCGAACTTTGATGGACATACACACGGGGACAATAATAGTCAAAATACATTTTCTTATTGTTCCAAACAACAGTTGATCAATCTCATTTTAAAATTCACAACCAGCCTGTCTACAGTGTCTACCAAAATGTGACAGACATGAGATTACATTTGTTTGCTCCAACATTCTGCACAAACAAAACGCACATTACAAATAAAATAATATAATAAAAAGGGTAGGTACTTCTGGACACAGCTCGCATTGTCAGCTCTCTCTGGAGCCCTGACCACCGGTAGCTCGGACCTTGTTCCCGATACCGGTGGGCCACTATTTTAAATAATTTTTAATGTTTTTTTATCTTCATGTTTATAAAAATATTCAAAAATGTAATTTGTAAGTAATTATAATTAGATGAAATAAAGGAAATAATAAAAAAAGACATAAGATACACATAGTCAAAAGCCTCGTACTCAAGCATAAAAATGTTGTCACTTTTGTTTATTGTTGAGGTTTAGGGATCCCGCTTAAATTCAGCCATCCAATATTATTTCAATATTCCAATAGCATTGTCGGAACTGGAATAAAGTTTTATTAGAGAACAGTGCACTGAACCCGTAGGCTTTCCAGTTTAATAACTGGATTGGTGATTTACTTTTCCGTGACTCTATTCTGTAGGTAGACTGTAACAGTGTAAACACTTAAATATCGATATCATTTAGGTTTCTTGGTACTGCATTACATCCCTAAAACTGTCATTTGTTTTGTCTCTATTCGTCAAATCGTCAGTGATCTGACAGACGGACATTGTGGAATTTGCTGAACAAGGACAGGACAATACTAAAGCGTTTTTTGTCTAACGACCAACTACCGACTCATAGTCCTCTCATTGCTGATAATTTAATTTTTTTAGGTTCAAATAGAAACATTCGGTACTTATAATTTGTATGGAACCTGTATGGATCAGTAATATGAAAAATATGTACTCGTCTGCACAGAACAACATTTCCGATCTACTCAAATTAGCCAAAAAATTCAACTGTTTTTATCTATCAGGTACGTGATTCAATTTCCGGTAACTTAGACTATAGGTGTATAGTTTGCCAGTAAAAGGCAATTAAGTATTAGTTTAGAAATACATGAGTGACTGTTTAGGCAGCCTACATAGTGTTTGTAATAACAAGCTGTCGAAGAAGCAACTCGGTACTGTTTGCTTACATATTTTGCATTGTTCAAGGCTTGCATCAGGGAGTATGCAAACCGTTTATAGTAGCCGGATATCAAGTGGGTTTGATTCGCCCTGATGTTATGAAGTATCTGATTAGATTCCCAGAGGTAAGCCTTTACTTTAATATTTTTTAGACAGTACACACTTTTACCTAGAATTTAAAAAACTTTTCGATAGTAAAACAATTAATAGTGTTTTGGAATCTTGATTAACTAAGTTCTATGTTCTCCTATTAATGTGTTATGGACAGAAACATCAATCAATATTTGGTCAGAGGGTTGTCAATTTCATTACCCTACCACTCTAAAATTTAATTTCTCTATGAATTCATGAAGCAATATTCTTACTAATTATAAACATAACCTCAAACAATAAGTTATGACTAATAATAATAAACTAGTTGACTTCAGTCAGTAATATCTGTTTGTATGATTGCTTTTGACCTACTATGTAGTCTATCTTGAAGATAGATTATGAAAATTGCAAAACATTGGCAAATATTTCCATACCTACATCCTAATTTTATTTTTAAAAAGAAATATGCTAACTTACTATTACAGGTATTTCGGATCACCGGCAAGTATGTAGAATTAAATCCAGCATTCAGAGATTACAAAGAGAGGACTACAAAGATAGCTGATGTATTGCAGAATTTGAGAAAAGAAAATGAGATATGCGCTTTAAAAGGATGGAGAGATGAGGTATAATGTGATTTTCATATTTGATAATGCTTCCCACTTGATTACACTATGAAAACAATCATTTTTAATGAAGTGTTTATGAAAATGTTATCAAGTTGGTATTAGATTATTAATAAAAAAAAGAAGCAAGCAAAGGTAAAGTAAAGAATGATAGAGTTTGAAATACTGCAAACAGGATGACAAGAATTTAATGTTATAGTTGTACTACAATGTGTGTTACATCATACTTGTATGAGTTTCCTTATTTATTTATCAAAAGTTCTATTTGCCATAAATCACATCATTATCCTAACAATACATACTAATATTTTAAATTCATAAATAACTCTGTCTGTCACCTTTTCACTCTTAAACCACTGAATGGATTACAATAAGATTTGGCAAGGAGGTAGATGGCATCCTGGGGAAGAACATGGGCTACTTTATGTCCCAAAAATAATCCTTAAGGGGTGTGATAGGGGATGAAACTTTGTATGGGGAAACCCAGTATTTCTTAAGTTAGGGTTATAAAAATTCGAATTTATAGTTTTGGTAAAAATAAAGAATTTGGTGTTTCAGTGTTGCATTAGGATTAGGTGTTTCGGTGTAGCGCTTCAAGAGCAGATGATTTTAAAACTGACATGTAAAATTTTGAAATGTTTGTATACCCTCTTACATTTGAAGTCACTACATTTAAAGCTAATAACAAGCAAGTTTAGTTTATTGCCAAAGCAAAATTAGCAAGTTATTTTAAGTCTTAAAATAATGTGGCTAATATGTAGGCATTACGTGATTAAAGCCAGCGCCAGAGTATTTCAAATTAATGGCAATAATATTAAAATGAATCATTATTAGTTTTTAAGTTAGACATTTAGAATTTTAAAAACATGTTTTTTTTATAAAATAAAGAATTTTGAATTAACGGTGATAATATTAAAATAAATGAATAATTACAAATAGTAATTAATTATTTTAAAGTTAGACAAGTTTCATTAAAAAAATAACTTTGGTTTGAATTTAGTATCTGTCTGTCACCTTTTCACACCTTAACGGCTGAACATATTTGGATGAAAGGCATACGGGGTAGACTAACCTGGGTTAGGACATAGGACTTTTATTTTACTTTTATCCCGGTAGTATGTTCCTGTGGGATAATTGCCGACCTTCGCGTTGGCGTGGGCCAAGCCGCGGGCAAAAGCTAGTGCTCAATATATTGGGGTTGATTTTCTGTTTAATTAAACAAAACTATCTAATATGAAGAATATATTTAATAAGAATCTAGAATGAAGTTTGAAAAATTAGGAAACTCATACATGTATGATGTAACACACATTGTAGTACAACTATAACATTAAATTCTTGTCATCCTGTTTGCAGTATTTCAAACTCTATCATTCTTTGCTTTACCTTTGCTTGCTTCTTTTTTTTATTAATAATCTAATACCAACTTGATAACATTTTCACTGCATTCCAAGTTTTCAATTAAATTGAAACCTCAATTTCAAAACTGAATTTTAGTTAGTTTTAGGGCTTCTGAGATTTCATTGTCAGTGTGTGGAGTACTGTTCTCCTAGATAATCTGTGTTTGACGAGATATAGCTTGACAAAATAGTTATGATTGCAGTGTTTTGGGGTCACTACACCATGCTACCCAGAGAGCCTGTTGGAAATGGACAGGAGCGCTATGTGTCTGTTTGGCATCAGGAACTATGGAGTCAGTGTCACCGGCTATGTGAACCACCCAACAAAAGGTCTTTGCATCTGGTTACAGCAGAGAAGTTTCACTAAACAAACCTGGCCTGGTAAGCAGCATTGTAATTTGTAAAGTTCTTACAAATTCAATCAAGTTTTAGTTTGTTTTGCAGAATTCATCATTTTATTATAACTCTGTTAGTTTTATAATTTGTACATAGGTACTAATTTGTTTATATGAATTGCAGTGACATTTTATTTTATTCTGGTTTTGCCTGAATTAAATGTTTTATTCTAATTGGATTTAACAATATTTGCAGTGTGAGTGATTTTATTAATTTGTAATTTTTTAGGCAAGTGGGATTGCTTTGTTAGTGGTGGGCTGGCTGTTGGCTATGGCATTCTGGAGACAACTATAAAAGAGGCGGCCGAGGAGGCCTCTGTTGAAGGGGAACTAGTGAAAAAGCTGGTGCCAGCTGGCTGTGTTAGGTATAATATACTTGACTTAGTATGAAATAAAATTACTTAATTATAAATTACTAGCTGTTGCCCACGACTTCGTCTGCGTGTATTATGTCCTTTTCCAAGTCATTCCTGACATTCGATTCAGTGGTTTAGGCGTGAAAAGGAAATAGACAGACTATCGTCTATGCTCATAATAAAAAAATTACAAAGTCAAAGATTTGAGTTTGTTTCGTACATTTAATGTTATAAAAAATTAAGTACTACATTGTGTGGGAATGAGTCTGAAGTCGAAAATATTAAAATTTTTGTTTGTTTGTCTGGATGTATGTTCCGAATTGGCGCAAAAACGGCTGAACGGATTTGGATGAAAGGACATTGACAATCTATGTATGGGTGTTGGACCAAGTGCTACCCAGAATGAACATATAGTGCATTTTGTTCCATGCGTCATAATCACTAACCTGTAAACCGAAGCGCTCCAAATTCTGTTCAGGGAGTCAAGAGAAAAACAAGTTTTTAGTTGTGAATTCTTTATTGACCAAATATTAAATAAAACAAATAATTGGACTATTTTTAATAATTATTGATAATAAACTATTAATAATAGCTATTATTGATGATTTTTAATTATCACTGACAATAAACTATTAGTAATCACTTAATCTATTAATTGTAACTAATTAAACTGTAGTGTACTGTAAACTGGTAGTGTGATAAGTTAGTCATTATTAGGGATAGGGTAGGGTAGGTATAGCAAACAAGCCAATGTTCGGACGGGACAACATCGACCGGGTCTACTAGTGTACTATAAAAAAGTTAAGTAGTTTAATTATCTTCATCGTTATCTAATATAATTGTGTCAAGGAATAACGCAGGGCGACTTATAACATCTTGGTGCCTAGCCCATCCTAAAAACCAAACTAGGCACATAGTATGCGCACAACAGCCAACTGTCCTCCTACCGGTGAAACATGAACAACAGTAGTTTTTTATGGCCTCTAGTCCATAACTGTTTACGTCAACTAATACATAGCAACAATATACTTTCGATGATGCATGTCTACTCTTTATGTTGATTCTGAAGAGATGAACATTATCAGACGGCATATTAAATGCAGATAAATCGTTGAGGGATCCGTTATATTGTTGTATTATAAATGTCTCATTATTGCGTATAATTATGCTCGCTATAATAACTTGGAGCGAGTTTTATTTGGTATGAACCTACTGCGAATAAAGTCAATTCTTCAGCTGTGAGGAGTGGAAATACATTAACATTGTCCTGAATAACATTAATGTTTTGAAAAGAAACTCTATTTCGGTTAAGTCTTTTAGAATCGACATAATCTGTTAAGTTATTATTAGTATTCAACCGCTGTCGGGCTATATTTATGAAATCATGTGCATGAGGATTATCTAATATATTCACATGAAAAGCATTTGTTAAAGAGGCAGCAGTTTTAAGGTCTGCAAAAAAATGTGACATGGCTATGTTGCAGTATTCATGTCGAAATATTTTAAAATCCCGTTTTAGTCTACCGTTTACCACGTCCACGGGCCATCGGCAAATAGTGCACAGCCTTGATTTATTTGCTTGGATTGTGATTCTGGGAGAATGCTAACATATCCATGCGACTCTAACATAGAAATAGAGTCGCGAAATCCTCTGTCCAATATGAATATGTCACCAGGTTGAAAAAACCAGTGAATTACCCTATCAACACCATCTAAATGGTTATTCAAAATAGAGGCGTCATTTTGCGTCGCAGCATGCGGTCCGGATATATTTAAAATATGTCAAAGGCGTGCGCACAGGTACAAACCGTGTGTGACCGCGACAAACTATACCCACTCCATTACCTATAAGAAAATATTGTCAAAAATTGATAAGTACCTACCTAAAACCATAAAAAAAATCCTGGGATTTTTTATTTTTTTATAACTTTTTTGTTAAGTAGATGATCTAGGATATCATTTGGAAATACTCCCATGTCTGGGCAGCATTTGGTCCAAACCCTGTCAATGTCCTTTGGCACACAGATAGTTTATAACCAGAATTAACACATTGGGTACGTTTAATCCCGGTAGTATATTCCCGCGGGATATTTTCCGACATCCACGCGGGCGAAACCTAGTTTATAATATTAGTATGGATGTGTTACATTTATATTTTATAATTATGATAGACAGTGCTTGGAAGAGTTACTCATATATCTCATTATGTTTTCAGTTTCTATTTCGAAAGTGAAAGGGGCTTATTTCCTAACACAGAATATGTATACGATCTTGAGTTGCCACTGGACTTCATGCCCCAGAATGCTGATGGTGAGGTTGAGAATTTTGAATTGTTATCTGCTGAGGAGTGTGTTCAACGAGCCCTCACGCCCGAGTTCAAGACAACGAGTGCCCCAGTGCTCCTAGACTTCTTGATACGCAGAGGATATATTAATCCCGAAAATGGTGAGTTAGTTATGTTCATATTATTGTCCCAAAAGTGATGGTGATGTATGCATGGAAATTTAGCTATTTTGCACAGTAAATCAATCAAATTGTTTATATGAACAAATCTCGTGTCTATTGATTTGATTGGCTTTTTTATTGTTGCCAATCAGTAAGAACTAAAACAGCGAATATTTTGACAGCAGATTTAACTGGACTCGTAGATCATATTTTTCAATCGAAAATGATAACGTCGCAATTAAAGTTAAACTATGAAGTTTGCCTAATAATAAAATAATTATATTTCAGAGCCAAACTACAGAAACTTAGTGGAGTTACTCCATGTTCCCCTGCAGTCCATCTATACCTGGCCATGCAACTCCGCACTCGTCCCAGTCGCCTCGATGGCCACTAACGGCGATGGCGCCGACCTGCACCTAGCTAACTAAACAAGTCATCTCAATTACTTTTTAATTCTCACTTACTTTTCTATTTATACTCTTCGTAGAACTTGAGTACTACAACATGTTTTGTGTATGAAGTTTCTAGTCTTCCTATATTGCAATGTCGAAGAGAAATTATGATAAATGCTTGTACTATTTGGGGTTATTAAGCGATAACTGTGTCAGTAGTATGGGGTTTGTAGCAATAACATAAATATTCATCATCTTTACATTAAATTAGCTTCCATTCCAACAGTCAGTAGATAATTGAAAAAGTGGTCATACAGTGAGTTAGTAAACTGTTAAGTTTATTAGTTGCAACTATCATGGTTTTTCTTAGATAGTGTTTAAGTAGGTTTAGACATTTTCCAGTGATGGCAGAACAATTACCAGTGTTTATTATTTGATGAAATTGTAAATATTCGTTCTAGTTTATTAAAATTAAATATTTTAAGGCCTAATCATAATTCATTTTAATTGGCCTCGTATTCAATATACTTTGGTAAGCTTTGAGTGTTACCTAAGTCTATCTATTTAAATATAATTTGTTTGTATCTTGGCACTTGTGACTAGTATATGCATTGTCGTAATATTTTAGTATACATTGACCAAATCTTGATGTGTTTCGTAATATTTCGTGATGTGTATTATTGAAGACATCATAGTTTAGCTAGGTATGGTTAATTTCTGTGATACTTTACCGATTTGGTATAAGGCAATATTATATTATCAGTTTGGTTTCCTGGTTATCGTAATGAGACCAACAGGATCGCATAGATTGAACGTTAACTTGTAGCGTGTTCTGAATGCTGGTTCATGATATGTCTGAACATTATGTATTATTATTTATATGACTTTTTTTATGTAGATTAAATATTTTGTAAAAGTAAATTTATCGAAAGTAATAAAACTACCTATTGAATTAATGTAATATTTATTAACCATATAAATTATAGCATATTTGTATCTAGGTGCTACTTGCAGATGTAGTACGAAGAGTTAAATTGAAATTCGTTAGTCTAGTCATTCTACGTCAGATATGGCGAATATTTAACATTAATATCATATACGTACTTACTTTAGTGCCTGTTTATATGGATTCTCTTGTCTTAATATTTAACATACACATTCAGCTGAAATTAATCTGTCGCATGGAACGTCGCCACATTGAATCCAGCGGATTCCTGCGGACTTCACAGGGTTATTGGTCCACCTTGTTGGAGAACTTCCAACGCTGCGCCTTCCGGTACGCGATCGCCACTCCAGAACTTTTTGGCCTCATTGGCCATCCGTTCTGCGAGAATGTGCCCTGCCCACGTGCCCACTGCTACTTAAGTTGCAACTCATTGGGCTATGTCGGCTACCTTGGTTCTCCTGCGGAACTCAAGTGTCTTTAATTACTGTAATTGGTTTTAAACCGTTTTAATTAAAGAAAGAAATAAATGAATAAATTTCTTTACTGATTCGATCGCGTAAAGAACTTCGCTCCTAGCACTCTCCATTGCCATCCTTTAAAATGCAAGATATTTATACGAGTCTCATTTAAAAAATAAGTCGTTTAAGAGTATTTTTTTTTGCTGGTTGTGTATGTTGAAGTCAAGTCCCTTCGGCGTAAGCTAATAAATGCTATAATTTACATGAAACATACCAGAAGAGTGAAGTCTGGCAACAGGTCGAGATAACGCCAGAAAGATCACGCAAGATTATTATGATTTATTCATTATATTATTCACTAATTGTATTGTGGCATATGTACTCCAATTTTTAAATGATAGTAGATAAAGTTATTGCCATACTTCCCAATAACTCGTACTTATTACACATTGAAGATGCGCACTAATGAGATTATGTATTACCGGCACGTACCTAATTAGTAAACGATTAAGAGGCCTTTCAAGTGTTTGTATAGCATTTGAAAATAATGTAGACAGATTAGAAGAGACTGAATGTTGATTTCTTATTTGTCTTTTTAACAGTAAGCAATATACATCAGGACTTTGTTTAGAGGTATTTAGTATTCGCAAATGTTAGAAAGGAGTAGATGTTTGTAGTGATTCACAAGTTAATATTGGGTAAATGCTAGTGATATTCAGTTGTCATTACATTTTATACATTTTTATAAATCCGCTATTGGCGAAAGATTTTGTATCGATATTATGTAATACATACTTAAATTATGAATGTAATCGTTTATATTTGCGATAGTAATAAATTAGCGTTTTCCTAAAAAATAAAGTTTTGAAACATAATTAACTTTTAATTTAAAAGTATTCAATTATGGGATTATTCTACCTTGTTAGCCTGGTTCGATTTCTATATTTTATTTGTGACCACCAAAACCGTGTTTAGTTTGCGTCAATTAAAAACTGTCTAGTAATCAACTTAACCTTGTTAACCCCCGGGCCCCGAAATACAAACGAGGGGTGTTACAAGTTTTAGGCTGTGTGTGTATCAGTGTGTCTGTGTATACAGCATAATTTTTGCCAGTGTGCAAACTGTAACCATGAATTCAGTACATAGTTCTAAACCGTTTTTTTTTTGGTTTCGCGGTGGAAATCCTCGTGGACTTCCTCCATTGTGGGAGTGACGGAGTATTCCAGACTCTTACCGGTTAAAACCACCGCGGTGTTTCATCTCACACCTACGCCGAAACGCACCCTCCTCGCGGGAACGTACGATCCTTCCACAACCCCCGACTGGTCAGGGGGGGGGGGAGTGAGGTGTTAGGCTCCCCCTGCGACGTCGGCGAGGGGCGCGCGTGGAACACTACGCGCCGCCACCTCGGGGCCTGATGTGTGGGGGGCACAGACGTCCCCGAGTCCGTCCCTCGTGGCCCGGGCCTGTGTCCCGGACCCCAGGTCCTGAACCCAGGATTACGGGGTGGCCGACGGCTGGCAGAACCAACCACCGCCCCGGCGTCCCCACGCTGCCGCCGGATACCGGACAGACGCAGCGCGGACATGGACACCTTCCACCACCCACACTCTCGTGGGTGCAGCGGCGCGAACCGCCCCTCCCCAGTCTACGCCCACTCACCTTCCTCTGTAAGCAGAGGGGGACTAGACGTATTGACCGTCTGTAGCCCGGTTCCCTTCAACGACCATCGAGGATGAACGGTGATTGGAACCATGACCCTTCCCCAGTTTGTTGAACATTAGCCGCCAGCCCCAAGTGTCCACCAAAACCTGGCGGGCACTTGGAGCCGACGTTGCCCAGGGTGCGCCACGAGGAGGCTCTTCAACATGCACCCCAATACCCGTTTATCTAACTTAACCTAAAATTTTCTTTTCAACCAATACCGATCGAAGGCTTACCTATAGTAACACTTAAGATTTTTTTTTCTTATCGGTCAGTAGGTACCTAACCTAACATTTTAGAAATATTTTTATCTACCAACAGTCAACAACTAACAACAATTTTGAAATATTTTTTATCTACAAACACTTTCTTTTTGTTCCGGTGTGGAAAATTCTCATGGATGTCCTACGCCCTGGGAGGGCGGAGGGGTCGACCCTAGACTAAAAGCCACCGCGGTGTTCCATCTCACACCTACGCTGGGGGCGCGGGAACGTACGATCCTTCCGCAACCCCCGACTGGTCGGCGTGGAGTTGACGAGATCTCCCTCGAGACGACTGTTTCGCCAGGAGGAAACCACCGCGTCTCAGGACTCTTCGCTGCCGACCAATCGAGTCGATTACAGCCGGAAGCGACAGGTCACTGCCTACCCCTGAGATGAGAGCACGGCGCGGCTCCTCTCCCAGGCGGCACACTCTGCCAGCGCATGCCGCGCCGTGTCCTCCCGGCAGTCGACACCGGGCGTCCGGCTCCATGTTTATGCGACACAGGTACTTCCCGAAGTAATCATGCCCCGAGAGCACCTGCGTCCCTCGTAACGACAGGGAGCCGCGCCTCGTCCCGAGTCAGCGCTCGAGCACCGGCCTGATCGCCGCGATGATGTCGATGCCGGCGGTGTCTACGAACCTCTGGCCTAACTAAGTGCTCATATACACGAGCGACACGCGTCATCGGCAGAAGTAACTACAGACGCCAACGAGTGTCGACGGCTACAGAAACACGCGAACACGGAACAGAATTTCTATAAAATTATCTACGGAGTAATTTAATCGGAACTTATCTGGAAGGTGGTATAGCTATAATTTTAAGATAAAGATATTTTATTTTGCAAATATGGGTAAAGTACATGGTGTTTTAAGGAAATAGGTTCAGCCATATTTTACCAGTAGGCATGCAAAAATTACAAAAATAAGAACTAATCCACTAAACTATAACTAAATACTAAACTTTAACAAAAAACAGAACAAGAAACAACACAAAACCAAACATAATTCTTATTTCAAATATTATTGTAAAGCAGTCTAAGTTTCAATTTTTTATCAGTCAAGAATTCTGTTACACTATAGTATGCTTTGACTGTCAAAAAGCTTCGCAGCCTCTTTTTAAATAACGATAGCGGCAATTCATTCCAACTTTTAGGTATTTTATCATATATGACCGGAGCCATGCAGTAGACACTTTTGCGCATTAGTGCTGTCTTAGCGAACCGATGACACAGTAAGGAATTATCGCGCCTATTACGTGAAACTACATCGGCAAGACGTTTAAAACGATTTGGGTTTAACTTAACACAAACACAGCAACTTCCAATATGTATAAACAAGGCAAGTCAATATTTTATGCTGTTTAAAGTATAGCATGCAACTATAAACGGTAGTTTTAAGCTTAAACATTGCCCGAATGCATTTTTTTTGGGCCTTAAAAGCCGTTTCTTTTTCGGTTGAGTTACCCCAAAATATTATTCCATATCGTAGGTGGGATTCCGCTATGCCGTAGTAAGCAGTAAGTAGTGCATCCGTGTATATTATTGAAGATAATGTATGTAAAGAATATGCGGAATTACTAATTTTCTTACATAAAATATTAATGTGTGATTTCCAGATTAGTTGTTTATCTATTTCGAGACCCAGGAATTTTGTAGTCTCAACTTCTACAACATTATTACTATAGTGTACATTAAGTCTCATTAGGAATCCGTTGACTGAAATGTATAACCTTTGTTTTACTTAAGTTTATTTTTAAATTGTTTTCGTCTAACCAGTTTAAAACTAATTTTAAAGAGTTATTAATGTCGCTTTCATAGGTCTCTACACTTTTACAAGGTTTTGTCACGGTGCTATCATCCGCAAACAGTGTTACTGGTTGTTCAATTAATGTACAATATAAATATAAAAGGACCCAGTACACTCCCTTGTGGTACTCCAAATTTAACTTCACGCTCTGATGATCGAATTATCTCTTCCTTCTTATTTTCTGTATTAATGTGGCTAATTTCAGTTATTTGTATTCTATTAATGACTTGTGGCGCGTTTTGCCCGAATACGTATGGATAACAGAATTCGAGAGTTCGTTAATGTGGTTCATGCGCGTTTTACTTACCTTTATAGACTATTCGTTAGTAAGACACTTGTTCGGGTCGGGATGATTCGGCTGAGCCGGGCAGCTACATTCGTGATTTTGCCGCGAAGAATTGTGTAGCACCCCCTAAACTTCATTCCATAGATTTTGTATGTTTTAGGGTCAGTACTCATTAGGGTATTAAATTAATAACTGCCTCCAATACAAGTAGAACTTTATTTCAAATACGTTTATATCGACACAATTGCTATGAATACAGGTGTATTAAAAATACGAATTACCGTATGATTAGTAAAGAAATAACAATGTTACAACAAAAAGTTTATCGTCACTGAAGACGAACATTATAGTTTAAAAAACGACAACTTATACTAAAAAGCAACAAATATTTCAACAAACACTGCTCATGCTAACATAACGCAAAGCTTGTTTTTAATATTGGTTTTAAAATGTATTTATTATGTTTTTCAGCAACTATTTCAATAGTAAACAAAAATAACACCAATTCTGTTGAACTGATAAATGTGAGGTGATTTGACTTAATTAAACATTCTTATGTGAACAAGCTGGCTGCGACATGCAACCAAAGCGACTAGCTGTCGCTAGTAATCATCTCCGCGTGATATAATTTCTTTGCAAGTAGGTCTTAGCAGGATTGTGTGCTCGAACTGAGCCGTGTAGCAGCCCTTGATGTCGCACAGCGGCGGATAGGCGTCCACTACGCCTTTGTCGCACAAGTCCTTAAGCGCCATTGCATAACGCGAAGCGCCCGCGCGTTCAAGCCACCGCTTGCAAAATGCGAGCGTCCCAAAATTTTTGTTGATTGTGTTCAACAGCTGTTTTGATGACTGCAGTCTGGAATTGAAAAAAATATTGTTGTTATTATTAGACACGAGAAAAGTATGCAGAATGAAAATATTGGTCAATTTAAAAGTTGAACACATATATTATGTAATTACCTCAGCGGAACAAATTGCTGGTCGAAGTTTTTCATATAATGAGAGCATTCCATATCGTCATGAACTTGGCCACGTCCGGTTGAACCGAATGTTTCAATAGCGTAAAACTCATTTTCTTCCATGCGTGTTGTTTCTCCGCCCTTCACAATAGGAACCGTTTTCCCAGCATGGATCCCTAAAAGGCGAGAGGTTTATGATTAGAACCCAATAATTATAATAAGCACTAGGAAATGTATGTTTTAACAAGAACTGTAATACTTACTGTAGGGTCCAATAGAATGTCCATTGAGGTTGCGTATAGGTTTTACCTGATACACTGTACCATCAATTTCCACTTCATGTGACTCCATAACCTGGAACATAAATGAATTATTGTTTGTAGCATTGTGATTACACAAGGTCAAATAAACTTAGCTGGCGAAACTACACGGACCTTAATTTTAAGTAAGTAAACTACTAGCGGCCCTGTAATCTGTAGTTACTTGAAATAATCATGAGTTTAGAAAATCATATATTATTTGTTTTGTCGACATTCGATACTGTGAAGTTTCCGAAGTTAATATAATTTGACCTTGTTGAACTAGCGTTTGTATGTTTGGGTACAATGGTTGCTGTTATATTATTATAATTTAGGGAAGTTTTTAAGTACCTCTTGTACGGCAGCACCGACGTCACACAGCCTGACATCGACCCCGGAAGCCTTGATCCCTGCTTCAGTCGCTTCCTGCACTCCTTTGACCAGAGGATCGTAACGTGGGTTGAAGCTCAAAGTGAACGCACAGTCGATGATGCGCCCGTTGATGTGAGTACCAAAGTCAATCTTCACGACATCGTCATATTCCAGGACTGTCGTGTCACCTATATTAAAACAACGAAATTGTTAGGAAATGATTATGAACAAAGGAGGGTTGAGATTAAGCTATTAGAAACAAGTTACTGAGGCATTAGACACATTGCAGCTTTAAAATTTTAAACTAAAGGAATTAGTAGAAGATGTAAAGTCAGCATTATTTTTTATTTATCAGATGTAAATTGTATAAATTTGTGCTACCCTTAAAAACTTGATTTTTAAAACCTTGATTCTTACCAGTATTTGGGGTGTAATGAGCAGCACATTGATTACGGCTGCAGCCAGTGGGGAAAGCCAGCCCCGCCTTAAGTCCATCTTCACCAATCAGACGTCTTGCAGTTGATTCGAGTTCTTCACAGATTTGAATCATAGTCATGCCTGGTTTGATCCAGTCACGCATGTATTTACGTGTCTGAAATTACGATTGATATACAGATGGGTCAAATTATTTGTTTTGCAATAAAATTCAATGAAGACCAAGGACAATGAGATGAAACATTGTCATTGTGATTTATTTGCTGTTAGGCAATAAATTCTTTAATGGACACATGAAACATATCATAATCAATTAAACTGTGACACTGTGGCAGTAAAAAGAAATAATAAAATTCCTTTTGGCTCTCTCTAAGTATTTTGAACCAGATTTCCTAATTGACCCTTTACAACTTCAAACTAATACACTATTCTTATTTTATTAGTAGAAACACATTCAATAATTTACTTGTCTGTGTGCCTCAGCAGCATGTCTTATTTCCTGATAGATATCCTGGTGCAGTCTATCCAAAGCCCTCTTCTCCTCACTGGAGAAGCGCAGCTTAGCAGTCCTTTCATCAATTCCTTCAGCTGGACCATGCTCTGTTATCTCACCCTCAGGGAAGTTTCCTAGACAATTAATTTGAAATGTAGTACATACATTGTTAGCTTAGCTGTTAACATTATTGTGCATGCTGTTGTCTCTTATAAGGCTGATAACACACTGCTATGTGCCACGCGACGCGCGGGAAATTGAGCCAAATTACCCGTTCCTGTACCGTTTTTATTGAATTTGTATGTAAAAAATCACGCGCAAGGGGGGCGTTATCTGTGCCCCGTCACGTGGCGCGTCATAGTGTGTGATCGGCCTAAGTGAATACCTATTGTTGCCAATTATTTATCATGTCTTGTGTATGTTTTGTTAAATAAATAAATAAAATTACATGTTTACTAAAAGATGTGGAATGGTGATAGATGACTTCACCAAATGATAAAGCATTCATCTATTATGTTATTATTATTATTATTATGCCTAATTGTGATTTTTATGTGTGTGTATTCTGTTATTTTTATGTTATTTGTGATTCGTTTCTATTATGACATTATTATGTAATTTGTGATGTATTTCGATTATGTTATTTTTGTTATGATGCTTATTTTTAATTTGTGAATATGTTTTGATGTCAATTTTTTTTTTTTTTTCTTATCTAATTCTATGGACTTCAACGTCTGCAAATAAATAAATTATTATTATTATTATTATAAAGCTATCTCATTCTCAATGTGAATTGTTTTTTTGCTTGGGAAAGGAAATCCTTTATGAAAAGTATACACTGAGAATAAGATATCGAACAGTATACTACAGGACTACTACAGGACATTACAGTTTCTCGTCTTTAAAACTATGATATGTTATTTGATTTTTTTTTTATAATTTGTTTCTATAATAAAAACATACCATCAGGATACAGCTCCGCAATGGGGATGGTTGGCGGATTAGTCTGCTCCTTAGATGGACCTTTGCTAGATTTGCTTTTATTCTTTTTTTTCTTTTTCTTCTTCTCATCACCCTCTGCACCTCCATCTTCAACAGCCGTTTCTATTTTTTCTGAAGCATTTGTCACTTCAGTTGTTTCATTTTCAGCATTTGCTCCATTTTCTAAAGTAAACACAGAAATTGAAATAATTATTCAGTAATTAGTGAGACTCATGTTGTTTACTTGTTTTTGTAAGCTGTTACTGTAATGCTTCTGCCACACCTGCATTACTACGCATAAATTAACGCGTTAAATAACGCATTATGCAGATGTGGCCAATATTTAAATGTTAATTGGAATGTGTCATTGTTAACAATTTGACCTTTAGTGCTAACTCATGTGGTTGTTTTTTTGTTAACTGGCATTTTTTGTCTCATTCTATGCACCGCCCGCGTCGAGTAAGTACCACAATGTACTGCAGCAGCTTTTATCTCCATTTTGAATGTGGTTGACACACTAAATTTGTAGCAATAACTTACGGGGCTGAACCACATTGATGTAGCCACTCCTTAAACATGCAACATTTTAACACCATAGTGAAAGGGCAGTTTGGATCAGATGGTAACATTAATGCAGATTAAGCAGGAGTATTAGACATCAAAAACAAAATATCAACATTATAGCTAAAGTTACTAGTTGGCATGGACAATAAATAAATGTAAATTGATGCTTGACTTGATCAACAGGATTCTTGTGATTCATTGTAGAAAAAAATACCTACATACATTTATGCTAAGTACTTACCATGTCAAAAGTGATAAATAAATGGGGTGCATTTTATCGTTTTTTAATTCAAAGCACATTATTTAAATACGAATGTTTATGACAATAACTGAAACATAAATAAGCTAATACGATACCTAGCTAATTAGGTAAAAACGGCGCAATATTATCAGGTTAAGCGTAGGCGCTTCGTTACTATGCGCTCTAAAGATATAAATAGACATTTAGAGGCTAATGTACGTTCGCAAGCGATGAGTATGTTTGAATTAATATAAATATTACTCGCTCTAACCTGCCTTCTTCTTCTTTTTTTTCTTTTTCTTCTTCTTAGCGGGGTCTTTAGTTTCACCCTCTTCCACTGCATCTAGTTCCTCTTCCTCACCGTTTTCAACGGCATCATTTGTAATTAATTCCTCATCCTTTTTCACGGCGGCCATTGCAACTGCTTTAGGACTCGAAAACAAAAATAAGATTGTAAAGTGGGCACTAAATTTCCATGCGACTTTTAAGCGGTTTTTAACCTCTCGACTCTCTTCTGTTTCACAAACTAAAGATAGACATTTTGAGGGTGACAGCAGGATAGCATATCGTTATGTGCCCTTTATAAGACAGAGACAAAAGTAGAAATCATGTTATTTTAAGTGTTACCCAATTAAATAAATAGTGACACGCATTGTTGCCACAGATTATCAATAGTACAATATAATATTTCCACAGACCAGGTAGAAAAATAAGGCAAGTTGTACATTTAACAGATTCACGAGTCGAGTCCAGCCTCGTTTCGCATTCCAATAACTATTGGAAAACGGGGATTGAGCCGTCTACTATCTTCTATGAATTGAGCTATGTGCACATAATGCGTTTTACAAACATGCTGCGTGACAGTGTATTTGTTGGAAATTCCAGTTTTGTATTAATTAAATATTGTATTTGCCCACCTAAATATACTAGACTTTCTGTAGCAGGAGCCATTTATGTAACTATTTTAGTATTCACGTGCCTAATATACAAACTATTGAAGTATACGCTACATAACAGCGGTTATTACTAGAGAAAGAAAAAAAAAACCCATTGATTTAGCTTATAATAATAATAATGGACTCAAACCGAACTCGACGCTCTGGATAGGAGGGTCCGCACGCTGCTAACTGCAAATCGAATGCATCACCCACGGTCATCGGTAATGAGGCTGTATATCCCGCGAAAATGTGGAGGTCGAGGCTTTTTTAAACGCTAAGACCCTCCACAATCGCGAGATATGCAGTCTCAGGGAATATTTCCTAGAAACCGATGTGGGGATGCATCGAGATGTGGTCGCGGTGGACAAGGGCCTCACCCCGCTCTCTTTGGCTAAAGAGAACTGGCGCAAGCCAGTAGTGCTTGATACTAATGATCGCATGGAAGTATGGCAGAGTAAGGAGCTTCACGGACGCTTTTACCGGGCCCTATATGGACCCGATGTAGATCTACTAGCGTCCGTAGCCTGGCTGCGTTTCGGTGACTTCTTTGGAGAAACCGAAGGTTTTGTCTGTGCAATTATGGACGAAGTTATGATGACGAACAATTACCGGAGATTTATTGTGAAAGACGGCACGGTTGACATCTGTCGGGCATGCCACCGGCCGGGACAATCAATCAGGCATATTATCTCCGGGTGTTCTCGTCTAGTTAACGGAGAGTACTTGCATAGACACAACCTGGTAGCCAGGATAATCCATCAGCAACTTGCTCTGAAATACAGCCTTGTGGAATCTGAGGTGCCGTACTACAGGTATGTGCCCGACCCAGTTCTCGAAAATGGAAATATCACATTGTACTGGGATCGATCCATCATCACTGACAGGACTATTGTTGCCAATAAGCCTGATATAGTGGTGGTGGATCGATCAGAGCGGCGCGCAATGATTGTTGACATAACCATCCCGCATGATGAGAACCTCGTGAAAGCCGAGAAAGATAAACAAATCAAGTATCTTGACAAAGCTATAAGTATTTGGGTATGTCGGAAGCGTTAGGCATCAACGATGCTGACATGAAGCAATCGTTGAAGGAGCGCTTCTTTTGTCGCCTGAAGAAGGTATTAATTAGTCTTCTTTCAGGCGGAAATAAGGTGCGCGCCTTCAATGGTTGGGTCATGCCGGTTTTGATGTACTCTTTCGGCATACTCAAAGGACTCAGACTGAACTCGACGCCCTAGATAGAAGGGTCCGTACACTGCTGACCGCAAACCGGATGCATCACCCACGATCATCGGTGATGAGACTGTATATCCGGCGGAAGTGTGGGGGTCGAGGATTTTTAAATGTGAAAACCCTCCACAACCGCGAGGTGTGCAGTCTCAGGGAATATTTTTTAAAAGCACCGTGGGTATGCACCGTGATGTGGTCGCAATGGACAAGGGGCTCACCCCGCTCTCCATGGCGAAAGAGAACTGGTGCAAGCCTGTAGTACTTACTACCGATGACCGCAAGAAGGTATTGCAAAGCAAGGAGGTTCACGGGCGCTTCTATCGGGCTCTTCATGAGCCCGGTGTAGATTTCTTAGCGTCCGTATCCTGGCTGCGTTTCAGTGACCTCTTCGGGGAAACTGAAGGTTTTGTCTGTGCAATTATAGACGAAGTTATCTTGACGAATAACTACCGGAGACATATTATGAAGGACGGGACGGCTGACGTGTGTCGGGCATGCCACCGTCCGGGTGAGTCCATCAGACATATTATCTCTGGTTGTTCTCGTCTGGCTAACAGCGAGTACTTGCACAGGCATAACCAAGTAGCCAGGATTATTCACCAGCAACTTGCTTTGAAATATAAACTTGTCGACTCTGAGGTACCGTATTACAAGTATGTGCCCGACCCAGTTTTCGAAAATGACCATATCACGTTGTACTGGGATCGGTCTATCATCACTGACAGGACTGTTGTCGCCAACAAACCTGATATAGTGGTGATAGATCGATTAGTGCGCCGCGCAATGATTGTTGATGTTACCATTCCACATGACGGGAACCTCGTGAAAGCTGAGAAAGATAAACAAATCAAATATCTTGACTTAGCACGCGAGGTTGTTGACATGTGGAATGTGAGCTCAACTGTCATTGTGTCGATTGTCGTATCGGCCAATGGCCTGATGGCCGAAAGCCTCGATCAACATCTATCGAGGCTCTGGTTAGGCGGTTGGATCAAGGGCCTGATTCAGAAGGCAGTACTCCTCGATACGGCTCGCATTGTGAGGAGGTTTCTATCTCTGGAGCCCTAACCACCGGTAGCTTGGACCCTGCTCCCGACACCGGTGGATCACTATTTTTTTATATTTTTAAATGTTTTTTTTAAATTTTTTTATACTAATATTTAAAAATATAATAAAATAAGATATTAAATGAATAAACGACATAATAATAATAATAATAATTTAATTCAGAACATAATTCCATATACAATTATTAGTAAAGGCTTAAAAACTATGTTAGTACCATATAACTACTTATTAAATTAGTTTATTTGACATTCTAATTCAATTTAATCCAATTCAATTTAATTCAATTCAATTTAATTCAATTCAATTTAATTTAATTCAATTTAATTTAATTAATTTACCTAACATTAAATATGATAGCACCAGAATTATGCACCTTATTCCAGTGCCTCACAATCGGACACTCCACCTTTTGTGTTATGGTGTTTAGAAGGCCATTGGGACTGCCCCGCACACGACACATCAGGGAGGCCACTCTCTTGCGCACAATAGCCCTAAAGCAGTCGGTGTTGGCCTCCGCAAACATCCCCGACGCACTACAGTATCGCGGCAACCCCATCAGCATCCTAAACCCATTATTGTAGAGGACCCGCAGGGCATTGAACGCCTTCTGCGAATAGCGGACCCACAGGCTGCAGGTGTACATTGTCTGGCAGTACGCCTTAAACACAGTAATTTTAACATCATTTGTACACCTCGCGAACCTGCGCGCCAGCATATTACATCTCACTGCCAATGCCCTGCGTTCCCTCTCAATATCCAAGTCATCCGAGAGGTCCTCAGTGACCCAATGCCCCAGGTACTTGAATTTGGTGACTCTACTTATCGGAAATCCTCCTAGACTAACCGGTGGAATGGTCGTGGGGGTTTTATTTCTCGCCTTAAACACAAGTAGTTCCCTTTTCTTGGTGTTGTATCTGAGGCCATGTGACACTGCGTACCTCTCGCATATGCCTATGAGCATGTTGAGGGCTTTAACAGATGGGCTCAGCAGCACCATATCATCGGCGTAGCTAATGTTATTCACACACTTGCCATCTATTGAACAGCCGACACCAGCCCTGCTGAGCTTATCTATCAGTCCATTAACGTACAGGTTGAAGAGCCGAGGTGAGGTCAGGCTTCCCTGCCTCACTCCACACTCCAACCTGTACTCTGTGGAACATGAGCCCGCCCACTTAACATTGTTGGATTGGTTGCCGTACCAATATCTCAGTATGTTGATCATGTCCCTGGGAGTGCTGGTTTCTTCCCGGAGCTTATCCCACAGCACATTATAAGCCACCAGGTCAAATGCCTTCGACAGGTCCAAAAAACAGCCAAAAATAGCCGTTTTTCTTGTCACGTAGTACTGGACAGTATGCTTGAGTCGCAGTATTGCAGCTTCTGTCGAAAGCCCAGCTCTAAATCCGAACTGGGCATCGTGCAGATGAATAGGTATGCTTACTAAGGTGACAATCAAGCAAACCATCCAGCACCTTGGCGATCACTGTAGCCAACGAGATGGGTCTGTAGTTGTTCCCATCGGAGGCATCGCCCTCCTATTTTTGATAATAGGAATCACTGTGGTCTTCATAAGCTCCTGGGGTAAATACGAATGTCCTAAACACAAATTGTAGAACATGACCAACACCCTAGGCAAGTGAGTACCCGCGTGCTGCAGGTGCTCGATGCTGAGGTAATCGTGCCCTGGAGACTTACCTCAAGTCATACTCTTAATGATCAGCGCTACTTCTTTCAACGTAAACCTAAACCGCACTCCATCTTCAACCTCAGCATCAAGCCCCCGCCGCACGCCTGGTAAGGGAGACTCAACCTTAAAACGCTTAGACTAAAATGCACAAAACTTCGATCCCTGTTTTTAGATTGGTGCCTTCTATAACACGTGGGTGTATTACCCAATCAGGTCTGCCCTTCGGGGAATAGGTAAAGGTGTGATGTGACGTTATGTAAAAGTTATGAAGCTTGTAGTCAACTAACCATATAGTCAAAGAAATCTTATGCATGTTGTGTACCTAGTTAGTTATTGAATACATAATAATCAGCCTATAATGTCCCCACAGCTGGGACACAGGCTTCCTCTCTTCGAGAGGGAGTGGGCTATAATCTATCACGCGGGCTCAGTGCGCGGGTTGGTATATGTCACGTATCTTAGAATTTTTGGTTCTACATACCGGTTTCCTCCCGATGTTCTTCACCGTTTTGAGAGCAATGGTGATGAAATTATTTACACAAAGTAAAGCGCCAGTCAGGGTTCGAACCAACGGCCTACAAATCGTAAGTTAGAGCTTATTAAAAAAAAGGGGTTTATTTATTTTAAAAAATCGGATAAGTGCGAGTAAGACACGCGTCCTGAAACGGAATCCCGTTTCAAAGCTATGCCCGGCTTTCCGTAGCTTCAGCAACCTATGAATTTCCAACTCCGGATTGAAGGGCAAACTTTACCATGTTGAAAATAAAACTTCTGATAGAGTGGAGAGCGGATCGATTTTAATAAAATAATGAGTAAAGTGTTACGTGAAGATTATGGCCTACTTACTAACACTTCACTGGCGACTTCTACATGGATTTCGTACTTTTCTCTTAAAATTTTAACACCGCCTCCACTCCCTTTAGGTATAAGGTAGTTTTCGAAAATTAATGATTACTATGTTTTTCATTTATTCAGTTAAATATGTATTCGGGCCAATTTTCGAGTTTATAGAACAAAAGAATAGAATTTTTCAAATAAACTGATCAGTGATCAGCGCGTTGACTGCGACTAATACTAACCACTCAAAAGCGGCGTCTTACCTTGTGACCTGAACGCATCGAACTAGCAACCTAACGCAGAAAAGATTGCTGGGTGGTAAAAAGGTGGTGGGATGATGATGACTCTCTCATTGGTTTGAAAATCAAACCATTTATAAATATTTTATCAATTTGTAAATTCTATCTTTGCCAGCATTATCGATAGTTTCACGAGCATCATATTATATTCTTATTATATTTATATATTACTAGCAGCACCTCGCGGTTTCACCCGCATAATTGTCGATCCCGTGAGAATATCGTGATAGAAAGTATCCTATAATTGTGTTATTCTGATGTACTCGTATAAGTTATGTATATTACCTACTGTAAAGTTTCATCGAAATTCGGTCAGTACTTTTTGCGGGAAAGAGTAACAAACATTCATCCATCCATTCTCACAAACTTTCGCATAATTATACCTAATATTAGTAGGATTAGTAGGATATCATATTCTTTTAAATTTTTGTACCTCGTTAGATAGCTGATAAAATGAAGATGTCTTCCCCGTAATTTGTACGCTTATTGCAATAGTCGAAGGACTGATGGCCCGGCCGGTGGAGCAGACGATTCCTGGAGTGGAGACCGCGTATCGGCAAGCGTAGTGTGGGACGCCCCCCAGCTAGATGGACGGACTACCTTAAGAAGGTTGCTAGGACGGACTGGATACGGAAGGCGGAGGACAGGGTGATGTGGCGCAGCCTGGGAGAGGCCTATGTCCAGCAGTGGACTGCGATAGGCTGAATTGATTGATTGATTGAATGCAATAGTAAGATTTCGAGATAACTGGTGGTAAAGTTCATATTGTAATCAAATTCAAAATCATCATTTTTGAAAATGCTTAATTAAAAAAGTTAATTAAGCATTTCCTTTAATTTTTAGAGGTTTGATCATTTAGAAAATTTGGTTACATCAAAAGGGGTGTTAAAGTATTAGGTACCCAATGGAATAGCATGATGAAGGCTATTTAATTAGAGAGTTCAGGGAAAACTTGATATTTTGTGACGGATTCTGGGAAGTTTACAAAAAAATGTAAAAGTTTTTAAAAGTTAGTTTAATAAAATTGGGTGTTTCTCGAATTCCATTGATGCAAATAGCAAAAATTTATTGATGCCAATGAGTCACACTATTACGTCCTGGAAGGAATACGTCAAATCACAAGTCAGCCTGTATATATACCGCCTGTATATAGTTTGCTACGTTTTCAGTATATACGACTTTAACATTATTTATATCCTTTTTCGAGTTAATTGAAGCAAGTACCACCCCGTTAGGGATTGATTTTTAAAACCCCTGAAGCACGTAAGTTATATTTCTGTAGCCTCTGTAGGTACCGAGTTTTGAGTTAATTGGGTCGCGCGTTAAAATTCTTCTATACAAACTTGGACACCCCCTAAACCCCCTTAGGCCAGTCACCGTATAGTAACTGATTTTTTGGGATGTTGGATGTGTTTTGGGAGGATAGATACGCACCTATCTATCACTACCACCGGTGTTATGCCAAGTTTGCAGCTTTGAAAGACCTGTGCTAATTGCGTGGTGTTCCAAAAACTTCAATATTTTCGGATTTTTTTCAGTTTTTGACTTGTATCTTTTAAAAGATGCATTCTATTCATTCTGTCATTCGGTACGTTTTTAAAGTAAGTACCTATACAAAATTTTTACGTTTCGGCAAAATTGCTCGTTGGATAGCTTATTAAATGAATTGATTTTGAAATAATTTGTTTGCTTCTTGTCATAGTTAAATTCGCAAAGAATGTGCGCAATATGGAAGGAGTACCTAATGGGGCTACGGAAGATGGAGAAATGTGATCCATCGCCGCCCGTTCGATGTCCTCCGCGCACAGGATCCATGGAAAGCAGCACTTGAAGTCCTTTGCTCCGTTGGTGTAATTGCTGTATGGCGTTCTAGTGTGGGGATAAATAAATAAATGTTGAAATAATAAACTCTGGTTATGACTACTTACTGACGATGTTTTCATTTTGCTACATACCTAACTTTTCAGTGTTTGGTATTTTCAAACTTCTGAATCCAACAAATCTTCACAAACTGACCGGCAATCAAATTCAAATAGTAA
The DNA here is from genome assembly GCA_947507525.1 of Apamea epomidion. Classification (NCBI taxonomy): domain Eukaryota; kingdom Metazoa; phylum Arthropoda; class Insecta; order Lepidoptera; family Noctuidae; genus Apamea; species Apamea epomidion. The sequence continues at coordinate 13,363,967 of OX382228.1, read as the reverse complement.
TCAAAGGTTTAAGGTTTTTTGTTATATAATAAAAATTTATATAATTCAAATAGTAATTAAAGCTAGATTTAGAGATAAATGTAAAATTATTACTACTTATGGGTACTTTTCTGAATTTATGAAACCTCGTCAGATTTGCCATGAGGCTCAATCAATCCGTCAGATATATCTATGTTCATTATCAGGACAATGAACACAATCAGGGAGAATTACGTATAAGTAAGTTCGTGCTGAATAACATTTAAAAAATATCCAAATTAAATTTTTCGTAGTCATCAGATTTAGTGAAAGCCGAAAATTTCTTCAGAGTTGCCTTTCTAAGTCCCTTTGAGTGAGGCCGTTATTGTTTGTTTTTTTTTTGACATCTGAACTGACTCTTTTCTGATATCTTTTTGGCGTTCTCTCATCACGCCCCACCTACTCAGCTTTCAAGTTTTCGTACTGAATATGTTTACTGCTAAACCCTCTGGGCAAGCCACCTCCCTAACCAAAATCTTAACTTTGCATTTAAAATATGTTCTCCACAGATACTCGTAGTTCATTTACAAATCGATTAGCACAATAAAAAGGCATGCTGCCTTAGCTTTTTCCCAACTAAGTTGGACCACAACTTAGTTAAGTCTTGGGAAAAGGCTAGGCCCCAATAGGTTTTGAAAAGTGAGATACCTCATCATCAAAATTTTGCGTTGACTTAGAAGCCAGGGGCGTAGCTACCGCTGTATTAGCCGTATCAACGATACGGGGCCCCTGAGCTACAGGGGTCCCCCACGGGACGTGTATAAGTAAAAAAATTCAAAATAATATCCAGAACCTAAAATTCTTGTTAATAAATGATATTTATTTTTGTAAATTGGTTCAAACATATGTTTCAAAGGGGGGTGAGTACCGAGATGACGACTAATAGAGAAGTATGGAAGAAAACTGTGTCTGCCTCATTGCTCTAGTGGTCGCAAGCGCTGTTGCTGAGCATGAGGTCCTAGGCTCGATTCCCAAGTTGGGCAAAGTGTTATTGGGTCTCGGCTTCCAATCTAACCGGATGTAGATGAATGCCAGTATTTTACCTCCGGAGCGACTGGCTATCTGACCGCCACAACCCAGTTACTGGGTAATACGATGTCCCTTGGTAATACTGGGTGTCAGACTTTCGGGCTTCTGACGACCCGTAACGACTGTCAAAGATCCACGACATGACAGCTGGGAACAACGGTTTAACGTGCTTTCCGAGGCACGGGGGGGCCTCGGTATGTTAAGATGTTCACGCATCCACGGACCTACCGCGGCAAGCGTAGCTTAACCTTCAATCGACTCGTGCGGCTGTTATTACTTAGCCACGAGCCCCTCACCTTCTAAGTCAGTATGCTATATTCTTTATTTTGTAAAAACAATACCCTCTGTGGCTTCACAGTTGGGTAAAAAGGGCTGTGGGGTACGAACCTCGGCTTAGGGCGTCGCTGGGAGAGGGCAGCAAAGGGACAGGCTGGATCGAATTTATATTATTAGTGCTTTGATGAGCACGGCGTTTTCTAGGACTATCTCTGAGAAGAAAAAGGCCGAAACAAACTCAGAGGTCACAGTCGGGGGATTTAAAGCTACTGGCTCAGCTACGGCGCGGGCTGGCACTTCAGCGGGCAAGGTTCGGAGGGGAGAATTTACTTGGGGGCATCGCGAGGGACCTCGGCGGCGAGGTCGGAATGTCGGTAGTTTGTGTTTCTGTAATGTGCTGGTTGCCCTATCGCTCTCCTGGAGGAGGGTTATGGGGTCATCGGGGTCACCGAGAACATGCCTTGGACGGCGAAGCTTACTAATTTTGGAGGGCGTGTATTTGGCGAGGGTTGCGATGATTGGCGGCTGTGTCAAAGAAACGCTTAGAGAGGCGTTTCATGAACTGCTGGATGGTGGGGATCTTGAGATCGATATGGACTGATTGGTCGCGGCTAGTCCCGGCCTTATATAGTGCCGCAGATCATTCCAGAACCTTCTATTGTAGAATGTTCGAACACATACCGGCCCCAACTGACCAGATGTCGACAGTTCTAGTAAGTTCCAGCACCGACATCTCTACTCGATAATAGATGGCGTTAGGGACTATTAGTTCTGCTATTCGAAACTAGATGGCGCTGGTGGTAACTAATGTCACCATGTATCAGGCATTCATTGTGGCGCGCAACAATAATATCGAAAAGCATTCAGATAAATTACTGTTAGTAAAATTGAAAAATACGAAGACGAACCTTGACAGGTCTTTTGTCGTACGCGAAGAATATGTAACTATTGTAGAAAAATACCAAAATTTACGTCCAGCCAATATAAAAACCGACCGATTTTTCATACAATACCATAGTAATAAATGCTCAAGACAGCCTATGGTAGTAAATAAAATAGGTGCTATACCGCGAGAAATTACCATTTTCTTAAAACTGGAAGAGCCTCAGCTATACACGGGTCACTGCTTTCGGAGAACTTCAGCAACGCTCTTGGCTGATTCCGGAGCCGATCTCACCACTTTAAAACGTAACGGCGGATGGAAGTCCAATACGGTTGCAAAAGGCTATATTGAAGATTCAATAGAAAATAAGTCGAAAATCTGTAAGCGTATAGTGGAAATAATAATTCGCAGAATTGCAGTAATTTTACTTTTAACTTTTAAAATGTTCCATTTTATTGAATTGGTACCTCTACCTACAATGTTAATTATTTTGATTCACAATAAATATTTATTTCAATCTATTCCTGTTTATTATTTTATCTCCTAAAGTGTTCTCGCTGTTGAAGTGAAAAGTTATGTGTGTTACACGAGAGCAAAGTTTTTTGCATCTCGTGCTTTTGAATCCCTCGCCACACTCAGGATTTAAAATCAGCACTCGCAGCAAAAAACGACTTTGCTCTCTTGCTCTCACAAATAACTATTATCAACAAGAATTTTAGGTTCTGGATGTGATGATGGAATCTGATGTTGGAATTGGCCTTTAGAACCACTCCCCTAGGTAGACACTTTTTTGCGCTTTAGATACGAATTGGAATTGCGACACATGGTGAAATATAGAGGTTCACGCGCATGCGCGTGCACTCGCAGTGTGACGTCATAGGCAAATTATATCCTGCCTCAAAATTGTTATAAATATGATCTATCTTTTGAGTGCTCAATTATTACTCTAGTACTAAAAGCCTCGTTGTTATAAGCGGATGAAATCTTACATGTTTCTTATCGAGCGAAAAGACGTTTTCACGTCAAAAAAGAAACCATTTGCGGTCGGACTCTAGTTTCATGTAAGGCCGCTTTCACATTAGGACGTTAGCAGCGCGACAGTCGCGCGGCAGAAGCCGTTTAGCCAATCTAATTAAGCGGATTGCTTCTGCCGCGCGACTGTCGCGCTGTTAACGTCCTAATGTAAAAGCGGCCTAAGGATCATGTATTGGAGGAAATAAAATATGGACAGTGAAAGTGGGTCAAATTAAATGATTTTTTTGTTTCATACTATTTGTATTAGAGCAAATTGACTTATTTTTTTATGCGGTTTGACATTGAGAAATCCTCGTCCACATTATACATAACTTGTTAGTCTACGTTGCTCACTTTGTTGGAAGAGTAGTTGGCGGGTTTGCTACAAGTGGGTATGCAGCTTCCGGCTGTGTAAGTAGTCAGGTAGTAGTCGGTACTGTTAGTTCATAGTAAAAATAAAACGAGCATAGAGTTTTCTCCCATATCTTTTTATTCTAAATACATTAATATTCTTTAATTCAACTCAAATATTCATTTAAACTATTACAAGCTATTTTTTTTTTATTTTAAACATAAATAATAACTAATGCAAATGTCCAGCATTGCACACTTTTAACTCGGTATTAATATTTAACTAGGTATTATCCAATCTTAGCGATAGTTCTCCATAGTGACAAAACATATACACAACACTGAAAACCTTTGGTGAAAACAAGTAATCTACATGACTATTGTATAATGACATGTCCGATGCCCTACAGCAACCGTCGCTATTTTGTACATCCTTATGAGGATATGCGTTCTTTGGTTATAGAATCACGAGTCACTTGCACAGCACAGAGCGAGGGTTTCATAGCATATCCGACATGTCATGGTGGTTATATTATATACCATTTTATTGCATTAGGTAGGCAATTAGATAAATCCATTGAAATAAGACAAGACAACGAGTACATTATCTAGATAACTATACATTCTGCTCAATTATCCTGTTTATTGTACAGTTATTATAAAAGTAGTGATGATGACAATTTGGTAAAGGTACAACGTAGGTACATGCAAATGCTCACGTTATGTGAAATACCAAAGATTGGGTACGTACGATTTACACAGATCTACTGCAGTACGAATATCATATTCAACACAATTAGTTACAAATACGTATGTTTTAATTAGAAAATTAATGATTCTAAGCGTAATGTTTCTATTTTATAACACACAAGTAGTTAAGCGTATCCAATTTTTAATGTAGTAGGTATGTATATATATATACGTTGACGTAGGTACCAAATATCTAAACTATGCAGTTTAAAAATCAGACACTTCGAAGATAGGCGATGCACACATGCTCGTAGTATTTGATCGCCGATAAAATCTTACTTTATCTACGAAAATAATGTACATTGGACCTTCCTTCTTGATGCTGATGAATGACAGAAATGATGACTTAGAAAATACTTTTCATAATAATACTAGGGGACATTCATTATGATAGAAATACAAAACAGGTGAAGTGCGAGGAACTAAAATCATTTAATCAGTTTAAAACAAAATATCTTTTGAGTACATGAAGGAATAGAGACCAGCTCTTAAACATCGTCCATTAAAAATAAAAAAGATGGGTGATGAAATGCAAAAATAATACAGGTTCATTAAGTATTACCTCCTTATATTATTGTAAATGTACCTACACGAAGTTTATATACGAGTATGTAGCTGAATGCTCAAGTGGCTATGTGCATGCTAATTGATATAACATTGTCACAAACATGAAAAGGTCGCAACCGACGAACATGAAACTGGATAAAAACTAGATTTTCCATCCAATGTACAATTTTCAGACATCTACTTATTTATATTACATCTTTTACACAGTGGTTGTTATATATATTTAAAAAGTATCAGTTACGCTCTTTTCCTTACAAGAAAAATCTATGTAGGTACACAAATATTGTTATACATAGTTGAAATCAGATCTGCACAGCGATTCTGATATTGTTTGATATGATTATACAGTTAAAGGAGCATATTTGGCATGAAATGGATGAAGTAGAAACAGTTGTGCGAAGTGTTTCAGAACTACCTACTACTATTGCAAGACCCGGCCCGCGCGCCGACTAGGTTGGACTTAATTCAGCAAATATAGATATTTGAATCCACTCAAAATAAAACTTAGTCGCAAACCACTCATTTGTTAGTACTTAACAATTTAATCAAACACTTCAAGCCGTTAGTTGCGTACACGAAAACTTTAAGATTCATGACAAATTTTTTTTGTTTTGTATTTGGGTAAAGAGAACTAGAATAAAATACGTAACATTACAAAAATAATAATACATTACTCTAAAGAGAAAAGTAAACGGATCGCCAGCGATCCTCCATAAGTAATGAGGTGCAGTTAGGTTCACAAAAATCAAGTAAAGCTTTCTAATAGGATGAATTTGGTAAAGTGTCTTTTGACCCCCGACCAAATACGAAGAGAGATCTTAAGTATGAATTCGACCTTTCTATAATACCGAATATCGACACCCGGTCCTTGCCAGGGCTGGTACTAGACGATACAATAACTACAATATAAAGTGTTGCCTGTGCAGCTTCTGTAACATCGGGTCGGCCGGGAGCTGTCGCAGTCACGGACTACTGCAGTAAGAGGCTGGCCGAATATTATATATTCAGAAAAGACACAACAACAACTCCGAAAGGCAATTTTTAAAATTTACCTTAAAATAGATTTTATATTTAGGATATTTATCATGTTTAATATATTTTGGTGAATAACATCATTATCGCAAACCCGTATTAAATATGAGAAACGTGGATGATATGACAATATAAATTACCCTTTCATACCAATTAATAAGCGTTTTCAATGTCCTTACTTAGTCGAGCCGATATATATTATGCGGCATCGACGACTATAACTACTTACACGACTCATTAAGAACCGAATACTAACTACTTACAGGGATTATCGAACGTCTCCGTGAACGAAAGAACATTTCATATATCTTTGGTTAGACAAAACGAAACAATAGTAAAAATACTAGACCATCGAACGTTACAGTCATTGGAGGGACATAATTATTTAGTCGTTAGGTATTTTTCTAAACAACATTGCATTATAATCACATAAAAATAATCATGATCGAAATGTGACGATGCATCGGGATCGTTCCATTTCGAGGGTAAGCGTCAACATTATTACTATTATCAACAAGACTCGCCCCGGCCCGGCCGGCGCCGTGCTACTGCCAGAGCTTCCACCACACTTGCATCTTCTCAGTGAGTTTCTTGCAGATTCCCAGTAGTTTCCGTCACATCCCGCCATCACCCTCACCCTCGCAGTCCTCGGAGCCTTCACCCTCCTCCAACGTCACCTGTTAACAAAACACATCATCATTAGTATCCTGTCCTTCTTCTCTTTTATTGTTAGATTAAAAATGAGAAATAGATTTGTAATTAATATGATTTTTTGAAATATTGAAACTTGTTGAAAGTTTTAGTGGTTAGATTGAATACTATTATAAATAATTAACATAAGATAGTTCAACTTACTTGAAAGCGTATTTGTTCGGGGCGGTCATCATCGGGCAGTGAGTGCTGAATGGGTGCTGGCGGCGGTGACGGAGGGATCATACTTTGATAATAGTCACGGTTCTCCTCTAGTGTGTCTAATATGTCCTGGGCGTCTGGATGAACTAGATCCGCCCATGTCTCCCACAGTGGATGGACAATGTAATCAATAAATCCAACTTGAGATTTTTCTATCGTTGCATTATGCCTATCGCACATTGGACTTATATCCATTCCCTGCTCCCTCTCGCGGTCTCCTTGTTGGAAGAATTCTTCCATAAGCAACGCTACCCATCGCTTGTAGAGTGGTAGCGGCTTAGTGGGATTACTTAGATCGGCACAATGTACGAGATTCTCCAATACTTGTATTCTGTCTGTATAATTGTCTAGTAATAGCACGCCACTTCCAGCTACCTTCTTTGTTTCCACCATTGTTTTCAGGTCTGCTAATAGACTCATGTGTTTTGACATATCTGTGGAGAGAACCATGTCTATAACCATCTTTCGTAGCGTCTGCCTCTGTTTCTTTTGAAGGTTGATGAATATGTCGCACCCATCATTCTGGAGAAGTTTGAACGCTACGGCGAGATGGTGGTTCTCTAAAACTGACTCGTCGTTGTACATCAGAGCGAGCTCAGAGCTTGAGTTGACGAGGAACTGGTTGGTGAGGCCGGGGTGGTCGACGTCGTGCACGCACGCCGCAAACAGAGCGGCGCACGTCTCTATTGGCGTGAACACGGCGTCGAGCGCCGGCGTGTTGAGCAGCACGTGCGTGGACTGCGCCACGTCGGCGGCGTGCAACGAGTTGTGGAAGGGGTTGTCGCGCATGTAGTGCTCCTCCAGCGTGATGGCGAAGGCGAGGAAAGTGCGCGCCGGAATCTGCAGCGTGCCCAGAAGCTCCCGGGACGTGAACGCAGCGTACGCGACGGCAGTCAGTGGTCGTCCACAAGACAAGTCGCCGATGCGGAAGATGTCCACACCCCATCGCTCAATTTCGCCTAGCTGACGACCCAGGTCTTCCTCGTGAGGAGTGTCTACTCCATATGTTGGCACACGTTCTCCAGTGAAGCTATTGGTGTGCGTCAGTGTCCGCTTAACGCCAGATATCTGTACAAAATTAGAAAAAAATTAGCAAAAATGGCAAAAATGAAAAAAATAAAAATTATTTGCGAAGTTTTTTCATGTTGGGGGCATAATAAATAAATGGCATATTCAAAATGTGTTGTACTTACTTGTGACATGGTGGTTGCTGGTCCGGCATGACGCGGTTTGTCCTTCTTCTTGGCACGCGCCTCGGCAACCTCGTCCACTTGTAGAGATGGTAAATCGATATCCTGTTGTTTGTCTGGAATATTAAAAAAAAAATTAAGCATGCTTTTAAAATAACTGTTATATCGATTTTATAGTCGAGCTATCAACACTTTATTGATGGATATCAAGTAAAATTGGGTTGAATGGGATATTAGTGAATACAGATAGCATCCTACAGCTGGCAGAAGCTGCGCAAATACAGTAAGCTAAACATTATCGACCGATTACAATCTTTATTGCGCTTCCTAACTGTGTTACTGGGTAACGATGCCGAAAAAGTGGGTGAAAATGTGAAGTATCCATTAATACATATTTTTATGATTGATACGTTTTCAGGTCAACATGCGAGTTTTGTTATTACCTAAAGATAAGTAATCAATCATGCCGATGGGAGCTTTGATATATTTCACATAGTATTGTTCTCGTGCCGCATGCCTTCGTTGTCGTTTCCAGGACTGACATTATGGAGTACAACCATGACGTTGGGTGTTGCATCGATTTGGGTCAAAATGTGTGATAGCATTATTGAGTTTTATAAAACGTTAATTACATATTAATCTTCATTATCAAGCCTGGATTAAACTAATGATAAATTAAGGATTAAAGTATTAAAATCGCACGTGTCTTATGTTCTAGATCTTGTGTCTGTGTTACTATCTGCCTATATCTATATATATTTATATTTTTGAGGTTGAACTGTGCGACTTTTGCGACCAAGACTTTTTATTCTCTACTTAGAGACCATTATCTTGTTTATGGCTAAAATGAAGAAGGTATTTTGACAGTTTAGTAACCTCATAATTGTAATTTATTATGGCGAGGCGATTAAAGGAGGGCCAACGGACCAACAGCATGATGAAAGTATAATCCGAGCACATTAAACGGATTAACTTGTTATCTACCTTTGTGAAATAGTACTACGCGTCCGCTGCCTATCTAATCAACGGATGAACACACTCGCGGCTATTTTCTATATTTAGATGAAAGAAAATCCGTTCAACCCATCGGAAATAGTAACGTTAATAATGTGTTTACTCTATCCTGAAGGACGAATTAATTTCAGCTGCCAATGCAATAAAGCTTGGAATTATTATCACTATGAATGAAGAAATTGAGTAATATTATTGCAATGTGGTAATTTATTTTAAAGATCGTTAGCCATTGAAATCAGAAAGTCTTGAATGATCGGAAAGAACAACATTTTCTCAGTAATGCTAACGATTCCAATGAAAGCACACTTGAGGTATAAGATCCAATGTTGTAACAACAAGACAGTAAATTAATCAAAGGTTTCCATTTTTGTCTAATACCTACACAATAACAAGAATATACAAAAATATTTAGTAACTGATGCGGATATTATTGAAAACAGTGGCCCATTCTTTGGCTGCCGTAATCATTAGTCATGGTCGTTGCCAGCACAAACAAATTAATTTGTACTACGAAGTTCATTCGTCCCCATTTGGCAATTGGTTCAATAACAGCTCGTGTTTGTCAAATATCTATGTCCTACATGTTTTACATCCTCAATAACTTCTCCTTGAATATTAATAATAAAGGCCAAGGGTGTGTTAACAATTAATATTTGTCTGCTCTTAGCTGTCGTATTAATTTGAATGCGTATCGTAGGAAGTGGTGTGGTTGCTTATAACAATATAAATAATTATTATGTCGTATTTATCGCAGTGCCTGGAGGGCTCGCACGAAAAGTTTATGCAGAATGAGAAGGCCTTTCCGAGAGAGCTTTAAGTTCCAGTTGTACGAGGTTTCAAAATCGATATGGATTTTGTTGTAGTGCGTAAGTGCACGCGCGTGGCTTGGGGTTATCGGATTTATCGCCAATGATAACGCTTATTTACATTTATTTATCATCCTGTTAGGTTTATTTACCTGTTGATTTCGCATATTAAAGCTCCATTTATATACAGTTACTTTATGACCCGATTTATAATGATAATGACATGTCATGTAATCTATACCTACCTAAGTGGTTAATCTCCAGTATTTATGAATTGATGTCAGTAATAATGTGGCTTTTCTTTACTAGACATGTATTTATCGCTTTAATCCCAGTTTTCCCAGCGAGAATTATAATACGTACAAAGAAAGTCATTATGCGGAAGGTCGTCCTGTATCCCAACTTAATGAGTAATGGCTATTACTCATGTTGTGTACTTCGAAAGAATATATTAACATTAATTATGTTGTTTTTAAACACTTTAATTTACGTCCATAATGTATTAAGGTACTTTAACTAAACTAAATCCAACAAACACACGTTTACTTGTTATTCTGATTAACTTTATTGGACCCTTATTGAAGCGCTCCGCTTTTCATGCAGATAGGCTAAACCGCTTTTAGAATATTTTTAATGCCGGTCGAAATACTTAATTGTCACACAAGTGGGTGCGGGAGGACGTTCACACCATAAAGTAAGTAGGTCATGTACCTACTTTAATATAATTATTTCCAAACCACGTACTTCTATAATATAGGCTCTACCTACTTCTATATATTCGTCGAGCTACCAGAAATTAGTTGTACTGTTCAATTATAATCGAGTGCAGCATACAATTGTATAATACATACAGGTCTTGAACGTTCTATGTTTTCCAAATGAATTTGATTTTATAATTCACAATAATGAATTTCAGACTCTAAACGCAAAATCATCGTAGGTAATTGTAGTTTCTTTTCTGGAGAAATCGTGAGTAGTTTTTGTTGGTCGTTGTACAAGAAGGTAGGTACCTACTGTAATAAAAAAGGTTACATTGCGTAACCTCGGTGTCTATGATTAATGACGTACTATGAGATTTTAACAGATTGAAGTGCTCAATCGTGTCGACATGACACACCACACGAGTGACTCATTTTTTCAGCGGGTAAGTTAATCTATGCCTATATCAAAGTTGCATGTATGTAGCTATTCATAATGCATTTACTATCTATCGTTCCTATCTTAAAACTTGGTATTATTTGATAAAACTCCTAGAACATAACTTATTGATCAAGTTATATTAAGTCATCAATACATATAAATATTATAAAATAATGCAGAATTAATAACTTGAATAATTTACTACTATAAATTAGTTGGACCACTAAATATTTGGTAGTTTTTGTGGTATTCATACGTCTAAGTAGGTATGTGAATATAATTAAAAGTTTATGAACACTCACCCAAAAATGTAGAGCAGATGTACTCCGAGATCTGGTTGCCGGACTTGCTGGACTCGGAGAAGTGGCTCAGCTCCTTGTTCAGCATGCGCTTGAACTGCAAGTGCAACATATCCATAGAGCGGGCCATAGTCACAGCGCGACTCCGCAGCCAACGGGCAGGCGCGAAACGAACGCTTTGTCTCTCGGCGCACACGCGCATTTCACAACACAAAATAATAAAACTTCAAACACAAAAAAAAACTGTCAGCTAAGCTCGTATTCCGAACTGAAATATTTAATTCACGATATTACTTCAGAACGTCTATTATCTATGAGCGCTATCGTCAGACTGAACCGGTCGCGGCGACGCGGCCTCGTATTAAGCGCAGCTCGACTATCGTCACAGCTCTGCACACTACAGAAATACCGCCTTCCCAGTAATGTGCTTTACATGTAATCTAGATTCAGTCGCTCGCGCTTCCTCTGACACAGTATAGAGAGAACCGCCTTTCCCACTAAACAATTAGTAGGCAACCTGGCTGCATGTCGTTCATTGTATATGAGAATTCGTTGGCCGAAACTGACTCAACGGGATTCGGTTTAGTTGGCCTTGTTTGAGTCGCTTTTATCCGGATACAACCTGTCTCCATTATTTTTCGGCAGTTGCAATGTGTCAATTAATTGATTTGAATGGTCCGACTGTGTCTGACGATACATAGCAATAAACGGACAACAATAACGTAAAATTGAATATACCCACGTGATAAGATGTCGATAACATTTCAAAGTTATAGATTGCATCAAAGGCACGTAGTAACATGATTGCGGAGAGTAAAGGGCCTACCAGGAGGTTGGAACAGATTCCGTTGCTAACTGCTCAGTTACGATGTTTTTCAGCCCTGAAATGATATGTAGATCTGGTGACAATTACCCTTGACAGAGTTTCTTATCGGCTTTCAAGACTAATCTTGATCCCTGGTAGTCGGAATAGATTTTAACTTTATACCCTAAATGAGGAAGTTGGATTCGTGTTACAGCAGATATTTTTAAAAGTGAATTCATTATTTTAAGATAAGAGAGTATCTCGCTTTAACGTAACAGAGCGCCTTTGTAGTTCAAGTCGTCATTGAGATTTATCGCCGCAGTTCTAAACCAAAATTGTGATTTTCTGTGAAGGTATATTGGTTTAGCACTGCTCGGAACAACGCCAGTTTTTGTACAATCAGTCATCGACACTGTAATAGGTGTTAAAATGCTGTCATTAGATAAATGCCTTTTAGTTTATATAGATTTCTAGCTACATTAGGTACCTATCTAAAAGAGCTTATTTCACTTTATTATTGATTGTTATTACCTACCTACTGTTATATAAAAATATTTTTCTTCTATAAACTAAAGTAGTTGTCCTGAACAGCATACAACTTTCATAAGGGCTAGTATGAGATAAAGTACCGCCCAATAAACGCCATGAACCCCGACTGGTATTAACTGGACCGAACTAGTTTTCAGCTACATAAACAGGCTCCATACCCATTGATTTCGAGCACCATTGATTCGATGAATTGCTTAAATTGACTGTGTTGGCCGGACCATTCGAGGTACCCAAAACCGTTACTTCAGAGAATTTGAAACGTTTTCCGTTTTACTGTATCTACCTTTTAAAAACCTTGTTACAAATGGATTTCTATTAGTTTAGTCATGAAATGTTACAGATAACTAGCACGAACTTCATGCACATAGACAGCGTGAATAAATATGAATGTGAATCAAACAATTATATTATATCATGTCCTGAAAGCGTGAAGGAATTAGAATAGAGCAGCTGGTCACTAAGTGTGGGACCGTGGCATGGAAATGATAAAGCATACTAACTGCAAACTAGTTCACGTGTCTAGTCATTCACGTAATATGGTAGTTAAGCTGGAAAGTTATACGCTGTCATGACTCTAGGGAAAGGTTAAAAGAAACTTTTTGTGTCACTGAAATCCGGATCACGCTCTAAATATTTAATGAAGATGGCTTACACGAATGTTGTCTGAAGCCTGAACTGGTTAATAAATTATCTTTAAATAGCGAATGGTTCTGTAAACATATTAGCTAACGGTTTTTATATACGAAGTAAATAAATTGTTCAGCAAAAGTCATTGTTTTACTTTTTCATTCTCGAAAAATGGGAAAACATTTCAGGTGTTCAAAATAGAATTCACGGTGTTGTTTATTCTTCTCGTTGGAATATATTTTAGGAAGTAATTCAGGAACTCGACGGTTATGTTTACATGTAACCATTTGATGTATTTTTTTATGTGAAATGAAAACACTGTAATTTATATCTTTCATGATTTATGATGAAAAATGCCATGGCCATTTAACTGTTCTCAGCCAGACCTAAAAATCTGGATTCACTTCCCCATGAAAATATTTTGTACACTAACCTCTATGTCTCGAATTCATTTCCGTATCTGATCATGGATACTATGTTGTCGTCGGCGCCTTCCTTAGTTTGTCTTTCTATTACATTAGGCTCCACGACGAAATTAGACGTAATGCACACATTTTAACTAAAATTCTATTCAAAATATTAATATCTTCGTTATTTAGGTATTAATTAAGTACGTAGTAGTAGTATTAGTAAGTAGTGGCCATAGTAGGTAGGCTATCAATATAAAACATCGTATTTCCTGCTTTCAAACCACTACAACCTATCCCTAAGGGTTTTTGTAGAGAAATTTGTCTCTCAATTTCCCTGTGACGTCGACCATGTGGGCGGGGATCGATACAAACAATGGAGTAAAAATACCTAAATTGATTCATGGCTAAAACCATGACGCAAATCTATCGTAGAGTATTGTAAGCTGAAAATGGTATACGGGAAATATTAAAGCACATTTACTTGCGTCAGGTTACCTACGCAGCGTCTGTTGCTAGGCGTGTAATCAGTAAGAGTTATACCTAATGTACCCGATAATTTTAGGCCCAGTAAAAATGCGTCAATTATTGTGTAAGAACAAACTATGGATATTGGACCTATCTACTTAGGCCATTTCGTCACATAGATGAATTATTGCGTTAGTATCAGTTGAATATAACAAGATAAAATTAATATGAGTTATGTTTTGTTGGGTGACAATTTATCATATCCTAAGTAGCATATTGCAATCGACAGCTGGATTATGTTTTCCTAAAAAGGCTGATCCCGGTCCTCTTCTGAGAACCAGATGTATTTTCTTTTCTTTCCAGTTTCCAAAGCTTCTTTGATCTACCGTAACAGGTGTGGTTGACGTTTGGGGAAAGTTAAATTATTTATTCAAATGTATGACGTAGGTACGGACGGCGCTAATAAAGCTACCTGAAAATCGTTAACATGACGTTTGTATGTCGCCTACGCACCTAATGGCAACTGAAACCGACGCGTTATTGTTTGGGTGATATTATGTAGCTGATTAATGATTGTAATATATGAACACAATAATTCATATTTGTCCCATAGCTCATGTTGAGACGTGATTACTGCTTGGGCGCGGCTATATGACGCGGTGATCGGACGATACTTGTGATAAATGTGTTTTAATGCCAAATTGATCATCAAACGGAATGGGATTAATCATTCCCGATGCGATTGGGTCATCTCTCAATCATATCAGCTAACTTGACATCGAGTTTCGTGATTTGATTGAAATGTGTTCATAGCGATTCCTATATAACATCGGACACGTGATAGGCTCTTTGACGTTTCGAATGAGTAACGTGACATGTAACATGTAAGAAAATGGTTTTTCTTTGTGTTAACTTTCATTTATTTTTATCTACTTACTGATTAACTGAAAGGCTTGTTATGTACGAGTAAAAAAAAAAGATTAAATAAACCCAAATTAAATAATACCCTGTACCCGGGTATTTTATTTAATCTTTTTTTTCCATTTTATTTAATCTTTTTTTTCTAGAATTTCATTTACATCAGCATTCGACCTTACTTTTAAAAGTTCATAAACAAAGAATAACAATGTTATGCATAACATAATCAGCCTATAATCTCCCCACTACTGGGACACAGGCCTCCTCTCTGTGAGAGGGAGTGGGCCATAATCCACCACGCGGGCCCAGTTTGGGTTGGTGGATGTCACATGTTCTAGGACATGCCGGTTTCCTCACGATGTTTTCCTTCACCGTTTTGAGAGCAGTGGTGATAAAATAATTTAATAGAGCGGTGGTGGCCCAGTGGTAATGGATCCGACTTACGAGTTGTAGGTCGTAAGTTCGAAACGAGGCAGGCACTTTACTATGTGTAAACAATGTTATGCTGCTGAGGAATTTCATGTACGAAACATATTTGTTATGACTGCCTTGTAGACGTAGTAAAAATGGGTAAACAATACGTAGGTATCAGAGATTAGTTCATCAGTCTGTGTAACATGCTGAACAGTATGCCACCTAAATAGTAATTTGGATGTGTTCCCGTGGGTTTTCGTGAACTCATTTACTGTAACGATAAATGGTTTTCTGTGTAACACAAAGCAGGCGCCTCCAGCGTGGATCCCCCCATTTTTCTTCTCTTCGTTTGTTTTAAGGTTTTACTCGTTTAATGAACAGCATTAGACATTGGTATGTGTAACTATATATTTAAATTTCCTTAGGTATTTTTAAAACAGTTCACTGAATGAAAATCTTTCAGTGAAATACTTAATTTACTTTGTGTATTAGGGTATGAACAATTACTAATATAGGAACAATAATTGTAAGGTAAACGCGTTGGTTATTTGATTACAGGTTATTGTGGTTGAGCGTAGTGGTTAGATTAAGTACTTGGAAATCATTATAGACGTATTGTGGTAATTATAGCAATTCTTACGGGAACAAAGGTTTATTGTTATAAATAACTGAACAAATAAATTATTTAAAATTAATTATGTTTACGAGGATCGATTGAAACGCGTGTAAAATTCCGTGAAAAAGTGACGTGAAAATGCTGTAGTCTAGTGACTTTGCAATTATTTTGGAAATACAGATTGTCAGTCTCCGAGGTCTTTACTTTGAATTATTTTCATGACTTTGAAAAACTCCAAGAAAATAAATTCAGAACTAAGTACTCATTGTACTTAGTTCTGAATTTATTTATTTATTATTAGGGTTTTTCAACAATGAGTACATTGTTACTTTACAATTAGTACATTACAAACTTTAGTCTAAGCGCCTAACTTATAGAAAATTAAGGCTAAATAAATAACAGGGTTGTTGACACTTTCAACACATGAGAAAACTTTAGACTCTAGAGTTTTTTTATTGTCTATTGTTTTCGATAGTCTAGACTAGAGCGTCTAAGGAAATGAGGGATTGAAGATTACATACGCGCAAACTTGGTAACCGTTTAGTCACGGTGGTATGCACGTAGTTAAACTTCGTGCTTTTGAGCTGCGTAATAATCTCTAATTACCAAATCGAACGCGTCGGCAATTCCCGCTCAAGCGAATATTTTACCTTATTGGGAAGAATTTACTTTACCTACGAGTACGTACTCGTAGTCCATGACGTTGAAACATTCGAGCCTAGTAACGTTACTATAATTCGATTTCATCGCTTTGTTACTCACATCGAAGTTTAATTAATAAAGTGGAAGAGATGGCCAGTGATAACACTCACCGTTGTCAACGAAAGTGTATTTTAAAACAATAGAAAGTCAGATAACTATCTCCCTTCCTATATTAAAAAAAAACACACGTGATTCCATAAGATATTGATTTGGATTGTTGCATTAGAACCATTATGATTTGAATCACAACATCGACTAAGTATTATGTCGATTGTCAATATTGTTGATGATTAGCAGTGTTACAAGTTTTATCAATCTGTCTAATAGTTAAAATTAGTGACACTTATCGTATAGTAAAGAGTTGGTTGCGCCAAGATAAGATAGAGATATATGATATGATTAAATAGACGTAAATAAGTCAAGTTATATGTTCAGATGTTTTTAACTATGAGCAGCCCTGGCCTAGATTATAATAATGCGCTTCATCAATTTAGAAAATACATAATAGATAATATTAATAGTGTATACTTAGACAGCACTTCAGTTCACTATGTAATCAGTGGTAATGAGATGACGAGATTGGTGTCCTTTGTTACTTACATATGTTTCAAATATTGTATGTATCGAATCCGTTTACAGCTGTTTCATGAATTATAGTGTCCTTACAGATAACATAAGACCACTACCAACATAGAGACTTCCTTTACGTCATAATTATTTTATTGTTTGCGATATAATATGCATGAATATAATTTCCATAAAAGGTACGAATAATTAATACTAAAGACCTACAAAGTAGTGTGAATAATTAATTTAATGGTAGAAGCAAAAAATACTTTGATTTTCGTCTGAAGTTTATTTGCAGATTTTTGTTATTGTGGTGAATTTGAAAATGGTCAACTGATTCTTTCTCAGTAAAATGTGCTGATTATTATCTTCTATATCTACACATATTCTAATATAATGTCGATTTACTGTTCTTTTCCACACAATGGCCTTTGATGCGGTTTTCATCATCATTTAGAGAATTTATTCCGGAAGGTTTATGCGTAAAATACATTCATATTAAACTTCAATATAATAAAGATATATCGATTTTTATCCAGTGACAAACCGTGCGAAGCAGGGGCGTTTGGCTAGTGTATTTATATTAGGTAGCAAATACCTACATAGTTAGATAAATACATTACGTAACGATGTCTAGTTCACGACAGGGTTGACCGTGACTACTTCTCGAATCTTGAACGTTGCATTGACGCTGACGTTACGACGATAGGAAATAAATCGGAATGGCTAAATTTAGTTTTCAATGATAACGTTACTACCTACTCTAATTATATCTAATCAACTAAATGTTTGCTGTTCTACAACTTTGAAGGATTTTTTTTTCCACAAATATTATCGATTTTTTTTATGAGAACTGAACTTGAATATTACGTAGGTACCTAAATATTATGTCTCTAATAGTGACACATTACAGTAGAAACAACTCGCAGACAACAGGGAGACGAAAATGTCATTAGATTATAACAATGAATCATAATTAAACATACGTATCTATGATTAATTACTGCTTAACTGCGCTTAAATATTTTATTATCGCGGTTACTAGTGACGTCTTTCCATAAAATAATAAAATGTGCGGTCAAAAGTTGAGTACACGAACGTCTCCTGCGGTTGACCAGTGCAAAAAAACCAGGAACTGTTGGCATGCAAGATCTTATTTGTGACGTCGTAATTAAGTACGTCACAACTAATGAATAAGTATTTCACATAAATAAATAGGCAGCAATTAATTTACTATCATTATTTCCTCATTACGACATGATTATTACAATAAGTACCTAATGTTTGCAGGTAAATGTATAAATATGTATGTAGATAGGTACCTATTCAGTATTCAGCGATTTACCTATTCCATTATTACAGTTTAAGATCTTCCTCCATACCTATTTAAATTAGCAGCATCCATTTATGGAATTAATGTGACTATGGGCTGAAACTGACAGAGAATATTATTTTGAAGGAAAAACTTCGGATTTGTGCTCGTAGTGTCCTTAGCAGTGCTGTAGGTTATTGACTTTAGGGATGGGGAAAATCTAACTGAAAATCTTATATTATTTAGTTGGTAATATGTATACCTACAGTAAAAAAATATATTTAATAATGTTCAATTGTTAACATTTTAATTTTACGATACAAAAATTCTACCTACACAACAAATCCTTTTTCTCGTAAATATTGTTTCATGTCTTCTAAATTTTTAATGTAAAAACGTTTCTTATATCTCATATCTACCCGCACTGGTCCCGCGTGGTAGATTACGGCCCACTCCCTCTCTCTGAGAGCAGGCCTGTGTCCCAGCAGTGGGAACATTATAGGCTGAATATGCATATCTCATACCTTGTTATAGTTTTATTATACCCAAGTGGTACCTAATCAAGACTCCTACAAATTAGTTTAAATTAGAGAGCTGATGTTCCATAGAGTGGTGTGATTTATATTTGCATATGCAATATCCACGTCGGTGTACATTATTATAATTCTCAAAACTTTATCAGGTTATTTTATTTTATTTTGGGTGAATACCTATATCGAAAATAAACAGTCGCAATAATATTACTCATTTAATATTGTAAGATGGTAAAACAATGTTAAAGGCGATTTTCCCTGGTTTGAGTTTCCAAAATTGTTTAATTACTTGACTTGACTTTTCCGAAATAATTAAAAAGTTCGGGAATTGAGGACAACAGTCAATTAAAATTTTAAATCTAGAACACGTATTTTCTAATATCGTTTTATTGTGGCGGGAAACTCACGTCAACCTTCGTGGTCGAGGCAACGGCGGCGGGCGTTCCGCCTGAGGTCGGCGCAGACGTCACACGCGACCCGGGTCATTAGATAGGTAACGGTGTTGCCAGACGCCCCACTACTTCATGAAAGCTTCATATTTTACAGGATTTAAAACATATGCAAACATCCTGCACTGAAAAGCTTCATCGAAACTAAATATTATGTTACATTACTTATACTTGGGATTTAGTGTAAACTTTGGTAATTGCAATGCTTTGCCATTGACATAGATTTATACAGAATTTTCTCATCCAACTGTATAAATAATTCACTATACAGTCTGCTGGTTTACTATTCATCCAGGTAGGTAGTTATTTAACCTCTCAGGGACGGGCTATTAATTACTAATATTCCTATAAGGGCCTGGTAACTGGAAATACTAACTCACTTTGTGTATAAATAAATTATATGTAACGATCACCTCATTCTGTCAGATGCAGTAACGACAGTGAAAGTTAGGATTACATAAACCATGGTTCTTAGGAATGTACATAATTAAAGTAATGAATAGCGAATACTGTGACGTAGATTGTTTTAAACTACATAACATGTAATTTCCAGAAACGTAAGTATCTTTCAAGGGCTGTAATCTTTAATGTATATGTTACCTATGATAACGTGTTCAACTGGTCATAACAGGAATATGTAGTCATTTATTTAAATACAAACGTGAGCATTTCCAATTTTCGTATGAAATTTAACAGCGTCAAAAGTAAATAAGATCTGGTGTCTCATTCTTGAAGAAATATTAGAACAAACCTAAACTCTGTGATTATCAAAACCATGGCCATACCAAAAGAGATTTTCTTTTGAAGATTGCATTTACATTCAATATAATATATTTCAGGCGAAATTTACGTTCTGTAACGTGTAGGCGGCTGTTAGCAATTCTGCGAATTTTCATCCTATTTATCGTTTGGATCGTGAGAATCGTGAAGGATGTAGACGTTCAATATGATGGAGGAAAAGTGTCAGGTTAATATCACAATGACAGGGAAAGTAGCGATAAGAATGAGACACCATCATTGTTTTGTTTAGCTATTGTTAGGAAGATTTTTCAGGTACGGGTGGTCGAGATAAAAGGTATTATCTTATTTGATTTCAGATTGCGGGCGAAATAGATCTGATATGAAGGGCCATTCTTTCTGTTCATCTGCAGTTTGACTGGAGATAAGGAATTCGAGATATAAGTGTGTCATGAGACAATTGATCTGGCGAGGCGGGCGGCGTCAGCCCAGCTGCGTACGTGACTGTGCGAGCGTAGGGGACACCCGCCGTCCATGGACCTTACTCGCGCACACGACACAATACGCCACCCACCTATTTTATCGCTCGTGGCTGCGTGATGAAGCTCACTGTATAACCTTCCGGAATAGTTAATGCGGATTTATTTTATAGCCGATACACATTCTCTCTCGCGGTAACATTCTATGTGACAACTGCCACGTCATTGTAAACCGCTGTCTGTTTTGTATTTCTTTGTATTTCCCAAGGACGCTGGCTGAGTAATAAAACCAGACAATGTGCACTGTCGGGAGATTTAAAAATGTAATTTTACGATGCTGGTTTTTCAAATGTTACCTCTCAATCTGCCAACCAAGTAAGCGCGTCTTTCATAAATTGACTTGAGGAAAGACGGCGCCTTTGTGCTATTAATTTGATATTAAATTAGTTCTCCTTCTTGAAATTTGAATCTGTTTCAAATATAAATATTTAGAACAGATTCTGAATAACATGATTAAGACGCGATTTTATAACCAAAAACATCAAAGATAAGTGCTCCAGTTTTTTCAGGAAGGTGTCCCCAAATCATGCTTTTCAACCGAACTGGTGATGGAAACGAATAAATAAGTATCGATCCGTTGAGGTACGTATGTTTTCATCGTTTAAAAACTACACGGTGTATATCGAATCCGTCCCTATCAATAACATGTCGATACGTTCGTGCGTATCCGCTGCATCCATAAATAGACGATTTGTCTGTGAAATATTGATTTGTAAATTATATACGCATTATTTTTCGGCCGGGATCTGCGTCACTCGCGAGGGTACGGCGAGGGTACGGCGAGGGTACGGCGAGGGTACGGCGAGGGTACGGCGAGGCTGCCCTTCAGTTTTAATGATACAGCGTCACGCACACACATGCTACTGAGAGTGCCAACTGCTGCTTACTGTAAACCCTTAGAGGAAGTTATCCAGGGTTTAGTAATCATTACCACAGTCGTTAAGAAACTCATATGCCAGAATTAGTTCGTAACCCAAAGCTCTGAAAGGTCACACAAGACCGACCCTGACATTTACATAGAGGAAAGGAAAGTTCTCTTATTGAAGTATATTGAGGTTCAAGCGCACAGCTGGATGGCAAGAAATGAGTTAGTCAAAGAGTTCAAATGAATATAAAGTCACGCTTTAGCTACTACTGAAAATAATTTTATATTACGTACTGACGAGCGGGAGTACCTAAGTAGTAGTACCTAAGTAAGCAAACGAAACTCATCCATCTGGATGTACGAAGAAGCACATGTACATTCCACGTACGCTACTGCGTAGCACAGTCATGCTTTCGTCAATCAGTACAGTTACGTACGCAAGTATCGTATCAAAAGCTCCTTCAGCATTAGGTCTAAAATCGTTGTGTAGTCGGGCAAAAAATATTAAAGTGTTCGCGTCATTGTGACGTCAAACGCATTGATCCAGGAACTAACTGCCTCTCACTCAATATGGCCGGTGACCGGTGCAAAGTGGTGCAATGCAAGCCAGACGCGTCCTATTAAACGTTAAATCGCCGGCACTAAATAATAATTAAGACAGAACACAATGGCCCCCGTCCAAATAATGTCTCAAGCAACTTGATAGTTGAATGGGATCCTTTAATTAAAATTCATCCCTCAAATATTTGAGGCCCTAATGAATCTACGTATATTTAGAGCTAAAAGGACAACGAAAGTGTTAAATTTTGATTTGAGATGATGACCTTTATTCGTGCTGAAGTGTGTACTTGATACTTTACGCATGTAGCGTTTTAATTATGCTGACTTAAATGCCTATGTATTAAATAATATTTAGGTGGATGCTAATTAATTTGTGGAAAATAAATTACCTTGATAAAAGTTGACCAATATTCCGTCAATTATGAAAAGTATAACATGAATAGCAAGTCTTTTGGCTTCGAAATCATTAAAACTTTTCCTGCTCAAAGAGGCTTTGAACGTTGACGTGCGATCGAAGGCGTGGAAATTTATATTTAACTTGGAACGTGATTCAAAATGTAAGCTAACCAACAAAATATATTTGACTTGCAGAATTTCAACAAGTTGTTTTATAGCTGCTACAACTTTATGAAGCTACAGTTATATAGACACTAATCTAAAATGCTTGTCGTGATAAAACTATATCTGTATCGAATCACCAGTGAACCGGATGTTGATGTACATTGGTATGATCATAGCGTGTTAGTTGTATTGTACTTAAAAGTTTTTAAACTTAATGATTACGCCATTTAGAAAATTACGATTAATGTAACTATACCTGGATAGAAGCAACTGAAACTGATGACAGTCACAGATAGCCTGGAATATATACATTAAATGATGACGACAAAGAGTTATTAATTACATTCATATACAGACTGCTTTAAAAAAGTATTTAACCAAAATTAAATAAAGTACCTCACATAGATTTAATCAGTACATTAGTGACATTAAAAGGTAAACCTTCAAAGTGTTCGTAGAACAGCGGATTCAGGATTGCAGGTACCTATTCTTTGTACAAATACTTGAGAACGGGTTTTCCATTATTTTGATGGCAAACTATTATCTTAGGTCACTTATTAGTAAGTCACGTTCAAAACCTGTTTCTCTGAAGAGGCTGGTCAGGTAAATCCCAAAACCGATTGCAATGTATGACGTTGTCATATCAGTTAAGAATTACCGATGCATAATCTTTTAAGGCACTAGGACATTAAATCGTCAATTAGTAAATATCGTTAAAGAAAACTGGGATGTGCTTTGTACACATCTGTGCTATTTATATATATTTGGAAGGGAATTCATGGTTGAATACGGTTTATGGTAATAGCTTCTACATTGAAATTGTGTCACAATCAGTAGCTCTATCATGTAAATTACAAACCATAAAAGATGTTAAACCTATCTAATGAAATATTTCTACACCAAACACTACGACACACTTAGTGACATCTTGAAGATATGTATATTTGTAAAACCTATGTGTATAATTTACAAGTTTCCCTCCTAACCATTCTATCAGTAAGTTTCCATCGTTATTGGATTATCCCCTAGACTTATGTATCGTTATTCACGTTATTATCACGTTTGCGATGCACTAGTCACACTCGTGGTCAATGGACCACGATGCATAACTCGTATGATTTATCTTGAGTGAGGCTTGGCAATCTTAATGATACATTACTTGCAGTTCTCATTTATAGATCATACCTATAATCGTAGAACCACAAAGTAATTAAGTGATAAATACATCGAAGAATTTGTATTTCTTAGATTATTTTGTATTATTTTTTTGACATGATTATTTATGTGTGATTTTATGATTTTTAATTTTTTTTAATTTTGTATATTATTATTAATGATGATCTGGTTTGATTTTGATTTTAGTATTGACTAAAATAGTTTTAAGGCCTTTGTTACTAACCATTATAGACAAATAAACAGTCTGAAATAATTAAATTTAATTATGTATGCCTTACTTGTCTTAAAAGTCCATTAGTAATCCAATCTGAATACATTTCTATAGAAACTTTCAACATAAAATCTGTGCCTACAACTTCTGTGTTTTCAGTGAACAATACTTACTATAAGAATGTTTAGAGATTTTCCTCTTAGGTATATTCTGCGTAGTGTATTATAAATAGAAACAAAAGACATTGTTATTTGTTTTGATGAACAATATTCTGAAGAATATAAGATGAGCCAGTAGGGATTGGCACGCCTCGGGTATTTTATTGTCTAAATAAATGGCAGTATTCACTCTCGAGAAATTATTATCATAAATCATGATAACACGTTTGATAAAAGTACATTGTCTCTTAAATTCCAAGGCTATTACCTATATACACAACAATGTGTGATACATTATGTACTATAGTTTCGCAAGGACTGGATATCAGTCTAATAACGTTATATTTCATCGTTATCTATTTTATAACCGTTACTGATTATGATATTTTACGCCTAGTTCGGCAATATTCTGCCAAAGTAAATTGCTTTTGTAATATTAACCTATATGCTATTCATAGCAGTAATCTTAGATACATGCAGATAGTTAGTTATCATTGACCTACATTTAATATTTAAAGAGAAGGCCGCAATTTTAACTCCTGTTATTTGCAGTTTCATTTGTAGAATAGATAACTTGATGACAAGAAAAACTCATTAAAAAAGTTTTTGATATCATTGGATTTGGGTTGTGAAATGCGTGTGTCGTCGTTTACTTGGTACCTACCCAGTTAAGTAGCTAAATAGGTGGACATTCTGGTTCAGTGTAATACGAATATTATTTAAAAGTTGATAATTACTATCAAAATTACGTTCTATTCCAAAATATCCATCCTTGTTGGCTACGAAACTGAGTAGCACCTATTTTGGAAAATATACGATAAGGCCTAACGGCTATAACGCTACTCAAAAGTAACGTGTTACGAACTGAAACCAAAGCAACCAATCACAAAAGCGTTTAAAAGACGCGTTGTATACGGACCACCATTGAAATACCTATTCGCACTGTGACATTCTGGTTACTCATGGTGATTTCAGTTTGTAACTGACGGGTGATTTTCATAATGTTAAGACCATTCACAGTCTGATCTCAGTCTCAATCTGTCAAAAATACATCTGAATTCTGATGTCGATTGAACGTTTTTAATTACGAGAATTGGCATTCTGTTTACTTTTGAGTTGCGATGTGGACGACAGGCCTAAGAGAGACAAAGTTCGTTTTTCATACTCGTTTCAAGCACATATTACATGACAGATTCAGTATAGAGAGCGTTGAGTCATAAAACAAATATTTCTTTACCGCTTGTTTATCACTGACGTATCAATATTGAGTGAAGATCAATCACCTGTTTTACCTCTTGTCAATATAATCAGTGCATGTAAAAATATCGTTACTATGTCGTATTCAACGTGAATCCGTACATGTAACATGCAGAGGTACTGACCTTGAGTGAAGCCATGTCGGACACGGAGCGATGTGTTTGTATGGTCTCGAGCTGGTCGAGGCACCAGTCCAGTTCCTCAACGGTTTCTAAGGCTAGCTTCATGTAGGCTTCGTCTGGAACAATAAGAAGTATATTAGCATATAAAGCATATTGGGAAGAATATAATAGAATACTCTTAATTATGTAGGGACACCATATAAATTACAGATATAAATATAGAAATTTTACAAAGGGTGACACAATGGGCGGTCTTATCGCTAAGAGCGGTCTTTTAAAGACAATCTTTGGATGAATTAAAAAGGGAAAATGAGATACAAATACTGTAAGTTATGTCTGTGTAGCATGTATGTGAGAACAAAGGGTCTGTCCTAACAACAGCAAGTAAATTATCTTTGGAAATTAATACCTAAATCATTTGAACATATAGATAATCATGTTTTTTACTTATTATCATTAAGTATGTACTAGGGTAAAAACACGAAAACAAAATCTGTGATCTCGGAAGTACAGCTTATAAAACGTTAATTTGATAACACTGACAATAATGATGATAAAAAGTTCTTCATAATGAATTATGTTAAATCAATTAACCGAATTTGTTCTAGACCTTGTATTAAACATAACATTGATAAATATCTATTTGTTTTAGGTACAGAAGGATTTGATGTAGACAGATTAATTTCACGCTGTTTACATGTGATCAGACGTGGTCCCGTGCGTCACTTATTAGTGTCTCGTCAGATACTGTGGGGTCTGACTTCAGTTTGACCTATTTGAATGTAAATATACTGATAGTGAGTACACTCTGCTGGGGTAGCCGGATCAGTAGGATATGCAGATTAATTTTACCGAGTACTGGCTCGGTAATATTAATAAAACTAAATTAATCAGTGCCTCGTGTTCGCTATCCAGCTCGTCATAGGTCAGCTAAACACTCCACATTTCAGTAATCAATTTATGATTTATTTAGAATTACTTTGATCAAAATTCAATCATAAATTTCTGAGAGTTGCCAGATAGACGAATAGTAACAGGAAAAGTCAGGTATTTTCTTAATTATATTGGAACCAAGTTCGTTCTTTCTAAAGTCTAGCCAGGTGCGTCTGTACTCGTATTATATATTTATATAAGTACACAGATAAATATTATCTGGCCTCCTCGTATGGGCCGATATTCCAAGAATGACTTTTTAATTTGTTCCGATGAGTACGTATCAAATACTTTTCAGAATTACACCAGTTATGATTGGGTAGATTCCATTAACATTCTATTTGTTATAAAATAATAGTTACATTTTATGGAAACATCGCAACATAAGTAGGTATTTATACCGGGTGGATAATTTCCATTGTATAACAATTTAATGCATATAATTTTTTATGCAGTCGAGATATATGGTGTTGTTTTCCTGTTTCCAGGTAAACAGAGCAGTAAAGACTACCTACTAGAGCTCATGTTTATACCCCATTGGATGGTATAATTCAAGTTTCTGTGTAACATTGATATAACGTTCGCTTTGATAAAAACTGTCTTGAAAATGTTGCTGTGGGCTTCTAACAGCTTTAAAACATGACATCTGCACTACATTCCCACGATCGCTTTGAGGTTTGATCAGATCACTATTGTTTATAATATCAGTGGGTTATCAATATCTAAACAAAAAAGTATGACCAAGAGGTCGAGAGTATTTTTTGTTTTACATTCGGTGCAAATCCGGAAAAGGGCGATACAAAATATACCTACTGAACTAAAGTAACGACAACGTAGAAATACTTTTCCTACGGGTTTGTTTAGGACGTTTATTAAGGGTTCCTTAAGATACTGTGGGTTTACCACGACGAGTCGTTACGTGGTAGCCGCAATGAGCCTGGCTTAGACGAATTACACAAGTGCCTTACCACAAATTGTTATGTTCGAGGTCATGTAGGATGCGAGAATAAAAGGCGAGGAACCATTGACCTCTGGACCTAACATAAGGTTAATAACCTTTCTATCTTCTCGTTCACGAGACGAGCCGAGAGGCTCCTTTGTCGCGGACTCTCGGGTACCATAATATACTGAACAGATCATAATTAAGATTAAGTACCAGCAATCATGAATTTCTCCCTGTTGCCTTTGTCATCAAAGAAAAGTATTGTATTCTTTTGTCCCCAGAGAAGCATGAAAATATAAATAATGAACTGTGCAAAAAACGTTATAAAAAAACAAATCTTCGGTTCTAAATCCGTAAAAACCTTGATCATTATTAACAAACGGCAGCGAAGACAAACAATTTGTTTGACAATAAACTCGACAGCCTCACTGATGAGCTGGTACAGTTACAATATGAGAAATATTTAACTGACAGTGGAAAAATTGTTTTCTGTACAAATGGCAACATGATGAAAAATGTGAAATACGGCACGGAGTGATATAGCTCATGGTTACGGCCTCCAGCCTCCGAGGAAACTAGAGCATACTAAATTAGCCAGCACTTCGTAAAAGAACTTAAGCGTGCAGAAGATATATTTACATTACTTTGCATATCACAAGGGTCTACAGTTGAAAATATATATTCATGATTTGTGGTGTTATTTCAATTTCTGCTAAAATAATATTATTACTTCAGCAGAAATTGAAATAACACTTTGAAAGTGAAATGGCGTTGACTTTACCACCGACAATGGTGTCAAAAGCGTTTGAAAACAAAAAACTTAGATTGTTTAACGACATACCTATAGCTGGAAGTACCAAAATAGTTTATTTATTGGAAGTCAATGGAAATAGGATCAGAGCTCAAACAAAACTCACAAAAAACTGACTGGTGTGACATAGTTACAAAAATAAAACCGTTTCCGCATTATTGGTCATGGTTTGATTGAAATGATCTATTTAAAGTTCAGAGGAGGTATACAAACATTTTAACTTTTCCCTATAATCACTTAACCGATGAATAATCGATTGATCGAATTATGAACGCGTTGAAAATTGCCTCGTGCTGACTGACTCTTCTATAAAAATGCCATAAGAGGAAAAACATAAAACTCTGCAATTTGTATAGCAAGAAGTGCAAAAGATGTGTATCATCTATGACATGATCACCTGTGATTACAGCAACAATGACCTACATTTGACGGTTTTCCTGGAAGCAGTGAGTGGCGAGTGACAGCGCGTCCTGAATCCAATTCATGACGGGGCCAACATTGGTACTCATTAGTACCTGTCACGCTCCAAATAGAAGCGGCACGTTGTACTCATTTATAAATTGTAAGAGTTTTGCGAACACTTTCTTTTTATACTGATATTCGTATGTGGACGTGCTCTCAAATTACAATTTTAGGGACTGATGACTATGCTATGCCTATTATGGATGCCTGTTAAGGAAATATAAAGTTCAATCCAAAACAATACACCAACAATTATGGTATGACATCCTATGTCACACCCCTCTATTGCAAGAAAGCACGTCAAACATAAATGACGATATGATCAATGACGACACAATAGGACCTGCTCATAAAATAGTGACGAATTACCTTATAGGTTTGAGTAATACGACGTAGAGTCAATTTACTCGAACTTTCAATACTAGACTACGCAGAACTGTTAATCATCTTTAAATCTAGGTCGGTTTAAAGGGTTTACCCAAGTATGCGGTTATGAGTATTTTTCCTTTGTGGTGGAAACGTTTAATTAGCATTAGACTTAACTAGTAACTACTCACATTCAACGCTAAGCTCCGACCACAACTACGTAATTATACCTAATTAATATCACAGAGACACGAGACACAGAAGATTAGTCAACATAACATATCACAGATTTTGCAGTCACATTGTTATTGATTGGAAGCACTTTACCACTTCAAAAGGCTATCTATATCTATGGAAGTGGTGTTAAAACACTGTAGTTTCTAAATATGAACACAAACATACACGGTACGAATCCAAAGTGATGGTTGCCGAAACACTGTAGCAGAAGTCGAGTTGCCTTCACCACAGTGGCAACTATGTCGAAGGTGACAATTGTCTCATCACGATCTGCGGTCATTTTCCAATCGAAAGAGACGACTGACAAAAAAACAATATTGTCGTTGTTTATAACTTAGTGGAGAACTTGACACAAACGTTTGTGTACATAAAAGGTTAAAGGAGTAATGACTGCACAGGGCACTGTGAGCTTTATATACTTACGCGTGGATGCGTCATAAAGCCGCAAGAGAAGGTCGTATTCTAGACCTCATACCTATCTCAATAATACCTAAATACTTGTACCGCCGGTACCTACCAGGTCTTCAATATAGCACGTTAGTTTAGAATTGCACTGTCACACAAGCCTGATTAGCAGATAAGACAAAAAGCAAAAACTTTTTCTAAAATTCGAGGTACGTTATTAACGTAGTATTTGAATGTGTGTCATTTTTGTTATTAATTTACAACGGAAGGGCTAAAGAGGTTTAGGCTGGTATCAGTACAGAGGATGTTCATAAACGTTTTGTATTTTGGTTACCAAATAAAACCCGTTCCCATTTATATGAAATACACGAATGAGGAGCACTACACACGTGCGACCGAGCAGACATAGACGTGACGATCATACGAAGCTCACCGATTTTATATAAATCAGACTTTTGGTTGATGTTACAAAGTATAAAAAATATCGCTCGCATAAATCATATTTACATACATAACGTAAAAAAAAAAAAGGTAGGTAGGTACCAGGTACTATACAAACTCGGACATAATAATATAAACTCGTCCAATAGTAATGGTTTTGGTCTATATAACAGCTGTATTGGAACGAAAACCGCAATCAAATTGTTTTAACACGTTCAACGGTGACTGGGTTGTGTCAACTTTGCCTTAATTAAATCGGGCAAAGCTAGCTTCCCCGGGCCTTTGCTCAAATTTTCTAGGTACCTATGTATGCGAACCGTGTGTTTACCTTACCAACTATATTATTTTCATCGTTTATCTATACCTAAATGTGCCAATCTATATACAGGCTGATTTTTTAAAGACCAGCCAAATTTAAGAATGTGGTACAGACCATCAAACTGAACAACTTTCTCCATGGGACAAATAACGTAATCGCGAAAATTTTATCAACTGTCCCATAGAAAACTTCAATACCTACTCGACCTAAATGTATGGGACGGCTGAATTTTTATTCGCGATTACGATGTTGGTCCCATGGAGAAAGTTGTTCAGTTGGATGGTCTGTACCACATCCTTAAATTTGGCTGGTCTTTAAAAAATCAGCCTGTATATAAAATTCAAAGTCCTGACTGACTGACTGATACATCAACGCACAGCCTAAGCCGCTGGTCTTAGAGACATGAAATTTGGAGGGCATGTTCTTCGTAAAGAGAAGGTATCCACTAAGAAAGGGTTTTTCGAAATTCCACCCCTAAGAGTGTGAAATGGGGCGATTTTGTTTGTATGGAAAATCTTATTCCTTAAGTTAATAAACGTTAAACTTTGCACCAATGCTAATCTAAGTAAATTATGTAGTTTGCCATTTTATGTTTTTCTAAACTACCCCCTAAAAAGGGGTTGGGGTGTTTCAAAGTTTGTATGGAAGAATTTTAGCGCGCGGTCCGATTAACTCTAAACTTAGTATTTATACCTAGGATCGAAAGTAAAGAATAATGTGTTGTAGGGTTTTTCGAAAATTACCCCTGACGGGCTGAAAAGGGGTAGTCAATTTTATTGGGGAGGATTTTACTGCATGGTTTGATTAACTTGAAAATTGAAAGAAAGAAAGAAAGAAAAAAAGTTTATTTGGACACAGTTCGTAAAACACAAAATACAAAATTAATAAAATTAAAACAATGTTGACAAATAACAAATTGATATAAATAATCTTTGAATCAAGTTATGAATACATCCTAAACGATTTTTCAAAATCCCACCCCTGTGGGGGTGAAAAGCGGGGATACAGTTTGTATGAAAAATGTTATTCATTTAGTTAATAAACTTGAAACTTGGCAAGAATACTAAGTAAGTAATAAATTTTATTATTATAAGTTTTTCAAAACTACCCCTCAAAGCGGGATATAGGGGTGTTGAAGTTTATGTGGAAGTAATTGAATGTGGGGTCCAATATAATTAATAATAAGTATGTAAAGTTGTCGACAATTGACCCCTGACGGGACAAAAACTTGAAACTGTATGTTACATTTTCACCCCTAAACCACTGAACTTCTGATTTAGTAAAGAGATAGATGGCATCCTGGGGAAGGACATACTTTTTATCCTGGTAGCACGTTCCCGTGGGATAATTTCCGACATCCACGCGGGCGATGCCGCCGGCAGAAGCTAGTCTGTTATAAAACAGGAAGCTGTCTGATGTATTTTACAGTTATCAGATTAGTAAGTAAAGGATTGCTTGTTGAGACTATTCAGGCCGCGAGACTAAGACATGTTTCCGAGAAAAAACGATTTTTGCGTAATCAATTCGTAAATAAACAGTTGTAATCCGCAGTGGAAAATAAATGAGGAAAACTTTATTTAATATTCAAGATCCATGCAAATCACACTGACATGAATTTCCTGACGGAACTCATAGAACTATTCGAGTAAGTTTTTCTTTCTCCATTGAATAAAAGGAAATAAAATTTCGCGGGATTATCGTGTCTGGTTTCTGCCGAAGGCGGCGTACAATCCAATCACGAAGGATTATGGATTCTGTTGCGAGGTACAGAATAAATAAATATGTACGAACAGGATAATAAATCCTTCTGAGAATTTTTGTTTGCATACATCGCTGAAGACGGAGAAAGTTGTGTGACATTAAAATATCTGAATGTTTTTCCAATCAAATCGTTACGATTGGATGAGTATGTGATTGTACTTAGAGCTTAAGATTATAAATCTTTTCCCGGTACGAATATTACTAAGAATGTGACAGGTCTGTTTGCCTTGTGACATAATGTTCTTCGTAATCTCTTTATATCGCATCGCAGAATTGATCACGTTGCTGATAAAATTGTAAACAAAGCATGTGTAATATCCGCACCGTATGTTTACTCTCAGATACAGCTATCTGTAGTTTGTAGCTACGCATTGTTTATGGGGGCGTTTCCTAGTCGGACCGGGTATGAAGGAAAGTGTTCTGTTTGTCTGCTTCGTCCGAAATCTACTTAGGAAAATTAGTTATTTTGTTTCCAAATGTATATTGTTTACCAATCACTTCACTGTCTTGTTTGATTAACGATTGTTTACGTTTTCTGCAACATTTTACCGGAATAGCTGTGAAAAAAGCTATTTGCATTGCAAAACTGCACGGTAAATAAAAGTAACGTGAAAAGCTACCACATCCCGTAAATTATAATAAAATGTACTCTATTTGCTTTTCTCTGCTCATCTCCATTTAGCTGCACCGCAGTAAGTGCTCTATCTCAATCATTTAATTCAATATTGATTCAAGTACTTGCTTTTCAAACGCTACTGCCGTACACTCGCTTCCACAACACGTCTCCATTCGACGAATGCAATCGTGTCGATTTCTGTTTAACGATTAAAAAGCTTGATAATTGTTTGTTAAACAAAATGTTCGTAGCACTGCAAGCTTTTCGACATCTGTGAAATAAAGAAAGGCTCTGGACCCATTTGGTTAATTTTCTTTTTTAAATGGTCGTTATAGAAAGAGGTTTTTAGTGAAACAAAAATTGGAAAAGCAGCTCGGAAAATTGGACAATTCCGGAAAAAGCGAAAATGTATTTTTTTAATGCAATTTTTGTATGAATTATTCAAATATGGACAGGACGACGTCCGTCAGGTCAGCTAGTTTGTTAAACAAATACTGGAAAAAAGAAGAAAATGGTGTGGAAAACTTTGCATTACTTCTTCATCCTAGTTCACACATAGGCAATTAATGTAAAATATTGTATCTATGTGTTTTATGAAGGCTATTAACATTATATCTTAGTAAGCAGACGTATACTGAAGGTAAAATGACTGAGTATGTCATGTCTACGTAGAATCGTAGACATAAGGTAATTTTTTTTATCAAATGACGCTTTTCACTTTCGATAGTTACGTGATCAGTGTTTTTCCGATGGAAAGCACTACTCTTATCGTTTTTCGTGTGAATTTGACATCTGTCTTTGATATAGAGGGCAATCGTGGCCCAGTGGTAACTGCTGCGACTTACGACTTTTATGTCGCGGGTTCGAAGGCAAGCGGGCACATTACTTTGTGTAAATTATTTCATCACCAATGCTCTCAAAACGGTGAAGGAAAACACCACGAGGAAACCGGCATGTCCTAAAACTAAAAATTCGAAGACATGTGACACCGGCCAACCCCAAGCCCGCGTGGTGACTTATGGCCCACTCCCTCTCACAAAGAGGAGGTCTGTGTCCCAGCAATGGTAATATTATAGGCTGATTATGCTTTGATATCCTTAAGTGAGTAAGTTTCAAAACTTTGTCGACAAATGACACCTCCTATAGCAAAGCCGCAAGGAAGGCGGAGGACAGGCGTTGTGGCGCAGCGTAGGAGAAGCCTATGTCCAGCAGTGGACTGTAATAGGCTGAGTTGATTGATGGATCAAAGATAGGACTGTCTCTAAATTCATTCTCACAATTTCAGAGATCCAAAAAAGAAATCGCACACAAACTGCATTCTACATGATATGACATGGTAAACCGCAACCCAGGGGACCAATTTATAAGAGATTGTATACAGTTTTATATTTTTATACGCCCCGTCATATTGCTGTCAACGACGACATGTGATATAAATGAGTCCCCTGCGATATTGTGGTGTTATGACGTGTTGCTATTAGTATCATATCCTGTCAAATTAAAAAAAGTGCGTATTAGCTTCGATTGCAACCTATCGATTTAGATTGCGATGTTAAGTTTATTGCGCGTAAAGCTATGGTTTCCTCGAAGAGCGGTGGCTGCCATAACATCACGGCCGCAGTGTCGGCTGTCATAACATCACGGCCGCAGTGTCGGCTGTCATAACATCACGGCCGCAGTGTCGGCTGTCATAACATCACGGCCGCAGTGTCGGCTGTCATAACATCACGGCCGCAGTGTCGGCTGTCATAACATCACGGCCGCAGTGTCGGCTGTCATAACATCACGGCCGCAGTGTCGGCTGTCATAACATCACGGCCGCAGTGTCGGCTGTCATAACATCACGGCCGCAGTGTCGGCTGTCATAACATCACGGCCGCAGTGTCGGCTGTCATAACATCACGGCCGCAGTGTCGGCTGTCATAACATCACGGCCGCAGTGTCGGCTGTCATAACATCACGGCCGCAGTGTCGGCTGTCATAACATCACGGCCGCAGTGTCGGCTGTCATAACATCACGGCCGCAGTGTCGGCTGTCATAAAATCACGGTCGCAGTGTCGGCTGCCATAACATCACGGCCGCAGTGTCGGCTGTCATAACATCACGGCCGCAGTGTCGGCTGTCATAACATCACGGCCGCAGTGTCGGCTGTCATAACATCACGGCCGCAGTGTCGGCTGTCATAACATCACGGCCGCAGTGTCGGCTGCCATAACATCACGGCCGCAGTGTCGGCTGTCATAACATCAAGGCCGCAGTGTCGGCTGTCATAACATCACGGCCGCAGTGTCGGCTGTCATAACATCACGGCCGCAGTGTCGGCTGCCATAACATCACGGCCGCAGTGTCGGCTGTCATGAAATTGATGTCAGCGGGGTTTGACTTTACGGTGTCAAAAAACGCTCTCTAGGAAAACCCACCAACTTACTTTTATAAATAAAGTTTCAGTGACGTCATTCGCCGGTAAATTGCTATATGGCGGCCATCGCTCTTCTAGGAAACCGTAGGTTTACACTTTTGCTCGTTTTCTCTAACACTAGACGACACCTGTTCCACATCCACCAACCCGCACTGGACCCGCGTGGTGGATTACAGCCCGCACCCTCTCACAGAGAGGAGGCCTGTGTCCCAGCTGTGGGAACGTTATAGGCTGAATATGCAGACGACACCTAAACGAATGCTTAAATATAACGCGCTGTTGGGTTTTCAACCTTCGACGCCGAGACGAGCGTTGAAAATCCTGCACCGCGTTTTTATTTAGGCATTCATTTAGGTGAAAGAAAAAGAAAGAAAATACGTATATTTGCGGTAAACATGACGCATAAAAAGAACACCCAAAAAAAAACAAGTTGGGGTGAAAACGCGTGACATCCACGCAAAACAAGTGTCGTTTAGTATAGTAAAAAACAGGAATTAGTCCTTTAACAAGATATGAATAGCTCTAAATAGACTTGCCACACCCAGGACAAAGTATTTTACCTCTCATCTAAACTCACTTAAACTGAACATTGTGTTTTACTAAAATACTTCTGAAAGACGTCATAGCGCTTTGTTTTACTTTCGTAGATATTAAGTGGTTTGCTCTGGAAAATAGCAAAAGTTGTCTAGTTGCTGCAAA
The DNA here is from genome assembly GCA_947507525.1 of Apamea epomidion. Lineage (NCBI taxonomy): Eukaryota > Metazoa > Arthropoda > Insecta > Lepidoptera > Noctuidae > Apamea > Apamea epomidion. The sequence goes on along the minus strand of OX382228.1, from coordinate 13,327,718 downwards.
CAATTCATTAAGCGCTCAACTGACAGAAAGTCTAGCTTTAACACTCAAGTGCATGGTATTATCATCCACCCACGCCTGCAGCTAAGTTAAATAGTATAATTTTAACTTTAGATTTTCTTTAAAGTTAAGGCGGTTTACCTTTCTATATAAATTAAAAAAAAATGATGTTCGTTGGTAAGCGCATCACTTGAAAACGGCTGGACCCATTTGGCTATTTTTACCCGACTACGGGAAAGCCGAATTAGGGTTATGATTTTAACAGGCTATGTATGTATGTATGTTCATCTGTTACCCATAACTCCTAAAATTCTCGTCGTATTATGACAAAGGAGGTATTGTTGGAATCGTCATGTTGTTCCACGCGTTAAAAGCTATATGACGTCGCGTAAAATCCAACATGACGGCTTATAGCGGATGAAAAGTATTGCCGAAAAATATTATAAACAAACATATCGTGTTTGGTATCTTATGTAAGGTAAATAAAGGATATTGTTAATATAATATATTGGTTATCTACAATAAATATAAGCCTTAAATTTTACTGTTGAATTTTCGCACACCAAAAAAGTGGGGAGGTACCTACCCTCAATGATCCCAACCCCAAAATAATTGAAATAAAATTAAAAGTTAAGTCACACGTAATCCATCCGATGACGAGTGCGACTCTTGATTTTTTAATTGTCTGTCTGTGCTGTCTTGTCCGTGCCCTTCTTAGTTGGCGTATTTGTCGTAGTTGGGTTTCGTATTAGTCCGAAAAAGGTTTTGTCCGGAAAAATTTGCTTGTTTCTTTGTTGCCTATGGCATTAAGTCCGCCTCTGTACACTTGTGTGCTTAAAGTATTAAATAAATTAATAAAAGTTTCCCGGAAGTTTTAAAATTCGTGAAAAACTGAACATCATGGGTCTATGTGATTTTTGTATAAATTATTGAAATATTGACAGAAAAACGTCTGTCAGGTTAGCTTGTAAGTAATAAAACTTAAAAACCTCGGTCGCCATTAATATTGATGTTGAATGCACAATGTTTCGTAACGGCAGTTTGTGAAAACTACTTCTGTGTTGGTATTATTAAGTGTTCAGAAGACGGACGGTGTGCCGTTTGTCCCTTTAAATGAGTTTTCCCTAAAGCGGAGGCTTGGCTAAATCGCTTTCTCGCACTCAAAAGGGGTAGAGAGCCCTCCATCAAAATGCTCTACCCAAAATCCACAAACTAAAACTAATGTAGGTAGGTATCTTATCTATTTTCCCCTTGACAGGGTTTGTTTGCTAGGAAAATTCGTAGAATCTAATGTTATGCCTTACATTTGTGGTTAATGTTATCTAATATTATTTATCATTTTACGACACTAGCCATTCTACTGCCCTTATCACCATACTTATTTAGGGTCAGTACAACACGACTTTTTCTTCTATACTTCTTTATTAGTCGTCATCTCGTAAGTCACTGCCTTTCTAGCCATATCATCTTTCACAGAGTCCATCCATCGTTTCTTTGGTCTTCTCCTACTCTTATAGCTCTCCACATTCACGTTCAAAACTCTCCTGACGACATTTTTCTTATTCCTTTGCATCACATGATACCCGATTTCCACACAACTTTTCAGTCACCGGTGCCACTTTCAGACTTCATCTTATATAATTACTAGCTGCGCCCCGCGGTTTCACCCGCATAAGTTTCGATCCCGTGGGAATATCGGGATAAAAAGTACCCTATGTGTTAATCCTGGTTATAAACCATGTGTGTTCAAAATTTTATCCAAATCCGTTTAGTAGTTTTTGCGTGAAAGAGTAACAAACATCCATCCATCCATCCATCCTTACAAACTTTCGCATTAATAATATTAGTAGGATTTGAACCACGATAAAGTGAAGCAAAAGATAAGTTTAATGCCTACATGTGTATAATGGCTTAAACAGGGTTTGTCTAGGTTATATTTCGTCATTGACAAGTTGTTTTAAACTTGCAAATTTTACTGCTGTGAAACCAATGCCATCGATTTCGAAACATCTTTAATAAATTATATAGTAAATTGTTATTAAAAAAGGTTGATAGACATAATAAAATAAAATAATTTACGTTAGACAGCCCACTGTACCAGCCTTGTTTTTGTATATGTCTTCCGTTATAAACAGTGCGTAATATAAAGACAGTATGATTACAGAATAAATCTCACCTCCTGGGTTTAAATTCTTGGGTTGTGGTGTAACAGCAGATGCTGCGCCCGATGACCTTCGTGATCTGAAACGATAACAACATTACATTACACACTGTAGGTACTATATATCAACATAATCATTCATTACTCTATAATGATTTCACTGCTGGGAGTTTTTCTCCTCTTTGTGAGAGAGAACGGGCCATAATCAACCACGCGGAACCTCACAAATGGCTTTAAATTTTGGATTGCTTTAAGTCAGGGGAATTAATTACTTTTCTAATTTACTACCAACTTAATTGTCCGAACGTTTATACAATTTACAACTGTCATTCTTTGACAGTCGTATGACTATAGCACAGAAATATTTGTTAAACAATGAATTTCTCTGACTGTTCATGTGGGTTCCCTCACGATGTTTTCCTTCCACGTTTAAAGGGCAGTGAATATAAATGTATAAATTACATAGATGTTATGTCCCTTTCTGACCCTCGAAACTAATTTGTGATAGGTACATAAAGATGTAATAACGAGTGGATATGGTAACGGACATGATAATACCTTCATCTGTTCGAGTTCTTTAGAAGTAATCAGAATTAAGCTAGCTATAACTGTTAAGAGTTAATCCAACATTTTGTATGTCTCTGATGATAAACTTCATTGACTGATCCGCTGTTTTATTATGGTTCAATAAGCTATTCAATATTGCTCTGAATAGCAGGAATACCCTTAAATATACCATTAAAACATCTGACTTTGAAGAAAAACTCAACTAATGATATTAAATTCTGCATCGGTTCCGAATCGGATTGAAAGGCAAAGGTCAGGAGCTTTTTCTTTGAAAGATTTATTCATGTTTTAAATTATTACACAAGCTTGAAATGTGCAGAAACAGTTGGTTTAAACTGGTTTGAACTAAACCCGTCTGTTTACATTATCTATTCGGTCTTAACAAGAATTATTAAGATAAACAAGTGCCCTGATATTTTTACGATACGCTCTTTAACCGGTATCATAGAAGTGTACTGATTGTGCTACATAACAAGTTCAAATTCCTCAGACCAAACGTGTTGTTGTTATTACTACATTTAGATTGCGATACAACTGTTCTGTTGATAATTTCAATAAGGTTGCCACGTTTAGGCTGTTACCATACCAAGTTATAGCAGTAATAAAAACTATATAGACACAAATATGCAAATACGATAATTACACTGCTCAAACTACTAAAAAAACAGTTAAAACTTTAAATCTCCCGCAGACAGGCGCGACGCGACGGCACGACACGATTCTGGTAGAACAATTTCCATTAAGCTTTCATAGAATTTGTCCTACCAGAGTTTCGTCGCCCCTGTCGGCGGGGCCTTCATAGTAACTTCAAAATGAAACAGATGAATAATGAAGAAATTTAAAAGACCGTTGTAGGCAACCCTGGTACAGTTGTAAAACCATTGCAGATCGTTAACAGATTATCACAATAACAGTTTTATAATTAGAAAAGGCAAGCGTTAGTGTTGTTTGGTCTACGTTGCTTGTAATCTAAATTTAGCGTCGAGACATGTGTTAGATAACTGTGGGGAGGCCATGTCAAGGCCCGATACACGACAGATGGGATTAACAACTGTTTATTTCGTTTACAGAAGTAGAAAATCACATAATATCTTGCTTTATTTACTTCTTATACGAAGGTTTTTGAATGAATTGCTTATTCAAAAGGTAGTAAAAAGGAAATGCGAGATGTATTACGAACGGAAAGCTACGAAAGGTAGCCTATACAATATTTTTTCCACGAGTTCTTATTACGTAGGCTCGTAATTAGAGCAAATGGGTGCTAGAACTAATTCAACATGAAGTGCCGTCCATCACAATAATTGCCTCTTAGACATTATGTTGACCATTTAATTCATGTAATGTGCAAGGACATCCTGGAGTTAATATTTGTCAGGCTTTTAATAACACTGATGAGTCGTCGCTCTAGGCTTTGTATTTTCAAAAACATTTTCCATTATTGTGTCCATTAAACAACTAATGACGGATTTAAATAAACAATTTTATTTCATAGGCCTGTTATTAAGGCCAATATGTAAATTAAAGTTTATTTGCGTTTGGCAGCTTAATTTATTTGAATAATTAAACACGAAAGACTGAACGCTATGCCAATGTTATTGAAAAGCCTGTCTATACGCTCGCAGAGCGGTTAGATTACAATACTAACAGAATCCAGTTAACTCAACTAAAGCTTCATATTCCGATAAATATTTCAAGGAAAATACGTACCCAATACTGCGATCGATTAACAAGTTACGCTGAAGCTGAAGCTGTAAGTGTAGCCTAAAATCGATTTATCTTTTGTTATCGGATTGGAGCCGTGACTTGAAAATGATTAAGACAATGAATTCTTAAGAGTAGACTGTAAATGTATAATTTCACTCGTAACTGCTCTTTTATATGAGTTATTGATTTGGTAAAGGTTAAGGGTCCCGTGGGTGACGTCAGGCGTAACCTTTTCATTAGGTATTAATGAGCTTTATCTCCATGCATCGTATTCTAGAGGGATGAAAATTATATCTAAACTAACATGTTTGCTACATCAATCAATTAATTTAGCAACGGGACTTATTGTAATATTGTTTTATATAAAGTTTATTAAACATCGATTTATCATGAGGCTTGCCATGTGTCCGGGCACGCCGCGTGGGTGACGAGGCGAGGACGTCAACCCGCGCAAGCACCTGATTCGTCGGTCGCGTGCCGACAGCCGAACAGCCGCCGCCGACAGTTTATTCATCGCGACGACACGGTACGTCACGGCCTACGTCATCGGAACCAATAATAAATGGAGAAGCCGCGTTTACCGTGACGTATATTTTTGCGTTACTATGTATAAGGATGAGTAATTAGAAACGTCTACCGTACGATCTTGCGGTGTAGCGATTTCAGAATGACAATTGACTTGCACATTTTTGAGTTAAGTGTAATGTTGGGGAATGAAATATAACGCATGCAGCAAGACTAAGAAAGTTATTAAACTTTAAATATTTCGATCAATGCAAGTAAACTCCCGAATCAGATTTGGCTTGTGCAATAGTTTATGCTTTTGATGCAACATCCACACCTTGCAACCAACATGACTCTAGTGTACAACAACTGCGTTTTTCCCACATCATGCTGTCTATCCGTCGAAAGCTTTTAATCACACTTCGAGTGGCGCGATAAGCTAAACTTATCAGTTAATTTACAACAGGTAGTATGTACTTAATGATTATTATTACAACACTTTATTACGGTATTGTGTTTCAAATATTAATATTATGTATCTAATATTTCTGAGCACAGTTACTTTACGCATCCAAAGTTTCACACATCCCAGTTGGAAGACCTTGGTATTGCTCACGCGCATAAGATAATATCAACATTGATGACGAAGTCGAGATATCTATACGTAAGGCTTACTACTTACACCGATATTTATGATAAATGCAAACTCGTGAACGGCTGATCTTTTGTAGTAATCTCAGGACAGATTCCTCCATTGTTAAGACAGTTTATATGGCCAGGTAAGTAAATGACGACACGAGTTTTTATAAAGTAGCGGTATTCCATAGCCTTGTGGAGAAGTACTCTCACTTTACCTTTTTCTCATTGTTTCGAATAAAAGCGTACCTTATAATGCCAGTGAAATTATAGGCACACACGACTTGTCAACATGGTGTGTTTGACAGGCGTAATTACGCGTAGGGTTGTCCCTGGTGGATGTGACCCACAGTATTGTAGGTAATACCTCAAGGTAAAGCCTCAATGTAGTTGTAATAGTCAGAGGATTCCGCTTAGTACCCGGTGGGATAACGCAGCTGCATGACTCCTCAAAGTATGAGTATACTCCGACTGTAAGACAATGTTCTAATCTGTTTGACACTAAGTCGTACAAAGTTCGTTAGACTTTGTAAGTAGGTAGATGAAGAAATTATAGCGTAGCCTTTTATTTGAAGACTATTTTAAGAAAACATCTATGAACTTGACGATAATTATATTTCAAGAGTTCTTGTACCTAGTCATTTATAAATTGTATTGTTTTGAATGAATAACTGAATTTGACGAAGGTAATTTTGGTTGACCAACAATTAATCACAAAATAAACAATAGTTTGTATTAATCATTCGTTTGGGGTCACGAATTACTAGGAAAGAAAGTATTACAAATACCAACTCCTACTACTACTACTGCGGCTACCTACCTATCAACATGTACGCAAACAATGATTTTTTAGGAATGAAGAATCTAAAAAAAAGGCAATTCGACTGATTCGACTGATTTGCCTTTTTTAAGTAGACGAATGACTTGATGATCTTATAACGGCGTCAGTGAGCGGAGTTCGCGCAGCTGACTTTTGGGCCAAATAATATATTTAAACATTTTGCCATCGATAAGCTAAGAAGAAGTAAACGAATCATTTACAAAACATATATTATTTAGGGCTGATTTTTCCAATGCCAGATAATTTTACCCGAGGAATAATTTTGAATTTTTGACAGTTATTCCAAACAAAAACTGTCAGACGTCAATTTTATTCTACGAATAAAAATTATGTGTCGATTGAAAAATCAACCCTTACTTAAATTCAACTTTATCAGTTCATATGGTTTGTATAAGACCACTTGCACCACCGGTTTTAATAATGCATTAAAGAAATTAAATATTTCTTTCCGGTAAATCCGAAGACGAGATCAACGATAAGATTGGTGACGATTTGGGCTTTATATAGTGGCATACGTTGATAAAGTTTGTCGAAGAAAAACAAGGGAAAGGAAGATTTGCCAGGAAATAACATAAAAAGAAGCTAAGCCATCGGCTGTTTATTGTTACGATCGCGCAAAGCTGATAGCGAGAAACATACCATAAGTATGCAGGGCAAAGTTCAATGTATTTCGATGTTTTGGACAGGGCCTTACCAAACAAATTTATGCTTATCAAAAAGGAAATTATGTTCGTATATCCTGCTATAATTGTGGTCACAAAAAACCACTCGTTATTATGACAACAACTTTAGTTTTATATACGTTTACTACAAAACCGATTCTTACGGTGAATTACGCACAAAATCATTGTCATATTTCCCATCGTACGGTACATAAGGAAGGAGAATTTTAGCTTGCCTAACATTTCAGGTAGTGTTTCCCAAATGCACGTAAGCTGGTTTAAAGCCCACTCTATGATATGCAATCTCAAATTTCAATTATTCTGTAGCTTCAGTCATCCAAATGGCACGTAATTTACTGTGGGGTGGAAACGCGGCTGAACCGCGAAAGTAATTCGTTATGTTAGAATTAATTAATATTTAGTATCAGTTGAATTACTTGTTTGTGTTTTGATAAACTCTACTTTATACAAGTTTACACAGAGCGCCTGTAAGGTCATTGCAAATATTTGTATTTTCAGCACTACAAGCTTTTATGTGAGGCAACTGGTTTTTTTAGATTTTTATGTCTTTGCCTCTTAAACCTACTCACTGGTACTTACAATAATATTAAAGAATATGACGTACATTTTTAACAAATCTACTTCGTTCTTTGAGTAAAAGGTTCGTAAGATTTCATTCCCTCGAGTCAAGTGAAGGCGTGAACAGAAACAAAATAATGACTTACTTGGAGACGGGCACGTTGGTGAGGCATAAGAAGTTGTTGCGAACACTGCGCAGGCTCGCCAGGACCTGCGCGAAGGGCGTCACGATCAAGTCTTCCCCGTGGCTGCGGACAAAAATAAACCTTGTAAATATACACCCAAGATGCAAATCGCTATGAATACGGCCAAACAAATCATGAGTCAATCTATAATGAAAGGAGCTAGAGGCGGCTTACTACAGGAATCTGTTTTGAGGCTGGAAATTTGATGTCATTGCGTACATACATATTTTCAGCTGATAATGATTCTTAATAGTACCTACAGAATACAGAGTTTCCTAACAAGTTCTCAAGGTTATAAGTGAGTCGCAGTGTTTAAATATGTTTCAGTAAAAAGCGGCAAGGGCTGAAACATAAAAGTTTATGAGTTGGAAGTTTATAAAATGTTCTTAAATATTTTACACTGTTTTCTGAATAGGATTTCTTGTTATAAGTTAGTACTCAAACGTTGTGGGTCTAAAAGGGGAATACATAATATATTTTGTTCAGAAACAACCTTCTCTGAGAGTGGTACTTAAAGTAATGCGTGTGTAGTAATAAGATATTGATTTATCGGTTTGCTATAGTTTTATGGGATATAATAAAACTTTATAGTAGTTTATCTCTTTAATATTAAACAGTATGCAAGGTTAAACGTTGAAGTACCAACAGACAATGATATTACGGATTTATTTTAGCAATAATATGTTGTTGACAACAACAAAATTGTACTTGAAAATGCAGCCGGTTTTTTTTTTTAAATTTCCGGAAATTATAAGTAAGTAGGTATATGGTATGGTACATACACTATCTGGAAAATTGTAATAATAATCTCTGTTGACACTGCAAGTTTCTTAACTGTTCACTTACAAGTATACTCGTATGACCATTTTGATATAAGGCAAAGCATTCGGTCAAAGCGAAATAATGGCATGATAATCAAATAATGTATTTTCAAATATGTGTGCACCTATATCTTTAAGTATACGAATATTATATGGGTTTCTTTCACAATTCACCAAGTGAACGTAAGCTAATTAAATGCGAAAACTGAAAAATTAGAAAAAAAAGAATCGAAATATCTCCCAGCATGTTTTCACAATGGCTGAATAATAAGATGTTTAACTTACCTGTTACGTAATAAATGTAATAAAAATGTTTTTATTTCATGTTTCGCATCAGTTGAAGTACTTACCATACCATACTTTAGTAATAATGCTTGTTTGTTTCATCGACAAAGGTTCGTCAAAAATATTTGATTAAAACAACAATAGTAAAGTTAATAAACAACCTACCAATGGAACGGTTTCTAGTTAGGTTGTAAACGAAATGATTTATTTATTTCTGAGGTGCTCGTGCCTCAATAATAACAGCCGCACGGATCGATCGAAAGTTAAGCTACGCTTGCCGCGGTCGGTTCGTGGATGGGTGACCATCCATTACATATCGAGGCCCCTCCTTGTTGCGGAAAGCACTTTAAGCTGTTGGTCCCCATTGTCATAATAGTGACATGACAGTCGTTACGGGTAGTCAGAAGCCCAAAAGTCTAACAACAACCAATTTTACCAAGGGTTATCGTGTTTCCCAATAAGTAACTGTAAAATACTGGTATTCAGCTGCATCCGGTTGGACTAGAAGCTGACCCCAACATAGTTGGGAAAAGGCTAGGCAGATTGATTTTGTTGTATTGAGAAAGGTTCGTCAAAAACATTTGATTGAAGCAACAATAGTAAAGTTATTATACGATCTACCAATGGGACCTGAAAAGGTTTCTAGTCTAGATGTTAACGAAATTATTATTTCTGAGAATATATTTTCCCAGCTTACCCTCAACGTTATTTATAGAAGGGTGTGGGCGCAAGACGAGGAAGATACTTCCACAATTTAATACCTGAACTTGGGAAACCTGACAAATTCACTGGAGCGCAACTGGGAAGACGTCTTGTGGTTTCTATTAGCATTAGAGGGTTCGTTAATACTCAAAGGAGGTACAGAATCTATTCCCATTTGTTGTTTAATTAATTAGTTCCTACTTTCAAAGAATCTTCAAGAAAAAAGTTGATGCCGACTTTTTAATTTTCATTTTAAAGCTTTGAAAATAATTAATTTGCGTGGATATAGTTAAAAGTTATTCATGATTAACTTGAAAAGTTTTACTGGGAAGCAATCTCAAGTGCATAGCGCAAGTTTATAGCGATGTTATTATACTTAGGTAAACGGGAGAGGGTTGTTTATTTACACAATAACCAATATTGGCTTCATTAGCAATCGAGAGATATCTGAAGATGAGGATCGAGGATTTCTAAGTTTATGTATTTAATGTGCAATGAGTCATTGAAGTTTATAGCACTGTACATAATAAAGATTTATCTTTCGCAATATTTGTTGTATTATGTTGCTTTAAGCAGAGCGTGATTTACATTCCTATTTACTAGGAAACATAATGTATTATAGAGAGCTGCCTACGCTAAGACGAGTACAATGGGGGATTTACACTAGATCGATTTTCGCCGTGCGGCTGGTCGCTTACCAAATCGCCTCAAAAGCCGAATCGCCACCCCTTTTACACAGGTCGATAAAAATCACAGGTAACTAGTTAATTTCGCATCAAAATGTTGACCTTCATTCGGCGGGAGATCGCCTGCGACGGAGCATTTTCACAGTCGATTTTAGTCACTCGCCGCATGCGACCTGACCTGACACGCACGACAAAGTCGATACCTACTCTACTTTGGAACTTGCGATTTTAGTCACCTGCGGCCTAGCCGAATTGCCATTTTGACAGTCGATTTTCGCCGTGCTTCGAAAATCGTGCGGCTATAGGCACCTGTGTAAAGCCCGCAATAAATGATTATGTAGGTATGTGATAAGGCTAGATAAAATTCTAAAGACGGTTTTAAGTCGCGGTTCATTCGCGAGACTAATCACCTCACGTAATAAAATATCCGGATGTTAGCGTGAGACTTTCATGATAAACGAATGTTTTACGTTTATCTACATTTCGTAGCTACTATCTATTCTAATTGGAGTTCATTTTACGCGTGTTTCGGTCATAAAAGCGGCTCTTGGAAAGTTTTTTATTTGAACAAAACTGCTAGAAACACCTTGTATATGTAGGGTAGGATAGTTGCGATTTATATCAATGCTAGCTGCTGTGAATAGTACATTTTGTATGCGCTCAAAACCGTCCAAACGACGAAAGTTTCGTCATATGGATAGCTTTGACGAAACTAACATGGCGTAAAGGCGACGTTTCATACACTTAAATTGAGGCTGCGATATTGAACTGGCTTTAACCCGCGGCTTCTTCCACGTAAATGTCGGAAAATATCTATATCAATCCGAAACATTCATCCAGACAACCGGACAGAAATTCAGTATTTTATTAAATTTATACATTTAATAGTAGTTACGTTATTACTTTAGTATTTGATCTGTTTATTTAGTATATCTAATAGTTTATTTTGTATATAATATGTGTCGTCCTCAGGAGCAAAGCTTACACAGGTGAAGTCGCAAAAGCTAATCTCTCTAAAGTTGGCTTACCTTGCACACAAATTACCTTGACTAATAGAAGTGGCTTTGTGGTACATCCTAGAACAAGTTAGTTACGCTTTGAAAGTGCAATATAATTAATGAAATATTTATGAAACATTCATTTGGGACGTAAATTTTAATATTTACTCAGAGAGCTAGTATATCCGTGTTTATTTTTTCTGATTTCGCGAAGTCATCATGAAAATTTAATTGAAATAACATTCGTCGATTTTCTTCTGTTTTCATTTTGATAGGAACGTTAATTTCATGGGTTGCGTTTATGATATTTTTATAGACGTCCGCGGGCGCTCTGCGGTGGGTAGCAGTCGAGCATAAACAACAGGTCATTGATGTGTAAAATAATGACACCCTCCACTTTTCATGAGCCGCATTTTTTCACAACGACACCCAAAGAAGGTAGGTATAATGTAATCGTTCCACTTCAGTGTTTTTCTCAAGGTTATTCTTAACTTGTACTCCCGTTTTCTCGTAAATGCCAATTACCATCATCCAACGTTTATCCTCCGAATTTCATTATCTAAATTACTCTTAAAAGAAAAACAAAAGTTAAGACTGTCAATATAACGCTGTCTCGTTTAAAACAATTCTGAATGGCTAATAAAATAATAGCTTCAACGCTTTTACATTCAAATATGACTGTGGTAGTAAATTTTATACGGTGAATATAAGATATTTATTCATGAGAGGAAAATATGTATGAAGAGATATTTTCGAGTATTAAAGGGGATGGTGGACGGGAGTTTGTTTTCTTTGGCGAGTATGTTATGATGAGATGTGAGATGATATTAGGAAACAACATTTGAGCGTCGTCGCGCGGGCGGGTCGTCCGAGAGTTAACTCGTATCTGTGTTAACACCGTAAACAAAATGGATGTTTCGCAATTAATATTGAATTTCTGAAATTTAGATGCACGATTAAAAATATAAAACTTGATGTGTTTTAATATTTACGTGAGTATTTTAGTTTTTATAAGGGAATTAACATTGCCTGAGGACTGAGCAAATGAGGCGTTTGTGGGACGAATGCTCATTTGTGCATACATATCACAAACGTCTACGCTCAGCGTGTTCGCGGCGTAGTAGACGTTTCGTAGGTAAAACGCCTCATTGCAAAACACGTACGCTACGTAAACGCCTAAAGACTACGTGGGTTCTACGCCTCGTAGCGAAGCGCCTACGCTAAGTTAACGCCTAAACGCTTCGTTGGCGTCGCGTCGATCCTATTTCATGTTGATAAACCTAATGCACTCCGACGACGAAACATGAATACTGGCGATGATAAAAACAAAATGAGTACATACGGAGAGAAATAAAAGTCACTGCAATGTTATCGGGTAACTGAAAGCCAAGACAAAACAAATCATTTAATAATTTTAGTACTAATAATTAATTGGCTTTTAATATCTTGACTATTATGCAGGTAAAAAAACAAAAATAAATTTCTGTGTGTTTTCTGTTCATAGGCTTCTGCTGAATTTTTTTTTTTATTTTCACAAAAAATAGTCTCTTTTTTTACATTTCATCCTTTGATTGAAGCTAGCCGAAGGCTTCAATCAAAGGATTGAATGCCGCTACGAATTCATTTATAATTTCCACGCGTGGAGTAGTGTGCTTAAAAGTTGAATTTTTATATTATTTGGCGATTTATTTGACTCTTGAAACTTGTTTTAGTATGAGAAGTTTACTTCAAATAAGTAATAGTATTTATTAATATTAAGATTACATATTGAAAAAAAAAAAACCATAGACTTCTACACCAATCACCTTTTTACCCAGTTTTTGTTCAAACAGTAAAAAAAGTCAGCCGGTATATACCTATACTCTGATAATATGTATTACTATCGATAACAGCCTCCTGTAAATAATAGATTGCCAACTGTATACAACGCAATACCACTAGTTAGTTGAGTTTCATTTGTGGATGCGGACTTTCCCAGTAAACTTGGAAGAACAAATATTAACTGCATATTAACTCCAGTACATACAGACACTCGCAAATTCCTGTATTACTTTTCCTTCAAATTAAATTGCACTTACAAGTATTGGCAGAAATGTTCTGTAGTATTAGGCCCCCTGGGAAGAACAATTCTTATTCTATAACTAACGGACCGACAGCCGACAGGCGTTGCCCTGTCCAAAATCCAATTCCCAAAGAATTTCACTTTCAGTTTTCACGAATTTTCTAATATTCCGGGGAACTTTTCCATTTTTTTTCTCCTAAGAGGCTAAAAACAATTAGTAGATTATAGCCACAGAAAATTATAAAACAAAAACTTTTTAACAAAAAAATTAAACCGCCGAAAAAACTGAAAAGCAAAAAATAATAAACCTTTTTTATTTAACCTCAATAACTAAGTTCTTAAACTAATGTAAGTATACCTAAGTAATTTTGAGTCTGCGCCAAACAATCAATAAACAGAGATCACTAAATTGCCTTAAATTTCAACGGTGCCGACTACCTTGAACCGCTCAATACTTGTCAGTACCGCTTCGGCCATCGGACGGGGAACCCGTGTCTCTTCGTTTGCGCTCAAAAGACCCGATTGACAATGTTTTATGTTCTGACGAAATTTTATAATAATGTAAAATTAAATTTAGATGTAAAAATAAGGCAACCTTATTTTTATTTTATCTAATTTTTGTAGTTTTCATTTAAACAATTATCTTTGAAATGGTTCAAAATCGTAATCTCACGTCAATGTCAAAATATTGTCAAAGATTTAGGGAGGTAAGCGTACCTATTTTAGACAGTTTCCAAATTTTTATGGTGTTTTCAATATATTCAGCAAAAGCTCCCTAAACGCTGCCCCCCCCAGCCCAGTTAAATTCTTTTGTTTACCTCTCAAAGTTGTTCTTACCAAACTGCAGAGTTTTCCGTAGGTAAAAGTAATCTCGGACAACCTTGAAAGCATTAACATTGACAGCAATCGTTGAACAAAACCTGGGTTTTGTCCAAGTTCATCCGGAGACCAATGCGTATGAATCAACCAGGCTGTACAGCATCTGCTGCACGTCATGCAGCATTCAGCCGCTATGATAATGTCATCTGAAAATATTAAGTGTGAGATGTACTCGCTGTTGATGCTAATGCTGCGTCCTTTCCAGTTCAGCGTCTTGAATACATCCTCCAATAATATTAGAGAACAATTTCGGGGAAATTACGTCCCCTTCTTTCACCCCTTTATATGGATATGTTTAGTTCGCTGGTCTTGAGGTTGGACTGTCGTTGTCGCGTTTTCATGAAGACATCTCAGCACTTGGATGTATCGCCAATGGAATGGGCATCGACCTCAAAACAGACCAGTGGGGCAATTCTCGTATTTTTTTAAGAACGTTCACAGTCTGATCTCAGTCTCAATCTGTCAAAAGTACCTCTAATTTTCCTACACTTTTGACAAGTTTTTGACATTGATTGTTGCTCATATGAGTTGCAACTAGATTTTGAACGTTTCTAATTACGGAAACTGGGCTTCTGGCCTCGATAGAGTCAAAAGTACTAATGGAACTACATGTCTATTTGACAACGAATTTGAGAGATGTCAACTGATCGACTAATTTGCGAGTTGTTACAACTCGCATCTATTACTATTACTCCATCGATCTAATATAGTTAGATCTCATCATCGCGCGTTCGTATTTTACAAGATCTCGACTTATACATAATAGGGGTTAAAGTATGAAATTGCCGTTTTATTGTAATAGGTACTTCGAATTGACATAGAACCTTCATGGTTTGAAATTTTTGAGTGAAACTTTTTTCACATGGTACCTATGAAGTTCTTCTTTTAAAAAATGTGCAACATTCGGCTATCGACTTTCAGTTGTTTTTTTTTATTCAGCTTAGACAAGAAAGATAGATACTTCGAAAATTCGAGTTATTTTTGAATACGAGTTCCGACGCGGAACTTACGCGGCAGAAACAGCTCGCAATATCAATGTTGCGTTTGGAGAGGGGACTGCTAATGAACGCACCGTGCGATTTTGGTTTAAACGCTTTGGTGATGGAAACTTTGATTTGAAGAACGGACCACGTGGAAGACCGCCCACACAGGTGAATAACAATGAATTGAAAGAGATGGTGGAAGCCGATCCGACCCAGGAATTAGCGGCATGGTTTAACGTTACCTTACCAATAATATTGACTCATTTGCGTCAAATCAATAAAATAAAAAAATATGAGAAATGGGTGCCTCATGATTTGACTGTTCTGCAGAAAGAAACGCGTGTTGAAACTTGTGTTGCGTTGTTGAATCGGTACAGAAATGAAGGAATATTGGATCGAATTGTGACATGTGATGAAAAGTGGATTCTTTACGATAACCGTAAGCGAAAAATGCAATGGCTGACCCCAGGTCAAACGCCGCAACAGTGTCCTAAAGCAAAGCTTACCAATAAAAAGGTAATGGTAACTGTTTGGTGGTCTCAGCATGGTGTTATTCACTATAGCTTTCTCCGATCTGGTCAAGCAATAACGGCAGATGTCTACTGTGCCGAACTCCGAACAATGATAGCAAAACTAGCAGTGAAACAGCCCCGACTCATGAATCGATCTTCACCATTATTGCTCCATGATAACGCTAGACCTCATACAGCATGAGAAACCGTTTTAACTCTACAGGAACTGCAATTAAAAACCATACGTCACCCTCCGTATTCGCCAGACCTTGTTCCAACGGACTACCATTTTTTTCGTGATTTGGACAATTTTCTACGTGATAAAAAGTTTTCTTCTCAGGAGGCAGTACAAAATGCTTTCACACAGTTTGTCGAATCTAGATCACGAGAGTTCTATCGCAAAGGCATAAATGACCTTCCTATTAGATGGCAGCAATGTATAGATAATAATGGTAATTATTTTGATTAAATAAATATGTTAAATTAAAAAAAAAAACGAATTACAATTTTTCAGTACAAATCGGCAATTTCATACTTTAACCCCTAATATATATCGTATTTGTGACTATTGTTTCAATCGTTTTATTTTTAATTGTTTGAGGCTTTTTACATTCATGCTATTTTTAGGTATTATTATTTTATGGTTTTTTAAATTTTTAGTTATAATTTTTATTTGTTGGACATCTGTACGTAGGTTACCTTGGTAAATTAGCTAAATTATTCATTAGTACATTATATATTAACTATGCTAATTCATTTATAATGTACAAATGAATAATTAAACTTTTTTTAACTTTCAATATATTTCCATTTTATTCTATACAGAAGACGTCGATTTCGTTTAATAATATAATCATAATTTAATCATTTATTACCAAGCCTACGTCCATCAACAGTCTAGTTCACCCTAAACGAATCAGTTTGACAGTGCGAGCGGGATAGAGTGATACATGGTGCGGGGAAGTGGGGGCAAAATATGAATTTCAGTTGAACTATTACAAGCCCTTAAGGTGGAGGGGAAGGCCAACATCATAATTCTTTGCATAAAAGCGCCGGTCGACCAATCGTATACTTTTTATCGTAGCGCGTTTAAGAGGCCCAAGCTCAGCAATAGACTGCTGCGGAATTTTGTGACGATTACCCGATTGTTTTGTCAGCTATTTTTGTCTTTTACTATTTTATGATAATGGCTGCTATGTGCAATCCACCAAAATAAACAGTGACAAACACCTGCAAGAAGTGATTTAACTGAGTGTTGATTCTATTACAATCGTAGGAATCATGTGAGTTGACAGTCATGTGAAGGTAAGGATGGCGTTGTATTTGGCGAACCGGTTTGGAAGCATGCCCAGTAGCGTCACGCGCTTGACTTACCGTGGTCTAACGAGCCAGCTGGAGTACGTGAGCACGATATTATTGTATCATCGAGACACACACTGCATGTGTGTTATGAACGGTACCTTATTCAGAAAATTACGCTACCGTTCGCTGTCGCACGTGCACAATCTCACATATCCAAGTAGTTGAATATTCTTGTATGGATTAATATTTGTGCACTAGTCATGCTTAGATAATTCATAGTAACAATTTATTTTGTGTTGACTTGGCAGTTTGCAGAGCGTGACGTGTCGCGAATCGAAATTTTCCTTCAGTTTTGAGAGAATACGGGAGAGAAATCTACATATAAAACAGGCTATTGTACATAAAACCCGGGAGTACCTCGTTTGTTCTTAGACACATAAGACTCACTTAAGCCTAAGGTGTGTTCGTATTATGCAGGAACACTATACTAGTGAACACCCAGAGTAACGATGGAGAGATTAGAATTTAGTTACATTTCTGTTTTTAGATAAGCTATGTATTTCATGTTAATTAATTGCTATCGGCACATCCCGTTTCATGTATTTAGTTTTCCTTATTGATATAAAAAAAGCTATAAATAGATGTTTTTATCGTATTTCTACAACGTAGCACGATTACAATATTATTTTATGTTCACTGTTTACAATAATTTAGTTAATATTTTGTCCATTTCCCGCCTTCCATTTATTGTAAGCTTACACAAAAACACAATTCATACAGAGTTATCTTGAGTCATTATCAGGGTATACGCGCGATAAATAAGGAACATTTATCACATGGGAGCTTTTAAATTTAAATGTCCCATTTTAGAGCCAGAGGGACTTAATGCGAATGCCATGAATATTAACGTATGTAGCAAGGGAGCTTCGTTTAGATGAGTTCTCAACTCTCTGCCAGTCGTAGCGCCTAGTTGTAGCCGCAGTCTATTAACTTTAACGAACGGCTATAGCGAGAGACCACTTTTCTCGTTTACTGCGTCCTGTCCAGCAGAACTAACTCAATTATAAGGAATATAAAATAATAGCAGTGGAACTATTTCATACGGAGCATATCAGATATGAATAGAAAACATGAAAGGAAAGTTTAATAAATCGAAAACCTTTTACTATGATCGGAGAAACTGTAGAGTATATTAAAGTAAACGTGTGGGTGTGGAAGATTTGATTGTCTTAAATCGTTTTACGCGATAAACAGAGTTGTAGAACTTCTTCCATCGTTTGTCCGAATTGGATTAGCTATAACGAAGTAGGGCCCATAACGTCGATTTCTTCAGAACAACATCGGTATATGTATCCAACAAGGGAATAGTAAGTAGGTAATAATCCGTTATTCACTTAGACGTAAGTACCTTCATAAACAAAGCGGAGCATTATTTTTCCTAATAAAGAGGGTAGTGTAATATGTTTTCATTATATATGTATGGAATGAGAACGACGCAAAACTTCTTTTAGCAGTATCGAGAGGAAAGTTTTCACATTACCTATTTTGCTTGTGTTTATACATACTGTAGGCCTGCGTAAAATATCGTGATTACGTTAGCTCAAAATCGCTCTAGTTATATCACAAGCAAAGTTTGCGACTTCAATTTGAACACAGACGAATATTCCATGTACAGTCACGACCAAAAGTATGTATACACTCGGCTTTATGCAAAAGCGATTTACTCCTTTATTTTTTTAAGAAATTTTATGTTATTACGAATATAGCATTTTCGAACCCATAGGTTTATGTAATGTGTCGTATTTCAACGTTGCATTCATTATTTCACGAATAAATCGCAATTGAAAGTTGCCAAGTGTTGACATATTGGTGCTCGTGACTGTATCTACTTATAATATTGTAAAAGCAAAAATCTGTTTTTAATATTTCCACGGCTGAACTGAATATGGTGGACACACGAACAAACGACGACTTACGAGTCGTGGGTTCGGACCGAGGCAGGCGCTTTGCTTTGTGTAAATAATTTTATCACCACTGCTCTCAAAACGGTCAAGGAAAACACGTGGGAAACCGGCATGTCCCAGAACCAAAAATTCGAAGACTTGCGACTTTTACCAACCCGCACTGGCCCGCGTGGTTGATAACGGCCCACTCCCTCGCGAAGAGGAGGCCTGTGTCCCAAGAGTGGGAACATTATAAGCTGATTACAACGACGCACAATGGTCCACTTCAAGTGCGGAAACCAAACCCATAACATAGCCTAATTACGTTATGTAAGAACAAATTATATTTTTTGTCGTGGAAAATACTAAACTTTACGTGTCAATTGCATGAAAATCAGCGTTTGCGAAGTCGTATGAGCCGCAAAGCACATCTGGTAAAAAAACGGTTTGAAAGAAAACATCATTAAAGCATTCTTTTAACAATCATTGATAATACTCTGGATATTTTTTGCTGTAGCTCAACAAAGTGTAGCGAAATAGACAAGTCCAATAAATCTAAGCTCGTTGCTTAGAACAAACAAATGAAATCCACCCACGACTCTGGCATTTTTGCTTACAAAAACTGTGGAGCTCACAGGGGTCATGGACTTTGTAAGACATCAAGTCCGTTTCACACTAACACTGCAATATTATGCCCGCGACTGCTTACCACAGCTTTATACCGATGTTACTCTATTTGTTAGACAAGTAATAGGTACCTCGGTATCGATATCGAAAGTACTCATAAGTTTGAACTATCGACTGAAACTTCTATTATCATCTCCTGCGAACTCAGCTCCTACAGAGGCAATGTTTTCTTTGTCTTCAGTCTTGGAGGATTCCGTTGCAATCTGTTCAACTAATTTTATTCTTTCACGGTAACAAATTGGATTTATCACTTTGCTTAGAAAATTTCAGCTATTTTTAGCATCTCAGGTTCTGTTGGTGACTGACATTATAATAGCAAGGTGCATGTGATACGAGATTGTGTGTGTCTTATACACCCCCACACTCTATCCACGCAAGTTTTCTGCAAATACATCTCTCTTATTAAGTACTTCGCAGAGTATTTATGTTGGGGTTCGCAAATACCACAGTATTAATTAAAGCGTCTCGCGTTTATTATACGTTTGGTATTTTTAGTTCCAGCCATATCTTATTGTTGGAGTTATTTTTAGGCGTCTCTAATTGGACAATTGGATCTAAAATTACTTCACATATAAAAAACTCATAAAAGTTCCATTCATCATAGTGTGAAATTTTAAATAGAGCGGATATACGTTTACACGTTATACACGTTTTATGTCTTTTAAATGGACTGATCCGGAATAAAAAAAACAAAATGTTTCTCTATTTTGGGAAGTTTCCACTTTAGAAAATAAATATAGTAAAAAAAGGTAAAAAGGTTTGTTTTAAGTAATAAATTTGGGATCCGTGACACTCATAGTCACAAAACTGGAAATGTTTTACTTAGTTTGGACACCACCGCAGCAGGAAGGGTCCGTAAAGTTGTATTCCGCAAGTTTAAATGTCGTTCGGCTGGAGCTTTCACAGTTGTTGGAGCCAAACCAAAAGCTCCACTGAAACTCGTAACTGCTACTGTCGATAACAGTATCAAAATGAAGGCAACTAGTTACTGTTAACTTTCACAACGCTACGATAACGTGGAAGACATAATATTGATTTACGAGTACCTTCAATGCACGTTTATGCTGTCTCGCTTTTTCTTATTAATCATTCAGCTACAGTCAATTTTCATAGCTAATAATAGACAATGGCTACAAAGAGAAATACTTTTATTGATTTTTTTTACAATACCGGTTTCGTATCGGTTCTTATTCGAAGATATGGTTCGATAATAATAAAAATGAATTGGATTTTTTCCGAGAATCTTCAACATTACAATTTTTGATAAATACAAATATTCAGGGAACGTTGAACTCTACACATGTTCACACGATTATTTAAGGTCTTAGAGTAATATTGATCAATGAGGCCTCATCCATCCGTCAGTCTATTTGTGGGAGCAGATAAAAGACAATTGCCCTCAATTAATAAATTACAACGGCTTAAGCAAATACTTGCACAGCAATTGTAGATACTTTGTCTGCAAGTAAGTATATATTTTTTTAGTATATATATATATTCTTTTATCTTCTTCATGGTGCATTACTTATTTATTGAATTATATTTACATAATTTACAAAGCTATAATAAAATAATATAATGATATGTACAAGTATATTTAAAAAAAAAAGGAGAGGATATAATCAAAGGGCATCAAAAAATTCGTCCGCATCGCTGTCAATAGGAAAAGTGCCCAAAAGGCTGGATTCTTTCGCCAAAAATAGGCCAGTCCTCTTGTCACGTCTTCGTGGTTGTTTCATATAGCTTTTATTAGGTATAGTTTTAATTGATGGGCTATTTGCGGCTTCTTTGATTTTGATTTGCAATTATCTTATATCTTGATGTTTTTAAATATTAGTGTAAGCACCTAACCTATCTAAAACCCCTTCTATTATATTTTAATGCCAAAGGCTTGTTTTCTTTATGTCCAGTACTTTAAAAAAGCCATTTAAACAACTCCGATATTAGTACTTATCCCCAGATTGGTTTCGATACAATTTCAGTTTTAGTACTATTTTCTGTATGACCCGCGCCAAATCACGTACGGACGGTAAATTGTATAAAACCTCATTTCGAGATTACGATGCCGCTTATTGTGTTACGTAGAATCCGACATGTAAACAATTTTATTATTGTTACGTCCAATCGCCAGCTCCAGCAACGAAGGCCGACGCTTTCTCTTTAAAATGGGAAATTTCTCGTAAACAGAGTTACCTACACCTACCGATAGAAGCAGCCAGTGTGTGTGTGCTCAAAAAATAACAACACGAGTAACGTTTTTTGTAAGTAATTAAGTCTTAAGTCATTAATGGAGTATTTGTTCACACCACACATAGATGTTATCCGGCAGTATGTTTACTGTTATTTTACAAACACCGGCTGGCTTTAAAAATAATTTATCTCTATATAACTTAATTCTTACACTTTCCTGTTAATTCCTTTCCTTTCCTGTTAATTTTTACACTTTTTCTAAATGAATTTAATTGCATATTTATACGGATGTTAACTACATACTTGTAGTAATACCAACTAAACTCCTTAGTGCTGTGATGCATCTACTTTGTATTGTAATGTCACTTATGTCATAACTTATTTTATCATATTACGTATCTTCTATTTTGTTGATTAAAACCGTTATTCTAACGGTTTATCTTATTACAATTTAATCAACAAAATGTTTTAAAAGTTTTGCCACCAAAACAAAAAATACTTCAAACCCGAACGTTTGGATATTGAACCCGTTGATAGTTCTGCATCAATGAAATGGGAACATTGGATGAAAACATTTAAAAGCTTTCTTAAGGCTACGGAAAGCGCCTTGACAGGAGAGCAGGTTTACCAACAGCCAGCCTTACCAACTTCCTGGAAACTAGATCTTCTCATAAACCACCTTTCATCAAACGTTTTCACGTACATCAGCGAGTGTACTACTTTTCCATTCGCAATCATTACTTTGGGAAAATTATTCACAAAGCCCAAAAATATAATTTATGCCCGACATGCCCTCGCATCTAGGAAACAACTGGGCGACGAAACTGTTACAGATTTCCAGTAGCTTCGAAAGCAGTATATGGTTTTTCTTTTTGTAGGATCGGTACTTGATGGTAAGCACTGTAAATCTGTAAATCGATCGCGCTGAAGATTGAATATTTCGAAATATTGGAAACTTGGTCCTCCATATTGGAAACTTGGTCCTCCATATTGGGAAGTGGATAAGCGTCAAGCTGTGTATACCTGTTTATCGTAAGTGAATAATCAATGACAAGGCGCTTCTTGTGATTAGCGTTCTTTGTAATTAGTACTTGAGCTCGCCAGGGGGACGTGCTTTCTTCAATAATGCCAGCAGCTAGGAGTTTTGTGATCTCTCCTTCAATAAACTTTTTTCGTCTTCACTGTGGCGGCGAGATTTAATCGCAATAGGCTTGCAATTTGGACTGATATTTGTAAAAAGAGGAACAGCAGGTACAGACGCTTCTGCAACGCTACATACTTTTAGTGGTTCCATACCCTCGCATCTAGGAAACAACTGGGCGACGAAACAATCGAAAGCGAAACAGCTGATGTCAGTGTCATGTCAGTCATTGATTCCATTCCACAAAATGAGCTACCTGCACAAGATATCGAGGAGCCACCCATAACTGTAGTGCCATCCCGAGGACAAGACAATACACTAATACGCCACACTCAGAGGCGTTTAACCAGGGAACGCAGACTCCCTGTACGTTTTGGAGATTACGTTGTTTCATAAGAAGGTCGGAAGAATGTAGACCAACTAAACTCCTAAGTGCTGTGATGCATACGGCTACTTTGTATTGTAATGTCACTTATGTCATAACTTATTTTATCATATTACGTATCTTCTATTTTGTTGATTAAAACCGTTATTCTAAAGGTTTATCTTATTACAATACTACATTAGACCATGATGTATCTGTGTATGTACCTACATATTGTTATAAAAACATTCATTATAAATAACTTGTTTGTGAAAACTAAGTTCTACATTCCGCGATTTTTAAAATCAATTTTACTACCTACCTCATTATCATAGATAGATCCTGACTGCAGCTTCAACTCTTGAATCTAGGTTTTGTGGAAAGTGACCACAATTTTACTAATATCATACTTTTATAGACCTATAAATAATTATTCTGTTTAACACTGTAATTCCGCACTTTTGAGGTTAATTTTTTTGACAACTGTCTTTGGCAACCTTCTAGTCTATGGTAAAACTTTTATATTCGAACAGAAACAGTTTTATTCAAAATAGGTTGTAATAAGAGGTATAGTTACCGACTACCTTATCTCTAAGGGATTTTTCTACAGTGGATTTATAAAATTAAATAAGTAGGCAAGGGGTTTATTCCTCTGAGTAAAACAAATAACAAGAATGTACAGCGCAATTAGAACAATCTTGACACGACCCGCCGATTTTCATCCGGAAAAGAGGACATCAAAATGGCCGATAGGTACTCATCTAAAATAAAACCCGTTGCTATGATTCCTAGCAGGCAGTTGATAATAAATTAGAACGGAAAATAAACGGGATTGGGCCGATAAACAATTGAATTACACGATAAATCACAAGAGTTTGGGACAGTGAAAAATTATTTCCAGTTTTATCACGACTTCCATCATTTTTTAGTATCAAATTAGGAATTTTGATTTTTAGCCAAGCCATTTTTTGTTCAATATTTGATAGAAGTGATTGAAATGCGAAAATGGTTAAGAATTTATCAAGCCAAAGAATTTTTATAAATCAGATTTTGAGCGATTCCTTTAAGCTTCAAAGGTGACGTTGGCTGAAAGGTCACCTTTGAATTACAAAATAACAAGATTAAGCTTTTATGGACTACTAACTTTGATGTGAATAAAAATATATCAATGGAACAGCTTTCTTTTTTCCTGTAGAATAGTAGCCAAACTTGTTACGTTTGTATTGTTTCGTTTAAATAAATCCTATTGCCAGAAATAAAAAACTTAAACGCACATTAAGTAGGTAGTTTTAAGTTTTATTTTTATAATCGACTAGCTGCACCCCACGGTTTTACCCGCGTAAGTTTCGATCCCGTGGGAATATCGGGATTAAAAGCATCCTATGTGTTAATCCTGGTTATAAACTATCTGTGTGCTAAATTTCATCCAAATCTGTTCAGTAGTTTTGATGTGAAAGAGTAACAAACATCCATCCATCCGTACAAACTTTCACATATATAATAATAGGGGTTAAAGTATGAAATTGCCGTTTCATTGTAATAGGTACTTCGAATGGACATAGAACCTTCATGGTTTGATATTTTTGAGTGAAACTTTTTTCACATGGTACCTATGAAGTTCTTCTTTTAAAAAATGTGCAACATTCGATTATCGACTTTCAGTTGTTTTTTTTATTCAGCTTAGACAAGAAAGATGGATACTTCGAAAATTCGAGTTAATTTTGAATACGAGTTCCGACGCGGAACTAACGCGGCAGAAACAGCTCGCAATATCAATGTTGCGTTTGGAGAGGAGACTGCTAATAACGCACCGTGCGATTTTGGTTTAAACGCTTTCATGATGGAAAAGCAAAGCTTACCAATAAAAAGGTAATGGTAACTGTTTGGTGGTCTCAGCATGGTGTTATTCACTATAGTTTTCTCCGATCTGGTCAAGCAATAATGGCAGATGTCTACTGTGCCGAACTCCGAACAATGATAGCAAAACTAGCAGTGAAACAGCCCCGACTCATGAATCGATCTTCACCATTATTGCTCCATGATAACGTGACACCTCATATAGCACGAGAAACCGTTTTAACTCTACAGGAACTGCAATTAGAAACCATTCTTCACCCTCCGTATTCGCCAGACCTTGCTTCAACGGACTACCATTTTTTTCGTGATTTGGACAATTTTGTACGTGATAAAAAGTTTTCTTCTCCGGAGGTAGTACAAAATGCTTCCACACAGTTTGTCGAATCTAGATCACGAGAGTTCTATCGCAAAGGCATAAATGACCTTCCTATTAGATGGCAGCAATGTATAGATAATATTGGTAACTATTTTGATTAAATATAAAGTTAAATTAAAAAAAAAAAACGAATTTCAATTTTGCAGTACAAATCGGCAATTTCATACTTTAACCCCTAATATTAGTAGGATAATTAAACTCTAAAGGCTTTGGGCGAATTAAATTCCGAAGTGAAAACAACATTCATAAATATTTGAGAGTACCTGAAGCGGTAATTCGGTACTTGGTTTATATTTCTTTACTGTACAATAACCAGTGTTTTGATTTATTCGCTGAAAAGCTCTTAACAAGTTATCTACAGGGAGAAAATTGGTTTTACGATTCCAGCCGTGGCCGACGGAGGAGGAAATAACGTAGATATCCTCTGCTCACTGAACTACCTAAATGGAAATAAGTACCTTGCTTTCCTACATTACACACTACGTTTTAAAGTAAATTGCTTTGACAAATACTAAATATTGAAAGTTGTTTGTAAAGCTAAACACAGAAACAACAACCCGCCGTCATATTTCTCAGTAAATCGATAGCTTTTAGCAAATACATTCGTTCAAAGAGGTGAATTATTGATCGTTCCAAACCAAACTTTTCTCTTCATAGATTTTGTTTTCTTTTGATCTTTGTACTTCGAGATATTCACCTTTAAATTAATGAATATTAAAGTAAAATGTAAAGCTTAGCTTTTTCCATATACCTACACACGAGTGAGCTTTGGTTATAAAAGTTTTACAACTGTTACTACAATGCAATAAAACTCAAAATGTACGGTTTATTTTTACTGCCTTTCATTTTTATTTGTTTTTGAAGCTTTTCTCAATGTACGCAGATTCTTGTCTCATTGTCAATGGTTTGTTCACCCCACTTTGCACAATCATATGTTTGTAGAAAGTTATAATTTTCAAAGGGTTCTATAACTTTGAAAGCAGAAATTATGCAGTCAATAAAACATGAATTATGTACCACTTACGAGTACCTGTATCGTACTGAATCGTAAGTACCCTTATCCCGCTAGAGTTGTTTATTTGATCGTTTTGTCAATGAGTTTTCGATTTCGTTGAAAACTTTTAATAGGTTCTCCCGGTCCGTTTTGCATCGGCAATTAGGTAGAGCGGGAATATTCAGCAAATATGTTTGAAATCTGACACATAATTTAATAATAAGAAGTTATTGCAATCACGATAAAAATAAACGAAGTTGATTACGAACTTGGATGGATAGTAGAATGTAATTATCGAAGTAGGCAATAAGATTTCCGCGTACCTACGTATAGACAATACGCGTATATAATGTTGTATAAATAGTAATAAACATATATTTCGTGCCTGTCATATTTACTTTGCGGCGAATAAATTCATTCATCTGCGAGATCGAAAAAAAAGAAAATTCGTTTCATAAAAGTAAAAGCTATGTGGAGACGATTGAACATCGATTCTATTTATTTTCAATACAGCATTAAACATTCAAAGGATTGCAGATTACTCTGCTTTCACAGACTTGAAAATATTTTTTCTAATAACAATATTTATTGGTGCACAACGAACCAAGTCATGGGTGGAACCACTCCTATGTTTCATTTGAAGAGTCGATTGATATTCAGCCAGCTGCACAGTCACTGAGTATACTCTGTTACGATTATGCAACATCGAGTGATCGATTTCAAGTCGCCATATCTCGATTATTATTGACGATGGGTCTCGGTATCGGATACCCACCCGTGTTTTCTTATCCCTATATATTACGTCCCGTGCGTTCGGATAACATCTCCACATACAATGGCTGCGAGGGGAAACATGATCGGTATAAAGGAAAGGGCATACGATATCGGCGACTGTCACAGACGTATGTTCCGTTCTATTTTTGTAAATAAAACAATCTTCTTATAGTATTGTTGTCAGGAAAACAGGAATCAAATATAATATCTTGGTCGTCGGCAAGATACCGAACATCATATTTTTGAGGATATTAACATTTTCCTCAAGAAGGTACTTAGGTACTAGGGTTTTCTGTTGTGCAAGATCTTTCATTGACGTCAATCTCAAATGTCCTCTTCCTGCTGACTCTTATAATAAGTGTTAAGATATTCTCAAACAAGTTTTAGGTGCTATAATTTTAACAGACATTTTGAAGTGAGAATATTCCAGATAGATGATCACCACAAACCTGCTTAGTTAGTAGTTAAACAACTTTTAACTAGTTGAAAACAGATTGAAATGCCTCGCTTTAAATAAAAGCATGCAGATTTAACAAACGACATTGCAAACAATAGTTCTTCAAGCTCATGGGAAATCCATTGCAGGCAATTATGCAGTGTGAAGTTTCTTTGCAAGAGGTACGCAGTATAACATGAAGTTTGAAGGGCGACGATTATTTCCCCTGACATGCTTCCATGCGGCCTTGAGCTCATATATTTCTTATGTATCAGTGAGAGCTTGTTTCAGCTGTAGTAGTTATCAACCCCATTAAACCTACCGAAAGATTCTCATATATTAAACTGAGAAAGTTATGGCACCTCACTTGGGGTTTATCTTCACATAAAGTTCAGGTAAAACTTAATAATGAAGGAACATTTTCGGCGCCGAGACTACGTTCTCATACAATACGTGATAAAGAAAGTTCAAAGATTCGTGTTCTTATGTATAATTGTATACAGTCGTTCAAAGGAATAGTTAATACGTTTCGTGGTAATTGAATTTAGTAGCACAATAATAAAGTCGACAACAGACACGCTGCAGTTGATTTGTGGTTAGTTGAAGATAAATTCAGATAGAACACGGTGGAACAATGTCGTGTTCCCAACAAAGTTATGTTTTAACTCGATGAGGTATTACGTAATCTCATAACTCTATTAAAATATTGTCGCATTTATGGTCTTCAGTTCAGTTTCCTTGGAAATTGAATGATATCCAAGGCTGTTGGTGAAAATGATAGGAAGGTTTTTTCAGATGACTTTCAATTTGTGAGTTCAACGTGTCATATTTCTGTCTGATAATTTCGATAGATCTCGTTAAATTGACCGCTACTGCTCTTTTGAATAAGTACTAATATTTGTAGAGCATGGTGGATCTTTGACAGTCGTTACGGGTCGTCAGAAGCCTGAAAGTCTGACAACTAGTCTTGGTACTATCGTATTACCCAGTAACTGGGTTGTAGATGTCAGATAGGCAGTCCCTCCATGTAAAATACTGGTATTCAGCTGCATCCGGTTAGACTGGAAGCCGACCCCAACATAGTTGGGAAAAGGCTAGGCAGATGATGATGATTTGTAGAGCAGTGGTGCCCAGCGGCCCAGCCCGGCCGTATCCACCCTAACTTACGACTTGTAGGTCGTGTGTTCAAACCCAGCCAGACGCCTTACTTAGTGTATTTCATTTCATCACCACTGCTCTCAAAACGGTGAAGGAAAACATCGTAAGGGAACCGGTATCTCCTAGAATAAAAAAATTGAAGACTTCTGACACCCACACTGGGCCGGCGTGGTGGATTATGGCCCACTCCCTCTGACAGACAGGAGGCCTGTATCCCAGCAGTGGGAATATTATGTGCTGATTGTGATGACTAATATTTGTTGTTGATATTATTGCTAAATTAAATAAGTATATATTATACGTTTCATTGCTTGGCAGGGTTGATACAAAATCTGTTGGCATAGGTTAAAGCTGCCAATCTTATGGAAATAACATGATATATGTACCGGTTTATCGGCATCTACTGCACATATTCATATAGGATTTTCTTTGTATTTGAGCAGAAACATGGTAAAGTCAGAAGATGTTTATAGTTAACTCTACAGACATGTTTGGTATTTGCCATAAACTTTGGCGAAATTCCATAAGATTGCAAGCAAATCGTCTATCATTTTGACGTTTTAGTAAACAAATTTAGTTTTTGGGACTACAGTGAGTAGCTGGGGTACCTCCACTACATAATCGGATCCCTTCATATAATTCTTTTGATATGAAAACCGTTCTTTTGTTGGTAGAGTTCAACAAGACACTCATCCCGTTAGGTGAACGAAACCGCGGTGAAGGTCAAACGATCGCAATTCAAATAGCTCATGAGTTTAAATCAATTAACTCTATAATGGAGTATACAAATAAACAAAGGTCGGTATGGACGTTTGAACTTTCAGTAAAATGTAGATGAATGCTTTCATCTCTTCCATTCTATTTGTAAGCTAGAGGCTGCTCGGTGCACCGGCCACGTGTATCCAATTAACGCCCACTCAGATAACTAGGCAACACAGCTAGGCTTTTATTTTATAAAAACAATTCAATACCATTCTACGAACGTACTTTATTTTCAGCCGACTAAATAGATTTCCAGAATCTGCCTACCATACCCAACGAAAAGGGAATCAAAATGAGATTAACCAGAAAAGACCGAGATTAGACTTAGGCTAAAATATTCATAAAATATTCAGACATACTACTTCAATCAGATTGTAGCATTTTTGAGATTGAGCGTGTAACCTGTACAATCGGGTTTAAACCTATATTCTGGGTTTAGAATACTAAGGTAGGTAAGTATAACAAAGTTTTGGTCTTCCTAATTTATTGTTATACCCGTTTTATTATCCTTGTATCTACAAGAACGAATATTTATCGGCCAAAACGAGTTTTCGTTATTTATTAAAAGATTTCCTGTTTTACCGACGTCATTTAGCTACAATATTATTTTTATCTACGCGTGGAGTAAGCATACATTTTGCTTACTCAATCTACAGGCATTATTGGATTAATTTTCACCAAAATCGAAGCGACCTTTGAATTCTACGGCACCAGCCACAGTTCAAAGGGCAGCTTTCAGCTCTGTAAATCAAATAACACGAATGGTAGCACTGATGTACCTTTACTGAAAATTTAAATTGATTTAAAGGCCAGGCATTGGATATTGCTGCATAAAGTTGTGACGTCACTCAGTTACTTTGTGACTTGTTGCACAAAGATCGTCTATCTATATCTACTACAATGTTTCTGCAATATTTCATTGATCATAATCTTAGAATGACGCGTAGGTTTACGTATTCAAGCTTATTTTTAAGTTTAGTTGGCAATTATCGGGAAAAGCCCTTCCCAGGTGGGCGTAATCTATATAACGTGACAGGTAGGTGCAGAGGAGATCCTCTCGAACGCTATTACTGTTAAATACCGCAGTGAAGGTGAATACAAATTGCTAACGTCTATCTATTATATATGCATGTTGCATGGAACAGGACGTACCTATGGATTTATCATTTATCCTGACGTCGGTAGGTGTCTACATACAAATTCTACCTACAGTTTCAACAATCCTACAATCCCTTTAATTGTTTTATTTCATGCAAGAGTGGTTTGGGTCGATATTGGACCCTCCCTGTAGCCACCCTACCGTTCGTTCGGTAAGTCGAATATTTGATCAGAAACAATAGATTTTATAGATTTTGCAAATATGGTTTGTGAGCTTACAACTTATTGTTGATGTAGTACCTAACCTACCTACTGTAGACTGCCAAGTAAAACGCCAATTAGATTGAAGTCGTGATTTTATTTATTATACAGTAATCGTTTTCCTGGTCGTTCATCTTAATGAAAAATGTTCAGTCGGGAAACTTTATTGTCTGCTCGTAAGAATGTCACAGCAAGCAATATTTCGTTAATAACCGATGGTTTACATTTACAGCCAAAAAGGCATCCATTTAGCATGTCTACGTAATGGTATGGAAAAATGACGGATGCTTTTTACTCTACAACGAGCACTTAACGAGGAGTATATTACGAGGTTTTGGTCTGCTCGCCTTTTTGTTCACCCACAACGAACGCTACACTCCTCGATTCAATTAATTTACCTACTACCTACGCCATAATATATTGTAGTTTTAACTATTCGCAAACAAAGGTCGTGTTATTAATTGTTGCAAAAGATTTGTTTTTACGGTAGTGAGCACGGAGGGACGCGCCTGACGCGGTCGCTCCCTAGTGAGTTTAGATAGTCAGCGCGCAATTACTCTAAACATAAACCCAGATGAATGTACCGAGCGAGGAGCGAGGATCTTGATGAAAATTCTTATTAAGGTTAATGCCTACGTACTTCGTACATACTCACTAGAAGTAGGTACAACAAAAACAATTACCGCGCAAAGAAAACAATGAGATTTATGAGGCTATTTTCAATGTAACAACAATCCAGTAGGCATCATGTAACCTGCGATTGATTTACAAGTTAACAACGATCTACATTGTAGACTGTTCACATGAGGAACATGGACCTACATAGTTATATTTCATAACCTCGTGGCCGCGGCTTTTGTTTTTGACAGTGGCTAAAAATACACTGCTATGTTAAAGGAAATTCAAACATTTTGTATCATGTCCGCTACGTATTCAAAACTAGTCCGTATGTGGAAGTGTAAAGTGCCTCGTCTATATGTTTTTGTGACTTATCTAATTTTAAGTAATGATTGGCTGTTGCTAGGTTAGGTTAGTCGTAATTGAGTAGGTGCCATAGGAATTTTCCTTAAATTACCCAATTTTTACTAATGTGTCAACTATTCGAGCATGCTGTCTGTTTCCCACATGATAAGCTATCGTGTGAAGTTTGGTTGGTGATATTTTGTGTTTCATAACTTATGATGAAAAAACAGCTAATTTTACTCACGCATCGCGCCTGGTGCGTTCGTCCCAGAATTTCTCCCAAAACGTGGATCTGTTTTTAATTCTGAGCACGCTGGTGCTGAGCGTGCGCGGCAGCGTTCCGCCGCCGCTGCCGGCCGCAACGCCGGTGGACATGCTGTGCTCCGATGCGGAGCTCTTGGCGATGAACGTGACGCCGGCGCCCGCGCCGCCCAGCCGCTCCGACTGGGACCCTGACCGCTGCATGACTGCCGCAGTGTCGCTGTCCACTAGCACTGACTCACTACATAACACGCTGTCACGTACGAACACGCGACTGATTGACCTATCGCGCCCTGATCGTCATCGCCCTGACGTCGCACTGTCTCCGACGCCGCGCCCGCGCCGCAGCCCACTAATGACTGTTGTTATTGTCGAGCTTAGTAAGATGACACTCTCGCTCGCTATTATATAAACACTCCTAGCTTCCCAGCTATGCAATGTCAATAGGTATATAAATAACAAATGTTTCAGGCTAATCTCCTATTGGATTGAACACTTCGACATACATATGTTCAGATAACTTTATCACTTTGTCCTTATCGACAGCAGTATTTAAGTGAATCCTGTTGTTTATAACATAAAATATATTATCACATAAGCTTCTAATCTTTAACTAGTTGATAGTCGGTTGTCAAAACTAAAGGTATTCATAAATGTTAGGCCTCATCCTTGGCACCGATTAATAAACGTAGTTGGTGAAGCTCGAGCATTGCGTGCGGGGCCAACCTGTCAGATCAGTGAACGACCTCGACAATGTCCAACCGTTCCACCGCGAATATCAAACACTCAAGTAAATATAATGCACGGTATGTTTTTTTGCTCGGAAAAGTGAGTTGATATGGGAGATCACTTCGCGTTTGAATACCACTGATGCTTTAAGTCACATTTTAGTTGGGGTTTCAGTGACGGTAGGGGTTAGTACGGCAGAACAAGAGCTATGTGCATCGCGTGTCGGTCGGCATGAGGTGGCGTGTCGCCGGCAGCCCGCGCGGACTATCAATGGAGCCGTGAGCCGTGAGCCGCGAGGCGCAGCGGGCGTCCCACTCGCTCGCCCGCCGCCGCCCGGCCGCCCGCGCCTCGCCTCGTGCGAGCCCGAGAGCGCGCGACGCCGCCCGACGATAAATTTGGCGCTAATGGAAACTAAAGGCGGTGGGCGCCGGTAATCAATGTTCGACT
Organism: Apamea epomidion; assembly: GCA_947507525.1. Lineage (NCBI taxonomy): Eukaryota > Metazoa > Arthropoda > Insecta > Lepidoptera > Noctuidae > Apamea > Apamea epomidion. The sequence goes on along the minus strand of OX382228.1, from coordinate 13,294,211 downwards.
TGGAAATCGAGGGGCAGTAAGGGTATTATCAATATCAAAGACAAATCAGATATACGCGTAGGTACCTGTTAAGGTAAGGCTAAAAGATGCCGAGATGAAAAATATGACAGGCCGGGTACGCCGTACTCTCGGTATCGATTATTTTACAACCAAGGTGCGAGTCGCTTTCAAGTCGCGTGTATTACATGTGAAGTTACTAGCATTTGTGAAATATTGATGATGGCGATGTTACTACTTTCGAGAACTTGTTTATTTTAGTAAACTACTATTATAGTTAACGAGGCAATTCCGTAGTTTTGACGGTCTGATTAAGTAGGTAGTAAGCACATAACTATCTGAATTTGAAGTTTAAACCTGATTGATACGAGCTTTAGCCCGAAAAATTTAATGTGATTGGACTACTGAAATAGCAACAGCCAATGAAATCACATGACATGAGTTTGACAATCTGTGAGCATATTGCTTTTCAGAAACCGGATGTAAGACTAAAATAACATTTTAAACTGCACCTCAATTACTTAACACACTTTCTTTCACAACCCTCAGGATTTGAAAGAAGTTCTTATACCATTGCTTCATACGTTTGAATACTCGTTTGCTCGAAAAAATAAATAACGCAATGAATGTTGTCGAATTGTCAAAATGAAAGACAATTGTGTGTTACCCAATTACGTCACTGATTATATCACAAACTTTGTTAACGTATAGCATAATTATAGACAACATTATATCCTACGCCACTTGCCTCCATATAAATTATGGACCTTAAAAAACCATACACTTATATATTTTCGCAGGTAAAGTTTTGTTGTGTATTAAAGAATGAATAAAACCGATGTTATCGGAAAATTTAACAATGCTATTCTATAAATAATCGTTTATCTAGATAATCCCGCAGGGAATGCTTCAAGGCTCTTATTTCTACTCAAAGTGTATACCCGTAGTAAATCATCTTCACATCTACAAATGGTAAAGTCTGTTTGATTCCTTTGTGTGATGGAAATAAATTCAATTTCTAAAGCAGACAATGTTACTTGAGGAAAAATAATGGAGATGATAAGAAGATGTGGATAAAGAAGTCTAGGTACTTAGTGCTGAGAGAAATCCTCTGCTCTATGTGATTGCAAATCGAGTACGGGCGTCCATAATCAGCCTACAGTGTATCTAGCCGGTTGCATGTTGTTTTCCTCACGATGTATTCCTTCACCGTTTTGAGAGCAGTGGAGATTAAATTATTTACGCAAAGTAAAGCGCCTGGCTGGGTTCGAACCCACGACCTAGAACTCGTAAGTCGGGGGCATTACCACTGGGCCGCCACAGCTACGGGCGTCCATTTACCCCAAAATAAAATGGTTGAGTAAGTTACTCAACCATTTTGGTTGAGTAAGTACAAAATTATGAAACTATTTACCGAAAGAAATAATTACATTCATTTATGTCCAAATGCTGCTCATACCATATGATATGTTTCAAAAGACAATTAAATATAAGTTTTTAATTAAGAATTGAAGTTGGATTCAATTAATTAAAATGGTGATATTTTCATTCATTTCTTAAAAACTAAAAAAAAACGTGATCATAACGTTTTAATGAATGGCCCTCAAAATTTGCGCACCTATTGAAGCACCTTTGTATAGAGTCAAGTGATTTAAGTACACGTGTAGGGAAGTATAAGTACATAATCCGTCAGACGGCTTAGAAGATTCAGGATCGCTAAACTGTTTTTAACGATGTTCAATTAAGTCTCATTAGGGAGTTGTCAATCGAGTATCTCACTAAACGATCAATTACGTGCGTCTCTCTTGGGACCGCTTTATCAAAACCTTTTAGCGTATTCACCTGTATTTTGGTTAGATAATAGTTAAGGTAAATCAACTGTGAGATTTTCGTATGTGTATTGAAGTGTAGTCGATCTGTATTTGCCTTTAGTAGTTATCTACAAATATAATTGAGTTGCAATTCGAATACAGGGTGGCAGGGGCATCGATGCGCAACCTGTTACCACGGATGCAGTTTATGAGTTGAAAATTTTCGTTGGTTATAAAATAAAAACTACCGCGTGGGTAATGCACTTTTCTATGAAATTGCTGTTTTTTATATAATAGAATAAAATACTCTTTATTGTGTACACCATATAAATTACAGACAAAAATATAGAAATTTCACAAAGGGTGACACAATGGGCGGTCTTATCGCTAAGAGCGATCTTTTAAAGACAATCTTTGGATGGATTAAAAAGGGGATGGAGAGACAAATACTGTGATTTATAACCGGCGAAAAATGTCTACTCTAAGGAGTGGGTCTAGAATCATGTGCTGAAATCATGGTTCCAGTTTGTGCTTCAATATCCCTGGCACCCTACATGTTTGCTTTTAAGTTATCTGCAAACAAAGTTTGAGTTGCAATTCTACTGTACATACAAAGTTATTCCAAAAATTCCAATTATATGATCGTAAAGAACAATGCATGGGCATTTCATTTGAGCTGGTATTTTCAATACAAACGAGATGTGGGTGACGCCAACCAAATGGGCTTTCATGTCATTGTGATGCCAGTTAAATTTTTATAACGACAACGACAGTAAACAAATTCACCTCCACAATCGAAGGCTTCAATTATAAGTTTGTTAATCTATACATACAAATAAATAAAATTGACGTGACTGTTTGTAATGTCAAAAAATTGACGTGACTGTTTGTAATGTCAAAAAATTGACGTGACTGTTTGTAATGTCAAAAAAACAGCTTTTTATTAAATGCATATGAAAGTACCTACCATGACTACTAGTAACTACAGTACTATGTACCATATAGTACAGTACAACCTTGGTAGGTATAGGTAGTAAACATTGTTTTTTGTTGTAACATAAAAACAAACAAAAATTTAAAACATTGTTTTTTTGTTACAATTTTGTCTGTCTGTCGGTTTGTTCCGGCTAATGTCCGAAACGTCTGGACCGATTTTAATGAAATTTGGTATAGAGATACTCCGAAACCTACATACCACGCGGGCGAAGGCACAGGCGAAAGCTAATTAATAAAATGCCGAGCCGATCGATAGAGGTACTTGTGATTTTCATGATACCTTTTACTCTAAATGAGGAATTTTATAGGGAATAAATCTGACACTTACAACCGAGTCTTAGCAAAGTATCGAATATCTCCAAGGAATAACAAAATCTCCCGTCTTTAAATCCCGTCTCTCTGGTAGATTTACGTAAAATTATTTGAACGAAATCTAATACGCATGGCTGAAACAGCCGAATCCAATAAAATTCGTGTGAAACATGGCTTAATTTGATTCGTTGGTTTTTCAAATCACGTTAGAAGCATGCAATACGAGTATTCTAATTTGATAGTGATATCGAAATATACATATACAGACGTGGTACGGTGCATAGATATATCATGTTCTCTGACATGCTTATTTCCTAAACTATCTTCTAGAGACTTTGTTTATTGTATCGGTTTTTATTTATTTCCAACTGTCTTTATTCTGTTTGCTAGAATGAGTTTTTTAACTCATTAAAAATGTTTTGTTCGCATATTGCTTTACGATTTAACGGCCGAAAGTAAGTAGCTATATGAGATATATTTTTTATCATGCGAAATTAATGCTGTTAAAAAATAATGCCAAATATAGATGTGATACCTGCTTAAGAATGTATTTATAAACTTTACGAAAGTTCGTAAAAACTCATAAAACCACTCTAGAAAAAAAAATGTAGGCTTGTGAGGGTCAATATGCAACTTTATTTTTTCTTGAATCCAGAATCAACAAAAAGCCACCAATAAAAAACCTTAGCATGAAGGCTAACTCCTGACACCTGTATCATGAGTTGGAACAGACCATAGCACTACAACACGCACCAACAACGAAAGCTCTAAACACAATGAAAGCGAGAATGGAGAGCAAGCCAAGAGAACTGAGACAGTTTATAAAGCGGTGTGGTGCTATTATATGTGCGTAGGTAAGTATACGTACGCTCTGTCCAGTTGTGCCGCCTCGGCCTCCTTGAATCTGCAAGCAATTAAAAAATAAGGAAAAGAAAGAAAGAACGAAGATATCAGAGGACACATATCTATTGTTATGCAACCTAAGCGGGTCAGGTCGCGTTTACAAGTATGCGGGGATCAGCGTCACACCAAGTTTGTGCTAGAGTAGTGTAGTGAGAGGCTCTGTAGAGGTGGCGTAGCGTGAAGTGTTCGTCGCGGCTGGTCCTGCGTGCTGTGCCAGTGTGAGCAACAGGCGACACGTGACGTCACACACGCCGCGAGCTCGCATGCGGGCACCGAACGTGGCGGCTTGTGAGTAAGCTGGCTACTTGTTAGTCGATCACAACATATACGGTTACATTTTACATAGAACATGATTATTTAGCTTACTTTGGTCCTGTGTGCGAAGCTGTGTGGCTTCGTTGATTGTATTGTTTCATGCAATTCAGAATGGCGACAAAACCTACGGTGAGTAACATTTATTGATGACAAGTGTAATGTCATAGTTACACATCAGGTAATACATTGAATAGTATGTCTGAATACTACTGCTGCTACTGCTTCGATATTTTTTCTAAGAGTCATGGCACATAAACATTCAATGTAAATGAATATGTAGAACATAATGAAAGATTGTTATCTGTTAAAAATAACACACTATAGGTACTATTTCTAAACAAATTATCTAGAATCATCGCAATACTTAATGCGATATGAAAAGATAGCTAGCGACGTATAAGTATTTTGTTGACAGTGATTAAAGTAGTTAAGTAATCTCTGAACATTTCTCAATGCCCGCCATAATTTTTGATATCAGCAATGGTCTGACTATCGCTAACTTTTATATAATTTGTTTTGTGATTCTATTTGATTGTCAGTTTTATATCGAGGATTATGTAGATCAGATCGAAAAACAAGTTGTACGTCGTAAAACATTTCACAAATTAAGATAATTTATAATAAATATATTAAACGTACAAATAAAAATATGGTGGTAGATTAGTCATCTGAGTTAAATGTCTGATTAATGTTAAACTGTTTAAATTCCTTATAGTTGGCCAATTCATTTTCATAATGAACGAAACGAATGCCATAATATTTTTATTGAACTTGAAGGATGAGGTTTGCTATTATTTAGGGCCGTGATGGTTTGGAATGAGTTGAATCAAAGTATTTACCTTATGCAAAATAAATAAACATTTATTTATTTAATTGATAACATTAAATGGTTCAATAGATATTTAGGGTAAATGTGTGCTCTGATCATGTACCAAAGTGGTGACACATAATTGAACAAAACAAGAATGTTTAGAAATATTTGAATTTAATCATTATTATTAATAGAAAGAGAATTTGTATTTACACTGACGACATGACTTATATTATGATAACTTTGTGGTACTTGTTTGATCATTTTTAATTTGGTCGATATTGGTTATTATCAAAAAACAGTGTTTAGTATTCATGAAAGCTCGACCTTGTATTCTTCTTCAAAGATACTGTAGATAGAATTGTGTTTGTTTACTATTATCAAATACGTTTAATGAAATGTTGGCATAAATCTGATAAAAAAGTATACCTATAAATTAATCTTCCTATAAAGATAAAGGCAAAAAATACACATTCGGTAGTAAATTGTGATAACTTTGCCACTTAAAGGACCTTTTCATGATATTCAATTAATACAGGTCCTTCTTCGAAATCTAAACATTTATGACAGGAACATCCGACAACGAGGTAAAGAAGTAATTAAGTTGCGTCTGATTTACAAAATAATTCCCTTCGTCAATTTGTCAATCGACTTCGAGTCAGCCCGTTACGAAGGTATAATGAGTTCCTGCAGCCCTTTGAGATCGAAACAGTAAAGGGCGAACCTTGTAAGGTTTTTAATATCACCGATAGGGTGAGTCCTGAGTCCATAAATTTAATTAAATCTGTAATAAAGTCAAATTCTCCCGACCCACTTCACTCGCACATCACAGAATTGCCCAATCATGTGACCTTTTTATGCAGTGTAAAGCTCTTTTCATTGTCTGCAGAGTGATGGGTGACGAGGCGAAATAAGCATCGTGCGCGCCTAAAATGGCACTCTGATTCGACTACAATATGAAAGTTTTGCTGTGTGCAGCACAATCCTACTGGAAAATGATTCTGTTCGCTCCGGCCGTGGGGTGTAAGGTGCTTACTTCGCCCACTCGTTTTGTTGAAAAAGATTTAAGTTATATTGAGTGCATATGTGATATCAAGTATCAAATGTAGCGTTCAATTGTACCATGCCTGAAGCATGGATCGTGTGGGCGTGGCGCGTTTGATACGTTCCGTAGCTTGCATGTAGGCAAGGTAGAGATTCGTCTAGCTTTGTGTACTTTCAAAGAATCTTACCTTTCGCTGGCGATCGAGCTGTTCCTCGACATCGACTTGGGCGACATCTCGAAGTCGGAGTCTGAGCGGTAGAGGAAGGACTCGCGGCGCTGCGGCATGGCCTGCAGGACGAGCGCGGTGGAGGGCGACCCCCCCTCGAGGGGGGAGCGCGCACCCCCCGCGCCTCCCGCACCACCCCCATTCTCCACATCGAAGCTGAAACAATAGCACACAGTGATTAATATAACGCAATGTCATGAATAGGTCTTAATCCTGAACATACGAGTATGTACATCGGCAGATAAGCTCAGATAAGACAATCCCCACGCGATTTAAACTCGTCGCGGCGAAACTCGTGTGTCAGAGATAAATTCTAAAGCACTTAACTGATTTATAAATAGAATTTGTATCTATCATATCGTAGGTAAGGTGGAAATGTTAATAAATCGCAAATTACCCCAATAGCACCGGCATTTGTATGCAGCAAAACTTCTATCAGTTTTGAACAAAATTATTTAATAAACCAATATTTTCTACGCATGCTTTTCCTGTAAAATGAACAACGACCGCACAGTATGAGAAACATACGTGAAATGTACTCACGACGAGTCGAGACCATATCAAGTCGTGATAATTTGTGTTACGTAGTTTCTGCGTCTATTATTATCGAAGAAAACGCTAAAGGGTTATTATAAAACCGTCGTAAATATTGCGGATTTCCCAATCATTTTAATGATTCATTAGTGAACGCAATATCAATTTCATTCATATTGATTAAGAAGGGAACATTACATGGGAAAACCTTTTTCCGATTGATTTAAGTATACTGAAGAAATTGGAGGAAAAGTGACGGATAGTGACGCCAGTGCCATCTGCAGGAAAATCTGAGCAACAGGCGCTCGGAAAGTTTCATTGTTGTGTCGCTGTCGGTTGTATAGTACGAATTGCCGCCGCCAGAGGTCTCTGTATAATACTGAACACAAGATAGTAAGATACCACGGAGATTCGCCCCGCCTTAATATTTTGTTCAAAACCTTTGGAATATGTAATACATATTAATTGTACAGCGTAATTAATGTTTACCATAATATATTACAAAGGTTTTCCAGGTGTATGAACCGTAACTTTAATTAAACTCCAAACTAATTTTTCATCAAATGTAGTCCACGTAGGTAGTATTTTTTAGATGCATACAATTATTACCCAATTTAATTTGTTTGTGAATTCGTGAAAATAAATGGTTGTTCAATAATTTTAATGAAACGTTTAAAAGGTTACTGAATTCCCATGACCCCAGTCTACTAGTTTACGGGTAAAAGCACTGTTGTTACGAAAATAAAAGGCTGAGTCCGGGTAATTACGGTAATCTGTCTTAATTATAAAGATTTCGCTACCTCAATCAGGTATACCTACACTGTCCTCTCCGTTTTCTTATAATTGAGAGTTATGACACCAGATGGGTAATTCTCGAAATTTAAAGAATGTTCACAGTCTGATCTCAGTCTCAATCTGTCAAAAATACTTCTAATTTCCATACATTTTGACAAGTTTTTGACATTTGTTTGTCGCCGAGATGAGACTGCGACTAGATTTTGAACGTTTTAAATTACGAGAATTGGTCTTCTGCTTTTAAGTAATTGTAAGTTTAATCGATATTAATGATTAGTATACAGGCGGGCAGGGACATCGATGCGCCTGTTACCATGGATTCAGTACATGACTCTGAAAATTTACGTAGGTTATTAAAAAAAAATTGTCTGTTCTATTGGCGACATTTTTCCCTGTCACCCTGTATTTAATTATTTATAAAAAATAACTGCACTATTTATGTACAAATCTATATTGTAAATTAAAGTCACATTTCGTGTCTGTTTGTCTGTCTGTCTGACCACGTTGTTCTTTTAAATTACGAAACAGACTTTGATGCTGTTTTCACCATCATTTAGGGAATTTATTACCGGAATGTTTATGTGTATAATACATTAATGTTAAACTTACACACAATAAAGAAATCTCCATGTTTTGCCAAGCCGTAAAGACCGTGTAGCAGCGGGGTAATTGAGTAACACCCTAGTAGGCTTTTATTTTGGCAGTTTAACAATATTCATTGCGTTATTTAAGTTATTGAGCAGACGAATTTTTCGAACATATGAACCAATGGATTAGCAATATCTTTCACAATGATTTCGATATTATTGATAGTTTGTTACGCAACTAGGGTGCTGGGGCTGGTCGCAGGTTTATTTAAAAAGGGGAAAACGTAACCCTGAAGACGAAAGTAACGCATATGTTTATAGAAATTAAATCTTTAACACACTACTACCAACAAGTTGTTCAAATAATAGTTATTTTTACATGTTTTATGAGCTACGCCTACGATTGTAGTAAAATCTCTGTAGGGAATCCGTAGCAGTTATGTAGCACAACGAAACGAAATGACAATACGTTTAAGAAAACTGTATTTATTATCCCAATTGGTTAGGTAGTCAAATAATAGGGGTTAAAGTATGAAATTGCCGTTTCATTGTAATAGGTACTTCGAATGGACATAGAACCTTCATGATTTGATATTTTTGAGTGAAACTTTTTTCACATGGTACTTATGAAGTTCTTGTTTTAAAAAAAGTGCAACATTCGATTATCGACTTTCAGTTGTTTTTTTTATTCAGCTTAGACAAAAAAGATGGCTACTTCGAAAATTCGAGTTAATTTTGAATACGAGTTCCGACGCGGAACTAACGCGGCAGAAACAGCTCGCAATATCAATGTTGCGTTCGGAGAGGGGACTGCTAATGAACGCACCGTGCGATTTTGGTTTAAACGCTTTCGTGACGGAAAAGCAAAGCTTACCACTAAAAAGGTAATGGTAACTGTTTGGTGGTCTCAGCATGGTGTTATTCACTATAGCTTTCTCCGATCTGGTCAAGCAATAACGGCAGATGTCTACTGTGCCGGACTCCGAACAATGATAGCAAAACTAGCAGTGAAACAGCCCCGACTCATGAATCGATCTTCACCATTATTGCTCCATGATAACGCGAGACCTCATACAGCACGAGAAACCGTTTTAACTCTACAGGAACTGCAATTAGAAACCATTCTTCACCCTCCGTATTCAACAGACCTTGCTCCAACGGACTACCATTTTTTTCGTGATTTGGACAATTTTCTACGTGATAAAAAGTTTTCTTCTCAGGAGGCAGTACAAAATGCTTTCACACAGTTTGTCGAATCTAGATCACGAGAGTTCTATCGCAAAGGCATAAATGACCTCCCTATTAGATGGCAACAATGTATAGATAATATTGGTAATTATTTTGATTAAATAAATTTGTTAAATAATAAAAAAAACGAATTTCAATTTTTCAGTACAAATCGGAAATTTCATACTTTAACCCCTAATACTATCTTATAAAGTCTTTGTTGATAGTTATTATTTATTGGCTTTTTTATTTTTCAGTATTATATATGGTAGTCTACAAAAGTCTAAGAAAGCACCTGCTCCTCTCATATACAGTGGTTGTACACTTTGCATGGTTTTATAATAAAAGTATATTCTTGGTTACAAAAGCGTAGCACTAAAGTTGTTGGTTATAACGAGGTCATTCACCTTTAAAAAAATTCCCAGACATGGGATGTTCACCGTGTTTTCAAAATAGACTAAGTACTACCCACTGTACTTGTTTTTGGAGATCTTAAGTATTTATTTTACCATACAATCGATGAAATACATAATGCCATAAGGAAGGATTTTCTTCATGACATTTTTTGTTTTATTGATTTTATGGTTTTTTAAGTTTTTTTTTTAGTATCACAGTTTCTTAGAGACATCGTAAAGCCATTCACATTAAGGCTCACTTATGCTAGAACGGGCCGTGTCCTGTCGTATGCATTATACTACGAACAGTTTCGCTTGTCAGTGTCACGAGGTTGTACGGTGCAGTATACACACCATGTGAACATAAATACCGACCCCTTTATTACTAAGCTTTGCCTTACGTTAAATAATGATGAAACTCTGTTTAACCATAAGGTTTTTGACGTGTCGCGACTATGTCGGCTTCCAGTCTAACCGCATGCAGCTGAACTGTACCAGTACTTTACATGAAGCGATTGCCTATCTGACCTCCACAACCCAGTTACTGAGTAACACAATTCTCCTTGGTAAGTCTGAACTGTCTGATTTTTGAATGACAGCCAGGACAACCGGCCTAACGTGTTTACTGAGACACGGAGCGGTCCCGATATGTAATGATATGTAACATCCATGGACTGCCCTCGGCAAGCATAGCTTTCAACTTTCGATCGACCCGCGCGGCTGTTATTACTTAGCCATCATAAGCTCCTCTCTTAACTCTAAGTAACGCTTATAATTAAAGGGAATAGTCACTTTATATGTGTACACTATACCTACTAATTCATACAAAATACCTTGTTTTTGTCACGGTTTGGACTCGGCCCGGCCTTAGCATAATCAGCCTATAACGTTCTAACTGCTGGGACACAGGCCTCCTCTCTGTGAGAGGGAGTGGGCCTTAATCCACACGCGGGCCCAGTGCGGGTTGGTAGATGTCGCATGTCTTCGAATTTTTTGGTTGTAGGACATGCCGGTTTCCTCACGATGTTTTCCTTCACCGTTTTGAGAGCAGTGGTGATAAAATTAACCTACAACTCGTAAGTCCGGGTCACTACCATTGGCCCACCACTACTCAGCACGGCTCGGCACGGCCTTACCATCACTTAATCATCTTAGACCAAGAGTTGTCAAATGCACCTGTAGTGCGATTCTGTAACCATCTCACCGTGAAAACTTAGGTGAAGTGAGCGTGGAGTGAGCGGTCATTCCAATTAATGCTAAGGGATTGACACTATTGACAGCTCACTCTAAGCTCACTTCACCTAACTTTTCACGGTAAGATTCTTACAGAATAGACCGGCTGGATGTTAAAGTCCGCGGTTAAAATGAAGCCTATGATTTTATAAGATTTATCCTCGAAGAGTTAACGTATCTATGCACCCAGTCCTGTTACATTACCTTATAAGGTGCGCAACATGATGCCATCCGAGTTAACAAGAAAAGGAACATTTTCCGATGTTGTTTTGTACTTTGATGACTTAATAACAATGACGGAACAATAATGACATATTTTTGTATGTCATCTCTCTGACAATATTAGCAGCCGTGAGACATGACATACATAACTAAGTCAGGGCAATTAACAGGAAAGGAATTATCATATTTTGTTTCCTATGCGTATTTGTTTGCATTTGGATGACTTATTAATAATGACGAATAATACTTGGCAGGCCTATGTCATTATTATGACATGATACATTTATTACAGACATGATATATGTCGCCGTGTGTACCATTAATACTTAAGTAAGTATGTCTGTCGTGTCTAGTTACGTTTTAAAAATGCACATCAAAGATGTCAGGTTCATTCTCCCAAAGTCTTACTTAGTATATACAACCAACTTATGACTATTATTAGGCTCAATTTATGTTGCCGTGGAACGGAATGGACGCGATTTTTTTTTGTACAAAGCATAATGAACTTTATGTCAATAGTTTAAAACACAAATTAGATACACACATACGCACTGGTCGCGCATCTGCTGGAGAATTATCCCGCATTCTCAGGAATTCCCGCAGTAACAAGCTCGTATCTAGTTTGTACGTTAGACAATTGACATAAAATTCATTTTGCTATGTACAATATCGTTACGAAAACTCGCTTCCAGTCCGTTCCGCGGCAATGTAAATTGAGACTTAGGGTATATTACCTTAGTATACATTATTATGTATACTTATCACTGTAGTCTAAGATATAAGCGAAACCATTTACAACACGCGTTCTTTTTCAGTTCGTGATAATATGGAAACTTTATACAATAGAAAAAAAAACAAAAAAAATATTTCCCGAAAGTCCGGTCGGAAGTTACGCAAAAAAATTTTGGTACCACGGACGTTCCGTGCAAATCATCCTTTAAGCGGATGCTAACAACCACTATAATTATTCTCTAAGGTAGCGTTTGTTAATGATACAAAAACATATCAATATTGCAGCTGAAGAACAAATTGTAAAGCGAAAAATTAAACGCATTTCCACGCTTCCCTTGCATGAGTGGAGCAGAAAACATAATCATATTTTCTAATACTAGTTACCTACAGCTTTTATATTAAAACATACTTTATAGAGACTTGCAACTTCAAAGGAATTAAATCCAGTCTTTATGCAAACAATTCTAGGTATACCAGCATGCGAGAAAATTGACATTATCACTAAAAGAAAAATCTTAGTCAGATCTCAAGTTTGAAATATGAATATTGAATAACGTTGTTTTTAAATATCCATATTTCTCATCTCATCTTTTAATGTAGTGATAATTAAGACTAAAACCCATGGTAATTTATAACAATTTTAATATTATTTTGTCGTACGTATACTAAGCTAAAGTGTTCCGGAGAGCCCTAAAAAAAGAGGACATAGAGGAGAAAAATCAATATTCTATAAATATGGGCGCATCACACGAGTAATTTCCCCGCTATTAATATACCTGCCGGTGGTACGCCTCCGGACGGACACTGGGGTTCTTCTCAGCGGTCTGCGGGATGCACCCCTCGCACTCCAACGCCGCGGGGCTTCACTCCACCTGACCACATGCCTACCCGTCAGATACCACCAGCCAGCCAGACCAAACGCCAAGAGCATACATAAAGTTACCATCTGCTTATTTAACAGGAGCTTTTCGAATGATGTCCTTGTCGTAAATAAGTGGATATGGTAACGATTTATGTATATTTGCGTGGTGTAATTTTTTTATGATTTAGGATGGTTTTCAATGGATTGTCAACTTCACAATTTATGGCAATTTTATTATGAGCATCTTCAGTCACTGGGCAACAAGTTAATACAATTACATCCTACTGCCTATTTTTTTTTCATCGCCCTTTGATCCTTGGAGATTTTTATCTCAGTTTTTGCATGTAGCAGTAACATACATAGTTACAGGAAGTAAAAGGCTGATTGATAGCTCTATTTAAAATTGAGTTTAATTTTCCCGTGTGCTGCCATGTCTCGCTAAATTGTTTACTACGAGTATGTCGGAGCTCTTTCGCCGAGCTCCTGTTTTACTGTAGGCCGAGTTAGTCGGTATTCTCGGTAAATAATTGGAAGAACTTAATTAATAAGCGTGGCAACCGACGAACAGAATAATATAATTACGGGGCAGTAGTTCGTCTACATTAAGGAACAGTAAATAAAACTATCGTGTTTGTTGGTTCGGATGTATTTTTGGGTTAACAGTCTGTTTAAAAATTAACTTTACCGGTCAAATTACCCTGAATATTGAAATATTCAAGGTAATTTGACCGGTAAAGTTTTTTTTAAAAGTTATATTTGATTCACGCCATGAATGGTGTGACTCAAATATGACGTCATATTGATAAGTATTCTTACAGGTTTGTTGATTTGACTGGTACTATTCAATATTTTTTAAATTTGGTGTACCTGATTCAATGATATGATGTACATAATCAGAGATGTAATCTAAAATAAGTTTAGTGACGGACGTTCGTAGATATTCAAAACAATAATACGATAAACACTGAGGCATCGGACTATGCGCATTCACCTTTTTCATCTTCGAAATATCGCAGACAGTTGGCATTTTCTACTACGCCCATGTATACTACGTTGTTATGTATAGCTTGTTGTATGTTAGTAGGTATACCATCGAATATCGAACTGTTGCTCATATCACACTTCAACGGGTGTTTACGAAATTTTCTTCAATGTTCGTTTATTATTGGTTTGGGAGCTTGCCAAAATAACTATGCAGATTTAAAACCACGTGTTTTAATGTTACAGTGCAAAAACATTATTTCTTATCAACGCTGTGCCCAGTGACGAGCTATACAATTTTCATTGTATGACGTATCAATGAATTTAAATATTTAGTTTTATTGATTAAGACAAGATGTTTGATAAATATTCGGATGTAAAATAAAGCTCAAAATTATGAAGTGCATGTCAGCAGTAAATGTAAATGGCATAGCAATTGGAGGTAATGGTAAGAGCTGGTAAAAGGTTTAAAGGATCCTTTACACTGTCCGTCAGCTTTGATTTACAATCAGTCAGATTGATAAATCCGCGGTCGGCATTTGTCAGGAAGTCCTAAATATTAAATTTTCTCGTGAAAGAAGTGAAACGGATAAAATTGTTTGTTTCTCGTCCCATTCAAACTTTTTTTTCATGAAAATATTTTCATTTATCATCATTATCTTTTTGGTTCCTGAACGCCCACTATCGTCATTTTCCCATTTTTCCTAACAGTTTTTTGATTAAAATAAATTATTTAAAATACTGTACATTGATTTTTATGTGCATTTAATTTTTGTGAGAGGAATAACATATTAACGTTATGATTTAATTTCCCCTGCTGTATGTTGTTATGTGTATCGGCAAATATATAATTCTTAGCCAAGTTTCCTTTATATTTAGAACATAATTTATCATTCATTAGTACATCATTTACTGCTGTCACAAAACCACTATAATTAAATATATTGAGCCGTACGTTGACACACAACAGTCGTAAGAACACTCATAAAAATATTCAAAGTATTAGAAACTCATGTTTTTATTAAATTTTTGATACGAATAGAAAAATGTGGGTAGGTGAAGGTACCGTTTTAGAAATTGCAACGACTACTATAGGAATGTCAATGTAATTGAGGTGAAAAATAAATTATGTAAACACAAAAATACATTTGATAAGACAGACATCTTGATACATTGATTGATAAAGAGCCCAGCTACATGGCTACAGTTGAAAATAGCAGTAGTATCAAATTGTTTCTGATCAAACAGTTAAAAGGATGTCTTTCATGTCCAAGATAATCTGTTCCGTTGCTCTTTTTACACCGAGTGTCACATATTGAACCTTTCTACTCAGGGCCGGTCTGTGGGCTAGATACTCGAATGAAAAGAATACTGGGCTTATTGTTTAGAGTCTATTTTAATACACAGAGGATAATTTTGCAAACATACAGGTTTAGAGAATGTGTAGGATAAGAATTCATGTATCATTATTTCCATTGTCACAGTTCTCCACCCGCTTCTATGTAGGTATAAGCTCAAGTTTCTCGCTACGTAAATTTTATTCCGACAGCTGAATGGGGTTGAAAAAGTCTAGGTTTCGCGTCAAATATTGCTCTTTAACAAAAGGAACGAAGGTACGGTTGCATCATGCGACGTTGAAGAAACAAGCATCGCGTGAATTGTTATTTCCTTGCTCTTTGAAATAGCTTTCGAAATATAATTTCCCGACTGGCTTTACAGCATTTCCTTGTTGTTTCGCAGAGCTTCTAGTTTTATTAGTGACTAAAGCCACAGACACATTGCTGTGTCGTGACTCGGGATACACTAATCATACGAATCTTCAGGACTACATCAAATCACAACGAGTTTTAATTTGCTAACACTGCGTCAGAAAGCGTCACAACACAGTAATATGAATCCGGCTTTATTGTACCAAAAAATAAAATCAAAGATAAAAACTAAATTTAATCAACCGGACTTCAAACCGATAAATGTACAAGTAGGTATTATACATAAGAATACGTCATGTATAATAATATAATTATCTGTTATCGGCGTATCTACAATCTGCAGATTTCATTAAGTACCGGTAGATTAAAACCATTGTAATAAACGTCATCGGACATAATTAAATATATCTCAATTGTATCAACATATCTAAGTGTCATCAAATGATTTTATCGTGTCCCCTGTGATTAATGTTTTAAAAGTAATGCGATGGTATCTGTTTAATGAATTTTTGTTGTTAATGTACATGAAATTCATTGTTTGATAAGTTGTTTATGACTGTTGCAACAGTCAATGATATCATTGATTGTCCCTGTTCAGTGAATGAACGTGTGTGGACCTCTTAGGGTGGTCGCCACTACTGGTCTGGCTGGAGCTGGTGGTGGTGGTGCTGAGCGTGGACAGGTCGCTGGAGGCGCGCGCCGAGCGCAGGCGAGGCAGCACGGGCGCCTCCTCCGCCTCGGGAGAGGACGCCGGCTCGCACGCCCAGCCCAGCGCGCGCGCCGCCGACCACACCGCGAACACGAATGTCAACATCGTCGGCTTATCGAGCCACGCGCCGCCCTCGACCCCTGCCCGCACCCCAACAACACTCCCGTGGCAACCAAAACATCGGTCCCAGTTCACACTTGCATATCTCCGCACAGTCTCAGTCTCAGTCAGCAGTCAATAACCGGTGCTGTGTTCCATGAGTGACAGCGGCAGCATGGCAGCACATGGGTCGCACGTGTACGCGGCGGTGGAGCGCGCTTCACACGCCCGCGCGGCTCGCACTACACTGGGCTCGCCGCCGAGCGGCCGACACGCGCTCTATACTATGCACTTGTGTTATCGTCATTATTGATAGTTATTAGCTAGTCAACTCCACGTTCACATCGTTAATAAGTACAACAAACACTAATTTAAAAATTTCGTGGCAGGGTTAAGTGTGAATTGTTTGCAGTTATTGTCACATCACCGACCTCGCAATAGGTCGTCTTATCATAATAGCACAACAAATCGTGGGTGAAGCACACGTTACGGAATGTCACTAATAGTACAAGCGATCGTGCGTGTAGATATTATGATGTGCATCGCGGACGGCGTGACGCGGCTGCCAATGTTGACGTTGCGCGGCGCGGGGAACGTGAGCGGCCGACGTCACTCACTGCTTGGCTCACCCGCGCCGCCACTCACTGAAAGGGCACGTTCTATATTTATATGTGACCCACAATTACATCACTGCTAGAAAACAATGTCAATGCGTCATTTATTTGTACTGTTTTCGACACGGTATCACTTGTTGCACGCGCGTTCCGAGTCGGCAGGAGAGCCGTGTCGCTGCAAGCGTCGAATCGATCTCGACGGCAGTGTCTGAGCGGATGTGCGTGGCAAGGTGTGCAGCGCGCCGGTAGATCGTGTCGACGTCGTGTCGGACAGGAGCTCCGTCACAGAGCATCCTGCGGCTGCCCGGCGGCCATGTTGGCACCGCCATTTTGCCGGGGGTCGAACGGGGCGAGCCGCATGCGTACGCCGGGCACGCAACTCTTGTGTATGAAATGACGAAAGTCACCAACGCCGCCGAGCAGAAGTGGTGCTTATGTCACCTATCTAAGAGCCACTTTCAAGTACCATGCAAAGTGCGTTCGTTTATAGGTCAAGCGAAAACCTAAAGTCTTCACTGAAGCTTGCTACGAATCACAACCACTGAATTCGGTTTAATACATTCGTAAGGCTTCACAGATTACATTTTAAGAGTTACGTTTCACATTGATTTACCTGTCCACGACGCACTGACACAAATCCACCCCTCGGGTTACCGTCTGAGGGGTTGAGTTGATTGCCCTGATTTTTTGGTTAAAAAAAATAAAATTATGGTATCAGAAAATTATGATAAGGTTATGATTGGGAACTTTATACTTGAACATTCTACGGAAAAAATAAACACTCATCATACATAATACTGTAGCATACCTCTTAGTAAATTTAAAAACATTCCTATATAAAATACAAGCTTTAATTAAAAATTTTCGGTAAACAACGACATGTTCTAAGCCATCGCGATGACAAACCGTCGAAACATACTAGTTTAGTCTCACTTTCATAGAGGTCGATGGCTCGTTAGGTAATTAAAAGTCGGTAGAGTATAAAGTAGTTATGTTTTATTGGTTTGTCGCGTAGCTGGCCGCCTTGAACTTGACCGCGGTGTCACTGCCCTTTATACGGGTGCACCCTACATCACATCCGGGGGCAAATTTGCATTGAACTTTTGCATAATAAGAGACAAACCTTTTTTGAATGCTGTAGAGGAATAGTTTTATAGAGGAATAGTTTTATAGGTCTACGCAATTTTGCTACAATCGTAGACTCCGTAGCTCCGTAGACTCGTAGCCTCGTAGGCTTTTGAGATTACAGGAGCTACGTTTAAAAACTTAATTGGTATATTAGCCGTATTCCTGTAATTATATTTGATTACTAATTTATTTATAAATATAAAAATTATATATTAGGTATGTTGAAACTGCCCGTTACTTGTCCCTAAAGGTTCATTAGAACAACAACGTCAGACTGCAACCTTTTTGGTGCCGTGTGGTACACACTATTGTCGTTAAAAACATTATTTTCACTTTCTGATTTTGTTATTTGTGTTTTGTGTTTCACGAACGTCCAAATAAACGTTATTCTTTCTTTCTTTATTTCACGTAAGTAAAACAAACAACGTAACCACCTGTGGAACGAGAAATACACATAATCATTTGAGAAAACAACAGGCTATTAGAGAAGACACCTGTAATAGACATATACATGATGGCTTCACTCGTAAATACAGCCCTACGATTGACAGTGTATATTTCACGTGAGCCGGTACAATACCGTATTGTACTTGTTACCTTGGCTTGTAATGGCCGGACTGTCTACCATATTATTACGCTTGTGGCCGAAGATAATTAGTGTGGGAATGCACGTAGATGCAATTACGGCGCACGTCGGAGGCTGATTGTACTGTGTATTATGAATGTACTCTACTGCCTACAATATGCATAATGATTTAATTAGCCGAGAGGAATCTTGGTAAACCTGATTATATGTAACCGGATAGTTGATAAATGGCTTTAATTATATGTAACCGGATAGTTGATAAATGGCTTTAATTTGTAGTGTAGTTACGTATCACCTAATAGCCATAGTTCAGTACCGTATATAATCTACGTGTTGGATAAAGCATATTAATAATATTTATTATACAGGGTTAGCCCTTTGATTATTTCCCCTGCTTTTAATATACTTGTACATAGTATTATTATTTCGTTTATTTATTTATTAACTTATCTAATTATATTTTTAAATATTTCTTAAAATATAAAAAAGCAAGTATAAAAAACATTAAAAAATATAATAAAAAATAGTGATCCACCGATGTCGGGAGCAGGGTCTCAGGTATCGGGTGTATATAATTATTATTATTTTAAGAGTGTTAGCTTTTTAAATTACGTAAATAATTTTATCGGAGGAATGATTTTGACTTTTTGACAGGTCTTCCATACAAAAACTGTCAATGTAAATTTTATTCCACGAATAAAAATTATCTGTCGATTGAAAAATCGGCCCTAAATTAATTAAATAAAATCTTTTTAGGACTATAAAAAACGATCAACAGTTATACAAGGTTATTTTAAACTGGCTAGCTAAACTCCGCAGACGCGATGGGTATCGATATCTATACATAATAAAGCAATAAATTCATTTGATGTTTTTTTTGTGGGGTCAACCACCGCAGTTATTAGCCACTTGAAATATCAGTTTTAAATATCTGTCTTTTTTGTTGCTTCTTCTTCTTCGTGACGCCGGCACGATTGTATTTTAAATGTTGTTTTCCCAAAACTTTGCCACTTCCAGCCCAACTTTGTTAATCAGCCCTTCTGAAAACTTGATCCGAAGAATAATTTTGAAATTTTGAGTTTAGTTATTTCATACAAAAATTGTCAAACGTCAATTTTAGTCCTCGAATAAAAGTTATCTGGCGATGGAACAATCAACCCTTAATATAAGTAACCCAGAGAATATATCTTTAAATCTACGTGTCCGCGCGGGGAGCAAAGTCAGTACAATATTTTTTTTTCAAATACTTTGTTTAATTCTGATACTAGCTATAATGTCTGTATAAAATGTTATAATAAAATACCACTCGATATTCTTCAACTAAATGAGAAGTAATTTAAAACATGCATTAAACGCACACTATGTAGACAAGCACATTATAAGTTGGATGAGTATATCGTAGATAAAAATGCTTGGCTTGATGCTGGTCCCTCTCCACAGGCACTTGGGCTCACTAGTTGATCACAATTTCAATATTTGGAAGAGATGCTTCCCCTTTTTTATGTTTTTTTGTGTTTCTGACATTACGAACTTAATGTTTATTTTATTCAATCAAGATTTAATTCTAAATACTTCAATATGAAATACCTCTTCCTGATTGGTAGTACTAATCATTTTTTTCTCATCTCTTAAATAAATTGCAAACTATAGTTTTGTCTAATTTAGAAGCAGTTTTTAATTTTGTAAATGTAAGAACCATGGATCCGTTTTTATGATATTTTGATGTTGAATGAAAGAGCATGGCAGTTGAGAATATGTCATGCTCACTTATATGTCTCACTGGTGGTGGCGCGTGTGTTGGATCATTCGGTTCCCTACAAAATGGTTGAGCTGGGTGGTGCTGATCCACGCGTCATGTTCGTGTACGGGCGCCGTCGGTTGAGACTGGTCATCTCTTAACTGCCAGGGCTTATTTTTAATTTTATATTTTAATTTGTTTCTTTTTTACATTGTTCTCACATCTAGAAGCATTTTGAATAATGTACCCAGGATTTTGAAATAATATCTTGATTTAAAAGTGTTTTAATTGTGAAATTGATTTAAGAGTGTCCGTGGAGTTTCTTGCCCGTTCTTCTCCATAGAGATCTATGTTTTGGAATGGGCAACTAGCTTCAACTTTCTGACTAACTGACCGACTATTTAGTGCCTGTAAATGGTTTAATTGAAATAAATGATTTGAGTTTGAGTTTGAATTTTGTGGTATGTTATAAAAAAAACAATATATATTGTATCATTGCGCTGCCTTACGAGGCGTACAAATTTTGTCTACACAGTAATAGTTGTAGGTACAGGTAGTATCGCCTAAATAATTATAAAAAAAGCTGCCAAGTAACCGTCTTAATTCTTTAGCAATAAAATAAATATATACATATTAAAAAAAAAAAATTTGGTAACAATTAATAAACAACCCAACAACCCCCCCCCCCTCAACTTTATAACCAAAGTAAGTAGCAGCAATCAGCTTATAATGTTCCCACTGTTGGGACACAGGCTTCCTCTCTGTGAGAGGGAGTGGGCTGTAATCTACCACGCGCGCCCAGTGCGGGTTGGTCAGTTATCAGTAAGGGCCGATTTTTAGATCCGTAGTTAACTCAACCAATAGTTAAAAATAGAAACTAATGTTTAAATATTGGCAAAATGTGTTTTTTGGACAATTGTTAGTTTATCTAATGGTTATTTTTTAACTATTAGTTAATTATTTGACCATTAGCAATGATATTATATCGTTAGATAAACTAATTAAAAAAACACGTTTTGCAAAAATTTAACCATTAGTTACTTACTATTTTTAACAATTGGTTGAGTTTAACTACGGATCAAAAAACTGGCCCTAGGTAAAAAATAAATCTGAGAATAGGGCATTACGGTTTTTATTTTTCTTTTAAATATTCATTAATAATGTGTATGCTTTATATATTAGGATCCTATGGAGTGTTTTTTTGAAAGTATTTTAGTCTTCTGGAGCTTTTTTAGATTTAGGTGGTTTGTTAAATATTTGGAGCCATTCCTTGAAAACTTTTGAGAACGGGGTTAGGGGAGTTTTTGACTTAAGTGCACCTTTTTTCGAACGATTCTGAGTAAGTAGGTTAAAATCAAAATGCTTTCATCCTTCGAGGAAATCGGTAAGCATGATACTAATGTTATAAGTTTTTCCTGTTAATTGTATATAATAGGAGCTTGGTTTTTACCAGCGGTCAATTAATGATACTAGGAAGGGAAAATTCTTCTATGTATTTATTAACTTTTCCTTATTATAACAAAGTGACACATGAATGAAAGATGAAGATAATTTTAATACTAGTTATCCTTACTAAGAAAGCATTTACCGCGACTTTCCTTTTAAATAAATGTCACAAAAATTTCTAGAGACTCAAACAACCTCTTTACCTGCATTAAATTAAAGATGCTGGGAAGGAAAAGTACCCACGTTTTTAACTTTTATTATAACAAAATGACACATGGTTGAAGATAATTAGAATATTAGTTATTTTTATTGTTACATTTATGGCGACTTTCCTTTTAAATAAATCGTCACAAAAATCCCTGAAGACTCAAACAACATCTGTTCAAAACAGATCGTTTATGAAGCGATTTGCACGCGATCGCTGTATAACATCATTAAGAAGCGCTGCAGCGAACTATCACAGTAAGCAGTCATTGTGTATTATGGGAGGTTAGGAGCTAATCGCATTGCCTCCGAAGCCCATTAGGGTGCAATTACCCACTTGCCACTAGGGCTGTTCATCACACAAGCCGCTGGGGAGCTCCTTACAACCATTAGATTGGTTTAGAAGCTATGTGTGACTAGGTATCGGATACGGTAGCAATCGATTTCGTGTTCGTTAAGTAGTATCAGAATTAATTGTTGGATTTAGTATTGAACTGTAATGCAATGTACGAGTATGTCTATGAAAAGGCATATTTTTGTCACAATCATGACTAAGTTAGAGTAAAAGTTATAATTGTGAAAGAAAGTATTCAATATAGATTAAGACACGCTGTCTACATCTCTGTATCTATTGTCCTATCTCAGGTATGCTGGAAGAGATTTCTTATGAAATAAGCATCACCTCTGTACCTATTTTTTCTGTTCTGTTTTTCATTGTCTGTTTATATATGTGTGTACATAAATGGTAAAATAAAAATAAATAAAATAAATAAGAATAAAATCGCCTATTTGTATGTAACAGTCATGATTTGAATAACAGTCAGTGTAATATTATTTTTGCCAGTCAAATGACTTGAATTCATTTTAATAATATTAATACAGAACGCTTCGTTCTGTATCTTCAGATATTTTAGCACAGATACCTATGGTCGGTTGCAAATGTGTACGCCTGTATTTCGTAAAGGGAGAGGACTATACTACATCTTGTTTCGCCGACTATTTAAAAGTCCCATGTAAAAAGCGAAGAGCTTATCACCAAAATTAGGACTAACTGCTACAGAAATTCCTTCAAGTAAACTTTAAACTTCATGAATTTAAAATCCTATACTATAATGCCCAAAATAATATTAGAAACTAGTAGTGCCTATAATGGAAGAAGAAATGGGTGAAACCTTTTAAAAATTATTTTCAACTAAACTATGTGACACTAGTCTGTGAGAGACTGGTGACTGCACTAGGAATACCTGTATAGCAGATCACCAGCGATGACCTGCTATGTAGATATTATGAGTACCCACCATAAGTCAATAGATATCCATACCCATGCCTATGCCTAAGTGAGATTTACCAAACAGATGTAGGACTGGTTGATAATTTATATAAATTATACATCTATCAAGATGAAAAATATACCTAGGTAAATTCATGAGGTAGGTCAGTGCTCGATCAATTTTCACGAAAACTCGTGTACCAATGGGGATATCTGCGACGGCTAACATTTATAAGCCTATTGGATGTATATTTTGCCTTAGACCGTAGCTACTTATAACAGCTTATACCTGAAAATAGCTAGCGAATTTGCTTTAAATTAAACTTGTAATTTTCATATGACAAATGTTTAGGAAGATAAGCCGATCGAAGGTTAGGAAGCTACGCTTGGCGCGGTCGGTTCGTGGATGGCACCATCCATTACATATCAAGACTCCTCCTTGCATCGGAATGCACGTAAAGCAGTTGGTCCCGGTTGTCATTCGTAAATCTTTGACAATTGTTACGGGTCAGAAGCCCAAAAAGTCTGACAACCAGTCTTACCAAGGGGTATCGATATACCCAATAATTGGGTTATGGAGGTCAGATAGGCAGATTGATTGAAGTGGTGTAGGCAGATAGGAAGTTTGATTCCTACCTACTATTTAATTAACAGGAAAAGTGAAAGAGCTATTTAAATGATTCAAATAAGTCCATATTATGGTACCTACCTACTTCTGACATATTATTTTTGTTATTTTCCTACCCTACCTGGTTACCTAGTCTACGTCAACGTAGGTTATGTTAATAATAGTAGGTACCTTTAGAAGATAATAACGACAGCGAAGTGCATACTATTATTATCTGATGGCATTTAAATAAGCGATCGAAGCGAAGTATCTATAGCGAAGTATACATATTATAAAATTACAGTCGCTTTTAGAGTATGTCTGTGTGACCACGTCGTTCTTTTAAACTGCGCAACTGACTTTGATACGGTTTTCACCATCATTTAGAGAACTTATCTCGGAAGATTTATGTGTACCTTTATTACATTAATATTAAATCGTGAAATCGTAAAAAGCAGGTGGGTCGCAAGTGACATTTAAATTGCATAAGTTTATTAGTACTATTTGAAATGCAGAAATAAGTTGAAATTGAAATTGTTTATTCTGATAATTTATTTATATAAATATTTACAAAATAGGGCCTTAGACTACAGTTAGGTAAGAAATAATTGGATTCTATCTAAACTAGGACTAAACCTGTATCTCAGGTATTTCAACCAAGTGCTTATAATTAGGTATATTTTGAGTTGTTTGAATCTAATGTAAGGCTCGTAGCAGGTAGCGTTCTGTAATTTCTGCTTACTCTCTGTTTATGTATGTATGAATTTAATAAGTGTAGAAGGAAGGTTTGAGCCTGGTAAGTAGGTTTTCATTTGGGTCTAGGATTCTAATAAATAGAAGTATTCAAACTTGCCTTGTCAAAACACCGGTGCGAAGTAAATGAGAAGTAGTAAAAGTGTTTGAAGTCTGTGTGCGTCACTTTATTACTCAGAATACCCATTAGCTTTAGGGAGAGCCGCAGCAAATGAGAATATTTTTTAGCGTTTCAGGGTAAATAAAACTACGTAGAAAACTGCACTGAAATCCACACCGGTGGTTTCGTTTCTGCCTGCACAGACAAAACGCAAACACACAGCTTAATAGGAAGAAGATACGTAGGTACTTCGTAGACTAAGGAACGTTTTATGAAGAACATACATAGGTACTTCGTAGACTAAGCAACGTTTTATGAACAAGATACATAGGTACTTCGTAGACTAAGCAACGTTTTATGAACAAGATACATAGGTACTTCGTAGACTAAGCAACGTTTTATGAAGAAGATACATAGGTACTTCGTAGACTAAGCAACGTTTTATGAACAAGATACATAGGTACTTCGTAGACTAAGCAACGTTTTATGAAGAAGATACATAGGTACTTCGTAGACTAAACAACGTTTTATGAAGAAGATACATAGGTACTTCGTAGACTAAGCAACGTTTTATGAACAAGATACATAGGTACTTCGTAGACTAAGCAACGTTTTATGAAGAAGATACATAGGTACTTCGTAGACTAAGCAACGTTTTATGAAGAAGATACATAGGTGCTTCGAAGACTAAGCAACGTTTTATGAAGAAGATACATAGGTGCTTCGAAGAATAAACAACGTTTTATGAAGAACATACATAGGTACTTCGTAGACTAAACAACGTTTTATGAAGAAGATACATAGGTACTTCGTAGACTAAGCAACGTTTTATGAAGAAGATACATAGGTGCTTCGAAGAATAAACAACGTTTTATGAAGAAGATACATAGGTACTTCGTAGACTAAGCAACGTTTTATGAAGAAGATACATAGGTACTTCGTAGACTAAGCAACGTTTTATGAAGAAGATACATAGGTATTTCGTAGACTAAGCAACGTTTTATGAACAAGATACATAGGTACTTCGTAGACTAAGCAACGTTTTATGAAGAAGATACATAGGTGCTTCGAAGAATAAACAACGTTTTATGAAGAAGATACATAGGTACTTCGTAGACTAAGCAACGTTTTATGAAGAAGATACATAGGTATTTCGTAGACTAAGCAACGTTTTATGAACAAGATACATAGGTACTTCGTAGACTAAGCAACGTTTTATGAAGAAGATACATAGGTGCTTCGTAGACTAAGCAACGTTTTATGAAGAAGATACATAGGTGCTTCGTAGACTAAGCAACGTTTTATGAAGAACATACATAGGTACTTCGTAGACTAAGCAACGTTTTATGAAGAAGATACATAGGTACTTCGTAGACTAAGCAACGTTTTATGAAGAAGATACATAGGTACTTCGTAGACTAAGCAACGTTTTATGAACAAGATACATAGGTACTTCGTAGACTAAGCAACGTTTTATGAAGAAGATACATAGGTGCTTCGAAGACTAAGCAACGTTTTATGAACAAGAAACATAGGTACTTCGTAGACTAAGCAACGTTTTATGAAGAAGATACATAGGTGCTTCGTAGACTAAGCAACGTTTTATGAAGAACATACATAGGTACTTCGTAGACTAAGCAACGTTTTAAGAAGAAGATGCATAGGTACTTCGTAGAATAAACAACGTTTTATGAAGAAGATACATAGGTACTTCGTAGACTAAGCAACGTTTTATGAAGAAGATACATAGGTGCTTCGAAGACTAAGCAACGTTTTATGAACAAGATACATAGGTACTTCGTAGACTAAGCAACGTTTTATGAAGAAGATACATAGGTGCTTCGAAGAATAAACAACGTTTTATGAAGAAGATACATAGGTACTTCGTAGACTAAGCAACGTTTTATGAAGAAGATACATAGGTGCTTCGAAGACTAAGCAACGTTTTATGAACAAGATACATAGGTACTTCGTAGACTAAGCAACGTTTTATGAAGAAGATACATAGGTACTTCGTAGACTAAGCAACGTTTTATGAACAAGATACATAGGTACTTCGTAGACTAAGCAACGTTTTATGAAGAAGATACATAGGTACTTCGTAGACTAAGCAACCACAAAATTGCGACTTACATTTTTTTTTCACAACTCCCTCAATATGGGTATCAAATGAAAGCGTTTGACTAGTAGAATACTATACACTATGACAAATTTCAAATCCAAAATGCCCACCACCACAAAATGGCGAATTACAAAAAACCTGATTAAATACCAAATTACCTGAATCTTAAAACGCAAGAAAATAAAAGAAATGAAATAATAAGGAGTACCTACAAAAAGCATGAAATAAAAAATAAAATTAAAAATTTAAATAACCCCCGACACAAAATAATGATAAAAAGGTACAAACGTGAAACCCTATAAAATGAAAAAAATAACCTTGAAATTAGGATAGGACCCTACGTAAGTACGTATGAAATTTTTTGATTAAATATTGTCCCGCTACTATTTTATTTTACGTACTTACGTAGGGTCATAATTTCAAAATTATTTTTTTCTTTTTATAGGGTTTCACGTTACTACCAAGCGTTAGCGTTAGCGTTTCTACCGTCGAAGCATCATGCTGAGATAGGAGCCTTTTGGCCTCGTATAGGACTTTCTGTTTCATTTTTCCTTTTGTTACTTTTTTATATAATTTGTTTTATTTTTAACTGTGTTTAGTTTAGTTTATGATCCTGTACGAGTCGCAATAAATACTTTTTCTTTCTATCTTTCTACCTTTTTATTATTATTTTGTGTCGGGGGTTTTTTTATTCTTATTCGATCTGACCCTGATCATGTGTTTGATACACATGAAAATATTGTAAAAATTAGATAGTAGGTATGAAAGTATAGACAGAAATAAAGCTCCAAATCAATTAATAGTCTGGTCATTAATTTAAACATATTTACATACGTGCCGTAATGAAATGCTGATTTGTGCCAATTAACACGACCTGCGATTGTTTACAAATTAGGCTAATGTGTATTATTGGATTGGCTTTTACATGGACTAACAGTTTTAATTATTTATTAGCTTTCGATTCATCTAGTATTATTTCAATCAAGCAATTGTTTATTCAGGAAAGATTGGCATCAGATCAGAACTGCACCCTAATTGATAACACACTATCAATCTAAATCTGAATAATTTTTAAGGATATTGCTAATCCGTTGGCTTCATAAGTTCGAACAATTTGTCTACTCAACAACGTAAATACGCAACGAATGTTGTTGAACTGTCAAAATGAAAGCTATTGCTACTGATAGTGTGTTACGCAATTACCTCGCTGGTTGGTTCTAAATTAGTGCTTAGTGTTCACTTTATAGAAAAATAAATTAGGACTAATTGAAGGAATACTTAAGTTTTTCATAAATATGCAGTTAAAAATCCTTGAACTCAAGAGTTTGGGCGCTAAGTAAAGCTCTTGACTTCAACGGCACGGGTCGTTGGAAATAATGGCTCCCTGTGGATTTCAAAACTTTGCTGGCTATTTAAAAGGTAGCGAATAACACTAGCTTTGCCCCCGACCTCGATCGCACTGTCAATCTGGGATACATTTATCAGTAGATGTACATTTTGTGGTAGTGGTGTGAGTGACAGACAGTGTCTTTTCTGGGCTTACTTCGATAGGCCAAGCATTCTGATCCTATGGGTATAAAAGGTGACTAAGAGGTGTAATCACGTTGGAGGGTTTACCTATGCCAATAGGAAACCCTCCAATCTATCACCAATGACCACTATTACCACTAATTTCTTTATGCAGCGATTACCAAAACCATTACAGTAATCACCTTGAAACCGTTGTTTATGTGTTTCATTAAATGTGAGGCTTACATTCTTCCAGTAACTTTCTAAATCTTAAATGCTGAGCAATCATATTGTTAAGATTAACAGTAATCATTAACTATCAAAAATAATAATAAAAGGAAAACGTGAGGAAACCGGCATGTCCTATAACTAAAAATTCTAAGACATGTGACATCTACCAACCCGCACTTGGGCCCGCGTTGTGGATTACGGCTGACTCCCTCTTACAGAAAGGAGGCCTGTGTCCCACCAGTGGGAACAGTTTAGGTTGATTATGTTATGTATTAACTACCTACATAGCCTAATTCATATTTACAGCAGCAAATGAAGGTAATTGTCACTATACAACCTCCTTATATCCAACAAATTATCGATTACATGCTATAATACAATTTACTTATAAACGATGTTGACAATAGGATACAAAAATTGCTGCCATAATTCAACAAAAGAGACTATTACTTGTGTACACAAATTATTATCACACAAGCGTTAATATTTTATGCCATTGTTGGGATTTGTATGAGTCTTAATCAAAAGCTTGAATAAACTGCAGAAAAATAAATATCACACCTCGCAGTTTCGGTTTTAGGTCAAATATGGACGAATATTTTTGCTGTGGGAAAAGGTTTACAGATCACGTTTGCCTACCAACGCAAAATGAAATAAAATCGGACTAAACTACATACGGGTCAGAGAGATTCAACATTTTTCGAAAATTCAATAGGTAGCTTTGGAACTATTCGTAAAAATCGTCTACGTCACGGCTATCTATTCTATAAGTGGACAGATTTAGATGAAGTTGGGTTCTTATTAAAACCTTCTTGTACGGAACTCTAAAATGTATTCATTACTTAGCGTCAGATTATACATTCCGCTTTAACTTCGGCCATATTTAGCTTCGGTTGAACACTTTTATTAGCAGATTTTTATGAACAAAATTACGGTATATTCATCCATATTATTTCTTGATTGAAGTTAGAAATATTTTACCACTAGCTGCGCCCCGCGGTTTCACCCGCATAAGTTTCGATCCCGTGGGAATATCGGTATAAAAGGTATCTTATATGTTAATCCTGGCTATAAACTATCTGTGTGCCAAATTTTATGTAAATCCGTTCAGTAGTTTTTACGTGAAAGAGTAAGAAACATCCGTCCATCCATCCATCCATACAAACTTTCACGTTTATAATAATAGTAGGATGTAGGATAGGATAGTAGGAAGTAGGATAATGTTCTTTTGCTTTTCCGCCTGAACTTTGATGGAGCTTTTAGAAAAACATCGATATGAAACGTTATTTTTTCAGGAGCGGAAAATAATTATTTCGAAAGAGACAGAGAGAGGGTAGCGAACGACATCTAGCTACCCTTACCGTAAACCTGACGTAACGCCGTAACCAGTGAAGTTGCTCACTGACGGCTACCCTACCTGTAACTAAAAGGCGCTTACAACCGACAGATGGCGGTAGGATCGCTCGACGTCATAAAATCTAAATTAATTCAGCGACGCAGCTTCACTGGCGGATTAATCCCGGTTTCTGAAACCATTAACAATCCTCTGGTAAGTCTAGAGATTTCTCAATAATTTGATTGGCAATAGCTAACTTGTTCAACCAATCACAACAGTTATCATGGGATTTGATAGCACATTTCCTAATCCGAGATTTGATTAATCATATAGAAACCGAAGGCAGAAAAATCCAGCCTCTGTGGCACATAAGCATCTACGTTATCGATTTGTGGGGGAAGTTTATGCATAAAGTAGGGTATGTCAACGTGTTTATGTATGTTTTTGTTTACATTTTGACTTGCCTATTCGTCACTAAAAGTTTTCTTCTCTCATGAATAAGGACCTTTATGTCGCTAAGTAGATATTTCGAAACAAACACGTGTACGAGTAAACAAACATTAAAACATTACCGATACACGGGCAGAACCAGGCGGCCCCAAAATAAGCTATGGTATGTTCCAAAAGTATTTCTGTAAAGGAAATTAGTAATACATTCATCTGTATTTAGAAGGTTTCCACTTTATATTTCGCCAGTTTTTCCAATAATTTTTGTCTGAATAATCTTATTAAAATTGTAATTGAAAAATCATTGAAGAAACAAGAATAAACTTAACCTCAATTTTCAAATGGAAAATATTAAGGTGATTTAAAATTACAATTTCGGGTTCAAAAGCACTCAAATTGTACGTGCTCTACTAATATTGATAGGTACAGGTACTTTTTCTGATACATTTGTTTACATTTTCATCAGATACTTTTGGAACAGATCGTACGTTCTACCGTGTTGCTACAGTTACCGGGTGTGATGCGGGTGGTCCTCCTGACTGCTGCTGCGCTTCCTCTTGCGTCGGAAGCACCAGTCCTGGCCCATCGCATCACAGCGCGCGCGCCGCGAGCCGCCCCCGCCCAGGTCTCGCTCTACGCCGAACCTTCCATGCTTAATACTGGGCACACAACCTTCGAGTGATACAGGAACACTGTTCGACCATCACATGTTGCTTCTTAAGTACTTATTTCGCTGAGGAGTGTCGTTGTTCGTTCAAACTTTCATTGTTTTAATTGATTTTTGGGTTATCGTTGAATTGCTGTGGTTTTTTTATTTATATTAGTTTTGTTAAAACGAGCTTCCGGGTTATTTCTTATTTAATCGTTAGGAACGTTTGCGGGGTACTTTATTTAACAAGTACACTCTCTAAAGACGTGACGTGACTGCAGAAACTGTGCTACGACGTTGAACGTTTGAGTGTAATCAGATAATACTAAATGACTTGCATTCAACTATAATGAGGAGGTATGGACGATATGTTATTTTTTTAATTAAAAATAAAAGGCAAATGATATGACAATTTCCCGTATTTGATAAACAAACTTCATGTAATAATACGACTGTAACACGAACAATAAGAGAACTTTCAATATAAAAGCGCTTGAAAGTACTAACTAACCCTGCTGTGCTATCGAGCTGTTCTGTACAGCTAACAACAGTTGTCATTGTTGAGCTGAGCACTAAAGTATGATCGTGAGTTGCTGATTAATGTTCTAGTTAATGTCTAGCTTTTAGAAAGCCAGAGGAGGTAGCTCCACAGTACTTTACTCCCTACCGTTCCCCTTCTAATATTACAGGGGCGTACCAAGCTTTTCCATTAACTTGCAACACTTCGAAGTACTTCATCTAAAAACAATTTACCCCCAGTTAATGGATAAAAGAAGTTTAGTATTTTGTAACAAAAATAAAAGAAATTTTTCTTGATGCTGCCGCGATTGTTGATTGAGGAGATATATGTATATATACAGTTGACCGATTTTTTATGAAATGGGTATTAAAATGTGTGTTTAGAAAATATCGAAAAAACAATAAATAAAAAAAAACTATCTAGAATAGTATAGGATCAGTTGAAATTGTAACAATGCCTCAGTGTTATGTACTCGAGCAAACATTATCATTTGTTGTGTAGTCTCCTAAAATATCTTAGATAACATTGACTGATCGAGAACAACCGAAACATTTTATATCGTATAAAAAAATTATACACCGACTATGGATGTTACCAACCTATACCATGTTTGAAGCAAAAGGTATTGCGAATCTTTGAAACCAAGTGGCGAAAAATATTCAAAATCAAATAAGAAATTTCCGAGGCCATATTGAAATACGGAACGAGGAAGCGTTTGTAATCACAAGTGCTTGTTCAGATGTAGATAGCATTTTTAGCTTTGAGGGATAAGGCGTAAGAACATAAAACTACACGTGTTTTTAAGGAACAATGTATCAACGCACGTGTGTATTTAAGTAAGAGCAGTGGTAGCAAAGTGGTAGAGGCCGCGACTTACAAGTTGTAGGTCGTAGGTTCTAACCCAGACAGGTGCTTTACTTTGTGTAAATTATTCCATCGCCAATGCTCTCAAAACGGTGA
Source organism: Apamea epomidion (assembly GCA_947507525.1). NCBI lineage: Eukaryota > Metazoa > Arthropoda > Insecta > Lepidoptera > Noctuidae > Apamea > Apamea epomidion. Next base: position 13,261,490 of record OX382228.1, on the reverse strand, counting down.
AGGAAAACATCGTGAGGAAACCGGCATGTCCTAAAACCAAAAATTCGAAGACTTACGTTTACCAACCTGCACTGGGCCTGCGTAGTGGATCCCAGCAGTAGGAACATTAAAGGCTAATTATGCTATCAACGCACGTGTGCTTTTGAACAATATTTTAGGTCTAAGGTATAGACCTGCGTCAATTGGCACCCTGGACACATTTAAATACCTTAGAAAAGGGGTCACCAATTTATGCAAGAATTTGTACTAGAGTCACCTTGTTGAGTCCAGTGTGCGTGTGGAACTTGGCACTTCTTACCTACAACATGTTGAATGCTAATCGATTCCCTCACGTGCTGGCACGCATATTGTGTACTGTGAATGCAGTTTACTTGAATATTTGCACGAGTAGATTGCTCTACTTACAGTACCTGGCTGTAAATATGACACATCCGTGTTTTAGAAAAAAGTTCTGCGCTGTAGAGCATACAGTCCTTTCACAGTTATTCTACCTCTGATTTTGCATCACTGTCCAAATCACAGTGATCTTTATTCGCATTCCAATAAGGTTGATGTTAGGTTGATGCTGTCAGAGGTAAAATTACGTGAACAGACTGTAGTCTCTATCACTCATACGTGTGACAGTCTCTTTTTAAAGCTCAGCATAATCAGCCTATAATGTTCCCAGTGCTAGGACACTGGCAGTCTCTCTGTGAGAGGGAGTGAGCCGTAATCTACCACGCGGGCCCAGTGCGGGTTGGCGGATGTCACATGTCTTCGGTTTTTTAATTCCAACACATTTTTTTTCTCACGATGTTTTCCTTCACAGTTTTGACAGCAGTGGTGATGAAATAATTTACACTAAGTAAATTGCCTACCTGGGTTTGAACCTACGACCTCGACCTCGTAAGTCGCGGCCATTTCTAATAGGTCACTATTGCTCGGTGAGCAAATAGGAGAATGTGTAATGCTTAGTAGGATTAGAATTACGCGGTTTTCTGTGGTTAAAGTTCCCTTAAAGCTGCATTTGTTTGGCTTTCGTAACCCATTTACGTGGTAAAGTTAACACGAATGTGCCGGAACAGGTTGCTTGCAATGATTGGCTCGTTTATAGCTACGTACCAAGAACAGTATTGCTATTCTGTAAAATTCTCACCGTAAAAACTTAGGTGAAGTGCCCTGAAGGCCAATTCTCGTAATTCAAAACGTTCAAAATCTAGTCGCAGTCTCATCTCGGCGACAAACAAATGTCAAAAGCTTGTCAAAATGTTGGGAAATTAGAGGTATTTTTAACAGATTGAGACTGAGATCAGACTGTGAACGTTCTTAAAATTACGAGAATTGCGCCCCTGTTATTCTACGATGCTAGGGATTGACACTGTTGACAGCTCATTTCAAGCTCACTTCATCTAAGTTGTCACGGTGAGATATTTACAGAATAAACCGGCTGTACTAATGCTATGTAATTTATCAAATGCGCTGATAGATTACTTATAGCATGCCTCATTCTATTTTTTTTTTTTCTAAAGTTGTATGCAATATGAATAATGCGTTGTTCACAGGGGTTGATTGCATGATACTTTGGTCATGTTGAATAAATAACGAATTTTATTTGTGTTTCAATTTATAATAATACGAGTATATATGAAATACCTTTCACTATCTGTTTACTATAATATTTTGGTGTTTATCGCGTCAACAAGTAATCTTGATACCCATTCACTACTGTGTAAATAGTCGATATATATCTCATCTGATATACTTGAAAACAATAGAGATGTACTAATTTATCGTGTGATAGCTCGATAACTGACAGGTAAAGTATCGCCGGACTGCATTCTGTAAGACAGCATGCACAATAGGAAGAAAATTATTTTGACTAACAATCACAGGACCAAGGAGAACATGGCGGGATGAGCTTGACGCCTACAGACAGGATATGCCTTTGCCCTGCAGTAGGACAACATAGACTAAAAATTAATAAATACAATAAATAGCAATCACAGATAAGTTTTACAAAATAGGTGTTTCAGTACCTAAATTTTGCCGATATCAGCTATGGGACTGTTTTGTTCTGAGTGCGCACCCATCATTGACTTCACAAAGGGATAGCTGCCTTATAGACAGTCTTGACTGAGGCCGACTATCTTGCAGTTGTTGTAGTTTGACATTTGTATGACAGAGACCGGAATAACGCTTAGCCAAAGTACTATCGCTAAAATCTATATCTGACCACCGTAAGGACTATTCCTGCTTGCAGCGTATATTATTAGTCGACCTAAAAAGGATCCTCTTTTGTTTTACATACGGACGCAGCTGTGGTCATCATGTGCACGGGATTTTGTTTTCAAAATGGTCAGATATAGGTTTTGGCGATAGTACGTTCTAAGTAACGTTTATAGATCTCGGCGTCGGTCTGCGTACAGCCTGAGGGCAAGCAGAGTTTCGACATTTCTTAGTAATCACAATTTGTTTAGGTTGGGTTTATAATCAAATCAAAGTCAACAGAGATCTCGTGAATGCTGTTTTACATAAAGCAATGTAAATATTTTCTTTGAAACTCAACGGTTTTACAGATTATGTTATCTTATATAAGAAGCTTAGTCAACTTTAAGGTTTAAACACATATCAGTTAAGAATGGACGTTCCTTGAACGGAATTATCTTTTGACAGGGTAAAATTGTTTGTGAGTCCGAGTCTTTATATATGTACAGTCAACAGCAAAAGTAGATGATCAAAATCAGAAATTCAATACTATTGAACGGAGTTGCGCCAGAACTGTGTGGCGTCGAAGTGATTCAAAAGTATGTGATTATAAATTATACCAAACATTTACCACTACTACAGCCACACAGTTCTGACGCGAACTCCGTTCATTAGTATTGAATATCTGATTTTGATCATCTACTTTTGCTGTTGACTGTACCTATATCCGATCTTCTAAAAAGTATAAATCTTATCAAAACATAAAGAATAGATCGCGGCTCTTTTGTATTCCTAAATACGATTGCTTGGAAAGTACTTGTACATTTATGATAATATATTTTACTTATTTTATGTCATGAATATTATATGTATTTACATAAATGTGTCTTTATGTTTATATGACTATGGCTTAGAATGTTGGTATATCTAAGTAGGTACAGGGTGGGCAACTTGGAGGTATACAACCTTTTTTGCCGCCATTTTGTTTTGGCGGCAAATATGACAATATGTTGTTTCATGAAAATTATTTTGTGTAGATACGGCAAATTTGCTATGGAGCGTTTTACGACTGAACTACAGGTTTTCATCATTAAAACATTCTACTCAACCTAATCATATATTGCGGAAACTAAGAAAATTGCGGCCAATTTTTGGTAGAAATCATTTACCTTCGCGGCTAACAATAACTCGTTTAGTGATTAAATTTAAGCAGCATGGCAATTGTCTATCTACATCAAAACAAAACTGAGAAATAAGTCAATGTGACAAGTTGTCTGGTTCCAAAACAGTTAATGAATTAGATTTAGATATTGTACACCAACTGTTTAATGATAATTTTACTTGTGACTAAGTAAACAGCCGCACGGGTCGATTGATCAGGTTAAGCTACACTTACCACGGTTGGTTCGTGGATGGGTGACCATCTTTACATACCAAGACCCCTCCGCTAACGGTGTCATTCGTGGATCTTTCACAGTCGTTACGGGTTGTCAAAAGCCCGAAAGACTGACAACCAGTCATACCAAGGGGTATCGTATTACCCAGTAACTGGGTTGTGGAGGTCAGATAGGCGGTCGCTCCATGTAAAATACTGGTATTCAGCTGCATCTGGTTACAATGGAAGCCGACCCCAAAGATAGTAGGGTCAATGCAACGCAGACTGATTGATTTTTTTGTGGCAAAACTGTGAATAATACAATGCAACAATACCACATCACCTAATAAAATAAAGGTAAATATGGAGTAAAAGTAACCAAGATTTTGTATAGAAGAAATAAAATGGAATGAAGGTTCTTTTTCATACGTAAAGGTAATTTGAATAAACATATTTTTAAGTGTATATGTGTACACAAAGGACTGTACCTACAGCTACAGGCGAGGGGTATATAGGGGACCCTTTTTACATTACAACGTGAATACTGTAGGAAACGGAAACACGAAGTTTTCCTACTTCACAGACTTCAGCTGTCACAACTTTTTGTTCCATACATTTCTTTTGTAGTTGGACTTTGTAAAACTTCCTTGTAAAGTCACAACAGCCAATGTAAACAATAAAAATTTAAAAAACCTATCGTGTAGCCTAAATAATTTAATCCAATTTATATCATGGTTAATTTAATTACTTTGTAGTGCAATCAATTCACATCACGAAATTAATTAAAATTAATTAACACGAAAATAGCGTGGACCGTCCACGGTCCACGAGTAGCAGTAACTGGAATATTTTTTGGGTAAATATTATACAAGGAGTAACAGAATTAACACAAGTATTGAAAGTAGTTTGTTCATAATTGACTACTGAATGGATTTGAGCCACATTTAACATAGGTATTTCAAAAAAATAATGTATTTTGCCATATCTACTGACCGCCGATTGAGCCAAAGAAAATTAAATCTTATTTCAAGGCAATAAGAGTCAATTGTAAATGCATAAAGTAATGCTAAACACGATTTTCGTAATAGTTAGCTATAAAAAAATAAGTGTCCGTCATTGTATTATGCTGTCAATGTTCTAATTAGGGAGTATGAGGTCTATATGTAGACGTTAGATAAAATATAGGTCCGAGGACATTCTCGTATGGTCGGTGCCCTGTGAAAAATTTGCAAGGCCAACAGTCAAGGGGTGGTCTTACCGTGTGTAAGCCAAAGGCAGACTATTCGTTCTGCTTACGCACGCACAAACATATATATAGGCCCGTCTTGAGCCTCGTAATAAGCCCAAGGGCAATGTGGAAGGAACGAAATTGGATAGAGTGATGAAACGAAAGTCGTCTCCCGTACAGGCAGAAAAATATTCATGTTTTATTGAAGCTATAAAAGGAGTTTTGTTGCGATTTGAATAAAATGTTCTGCGCCAGATCTAAGGACATACTCAGATGGCAGTAAATCATTTCAACGGAAATGATGATGGCGTTGGAGTAACGTGAACTTATGATGATGCAATTTCAAGAACTATGTATAGTAATTAGGGACTTTACAAACATAGTATGTTTCCTCATAGATATCTAGTTAAAAACTCGACCAAAGACTGATATTATCGTGGCTTGGGCCGCTGTATATAATCTAATAATGTATCAGAGTAAACCTCCCTCGAGAAATGTCCTAGGAAGCAGCGATAACCCCATCAAGAATCGTTAAGTGGTTTCGGCATTAGCCCCAGCAGATAGTCTGTAAGACTGATGGGGCTCGGGGACTTTATGTACTTGATAACAATGTATTAATGTAACTAAATATATAAACCGCTTCAAATTACAAACTACAGTATAAACCTGTGGTGACTACAAAAATAGATTCATAATCAGCTTATAATGTTCCCACTGCTGGGACGCAGGCCTCCTCTCTGTGAGAGGTTGAGGGCCGTAATCTACCACGTGGGCCTAGTGCGGGTTGGTAGATGTCACATGTCTTAGAATTTTTGGTTCTAGGATATGCCGGTTTCCTCACGATGTTTTCCTTCACCGTTTTGAGAGCAGTGGTGATGAAAAAAGTAAAGCACCTGCCTGAGTTCGAACCCACGACCTACAACTCGTAAGTTGCTGTTACCACTGGGCCACCTCTGCTCAAAAATATAGATAAACATGGATATTCTGTATCGTCCATGTCCTAGAACCAAAAATTCGATGACATGTGACATCTACCAACCCGCACTGGGCCCGCGTGGTAGATTACACCATTTCGAAGAGACCCGGCCTGTGTCCCAGCAGTGGGAAACTTTTTAGGTTGATTATGATTCTGTACCAAATTTGAATTGATGTTTCAGAATTTTGAAGGGTTATTGTTACGCGACTGAGCGACACGCGTGTAAAACATGACCTAGTGTTTGCTAAACAGGGTTACGTTTTATGTTTACGAGAGTTTATCACAATTCTAATAGTTAATCTATCTACTTAATTATTTTCAGAATAGTGTAGAACTAATTAGTTATACACTACTCTACGTGATTCCGAGTCTGGAATAAAAACTTGCTAATTAGCAAGTTTTGATTCCAGACTCGGAATCACGTAGAATGGCAGAAAGGAAGTAGGCCCATACCCAGCAGAGGGTGATTCCGGGCGAAAATGATGATGTATTCCAAACACGTATTTAAAACGAAGGTAAATGATGATTTATAGGTTGTTTAAGCATGGCGTTACTTTACGATAGCTTGTTCAACATCCAATTAAATGGTATCGATCACAGAATTCATTCAACCGAACGAGTAAGTTTCATGAATCAATGATGGTGTGTGTGTGTAAGTGTAAAAATAGAGTGATTTTCTTTGTTGAACATCGATCAAAATGCCATTGACTTGTAGAATTCCTATTTACGATGTAAGTGTTAGATGTTAAAGTGTTTGCACTGGGGGTTATGTTCCGGGAACAGTTACAGAGCGCATTGTTGTGTTTATCTTTTCGTCAAAGGTACACATAAAAGCCTTGGCATTGACACGAAACTTTTGTCAGATATTGCTGAATAGTTTACTGACTGTGATTTCCTGACATTGGAATTGTGATTTTACTGATGTATGCATAGCTTTTGAATTAGATTGTAGGTAGTACCAGTATTGCAATTACTTAAGCATTCTCTATCAAAATATAATGTCAAAGAAATTAAATTGTCAAGCAAATTGACTACCGACTTAAATTGTTCGTATATGCAAATAATAACTGTCATTCTTTGACAGTTGTATGAAATGGCTTATAACACGGGAAATTGCCGTAGGGTGTCAATTTGCATTACAGTGAATTACCTTGACTGTACCTATAACTTACAATATACACAAACTTACAATTAACTATTAAAAGGTTGAAAATATAAAATAAAGGAATCACTGCCATACGAAGTACGTAAATTGCTAAGCTTTAAATGTTTCCATTTCAAGATAAATTAGAACACGTGTGGCAAACTACGAGTAGAGGAATATTGAATAACTAAGATCTTAAAAGCTTAATTTAAATAAGACACTATGTCCTATGAATAATAGAGTAGTTTTAGGGACGGCCGCGAATCGATCTGCGGGTACAAGATGTTTCATTTAACAAAGTAGTGCAATGCAGTGATCTTCGTTGTAGTATAGAGAGGAGAAATGAAATGTTTTTACAACTTTGTAACTTCAATAAATACTGTTGAAAACAGTAAGCTCTGTTCTACTTTATTTTAACCACATCTTCCCGTAAATTGTCTCATTTTAAGGGCCGCATGGCCAGCTGTGGCCTGCTCTGAACAAAATTGTGTGTTGCCTGCTACTACTTACTGGTTTTTTTAAGACTACGTGAGATAGCTATATTTTAATATGTATTCTAAAACCATTATTAATTTATTAGATATATGTATATTGCACTTCCACTCACAGAGAGGCCTGTGTCCCAGCAGTGGGAACATTATAGGTTGATTATAGTATATATTGCTACGTTGAGGTCACTGAACTGACTATTTCCAAAGTACTTTTCCTCTTCCAGTAATACATTGAATCGCTAATCAATATGATCTTACCTGTGTAAAGGAAACATTCTAAATATGGATGTATAAATACAGCATCAATTTCTTTAAGATATTACTACCACGACACGATCTACCCAGGCCGATCCTTTTGTGTTCACTACGGATAAACCGATTACAAAAATGTAGTCCTTATATCTATGGCGGTAAGGTCTATTTCTTCAATATAACTTTCTTATCTTACGAATATTGTATTACGTACAGAAACGTAATCCTTGCTTATAATACTTCTATATATACTGTTACAGAAGCTTTAGAAAGTTTCAGATAGAAGATACAAATACATGCATTACTTCGTTGGTAAAAATGAACATACATTATTATATAAATAGTATAATATGTATTCAGAAGCAGTCGCAAATAGAGCTATAAATCATCTGACTGGATGTGTTAGGCCTTGTAATGTAAGTATGCTTAAAACCTTTCCAATAATAAATAAGGCAATGTGTGTGTTATGTGTGTAGAACATACAATTGGTATTTACAGTGGTCGTACTGCCTTGTATAATAAATTAACCCCATTGGTTTATGTTTTGGCTACTGTTTGAGATTCTAAATTATAAGTATTTCATTAAGTAATAAAGATTGTCTCACTTTACTTACAAGCTGACGGAACTGTGGCCGAGCACTAGAATTAAATATTAAACGCCTGGATGCAAAACTAGTATTACAGTGATCTACGCTGTGTAATGTGTATGTGTGTGTGCAATATGGCAGCTTATCATAGCAAGGCAGGCCTAATAACAGCCACTATTCATTACTATCACACTGCCACATTGTTGTCGAGTTCTAAGCATGTACTTATTAGGTTCCGTCCCCCTATAATTAAATTTAAACAGCCGTCTTTGTCTTGATGACGTACACGTCATCAACCCCTACACTATCTACATGTATGTAAATATAAGTGGTTTGTATGGGATGGCCATAACAAATGAATCGCGAGAGGATCGGAGCACAGAGTGGCTGTCACGTCACGTCAGCACGTGGCGGCGGCCGGCGGCGCGTCCGGCAGCCAGCGGGAGCTAGTTTATGAACAATAACCGCTTGTTTATGATAGAGAATTAACATCGGAAGCTCGTGATCGTGTTTAGACGATTTAGGGCGGGAGTCGCGCGTGACTGATCGCGCGGTCGCGAGAGGCACTGGCGCGACGCCCCGGGCGCGACGTGTGACGTCAGAGCGTGCCCCCGCCCCGCGCATGCGCCCCGCACCAACCTCCAGCATTCTCCAAAACTCTTCACGAGAGCCCTCCACCTCGAGACCTCAACTCCGCTTTGGGACTTAATCGATTTTTGAGCTGCAGTTTCGCGGAATCGAGTACCTACTCAGGTATACCAGCCCAGCATAGCTTTGTTACCTTTTTATTGAAAACCAATATTTCACCGAGCTAGAGGAGGTCAAACAGATTTGAAGTTATTTCATCAACAATTTGTGTCAGTCCGATGCAATTTTGTTGTCTTATAAAACGAAAACAAAGTCAGCTGTATTACAGTCAGGTACAAACAAGGTCTTGTTCCAAGATTAAAGTTCACAAATGTAGGAAATAAAGCACTCAAGATTATTCTTCCAGTAAATTACTAGTCTTTATTGTCGATAAGATTTTAGAGATGATGTCAATTTTATGGTATTACTGGCTATCATTTTAAGATTTACGATATCATAACGCCGGGTAACAAAAGTTGAAGTTTTCCAATTATTGTAGGGAGTGAATAAGGGCATAAGCGTACCGCATGGTACAACAACACGAATTAAGCGCGAAATTGCCTTTTAATATTAACGCATCGTAGCACTACGGGTGTCGCTACGCGGAGCCTACGCTGCTACGCACGTAGCATGTAGACCGCATTTCTACGTGTACACAAATGTATACGCGGGGAGGTTTGCTCTGCTAACTTCCTTATTAATATGCATGAAAATGATCTTGGGACAAAATTAGTAGCATATGCAACGTCAAAATGTTTTTTTTTGTAAACAAAACTATTTTTCATCAAAATACATGTGTTTTTTTTAATCAAATGTTCTTTTTAAAGATTAAAAGGATATAGAATCACGAAAGATGGAAGGAGTGGAGGGAGGCTTTTGCCCAGGAGTGGGACAGCGAAGGCTAGTAAAAAAGAAAACATCAGTGCACCCCCTCGCATAAATACATTTCGGTGGAGTTAATGAAAAACCAGTATGTGACTTACTTATTCATAAGCTTATAAAATTACTGAGTATCTTTTCAAAAGGCCGTTCTTTGAGACCGGCTCGCAGCCGATGTGATAACCACACTATTTAATTAATTTCTGTTTAGTTTAACTTTGACTATTCATAAGATAAATTAATATAAAAGTTGTTCAACATTAAAATTCTTTTGGTTTTCTACATTATTAGATTCATTAAGTTCCTCATGTTTCGCTATTTTACATTATATCTTCGTCCATACATGAAATAGGAATTTCTTTAGAGTAGGGATCAGTATCTTACTTTGAAACTGACAAAAAGTAATACAGTGTGGCTCTTTATACACACACGTTTTTCTTACCGTGAAAAACTACGATTTATTCGCCGTGTGTCAGAAGTTTCCATAGTGATCCGTAAAACTGACGACCGTGGCTGGTCGTCAATTTTATGGATCACTATGGAAGGTTGTTGATGGACACGTTTTTTCTACGTCGCGGTTTATACGGCGTACCGTAAAGAAACCGTGCCGTGTAGAAAGGGCCTAAAGGGTTCCTATGGCCGTAGTCACCACTCAAACCACCAATTCAATTGCGTATACAAAATTGAAGGCCTTTCGGTGGTTATGCTGTAGAGTATTATGGTCAACAGAAGAGAGAAGGATGTAGGAACGTAATTTTCATACCTCCACAAAGTATACGGCATCCACATGGGACTGTTATAATTGATAAATAATGTCACTGTTAGGCATATCAAAAATTTAATTGATGGATCATTGTCACGCCTCTCCAAGTCTTTATTTAACTTTGATAAAGAAGAATGTTACTTTTGACTGCAGGAGGAGGTGCTGAAATGGGTGTTACAATTTTTGACTGAATTGTAACACCTATTTCAGCACCTCCTGATATATTCCAGGTATCTTATCTAGCAAATCATGTTACTGTTCCATTTTAAATGTAACTTAAAATGAAATGGGAAACAGAACTTTATAGCAATTATGATTCCTTTTAAACATAGCAGTATTATGATACTGCTTTACCCCAAAAACCAGCCAAGTGCATGTCAGACTACGAACAATGAAGGGTTCCGTATTTATCCAAAGAACAAACATAACTTTGTAGTTCAAAAAATGTTCTTTCATACATCGATATACGTCACGGTCAAGCGTTCCTGAGAAAAAGGGTCTTGATAGACAGACAGACAGAGGCACGGACGAACAAAGAAGTGATCCTATAACGGTTCCGTTTTTTCCTTTTGAGGTACGGAACACTAAATATAAAAAAGATGACGTTGGAAACGTGGTTTAGTTTACATAAAACAATAGAGCTCGCCAGGCGTACTTAATATCTACCGCACAGCGTAACATCTATTGAATAGACACAAGAATACCCTTTGTAATGTACCTGCGTCAGTGGGGGTACTGTGAATATTTCAATGAGGTACAGGGTGATTTCACATTGTTGACTGAATGTAGTTTCAGTTTATCTTTGCAACACTCGGTTAGTTGACAACGACGTTGCTGAGTGCGGTCAGTTATATGTAGTGACGCAACCATTTAAAGGGATGTACAGGTACGTCACGTACGAACGTAAATATTTATATGTTGCAGATGCGACTTTCTGATTCGATTCTGTTTCGGACGTCATTATTGTTGTAATGACACACAGAGCCACGAACGTCAAAATTTAGAACTATAATCTACAATCTGACGTTTCATTTCACGCTTTTTTACAAAATCTCTACTCGTTCACCCGCTGCATTGAAATACGCAAAAAGTTTAGTAATTATCGCGAAACGTCATTCAGCTGTTTTATTACATAACGGAGCTATTTGTAAAACGGGTTTTGGTTACGTAAAACAGCGGATTCGACAGTCCATCTGCGACATATACACTTATGAAAATACGAAACGCCTATTACATTGAACTTAAACATAACTGGGGAAATGTGGGTGTACAGTCACGAGCACCAATATGTCAACACTTGCCAACTTTCAATTGCGATTTTTTCGTGAAATAAAGAATTCAACGTTGAAATATGACATATTACATAAACCTATGAGTTCGAAAATGCTATGTTCGTAACAACATATAATTTCATTCAAAAATAAAGGAGTAAATCGCTTTTGAATAAAGCCGAGTGTATATATACTTTTGCTCGTGACTGTACTATATGCACATCTCAGCCTATACCATCGGGGATTACAGGAGTAATGTTATGTTATGTTATTTTATGGAAATTCAAAAGCATTTGCAACTTTCTTAATAGTACAGGTCGCGTTTAAAAATGTCTTGTTGGTAAAACCATACAATTTGATTTTTTTTACAAATTTACTGTGTACACATATTGATGCTCGTGACTATACACGTCGAATAGCATTCAAGACTAACTCATACGCAACTCAATTTATTAACAGCAATGATCAATAATTCAATTTTAAGTAGGTAATAAAAATGAATGTCAGTTACAAAAAAAAAAAAACAGTATTAAAAAAGCAGTTCCGCTTTTAAGCTTCCTCCCAGTATTGAAGATTCCTTATTTAATATCTCCATCTCCCTTTTACTTTAGGTACCTACACCGCCGCCCTCGCTCATCGGATCAATTTTGTTTCAGGTTCCAAGACAGTTTAACATTTTTCAGACTACTTTACTTCAGGAGCACTTGAAAAATGCAGAGCTGTTTATTACGTTGTTGCAACGAAACACGATGTTTAGATGCAAGAAAATGGGACTAGAATAAAATAAAACACTTTTATGTTTGTGAACAGAACATAATATAACATCACCCTTGTTTTCTCCTTAACTACGTTAGCTGCAATCGGAGGATTTAAAAAAAAAAACTAGAAATGATTCGACTTAATTTATTTAAAATAAAAGAATTACATAAAAATTAGCCTAAGTGCCTATTCGAAGTATGAATATGGAATAGAATTTTACAGAGTTACAATAATTGGGTAAACTAGGTACCTACGTGTGTCACCACAAAGTATTGAGTGCTGAGTGGGCGATTCCCCTTATGCAGCTGCGTGTAACATCTCCACCCGCAGATCAGGAAGTATTTTAGAACTTTGAGAGAAAATGTTGCTGGGACTTGTCCTCTGGGCGCGCGATCCTCTTCGTACTTTTAATATACCTTTAATCTTTAATATACACACATTTCGCCAGTTATGTTTAAGTCCCATGTCACCGGGGGCGAGCCTATAGTCATCAACCGGGCACAAAACCTCCTACGCTAAAGAATTTCTTGGTGGAAAACACTCAATAACACTTTGCCTGACGTGGAAATTGGACCCAGGACCTCATACTCAGCAGTAGCGCCTGCGACCATCATACCGCGAAGCCGAGTTTGTGATTTTTTTTCTGAATTTGAAGTATAAATATCAGTACATATATGACGCTTGTACAGTGTACGTAGTTATTTATGTATGCAATGTATATCAAGCTAGTTATAATTATGCATTGGGAGATCTTCACGTTGCTGAAAGCAAAATTGAGGTCAGGTATATTTTTTAGATCGCGGAGAGAAAAAAGTTAAGCATAATAATTTTATAGATATTGGGGTCATTAGCAATTTCGATTACCTCAATTTGGTTCGAATTATGAAGATGATACTTAGGGATTTACTTTTTTCCTTATTGCGATATAGTAATATCGTAATAAGGAAAAATATTAATATTATATTTTCAATAGGCTCGCTCCCTATTACACGAGCCTTATACATAACTGGCGACATTTGGGTGTAGGTACTATAAGTCACCTCTGAAAAAAACAGGTGTGATGTGTGTATGTATTATTATTTATTATTGATGTTTTGATATTAACTATTGCGTATTGTGGCAATGTATCTATGCGGTTAAGAGCATAATAATTAACGTAATGCATATAATAATTACCATCATGTCATGATGTTCGGAGCAGTTAATTAACGATCAAATACGTTTATCATTATTGGTTATCATAATTGGATATGACTTGCAGGAGCAAATGGGCGAAATCACTTTTTCTTATTAAATCGAGGGTATAATCGGCCGGCGTGTATGACCAGCACTCCGATTGCGTAACACACTGCCAATCACAATCTGAATCATTTTGAAGGATATTGCTAATCCATTGCTTCATATGTTCGAAAAATTTGTCTGCTCAACAACGTAAGTGACGCAATGAGTGTTGTTGAACTGTCAAAATGAAAGCCATTGCTACTGTTAGTGTGATGTATGGACGTAAACGACGCAAAAGGAGTATGTAAGGATCGTAGCAGGTGGCGTTCTTTAGTTTCTGCCTACCCTCTATGAGAAAAATGCGTGAGTTTATGTATCTATGTAATTAGGACTGTTCCTGTTGACAAGACACACCCTCGCTGTTTAACGGAATAACGATAAATAGTTGTCAGCACTGTATGGTTCTGTGAAAATCGAAATAAGCTCGGTAACAAGAACTGTTTTTCTTTCAAAATCTGTTTATTCTGTAGAATATTAAAAAAAAAAAAACAGATTAAGGTTATAGAATTTTTCGGTCAATAAGGCCCAGTTTTCCGCAAATATAACTGAAGAAAAAAAAAGAGACCTTCCCGAAAATCTTTTGTTTGCTTTTCCGCTTATCCCAACCCCAACCAAGCGAGCCTGCTATTCTTATGTTAATCTAACGTAAACTTCATTTTGAAACTAAATACAACTTTAAAGTTTGATGCGATTTATGTAAAATAATAATATTATAAAGAGAGAGAACGAATTTTGTGAGTTTGTGTATATGTGGAAGGTAATCTCCGAAACCAGGGCTCCCATTTTAAAAATTCTTTCACCATTTGAAATGTACATTATTCCAGATAGGCTATATATTATATATATATACAAAATGATGTAAAATACTGGTATTCAGTTAAATTCAGTTAGACTGGAAGCCGACCCCAACATAGTTGGGAAAAGGCTACGCAGATGATATACATATATACAAAAAAGAAGTACTTAATAATACTAATGAAACACCATCTTGAATTCATGCAAGCCTAGTACCTACTTTTTGTAAGGTTACTGCTCGGATCTTGTACACAACGTGTCTTGAACAAAAACATACGTAGGTAACACATTTAAAAAAATCTTTCACCTATAGAAAGGTACTACATTATCAGCGAGTAACATGGGTTACACATTTTTTTTGTACATTGTAGTGTCTTACGACTACCACGCGAACGAAGTTGCGAGCAGAAACTAGTGTATAATAAAGTGGAATGGAGGTGTGTTCGACATTGTAACTTAGGTATACGATAGCATTTTCAGGTGCGCGTTTGTAGTTATTGGGGGTGGGGCTCCAAATCTCTCCGCTCTTTGTGAATTTTCAACGAAGTTTCAGCTTCGTGTGAATACGGCGAGCCAGAGTGACGTTGGTGAATTGTCATGATAGTGCTGTCAAGCTATAAGCTGTTGTGTTGTAAGCTATGTTGTCAAAGTTAAATGTAAAATCAAAATAAGAAAAGAGTTCGTAAGCATCTAAGCACCTAACCATTCTTAGGCACATCTTTCCATAACTTCAATAAGGTTTCATAAAGCGGCCAGACAATAAACCCGTACAATATCTCATATCTGAAAGATAAACCCAGTAAGCTAACATACACTTTAATAACGAGCATAGCAACGCATAAATTGAAAACCTACCTAAGTATACTTACATTAAAAATCAAATTTTATATTTCGTTACTTCAAAATCCTGATTAAATCATTTTGCTGTAGGGGCCAGGTCCCCGGATATTCCCCGGCCGGAGGTAGCGGGTGTGGGGGGCGGAAGCAGGTGGGCTGCTGACGTCACACGTGTGACGTCAGAACAGGGGGCGGGGCGCAGCGGCCGACGACCCACACTCTCCAGCCAAAGTCCGTAAAATGCAAACCAACCAGATAACATTGAAAACAGTCACTTAACTGACACAGATAGAGTTAAAAATCGTTGTGAGAGATGTATCGCGGGCAGATATCGAGCTTACCTTAAAGAATATCTTTCAGAAGCCGTGAGTCAGTATAAGTGGACTATATTGAAATATTTAGTTCCATTAACTTAGTTATCGTAGGTGTTTGCATGCATTTATATTGAACTTGTGTTTTAGGAAATATCTTATGTTTAATTGTCTCCTTAACACGATATAGGTATCCAATAAAAGAGGTACCAAAATTGAAAAAAAAAAAACATTGAGATTTTTACGCTTCATTATATGATTTAAACTACCCTAAATAACATTCTAAAAATCTTAGGAAATATTAGTTGCGTGCGTACAAATGAGATGACGTATGGGACCAATTGCTATTAAGATTGTGTGACCTTAATACCCTTAATACCCTTGGGTTATAAGCTCAAGTAAGCGAGGTAAGCTTTGACGTAACTATGATACTTATAATCTACCCTATAGCTCAATTTCTTACGCAAAGGTGGGCCTTAAAATAAAGCCAGGTTAATGACTCGTTGAGATTTGTCCATAGGATATAAAGAGGTTTATTAATTTTTGAAGAAATTATGGTCAACCTCGCAGCCGGATTATTATTTTTAATATTCTACTTTTGGTTGTTATTCTTAGCAGCAATTTCTCTTTACACAGTAGCTGCAACAGCGCCATCTAGGCACACCAACGAGAACTTGGACGGTTGCCACGCACGGTCGGAAAATTTTCTACGTGGAACTCGAGCAAAACGCAGCCATTCGTTGAGTTTGCTGGCGCCAACTCCCAGTCGCGTTCATAGATGGCGCTCGATTCACTGTAGCAAAAGTAAGGCAAAGGGAGGTAAACTTGCAGCCTAGGATAGAACCTAGAGGGACCTAAGGTGCTATTAGGTCATGCTGAACCAGCAAGATGGCGCTAGTCATCGCTAACGCTCGGCTAAATTCGGAAAAAGGAAAATGTTTTCTTTGCTTTTTTGGTAGCAATGAAATTGTTTGTTTAGGATAGAATAACTCATTATTACAACGCTTTTTGTAAAAATCTACGAATGTAAATAAAATATCATGGTACCATGATGCTAGCATGGTCATCGTTTTAATAGGTTGATTTTTTAAATGTTTTTTAAAATCTCTGACTAGCTAAATGTTAAACTTGTACGAAGGAAACTAGTTTTTAAAGATTGTATGTGGAAAGGTGTGAGACCGAAGTGTATGTTAATATATGACCAGCTTTTTAACTATGAATAGTACACCCTTAACTGAATAATACTTTCATTCACACAACTTTTCAATTTTTTTTTTACAAAATCGAAGCTTGATAAAAATAATATCCATTATTTAGCGTTGGTAAAAGCTAGATTTAAACGTTTCTTTGTTCTTATAATTTTCTTAGAACAATTAAACAGTTTTTAAGATTTTTGCTAGAGAAACTGTTAACAAGCTTTTGTTTAATTTGTAAAAAGCTATTATCATGTTCTTTCAACATTCCTGGCTTATGAGACGTTTTTAGGAGGTAGGTTTAAATGTAGACAGTGCGGGCGGCGGACTAGGGGCGTCCGTCGTCCGACCAGACAGGCCCGAGTTGGCGCCGCAGTGTTCCACGCGCGCCACTCGAGAGTAGGTGCGACCATTGTGGGAATCATAGACTAATATATATAAATGAGATAGACTGGCAACTCAACGTCTGACAGATTAGGAATACGATCAGCGCCACGCCAAGCCATGGAACTAAAATACCTATAGATATACGTAGGTATAGATGTACCTATCTATCTATTGATAGGTAGATGTATAGAAATGTTATAGCTACGTATGAATTGCCGTTATGTTTCAATTTTGTTTTTAAGTATTAGATACTTTCAAATGTGTTTTTGAAAGTATATGACATTCACAAAACAAATAAGTATTGGTACAATAAACAAAATTGAAACGTTACAGCAATTCACACAAGTGCATACAACATTCGTATATTAAAATCTGGAAATAAATGAAACACGAAATATACTCGTACTAAGGACGTAATAACAAATTTAATAATTAAACTTTAATTTCTACACCATATTGCCCTGTTCGTTTCTTGCGTTACGTTTTATTGTAATGTTCTCGAGCCTATCTACTTGTGTATGTCACAAACACTTTCACAAAACCACAGTTAATGCTGGAATGTTGTTATTTCTGGATATACAGAGGAAACCAAAGCTCAACTCTACGTAAAGAGAACACAAATCTAACACAAAAACACCAAAAATTACAAAAAATTTGCGCACGTGTATGTACCCACACCGGCAAAATAAAAATCTTGTGACATGTCGACATGACAATACGGTGACATTTAAATTTTATGCAGGTTACAGGGTTGCTACCAACTGGTGTCAACTGTAAACCAATGTCAATATTTTCGTTTGTTAATAGTTTTAGTTACATAAGTTAGGCTATTATTAGATAGTTACTTTAATTCATTAATGAGGTTTATATAGCTAATTATGTTTATATTATTTTACGTCACATTAATCACGGAAATAAGTGGCAACATCGACCAAAGTTTCGTTGGCTTGGCTTACAGATGGCTCTATAATCAGAAAAAGTTCATAATCATATTTTGTTCGTGAGTTACCAGGGCATGGTGGGAATGGCCGCACGGGGAGATGGTACCCGCTGAGGAACAGCGGGTCTGTCGGGGGAGCGGTGAATGTTTATGCGAATCCTGCACTACCGGCCATAGGTAGAGGTAGAACACCGCGGTGGTTTTAGCCGGCAAGAGTCTGGCATACCCCTCTGTCACCCCCACGATGTAGGGAGTCCATGTAAATTTCCACCGCAAAAAAGGTTTAAATGTAGATGATATTGGTTTACTAGCTCATTTATTATGCAATAGCTTTTTACCGCGACTTCGCCCGCGTGGATGTCGGCCAAATATCTCACGGACGTACTACTCGGATTAAAATAATCCTAGGTGTTAATGCAACTTGTAAATTATCTGTGTGCTAAATTTTATCCAAATCCGGTGAGCCGTTGTTGCGTGATTGAGTAATAAATTCCAAATTTTCACATTAATTATATTATGTAAGATATTAATAGGATTTAAGAAGTTTATGCAAGAAAATAAAATAATATTAATCGTGGTTAAAAATAAACTCGAATCGTAACGAATGGATTAAAAAATTTCAGATGAAAAATTTATGACCCTCTACCGACGGGCGTCGGATACACACGTTGAACTGAAAAATGCATGACTTATGGATGAAATTTTTCAAAAATATTTTTGAAAACTGTTTCAAGTTGCGGCGGAAATTGTTGAGCTAGTGAAAGCAATAAACAAAATTAAGCTCAAACTGAAAGGTTGGTATTGCAATATTGTCGTGCAATTTTTACTTGCTTCGTCTCTTTTATTAAAAATATTAAATTAATACCGCTTTCAACTTTACGGGTTAAAAAATGAAGCAGTTTTTATAAATCAGTTTAATATTATTCTAAGAAGGTAATAATCAATTATTATTCTAATAATTGATATTTTTGAAAAATCAGCTATATAATTTTATGTGAGGAATAATTTTGAATTTTTGACAGTTCTTCCATACAAAATCTGTCAGACGTCAATTTTATTCCACGAATAAAAATTAAGTATGTGTTGATTGAAAAATCAGTCCTAGAACTTTTATTTTTACATATTTACAAATACCTTAAGGTTTGCCATTGTCAAGATAGCTGAGAGACATGTGATTATGCATTATATTTTCATAGCTATGTTTAACCTAATGCAGATGTCTGTCTGATCAGATGACTGTCATTTATGGAAAATACCTAACCAGTAGATACTGGTTAGATAATAATATAACAAGTAATCAATATCCAATCAATCACTCCGTTTCTAATTAGTATAATAGTCTATCCTGAATTTAAACTTGTTTAAATCAATCCTTTCGCTTTTTCAATAAAACTTTGCTTTTCCGGGAAAAGTACAATAGGCATTTCAGTTTGTTTATAATTTCTGCAGACGAATTTTACTGTTCCGAAAACGAGAAACCTTATACCAGAGCTTTGTTCCATTTGTTTATATTTTAAACAATGTAATGGGTTCTGGAAAATGTCCATGTGTGCGGAAATGGATGCCTAAAAGCAGCTTTTTAAATCGCCAGCTAACTTTTATCCGAAGAATAAGTTTGACATTTTGACAGTTTTTGTATGCCCAATCTGTCAAAACGTCACATTTATTCTTCAGGTAAAAGTTATCTAATGCACATATATAACTTTTATCTGAGGAATAAAGGTTGCGGTTTGACAGTTTTTGAATTGAACATTTATGTCTTACTGTCCTAATTATTCTTCAGATAAAAGTTATAAGACAATAAAAAATCAGCTCAGTCTTTTAATTTGTATATTTATCATTATTCATCAATTAAGGTTGGCATAAGATAATTAAAATATTCGATGGATTTCCAGTTACCTCCCACTATCTGGTTAACTTAATAAGGATTATTACATTGTAATACAAATACCGATTTTTATGTTCAATTTCTTCGTGCACTGTGTAAGCGTTGTATAATACCAACTTTAATATTTCTGGCTTCATTAACTTTTACTGCAATACGTGAATGTTCCTGTAGTTTACTGTTTTATGGTAACTGCGGTAATTGTTATCGTGTATTGGTTTACTATTGTTAACTGTGGGGTCATGCGGTCACGTGGACATGTGGGGTAATGCGCAGGAAAAAATATTGTTTGTTTGGGTTGTAAAATGTAGTTAGAAACATGCCGATGTAATGGCGCGGGGAAATTATGGACGTTGGGCTTGCTATGTACCTAAACGATTATGGATGCGACAGAGCGAATTTTGCTCTGGCTCACGACCGTCTGAAATATATTGGAATACAAGATTGTGCGCTGCTGATCTTATTTCGTTTATTACCGCATGCCTACACATCTAGCTACACTAACGACAAATCTACGTGATGTTTTTGCAATCAAATCACGTCTACCCAACGTTAGCGCACCATCTACGCCTCGTCAACCAACACAATATGCGAAGGCACTCTGTACAATAACAAGGGCTCACACAATATAAATGTAAATGTCTCCTCAATTAATCTATTCTGATTTGACGGAAGCGTTAAGCTAGGTACTTAGCCTAGATTGTCAAATCATGCCAGTTTAATAAATGATAGGCCAACCAAATTATCGCAAATGATCGTCCGTTGCAGTACGTAATTCGAGCAAACTATTCGGTGACAGTTAATACCATAATCACAACGATTCACATGCAGATTGAGTAACCCGAGTATTTGCCATGTTATTGTGTGTTACACAATTCCATCCGCCTGATATAGTGCCCACATGAATATTACGGTACGGGATGTTTTATTCAAATTAATGCTGAGATTTATTCAGCGAAGCGTAAAGGGTGAGCTGTTTCCTACTGGTCCGAATATACCTAGTGGGTGTACTGGGTTGTGGGTAGTTACACTGAAGCTAGTCAGTGCTCTACGCTCAAACCGCAGGTGGCTACGACCCGTGCGGGTTTGTACACCCTGTTATAACACGAACATTGGACCTACATACGTCACGATATTGTTACATGTTTTTTGTTAGCTGTTCCCATGGATTTGTCAATAGGTAATTACTGGGTATGTCAAGTAATGTTGATAGTGACACAATAACAGAGACTATACTATACAATTAGGCAAAATATGCTCGGTATGTTTTGCTAGGGGTGCTTGCTGTGTTTGTTTGTGCAATGTATACTGTTGCTGATTGGAACTCCTACAAGAACGCTAAAATTAATTGTGTTGGAATTATAAAGCATTGAAAACAGATTGATGATCACAGTAGGTTTGCTAATATAAAAGCCCAGTGCGATTATGTTTCCTTATTTCCTGTACCTTAATATACAACTAGTGCGCTCTCTAGAGCAGTAGTGGCCACGTGATAACGGTCGCGGTTTATGAGTTGTAGATCGTAGGTTCGAACCCAGACAGGCGCTTTACTTTGTGTAAATCATTTCATCATTTTAATCTCTTAAAACAGTGAAGGAAAACATCGTGAGGACATCGGCATATCAAAGAAACAAAAAATCGAAGACATGTGACATTTACCAATACGCGTCCGAGTGGGTCCGAGTGGCCTGTGTCCCAGCAGTGGGAATATTATAGGCTGTTTATGTAACCTCAGTACGTTCACAGTAAAAATAGGTGCCTGCAATTAATTGTGTTTATGCACTATTTCTATTTTTACTTATCGCTGCGTTTATAGGTGTAAGCTCACGCGAACTTGTTTGTACGATTTATATCCGAGCTTGTACCTAGTAGTATTGGTATAGAACTTGTACCTATATGCATAGGTCGTAAAACCACACAGATATAAAAATGCAAAGCATTTTATTTTTTACTGGCTTCCCTATCGTGGTTTCATTCCGGATCCGATTTTCGAAGCACGACATTACCAACTTGCGAACCTACCAATGCAATTTTATGCGATATCATAAATGTAATTTCCAAGTTGATCTTGGCTATTTCTGAATAAAAGCGGTAAAGGAATACATAGTGAAGACCAATCGTGGAAACCGGTACTTGCTTTGGTATCGCCAACACGTGAAGGAAATAATGAAAGAAACAGTATTTATTGGGACTCGCACAGGAAGATACATACTTTGATAGTTGGGAGACCGCATATGATGTAAAAATATTATTTAAGCAACAAAGACATAATTATGGTGGTTAGTGCTCAGAGGGGCAATTCCCGTATTGGCCTTTTGTAAGTACAAAATGACAAAAAGAGAAAGTTCTCTATATGAGAAGAACACTTTGTTAAACCAGTGTTAACCACTTCTAGTGCAGGGCAGTTTGCAACGCAGTGCTATACTGGCCAGTACTGTTTATTATCATTCCAGCTTCACAGTTTACAGTTTGAACTTTCAACCGCTCTTTACTAGGGTGCAATTTATCTTTTCACGCTAAATGATGCGTGACGTTTAAACGAGGGCTTTGGGGGACGTCGTCTATTTAGGTGGCGTTCCGATACTCGTAGGTCAGGGGTCACATGGACCGTAGGTTGTTTTAGGGACTGAGGATGCCAACGGGGTCCTGTTGGCAACCTTGGTCCAAAGGGGTATCACTAAGGCCGCGGTATCCGCTGGCTGTGCGTCTGGCTGTATTATATTTTTTGAACCGTAATAGGTAGACGCTTGAAATTTTCACAGAGTATTTACTACTACGGCCGCTATAACAAAAAAATAAAATCAAGTTAATAATTACAAGAAACTTGTCTTTTTCGGCGTTTTATATTATATTGTTAAATATTGTACGGTCGAACAGAACCCTTCGTGTGTGAGTCTGACTTACACTTGGCCATTTTTTTAAATCAGATACTTATTACTGTATTACCATGTATTTAAGATAAATAATTAATTACAAGATATTGAAGCGACAAAATGCGTTTTGCCATTTTATAAGTTGTTAAGACAAATGATTCTATGAAGAAAATAGACAGCGGTATCATTTTTAGTTCGATCATCGCAGTACTTAAACCAAATACTTAGGGAACTAAATTATTGTACTTACTTAATTTATTCCACTATAATTATGTGTAAATCACCTAGGTCATTGTATCATTTATACTATGTACTGTAGCGGTCTGCATATGAGCCAGTGAACGTTTCAGGGCTGAAATGATGACGATGCTTTTACATTTATGTATGTACCTACTACATAAATATTGCCTGGAAAACTATGGCCCTCATTAATAAACATAAGTAGATTTGATGAGTAAACCATTAATCACAGTAGTGTGTATAGTAACAAGTCAGCATTAACATAGTGTTGTTATAATATTCTTGGATTAGGTACCTTACAAGGCTAGAAACACAAGTACTTGGCGCTCCTACTAAATGTATCCCTGAGATCCCTATTCAAATTCGATAAATATTTACCTTCACAGTAATTGTTGAACTAAACAAACATTAATTTAATAAGACTATCTTGGAACAGATATTATTTCTGTTGAGCGAGATTAGTAAAAGGGAAATAATAAAGCTCCCGAAAAATAAATTAACTTCCAGCGATCTGTGGCTGACTGTAATACTAACTACGCTGTGTTAAAATTAATTACCGAAAAATTAATACGAAATTAACCGACAAAAAATGAACATGAAGCTTATTCAAATTATAATTCTAGGAAAAATAAATTATAATCAAGTATAAGGTCGGCCGGCGACTGCCAGAAACATATTTTTGACTGTAAACACAGTTATAATTAAATGTGTAAGTTTGTTTCTAAATTTATAAAATACCTGTAGATTTCGGTAAAACGCAATTTCAGCTGGTGGAAAAATATTACGTCAGCAAATATTGTATTAATTTTTGGGAATTTTCAGTATTTTATTCGGTCGTTTCTTTATTTGTATTCGCTTATAAGTTGTCGAAAAGTTAGTATTTAAAGCAGTAAATTTCATATTTTGAGTATGCTCACATTTTAAGTTTTTTCGGAGCTTAATAAAATAGATTCGATAGATACTCTGTACCAAATAACAGAGCTATTTTATTTGATGTTTGATTAGAGGCAATTTAGAACAGGAGGCAGTGGAATGTATCGTAAAGGTTGATTAGAATACTTTAGAAAGAAAGGATGATGTGACAGGATGTCCTCACTAACGAATAACGACTCTCCGACTACTCCGTCCAGATAAGAGTGTCGCTTTCGAGGGCTCTGATAAGGCCAAATTCCTAGCCGACAGCCTAGCGTCCCAATGTTCTCCCAGCTCTCAACCAGTAAACCAAGCGCACCTTGCCAAGGTTGATGCTGAAGTCTCCCAGCCGTTGAAGACCCAGATGATCCTCAGACGGTTCGACATCGATTTCGCAAGACATGAACCATTCAGTCGTCCAGCAGTATGTTTAAATTTTGATATTGACGTTATTGTTGATTGCCCTTAAGTCAATGTTTCCTATAATACGATTGATAAACGATATTTTACTCCAGTAAAAGATTTTTTTAAATACAATGACACAAGCTTTTCTTTAAGCTGTAACTTTTCACACAATTAATTGAGACTGACCCCTAAAGTGACAGTTATGAAACGAGTTATTCAACCACATAATTATGTCTGGTTATTATTGGTCGCTGGGGACGCGTCCCTTACATTTATGTCCATCCTCCATTCAAAGCAAAAGATAAATTTTATTTTCTTTTTAAATTAATCCGACACTCATATACAACATACGATCAAGCATAATAACTTAATAACACGTTAATAAAATAGGTTTCTCCAGAGGGTCATTTTATAAACCAATTACCTGTCCAGATAACTTCGGTCGGGCTACAGAGCCAATTGCGTTAGCGAAGGATTTAAGGCCATAGCCGAGTTGGATGTTTGCAATAAAAATAAAAGTTGTCTATGGGCATGGCACGTAGGATTGCCGCCCCGAGCCGAGTTCTCTAGTTTTAACTGCCAAATAATCTGTATATGAGCCCTACAGTTACTGGAGCCGGTATTTTGATACTGTCTACTTTATTTATAGACTTATTTATGGGAGATAATATTAGTATAGGCTTTATGCAGTACTTTTGCATACGACGCGTATAGTGAGGAGGTTCCTCTTTCTTCAGGCTTGACTACCGGTATTTACCCTGGGCCCAAAATTCACTATGTCTACTCAATGATTCCTTACTTCGAAACCACGTCATTCCTTAGCTAATCACGCCAGTTTCGTGTTCATTTCGCGCGGTTTCGTTCATTGTGTCATAAAGAATACGTTACCTGTTGTCGGTAGTAGGTAGGGTAAAAATTATAGATAGACTAGGAATATAATACATAACCAAAAATCGAATAAGTACTACATGTATTAGAATTTTTGAGATGTATATTCCTAGTCTATGTAGTAACTTCATTACAAAATAAAATAACCCTTGAATATGTGTGTATATCACACACTCAAGATCTATCCGAGGGTTGAAGTGTGATTCTGATAGGATAAAGTGGGATTCTTCAGCGACCCCTTTAGCCGTGTGATAGCGAATAAATATACAGATAAATCTCTTTTATTGGCAGCTGTCGAAAACATGGAGAAATTAGCAACGTATGTGCATAGTTACTTCTAAATATGATTAATAACAGCATTATATTTCTATTAAACTGTTTCAAATTTCTAGAGACGGAATGACGTTTAATTAAAATGGTTCTAATTGCATTAGGTGAGTGGTTCTGAGAGACTAGACAAAATCAAACTGGTTGCTAATTTAATTGTATAATAAGAGAGGAATATTTATTTGACATATACGCTAACAGACTTAAAATAATAATAAAATGTACATGAATTAGAAAAAAAAAGCAAAAGAATCATAGGGCATCATAATATTCGTCCGCATCGCTGTCAACAGGAACAGTGCCCAAAAGGCTGGCACCATCAGCATTGCCTCGTTGTATGGCGATGCTGAATCTTTGTCTAAAACAAAGAATCAGCATCGCCATACAACGCCTTAGGGAATTCTTAATAATATAATTGTTTGAAGAAGGTAGTTTTTAATTAATTTAATTGATCCAGTGTTCCTTGGCTGTTGAAATTGTGGACCTAAGTTACAAATCTCTTGTAAAGCAGTGTTTTTGGGATTCTCTGCTAGATATTTCCTAGTCACGTCTTGGAGTTTGGAATAGGTTCAGTAAAATACAAAAGGTTGTTCACTGTTCAGCTTCGGCTCCTAAGGGTCGAAGCATGTTGTTAAATAGCCTGTGACCTTCCTTAAAAATTAGGCAATCAAATGCAAAATCAAATCCGACTCATATGTCTTCAAACTCTCCAGCTTTATCATAATATTATATATAGTGTAAATGTATACTTAACTCCGAGAACAAAAAGTCCGTCCTTCATATCTTAAGTGCTAGACTGATAGAATGTCACTTATCAATCACTATTTCACAAGAAAATTACGGTTTCAAACTACTAATTTTAAAAGAAAATTTAAACGCTATGCTTGACACAAGAGCTACCGAGTCTGATGGTAGATAGTAGCGCACGAACCGACCATTATCTAGATCAAAGACAGCTCTTTGAAGCTTTAAAATCCTTTGTGAGACCGCACAAGACCTTTTTATTTAAAGAAGGTATTAATGTGTTTCAATCTCTGTGTGTCTGGAGAAAATTGGTTTATTTTAAAGGCATTTAGGTTTAAATTAGGATGTAGGTTCTTCAATGTTATAACGCGAATAAAGAGAATGTTTCATGATCATCCCGTCACTATCTTAGTATTTTGTCAATCCATTGTGGGATGAACCTCCTTAATTAATTAAGGTTACGTACACACTGAGCCTAGTACCTAACATCCTTACATATACGCTAGGCAACTAGCGAAAGCGAAAACTAACCAAGCACACGGTGCGGCCGGTTGCGAAGATTCTAGAGCGTTCCATTCACTTCGCTACTCGCAAGGTGACTCGCTAGGCTTTAGGCACTATTCAAGTCATCTGCCAGTGCGTACGTAGCTTAAAGGAGATATGATCAATATGTATTTGTCTGCCAATTATATTGAAGTATAAGAAGAACTTTGTTTAAATTTTACTTTTACTTCATTGCTTATAAAGTAAAAGTAAGCTTCTGACCAATGTCTTTTTTCTTTAAAAGTTATGTGCACCATTAATTTGTGTATACATTAGCAGTATTACCTTTGTTAAATACTTTTGTAAACCAATGTTGACTGTATGCTGTTGGTGTTATTAATAAATACATATGTTTAAGACAGAAATAAATAATAATATAAAAAATTTAAAAAGGTAATTTAAACATCAAAGTATTAAAAATGAAAGAGAATGAGGGTCATCCAAATTATTATGTTTAGGAACGTTAAAATGGGTAAAAGGTCGGTTAGACAAACAACACATGACTGACACAATGAAAGACATGAAACAAATAATTTATATTGGGGAACACGTTTACATTGTGGTTTTTTATTAGGGCCTGTTTTTATAAAAAAAAAGGTTCATGTGTACAAAAAGAGCAATCGTTTACCATGTTATGTTTCTATCAATGGGTAAATGTTGCAGGGCGGTTAAAATTACAGATTTACTGAGAACCGTTTACAATCTTTTAATTAAAGTAACTAAATTTTTAATGCAGAATTAACAGCCTTGCTTGTTAAGGAATATGCTATTTTTAGACGTTTTTTAAACATTTCTTGGCTGAGTTTTTCGGCCTAAACTGGGTCAACGGCATTTGTTTTCATTAGGGAAATGTAATTGCTAAGAATATGAAGAAAAAGTAAGGTTTTCAAGTCTACACTATGAAAAGTTACGTGAATTGTTCGAATGTTTCGAATGAGTTAAGCTTGATTAAATCCTTGAATTATACCAAATCTTTAAACTGTAGTCATATGAATTGCTATCTGGATATCTATACTATATTAATATTATAAACAGGTAAAATTAGCGAGCTTGTATGTTGGGGTTACCCCCTACATACAAACTTGCAAATTTCTTTGGAACTACTGATCCAATTCCAAAAATTCTTTCACTGGTGGGAACGTCTCCGGTATTGCCGAGTTTCATAGAACTCAGAACTTTTTAAACATAAACTACATTAAATTGTTGATATCAAGTATTAAACGCAACCGGAATACTAAAATATCCATCGTAAATAATACGCTTTGTTGTAATTATAATTTACCTTTTAGGTTGGAAATTACTGACAGCGTGTAATTAAGGCTTCACCTAAAAATAAAGCAGCACAAACACGCATTTTCCTTTTTTTAAATCTGTTGTTGAAAGGTTTCTTATAAGTTAGAAAGAATATTTTTAAAAAGAGAACCAACTGAAGCACTTTATAGGAGAGAACTTTTTATGGAAGGTAATCAAAAGTATCTGAGGTAAACAAAATCTTTTAATGTTCATTAAAAAAACGTTTGATTGAAAAAAAAAAACAACTTTAGTCTGCCTCCGTAATTCCAGTGTTCACTTTAATTTATTAATAAAAAAAATGCAGCCTACTTAGCAAAGAACTTACTTAACTCTATATATATACTATTAATAGTTAATAAATTGCTTATAGTATTAGTGTGACGTTGACAAAATTTAGTTTAGACATAACTAAACCGAAAGATGGAAAGTTTAAACAAGGCAAGCTGACAGGTGCACTTAAGCATAATACTCACCAAATCTTACAATAATAGACGTTGAACATCGCATAACAAAGCGGGTCGAAACTTTTCTTCAAAATATGGTAACGTTTGACCAAACTTTTTTTGGGACAAGTTCACAAAAGTTATATAAAAGTGTACTTAAAAAATGTGACGTTTAGTTAGAAAGTATTCTTTCAAAAAAGTTCATCGCGCTATGATTAAATATAATGTAGATGAACATTTGCCTATTCCTTCAAAATAAGAAGGCATTGTGATCATGCGTTATGCTCTACAGGGCGTAACTAATAGGAATTTGGGTACGGAAAAAAGCTGGATGCTTTAAAACTAAATGAAGCCACCGCTCACGAGTCACGCCTAGTCTGGACCCCGTAGCAAAATACGCTACGGCGTAGCTCTCATTGTGCTACGATCGCGTAGGTCTACTCCTGTGATTAATTTTGACTTTAGGCAGATCTTTTTGATAACAACAACTAAATAATAAATAAATCACTATTCCTTCAGTGGTGCACTTTTTATCACAACATCAATCTGTTAATGCCGTTAATCGGGTTTGATCTTCAAGACCGATCTATCGGCCGTATCTTCATAATGACACGTCCTGCTGATTAATTAATGCGTTTTGGCAAGCGGTTTTAGCCCGTCAAGCCCATAAAAGAATACAGTATTAAGATTTTGTAAGCTTTGAACGATTTAAAGATAAACTTTTTTGTTTGTAACCATCTCGTTGCCCAAAACAATATTTGCAAATGATTGAATTTATGTATCTAAAATTTTCTCGTTAAAATAAAAATCGTTTTAGAAAATATTCAAGGTCGAGTCAAGGCTCATCCAAAAACGTCAAACTGGGCAAACGCCTCACTACCGTCCTTGAAGGGCCCCCCGCGATTCAAATCACCAATTGGGCACGAACTTTCTTAGGCTTTACTGGGTTAATTGCCCAATGCCCGAAAGCTTTAAACGCTTTTTATAATATGCAATTTAGGGCGCCGACATAACGTTTAAACCCTAATGACTAATCACATACATTTATAATAGTAATAATAATAATAATTCTTTATTGACATAATAGGTTACAAAACTTGTTTGAAGCCTCTGACTCCTGAACTAGGTGTACCTGTATGTCAGGAGTCAGCAAGCAGCAATCATTTATATACCGCTGATATATAAACGTATGTGTTACCATAGATAGCGGAAATAGGATACCAAAGCTTTAACGTAAGCCTCTTAAGTTCACCCACTAACAAAGCCTGAAGGACCATTGTCTGGTTAAAAAGGGCTGTGTAAAGTTCAAGCCTTTTTGTAACGTTTGCTCCAGGACTGATAGCGGTTCCAAGGGGTTGCCTATATGTGTTTGTTTCCTATAGCTTAGCTAAATATAGACAGAACGCGTGAGAAAATAGTTCTTGAAAATACTCCCTCTGAATTTGTTCTTATTAGTTTTTCGTTGAAACAGAAAACTCCCATGCCATGTTGAAAAGCCTTTTTTATGCATTTGCGTTATAAGTTCATAAACACAGTTTTGTAAAGGCCAAAGAGCAGCAACTTTTATTTCCAACTTTTGCTTCTGGAAAATAAAAATTCTAAGAATCTACGTAGGTACTTACTTGCTCTTTCAACATCAACAATTTTGTTAATCGAGAATAAGATTAGACACATTTTGTTCACCTTATAAATATAGTATTTTGAGTAACATAGAATTTTTATTGAATTTACTAAATAAAGTCCAAGCTATGCGGGGTATATTGAATTCCAGGAATTTTGTTTCTGTTGAAACTGCTGTCCATAACTTGTCATATACTAATCGTACATAGGTATATTTTGGTCTATACAAAAGGTTTTAATAAGGATGTGAATGAAAGGCCTATTTTCATAACAATTCACGCGAAATTGAGTTTTTTCACAATTTTGAACAACGCATTTATTATTCCCGTTGTGATTGTACAAGAAATAAAGTACAATGAAATTCAATAATGCTAGTGAGAATCTCTTTTGACATAGATTAAAGAGAAAAGTGTTTTTCTTTCTATTCGTGTAAAATTGAGGGCATGTACTAACAATAAACTAATAGGTTTGTTGCCAGGCAAATTGATCTTGTTATTCATGTATTCAAACATTAGTCTCCTTATTAATAAACGAAGAGCAAGTCATGCCAAACTTAATCCACAAAAAACGTATGGTAAATCTGAATGTTACTCTGGTTGTAACTTTCGACTGGGTAGAAGTTTTTAGTGTGTACGTTTACAGTTCCTAAGCAATGGTGTTGCACAAGCCTTGTAACCCAATTCACTGTTTTCAGAACTTTCAGGAAAGACTTATTCGTACTTCGTGCATTGTAACTTATTTGAAACCGCGGGGCGCGATCCTGCAGGAATATCGATATAAAAAGTATCCAATGTCTTAAACCAGGAATTGGTCTACCCATATACCAAAATTCATCCAAATCCGGTCAGCCATTTTAGCGTGAAAGCGTAACAAAAAATCAAATATTTTCTCTTTATAATATTAGTTTAGAAAAACAAAAAATGAGATGAATTTGTCTTCTTGTTCTAAACGCGATCGAATTTTGTGGAATAGCCGAGACGAGGAGGACATTCGGTGTTGTTTATTCTTCCGACTCGTGCGGCAGTAAATTATTCAAATTACGGGCTAATCTCCCAGAGACCTTTGTAGCTATTATTAGGACAGTAAATTAGTGGTTTAAGTACTCCGTTTCTACTGTTTATTTGCTTGTTGTTGATCGCATAATTTTGGTATCTAAGCAAACTTTTATTGTTGACTAGCTTTTGCTCGCGGCTTCGCTCGCGTGGTTGTCGGAAAATATTTCACAGGAACGTACTACCGGGATTAAAAGTAAATGTGTTACTGTTAATCCAGGTTATAAACTATCTGTGTGCTCAGCCAAATCCGTTCTGCCGTTTTGGCACTAACCCGGAACATATGTACATCCAGATGAACAGACAAACGGGCAAAAAATGTCATTACTATTTTATCATTATGTATAGATTAGGTTCTTTTTACTTTTACCTCGTTCTCTTACCGTATTACCTCTTTACTCAAGACTATTTAAGAAGGAACTGTGTTAGATAATCTTACTCAAAAATAAGTAAGAATTAAAGATTAAATCTCTAAGGCTACGTATTGTAGCGAAATAAAAACAGGTCTTCACTTGTACACGTTTAATTTAGTAAAATAAAAAAAATGTAAACAAAACTTAATGAAGGACACAGCACGATTCTTAATACATTAAAGAATAAAATTGTAACGCTGACGCGACGACCTTGGTGTTAGAGCCCTATAATAAATTTCACAATTACGCGTCGGTCACGATCCGTTTGCAAACGTTCCTATAACTCCCGCAATAAATAAATATCTGGTAATCCTCAATGGGGAACTTTGCACCAAGTCAATCAGGTGGCGAGGCAACAATTTAAATGACTGTTTTAAATAAAATGAGTCAATATTAACTACTAAAAATAAAAATAAACTACTAAATATACGCAAATCCGGTCCTAGACTCCAGGCTGGCAGTCGGAAGGCTCCTCGCTGGCTGGTATCAGAATCCACCAGCGTTGGGTTCGAATCCCAACAGGAAGCATGCAGTCGTCTGGTCCCAGGCTAGCGGTGGGGCGAATTCTAGATCCGCCTACAGTCTTTGGACAAATCTACAGAAAATAACGAAAAATGATAATCCTAAACGCAGGCAGAATCTTTTATAACAAAAGAGATGAAGAAAAATGTAATTACATACCAAGTCTGAATGAATTAACCTGACTCGCCTCGAGACAAGTTTTAAATGCCGTATAGTTCGTTTAATTTCGGGAACACTGCCCTTTAATCCAATCGAACAACGAACGACCTCGGTGGTTCAAACCGTTATATCGATACCTTTACTATCGTGGCAAATTACTATATGGTCAAGCGGAAAAAAATAATATCATAGACTTCCGTCCTGTGTCCAAAAAAAACATCCAATGAAAAACCTCGGTAAGAGAAAAGACATGACACTTTTAGATTCAAAATTCAAAAAACATTATGAAGAAAATAACCTTTCTGATTAAAAGTAAGGTTGAATTTTTTACAAAAGAAGGTCGTTCCTGAAAATTATAATGTAGCATTTGCCAATGTTGCAGTACGCACTGACAGGTGGCTTGCTTAGCGCATATAGCCTAACGAGTGACCTTGCAAGTAGTGCGGATGAAAAAACGAAAAAAAAAAAAAAAAAAAAAAAAAAAACGAATGCTCGAGAATTTTCGCAACCGGCTGAACTGCGGGCTAGGCGCCTTCACTAGTCGCCTAGCGTTTATCGAAGGATGTTTAGTTACTGGGGTCTAGGCGTTAAGCAAGCCACCTGACAGTGCGGACGCAGCCTAAACAAACTTTTATTTTGCTTACTCCTACTAGCTATCTACGACTATCTCATTTAACTTGAATAATCTAAGTAGACGATTCTAGGTATTTTATTAATAAATACGCAGGTAAGTATGTACTTTCTTCTTTTAATTTCTTTCTAACAACTCAGGCTGCTGATGCATTGTGCTCGTGATTATTCAGCCAAGACTTAAGTACTTTTGTAACTTGTTATTATACTTCACGGTTGTTGTCAGAACTCATGATTATTGTTGGAAACTTTCTTTTCTTTCCAATTGTGCATTGGCATTTGAATAAACAATTGAAATTGGTACAGTCAAATATTTTATATAGGTATCTTCGTCAGTTTACAAATTCTTTCCTTTATCGTATCAGGATACATAATACACTTTGAACCAGCACTGAGCAGAGTATTGCATACAAAGAATTACAAAAAAAAAGCAAAGAGAAAAAATAAATACTTCAAAACATGGAAGATGGATGGATGGATGTTTGTACTCTTTCAAGCAAAAACTACTGAATTTGGCACACAAATAGTTTATAACCAGGATTAACACATAGAATACTTTTTATCCCGATATTCCCACGGGATCGAAACTAATGCGGGTGAAACCGCGGGGCGCAGCTAGTTATTTATAATATCAACATGACAGGTCCAATCCCACATGATCACTTTGATCGATTGAAGCGCTATGAAATATTAAAAAACCCGATAGCTTTCGGGCGAACTGCGATTTCAGTGATAACGAACTTATCGGGCTTCGATGTCCCATTGCGGGTCATGCCTATTAACTGGGCTCTGTAAGCCTGCCTCGACGTTCAACGAAGGAGGTTCATTTTATACCACAGAGTAGGTACTTTTGAACCTACCAGTAACCAGGTAACCATTAGATATTAAACAGTGAA
Organism: Apamea epomidion; assembly: GCA_947507525.1. NCBI lineage: Eukaryota > Metazoa > Arthropoda > Insecta > Lepidoptera > Noctuidae > Apamea > Apamea epomidion. Next base: position 13,227,365 of record OX382228.1, on the reverse strand, counting down.
AACATACACAATATACATGTTATTTATATTTATAATTAGTTATGTTATCTTTTTAATATTTTTTGTTAATAATAAGAAATTAACATTTGAATTTGTTACATGGAGGCTTGAAGCTTGTGATGAGTACTTTTTATCTCAAAAACATTACATTATTTGCTCGGTTCGAGAAATAAAAAGTGTTATTCATAAATGTTTAGTATGTTACCGATATAATGCCAAAACAGCTTCTCAGCAGATTGGGTCCTCGCCTAAGGACAGAATCTCGCCTTCTAGGGCTTTTGAAAAGGTTGGAATTGACTACTGTGGACCATTTGACGTCAAGCAGTCCACTATACGCCGAAACATTATATCCAAAGGATATGTGGCCGTGTTTGTTTGCTTTTCCACCAAGGCTGTACATTTCGAATTAGTCAGTGACATGACCATTGAAACCTTTCTGGCGGCTTTAAAGCGGTCATAGCTCGCCGCGGACTCTCATCAGATTTATATTGTCATAAAGTAACTAATTTTAAAGGAGCTAAAAATACATTGAATGTACAAATACGCGCATTGTCGTGGAGTTGCGGTCACCAGTGCCTATTACCTATTATCATTTTCATTAAATTCACATAAAATATATTTTTAAATATTAGAATATAAAAATAACTCCAGTTAAACAGGGCATATTATCTCTTCACTACCCTTGGTTGACTGGTAGCGAATACTTAAGGCATTAAGTCCGCCTTTGTACCTTATTGTGTGCGAGATGTATAAATAAAGCATCATTCCCACCTCCGTTACCCTCTACCTACTTAAATATCCTCCTCACTCCTATATTTTGCTGTACATGACAGGGTCGGCAATGATAAAAAAAAAATAAGTTTCCACCTGAGTACACGTTGTGGAATGCAATGAACTATTGTGTATTGAGATACGATATTCCTCCATCTGTTTATTCAAGTACGTACACTCACCAAAGGAGATAAGTAACCAGGGTCATTAGATATACTTGCAGTTTAGTAAGAAACCGATGAATGTTTTCGAATGAAATTTAATTTAATTAATAGAAAACAAACCGTTCATTTATCAAATTTCATTTCATTTAAAAACATCCATCGGTCTTTTACTAAACTTCAACTATACCCGACGACCCGTTTACTTACCTTCTTTGGTGATTGTACATTAATATAATATTTAATAACATGAATTATTATTATATTAATGTCATTGCTCGAAGCCAAACTCCTAACCAATTTCCCAATCTAAATTAATGTAACGTAGGCCGACGTTTGATTAGTTTGTCAAATCAATATGGATTCCATTATCTCGTACGTTTGCATAATAGTGGTTTAGTCAGAAATGCATACATGTACCGTAGTCTTGCTATGGGATATCGTATTACCCAGTAACTGGGATGTGGAGGCCAGATAGGCAGTCGCTCCATTTAAAATACTGGTATTCAGTTGCATCCGTTTACACTGGAAGCCGACTCCAACATGGTTGGGAAATGGCTAGGTAGATGCTGATGATACATATACCGTGCCGTTCCAAGAGGTAATTTGACGAGAAATACATACACACAAATACGTATCAGTCAGGGAAAAGGATCATTAAACAAATGACTATGTACAATGTAACAACTGTCATTCTTTGTCTGCCTTATGAAATGACATTAAAAACAAAAAAAAAATACATTATGCAACTCCAAATACATTTCCCTGACTGTACCATAGAACCAAAATACAGTTACTGGTTCCTCTCAGTACTTATACTCCTACCTAGTGCTGTTTAGCGTTTGTTTTATTCCCCAACAAAGTTAGATTGGGTGTCGAAAGCCAAATACCTGGAGCGGGCTAACTCTCACAGGAAGTTACTCGTACATCGAGCCGGTTCTCAACTTACCTGGAACAAAAAATACATATTGTTAGAAACGGTAACAAGCGGTAACTACCAGTCGCGAACTTCCGAATATGTACTGTTTCGTGTGCGCGTAACGATGGAGTATAAACTTGTTTTGTTCAAACTACAAAATTTGTAGCTTGGAAATGAAGATTTGCACAATGTCTCATAATATAAATGATTTCATTAAAAGGTTTATGGATAAAATAAAAGTATTGCAAATGTAAAATAATAATGGCTGACCATCATAAGTTGATGATATTTATTTAAATAATTCCGGTGATATTTATTTTATTTATATATTTTTATTTTCCTATCGCAGGTATGCTGGAAGAGATTTCCTTAAAAATACGTCTTTTTCTGTTCTTTTCTTCTTGACTGTTTATTTGTGTAAATAAATAAATACTGTTTAAAAATGATACAACTATTAAGCAAGCTTAACTTCTTTTATTGCCCATCCTACGATGTAAATATTAGATTATTAAATGAACTGTGTTTACCATAGTCAGACTGCGAGCGAACATTGCTCAGCATCGGTCTTATCGACCACTAAAATTTAAGGCAACGAGGAAAAATACATGCATTTTCGATATGCTTTTATTAGTGGGGTAGTATCTACGTGACCACATACAAACTTATTAATTACCCGTATTCAATTGGCAATAATTTTAATTTAAAATGTATCTCGAACAGCGAATTAGATGAGAGCACTATATATTATTTGAAGAGCATCGCGAGCGTCCGATTGGTCGAGCACACTTCAGATAAACTGACAACTTGTGCCAATAAATCCAATTTGAGAGACGCTAGATTTTATCTAACCTTCGGATTTCTCTTGTTTTTGTTTGAACTTTGATTTTATACGGGGAATTGACGCACAATGTGTTCGGTATCTTTTTTATTTAATTAAGGGCCGATTTTTTAATCGGTAGATAACTTTATGTTAAGAATAAATATGGCGGATTGACATATTATCCATACAAAAGCTGTCATGCCGTCAAATAAAAGTTATCAAACGAAAGTCAGCCATATATGGATTCCTTAATGACTGAGTTCATTTAAACTAAAACCAATATTATGGATTTGAACCACTATTTTTTGTAAGTAACCACATAACGCTTTAACCTTATCGATAAATTTGCATTGCGGTAGTTTCATGACTGCTCTAATGTCTTTGTGTAAAGAATTTCCATTACAAATGAGATCTATGGAATTGGAAAGTTGTTAATAGCCAGGAACACTCAATATTATCGACGATAGGAAATACAAGGAAAATTGTAGAAAAACCGCTAACGAGCCAGACTCACTAAGTGGAATCGATCGATATACTGCACAAATAACATCTGACTTCACAAATGCAGCACGAGGCTTTATTTTATCAGGTCAACATTAATGCTAATCTATTTGATAAGGCAATTCAAACGAAAAATTATCTATCTCTGTGCCACAAACAGAATACCGTTTAGTATGCATCCAACATACTACCGAGATAAAAAGTGTCCTATGTCCTAACCCAGGCCATGGACCAGTCATGTGCCAAATCTCATCCAAATCCGTGTAGCCGTTTTAGAGTAACAAACAAACAAACTTACTTTCGCATTTATCTTCGATTATTGATCGAAGGCATTTATAATATTATTTATTAGTTGGAAAGGAATGTCTGTGACTTTTCTCTGTAAAGAATTGTCTGATACTTCGTTCTTTTTTTTAGAAACCGTGACGTTGTTTTATTAAGCTCTGCCAGCGAGTCAAAGACAGACGACGTGGTTTATTTATTGTCAACTTTTGTTTGAAGTTGAGTACCTATCTAATAAAAATATTTACGTACATATTACTCACGGTTATGAATGTGAGATTCAATTTATGAAAAATATAAATGTTTGCAGATATGACGCGTCAAAATACTTTCAGGAAAGTCATGATTCGTAGAATTTTACTTCAACAAGTCATACTTGAGTTAGTAAATTCAGCACCAAATTTCGTGTCAGAATACTTTTAGGAAAGACATGAGTCGTAGAAATGTTACTTTGAAAAGAAAAACAGGTCAGACAGCCGGCCTTCTTTAGGCGAGACGCTTTTAAGAACTTACAAGTCAAGTCACAGCACCATATTTTTGTCTCTTTATGATCTACTATGTTCACACATGGTACACGCGTTTACATCGTATAGGGGTTACGGTGTGACATATTTCACCCTCAGGATTGGTAGGCTTTAGAGAATGAATGTATACGTCTGGAAAAAAACATCGCGGTGGGGACGTGTTTTATCTTGATATATTGTCCCCAGACCGAGAAGTTCGACACTCAATTTTGGTCCATCAGTTTCTAGTTCTTGTCCCTTGAGACCGAAAGACCGAAGGATAGTTTATAGAAACTTAGCATCCGAAATAGTTGCGCCAATTAACGTCAATAAATTATTCAGGTGCATTAGAAGTTGTACCGACAGTTGCTACTTTGATAGGCAAGTACTGTATGACTGTAGTACTGTATTGATTATGACCTGCACCCTAATTGCGTAACACACAATCAATCATAATCTCAATCATTTTGAAGGATATTGCTATTCCATTGCTACATATGTTCGAAACATTTGTCTGCTCAACAACGTAACGCAACGCAATGAATGTTGTTGAACTGTCAAAATGGAAGCCATTCCTACTGATAATGCGTTACGCAATTACCCCGCAACATAGTTTGTGGCATGTAACCTTTTCTAGTGACTAAAAGATAATGGTATAAAATTAAGAAATAAACGCTAATACGAATTTAGAAGGCAGAAAATAGAATATGGTGTCAGCGTGCGTAGTACATACAGGGTTAAATTAAATTAGCTAGCGAAACTCGACAGACGTCATTTACCCTGTACATGACGCGATGGCGTCAGCTAAGAAAAGCTTATGTCGTGATAAAAAATATAAACACTTCTTTGGAAGAAGTGTTTTATTGATGTACAGAGTCACCAAAGGAGATAAGTAACCAGGGTCGTCGGATATAGTTGAAGTTTAGTAAGAAACCGATGGATGTTTTCGAATGAAATTTAATTTGATAAATGAACTGTTGGTTTTCTATTAATTTAATTTAATTTTATTCGAAAACATCCATCAGTTTCTTACTAAACTCAACTATATCCGACGACCTTGGTTACTTCTCTACTTTGGTGACCGTACCTCTCCCACGTAGCCACCTCCTACGTTAGAAAAAAAAACACAGTAATAATGTATTTACGAGACCAAATACCGTTAAGCGTTTGCGTCATAATGTTTGAAGAAATTCATTTACTTGTAACGGTTTATCAGGTATTATGTAAGGGCGGCGAACCGGAAAGAGGAAATCACTTTGACGTTTATTTATGTGCGAGCGCATGGTTCGTGTAGGTAATGTTTATTATCAGTGTAATGTAGCTTATGTACTTAGGTTTGGAAAAGACGTATTTCTGGTCAGAAATTATTGTAAAATATGTTTATGTATAATTATGTACTACTAGCTGCGCCCCACGGTTTCACCCACATACGTTTCGATCCCGTGGGAATATCGGAATAAAAAGTATCCTAGTGATAGGGAAGCCCGATAAGTTCATTATCACTGAAATCGCAGTTCGCCCGAAAGCTATCGGGTTTTTGAATATTTCATAGTGCTTCACGAATCGATCAAAGTGATCATGTGGGATTGGACCTGTCATGTTGATATTATAATTAACTAGCTGCGCCCCGCGGTTTTACCCGCATAAGTTTCGATCCCGTAGGAATATCGGGATAAAAAGTATTTTATGTGTTAATCCTGGTTATAAACCATATGTGTGCCAAATTTCATCCAAATCCGCTTAGTAGTTTTTGCGTGAAAGAGTAACAAACGTCCATCCATCCATACAAACTTTCACGTTTATAATATTATTAGTAGGACGTATGAATTACGCTAATTTATAAAACAGCTGTAGTATCATCGGCTTTTATGACATCACGAAGAGCATTCTTTCAGTGCCATTACTTTTGCTTTACATAACAAGTTATAATAAATAACCAATCTTAATGAGAAAGGTGGCATTCAGGTGGTTAAGCTCAGGTTCCTACTGTCGCGTTAATGTGAAGAAAAGCACTCTAATACGATACGATATATGTATTAGAATGGTATCCGAGTGTCCTGGTGGCTTATGCTCGGTTCCTATAAACAAAAACAAATCTTTTGCTTACCAATGGTAGCATTTTTTATTGGAAACTGGGCATATAAACAGATTCATCAGCAAATTTTACCTGTGGTAGCTACTTCCATATGGGAGGGTCTACTGTGCAGAGCTATGAGGTCTTTGCTTCAATATTGGTAAAGATACAAGAGTCTTAATTTTAACTAATAACGGTCCGTATATTATAGGAATCGTCCATTAGCCATTGAAGAAAGAAAGAAAGAAAGAAAATGCATTTATTTGCGGCAAACATGACGCATGAAAAAAGGACATGACACACAAAAAAAACAAGTTGAGGGTAAACATGCGTCACATTCACGCAAAACGGCCATCGCTCAGCATAATGCTAAGACCCTATACGAGACAGAGCCCAAGCGCTGGTTTTCAGCGGCAGCCGGCGTTGACGTGATGACGGCATTGCTGAACAAGACGTCAGTAAATACAGTGCATTGCACATCTTGAACAATGCAGACATTTTAGAACCTCGAGACAAGTCTTATCTATTTTTGGCATAAAACAAAACCTCAGCTGTGTTATGATTAGAAAAATGTTAAAATGTAATGTTTGTTCGTTTATTCCCATAATTTTACAGCTCTCATAAAATGTTTCAGCATAAAATTACCATTCTTTTCTGTTTCCGTATTCGCCTTTTGTCCGGTTTTTAATTCTTTTAATTAGTAGCCTTTAACTTTTGTAGCAATAGTTCTGTATAAATAAACCATAGTACAGCGGATGCTGGCTCTCGCTGAGCGCAGAATTTATACCTACTAGGAAAAGGTTTTTGAGAAAATGTTACTGTTTGTCCCATTGTTGTTGGAAAGAATGGAGTACCAAGTTACTTTTCGTGTAAGTAATAAGTAATTAAAATGTGATGTGATCGAAAGATTTCGGTCACCAACAACATGATATTTTATTTAAAATTAATTTCAATTCTGCCATTATTTAAATAAAGGAGGCCTGTGCCCAGCAGTGAGAAAATTATAGTCTGAATTTGCTTATGCTTATTACAAAATGCACTGCTTTGTCAACTTTTCCGAATTCTCAACAGGTAGTAATGTCAACCGCCACTAAAAGATATTTCAAAATTGCACCTTCACTTAAGTATAATAGTCGCATCGTCAGCGTCGTCAGGCAAGTCTCTCTGCCTCACATATTAAGTAATAATTTCTGCGCAGTTATCTGCACTCGGCCCGGCGTCCTGGGCTCTCTGAGAAGATTACACCTAAGTGTGTTTCAGCCTGACGTTTATTTCCTGAAAATTTTCGTGATAAAATTTTAAATTGCATTTAAAATGAGGCTTAAACAATCTTGATTGTTAAAAGTTGAAGAAGCTGTTGAACAAGGGCAGTAACAGGGCGTGTTATGATGAACGATTGTGGCTTGTCCTTTCGCGAAATTCGCCATTTGTTTTAGTCAGATTTATTGGGCCTTCTTATTGTTTTGATAAATGTAAGGAATTAAGGAGAGTATAAGGGAAATCGGAGAATGGATTTTCCGTGTGTGTTGATCCGATTATGCTGTATCAGTTCCTCAAATAAGATATTAAAAAGATGATACAAAAATGATTGATGGATTATTTGTCGTATCTTGCGTAAGTACATTCGGTAAGATCCGTTTTTAATTTATTTGCAACATAAAGTCGTTGTCTTGAACTCACAAATACGTTTTAAATATAATAATGTGAAAAGGGACCATAAATCGTTTTATATAAAGTCCATTTATATGTTTGAACTAGGTCAAACATTTAAATGGGTTCGGACTTCCTCTCGATGTAATTAATGGTGAAGATGGGATGTACTTGTTCAAAATCGTACTCTAAGCAAGGAACATTATACACGACAGTCTTAATATCTATACTTATAAATAAAGCTCAAGTGTCTGTTTGTTTGTTTGAACGCGTTAAGTTTTGGAACTGCTAAACGGATTTGAATAAATCTTTTTGCATTTGATAGCCCGATTCTTGACGAAGGCTATAGGCTATTTAACATTACGGGAGGTCCCGTAGGAGTCGAGCAAAAATAAAAAAAGTCAGAAAGAACGCTAAGTTAAAACGAAATAATAAAGCATGAAGGCGATGCGATGCGACGGGGCGGGTCGGGGAACAAGAAATTTCACGCGAACAAAGTCGCGGGCAGAAGCTAGTTGAGTATAAAATCAGGAAACAAACGATAATTACCTACTAATGATTGTACTAAAGACTGATTCCCTATTGCTAAATAATTAGTAGGCTCTCTAAACATTTTTGTTTAGATTTAACATCTGGTATTTCCGATGACCGATGACGAGTAGGTACCTACCCAACTTATTATGATAATAGAATCATTATTTGATAAGTTGGTATTTCCTGGCATTGTTTCGCTTTATAGTAATGTCATTTGCAAAGTTTAACAAGGAATGAAGCGTGTCGTAATAGAAAAAGTGGGTTTTATATGACGTGTGGGAAAATTACAGTACAACGTACTTATATGGCCAAAAAATGCTGTTTGCTCTATGACACTTAAGTCTAACTAATATGCTATAGTAACACAAACAATTACTATTTTGCTGACTGTAGTAAATTTCGTCTCTAAAGCTAGACTACACGTAAGAGAGCACGTTCATAGGTGCTATACATACGGATTGACCGCGCTACAACTGGCACGTCCCGCTTTGTGAACCAATAAAAATGTTAAAAGAGGTTCCCATTTTACGTAGACATAGCCTATGTGTACAGTGTACACCCGCTTATTATACTCTAGGAATTGAACAGGAAAATGGAACCATTTATCAAGATCAATCAATTAGTTGGTTGGCACCGGGAGAACATCAATAAAAATTCATCATTTCATCACGCCCGTTTTCCCCGCTGGGTTAGGCAGTGGTGGACATATAATTTGTGTTAGGTCCCATGTTATACACGGTTATTTTAAACCAGTTAGCTAAACTTCGCAGACGCGATGGGTATCGACATCTAAACACGATAAAATAAAAAGATTTTATTATTTTTTTGTTTCTTCGTGTTTAGATATCCTAAAATAACCTTGTAGGGGCAGACTAGTTTTTTGTTTTTACTGAATGGGCCTGCTCTTGACCTCGCGCCTAATCCGAATTCCGACCCTGGACTGCTACTGAGAAATCTTGATGGTAAAAGCAAAAACAATAACACTTTGTCCGACCTGTGAATCGAACCCCAATACCTTCAGCAGTTGCTCCTGCGACCCCTAGACTAATGAGGCATTCAAAATAAAGGTAAAGTTTATCTTATAAATTACCGTTTATATTACCATTACCAGGTATTCGTATTTCACAGACGAGTAACCACATTATTGAATGTTAATTAATTGAGATCGGAAAGCAGCATATTTTCTGCCAATCGCGTAATTCATCGAGCAAAAAATGTTCATTAATTAAAATACTTACGGGCTTCAAGTCTTTGCGTTTCAGGCATAGTTTTTATCTCTTAATTACTGAAATTATTATTGGTCTCGGGAAAACGGATGGCAAATAGTAGGTACACAAACATATTTATTGGTGTATGGTTGTTATTTTTTGGTAAAGGTGTAATAAAACTTAAATATTATATCTAACTTTTATACAGTGTGTAAAGGAAAGGGTATATACATACCAAGGGCACGGCTTCTTTGGATGATATCAAACGATACTGGAAGGGTTTTTTAATCCTATCTCTACATGTTCGGAAGTTATGAGAATTTTGAATACATTGATACCAGAAACCAAACTAGGCGCGCAAAATTACGGAACAGATTTATCGTGATATTGGCAAGTAACGTGGAAAGTTATTGACCTACGTAGTGCGGCGACACGTTTGTTATGATTTGAATTTAAGAAACATATGAAACTGAAAATTTGGTATCAATTCTTAGTTTTTTTTTGAGTTCTAACTATGTATAGCGATTCTATACCAGCTGTTATCTTTAGTGCTTAAGGATAGCAATAGGGTTTCTGTTACACATTGTATATTGGTTGATTTGTATTATCATTAGCCGATGACACTTTTTTTTTTTTTTTTTTTGAGGATGGGAAATCATCAAATGACCCCTCCCGCTATGGGTGGAGCAGAAGGGAGTGTCAGACTCTTACTGACTAAAACCCACCCGTGTTCCTTCCTTAGCCCTTTATGTACCAGGGCAGCGGTAACCCTTTCGGACGATCCCGCTACCCCGGCAGGCTTCGGCCCCGTCGGGCCCCGTCAACTATGCTGACATCTCTTTGAGGCGCGAGTGGAACACATACGCGCCGTCCGGCACGGGCCTGGTCCTTATCGGACGGAGAGCTACCCATTGCTCTCCGCCCGCAGGCCCGCGCCTACGGTGGCCGGGAGTCGTCACGCGGCTCCCGACGCCCGGAGCGTCTCGCACGGCGGCTGAGGCGTGAGGATCTCTCCCTCGCCCATCCATCATTTGTATTATCATTAGCCGATGACACTTGAATACAATTTTAACTAAAAGAGATGAACTGAACTTATGAAGGTTACATGTAAATTGGTTTCACTGACGGGATGTTTTCAATCCACAAAATTATGTGCCTATCCATAACGTGTAATTTAGAAATACAGGGTGGCATGGACATCGACGAGCAATGTCACCTTGGATTCAGTACATGATTCTGAAAAATAAGTTGAAATCATTCATCAGTTATTAAAAAAAAAAATGTTGTTCCATACATGTTGACCACGTAGGCCTTGCACTTTTCTAGGAAACAGCAGATTTTTTTTTGATAACCGACGAAAAATTTTGTAGCTAGAGGATCTAGAATCATGTGCTGAATTCATGGTTACAGTTTGCGCGTCGAAGCCCGGGGGTTTACATAAAACGCACAAAGATATACTTAATGGCTTGAAGAGATTCAAACCATTATATCTTTGTGCGTTTTATGTAAATTATTATAACAGTACGTTCCAGACACGTTCAAGTTTCGTTGATATGTAAAACTAATTTGCATAAAGTCTCTGGAAACTTATCGTTGTAGGGTTATGTAAGTTACAATAACGTACTATGTGGACTAATTACATACATTAACATGTTATTACGATAAGCAGACGATCGCGGTTCGGTGCCAGCGTGGCGTAAAACAGCGGCCATTTATAATTATACTGTTTCTTCGTGTAATTCGCTATGAATTGATTATATAAAAAAAACGTTTATTTTGGAACAAAAACAGATACAATCATAAAAATAGTTAAACGATGATAACTGCAAAAGTTAATAACTGTGGCGCAGCTATCAACGCCCGGCTTCTAGTGAGAGGGTAGTTCGTTCCAGATAAGAAATATATATTTTAAACTGCTAAGTAAGTGCTTAAAAAGTTAAAATAAGTAGGTAAAAAAACAAAGACAATAAAATTACGGTTTAAGTGTAGTGTAAGGGTGAACTGGTGTAAGGGTGAACTGGTGTATGTGTGTGTGTGTGTCTGAGGTGTGTGATTCTGTGAAATATATTCTAGCTAGTATAATTAATAGCATGTATCAGAAATGTGTGGTAATATTTAAAGCTCATCAAACTGAATAACTTTCTCCATGGGACCAACATCGTAATCGGTAAAAATAATTCAGGTCGAGAGTTAACTCATCGTAACACGCGTTTACGCTGAGCATGCAGCCACCGTCAGCATGCGTCGTATTGCAACTATGCATTTACCGGAAAGTCAATAGAATTATTTTTCTTTCCATTGTATTCAGTCTTGCATCAGCCATCAGCTTAATATCCTGTATTTTTGTATAATTAAATTAATATTGTAATAAATAGTTTTTTTTTAACTAAAATCCCGACCGCCGAAACATAGGTAACTGGCGTAGTCGGTAGGATTGCGACGTTCTAAGATCGAATCCAACTCTTCACCTTAAGAGCGACGGTTCTCAAATCGTTCTTTCGTTATCTACAAAGAACCTATCGCGCGGTCGGACACCTCTACGGTCATCGGGATACATCTCCGGAGAATTGGAGGAAGCTGCGCCGGCCGAGACTCGAGTCGACAGGAGATGCAGTGGCTGCCTTGGTAAGTGCTCTTATTTACCAAGTGTCCTTGCTCGATTTCCTGCCTTATTTTAATTTGTGTATGTTATGTTAATCTATGTGTGTCTGTCTATAAGCTAAAATCGCAATAGGCAACCGCAAAATTATAATAAGTAGTGTTAAGTATCCCATGAGTAAATTCCAAGTGTTTAATTTGACACCTCTATTGTTTTACGCCAAGCGCCACTAGACTATGCTACAGAAAAACAATGTCACTCAGGGATTACAATGCCAACTATAGATCGTACAAAGTAATCGCAGATTGAATGCCTAGATATGATGGCAATCCTAAATTACTCAATTATCATATCAGGGAAGTAGAAAACTTATTACAGTTAACTTCTGAGGCAGATCGCTCCCACCCACCATTCATCTGCTTAATTAAAAGTAGACTCAGTGGTCCAGCCGTAGACGCAATAGCGTACGAAGGCTACTTAAACTCATGGTCATCAATTAAGAACGATTTAACTAGGCGCCTTGGCGAACCACGAAACGAAATACAAGTAATTCAGGAGCTAACGCGAGTACGTAAGTCTAAGGCAGAAGATGCCGAAAGCTTCGGCAAATGCCTCCGTGGGCTGTTGGATACTCTATATTCTCTAGGGGAACATGGTAATATATCGTATTACGAAAAGATGGTTATTGAATAGTATATAAACCAGTTAGACTTCCACGTCTCGTTGGGAGCTCGAATCGTTAAACCAGACATCTTCGAAGCAGCCATCATAGCGGTTAGACAAGAAGAAGCTAGGGTTTCATATAATAGAGCTAATTACAATAATAATAATAATCCTTCAACGTGACAAGCAAAGCCAAATGAGTTATCTAAACAACCAGGCAATAATAACCCCATCCGTAATACAGTAAACCCATTTGTACCTGGCTATAATATCCCCTCGCAAACCTTTGTACCTCAACAAAATAATATGACCCCCGAACAGCGTCAACAATGGGTACAGTCCGTATTGCCCTGGAAGTCCAGACCAGCATCAGGTACTCTAGACCAAATGGTTCAAATAACTTTAGGAATCAATCTAACATTCCAATACCACCGGTTCCCACACCAGTATCATCGGACGTCACAATGCGTACGGCAGGTAAGCCAGAAAAACCACGGTTTGCTCAGCAGTTGTTCTACATTCCGATTCAGATGACCACTCAAAATCAACCAGGACCCAGTGACATGGGGCTCTTTAACGATGTCACAGACGGTAACGGCATATCGGTCGAGCCGAATGCAACCATGGACGAACAAGAGGTAGGTGGTGACCAGGATTTTACCTTGGACACCAACCGAGACAGCCAGACCTAGTTTCAATAAATTTCTAAACCAAGAAATATTTATCGTACATAATACTACCAGAGTTTGACGGTAAATTTCTATTAGATACAGGGGCCAGTCATTCAACTATAGCAACTGACGTAGTTGCAGGCACTATATTTGAGTACTGCGTAGAAACAGAACCTTTTCAAATTAATACGGCACACACTTTATCAGTTCACGACAAGGTAGTTTACCTTCTCTTACCTCCCACGTTTAATAGCGATATAACTCGTAAGTTTCTAATTTTCGACTTCGACCCTAAATATAAAGGTCTTATCGGCAGTGACCTTCTGCGAAAACTAAAGAGTAATATTGATTTAAATAATAATGTTTTACGTATTTATCTACAGCGGCAATACCAATACACTTTAGTTCTCCACCTCAAAAGATAAGTATCGAACCCAGATGCGAAAATATAGTCAAAGTAAAAACAAATTACTTAGATGGACAATACCTTCACGACGATTTAATCTGGTCAGATGGTTTAATGTCCCCAGCGGCTATAATTAACGTTACAAACGGTTCTTTTAATACATCAGTAATTAATCATAGCGATCAAAAGAAGTGTATCCCGTTTAACCCATCAATTGAATTAGAGAAATTAACTAAGGTCAACACAAATGATAATATGATATTATTACAATACAGGTTCAAACTAACATTGATAAAATATTAAATGAAAACCTTCAGAAAATCCGTACAGATCACATTAATGAAGAAGAAAGGCGCGAAATAACCCGGTTATGTTATCAGTATAGGGACTTGTTCTATGCAGAAGATATACCACTCACTTTTACACACGCTGTTAAACACGAGCTTAGATTAAGCGATAATAAACCAGTTTTCGTACGTAGTTACAGACAAGCTCCTCAACAACGCGAAGAAATTCGTAAACAAGTAGATAAGCTCCTTCAGCAAGGTATCGTGCGAGAGAGCATATCTCCTTGGTCCTCAGGCAACGTCAAATGGAGACTTGTAATTGATAACAGACGATTCAATGATCGTATCATCGAAGATAAATACCCCTTACCAAACATACACGACATACTAGATAGATTAGGACGACTGCAATACTTCACAACCTTAGACCTTGCTAGCGGTTATCACCAAGTGGAAATGCACCCGAAAGATATTGGAAAAACCGAATTTACCACTGAACGAGGACACTGAGTTCCTTAAAATGCCCTTCGGTCTCAAAAATGCACCAAGTACGTTTCAAAGACTAATGGATCATATATTAAGAGACATAGATAATGTTTACACCTACCTAGATGACGTAATAATAATATCTAGGTAATTGCAGCAACACATAGAAAATTAAAGCAAGTATTCGATCAATTCAAAACACATAACCTAAAGATCCAGTTAGATAAATCACAGTTTCTACAAAAACAGGTTATCTTCTTAGGACACGAACCTACAGATGAAGGTTTAAAACCAAACAAAGACAAGATAAAAGCCGTATTTAACTTCCCCCTACCTAAGAAGAAAAAAACATCTCAGAAGGAAATAAAAGCCTTCCTAGGTTTAGTCGGATATTACAGAAAATTCATAAAAGATTTTGCCAGACTTACGAAACCCTGCCCTACCTTTTTTTTTTTTTTTTTTTTTTGTGGATGGGAAATCATCAAATCATCAAATGACTCCTCCCGCTCTGGGTGGAGCAGAAGGGAGTGTCAGACTCTTACTGACTAAAACCCACCCGTGTTCCTTCCTTAGCCCTTTATGTACCAGGGCAGCGGTAACCCTTTCGGACGATCCCGCTACCCCGGCAGGCTTCGGCCCTGTCGGGCCCCGTCATCTATGCTGACATCTCTTTGAGGCGCACGTGGAACACTTACGCGCCGTCCGGCACGGGCCTGGTCCTGATCGGACGGAGAGCTACCCATTGCTCTCCGCCCGCAGGCCCGCGCCTACGGTGGCCGGGAGTCGTCACGCGGCTCCCGACGCCCGGAGCGTCTCCCTCGGCGGCTGAGGCGTGAGGATCTCTCCCTCGCCCATCCCGCCACCTCCTTCGCTAGCATGACTGCTTCGCAGAAGGAGGTGACCGCCTCCCACTCCCTCTCGCCCCGGACCATGGCTTGCACCAGGGCCGGACGCGAGAGGTCGCCGCCGCTGCCGATCGCCTCTACGTGGACACGGCGGTGCTCTGCCCAAGCGGGGCAGACCTCCACCGTATGCTCCACCGTGTCCTCTGGGCGATCCTCGCAGTGGTGACACCCGGGCGTCTCCTCCCGCCTGATGATGTGCAGGAACCTCCCGAAACATCCGTGTCCGGAGAGGACCTGCGTCAGGCGGTAGGTGAGAGCGCCGTGACGCCTCTCTAGCCACTCCTCAAAGAGGGGTCTTATCGCCGCTATCGTGGCGTGCCCTGCGCTGGGTTGCGATAGTCGCGCCTTCCATTCCACCATGAGACCGCGCCGGAGGTCCGTCCGCTCCGCAACGATTTGCCGCGGGTGCAGAGTTTCCCCCCGAACCCTGCCCTACCTTACCCTACCTTTGCGTTAAGAAAAATAGTAGAGTCATACACTCCCCGGATTTCTTAGAAGCTTTCAATAAATGCAAACAAATCCTGACTAACGCCCCAATACTACAATACCCGAATTTTGATGAGCCCTTCATCCTCACCACCGATGCTTCAGATGTAGCACTAGGTGCGGTATTATCCCAAGGAATAGTAGGATCTGACAAACCAGTAGCATTTGCATCCCGAACACTATCAGATACCGAATCTCGTTAGTCTACAATAGAGAAGGAGTTACTCGCCATAGTATGGGCGATTAAATACTTCAGACCCTATCTTTACGACAGAAGGTTTATCATCTATACAGACCACAGGCCTCTCACCTGGCTAATGTCATTAAAATATCCGAACTCTAAATTAACCAGTGGCGTTTAAAACTCTCGGAATACGATTATAAGGTTGTATACAAGAGGGGTCGTCAAAATACTAATGCAGACCCTCTATCACGTGTTAAAATCATCCATGGTAGTGTCGACTCTCTAGCTGTTTAGTTTAATTGATTGAATTGAATTTGGATGATAACGAAGATGATGAGATAATTAATAGAATATTCGAAAATGCACGTAGGGAAGCCGAAAATCAAATAGACACAGTAGCACCCAATGAAAATATACAATCATAAAACCCAAGCATTCCTGAATCTCACATAGGTACAGATAGTATGAGTGTCAGCCGAATCTGAATTAGTGTCTACGAGACATACACAGCCTGACTACGAAGCTAGTGGGATACCCATCGTTTCAGACGCTATTGTTGGGCAGTTAAAACAGTTCCACGTTAGGTCAACGCTCGGATCTACGTATAGAGTAGATGACAGATCCACTAACTCAAAAGTAGTTATAAAATATGTCTTTATCCCAATAAACAATACAGAGCCTGAGATAATTAGATTCCTTAAAGAACACACCATCGCTGACCGTGTATTTCATTGTTACTTTTATAATGAAGAAATGCCTTTTCTAGAGTTTACACCAACAATATTTAACGACAGAGGCCCTAAGCTACTTAAATATACAACACGCGTAACTCTAGTAGAAAACAAACCTGAACAACAAGAGTTGATTAAGAAATATCATGAAGGTAAAACTGTTCACCGTGGTATGCAAGAGAGGTGTAAGCAGTTGCACAGAAATTATCATTGGCCAAATATGCTCCTTACCATTCAAAACTTCGTTAATCAATGCGATACTTGTTTGAAATCTAAATACGAACGCAACCCTCTTAAACAACCTTTAGCTATAACGATACACCTCGCAAACCGATGGAACACATATTTATGGACCTATATTCAACCGGAGGCGCAACGTTCCTTACAGTTATTGATAACTTCTCTAAATACGCCCAGGCAATCCAACTAACAGCATGTAGCAGTGTACATATAGCTGAAACATTACTAAACGTTTTCTCAGTGTTAGGTTTACCGAATAAAATAACCACCGATTCAGATACTAAATTCGACAACGATGTTATTAAAGAAATATGCGCACTACATAATATCCACATACACTTTACAACGCCCCATAACCCTAATTCTAACTTCCCTATTGAAAGTTTGCACTCTACCCTAGCTGAAATGATTAGGATACAAAGAATGACCAACAAAGATGGCCCTATACACCTAATCATGAAGTACTAATAGCATACAATAACGCTATCCATTCGGCAAACGATTATACAACTCATGAGTTACTATTCGGACACACAGCATTCAGAAAACAATTGGAGTTATACTACCCAAAATAATTTTACCAGAACTATGTTATTAAGCATCGTGCCAATGCAGAGGCAGTTCAAGAGTGCATCGCTGCACACTTGTCCAAAAACAAGGAGCAGGTGATTGCTAAACGTAACCAAGAAGCAGAAGAAATGAAAATCAAGGTAGGTGAAACTGTTTATAAACAGGTAGCAAAGTAAGCACGCAGTGACAAAACAAAGCCATTCTTCAAGGGACCATACAAAATTATACACCTTCACCCAAATAACGTGGCCGAAATAATAGGTAACCATCCAAATTCTAAGTCCATTAGGGTTCACTTCAAGCTACTACGGAGGCCTAATTTTGTTGCAGGACCTTCATCGCAGAGGCCGTTGTGGACTGCTGTGGAGCAACTGTAACCATTACCCATGTAGATAATGACAGTGGGATCCTCCTTCTAAAACAAGGTCAACTCCTTAAACAAGACAACTACTTTAGCCTTACTTGCGTTCACAACATTACCAATCTGCACCTTACACCAATCCAATTGATGTCCCTATATACAAGCACGAAAAACGCTGAGAATACAGCATCTGGAGATTTACATAAAACGTATAGGAATCAAATAGGAAATAGCCTTAATATTATAGAGAAGAAGATTAAGTTTTTAACGCCGCAAGTTAGAAAGCGAAGCGGTCTTGTAGATGATTAGGTACTGTCGTTAAGTCTATCACAGGAAACCTCGACCAGGAAGATGCAGCTAAATTCGATCTTAAACATTAAAAACAGTCAGTGGAGTTAAAAACGTCCAGGATTCACAAAAGAAATCAATTCGCACATAATACAATAGATGAGTTCAGTAAACAGTTAATAAAATTAAGCAATAATCAGAGACATTTGGCTAGTTTATTACAAAATATTACTAATAATTCCAACGACTTATCTAACCATTTACATTTCATAGATATTTACATACAGATAGATTTTAGTTTACAGATGATTTTAGATGAAAATTTAGAAGATGCGATGACTTTTTCTCAGATGGGCACCATGCATTCTAGTATTATAAGCCCTTTTTTTTTTTTTCAGGATGGGAAATCATCAAATAACCCCTCCCGCTCTGGGTGGAGCAGAAGGGAGTGTCAGACTCTTACTGACTAAAACCCACCCGTGTTCCTTCCTTAGCCCTTTATGTACCAGGGCAGCGGTAACCCTTTCGGACGATCCCGCTACCCCGGCAGGCTTCGGCCCTGTTGGGCCCCGTCAACTACGCTGACATCTCTTTGAGGCGTGCGTGGAACAAAAACACGCCGTCCGGCACGGGCCTGGTCCTGATCGGACGGAGAGCTACCCATTGCTCTCCGCCCGCAGGCCCGCGCCTACGGTGGCCGGGAGTCGTCACGCGGCTCCCGACGCCCGGAGCGTCTCCCTCGGCGGCTGAGGCGTGAGGATCTCTCCTTCGCCCATCCCGCCACCTCCTTCGCTAGCATGACTGCTTCGCAGAAGGAGGTGACCGCCTCCCACTCGTTCTCGCCCCGGACCATGGCTTGCACCAGGGCCGGACGCGAGAGGTCGCCGCCGCTGCCGATCGCCTCTACGAGGACACGGCGGTGCTCTGCCCAAGCGGGGCAGACCTCTACCGTATGCTCCACCATGTCCTCTGGGCGATCCTCGCAGTGGTGACACCCGGGCGTCTCCTCCCGCCTGATGATGTGCGGGAACCTCCCGAAACATCCGTGTCCGGAGAGGACCTGCGTCAGGCGGTAGGTGAGAGCGCCGTGACGCCTCTCTAGCCACTCCTCCAAGAGGGGTCTTATCGCCGCTATCGTGGCGTGCCCTGCGCTAGGTTGCGATAGTCGCGCCTTCTTCGAGGTAGTGCCTCCGCGCGCCAGTCATACAGGCGCGCGAGGACTATCGCCTCCAGATCCCATGGTGGCAGTCCGGCAAGGAGGCTTGCTGCCTCGCCCGAGATCGTGCGGTACCCCCTTATAAGCCTTACGGCAACCACCTTTTGGGGCGCGTTCAGATAGTGTGCGGCTCGAAGCCGCAGTGAACGCGCCCACACCGGGACCCCGTAAAGGGCCATGGACCGCACGACCCCTGCGTAAAGCCTCCGGCAGGAGGCGTTTGACCCCCTCAGGTTGGGCAGGAGCCGCTTTAAGGCGGCCCCGGTCCGTTCCAGTTTGGGGGCCAAACGTCGGAAATGCTCGACGAAGTTCCACCGGCTGTCGAGGACGAGACCCAGGTATCTCATCGTTGTCTCGACGCCGATGTGAACCCCTCCTACCATCAGTTGAGATCCCGAAGGTGGTCCGTACCGGGGCCCATGAAAGGACATGGCCTCGGACTTGTGCAATGCCACCTCGAGACCCAACTGCCGGATCCTTTCTACGACTATCGCAACCCCGCGTGTCATCGCGTCGGCCGCCGCCTGACGCGACCTCCTCTGCGCCAGGACCAGCGTGTCGTCAGCGTAGCAAACTACGCTGACGCCATCAGGGTATTATAAGCCCTCAGTATCTAATAGAAGAGCTAATAAACTTAGAAAATATGTTTTTGTTTAAACCAGTAGCTAGTATTAGTAACATATACAGGATAGAGAAGTCAATTAAAGTTAAAGCTTACAGCACAGAACACTCGGTTAATTTTATCCTTGAAATCCCCTCAATTACCCCAAAAACATATGACCTTATCCACCTTTATTCAATCCCGAATAAAAATAACCTTACTATCATCCCTAAATCCAAATACCTAGCACTTGGTAACGATGAGTACGCTTACCTGGAAGAAAACTGTCAGCCACTGACCGACAACACCCAGCTCTGCAATCTCCTCGACCCCAGAAGAATTGAAGATACAGATGACTGCATACTATCACTCATTCAGCATCGCCCAGCTATCGTCGGGAAGGTTCAGAAGATCGGAGACAACAACTGGCTACTAGTCCCCCGTAATCCCGACCGCCGAAACATAACTCGAGTAGGTATTAAAATTTTGAATGGGACAGTAAATTATTTTTTGGTCCCATGGAGAAAGTTGTCCAGTTTGATGATCTGTTGGTACTACACCCACACATTTCTGATACAAGCTCTTTAAAGCCGATATTACGAGGTTTACATTGACGTTACGTTACAACAACGGACAAGCCTCATCGCAGAATAGACGATGGACTAGGATTGCGGGAAGCTTGCAATCTGTCCAGAATATTACATTACATCATAGATGCTTATAGGAGATAGGGGTTCATGAATATTTTAGTTAGGTGAGGCTCGTACAAGAACAACGCAGCTGACATGCGATATGATGATTCATCATTATCACTGTGTCCAATGGTTATGCGTGGTCCGTAAATGGGTAAACTTCGAACACTTTTTCGTCTTGTCTCTTTTTCACCCCCGATAACGACATACCATCCTTCTTCCACTTGTTATCTAATAGTGTGACATTGTGCCGTTTTTGAAGATCGAGTTTTGGGTAGGTTACCTCTTTTTACTTATAATATTATTGATTGTAGCCCTATTATCATTATACCACGCCCAAAAAAAAATCTCCTATATAAGTACTGTGGTTTCATAAGATCTCAAATCAGTCGTAACATATCGGTAGTAAAAGGGAAGTAGTGGATAAAAGCCGTTCAGAATGTCCATGTTCGACGAAATGTCGAGACGAGCCGATACCCGGAAAACTCATAAAGGTTACAAGGTTCCGAAAATGGTCATCCGAATTCACTGATTATTATCCACACACATTACCCTTATTTTTTGCTTTAAATAAGAAGAAGATAATAATACTGGTACGATAATGGTTGATTTATAATGTAATACAATCTATTTGTCGCTCGTAGCAACTTGCCACAACGTGCTACGGCGTAGACGGGGAGTTCGTAACCGTAGAAGGTTGAAAATAAAAGACTCTGAAAATATTGGAAAACTGTTGCTTTGTTACTTGGGTTAAGAATATTAGTATAGTGTATATAAAAATCCCTTTATTTTATATTTAATACCTTTTGTCCGCAGTTAGAACTAAAGGTATCTTCCTCGTGGGTACACTTTCTGCATATGGAAAGGCAAAAATACAGACTTTTATATCCACTTGTGAACGTGCCTTTTTCACTTTAATATCCATAATATCAACGTGATCATACTCAAAATTTCCCACTCAGGACCGTTCATATTCTACATTTATTCCGCACAGATTTTTCTTAGCCTAAAAGCTGACATTTCACTAACACGTTTGGTATCAGAGCTTAGCACACATCGACAGTTTGAAAACTGTCTTTATTTCGATGCCCGAAGTGAATTTGCTAGCACATGTAGTCCTGGATTTTGAGGGATTTTCTAATACATTTTACTGGCCGCATCTGTATTTGCCTCAAGAGTGTTATAATGCATTACTTATGTCAAAATTTAATCTGCCTCGCCGTAATTGCTAATTAGCCCTGGACACTCTGTGAACGTTAAAATTGGGGCGCTTAGGCTATGAGATTAATTATTTCGCGTCTGGTTTTAGGCATAAAATAATATTTTTTTAATAACGTTAGCTAATTTAGCAGACAATTTATTTGGCAAATAGTGTTCAATTAGACCTAATTGGTTTGAATTTAATAGCGCAAATAAGCTGTTTGAATGCAAAATGAATTGCAGTGGCCTATTTAAATTCTATGATACGAGATTGCAGTGTAAGAAAAGCTGTGACCTAATAATCTTTACGGTTGGTTTAATGATGATTATTATTCACAAAATAACGACATTGGCAGTAAACTAAATAATGTTGAATATTATCTAGACGCTGTACTGTAAACTGTGCACCGTACATTAATACGATCAGTTCGGATAGTTGAAACTCATAAAAGTCCGCTTTCATCCAGCCAAGAGCTAAAATAGTTGAGTATAAACCTGGATTTACAGTAAATTATGTTGCTTTGTTTCAGAACAAACAGTAAACAATACAATACATGAGATTTTAAAGATCTTTTACCCTTGACATTTTGTACACGTCATTTGAGTTTGTGAATTTGTTATTTATTACGTCTCCACGGCAATATTAAGTTAGAATATTTTATGATCTTCCAGAAGTATGATAAATGGATCATATTTAAGTAATTCAAGCCGGATTCGGAGTAAATTCATGGACGCTACCTATTTGGAAAAAATAAATACTGTTATATATATTTTATTGCAGTTATAACGTATCGAAAATACAAGCTATTTTTACAAGCTCATTCGGCACACATGTTACAATTTAAATAAACAAACCCAATCGAACAAGGGAGACTAAATCATAAATTCTACCAATTAAGCTTTGAAATCCAGTGCGAAAATCCTCGAATTTGTTGTTAAAACCAAAATCATCTGCGGAGTTGGGATGAGATATGTAATAAACGGGATTTTTACGGCCATTGATTTTTTTTTCAGCGCTTCTCCTCACTTAATTTTGTGAACCTTGAACCTTTCTGTGAGCATGACAGCCAATATTTATTTATAAGTCTACGGATTCCTTCCAAAGGCTCTTGAAGCTGTTATTAATGTGCATGTATCAGCAACATTTTGGTTGCCAACTCATCCCTATCCCTAGACATTGTTATGATCGATCTGAAGGTTAAAGTCGGCCTTCAATTTTATCAAGTTCAGTAGACTAATTGGTCCATTGCCAGAGGTTTGCACGGCTAGGTTAGTAAAGTAAATATATGTTTACAGTACAATAAAAACTCGCATCTGTCTTGTCCACAGCTGGCAAAACATACCCTCATGAAATAGCCCTCATAAAACTTCAACGATTATAAATTAAAATAGACAGAAATTCTAAATATATTCATGGTACAGTCAGCAACAAAAGTCGATTAACACTTCAGTTGTTTAAATCTTAATTATTGAGCAAAATATTCTTAAAAAACATGTAGTAACAGAATATTTAAGAATAATTAACTCTTTGCTATTACGTGAAATAGAGAAAACCAATGTATCGCATCATTTTGTATCTATTTAGATGAGTTGTAAATGTAACAGAGTTAATTGACTTTTGTTGCTGACTGTACCAACACGCAAAATATGGTAATATTGAGGTAGATGAAGGTAGCTCAGTTTCTACGTCAATCTGGGCTATGTTTAAGCTCTTAAACGTGAGCCAGGGGTAGTCAAACAGCGGCTCGTAACGGTCCCACCGCGGGCGCTTTGTGTAGTTCGTGTGCTTACCCGAGGTACAAATACCATCTAAAAAGGCTAGAAATTAGGGTTTATTTTATATAAAATACCTATGCACTGAGTTTGTGAAAATATGATTATAGGAAAATCATGTCTTACTAATAATGTGAACTCTATGATAGTTTTGTAACACGCTGTTTGAGTGACAGACTATGCTCAGCGTAAAATTTGGTCCTCTGAGGGATTAATAACGTACTAAAAAATATTTTTCAGTACTCAACTTTAGGGTTTGTATACGAACGTGTCTCGGGCTACAGCTGTATGAATAAAAAACTCATGATTTAAACATGTAAATAACTCATGATTTATCCCATAGATCACACAAGATTCTTTTTAGACATGACTAGTCACTATGTCTACATTTTACGAAAATCGGAGGTTTATAAAATTGGAACCTCTACCTTTATATGCGTAAACAGATTCCACAGTATCCCACGGCGTGTGGCGCGGTAAAATATTCAGGATCTTCAGGAGCTTTGAAATAGCTAATATAAAATCACTAGTCGTGTTAAACATACAGTAACGAAAAGTTTTAGCACTGTAATCCTGCGTTTACACAAACAATTTATCATATATACATGCATTGACATTGTTTCAGACACCTATATTGAGTTAAGTTTAAGTTTTCTACAAGTTTTGTAACTTGTCTTTACAACTTGTTTTAAGTGTAAGCGATAAACGAAGACAGTCTACACAACATGTAGAATACTTGGTGTGAACACGCGCTAAGACAGATCTTCTACCTAAATTTGCCCACACAGAGTCGCGCAATCTGGTGGTATGGTAAAGCGAGCGCTGTAAAATATTCAGGAGCGTCGCGGCGTCGTCGGTCGTTCATCGGATGAGTCGACGCCAACGCCAGCTTTGGCTAATACCGCGTTATCTCCGCCTTGCCGACAATTACTACGACGACTACTGACGTTTAAAAATGCAGCTGCTATTAATCATAGTTAACTTTAACAAGGCTTCTTTAGGCTTCGAAAATATTCATTTAAAAAAAAAACTGATAATACATTTAACGTTTTTCAAGTTGCGCCTTATCTTGTACCTAACCAATTAAAATCAAGCCAACCGTGTGAATCGATTTGATTATGAATATTTGTATTGTATTAAA
Organism: Apamea epomidion; assembly: GCA_947507525.1. Taxonomy (NCBI): domain Eukaryota; kingdom Metazoa; phylum Arthropoda; class Insecta; order Lepidoptera; family Noctuidae; genus Apamea; species Apamea epomidion. The sequence continues at coordinate 13,202,442 of OX382228.1, read as the reverse complement.
AAAAATCAATACTAAGATAGCGTTATTACAATATTATTCACTTTGTAAATTAACCGCAAAGTAAATTATTTTTATGTTAATTGCTTGTAAAAGGATATTAAAACCCGGTCCTGATTATCTACTACAAAAAAAACGTTTGATGAAAGGCTTTCGGCTAAGTCATTGGAGGTTAATTGCCGTTTGAACGAAAACTTTCAATCTTTGAAGAAAAATAGGGGTAGGCTTTTAGCCAGAATTAGAATTTATATTGAAAAATCTGATGTAGTCATCCGGTTGGTTTAATTTGTGTTAGGACTTTTTTAAAGACAATAATAATAGTTTAAGGTCCAATTACAAAGTGGTCAGTAAACTTCGCTTCGTCTTATGATGCCTTTTTTTTTTTTTTTTTTTTTTCTGGGTGGGAAATCATCAAATGACTCCTCCCGCTCTGGGCGGAGCAGAAGGGAGTGTCAGACTTTTACTGACTAAAACCCACCCGTGTTCCTTCAGTTGCCTGTGCCAGGGGCCACGGTATCTCTTTCGAACAACCCGCAGCCCCGGCGGCATCGGCCCTAACGGACCCCGTCAGTTCGTGCTGACAGCTCTTTGAGGCGCGCGTGGAACACAACGCGCCGTCGACCCGGGCCTGGTCCTTACCGGGCGGCGAGCTGCCCATAGCTCGCCGCCCGCAAGCCCGCGCCTACGGTGGCCGGGAGTCGGCTGTTGACTCCCGTCCAGGGCGTCTCCTGCGGCGGCTAGGAGCGCGAGGGTGCAGCGATTGCCTCTCCCTCGCACGCTCCGCCTCCTCCTTCGCGAGCATAACTGCTTCGCAGAAGGAGGTGACGGCCTCCCATTCACTCTCGCTCCGGACCATGGCCTGTATGAGGGCCGGACGCGAGAGGTCGCCGCCGCCGATCGCCGCCAAGAGAACACGGCGGGGTCCCGCCCAAGCCGGGCAGACCTCCACCGTATGCTCCACCGTGTCCTCCGGGCGATCCCCACAGTGGTGACACCCTGGCGTTTCCTCCCGCTTTATCCTGAACAGGAACCTCCCGAAACAACCGTGTCCGGTGAGGACCTGCGTCAGGCGGAAGGTGAGGGCGCCGTGGCGCCTCTCTAGCCACTCCTCAAAGAGGGGACTTATCGCCGCAATTGTGGCGTGCCCAGCGCTGGGTTGCGACAATCGCACTCTCCATGCCGCTATGAGATCCCGCCGGAGCTCTGTCCGCTGTGCCGTGATTTCTCGCGGCAGCGGAGCAACGCCCCGGCGTTTTGCCTCCTCTCGCCACTCCCATATGTGGGCGAGGACTTTGGCCTCCAGATCCCATGGCGGCAATCCGGCAAGGAGGCTCGCCGCCTCAGCGGAGACCGTGCGGTATCCTCGGATGAGCCGGACAGCCATGACCCTTTGGGACGCGATCAACCGGCGGGCTGGTCGCCGCCTCAAAGATCGCGCCCATATCGGTGCCCCGTAAAGGGCCATGGCCCGCACGACCCCCGCATAGAGCCTCCGGCAGGAGGCGTTTGGTCCCCCTAGATTGGGAAGGAGCCGCCTCAAGGCAGCCCCGGCCCGCTCCAGTCTGGGAGCCAAACGTCGGAAGTGCTCCACGAAATTCCACCGGCTGTCGAGGACGAGTCCCAGGTACTTCATCGTCAGCTCGACGCCGATGTGAACCCCTCCCGCCGTTATTTGTGAACCCGACGGTGGCGCGTCCCGAGGACCATGAAAACACATGGCCTCAGATTTGTGCAATGCCACCTCGAGTCCCAATTGCCGGATCCTCTGGACAATTGTCGCAACCCCGCGTGTCGCTGCTTCGGCCGCCGCCTGGTGCGACCTCCCCTGCGCCAGGACCAGCGTGTCGTCAGCGTAGCAAACTACGCTGACGCCATCAGGGAGGTCGGCGCGCAGCACCCAGTCGTACCCGATATCCCACAGATGCGGCCCTAGGACCGATCCCTGTGGGACACCGCACGACATCTCTCGCCGGTTCCACTCTCCCCGGTGACCGGGGTAGATGACGGCCCTGTCCGTCAAATAGGCCTCGACAATGCGACGGAGGTAGGTCGGCATCCGGTGATACCCGAGTGCCTCCCTGATGCAACTCCAGGGCAGGGTATTGAAGGCATTGGCGATGTCTAGAGACACCGCCAAGACAACCCCACCCCGGGCCACAGCATCCCCCGTCGTGAGGGCTCGCACGCGCATGATGGCATCCACCGTAGAGCGCCCCCTGCGGAAACCAAACTGGCTCTCCGCCAAATCCGGCCCCACCCGCACCAGCTGCCCGGCAAGGCGGTCTGCAATTACTGTCTTATGATGCCTTGTGTGTGGTATACTCATGTTTTGGGCGAATAAATGATTTTATTTTATATTAGCTGCGCCCCGCGGTTGTACCCGCATAAGTATCGATTCCTCGGGATAATCGAGATGAAAACCATGCTACGTCCTAATCCAGGTCATGGTCTACCTATGTGTTAAGCCTTCATCCTAATCCGTTAAGCCAAATGTGACGATGATGCAGCCTTTTCGTTTTCCAATGTTTTACTACCTATAGATCCTACCATTCAACCATTTTGTTTTCTCACCCGACTTTTATCTCTGGAAAAATAAGAAGTAGTAATAATATGCTTACTGGCAATAAGAGATGACTTTTTTACATGTGACTATGTTGGACAAGTCGCTTCATGTAGGTAGGTGCTGTGACGAAAGCTTATTTAGTTCTTAACGCGTAATTATTTAAAGTCAAATAAAATTAATCTAAATAACATGCATGGCATGGAAACGTCATGAGGGCTATAGTCTCTGCAGTACCTATATTATATAGCCTATCTCGCTATACACGTGTAAACAGAAATTGAAACCTATCCAACATTTTATTTTCAAGAGTACTGTCCATCAAGACTTTGTGCGGCTTTTTTTATATACGGCACCAATTTTTTTGTATGTTTTTTTTAAATATCTCTTGTTTGTGTTCAAAATCCTGCTGTATTATTTTGGTAGTGTTCCATAGTGTTGCACTGTTGCCATTTCAATGGCCTCTCTAGGTTTCTATAGAAAACGCGATCTTCGTTGCGTTATTTGAATAATTATCTGACATAATATCCCAGTCTCCTTTTAAGAAACCGGCGACAAAAAGAGGAAGGAGGGGCGTTTCTTTTGACAAATTATCTTGAATAATATATTTGAAAGTCTTCCTACAAGTGCTATAACCCTGCTTTCGGAACCAAACAATAGGTGTTGAGCTCCTGTCGGCTACAATAGAGTGTACCAAGCTAATTAATACTAGGTGCATGAGAGAGGCACAAAGGGAGGTTGTGAAGCCTGCTATTGAACCTGATGGGGAGCTTATCCGCTCTACCTACGCCACGCGTACCTATTTTATGATATCGTTTGCAGTGTGCCTTATTTAAAATTCCATTGCTTTTAATACAAAGGCTTCGATGTGATTTTTTTTGAGCGAAAGTAATCGCGACGTTTCATTTACATACCAAAGTATTTGGATAAGGAATTAATGGATTGGAAAAAGGACGTCTGTCCGCCTTCCACGATATTGTAACATCATATTACATAAAAATATATCAGTCACTTACGTAAGTAAGTGACAGATATATTTTTTGTGTTTATTTGTTTTTTTTTTGTGTTATTTTTTTGCAGATGTGAATTGTTGTTGAGTAAGGGCCGATTTTTCAATCCTCAGTTACGAGGGTCATTCAATAAATACTTAGCCTACAAAAAGTAAACGAAAATTTTGGAAAAGTGGCAATTTATTTTTTAACATAGTCTCCTTTTAGTTCGATACACTTAGCCCAGCGATGCTCCAACTTTTTTAACCCGTCCTAAAAATAGTTTTTGTCAAACTCTGCAAAATAGGCCTCCGTGGCGGCGATGACCTCCTCATTTGGTCCATATCTATTCCCGGCGAGAGTTTTTTTCAGATTAGGAAACAGAAAGAAGTCACAAGGGGCCAAATCTGGAGAATACGGTGGATGGGGCAGCAATTCGTAGCGTAATTCGACCAATTTGGCCATGGCAACGGCAGACGTGTGAACCGGTGCGTTGTCGTGGTGAAACAGCACTTTTTTCTTCGCCAGTTGGGGTCGTTTTTTCTTTAATTCGGCGTCGAATCGGCCCAATAAATCGGCATAGTAAAGCCCTGTAATTGTTTTACCCTTCTCGAGGTAATCCATGTAGATCACACCTTGTGAATCCCAGAAAACGGTGGCCATAACTTTTCCGGCCGATTTTACAGTTTTCGCCTTCTTTGGAGCACGTTCCCCGGTCTGGATCCATTGTTTTGATTGCTCCTTGGTCTCTGGTGTGTACCAGTGGATCCAGGTTTCATCGACGGTCACAAAACGACGCAAAAACTCCGCTGGATTCCGCTTAAACAGCGCCAAACACGTCTCCGATGTGGTCTCACGGTTGCACTTGTTTTCCGGTGTGAGTAAACGCGGCACCCATCGCGCCGACAGCTTTCTCATGCCGAGTTCCTCGTGAAGAATATGATGCACTGTTCCTTCTGAAATGCCTACAGTCTTAGCTAGCTCCCGAACCTTTAAACTCCCGAACCTTCAATACGAGATCATGGATTTTTTTTATGTTTTTCTCCGTAGCAGCTGTTTTCGGTGCACCTGGACGTGGTTCATCAAAAACCGACGTACGGCCACGTGCAAACTCGTTGAACCAATTCTTGACGGTGGCCATCGATGGAGAAGAGTCACCGTACACAGCATCCAAGCGCTCTTTGATTTCGATGCGCGTTTTCCCTTCCAAAAATAGGAATCGAATCACCGATCGATATTGCTCTTTTTCCATTTTTGTAAAACCGATCGATACGTTCGCTTCCATAAGTTGTCAAATTAAAACAAATGAAGGGATTGGAATGAAAATTTGAAAAAATAATTAAAAAGGAATGTGCTACACTGTGGTAAAACTCTTTTGAAACTACAGCGCCCTCTGGCGATGAGGCTAGGTACTTATTGAATGCACCTCGTATGTCGTCGAATAGGTATCTAGCGTGTAAAATTATCTGGCTGTTTATCAGGAGAATACATATTTCCAATTTTTCAATCGCAGATGATATAGAGAATAGCTATCGCTTCGTGGTCTATGCTAGCCAATCTGCAGCACTATCTACGTGAAAGCGAGTTGCACAGATACAGTATTTAACGTGTTGAATAGAATAGTAACAAAACGTGTACTTGACATCTTTTTTTTCTTTAACTTTTTATTAATAATATTACAAGCTGTGCCCGCGAGTTATAATGATGGTCGGAAGGTATTCATTTTACAGGTTGTAATATACCCTATGTCATTCTTTAGTAACCTCGCTATATTTCAGTCAAATTTTATCAACCAGGGCTCAGTTGTTTTGCGGCTCAGTTCTACCAAACTGACAGACTCCTCGGTTGGTATGATGGGACGGTCGAATGACACATGGGATTGAAAACTCAAAACTCGTCCGGTGCATTCCAAATATCAGATGGTGAAAGACAGCTTTCTGGCAAACAAGCCTAAATGTTCATCCATTGCTGTCAACACGTACAAATCGGTACAACTTTTTTTAATTTAAAAGTTGAAATAACTCTTGGCACACTTTATAATGTGGAAAACAAACGAAACGACGTGCGCGTGATTGTGCAGTGTGTACGCCGTATAATTTATGGAAACAAATTGTTGAACTTGTGGTGAAAGTATTGTGGGATTTAGAATTTTATTTCCATGAAAGTAAAGTTCAGAGTGGAATGCTTACATTCCACTCTCGGTCTGCAGTTTAGAATGGCAGTTTTTAAAACGGCGCTTTAAATCATTCTCGGCTTTTTATTTGTATTTGCTTTTATGACTTCCGCTGTTTATTTTCTGCTTTGTTTGTATTTTTAGCTTTTGCTCATACGATATACCTACCTACAAGTGTGTCCTTTTATTTAAAGTCAATGGCTTATACCAGGGCTGTCCAAACTAGATAGGATCTAGGGCCAATAAAAATTACTAAATACATTAGGGGGCCGCAAAATATTTCTAAAAACAAAATACTGGTATAGTATCATTAGTTTTATTGCTTTTTCATTAATTTATCTTTTAAAATTCTGTCAACATCAACATCAATATTGGTAGTAGCTAGACGCAGTGCATGCTTAAGTGATGTGTCTGTTAATGAAGACGTATATTGCGATTTTATTAACTTCATTGTTGAATATGCACTTTCACAAAGATAGGTAGTGCCCATCATCGAACCCATTTTTAGACCAAAATTTGTCACTTTCGGGAAACGCTCTACAAGGAGCTTAAAAAATTTAATTCCAGATTCTGTTCTGCCCTTATAAGGTCTGATTGCAGATCACACAGTTCTAATTGATAATCAATCTTCACACTTTCAACTGCGATCGTTAATGGATGAGTAAAGAGTGCTATATCACTCTCAATTTTTTTTAAATCTGTGAAACGTTGCTCAAATTCCACGATTATTTCGTCCATGTATTAATTATTCCATGTATTTGTGGTCCAAAAAATTACATGATTCAAAATTTTCCATTTCTAAATAATGTTCTTTGCAACTTGGAAAAAAGAAAAATCACTTTGTTCTAGAGACGTTTTGAACAATTTCAGTTTGTTTCTAAATCCATTCACATGTCCGTACAAGTTGGCTATATTAAGTTTTTTGCCTTGCAACTTTAAATTCAGATCGATCAAGTGTTGCCTTTGGCGGGCCGCATTAATTCAAGCCGCGGGCCGCATGTGGCCCGCGGGCCTTGGTTTGGACAGCTCTGGCTTGTACAATAAAATTATACATGAAAGGTACTAGGTATTTGAAACGATAGTAACTTTTCTCCCACAAGCGTTATTGACGCTTTAGAAGTATTACCGCCAATATTATTTTGTTGAAAATATGGCAAAGAAAACCTTTTCAGGCAAAGACGCTTTTTTCTTTTTTTTAAAGGCTCAGTTAATAACTGAAACAACAGTAAACAAAACAAAGTAATGTAATCCCTCTTTTTATTATACTTGCAAATCAAATCGATACCTTTGCAAATAAAAAGGATTATAAATATTTAATATCAAATTGCCCCCTTGAGTCCTCAAGTGGACACAATTGAATCACATCAAACAAAATTCTCATAAATATGTACATAATTTTGATTTTTCAGTAAATTGCGTATGTAGGTAAGCAGTTACCCCGCGTCCTAACCAAAATAATCGTCGCGCGCACACGGGTTCGTCGCGTTCATATGTCACTTTTTGTTCGGAAAACCGGAACGCGCCCTCTCTCGGCGCGACCACGCTTTTGGATTCGCCGAACATAATGAGTGCGACAGACGCGTGTCCGCGCGACGATCGCTTTGATTAGGACCTAACAAAGCTAGTCTATTAAGGGTAGGTTTCTGATCCATGTAAACTACCTATGTAGACTCTTTTCAGTTCCAATATCCACAAATAGTTTGATCCATTCATCTCAGAGACTAAAGTAGAATTATTTACTTTGTGGGACATCATTATACTTTGTATCAGTCGGATATTGTGAGCAAAGTGCTCATTATTTTGCCCGCTTTGTAAACTTCAAGTGACAATATCGGGAAAAATATGATGCTTTTTACATCGAAAAAGATTAGGTATATCTAGGATCCTATTCCTAAGGACGGTCCTAGAATGTCGTGACCTTTATTATATTTGTAGGAACATATTCTCCCTGTTATATCACTGTATGGAAGTGGTCGAACGAAACAAATGTATCTCGTATTTCTCTGTCTCCCGAATGTCGAACTTCGTAAAATAAATGTATGTGGGAATAAAAGGGCTGAGGTTAGAGGTAAAGTAAAAGAAATTTCAGAAACTAGTTTATTATTATAAATGAACTAGTAAAACACATAAAAATACATCTTAGAAAATCACGTCATAACGTATTTTCCCACTAAAAAGCAACTGTTGTTGCTTTCGGGGCTGCTTTCAACGGGTTTTTCAACCTTTTAAATATCTTCCACGTCATCCCAAGCATACGTCTTTGGCATACGTCATCTCATCTCATTTACACTTTAGCATTCAGCTCTTTCCGACAGTTGTGCATTTATCAACGTTCGATTCCTACATGTATGACATTTTTTATTGCTGTACCATCTTGATAGATATCACAACTCACATTTATATAATCTTATTGGTCTTGTCGTTTCAAGTAATGCTTTCATTTTCCATGTCAAGCAATGTGTTATCGGGTCTATTGATTGAAAAATTCGTAATAGCAGCTTCACTTTCACATGTGATGTACTTAATAGTATAAAATTAATTATAACCCATACTATGTAATTGTGCAAATATGTGTAAAACATGACAACTCTACTTGTCCCTTAAGAGAAAACAGGTCTATGTAGCAGGTACATAGGTTGCGTCTACCATCATGTTTCGCTGATGGGTCAGCTTGTTCATGACGTCACGAGACGTCATGCTGAAACACCAACAACACGATTGCGACAGTGTTTGCAATAGATGTATAAATATACTAGCTTACGTCGGCGATATCATAAATTAGTAGATACAGACAGTTCACTCCAGACATCTCTTAACTGCCATATGTTTCCGGCAATTGACAGTAACGACGCACATGCCAAAAGTTAAGTTTTTATGTGGTGTTAATTTGTCCTGTAATTGATTAACGATGACGGCTTTCTTTCAGCTGTGTAGTAAATAAAGGTGTATATTTGTATAGTATGATCTGCTTAATAAATGATATAAGAAAACAAAACATAATTCTCCAGAATTACAGACACGATCACAAATCTGATACGCGCAACGAGATTCAAACTCTGGTGACTCCACCACGTTCAAATTTATGAATCGATACTCATCGATTCATAAATTTGAACTTGTTGAAATAATATACAGTGGCGTGGTGTTAAAAGAATCTGTCTGAAAAGCACTTCATACTTTCGATCAACAGTTTCTCCTAAACTGTTGATCGAAATTATGAGGAAAATCGTTGTTTTCACTAAGTCTACACATAGTTAGGTAATATGTTTGAGACTGTATCTGTATCTAAATATAGGTACGTTATTGTACCTAAAGTTAGATAAAATCAACAGTTCCAGCGTTGAAATCTCGTTTGAAATCACAAGACCAGTGTCTACATCTACGTTTATATACACCTGTTTATTTATTATTGCAAGACGTTCTTCGGAGGGTACACACAAAACTAGAAGGATTAAGGATAATTACTCCCTTGCACGGTTGGCTGAGCACGCTAAGCCGTAGACCATAGTTAATTTGGCTATGTAGGTGCAGCTCGACATATGTACAGTCGAGCTGCACCTACATAGCCACATTGGCTTGATCACCGAGACAAAAGTAATAGGGGATTTGCGATTGCTAATAGGAGAGTCCGAGGTACAATGCTGGTGTTCTTGTAAAACCTAATTTATTGTTGTGAATGAGGGTTCTTTTTAAATTGTGAGTTGTGTATTCAAGTTTATTAATCAAGAAAGAACATAACACACACTATTTATAATAACTTCAAAGCATTCGACTGCCAAAAAAGCCCAAATATCAGTTTTATTTGTAACTGAAACTACAATATTTAAAAGAATGCAGGTCTAAGCACCTATATTTAGCTACACTTTACATGGTGCTTCATAATTAGTATATGTAGGATTATAGAGAAACCTGGCCTTATAAATGATAGAATACGTGTGTCCTACATTGAAACGAGAACATGGAAGCTTCGTAATCTAACGTAATCCAAATATTAATTGCTTTAGATGATACAGTAATTACTTATTCATATCTAAACATAAACGACAATGGCATAACATTACGCAATATTGCTCAGACGTCTGCAATTCTAAATATTTAGAATAACGAGTTTTTCAAAACAGACAGAGCTACAAGAAAACGCGTTGAAAGTAATATCAAAACGTAAATAACTATCAACTTTTCGAGCGCATTAGTCACGAAGCGCGTGATTCATACGAAATGTCAGTGACGTACTATTGTGGCGCTTAATCCAAATCTTGACGCATGCCTTGCGATCTCTTGGCTCAATTTCCTAAAAACCGATAGCCTTTATCGAAATGTGTATCTTTATCTTTTACTGACTCTTACAGATAACAAAACACTTTCAGAAGTGGATTTAGTATGTTAACTTGGCAAAGGAACTGCAGGTTGTAAATTGATTGTGTCAACCATCATGTCATACCTCGCCAGTTTTGTCCTTATTTTCCGAGCACCTGAGTTCCACATGTGCTACGTGCTGCTACGTGCCACATTGTTCCGAATCAATCAATAGATTTTGCGCAGTCAGATTGACTGGATCGGGAGTTGCACTCGGACTATCAATCAATTTGAATATCAATACTAAAAGTCAAATATGTCGAGTGAAAAATACTTGAATTAAATTCGTTTCCAGTGTGAATGGTTGGTTGGACTATCACTTGTTAGAATGTTGTTTTTTACATATCGATATTTCACATCTACATGTAAATTACGTGGACAGGCGTAATTATTCGTACACTATTGCCGATATAGAGATAATCCAGTACAATTTCGTAAGAGCTTATTAGTCGATTCGCATGAATTTACTCGCCCGAAACGGGCGAATCGACACTTCAACAAAATTTTTTTTTCTATAGGCGACTCACACGAATTTAATTTATTTGTGGGCGAGTCTATAACTCCAGAAATATCTATTAGGCAATTGGCAAAATTCGAATTTTATGCAATGAAGTTAAAAAAAAGTATACGATTTATAATATTTAACTCTTATCACATCTGTGCGCTAGTGTCCTTTATTCTATACTTTATTGCATAAAATTCAAAATGTGCCAATTGCCTATTGCGAATCGACTAATAAGGCGCATAATCAGGTAGTTTCCAACCTAGTTCCAACGGGTTATCACAAAATAGATAACTAGATGCTGAGTAACATTGTTTCATAACCATATCAATTACAACTTCGATAACTTATCAGCTTATCGTTCAATATCTTTGTTAGTGTTATAAATCAATTTGCGGCAGGAATGTATGAAATCATTTGGCTGGGTATAAATGAGAACAGATTTCATAGCGTTCGACGTGGTTTGAGAGAATATGCGTTTAGTTTCTGATATTGAAATGCCAATTTAATTATGATGTTGGAGGAATTTAGAACTATTCTGAAATAGAAACTGTTGATGGTACTTGCAAGAATCCTTTGCACTGCGATTGCTTTAGTCGAAGTACTCATTTGTATAATGAAACAGCGGCTGTTTAAACTCGTTTAGCGCTTAAAACGATTTTCACTTACAATCTTAAAAAACAGTTAGCACTATTCCCGCTTCCTTTTTGTTTAATTACTATTAACATTCATACAAATTATCCATTCTACGAATTAGGTACTGCTTGTAGACAATTATTTTATTGTAATAGTCTTCATTGTTTACAGCTGGAAGGTTTCGCTTCGGGGCTGTAAACAGGACAAATAAATAGTCTTATTTATATAGAAAGTTTCTATTGCTTATTTAAACATTGTTCAAGAAAATTTCATCTAAAATTAGGAACAAGTATTTATCTTTGCTTCTTTTAACACGTGCTGTAAAATAAGTTTGTGACTTCAGAACTAATTTAATACCCACACTCCCCTTTGTAAGATTGATGACGTGCTGAATGCTGTGTGCTAGTGGCTCCAAGTCGTGAAAGATGATTAGGGAGGGTCTTGTGACTGACATCACGACGATAATATATACCAACATTCAATTCTGACAGCGAAAATGTTTAATGACTTTGTTGTTCTCTCTACAGCTGAAGAATCTTATACTACACCTGTCTAGTTGCAGTATTCAATCATTAAGGACACTGTGGAATGCTCTGGATGTTTTCCAACTATCAGTACGTGTGTCGATATAACCGCACAATAGACACAAGAATACATTATATTGTTATATTTTCTTTTCACTGTGCTGTAAACAAGTTCGTATATTGGACTTTAGAGGTAATGCCATTGAGAAAACAATTTTGTTCTGTAATCTTCCTTTTGTGTGAAAGTTGAGACGAAGAAATACGTTACGAGATAAAAGATGTTTTTCTTTGATATTTGACTTTTATGTACTACCTATACATTTTCATTGGTTCGTGCTTGAATTTCATACTTTGAGTGAGAGGTTGAAAGTTTAAATGAGATTTTCTGTTCAAAATTCTTCAGTAGCTCGACAAGTTAAGCCCCCTTTACATGGGTCCAAATACATCAGAACCTACACACAATATATACACTAATATACTTCATACAGATATTTTTTTATGGACCTATAGTTTTATATACAAAGCTAAAATAATGTAGGTATGTTATGTTTGCTTACAACGTAAACTAATATTGTTAGTTTTTGTGGAAAGCAACAGTGTTAACATCATATTTTTGTATATTTTGTTGGAAGTACTGCAATAACATTGTAAAGTGGATTTTATCATAAAAACTGCAGGTTTTTGACTAGTCCATTCAGTTGATTATTTTAAAAGAGAGTCCATGGAGTTTCTGGCCCGTTTTTCTCCATGGGAAATTACTACGCTTTGGAACAGGCAATTTTAGCTTTATCTTTCTAACTGACTGACTCCTTGACAATACCAAAGTGCCTGTAAATGGTTTAATAGAAATACATGCTTTGAGTATGAGTTGAAAATTGATTACCTTTTGAGCGTACCTTTTGTTATATATTACTTACCGGGAAAGGTAGTGGGAGACCTTTGTTGTGCAGTCGCACTACAGACTTGATATATTATATGTGAAAGTTTGTATGTTTGGATGTTCGTTTCTTAATCACGCATAAACGGCTGACCGGATTCGGACGAAATTTGGTACACAAGAGGTTTTTATCCCGATAGTACGTTCCTGTGGGGTAATTTCCGACCTCAAACACATCGACAAAAGCTAGACCTAATCCTAACTCATATTATAAATGCGAAAGTGAGTCGTTACGCTTTCACGCTAAAACGGCAGAACATATTTGGATGATGGGTAGACCATAACCAGAGGGGCAATTCTCGTAATTTTAAGACCGTTCAGAGTCTGATCTCAGTCTGAATGTGTCAAAAAATACTTCTAATTTCCCTACATTTTGACAAGTTTTTAACATTTGTTTGTCGCTGAGATGAGACTGCGACTAGATTTTGAACGTTTTAAATTACGAGAATTGGCCTTCTGGCTTAGGACATAGGTTACTTTTCATTCTGGATCGCAGACGAAGTCGCGGGCAACCGTATTGTATAAAGACATCATCTTACCCGACTAGGTACTCGCCTATTAATAAGTGTAGAGGTACAATATAATTTTTTTCGCAAGGTGACGTGTAGCTTTTGCCTACTAGAGGAAAAAGTCTCTTACGTAGTTATGAATGTATACCTACCCGCTATTCTGTAATAGATAATGATAGAGAGGATTGCTAATCCTTAGCATGTATGTCCTTAGTACCTACTAAGTACCTATTCGATTTTTTTTTAGTTTTGAAAGACTTATAATTGTGGTGTCGTCTCCATGTCTAGCTTGTCGAATTCGTTGTAAGATTTTGAAGTTGAAGGTAATAGGTTTTTCATTTCATAAAGTTTCTCTCAAAAAGTTGAGATAATTTAAACTTTTGGCCGTCTAAAATTTTAAATCAAAATATTAGACGGAGAAAAGTATTTTTTTTTATTATCAACTTTTTCATTGTATATCATTCAAAGTCAGACTCGATATAATGATATATTGTTACAAATCTATTTTTGCAAGTAGTAAATAGTCACATGCTCTTCAGCTGTCTGTGTCAAGATAACAAGGCGTTATAGATTATTGTAGTTGGAAGCTTCACGTATTACAAATAAGTATTTTTATCAGCAATATCTAAAAGAATTGTTATTTAAGTCTGATAGACAAGTGTTATCTTCGTCTACTTGAATATTACATGCTGTTACATGCTACTGAAAATTTCATATCGGAAAAAATTACAAGAATAACATAAAATAAAGGTGAAGGCCATAGAATGTAGGCACCATGAAACGTGTGTATCGTAGTCATAAGCCCCCTTGGATACGGCACGGTTTCATTAAGGTACGGCGTATGAACCACCCCATAGAAAAGACGTGTCTGTAAACAAGCTTCCTTAGTGATCCAGACAGCACTGACGAACTGTGCTTACACACGGCGTATAAACCGCGCCATAGAAGATACGTGTCCGTGTATGTACTTACAAGCTTCCGTAGTGATCCATACGACACTGACGGCCGTGCCTAGACACGGCGAATAAACCGTAGTTTTTCACGGCAAGAGAAAAAGTGTGTGTACAAAGGGCCTAAGTCAGGTTGCGTTGTATAAAATATTCTGTTACATTGCTACTTGTTTCAAGCCTGAAAATAGTTCAGTACAATCAAGATTGTGAGGAGTAAAGACTGACTGACACCTTTTAATTCTAAACGTAAAATTACAAAATGAGCCTCAAAATACAATACGCCTATTAATCTGTCCGTACGCAGTACGCCTACCAAAATAATAATTAATTGTTTGTAATTAAATTTCAACAAGCTTTTAATACAAATAAAACATGTTCTCTCGAAATGTCTTGTAAACATCGAGCAGTTGTAAAGAGTTTTACTTTTACTTCGCCACTGACGCACGTCGTTATAAATGTATTTCTCTTGGCAAATACAATGTTCTGTGTATTCCAATTTTTGGTTTAATTTATTTAAGTACTTTTTATATTTGAGTTTTGCAAGTGAAATAACTTTAGTAGGTAATAAAATCTGCATCGGTAAAGAATGAGAATGTTCGTGTGTAAAGACTTAGTGGTGACGACAATACTCCATGTTAATATTAAAACATTAAAAGGTTTATAAAATTTTAATGGTCTGTCAGTGTTCAACAAAAAAATATTACGAGTTGGAAGTATGACGTTGATTCATGATTGATTCATAAAATAACTGTAACTGTCGGAGATAAAGTAAAATTGACAATAAAAATGAATATTAATAAAAATGGGCACCTTTCTAAAAACACCTCTGAGGCATCCGAGTCGCTTCGAGGCAGTATTAGTTTCGGTAGCACCATGCCTTTCTTTCGCCTTCCGCGTATACCGGAAGGTGAAGGCCACTGCAACTCCGTGATAGCCATGGGGCTGTGGGGACTGAGTATTGTGAGCCGCCGCTCGGGGGGAGGCAGGCTGAGTTGTTGCAAGGCACGTCGCTCTGTGCTCGCGAACAACCCTCGTCGTTTCTCGGCAGAGCAGCCCATGTCCTCCCCGGACAAGGCTCGGCGCGCCGGCGCACCTCGCGTCTCCCGCACATCCCGTTCGCTGGCCGTCAGAAACGAGCTCCGATGTGCGCGAACGGTTGTGCAGGAGCTAGACGGGCGCGCTGGCGACGTATCCTTGCTTGGACGGAGACTCTCCATAGAACGGGCACTTTCTACCCGCGCCGCGACCAAATATTGACCGCTAGTTATTGTTGTGTGTGCTACCTCGCATTCTTCTTGGCTCGAACTTGAAGTACCGCTCCGGGAGAAAGTACTCGTTTTCGATGCAAAACTTCTATCACTGTACTGAGCTGCCGAAAGGCTTGAAGTATTTGCATCGCCGGATTCAGACGATGCTTGTTGCCGCACGTAGCCTTCCTCGAGCGAGGCATGGACCACTCGTGCGTTCAAGGAGCTGAAAGCTGCGAGATTAGGCCGTCGGCTCTTTCTTTCATCATCGTCCTCCTCCATTTTTAAAACGTTTTCCTATAAAACCTCACTATCACATGTAAATCGAACACAACACTATTCAATACACCATTTATGCATTTAAATATATTTATTGCATAATTATCAAATTTTCTCTTACATAAATAGATAAAATAAAATACTTAATAAGGAACACTGGACACAGTCTTTATCACTATTTGAGACCACCACACGCGCGGGATAAGGCAGACACCTGAAACAAAACGTACACATGAAACATACAGATTTAATTTCAACGACGATGGTAATAAAAAGGATGTGTAATTGTTGGGTAAAAGGTACGGGAAAAAGGGTAGGAAGGACGGAAAAAAAATTAGGGATTTTCGTGTTGCTCGAACATTAGTAAGAAACTGTTGTAATTAAGGATAGATCAATAAGACCATTTGGCTTCGCGGTTGGTTAAATTAGAATGTTGAAAATTTCTTTGATTACAGGCATGTTGTTAATAGCACCAGCTAATGTAGGGATTTATTTTAATTACATTCAGTTAGCAGCCTTGGAGTCGAGCGCCAGTTGTCCCGCCTCGTTCGCGCAGTCAGTCAGAGCCTTCACTTGCGCGGCGTTCAGGCCGGAGGCTTTCACCTTCACGTCTGCGCTCTTCGAATGCTCTTTGCTCTCGCTACTGGACTCCACCCTCTTCGTGGTCTCGTTTCCGAACTGATCGGTGAAGGTTTCCTCCTCGAACTCCTCCTCGTAGCTCTCCTGGTATTGTTCACGGAACTCCTGTCTCGCTTGGATGGACACTTTTTCAGTGGTCTGTCTTTGTTGGACCAGTTCATCCATGGTCCTCTTGACGAGCTGTTGACCGGCTTCGAGTTGCTTGCTCTCAGACATCTTGATAGTATGATCTACAATTATTGGAAAATTAAATGTTATTGTGTTGTTTTCCAACTGAGGTTATGTTTCCTAATCGTGATTAAACTCCTGACTTATTCAGTTCTTTTTATCGTTTGCGTGTGTCCAAACCAGTTCTCATTAAATCTATGAAATAAACGGTTTAATGTTGTTTTGGAGAACGTGAAAAGACAAAAGAAATGTAAAACTGTTTATCAATGTGCATGTAAATCCAGAAAGCTCAGTTTGATAGAAATTGATAGCGCTGGCTGGCTCCGTGCCAGACGGAATGTTTGGACCGCATTTAAATTTACGTTGTTAGAGAATTTCTGGGTATGACTTCGTTAAAGACGATTACTGTTATTTTTTTCTCAATACCAATCAATAAAATTACAACCCTGAACATAATAATGCAGAATTCTTATGAAACTTCGAGGAATAGAAGATAAAACGCAAAAGCGCAGTGACGTGAATTTCACAGAAATATGTGGAAACAAAGACGTATCTTTTAATGAGCGAGCTTTATTAATGAGTCTAGTCGAGAGAGAGTATTTCTGTTATTTACTGAAATAACTCGGACATAAAACATCTAATCAGTTTATAGAAGCTTCTGGAAGATTCCTGAACTAAAGAAATTGCACTGTGTTATGAGTATATTGAAATATGAATCCGTAGGTACTGGACTCCTGTTTATTATGACAAACAGCAAGTAATGTTATATCAAACTGCGTCTTTACACATTTTTTCAAAAGTCCGTTGCAAAATCAGCCAGAAACGCCGGGTTATCATTGTAGCATTGTGCAGTTTTGCAAATCAAATCAGTAAATCAGAGCCCCGATTGCCTATACGGGGTGGCAGGTACATCGATGCGCAAACTGTAACCATGAATTCAGCACATGATTGTAAGCCCCCTAGCGTAGAAATTATTCGACGGTCATCAAAAATTAAATATGCTGTTTCATAGAAAAGTGCAATAACTATGCGGTCAAAATGTATGAAACACCTATTTATTTTTAATAACTGATATATAATTTGAACGCAGGCGGGTTCAGAATCATGTACTGAATCCATGGTTACAGTTTGCGCGCCGATGGCCCTGGCACCCTGTATTATTTTCGAGCCATTTTAACAAAGGAATGTCAAAATGTTTCGTGTCGTTTGAGTCAACCCGTCCTTGTCTTGTCTCACCGGCCAAGCTACACGACAATAGGAATTCGAGTCTATTAAAAACTTGCGAATACCTGTGTGAGTTTACTTGACCTATATACGACTGAATTCCACATTCTTCTGTGACTGTTGCGATGGAGAGTTTAAGTTTAAAACGTTTGAATTGGAGAATAAAATATTAATGTTTATCTTCATACTAATAATTAAGATTCAGAGCATTATGATGTTTAAGAACATTAATACGGGTTCTGAAGAAGCACGTGTCTTTTCAGATTACTTTCGTAAAGCTACCAAAATTTATGAAAACTGTTGGTGTATTTGGGTTTGAAAAGAAATGTTCTCGTAAAACATACAATTTCGAAGCTTACGCTAATCACTATTCGCGTTTTAACATATGGAGTAGCTTAATAAACACGGTACACAAAGCTCTGATCACAGAAACGAAATAAATACCTTTTAAAGTGTAGAATGTTAATAAATTCCAATAATGTGGTGCAACACTGTGAGTTTAGATACTGGGATATTCTGGAGTTGTTTCCTTGCGCAAGCTCGCGAGTGAACTGAGTGGCGGGAGATCCCGCATCGCGCTTTGTTGCGTACGCGCAGCTTCGCGTGGGCGGCGGGCGCTACGTGGCACTGCGTCTGCGCCGCCCGCCCGAAATTTTGGCCGAAATAATACACTACATCTGTCTTGGCAAATTAACCATTTTGTTAATTAATTTTGACAAGAAATATTGTGATTCATGAGTTTATTTATAATTCATAAGTCTGTTTGTCTATCATGCATGTCAATTCATATAAAGAAGTGCAGACACTACATAATCACCGAGGACACCTAGATAGTTCCGGGACGGCAAGTTGAAGTGCCTAGACAGGATTAATTACATATATCTGTCAAAATGAAACATTTTCGTAAGATTAATTACGCCAATCTACGAAAGCCGTACTGCCAACGTCTACCGAAAATAGCAATATGCGTCAGTAGAAGGAGAGTCGCGAACGATGACTCCAAACGATGGGAGGCGATAAACATACGGCTTTATGAATAATGATTGGCAAAGCTCCCTCTGACTAACTTTATCACTGCTGCACCGCGAATCGAAAACCCACGAGTTCTCGAAAATATATGGAATACAGGAATTCGCTGAAATCATTGTTTACAGAAAAACGTATGACGAGTCGAATTGGTATTTTTATCGCATTGTGTCAGTATTTGTTTGGTCGCATCGCTGAATATAAACTGGTGTCATCGGATTGGCATTTTCACTACGTAGAGTAATGAACTTTCAAATAGAATACCTATGCACTTTCGTGAGGTGGGTTCATGGACTTTATCAATGTACAAATAGAGACTTTATTGCCATATACTTATTCCACTATTTCTATTTATCACCCTATTGTTGATGTTCTTCAGAAATGTCAGGTGCGTAGTACTTGCAACTGGCGTGCGTGTATGACCATGACCAGCTGTATGAACGTAAACGAAGCAAAAGGAGTATGTAAGGATCGTAGCAGGTAGCTTCCTGTAGTCTCTGCCTATCCCCACAGGAAGAAGGTATGAGTTTATGTATATATTTCTGGTAATAGATCTGTAGGTAATCGATAGAAAAAGAATGTTTTAATAAAACTCGCACTCTAGTTAAATGAACTTTTGTAGTCAATTATTGTTTCGCATATATTTTTTTTACAAACTGAAAGAAGTGGCATTTTAGAAATGAATTATTTATAACTTTTCGAAATACTTCGGGGTAAAGGCGAATAACCTAATATTGACTAAAGCTCTCCTAAAGTAATTTTAGAGTATGAGAAATATTTTATCTTGTTTGTTTGAACAGCGAAAGAGACGTAAGTGGAAATGATATAAATCTATTTTGGGTTCTAATAATGATCAGTCACTAACTTATTATAATTCAAATCATTTGACACGTCACATACTTCGAGTTCGTCGTAAGAGCAAAGTTTATGAACCATTTCGAATTGATGTAGTTAACGAGGATGTAATTTATATTTCACAAGCGCTAGAACTAAAGATAATAAACATTAAACTGGATAAATGCTTGTAAAATATAGGATTTTAAAAATAATGTTTGGCAATTCATAATTTGACAGTTTTGGGACACGCATGTCTTTAGAAATCTCATTATTGCCTAGACTCTATTTAACGGGGTTGGGGTCGGTATCCGGTTTGTGGGTAGAATTTGAATAGTATTAATTATCGTCTGTGTCATTTCCCGAGACCACGAGGTGCCGGACCTTTGGAAGGCGTACATAAGGGGCCGAAACTAACTTGTAGAGCCGTTAGATTTTTTTAATGAAATGAGGCACCGACTGATGAGTATTCCTGTATGCACTATACAAGTGCACCCAAGGACCACCCCCGTTGGTGTAGGACTATTGCGAGATATAGAAATAAAGATTTTAGACTATACTTTCAATAGTATTGATAATAATTACGTTATTATGATTTTTATAACTCAATAAGTGTTCAAAATGTATGTGCTCGTGACGGCATCTACATCGCCACATGCAAACTACGAATCACACTGACGTCACGCAAAATACCGCGCGAGTAGCATATATAGAACGTCCCGCCTTCAATCGTCGGGCAGTAGACCACGAGACACAACACCCGTCTGGTCGGAGGATCCTCCTTTTTCTATGGAGGATGAGTGAACTTTCCACCCCGTTTCTCATACTTCTATATGCTAAGTTTTGACTGGTTGTCAAACTCGAGAACTGACTACGTATCTAGGGAACAACATTAGACGTGTTTATGTAAAGCTGTCTCACTGTCGTCCTTCTCTCTGAGGATTACAAAGCGTTTAGTAACTGTCAGGACGATTCAAACCCGGTTGTCATTTAAGTAATCCATTAAATACCCGTCTGGCGTGTGATTTTACCTTTGGTAGCCACCAGCACCAGTACGCTGACACTAGTAAAGTTAAATATATCTACAGATGCGCACGACTGTAATTCTGTGCTACCGAACTTAATAGATTGGTTTGATGGTTTACAGTGTTAGACACATTAATTTAATCACTACACGGTTTCCGTTGGATTGGTAGACATGTGGCATTTATCAACTGTGGTGGCTGTGGCGCGGTGGATTATGCCCATTCCCTCCTAATCCAAGCCTGGGTCTCCAACGCCAACTGCCAAGTTACAGTTGAAACAAAAACCTGCGTCATTGTGACAATTGTGTCGTCTGACATTTACTTTTCAGCTATAGCAGTGTTCATAATCTCAGATAATTTACATCCCATCGCCACTTAATCAGTTATCTACTTTAGTGAAATGTATTCTATTTATGTTGATTTTTTAGTGACCATTTCTAACATAAAGGCCCTAATAAGTTTTTGCTTGCAATGGAATTTGAACTTTGTTAAGTTATAGCATTCAGTTTATTGTTCCGTAACTTGAAAATTATCTCAAATTCTTGATTCAATTATATTGTTTCATTTTCTCAGTTCAAAATATCTGTTTCAAGTTTCAGTCGGGAATGTTCGAGTGTCAGTCAAGTGTTGCCCTATTTCAAGAGTTATCAGAAACAATCTCAAGATTAGAATGTGTTTCTTGATAACAAAGCCACACGTAATGATTGTGTTTTGTCTTGTTATTATTTATTCATATCTTCTATTCTTATAGCTTCCGAAAAAAGTTTTTACTATAAATTTTCTTCATGCTTTGCAGAAACGATTTTAAATGGCTTTCCATTAGGCGTGATCGAGGTCAAGAGCAGACACATTAACAAATAAAAAAAAATGTGTTGGTACCTACTACAAAAATTTGAAAATACTAGAGTAGGTACAACCGTCATCGATCTCATAAATAAATCATGCCATACTTAGTATCTAAAAAAAGCATACAATTTGTCCGGAAACTTTTTAATTCTTTTCTCTCTAAATAAACTTACAGAGAACTTGCAAACATTGTTTAATGTTATACTTAGTGTTATAGTCAACCTATTCGTTAACTATTTTTATTACATTAGTCAATTTGAAAATGTGTACAACAATACTCTATTGCTAACTGTGGAGGCTTGTTAATAGCTTTTTTTTTTTTTTTTTGGGTGGGAAATCATCAAATGACCCCTCCCGCTCTGGGCGGAGCAGAAGGGAGTGTCAGACTTTTACTGACTAAAACCCACCCGTGTTCCTTCAGTTGCCTGTGCCAGGGGCCACGGTATCTCTTTCGAACAACCCGCAGCCCCGGCGGCATCGGCCCTAGCGGACCCCGTCAGTTCCTGCTGACAGCTCTTTGAGGCGCGCGTGGAACACAACGCGCCGTCGACCCGGGCCTGGTCCTTACCGGGCGGCGAGCTGCCCATAGCTCGCCGCCCGCAAGCACGCGCCTACGGTGGCCGGGAGTCGGCTGTTGACTCCCGTCCAGGGCGTCTCCTGCGGCGGCTAGGCGCGCGAGGGTCAGCGATTGCCTCTCCCTCACGCGCTCCGCCTCCTCCTTCGCGAGCATTACTGCTTCGCAGAAGGAGGTGACGGCCTCCCATTCACTCTCGCTCCGTACCATGGCCTGGATGAGGGCCGGACGCGAGAGGTGGCTTGTTAATAGCTTGTTGTCAATTACCTCACTACTACTTCTGTATTTGATAACTGTAAGCCACCCAAAGACAATAAAATAAAATAATTGTACATACAAAACAAGTTTGTTTAACTTTGAACGTGTTTTGCTTAAGTTTTGCAAGTAGTAGAAGTTAAGTTATAAGTAAAAATATGATGCCTATTAGGAATTAAATGAAAGTTTTTCTCTAAAGACTCTTACCTACCTATGTATTAGGTTAGCGTTTCCCACTTGATATCTGAGGGACAATTCTCGTAATTTTAAGAACGTTCACAGGCTGATCTGTCACAATCTGTCAAAAATACTTCTAATTTTCCTAAATTTTTGACAAGGTTTTGATATATACGGTGACATGTTCAAATATGAACAAACCTCGATTAATGAAAAAAGATTTTAAATAAAAGTTTTTGACATTGATTGTCGCTAAGATGATATTGCGACTAGATTTTGAACGTTTTTAATTACGGGAATTGGCCTTCAGGTAAGTGATGAGACTACTGTCTCATTACCCACCTGAAGGTCAATTCCCGTAAGGTTAAGATTATGTAACCCTTTTTATTTTTGAGTAAATTACAGTACTCAGTATTTTACTCAAAAATGATGACCCATCATGACTGAATATAAGTATCTAACAAACGTTAGGAAGTTGTTGTAATTTGATATCAGGAATACGTTAATCTAAGCCTCTGAGTGTTGACCTATGGCCCTAACCTAACAATTAACCTTTAGGGAAGAAGTGTGGTTACGATCTGCCAAGATATTATTATTGTTTGATTTAATTACAATGATGGACGGACTGATTAGATCTTAGATCTATACGGGGTCAAATTAAATTAGATACCTACCCGTCACGTCTGCCAAGTTTCGCTAGCTAATTTAATTTGACCATAATATATATATAAAAACTAATACTGGTACATGTATTGATAAACTACAACACGGTATAACCATGAAAGTTATTTTTTCATGGAGAAAGTACATGTTTTTTTTTCTTATACGTAGTTTTTTATTTCGCCCTCCACGCGGGCGAAGCCACGAGCAAAAGCATAAATACCAATGAGCATGTACAAAAGCTACAAGCTAATTGACGTAAATTGAGTATCGATGTTGAACGTTGGAAGCGAATTATACTCGACCTGGCACAAGGAAATACAAGTGGACCATCTTATTCAAATAAGTATCTATCTCTTCATCTGCATTTCATTAAAACTTTTTAAGGAATCCAACGCAAAGTTTACAACAAAAACCGGCAAAAGAAAATAAGATAAAATAAAAACTTATAAAAGTAAAACACAATTCTCGTTTACAGCTATAGATATTACAGTATGTACTGAAAGCCGTATCTGTAACAGTGATGTATTTATGGAACCTGACCTTTAGTTGCCTCGAGACCTTTACTAACGAAGCAAATATAAAGTCGTAGTGCAGCGTAACAATGCAGGCACGCGAAGGTGGCGGCTTCCGACCCTCGATGCCTATCTACCACCTGATCCCACCGACCTCCGCCCCTTACACGTAACGGACGACTCAACCGTGCGTGTCTATTCATGCTATCTTCGCCATGCAAAACGGTACATTTTCACGGCCTTCGTGTCCGACCGAGGCCTATTTGCTCAACAATAACCCCCAAAACGACTAGAATATTCTAGATTACTGTTTGTACTTGGAACTCGCAAGATAAACCCGCTTAATTTGGAACTGAAAATGAAATTTGATTAGAGCGCTCGGACGAAGGAGCTAGTTATTAAAATCCGGGACGTAACAGCTTGTTCAGTTTTCACGCCGCACTCACTCCGAGCGGTATACTCTCGACAACTAGTAAATTGGATATTCTTTTTATATTTCTCTAGTTGGTAAATATCTAAAAAATATGCGACTTGAATTTTTTCATTTACGTCATCTTTAAATATGTACACATACAATTTTGCATCACGTCGACATTTTCTAGTCTTGGGTTAGGTTCTTAAATGATCTTATCGATAAAATCATCTAGGTATCGATAAAAAAAACATTTCAAGGTGAAGTATAGCGTGCTAAGCACAATTTCGAGGTTAAACATTATGAAGGAACTTTCTGACGAAGTTGCAAAGAAATAATTTGGTGTATAATTTTCAAGATTTTCGTAACCTAAGGCTGACCTTTGTACACGCACGACAGTAATTTGTTACAACTTATGTAAATAAGCATTTATATAGTTATCGAATGTCATTTAACATTTATTTGTAGTTGAAATAAAATGTATAAGAGTTGTGTTGATTATGTTTCTTACTCATGAAATTCTAGTTTTTATGGCTCGATTACGATCTCCGATTTTTTATATACGGTTAACAGTTTTAAATGTTCTCTGAAATGAAATGTTTATTTGTGTAAGTAGGTCTTTTAATAAACTGTACACGTCAGTATTTTGTTGGTTAATGTTTAAAAACTAGATGACTAGATGGCGCCGGCATTTCCTACCTGACTGATCCTTGAGAAGAAATGCCGAAACTAACTAAGAGTGTTGCCGAAACAGACTTTGAAAGAGATCATGACGATCTCTTTTAAAGTCTAAACATTATATTTATTATTAGGATTTTATGTGAGTCTAATAATGCAGGGCCATGTCTGGAACCTTTGCATGCCCATGTGACGGTAAAATATGGAGAACTTTATTAAAAAAACACCTATGTATTGTATCCATGTTTGCGAAGAAATAAATGATTTGATTTGATTTGGGGGGGGCCTTTCGAAGAAAGAGCCATTGCAGCTTTGAGTTGACCTGTCCCAAGACGACGGTATGCATGGAACAGCCATCGTGTAGCTCAACCATTATGGAGCTCAACGACCCGTTACACGACGCTACCAGATCTGCAGGACATTTGCGTAGGCCATATACAAAATACTCAAAACCGCCAGGCCGTTTTAAAGTCACGCATTAAATCGAGGTACTCACATTCACAGTCAGTTTCTTTGTCATCAAAAATATTTTCATTTATGTCACGCAAATCAATAAAAATAACAATATTCTCTTGTAATGGATTCCATTGTCAAGATACAGGAATTTTGAAAAGAGAATCCATTACGGTGAAATATAGAGAGGTAACTCCCCGGTGTTTTCGAGTGAGAAATATCACTTAGAACTTCGGAAAACTCGTTTAGAGCGTAAAGTGCGAGGCAGTAGTTACCCCGATGGAGCTTACAGTTGAAAATACGTACATATGTTACGAGCGCGTATTCAGATTTAATAATAGCAGTGCAGTTTTTAGCGGCAGAGTTTAATTTGTTCGCGACGCCATTCCACTCCTTAACTTTTCTTATTTGAGTCGACTCGCGACGCACATTGCGGGCTCGTGTTGGACTTTTTGTCGCGACAGATATTACGATATATATAAACGAGAATGCGATAGCCGACATGCCCAAATTAGATTTCAGCATGCGTCTTTTACACATACAATCTCGAATCTGGTTAATCCAGAAGCATAAAAGAGTACTTTTGAGATGGCGTTTGCCTAAATTGGGAGAATTGACGTGTCATACTCGTAGCAGCTCACAATGCTACAGAACAAATATGAAACCGCCTGTTATACCTTCCGAGGTATTTCGGATATCAAACATAGGAGGGTATTATTGCCACAACACAAAGAGCGCAGGGCAATGCTACCCTACATTCCCGAGATTTCTGCTATGATGTACAATGCTTACCAATATTGCTGGCGTGTTGGTTCATAGTCATATTAATAATTTAAGTATAAAAAGATTTCGGTCTTGAAGTGTATGATATGATAAGGGACCTTTGGAACTACTGACTATGAAAATTTACCTTTGAATAAAACGCAAGAAAGCAATTTCATGCTTCTAAAATATTATACTTAGACTTAGTGACAAAAATATTTTTATTCACTTATCCGTGGATGGGCAGATAATTCGAAGAGACGTTTTATTTATAGCCTTCCTTTTTGAACATTTAAAGAAAATAATTACATTGCTTTACTGTAGCACTTGTTGGCTAGCATTTGGCAGAGGGGCTATTAATAATAACAGGCGTTTGCTGCGGTCGGTTCGTGGATGGGTGACCATCCATTACAATGACATATCAAAATCTATTCGTGCCTGAGAAAGCAAGTTAAGCCATTGGTGTTACCCGGTTTGTGTAGGTCAGATATATCCATGTAAAATATTGGTATTCGCCTGCATCCAGTAAGACTGGAAGCTGACCCCGACATATTTGGGAAAAGGCTAGGCAGATATTATTTTGCTGTAGCATTTAGTTTGATAGGCTCACCGAAGTATTTATCGCAAACAGTGATACTCGAATTCCGGATTAATTAACATGCTATGGTTTCGACAATACCTGGAAACGATGGATTCCTGTTGTACAGTGTGGTTAAAATATTTCATTTAATTAAATAAATAAACTGAGCATTTGCTGTGTAGCTTTGAGTTGTGGAACGTAGAAAATGAAGTGGAAATATAATTCATGCATCGCAGTGAAGAGAATTTAATCATTTATTCTGTTAAATATGATAAAATTGCTGTATCTGGTATCAAAGTAAGACCTTTCCTTTCTGAAGCTTCAGTAACTGGAGTTTTAAAAAAGCTTAGGAATTATAAGGACATGCCATTAATAAACGTGTTGTTATTTTTATTTAATATAGCGTCGGAAAATTTTATACTTTTTGATGATTTTAATAACATGAATAAGTAATAGACCCTTTAATTAGGGATTAACGAACTTTGTGCTGACTTTCATTTGCGTCCATTGCGAACTGGACTAAGAAACTAATAAAATATAATATAATATCCTAACCTAACTAAAACTGTTAACAAACTAAAATATGGCGTCGAAATATTCATCCGCATTGCTGTATGTATGTATGTATGTAACCAAGAGACTGGCGGCATTACTCGTACCACGTTGTATGGTAATACTAAGCCTCTGGCCAAGGTAAAATCCAACCCTTGGATCACGGGTGTCAACCAGCCGATTCGACATTTCCTTAAAGAGACCATGAGCACTCGGACCCCACGGCCAGAAGGTTTCAATCCTAAAGGGCTCGAAACTATAATTACCAATAAGGTTATTACATACATAGTGCAGTACTACCGCCGCTCGAGGTTTTGTGATCAAATTATTTTTGTATTTACATATGTATATTGGACTAGACATTTCACACAACCATTATGTTTACTGCTGAAAATATTAAAAGAGACTTTACTCAAACGGGAATATTTAATCATTTTTAAGCTACAATATGATTACAAACAGAAATTGTTAATACCAAATAAGCATCAGATGGCATGCATAATAATGTTGTTTCATCTCTGTTAAAAACAGAGTTGGCTACATAATAAGATTTAATAAATAATGAAGGACAGTTGCTTCAGTGAGGCCGGTAATGCATCAGCGCTCCCCTGAGAAACGTAAACTTTCAGTACCACTAAATACAAATGGAAACTTTGGATGCTACGCAATACACATTTGTGATGTCGACATCTTTCTTTCAAAATTATTCGATAAAAACCAAAAAAGTGTAAATGTGTGCGGTCGGGGGACCCCCGTCAGGAACGAAGTCGCGATACTCGCACACACCCGTATATAGAAAGAGACAAAGATAGTTTTCATGATTTTCGAGAATGCTAAAGCCGATAGTGAAGTGAAAAAGAAAATACATATCTCTTTCTATTATATGTAATAGAAAGAGACAGAAAGTCATATCGAGCATTTAACACTTTTTCGTTACGTGACGATTTCTACCAGTTTACTTCTACCACAAGCCGCATGAAAGAACTTCGTTCCAAAAAAGGAACTACTTTTCCCCTCTCTAAGCTGTGAGTAAAACTACATTCTATTCATTAAATGCAAAACTGTATAGAGTACCGGTTTAATATAACTCATAAATACGGTCTTGAAATGCAATAACTCCGTTCAACTTTTTGCTGGACAGACTGAGTTTGGTAGTCACAAAACATCACTATGCATAAGCACTACTATCCACACATACATGTACAAGGTGGACGCGACCATACGATAATAAATTAAACTTCGTATATCTAATGACGTTCCCAGTCTGCATACAAAAGTAATCAAACATATCCAATAGTTCAGTCACTGTAGCTAGTCAAAGATTGGCAAAACCCTTAGTTGCCCCATCACTACTGTTTGTTTGAAAAAATCACGTTTTCGATTTTAGAATTTATTTCATAGTTTTAAAATAATCTTATGCATTAGTATTGCCAGTGTTATCAATTATTTTCGTATTGTCATTTCCACATTATTATATAATTATGTACTGGTTTTTATTCACTAACACAAGTCTCTGTTAATTCGATAAACAAGAAACATGGCCGTCCATCATTTGTAGACAATGACAACACAATTTTCTTCTCGCTAATTTGACCTGCCGGATATTCCCCGACCAGTGTTTACGAGCCCAGTCCATTTCCTGCGCTTTCGATACAAAATACTTTTTACTACCATACTTCGCCTGGTAAGGTAAAAAGGTCAGAAAAATAAAAGCTGGCCGATGCACGCGGACAAGTTAATTATAACTAAAGTTAAAATAAACCACTACCCGAAGCGTAGTTTAATTTTGCAAGAATAACGTTCGTTAGTTCCGCGGTATAATATTTTTCCTAACAGTTTCAGTAGAAACACGTACAAAATTGTAGCTGTTTTATGAGCTTCAAATGTTTAATATCCGATGTTGATTTGCGGTTCCCTCGAAAAAATACCTGTGTAATTTCCACTTTTATATTTTCTCTTTTCTTTTTGCTGCCAACTTTCCGTTGAGAATCTCTATGGCCTCCAGCGATCTCAGAAAGGAACAGACGCTACTAAGCGTTTCCAATTAACAGGTGTAGCACGCACAAGTAAAACCTTTCCTATCTAGCTAATCTTCTTTGGATCAACCACTCTAGAACTTTGATATTGGAGAAGAAAGAGTATTAAATAAATGAAGTTTGTTTAGGGTTGCTTGTGAAAGTATAGGGTCGGTGTTAACTATATCTACCTTATGATTAAAAGGATGGCTATTATCAAGATAATGATGTGCTTGTTACGAAGCTTGCGTGTGAGTATCTGGTTTGTGTAATTTAGAGTGATTAACGACCAGCACTCTATGACGTGTTGATTTAATTGCAGCAGTAAAAAGCTTAAAAAAAAACTTCTTTTTTCAGGGCATCAGAATACGGAAAATTGGAAGCTTCTAACTTAAAATCTATTTTCATAACAAAATGTCTCAAAATAACAGTTTCAACAGAAAATATATCAAAACGTAATCTCTATTGGGTTTCACGTATTTACATTTACCTCGTTCAGTTTGTACAGGGTGCTACCTCGTTCAGTTTGTACAGGGTGCTAGAGAATCGAATAAAACCAATAAACATCGTTCGGTTGTCGACCAATAAACAATATCGGTTTGATTTCGTCACGCTCGATGTAAGACACGCTCGACAAGTATGGGATAGACTTGTCGTTACGTCAGCAGCCTATTGTAACGTCTAGTTGAATTTAACGGTGTGACACCGGCCTTACATATGTAGATGTATGTAGGTTTCTTTTGTTTCATTTTATCCCAATAATAAGGGTGGGTATAGTCGATCGAATTTCTTTACCACCCTAAGATCGAATTACGAAGCGACTATACCTACCGTGAGAGTTGAGTTATCTGATATAATATAAAGAATCTTTATATTCCATGTACCCATGAAGTATGATCTTTATTAAAGATCATACATATTTCATAGGTATGATCTTTATTAAAGATCATACTTCATAGGTACATGGAATATTGATCCCTATTAAATTTGTCAAAACTAAACTCGCTGAAACCGAATCTTCATTTCCAACTTCTACCAAGTTTTCTGACAATAAAATGGAGAAAATCTTAGTTCTTGTCGAGATGTGATTTGAGACGAAGATACTGTCTATACATCACATTTAGTGTCACAATCTTGAAATCATCGATCATCATTTATAAAAGTATCTCAAGGGATTCTCTATGTTCTATGTTACGGGTTTGGTTTCCGCACTTAGTCCTTCAGGTGGACCATTCTACAAGACCATTGTCTCAAGGGACTCTCTTTACAAAGTTTTTAGAAGAAAAATTTAAACTGTTCAGAAACTTCGGGATATTTGTTTACAATGAACTTTTTATATTATTTTATTTTATTATTAGAAAAAGGCAAGTTTATTCGCCAATATCACTATTTAATTCATTTGTTTTTGGTTTTGGGAATTTATCCAGTTGACAGCGATGTGGATGAATTTTTTGATGACCTATAACTCCTTACCCCCTTTTGATACAGGTACATATTAGAATTATTGTTATAAGCTTATTAAAATCAAAATCAAAAACCTTTATGATTATTAAGGATTGTAAATAATCTACGTAACATCTATTTAAGAAGTTTGTAACGTTTTACTATGTAATATTATGTGCAAGGGTAAAATTTACATAGTTGTATGGCATTTAGTAAGACAAGTTATACAAAAGTAGTGAGTCGTTCAGCCACAAATCAGCGTGGCGAAGGTTCTGCGATAACAGCGCGACACTTTGATGGATGCCGCGCGCCTGAACTTGGCCCAAGCTTAATTTTAGCCTATCAATTAGGCTTAGCTTTGTGTAATTATATGTATAGTTAGAGGGTAATTCTAGGTTAGGTGTCAATAAGATTGACAAACGAGTTGAAAAATTTGTTCGTAAAAAAGAACTTTAGTAGATTCTTTGAATTAGGGTAAAATATAGGAGGAGATAACGTAGTTCTCGCGTAATAAAACTAATTTAATCAACACCTAGAGGGTTTAGGTTTTATTGTTTTAAACCTTCACTATGTTTGTGAGTTGGGAATACCTTCATTGTGTAATATCTTAATGGGCTATTAGCCTTAATATTGAGCTGTGGTGGCCCGGTGGTAACAATCGCGTCTTAGGAGCTGTACGTTGGTTCGAGCACAAACAAGAATTGAATTTTATGTAAATTATTTCATCACCACTGCTCTCAAAACGATGAAGGAAAACTTCGCCAGGAAATCGGCATGTCCTAGAACCAAAAATTCGAAGACATGAAACATCTACCAACTGTGTAACACTGGGCCCGCGTGGTGGATTACGGCCCACTCCCTATCACAGAGAGGAGGCCTGTGTCCCAGCAGTGGGAACATTGTAGGCTGATTTTGCTATACTTATTATGTTAGCCTATGAGCAGGTTATTGCATGGCCATAAGTTTCCAGCAATGAGCTACTAAAGTACGAGTATGGTTAAAGAAGGTACAGAAACTTATACAGTATCAACATTTTAACAACCCCATATTCTTTAAATCTGTATAATGACTACCCTTCATTCAGGTAAGGAGAAGTTTGAAAGCATTATAAATGTCAACTGACCCTAACTTTGGTTTGTGGGCCAGAGTTGCTGAATAGGCCACATTAGACCCAATACATTCGTGGGGCTATTCAAATACCGGAACTATTTAGAATAAGCTATTCGTGAATATAAATCAATGTTTACTTACGTTTTTGCAAATATTAATCTTTTGCTCTTAAACGGAAATAAATTGTATAAGTCCTCGAATAATATATTACGAAAAATCAATTGCCTGATATAAAAACAGATTTCATACCAAAAATATCTCCTTTACAAAACGTAAAACCAACACGTCCATTGAAATAATAAATGTGTGAAGAATAAACGCGAGAAAGACAGAAATATTTCATGGGCTCAGACAAAGATAAGGCCGTTAGTATTCTAAGTGAGACCGAGAGCGCTATAAATAACCGTTTCATTCAAATATGAGCTTTATACACCTTGACTACGTAGTATAGACGATATTCTAGGCTAGTTATTCTGCGTCCCATGCAATAAGGCTTATTACCGTAAACCGGGCATGAACATGTCTGGCGAAATGTGATTTGATAATGAAATTAAACCTCGACTATCGTGGAATTCAGGCATGCTGTTATGTGTTGGTAATTCAGCCTCTGCGCTTTTCCATGGTCTGTGCGGACCGTAATTCTGTGGTTCCATCTAGGTTCATTGCACACTGTATCTACAGGCACCGTATGTTACCGCTAAAAGCAAAAGCGCGGCTGTACATAGCTGTAGTCGGTTCTAACTAGGTTTAGCCGAGCGTATAGCCAACCCATTTTGCGGTTTACGTTCCCTGATATAGGTTCTAGTCGTCGCTTCTAACTTCTTGTGGTTAACCTCACATATTTTTGAGTTTGTACCTGACTTAAGCAAATTGGATTTGGCAAAAGGTTAAGGTTAATTTTAGTCGCAGTGTTTGGCTGTAACAACTCAGATGCCTTCCTCATGAATTACCTGTTCGGTCGTTGCCAAGAAATCCTTGAAGATTTAATTAACGGATAACATCTTAGAATGATCGTTTGTGAGTCTTCTATTTGTCGAAGCCTTTGACAGGCATGAGGGTTGATTGTCTATCCATGTTTGCTTATAAATCAATGGGCGAAACTTTCATGTTTGCCTTTACCACCCTATTATCACTGTCAGTTTGATTTGACCAATGTAATAAAAGTTTGTGGAAGTGGTCTGTTTGATTTAGTAAATAGAGGTTAGTAGGTAGTTGCGTAAATATTTGTTGTTTGTTATATACGATTTGCATACAAATAAAACTGTAGTTATAATAAGTATGTTGGGTCAGTGAATTTAGATGTAAATTAAAATGTAAGTAAATGATCTTCCTACTCCTAAAATATCGATAAAACTCTATTTATAAAGTCATATACTAAAAGCTATTTTTAGTTGGGTATTTCCATAATGAAGCGAGGCTTAAATTGGAGTCACTTCCTCATCAGTTGATCGATTAATGGTAAATCTATTTAATATCGATTAACGAGGTCCGAGTCCGGCCGATTGCGTCGTCAGCCATATTGCAATCAATTAAAATTATACAGGGCGGAAGAAACAAACGCAACGGGAGAAATTTTAAAAATATTTTTTAATCAGAGGGATCTGTTGGTAACTTTGAATTTATCGACACAGACAGGCGTGTGGCATACCAACGGAAACGATACCTTTTTTGTAAAGGTTTTTTTTCGCTTCAATGTCAGTGGCATACATAGCATTTACAAAAGCACTTTTTCCCGATTTCTGGAAACGCAGTTTCCGGGTCAAAAATGTAACATGCCAATTAAAATTCGAAGTACCTACTTTTCTCGTTCATTCGAGCGTCTTACCACCCTGTATAGATTAAGTTTTACACCAGAACCGATTTATATCGTTCGCAAATTAATCGGATTGATTGCCACTAGTCTGAGTGCAGAATTGGAATTTCGATCAAATGTTCGTAGTAAAGTTTAAATGACGTGGCATTTGTATCTGTAAATCCTTTGTTAAATTGAGAGTGCTGTATTTATTAAATGTAGTTAACATTTGATAAATACAGTACTCTCAATATCGTTAAGTGAATTGTTGTCATAAATTTTTATTTGGAAAGCTGTTATGGTTACATAGATACGTAGCGAGTTGTTGTCTGTATCTACCTGTGGCAGTATTGCCATGTTCACGAACAATCTGTTTGAATTTAATACCACAATTGGAAGTTAAACTTTTATACGGCTATTTTATTTGCATGGTCGGTATTTAATCGGGCTTAAAAACTTATTTTTAACTTTCAATAGTAACAACTTGGGAGGATTATTATTTCACGTTAAAATGAAAGTACGAGTAAAAAATAATAAAATTACAATGCGATTATTAATTTGCAAGCACTCCGGTTAATTGCTACTGACATATTTACTTCACAAAAATCATAAATGTAAAAGGAAGAGACCATTTTACAGGGAAGCCATTGCATACGCCAGTGTATTTACAGTTCCGCCAATCAATTTTGGCTTGTCGTATCAGTAACATGAAAACACGTAAAAAAATGTTAGAAAACGAAATTATAAAAAAAATCGAACAGAATTGTTTACATGTACTCCCAATTTGAAAGAAGCAAGCCCAGTCATACGGCCCCAATGAATTTACACAGGTACACACTTCAGGCAGTATTTTGTACTCCAAGGATATTGGTATACAACCTAAGGCTTGTTTGACGTTATGCCAATCTAGGCAAAGCTTTGAGAGAAAACATAGGTTTACAGTGTCGGCTAGAACAGCAAGACTAAATAGAACAGGCTGTCTTTACGACGTAGAAGCGTCTGTGACTGGTACACACTGGTATTTAGATCGTAGATACTGAAAAGCAAGACTATACATATAGTGTTCGTGATGATGCAATAATGTTGCACGTTTTCACTTAACAGTAATCTTTATGTTCAGAACAGACGGCTTTTCTATTAGGTAGCAGAATAAGCTTTTAGTAGGACATGATTGCCAATTTCATACGTTTGTTATACTGCATATATTGGTATGTACACTATAATGCTGTAGTAGAGTCTAAATCCTACTATAATAATATTATTAACGTGAAAGTTTGTATGGATGCATGGATGTTTGTTACTCTTTCACGTAAAAACTACTGAATGGATTTGGATGAAATTTGGCACACATACATTTCATACATATACATTTCTCTTTCTTTAGCGTGAAGTTAAATAGCCTATAGTCTTCCTCAAGAATTGGGCTTTCAAACGCAAAACATTATTTTAAGCCCGTCTGGCAGTTCCAGAGATTAACGCGTTCAAATAAAGAAAGAAATTCTTCAGCTTCATTATTTTATTAGTAACGACCACATTTAGGTATGTAAATTGGAAACGGTACATAATGCGATCTCAACGCTGAAAGCTATAAGCACGAAAAAAAAATTGAATTATTCACATCAATTTCAGACACTTTTTTTATTTGATAATACTTTAGAAGCCCATGCTTCTAAAGTATTATCAAATAAAAAAATCGATGTGAATAATTCAACCTTAAAATGGTTATCTGAAAAGTAAAAATTTGGGATGGCCCAAATTTTTGCTTTTCAGAGCAACATTTTTGTATTATGTAGCTCTTTTTATAGCTCACGTAGAAACCTTTCGGTCTGCCGTTCAATAATGAGTAAGTGATCTCATTCATTAGAGTGAATGTGTGCAGCAGCTGTGCTTGTAATATCGATAGTTACGACATGTATTGGACGAGACAAATGTGTTGTTGGGCAGTTTTCTTGGACCGCGTCTTTTCAGAAGATTTATTTAGAATTGACAAAGGGTTAACGTTCAGGGCAGTCTTTTAATGTTCGGAGTTCAGAAAAGGCTAGTAGGGTTACTTCGTTATTTTAATTTGATATGAAACTATTACTCTATTACTTTTTCTATTGTTTAAGTTTGCTTAACAGACGAGGGGTTATTTGACATTTTTAATAGCAGGTTCCTTGCGAACATTAAACTGAGGGTACAAACAAGTATGGATTATCTATATATATTTATTTCTTAAATAAACCAATTGAATTTAATAACATCCCGTTTTTGATAGCAACGTCAACATCAATTTATTATTCCCTAAGGGTTGATTTTTCCATCGCCAGATAACTTATAGTCGAGGAATAAAATTGACGTCCGACAGTTTTTTTATGGAAGAACTGTCAAAAATTCCAAATTATTCCTCGGATAAAGTTATCTGGCGTTGGAAAAATCAGTACTAAGTTAAATAGTTAATCAAACTGTCAGCTTTTCCTCGAGATAAGCCGCTGCAATAAAGTTACTATCCCCTGGGGTGAAGTTATTTAAACCTGAATATAATATATTATATTATCTTAAATGTTCTCCTCAAGACCAGTTTTCATTACAGTTTTCGAACAAGAGAAATCTGTCTAATACACGCTCGTTAGTTAACTGGCTCAAGTTAAATAATACTAGCTTTTATTTCTAGGAACTACGTTTAAGATCTGCTACTAGCAATTCTTTAAGTGTAAAACTATTAAAGAAATCCGGCCAAGTGCGAGTTCCCACCGTACAATGTTAAAAACTACATATTTTTTTAAAACACGTTTCTTGTATGGGGACCTGTTTAATTTATAACTTTATTTTTATTATTTGTTGTTATAGCAACAATACACTCCTATGAAAATTTTAACTGGCTGTTATTATGGTTCATAAAAAACAAACCTTAAAATTTTCACATTGTTGTTTCGCCAATTAATACGTATAAAGGATGCAGGTGGACTATTAATAATTAATTTTTTAATTCCATATTGTGCAATTCATTAATTTGATTGCGACCGTTCTTTCACTACTGTGTTACGAAATGCTCCAGCTTCATTTCAATTAAGAGAATATTGCATTCTTAATAAAATGC
Source organism: Apamea epomidion (assembly GCA_947507525.1). Taxonomy (NCBI): domain Eukaryota; kingdom Metazoa; phylum Arthropoda; class Insecta; order Lepidoptera; family Noctuidae; genus Apamea; species Apamea epomidion. The sequence goes on along the minus strand of OX382228.1, from coordinate 13,165,964 downwards.
AGTTTTCTTTTTAAAAAATCTTGTATAACAGAAGGTGCTCTTTGATCCTGCAGATGCTAATAATAAACTGGACGCTTGTGTAGAAATTAAATTAATTTAAATAAAACGTTTTAAGTCCAGTAAACCGAGCTCTTCTTTTTTAAATAAACATTTTTCTTGAGGTCTAAGATGGAAGATGAAATTGAACTATGAGTGGACTGAATATAATATTTTAGCTGCTTAAGATTTAGCGAAAGCTTTCAGACCTCAGAGTCAGTGATAGGAAACAGATGATTCCCGATATTTTTGGATTCCCTACTTTTTATTTGAAAAATTGGTTTGTTATTGTGACTTGTGATGGACTGACTGCTTTTAACTACAAGGTAGGGCAAAAGTAATGTCATAATGTCAATGCGCCATTGTGATTAGATACATATGTTGTAAACAGACGGAGAATTAGTTGACAATGCAATGGAGCGATACCCACAGTATAGCTCATGCAACGATGGAAATTTTGAAACACCGATTTCGACGAAGCTCAACTTTATTCTGAAATCTCACGTTTACCATAACAAACCACAAACCTTGCAAGTATTGAAAGCTAATATTGAAGCAGAAATCACCAATTTGGAGGATGTCATGCGACCAACAATTAAAAAAATGCCGTAAAACGAGCACAAATGTTTATCAACTCAGGACATTGGTGGACGTTTGACCGATATAATTTTTTCGACTTAATGTCATAAATTTTACACCTTAAAATAAACTTTCCGTGAAAACAGAGCCCAATTTTTTCATTTCCAACCAAATAGCAGGCTTTTTACATTATGACATTACTTTGGCCTCACCTTGTATAACCTAACCGGTATATGGAGACAGATTGTTCCAAATGTAATCCACATTCCCTTCAGAGCTAAATCGGCAGCAGGTCTCCTGGTTTACAGCTAGATCGTGAACAAAGCGTGTCGATCGTAACTATTGTAATATGTTTGCGCCCAAACATATTACAATAGCTACGATCGACAATAGTAACTCTGGTTATGGTAATATACCTTGCTAATATTTTGACTCGACTTCCCGTTTACACAATACACAGCACACGGAGAAGCATTTGGAGAAGTCACATTTGGTCCAAATGATTTGTGGTTTGTGAGACCGAAAGACACTAATTTGCCACTTACCAAATTTACACAGCACATGAAGTAGTTTTTGGGGAAATCATATTTGGTTTAAATGATTTGCGGTTTGTGAAACCTGAAAACACTAATTTGGCATTTAAAATTGATTCTAAAACTAGCAATTTCGGATAACCCTTCGTTAAGCTCCGTTAGCCGCGGTCGGTCCAAGATGTGTGGCTATTTATACACCGTCACATCTTCGTGCTTCAGAGAGCAATTCAACAGTCGGTTCTACGAAAATTTATATTTAAGAGTAATTAATACGTTCAGACTGTGAATATATACACCAATTAAAATAATATGAGATATTTTACTGGAAAGCTGTAATATATAATATATAATATATGATATATAATATATAATATCATTTTATCTATACATAATAATAAATCTGTAGACGAGGCGTTTATCTATAAGAGCTGAAGAGTTTGTTTGTTTGTTACAAAATGTTTTTGCATTTAATAGCGCAATTCTTGAGAAAGCTGTTTAATATCACGCTATGAGCCTTAGGAGCCGAGCAAAAAAAAAGAGGGAAAAAAGAGAGAAAAAAAGAGAAAAAACAGTAAGCAAAAACGAGGTACTACCAGGGGCGGGCGATGCGATGCGACGTGGTGTGTCGAGGGACAAGAAATTTCACGCGGACGAAGTTGTGGGCAGAACCTAGGTATTTATAAAATTTCAATATTTATCGGTACACCTCAGTAATTGAATCAGATCTGGGATCAGATGGCAGTCGTTTCATGTTTAATGATATTGATTACATTATTTTCGTTTACATATACATATTTACCGGTACCAACAAATAATTTATAATATTGAGTTGCAATGTATCCACCAATACGCATTGGGCCCGCGTATCTAAAACCAGCACTGCGGGCCCGCGTGGTGGATTATGGTCCACTCCCTCTCACAGAAAGAGGTGGCCTATTCACTGCTGGGAAGTGGGAAAATTAAGTATAGGCTGATTGTGCTTTTGAGAACACTAGTGGCCTCGAATTATGAGTACCACTCATAAGAGTTGGAACTCAGGCAGGCACTTCACTTTGTGTATTTAATTGAATCAGCACTGCTCTCAAAACGGTGAAGGAAAACACCGTGAATAAACCAGCATGTCCTAGAACCAAAAATTCGAAGACATGTGACATCCACCAATACGCACTGGCCGTAATCCGTTACGACCTCTTACAGAGAGGAAGCCTGTGTCCCAGCAGTAGGAACATTATAGGCTAATTATGCTTATGCTAGTTACCATGTTTCCGTTGTAAACATAGAAGGTGTCAACAAAGATTTATTCAAAAAGTTCAGTCTCACTGATTAAATTATAAAATTAATGAAGCTACACAATTTGATTAATTAAAAGTCCGTTGCCTTTCAAACTGTAGACATGAATTAATTTCTGTAATCCATTTAAGCTTTGATTCATACATGACGTAAATAAAGTGATGAAGACTTGTCGATATTAGTCACGATATTAAAAATGTCTTAGTTGATGTTACTTTGCAAAATATATTTTAATTGTTGTGAATTTCATTTCAGATTAACAGTCGCACGGGTCGATCATTCAGGTTAAGCTACGCTTCCCGCGATTAGTCCGTGGATGGATGACCAACTTTACATATTAAGACCCCGCCGTGCCTCGGAAAGCACGTTAAGCCGTTGGTCCCGGCTGTCATTCGTGGACTTTTGGCAGTCGTCACGGGTCGTCAGAAGCCCAAAGTCTGACAACCAGTCTTACCAAGAGGTGTCGAGTTAACCAGTAACTGGGTTGTGGAGGTGAGATAGGCAGTCGCTCCATGTAAAATACATGTATCCAACTGCATCCGGTGAGACTGGAAGCCGACCCCAACATAGTTGAGAAAAAGTCTAAGCAGATTGATCGACATCGGCCACAAGGAATTGTTGAATCTCCTTCAATATTTAAAAAATAAAACATAGCTTTTATTTTTTCATTCGCACTTTAGATATCTTTGGAATGATAAGCAACGAAAAAGTTATAATGTCAAATCAGAACTGCTGTTGTTTGACACTCTCTTCGAAAGTAGTTACTATGCCTAGCCTTTCTGCGAAATAACAAAGTCTTGAACGAATCAAGTATTTTAAAGAAACATGGAATAACTGTACTGTAACTAAAGGCAAACGTAGTTTTTAACGTACGTCAACATTGCCGTAAAGTTTCTCAGAGCAGATTGTTCCCGTTTCTATATCTAGATTAAAATGTGTAGGAGTTCTAAGTTTTAAGTTTCTTTTGACATTCATTCTCTACGCTTCTATAGAAGCAGCCTATAAATGTATGATAATAACACATTTTATTCTGTATACTGACAATTAATATAATTTCTATTTGATACTAGCTGACCCGACAAGCATGGTCCTGTCCAAATTTCAATCATTCATACAATAATACCACAAAAAAAATCAATATCAGTTTTTCCGAATTTTCTAATTTCCGGGTAACTTTTCCAATTTTCCTTTCGCCAATAACCTTATTCGGACTATTACGAATATTAAAAAGAAAAAAACAATTAACCAAATGGGTTCAGCCGTTGAAAAAACCTTCAGTGTTCTTAAGTGATGCGCTTACAAACGCATGTCATTTGTATTATTATTATTTTGTTTTTGTATACTCGTATATAGTCAACGAATTCTTTGTTAGTTTTATGAATTGAGGAATAATTAAAATATCAAAACTATGAAGGAAAACATCGTGAGGGAACCGACAATCCTAGAACCAAAAGTTCGAAGACATATGACATCTACTAACCCGCACGACGCCCGCGTGGCGACCCACTCCCTCTCACAACACAGAGGAAGCCTGTATTCCAGCAGTGGGAACATTATGGGGACACTATAATGTTAGTCACACTACAATGACAATAGTTAGGTGCCTATATGTATAATGTTTCCTCTGAGCTACCTAACCACAACACAACTGATTTTGACAAATGAGTTTCCTATCGATTATTCGAAGTGACGTGTGTAAAACAGTAGGATTGGAAACAGTGGCAATGATTTATCAGTAGTATATTTACATTTATTTATATAAGTATAGGTAATCGAAGATTAGTGGTATGGGTATTTCAGCATATTGTGTGAATGAGATACTGCGCGTGTCAGAGATCAAGATGGTTATTACTGTGTACGTACTATGTAAGTAATTACGATCGTAATGGAATGTTATCCATTACTGGATTGGCAATACATGTATATAATGTACAGCTTCTCGGTATATTATGTTAATAACGACCATGAACGTTTTATGTGGTCGCAAGCGGCACCAAACCCTCCTACCTCCTACCTGCTTGGATTAGTTTGAACAATTCCAATCTCTCTATATATAGTTAGAGGTAGTTTAGTATTACGAACCCTTCTAAGTGGGTAAAGAATGTGATAATAGATTAACAGTTAAACAATATAGGTTTACAATTTTTTTTTTCGTATCAGGGCTGTATCTTTTGAACCGTAATAGGTAGACACTTGAATTCTTTACAAAGGGTGTACTATTATGGCCGCAATAAGAAAAAATTATAAAAATTAAATGAAGTGAAACATTAAAGCGTGTTGTATACGCTTTAATGTTTCACTTCATTTAATTTAATTTCATAAAAGAAACGTGTTTTTTTCCGGGTTTAAAAAAATATTGTACTGTGCCTATTGGAACCCCCTTCGTGTGAGAGCCCGACTCGCACTTGGTCGCTTTTTTGGGAATTGTTGTTAAAAGTCGTAAAACAATTACGAGGACGAGTACCCACAGTCGACTACTAGTTATATTTTTGTCTAAAAAAATACCTAAGTATTTTATGGTCTCATTGGGAATCTGAATAATACAACTATTATTTTGTTACTAAAATCAAACAATAGTTCGAAGCTCCATCAATATTGTGGTACACCGCTGTTGAAAGCTATGATATAGGTCGCCATACAATGTCAATATGCAGCGTTACATTTACATAAACCATCGAAGCATACGTGGTTACCGTGGCGTGACGTCACAATACTAACCTGTGCCTATCAGTTGGCCTTTGTGACCAGCGTTAGACATAACATGATAAATAAATATGAGTAGCAGGGAACCAATCGATTTTGTTTTTAAAATATTTGATTCATCCAAGATTCTTTTTTTCAGAATTATTCGATCGGAAACGAACAAAATAGGAAAATATCCAAGGGTATCGCGGCAGCGACCTAGGTGTAGATATTTTTTTCAAATAACTTCTCCCGCTCTGGGTGGAGCGGGCAGGCGTGTCAGACTTTTACTGACTAAAACCCACTCTTGTTCCTTCAGTTGCCAGTGCCAGGGGCCACGGTAACTCTTTCGAACAACCCGCGACCCTGGCAGGAAAAGACTCGAAAGCGCGCACTAAGGTTCGAACCTTCTCCACTTCACGCACACACAATAACAGCCACCCACTCGAACTTGCCATCGCTGCTTATCGCCTAAAGGCGGCATTGATCCATCCATCGGTCTTGGTCGGTCTAGGATCGTGGTGAGTGGAAAATGGGATAGGGACTCTTGCCCTGCCGTGGGACACACAAGCTGATTTATTTATTTAAATCTATAATTTAGATTGGATCCGTAAGTTACATGGTGACATAACGTTTTTCGTAACACATCTTATATTTGCGCGATCAATGCTTGTGCCTTTTCTGTTCAAGAAAAGATTTTTACCCTGCAGTGGGATAATAATAGACTTGTATTATTATTATCTATGTTTTATCTTATAATATTACGCCACGAATAAATAGGTACTTAAGTACTGCTTATGTAGTAAGTTTACTTACCCGTATTCAACGCCTTATTTTGCGTTGGAGCTTAAAAATAGGCTTGACGCAAAAACGTATCGAGTTGCTGGGAACAACGGATTCATACAGGTGTAAAAGGGTTGGAAGCAGATTTGTTTTGACTGGAAACCGACCAAGTATGTTTTTCAACAAGCTAATATTGAACGTCATAACGGTTATAACATAAGGTAAAGTTATCCTGGTAAGGTCCGTCATGTTTAGGCCAGCGGTTGTTACAAGTTGTTATCAATCTGATAAAATAATATAATAAACAATGTTACAAAAAATTGAAAAATGATTTTTTCAGACAAAATAAATAGCGCAAAAATTGCCATGAAATAATCACAAATTAAGTTTAATGTTGTTACATACTAAACAAAAGAAAAGGTCCCACGGCTAGAATGTTAATGGTTATTAATATTTTAACTGTGTATGTTTAAAATACGTAATGTAGAATAGGTACGGGGTTTCAACTAATGTGATGTGATAACCTAATCGCCCCACTGTGTACGGTTTCCAAGGAAAGCGGTTTCATCACAATACGAGTACAACGGCCGTTATGGAAATCTGTAATTTTCAATAGTTTTGACATCATAATCAACCTATAATGTTCTCCCTTGCTGGGGCACAGGCCTCCTCTCGAAGGAGGGAGTGGGCCGTAATCCACCACGCCGGCCCAGTGCCAGTGCACATGTCTTCGAATTTGGGTTCTAGGACATGCCGGTCTCCTCCCGATGTTTTCCTTCACAGTTTTGAGAGCAGTGGTGATGAACTACATTACACAAAGTTAAGCGCCTGTTTGGGTTCGATGACCTATAAATCGTAAGTCGGGGCCGACCACTTGACCACCACTGCTCTACTCTAGTCAGTATTTGACATGAAGATGTAAAAAAAATCAACGGGTTGCACTCCGGGAGTGCCGGCAGTAGTGAAAACTTGAATATTAACGTTGTGCAATTCTGATATTTTGGAATGGTTAGGGAATAATTTTGCACGAAATGCTTTAATTATCAGTATAAAAGTACTATCTTTATGTGGTAAAATACAATATTCATTTCTACTCTCCCTCCGTCTTACGAATTTTCGATCAGGTCACGTGTCCTGATGCGAGCTCCGTCTTACGAATTTTCGATCAGGTCACGTGTCCTGACGCGAGTTTAACATATTTTACCCATCACAACAAAAGTGCACAACGCCGCTAAAGAAGTTTTCACTTCAAAAATTCTGAGAGCCGCTAATGTGTGACCGTCTACCGCTTTCTTACGAAACCAAAGCTTTAGGGCCGGTTTAAATTAAAGATTGATCAAAAAACACATTTTGCAAAAATTTAAGCATTAGTTAACATTTTTAACAATTGGTTGGGTTTAACTACGGATCAAAAAACCGGGTCTTACTCAGGGATCACAGTGTTAATGAATAAATTAAAACGAAACACTACTTAGGACGCTGTCGCAACCATTAATATGGCTATAAGACTGGGTTAATGGAGGATAAAACATAAGATTAAATATTTTATGGATGTAATATAACTACAACAAGTTGTTAACTAACTTTGTATCGCTACATAACGTAACTTAAAAATGTTATAATGAATTTTGTTTAATAATTTCAGGCAGGTTTTGTAAGTTCATATTATGTACACATATATTCTCCAAACTGTTAAAGAATTGTAAGAAAACCCTAAATATAATTTATTTTACCGTTTCTTATTTTGTTTTACTTAAGCGAAGAGCTGATTGCTTTGAGAAAACACATTGCTAGTCTTAACTGATCGTACTTTTTACCTATTCTTGTCGCCCTCTTGGTGTACTCCCCACGTTTTCAATTAGTCTTTATTTGGTGGCTTAATGTAGACACAGCGTTACGGATCTGGGAATTCTATTAGGCTTTTTAGGTGATGCTATTTCAGGCAGCATTAGGATGGTTTCGACAGCGGAGGATCTGTTAATGTAGGCTTAGATATATGTAAGGACCCGATAACACAACAACAACATTTTGAAAGAGTAACGGTGGACTTTCTTGCTTATTCTTCTCCATAAAAAAAAAAACTACCGTTTGGAAGGGGTAACTCGAATCGAATCTCTTTACGGTTTATGAGATACAGCCCCCTGACAGACAGCCATACGAACGGACAGCGGAGGCTTAGCTACTATGAAAATTATATGTCCACAGTATCAAAGATTCTGTTTCCTTTCTAGTTTCAATTAATACTCTTGTGGATACGGTGAACTCTGAACACTTTGACAGATTGCTCGTGATACATTTTACTGTGTGATATCTAGGTATTTATTGAGTACCGGTGTATTGAGCACATTTCTTTTGTGGTCAAAGATACTGAACTGAAAATGTTTGCGATGTGTGCAAGCCTAGCACATAGCTCTAGAGTTATCAATGCCGTTGATATCCACCACAAAATCGTAGATGGGATTATTTTTGTCAACCCTTTTTGGTGCGATTAATCCAGGAAACACGACATGATGCTCTGTTTTGTTGCCAAAAGGCCGGGTCATTTATTGATTGGACCTGAGGCCATATTTTCATTTATTCCGACGTTTGGCTCCCAGACTGGAGCGGGCCGGGGCTGCCTTTTTTTTTTTTTTTTTTTTTCAGGATGGGAAATCAACAAATGACCCCTCCCGCTCTGGGTGGAGCAGAAGGGAGTGTCAGACTCTTACTGACTAAAACCCACCCGTGTTCCTTCCTTAGCCCTTTATGTACCAGGGCAGCGGTAACCCTTTCGGACGATCCCGCTACCCCGGCAGGCTTCGGCCCTGTTGGGCCCCGTCAACTACGCTGACATCTCTTTGAGGCGCGCGTGGAACACAAACACGCCGTCCGGCACGGGCCTGGTCCTGATCGGACGGAGAGCTACCCATTGCTCTCCGCCCGCAGGCCCGCGCCTACGGTGGCCGGGAGTCGTCACGCGGCTCCCGACGCCCGGAGCGTCTCCCTCGGCGGCTGAGGCGTGAGGATCTCTCCCTCGCCCATCCCGCCACCTCCTTCGCTAGCATGACTGCTTCGCAGAAGGAGGTGACCGCCTCCCACTCCCTCTCGCCCCGGACCATGGCTTGCACCAGGGCCGGACGCGAGAGGTCGCCGCCGCTACCGATCGCCTCTACGAGGACACGGCGGTGCTCTTTCCAAGCGGGGCAGACCTCCACCGTATGCTCCACCGTGTCCTCTGGGCGATCCTCGCAGTGGTGACACCCGGGTGTCTCCTCCTGCCTGATTATGTGCAGGAACCTCCCGAAACATCCGTGTCCGGAGAGGACCTGCGTCAGGCGGTAGGTGAGAGCGCCGTGACGCCTCTCTAGCCACTCCTCAAAGAGGGGTCTTATCGCCGCTATCGTGGCGTGCCCTGCGCTGGGTTGCGATAGTCGCGCCTTCCATTCCACCATGAGACCGCGCCGGAGGTCCGTCCGCTCCGCAGCGATTTGCCGCGGGTGCAGAGTTTCCCCCCGACGTAGTGCCTCCGCGCGCCAGTCATACAGGCGCGCGAGGACTATCGCCTCCAGATCCCATGGTGGCAGTCCGGCAAGGAGGCTTGCTGCCTCGCCCGAGATCGTGCGGTACCCCCTTATAAGCCTTACGGCAACCACCTTTTGGGGCGCGTTCAGATAGTGTGCAGCTCGAAGCCGCAGTGAACGCGCCCACACCGGGGCCCCGTAAAGGGCCATGGACCGCACGACCCCTGCGTAAAGCCTCCGGCAGGAAGCGTTTGGCCCCCTCAGGTTGGGCAGGAGCCGCTTTAAGGCGGCCCCGGTCCGTTCCAGTTTGGGGGCCAATCATCGGAAATGCTCGACGAAGTTCCACCGGCTGTCGAGGACGAGACCCAGGTATCTCATCGTTGTCTCGACGCCGATGTGAACCCCTCCTACCATCAGTTGGGATCCCGAAGGTGGTCCGTACCGGGGCCCATGAAAGGACATCGCCTCGGACTTGTGCAATGCCACCTCGAGACCCAACTGCCGGATCCTTTCTACGACTATCGCAACCCCGCGTGTCATCGCGTCGGCCGCCGCCTGATGCGACCTCCCCTGCGCCAGGACCAGCGTGTCGTCAGCGTAGCAAACTACGCTGACGCCATCAGGGAGGTCGGCCCGCAGCACCCAGTCGTAACCGATGTCCCACAGGAGCGGCCCCAGAACCGATCCCTGTGGGACACCGCACGACATCTCTCGCCGGTTCCAATTCCCGTCGCGACCGGGGTAGATGACGGCTCTGTCCGTCAAATACGCCCCGACTATTCGACGGAGGTAAGTCGGCACCCGGTGATACCGGAGTGCCTCCCCTATGCAGCTCCAGGGCAGGGTGTTGAACGCGTTGGCGATGTCGAGTAAAACCGCCACGACCACCCCACCCCGGGACACCGCGTCCCCCGTCGTGAGGGCTCTCACGCGCATGATGGCGTCCACCGTCGAGCGCCCCTTGCGGAAGCCAAACTGGCACTCCGCAAGATCCGGCCCCGTCCTCACCAGGTGCCCGACGAGGCGGCCCGCAACCACTCCCCCAAAGAGCCCGCCGACCCCGCCGAGCAGCACCACGGGCCGGTATGCGGACGGAGAGTCCGCAGGACGCCCCGGCCTCCGAATGAGGACCAGCCCCCCCGTCCTCCAACGGAGCGGAAACCGGCCTCCCTCCATGCATGCGCCCAAGAGCGCCTCCAGCCGGGGCCCGAGAGCCCCCGAGGCTAGGACCCAGGCCCCACCCGGCAAGCCGTCGGGTCCCGGGGCGGCACCTCTGGCCCCCAGCCCGCCCACCGCCGCTCCCAGATCCACCCCGGCCACCTCAGGGGCGCCGCCGCCGCCGCCCGCGCGGCCCGCCTCGGGCACCGTAGGCGCGGGCTTGCGGGTGGCGAGCAATGGGCAGTTCGCCGCCCGGTAAGGACCAGGCCTGGGTCGACGGCGCGTTGTGTTCCACGCGCGTCTTAAAGAGATGTCAGCACGAACTGACGGGGTCCGCTAGGGCCGATGCCTGCCAGGGCCGTGGGTTGTTCGAATGAGATACCGTGGCCTCTGGCACAGGCAACTGAAGGAACACGGGTGGGTTTTAGTCAGTAAAAGTCTGACACGCCCTTCCGCTCAGCCCAGAGCGGGAGAGGTCATTTAATGATTTCCCACCCAAAAAAAAAGGCCATATTTTCATGGAAACTCGTTTAGATGTAGATAGGGTAAAAAGGAAATTCGTTATGGGCTATCAATGTTTACGTAGAGTACTTGCCTAGTTTGGGCGAGGTAGCTTTAATACCAAGTATTTCGCATCAAGGTTTACGACCTACACCGAGAAATTTTAACTCGTGGTCGAGATACCTAATCGAATGGACGAAGTTGAATGCACGTCGGGCTTTGCATTAAGTTACAATGTTCTAGTCACCGGAAAATTCGAAGAGAAGCTAGTGCAGTGTCGATTTATTTATAGATTATCCAGAACCTAGGTGAATGTTAGTATGTTACAATGACTTTGATTATGGTTATTTTGAAACTATTGAATTGTTATATCTTCTCACGGTGATCTGTAATTTATTAATAGCAGCGTAGAGCAATTTTAAAAGCTCTTCACGTAGCACAAGAACTGTTCTTGTTGAATTGGTGTCAATGAAAATCTGCCAATCTCTATTTTCAGATAATTTCAATAGTAGGTATTACTATTTTAAGAAACAAAGGCCTAGCGACAGTGTCAGGCAATGAACTAAATCAATATTTTTAGTCTATAACACGGTTTATGAGCAGCTTCTGTCCAATGTCTTTTTTCTTGAAATGTTATGTAGACTTATAATTTGTGTAAACATTAGTAATTGGTAATACTCGTACCTTTCCTAAATACGTTTGTAAACCAATGTTGAATTTATATGCTGATGGTGTTCTTATTAAATAAATATATCCGTAGGTACCTATTATTTCGTTCATATTCGCTTATGATAAAAAAAGATCCAATTTTGCCATTATTATATTTCTCATTCCAGGATGGGTAATATGAAATTTTTCAAGAAAATAATAAGAAGATATAAATGTGCCAAAATGTTGTTAAGTAATAAGTTTTTATGTTTCGTTTTTTTAAAACATGATTTATTTTTCAGTGAATTTTAAGTGTAGTTTAGAATCTAATCTGGAAAGTCAATTTGCAATATGCATATCATATTCTCCCGGGAAATAATCGAGATTCGGTGAGAAAGGGTTCAGAGTGCGAATCTCTGACACAATATGGACCCTGCAGACATCTACCTACATACACGGTGCGTCGTAAAAATAATTAATCCCTTTCGAGCAGCCGAGAAGATGGAGACGGAGAATTTAATATCTGCAGGCAGACATAAATACTTTGGAATAGTTTAACTAATACGTACTTATGTTATTTTAAGGTGATTGTTTCAGTCGGCACGCGACATTAAAATATTTTTACGTTTTTAAAACACATTCTATGTAAAACATTGTCATTATTAGGACGAAGATATTTTATTTGCGTAAAGTAAATTACAAAGCGTACCTATTATTTTTAGTAATTAACCGAATTTATAGTGTATAATGGGACAGAAGATAAAAATAAGAAAGCCCAACTATTTCACTGCCACCGCAAATAAGCAATATTACGAGGCAAAAATATATCATATTTATAATCTAAATTTCGCATGTCGACTGTAGAAATCACTTACAAAACTCTTGACCTATGTATCTTAAAAATTATCTTACCGACAACTGAAGAACATTTATTTTTACAATTTACTGACATACAACAGGTGTACGTTTGGTCTGTATAAAATCGAAAACAAATACCAGATGACTCAATCGATGAATTTAGCCAAAACTTGTCAGTGCCATTAAATAAATTGCGAGCTCTTCGAGGTACAAAATGGAAGTTCCATCTTATATTTTACCCTCTGACTCGAGCTGCTTTTATAAAATCATATACTATTTACGACAGCTAAGATGGAACTTTTGCCTATCTCTTAGAAATAGTTCGTAGTTCATTTAGGCTCTTAGATAGACTAGATTCTTTCTGTTTAGGTAAGTGCTTAAATACTGTGTGCTCATGAAAGTTTAATTAATTACATAGATTGGATAGAGACTCAAGTTTATCGCCTTCATTGGAGTCTTGGTTTTATTTTTCATTAAGATCGAGTAAAACTGCAAAGTCATACAAACAATATTATGAGAACATTTTTGAAGTGGTGCGTTAATAATAACGTGTTATAATAGCGCTTTCAAAAACACTGCTGTCGCGCCGTCATTTGCGGTTTATTTAATATCATGAATCTATACAGGATGAAATTGAATAGGTGCGCCAAATTAAATTTTTAATTCAAAGCATTATAAAACAAATTTAGTGCATGTCATTAAGGAAAGGGATGTGCACATACGTGCGTAACGACCGTTTTTGCAACCTCGTCACGCGCCCTTTTTTTCGTGGGAACGATCAAAAGTAGGTAAATACTTCTAGTTCAACGCGTCGCCAATTAGTTTCATGTTGCGGACTCTTCGATGAATGGACTGCTTATCGAGCGCGCGCTAAAATAGATATTTAAATTTTACTGGGTCGACTATAATTCGTGTCTACTTGAAGGCATAGTTTGCACTATCGAAGACGATAAATACACGATTTTTTTCAAGAATTTAGATTTTGGAAATGCCAATTTATGACGTAAACGTTACTGCACCTCCTATTCCGATTTGGCGCAAGTTTTCAATTTAATTCTGTATTATTAATTCTTTGACTGTCCGGTGTATTGTTATGCACAGCGCTTGTTTAACCACAGTGACTTCTTCTCGGACAGCTTTCATGTTAATGCACATTTAGTTTGCGGTTTATTTGATACTAGCTGCGCCCCGCGGATTCACCCGCATAAGTTTCGATCCCGTGGGAATATTGGGATACAGAGTATCCTATGTGTTAATCCTAGTTATAAACTGTCTGTGTGCCAAATTTAATCCAAATCCGTTCTGTAGTTTTAGCGTGAAATAGTAACAAACATCCATCCATCCATCCATCCATACAAACTTTCGCGTTTATAATATTAGTAGGATTATGAACATACATTATGAATTCTTTGACTATCCGGTTTATTATAATGCACAGCAATAATTGTTAAACTATTGCGTTTGCTTCGCAGGTAGTTAGCGTGTTATAGTACTTTCGAATAAGTACTTCTTAACGATAAACCATAGCCAATGTGTCGTAGACGTCTTTACTTAATGGTTAGCAAGTATATACCCAATGGGCCTATTGTTTTATAACAATACGGTTTGCATTCGCTTGTCCCTTGCCACTCTCGTCACTTTCAAAAGCAATCTCGTTAACTGTCCACTGTGACGGTAATGTGTGACTTTATTACCTATCTGATAGTAACGAAGCGGACAAAAAGCGTTCACTGTCACAATTAAGTGAATTATAGAACACCGATAATCGTGATTTGCATTGAATAGCGATGACCGTCCCGTGTCATACATTAACATATCATATATGCGCTTAAAGTAAAAGTAACTAACATTCACCACAATGAACCAGCCTTCATTATACTAGCAACATTTTATTGTCACGTTACTATCTTGCTCCTACATACAAGTAGTAAGGTCAGGCGCATGTATGAACAGGTGTAAGGTTTATAACACCTGTAAAAATCTTACCTCACAGTTACATGTTTTTGTTGACTATGAAACTTTGTACTCGATGACTCATCTTTGAGCCAGTAAACATTAAATTCGGGGAGCGACCATATTTTGTGATGTTAGTATTAAAGGAAATTGACCGGAAAGGAAAAGTGATAAAATATACTACCGTGTCAATAGCCCTGATGTTCATCCATCGGACGTAAAATGAGAAATTTCTTTTCTAAGACCTAGATGACCAAAGGAATTCCCAATGTGTGGGATCGGAATCTTCTTACAGCTCACAAAGCGAGTTTCCTTAATAATGTCTGATGTGATCTCACAATTCACTTTTTAACGACACCGATCATTTGGTGGTAACTTTGCGATAATATAACCTTTTCTTTGACGGTTTGGTGAGCGAACGACAAAACCACGTGAAAATGAATATCATTAAAGTCCCCATACAAACTAACAAGCTCTTTGTGCACCAGCTGTAATGAAAAGCATACAGTTATTGTTGGTAATCAGCCTCATTTACATGTGTTTGTCAGGCTTGCCAGCGGTAAAATATAAATAGATATTATCCACATTACAGTGTTGTCAGGATTTGCGTGCTATCGACAATTTCCTTTACAAAAAGATCTTGCAACGAATTCTATTATCTGAACTGCAACTGTCAACATGAAACAAATTCAGACTAAACTTTAAATCCTAGCATAACATTCTAGACAGAATAAATTAAACGTTTCTACGATTGGACACAGCACAATGAAAAAAAATTAAGTATTTAATTCACAAGGTTAGTTCAGCGATGGCGGTATATTTTCATGAATGACACTTGAAAACAACTGTGACTAACAAAACTGTGACGATGACAAAATAATTTTACGCCTGTTACACGATATTTTCAGTCATTATACATTCTTTTAGTTTTATAATTCTTATTTTCGTTCGGCAGAGATTCGTTTTGTAATAAAAATATGAGCCCAATGCTTGTTCAATGATTCTTAGAAGCATTGGTGTATTTTAAATGTGTTCGTCTAGTGGAATTTGAAATTGTACACAGCTATGTATCTAAAAGCTCTAAAAAAATGATAAAATCTTGAACAGTAATTGAACGAAGTAATCATTGAATATCTACTTTTCTAACTGTCAAACATTTTGTTTAAGGAAACTAAAGCAATTTGCTATCAACATTATATGAATTAAAATACGACAAACGTAAAGTAGGTAATTGTAGAAGAAATAACATCGGGAATGTTCGGGAGTTTGATTTGTTATTTTAGCTTATTTCGTTTAGTGGAACAAAATGATCGAGAAAAGACGAAAACTCTGTAACTGTTTACCTTATTCTGTAATACAATGATTAATAGATAAGCTGAACAGTAAGCCGAGGCGATAAGACGCTCGAAAATGGAGAGAATATACTTTCCATTAAAGGTTAAGCAATCTCGAAGGTGAATACTCATCTGGGAGATTGCTTTCCATACCATTGTGCCCTACGGCAAAGAATCTGTTCAATTATGTATGTATGGTACTTTGAAACACTGAAAATGTCTCATAAATACTGGTGTAATAACCCAAAGATAACACTCAAGATAATTCATCAAGCGATAAAAATATGAATGGAAAAAATTCATTCAAGAGGAGATAAAGAAATAAAGCGTGGTAGCGGAAAACGTACACACCACACACACCCACCTGAAATTGTATTCCTACGGATAATCGCCAACTGAAAAAGCTACGGATAGTTATGTAGGTAGTAGTTACCTACATTCCTTCACGACTAGGGTCTATCAAAATATAATAGGCCCACGTAAATATTTGCTCTACTATTGGGAAATGCGAAAAATGAGCGATCCTATTGTTCCTTTTGACACAAATGCGGTTTGCGTGCGGTTGTGATGGCATTCTCCTTTGAGAATGCCTGATAAAACTTTTTTAATATGTTTTGTGTTTGAGAAACACATTGATCGAGTAGAAGAAAATTGGGTGATTGATCCAGTGAAACCGTTCTTACTTATTTAGATTCGGCTTTTGAATGCCATAGTAAATCTACTTATACAAATTTAGGTACATAGCTAACCTACCAATAATCTTCGTGTTTGTTTTTTGCGCTAGAAAAACCGAAACCTTTTAATATCCATTTTACGGTGATTATTAGTCATTAGATGAGAAGATACAAGTCTAGATAACTGTGATAAGCGAAGGACCAATGCGATTCTGTAACCATCTCACCGTGAAAACTTAGGTGAAGTGAGCGTGGAGTGAGCTGTCAATCCAAATAATGCTAGGGATTGTCACTACTGACAACTCACATCAAGCTCACTTCACTTGACTTTTCACGGTAAGATTTTTACAGAATCGACCGGCTGAAGCCTAAGGAAATAGCTATATCACGCGCTCTGTCTAAGATTGCGATAACGTTATAGTAATTCATATTAAAAATGTTCAAGCGACTGATAATTACTTATTTTTAATAAAATTATGTTTTGTCTTAATAAGCACGAAGATAGAAAAAATCTTCGTGAAACGCCTTAATTTCACGGTATTTTCCTAGTTCAAAAGATTACAATAGGCATTTTGTGGAGGAGAGGCTCATTAAGTAATAGAGAGGTACATTAGGAACGGTTTGGTAAACGACTCAAATATTATATTACAGGCAGGCTGAGGTCTTTCAGAGCCGAACAATGCTGATGAACTAAAATTCTAGCCATAAATATATTTTATATTGAAAAGGCTCTAACGTTTGCGATGTCTGGCATCTGTTGGGTCAAAGGGACAGACATATTTTATCAAAATTTCACAACCGTAGAGTTAGCAAAGTTTTGGATTCGTAATACCGGTAGCGATAAACGTATTGAATTTATCGATGTTGTATTTATAAAATACATACATTGCGGTTATTAATCGAAACAATTTAATATGATATTAGTTAAAACCATCGATGTTTGATTAGTTTTCCATCAACATAATTGCGTATTGGTTAGGTTAGTGGTTTAGGTAACATCATTTGTTAAGTGAGTTTATCGATAGATTTCGTAGAGGGGTGGACTTTTCATTGTATTTTAAAAGACTCGAGTAAGTAAAGCTAAGTGATTATTCTCGTCTAAGGAAGCCTTCAAGATGCTATGCTAGTTTTTCTTGTGAAATGTGAGACTTAAAGAACGTAATAATGCATACATAATGAGATTCTTTGCGCGAGAGTAACACTATACTTTTTATTTTGTTTTGGATGCAAATAAATTAAAAAATTACTGTTAAAAGTAATTTTGTGAAAACCAAAGTTGTTAAAATACAGTCTCAAATAATGCAAATATATACTAGAAGTGAGCAGTGCTGGCCCAGTGGTAATAGCCCCGACTTACGAATTCGTCAGTCGTGGGTTCGAACCCAGTTCGCTTTACTTTGTGTAAATAATTAAATAATCACCGCTGCTCTCAAAACGGTGAAGGAAAACATCGTGAGGTAACCTGCCTGTCCTAGAACCAAAAATTCGAAGACATGTGACATCTACTAACCCTCACTGGACCCGTGTGGTAGATTACGGTCCACTCCCTCTCACAGAGTGGAGGCCTGTGTCCCAGCAGTGGGAACAGTATAGGGTGATTATAATTATACAATAATAGAAGTTAATGTCTCCAATAACTGTGTTTGTGTGTTTCTATTCAAAAAAGTTTTCCCAATATTAATTTTCCTTTCTCGTTTTTATGTTTCGCCGAGAAAAATACAATAAAACTTTGTTATGTGAGTTTTTTGTTATTGTACCTTTTGATAATATAGCTAGTAATTGGATAGATGTTAACGTGACCTTGATGTCGTAACATTCTCTTTTGTTTTTATAAAGTCGAAAGAAATCATGTGCACAATATGTTTAGTTAATAGGGGTTAAAGTATGAAATTTCCGTTTTATTGTAATAGGTACTTCGAATTGACATAGAACCTTCATGGTTTGAGATTTTTGAGTGAAACTTTTTTCACATAGGTACCATGTGAATGAAGTTCTTCTTTTAAAAAATGTGCAACATTCGATTATCGACTTTCAGTTGTTTTTTTTATTCAGCTTAGACAAGAAAGATGGATACTTCGAAAATTCGAGTTATTTTTGAATACGAGTTCCGACGCGGAACTAACGCGGCAGAAACAGCTCGCAATATCAATGTTGTATTTGGAGAGGGGACTGCTAATGAACGCACCGTGCGATTTTGGTTTAAACGCTTTGGTGATGGAAACTTTGATTTGAAGAACGAACCACGTGGAAGACCGCCCACACAGGTGAATAACAATGAATTAAAAGAGATGGTGGAAGCCGATCCGAGCCAAACAACCCAGGTATTAGCGGCATGGTTTAACGTTACCTTACCAACAATATTGAATCATTTGCGTCAAATCAATAAAATAAAAAAATAGGAGAAATGGGTGCCTCATGATTTGACTGACATGCAGAAAGAAACGCGTGTTGAAACTTGTGTTGCCTTGTTGAATCGATACAGAAATGAAGGAATATTGGATCGAATTGTGACATGTGATGAAAAGTGAATTCTTTACGATAACCGTAAGCGAAAAATGCAATGGCTGACGTCAAACCAGGTCAAACGCCGCAACAGTGTCCTAAAGCAAAGTTTACCAATATAAAGGTAATGGTAACTGTTTGGTGGTCTCAGCATGGTGTTATTCATTGTAGCTTTCTCCGATCTGGTCAAGCAATAACGGCAGATGTCTACTATGCCGAACTCCGAACAATGGTAGCAAAACTAGCAGTGAAACAGCCCCGACTCATGAATCGATCTTCACCATTATTGCTCCATGATAACGCGAGACCTCATACAGCACGAGAAACCGTTTTAACTCTACAGGAACTGCAATTAGAAACCATTCGTCACCCTCCTTATTCGCCAGACCTTGCTCCAACGGACTACCATTTTTTTTTCGTGATTTGGACAATTTTCTACGTGATAAAAAGTTTTCTTCTCAGGAGGCAGTACAAAATGCTTTCACACAGTTTGTCGAATCTAGATCACGAGAGTTCTATCGCAAAGGCATAAATGACCTTCCTATTAGATGGCAGCAATGTATAGATAATAATGGTAATTATTTTGATTAAATAAATATGTTAAATTAAAAAAAAAACTAATTTCAATTTTTCAGTACAAATCGGCAATTTCATACTTTAACCCCTAATATTAGTTTAAAGAGCATTGTTAAGACAATGCTCTTTAAACTAATATTAGGGGTTAAAGCAACAATGCTGAACAGAAATATTAAGATTAGTATTATTATTTTGGTAAAATTTTTACGTTTAAAAATGTTGCGTTTTTAGCAACCTAATTTATAACAATGCATTATGCGTTATCAAAGGATTCCAAAAGACATGACAAGTGAAAACAATTCATTTCTCTCCTCCGTAATTTATATCATTCACTGTGAGGCTATATGCTAAATTAACATAATTAAAACTTGAAAGGGGTTAAGGAAATAATTACTGTAAGTATTTTATACATAGTATTTTATTTGCAACCAGCATACATTTTTTCGTTTAAAAATATAATTTCATATAACATGCTCTGTCTGTAATGGACCTTGCTAATGTCAACTAGGACGTGCTGCCATGGCATACAGAGAGGGAAATCTCGCTGGAGATGTTTCTCCAGCGAGCAGATTGAGAACAGAGTGGTTACTCTGTGCCATCAAATCCAACAACAAATCTGCTCATAGTCTATAGGGACTGATCACAGAAAAACATAAGAAAAAAAAATAATATGCTCGTTAAAATAAAATTAACTGAGTCTACGTATTGCGGTCAAAAATGTAAGAATTATGGAAGATGAGTGTGTCGTGCCAAGGTCGAACAGCTGTTTTTATTTCACGTGCTACCATGGCTAACTGACAAATATTGTCATACTTTAGAAAGACATATATTTTCATTGACTTTGAAGAATAATATAATTTTTTCTATGATAACAGAGTAGATAGAGACGGAAGCAGTCAACTGTTTACTTTTGATATTATAACGGAGATATAAAGAGAATATTTTATGTATGATCTCAGAACAAATACTGTGACAAAATCAACGTGTTATCGTTTGATCCCGCCATGTCTCTGTGCTGATATACAAAGGTTAAACGCGTCAACCGCCTCACCTATCAATAATAAAATTTACGATGTTAACACTACTAGCAATATTAATTTACGATCAATAAATCATACGTCCTACCAATGTTTAGGAAGGGAACCAATCGCTTTTTGGTAATATTAATAGGCACTAAGCGATAGCCATCTATCGCACTGTGATAATGATTATTTATCAGAGTATTGTTCGGTAACCTTGTTTATCTATGTTATATATAATATAACTAATGTTGATACTGAATGTAAACTAGTGTTAATGTGAATTCAATCGATGCTATCAGCTCTAATTCTCATTGGCGATCGTATCAGTATGTTTCAAAAGAATGATAAACAAGATCAAACGGACAAGTAAACAACAGATCTGCATTCAATCCTTTATCATAAGATAATAGACAGAGAAAAATCTTCGCTTCTATGTCCTTTAATCCCAAAGTCGTTGCAGGCTTATAAGGTAAAAAAATAAACCCCGAATTTATGAGTTATTTATCTTTGACCTACTTAAACAGACAAAGCGGGGGCAATTTGGAATGTTAGTACCTAGAGGAGGAAAACAAAGAGCGCAGTCGAGAACACTTAGTAAATGAATAAACCTGATGAAACGTCATTAGCTCTCACCATTGCAAATATGAAATCCGTCAGCCAATTGATGTATTGGAGCGCAAAGTTCTTGTGAAGGATTCCAGCCGGCAGTGGTTTTGATACGTATTCAAATTACCTCACGAAAACCGATCCACTATTTAGTGAGAACCCTTTCGTCGTGACGAGATTTTCGACATTGATTGCTCTTCATTCCTTCTGTGTAACGAGATATTTGAGTTTGATGTTTGAGTTTATCGCTAATTGATTCGGAAGCAATTCTTGACATGAGCAGCGCTTTTGACGCTTATTATTACCATGTGTTGGCCTCCGGCCTAGTATTGTCAATTCCACATGACGACTTGTTAGTGTCACATGATTGCCTTCTATTGACACTCCTTGTGTTCAACTTGCTGTCGTTTTCCTTAGAATGTTACATGTTAATACATACATGCGGTGTGCATATTGTATATTCTCTGTGTATTGTTAATTACACCATTTGTTTGCAACGTTTTTATGTATGTGATGTTATCGCAACGTAACATCTCATTAATCTTGATAAGCAGGTGGGATTCAGGCTCATCTCAAGGCCTCCGAACCGATAAGAGGGTTGTTTAGTCTTGTGACAAAACTAAATCCACTTAACTTCCACCTTTGTCACAAGTAGTTACGAAGAAATTTATCCTTTTATGTTGTGATTTATTTTCTTGCTGGCCATTTTGGGGATGGATGTATTTTTGTTTCTCGTTTTTCCTAAATTTTGAATTTTTGAGATCCATTTCGTAATCTCTTGTAATCTTTATTAACTTATGATCAGCTTCTAACTGAACATCCATGTCTTGTCTTGCACGCAAGTACCGTGTCTCGTGTTCCTTCGGTAATTAATTAGTTACCTACAAAGCCGACTGTTGTTGGAACTTACTAAAGCTATCTTCCTGAATTATTTGTAGATGTCGTTTATGTCATACACGTCCATCAGTTGGCACTACAAAAATAAATCATTGAAAACAAAGCACTGAAAATTTTTGTTAACAATCCAAACCTGCAACTGGCACTTAAAATAAATAAGATGTTATTTATTTTTATAGAGACAAAGTTCGAGCACTAGAACTGGGTTCGGGGTTTGGTTTGGAGGGGTGTTGGGATGTACTAGGTATGTAGTGTGTTGAGGAGGTCCACTGTTTGTTTACCTGTGTGCGACGCGGGGCGGGGGGGGTGCGGGGCGTGGGCCCGCGGCGGAAGGCGCGTGTGGCCGCGCGTGCCAACCGACTGTGACTGCCGCCACCGCCGCAGCACAGCCACCATCGCTTCGCCCGGCCTGCGCTTATCGGCCCGCGCCACCACTATGCACTTCGAGCGATAACGATTTAAATCCCATGAATTATCTTCGATAAGTATCACTCAATTAAATTAAACTTGAGTGGAGCTATTTTTAATCGAGTCAGTTACGCCAGTGCACTTACAAGCATTTCCGATACTCGATCCGCGACAGTTTTTACGACAACAAAGCGGCACATGTTCAAAAATATTTGTTTTTGCTGTCGCTGCTGTAATTAAATATAGGCCAGACGCAAATACTCGAGAACTTCTTGATTATTTATCTTGATCCCGATAACCTTTAGATTAGACTCAACAATGTGGATATTTTGAAAGGAAAACGAACTTGGATTTAAATACATTGTTGTAATTAAAATTAAAGGATTGGATTGGTTCCTAACTAACATACAACATCTGTAGACTAGACAGGTCTCAATCAAACAAACTGGGTGCTTAAACAAATTAGTCACAGATCTTTCAATTTAATTTTCTTCACTGAAATACGAGCTAGTGATTAATTTATTCCCCAAAATGTGTCGACACAATTAATTATATTAAAAATGATTCAATAAAAGTTTTATTTGTTTAAAATAAAATATATATTTCTTTTTCCTTGTCATTATCGTCACTAACCCAGCTGTAAGTAATCCCTGTAATCCATCCATTGTTTTACACAATATTGTCTTTCCTCGATAGACCTCTTCTATTTTTCCGCTTCCCTTTCGCAAACGAAGCCGAATATGAATATTTCTTTCATTCAGTTCTCGTATTGACATGAGTTTGAACTATTCGCCCTAAGTAAGTAATAATATGTTATCGAGTTTATGCATAGATAATGCGGGACTCATACCTATCGTATACGCAAAAGATACGTGCTTCTATCTATGCACAAATATGCGTGAGACGTACGACTCACGATGACATACTTCAAAACACGTTTCATTTCTAAAACTTTACAGAAATGGGGCGGATTGAATTACTGAATACTGAATGACAACCATCCTAGATTTTCTTTGGCCATACTAATTTAAATCAAAGAAATATCGCATAAATAATAAAAGTGTAACGAGCGTAAAACATGTTCGTTCATTCAAATTGAGTTCAAGTTACAATTTATTATTGTTAAATTACAATAATAATTTTATTCAAATGAAACAATAACATTTGAGACTAAGTTCAGACTTTCCTTTTTTGTTTATTTATTAAAATCCCTCGTCAGTTACGGCCTGTTTAATAATGTATGATGTAGTAGGAATTAGGTAAATTTCGTAAACAGTTAGCTTATGAAGTTCCCTGAATTATTAACAACGTTACTTAGTAAAGTAATAAACAATTATGATTAATTTACTCAACATACCTATACACTACTACCTACTTACCTACCTACTCGAAAAGGTCACTATATGTTCTACGCAACAATATAATAATATTTTTAGGATGCTGTTGCGACTGCCTCGTTTTTGCAGTGCCTCAGACATGTTCGCAGTAACCCATACCGATGGAATTAATGCCACCATGCGCAAAAAAACTGCCTCACTCCTGAGCAGAATAAGAGGCACTCGCAATAGCATCCTGAAGGCTGTGGCGACAGATACTTCCTCCGCTATAATAAGGCAATTAGTGCGAAGATTTGTTCCATAGTTCCTGGGTGTCTAGTTGTTGGGTGGTCTTCGCATTCATTCGTCTTTGGTAAAATATTCTTATTGATATATGCTTTTATTTATTTATTTATATACCATACATATATACATACATGCAGGTATGTAGCTACGTGGTTCTTGTAATGCAAGAAACTTAACTTTTCACTCAGATATCGTCGCGTTAGTGAGGATAATGGATGTTTTATTTTATAAGTAGTTTATAGTTTTCGAGTCAAGCGATGGACTTACACGTGTCTTTTATCAAAAAACCATAAAGATATCTTGAAATTATCGTTTCTAAATGTAACGGACTTTGACAAAAGAAGGAAAACAACACGTTCAAGAAACTACACAAAAAACTGCAGTTTTTGATGATAGTAATAATAAATATTAACCACATTGAGGAAATAACAAATATATTTACAGTAGGCACATGCCGAGCTATGACCATCTATCATCTAAGACTCCACCCATCAAGAGAGACGTGACAAAATTGTCAGAGGTTCCAACACTAAAAATAGTCATCAAGAACCCTGAAATATTCACTTCGATAGAGAAATTGAATAAGGGATGCTTGGCAGAGTCAGTGAGCAGTGTGCGCTGTTCGTGTGAACGCACACAGGAACACGGTCCTAACTACACATGCATACATTAATTATTAGGTAGGAGTGTTGCTGGTTTACTGTGCAACAAACTGGCCTTTGCAGGCTGTATTGTGTGGGTTTGTGGTGGATTTATCCACCGATCAGGTCTGTGAGATATTTTTTTAAAGAGCTGCTGAGGTTTTTAATTGGACGGGAGGGGTTCGTGGCTAAATGATAACGCCGAATATCTATTCGGCGTTATCATTTAGCCCACCGCGATCTCGCGGTGGGTTCGTGTATAGGTGACCATCCATTACTTATCGAGACCCCTCCGTGCCTCGGAAAGCTCAGCCGGGAAATAACGGCGGTGACCAAGAGCTTAACGCTGTTGGTCCCTACTGTCATTCGTAGATCTTTGACAGTCGTTACAGGTAGTCAGAAGCCCAAAAGTCTAACAACCAGTCTTAGCAAGGGTAGTGTTACCCAGTAACTGGGTTATGGAGGTCAGATAGCAGCAACAGTAAAATACTGGTATTCTAGCTCCATCCGGTTAGAGTGAAAGCCGACCCCAAAATACATAGTTGCAAAAAGGCTAGGTAGATTGAATTTTGGTTATAATATGACCATAGACAAATTCGCCGCTATTACAAAACGTTTATAAAATGTAATTGGGTAGCAAATAAGCCGATGACAGACCTGATGGTAAGTCATCACCACTGTCTATGAACATCTGCAATATCTGCAATATCAGAGCCATCACACGTCCGATAAGACGTTTCCACTGTCACTAGTATGGCAAAGCTCCTGATGCCTTGCCATCCCATTAACAGCTGAAATGCCTTATCGTTAAAGCTCGTATTGCAATAACGGGAGATTAATCATAGGCAGCAAGCAATATCATCATCCGTTGATTCCGGATATAACAATATGTACTCCAATGTCCAGTTCGGAGAATGTGCCTCGTATTGGTTCTAAATGGAAGAAATTAGATACTACAAGTTTTACGCTAAAACCATTGTTGTCTGCCTTTCATCATTCTACCTGGTTTCCTAGAATTCCTTAGCGTAAGCTTTGGTCTACCCAAGTATTGTGAGTAGGTTAATAAGCCACTGCGATCATGAACCTCTTTGTGGATATTAGACACGTAAATGGTTCAACAACCGCCATATTGTGGAGTTGCCACAACTTGCCGACAAACATTAAGCGCTTTACAGCCCATTTTAAGCCAAATGGCTTGGTACGTACCTACTTAAGAAGTTGAGGAAATGGTTCAGTGAACTACATATTCGGTGAAACATTAGTCGACCTACGTAGTACGTAGTATTTAGTAGAGTAATTACTTAAGAAGGTACATTAATTGTTTTGAGATTACAGTAGGAGTAATCACGACGAAAATATGATCTAAATGTTGTCACAGTATTTTATAAACGTAAAAAACTTATCAACAAATATTGATAATAACCGATGTAAGAAAACAGTTACAATCGAAACACAACACGACTTTCACGACAGGGTCGTCTTCTTATTAAATGAGACAATATTTACGTCGAAAATAATGGTATCGTTTGCCGCCCCTAGCAAAGAAATGTCGCACGGCCCTAACATTGAGAAAATCTGGAGATAATGGTCCGAAATTGTCAACACACAGTTAGCAAGCGTAGTGATTAATGCTATGTTGCTTTTATTTACGAAAAAAGGCTTTGTTTTGTAGCTTTTTGATAAAAAAAAGCTGTTACATACAACTAATACCCTAATTACGTAACACACTTTCATTCACAATCCGAGAGATTTGAAGTAAATTCTTAATCCATTGCTCCATAAGATTGAAAGATTCGTCTGCTCAGCAACGTAAGTAACGCAATGAACGTAGCTTAGCTGTCAAAATAAAAGGCATTGTAGTTGCCATTTTATGTCTGTAACGCAATTACCCCGCTGTGTGTATAAACTAGTGAACATCTTAAACTCAAATCTGTAAACATATTTGCGGCACGTTTGCCCACAAGATGCTGTCTTTACTACTTGGTATTCTTATGTACGCTACACATCATGCTATACATAACCAGTATAAGCTGACTTCCGATTGTATGAAACACTTGTACAATGCGAGGTCAGCCAAAACTGGAAATGTATAGCTTGTAGCCGTGTGTACAGTCACGAGCACCAATATGTTAACACTTTTCCACTTTCAATTGCGATTTTGTCGAGAAATAAGGAATACAATGTTGAAATACGACATTACATAAACCTATGGGTTCGTAAATGCTATGTTCGTAATAACATACAATTTCTTTAAAAAATAAAGGAGTAAATCGCTTTTGAATAAAGCCGAGTGTAAACAAAGCAGTACAAATTGTAAATATGAAACTTTGTTGGCTTTCTGTCTAAAACGTATGTATCCTTGACATGTACTGCTGCTGCAGGGGTGGGAACACAAATGTGTTCTGTTCGACCTTGTATTTGCGAATGTAGCATTGACATGGAATTAATTCGCGGTAGACGGAAATCCCCCCAAAAGGCTGATAGTATTGATTCCTTTACAAAGGAATGGAAACAGAATGATTTATAAACATAGTTGATGCACTTTTCTTTTAGAGTTGGAACTGGATTTTCCTCAGAACATACTAACAGTAGCCGAAATGTTCCTCCAGAGAATGCATATAGATTTTCCTCAAAATCTCCTGCGTTCTTCCCAGCTACGTTTAAGTCTGTCTTTTTCCTCCTTGAGACACTTGAGGCAACAAAGACATTACAAGACAATGAGCAGGAGCACGCGAGTTAATTAATAGTCAAAATGTTAATTTAGAACATGATTCTACCCATTGTTGTTTCGTCGCGTTCACATTTGGCAAGTACAAATTGGGCTTCCCCAAATCCAAATCCAAATCGTCACAATTACTTTGGGGAAACGTCACAAGCTAAACACCGCGCTTGGAAAACTAATTGGTAATCGTTGCAAGTACAGTCAGGGAAATTATATATTTATCAAATTGACTATTGACTATTGACTATCTATCTAATCTAATCTAACTAGTCTGTACTGTCCCACTGCAGGCAAAGGCCTCCCTTTCCCTTTTCCACACAATTCTGTCTTTTGCGAGTGCCGGCCAGTTCTTACGGTAGGAGTCAAGCTCGTCCCGCCATCTTCGTCTCGGCCTGCCGCGATGGCGTCGTGCGTTTAGTGGGACCTAATCGGTGGTTCTTTGAGCCCAATTGTCATCTGATGTGCGGCAAACATGTCCGTTTAGCGGCTTTCTGGGTAACGTCCCTTATCTTGGTTTTGGCGCTCAGTATTGTGTTCCTTATACGGTCTGAAATCCGAACATTTCATACAACTGTCAAACAATGAAAGTTTTGATTCGAACGGATATACGGAATAAACGGATAATTTAAGTTGGTTCTTAGTCAATTTTATAAGGAATTATTTTACTGCCTGTACCTACCTAGATGGTAAGACGCTTTATTCGAAATTTTCTGGACAGCCATTTGTTACAATTTCCAAATGGTAGTGACAGTATCTTCAGCAGAATTGAATCAGTGATGTACTGCAATGTTTCAGTATACAACCACCGACCGTATTGTAAAATATCAAACACTACAAGATATACGTTTACATATAAAAGCGTGACGTCACACAAAACCTGCATGTGAAACATGTTATGTTACAGAAACACTGAAATGTGAAAACATTTATTCTAATAGACTCGGTCTACAGCGCAGTAGTTATTCTTTACGTGAATAATAAAATTATTTCACATTTGCTTCCCTTGGTTGGAAACCTGAAGAGTTTTCTTTGCTCTTTTGCTACAATCGAAACTGAAAAAGATTTCCTTTTGCATTTATAGTATAAGTAACCGAGCTTTTCTAATAACTTCCACCGTTGTTTATTAAGGGCGAATTTCATCAAACTTTTATACCTAGAATAAGTCTTATACTGAGAACTGTTTTTTTTTACAGTTTTTCCATACTAGAACTGTCAGATATCAATTTTATTCCACCGATAAAGATATTATTATCCAGGGCTGATTTTTCAGTCGACAGACAATTTTTATTCGTGGAATAAAATTGACGTCTGACAGTTTTTTATGGAAGAACTGTCAAAAATTCCAAATTACTCTTCCGATACAATTATCTGGCGTTGGAAAAATCTCCCATAATATTATTCAAAAACAAGAGATAACTTGAACATAATACATAATAAGTTCGTCTGTCATAGTTTTTGCAATATTCGATTGTACGTGACGTTATCATTATAAAAGAGAGTATCCAAATAAGATTACTTCAAAGAGAAAAACGAAAAGGTCACCCTCATAATAATCACAGGGGTAGACGAATACTTAGAAAGAGTAAGGAAAATAATACGAGGCCAAATACATTTTCGTATGTCATTTGGAATATGAATGTGACCTAAAACATGATGAGTTCGTTATTAAGACATTTTCAAACTAAGAAAGAGGCAAAGCGTTGCTAACTAATTAGCACAATGTTGGATCTTGGGGTTGTAATTAACGTTCCGAATACGAGCAATTTGCGTTGAACACATACGCGCATATGAAATGAAATAATCTCATAAATGAGACCAACTTTTATCACCGTTTACCGCAATGAGCGAAATGTCCCAATATCAAGTATAGATACTAACACCAAGGTCAAATAAGCAAATTGTTTCAATACGTAACGTAAAAGATTTACATGTTGAAGTTGTACAAAACCAAAGCTTTCAATGAACATTTTTTGTGCCGCAAAATCCCAAAAACCATTATCATTATTCAGCGCGTCGGTTCATTGGGTCTGTGTTTTTCAGAGGAAAAACCGTTTCCCTTTAAAGCTTATTTAATTAGGCGACAAATTGAACGAACTGCGAGTTTAAAACCAACCTTCGGAGATATATAAAGACTAAGTTGAATATGGCGAGAAGGCATTAGAAAACATATGGAACGTATGCCTTAAAAACGCGATAAAATTGAATCGTTATTGGAATTCGATTTGCAGTATGTTTTATTAGCGCAATAAAACGTTAAGTTCACATTCTAACACAATAAATAGCAGATTGACATCGTCGTCTTCTTCAGGACTGTGATTAACTATGCGTATCGGTTCTATCAGAGCAGAATATAGGCGTAAGACATATTATGAATAATTATGATTTATGAGACATTCTGTAAATCTGAGCTTACCTCAATGAAGCGCCCCCTCACGTCATGTGCAGTAATTGATTGTGAAGCGCCGAAGATTAATTGCCGTTATCTGGTACTTACCTGAAAAAGAAAATTTACATATTTAAAGACTGATCAGATTTTCTAAGTATATAGCATAACCAGCCTATTTTCCCACTTTTGGGACACAGGTCTCGTGTCATCGAGAAGGAGTGGGCTGCAATCCACGCGGGCCCAGTATGGGTTGATAGATGTCACATAGATACCGTCACCCTTTTTGAGAGCAGTGGTGACGAAATTATTTACACAAAGTAAACGCCTGCCTGGGTTCGAACCCACAACGTACAACTCGTAAGTCGGGGCCACCACAGAGACACCACACACCGAGATACCACAGGGCTACCACTGCTCCTTCCTATACAACGTGTTTTTTTTTATATCCCATAACTCTAGGGGGTCATTGTACTCATCATTATGAACAACTTTTACTATGGGACCAAACCACACCAAATTGACGGCACGGTTGGCGCAGTGGTTAAGCGATCGACTGCTGCGCTGCGTGTCGCGGGTTCGATTCCCGCACGGAACAAATATTTGTATGACCAGTAGTTGTTCCGGGTCTGGCTGTTTGTGTATGTGAGTTTAAATGTTTGTAAAAGCACCCACGATACAGGAGAAATTCCTAGTGTGGGGCGACGTTTGAAAAGAAAAAAAAAAACCCGAAATCGCGAAAGAAAAATCTGGTGTTCCCTACATTTTGACGAGTTATACCACAGTTTATCTGTTCTGTGAGTTATACGAACATGAATGTAGGGAACATCTGATTTTTTTTCGCGCTTTCAGGTTTGGTCCCATAGTAAAAGTTGTTCATAATGATGAGTACAATGACCCCCTAAAGTTATGGGATTTAAAAAAAAAAACACGTTGTATATCGCACATGAAAATATATATCTAACTTGTCAGATTTCCCAGTAGATATTGGAAGGTGTAAGCTGACACCTACACGTGTTATAGATTTTGCCGACTGGCATACTTTTACGCGTAATCGGAATCCAAGTTTGTAAAATGAAAATGTAAAGGGGTGGGATCCTGGTGTCCTGAAACACAGGCCACGAGCCTACCTTAGGCACCAGTCTCCCACAATATATACTCAACTGAATTATATGTCATTGTTGAATCTGACCGATGTAAAATAACATGTATATTGTGGTGAGAAAATTAAGTGTTATTATTATGTCGTTTATTCATTTAATATCTTATTTTATTATATTTTTAAATATTAGTATAAAAACAAAAAAAAACATAAAAAAATATAAAAAAATAGTGATCCACCGGTGTCGGGAGCAGGGTCCAAGCTACCGGTGGATTATTATTATTATTATTATCTCAAGTTTTGCGAACGTATTTATTTAAATAGAATCTACTTAACATTCGTTTTGAGATCGATAATCCTGAAAGACTTTCTTATATCCAGTGAAAATGTGTTGAAACTAACTATCCGAGAAATGTAAATACTTATCTGCTTCGTTCTTTTGAAAGTACAGTACATAGTGTAGGTGTAGTAAATAAGTTATTTACTAACAAAATAGCTCGGCTCGTCTGTACGTGGAACATCTTTCCGTAATCTCGTCGTTATAACTAAGATTTACAGCCGTGAGTATAATGAGGTCTTCTCACACGGATAATTCTTGGAGTGAACTTTACTGTAACAACTTGGGAACTGGGAAAGCAGATTACATTTATTCTCCTTTTAGATCGCTTTACTTTGGTGTGTAAAGTTGTTTTTCTTGGTAGCGTAAAGGTGTCGATCGCGTGGGTTGGCATTTGGATACTTATTTCCTATATTTTGAATTTATTCTGGATTGAGTGTCACTACACATAGGTGGCATTTTGTTTGGTAGATCCATAGATCCTAATTTCTTATATTTTTAATTGATTGTCGCTATATTTAGGTACCATTCCATAGGAAGGTACTTGTTAGCATTGAGACCATCCTATCCACTCGTCTTCGTAGGAATATGACCGGCTGATGGAAGATAATAGTTTAGCAGATAGTTTTCAGTTTGTGGTCTGTCACTATTATTATAGTTGTAATTTATGTAGTTTGCTTTCGTTGCGAGTTGCACAAGTGGATACCCCACTTGTGCATCTCGCAATGAAAGGAATGAATGCACCAATGCGGATTTCTGAGTATGGAAAAAATATTCTATAACAATATCAAAAATATCTCTATCTATATATCAATATCAAAGAACAAATATATCAGTAATAAACCTTTGGCAGGATGTGAAAGACAAGTAAACAATTTGGTGGAAACATTATCTCAATACGTTTCGTAGGGGCTTCCCAAAACTCGGTTATGTTGAACCTGCACTTGTTGCTTTATATTTGGGCTATGTTACGTCAATTTTGTATATTAATAATGTATATAACAGCCGTAACACAAGGAAAAATAACTGTACAACTTTACATTGTATTGTAACATCGACAAATACGGTTTACCAACAAACTTAGGCATACGACGATGTTAGAATCTACCTACTGAGCCACTTGCAATAAGCCTATTTAGCACAACCAGCCTATAATGTTCCCACTGCTGGGACACAGGTCTCCTCTCGGTGAGAGGGAGTGGGCCGTGATCTACCACGCGGGCCCAGTGGGGGTTGGTAGATGACACAGGTTTTCGAATTTTTGGTTCTAAGACATCCGGTTTCCTCACGATGTTTTCCTTCACCGTTTTGAGAGCAGTGTTGATGAAAAATTTACACAAAGTAAAACGCCGGTTCGAACCTACGACCTTCAACTCGTAAGTCGCGTTCGTTACCACTGGGCCATCACTGCTCTGCTCTATATTTGTTAACAGATGATGAAAGGTTATCCCAAGTTTTCATCCTGAAAAATAAGACCTGATAACTTAATTTATATTTCAGGATTGCAGAATACCTAAACTTCCAAGGTTAGATACCAAGTTCAGTGTGGGAAGAGGAACAGCCCCGCTTAATTATAATTTATTAACTGTTTAGGGCGGTAAAATAAAGGTACGAGTATTAGGGCGCGTTACACTACTGTTAGTGTACCGAAATATAAAGACTATACAGGGTCAAATTGAATTACCTAGCGAAACTCCGCAGACGTGTTGGGTAAAAAACATATATATATGATGATTTTTTCCGCTGATGCTGTAATTAGTTAGTTACTCCCCTCAGCCTGTTTATGAAATATATTTTGGTAGTTCTTGCTAAGACGGAGTACTTTTTCAAATTCATAAATAAATACTTGTCAATAATATCTAACTTAGGGCTGATTTGTCAATCGACCAATAATTTTCATTCGTGGAAAAAATTGACGTCTGACAGTTTTTGTATGGAAGAACTGTAAAAAATTCAAAATTATTTCTCCAATAAAATTAGCTGGCATTGGAAAAAAACAGCCCTTAAAAAATTTTTCTTATAGTTCGTATCAGCTTACAGACACGTCAAAACACTTTTGGAATGGCTGTTCAACAAAAATATATCACATTTGTGAGTTTTATGAAGTGGTACTTAATAAATGTACGACGAATTCTATTTAGGTCTGATGTTTCAGCTTTGAACATTATTCAAGCTTTCGCTCACTTTTATATAACCTGCTTCTGAAGCGCAGTTTTTATAATTCTCCTTTTTTATTTTAAATTTGTATGAACCAGAGTATGTTTTCTTCTTGCAAAGTTCTTTGAACTTACGCTCGTAACGTAACTGGATCAAGAAATTGAAACTTTCAGGCACAAGAACTTTCTCCTTGAAGGAACCAAAGGCAATGTTTTACTCAACTCAATTTGTTAAAATAACATTATATAAGTACCAACAATTTGATTAAATAAAGGTCGTGTAAGATATTAATAGAGCTTTTTCACACGAGTGGTTTTGCTTTTGGCGTTGTAGCGTTTATTCTCCCGACCACAATTATTATATGAAAACGTTCAAACCCTTTCACATGACAGTGAGAATGCAGAATTGACGTGGTTTTGCATGGCAAAATGGGTATGGATGGTGGTTTATCGAACAACGTAGAATTAATAAAATTCGAAACGCTGAGTAAATAGTAACTATGTATATTATTATTTTTTATTTATAAAGTAGACGGGGAGATAATACAACATGTCCAGGAATACCTTTACTTGGGCCAAGTAGTCTCTTACCAGGCGAGACAAGATAAAGAAATCACAAGACGAACGGAAAACGCCTGGAAGAGCTACTGGTCCTTGAAGGATCTATTTAAGGGTGAGTTGCCTATGGCA
The DNA here is from genome assembly GCA_947507525.1 of Apamea epomidion. NCBI lineage: Eukaryota > Metazoa > Arthropoda > Insecta > Lepidoptera > Noctuidae > Apamea > Apamea epomidion. The sequence continues at coordinate 13,131,771 of OX382228.1, read as the reverse complement.
CTGAAATGCAGGCTCATGGACATTTGTATTCTTCCCGTCTTAACCTATGGTGCACAAACTTGGTCTTTGACTAACATCCAGAAGTCCAAACTCAAGGTCTGCCAACGAGCAATGGAGCGCAGTATACTAGGCGTTAAGCTAACGGATCGTGTTCGAAATACAATACTGCGCTCCAAAACAAAGATAGCTGACGTGGCTCAAAAGGCTGGCCAACTTAAATGGGACTGGGCAGGACATGTCTGCCGCATGCCGGACAAACTGTGGGCCCAATTAGCACAGAATTGGTGCCCTGAGACAGCGCGGCGTGGTCGCGGCAGACCACGTAGGAGATGGCGGGATGAGCTGGATAGGTTCCGTCAAAACTGGAAGGACGACGCGCGGGCTCGCGAATGATGGAAGGAGTGGAGGGAGGCCTTTGCCCAGGAGTGGGACAGCGTGGGCTAACATAAAAAAAATAAACATTATACAGAGTCTACAGTAGTCTTGTAATTAAAACTATGTCCCACCAAAACGTTACAATACCTATGTAATACTACAGGGTGGCAGGGACATCGACGCGCAAACAATAAACATATCTATCCTAGACCCCCTAGCGTACAAGTTTTTCATTGGTTATAAATTTTTTTTTTCTTTTTCATAGAAAAGCCTAGAACAGATTTTTTGAAGTGAAAACTTCTTTGGCGGCTTTGCGCACTTTTTTATGATGGGTAAAAAATCTTAAACTCGCGTCAGGACACGTGGCCTGATTGAAAATTCGTAAGACGGAGCTCGCGTCAGGACACGTGACCTGATCGAAATTTCGTAAGACGGAGGGAGAGTTTTTTGTGATGGGTAAAAAATGTTAAACTCGCATTAGGACACGTGACCTGATCGAAAATTTGTAAGACGGAGCTCGCGTCAGGACACGTGACCTGATTGAAAATTCGTAAGACGGAGAGAGAGTAGATCGCATTCCAAAATATCAAAAATGCACAACGTTCATATTCAAGTTTTCACTTCTGCCGGCACTCCCGGAGTGCAACCCGTTTTTTTTTTTAAATAACCGATGAAACTTTTAACGCATCCGCGTTAAAACTTTTCGTCGGTTCAGAATTATGTACTGATGAATCCATAGGTTGCGCGTCGATGTCCTTGCGAACCTGTATGACAAAGATAACTAAAAACCTTTTTGAAGATGATCCCAACATCTTCCGGCTACTTTTCTTCTTATTAAATTAGATACGGTTCTGTCCTTTAAATTGTAGGCAAACATTTACTTTATTGAACGACATGAAAACATCCCGAACTTTTTGATGTTTGCACACAAGAGAAGGAAGATTTGCAAGAAAAATTACGAATAAATGCTTCCTTCCTTTGAGCATTATTTCAAATGGGTTTTGTTTCATATCCGCGAAGTATCAGCCTTTGTTATACCCGATTACGCAATGAATGCAGGGCAAAAATGTATTTAAATAACCGCGATAATAATCAGTCATGAATTTGAAAACATTTTAAAGAAAAATGTCTTTTTTACTTGCAATGTGAATGCGTTCGCCATCACATGCCTAGCTTTCCCAACTGTGTTTGGACCAGCTTCCAGTCTAACCGGATTTAGCGAAATACCAGTATTTAACATGGCGCGACTGTCTAATGTGTCTGTGACCTCCACAACACAGACAAAAAATAATAATCCATAATGTCCACAATACTTCTAATACACTGCTAGAGTCGGCAATTTCTATCTTAGCTACTGACAAGAAATTCTATTAGTAAATCATGGCCTCTTTCTGATTCCAGTAGGTCCTCTAGCAAAAATAAGTATGAGAGCAATGTAAGTAAGTAATCATTTATTTAGACTTAAAAGACTTAGCCTAGGTAACATCAGTGTTGTTTCAATAAGGGATTGAGGAATAATGTAGAGCTGAATTGTAAACGCCCTGAACATTGTTGTTGACCTTACCAGATTCCAATGAAAGTACACACCATCCACCGATTTTCCATCTGTTACGCCCGGATGCGTCGTTCAATAACAAGTTTACACGCCAAGCAATAAAGGGGTTGAAACCCTCGGACCGCGAGGTCTGAGTACTCATGGCTTGTTCAAATCTCCAAACGGCTGGTTGACACTTCCTGTGGCCTGGCTTTTACCTTGGCCAGAGATACTTATCGTATTGCTATACGACGTAGTGCCGCCACTCTCCAGGGTACATTACCAGTCAACTGCTGAGGAAAAAAAATCATAAAAATCGGTCCAACGGATCTCGAATTATATCAGATGTAACTAACCCGACTTTGTTTTATTTATAAAGGTTAGAAGTTTGTCCATTATAAAATAAATAAAGGAAATGAAAAATGTCCGCAACGGACGCAAATGAAAGTCAGCACAAAATTCTTTAATCCCTAACTAAAGGGCCTATTACTTATTCATGTTTTTAAATTCATCAAAGAGTATAATGACAATGTATATTGTCAAAGAGACAATGGCATACTGTCGGGATCCTTTTAAAAATAAATGGGTCGGTTGACCTCTCATTCTCTTTTTACAGTTGACCCGTTTTCGCTTGATGTTTAGGTAATTATTAGTTAAATTGTGGTTTGTTGTTTCCAATTACTTTGGCTAATTTAGTTATGTGGTTAATTTGTGTGTGTAGGATACATAACTCCTAATTATGTTAACGTGCGACTGATTCGATTGGATTGGATTGTAGTGCCAGTAGGTAATTAGGTACCGATTTTTTCCCACCGAGCTGCTCGACGCACCCTACAGTACACACCACGGATGACCCACACCTGTACTTCAACTGTCATCCTCCGATGACGTCCTATAAGGTGTACGCACTCACTTTCTTTTACATAATATGTTTGGTTTGAACAGCCGAGTTGGACCGATGATGGAATAGGTATACGCCAGCTGCAGACGAATCCATATATTCAATGAATATTTTACCTGCATTGTGGGTAAATCATAAGACGGTTACGTACATGATTTGGGAAAAGGGTTAATTAACTTTTTCCTTTATTTTTCAACTGTATAGTGTGTTGGACAATTTGTTTACATCGAAAGGCTTGTTTCAGTATTAGGTTCCCAAAAAATAGCAATAAAGGCAATTTGAGAGTTTAGAGAAAAGTGATATTAACTGATGAATTCTGTTTTTTTTAAATACATAAAAATTGGGCCCCTGAATTTTTGCCTAGACTTTATGTGGTGCTTAATACATAGTTGCAAATGGGTCACAATATCACATCCTGGAAGGAATACGTCACATTACAAGTCATTCTGTATATACAGAATGTACAAACACAAAACAGTGGTGCATATCCCAGTGTGGGAAATGCATCGCTGTGTTGTTATCACAAAACGAATCATGTTTACAAACAATTTAAATAAAACAAATAATCAAATCAGTAATACCGATTTTATCATTTACACAAGCTTACACATTCAAATAGGTAGCAGCAGACATAGATAACAGCTGAGCATCGATACACAACTGATATTGAAGTACCTACCGGCCGTTATCGCGATAATATAAAAACAGTAATAAATAACACTGATAACATTATAATGGAAACAGTTTTCCACTTGAGCTTACGTAAATCTTCATTTTATGCTGTATTTACTTAAAATTAAGTCATAAATATTAAAGTTTTGGTATCTAAGTCTAAATACTTATTATGTTTTAGTATATTATAATTATAGTACGTACGTTTTAGTTATTAAATTTCTCTACCGTGCATACCCGTTTAAAAGTCTCTTTTGTTTAATACATGGAGATACGGTAGGCCACAAAAATAAGTGTTCTAGTGGGCGACGAAAAAAAACATAAGCACGTAAACTGTTTGCCGTACTATGGTATTCAAAGCATCAAAACGTTAAAAAGATAGCCGTAAGTACTAAAATGATTAGTGGATTTTCAGTTTTCCAAAGAAAAACTCAGTTCTGGTCTAAAAATCCGAAATCAAAGTGAGAGACAGATGGATTATTGCAGTGACAGACATAATGATAGAAGCAAAGCGTTTAAGGAAATATGGAAATCTTTAAAAAAACATACTTTTGATCTGATTGCCTCCTGACTACCATATCTTACAGACGGATTTAAGGTATATTCAGATATTTGCTTTCTCTTTGATATTTTAATGAGGGTGAAAGGTATCCAATTAATGTAGATGTACCTTTTCAATGAATGGTAGATAGATACCTTTCAATTTGGAAAGCTCTTTCTCTTCAATTTACGTTTTCCGTGAGAAAATTGACAGATGTGCGATGTTTCTTTACAAACATTAAAAGAAAACAATTAAGGCTAACCAAAATATACAACTGAAAGCGTATTTCTTTAGTAAGTTCCACAAAAGATTTTATTCGCTTGTAAACATTGAGAAATTGGTTTAAAAGATTGTATGATTCTTTATGGAAAGCTTTAAAAGCTGAACAAAGTGCAATGGACTGAAGAATTCATGTAGTATTGAATAGAGAATGGTATGGTATGGTACATACCAAGTTACCTATCAAGTTAAGCTAAGCTTTATTTTTATAATCAGACTGCCACTGAATGTACCTATGTCACTCTTGTATTATCAAAATACATATGTATTATGATTATGAATACATGCATACGTACATGACTACAGCGACAATAGTTACAGAAGCGCCGAGCTACCTAATATACTAGTTAAGGCATATACTAGTTTAAACTCCGTAGTCGTTAGTGCGGTGACATAGAACGCGGCGGAAAGTAAAACTCTCCGGATTAAACTAACTTTGCCGAGTCTATGGATCCTGATAGTGTGAGAGTTAACTATAGTATAATCGTGTTGTTGTCTATCTTAAACTTAGGTGTCCCAGTAGTTAGAAACAAAGCGGAACTTCATCGTTACAGCATTGACCAAAGATTGAGGTAGGGATGTACACAAACGTAAATGGTTCAATATTGATACAACTTGAAATTCAGTAGAACTGTGTCCATAAAAAGATAAATTACATTACCTAATTGAATCTACCTGATTCGTTTTAACTGAGCACTGCAAATTCAGAAGTATCTTCCATCGGTCATCAATTTCCATTCAACCTAATTGAGCTTCGTAAATGGAATGTTTTTGGATTGGTCATATTGATTTTATTTCTATGTTGTCATAGGTCAAGGTAAAACTGTATAGTCATCATCAATCATGCATGAAAACAAAAGCAATGAAACTACCATGAAATTTTGTTTCAGTGCGGTTAGTGGAAGTGCTCAGGTGCGGTTCGAGCAAGTGCTGCTGAAATCAGTGCTCTAAGTGGAATACCTCAAATTTTCCTTTTTATAAAAAGACGGATATAATATAGACTAACGCACACACGCACGCACAATGGTCCACCTGAAGGACTAAGTGCGGAAACCAAACCCGTAACATAGAACATAATATAGACTAATTCTCTTCAGTTTTAATCAATGTTCATTTTTCGATAAAGGGTAGGTACTCATGGAGGAAAAGTCTTGGGCAATATTCTACCTGATTTCGCTTATTTTGCGATATTGGAACAGGCATTTTAGCTTCCTATTATAAAGGCTTGAGCTTCAACGATGAAAAGACCTGGCGAGCAAAAGAATCGATTAGCGTGCGCTCTCCATCAGCTTATTGGAAATTGATTTATGTTAGAGCTTTCGTAATGTGTGTTTTATTGGAACAGTAATTAATATCACATTACGCCAAACATGAATTTATTGCAGGATTTAAAAAGCAAAACTGAACTGCGGAAAATAAAAAATACAAATTCGTTGAACTGGGTCGAACAGGGCTCATCGAGAGGTTGGTTAGATTTTGGTACATCTTCCCCTTACCCTCCCCCCCCCGTTTTCCCCTTATTCTGCGGGACAGATTTAGAAATCTGTGCTGCAGGAAAAGGGGAAACTCTGCCGCATTAACATTATCAAGTAGCAGTCGTAAAATGAGAAGAAGCATGATGGTGTAAGCTTCTTGCATTACTGCAACTAATAGCAGGGTTTAATCGAGCAATCCTTCTTAGCAGACAGTGTAACAATTAATTGCAGCAGCTTACAACGCATTTAAAGTAATTAACACTATAAATGCAGTTTTTCGGGACAAGATCCCTACTTCAAGTTAACTCCTATTAGATTCCGATTGCGAAAAGCTGCGAACGTTTATTGTTGTTGTTTAAGAATTGAAAATAAATGCGCCATTTAAGTAACATAACGTAATGAATACTTTGTACCATTTTGTACCATTATAATGAGTCGGTCTATTCTGTAATAATCTAACCGTAAAAATTTAAATGAAGTGAGCTTGCAGTGCTGACAGGAGCTGTCATTCCAAAGCTAAATATTGACATTATTGTCATCTCACTTCACCTAAGTTTTCACTATGACATTTGATTTCATTATAGAATGAATTGGAGTATATAGTGAATATAAAATCGCTCATTAGATACAAAAAGCCGCATTTCTAAAGAACAAAAGGCCGGTCCGCTGTCGCAAAAAAAAACAACTTGACGGTTTGGGAACTACATACAAATTCAGCTTAGGTAAATACTGAATCTACATAAATGGGCTGATCCCTGGAGCGTGGGGGCCTGTATGTATTAAATTTTCCTACAATTCCCAGTCCCCAGCAGTATTAACTATGAAAACTCTTTTTAATACTAACAAATTATACATTCAGTAAAAGCTTTCAACTTTTCATGATTTTTATTATTAAGTTCGAAACAGTGACGGCACAAAATGGATTCATATTTTTTTCTGGCAGTATTTTTGATAATGAGTTAAACCTTTTTTTTAAATAATTTTCAGCTTTATTATCTTTAAATATTATTGAAAAGCTAACAGTCTTAAAATAATAATAATATGTACTCGTATGTATATAAAAAGGAAAGAATCACAGAACATACAAAAATTCGTCCACATCGTTGTCAACAGGAAAGGTATCCAGAATTGCCTCGTTATATAGCAATACTGCTAACCTTAGGGCACTTTTCCCGTTTGCTGATTCTTTGGCCAAAAATAGATCAGCTTTAAGGGCTGGTCTATTTTCTATTTTATTTTCTCTTTATTTTAATTACATTACAGAATAATTTAAAAATAATTCCGACAGCATCGTGAAACCATATTAATATGTTATCAGTAATGAGCAGTAATCCCCAATCCCGGGTTTATTAAACCTATTAGGGCGAATATCATACTATTTTCATAGACAATAAAACGGGCATCACGGTGCCAACAAAGATATTATCGCATCTGACTCTCATTTCTCACTGTGAAAAATTGTTTCACCCTTAAATATTGTGTTAGAAAAAACTCGGTAAACAGAGCGGCAGAATTTTCGAATTTCGCTTTTGTGTGAATTTTACTGACACCTAGGCACACACCAGTCCCACCGCGCGCCGGCGAGGATGCGACTAACTATCAGCGATTTTCTCGCTCAAGAAACGTACAAAAGATTGTAGGTCCCTTGTAAGTAAAAGAGATGCATATATTAACAGTTGTTCGCTGACTGTTCACAACGCCGGCGAGTACTCGTTTATCGCAGCGACAAGAGCTATTAAAGAGTGTACTCGGCGCGCAGATTAATCACTGAGAAAATCACGCTCGGTACATACGCATACCAGCGAGTAATCGCTCGTCATCCTCTGCTCGTTACTTGCACACTCGTTTTTAATTGCTAGCTCTACTCGCTTCTCGTTAATCGCCGGCAGTGGGACTGGTGCCTAACACCGACACCTGTACATTAAAGTAACAAATGCCCGGGCGTTCCCGCCTGCCCGGGCAGCCCGCACGTCACAGATGTAGGTCACTAAACTTATTGGATATATGATCGCAATTTTTGTTGCTTCAAAATTTGAGCAATTTATAAGGTTCAGTTAGACAGTTTTTCATGGCGGTTTAGTCTTAGCTTAGTAGCTTAGCTTAAAAATTGGCACAAAATAAACTACCCTCGATAATAAGGCACTAGACACGCGCTGGACAATGGTATCAACAATTCAACTCTTTATGGTAGTGTTACGAAATAATCGCAAATTATAATTAAAATTTTAATGTTGACAAAAAAATGGTCGCACTGCTAGAATGTTACTGGTACTTAATTCATTATTTTAATTGCGTATGTTTAAAATACGTAATACGTGGTTTCAATTAATGTGATAACCTAAGCGCCACATTGTATACAGGCTGTGGTGAAAATTAAGGGTTGGGTACAGACTATTAGACTGGACAACTTTCTCCATGGGACCAACATCGTAATCGCGAAAAAATAATCAGTCATCCCATAAGTACATTTGGGTCGAGTAGGTATTGAAGTTTTGTATAGGGCGACTGATAATTTTCTTGCGATTATGATGTTGGTTACGAAGGCCAACACCTCCTTCTCCCACTCGTGGGAGGTGAAAAAAGAAAGTGGATGAACAAGCATTCGAATTCTCCAAATAAGGTTTTAGTACGAACTCATCTAGTTAAAAAAAAATATGATTGACGTGTAAAAGTGGTGTTTGTACAAACCTACTTACAGAAAATAAATCATATATCATTTAGTTATTACAAATAAGATGTACACAGCTACTGCAATAAATCACTCCGTTTGCTGAAGTATTAATTTTCCTCGCGGCCTCTTATTGTGTCAGCCAATTTAGTATAATACAGTCTATTAGAATATTTACGGCCTAGTCAAATATTGCAGTGGATGTAAGCAGACTGTGTGATAAATGATTTTATTAACCCCTGACAAAAACAGAGGGGTATATCTGTGTATCTGTATATCTGTGTATCTGTCTATCTGTCTGCGCCTTCGTAGCTCCCAAATGGCTGAGCCGTTTTTGTTTTTTTTTTGTTTTCTGTAAGTACCTACTTACAGAAAACCAAAAAAATAAATAAAATCGGTGCAAACCTTTACACAAACACTTTCACACGTCAATCATGTTTTAAAAACTAGATGAGCTCGGTGTTTACTATCTGATTACTCTGAGAAGAAAGGCCCAAACAAACTCAGAGGACACAGTTTATTTTAAAGTCCAGACATAATTTTGGTCAGATCATTTAAAGACCATGTAGATTGATGTCTGAAATGCTCTTTTGAGGAAACACACATTGAGTGGACCTGTCCAGTCAGTGCTGCTTTTGTCAGTTCTCAAGTCAAAACTTAAGAAGATCAACGATTCGATGAACAAAGAAAACCAAATCAAACCAACCAATCGACCAAAGAAGTGTTGTTTTTGTTCTATTTTTCTTTGAGAGCTAAGACGTAATAATTTATTCAAAGCTATTAAGCGAGTGAATACTTTATTGTCTAGTTTCGCAAATAAAAAATCAGTGTTGATAAGCACAATAATTTATATTTCCAGGCTTTGGTATGTAAATCGGAGTAGGATTGGTGCGATCCCTGGGGCTTCAAAGCCTGTCTTGGACAGCCCTATCATTAAATTCCACCCTCTTTACAGCCCTTTAACTAATTTGTGAGTGAAATGCTTTTATATTTGCAAGCTCATTTTGAGGTGTGCATGTAAAATGGTAGCTCGTGTTTTCTAGATTAGTCAAGGGATGTAAAATGATTAATTGATTCGGTTTATCGATTGATTCATCGTAAGCTTACGCCTTATTACTTCGTTGCATTGTATAAATCAGACAAAAGAGGCATTTTTTTTTAAATTGGAAATTGTTAACGGCCTTAATCGTTACAAGAATCCATTGCAACGTTCTAACAGGTCCAACTCCTAAGGTTTTTGGATTTTTTTTAGTATTCAATGACAATTCGCGAATTTATACATAATTACGAAATCGACCAACTTACAGCCATTTCGAAAGCACATTAGTTTACAAAATATCCGAACCGTTGATTACATAGCATAGATTTAACAGAGTGGCAATAATAATGCATTTAAAACGTCCCGCTAGCAATGTTTGTATCACTGACAGCCGTGTGGTAGGCACCTGTCAAACGTGCGCAGCCATCACCGCCGGATGACGTTTGTTAACTAGCTCTCTGTGCGAATCTGTGGCTGTTTCTGTCTGTCTGCAGCACAAAAACGTGAATAATAATTACCAAATTATTACCTGTACCACGCTACAGTCTTTGGTTACAAGACGTCATACAAAATGCAGTAAAATATTTTATGTGGTAGGTAATGAGCCACTTTTACCATCGAACAAACTTTAAAAAAGTGAAAAAAAAAAAATTGTTTCATGCATTTTAGTTAGGTAGGCATATCAATGTATGAAACAGCCATTTTCTTGCAATATTTCTGACAAACTCCAACAGCTAATATTTCAATAATCATTTGTAAATACTACCACCATTTAAAATAAATAAATAACACTAATTATTGTTACACGTTACATATTAGAATGGAATGCGGAACGACGAGCAGAGTATCTACGTACCTGTATTCACAGCGTGTTGCCCAAGTGATGACGTGCACATAATTATGCGTGCAATTGTTTATTAGATCTGTTCCCCAATCATTATATCAACGTCAATATTATTACTCTATTTATTTCATAGTGGCAGTTACGTAACTTTGGAGGGGCATATCTTCAGCAGAGAAGTTGGTTGATTGATTGATTTATTGGTCAAATTACATTGATGTACGATGTGTTTATGTCAAGTTACATATAATAAGGGGATACGTTTTGTTAGTAAATACTACGTAATAGTGGTGTAGTACTTAGTTATAAAGCTCCTTGTGAAAGCACTGTACCTAATTAGAGATTTCACCTTTGATATACTTTGAAGAAGTTATAGGCTCAATACCTCTTGCCCTTTTCCACCAGTTATCTTTCTCGGTAAAAGGAGCATTGCAATGACTTGAATGAAGTTCGACACGTTCAAAGTGGACGTGAGCAACGAGGTATCTCAGATGTTAAAGGTAAAAGTTGATGTTGAATATCAGAGGGGTCATACGACACCAGTAGCAATTTTCCTACAGAAAATAAAACAATGTTGTCGATAAATAAAAGCACCAACAGATTGATTTCCCGATAAATTAAGTGCTGAAACAATTACGGCACAGCTCGTTGTCGCGTCGTTCCGCCCAAATCTTGTTAACGCCCGGAAAATTCGGTTTTTCTCGAAATTTTGAAATGTTACCGACTTACCGAAACAGACAACGTGGTGACTCGTGCCAGTAAATCGTGTCTCGAAAATACATTAACACATAGGTATCATTTGCATGCACAACGTTCGAATAAGTCGGGCAATTTAGGATGTCCGCGATCGCTTCCAACAAGGCGCACTGCGCATTCAGATAATAGTTTACTTGCCAAAATGTAAGTATTATCATTATCATCTCGCAACAATACTAATCGTCGAATTAGCCTTAGCTCATTACTAATTGAGCTCTTCACCGCTTCATTAATGTTGATGAATACTTTGTTTACAAGGCACGGCGTAATTAAGCAAGTATTTGTTTTATGTACCCTGCGTTGGTGCTGAGACTATAAGAAAAGAATGTACGATAGAGCTCAATAAGAAAAAGAGCTCTTTTTACTTTGAGTGCTTTCAAACTGGGAAATAAAATGCTGCGCGGGAACCGCTTGACACCGACGCGATAGCAGTGCACCACAGTGCAATTGTCAGCTGCATGCAGTCGCCAATATTGAAAGCGCCCTTATAGTGTCCGATAGAATGCCAATTTTTCGGATGCTGTTTCAGTGGAATGTAGGTTGTAACTCACTGCCAATTTGGCTGCGTCCAACGAGACAATTTGGACATAGCTATCCGATCCTGGGTATTCGATATCACACATTAGATGAGTCGTTTTACTATAATTATCTACAGACAAAACGAAAACAAAACTTTGTGTTTCGAGTAATTGCGCTAACTAAAATTCATTCTAAAATATACAAATTACACTGAAGTATAAGCAAGCATTGGAATGGAAACTAGGTTCAATTCAAAGACTGCAATATTAATGTGTCGTCTGTATCTTTGAACAGTTAGCCGCGAGGGTCGCTGGGGGATACGTTTCCATAAAGGGCAGATTCAATGAGCACATAAATTGAATATTAATGTCTGTAATTTGTGAGACAAAAACAGAATCATCAGACATTGACATTGAAATGTTAGGTTTTGTTGTAGACAACATTAATAAACTGCAAGGAGTGCACCTTGTGTCCTCTCGAAGAGTGGAGGTCTGTGTCCCGGCAGTGGGAACAATATAGGCTGATTGTGAGTGCATTTGTCTACGAACATCTGACAAACTGGGTTCTGACAACTGACAAATGTAGGCTACAAGTTACAAGCTCATGAAGTGACAGCGATTGATTGAGCGATATAATAACAGAGAGAGCAATAGTAGCCTAGTGGTAACGGCTGCGACTTAGGTACAAGTTGTGGGTTCGAACCCAGAGAGGCGCTTTAGTTTTTGTAAATTATTTCATCACCACTGCTCTCAAGACGGTGAAGGAAAACTTCAGGAGGAAACCGACTTAGAACCAAACATTCGTAGACATGTGCGACATGTACCAATCCGCACTGGGCCCACGTGGTGGATTACGGCCTACTCTCTCTCACCGAGAGGAGGCCTGTGTCCCAGCAGTGGGAACATAACAGGCTAATTATGATTATAAGGAATATAATAACCCAACTGTTAATTATTGTTCAGAATCTAGATCAACCTCAAAACGTATTCATCGGAACACACTCTGAGGTTTACTGACTTGGTGGTGCACTGGTTGGTGCTCTTCAGTTTTATTAGATAACTTAGTACCTAGTCTTTTAAACTTATTTTGCATCTCTATACACACTTTCCTTTTTAAACGCGTCTCCTATGACTATTAATGTTCGTGTATAAAGCATATTTGCCTCTGCCTACCCCTTCGGAGTTTACAGGCGTGATGTTATGTTAATAAAGCATATTCTATCTTCGATCTATCTTTAATACCGGCAGTTCAAAGCGGGCTCGCGATACGGTGTACGACGTAATTATGTCTCCGGCTATATCCGTGAGGGCATGGTGCCAAAGCCCGGGGCAGTTGCTTATCGTCCGTCACCTGAACCACTGAAGCATGCGTGGTATGGTGACGAATCGTGGAAACACGTCAGGTATGACAATGCGAATGTCTCCCAGTTTGAGTCAGATTTTAAGTAGTTATGTTTGGTTGCTGAGTAATCTGTCTGTGGGATCGTGGCTAGAGCAGACGGGTTATTCTTAAGATTTTATGAATGTACTATAGGTATTATCGCAAAAACCTATGTCTGACCATTTTGATAACAAAATTCCGTGCACATGATGACCGCAGCTGAGTCCGTAAGTGAAACAAAAAAGGATCCTTTTTAGGTCGTCTAATAATATGCGCTGCAAGCAGGATTAGTCCTCACGGTGGTCAGATATAGATTTTAGCGATAGTACATCGTTACAGTTGCCTAACCCTTCAGGAAAAACAGGCTTTAAGTATATATGAATGTACAGTTGTACCTACGTGAGCATAGATCTTAGTAAAGGTGCCCTCCGAAAGGTCAATGGTACTAGCGTAGTATCTAATCAAAATATTCATGAATTAAGAAATAAAAATGTGTCGGTACTCATGTCGGGATCGTAACACGCGATGATATTTGGTTTATTCTACCTACTCTTTGGAGGAAAGTGAGCGAACGAAGTGTAGCTTCATCAGTTTTATCTTTTAAAATAAACAAAATCGAACAAGCATATCGTACACTAACGGCCATACCGTTTGTGTAGCAATATTTTTGTTCGTTTTTTTTTAAGTCCGTAAAACGAACATCCTGTATAATCCCATAATCCCACCGGTGAAACAAATAAATCTTTTAATCCCATTCGACAAATACACCCTGTGGAGAAAACAGTACCTAAAACCTTTATATTTTTATAACGACTTTGCTCTAAAAATGTATTTATGTCACTTTATCGGCGGGCACATTTTTGGATTTTCAATAGAGCCTGTTACTGAGAAGGTATATAGAATCAATTCCATCCAGGGATTTGAAAGGCCCGTTATAGAGCTAAAGGAACTGATGAACCTGCCTATTCTTCTAAGAATGTCGTCTACTTCGTGTTAAAATACAAACTAAAACAAAAGATTGTATAAATAATACGAAGTTAGTGAACCGTTCGTAATATCGACAAGATAAAACATAGCAGGGAAAGTTTACAGCTGTTGATCGAGTAGGGTTTTACTTGAGCCGAATACTTTATAGCGTTCAATTTCCCCGAATGGTGCTGAATTTAAGACAATGGATCATTCTTATACGATCTGAGAGACTTGTGCGTATATTTTTCACGTTTGTAAACAAGATATACTTTGATGCCAAGCATTAACGAAAATTGAATGACCTTTTTGAATATCAACCCGAGCTCTGACCGCTACGAACATGTTTATCCTTTGCTTGTCGAGTTTTCTTACTTGAAATACCATTTTTTAAAGATAACCTTGTAAAAGGTAAGATATTATACATTCTATAGCATAATCAGTCTATAATGTTCCAACTGCTGGGACACAGGCCTTTTCTCGGTGAGAGAGAGGGCCGTAATCCACCACGCGGGTCCAGTGCGGTTTGGTAGTTGTCACATATCATCGAATTTTTGGTTTTAGGACATGCCGATTTCCTCACGATGTTTTCCGTCACCGTTTCAAGAGCAGTCGTGATGAAATAACTTACACAAAGAAAAGCAACTGTCTGGGTTCGAACCTACACCTCATAAGTCGCGGCCGTTAACACAAGGCCACCAGTGCTCTCATAAATTCTATAAGTTCTGTTGTAATGTTGTATTATGTAGGTACCTACTTACAAATAGATGTATCTATTACTACGTTTTTCATTCTATTCCGAGGTGAACGGCTTTCTTCTGGTTTTTTTTTATACTTACGCATTCATAAATTATGTGGTAACGAATGAAAAGGTGCACGGATGTAACCTTTCGTTAACAAGAACACATGTGACACAGAAACGAATATGTATAGGTAGGATAATATCCCAACTCGACATAAAACCTTCTAAATAAAAACTGCGCGGTTTTTTTTCTCGAATAATCTCGAGGTTATTCGAAGAGCAAAAGTTTAATTTACGTAAGGAAAATCTCCTGTAAATGTGGCAATCAGGTGCCGGTGGAAAAATTATACTGCGAATAATCCACTCTGACTGTAACTTATACCATTTTGTAATGGAAATATGCGGTTTAATTTCGGAGCTCGTGCGGCCACATCATTCGCTAGTTTATATTTTCAGTGGGTAATATTTAGCAGTGTATTTTAATTTTCATGTTTATTTAGTCGTTTAATTGCAACGTAGGAAAATGAACATTTATCGGGAATATGTTGGAATTATTTACCGAATGGTTCGTGCGAACGATGTGTCGGGGAATTTTGGGTTCTGAATTGATGACTTCGTGAGACTTAGTAGCATTCTGAGAATCTTGTTAAAGATAATTGTTTCTAAATGTTTTAGTAGGTCTTTCTTAGGTATCACAACATGTAATTTCTGAAAACCTGTGTTCTACAATGTCGGTAACAATGGTGAAACAAGCGAAAATGTCAGTTTTATTCGCTACAAAAAGAGAATGCTCAAAAAAGAGCTGGGTTTTTTTCTATGTAGCCTAAGCATTCTCCTTTGTACTGTCGCAGAAACTGAGTGATTGGCTGCTATGCAATCAGTTATAGTTTAGAAAATTCAAATCCTGCACAGAACATATATTTGTACCGATTGTTTAGTATGACCTGAATATAGTTCTTTCGAACTCGAGTGTAAGAGCATATACAATGATAGATTCCTGAATGCAAACGAACCCTGTTTACAGAAATTCATGTGGTAAAAATCAGCTGTGGCCTGAACGTTGGAACCTATTACTCAAAAGGTAGTAACAAAATTAACTTGCATTGTAGAAACAATGTTCCAGAGAAATGATTAAGTGCCTCGTTACCATAACCTTGTTTACGGGTTGTATACATTCTGGTAGACAAGTTTATCTTTACTCTTTGTGTACTCTGCAGCGTAGTACTGAATTGCAACTTTTGTGCAAGGAATAAATTATGCATTTTTGAAAAGCCTCATCCTCAAATTAATGGAGTTGGGCAGAAGTATTGGTGGTAAAAAACACTGTAGATAATGTTGACATTATATCGTAGTTGGGTTGACGCGTAGCAATAGTAGTCTACGCGCGGCGTAGCAGACGCGTAACTGCTACGCCGCGTAGCCGATTGCTACGCGTACCTAACTCGGTGGCTGTTACTTTGCAACGAAAATGCTAAAACCTTCTGAATGTATAGCAAGCTCCGTGTTTTACTATCTAACTAACCAATTAACTTTGGTGGTGTTAGCATACCAAATAGCTCGCAGTCTCAAAGCGTTGACACTTAAAATATTATCATAATTCAGTCATTTTCACGAAAGGCTTTTCACCTATTTAGTCAATCGCGCATGATTTGTCACAGTAACCTAAAATCGGGGTCGGGGTGATTTAGTTTATTTAGCGCGACCAACTTTGAGAAAAGGCCAGAGTTGAATGAGGTATTTTTTTTTAAACGTACATCATTCGAAGACCAAAAAGTTTTTAAAGGGTCATTTATCAAAAAAGCGTACATCGCCAAAAGATTTTAGAGGATCAATCAAATGTTCCCTATAAGATATTTTATAACTTCTCGTTAATGTAGCTGATAAAGGGTTTATTTCCAGTTCCTGAAAGAGTAATCAATACTCTCATTAGAAAATCTGCTGTCAATTATCTATGTTAGATATTAACATTGATTGATATTATTACCAATAGCCAATCAAATCACTTCATAACAGATTTGAATTCGCTTTCAGAAATCAGAGCTGAGTTGATTGATTGATTGTTAATTAATTTACTTTGTCCAGCCCTTACCTTACAGGATTTGGTTACTATGACGTTGTCGAAATCGCTTGTTATGTTTTCAGTAATTTGTGTTTGTCCCCCACATTTATTTTTATTTTTTATTAGCCATTAATGTCCCACCGCTGGGCAAAGACCTTCCTTTCCACCTCTCCCTGTCCAGAGTTGCCAAAGACCGATCTTTATTAAAGAAGTCCAGGTCATCATATGTTTTTTTGATTTATTTAACACGCAAGGTTTTTGTCAAAACTTCGTGATTTCTTTATTTTATATAAGTTTAATATTCATTTATTATACACATAAACCCTCCAGTGCAAATTCGCAGAATGATGGTGAAAACCGCGTTAAAATCCGTTGAGTGATTTAGTTTAGAATATCAACGCGGTCACACATCGGTAGAGACACGACAAGCGACTTTAATCCTACTTAATATTATAAATGTGAAAGTTTGTATGAATGGACGGATGGATTTTTGTTACTCTTTCACGCAAAAACTACTGAACGGATTTGGATGAAATTTGGCACACAGATGGTTTATAACCAGGATTAACATATAGGATAGTTTTTATCCCGATATTCCCACGGGGTCGAAACTTATGCGGGTGAAACCGCGGGGCGTAGCTAGTTTATAAATATGTTTCAATTTACATACAGCATATCAAGTCATTATTTATGAAAATAAAATTGCATTTCCATTCTGCAACCAAAAGCAACTCCTTACCTACTTAAACAAAATGGAAATAAAAACTCTTTTCCTTTAATAAAACATTTTAAAATACAAGAGAAATGCTGTAAGGAATGGAATCCTTGAATAAGCACATCGTTTTTAACAAATAATGGTTCCCTTGAGTCGCCATTATATTCCTCTTGAGGGTCATCTGGCTTATTGAATTATGTTTTTGAAAAATTGGAAATGTGTGCTATTATTTCGTTGTTCAAGATTGTTGGTTGGTTGTTTTTCTTTTGCATTTAGATTTGTATGAAGTTTTTCATTGATATTTTTAGTGTTAATAAATTGTAGGTATTATGAATATAATACCTACAATTTTAATTTTAATTTTAATTTTTTGTTTTAAATGAATTTGAATAAATTCATCGATTCATTTAAAACGAAAAATTAAAGAAGGAACAACGCGGTCACGCGTTATTTATTTATAACATTATCGTACACCACAAAAAAATAACAATTTTTTTTATCGAAAACTAAAAAAATACAATGGGCGGCCTTATCACGTTTGGCGTTGTTCTTTGATTTGAAGAACATAACGGTACCTATTTAAAGATCAGCTTTTTACTAGTATTTATAGCTACCTATCCTATTCTACTAATATTATAAATGCGAAAGTTTGTATGGATGGATGAATGGATGTTTGTTAATCTTTCACGCCAAAACTACTGAACGGATTTGGATGCAATTTGACACACAGATAGTTTATAACCAAGATTAACACATAGGATACTAACTAATGATGGATCGAAACTAATGCGGGTGAAACCGCGGGACACACAATTTTAGCAGGATTTACTTTTCTTTTAAAAACTATCTCGTTTAACAAAACTTATTTCCAAATCTCAATTCGATTCTCTCGAGTGGTTTTCAATTCTCTTTGTCTTCAGTAGAAATAAATGGTTTCCTTGTATTTTTATAGTTGGTTTTCCTTTAATTGAATTTAGATTGAGTTAATATGTAATTTATCAAACCCGTTATCATCAAGCGCTGAACTCAGGTAGGTATTTAACCACCACCGCCCGTTGTGTCACCCTTCTTAAAATTGGGTTATTCGCCAACTCGACACGAGAGACTGGATAGACGTGTGTCTAGTTCATATGTTAATGTTCTGTAATTTATATGGTGTACAGTCAGCGTCAAAAATATCGGGACGAACAGACTGTTCAAAATGATCTCAACAACTAAAAAAATTGAACTTTATCTCAATTGAATAAAGTTCTTGTCAGAGTGACAGTTGTCGTGTACTGTCTTCATTCTGAAACATAGCTTGTTTTATTGAGTTAATATTTCGTTTTCATCAAATTTTCCCAATCAACCTTGAACCTTAATGCTTTAGTGATAAGATTGAAAATCTCTTAAATGAATTTGACAGATTGTAGTAGCTTGATGTGCTGGCGTTTGTACATAATAAAGAGTATCCTATTTTATTCTATTATATGGTCGACAATTGAATTAATTAATTAAATCGTAATTCTCGGGTCAAGCAATGTGTTATTTGGTATTTCTATCCGGAATTCCTCAGTAGCAGCCCGCAGTCTGGATCTGGTCTGGATCTGTGTCAGGTTGATGGTAATAGGCTAGCCCCCTTTTTTTTTTGTTTTTTTTTTGGGTGGGATATCATCAAATGACCTCTCCCGCTCTGGGCTGAGCGGAAGGGCGTGTCAGACTTTTACTGACTAAAACCCACCCGTGTTCCTTCAGTTACCTGTGCCAGGGGCTACGGTATCTCTTTCGAACAACCCGCGGTAGGCTCGCCCCCTGTATCATGGAAGTTAAACATATCTGGTAAAATGTGGGTGTGCTATAGGTACACCTCTGCCTTACCCTTCGAGGAATATAGGCATGATGTTATGATACGTGTGTAATGAAACCGTGTATACAACGTGTAACTGAATTAATGTACATTACGAAAGTAGTCCAGAATCGTTTACTGAATCGATTTTTGTCATTTTTAATATGGGTAATTTTTTTTCCCAAAAATAATTCAGACGTAAATTACAGTCACCCTCCCGCTGAAGAATACAAACAAACCAAAACGCATGAAGTACCACCACGCTAGACCCTTATACGTATGCGACTATGTGAGTACGTAGATTTTTAATATGACCACATTTTTCTCCCACAATCAGTATAACTAATTTAATAAATAATCAATGTTTTATACATAATAGTAAAAATTCAGTGCATGTATTATGATTAAAACATAATATTCTAATTTGGGGTGTTTGGTGGTGTGCGTTAATTCCGGGATATGTTGTATAGGTAACTATAGAATTTAAAAAATCTAGCAAAATAGATACTACCCCGTGACGTATTGCCCGATCTGGAGTCAAACCCAGAACCTGGCATTTGGAAATCGCACCTACCTTAGCTTCGAACGTTGGACAACTAAACAGAAGACAGATAAATACACAGGCTGGTACATATACTAACCTTTCTTATATTAATCTACCTAGGTACTATTAAAAACAAATCATAATCAAGTGTGGAACTCTCTGCCAGCGGTCTGTGTTCGCTTCCAGATATAACCCGCCAGCTTTCAAAGCAAGAGAGAACTGCAGGTATATTCTGTATAAATCTCACTGTGAAAACATAGGAGAATTGAGCTTGAAGTGAGCCGTCACTCCTTCTGATGCTAGGGATTGACTCTTTTGACAGCTCGCTTCACCTAAGCTTCATAAGCTTCCACAGTGTTATTTTAACAGCAGGCATCTTCTGGGCACGCTCGTTCCATCGTAGACTTCATTTATCGCTTTCCATCAGGCGAAATCGGGACCATTTCGAGATAAAAAAAAACCTTTTAAGGTCAATACATCCATATTTCTATTAGACAGGCACCAGTGAACTTACGACTTTGTGGCTGAGAAATCTTCTCCAAATCCTTTGAGATTATGTGAAGTAATGCGTGTAATAACTTCGGCCTTTGTTAGATTTTTGATAGTGTAGAACGAGGTCTAGCAAAGTTTTAGCCAGACTAATACCTAATTATGTCTGATAGATAAAATGTTAGGTAAGCAAGTATTTTCAAAGTGAATAAACGGACTTGTATCTTAAAGTTTTAATATATTCAATGTTATTAAAACCCACACTAAAACATTGTTTCAACACTTGATGAAATTAAACACTAAAACCCTATTTTCATTTCATAGTTCTATTATCATAGAGCGGTGCAAATTCACTGAAAATTATGTAGAAGATCCTACAGCAAACATTTAGCTAGGTCCTTTACCCTAAGATATTAGCCTTAATAATCTTTGCACAAGAGTGTGTATTGCCCTAAGCGCAAACTACGTTGAACCGTGTAGGAGTCAGACTGTTATGGCAAACACTAAAGATAATGAAAACAAATGAACAAAAACCGAGAATAACACTATACTCCTATCCAGAATTTAGGCACCCCATGTTTATGGGAAACCGATAAAATATTGACCGACAAAGAGGAGCTTTCCAAATCGTTACCTAATTCCGAATTTCCGTATCCGAGAAATAAAAAATATAAAAAAGAGACAAAATTATATATGGCCAATTTAAACGTAGACCCTTAACATTTAAGACCCAGGCTACTTATTCACGCGATGTAAAACTTTTTCAAATAAACATTTAGCGGATGAAACTGCTGTAGTGTGCTCAACATGCCCCAGGGGCTAACCTAATTGCCAATTACGGCGCTACCCAAAGTTGCTTCAAGATAAAGTCGGACGGTGGTAAAGAAAAACGACGTATTTATCTCACACCTCGTTTTATAATAAGCTAGCTTTATTTATAAACAACTAAAAGTTAATTGAACATTTAGCTTGCGGGCTTCAATTTGTTACCATGTTTTTCCTCTTAGAATCTTCGTTATTTTTTTTTTTTTGTTTTTTAGTTATATTCTAATACCGTTAATAATTTCAGGTTTTCGACATAACTAAATTTTGTACTTAGGTTGTAAGAAAAAATATTTTCCTACACATTTTTCTCTTACATGCGAAAATTGGTTAAAGCGACATCTAGTGACGGAGCTCGCACTTACCTAGTTTCCGAGCCCACTACGGTCCAACCCCGTCGGCGTCGCACGGCGCGCATTTCAGCTGTGACGACGCGGTCGCGGGTTCGCCGGTGGCGCGCGTTCATCGATATTCGCGCGGTGGCGCTCTCGTCTGTCTCTGCGATTGGCAACATCGTCTCTTGGTTTGTTTCGAGGACAGGAGGTGCTGGCACTGGAGTCTAGATGTCGCTGTTTTAAAACGCGTCACATTTTGTCACTGCTTCAAGAAACTTGGGTTGGAGAAAAGTTTTTTGTGGTAACTTATTGAGCAAGAAATAACGTATTTTGGCATATAAAGACTTAACAACTGTGAATAACGATAACCTTATTGAAAAAAAAAAAAAAAAATTATATTGGTAAGTGATGGAATCAGAAGTGAAACGAAAACCTTGAAAACCACAGTCTAAAACCAAAACTTCTTAATTTTCGTAATTTCAACAACGATAACGTTTCACTTTCTGTAAAAAAAATTATTGTGGTCAAATTAATTTAGCAACTTTTATTAAAGACTCCTTTGTGCAATTTCTTACGAAAAGGTATTTAGATTTTCGTAGAAAACAGGAAAATTAATTGGGTTTGGCTTTACTGTTTCACTTAAAGCTGAAAATATTACCTTCTTCATTGCGAAATCATTATAATAAGTAAATATCTCGTCTTCACCTATTTTAGATAGTCTCTAAGATACAAAAACAACATTAATATTTAGTTTAGTATTATGTTTATTTTAATATTAAAATATACAGTCTTTGATTACAGGAAATTTGAAATGAGAAATAGGTCCCAAAACATATTAGTTTGTTCCCTAGAGTGGTCGGTTCATTTCGGAACGAGACGTAAGCCCGACTTCGTAAACAAACTATTGTTACAATAAGGTTACATTTTACAGTGAATACATACAATGAGATAGTGTTTTTGTACAAATTGTAATAGTCAGCAGAAAAGTAAGGACTAGAAAGTGACTTTTGCATATTTCAAGTACCTAAAGTTAGTTTTTTTTTATGACTACCAATTTAAATTCTCCGTTTATTTAAATCGCAACTGTCATTTCTTGGCCGTTGTGTGAATTATTATAATGGTTAATTGTCAAACTACGTCAATTTGATTAACAATTTTGCCTGACTAGGTACCTTCTACTTAAATATTGGTTTTGAACTATATATGGGGTGTATGTATGTATTTATTGTATTATGTAAGTACCACAGACTACCTACAGTATTTGTCTCTCTTCCCTTTTTTAATCCATCCAATAAGACCGCCCCTTGTGTCACTCTTAAAAAGAAAGAAAGAAAGATTATTCTATTCTATTGTATTCTATGGGAGGTATAAGTGGTTACTAGTGTATTATCAATTAATGATAGATGTCAAATTATGTATCAATCAACAACGCTAGCTTATTCGTCACCAGTTTAGAGTCCATTTTGTACTTAGGTAGGTAAGTAATACGGGCTGGTGTCCGCAACTACACGTCAAAACGCGGTTTTTGCGTACCTTTTTAGGGTTCGGTAGTTCACGTCTCGGAACCCTTATAGTTTCGTTATGTCCGTCCGTCCGTCCGTCCGTCCTCGGCTTACCTTCTAAACGGTTAGTGCTAGAAACATGAAACTTTGCATGCATATGTATGTGTATTTACCACGCCGACAAAGTGCTAAAAAGAAATCACGACAAATATTATTTTTTGGGGTACACGTAAAGTGGTGATGATTTTTTTTTCTCGCGTCTACCCCATAGTATGGGGTATCATTAGAAAGGTCTTTTAAAAACATTAGAGGTGCTAAGACGATCTTTTGTTTTTTTTATTAAACTTTAAAGCGCATTTTTTTGTTAAAATAGGGCGTCCCCCCCTCTAAAAGCTACACAGCTGGCTCTGAAAATATTTATAATGGTAGACCATGTGATGAACTTTGAAGGAAAACTATAACGGCTTAGATAACTTTGTTAATTCAGGAGTTATAGAGGCCTAACTTGTAAAATGCGATTACTTGGAAGAATTCGTACAAAAATAACGAAATAATAAGGAAACATCTAAAATATAATTATCTATAGGACACCATTTTTTTTCAATTCGAATCCTCTAAAGAGGATAAATAAAATTAGGGGCTTAAAAAAGTTTACAACGACACTCGATAGACAGCGTTGTGAATTTATTCCAAATTTCTGAATCGCGGTATGGTTTCGTCGCGTATGTTTTCAATACAGGCTATATAAGTAAAGTAGAATTTTAATGGCAAACCTTGACTACGGTACCCTATTCTATGCGTGGCCTTTTTTTTTTTTTTTTTTTGTGGATGGGAAATCATCAAATGACTCCTCCCGCTCTGGGTGGAGCAGAAGGGAGTGTCAGACTCTTACTGACTAAAACCCACCCGTGTTCCTTCCTTAGCCCTTTACGTACCAGGGCAGCGGTAACCCTTTCGGACAATCCCGCTACCCCGGCAGGCTTCGGCCCTGTCGGGCCCCGTCAACTACGCTGACATCTCTTTGAGGCGCGCGTGGAACACATACACGCCGTCCGGCACGGGCCTGGTCCTGATCGGACGGAGAGCTACCCATTGCTCTCCGCCCGCAGGCCCGCGCCTACGGTGGCCGGGAGTCGTCACGCGGCTCCCGACGCCCGGAGCGTCTCCCTCGGCGGCTGAGGCGTGAGGATCTTTCCCTCGCCCATCCCGCCACCTCCTTCGCTAGCATGACTACTTCGCAGATGGAGGTGACCGCCTCCCACTCCCTCTCGCCCCGGACCATGGCTTGCACCAGGGCCGGGCGCGAGAGGTCGCCGCCGCTGCCGATCGCCTCTACGAGGACACGGCGGTGCTCTGCCCAAGCGGGGCAGACCTCCACCGTATGCTCCACCGTGTCCTCTGGGCGATCCTCGCAGTGGTGACACCCGGGCGTCTCCTCCCGCCTGATGATGTGCAGGAACCTCCCGAAACATCCGTGTCCGGAGAGGACCTGCGTCAGGCGGTAGGTGAGAGCGCCGTGACGCCTCTCTAGCCACTCCTCAAAGAGGGGTCTTATCGCCGCTATCGTGGCGTGCCCTGCGCTGGGTTGCGATAGTCGCGCCTTCCATTCCACCATGAGACCGCGCCGGAGGTCCGTCCGCTCCGCAGCGATTTGCCGCGGGTGCAGAGTTTCCCCCCGACGTAGTGCCTCCGCGTTCTATGCGTGGCCTGACATGCACTTGGCCGGTTTTTTGTACTTATGTAAATAGATAAAGGGTTCTCTGTCTCTGAGGTAGACATCTATAAGCGTTACTTAAGACGTACCTTCATTGGCTAAGGGTTATTCTCTGAGGTAGACATCTATATGCGTTACTTAAGACGTACCTTCATTGGCTAAGGGTTATTCCTGTCACTGTCACACAACTGTCAGACTACAAGTGCAAGAAGAGATGGGAACATAACTAAGCCAATCGACGATTCACCTCACTGTATTGCTGTCAACCTGTCAACACATGACGCTGGCAGAAAGTCAACATCGGCTCAGTTGTCAAAGAAGAAGAAAAAAAAAAAGAAAAATTAAGACTAAGCATGTGCTAAGTGTCATTTATAATTATTGACCTAAGTATTTGTTAGTGTAAGCTAGAAGATAAAGGGTAAGTGTAACTTTATTCAGAACGTGTTTCCAGGTTGAGGATAAAGATTTCCTTATATCTCGATATATTGACAGACTATAAGTGGCTTTAGAAAAGGATCATCTTAGATTTCTAGCTTTAAATATGTCGTATCATCCTGCTGTTAAAGGTACTCGAATTAATTTGTTTGTGGGTGGTTGAAGCTGGTACAGGGGCGTGGGGATTGGTATAAGAAAAAAGATGCCATATGCCCAGCAGTTGTTGTGATGTCGGGCTGTGGGTTATAATGATGATTATGATACGTGTAAATTTTCTTTTCCAAACCTACATCTGTAGGTATCAGTCATCTACCACGACCCATATCAGGTTCACAAGGTAGTGAATTCTAATATAAATCTCGAGATATTACAGCCTCCGAACGTTTATTGGTAGAAACGCGGACTTTTTTACCATTACTTTATTTTTATTTTTTACCTCCGAATTTGTAACCATCTAAAGTATTAATTTTATATAGATTTATTCCATTAAACAACGTTGATAATAATGTATGTAAGTTAATTAGGGATTTCATTTGGGAGACAACACGTAACACTAAGCTTAATTTTTTTTTTATCTATATCTAGGGAGGCAAACTGTTTCTCCTTAACACAGGTTGCACAGCTACCTAGCTAGGAGAACAGATATAGTTCACCCCTACAAATATTTGTTATTATAAGTTCTACGCTTACTTAATAACTTTAATATGTACATACCACAAATACCCTTTAATTGCAATAAATTTTTTTTTTTTTTTTAGCTAAGTACGATGAACAACCCTGAAGAACATCACCACGCTTGGCAAACGTCCTTATTATTGCATGTTGTTATTATTGGCACACCTGCGTGCATTCCTAGAACGCAGTAGGTAAGTACTTGTTTTACACAAGTCAAAATATAAACATCACACCTGTATCCCTGAAATGGTGAGGCAGGAGGTGTTGTACACCCATGTTTCGCCAGTAATGGGGAAGTGGGGTGATTCCTAAGTCGGAAAAGTGTTATTGAATTTTTCCATCGGGCTTATCTCAGTTGTGAGTATGATTTGTACTCGGTTACAGGCTAGTCTCCTATTTTAAATGGGACTTAAACTTCGTTACATACTTGTAAAATGCTACTTAGGAAATTTTTTAAACTATACAGAGTGGGTCCGACGCACAAACTGTAACCATGAATTCCATGGTTGCGCGTCGATGTCACTCTGTATAAGGGCAAATATTGTAAGACAGTTATTGTATTTTAATAATCAAAGGTATATATAACCTATCCCATCATACTAAAATAACCTTCAGAGTTTGACTGTTGGTAAATAAGAATTCATAGAAAAAGAAATGCCATTCATCAACTACTTACTTACTCTCTGAAAAGTCGTTGACCGAGGTTAAAATTTCTGCCAAATTACACTTTTTTGCGTTCATACCTAATGAAAATACAGAAATGGCGAAAATACATTTAGGTAATGACATCTGAGTGAGATAAAAATGTTATTTGGATACTTATTACTCTAACACATCATCCATTTTCTTAAAATGTTCATTGTCCCATTATGCATTTTATTAATTCAGTCTTTTTAAAATGATATTCTCTTTGATACTTAGGTAAGTACTAAAAACATGATGATGACAACATAGATCTGTCAATTATACCTTAAATATGGTCAAAAATAAACTTTTAAAATGCATAACCAGGGAAAATTCTGCCTATGCAAGTACCTTCATTTATAAACGTTCAACCATTACGACGTTTTGTTTGACAAATTGGTTCTGGCACCAAATCTTTTATGAGTAGGTATAGTACACACATCAACACCGTCTAGGGATATTTTGTATAAAGTTCTTAAATTCAAAAAATACTGGCCAGTTTTGAATTCTTTTGAAGAAAGCTTATTTTGTAAACCTTTTTGAACGATTCTAAATTTGAATTTGAAAAAATAAATTAAAAACAAAAGATTTACGCGGCATAATGGTAGCGAACTCCGAAGGTTTCATTTACCTACAGTAGTTTTTGGCTTTTTTTTGTGTCAAATTTAAGTTTTATAACAAGTTATCGGTTAATTTCGAATTAATGTTATTGTGTGCATCATGCAGTGGCGCCGTTTAACGAGAGAGGAAATGTTAAGGGCAGTAGGCATGCTCCAAGCTGGGGCTCCTCAACGGAGTATTGCTGAGGAGATTGGAACAAGACAAAACGTGATATCAAGGTTATGGTCACGTTATCGTGCTTCTGGTGATGTGGCTGAAAGACACCCAAGCGAGAAGCGCATAACCACACAACGACAAGACCAAGTTTTGCAAGTTGCCGCAAGAAGACAACCAAATGTTACGGCCATGCAGTTGGTTCAGAGGCTCCAGTCAGAGCACCAGTTGCTTGTGAGTGACCAAACTGTAAGGAGAAGGCTGCATGAAGCTAACCTTCATGTTCGCAGACCGCTTCGTACTCCAGCACTACGCCGAGGAAATCGTGGACGACGACTAGAGTGGGCTCGTGAACATTTGCACTGGAAAGATAACCAGTGGTCTGTAGTGCTGTTTACCGATGAGTCCCGGTTCAGTTTCCATCCCGATACACGTAGAGTATGTGTTTGGCGAGTTCCTGGTCGTGAGAGCCGTCTACAACATCCTCAGGAAGTCCATTTATACCACGGCGGGACCATTATGGTTTGGGCGGGAATTCGTGTTGGTGGAAGAACAGACCTCGTTTGGATCAGAAACACCATGACGGCTGAAAAATACCGTAACGAGGTGCTAGTACCAATAATCTACCCCCATCGAATACAAATGGGCCAAGAATTCACGCTCATGCACGATAACGCCCGTCCGCACACAGCGAGAGTGGTGACGAGCTGGTTACAGGAGCACGACGTATCGGTCTTAGGCTGGCCCGCTCAATCGCCTGACCTAAACACCATAGAACACGCGTGGGACATGCTCCAAAGAAGGGCTTTGAGGAATTTCCCTGCAAACATTGCGACGGAAGAGCCACTTTTTTTGCATCTTACCCGGACCTGGGACAATATACCGCAGCAAGACTTGGATAACTAATCCAAAGCATGAAAAACCATTGCAAGACCGTTATTAACGTCATGGGCGGTTTTACTGACTACTGATTTTTCACATAACTGTTAAAAACAGATTAATTTTTCCTTATTTTTCACTTTTTCTTGAGAAACACATTTATTGTTAGTTTTACCATTATTTCCCGTTTTTTCTTTATTTGAATAAAAATTTGTTTACGCAAAAAAAATAGTTTTCTTTTATTCTGGAGTGTAGTCTGATAAATGGGCTTTATAAACACATATGCATGTTGTATGTTATTTTTAATAAATTTTGAGTAAATTGAGTAAATCCAAAATATCCCTAGACAGTGTTGATGTGTGTACTAAGTATGTACTACCTCTACATGCAGTTTTTTTTAATTCTCATTTACTCTGTCAGTTCATTGTTCGTCTTGTTTAAAGAGTCGGTAAATAAATCCTGCGGGTTGTTTGTCATTAAGCTCTTGTTTCATCACCCTCGAGCCTTCGTATAAAGTACGACCAACACAAGTGAAAAAAAATGCTTGTAAACGCAGAGCTAAGTTATTTTTTTATCTGTTGTCTGTCAGATAATTTAACCTGCTTTTATCCGGAGGTGGTAGAATAGTCCTTAAACCCTAAAATCTAAGTGTATCTCTTGGCACCTAAATAAATTAATGTCAGTTGAAAATCAAAGGTCAAATCTATGCTTTAAAATAGAAAAGATAAGGTTCTCTTTCAAGACAATATAAATCGTAGCTACGTTAGATACGATTTATATTTTTACTTGGGTAGGTACAGTCTGACTAAATAAGTGAGTAGCTATAAATGGAAAATTCGAATCACTGTAACAAAATTATTCAAATTTTCAAAGGAAAATAATTTCGTATCTATGAAATTGGAAGTAACCGCCGCGCCGACTGAAAAGAAAACAAAAACATTACGTAGGTTATAAACTATTTTCAGCCTTGAGTCTATAGATCTACGTACATTTTGTTTGTCACCAAGGTCGAAATTACAATGAGATGTTAATATCTATACATTGGTCAATAGAGTTGGGTAAGAAAACCAATTGTCTATTACCATAACCGAGATATACCTACTAGTATATCTACAATTGTAAGCTGTACTACCATACTTTGATCATATTAAGTTGGAAAAATAAAAGTCTAGATTGTATTTGACTCATATGTCAAGCCAATCATGACATACATATGGGTAAAATACAATCTAGACTTTTTACTACGTTAAAGTGAGGTTCAGAGCAGTGTTGGCTCAGTGGTAACGGACCCGACTTACGAGTTGTAGGTCGTAGGTTCAAACCCAGACAGGCGGTCTACATTATGTGAATGAATATCTTCACCACTGCTCTCAAAACGGTGATGGAAAACATCGTGAGGAAACTGGCATGTCCTAGAAC
This sequence comes from Apamea epomidion, assembly GCA_947507525.1. Lineage (NCBI taxonomy): Eukaryota > Metazoa > Arthropoda > Insecta > Lepidoptera > Noctuidae > Apamea > Apamea epomidion. The sequence goes on along the minus strand of OX382228.1, from coordinate 13,102,212 downwards.
CAACAATTCGAAGACGTGTGACATCTACCAACTCGCATTGGGCCCGTGTGGTAGATTACAGCCCACTCCCTCTCGAAGAAAGGAGGCCTGTGTCCCAGCAGTAGGAACATTATAGGCTGATTATGCTATTAATTAGTTCGTTAAAATTATCAATAGTTGAAAACTCAACTTTCGATTAATGTCATAGCTTTGAAATAAGCAATTAGTATTGTCATAGTTAAACAGTTTGGAAGAAAAAAGAAAGATAAAAAAGTAGGTTTACTTATTAGTTATCACACTTATCACAGAAACAAGTGCATACAAAATATATCTACGAGCACGGAACATACATAGTCGGCAGCTGCACGTTGTGGCTGTGACCACGAAAAAGGCTTCTGTTTCACTCAGCATGATGCTGTGCCCATAGCATAGCGCTGATTTTCAGTGGTCACGATAACGGACCACATCACCACGTTCTGTTATCCAAACGTGGTGATGTGGTCAACCATGTTCATTGCGTGTTTGCAGCATGTACATGTTTTCAGACAGGTAGTGTCATGATTAAATGGTGTTTGGCATCTTTCAAGCGCCTTTGATTTCAACAACGCCAAGCTAGACTTTGTACAAATATTTTCTTAGGAAAATGGGACAACTTTATCAATATACGAGTTAAGCATTTACGGGTTATTCTTAAATTATTAAAAGGAACACTTTGTATAAAACAACTGGAATTTTGGCAGCGGTATTCAGAAATATGACCTAGAAAGCTTATTTAAATTGTTTGTGGATACAAATATTTCAAAGTGTAGAAGTTATGATCAATGAGAAGTATGTAAACTAAAAAAAGACCTTGGGGTTGGCTACCCGAAATTGTCAAATTTTGGCCAATCAAGCTTGAACCTTAATACTTTAGCGATAAAGTTGAAAATCAATTAAATAAATTCGACAGATTGTAGTAGAATGATGTGCTGGCGTCTGTATCTATCATTTGGCTAATTGCAGAATAAAATACTCATTAGTCATTACAGAGAAAGAATGACTACTAATGTTTCGCTCACTACACGTAGGTATGTTCAGCAGACAGTTAAAACTTGGTTCAGTCCGTAACGACCCTAACTTAGTATGTACCTATGTTTTACACACTTCAATTAAAACTTTCTAGGTGAGCTTATCGTAACTTTTATCTATCTAAGAGGAGATCAAAGTTGCTTATCTTATTTCTAAAAGTCATCGAACTAAAGTTACTAGTATTGCATGTATTTATTCTATACTAATAATAATTAAAATTTGAGAGTTTGTATGTAGGGGGTAATCTTCAGAACTACTCATCCGATTCCAAAAGTTCTTTCACTAATGGGAAGCTGTTGCAGAGTCAAACACAATCTGCCTAGCCTTTTCCCTACTATGTTGGGGTCGGCTTCCAGTCTAACCGGATACAGCTGAATACCAGTATTTTACATGGAGCGACTGCTTCTGACCTACACAACCCAGTTACTAGGTAATACGGTAGCGATGCCCCTTGGTAAGACTGGTTGTCAGACTTGGGTTTCTGACTACCCATACTGTGTGTGTGTGATAGGATATATTTAATGTTAAAAAAGAACACGCGGACGAAGTCGCGGTCAGAAGCTAGTACTTTAGTATTTGTGTTTGTGTTCATAATCAGAATTCAGAACACAGTTTTAGCAGACTATGTAACATAATGTATATACTCACATTTATTTTCATTCATTCCTCCAGGTCAGAACAAGCATTCCGTTACTGTTAGGCGCTGTTTTGATTGTCTCTCACGACAACAGGCCACGCTATTTATCCACAATCAGTACACCAGACACAACCCTCAACTTTTAACACAAGGCTACGACGATTTAGTGACATCAAGGGCTGGGAATTTCGCCCACATTGGTTGATATCACTATAATCAGTATACTTTTAACACAATATAACGGTAGATTTTATTGTATTTTATTAATATATAATATATCATGAAAGTTTTGACAACGATGGTTATTACGTTGCCATGACAACTTTTCTTACAAATTATTTATGGCCAGTAATTATTTAGCTGATTATACATTTACTTCAAAATTACAGATGGCCACTAACATATCTCCAATTCATATTTTCTACATGATACTATTCTACGAGTTCACATTATAAATTCACCCAATACTAGGGTCAGTTCCCGCTTGGCCGCTAAAGCGAACACTGTAAATAGGCCTGATAGTCCAGGGCCACCTATCTTGGGAACACCCATCAGCGTGCCTCTGCTAAAGGTTTCTGTATCTGACAGACCCTCTCTGAGCCTCATATAATGGCCTACATAAGTACCTGGCAGGCCCTCACTGCGTCTCCTTGGAAGACTTACAGTACCGGTTGGGCCGCCGGCGCGCCTCGCCGGAGGACTCGGAACACCCTGAGCGCCCCTCCTGTACCTGTTGCCCGCCGTGCCTGTCGACCGGCCAGCGTCGCCTGACTGCAGCCTCCGACCTGCGTCCCCCTCCGTGGGCCCTCTACGGGTGCCCTCTGTGCCGTACTTGCGCTCTACTCCGCGCGTGGCTGTCGAATTTACCTGCCTCTCGTCGGCCCCCATCTCTAGCTCCGCCTCAGATACCTATCACGCATGGTCATTCATACCACACCTCCACATTCTACACACCACTGTCCAGTCCATCTCCATCCTTCTAAATCTTGTAAATAAAACTTTAATTGACTTCAACTTCCCTTTCTATAATTCAATTACCTTTAACTTAACATTTAACTTTAGTTTAATCTAAAGTCAAAGTTATGATTCTCTTGTCGCTACACGACAACTATCATTAGCTACGTCACAAGAGAAACCAATTCTGCCTAACAATAATAGTAATTATTAGGTTCCAATTATTGTTAAGGTAATTAGGACATACATTGTATTAGACATTGTAACAATAGGTACGTCACACTAATCCTAGCAACATAATAGCATAATCAGCCGATAATGTTCCCACTGCTGGAACATCGGCCTCGTCTCGGTGAGAGGGAGTGGACCATAATCCACCACGCGGGCCTAGTGCGGATTGGTACATGTCACATGTCTTCGAATGTTTGGTTCTAGGACATGCCGGTTTCCTCACGATGTTTTCGTATACCGTTTTGAGACCAATGGTGATAAAATAATTTACACAAAGTAAAGCGTTTGTCAGGGTTCGAACCTCCGACCTACAACTCGTAAGACCCGGCCGTTACCACTGGACAACAAATATACTATAATAGCAACAAATAGGCATAAATATAGTTATGAAGTAGGTAACCTTGTAAAGGAAGAATAGTTGTTTTCGCTGACAGAAAGGGTTTATACAACAATGGTCGATTTGTTTATTTATTTGGTTGTTATATTTGGTGGTTTTCCTACTAACAACATGCCTACGCCTATGTACTAATTAGGTACCTACTGGGCGTATTAAAGTCTATTGTTTCCTATGTGGTCGGATTAAGCTACCAATAAATTATCGGCGAGGTAATTGCGTAATACACTAACAGTAGCAATGGCTTTCATATTGATAGTTCTACAACAATCATTGCATTATTTACGTTGCTGAGCAGACAAATTTCGAACATATGAGGCAATGGATTAGCAATAGCCTTTAAAATGATTCAGATGGTGATTGATAGTGTGTTATGCATTTACGATACTCTTATACACTGCTGATATACGGAGAGCTGGGCTATACCAGATGACGAACGCAATATAATTATTCGCTATACAGTAAATTGCCTGTCAAACTTAACTGATAATTTCGGCAGTAAATTAAATTACTTCGCGTTAATGGTAATGGGCTCGTCCCCTATTATTAGGGACCTACTTTACCCAGCTTTCGAATTCTTGGTGTAATGCCAAATCGCCAACCCCTGCGGCGGAAAGGGCGTGATGCTATGTGCTATATGTGGGTACCTAATGTAAATAAACCTTACTAATCAAATGTGACCAACGATTTTTAAAAGAAATTACTAATATGTTTTTGTTATGATCACCATAGAACAGATGACAACTCTTTTCTCTAGTGAGCATTATTCAAGTGAAAACGGAAGGGATTTTGTCACAAGGACAAGCCAAGGTCAAGGCAGGATCCCTTTGTCTGATAATAATAACGAACTGCTGTCACCAATCAGACTGTTTGGGGTCGTGAGCATGACAATTTCCCCCAACTCCGTTTGGGGAACGGGGACCCATGTCCAGTAGTGATTTACGAGACATATTTCCGAATTGTCTATTAAATTTATGGTCACTTGTACTCGTTAAACTTTTTCAATCAGTAGATTTCGGTTAATAAATTGGCAAGCATTTTCTGACCATTGTTTTGCACTGCGAAAAATTGAGGCAATTTTCATACGCCTTTGTGTTCAGAGAAACAAAACTGAATACGTGTCGTTTTATTGCTTTTTAAAAGCCAAAGTTAGTCATCCAAGTTGACATAGTTTTTGTAACATTTTCAACCGATTGTGGAACACATTTATGTAACGTTGACAATTTTTTTTGTGAAAACTTATTTCTACTAAGGTACCTAAATAATGGCTTTCCACATAAGTTTCCACAGAACAGATAAGGCATTATTGTATTATTCATCTGCTAAAAGAAAAAGTAATTTACAGCCAAAGTTTATACAAAAAAGTGTTGGTCAAAAGTTCTGGAGAAAAACAGATAAAACCAAATTGTGCTATAAAGGTTAACAATCACTGTCACCTTTCTTTGTTATGGGCCGAAGGGCATGTGGAGTTACGTAAAGAATGAGCTTTATGCCTATACCCTGGAATAAAGTGGTCGGTCAACAAAGATGGCCGTCATAAGACAAAAAGTTTATCAATAATATTCTATTCCATTCATGTCAATATTTGCGTCCCTAGTTCATTAATTGAAGAGATATTCGTATATTTGATAATCGGGATTAATTGTCGAGTAATCGTAACACGTATTTAAAGACAGTATTACTCAATTCTAATTTTAAATGGTTCAAAGTGTTACTATCGCAAAGACTCAATTACTTTCATTGAATAACATTCTTGAATTTAAGAAATGAATAAATATCTCCGCGTGTGCGTTGCCAAAAGCGGTTTTGCTACGTTACCATAAGCATACCACAAAATACTTTTCTATCACAGCATTATCATTATCACAAAGAACAATTGCACGATCACAGTTTCATGTCACATGTGTTCACAAAGTGCACTCACTCACTCAACCACGAAATGCGCAATTTCAGATGTTTGGAACACATCTGTAATAAGATAAAGCCCCGCTGATACTTTCTCGTTATGTTTTAATTTCGATCGACGTTTATATTGGTCGAGGCGAGGCGTGGACTGCGCGTGCGTCTTGGCGCGTAAACCGTCACATCTTACATCCAAGCGCCACTTTACTCCACGACCAGCATATTGTCGCGATGCCGATGGCATGTACCTGCCTTACTTACAATATTTTTCCCAAAAATATACACCATATTACTCACTGTCGCTGATACTTATGATGACTCATGAGTTAAGCGACGAAAATTCCGTGAAAATGTTTTTCTATTTCCTCAAATTTATCTCTGTTCTTCATTGTGTGATCGGCGTAATATATTTACAGAAGCACCTATGTCATATTTTCCTAAAATTCCTATGTTGTTAGTAAGAAGCTGTGATTTACGCATGAGAGCTTACGTTTCAGCTTCGAATGAACAAAGTTGTTTCAGTTTGCAATGTAAGCAACAGTATAAACTTTATATAACTACCGGAGTTTCATGAGAGTGCTTACATAGATTGTTTGATAGTTTTAGTTTAATTGGCATCTCCAATATCAAATAGTTCCAAATATTCCCAATTGGCATATTGAAATGAGAAAATGAGATTCAAAACTTCTTATCAAACTCTATTATTTGAATTCACCGTGAAATGTTTTTATTGTGCCGGGTTAGGGAAATTTTTGAAAACTTGGAAATTGTCGAGTTAGTATAAAGCCTTTAAGAAACTTTGCGAGATTTACGTTGGAAGTTACAACTCTGAATGAAGTTGCAGAAATTCGGTGAACGAAGAACAGAGCCATTCTAAATCGGAATTGGCATTCGACTTGTTAATAGCACAACTGTTCTATATCGAACCTTCTGAATCTCGAAGCATTTCTTTGAATTCCAGTAAAGATTATAATTGTCCCTTAGTTTATTAATGCAAGATATAATAATATCTAATATCGTCTTCGTCTCGGTGTTTACGCGCGAACGGGGACGAGAATAACTCGTGGCAGAGTTTCAAATATGTCGCCGTATGCTAAACCGCATCTTTAAAGATTTACGCACTGTCACACTTAATATGCCTACCTGTAATTTATGTACCACTTATTCCGCAATATAACGGAAATGATATTGTTCCAATGCTATGCATACAATTGTGACTATAAACTCCACTGTTGCCAAAGAGGAATAGAGTAAAAGCCCATCTCGCTAGATGATGATTAAAATATTGGCAACCAACTATTTCGATATTTCATTATAATCTAAGATGTACACTTAGTTTTATCACGCCTTTGCAGATACTCGTCGATAAGGGAAGCACTTTACTTTGTGTACACTTTACTTGCCAAGAATCTGCACTTTTTTCGCAAAGCGCTTTTCACGAACTTTGTCAGTTTTAACAAGCGCAGACAGCGTCGGGCGCCTTGACAAATGACTAACAAATTCTAATAAATATGTTGACCACATAATAAGATAGTAGAAGATTTATGTGCTAATCACGAATTTATCTGATTCGGCCTATCAAATAAACGAATTGAGTGAATCCAATCTCCTAACTACTACCTTTTCCTTTTTCTTTCTTCTTCTTTCTTTCTTTTTCTAACTTTACTTACTTACCAGTAACAATACTTACAACTATTAACCAGTAAATACTGTAACAAGATTGCTAAAACAAAAGCCTACCTATTTTATGATTGGAATGTAAATGCTGCTTTAAATTTCACCTAATATTTATCTCGTCGCAACGTTGTGTGCAGAGTTAACGCCATATCGTCGACGAATAAAAAATAACTTAATCTTCAAATTATTTTGTAATTTCTATTAAATTATGTATATAGCGAGTTTATAAGCGCAACACACAAAAGACAATGCACCCTCAGTTGATTGATGACACTTTCCTGCTCAACCCCTCTTTATAAATGAGTTTACTCTCCGAGATATTTCTATTTATCCAACAGAATAAATAATCTTACGAGACTGTCAATAACTTTCGCAGACCCTTTACAAGTTAAACAGTAAATTTACTTTCTAGACTTTGCTTTGTGTGTGAAATGAAAGGCCATCTATTGACGTTATACAGAACCAACAATTTACGGTCTATAAAGTTAATTCTCTCGACGTTAAATTACCTACACTTTATTGCCTGTGGTAACTTTTTGGTGGAATAAAATTAATGAAAATAAGTAAACACATTAAACTGAGTGGGGAACTCGGGAGGCCGGAATACGGCAAGACAATTGAATATATTGTAGCACTAACAAGGCAGGCGTAAAGTCGTAAAGCGGGCCTGAAGTGGGTGGTTCAGGTAAGTGAATTAAAATGTGGGTAGGTACTTAAGCGAGTAGCCCAATGAGCTAACACACACAGCTCATATCCCATATTCATTTAATGAATATTTAGGAAAATCAACACCAAACCCTACTCGGTTATTATCGTAATTATTTTAAATAAGAAACCTTTTAGATTTTATTAGACACGAACTCCGAAAAATAATTAGCCTGATTAACAATATATCCATACTAAGAGCACAGGCTACGTTATATTCATAATAAACGCCGTGAGGTATACATTTCAGTGGTCACGTATCTTTCCGTAAGTAAAACTCTGTCTTAAAGGCGAATTACATAACGAAATGCTTTACATAATTCATACAAAATAAAATATTTTAGGAACGTGCAGGGAAAGTAAAGAGGTGCTACTACCCTCTTAGTTCTCACAGCGGCACATTTAAGTGCATTACCCAAGAGGAAAGAGAATCACAGAGAGCAGGAAGGTAATCTATATATATAAAATTCAAAGTCCTGACTGACTGACTGACTGATACATCAACGCACAGCCTAAACCGCTGGTCTTAGAGACATGAAATTTGGAGGGTGTGTTCTTCGTGAAGAGTAGGTATCCACTAAGAAAGGGTTTTTCGAAATTCCACCTCTTAGAGGGTGAAATGGGGGGATTTTGTTTGTATGGAAATTCTTATTCCTTGAGTTAATAAACTTGAAACTTGGCCTCAATACTAATCTAAGTAAATTATGAAGTTTGCCATTTTATGTTTTTCTAAACTACCCCCTAAAAGGGGATTGGGGGTTTCAAAGTTTGTATTGAAGAATTTTAGCGAGCGGTCGGATTAACTCGAAACTCAGAATTTATACCTCGGATCGAAAGTAAAGAACAATGTGTATCAGGGTTTTTCGAAAATTACCCCTGTCGGGCTGAAAAGGGGTAATCAATTTTACAGGGGAGGATTATAATGCGTGGCTTGATTAACTCGAAAATTAGTATTAATACTTTTGACAGAAAATAATTAATAACAAGTATGTAAAGTTGTCGAAAATAAACCCCTGACGGGGTGAAAAGGGAGAGTTTGATTTTTAAGGGGAGTATTTGAACTTGAAACTGTATGTTACATTTTCATACCTAAACCACTGAACTTCTGATTTGGCAAAGAGATAGATGGCATCCTGGGGAAGGACATAGTTTTTATCCTGGTAGCACGTTCCCGTGGGATAAATTCCGACATCCATACGGGCGAAGCCACGGGCAGAAGCTATTAGACAAGTCCGAGTGTAAAGTTTTCGAGTGATATTTCCTTTATTCTTGGACTCGCGAGATGCATAGTTTAGCGCGGTCAGCTTTGATCAGGATAGTGACACTTTGTGTGTCTATATGCGGTTAATCCACTTAGATGTTCAGACGGGATGATTTGCAGAGTAGAATGAATGGAACAAGTTAGGTAGTTGAATTAACTGGATAAACTTTCCGATTGAAGATTTCGCTTGACTGGACTCTTGCTAGTTTATCGTACTATTGATATTGATGTTCAGATTGGATTATCTTAGGAATTACCTCATAGAGCACCGTCTTGAAACACATTTCTAAATTCCCTAAATGCATTAAATCTTCAGAGCTGAAACGGATGAAGAAAACCTATTAAAATTACGCTATGAGCTTGTAAAAACTTCTGAACATTAAGCTTATTTTACCTTCATTTTGATGTTAATTTTTGAAAAGGAAACGCTATTAACTCGTAACTGGCACCTCAAAGATAAGACGAGAAGTAGCTCCGCTTTGATAGAATAAGCCTTTGAGTTGAACAAGAATATATCCAACGTTCTAATTGATATTATCTAGTTTAAGTTTCAGAGTAATGCTCAGCAATAATTACTCAGTTATTGTAATAGAATTGTTAGAGGAATAGTCCTCATTTAAAGTGTTCGTGTGTTAGATATTTGAACCCCAATCATATCAGTACAAAAGTACCTACTGAATTTAATTTATATCGCAACAAGTACCGTTTTGGACGAGAGCCGAAACACAGACCTATTTTCGCGAAACTGGAAACATATTGTACTTATAATATTATCATCACATAAAATTGTACATTTGCCAGATTGTGTACAGAAAATTTATAGCTTTCCAGTCCTTTTTGTCTAAAACTGACCCGCAACTTTATTGTGAAACGCGATCACGTACTTTTTCACAATTGATCAATATCTATTGGTCTGGCGGCGAACTGGACGGGCTTTGAAAACATACGACGTTTTTCAACCATATAAGTTTTTTCGAGATATTGCCAAGCGGTTGGTCGACTCTTCACGTGACCAGAGGGCTGGCCTATATTTGGCCAAAGAATCAGTCAGCCATTCAACGGGGAAATGCTGCCAGCCTCTGTGCTCTGTGCCTTCTGTTGACAGCGATGCAGACGAAATTTTTGATGCCCTATGATTCTTGACCCCCTTTTTTATATATATGTACCTACTTACATATTATTATTTTAAGTCTTTTAAGCTTATATTATGTAAATATTAAAAATCACCAAAACCTATTTAATTATCTAACTAACCTAACCATATAAGACATTAGTTTCAAAATAAAAACTTTGCAAGTGAGTCACGCAATAGGTCTGCTGGTCGACGGAGACTACTTCAAAGACAAGCCTTTCGAGTTCACACTGAAGAGACTGAGACAAAAGCGATGAAAGGGCGCAACCCTAAGGTCGGCCCCAACTCACAGCGAGCTAAGCTTCTCAGTAAAAATCCCTGTTACTTTGTAGAATATAAGTTTCTAGACATATGTGTGTGTACTAGCCTAACTGTTTCATTAAGAAAGTTGTGTTAGGTGGCCAGGAGCTAAGCAAGGATAAAACTTAACAACGCTTGAAAGTTTTTCAAAACATGCGTATGTTTTATGTACGGTCAGCAAAAGAAGTCGTTTAACACTGCTACTTTTCTACTCATCTCAATTAACACAAAATGATTCGATAATCTGCTTTTTATGGCTAAGAGTTACTTAATATTGTCTAAATTTTACTTCTACTCCATTTTTAATAAAAAAAAGTGAAGCGTTTAGTGGACTTTTATTGCATACTGTACCATCAACGAAAAGTTGGCTCAACACAGAATTTATAAGGACATAATTGAAACCGGACATGCACATTTACCAAATTCCGTACCGTAATAAACTTCCCGTGCTTGTGCGTGACAGTTTTGTTCACATGGGTGCACAAGAGCTACAACTTCGACCCACTGTTCCGAACTAATTCACATGCGTATGCAAATCATGCGTCAAAATAGTAACTCAAGGTAGTAGGTATTTACCGCCTGACGCAGGTCCTCTCCGGACACGGATGTTTCGGGAGGTTCCTGCACATAATCAGGCGGGAGGAGACGCCCGGGTGTCATCACTGCGAGGATCGCCCCGAGGACACGGTGGAGCACACGGTGGAGGTCTGCCCCGCTTGGGCAGAGCACCGCCGTGTCCTCGTAGAGGCGATCGGCAGCGGCGGCGACCTCTCGCGTCCGGCCCTGGTGCAAGCCATGGTCCGGGGCGAGAGGGAGTGGGAGGCGGTCACCTCCTTCTGCGAAGCAGTCATGCTAGCGAAGGAGGTGGCGGGATGGGCGAGGGAGAGATCCTCACGCCTCAGCCGCCGAGGGAGACGCTCCGGGCGTCGGGAGCCGCGTGACGACTCCCGGCCACCGTAGGCGCGGGCCTGCGGGCGGAGAGCAATGGGTAGCTCTCCGTTCGATCAGGACCAGGCCCGTGCCGGACGGCGCGTATGTGTTCCACGTGCGCCTCAGAGAGATGTCAGCGTAGTTGACGGGGCCCGACAGGGCCGAAGCCTGCCGGGGTAGCGGGATCGTCCGAAAGGGTTACCGCTGCCCTGGTACATAAAGGGCTAAGGAAGGAACACGGGTGGGTTTTAGTCAGTAAGAGTCTGACACTCCCTTCTGCTCCACCCAGAGCGGGAGGAGTCATTTGATGATTTCCCATCCACAAAAAAAAAAAAAAAAGGTAGTAGGTATTGATGGGACTTGCTTATGTGAAAGTGGAATAATTGGAATTATGGAAATTCATTATTAATTCCTGTTCCTGCCTTGTTAATAGTATACCGGGCGAAGAATACGCCTAAATTCCACGCGCAAATTTCTTCATTTACATCTGTTATTTTTATGTTGTACACAAAAAGAGTATTCTATCTATCTATCTATCATGTTATGTGATTTAAGCTTATTATCAATGTCCTGAAAATTATGACAAGTCAGTGTATTTATAAATTCTATGATTAACTCTGCAAAAATTTAAAAAAAATCTACAAAAATTTATAAATTCTATGATTAACTCTACAAAAAGACTCCTCGTAGTTGCGCTTAAATATTGATAGGTACGCTTTAAAGACTAAAAATAAAACAGGCATTCACGATATCCATGAAATAAATCTAAAAAGTTTAAGTACAGCAGTCATTGTAATGTTCTCGATGTAATTACGGGAAATGTACTGAAGTTAGCGCCGACTGAACTTGCACAATAAAAATAACGCTCTTATCGAATTACGAAACTTTTTACAGGAAATTGAATACACAACCCCTGAATTTTCAGTTCAGTTTCCTCTTTAACGATATTTCTTTCCATTCAATTTGCTTTATTTAAGCACTTAATATGTTCGTAGGAGTGAAAAGACAGCCTTCATTAAAGGTTATATAGATTTTTTTCTCCACGTTCTCATTTGAGCTAGCACAGAGAGCAATCAGACATCAAAGCCGTGCTTAATTGGACCTATTTCCTGCTTCCAGATTGAGCTATTTCCCCGTGAGCGTATTGATTAACACATAGCTACTGTCACAATAGGTTCCAAGTAACCAACAGATTAACTTCACCCCTGTCCATCCCGAATAGGCAAAACAAAACAGAGCTGCGTAATTTCACGATCTCGAGAAATTATTTGAAATTCAGGGATATTTACACCTAAAACCACAGGTATATTGATAGGTAGCCTCGACCGTTTTCTGCAAAATGTTATATTAATAACGTGCTATATTCGCCAAACAAATATTTTGATATTGGATAAATCGCCGCGTGTGAAGAACGAAGTATAAGCGCTGCCAATGTCAGATTAATGGCTTCCTTCAATGTGCCGTCTAATGTCGTCATGAAATATTACTGACAGACGAAAGAAAGAAAAAAACCTCATTTTTTTCGTGGTTTTCCCTCTCCAATGCGCTGTTTCTGTAGATATCTTTTAACGTTTTTGAAATTTATCGTCTGCTTTTCAATAAAGACCAGTAAGTATACGATGAATAATAAAGTTATGTAGCGAAGGAGGCAATTTCGGGAGAAGACGGCGACTGTATTATAATGATTCATGGGACGACTCTAGTGAAAGCGTCGACGGGTATAATGGAATACAAAAACAGTTGAAGACAGTGATCTCAGTACAATAGTCGAGGTTAGCTCGGATGAGCGTTTACGTGGCGGTCATTGTTGTGCTAATGCCTGGGACAGACCATCGCCTGAGCCCCTCATGAATATTAACTGATATTTGTCTTACAGATAGCCACTCACTGCTGAAAATATCTTTCAATATAGACAGAGACACGACACTCGGGCTATATTGTTTTGCTGTAGGTATAAAGCGAAACTAATCTAAGTGTGTTTGTACGCGAGAAATATGAATAATAATATACTGAGAGACGGAATGGGGTTCTGTTATCAAAGTATAAGGAATAGCTATTGGTTTTATTTATGCGTCTGGCTTTTTATCTTTAACCCCCAACAGCTGTGCCAGCAGTCAATGCTAAATTACATAATCTTTTTATAAATAAAGTTAGTTTGAAAGTCCAATACATTGACAAACGGATAATCCACTCACTGACGTGCAATAAACGCTCACCTTGAGATGCGACTTCATTTTTGTAGACTTAATTAGTAGGTAAAGGGTTGAACATAACTTTCTTATAGATATTAAATTGAAAAAAAAAGAAAACTTCTTCAAGCTGGAGGAGCTTGAAGAACTTTTTTTTTTAATGGCGTAGTAGGATCACCATAAATTCTAGTCATCAATAAAAATACAGCAGCACCCACGTCCAGTCACTTACCCGCATATCCAAGAGTGTCTCCTTCTCGGTATAGATGCAAGCGTGAGCGCGAATGGGTGCAGCGCGGCGGGCGGGTCATCCTCCTCCTGCGCCGGCGCACCACTCACGCGCACCTCCGGGACACGCAGCTGGTTACGACTCATCACAAAACACTTATCTTTAAACGCCCTTAGTAAGAACAAATTCCAACATTTTTCGCGCTCTCTAAAACGTTTGTAGATCCAAAAATCGTGTATCAAAATTCAACAATACGCCTCGTAGTAATAAATTCGGTTTGATTGATGTACGTCACCTGAAATGGAAAGGAACTTTAGTAATTTTCGTCAACTTGAAACAAATTAACAAAAATTACGATTTCATATTTTTGGAATGTGCTGCCGAATTCAAAACTTTGTACAGTTGGAAAAAAAAATCTTCTAGTTAGGGCCGGTTTTTTGATCCGTGGTTAAACTTAACCAATTGTTAAAAATGGTTAAATGGTTAACTAATGGTAAAATTTTTGCAAAATGTGTTTTTAATCAGTTTTTAGTTTAGCTAATGATATAATATCATTCTTAATGGTCAAATAATTAACTATTTGTTAAAAAAATAAGCATTAGATAAATTAAAAATGTATCAAAAAACATATTTTGCCAAAATTTAACCATTAGTTACTATTTTTAACAATTGGTTGAGTTTAACTACGGATCAAAAAACCGGCCCATAGTTGTGCCGACTCTCGGTAATATGTCTCGCTAAAACATCATTAATTCATACGACTTGTTATATTCATACTAAGGCGGTCATCAGATGAAGAGATTCCATATCCATTAGCTGCTCATAAGTCAACCGAAAATAATATTACGTCGTAATCTACGGTAAAACAAACGTTATTATACGGTTATTTGTGACTATCAGCTTATGACTCGCTTTATGAGGATCATAAAACGATCGTGAAACGGTATCTTGAATTATCTTTGTGACCAATGAAGGTGCGAAGGGCACATTGCGGAGAAGCCTCATCGGAACATCCGTTTAAGTCCCGTGTTAAAGAGATTTATTTTTATCTCTCTCACCCTTGACGGTATTCTCTAATCGCTACTTTACGTAAGCACGACGTACGAGATATAAAAATATAACGTCATTAAACCTACAACTGTGGAGTTGAAAATAAAACTGGCTTGGGAGAAAATAAGTGTTTATTTTTTTTTGCTGTCTGCTTTTTTAACGACAGTTTTATTATAGGTCGATGTTCTTTGTATGTAATACTAGTAGCGTCCTGCGGGTTCACCCATATAAGTGTCGATGCCGTGGGAATATGCAGATAAAAAGTATTATACGAGTATGTGTTATTCTGATGTATAAGCTATATTATTGTAAAGTTTCATCAAAATCCGTTCAGTAGTTTTTGCGTGTAAGACTAACAAAAAACCGTCCATCCTCACAAACCTTCGCGTTTATAATATTAGTAGGATAGTTATATGATCATGACTTAGATATATATAGGTATAAGCTACATGGGTAAATTGGACTAATGTATAAGTCATTATTATTAAATTACGACATCAAAGATTACGTTTTATGGACAAATCTCTGTTTCATAATGTTCCTAAAGACTAATTACACGACAGGAAAAGCCTTCTAGCTAATGAAATGATAAACATTTTCTTTCAGTTGCTCGTTAAGGAGGATTTTTTTTGTCTGAAAATAAATGAAAATATTGGTTTGTAAACTCACATTTAATCTTTATTAAGAAGTATCTGATTTAATTGTATTGTAATGTATGATAATTTGATACTACGCAACTGGTATTGTAGATTTATGGCTCGTGGCTCGGCTTATGTACCTATATACATACCTATACTGAGCTAGATTTACTTGGCAAGTTGGCAAGCAAATTGGTGATCGCAGTATTATGAAGTTATTTATACACACGGGTGAAGGCTGCTACCCACCTTGGTGATATCATTAATCTCTTATAGATACACACGATTTGCATAGGAAGTTACCCTCCTAGGACTTTATTGATCCTAGGAGGGTAAGCTCCTAGGAATTTTGAGGGCAATATACAGGGTGGCAGGGACATTGACACGTAACCTGTTTACCGTGGATTTAGTACATGAATCCCCTGAATTCAAATTCTTCGTCGGTTACTTAAAAAAAAATCACTCACAGTTTTGACCGCGTTGGTATTGTACTTTTGTAGGAAAAAGCAATTTTTTTCAGAACCGACGAAAATTTTCAAATTCCTGGAATCATGTATATGTTGAATTCATGGTACAGGTTGAGCGTCGATGTCCCATACCACCCTGTTAAATAAAATCACATTTCATATTTTTATAAGAGGTTTCTGAATACTAGGAGACTAATATAGCAGAGAATATAATTATGGCTTCTTCTACCTTCTCATGGATATGACTGAAATACAAAATGAAAAAGAAAATCTCATTTCATTTCGAAATACGTGAGAAATAAACCTAGAGCTGCAATAAACAATGGGTGCGTTAAGAAATATATGTAGATAATCTCCACACAACGTTGGAGCGGAACTATTGTGCCATCTGTTGGCGGAGTGCCGAACACCTGGCCGCGACGCGACCCCGACCTCTTTAGGAACGTTATTTACCAAACAACTGCTTATATACAGCATAAATATTTATTCAAACATTAAAAAATGGGAGAGAGAAAAAGAGACAGATGAATGAGCTGGACGTCTCTTGAAAGGATTCCCGACGACCAGGAAGGAAAAGTGGAACAAAGGGAGACCTTAATTGTCCTGCAGAGGGAAAGCATAAGCTATTATAATAATACCTCAACACAGTCAGCTTCAAAAAGATGTGTGTATTGTGTGTGTTTTGAGAATATTGTTGGGCTATACATTGATACAATATTATGGAACAAAGATTAGGGATAATTAAAGGAATTCTTGTCGATGTATAAATCTTTTTGAGGCTGACTAAACCCAAACCTTACCTTTAGGTACTGAAGGGTTTCGGTTTCAGTATATTTTTTCGGTACTTAATAGTACATCGACACTAAGCTTGTTTTCGGACGTATGTAGGTAAAGGATCGCCGGTAAATATTTTTTCATGATATTTTTTACATGAAAGTCCGGTAACCGGATCTACGCCAAAAAGGCTATTGGTTTGTACATTACTTATACTAAGTAGTAAGAATAGAAGTACATATGGAGATTCTATAGATTTATTTATTACTAAACTCTAAACTATGTACCTACCTAGGTAGACGTGCTGTCAGCTTCAAAAGTCGATCAACACTTCTGTGTTTAATGGATTAAATATTGTGTAAAAGCAGCAGTATTAATTTAATTATACAATAGATTTGGCTAAGACGAAACTCTGACATTTTTCTTTTAAGAAAAATATTTCAGAAAAAGCCTGCTCTCAACCGATGTCTTTTTTCCTCATTAAATTTTTACATTCACAAATTCTATCCCGGATAGCTGTAAAAGTTTTTGACGCGTAATGGCCCTTGGGAAATTTAAAACCGCTTAAAAATCAAGTAATTATAGGATACATTAAACTTTACGACGAGGCTTATATTTAAACTTTGGACCTCGAATTAAATTTATGGGAGCTCCCCAACTATTTCACCTTTCGACTTTAGGCCATAAATATTTTTTGTTCAGTTGGGAGACAGGTAAATTTATTCATCTTATAGATAACCTTGGATAATCTGACTCGCACTTTCTCCAGGCTTTATTTTATGAGAGATTCCATCAAAGGCTTACGACCCACTTTAAGCAGGGTCGATTGGGGATGAGATTTTTTGTGAAAAATCTGTGCACGTAATAGGGCGGGTGGCGAATGTGAACGGAATATTTTGTCGCTTTTAGAGACGGTCGCAAAGATGGCATCTGAAGTGGTGCCGTGCTAATCTTTGTAAACAAATTCAGCTTTTCTCCGAGCCATGACAGTAATCCGCACTATTCCAGATGTCGGTACGTCGGGTATTTGAAAAGATGCGATCTTGGTATTTTCAAAGCGATTTATTTTGAAACATCTCATGATAGTGACTTTATAAAATGCTTTTATGTTTCCAAATTTTTTACTAGTTTACCATGAAATTGGTATGATTTCATTTTTATCATTAAATATTACATTTAGGCATGGGAAAACAGCATGTAAAATAATCTAATAGCTATATTATTGTCAGCACAAATTAAGTGTAAAGGTAGAGTAGAAAAACACGATTTGCAAATCCATTTAGCTCTTTCAAAAGCACTCAACTTGTAAATGGACCGTGTAACAAATCCTTTTAGGTCAAAACTTTGTACCACATGGCAAATTCGCATACCTACTATACACAATGCGTTCCCTACTTTCATGTTACGTCAATCACCTGATCAAAGCGTCAACAACGCTTTCAGCTCTGATTTCAGGGCGACACGCATGAAAAGAGCATGTCATAAAAAAGTAATATATTTTAGTCACAACAGTGCTACAACTTGCTATGATTCAAAAAAATGGAAAAAAATCCGCCCTTCGTTTGTTTAGTTACCGTTTTTTTTTTCAACATAAATACTGCGTGTTTCTAAGAATGATTCTATGAATGGTACTACCATTCATAGAATCATTCTTCCGTGGAATTACGAAATTCTGAGTACGTTATATTATTAAAACCACGTCAATATAGCTCAGTAGAAACCTACTCAAAAGCTCAGCATCTTTACATATTCCCATATAAACTGGAGCAGCCTGGTAAAGGTTACACCGAAATACTGACATATTTAAATAGTTTTAGTTATTAACCACACCGGGCAAATATGAAGCTTTATTGACTTCAACATTTTCTCCATTTGGAAATTTATTATGATACAGTTTATTTTAACAAAACATTATCTGTAACTTCTTTCTTTTTCGTCTTGCCTTCGTTACTAATTTATATTAGATAACGTGCCGATATTCTACAGAACTATTTAGATTGTGTTGGATTATTCAGATTATCTGTGCACATAATTAAGTGACATTATTATTTTATGTTCGAGACATTAATGGACATTGTGTGAGCTCATTAACAACGTGCGTCATGACACATCCGCTGATACAATTTAGATTACGAGTAGATTAAGAGTACACTAATTATTCTAAATTGTACTCTATTAACTGAAGCGCTATTTCGCTGCGCAGGTTGTATATTACTAACATTAGGAGAATATGACAGTGGTCCCTAAGGACCATTTTCATTTAGCCTATGGCATTTAAACTCGCGTATTTACAAACTAATATAAATGGGTTTTATAGCAGTGTTCATAATCTTAGACAATTTACATTCCATTGCCACTTAACCAGTTATCTACTTCAGAGAAATATATTCTAAGTTGGTTTTTGAGTGACCATTTGTAACAAAGAGATCCTAATAAGTTTTTGGTTGCTATGGAATTTGAACTTTGTTTAGTATGACATACAGTTTCTTGTTCCATAACTTGAAAATTATCTCAAATTCTTAATTCAAATATAGTAAACCAATAGGTACACAAAACTTGTCACTTCGAAACTTGACAGTTTGATGAACGATATCTCAAGAGTCCAGTCTGGTTCTGAAATTCAATAGAAAATAATTTGGGGTAGCCGAGAACAAAAAGCTATTCAAGAGGTGGTCATGAATACGAACACAAGACTCGTCAGCGCCTGACGTAAGTAGGACACGACATATACTGCGTGAAGAATATAACACCAGTTTTGTTTTCTTGATATACCTACCTATTTTTTGTCTCACTGTACCGTGACTGCAGAAAATTTATTTATGGTTGTGTTAAAAATGAACTTGTTTTTATTTTTTTGGTTTTTATACAGGGTCAAATTAAAATAGCTAGCGAAACTGCAGAAATGATGCGTATCGATATCTAAACTCAATAGAATAAAAATAAAAAAGATTTTTTACTTGTTGTGTTGTTACTTGAAGTATGAGTTGAGAATATATGTTTTATCGTGTATAAATATCGATACCAATCACGTTTGTGAAGTATACACAAAAAAAGTTTTTAAAACTGATATTACAAGTGAAAACTAAATGCAGTTGGTAATACCACAAAAAAAAAAATCATAAAAAAAAAAACTTTTTGGTTTTATCATGTTTTGATGTCGATTCCCATCACATCTCCAGAGGTTTGCTAGCTAATTAATTTTGACCCTGTATAGTATCCATGGTGTTCTTACTACTGGTTCGTGAAAATCTATGAAAATGTCCTCAAACACCTTTTTATTTACACCATTCCTAACAATAGATCATTTAGAAAAAGTATACCTACCCGGCTACTTATCAACTGTATTCTTATTCTAATTACTTGACTCATCGGTCAAGTATAGGCATTAATAATATGACACGTGCCTGAAGCCAAAATACCTCAAAGGTTAATTTATGTAAGATTTTATGTACAAATAACAATCCCAGCCCACATCCCACTGTGAATTTTTCCTGGATTGTAACGATCGGCCGCCGTCTGATGTCAGCCCCTCATTTCTTGTATTTATTTCTGTCCTAGCTATGACGTATGTAATTTTACGGCTTCTTTTGATGTTGGGTTACAAGTGACAATCATAATTTTGTAACCATCTACGTAAGCATTACATTCTACAGTGGTTAGAATGATCACATTAATTTAATGTAGGTACTGACAACTCGCGATAGCCTGCATTCAATTAATTGGTCATTTCATTTAGCACTCAATAATGAGATAATGGTGTTAAAGTGCAATTAATTCCTGTAATTGCATTGTCACCGAATTATTGATTGAACTGATTACCTGGCTACCGACCTATCTACATCGGACATCATAAGTAAGGTAATGCAATCTTATCACGGCACGGCTAAATAAGCAAAGTTAGCACAAAATCTTATTAAGATCCCGAATCCAGACGCCAAAACTTTGCTGAATTCCAAGTTCGGATTTGATCAAAGTTTCCTTAGCTGCGGATTATGGAGGAAACGGACTTATAAGGAGTTACGTCGTTTGACCTTAACATTGCTCATTTTGCAGGCACTCGAAGAGGGCACAGAGGTAATAAAGGGCGGGTAGGGCAACCTCGGTGTGCTATTAATCGGAGATCGAGACCTTCGCGTGCGCAAAGCGCCTGACAGTCACGCGGCACGAACGTAAACGAAACTGTTTGCAGTTCTATATTGGTAGGCGTTTGAACACACTAATAATTTTTCAGGAAAAGCGAGATTATTGCCTTACCGTGGGTTATTTTAGGATGATATACTAAGATTAGGAAGCGCATATTTTCATTTTAGCTACATCCAAGTAAGAAAATACTGTAATTTAATTTGAAACCAATACTTATCTATAAATTGTTTACGAGAAAGAAACCAATCTAAATTAACAATAATACTCGTAACTAATCAAATTAGTTTCTCTGATTAATTAACTAAAATGTTCGAAGGCAACCACCAAATGAAATGTAAGATTTATCAGCGTAAGTAATTTATAATTTTCCAGCCATTAATTACCACTTTAATCTTAATAATCGCCTTATTATTTACAAATAGAAGCAATTACGCGCCCACGAGGAAACCGGCGTCCTAGAACTAAAAATTGGAAGAAATGTGACATCTACCAACTCTCAATGGGCCCGCGTCTCCCACTCCCTCTCACTGAGAGACTGTCCCAGGAGTGAGAACATTATAGGCTTGTTATGCTACGCGCACACACCTCTAATATTGTCTATATCTTTTTAAATTGCAACATAAAACAGGAGACAGCCAGACTAATGTTAAATTCGCCACCACCGTTCTCCTATTTCATTATCTACCTATTTTAAATGCGGGCCTAATGAAAATGTATACAATAGGCTGTCACGAAACCCGCGGATAAATTAGGAGGTTGCTGCTAGCATTCAGAATGAGTTGGGAACAATAAGCAATAAAGTGTATTAGTACCCTTGTGTATGGCGACCCCACACTGAGCGAAACTGTTTTGCTTTAATACCTCTTGTATAAAAAATGAAAAAATGATGAGCTAGACTATGATTCATATTGTTTCTTTTATCAGTTCTTGTCTATGCACTGGATAAACAACGAAGTCATAAAGAAAGATACAGTATTTTTATTGGGACTCGCACAGGTAGATAATTGCACAAAGTTAATTGTATGACGCAAATCGAAAAAAAAATTAAAACAGCAGTATAAATAAAACAAGTCTTTGGAAGATTTTCGACGGGTTGCTTAAGGGCCTTATTATGACGGTTTAATGCAATCATGATTACAGTGTAAGAGAGAGACGAACCTATACATAACCGAAAGCACCATCCCTTTTTCGTACTGGAATCATGGAGGCATTACCTATACTTCGTAATACGGTCCCAGATTACCTTTTCTGACATCTGTCACACAGATCACAGGGGCAATTCTCGTAATTTTACGAACGATCATGGCCTTTTTTTTTTTTGTGTGCGAAATCATCAAATGACCCCTCCCGCTCTGGGCACAACCTGAGGGGCAATTCTCGTAATTTTAAGAACGTTCACAGTCTGATCTCAGTCTCAATCTGTCAAAAAATACATCAATTTTCCCTACGTTTTGACAAGTTTTTGAGATTTGTTTGTCGCCGAGATGAGACTGCGACTAGATTTTGAACGTTTTAAATTACGAGAATAAGCCTTCTGATCTCAGTCTCAATCTGTCAAAAATACCTCTAATTTCCCTACATTTTTGACATTTATTTGTCGCCGAGATGAGATTGCGACTAGATTTTGAACGTTTTAAATTACGAGAATTGGCCTTCTGAAAGCTCTGAAAAACTATTAAAATCATAATTTAATCTATATCTAAGCCTGATAGGAAAATACTGGCTCTTAGAAGAAGTTACAATATCAACGATAAAACTCATTAATCAGTGTCTTGGTTTCTGGAAGATAAGGCCCTGCCTACAGCTACAAGCTTGAGATCTTCTTAGATAGATCTAACTGAGATTACCTCAGTTACTGGTTTAATCATCTTTAAATTAGGTACCTTTTATTATTGACGTGGGAGCAGTGGTGGTCCAGTAGACATGGCCCCGACTTGGGTTCGAACCCAGGCAAGCGCTTTTGTTTGTGTAAATAATTTCATCAGCAATACTCTCAAAACGGTGAAGGAAAACATTGTGAGGAAGCCGACATGCAAGCACTGGGCCCGCGTGGTAGATTCCGGGTGATTGTGGGTTGCAGCTGAAAATCAGCGTCAGGTGGTACACTTGTGTTGTCATCTGACATTATGCTGAGCTGGGGCCCTTTTGGCATTATAATCTTTGTTTTCTGCTTTTATAGTTTTAAGGTGTATTCGTTTTGTGTAATGCCAATAAACGCATTTTTTCTTTCTTTTCTTTCTTTATTCCCCATTCCTTCTCGGAGGACGCCTGTGTCCCAGCAGTAGGAACATTATAGGCTGATTATGCTTATTGATGATATAGGAAAGAAAGAAAAGAAAGAAAGAAAATGCATTTATTTGCGGCAAACGACTTGACGTGTTCTGTTTCAGTAAATAGACCTCGTTGGGCGATATGATGAGAATATTTATGTTACGCGTCTGTGGAATACGTAAAAACTGCTTATCTATAATATTAAATATTGTTACTAGGGCATTTTTTTACCACGTGTAGGTACAAAGGTACCTACAGGTGGTACCTTTGTTTTGTCTCTTTGAATAGTTTTTTATTTAGGAATATTTTATAATCATTTATACTAATAACTAAACTACCTACATTAAAATAGGCAAAACTCTAAACTACAAACGTTTATTTTCGAGCACTTTAAATTCGGCGCACAGTTTAATAACAAACTAAACGACTGGGTACAAACAAAAAAAAATCCTACTAGTCAATTCGATTTTAATTTTATTCACGAACAACTTTTACAATACAGTCTTCTTTTTAGTATCCGAGCTGGAAATAGAAATACCTAAACCGACTCAGAGGTCATTGTCTTTTTTAAAGTTCACACAATATTATGATTCTAATATAATTCTACAGTTATGTGTGCCATTCAATGTGGGGGTGACGTCACGCTTATGACAAATAAGCCACAACAGCTTTTAAATACAGGATACCATTATGCTAAGCTTATGTGGACGCAGGAAGCGACTGTTATTTTGGCCTAACGTTGCCTAAACCCGGTCAAAATTCATGAAACCTGATAAGCATACGATACGTTAAATTATTTACACCAACACAACGGTACTGGCGAAAACGCGGTGACATGGTTTCCAAGCAAAACAATGGGCGATGGATTGGATGAGCAGCAAGATAAACTAGATATTCACAGTCAGTTAGCTGTGGCAGATTTTGATGTTTCTTTTTTTTTTAGAACGAATATGATGGCAAAATTTAGTGAGGCCTAGTGTCCGGGAGGTAAAGGTATACTGGGAAAAAGTGAACTTACAATAGGAAACGACATTTGTAAAGGTCCAGTCTAATTTGGTTAGAAAATTAATGATATCACTGACAGTGCTGTTTCAAGTCTGACAATACAAATGGAATAATTTGTCAACATCATATCTCATGCTGTCAAGTCACACCTAATGTTTAAATAATGTTTAATATTGAGTCTAATGTCTACGAAAACAGACGATATGGTTTGTCGGGATGTGTCATAGCCATAGCTCTATTTCTGTCAAATAACTGTTTTGTTTGAGCGCCACATAATACATGCCCTTTTAGGCTAGCAACAGACGTAGACCATGCCATGCCACATGACGCGAAAATGGCGTGTTCATTGGCTACATTTCGTGAATTGGCCAATGAGCATGCAATCATCGGGTGTTACAAGTGTGCCGTGGCCCTTACTATCTAACACTGTACGATAAAGTTCAAGGTTTTACTTCATTTTTGTTAACTTAAAGGAACGCGATATGCGATACGTTTTTGTTTTAGGATAATGTTGAGGTCGGTGACTAAAATAGTCCCGCATTTCACCTACAAATGGGTGAATTTAAACGCGTCTAAATTAACCTTAAAAAGGCAATGAAAATAAAACAGTAAGGTATTTTGAACAGTGTATTTAAAAGGTCAAGCGTTTCTACATAATTAAATTCAGTGAGCACTAAACTATAGGGGATAATGAAACAGATGTGAGCTTTCTTAATTAGAAAGCTTAAACGTCTTTACAAGAAAAGCGGGCCCGGGATTTAGGTTGTAAAAGGCTGAGATAAGGAGTTTAGAAAAATAGAAAAATCCGTGGCGCAGCTGCCTGGAAAAATCCGGGAAATTCCATACTTAATACAAAGATAGGAACGTAACTTATTATGGATCAGAAAATCCATCAATCTTTTGCAATTCTTGGAGCTTGAGCGCTTACTATCATGGTAATTTAGGGGATGAGCCATCAAATTGTTTATTCAAGACTAGCTATGCTCGCGACTCCCTTCGTGTAATAGTCGCAACACAACCTAATATCTTGTTATTAAGTCACAGAAAGTTGAGTCGAAGATCGATGAATTGGACCATGTGAAAAATTGCACAAAGCTTTGGCATGTCAGAGGGAAAGCGAAGCCTACATGCAAGCATGTTGACGGTGATAGCTTATGTATTTGTCCTAGATAATTATTGTCGCGGCAGAAAGCACGGGCTGTTTGCTGTGCCTCCATGTCGCCTCGTTGCACGTGCTAAGTCCCTAGTACCTGGCACATTGACCGCACTTAATGATCTCTTGGATTTTAATCTAACAAACGATCTGTTTGCGGATGAAATCCAGATTTTTTTTTTATGTCAAAATTCCTGTGATTCATGAAAGACTCGACCTGAACTTTGTACATTTAATTTTATTTTTTATGTGTCTCTGTCTTTAATTACTGTAATTGCTTTTTAAACGGGTAAATTGAAGTTAATCCTATTAGTATCCCACTAATATTATAAACGCGAAAGTTTGTATGGATGTTTGTTACTCTTTCACGCAAAAGCTACGGAACGGATTTGGATGAAATTTGGCTCACAGATGGCTTATAACCAGGATTAACATATAGGATACTTTTATCCCGATATTCCCAAGGGATCGAAACTTATGCGGGTGAAACCGCGGGGCGCAGCTAGTAAATAAATAAATAAATAACAATAAAACAGTTCCCGGGCTCCCACATATAAGGTGAACACTGTGAACAGTTTCGCTTCGCTTTAATAACCTGTTAACATTGTTAATTCTACTAGTTACTGTCGATTAATCTGGGGCACAACACCGTGCAACAACTTTGTTCAACGAGTATCTACCTCATCAGTGATTGTGTTATGATAGTTATTATGCTGGAGGAAGCAAACTGAAATTATGTTGTTAAGGGGAAAGCCAAGGTTGTCCGCGAAATTAAATTTTCTTACGTTTTTTGAAATTTACATGTCTGTGTCAGGTTCTATGTTGAACCAAATATGATCCGCGACCGTGAGAAGAGCAGTGGTGGCCTAGTGGGAACAACCGCGACTTACGAGTTGTAGGGCGTAGGTTCGAACCCAGACAGGAGCTTTACTTTGTGTAAATTATTTAATCACCACTGCTCTCTAAACGGTGAAGGAAAAGATCGTGAGGAAACCGGCATGTCCTAGAACCAAAAAATTCGAAGACATGTGACATTTACCAACCCGCACTGGGCCCGCGTGGTGGATTAAGGCCCACTCCCTCTCACAGAGAGGAGGCCTGTTTCCCAGCAGTGGGAACATTATAGGCTGATTATGTATGTATGACCGTAACAAGTATGTATTTACACAATTATAATAATCATTAAAATTATCAATATCACTTTCTAAGTTCATATAGTCCTATTGATTGGTATTTCATGAAATAGGGTTAACTGTAAATACATACTTGTTAGGTTAGGTTAGGTTACAAAAAACGTACGAAATAATTTGAATTTCGCGAGCTTCCCTCTTAACTTTAATAGTTAACATAGTAGTTTGACTTTCAGAGAACTCTAATGGGTTTACGTTCATGGCGGAAGTAACAACAAAAACAAAGTAACAGTATGCAAATAATTCCCGATTCCTATAGTTACCAAGTAGTTTATTATTCCTATAGTTACTTAGCATAATCAGCCTACAAAGATCCCACTCTGCTGGGACACAGGACTCCTCTTGGTGAGACGGAGTGGCCCGTAATCCACCACGCCGGCCCAGCGCGGGATGGTGGATGTGACATGTCTTCGAATTTTTGTTTCTAGGACATGACGTCACGATGTTTTCCTTCACCGTTTTGAGAGCGTTTTATTTTATTCATCATATTCATCATTCATTTCATTTGCGGTAAACGATGAGCTTTTTAAACGAACTTCGGCTGTACTAGTGTATGATGTACGGGTATATGTATAACCAAAGCTTCTATCAGACAAGTGATTGGTAAAGCAGAAAGCCAGAACGTTATTTAATAGAAGTCCTAAAAGATAAGATAATACGTAAAAACTATCAGTAAATTCCATGTTTCTCAAGGTCGAAGCCTAAAAGCAATCACAAAAATTACCTTATCCACTAATTCGTAACATATTGTCCGTAAAAGCGAGCACTCGTGTATTTATTAATTAAACGGCAGGTTTATACGATAAGATTACGACCGCACTACTGTTCAACTGATTAGTTAGGCCTATTACACACTGGCGTAATGTTTTTGTCTTTACAAACTGACGTGTGGTCTTTCACTCAGTTGTCATTCTGTCATCGCCGATCATTAAAAATAGACGCAACGATATTTTTGTCTCAAACATAATACGATCGCATACCTACATTGTGTACTGTTCCCATACGAGATTTGTTTTTAGTTTCAGTAGTCATTACAGTTAAACTTAGGTACGGCCTAGTTTTCGGACACGTAGCGTAGCATCAGCCTATAAAGTTTCTGTTGCTAGGACACTGGCCTTCTCCCTGTGCGAGGGAGTGAGCCATGATTCACCACGTGGACCCAGTGCGGGTTGGTAGATGTCACATGTCTTCGAATTTTTAGTTTTAGGATATGCCGGTTTCCTCACGATGTTTTTCTACACCGCTTTGAGAGCAGTGGTGATTAAATAATTTACACAAAGTTAAGTGTGCTTGGGTTCGAACCCACGACCTACAATTCGTAAATCACGGCCGTTTCCACTGGGCTACCACTGCTCTCACGTAGCGTAATTTAATTTAATTAAATGCACTACAGTGGTTGACTCTAATTGAGGATACTCGCTCTGACGGTTTTTCTGCCTGTCACACTTTCATAGCAGAAAATCTAGGTGATTGACGTAATCCGTCGCCCAGTTGTTGCATTCTGTCGCCACTGGACGGGAATTTAAAAAAGTTGTGGCGTTATTTTTGGCCCATACAAAGGTCAGAGAATAAAAACCAAAATACTTCTTAATTTTCTAGACACAGCTTCTGGCCGTGACTTCGTCAAGACCGAAAGATGAAATGAAGAATTCGTCAAGATGAAAAGAAGTTTTTTTCAAATCCGTCTGGTAGTTCCGGAGGTTACCCCCTACACGCAAACTTACAAACAAAATTTACCTCTTTATATTATTAGTATAGATAAACACTTACTGGGTTAAATTTGATAGATGGTAGAAAGTCGTGACATGATATTCACGATTATCTACCTTGACAAAAATATCACGTGTCAAAATGAACCAATGCGCGATTGGCTTAAGCATTGGCATTTCGGCAACGCCTATACTATCTAGCACCCTGTGACCTAGTGACTGGACATGTAGTGCGATTTAATTTAATTAAATGCCACCGTGGTCGGCTCAAATTGAGGGTACAGAAGCCATACTGCAATCTACTAGATATGCTAAATTGGATAGAATTCGCCGTAATCCTTGACCTTATTGTTTAGCTGAAGAATTCACATCCTTATTGGCTTACATAATCGCTCTCTATGACATACCATAATCAGCCTATAATGTTCCCACTGCTGGGACACAGGCCTCCTCAATCCGAGAGGGAGTCGGCTGTAATCCGTTTTAAAAGTAGTGTCATACCTACTGCTAACTGGTAAAACTCAAATAATTAATTTTAAGAATTTTCAAGACGCTGAGTATAAAATAAATTTGCCAACAGGAAATTGCTCATTCAATAATTTGCCTGTCTATGACGTCCGTTTCGTCCTTCTTTTTCAGGTTATCAAAGAAAATAGATACCTAAGTCTACTTGAAATCAACGAGAAAATTTGCCGGTGAAGGTTGCAAAATGAATATCAATTCCCTGAGGGGTGCTTCGTAAAGTGAATCGCGAGCCCTGAACCCGCCTCGGTGGAGTTTCAAGGTTCATCGTTGCTATAAACTTGTAATATTTTAGCTACAAGGTAGTTGACTTAATATAATTTACCAATCAAGTTTAATGATGCCTGTACACGGTGTTTTTGGTATGCGTATGTACAGGAATCTGTGTGGTTTAGTATTGTGTATGCTAGTCTAGGAGAGCGGGTTACTTTGTATAATTTATTTCATCAAATCGGAATGTCCTAAAACCAAAACTCTAAGATCTGTGACATATACCAAACCGCACTGGGTCCGCGTAGTGGATTACAGCCCACTTCTTCTCGAAGAGAGGAGGCCTGTGTCCCAGCAGTGGAAACATTATAGGCAGATTATGTATGCTAGTCTATAATAATTTATGAGTCCCGTGCGTGTAACTTGAACCATGTGTAATCGCCCTATATGCTCCCGAGTGTATGACAGATATGTGATGCATTAAGGGTTAACTAGCTATTAAATTGTTAATACCGAATAGCAAACTCAATTTATTTCACAAACTAGATTTTAGAATAACATGCTACAAACTACAAAATTGGTCATTTAATGTAAAAATTAATACAATGCTCAGTCACCTAGTTAGTTATTATTGGTTCATTTTCGGAATATTGCATTGTTTACATTGTAGGAAAACTACTAAATAAAGCCCACTAAGGTATACCTACTAACGTATAGTCGGTCTCGCATTTATTTTACCACTTTTGATGCGGGAGTATGGTTTCAGACAGTCACTTTCAATTTACTCGTATCTGTTATTATACCAGTAAATTGAAAGTGACTGGCTGAAACTACACTCCCGGATTCCTAAATTGAGCCACCCCACTCTTTGTATAGAAGTATTTACCTTTTTAAATTCAAGTTCGGAACAATAATGACACCAAAATAATGGCCAAGTATATCGACCGGAATCTAAATTGCAAAAAAAAAAATTCTTTGGCTCATCATTATTTTGATGTTCCCTTTGGCCTTTATAATACCTCCCATGGAATTGCACCGTGGCTCGATTTAGGAATCCGGGAGAATAATCTAACTGTAACATAGACAAATATACCTTCAACCTAATTGCGTAACTCACTTTCACTCACAATCAGAATCATTTTGAAGGATAGGTATTGCTAATCCATTGCTTCATAAAATGTTCGTAAAAAAATCTGCTCCACAAAGTAAATAACGCAAGGAATTTGGTTGAACTGTCAACATGAAAACTATTGTTACTGTTAATATTGTGTTACGCAATTACCCCGCTTGTCGTTTTATGAAGTGTAAGTGACATTCAACCTTAGGGTGATACAAAAATTACGAGGTGGAATATACCAAATGTTTGGTAAATAAAGATTCAGTTTTGGAGGTAGTAAACGCTGACCATTATGTCAATATAAAAATGAACGTTAACCTGTGTAGATAATAAAAGTTAGGCTATGTATTTTCTGTTATGAACTTGAAATGTTGCGACCTAGCTCCAATATTGTAACCAAATATTCCTAGCGTTAAAAGGCTTTCGAGAAAACGATATTACATTTTGGAATATATTATTTGTAGCACACCTCGTGTGTGTTACGGTAGGTGCCACAAATAAAGAGAAAAATGGATAAGAAAGACGTAATCTAAGGTATTATTTCAAAATGTGTTGTTGAAAATGCCTTTTAGAATAATTTGGATTTTTTTAGTTAGCTTCAGTTTTTCAGACTTCGAGCTAACAGCGTTGGTACTCATTTAATTCTAAACTCATAGGTATTTGTATCTCTTTACTCTCGTAGCATCCCAACTAAAACCTGACACAGCAGCATTTTCAAGAATAAAGAAAAACCGAATTGTCGACGCTTTTTACAACACCCAATTTTCTTGAGTAGTGGTTCCGTTCGCATTATTTATGGCACTTTTAGGAAAATCACACAACTCAAACCCCATCTTCAAGGTAATCCAGATATAATGACGCACCCATAGCCTGATGACATCACATATCACACGCCACGCCGCGTTGAGGACCCTCGTTTTATTTTATTGCTGACTGGGGACCATTCCTGAACTGCGCACCTACAATATGCCTACAGACAGACGTACATATTAACACTTTTACGACTGCCGATTATTGTTATGACTTGCGTTGCTTACGCGTTGTTAAGCGAAAGTAACAGATGGGCCAATATTTATGAGTGCACAATTACCAGACACGATCCGTCGATGGTACGTTTTGTTCTGTACTCGGAAGTTCTTTGTCCCAAGCTACATGTGTCAGGAAAACCTGTATTTTATTTGCAATTTATCTTTATATACACGAGAGACACGTTAACCCGTTAGCACGTTAAGCCGTTGGTCCTGGTTGTCATTCGTGGATCTTTGACAGTCGTTAGGGATCGTCAGAAGCCCGAAAGTCTGCCACCTAGTCTTGCCAAGGGGTATCGTATTACCCAGTAACTGGGTTGTGGAGGTCAGATAGGCAGTCGCTCCGTGTAAAATACTGGTATTCACCTGCATCCGGTTAGACTGGAAGCCGACCCCAACATAGTTGGGAAAAGACTAGGCAGATGACACACGAGAGACGCGTTGACGACAGAGGCAACTGCAACCGGCGACGACATGCCGCTCGTGTATTTGAACACCGTACTCAAATACACGGGCGACACGTTGTCGACGGCTGCCAGCGACACGCGTCGACGGGTGCAGTTGCCTCTGTCGTCGATCCGTGTCACTCGTGTGTATGCACATTTAGAAGCCAGGTTATTTTCATGACTATGCACCTAATCAGTATTTTATTTCCATTAGCTCTGTTTTTAAATGTAATATGTTAAACAATCCATATTTAATTTATTTGTGTAAATTTGGGTCAGATGAAATTATTGTGAACCTGAAAAAGACAGCCTAACGAGCCTAAAATATAATTACAACGACCTAACGAGCACCCATTCACGGGACAACTTGCTTGCCAAACGAATATTTGTTTCATGGAAATATTAAATTGTGTATTTTCCAAATGAACATTTACTTAAAATAAAAGTAATGAATTGCAATTAAGTAGGTATTTCATGAAAATATTTCTTCGTTACATTTAGCTCAAAGAAATGTAGTCCCTTTGACTGAAAGCAAAATGAAAAGTGCAAGGTTTGAAAGTTCTAGATTTTACTAACAGTAGGTACCTAAAATTATTCAGTAGGAATTCGACACTTCGAGTAGAAGTACAAACTTACCAAAAAAAAAAAATGGGATATCAACGGATGCAACTTTCAAAGAATTATTTTTATATCTTGCCAGTCCTAAAGTAGGTACATTTATGTTGTACGTACTATAGGTAAGTATTGTAGGAGTGTACCCAAAAAAATAAATTAAAACTATTCGGACGAAGCATTCATTTCCCTTGCCCTCGGCTGGTCTCAGGGAGAGAAAAAATTCACGTCGTAGATATCATCAACTGTTTCCCGCGCAAATTGTTGAAAGAAACGTCCACTCCTGTGATCAAAGAGTATGTACTAATGGCGCGTCATTAAATACTACTTCTATATTTAAATTCTAGGTATTTGTGAAAGAGCTCGTTTTGTGAAGTGCCTACATTAGCATCAGTAGGATTCTTATTTTTTAAAACGTTTATAACCTGAAACTGTTTCTGCTGTAAGTACCTACCTAAGTGCTTTTATTTTAGTTTAGTTTTGTTCATTAAACTAGTGTTTTTATGTCGTATTTGTCAAACAATATGCACATTGCACGTACTGTGTTTTATAATATTGTACATGCTTCACTTGTGTGATTGTTCACTCGAGCGATCATTGTTGTTTCATTCCATGTTCTCACGAAAAAACATAGAAACGAACGTTCATCTGCTCATTTCATTTTTCGATTATTCGGAGCACGAGTGAAAGATTGCGAATGCCGAAATTCAACATGGTTGAATTGGTCCAGTAATGAATTCATTTTTCACTTTCAATACATTTTGTGTTCAGACGGTTCATTCGGTATCTTTTACTCAAAGACAAAACTAGACAAATCTATAATATCTACTAATTATAAAGCTGAACAGTTTGTTTGTTTGTTTGAATGCGCTAATCTCTAGAACTACTAGTCGGTTTTGATTTTAATTTTAATTTGAAAGAAATGAAAAATAGCTTTATTTGTCACAGAAACACGTGATACAAAAAGATACGTAATTAACTCTAATAATAAAGAAAAATAAAAACAACATAGATCTATAATCACGAGCACAAAACGGAAATATTCGACAGCTGCACGTCATTCATAGCCCAATTCTTGAGGCAGGCTATTTAACACCACGCTGTGACCCTGAAGAGCCGAGAGAGGAGAAAGATCGCTTAGCGAAAATGAAGTGACTGCGCAGGCAGACGATGCTATGCGACTGGGTGGGTCGGAGAACAAGAAAGAACGCGGACGAGGTAGCAGAGAGAAGCTAATTAACACAATACCATTACAAAACTGACCAAGAACCTGCTGCGTAGAAGATACTGTGACACTACAATTAATTGAACCGCCTAACGTACAACAATAGGTAAGATACAACGCCGGCCAAGATAATCAGCCACCGTTTATAATAGCATTTTAACACGCGAAGAGCTAATAAGTAATAATTGTCTTATGGATGAAACGTCACAATTACCAGGAAAAAGCGTACACATTACAAGCAAAAAGGATTTTTCAACTTGGAACGTTTGTAGCCAAGTAATGGCGGAGATTTAAGTATTTTATGGTCTTTAAACATGTTTTAAGAGACCAAGGGTTTGTTTTATTGAGCACAGGGCTGCGCAAAAAGAGATTATTCTTTACAAAATAATGTTAACTAAGTACAGGAACTACTTTATTTAAACTTGGCGTTTGTTGTGGCTTTTTATTTCTGGGAGCTTGGATGTTTTGCATTATATTTTGGTATCTTTAAAACACTGTTTAGTTTATATTTTAGCAAGGAATTAACTAATTAAGGTTTGAGCCAGGTCAAAAAATAATATTGGATGGAGAGCACGTGAACTATTTTCATGCGACACACATTACCTTAGTTTTTATCTACCACTGTTTGGCATCCTCCGAACACTTTTAATGGGGGAAATAATTACTTATTTATTAAATTACACTGGTACCTTTAAAGCTACCGCCAGAACTTACTATGAATATTGACCAAATCAACAAAACACACGTTTACGTAGGTACTTAGTGCTGTATGGCGGTATATGTATCTTCCTGTAGAATTGAGATGCTGGGAAACACCGATCTAAAATTCAATGGATTCTGATGACGTAGCAATAGCCATTAATAGCAATTAAAGATAAGGAAAATAATAAGTTATATTGTCTGCAAGGTATTGAACGTAAATCCATCATTAGGTGCTATGTTTTCCCCTACTAAAGTTTTTTAAAATAGGATGTTTGAATTGATCCTGCCATTTTGAAACTCAAATTCCCGTTCCTACGTCATATTAAATATTTTCCGTACAGTTGTAGGTTGTAGGTATAAGTCTAAGTTACCTACTGACATAAACCCAATTAAAGTAGGTATTGATAAGTAAGCAACAATAAACAAATGATGATCAACATTTTTTTTATTTCACGCCGTCAGCAACCAACATTGTCTTTATTAACAATGATAGTTTTTATTTAAACAAATTCACTGAGTTAGTATTTTTATCTGTACGATAGCACATTGTAAAATGCATACACATACACAAACTCACACCTTCTTCCGATGGGTGGGGGTATGCGGAAACTACAGAACGTCACTTTGTTACTATCCTAACATGCTCCTTTTGCTTCGTTGTTAGCACATTGTAACAATATTACACAAAATAATTACTGACAAAATTGTATACCAGATACACGAAAATTGTGTTAGTTAAAATTGGGAACCACTTTCAGTATATACACGTAGGTACCTATTAGTTCTACGTGGTATGATAACCCATTATTTGTCATCATAATGTAGTTCATTTAACCGTTAAACAATACCGAAACTAGTTTTAAGTATTACCGAGTTTATACACCGTAAAATTTTGATCGTTTTAATCCTTAAAAGTGGTCATTGTACTTATCATTATGAACCACTTTTACTACGGGACCAACCCTTAAATCGTGAAAAAAAAAAAATCAGTTGATCCATAGATTTATGTTCGCATAACTCGACATAATGTATGGATCAACTGATTTTTTTTCACGATTTCAGGCTTGATCCCGTAAAAGTTGTTCATAATGATGAGTACAATGACCCCTTTTAAGGATTAAAACGATCAAAATTTAAGGGTGTATACGTGTGGACCACGTAGTAACGATTTTATGAGTACACTGAAGGTTAAAATATATTAAAACCAGCTTCTGTCCACGACTCTGTCTGCATAAAATGTCTTGTTCCCCATCCTGTCACATCGCATCGCCTGCCCGCGCTATTACTTCGTTTTCCCTTAGCGTTCTTTCTTACTTTTTTTTCTCTTTGCTCGTCTCCTAAGAGTCCTAGTGTGATGTTAATATAGCCTTCCTCAAGAATTGGGTTATCGAATGCAAAAAGTTTTTTTCAAATCCGGCTGGTAGTTCCAGAGATAAGAACGATCATACAAAAAAGCAACCAAAAAAACAAACTCGTCAGCTTTCAAGTATAGTATACTAATGAAAACAACCAATAAGTATCATTACGGTATGTCGTAACATAATTCGAAGTTACATTGTTTTGTTTGTTTAACAAAGAAAAGTACCTACTAGGTACTTTCTACATTTTATTTCGCCATAACCATAAACTGTGGAAACTCTAATTTCACGCTGTCTACACGTTTGTGTAAGGGCACACCGTGGTTAGGAATGTTTTTATACATATCATAACGCCTGTATACCCCGAAGGGTTAGGCAGAGGTGTACCTGGAGTTGGTACATATTTCGCCAGAACGTGTGCTGTCCCTTGTCAACTACACGTTACAAGACTGATGGACCCTAGTGATGGCGCCAAACACGTAGTTGAATTCCGGGCCGATTCCATTTATATTGCCATCCACCCGCTAAGAAGATGTAATAGGGAGCGAGCATATTGCCATCAACCATGCACGCATCCAGATTCCGGGTTGCTACTGAGAAAATCTTGATAGTAAAACCCAATAACACTTCGCCCGACCTGGGTATAAAGCCCAGGACCTCATGCTCAGCAGTAGCTACCACTAGACAAACGAGACAGTCGAGACAGCAATGTTTTTATTGTAGGTGTAAAAGAACTTTCAAGTTTATCTCGGATCTTTTTATAGTCCGCTTTATAACTTGTCTACCTGGCTACCGTAGCCAAATGGCGCCAAAGCCGGCAAGCTGTAGCTATGTGATACATTAACTAGGGTCATCAAGGTATCTGTAGGTACTTATATGGATGCATATTATAAATTAAGGTCACTTTTCGTGTCTGTCTTTGTGATTATATTGTTCTTCTAAGCTACACAACGAATTTTGATGCAGTATTCACCATCATTTAGAGAAGGTTTATGTGTATAACACATTAATATTAGACTTACGTACACTAAATAAATATGATGTTTTGTCACTAGCATCTCTTTGTGATACAGTAATTTAAACGTATTATGATACAATCATGACTATGACTGTGAGTCACTACAAGATACTCGTACATCATCATTCTAATTAGTCTTTTATACCTACATTGCAAAATATTTTGCAAAAGCAAAAAACAATGATCATAAAGAAACGATTTCCTGGAAGCGTCCGTAAACCTACATAAAAAATTGTAGACAACTGTCCAAATGTGTTGATGTTGTCAGTCGATTTAACGACTTGCGAAGATAGCTGAAACAATTTTTTTTAGTTTACCTTTCCTAAACCTAAGGAAACAGAGATAAAAATCCTACAGCTTTTATTATTGCGGTGCTCAAAACTATTGTTCTTAAAAAAACAATTGCACACCAATGTTGATGTACCTTAGATTTAAGTCATTGTAACACCTCTAAAACATTATGGAATGCAAATAAATATTTATATGAATTTAAATATAATGTCCAAATAATAAACCGTAACGCTAAGTCTACTCTCCCTAGATGGTACACATTATCATGGTACCTAATTAAGATAAATAAATTATAGTTTTTTTTTTATATTTCATTAAAAGGTAGGGTTGTCTAAACGAATATTATATTGAACCGACCATAGGACACCGTATGACACCATAGGCCGACTATCACAGAAATATTCGCAATTTTACGTTTTTATTATTTTCAGGAGAGGCCATAGAAACTGAAACAAAGAGTTTCGACGTTCCTAGAGACGTACTAAAACCTTATAACTAGACATAACAAACATTCAAAAGAGCAGCCATAGCAAATCCGATATTTTTGTAAAATGGAAGTGAATTAATATTTGTTTGGGATTACACTGAATCAGTGTTGTTGTGCAAACTATACGCGATCAGGTGATACTGAACGCTTGTATACACCGTACGGGTATCGCCACCCGTGAAATTGCTGACTGTACCTATCGTTTTTATAGCGAACCGATGCAGGTTGAAACGACGCAATCGTG
Source organism: Apamea epomidion (assembly GCA_947507525.1). NCBI lineage: Eukaryota > Metazoa > Arthropoda > Insecta > Lepidoptera > Noctuidae > Apamea > Apamea epomidion. Next base: position 13,064,964 of record OX382228.1, on the reverse strand, counting down.
GCGATGGTATTGCTAACGTTACATATTCGCTACGAGATTTTTATTACATTTTGCGACACACATATCCCTGAAAATCGCTGAATTTAACGCGGTTAATGCTTCAGTAGAGTTTCCTTTGATATTTTACTTGTAAAATATAATAATAACGGGTTTTGTTAAGATATATTCAATTTTATTTTAATTTTATTTTTGACGTTCAAAAGTGACTTTTATGTGCCTATTTGAAATAAATGATTTGACTTTGACTTTGATAATATTGTCGATACTTGCATTTAGAATCTCGAGTTTCTTAGCAAAACAGGATTATCTTGCTTTAAAGCAGCTTAAAAAGAAATTGACTTGAGGGCTTGTTGAGTGTGGTGGTGACGTTAAGTGATGTCGGTTGTCAGAACTGGCTGACATCTTGTAGGTAACATTTAAGTTTACAAATGGAATTATTTAAAAGACAGATTTCCTTGAAACAAAAAAATACATATTGTTAAATACCTACATATATGTATATAAGAATGATGCCAAAGAATGACTTTTGATTTAAAAAAAAAAAACAGAATATCCGAAATTCATTCTAGAGTATCGCTCTAGATAGGCCTAAGTCTGTAAATTTAGGAATTACAGGCATGCCGCCAGTAAGGTCTACAATTAGAAACAAAGTTTCGAACAAACCGATCCCAGAATGGTTTTAATCGCAAGATTAGCCTATAAACGGAAATACAACTAGGCATAGTACTTTGTAAGATAACTTTTCAATGTATTTTTACGTGTCTAGATTTAATACGTCTTTCAAAATGATTAGTTAATGCAATAAGTCTATTTCGCTGTTATGACTACTTCTTATATATAATAACAGTGATTAGTCTTGGGTCTACGGTCTAGCTGGACTAATAAATAACGTATATATTTCACTTGAGTGTCGGCTGATGTCTTGCGAACATACGTACATAATACATTAAATTATCGCTATTGCTCTGTTCGGTCGGTATAGCAACATCTTAGACTTAATCAAAGGGATTCCAGACTCTAGTAGTGTACCTATGTATAAAAACAAAGATGTATATATTCAAATTGTATTTGTTTCAAGTTAAACAAATATATAATGGTAATTAAGTTGATTTCAAATTGACTAGCTCTATTGAAAAAGTAATAAACAAAAAAAAATGTTTAAAGTTGTAGCGTAAACTGAACTTGATTATGTAGGAATTAAAGTAATTTTTTCATAACCTCATATTTGTTTGTTTGGCGAATATGTCGCAAATGCAGATTAGATATGTAGGTATTACAATATCGAGGAATTTTTTGTTTCCCATTTCTGCCAGTGTACCTTTTTACATCCTCTCATACAAAAAATATATATTAATAGACACTTTCAGTACCTGTAAGGATTTATATTACGATTTAACTTGACACCTTTTAGTAAATCCCACCTGGATTTGACATTTCACATCAAAGAAACCCAGCGTAGGTGGTTTAATGTTTCTAAATGTAAATCTACGTTAACCTAGAAGACCTTAATTTAGAACAAAATGCCTCGAATTCCATCAGAAGGAATAAGATGAAATAATAATGTAATGGGAAATAATAAATATTCACGTGACACTGAATTATTTACTCTGTAAAACGTTTCATCTGTCTGTACTGAACAGTCTTTGAAGTCGCGTCCAAATATCGTGTAGATTGAGAGATTTAATCTAAACAACATCACCGATAGTGTTGCAGATAAAAGTAAATGATGACTGGTTTTCAAGAGAAAAATGTGTTATCGTTAGTAATTAGTCGCAGAGATCGTAATACTGGCCGAAAAAGTGTCTCTTCTCAAAAAGAGAGCAAGTGTTCATCACCACGCTAGCTCGTCGCAATTACTCAGCATAAAAACCGAGACTAAAGGCAGGAACTAGGTAGGTGGTAGGTAACAATGACACCGAGCTACCTCTACCTTCACCCTTATCATGAAGAACGGAAGGTGTTGAGTAAACAGCTGTCGTGTCCCGCGCAGATTTTGATTACTTTCACACAGCGCTCCACCACTGGACCAGAGTAATTACTTCCTTTGATGTAATTTATTATGTTCCGGATTTTTAGTACACGAATTTCCGATAATGTTGGAAGGTTTACTAACAAAAATGTTTGTGACATGGTTTTCTAATTTCAAGCTATTAATCTTCTTGCGAGGTTATTGAGAGTAATAACAACGTTCTTGAGATGTTATTACAGGAATAATTTGATCAGATCGATGTTAAATTTCACTTGAAATTTGTTCTTGAGAACTCAGAACCATTCAGAACCATTTTAGCAACTTTTCAGTTGAGGCTAATAATGTTGGTAATTGAAAAAGTATGTAAGTAAGTACAACGGGTGTAAAAAGACACTTAACGAAACCGAGTCACTTGAACACCCCGTCATTTTAATTTTTTTTTGTACTGGATTATACTTGGGAACCGTATGAGTACCGAGATTAATAGATATGAGTACAAAATTTCAACTATTTCTGAGGTTTTTTTACGAAAACATTTTTTTTATGTTATAACACAACTTAAAATACCACCACAACCCCTGCACCGTTGCATGCACCCATACGCACAATTTTTTGAATGCGTTACATTGTGCACTACTGCAATCAGCAAATTTTCACACCAAACATAAACGTCATTTTGCAGCAATTCTTTTTGTGCAATATTACTTAGTTTGATGTACAGAATGCGTAGTTGACGGCTATGTGATGTGTTTTTTTACACCCTGTAGGTAAGTAGTCAAAATAAGAATATACATGTAGGTGATATTGACGTCGATTATTCACGACTCGTCAATTTTACGAGTAATCACTCGTGTAAGAGCACCCTTTAAAAATGTGTTCCGATAAAGTCTTGACCTACGGAAAGGCTGCGGCGAAAGGCCACGAACAATTTTATCGACCTTGTTCATAATCATGAAAACCATGAAAACACAATACGTTTAATCCACTACGTTATACGAGTCCCCTCCGTGCTTTGGTTCCAGCTGTCAATCGTAGATCTTTGACAGTCGTTACGCGTAGTCTAAAGCCCAGTCTGACTACTAGTTTTACCAGTCTTATCTTTTAAATAGATTATATTATATTTTGTAAAAGTAGGCCTTGTAGACTGTAGGATTTGTAGACCATTTTTTATTGTGTCATATTGTTTGTTGTTATGTACCTGGTACTTGTTGACAGACTTACACTGTCCTCCCATACCTTTAAAGACTGTAATTTGAAAACATTGTAAAAGCCAATTATTTTTAAAAGAATAACCATGGAGCAGAACTCCATAGGAAACGACCAACTGGAACTGTGCATCTAGCACTCTGACTTGTGACGTTTCATAATTGCCCATGTAGGTTTATGTGAAATAAAATATTTTTATTGATTGATTGACTATAAGTTATCATGTTACCTAGTAACTGGGTTGTGGAGGCCAGATAGGCAGTCGCTCCATGTAAAACCATGGTATCCACCTGCATCCGGTTAGAATAGAAGCTGACCTCAACATAGTTGGGAAAAGACTAGGCAGATTGATATTTTGTTCATAATCGTGAAAACAAATTACAATAACAAATAGCAATCTCAAACCATAAATTCATTTTACATAAACACGGTACTTTAGAGAAATGCCATTAAAATGCGCAGTAAGTTATGCATTGCAGCGCTTGCGCGGTTACACCGAACAACATTTCGTCGTATTGTTATGATAAACCGTTCACATACTCCACTTTCAATTTGCTTATCAAGGTCGCGGTTGAATTGAAACAACAAACAATACTCATAACGTATCGCTTCCCAAGCCTTTCTTTTCCGTAAGAAGCGGAACCTTTGTACTTTGAGGTTCAATCAATCTGTCAAGCCTCTTACAATGTTTGGGTCAGCTTCCAGTCTAACCGGATGCAGCTGAATGCCAGTATTTTATGGAGTGACTGCCTAAGTGACCCCTGAAGTCTGACAACCAGCCTGTCTGACAGTCTGTTCTTACGGGTTGTCAGAAGACGACCCGTAAGAACTTTCAAAGATCCACGAATGACACCCAGGACCAACGGCTTAACGTGCTTTCCAAGGCATGGAGGGGTTTTGATTTGTAAAGATGGTCACCCATCCGTGGACCAACCGTGGCGAGTATCGACCCGCGCGGCTGTTATTACTTAGCCACAAGCTTTTCATTGTACTTCGAGGTTATAAGAGCTATTCGACTCAGTTCGAGCGTCGAGTTCTCCGCAGAGACTCGGTTTAGGGATTCGAGTTAGGTAGTTTATTAATCAAACGTTTTCCCCTTAAACTCCGATTGTTCCCAATAGGGTTCGCCGGAGCAATTATTGCTAAAATCAAAGTTAACGCTTGTATCGATATCGCAATATTTTGTGTTTGATGTTGTATTTATCAAATAACATAGTACCTAGTTAGGTAAGTATACATATTAAAATATTTACTTTAATGTTATCTTAGGGAACTTGCAAACGTTGGTACATAATTAAAAATAGTTTCCTACGGTGTTTTCATGTCCTACGTAACTGGCAACAGGACTATTGTGCTTAGTTGACTATTCATACAAACAGAGTAAAAAATATTAGGTACGAATACTATTACCGTGAGCTGGTATTTTCCGGATTCAATACTTATGTATTTCTGGATTCATTACTTATGTATTTCTGGAAAAGGGTTTCTACTGTACGTATTCTATTGTTACTAGTTTGTAATAAATAACAATGCACTAGTAAAATATTTATGAGGATTGTGGCTAAATTATAACAGCTGCACGCGTCGATCCATTAGGTTAAGCTACGCTTGTCGCGGCTGGTGCGTGGATGGGTGACCATCTTTACATAACAAGACGCCTCCGTGCCTCGGAAAGCACGTTAAGTCGCGACTATAAATATACATATTTCTAGTGCATCATCATTGATACACTAGAAATAGGTTACGTACGATTCAGGTTTCCTAGTGGAAATCTGTAATAGGTGACAAGCATAATTTCTGAGAAGATAATGGTACGAGTACATGAAAGGCAGAGTACACCTCAGCCTTAGTCTTCCCAGAGCGTTAACATACAACCCGTAGAGGCGTTCGTGCTGTCTAAGTCAGGGAAATTAATTGATAAAAAAAATTAATTACCAACTTAAATTGTCCGTATACCTACTCAAATCATGCCTGTCATTCTTTGACAGTTATGTGATGGCTTATAACCATTTTATAAAACGGCAATTTGACATAGGGTGTCAGTTTGCTTACTATAACTACGATAATCAGCCTATAATGATCCCACTGCTGGGACATAGGCCTACTTTCTGTGAGAGAGTGAGCCATAATCCACCACGCGTGCCCAGTCCGGGTTGGCGGATTTCACATGTCTTCGATTGTTTGGTTCTAGGACATGCCGGCTTCCACATGATGTTTACCGTTTTGACTGAAGGATATAGATAGAGATCCAAAAAAAAAAAGATATAGGAGATTCAATATGAAAATGGCCGAAAAACTCAATACACCCTTATAAATCACGTCATAATTGAAGTGAGTGCAAACACGTACTTAAACAACGTTATCAGTGCGATTATTCACACATACACATTATTCACACGGCCCACGGGTCGATTTGTTAGTGTTGTCAATCCGAGGCGAGGGAGAAATAAATAATGGACGAACGCTCCTACGTGCCGCGGCCGTGTTTCAATTTGTTTACCAACATGTTGGAGGCACGTCCGCCGGCAATGCTGCAGGGTAATGCGGCTCATGTGTATAAAAATAAAATAACGAATTACCTACGTGAGCGTCAGACATCTGACAGACTTTATTGGACTTTATATGCATTGTTTATTGAAATAAATTTTATACCTACATATGCAAACAAGTTTAGCTTTTATTTACCCTAAGCCAAAATGGGTCATTGTACTCGTGTATAAGTACTATGGGACTAAACCGCCACCCTAATTGCGTAACACACGATCAATCACAATCTGAATAATTTTGACAGATATTGCTAATCCATCGCTTCATATGTTCGAAAATTTGTGTGCTTAACTTCGTAAATAACGTAATGAATGTTGTTGAACTGTCAAAATGAAAGCCAATGCTACTGTTAGTGTGACGCAATCACACCGCTGAAATCGCGAAAAAAAATCTGCTGTTTAATACATTTTGACGATTTAACTGAACACAAATTCATGGAAGTGCTGATTTTTCGCGATTTCAGTGTTGAGCCCTTTTCAGGTTTAGGCTAAAACAAAAACTAAGGCTGCATCATTTTTTCAAGTTCATTGCTTTACTCTACGTTTATCTGTTACAAAATGAAAGCCAGATTAAACAAGTTCTACTAATACATCAGACAGTCTAAAAATAAAAGGTTCCTCTGGGAAATCACTTATACTATCGCTGCCATAGCCAAGATTGATGGCACTACAATACTCCCATCATGTTTGGATGGCCGCTCTTTGAGTAGCGAGGGAAAATTCCTCCCAAGGTCCTTATGAAGGGATAAGCCGTCTATTTTCTCAAGTTGAGGCTTCGATGCGTCATTCGATGTCAAGACACGTTTAAACAAGAAGTTTGTTTCAGTGTTAAAATACTTGCTACTAAAAGTTGGTCGCAGTGAATTGGCTATTTAGTATTTTTAAGACTGAGTTTCATAAAACTATGATAGCAATATCTCAATTGACATTTGACTGCAATTATCACTGGATTTAACAAAAAAAAAAAAACGGTGAAGGTAAACATCGTGAGGCAACCGGCATGTCCTAGAAACATAAATTCGAAAACATATGACATCTACCAATCCGCACTGGGCCCGCGTGGTGAATTACAGCCTACTGCCTCTCACAGAGAGGTGGCCTGTGTCCCAGCAGTGGGAACGTTATAGGATGATTATGCTTATTGTGCCTACAAAAATACACATTCAAGAAATGCAAAAGCACCTTTATAAATTGTAGGTACTTGTTTCCGAAGTTATTGATCAATTGACGGTTATTGATCATTTGACGGCACGGTTGGCGCAGTGGTTAAGCGATTGACTGCTGCGCTGCGTGTCGCGGGTTCGATTCCCGCACGGAACAAATATTTGTATGACCTACAAGTAGTTGTTCCGGGTCTGGCTGTTTGTGTATGTGAGTTTAAATGTTTGTAAACGCACCCACGATACAGGAGAAATTGCTAGTGTGGGGCAAAGTTTAAAAAAAAAAAAAAAAATTAGGCACTTGAAATGGTTGTTTTACTCTCTGAAAAAGGTCAAATTATTCAAATTCAAGTTCAGAATAGTATTGAGAAAAGTTCAGATAACATAACAAAGTAAATAATGAACGTCCCAGTACCACGGGAACCATTATGTGCTTCGAATAAAGCGAATTTATTCGCGCAAATACCCAAATATTTAAATATTTGGGTCAACCAGCCTTCGTGCGTGGATAACAGACTGGGGATAACTTATCGGTATTTGGAAAAAAAAATATTCTGGTTATTTGATACATAACTGAAGGTCGTGTGGCCCATAGTTGATTTGATATGACTGAACATCAAAAGTATCGCTTACATTGTTTACTACATTCATAACCACCTCGCGTATACTTCCCGCAAGGCAGGTGCGTATGTTATTTCGGACAACTTTTGTCAAACTTAAGGCCTTTTAGGAGATAAGCCATGGCCGGAGAACATGGCATCCGTCTACCTATAACCTATCCGCAAGATTTTTCCTGTTATATTTAGCTGCATCCGGTTAGCCTGCAAGCCGACCCCAATATATGTAGTTTGGGAAAAGGCTTGCTAGATGATTGGATTCAGGAAGTTTAAACCATAACTTAACCAGCGGCACTGTGACAATGGCATCTGTTTCCGCACATTTAGCAGACAATATTAATGGAAATTGATAAAAACGTGCAAACGTCACAAGCCATACCCACACAAGGCTAAAATAATAGTAGACACAAATTTCAATATATAAATAAAAGATAATAAATGTATTATTGAAATCGTCAGAACGGCCTTTCCTTTGGTGTCCCTTTTAACCTTAACACGTTTGTACCTATAAATATTGTTTTACTCAAAGTGACTACTACTGAGTACTGAGAAACACTGTTGGTATTCTAAGGTTAGAAGCTACAAGCAAGACTAATAGTAATCGATATTCGCAAGACTACCAGTACCGACTGTTAAAACGTGCTATTCGAGACATGGACAGGGTTCAATTTGTAAAGACTTTCGGACTGACTGAGGAAAATGCAGCTTAACTTCGTCGTTCAATCGATCCACGCGGCTGCTATTTGGCCAAGAGCTCGCTCATGGCAAAATTCCTATCGGGTAAAATTTTTATACTGAGTCTGTATTCTGTAACCAAGAATTTTCTAACAGCTGCTTTTAAAACATTGACTTGTGTGAATATTTGATTGACAATGCAAAACCTTGCTAAGTACGAAATTTCCTCATACGGCAAGAGGGAATTCGACATCATAATATTTCGTCGTACGAGGAATAATACTTATTATACAGCTAGTGCCCTGCGGCGTTATTGCGTAACACACTAATAGTAGCAATGGTTTTCATTTTGAAAGTTGAACAACACTTATTGTGTTATTTACTTTGTTAAGTAGACAAATGTTTCGAACATATGAAGCAATGGATTAGCAATATCCTTCAAAATGATTCAGATTGAGATTGATATTATGTTACGCAAGTAGGGTGCTGTCTCCTTAAAAAAATTTAAATTATGATGATAACCGTAAACTAAATTCATCAAGCAGCTTGAAGTTCTTAACGAATCTTACCTATAGACAACCGACTTTCTTTTGACCATAGAGATTGTACGTTCATAGCCTAGTCTTTGTTTACAAACAAAACCAATGATGTATCCAATTGTTGTTTAAATGCCTAAATTGAGCTGGAGAATTTGGCATCGTAATAGAAAATTCCTTTTCCCATCTCTTGACGGCCGCAAGAATTAACAGCGCTTATGCTTACGTTGTTTTTCATCAATTAATTGAAGTAACTGGGTTGTGGAGGTCAGATAGGCTGTCGCTCCATGTAAAATAGTGGTATTCAGCTACATCCGGTTAGACTGGAAGCCGACTTCAACATAGTTGGGAAAAGGTTAGGCAGATTTTGACGTTTAAGTGTTCCATTTCCTTTAAGTTGAAAGATAAAAGACGACAGATTTACTCCCGACATCTAAATACTCGTATAATTGAATTTTGTTCAAACTGCAATTTTTGTCGTTAGAAAATTCTTACAAGCAACCCGGAAAAGTGGAATGCGGCGATAAAGGGCTTAAGGCTCGCATTTGGGGTTGGCAGCCATTGGCGAAATGTGGGTGAATAGTAAACATTGGCAATGGGTTTTAAAATACGATTCCTCTCCGCTTCCCTTTCTATAAGAACATGGGAATGACTAGCATATGTTTTATTTCCGGACAACGTCATGAAGTCACACGCCTGACTAAAGTCTTCTAATTCTACGAAACTTAAACCTTCCTACCCCTTTGCAGGAGCCAGTTGTAAACCGTATAGCAATGAGTCAGTGAAAGCTCCACAAAAAACGCATTATAAACGTTTTATGTTTCATAATCCCACAATAGGCCCTTTGTTAAACCCGTAATACATACAAATTATAGATTCGTGAGAATGCGATTGGAACAGAATGCCTTATTAGTGGTATATTATCTACAATTCCTTTACTAATCTTATAGTCGGAACGAATCGACTGTCTTTGAATTTACTTTCAGGAATTTCCCGATATCTGTTAACCCTTGTCTGCAGTTGATCGCATTTTAGCCGAAATTGCGCCCCGACAGCAATTCATACCATTACGTTTGGCCCCTATCACCCTTTCACATTTATTAGCAAACAGAAGGTGTTCATCGAGGATTACTTAGGTACATGCGTGATTCAAATACAACATGTAGATTCGGAAAACAGCAGCTTTTACAGATTTCCTTTCCTTTGCGAATCAAAAATGATCCGAAATTCAGGTAGTTTCCTCGGTAAGGTATTCGTTCTTTACGTTCCTTGCTTATCTAACCGATTTCGCACTCGGTTTGTATGCAAATCCACTATTTTATTTTATGTGTTCAATAGCCTGAAATAAGCCCGTATCGCGATACAAGTCTCCGATCGTTTCGTTAGCTTTTATCTTTACTGCTAGTACGTTGTACGTTGCTACGTACACTCAAACTTTCAGTAACACTGAAAACAAACTGGTTTGTTCAACTAAAGTAGGATGTGGAACGGAAGAAATCTTATTTAAGTTCTTCTATGGAGTTCTGTAAGAGACAGTTCTTACATAGTCGAAGTGTTATTTTCGAGCTCCGATATAGTAAAAGATTATTTTTATTTATAGAATTATAAATATTATTTACTTACCCAAATAAATAAAGGCCTGAACATATCATACTTGTTTAAATAGAACAGTATTTATAGAAAAACATGTACATAGGTACAATCGCTTAAGCAAACATTTAATAGGTGATTCTTATCACTCAGGAAAATATGGACAACAAACAGAAAGTTGTAACAGTTTACGTATTACACAAATACTCATATGTATGTATTTATACGTATGAGTAACGTATAGGATCTATACATATTATAAATGAAAGTCACTTTTTGTGTCTGTTTTTTTTATAATTGGCATCTTATAGTTGACCTGGAGAGGTCGTGACTACTTAACCGGACTATCCTGTGGTTGCCTTAGGAGAACTCAAAGCCTCCAGCCAGGGGCGTAAAACTAATTAAAACTAAGCGACTACATGCTAAGGGCACCCCCTGTGGGGTACGAACCTCGGCTTAGAACGTCGCTGGGAGAGGGCAGCAAGATGGGGCAGGCTGGATCGAATTATTTTTATTATTTATAATAATAATACTAAATCTTTATTTTCAGACCATATAGCCATAACACAACATACGATCATTAAACACGTTAAATAAAAATAACAAATAAAACTAATCTAATTAAACCTACAAAATAAAACCTAAAAAATAAACCTACCTCACATATCTGAATGACGGTCTGTTGCCGCCATCCAGTGACCTATTATTTAGCCATCCTCCCTGCCGGCTACAGTAGTCACGAGGCTGTTGGGGCTGTCGCGCACCGACGAATCTGTGATGCAATTCGCAGACGCAGCAGCGAACCGAAATCCGGAACGCGTGCGTCCGCGAACATCCCCGACGCGCTACAGAAGCGCGGCAACCCCAGCATTACCCGGACCGCTTAGTTTTATGCTTTTATGAGCACGGCGTTTCCTAGGACTATCTCTGAGAAGAAAGGCCGAAACAAACTAAGAGGTCACCGTCGGGGATTTAAAAGCTACAGGCTCAGCTATGGCGCGGGCTGGCACTTCATCGAGGATTTTCTCTTTTTCGCGAAAATTCTCCCCCCGACCTTGGGGGGAGGGAGAATTTACTTGGAGACGTCGCGAGGGACCTCGGCGGCGAGGTCGGAATGTCGGTTTGCCGAACATGGTGATAGGTGGAGGAGGTAGGGGGTTTGAGTCTAGGCTTCGAATAGAAAACTGCTTGACTCTTTTCGGGATTGACTTCTATTCGCCATTTCCTAAACCAAGCAGCCAGTTTACTGACTGTGGTTTGGAGACGAAGCCGTAGTTGGATATGGCTGAGGCCAGTGTAATAGATGGCTGTCGTCTGCGAACAGAGCCATTTGGGACTTATAGCTTTTGGGGATGTAGCTGATGAACAGTGTGAACATGAGTGGGGCAAGTACAGAGCCCTGGGGGACTCCTGCTCGGATGGGGTGTGGGCAGGAAAGCACTCCTTCGATTTTGTAGCGGAAGGTGGAGTTCGACCGAAAGTCTCGTAGGATGAGAACGAGCCGGTCTGGCACACGGAGTTGGTACAGCTTATATAATAAGCTGTTGTGCCAGACCTTGTCGAAAGCTTTCGCTATTTGAAGTAGATAACACCTGTCATCATACCACGTAGGAATCCTGCGGGCATATGTTCGGTGGTGCGGTAGACTTGCTGAACACAAGAGTGTTGGATTCTAAACCCGAATTGCTCTTCAGGAATAAGGCCCTCTGTTTCGGCATAGTCTCTGAGACGCTTGTAAATAAGCCTCTCGTAGATCTTACCGAGGACATTGAGCAGACTGATGGGACGGTAGCTCGTCGGTTCCGACCGGGTCGGTAGTAATGGTGTAGATTGTAACTATTGTCTTAAGCGATAATAGCAATTGACACGAAACAATGTAAAAAACTAAAACAATATTCAAGTCGTAGCATATCTGTAGCTATGAGTATCGTTCCCTTGTTGGTGCCTACAAAATTTGCTTATAAATTGAGTTCAGAAATGGAAAGATGTCATCGGGCCTAATTTAATGTTGTATTCAAATACGACGGCGGCATAAAAGAATCCCAAATAAGGTAATTCTTGTGCAACCGAAAATAATATTATTTTGATTAGATATTATAATCAAATTACCATGCAGCTTTTCTTGGTCAACAAGTCCGTACGTATAGCGATTAACTAAGATTTGATTGTTGTGATAATAAAGGTAGCCAATAAAGGAAAGATAAGGTAGATAATAAAGGTAACCCATGAAAAGGGTTCTGGAGGTCAGATACGCAGTCGCTCCATGTAATATATTGGTATTCAGCTGCATTCGGTTAGACTGGAAACGGACACCAAGATATTTAGGAAAAGTCTAGGCAGATAGATTATATGTTGTGTTAAAAAGTTCACCTGGGTGTTCAATTAGTGTCAACATTGTCTAAGTTACGTTTAACAAAATCTATTAGGTTCACTGTCAACAAAATTACACTTTAAACTAATAGGCTATCAACACACGGTTAAAGTTGAAACGAAACATTCTACAATGTAAATGGAAGTTTACCCGCAGAAGTAACCGCTGCCAAGCAAACAGACCGTTCAGCGGGGTAATTGCGTAATATACTATCAGTAGCAATGGGTTTCGTTTGGTAATTCAACAACATTCATTGCGTTACGTTGTTGAGCAGACACATTTTTCGAGCATATGAAGCAATGGATTAGCAATATCCTTGCCAGAAGGGGGTCGAGCATGGCACCAGTAGGACCTGAGCCCATCGCGCCACTCCCCTTCGGATTCATACATACTCTGGTAAGAAAACGCACCAGAGACCAACACGACAAACTTTGGACGGAGCTGGGCGATTGTAGGCAGGCCAAGGAAGCACTTCCCAAAATTGATGGCCGCCTCACGAAACAGGTTCTCCGTCTAAATAAACTAAAGCTACGTACAGTTACTGCAGCTCTAACTGGCCATGGGTCATTTAACAAACACTTCTATGTCATAGGAGTAACAGACATTCCGCTGTGCAGGGCCTGTATGGAGGATGACGAGACAGCGGCGCATGTGCTGCTAAACTGCCCGGTGGTCGCCACGTACAGGGCAAAGTACTTCGGTAACCCAGGTAACCTACGTGAGACGGTCAGCAACATCAAGGCGTTGCTGGCCTTCCTTGAGGAGCTGGGGTGGATCGAATGATCGATTTTCCCACCCGTACGCAAAATACGCGCATTGTCGTGGAGTTGCGGACACCAGCCCGTATTATCTATTACCTATTATTAGCAATATCCTTCAAAATGATTCAGATTGAGATGGATAGTGTGTTACGCAATTAGGGTGCTGATAAGTAATCGGTTACTATTGAAGAACGCTTACTATGCAATACTAAACATTTCGTAGTAATCAGCTGTGTCATAAAACTAACACATTTTCCTGTTGATAAACGATAAATGTGAATCGTGTGCATCGTGTGTGTGTGTGTGTGTATGTGTGTGTGTGTGTGTGTGGGATCTTTATTTACACAGATTTACAATAAACATAATATCTATAATAAAAAAAAATCAAAAGTCATTTATTCAAATTAGGCTGAGAATCAGCACTTTTCGAACGTCAAAATTACAAAAGACAGTCCCCCAAAAACGCCCGCCGTTCACTTCAATAAATACTCTTTGTTGTGTCATTATCTGCTAAACCTTTTCCCAACTTTGTTGGGGTCGGCTTCTAGTCTAACCAGATGTAGCTGAATACCAGTATTTTACATGGAGCGACTGCCTATCTGACCTCCACAACTCATTTACTGGGCAATACAATACCCCTTAGTAAGACTGGTTGTCAAACATTGGGGCTTCTGAAGATTTGTAACAGTCGTTACAGGTCGTCAAAGATCCACGAATGATAGCCGGGACCAACGGCTTAACGTGCATTACAAGGCATGGTTGAGTCTTGGTATGTAAAAGTGCCCCACCATCCCAAACCCATCCACGGGCCAACCGCGGCAATCGACCCCTGCGGTTGTTATTACTTAGCCACAAACCGTTCCTCCTCCATACAAATTACAGATATAAATATAGAAATTTCACATAGGGTGACACAATGGGCGGCCGCTCAAAAGCGATCTTTTAAATACAACCATTTAACCAACTTATTCCTGGCCTGAGTCCCAACAGTGGGAGCATTATAGGCTGATTATGTTACCAACTTATTTATTGGGAAAAGCAATATTGTGTTCTGTAAAATCTGACGCTTAAAATTCTGAGAGCTTGAAAAATGCAATTTCCGGCTGCATGAGCTTTAAAATGAACGTGACAGTTATGGTGTAATCTTTTCATCGTGAAAGTGAAGAGCCTATTTTGTACATCGGACGCGGCTCCGTCCCCAATGACTAATTAAAAACAAATTGTTGCAGAGCATACAAAGGCTGCGATTTTCATCGTTAAAATAAAAAATAAACAATGGCTTCTGCGTACAATTTAGCATGTGATTTACTTTTTTAATTGGCTGGTGTTTTTATGAATATAAAGGCAAATTTAACTTACGCTTGTGTCTGGTAGATCTCTCTAAACGGAAGCTTTTAGAACGAACATTAATTATTTTATTGGTTACATAGCATAAAGCATTATCAACCTATAATGTTCTTACTACTGGGACACAGGCCTCCTCTCTATGAGAGGGAGGGGCGATTTTATTATTATCATGAGCCTGTATTGTCCCACTGCTGGGCAAAGGCCTTCCTTACTCCTTTCCCTCTTTCCACTTTTCCCGGTGTACTGCGATTGTGGGCCAATCCTTTAAGGAGTCCAGCTCATGCCGCCATCTCGTTCTGCGCCTTTATTTTAGGAGGGGTTTTTAAAATTGAACTCCTTATGCGTAGATACCAAAACTAAATAGCATAGCCTTTACGTAACATACGCACACACTCAAACCTCAATAGGTAGGTACCCCGTTAAAGTTTAAATATTCCCATAAACAAACAGGTTCAACAGTAATATAGTATGGAAATAACAGAGTTACGGAGCAAAGGGATCCCGGGTTAATACGAGTTCCATTGGTATCTTTATTTGCATAATCCAAAATGTTGGTGGAATACTAACATTCATTTTTATGGTCTCGTGTAAAAGGAGACGGTAGGTATAAAGTTAGAGCGTTGCCCTATACGAGACAACAATTTGATTTTGACGCCGGGACACACTCATGAATAATAAAATGAATTTTCTGATACATATTGAATTCAAGTAGGAACGAAATAAAGAATTTCGTGTCACCCATTTTGAGGACAAACTGATTTTTCAATCGTCATCCTAACTTTTTCTGAAGAAAAAATAATGGCAATTTGACATAATTTTGTCTAGAAAATATGTCAAACTAGCATTTTTTTTTCTCAGATAAAAGTTAGCTGAAGATTGAAAAATCGGCTCTTACTCGAAGTTGACTTGTGTGGGCTCTGCGGGGTAATTGCGTTACACATTATTAATAGCAATGGGTTTCATTTTGACAGTTCAACAACATTCATTGCGTTATTTATGTTGTTGAGCAGACCAATTTTTTCGAACATATGAAGCATTAGATTAGCAATATACTTCAAAATGTTTCAGATTAAGATTGATAGTGTGTTATCAATTAGGGTGCCGGTCTTATTTGACTTATATTGGCTCTGAGCAGATTCACTAAGCTTTTACACTTAGTACATGCTCGGAATTTCTAAGTAAAAATAATTATAACATGCCACGAAGCAATCACAGTAAAGCTGTAGAACTAAGCCACATATTTTGTGTTTCGGCTGCGTGATTGCCTTAATACGGCTTACTATTAAAATTACTTTGGCGACGTTATAACTTAATTTAAAAGCCATGTAGATTTGAAGTTGAAGATAAAGTGGAAAGAAATGAAACTGAAACCACTCTACTAATTTATGAAAATGACGTCACATTTTCAGAACAAATCAAAAGCTTATGTTACGAAATGAAAAGACAGTCTCGTTTTATAACATTCCAGAATGCAAACTTGCAAAGTCACAATGAAATATTATTTTACAATTTAAAACCACTCTCACTGGTAATGTATATTCCACAAATTACAGTTTCATGTTTTCAAAAAACATCTCTTCTGTCTGAAATATGTACCGTAATACAATATAATAAACGGATATTTAATAATAATAAGACAACATACATTACTACCCAAGTACTATAATGAGAATGAGATTACTATAGCAACAAGAACAAGGGGTATGGCTGTTCGCACGATATCGAATTACCGTTACTGTGTATCAAACTACAATGTGCTAGATATTGAATGGCACGGTTCCCGTATAATATCATTTTATAGACTCAGTTACGCTAAGTGGAGGGTCTACTTATGCTTATAAAAATAAGTAACTGTTAGGGGTTTCGCCGGTTTTAGAAGTTAACTGTATACTTCACTTAGTACAAAATGTTGAGCGTCCCTTTTGTGTCAGGCAGCGGGGAAATATTTACACATTTTGGTCACGGGATTTAAACGGCATGAGTAGAAAAAGATGAAAATTTCGGCTTTGTAGGCTTTCCGCTATTATGGTGATCCGTAATGCTTGGTCATTACGCTATATAGAACAGCAAATAGAAACAAACAATTGATAACCAAAACAAATGACTGCTCAGAAAGATTTATTATCGATATTCATCGAAAATAGGATGAGGAAACACAAAGATTTCAACAAAAAAAAAAAATGTTAAAAAGTATTTGCTTAAAGAAAGCGATTCATGAGAAACGCCAAAATTATGATGCGAAAGAGACGAATTTATGAATTAAACATAAAAATCGATTGGGAAATGTATTCATGTTAAGTATCGCCACTCCCGTTGGAGGAGTTAATTCATTCGTACGTTGGGAAATCGGTTAAAATGAACAATATGAAACGGTTGCGCAAAAACAAACTGCAAACGTCTTGCAGCCATAATTACTATAATATTTAACGGCGCGTTGAGTACTGACTAACATACGGCTTCTTTGCTTCGCATAATTTCCAGAAGCTAGAGGAATTAATGTAAATAAAACATTAATAATATTCCTAAAAAATTCCACACGCCAAATTTTTCCGAGAAAACCGTTACAATATAATTTTACGGGGCACTGAAAGCTGATGTGAAATAAGTCGACTGAGAGTCCCGAATAAGAGTCACAATTTGGGAAATTAACCTAATTTAGAGTTATTAAAGCCACATTGTTCGGGTTAGGGGACATAAATCGAACCGAACGCTGTCCTGTTCGGTCCACCCAAACCTTGTTCCAAATGGATTACATTTAGAGAGTAATTTGGAAAAATAAAAGCGAAAATCGTCGTATAAGTTGAACCTACTACATCACGAAACTACTTGTAGGTCGTATTGAAAATTCTTAGTCATTTTATTTTTGTTAACCTATCCTGTCCCACTGCTGGGCAAATGCCTGCCCCAAATCCTTCCAGGAACTCTTTTCCCGCGCCACGTCAAACCAGCCCTCGTGGTACGCGTCCAGACAATATTATTTGGTGGATATTCCAACGCTTTCACGAGTAACGAAAGTTGGGATTAGTGGTCTCCATAGGCGGGGGCGAGTGGTTAGGATTATGACCATTTCAAACTACGTGATCGGGTGTTTTTATTACGGTCCTCGGGCAATAAATGCTTTAGATAACTTTAAGAGACAGCAAAATTCAGATAAACCGTTATGAACGCAATTTATAGGCATTTTCGACTAATGTACAAGTTAATTTGTAATGAGATACTGGTAGAATAAATGTAAAACATGCAGTAGGTAAGCACTTGAGGCAACAGACAGAATTTTTTGTGGATATTAGTAAAACAAAGTCTACAAAGTACGATTGTCGTAAAACATTTTAAGTAAGATCGTAGATCTAGATAATTTTTCTTCAAGACAGAATATTGGAAAGAAATACTTGATAAAGACCAATGTTTTCTTTGACGTTTAAAGAATTTTTTACTGTTCAGGTTTTTTGGAACAAAATAGTCCGTATTTTATGAGTTAAAATATCTAAATTTTCCTGCTTTGCTTAATGATAAGTCATTAAACGTGAGACGAGAACTATTTTTTACATTAATTTTCCTTCGTAACTGTGCTTAGAAGGTAAATAAATAGTTAGGTAATAAGAAAAGCATAAAACGTGTTTAGTCTCGTGAATATAAAATACCTAAGAAACCACTTTAGACCTAATTTACACCAATTCCGAACCTTAACAAAGTTTTCACATTTCTAGATCTTACAAATGTTCTTCATAGTTAAAGCAACTAAAATTCGAAACTCGATACATTTGACTTTCAAACGAAAGACTTTCAACAAAGTTATCCGACAACGGTAAAAGGGTACGAGTTAACGTATTGCAAACATTTTGTATTTCACAATGTGTGCGTTTAAATAAGGATAAGGCATTCGTGCATGATGTGAGACCATTTCACAGTCCGATAACCCGCTGTGGTACAGCTGGCTAGTGACGAGAAGTGCGATCGCCTGAGGCAGCACTGGAACTATGAAATTACTTTTTCATGATTCTGTTGGGATGAAAATGTAAACGTGGGGGATGAACACACAGTCTTTTGTTATTAGGAAATATTGCGGGCTGCAGGAAAGAGGTGGAGAATGCAAGCGGAGCTCAAGTCTAGCGGAAACGATACATTTTTCACTACGAATATATTTAGTACGAATAGATTTTTTTTTCATCCTGACTTTGATAAATTGAAGAACCCAAATTGAACGGAAGTTTAATCCAGCAAAATTAAAAGGGGATTATGAATGTTTACCTCAGACGTCCCCTTCGTAATCCTTGGAAATGCCTCTTTGAAGATACACGCCCGTCTAACATTCTTGGTCTTAGCGGCATGTTGGCGAGACTATCTCATACAAAAAATATTAGATTTATTATGCGTGTGCTTAATAAAATATAATAAAAGTGACATAGTTACATGACTTTTCTTTTAATCAAAAATTAAATTTAACGCATCCGTAGGTTTGCTACGCAGTTCCTCACTTTATTTATTGTGGACGATATATAAAATGCGCACATCACATAAAATTAATAGCGTCTGGTTATGACCACGTGATGTCCATTAATTCTCGTGAATAGCAGTCATATCCACATTTTTGAGTTTCTGGAATTCGTATGATGAAGTGAGATATCGCTATTAACGTTTTTCATAAAAGCTTTCAGTGCAAGATTATTTCTGGACTTTAAAGGAGACTTTGACCCCTAAAACTCAAACTCCAAGCATCTACTTCTATTAAACCACTTACAGGCACTTTTGAATTGTCAAGAAGTCGGTCAGTCAGAAAATATGAAGCTACTTTGTGTGCCCTAAGTTTGGTCGTTATATAGGAAATGTCTACTATATCTAGCAATTTTTTTTTAATATGACGTGTAAAAGTGATTCTGATATCCTATTTACAGAATAAGCAATTTCATTTTATTTCAACAAAGGAACTCTGATCAGTATAGACCTACCTATCAATAAATAAATATTTTGTTATTTTTCTTTTTCTATAAAACTGGATGAAAACGTTCTGGATAGTAAACGTAAGTTATCTATGTTCACATGCTTCAGAAATATTAAACTACATTTTTTACTGAAAAGTTCTTAATTTAAAATGAAGTGGGCAGGTTGACACATGAAAATAAAACCTGAAGAAAAGTTGAAAGAAAATGAAGGAACCGACTCGTTTATAATTTCAGGAAAATAATGGTGGTGGTATACAGGGTTGCAGGGACATCGACTCATAACATGTTACCATGGATTCAGTATATAATTCTGCACCCCTTCGTTGAAATTTATCGTCGGTTATTAAAAAAATCTGCTGTTAGCTACGAA
The DNA here is from genome assembly GCA_947507525.1 of Apamea epomidion. Classification (NCBI taxonomy): domain Eukaryota; kingdom Metazoa; phylum Arthropoda; class Insecta; order Lepidoptera; family Noctuidae; genus Apamea; species Apamea epomidion. Next base: position 13,044,876 of record OX382228.1, on the reverse strand, counting down.
AGTGCGACCTACGCGGTCAAAATGTATGGAACAGCAACTTTTTTTTTATAACTGACTAGTAGTTTCAACCCAGGTGGGTCCAGAATCATGTACTGAATGAACATGATTCATGGTATCTGGTAACAGATTGCGCGTCGATGTCCCTTCCATCCTATATAAAAGTTACTAATATGTAATAAATTGCTTCCTATATTTTATTTAAATATTAGTCGTGAGTACCACTTGTACCCATGTGTAACCCACTTCATACATTATCTAGTATGGTATTGGCAACCTTGAAGTTGCGTTGTAATCGGATTGAATAACAATATACTGTTTTTACTTTATATACAACTTACAATTCATTTATTCTATGCTCTGTTAGGATTCCTTTGAAGGTCATATTCAGCTGCTCTTATGGAAAACTTTAGACGAAAATAACTTGTTGAATAATATGTTTTTATGGAATTCCAAATATCTTTTTGTACTGTTTGAATTATTTAGGTATAAAGTATAGTATAGTATAGCTTAAATACAGCATGTATCACACACGGCTACATATCAAGCTATACATAACCAGTATAAGCTGACTTCTGATTGTACGAAAAACCTATACAATGCGAGATCAGCGAAAACTGGAAATGTATAGCTTGATGTGTGTTTGTGTACAGACCATCAAACTGAACAACTTTTCCATGGGACCAGTATCGGAATCGCACAAAAATTATCACCCAACTTATCAAACAACTTCAATACTTACTAGACACAAAAAATGTATTTGATGGCTAGTTAGTGTCACAGTTTTTCGTTTAATGGTCTGTACCATACCTTTAAATATGACCACACCGTTCTGATACCTGCAGCTGTAGCCTAGCTATTTTTATTTAGATCATAACGTGTGATTTTTACATGAAAATACAAATAAATTCTATCCGTCTCGTAACAACGTAACACATCACAATACATTTTTATTAGATCGTCTGTGTAATATAATACACGAACTACTACTAGTCACGAACGATACTCTTCGGGTATTCGATACGGTTGAATCGATATAGAATAATTTTCGCGCGAAACTCGGTAGGAGACAGGCAGACTCAACGTATGGAGTTTTGAATTAAGCGACTAGGTATCTGTGTACAAATAAATAATATACATATACAAAGAAATGAAATTAAAGTGTGTGTTTGTGATGTCAAAATGACATCTTTTACTAAATGCATAGAAAAGTATATACCTAGTAACTAAAACAATTTTTAATTTTTTTCTCTGTCTGTCCGCTTGTTCTGGCTCTCTCAATCTCAGAAATGGGTGGACCGATTTTGACGGGACTTTCAGTGGCACATAGCTAATGTTATAAGAAGTAAATTAGTGTTCCGCGCAAAAAAAAACCCATTAAAATCCAATTTGTTTTCCGATATGCACGCGAACGAAGTCGTGGGCACAGCTAGTAGTAAAATATTACTTCAATAGGCTGTTTCCTGTTTAATTATGATGTTTGTATTAACCGCAGCATAGCTAAAAAGTATTCGTTTGATAGCTAGGGACGTTGTGTGGGAAAAAAACAAATTATAATAATTATACAAGCTATTGTTTTGCATTCTCGTCAAATTTCAGGAGGCTGTTATAAAAGACATAAATAATCAAATAAAATTACGATCCCTGGTAACTAATGAATACATACTCGTACTTGTTTTTTTAGTTATTTAAGTTTGACAGTATTTCAGAATACACCACTTTCAAAGAGCAGAAACACGTTATGGTATCGTATACCTAAGTGGTCGCGTTTTTATGTGTGTGTAAAAGGGCAGTTACAGTGCGGTCTCACACAGGCCGCGTTTTAAAATGCGTGTCCCACACACGCCGACTTCCGAAAATTTGAAAAAAATAATAACTACTTTTTTATTATTGATTCGTGTCGAGAATCAGTAGCATAGTTATTTACCTCCTTGAATTTGACGAGGATGCAAAACGACACCTTGTATAAAATACTAAACCATCCATATGTCTTTATGATTGACGTTACCATAAAGACATATTTGCCATTTGAGGAGTTAAATAACTATGGTAACTTGGTAACACCAACGACATTATCAAAATGTTATATCTATGTGGGCTGAAGTAGAGCTCAATTCTAAAACTATTATCATACTTTTCGCAACAAATCCACCTCCTCTGAATATTCAAATTAATAATGAAAAGGGTATAATCCTACGCCAATTAGCTTTGAATGTTCGAAATCGAAGTTGGGCTGCCCACCTTCCGATAATCCCCCGTCGCGACAACCGAAGACCGTTTCGCCGAGAAAGTTGTATCTTGTTCAGCGATTTTGCTTTCATGAACCTTGAGTGAAGATTATCGCGGTCGTATATCTTACTCGGCCTCGGCCTTCGGCTTAAGGGATTACTTAGGCCTGTCGAGGCACTTGGACGCCCTACCCGGAGTTCAAGTAGGCATTGAGCATTGCAAGATGTTCCAATCAAAATCAGTCCTGAGGGTCGTTACGGAGATTAGCGGTCATAAATATAGCACGGGAATAGGGAGTTAGAAAGTCGAAGTGGGTTGGTACTGCCGTCCGAAATACCGTCAGCCTCATAAAGAAAATATTGTTGTACCGTGTTGCTGCGTTAACATTTATTGAAATATAGCTCTTATTTACTGTAGGTGTGAATTTTTAGCGGATCTCCATGTTTTTTTTTTGACAACGCACTTTTTTTTAAACGAAAATGTAACATGCTTTTTAATAAGTAAACCGATGACCTGACATAGCAACTCACGTAGGTATAGTCGGTAGCAAAACGTTGCACCCATACATCGACAATAATTATTTCGAGTCAATCTTTTTCACAGTATTGTTTCAATGAGTAGTCACAAAATATATTACATATTGGGTTCTTTATTGGAACAAAAGTTAACGACAGTCAAACGAATTCTTATCGATGCATATATAAAGTACAATTGTACATCTTTTTGAGAATATCTGTACCTAAGTAGACATAGATGAATGCTTAGCTTTCAGCTCATCGATTTACTTAACCACATCATTTACATGAAAAGTATGTTAAATTTTTGTTTGAACAAAGTGATTTGCGAAAAAAACACGGAAATCCGCCAATGATTGACAGCGACAGTAAATAAGAGCAATATTTCAATAAATGTGTTAATACAGCAGCACGTCACGGCAGTCTGCTGGCAACAGATAACTGGACTTATGAATTATTAAATAATATTATCATATGGCTGATTGTAATTCATTGGAAACACGACATGTCCTGAGATATTTTTGAAAAACACGTAATATCTACTCGCACCTCAGATTTAAATTATGTAGATACCATGTTACCCGACTGAGGAAATAAGCGTGAGTACATAATGTACAATGATCATAGGTTTCATCTAATCTATAAGTATACAGGGTGGCAGGGATATCGATGCGCAACCTGGATTCAGCACATGATTCAAACACCATAGCGTAGAAATAATTAAATCAGCTGTCAAAAATAAAATCTGCTGTTTAATAGAAAAGTGCAATACCAACGCGGTCAAAATGTATGGCAGAGTAATTTTTTTTTAATAACCTTCAAAATATTTCAGCGCTGGGTGGTTCACAATTTTATTATGAGCTGAATCCGTGGTAACAAGTTGCGCGTCGATGTCCTGCCACTCTGTATACGTACTGACTCTTTCCTTGTTCATCAAATCCTGAACAAAAAATACGATAGCAGCTAAAATTAAGTAATGTCAATATTAATTTAGACAGTAGACATTTTCTAAATTTATCTTGACACTACTTACTTAGGTACGGTTGAAAGGAACCCTGTTAAAGTAAGTCAACATGAAGTGAGCTGGTGTGGTGATAAATAATCGTTCCTAGTTTAGATGAGAAGATGTATTTGTCCTGGGGGTAGTTGCGTAAAACACTAAACAATACACAATAGCATTGGCTTTCATTTTGACAGTTCAACAACATTCATTGCGTTATTTACGCTGTTGAGTAGACAATTTTTTGAACGTATGAAACAATGGATTTGGATTTTGAAGGATAATGCTATCCTTCAAAATGAATCAGGTTGTCATTGAAAGTATATTGTCTACGCAATTAGGGTCAGCATGCTAATTGCAGGTTGTGGAACCACTACACGCTAGTTTTATCTCCAACTTTGTAAAAGTCTTCCTAGGGACTTAAATTAATGTTCTGGACGGGAATAAAACTTAATTAAAACATTTATTTTAGCAGATAACAATTGACATAAAAACCTACATCATTTGAACGGATGCTTATAGGATTACGACATATCTATTAAGATACGTATTTTATCACGCTTGACGCGACTTTGAAAAGGGTCATTCGGCTCCTATTCGGATACTCTTATCAAAATGCGAACGTTTGATTCAGATTTACGAGCATTGAATCCTTCCAACTCAGCAGAAATCCGTCGAACCTGCACACCCGTCCACCATATTAATCCGTGAACATAAATCCCTGCTTGATGCCTGCCATAAATATTGGGAGTCCCCTAAATAAATCGAAGGAGTCTAATACAACAGAAACCCTTACAACTTTGTTTTACTTTCACTTTTATTTAACTTCACGTTATACACGTTAAAGTGAAAATTCGGAATATTGAAAAGAAATACTCAATAAAGACTAAGCTAATATTATCATTAACTTTATAAAAAGTTGAGAAGAATTCAGATTTTTGGAACAAAAAACTTTTTAACAAAAAAATTAAACCGCCGAAAAAACTGAAAAGCAAAAAATAATAAACCTTTTTTATTTAACCTTAATAACTAAGTTCTTAAACGAATGTAAGTATACCTAAGTAATTTTGAGTCGGCGTCAAACAATCAATAAACAAAGATCACTAAATTGCCTTAAATTTAAATGGCGCTGACTCAAAATTATATAGGTATACTTAAAAAATTTAAATAAAAACTTTTTAACAAAAAATGTTAAAAAGTTTTTATTTTATAATTTTTTGAGACTATAATCTACTAGTACTAACGTACGTACGTGTAATATCTACTAGTTTATAAGCAAGACTTTTGTAAACTTACCATTAATAAAGAAATAATAGTAATTATTTGCCAAAGGGCAGGCGCATATGTGGCACTGAGTAGAGTATTATATATATATATATATATATATATATATAATACACATCTCAGCATTCAAATCTGTGAGTGAACAATAAATCCCCCTATTTTCCCACCCGTAGGGTTGGAATTTTTTTTCCAAATTTATATGAGACCAACTTTGGGGTATATATACCCTTTCCAATAAAAACGAATTATTAAAATCGGACTACTCTGTAAAACGTTACGCGTGGTCAGACATAAAAAAAAACAATATATATTATACGCGTCGACTTGAGAACCTCCTCCGTTTTTTTTCGTCGGTTAAAAAGAATCGCATTTTATGAGTTCAAAACTTAACTTTCCTGATTTTCTAAGTCTTAAGCGTAGGACGAGAATAATAATATCAGTAATAGTATAACCTGCACACTGAACACCCATCCGCCATTTTACCATAATACGACCCATGACTACTGAAAGTCATCTAAATCAATCGGAAGAGGTTAATACAACATCAACCCTTTTTTTTTTTTTTTTTTTTGTGGATGGGAAATCATCAAATGACTCCTCCCGCTCTGGGTGGAGCAGAAGGGAGTGTCAGACTCTTACTGACTAAAACCCACCCGTGTTCCTTCCTTAGCCCTTTACGTACCAGGGCAGCGGTAACCCTTTCGGACAATCCCGCTACCCCGGCAGGCTTCGGCCCTGTCGGGCCCCGTCAACTACGCTGACATCTCTTTGAGGCGCGCGTGGAACACATACACGCCGTCCGGCACGGGCCTGGTCCTGATCGGACGGAGAGCTACCCATTGCTCTCCGCCCGCAGGCCCGCGCCTACGGTGGCCGGGAGTCGTCACGCGGCTCCCGACGCCCGGAGCGTCTCCCTCGGCGGCTGAGGCGTGAGGATCTTTCCCTCGCCCATCCCGCCACCTCCTTCGCTAGCATGACTGCTTCGCAGAAGGAGGTGACCGCCTCCCACTCCCTCTCGCCCCGGACCATGGCTTGCACCAGGGCCGGGCGCGAGAGGTCGCCGCCGCTGCCGATCGCCTCTACGAGGACACGGCGGTGCTCTGCCCAAGCGGGGCAGACCTCCACCGTGTGCTCCACCGTGTCCTCTGGGCGATCCTCGCAGTGATGACACCCGGGCGTCTCCTCCCGCCTGATTATGTGCAGGACAACATCAACCCTTAGGTACAACTTTCTGTTTTACTTGTAACTTCTATTTAACTTCACGTCATACACGTTAACGTAGAAAGTCGAAAATAAAAATGTAAATTTAGTTAGGGAGTTCTTTAGAGAAGTACCCAATGCGGGGGTCCTATGGGGATCGTTACTAGGCCGCGGTATGGGTGGTTTCAGCTGACGGAGTTTTTATTGTCACCGACAGGCGCTGCGAGTTAAAAGGGGAGATAAATCTAAAACGATCTGGAGCGTGTATCTGTGCGTCACGTTATCTTGTTCGACACCATCAAAGTGTTGTTGTTCGACTTTACGACACTATGCACGACATGCGCGAGGGCAATGTGGCGCGATCCACACGAATTTAAAGTCCACTCAAATTACCCGTGTTTATGGTTGAACATAATACATGCTACATTTTTCCATTGCTCTATATTCCAAGATTTTCCATAAACTATAAACTGTAACTACGTCGTCAAATCCTGAATATTATTGATCTATTATTCATATACTTACAAAGTTATCGAAGTTTTACTTGGAATTCTAAGTTTTGCTAAAGTTTTCGAGTATTGCTATGCATCAATTAGCACAAAACAATATCAGTATCGTCTTAAGTTTACCATAATCAAAATATATAATGAAATGGATGGAAACATTTAAACTTTAATGACATAATAAAATTACGGACTCGCAATGAATTCTTTTTATCCTAATCAGAACCTAAAAAAACATTGAACCTTGAACCTGAACCTTTGTCATAATCAGAATATAAAAAAGGGGGAACTTTCTTAATCAAAGAGACTAGAGTCGAAATAAATTAACGTCACTAGCAGAGTTCATGCAAACTTAACGACTTAGAAATCAATTAATTTAGCTCGTGTGGTTCTGTACCTATTATTAATGTCAATGCCATTTATGGAAATTTTACGGAAATATTTCACAGATCCTCTAAAAACTTTTTGACTTTGTAAAGATGAATACTTTTTTTTATTAATGAATATTGAGTGAGCGCTACATCTAAGTTGGTCGAAGTAGCTTGGCTATTTAGTATTTTTAGGACCCCATAATAGGAATTATTTGAGGCTCACAAAAAGAGGCGCATTATTATATTAGAGTGTTCAATAATATTTTTAGCGATCATAATGGGAATTATTAGAGGTTCAATTACACGCAAATAAAAAATACTGTGTATTTACAAGGCGGCAGGAAGATCGACCCGCAACCTGAGGAGCCATCCTCGTAATTTTAAGAACGTTCACAGTCTGATCTCAGTCTCAATCTGTCAAAAATTCCTCTAATGTCCCTACATTTTGACAAGTTTTTGACATTTGTTTGTCACCGAGATGAGACTGCGACTAGATTTTGAACGTTTTAAATTACGAGAATACGCCTTCTGTTACTATGGATTCAGTACATGATTTTGAAACCATGCGTTGAAATTTACGTCGGTAAATAAGAAAAAAAAAATGCTGAAAAAAAAAATATACAGCCAATCTAGTCACTTGACATGAGTTTGACAGTCTATTACGTTAACGTAATAAAATAACTCAAACGGGATTATTTTATCTTATTTATTTATTTATATATACTTTATTGTACACCACAAAAATTCATAGCATAAAAAATACATTAAACACTGCAAAATATACAATGGTACGGCCTTATCGCATTACTGCGATCTCTTCCAGGCAACCTTAGAATGGACAGTGAGTTTCCTGAACATAAAATGGGCAAATATTATGTATACAATACACCAAAATAGATACACAAATATATACATATAAAAAAATATAGATACATAAATACATACATACTATGTATACAAGCAACGAAAAATAAAAGAAGACTGTAGATGATTGCAGTTAGGACAACAAGATCACAACGACAAGTAGTGTTCCTTTACAAGTCTTTTGAACACCTGTAACGACTGCGCGCGTTTTATTTCAACTGGCAATGCATTCCACAAACGAGCAGCCTGGACAGTAAAAGATTTATCAAGGAAAGTTGTGGAATGCATAGGCATTTTGAGCATCAAGTTATCTGATGACCTTAACAATTTCGTGTGGGAGTTGCAAAGAAACTGAAAACGTTTCTTGAGATAGAGAGGGGTGAAAGGGGAAAAGAGCACATTAATCAGAAGGGAAAAAATATAAGCATTCCGGCGAAGGCGAATTGGTAACCACTTGAGCTTCATACGAAATTCGGAAACATGGTCATATTTGCGCAAACCGAATATGAACCATAATTATACAAACATTTTGAAACCGCTGAAGTTTATCTAGTTGGTTGGAATCGGCATAGTCAAGTATGGGTAGAAGAAGCGATTGTGCAAGCGCAATCTTGGTGGCAGTCGGTAGGAAATTACGCAATCTCTTCAAAGACGCGGCGGATGCAAATATTTAGCTTGCGGCTAACTTTCTGTAGCTGGGCAGTCCAAGAGAAGGTCTTATCAATAATTATCCCTAAGTTTTTAACTTTATCACTAAAGGGAACCACTGAGTGGTCAAGAGAAACTTGGGGAAGGGTCGTCGACAGGTAACTACGAAACCAGTCACTTACCGATGGAGATATGTTACGAGAACAAAGAATGCCAAGCAAAACATCAAAATCAACAGAATACTGTTGATTTTAATAAAAAGCAGTACTGAAATCTAGCAAAGCTAAAACCGTTAGATTACCGTTTGTGAAAATAAATGGAGAATAACTGGGAGTCGGAAGAGAAGAAAGATAATTCAATGCATTCAATATTATTGTCCTATCGAAATTGGACGAAGCAGTAAAATGATTATTCATTGCATTTATGTCTATGTCTTTTGAGATTGTCTCTTGTCGGGTTTTACTGACCCCCAATGATCTAAGAAATTTCCAAACTTTGGATGCGTCCCCATTTTGGACAGAAGCATGAATGTATTGGCTATTAGCATTCCCACACACCTTGTTGCAGTGATTACGGATTGAGAGGTATCTTTCCCTGTTAGCCCTACGTTTAAATTTGGCCTTTGCCGTAACTTTTTTGAGCATCAGCGTTTTTATCTCATTTGTGAGCCACGGCGCCGGCAAATGTCTAACCTTAACTGCTAGAACAGGTGCGTGATGATCGTAGAGCTCGATAAGCTTCGCCGTGAGAATATTAACTTGCTCATCGACTGAAGCAAAGGCAAACAGAGCAGACCAATCTATATTCCTGGCATCCTTGCAAAGATTATCAACGCCCATGTCACCAAAATTGCGTTGCATAAGAATTTTAGCTTTAGCCTTAGATGGGCGAATTTTGTACGACAGAAAAATCAGGTCATGATAGGAAAAGGCGTCGGCTGAACATTGGCCATGCTTAGCGACCTGATCAAGGGAAGAGACAAAAATCAAGTCAAGAAGTGAAGGAGTAGAGTTAGGAAAATGGTGAGTGGCACTCAGTGGAAGAATGGAAAGATTACAGGAAGCCAAAAGATTGGCCAGAGACGAAGAGCGATGGTCTCTTTTCAACAGACAAGTATTAAAGTCATCCATGATTATGCTATGACTGTAAGAAGGGACCAGCATTTCTAAGAGATTGTCAAAGGAAGAAAAGAAATTAACGCGTAAAGTGGGACAATAATAGACGCCCAGAAGTAATTTCGAATGGTGTAGTTCGACTTCAAGGAAGAGATGTTCACCACCATTAGATGGCAGTGGCTGCGCTGACACATTGACAACAGAGTAGGATTCCCTACTCTGTTGTCAATGCTTACAGCGGTGGTGCGGAGATATATGGCAACACCACCACCAGCACCGACCGAGCGGTCGTTTCTTATAAGCTGGAAACCGGGCAGAGAGTAACTTGTTGACGGGAGACATGGTTTAAGCCATGATTCGGAAATAAGTATAGCATGTACTTTCTTACAGTCAAAGCTTACCAGCATATCGTGGAAATGAGCCGGAATGCTCTGAGCGTTAATATGTATAACGTTAAAATTCTTAGGAACATCAGAAAACTGCGCTGCGAGACTGTCAGCAAGAGAAGGAACACTCACGAAACTGTCGTCGTTGCTTGTTATAGAGAAAAAACTACTATTATCACTGCTTACATCGATAGACATAAATATTAACCTAATATAATACAAATAATCTAATATAAATTGTACAAAAACTTAAGTATTAAAAAATAAAAACGAACCGTTTAGGTAACTAGTCCTGCCGGTTGCGTTATTAAATGTAATGAGTTAAAACCTATTTACGCAGTCCGGGTAACAAAAAAGAAAGAGAAAAATAAATACAATGCAAAATATATCAGGAGAAAACAAGAAATTAAAAAAAGAAAACGAAACAAAAAAAAATTAAGAATAAGTTCTACCGGTCAGAGACTGCCAATTGCACCGTTAGGAAAAACAAAACGCACCGAATAAAACTGACGGTATTGATTGGCACTGACAGTGACGATATGGTGACATTAATTCAAATTGTTTTTGTAGCATTAGTATCACTTAAAAATTAATTTAAGGTATAACAAAAAAAAAAAAAGTAAACAAAAGAACAAAAACAGGATTACCCGGACTTTGAACAAGACATCACAATGAAATCACTTCCTTAAAGCTGCAGCACGCTTCAACCTAGCGGTCTTCGCAGCAGCAATAACTAGGACTCAGGCTGGCACAGCCGATACTGGATGTGGATCACCCTGCTCGGACTCACAGGGATTCAGCGCAATCTTGTCCAATTCTGCGAGGGACTCAATTCGATGCCGCGAATCATTAGGACCAAGGACATACACGCAGCCTGATTTAATCCAGCTCTTGTTGATACCGCATCTTTCCCTCGCAGCCAAGAACACATCATGCCGCCCCTTGGTTAGGAACTCGGACATGGTGACGCCTGTAGCCTTTAATTTGGCTTTGGAATACCAAATCCTATCCCGAACCGCAAGACTGCCAAGCTTGAACAGGATAGGCCAATTTTTATTACCTATGGCTCGTCCCATCCTGTGACATCGGCTGATGTCCGCAACAGTGAAGTCACTCAGCTGTAATTTGGTACAAATTACTTCGGTGATCACCTTGGAAGTGTCCTCCTTCTGCTCGTCATCAACCCCATGCAACAGCAAGATCTTCCTCCGTCCCCGTATCTCCATCTGGTCGACACTACGAGCTAGTAACTCCACCTGTTGCTGAACGCTGTTGATAGCCTGCGTGATGAATGACCGGAACATTATAAATTCCACAGCCAGGCTAGAAGTTGTGACAGGTGATGGAGGGGCCTTCTGCAGTTCATCTTCAAAGGCCGACATCTTCGTGTGAAACAACTCCCATAATTCGCATAGAGTGTGTAGCGGTATTTACAACGCCACATGCGAACAACGCGTCATACCGACGTCACGCAAATCCTGCATCTCGCAAGCAGAGTTTACCGCGCAATTAGCATAGATACAATTTCCTAACATCAATCGTTGGGCAATTGCCCGCCAGACACAACACCCGTCTGGTCGGAGGATCCTCCCTTTTCTATGGAGGTTGAGTGAACTTTACACCCTTTTCCTCATACCTCTATAAGTGCTTGCCAGTGAATCCATTGCAATGAAGTCTAGTGATAGTAGATAGTAAGAAAATTGTGAAGAGATAACGCTACACCAGCAGGTACCAACTATGTACTTTTAAAATATAGCATAAATAATTATAAATATTGATTCTATTAAATTATATTGAATTACAAATAAGAGCTAATTTTTTGTGTAACTATTACAACTACCTACGAGCGAAAAAGTCTCTTATTAATTCAGGTAAGTATACCTATTAGATTTAATCATTACAGATTTTTTTTGCATACCTACGTAATCAGTAAATGTTAAAATATGTTATGTAGGTAGATTATAATTGGAATTTGGTTTACATATTTCATTATCTTGTTTCAAATCTCATAATTATGTTGTTTGAATTCAAAGCATTTATTTCTAATTTGGGCACACAAAATGAAAAACGGGCTGTGAATGTTACACCTACTGTTGCTGTTTCTGATATTATTCAAATTAAATAATTGACTACACAAACAGCATTCCTGTTACTCAGATAAAGATGATTTTGGAATAAACAGTTCAACCTACACGAACAATATCCGATGGCCAATCTGGATCTCGAATGTTCCATTACAAAATCTTGTTACCGTTTTGTCGTAAAAACGAATACAAAAAGAAATATCTTAGGTACTTATACATTCGAATTTCAAAGACAGCCCCTATAATAATAAGTTCACGTTTCACTAGACACAAAAAGGTAAGGCAAATAAGTCTAAAAAAGAAAAATCTTTTTAAAAGAATCAGTTGCAAATTTTCATAAGGCCGGGTGGAGAAATAATTATGACTGGGTTAATTACCGGGGTTTACTGTTCAAATAGCTGAGAGAAAAACGGTCTGGGAATAGATGGGCGTTGTAATATTATCCTCGGTAAGGTACACCAGCACCCCAATTGCGTAACACTCTTTCACAATCTAAAGGATTTTGAAGGAAATCCCCTATCCATTGTTTCATGTTTGAAAAATTCGTCTGCTCGATAACGTAAATGACGCAATGAATGTTGTTGAACTGTCAAAATGAAAGCCATGGCCCACGAGCAAAAAAAAAAATTGGCCCAATAGCACTGTTGTGTGTTACGCAAAAACCGCACAGCGCCCTAACTGCATAACATACCTACTTTATTTTACAATCTGAAGGATTTTGAAGGAAACACCTTTTCTATTGTTTCATAATATTTGAAAAAATGTTGTCTGCTCGACAACGTTAATAACACAATATTGGTTAGCTGGAAGCAAATAGCGTCGTTACTTAGGTGCGCTTAAACAGATAGGTATGCTCGGCTTAACATGCCAAGCATAAACTTCAGTATACTGATTCAACCCAAACGCCGCCATGTGTAAAGAATGGGCTGTAGCAATCAATAGCTCACTTTCAACCGAAACAAGGATTTATTGGTCCTTTCGTAACGGAAGGAGGAAAACTGGTCGTTTAGAGTAGGACCAAATTTTTCTCTCCGATTTATACAAGATAGATAAAGAAAATTGGGTTCTAGTTGCTGTTTTTTTATGGATGACTGAAAATCTGGAACGAATTATGTCAAGCAAAAATTTTCCCTTTGAGCTTAGTGTTATCACATTGGGTGAGAACAGACAGTATTTTTGTCGCTATCGGCAAAAATACTATCTGTTCTGTGTGTACTTTTTTATTATAAATCCTTTAAATATACAACATATTACGGGTTTATAATAAAAAAAAAGTATTTCCGAATCACTGGTTTGGCTTTCAATATTTTTTGGGGAATTCTCACTAGACTTCAGATTTTTTATGTTTCTCTTTCTGTGCCACAATGTTTCGAAAATACTTTATCTTTTTTATTCGTAAAATATGGTGTATCGACAAAAATACTGTGCTCGAATAGCTCCTGAACTATAAATAATCGCTGAACATACATGGGAGTGTTTCGGGAACACCTTGAAAAAAATTAATTGCACCTCGCGTCGTTTTGGGGGCCACCTGTATCCGTTCCCGAGAATTCTGTAGTTAAAGATAAAATAAATTTTATTGCTGGCCAGTAACGCGCGATAAATTAAGGTCTCCTTTATTGCCAGTAAGCCTGGCCTCTGGGGTGGTGTCATAGAACTTGCGCGGGATAAATCATAATTAGAACAATGAACATTTACAGTCTGTTCACAGATATATTACCTCTGACAGCAGCAACCTAACATCAACCTTATCGTAATGATAATAAAGATCACAGTGATTTTGACACACCAGTGGCAGCAATCCAACAGCAACCTTATTAAAATGAGAATAAAGATTACTGACGTTGACAGTGATGCAAAATCAGAAGTAAAACAATTGTGAAAGGACGTAGAAGTGAAATTGAATTTTAAAGTGGGTTTCTAGATGACTTGAACCTCTCTCTTGGTTCTTGGGCTTCTGCTAAGACGAAATTTCGCATTTTGATTCACAGTCCATTGAACTAGGTACAAGAGGCTTCATCGGTAAACGATATTGAGACGATTGGAAAAAAGTGCAATGTAATGTGAACGATTCAATGGTTTATGTAACGTGGTTCGGTTTGTGTGTAACGGATGAAATCAAAATATCGAAAAAATATTTGTTACTAAATTTGTTATGCAATTAAGCATCAATTCGCTAAAAACGTTAGGCCCGATCATATTGATCATAATGTGCCTGAACAGTCACAAAACTCACACATAAAAATTTCAAGGAAAAAACTTTATGAAGATCCACATTATATTTTACATTATTTGCACCACGGATGCCGCATAAAAATATTAAAAAATTTCAAAACTGCATTAAGAACGATGTTTTCCACGAATTGGTAGAATTAAAAAGTTATTTTTACTTAAAGAAGGTTGAATATTGTTTCATAAAAAAATACAAACAGTACCACAGTCTAGTTTTACGTAAGTTTAAATGCAGCAGCGCAAGCATATTAAAAGTAATCAAGAACTATGTCTAGTTGCACAATTACAATACTGTGTGACAGTTTTATTGTGATGTAACGGTGGAGTTTCTTGCCCATTCTTCTCCATAGGAAAACTACCTTTGGAAGGGGCGACTAGAATCAATTTTATTTTAATTTTATTTTTGACGTTCAAAAGTGCCTTTTATGTGCCTATTTGAAATAAATGATTTGACTTTGACTATTACGTTCTAGCTATGTTGTCCAAAGGTCTTGACTTCATACAAAAATGCGCAAAAAAAGAAATTCCATCTTGTCAAGAGCGCGGTCTAGTTCTAACGACATCCTAAGTATGTTGATAGAAAAGTACGACGCAGCGTGGTCATCGCACACTGGAGGTGCTAGTCAGAAGACCCCACAGGTAACCTTACGATTTTTTTTTCTGTGTTTGTTTACAAACAGTAGTTTTTACGAACAATGTTACAAACAATTGGGCCTGGTTGCCATAAATAAACATTTTTTTTTAAATCGTAAATAATAAAGGACCGTCAGTTTTTCCCGAATTTGAAAATTTTCCGATATTTTTTTTCAATTATTCTTTCCATAAAAACCTAATTCGGACAAATACGAACATTGTGAGACAAAAAATTGACAAATCGGTCCAGCCATTCTCAAGTGATGCATTTGCACGAACAGCATTTCATATTTATTTATATACCTACGTAGAGAATTTCAGTGAGAGATATTCCGAACACGACACGACAAGACAGAGCAGTAAATCTGAATGTAAATGCACTTTTGATTTACTTGTCTCCGAGTTCGCACTCGCTTTGTTTATTCTTAGGCATCCTAGCTTTTCAGCTTCACATGCTGATCTTGCGACTTAAATTTATATAAGGGTTTATTAATAAACGTTGCTCAAAGATAAGTAATGATTAGCGACTGTTTAACCATACATAATTGACGTTTAAATGTCTTGTAATTTTAAGCAATGTTTACTTATCTCGTAAATAAAGGGAATATTTATAGATGTCCAGCAGCACGCCGTGGTTTCACCCGCATGCCTGTCGATCCCGCGGGGATATTGGGATAAAAAGTATCCGATGTGGTATTCTGATATATAAGCTACGAGGGTGAATCAAAAAGTTCTTAGAATTGCATATATATATAACCTTTTTGGGAGAAGTTCGATTTTCAAATTAAAGAGTGCCAATCACACAATATTTATGCAAACTGTCACTTGTTTTTGTCAGTTCGTTCGCACGTAATAAATTGTTTTGTGCAACGAGTTGCTAAAAACCCAAAATTATGGATAAAAGTGAGTTACGTGTGCGGTGTCAAAATATCTCAGTTTGAAAAAAATGTCTACGAAGGAAATTTTTTCGGACATTCAGCAGACATTAGGGGATGATGCTGTACCCTATTCTACGGTTGAGTACTGGGTGGCCGAATTTAAAAGAGGTTGATCAAGCTGTAAAGATGACCCGCGTTCTGGGCGGCCTTGAAACTCCGTTACGGAAGAAAATGTCAAAAAGGTTGAGAATCTGGTTTTGGAAGACAGAAGAATAACTATAAAACATATAGCTGAGATCCTAAAGATATCATTTGGTAGCGTTCAATCCATTTTAATTGATTTATTGGGGTTCAAAAAGGTGTCGGCAAGATGGGTGCCACGAATGTTAACCGACGAAAACAAAAAGCGACGTTTGGAAATTTCTAAGCGTAATCGGGAAATGTTCCAGCGTGATTCGGATAATGTTTGCCGTCGCCTTGTCACCATGGATGAAACGTGGGTCCACCATTTCGATCCAGAAACTAAGAGACAAAGCATGTCTTGGAAACGACCATCCTCTCCATCCATTAAGAAATTTCGAGTTGCTCCTATCGCTGGCCAAGTTGTGACCTCAGTGTTCTGGGATAGTGAAGGAATCCTTGTTATTGATTACATGCCAAAGGCCAGACCATTACTGGACCCTATTATGCAAATTTAATCCTGAAAGTGCGTGAAGTGATTAAAGAAAAACGTCGTGGAAAACTATCGTTTGGCGTGTTGTTTCTTCAGGATAACGCTCCTGCTCATCGATCGGAAGTTGCGCTCAACGCAATCCGCTGTGCTGGCTTCAATTTCCTTGACCACCCCATATTCTCCGGACTTACTCCCAAGTAATTTTCACTTATTCCCAAAATTAAAAGAGGACATTCGTGGAACAAAATTTTACGATAGTGACGCGGTTATGGCTGCCGTAGAGGAGTTTTTCGAGAGTCAATAAAAACAATTTTTTTCACAAGGAATAAGGAAGTTAGAAACGCGTTATTCTAAATGCATTGCATTGGAGGGAGATTATGTAGAAAAATAAAATATTTTTGTTTAAATCTTTGCGTTTTTTAATATTGATTCCAAGAATTGTTTGATTCACCCTCGTATGTTACTGTAAAGTTTCATCAAAATCCGTTCTGTAGATTTTGCGTGAAAGAGCAACAAACATCCATCCATCCATCAATCCTCACAAACTTTCGCATTTATAATGCTAGCTCCGCCCCGCGGTTTACCCGCATAAGTTTCGATCCCGTGGGAATGTCGGGATAAAAAGTATCCTGTGTTAATCCTGGTTATAAACTATCTGTGTACTAAATTTCATCCAAATCCGTTCAGTAGTTTTTGCGTTTGCGTGAAAGAGTAACAAAGATCCATCCATCGCTCCATTCGCCACCATTCGCATTTATAATATTAGTAGGATTAGTAGGATCTAGGTATGTTTTATTTGCAACTGCAGTCTCATTTCAGTGAGAGATATTCCGAACACGACAGAGCAGTAAATCTGAATGTAAATGTATTTTTGATTTACTTGTCCCCGTTCGCACTCGCTTTGTTTATTCTTATCCTGGCTTTCCAGCTTGGCATGCTGATCTTTATAGTGTTGGAAATGTTACTTTATTTTAATAAAGGGTTGAAATGACTGGAATTGTAACCAATAGAATACGTTCTACGTGTCCTATAGGTACACCTCTGCCTAACCCATTGGAAATTACAAGCGTGATGTTATGTTATGTTATATGTGTGTAGGATAACAAAGACATCAGCCTTCGCGTCAGAAACAGAATATGTAAATATCAAATGGTTCTATTTTATGTCACCTACAGGTTTTGCAAACAAGGGCGAAGTATTATATGTAAAATATTATCAAATTGCTAAGTAAATAGACAATATTTTTTCATATTAATAACTTGTTGAACACAGTAAGATTTAGTGTAGTGAGTAGTGTACAGAAGCCAGCACATCAGGCTACCCGAAACTGACAAATTTTCCCAATCAACCTTGAACCTTAATGTTTTAGATATAAAGTTGAAAGTCTATTAAAGAAATTTGACAAATTGTAGTATCGTGATGTGTTGGCGTCTGTACATGAATACATACTAATAAAGCCACGCCTTCTTCACATGAGGGTAGGCAGAAACCACAGAACGCCACCTGCTACGATCCTTATATGCTCCGTTTGCTTCGTTTACGCTCATACATCTGCTCATAATTGCGAAACACACTAACAGTAACAATTATTTCCATTTTGGCAGTTCAACAACATGCATTGCGTTATTTACATTGTTGAGCAGACTTTTTCGAACATATGAAGCAAAGGATTAGCAATATCCTTCAAAATCATTTAGATCGTGTTTGAAAGTGTGTTACGCGATTGGGGTGCTAGTCAATACACGCACGCTAAACTAGGTATAACCGCCAACAAAATATAATTCAATTATCTTCTCTAAGCCCACGATTCTTAGACTTAGATTTTCACCGACTTTCACGACGTTCACACACTTCACACAGATTTTCCCACGTCACGACTGTTGAGTGCAAGAATAACGATTGTTTAGACTGAACACATAATTTACTATCGTTTATGTCTCTCACACCTGAACACGGGTAATTAATCAAACGGCGGTCATGGCAGTGATTAGTTGGCATTCGACTTAACCACGTGGGGACGGAAACTCGTGGCTAACGAGACAAGAGGCCCTTGTGTGTATTTAATTAGATTGTAGCGTCAAATTCGTAGTAATAGTAGAAATAGATATCATCATAATCAGCATGTAACGTTCCCACTACTGGGACACAGGCTTCCTCTCTTTCGAGAGGGAGTGGGCCACGCGAGCCCAGTACAGGTTAGTAGATGTCACATGTCTTAGAATTTTTGGTTTACTTGAGATCAGTGATGATGAAATTATTTATACAAAGTGAAGCACCTGCCTGGGTTCGAATCCACTACCTATAACTCGTATGTCGAGGTAATGGCCACTGGGCCAGTCAGGGAAATTAATTGTATATCAAATGGACACGCTGCGTGAAATTACCCGGTTAAAGTCATTTCATAGACCTGTCATCAAATTACAGCTTTGATTCGAATGTAGAGTCCGCGTAAACTAAGGGCCGGTTTTTTGATGCATATATATCATTTTTTTTTAAAGTGTTTTTTCAATTTTTAGTTTATCTAATGATATAGTAATATCATTGGTAATGGTCAAATAATTAACAATTAAGTAGTTAAAAAAAATAACCATTAGATAAACTACGGTTTATCAAAAAACACATTTTGCAAAAAAATTACCATTAGTTACTATTTTTAACAATTGGTTGAGTTAACTACGGATCAAAATACCGGCCCTAAGTCTGCGCGCTGCCCAAATCGGAATGAATGGTTTGCCGCCATCTCGACGTTTATAATAAGTGTCAAGAGAGTGTGTGCTGTGTTCCGTGTTTTCTAAAGTAAATATTCGCCATCATTATGCAGAATGTGATTACAAGTGCAGCTGGCAGGGATATAATCTTGAAATTCAAACACGCGCGCAGGCTTAGCTTGCGCGCACTCTACCTACGGACAATTTAAGTTGGTGCATTGATGGATCATATTACTTATCTGGTTGACAAGTACAAGATATTTAAAATTGGGGAATTCATTATGAAACGCAAAATGCACATCGCAATGAAAAGCTAATTGGCAATCACGCCAACTAAACGCCCACCAGATAAAAAATCTGCGATCTCTAACTTTTCTCATTTCTAATATACTCGTACCTTCCGTCCGCGATTTCGTTTCGCGTGAAGTTTTTCGTTTTAAAACATAGGTATCCTATAGCACTTGGCAATAGTGCAACTTTCTATCTGTGAAAGATTTTTTGTAATCGTATCAGCATACGTAACATGCAGATTGTGATTGATAAATCACAATCTGACTCATTTTGAACGATATTGCTAATCCATTGCTTCATTTGTTCGAAAAGTTTGTCTGCTCAACAATGTAAATAACACAATGAATCTTGTTGACATGTCAAAATGGAAGCTATTCTTACTGTTAGTGTGTTTTGCAATCACCCCGCAGGAGGTCTACACCCTAAGCACGAAATCCGTAGTTCGTATCATCTACCGACATAATACTTATTAGTTTGGGCTTAATATAAATATTTAAACTGTGGTTTGGGGTCCGAACTAAGAATGAATGACAGCATGATTTGACAGTTGTCCTTAATTTTGATGTGTTTTTGCCCGTCTAAAAAAGTTAATTAATCGGGAGTAGGGTTCACTCCAGACTATCGAAGTACTTTCGTTCACGACTAAGCGCGTAGGACCACTGTAGTTTCACAAACTTAAATCTTTTTATAATATCAGTATAGAGCGTATAGATTTACTGCGTAGGTATTGCTATCTTAACTGGTAAACGCACAGTAAAATCACAACAACCACGTAATTTTAGTGAGAAAACAACGTTTTGTAACACTTGATAAATAAACAATTTAGTGTGTAGGCTGCTAAAATAATGGGCACCTTTATTGCGTAGCACACTATCAATTACAGTCTGAATAATTTTGAAGGATATTGCGAATACCATTTTTTTTAAGCGTCGTTTTTCTCCTGTGTCGTGAGTTCGTTTACAAACATTTAAACTCACATACACAAGCAGCCAGACCCGGAACAACTACTTGTAGGTCATACAAATATTTGATTCGTGCGGGAATCGAACCAGCGACACGCAGCGCAGCAGTCAATACAACCGTACTGTCATTGCTTCATATGTTCGAAAAAAAATCTTCTCAACAACGTACATAACGCAATGAATGTTGTTGAACTGTCAAAATGCAAGCCATTCCTACTGTTGGTGTGTTACACAATTAACCCGCAGCCCTTGAAAACGAATTATGAAGTAATAAAATTTCCTGATTCTGTTTCAGAATGTATAATAATTATAAACAACAATTTATATAGGCAAATGTAATTTCCGAATATAATTATTCCAAAATGAGAAAGTTATGGTTTAAGTACAGCAGCCTAATTGCGTTACACACCATCAATCACAATCTGAATCATTTTGAAGGATATTGCTAATCCATTGCTTCATATATTCGAAAGATTGGTCTGCTCAATAACGTAAATAACGCAATGAATGTTGTTGAACTGTCAAAATGCAAGCCATTCCTACTGTGAGTGTGCCACGCAATCAACGCTGGTCCAGAGCCGGTGGTTTTATTAATGTTAATTACTTTATCAGGACCACCTACCTGTACCTACCTTATTAATATGTTTGTTGTAGGTAAACAACAATACATTAACAACTTTAAAACAGATTATCCGATGATGCACGCTTTGATAAGAAGGTATCAGTCTGATAATTTAAATACTTAATCTAAAAATAGGTACATATTAACTTTATCTTAAAACTCTCAACTAGGTCGCATTTCTTTTTTTTTTTTATAGAATCAAATTCGGCTTACACTCATTTAAAATTACGATAGTACATATATATGTCCACGCGTAGTGGATTCGGGGAAATTTACCTGACACAACATCATGCCTGTAATCCCGAAAGGTTAGACAGATCCACAGAGGTGACACCCTACGTAAATTTTTCATACAAATGACTGAAAATGACAGTTGTTGTGATTTGAATATACGGACAATTTAAGTTGGTAGTCAATTTGCTTAAGATTTATTTTCCTTGACCTTTCCAGTTACGGCCTTCTCATATAGAAGAGGTCTATGTCTGAACAGTGGGAAAAATAATGCTGATTATGTTATAGGTATCTACAATGCAAGCATAGTAAGACTAATGAGAAAAGGCTAAGCCTATTTTGCACCTTAATTAAAAGTTTTCACTAAGTATTTGAAAATCGAATGAGTCATAAATTCTCTCACACTTAATAATTGGTTCTAAAATGAGTTTCTAAAATAGGGTTGACCAATGCTAAAATGAGTTTCTAAAATAGGGTTGTCCAATGCTAAAATAAGTTGCTAAAGAAGGGTTGCCCACATTTCTTAGGATTAACGTAGCTAGTCTTTTTGTCTTTAATCGACGGGCCCGATAGGTTATTTGATTTTATCAATACTCCCTGCGTATTGGTTTTCTTCTCAGTAGGTTCGTGAATTATGATTATTGGTAGAGAAAGGACACTAATTAGGATTTAAGGAGGCCATTTATCACTGATTAGCTATCTGTTAGGGGGCAAGCTAAGGAGAAACGTTGCTCTGTTACTTAGAAAAGAATTGATAAAAGTGTGCGTAATTATTATTTTTAGGGTTCCATACCCAATGGGTACGAATGGGACCCTATTACTAAGACACCGCTATCCGTCCATCTGTCACAGGGCTGTATCTTTTTAACCGTAATAGGTAGACATTTGAAATTTTCTCAGAGTCTGTACTACTATGACCGCTATAACAGCAAATAATAAAATTATGTTGTATTAAATATTGCACGGTGGTACGGAACCCTTTGTGTGCAAGTCCGACTCGCACTTGGCTGCATTTTTGGTAATTTTTTTTTTGGTACAAGTGCTTACTGTACCTAAAGTGCGGCCGACGAGAGAATGCCTTCTTGACACCTGTCAAGTTTCATACAACCCAATATGTGTTTTACAAATTTGATCTTTATTAGCTACTAGAAATGTCTCACTGAGCAGTATTAGGAACGTATTTTCTCGGCGGCTGGACTGACGACGCTGCCCGACAGTGTCTAGTAACGGCTTTACGTAGAATTACCACGTAAAGTAATATCTGAATTCAAAGGTCTGACTGAATAGACGAAACGTTATCCGAAGAAAAGGTGCTAACGAGAAAATCGATTTTACTTAGTGAGCAGCTGAATACCAGTAAATAAAATAAAGCGACTGCCAATCTATCCGATTTATTAATATTATTATACTCATTAAATATGGTGTTTTTAAAAAGAATTAATTTTGTCACAGAAAATCATGTAAAAGTAGGTAGGTCTGTAAAAAATTGAGCGGTAACATAATTTCACCGTGAAAAGTTAGGTGAAGTGAGCTGTCAAGTGTGTCAATCCCTAACATTAGTTGGAATGACAGCTCACTCCACGCTCACTTCACCTAAATTTTCACGGTGAGATGGTTACAGAATTGCACCGCTGCACTTGATCACGATCACGCCTGTTGGAAAGCGATGGATGAGGTCTATGATGGAACGAGCGTGTCCAGAAGATGCCTGTTCACTCTTGCTTTTAAGGCAGACGGGTTAAATGTGGGAGGGAACACAGAGAGTTCCACACTTTTATATTACAATTCTATCAAGAATATATTATGTGTAACAAAACGCGTTTGTTATTCTTGTCATTAACTGTGTCGAGAGCATACCTACATAATGTTTTTATCACAAACTCTACGGGTTATCCTCTTTACGCTTATTAATAATGCAATTTTTACTTCGTCCGGCTACCATGTCGCGGGCTACGTCACGATTGTGACGTAACGTACGGGATTCAGGCTGTTTTTTTAGTTTTTCGAACCTAAAATTAGTCTGTATTATATTTTAACTAGAGAGATCGTTTTCAAGTTATGGAACAACAAACTGAATGTCATACTTGACAAAGTTCAAATTCCAATGTAACCAAAAACTTATTGGGACCTTTTTGTTACAAATGGTTACTCAAAAATCAACTTAGAATACCTTTCACTAAAGTAGATAACTGATTTAGTGGCGGTAGAAAGTAAGTTATGTGAAACTATGAACACTATTATAATTATAATCTCAGATAAACTAAACTTGTACCTAGGTACTTCTTTGTTATATCATACAAGCCATGTGGTCGAACGATGGGATTTCCCATCGGCGTAAATGACGACTTTCATACAAACTGTCGTCTCCTATTAAACCCCTATAGTGGATTAATTTTCAAAAAGCCCTTCCTTATTGCTCACCCACTCATTATATAAGGAACCCTTGTGCAAAATTCCATGCTTCTAAACCCAGCGGTTTAGGCTTTGCGTAGTCAGTGAATGAAAGAATTTAAGTTTTTTTTATTTATTAAGTGGGTAGATATAGTTCTGATAAGCCTCCTTCCTTTTACAAATTACATTTTGTCTTATTCCTTATGGTCTGACTAAACAACCAGCCTGTATTTATCCTAATGGAAACAAATAGTGTTGTTATCTTATCAGATATAGGTAGGTTCACAAGATTTTTTTAGAAAAATATTAGAAACAAGAATGTAAATAAAATCGGATGAAACCAAGTTTTACCGGTTTGACTATAAATACATATGTAGTTATATTGTTATTTTTTTCTTTATCTTAAAACTTGACCTACGGTATACATTTTAAAATTTAGCTCATGAATATTGGTAGGTATATTATATTTCTTATCTATCAGTTAATAATACACTTCCTGATTCCATAATCGAGCAACTCTGCGTTTTTTTTTACATACAAGTACAGTTATGTATTTTTTCGATGTTCGTGAATTCATATTTGGAACACTGATGACACCAAAATGATGGCCAGTATGTCGGCTTTAAAACTGCATAAAAACCTTTTTGGACTCGTAACTATTTTGATGTAGGCTTTTATACCTCACATGGAAGCGTGTGTATTATAAAGACGTATATACATATAATATTAGTTACGAATGCGGTCACGATACTTACCTACTGCCAAAACTGTCAATGTGTAAACATATTACGTATCATTATTATGTATTATTATAATGAAGCTAACTATTCTATTGTGTTGTTTGTACGCACTGTCAATTATAATAGTATTTATTTATCTCTTATTGATGTTTATACTTGTTTCTGCTAGTTTAAATACCTACACAGTTATAATGAATGGTTACGTGTATTTGTTTAGTTATTTTTTGTGAAGTACCTACATAGAGTTATAATGAATTGTTGAGGGTACTTATTTGTTTTTTTTTTGCGAAGCACCTTCATACGGTACAGTCTACAGAAGGACAACGTCATTTGCCATTCTTGTCAGACAAATGGTTAAGTCGTAAAATCGTCATGTTTTGCAATTTTAATTGCTACTATTGTATCATGCACTAGTAATCCGCGTAGATAATGATTCCTATAATTACTTATACCTAAATCAACTAAACGCGCGTGGTGATTTCTAATTAGACACAATACTTGTCTTAAGATTTCATTTCCCTCATAGAATATAAAACCCAGCACTCACAGTAGTTAATTGCACATTTAGATGCGGACGGTAAGCCGTGTGTTCTCGTCATTCTCCCATGCGTATCACGACGACTGAGGTTACTTTACTTTATAAAACTACCGCTCGTGCAAAGTAACGTTTTTAAATAACCTAAAAATAATTTAAATAGCCCTTCCGAATGGCATTCTGCATTAACGCCGGCACATACTGTCTCATATTCTTACCAGCAAGGTCAGCATCAGCATCAGATCCGTAAACAAAAACCGGATTCTATACGTCACTCTCAAATCCAAGTAAGCGAGGCATATTTTATCGGCACATATGTATAACAATACAATGCAGGCGACAGTATCGTTTACTTGTTATTTCCTGCTTTAGTCGAGAAAGAAACACAGCGAAACTACACGCGTTACGAACAATGTACACACGAACACGAGGAGACATAATTACCGGCGACGCAACTAATAAAAAAACACACCAAAAACAAATGCTATTCCGTGGAGTCAAGGCTATGAATTAGCAACACATTCCATATATGTAATCGTTACGCGAAAACAAAAATCTTACTCGAAAAAACTTCACGACAAAAAGATACAACTGTTAATAATAGAACGTTTAAAACTATCGAACGTCGCCGTGCACTGAGCGTGCTATTCGGCGGTGTTAATTGCTAATCGGACGTTATCGGGAAATGTAGGTAGGTGACATTTCGTAGGCATGTGCCTGACTGTGTGCGGAGGGCGCGCCGCGGCAGCAGCGCGCTCACTCGCGGTTAGGAGAGGACTGTGCGTGCAGCCCGCTAGCTCGCCGGCCCGGCCCGCTCGCGGCGGGAGCGGCGGCGACGAGCCGAGCGGAGCGGGCCGGCTGCCCACCGGAGCGGAGCCGACCCGGCCCCAGACACCGGCACAGCGGACGTCGGGCTCGTCTCCTC
Organism: Apamea epomidion; assembly: GCA_947507525.1. Taxonomy (NCBI): domain Eukaryota; kingdom Metazoa; phylum Arthropoda; class Insecta; order Lepidoptera; family Noctuidae; genus Apamea; species Apamea epomidion. The sequence continues at coordinate 13,018,859 of OX382228.1, read as the reverse complement.
GCCTGGCTGATGATGAGCGCACCGACCTGAATCATCCCTCGCGCGTTAATAACTTTAATATCACTCATATGTCACTCGTCGCCGGTGACGTCGCGATCCACGCGACCTATCGCAATGCAACCTTATATTATGTCAACGCAAATGTCACCGTCCTTGACTAAATGACTGTTTAAGCGACTATTGATATCTGAAACCTTACATTAAATTGAAATCGGATATGCCTACCGAACGTACGAAATTTGCACATTGTACGACGTACTGTATGTCGCGTAGCCATACTTACTGAACGTAGTATTGTTTTGTTTGATTGCGATTTGTTTGTTATGGTTCTTATCTACTGATATCAAGCCTTTATTTAACTTCGGCATATCTACAAGTACCAACAGCTTATTAACACAGTTTATATCAGTATTTACAATCAACATAGTTTGTATTAGCATCGTAATTGTCATTTGAGGTTTAAACGTTTACAAAAACCGCTCCCGAAAGAATCACTGAATCAAATTAATTATTTATACAATAGTCAGTGGGTGAGTAGACATACATTGTCCAGCCGTATCTAATTAAACATTATTTTAGCCAATAGCGGGTATAAACGACACCGTTAAGTGATTGCATATCAGTGAGCAAATTGATTCAAACTTATGTACAGACAGCAGGTCAAGCTACCCGAAACTGTCAAATCTTCAAAATGAACCTTGAACCTTAATGCTTTTTAGCTATAAAGTTGAATATCTATTAAAGAAATTTGACAGATTGTAGTAGCTTGATGTGCTGGCGTCTGTACATACTTACCAAAATTGATATTAGATATAACACATGGAGTATATACTGAAATTTCGCTAAAGTCTATAATTTTAGTGAAACTTCTGATTGATAAACCTATCCACTGCCTTTCTTTAGTAACTAAGTACATATATAATAAAATAAAAAATATATTATATACTCTACAATCGGATCTAAACAAACTCTTTCGTAAATTTTAAACCCTGACCAAATGTTTGTTATCTCTGAAGCCTCAGAGATAATCAACCAAAGGTTCGTGACTTTAAAGTGTTGGAATTAAAAAGTTAGTTAGGTATTAAGTAGGTACAATCTGCGTTATTCTGTTAACCAAGTGTTATGTTTAGTTAGGGCAAACGATTAATTGGTTGTTGACATTTACTAATTACGGTTTTCTAAGTCACCGTACCGTAAACTGTTGGACACAAAACCGGCTTTTGACTGGTATTGTTGTATTCCTAATGTGTGTACCACAGTTGTTACCGGTTCATATTTCGGTATTTGTTTATCAAGTTTGTTAACTTTTTTAAATTGAATAATTAATGTGTCTGAATAATTAATGCGCATATTTCTAATAACTTATCGTATTTAACAACATAATAGGGGTTAAAGTATGAAATTGCCGTTTTATTGTAATAGGTACTTCGAATTGACATAGAACCTTCATGGTTTGAGATTTTTGAGTGAAACATTTTTCACATGGTACCTATGAAGTTCTTCTTTTAAAAAATGTGCAACATTCGATTATCGACTTTCAGTTGTTTTTTTTTATTCAGCTTAGACAAGAAAGATGGATACTTCGAAAATTCGAGTTATTTTTGAATACGAGTTCCGACGCGGAACTAACGCGGCAGAAACAGCTTGCAATATCAATGGTACGTTTGGAGAGGGGACTGCTAATGAACGCACCGTGCGATTTTGGTTTAAACGCTTTCGTGATAGAAACTTTGATTTGAAGAACGAACCACGTGGAAGACCGCCCGCACTGGTGAATAACAATGAATTGAAAGAGATGGTGGAAGCCGATCCGAGCCAAACTACCCAGGAATTAGTGACATGGTTTAACTTTACCTTACCAACAATATTGACTCATTTGCGTCAAATCAATAAAATAAAAGAATATGAGAAATGGGTGCCTCATGATTTGACTGATCTGCAGAAAGAAACGCGTGTTGAAACTTGTGTTGCCTTGTTGAATCAATACAGAAATGAAGGAATATTGGATCAAATTGTGACATGTGATGGAAAGTGGATTCTTTACGATAACCGTAAGGGAAAAATGCAATGGCTGACCCCAGGTCAAACGCCGCAACAGTGTCCTAAAGCAAAGCTTACCAATAAAAAGGTAATGGTAACTGTTTGGTGGTCTCAGCATGGTGTTATTCACTATAGTTTTCTCCGATCTGGTCAAGCAATAACGGCAGATGTCTACTGTATCGAACTCCGAACAATGATAGCAAAACTAGCAGTGAAACAGCCCCGACTCATGAATCGATCTTCACCATTATTGCTCCATGATAACGTGAGACCTCATACAGCACGAGAAACCGTTTTAACTCTCCAGGAACTGCAATTAGAAACCATTCGTCACCCTCCGTATTCGCCAGACCATGCTCCAACGGACTACCATTTTTTTCGTGATTTGGACAATTTTCTACGTGATAAAACGTTTTCTTCTCAGGAGGCAGTACAAAATGCTTTCACACAGTTTGTCGAATCTAGATCACGAGAGTTCTATCGCAAAGGCATAAATGACCTTCCTATTCAATGGCAGCAATGTATAGATAATAATGGTAATTATTTTGATTAAATAAATATGTTAAATTAAAAAAAAAAACGAATTTAAATTTTTCAGTACAAATCGGCAATTTCATACTTTAACCCCTAATATAATCGATATCGTTTACCACATCACTATTTTTTGAGTGAATAACAATATCTACCTACCACCGGAGCGACCGTGCTGCCCTCACCCGGTCGCTGTAAGCATACTCGGCGAAAAGTTACGCAAAATACCCTCAGTTTAGAATAATTATTTTTTGTTTAGACTCATCGTTGATAAATGTTTAAATCTAATTTATATTATTGTCATGTTTTACCCTGTCCTCCAAATAGTCAGTGAGTGTACTCAGTAAAGTATTTATTTACGGAAATTCCAGTGGCCATGAATATGAATATACGTTGATTATTTGATTAAGTTAACGAGTATCTTTTAAAACACGCTTCAATCAACATAACATGTGCTTATTGATAATATTAGTTTATTTCGTTTTAAATTATTCTGTGTTTAATATCTTTCTCTACCTTTAGTAGGTAAACAATAGTATGTGTTTAAAGTCAGTGCTAAGACTTTTGTGCTTTTTATGACAATTAGTGTTTTTTATGGACTTATTAAAAAATGTTTATGGAATAGTAAACTCAGTGTAAAATGTTAATAATAAAGACTTTTAAAATCAATCAACATCTTTCAAAAATTTTCAGATTGTGTTTGATAGTGTGTTACGCAATTAGGGTGTAGTTATTTTAAGAATCATAACTCATAAGTTAGTATAAACTATACGGAACTTCCTGAACACAGTGGTTATGGTTACTGGTTAGGCTCACTCAAACATTTAAGCGTTGTCAATGTAGGTCATTGTATGCAGACCTTATCAGATATTACCTACGTTACAGTTTGCACGTGTACGAGTAAGTCATGGTTACAGTTTGCACGTCGATGTTCCTACCACCCTGTAGGCACTAAACCGGTCTACGTATATTTTATTATCTATACCTACTACTTATAATATAATAAAATTAATCTTTTTGTTAATCTTCATTATCATTTATTAATTAGAAACGGTAAAGTTTGTTTGTATAAAAATATGAATGTAGGTAAACACGTTAATTATTGAGCTCAAAATTTAACGCATTTAATATTGTTTTTCATGTAAATCTACATTGATTAAAAGTTGCTCGTACATTAAAATTAATATGATTACGCAAGCGGGATATTATCGTGTATCAACTTAATTATTCTTTTTACGTACTTGGGTCACGTAAATTAAATTGTGTCCACAAAAATATACTGAAAATGCTCTAATAATCGAATAATTTTCGTAGGTTCGTGAAAATTATTCGACTACTACAGCCGAAAAAAGTTCAGCATTGTCAGTGTTTACAGTCATTTTTAAAAGGGACTTCTTTAGCAGCTCTAATAACCATTAATTATTGGAAAATAGTGCTGTATTTTTTTCTTATGTTTAGTAACATGGTGCATTTTTGAAAAACCACTTTTGCAGGCAACCAACTTGCTGTGATCGCACAGACCAGCGGTTTATAATTAAACCGCACAGACAGTTCAGCAACATTCATTGCGTTATTTACGTTGTTGAGCTTGCGAATTTATCAAACATACGAAGCAATGGATATGGACTATCATTCAAGATCCTCCGGAAAGTGATTCAAGGTATGTTATTCAATTGGAGTGCTGGGAAGCATGGCACAAAAGGAAGGAGGTCTACAGTGGCTATAGTCAGCAGTAGGTGGAACAAGGCTGCCAATGATGATGATGATGATGAAGGTGCTTTGGAGGTGCAACATAAAGCTTCGGTCAAACCTGCGCGACCAAGTGACTGCGAAGCGGGAGCGCCAGTCGCACAGCGGACGCTGCTCGTGTTTATCTATGTCACCTTGCACACCTACGCGACCGCTGTAGTCGCGTAGGTGTTTTTTTTGGGGGTAAATCATCAAATAACTTCTCCTGCTCTGGGCGGAGCGGGAGGGCATGTCACTTTTACTGACGAAAACCCACCCGTGTTCCTTCAGTTGCCTGTGCCAGGGACCACGGTAACTCTTTCGAACAACCCGCGACCCAACGCGAAACTAAGCTTAGGTGATGCTTAGTTTCGTGTTGTTGACGTGACTTGACGCGCAGGTTTGGCCGAAGCTTTATGAATTTCATAAACTACCTTAATTTCTGTGCCAAACACAAGCAGGTACTTAACACACAGTAGTGCTCAATTAAAGCGTGAAATTGTCATAATTATAGTTTCCTCGCCTTCAGCCACTTGACGTGCGTATTAACCAAACTTAATGAGCACATAAGTACACTCGTCAAAATATAACAGAGCACGAATAACGACTAATTATTCAAACGATTATGACTTCTGTTTATTGGACTTCATGCATGAATTATTGGTACTTAACTGTTATTCATAAAGGTTAAGAAACCAATAAAATTTATTTTTAATAAAAACTAGCCGGGCTTTTTAGAACTTGGCAAAACATCGAGGTATCGTTATAATATGTTAGTTCAATATTAATACATATATTATACACGTAAACCATGTCCATAAGGAATAAATTCCCTAAATGATATTGTGAACCGCATCAAAGTTCGTTGCGTAGTTTAGAAGAACAACGCCGTCACACAGACTCACACGAAACGAACACACGAACCTATAGACGTAGATATACCTACATACATAGATGTCTTTCGATGTTATTTTGATATTCATTTATGATTATCCACGATTAAAGTGGGCCACTGATCTTTGGTTTTTCCAGCTTATCCCGCCATCTTCTTTTTTAACCCTGGGTCCAAGGAGCTGGAAGTTATGTGGACCCCTCCACATAACTTCCAGCTCCTGCGACCCAGGGTTCAAACCTTTGCCCAGTAGTGGGATGATGCAGGTTAACAGTAACATTATTTATGATTATAATATTACCTGATGATTGGCCAACAAAACATAGAAACCTAGTTACCTAAAGACACAAAAGACAATACCTACAAAGGAGTTTGCCGATGCGTTGCAACTTTTAGACGAAAAGCATGTATCTCCCAAACTTATCAAACCGAAACTTTCAGCCAGTTATGTGCTCAAAAACTCCGAAAAGTGAAGTATGACTAATGACAAAGCGCAACCTGAAACTCTGACGAATGTTGAGTGAAAAGTTGATTGATTATCTAGAAGGGTCACCCGCGTGAACAATGTGATCGCTGGATGAGAAACCATCCTCTGTTAAATTGATAACAATACCTTAGTTAACGTCGGACAACAAGTTGTGTGAAATTTTCTATTGAATATTGGCTCTTGAAAAATATTTATATCTTGTAACGCCTTTTTCTCATGGGAAATGACTCAAATGAGAGTTCCATGCTTCTTTTTAAAGAAGTTTCCCCAGCTTTAATATAGAGCTAACTATTTACACTAATCTGCATTTGCGATTTATAGTCTGAAATTAATTCAATTACCATTAAATAAAGTTGATATTTGTTTAACTTGAAATAACATCAAATTGAAATATTAATTTAAATAGACTTTACATACATAAACATTAAACATACATCCAAAAAAGTAGCTTTAATAGTTTCCGACCCCAAATGAAATGGCATAAGGCTAGGGAAAGAGAGAGAGAGAGAGCTTTAAAAGTTTACGATTTCCTGATCCAACTCATGAATCATCCTGTAAATCCCTAACCACTAACATGGATGCATCACTCACCAAAATTTAATCATAAAAACATACATCAAAACTTTCACATTTATAATGGCAACTTTAAATTACATGGAAATAGTTTAATCCCTTGTGGAACAGTTACTTATGGTGGCAAATATTTGGCACTGGGACCCCGCGTCGTCTGCACACCCGGACCGCACCATAAATATTGTTTCTAAACGGGAATTAGTTATGTGGAATAACATGTATGTACCCGTTATTGTTTTTTTTTTTTGTGTTTTATGTTCTTTTTTGCATCATGTTTACCGCAAATAAACGCAATCTTATTGCCCAGATTGCCCTCAACCACCTAGACTCGTTCGGAGTCTGCTACTGAGTAAATTCCTAATGGATAAACCCAGTAACACAGCTCGACTTGTGAATTGAACCCATGGCCTCACGCTCAGTAGTTGCGCTTACGACCATTCGACCAACGAGGCAGTCAAAATGATTTAAAAAAAATGTTTAGTTATAACAAAAAATATATATTGAAAATGAGTAAGAAATTGTACGGAAATAATGAAATTAATGATAAGCACGACTTAAGTCGAAGTTAAGAAGTTTGAAAAGCTTCCGTAAGAATAATTTGAATGGCGTTAAAGAAATATAGGACCATTGTACAACACTTTTACATATTAGGTGCCTCAATTATAATTAACTGGAATAGCCCGCGACTTGATCCGCGTGAAATTTCTTGTTATAACAGAAAATGTATCCTATACCCCGGGCCCCATGACTTCGTTTTCGCTCAGTGTTCTTTCTAACTTTTATTTTTTTTGCTCGGTTCGTAAGGGTTGTAGCGTGATGTTAAATGACATATAGCCTCCTTCAAAAATTGGGCTATCAAATTCAAAAATAATTTTTCAAATCTGACTGGTAGTTTCAAAGATGAGCGCGGTCAAACAAAAAATTAAACAAACTCTTCAGATTTATTATTAGAATAGATATATATAGATTTGCTATGTTTTAAAAAGTTGTATAGTTTTAAGTTGTCTGCACAACTTAAAACTATACAACTTTTTAAAATATGCTGCTGGGTTTTCACCTTTATAGTTGGAAATTGCTGCTAAAAATGTTCGATGCTGTATGTAGCTTATCCTGTCTGCTATTTATTCCTTTATTAGGTATCTTTCACCAACCCACAGGATGAGATAAGGCCAACCATTCTACACCGGAAACCATACAAAAATAATGACCTCACACTGTTTTCACGATGTACTTATCATGAAAACAGTATTTAAGCAAGCTCTGTTCAAAATAAAAAATATGGCGGACGATTTTTTCCATGTTGTTTTTTCTTCAGATTTCAGTCGCGGACATGTGACAGTAACTGGATTATGATGACCAGGCGCCGCCTGACGGCAGTCTGAACCAATTTAACTTTGTTCACTCATTAGCAAGCTCAGTCTTTCAACAACAGATTACTGTTACTATGAAGTATTTATATACTTCATAGTAACAGTAATCCGTGGTTTGTTTGAAAAAAAAGAAGCTATAAACCAACATTTTGTTTTTATTGCATTAAGCACACTCAAAAGTAAGCATTTTAATACTCAATACTTTTTAAAATATTTATAATAATAATATATAATATAATATAAAGCAGGCAATTACAATAAAAATAACCCGCACAGAACATTATTTTCATATCTGCACCCTAATTGCGTCACACGCTATCAATCTCAATCATTTTGAAGGATGTTGCTAATCCATTGCTTCATATATTTGAAACATTTGTCTCTCCAACAACGTAAATAACGCAATGAATGTTGTTGAACTGTCAAAATTAAAGCCATTGCTACTGACAGTGTGTTACACAATTACACCGCTGATAGGTAAAAGGAATACTTGTATCATGCTAATTTACACTTTTACAGTCTTTAGTAACCAATTTTGTGAAAAGCTAAAACCGTTTAGAGAGCTAATTTAGTACTCCACCACTCTTTAGTATTTGTCTATTTACTTTTGTTACTTAAATCGTATAAACAGCTAACTCAGTGCCCCATTAGTCAAGTGGCAGTTTACACGGATTGAGTGACTCTGTTTTAGGACTTTAAAGACTCCCATAGGAGATATGTAGGCCCATTTACATCTCTCCTATGGGAGTCTTTGCCGTGAACGAGTAAATAAGTGTTGTGTTGTGTAATGACCAAACAGCTTTGTGATGTTTAACAAGCCGATCAATAATTATGTAATCAAACAAATTAACCCTTGTTACGTAAAACAATTCTTTTGATAACAACTTTTTCACAGAAACCTTTGTTAAAGTCATTCTGAGTAGGTACGTAGGTAGATTGAATAGCTTTAACAAAAGTTTTGCAACGATCAAATCGGCTTCTCTTGTATTAATACTAATATTTGGTCCAGATAAAAACCCTTTATCACAATAAAAAATAATGTCTAAGATAATAAAGACAAAGCGGTAAATATCTCACAGTCCTCGACTAAAATAACGTCTCAATTTAACTTAGCACATGAAAAAGCTATCTTTTAAAACTTGTGGAAAATTTTCAGCTCTGCAAAAGCATTTACTGAGTAAATACTCTACGTATAATTAAATTGTCACTTTGAAACATATTCTTGAGATTGAAATTAGTTAGGTATCGTCTAAGACAGTGCGTTCACAGTCTGATCTCAGTCTCAATCTGTCAAGAATACCTCTAATACCCCTACATTTTTGACATCGATTATCGTTGAGATAAGATTGCGACTAGATTTTGAACTTGAACGTTTTTAATTACGGGAATTGACATTTTGCGTGAAAATAGAATTGTTTTATGTTAAAACATTTATTTCAGGAGATGTTATAAAAGACTTGTATTTAATCGAACCTATAATAATTCTCCTTTTGCGCCCCTAAAATGTTTTTGAACAAAATAATGTATTGTATTAGTGAGTGAATGCGCCTCTTTTTTTAATCTTAATTAATTTCTAGTTAGGGGGTCCTAAATATACTGAATAGCCAAATAACTGCGACTTGCGAGAAACTGCCAAAAAGTTAAAATGAATTTCAATTATTTTAAAAAGTGTCCTTCATTAGAAGTGCAAAAAGTTGTTAGTGGTTCATTCATTTAAAAAGTGTCCGTCATTAGAATGTTAATAAGTTTTAAGAGGATAAGTGAAATATTACCCTTTAAAAAATTGGTCATGGTTGCAGGAGAAGTAGATTTTTGTATACAGTATGGTACAACAGCATGCAACCATGGATTCAGTACATGATTCTGAACCACATGCGTTGAAAGGTCGGTTATTAAAAAAAAAAATCCTGTTCCATACATTATGACCGCGTAGGTATTGCACTTTTCTATGAAACAACATATATTTTTTTTGATAACCGTCAAAAAATTTCTACGCTAGGGGTATAGAATCATGTGCTGAATTCATAGTCTCAGTTTGTGCGTCGATGTCCCTGCCAGCCTGTGTTTTGACCTAGAGACTGTTTTGTTACAAGTGCGCGCGCAATCATTGTTTTCATTGACCTATAAGTAGTCTGAGTAAACAGACAAAAACTAAAACATTTTAACTCTGGTCTGCGCAAAGCCCGAGTAATTTATTCCCCGTCTCCAACAACGAATGTCTGCTTTGATTAATATCTAGACATAAACATGCCATTTCTGTCTAGCTAAGATCCAAGTTGAGGGCCCTCGAGATAAAATGTGTCTCTACGCAATTGAAACACCTGACAGCAGATGGGGCCCCGAAATGTAGGTACAGTCACGAGCATAAATACCTGACACTTCCGCAAGTTTTAAAAGCGATTATTTCCTAAAGTATTGATATTACGAACATAGTATTTTTCCAAATAATACTACTACGAAATAGATCTTTTTTCAAAGTTGCAATCGAGAATTCACGAGAAAATTGCTATTGAATGTTGCGTAAGTCAATAGCATCATCTGCCTAGCCCTTTCCCAACGATATTAGGGTCAGTTTCCAGTCTAACCGGATGCAGCTGAATACCAGTATTTTATTAACGCTGGTGACTGTACGTGCAACAAATTTCTTTCGTACATACATTCGTCAAAGTCAAAGTCAAAGTCAAAGTCAAAGTCAAATCATTTATTTCAAATAGGCACATAAAAGGCACTTTTGAACGTCAAAAATAAAATTAGAATAAAATTGATTCTAGTCGCCCCTTCCAAAAGGTAGTTTTCGTATGGAGAAGAATGGGCAAGAAACTCCACCGTTACTCTTTTAAAATGTTTTACAATATATTGCATACATTATTTATATAATTATATGTGAAGACGATGCACCCAAAAATAAACTTACTATACCACAATAGGTAAAAGAATTAAAATGGATAAATGTAACCATGACATATAGATCAACTATGTGATAGATACATGGTGCTCACATATTCACAAACATTCCAAACGTAGACGATTTTCATAAATAAATAAGGAGTAATAAGTCCGGGTGTGACCCCAAGTAATTACAGAATGTAAATCAATGTCAAAAAAAAAAAAAAAAGAATAAATTATACAATTACATTAGCAACCAGTTTGATTTTGTCTAGACTCTAGAGATTGTCCTATGGAGCAAGACCAGCATGTTTCCAAGCATTCTTATCTTGGATATAATCCTCTAATTTGTAATATCCTTGCTTACAAAGTGTAATTTTAATATAAGTTTTAAATTTTCTTTCATTTAATTGCAATATTTCACAAGGTATTTTGTTGTAACATTTAACACAGTACCCCATAAAAGATGTATGAACTTTAGATAATCTGAAAAAAGGTTGATCTAATTTATCTTTATTTCTAGTATTAAAATTATGTCTATCACTTATTTTATTAAAAGTCTTGGTGACGGATGTGGTTCATTATTGTGAATAGGTGGTATCGAGATCGGATTGTGCCCCTGAATTTGCACAAAGGCTGTAGGAAATTTCGACTATCTGAGAATCTTTCGCGGTCTTTGGAGGCGAATTTTCTTGGATATCAAAAATGTCTTTGTAATAGATAGGAAAGAAAGAAAAATAGTGTATGTCACAGAAACACGTGCGTACAAAAAGATTATTTAGTCGAGTAATCATAAAAATAAAACAAAATAGCTAGCTGGCTTCGCAAATTATCCCACGAGAATGTGATACCTGGACAAAAAGTAGCCAATGTCCTTCCCCAGGATGCCATCTTTCTTTGTCCTTGTCAAATATCAAACTCCGTTCAGTGGTTTAGGCGTAAAAAGGTAACATACAGACGGAGTTACTTACAAATTTATAATATTAGTATGGAATCACGAGCACAAAACAGGAATAGTCGGTAGATGCACTATTTTCCTTATACAGGGTCAAAGATTACCTAGATGTTTAGATATCGATACTTATCACGTCTGCAGAGTTTCGCTTGCTAATTAAATTTGACCCTGTATTTTAATAATTACAATACCAGTAGGAACATTGACGCGTACTCTGTATTCGATACTGATTGTATAAAGACCTTCTGTATTCTTGTATTGCAGTAAAAGTGCATTTCATTTAAAATTTAATACCGCAGCATCGTATTTTGTGGGAACGTTCTGCGCCTTGTGCACGTGACGTCAACGCATAAACGCTGGGTCATGACCGTATTCATTTTATTAACTGCAAGTTCAAAGTATTTTAAGTCAGTAACGTGTGTACATTCAGCTTTTTGGTTTAACTTTTTGTTAAGCAACTTTTACAATTTAAAACGTGTATCATTTAAAATACGCAGCTGTTTTTTTTGTTATTTTAATGTTGACATGGATATTTTATTATATCACACAAAATACCGTAGAAAATTCTTTGTACCTATGAAAATTTATTTCAATAATGAGAGCCGATGTGATTCAGCTGTTCGATTTCAGCACAACTTTGCACTTTGTTTCGTTCCCACCACGTGTGTAAATGTGTAAGCGTGACATTTTTAAGTACCTTTTGCGTCAGAAGGGTGGCAAATTTTCTCCATCTGTTAACAACTTCGTCTTTCCTTAAGCACTAACGAAGTCAGCAAACCGGAAACAAACTTACCTGGAAAGAAAAGAAACGAATTGAGTAAAGAACAGTTAGACAAAACGCAAAAGGTTTCCCTTTCAAAGTTCCGAACACAAATAGAAGGGAAACTATGGAAAGCCTTGGGTAAATTTTCAATACGTTTCTCAACATGATAATAAAGGAGAAAAAATGTTAATAACAAGAGGCATGTAAAAAGTATTAAAAGTTGGTGAATTTGTCGTTGTGGAGCGTTTGTTCGGGTGGCCGCAGGGTGCGCCGCTGTATCGACCCGGCGATGACGTAACGAGCGGGAGCCGATGCTGCTGGTACGCCCCACACAAACTTTAACAGACCCCTTATTTAGAAAACAAAACTTGTCACGATCTACCATTCGTCTTTCGGAAAAACGACCGGCCGTTAAATTAGTGACTTTTACTCGGAGTTGTTCGTGAATTTTCAGTGTAAATACCTATTACAGAAAGCGGGGGATCGGTTGTACACAAATCTATGGAAGTTTTTTGTCTGATTGGTTTTATAAACCAATGAGTTTCTACTCTATTGGAATAACACAAAATTTAGTCCTCTGAAAAAAATACACCGCGCGTACGCACCGCGTGCGTGTTACGAGTTATGTACCTATAGGCTGATTTTCCGCCAGAGATGTGCTTGGTTTCAAATTGACGTTATTTCAAGTTAAACAAATATCAACTTTATTTTAATGATAATTAAATTGATTTCCGAGTGACTAGCACTATTGAAAAAGTTATACAAATGTTTGAAGTTGTAGCGTAAACTGAACTTTATTGTGTAGAAATTATAGTTATTTTTCCATAGACTCATAGCTGTTTACATTTTTGGCAAATATGTCGCGATATTAGATTAGGTAATGCGTATGACGATTTGTTTCGTGACATAGACAGAGTGAAAAGAAAAATATTGCAATGTGGAATTCCGCTATTTTATTTATTGCCTGTAAACTAGATTAGTCCAGTTGTTACGGTGTGATTTATCATACAAGACACTGTTGCTTGTTTTGAGCAAAGCATTGTTGTGCTGTAACCTTTATGGTAGCCACACACGTTACAAATCAAATCAAAATATTTTATTTCACATAAACCTACATGGGCACTTATGAAACGTCAGAAGCTAGGTGCTAGATTTACGATATACCTACTTGTGGAAGTTTAGACTTGTACAAGTCTGCGTGACACTGAATGGCTCCGATACTTGTGCTAATTCATATCGTAACGTGTGAGGCCCGCATCAGAATCACCCAAAACTAAACGCACTCACAAGCCCAGCACAATATCGGGAAAAAATCTAGTGGAAAAACGACCCACCCGTATATTTCATGTAGGTACAACTAGAAAAAACAATTGTAACATGCGGCTTTGTATGCGAGGATGTTTCAAACCTGCCTGCAGGCGGTATTGCCCGTCCTCCACAATGCACTCAATTTTATCAAACAATTTTGATTTTATGGGCAAAGCGGCGCACCGCGCTCCCCACGTCAATACCGCCTAAGGCCTGGCTTTTATTGCGTTCCATTCTTTTTTAAGTATACCTACTAAAATCGCTTAGAAATTAAACGTTATTGATGTTATTTTAAACAAACAGCTTTCGCTCATTATTTGTTTAGAAAGCTTTTGTTAAATATTTTTTGATCCAATGATCTCTAGTAACACTCACACGTCACACACACATATACACCACACATCTCTTCATGTGACTTATGCCGGACCGATTTTTCAACCAGCGTCTACTTAGTTATGCATTGTCATAAACATTGTTATTCAAAAATTTTGACAAATAGCACTGAGCTGTCCATTTAGTTTTTTTCAAACAAAAATAGAGAAAAAGACTTCAGTGTTTTACATCTGGCTTAATTACTTGTCTATGCTTATCAATCTTACTCAGTATTTTAACAATTATGTACGTATACCAAATAACACGTAATCGCTATGCGCCGGCAGTGACAAGAGACGCTAGTAGGTACTTATAATACTCGTACCCGCGCAATTAAGGCTGAGCCCAAATTTGACTGTCAAAGGCATTATCAGAATTTTCTCGGGCCGTCAGTTTCTATGAGGAAAAAAAACCGGCCAAGTGCGAGACGGACTCACACACGAAAAGTCTCGTACCACAAGGCAAAAACCGCTGAAAAAACACGTTTCTTCCCCTTTAATTTGTAACTTTATTTTATTTGTTGTTATAGCGGCAATAGAAATACGTGAAAATTTCGACCGTCTACCTATTACATTTCATGAGATACAGCCCGCTGACAGACAGACGAACGGACAGCGGGTTCCGTTAAATTTGGGTACAGATCCCTAAAAAACGCTGACCCTCACTACATACTTAGTGTGTATGGAAAATGTTGAAAAATCATCTCTAACCGCGACAGCCGAGCCATCTCCATGCTCTGTGACGTAAACTTACATACAAAGGCGTGACACTGCCCATATCCCACTTTTCTTCAATTGACGACTCCTCCCTATATTACTGTCTGCCGTCATAACAATCAAACTCGGATCAATAACATGACAGCTGAGTGGACACATTGCAGTTTATCAGACGGTAAGTAGGTGAACTTTATTAACCGGGAGAATACGAATAAGTGGTAAGAACGTAATATGTTTATCTCATAGCTTCTACGAGTATCCATTCTTAAATGTACGTCCGGCATAGCTTGTGTCAGTCAGCTCCGGTACCTCCTTGCTGACTAAATAATAGTTTTAGGCATGTACCTCAAATCATTCCTATTGTGTTTTCCTAAAAATATTATTAAAAACTCTAATGTAATGAATGCGCCTCTTTTTGTGAACCTCAAATAATTCATATTGTCCCAAAAATATTATATAGCCAAGTAAATGCGCGACACTTTCATGAAGCGCTCGCAGGCTGCTGCTGCGGTGCCGCTCGCTTCGCTTGCTCGGCTCGTGCTCGGTTGGTCACAGTTCTAACCTAACCCGTTTGGTCGGGGTACCCTAGCTTAATTATCTCGACCAACTTTGAAAAAGGTCAGAAAGTTAAAAAGCGCTCATTTGTTAAATAAAGTGTGCATCATTACAAGCCCAAAAAGTTTGTAGACGTTCATCAATTTAAAAAACCGTAAAACAGCTAACTTGTTATATACATACATAAACTCGCGGGTTCTTCGCATGGGGGTAGGCAGAAACTATAAAACGCCACCTGATACGATCTTTAGATACTCCTTTTGCTTCGTTTACGTTCATACATCTGTGTTAGTCTTTTTTTATTTCATTAGGAAAGGTCAACGTTATGTTCCTACAGCCAACTAAACATATTTTTCCCAATTCTCAGGCCTAAGTGGTAAAACCGCGCACAAAAGCTAATACTTATTACGTGATGTTCTTAAACAACGCCGCTCGTTTCAATTTCCCGAAGTTTTATTGTTTTTCATTTGAATTTTACGATTTTCTTCAAGATGGGACAACTCTAAAGACGGGACCGACAGGTTTTTGTTAGAGACGGTACCTAGTACCTACCTCACTAGGAGGCAATATAAAGTAATGCCACAGTATCCTCGCTTGTTATGTATTTGTGTCACTAGGGAAATATATACCTAGACGTAAGTAGACGGGCACTCTGTATTGACCGAAATTGTGACGTAACACTCTCTTTGCTGAACAATCTTTAAATCGCTCCTTTATGCAAGCTTAAACACGGTTGGCTTGGTTTTCATACATATTTAAGATTCAACGTTTGTAAATAAATATGTGACCTTTATTTACTTTGATAAATTATGTTTTATTGTGAGGAGGGTGACTACCGAGATCATGACTAGTAGAAAAGTATGGAAATAAATTTTGCGCTGACTCCAAATATATTGGGATAAAGGCAGGAGATTCATCATTATGATGAATTATGTTTAAAAATTATCTATTATGCTGATATCACTGAAAATACCAATAAAAAAGCAGGAAGCGATGAATATATGCTACAAATTCATATCAGATCACTGGTGTTTCTCTCAGAAAGACAAGACAAAGAAGCGGTGTTCCTTTATAACATTAACGCGATAAAAGACTTCCAACGCAACCAGCCTGCAGTATCACTCAGACGAAATCATCTGTGAAGCTTGTGTGACACAAAAAGCGGGGGCGGGAACAATATTGCGATGTTCATTTTTTTTATCTAAAATTGCGGTGCTCATTTTTTTCTCCGAAGAACCTACGTCACCATCGTAAGTATGTAGATGGTGGGTGGGTCATAGTAAAATTAGGATAAGATATTAAAGCAACGGTTAGAGCAAAGTTCTATAAACCTACGCATACATGAACGGTGAAAGTCACAAGAATCGCCAAACTGAACAATCTGCGAAGGCGTACATTGTATCACATCATATCGCACAGTATTTTTATTTTTATTTATACCCTATTTAACATAAATAATACATAGAAGTGAAACAGCAGCAGCTAATAATCTTCGTAACTAACTAACATATTTATTTATTAGGTCATCCGTGACATAAAAGATTTCTATGCCAACCATTTTTTGAGTCCCATAATTCCTAGAATTTCCAAACTTAACTGGCAGTGGGCAGGGCACATTGCTCGCAGAACAGATAGCTGATGGGGCCGAAAGGTTGTGGAGTGGAGTCGCGTTAGAAGGTTTTCCACAAGTTGGGCCGATGACCTTGTGAAGGCTGTAGAATCCGCTGGATGCGAGAAGAACAGAACCGGTCGAAGTGGCGATGCTTGAGGGAGGCCTATGTACAGCAGTGGACGTCTTTCGGTTGAAAAGACGATGGCGATGAAGATACATTTAAAATGATACTTTTAAACATTTTAAAAGAGTAACGGTGGAGTTTCTTGCCCATTCTACTCCATACGAAAACTACCTTTTGGAAGGGGCGACTAGAATCAATTTAATTTTAATTTTATTTTTGACGTTCAAAAGTGCCTTTTATGTGCCTATTTGAAATAAATGATTTGACTTGGACTTTGACTTTGATAACTCCTAGTTTCGTTCCATAATCGCTCTTAGTCCCATCCGCCTTGTTTCTGACACGTGCTTAATTCCGATACATATAGCTCTCTTGATGGCATCGTATGAGAAAATATTATATTTTATTTCCTTTATATTAACATAATGAAAAATCTCAAACATTGTATGCAAATGAAATCTGGTCGGGTCGGGTTCCTTATTATAGGAGAAGAAGCAAAATATAAATCTAATATGATTGCTTCATTGCCCCAGAAGAATTGAAGTATTCCTTAGAATAAAATTGAGCTGATTTTTTATTATTTTGGCATTTGACACTGGTTAGGTGCGTAGTACTCGTACCTGGCGTGAGTGTATGACCGGATGTATGAACGTAAACGACGCAGAAGGAGTATGTAAGGATCGTAGCAGGTTTTCTGTATTTTCTGCCTACCCCCATGGGAAGAAAGCGTGAAGTAATGTATGTGTATGCGTGTTGACGTTGAAAAAATAAAATAGTGAACAGAAAGAAACGGGACGAAAGATAAAAGTGGACTTTAAGACAAGAATTACTACCTCTTGAAGAAATAACACTACATCTACTACTTACATAAATATTAGTTAAGTTTTATCATACCTCGGCATCTCGCAATATAATTTCAAATTATCTGCTGAGCTTTCTGAAAACTCCTGATCGAGCGACTATTTTCGTGTCAATAAACACTTGTGGTTTGCGGTACGCCTCTGTATCTCCAACCTGCGCTGCGTTTTGAAATACGAATATATCTTTTTAATGTACGGTCTACAAAAGTCCTAGTTATTGCAGTCTCACGTCGCGCGTCGCAGATATCGGTAGCGTCAGCAAAATTGGCCAAATCAAGAATCCTCACCTTTTATGTTATTTCCGCTATATTTTTCTTCAGAAAATCTTGTTGACGAGGAAAATTACGTCAATACTGACCACTATACAAATTCAATAAATGTATTGGACATTGGACAGTTTATTGCTTCGGGGTTGAAATAAAAGTTAGAAAAGTGGCACTTTTATATATTTCTGATACTTACGAATTTTTCATCAGTTACAATAACAAGAAAGTATAATAGCCTGTTATAACAGTAAGGGCATTACCTATTATAAAACACACGCCCTCGAATCATCATTCATCAGTCTGCAGCGTAATAACATGGTAAGGACCTTATTACCCCACTTTAGCGAAGCACTATGCGTAAGAAATGTGGCGAAGAAACATTTACATTCCTAATTTTAAAATTACTTCATGATGCAAAGAGACAAATCTAATATTATTATCCTTATCTCTTTGCATGATGAAGTAAATAACTTAATAAGTGCTAATACTGTAAGCAATAATCCAATTTTTTAGGAAATATTGAACCGATCCTCTAAAAGCTTATTAAATGGGCACTTTTTAAAATGAATGAACCTCTAAAATCAATCTTGCGCTTCTTATGATGCATTGGCTATTTAATATTTTTAGGACTCCAAAATATATATTATTTGAGGTTCAAAACAAGAGGCGCAATCATTCTATTAGAGTGTCAATAATATTTTTAGGAAAGCAAAATGGGAATTGCTTGAGGTTCGATTAAATACCATATTTTTATACTTCTTTTGGACTGCAGCCCTTGTTTTCCAAATAATGCTGAGTTGGTGCAGTTCGGAGCGGATTAATCCCAGCGGGCTGACACGGTATAACTCAGCTCTAATCTAGGAAGTAAAATAGTAGGAAAAAACTCCACAAGGAAGGATAAACAGCGAGAAGAATGTGCAGTGAAGTATCTCGAAATTGCAATTTTTTTTAAATTCTGGGATTTTGTTATAAGTTGCAAAATGATGCAAAATATGGTCATAAAATAAGTAGTGGATACTTATTTTATGACCATATTTTGCATCATTTTCCTTATATGCCTAGAATAAAATAATTAGAAGAGAAAAAAGTATGTCTAGATTCCTATTACAAACACTACTTGAACCTATTCCTTGTCAACCCTTTGTACCGTAGTCACGTATCAATCTCTGGGAAAGCATCATACCTTTTCTAAGGCATGTCTGATTGTACATCAAGGAAAATAAATGACAGCGTTGAGCCAATCTGGATCATACCTTTCTGATAATTTACTGGATGGCTGGGTTCAGATGAAATAGGAAAAAAGAAAAATACCTCCGATATGCCTAGAATAGAGTACTAGAATCCTACTAATATTATAAACGCGAAAATTTGTGAGAATGGATGGATGGATGGATGTTTGTTATTCTTTCACGCAAACTAATTAACTATTCAACGGATTTGGGCAATCTTATTTATTATAAGTTTATAACCAGGATTAACATATAGGATACTATTTATCCCGATATTCCTACGAGATCAAAACTTATGCGGGTGAAACCGCGGGGCACTGCTAGTACATTAATATTATTAAGTGATTGTTTAGAAAAATGTTTGTCTTTTTCTGATTACTATAATGAAGATCACAATCTGTCGAGCTGCTTAGATAGATAGATAGATAGATAAAACGTTTATTCAGTGCAACAAAAGACACAATACAAGTAATAAAAAAAAAAACATAAAAAAGGTGAAATAAAAAAAAAAAAGATTAAAAAGATAAATTGACCCATAGACACCTCGTATAAGTAAATCTGTAACGGTCGATCACTACTGGGCGGTGTGTGTCTCATGGTTGCACCAAATGGGAGTCCAGCTCAGCATATGCCAGGTACAATACCTGACGCTGGTATTCTGCTGCATTACGTTAGTGACACACGGATGTCGAGAAGACACATCTGAGTTTCAGCAAAATGGTACCTACATAGTGCGGCGCGTATATTATAAGGTGGTAAGTACCCACATTTTAATTGACTTGCTTTTAAAACCGACAGAAAATAAGATTTTTAAATTTTAATCTTACGAGTATTAAATACTTGTGGTGTCTACTGGATTACTTGATTGTCACAGTTAGCAGTAACTTAAAATTGCGAATCCGAAATTTTTGCCCCGTTTACGCGATGCAAGTTTCTTGCCTGATACAAATACTTAACTTGCGTATTCCAAACGGTGTTTAGACGATGCAAGTTAAGCAGCTTTAATTGTATGCCACAGGCAATTTAGTTGCCGTGTAAATAAGTCCTAAGGAACCACATAAAACCCACTACATTATTTTCAAAATAGTTTTCCATGGAAAGACAAAGAAATACTAATAGGTATGTGTGCTTCCATTTTGCTTGTAATTTTCCAGCATAATTTATAAAACACCGGTTTTATACATGTGGGTTATTAAAAACGTGTTTTTAATGCTTCATAAAAGAATATTACGAAACAAAACAGGATCGTGGTACAACAAAAAACATACCTACCTCCTACGTCACTTTGCGATAATGCTTATGAGGTAAATACATATTATCTCGCTTTCAGTGAATTGAGTTCCTTATTTATTTATTATTTATGTATACTTTATTG
The DNA here is from genome assembly GCA_947507525.1 of Apamea epomidion. NCBI lineage: Eukaryota > Metazoa > Arthropoda > Insecta > Lepidoptera > Noctuidae > Apamea > Apamea epomidion. The sequence continues at coordinate 12,998,220 of OX382228.1, read as the reverse complement.
TACGCCACAAAAATACAAAATATATTTTTTTTATCGAGCACTAAAAATATACAACCTCTTATATTGATATTTATTGATTTTTTTAAATAGCATAAACCGTGACAGAAGGCGGATCATCCGCTCCAGATGCAACTTCGAAGCTGAGCACGATCCTCAGACATGAGAGACCGACTACACAGAGAGAACGATGCACACTTTTGCCTTGTTAAACTTTCGGGCATTTTCTAACAGTTGGTCACAAACCGCGCGCGAGCCGAGCGAGCGGAGCAAGCGGTGCCGCGGCAGTGACCGGTGAGTGCTACATCCAAGTTGGTCGCAGTGACTTGGCTATTTAGTATTTTAGGCCCCTAACATAAAAAATTATAGTAAAAAGCGACGCAATCATAATATTACAGTGTTCAATATTACTTTTAGGAGCGCAAAATTATTAGATGTACTATAAAATAAATGCCTTTTAAGAAAGATCTTTTCTTCTTCTTTCTTTTCTTTTTTTTAAAAACGTTGCCCCGCACTAGGAATTTTTCCTGTATCGTGGGTGCGTTTACAAAAATTTAAACTCACATACACAAACAGCCAGAATCGGAACAACTACCTGTAGGCAATACAAATATTTGTTCCGTGCGGGAATCAAACCCGCGACACGCAGCGCAGCAGTCGATCGCTCAGCCACTGCGACAACCGTGTCGTCAGTTTGTTACTGAGATGCAGCGAATATCGATAGCTAAGTAGATACGTCCCGTGCATTCTGGACAGTCAGCCTTGCTATTATCCTTGCTGACTGGCTAATCATTTCATGTCAGCTTGAGCTACATAGGTACGTCTAGTTTGTGTCGTAGTTATAAGAAAATAAACTTACAACTATAAGATTGGCGGTGCGAATCAGCGATCCGTTGGTTAAAAGTGAATTTATAGTAAATTATCCCAAGATTGATAATTGCAGCGGTCTAAACCAAAGAAACTCAACTTCAACTTTAGTTCTGAGTTGAGACTTTTACTGACACATTTTCTATTTCCGTCAGTTCTTCGCATCACATCACACTCACACACATACAGGGACACACCACACTCACTCACTCACTCACCACACTTCTCTTCACATACGGAGGCTCTCAAATACACCCTTTATTTTTGTTTAACTCCTTGAGTTAGAGAATTGGCCTCAAATGTCATGATTTCACGAAATAGTCATTCAATAGAGTAAAATGAACTTAGAGAGTTATATTGATGATTTTTTATGATTATAATTCTATAAATAAATATTTGTTACGGCCGCAAATCATATTTATATCAGCATACAACCTGATACGGAACTGCAAATTGCAAAAAACCGATAGAGAATTTGAATTTCGCGGGGTAGCCTTTCGCCTTAATTTGAATACAAAATACTTCATAACTGCGTACTAGAACACATGTACCTATTCGGTGACCGAAATAAGTTACGAGCGCTCGTACGCTTCATTACAACTAATGTTATTTCATGCATCCTGAACTGGGTTTATGTGATGTCACGCCTCAGTAAACGCGTATTGCTTCACTTTTCATGATACTGCTGGCCATAAATATGAGATATTCCGAAGACGAAGTGACGGTACTAAATTATTACCGTGGTTTAGTTTGGTACTACTTTGTTGAATATTAATATTTCAATGTGGCCACAATAGGCTTCGAGAACTGAATGAAATCCTGTTAATGTTTATAATAACGCTAATGGACACTATACACTTTGATTAGTGTTTAGTACGAGCGGCCAGCTATTTAGTAAATAAAATATTTTTATATAACAAACAAGTTTTTTATATGACAACGCTCTTCTGAAATCTTGGTATGACAGTCCTTTTACAGTTATTTTAAATCTGACAGCAGCAACCCAACAGCAACCTTATTGAAACGAAAATAAAGATCACTGTGATTTTGCGAGTGACGCAAAATCAGAGGTAAAATAGCTATGAAAGGACTGCAGGTTAGTTGAGATCTGAATATGGAAAAGAAAAAAGTGGTATTTTGTGATAATCTCAACGTGAAAAGGCGAGGTGAGTTTGAAGTGATGTTGATGAGTTGAGTTGATGATGAATGTAAACTTAAAAAAAAAACCTGACTAATTTACTTATAGCAAATGTTATTATACTGTTGACGAATTTCTAAATGACTTGACAATTTGATGTGTCTTTTTAAATTTATTGTGATTTTTTATGTACCCACTTATTTTACTTTTTATGATATTTTGTATTTTTTATAATTTCTCAAAACCTAATTTAATTTTATATTCCTAATTATGTTGTAATTAAATTGAGTACGATTGTTATTTTAAACAATCGTTATGTTAAAATATTTGTATGCTGTAATGGCAAAACATGGCGACCTATATAAATATGTAATGCAAGAACCCAATGTACCTTTGTTTGACAAATAAAATTCTGATTCTGATTCTGAAAAAAAGTGAACCGTAATCCTATCTGCTGCTAAAGATTGACAGCTAACTTCAAACTCAATTTACCTTTAGAAAGATTATTACAGAATAGACAGGTAATGTAAATAGGCCATCAGCTAGTACTTAGTTACACTACAGTTTTGTGATATTCGAAGCTATTGATTGGTTAAGCCTATTAACATCCAACAAGTTAAGATCTCTCAGCAATATTAACATAGTAACAGCCAAGTACATTTAACCGAAATGGGATGGTTGATGACTACAATTCCTATTTGCTTGTACAAATTAAGTCATTGTTATGTTAAACCAAATGTCCGTACCTACAGTGTGTACCTACAATGCTTGTTTTCAAATAATACATGTATTTTAGCTGTCGTGTCTAATTGTCTACAGATTTTTTAAGGAGTTTCTAGATGTTTCCCAGAGTTTTTTTGACTAGCTTTTGTTATCTTTTTTCTTAGACAAAACAATTGAATTATGTAATAGTATTGTATTTTGGACACTTAATCACAGATAATTAGCATTCTTAAGTACTATCCACCAATCCGCAGTGGGCCCGCGTGGTGGGTAATGGCCCACTCCCTCTCACAGAGAGGAGGTCTGTGTCCCAGTAGTGGGAACAGTATAGGCTGACTATGCTTAAGTACTAAATTACCTAGTATACCTAGTAGCACAAAAAGCAGAACTCGATTTAATAGAGCTGTGACAGTCAATAAATACTTTCTTCACGCAGAAATCTTCTAAAAACCTCCTCATTCACAGAACAACTCTACGGCATTAAAACTGCCGCCATCGCTTTTCCACAATGAATTTATTTTCCGACAATTCGGCGTACCCTTTTTTTTTTTTTTTTTTTTTTCTGGGTGGGAAATCATCAAATGACTCCTCCCGCTCTGGGCGGAGCAGAAGGGAGTGTCAGACTTTTACTGACTAAAACCCACCCGTGTTCCTTCAGTTGCCTGTGCCAGGGGCCACGGTATCTCTTTCGAACAACCCGCAGCCCCGGCGGCATTCGGCGTACCCTTGAAACAGAAATGATTGGTTGGCTTTCAGAACCATCCGCGTCGCTCCTGCGACAACTGGGTCAAAGCATAGCGCGCAAGCACTGCGCGGTGTTCTTCATATCTGCAGCCGGCCTTAAAGACCATTCAATTGAGTTTTGCGCGGTTCAGAAGTCAACGTTTTGTTTTGGATTCAATAAATAGCTTTATATCAGATAAATTATACAAGGGTTTTGTTAAACGAAAAATTAACAAATAAGACAAAGGTCATTAATTTATGGTCCAACATCAAAACGCGTTGAAACATGTCATTTTCGAAAAGAAGTAACTTTGAAATGAAATTTTCAACCACACAAACATCTACAGCGCTTCATAAATCTTGAAATCCGAGCATTCAACCCCGTAAGTAGTATACAGTAGCTGTATACAGACACAAACAGTTCCTTATTCCCGTATCATAGTAATCAGTGTGAAGACTCGCCCAAGTGGAAAGGGAGCGTATACTGGTACAAGTACAAACATTTGAATTCGGAATGAATACGCTACGGCTACGCTCCGGGGACTCCACGCGGGCTCAATTCTATTACCATAGGGTCGAGTAAGTACCTATATTATAGTGAGTGAATCCGGCCATTTTTAATTCACGTTGTACCATCTGCAAAATGCAGTGGGGTACCTTGTTGCCCTGTCTAGATAATGTAATAAAGGTTAATTACGGTAATGGACGTGGCCTTTATATCGGGTTGCATATTTAGTGCTGTGGTGCGGCTTTACTCTGTAGTCCTGTTTAGAGCCGAATGTAACTGCATTAAGAAAAATAAGATACGTATTGAGATCACTAATGGAGCAATAAATCTCGATCGAATACTGTATCCTACGTATATTGGCTGCAAATAGGTTATAAATATGTCTTACGTTTCAACCTAATTAAGCAATATATCTTTTCAAGTTCCGTTAAGTAAGTTAATATTTCAAGCGGTTTATATTATGTTCAGGGCTTCAAATGAATTATTTGAGTTTCATTCTATTTACTTATTGCGCAGTCATGTTTTAAGTATTTTCGCACCAAAATGAGTCATTCCTGAAATAGTGACAAAGTAGCCGACATCGCAATAGTCACAATACCAGCACTCTAATTGCGTAATACGCTATCAATCATAATCTGGATGATTTTGAAGGATATTGGCGGCGATTCCCTTTTTCACAAACTAAACTAAATTTAAGTTCAGTGTATCTTTTTCTTTCTATTTCATGAAGAAAAGGACATGATAAATATTAGTTTAGTCCTGTCAAAGTCAAGTAGCCATGTTTTTAATCACTTCTAAACTGTCTATGGAATATCTTAATTTGACAGGACTAAACTAATATTTATCTTCTGTCCTTTTCTTAACGAAATAGAAAGAAAAAGATGCGCTGAACTTAAATTTAGTTTAGTTTGTGAACAAGGGAATCGGCGCCATTGTTAATCCATTGCTTTATATTTACGATTTTTTTTATCCCAACAGCATAAAAAACGCAATGAATGTTGTTGAACTGTCAAAATTAAAGCCATTGCTACTGTTAGTGTGTTACGCAATTACCCAGCAGATTAAGTTCTTCGGTCAGACAGTGCCTTTTTTTTTTTTTTTGCGTGGGAAATCATCAAATGATCCCTCCCGCTCTAGGCGGAGCAGAAGGGAGTGTCAGACTTTTACTGACTAAAACCCACCCGTGTTCCTTCAGTTGCCTGTGCCAGGGGCCACGGTATCTCTTTCGAACAACCCGCAGCCCCGGCGCCATCGGCCCTAGCGGACGTCGTCAGTTCGTGCTGACAGCTCTTTGAGGCGCGCGTGGAACACAACTCGCCGTCGACCCGGGCCTGGTCCTTAAGATTGTTTTATGCCATAGGTTATCAAGAAGAAAGAAAATTCAATACATTGGAAGAGGAATGTGCTAAATAAGACGCGCAGTTTTTTCGTCACCAGATGTAAATGTTTCGAAGTTGTAAAATTCCAGCATCTGAGACGAAGACAAATGTCCAACATAAACAATATAAGCAGCTTTTCAAATTCAGCACACACTTAGTTCGTTTTAAATTTCAGATCATTTACAAGCCATTGTGTGGGACCACTGCCTTGTCCCCAAAATATTCAAATGTATTCATGAGTTCAATGTTTTCTATTCACGGTTTAAATTTGGTCATCTTGCTTGTTGTTTATATGTATTCATAGACAATGGAACAACTTCTAATAGCACATTTTGTAAGCTACCTGTATGTTTGTATGCAGAGCCATAAGTTAGGGACGCTCTTTCGAGAACAGTATTATATTATTATGAAAATGTTATTCAATATTTGATACATATTCAAATATTTAATAGCATTTTCATAATATAATAATACAGCATCCTTACCTTCCCACAAATAATATTTTGCTGATAATAATGTTGATACATTATCACGCCCTCACAAAGAAAAATAATAACAAAACTTTCAAAGAATTTCCATACCGTTGGTATAAGTTAAAAAACTTTGCATGGAATAAGTTTATGATTTATTACAGACAACCCAAACTTTTTCAAGGGCGTTCGGCCAAACGAAATAGCGTTGTAAAAATAAACATCGGAAACTAACCCCAAGAAGTTGACATGCCATCAAAACACAAATAACATTGAATCCTACAAGAAACCACGACCAACATTTTGTATGTACCACGAAACTACATCGCCAATATTTACCCAACCAACTCTATAGAACACAAACTGAATTTAAATAACCAGATGTTTTAAGAAGATCGGGAGTAACATTGCTATCCTAAAAAGTGCAAGTAACGAGAGCAATTTGGTGCGCGCCGGCGTCGCAAGAGTGGCGGAGAGACCCTCGCGTGCGGCTCACGATTTAATTGCTTTGGCGCTGTTCCATCGCACGCCAACCTAGGCTTCGCTGGAAGGTGCAACCTTTAAGTCCTTGAGATGCTAAGTAATGAGGCAATGTATACGATGGAGGTATTTTTGATTTATTACTGGCTGGGACGTCTCAATATGGATTAGGAATCCTGTGCGTTTGTTCTATTTATGTATACAGTTCGTATTGTAGGAGTCAATTCCAGCTGAAATAAAACTATTTCGTTATATTTATGGGTGCAAATGTAAAGAAAGAATTAACAATCAATAAACTTTCGTTAGTGCGTGCATACTAAGTAGGTAATGAAGCAATTGGGATTAGAGATATTTAAACGTGATTTACAAGGAAAATTGATGTTTATTCCTTACTATTAGTCCAATAGTAATCTACTTGATGTGTTTGCATTTGTATTTGGCATGTTTATTAGACACGCGATCAAATTTATTTCCACTATAGTGATTCATACAGAGTTGAATGATCGTGTATCTGAACTGGGAAATGTAAACTGGTATATGTAACGAGTAAACCACGATATCTTTATTTACGTTTTTACGACACAATTGTCTTCATGTTCTCTTAAATAAATTGTTGTATATCTGTTCTTATCGTACAATGTTACCACACTATTCCGCAGGCTAAAATGAATTGCATTTTTACACTAAAGTTTTCTTCAACTAAGTAAAATGAAGCAGTATCTCTTCCGGTATCTCTAATTCCGTTAACTTTGGGTCCAGCGTTGTCACGAACGCGTTCAAAGATACGTGATTTAACTTACATAAGAACACTCTTTCTCTTTCTCGTTCACTGCTGTTTACAGTGACATCTCTTTTAGAAGATTGTTCTAAACTTTGTATTCCAAGTTTCCTTCCTAATCCCGGGAGGGGTCAGTGGATGTCTTTCAGTTCGTTCGAATTGTTCAGTACCCGTGTATTTTACAAAGTCTAAAACAGTTCGTGTATCTACATAAAATTAGTGACGTAGAAACTTTTCCGTCCCTTTTTAATTAAAATTGGGAGTCCGTACAGTTTTGTAGATATTCAACCTTTTCAGCCGATGGATTTTGTTAGAGACTTAATATTTTTATTCGAGGCTTAGCCCGCTGAAATTTAAGTACCAGTTTGAAAACTAAATCACGAGTTCGCGACCTTCCGAATAGATTTATTGTAAATGTAAGTACAAAGCTGGGTGATCGACTAAAAATAGGCGAAGTTATAACTCTACTCGAAAGTATCGTGAGTGGTGCTTGAGAGATTTTATAAGAATTAGAAAACGTGGTAATGCGCCCGCTAGTAAATGCAAGCCACTTGAAGAAGAAACTTCTTTCTCAGAATATTGCATAAAAAGTTGTGAATTAAAATAAGTGTAGTTGCCGCTTCTGGATCTAAATAGAACAAAGTAGTTAATAGAATTGTTACACTAGAAGTTGCAGTAAACAAAACTGTAAACAGCTCTAAAGATATTCCAGCAACTGAGAGGAACAGATTCATTTGTAGAGACGTTTCTAGTAATAAACTTGTAATTAAATTTGATTTCTGATAAGACAAAGAGGATGGAGTACCCTCCATCCCATATGCCGAGAGCATGTAATATAAATGCTCAAAATTATAACAGGATATAAACACGTCATTTTTAACGGACCTATTTATATAGATTTGTTCAATAAAACTGTAATTCACTTGCGGCTCCTATATTCGCTTCCACCTACGGCAAAAATAGTTACCTTCGCCAAACCCTCCTACAATTTCTATCCAACATCAAATTGCATACTTGCTAACGTGCTAGAAGTAACAGATATTTAAAACGGTGAAACGGTTACCACGTAATTTCGCGAATCGGGGCACAAATGTACCGACGGCAGCGTAGTTATCGACCGTGCCTTACGTAACAGCTCCAAGTATGAGCTTTTGGTACTTTTGCTCTCACTATGTAGGTACTTGTACTTACCTTCATTTGTGAGAATGCAATCTCGGTTTCAACGAAATGTTTGAGGACGACTTTAACCGTTTAAGAGACAGCCGCCATTGTTTTAACTAAGGTACTGGATTAGTTCAGAATATGTACCGAATACTAAGGGGATATTGATAAAGGAGGAATTGCAGCAAGTATACAAATAAACAAGTATGAAAGTAATGTGTAGGTACACTTCAAAGATTGAACTTCGTTGACGAATAAACAAGTAGTATGAAATATGGGCACCTGCCATCTACATCTCTTCATCACCCTTAGTTGACAGGTAAAGAATGCCTAATTAAGGCATGAAGTCCATCTTTGTACCTTTATATTTTTTATTTATTTATAAACAAATGAAAATAACATGTACAGTACAATTATTTGCTGGCACAGGATTTTTCCATAGTAGAATAGCAATCCCTAGTGGGGAACGAGATGTATCACTATCGCCATAGCTGACTATTTCCCATGCGATTACAATGCAGACCTACATTCCTCTCTAATTCCATTCCATTAGCGATATAACTCGTAAACAGTAAACACCTGCGACGTTAACAAGTTAAGAAGATTCAATAACGACCTGGACAGATTGGCTGGAGGCACTGTTAGACGTTTAAATTAGTTGACAGATGGTGGAAAGATATGAAGACAGGCGACAGCTGAATAAAATAAAGCGGAAGTGCCGGATATACCACAGTCCACAGTGTAGAAATGAACCGAGACAGTTTTGTGCACAATAACCAGTTGACCAAGAAACTTTGGACGTAATATATTATTGTATTTTGTAGTCTTTTAAAACTTGCTTTACGTTACAGCGCTTTTCCTTGTGGGATTTAAGGTAGGTTTCCTTGTTGATGTTGATTAAATAACCTTCGTACGTGCCTACGTGTTCAACCTACAGGACACAATAATGATTAAAAACGTCGCTAAATCATAGCTACATCTGCCAATTTACCGCAGTAAACAGTTTCCACATTTGAGCTAAGACGGCAAACATCTGTGGCTCATTATTTGTTTTTTTTTATTTCAGTTCTGGATCTGGAACTGCAGAAGTACACACAGAGATTTAAAATCCAATTAAGGTTTAATAAAAATTGTCGTAAACCCAAGCACAATAAAAACTAACTCAGTAACTTCTACTGAGCGGCTGCATGAAACCACAAAATTTTAAAATGTATTTTAAAGAAAACCTTTTGAGCTTGCATCTAGGTCGAGGAACTAGGTTACAATAGATTCGTTTACTTTTTAATTACGAAACTATCAATCGGCAAAGCTGGCGAAGAAAACAAACAAGCCGAGATTATAAACACAGTAACATACAAAAGGAACCATTGGTTGCGGGATATAAACGAGGAATCGATATTACAGTAGCTGTAAACATGGTTTATGACGTGAGATGACGGACTTGTTATTTGTCTGGGACTATTGTTGCTCAACACAGGAATCTGTTAAACGTTCCAGAACGTGAAAACATGAGCTCCGTAATAATGTAGCGAACGCGAGTTTTATTTGTTGCAGTAAAATTGAAGCTGCCTCATTTCTTGAGAAAGGGAATAATAATTGAATTTCATGATCCATTCTGGACTGGTTTGGGAGGAAAATAAAACTGAGAAATGCAAATTAGGCGAAACACAGAATTTTACGTTTGGAGAAACATTTCGTTCGGCACAAGTCCTAGAACAAAAATAGACAAAAAATTACGCAGCACATTAAAATTTATTTTCGTCGAGTGCAGCTATTCAAACTGCCGCGCGTACTTTGTCGCGTTGATCAATATTTCACCTTCAGATATAATTACACACGTATTTATTTAATGTACAGGTAACAAGAAATTCACGCAATTTAACACTTCCTCGAGGCAAAGTGCCAACGTAACAAATAGGTAGCTTTAGCTTCTTAATGGTTTTAGGAACCATATCAACAGATGTATTTAAATAAACAAACATTTTGGACTATTCATGGACGTCAGATTGTAATATCTTGGGTATTCAATTATGTACTCGTACGTAGTTTAAATCCGCGTATCGGTAAGCGTAGTGTGGGGGCGGGTCCCCAGCTAGATGGACGGACGAGCTAAAGAAGGTGGCTGGGATAGACTGGATGCGGAAGGCTGAGAACAGGGTGTTGTGGCGGACAGCCTGGGAGAGGCCTATGTCCAGCTGCGATAGGCTGGACTGCGATAGGCTGAGTTGATTGATTGACGTAGTTTAAATAGGTACCAATGGTGTGATACGAAGCATAGATACAATGTATATTTATCATGAAATTTTGAAAAGGCCATTAAATTTTAGATCATTCTTAGGACGAATTTCACCAAACTATTTATACCTAGAATAAGTCTTATCCTGAGAATTAATTTTGAATTCTTGACAGTTTTTCCATACTAAAACTGTCAGACGTACTTAATTTTATTCCGCGGATAAAAGATATCTGATTTTGGTAAAAATAATAAGAACAAGAATATCAGACCGGACAATATATTATTTAATCAAGAAATATGCCATTAATTCTGCCATAATGGAACCCGTCACCGACATAATACAAAAATTTGCTGAGGCCCATGAACACCGACTCCACCGACATGTGAACATCGAGGCAATTCAGCAGTTAGACCAAACAAATATAGTGTGAAGACTAAAACGGACAAAACCTTTGAGTTAGTGTAGTGTAAAAAGTGTAGAAATAATAGTGCCAATGACACACATAATAACACATGAACAAAGTGCTTATACCATCATATCAGACTCTAAGAAAGTGGAACGGACTTGTGTAAAGTACAATAAACACTATTCTAAGTTTTAAAATAATTATCACGTAATAAATTAAGTTAGATTAAAATTGCTTATTAGTCTTATAGGCTAGATTGTAATTAATTATTAAGAACCTGGTTCTTTTTAATAAAGGATAAAAAAAAATATGAATGAAACTAGATATACGTATATATGTTTGTGTGTATGTTGGAGACCCACTAAATAAAGTAAATAAATGAATCTCATTTTAGGAAATTCCCAACAAGGTGAAAACTATCTTAAAAACTGCTTGTACGTCTCTCATTTCCTCGTCAAAGACGATTTGCATTTTCTCGAGCGTTCCCGATGAAGACGACAACGTATTCAGGGCGCGAATGCAATTCGAGTCTTATCTCTTTGTAGATAGTTCAATTTAAATTCCCAAGTTTTACGTATATTTTGGTTAGTTCTTTACAATTCAAAACATCGAATTGCAAGAATACGGAGGACGATGTTTTTGGTTTATTTAAAAGCTTAGAAATGCTACTCTGATGTTGAATGGAGTCGGCATGGAAATACTAAGTACAAACAACGTACCTAGGAACCTGCATAGCTTTGTATGCTTTCTTGCTCGACTGTGTTGTCAAAGGAGATTATGTCAAGTTAGGCAACAGTGTTCTTCTGTTAGCTGAGAACAACGTGAACCATTGTTGACCTAGTAAGAAATTAGGTACTGCAAACAGCGGGGTAATTGCGTAACACACTGTCAATTTTGCCTATTCATTGCTTCGTATGTCCGAAAAATTTGTCTGCTCAAACAACGTTTAAAGCGCAATGAATGTTGTTGAACTGTCAAAATGAAAGCCTTTGCTATTGTTACGGTCTTACGTAATTTGCGTATGCGTAAATTGATAAAGAAATCTTTTGTCACAACAGTTAACTCGTTACAATAAACTCTATGTAACATAATTTAAAGTAATTCGGCATTTTAATTGCTTACACAGTCATGTTATGTGCACAATGCTGAAATTAGTTTTGAAGACTTCCAAGTTCCTACTTAGTTAAGTACTTATTTGTGCTTTTGTGTGTCGTGCGATGTCTGGCTTACTGGTACGCATGAATTTACTCGCCCGAAACGGGCGACTTGAATTTTATGCAATAAAGTTAAGAAAAAAGTATACCGCAAGTACATTCAATATAAAGGGTGGGCCATCTAAGTAGTGTTTTAAATTTGAAGTACCGATTACTTTGACTTTGAAAGGTAGAATGACATTCATTTTTTGACAGGAAGTTAGTTTTATGACATTTGCAAAATGGGACGCTATACGCTCGACCAAAATAGAGAAATATTAAAAACTTACTTCCAAAGTAGTGAGTCTTTAATGCAAACTGTAAGAAATTTACGTGGAAAATTTTCGAGAAATTAGAAATTATCTGCTTTCAGTTCAGTTTGTGCGTCAATTTGTGAAGCGAGTTCGTGAAAATGGATCGTTATTGGACAAAGCAACCCATGTACGTTCTCGTCCAGTGCGTTCAACCGAAAACATTGCTGCTGTGGCTCAGAATGTGCAAGAACATCCATCAACATCAACTCGTTATCGTTCTCAGGAACTGAACATTTCTCGCACTTCTCTGAGAAGAATTTTGCATAAAGACCTCGGTATGAAGGCTTACAAAGTTCAATTGGTCCAAGAACTGAATATAATAAATAAGTTTGCAAATCGCCTACAGAAAAAATAATAGTAGGTATTTAAAAGTGTCCATCCGTCCTTTTCGGGCGAGTAAATTCGTGTAATAACTAATTCATAATCAATATCAATTTAACATCTAAAGATATTTGACCCCGAAGTTTTAAAACCTTTAGTTGTTTCGTTATTGTTTCTATTGCCAATTGTTTGGCACCCTCGTAGATTGCAATAAAAAGAACTAGTGTTTAATTTATTTCTACAAAGACGAGATGCCTAAGCAGGGGGAAACGGCAAGCTAAATACCAAGTCCAAGTTTTCTTGCAAATGCGAAATGCGAGGGTTTAAATTCATACCTAACTACAGCGAGCTCTAGTGTTCTCAAGTAAAACTTTTAAACTGCATCTAGCTGAGGAACATTTAATATTGTCGCTTTTGCAATTGCTGAAAACTTGTGTACTCCTAGTATAAATTCATTTCTATCAACATTGCCATACAACATGGCAATGCTGCCAGCCTTTCGGGCATTATTCCTGTTGACAGCAATGTGGACCAATTTTTGGATGTCCTATGATTATTTCCCCTCCATTTTTGTATACGTGTACATATTATTATTTTAAGACTGATAGCTATTTAAATTATGTAAATATTCTCTTGGAAATTGAAATAAACCCAGTTTTAATTCATAACTCTATCACAATTATAATAATATTAACAAGTCTATAGCTGCGGTTTGGCTCGCCTAGTTTAAAAATCCATACTTCCATATCCATCCATATTAATGTTAGAAATAGGAACGTAACTCTGCCTGCCTGTCTCTCATAGTTACTTTTCACGCCTAAACCACTTAACCGATCGTTATGTTTGACAAGTAGCTAGCCTGTGACGACCTGGAAAAGGACAAAGATAATTTTTCATCCGGGATATTTGTATTAAAAAAATAAAATGACATACAAATTACTTGCAGCCGACATTGCGGCAACAGCCTACGTCAGAACTAGAGAAAACATCTAAAATTCCAGTGCAATAAGGGACGGACACACAGATAAACGTTGCCTTTTAAAAATGTCAGGAGGACGCTACACGTGTTTTTTGTTCCATGCAGTTTTAATACATCATAAATATATTTGCATTAGCATGACCACACACAATGCTCTTTGTTAGTTATTTTTATAGCAAATTAATTATATTTGCAGTGTCTATAATAGGAACAATTAACACAGCTGTCCTTATTGTTCTCTGAAAAGAATAAGTTCTCTATTTTTAAAGGCTACTTAGGGATTATAGCCGGAGTGGATACTCCAGCTATAAGAGAAGAAAAAGATGAAGCGCTAGGAGGATTCCTAGCGCATCATCTTTTTCTTCTCTTGTACTGTAGAAGTTTTAGCCTGCACGGGTATTTTTTAAATTGATGGCATGTATAATGATAATGAGATAAATCATTATCATCAGCCTACAGCAGTCCACTGCTGGACATAGGCCTCTCTTATTGCACGCCATTCAACTCGATTTTTGGCAACTCATGATAAGATAAATATTAATTCATATTTAGAAGATTAGAAAACAATGTAGGGGATGAAGAGAGGATCTGCTCTGAGAGGTGACAGCCCGAATCATGATGTAGAACGAGTAGCATCGATTGTAGGAATAATTACGTAATGGCAAGTCTATGTATATGCGTTGCTTTTAATGTGGTTTAAACCCCGGGCCTAACGGTACGGTAGGCCGCATATTAGTGGTAACAAACCCAGTATATGTTGGCCTCGTGTTCTATTGTAACTACGAACTACGTCAGGCTAACTGAACGTCAACGTGTTTCCACTGACGTTCGATCGTCTGACATATAGCTCTATGCTTTGCCGGTTGGTCTAGTTAAGTCTGATGCATTTAAATAGCCTCCATGAATGGGTAGGTGCAGCTATGCAGCGCAGTCAGCACCGCTTCGCTCTTGCTGACTGGCTTTTGGCCATGGGGCGTGAGCTCTTATGGTTCGTGCCAATACGAGACAAGCTAAACGTCAACAAAATTATCAGACAAAAATGTTGGTAGTATGATTGACTGACCTGTTGTCTAATATTACGTATAGTGAATTATGATAGAACTGCGTCACCAGTAGACCACCCACCATACAGTCTACAGTCTAAGGGCCATGTTCACTTGAGCAGTCGTGGTAACGCCCCCGACTTACGAGATGTAGGTCGTGTAGGTTTGTGTAAATAATTTAATCACCACTTCTCTCAAAACGGTGAAGGAAAACATCGTGAGGCAACCGGCACGTCCTAGAACCAAAAATTCGAAGACATGTGACATCTAACAAGCCGCACTGGGCCCGCGTGGTTGGATTATGTACAGTCACGAGCACCAACATGTCAACACTTGGCAACTTTCTATTGCGATTTTTTCATGAAATAACGAATGCAACGTTGAAATATGATACATTACATAAACCTATGGGTTTGAAAATGCTATGTTCGTAACAACATAAAATTTCATTAAAAAATAAAGGAGTAAATCGCTTTTGAATAAAAGCCGAATGTATACATACTTTTGGTCGTGATTGTACAGCCCACTCCGTCTCAAAAAAAGGAGGCCTGAGTCCCAGCAGTGGGAACATTATAGGCCGATTATGCTATGATCACCTGTTCAGTAGTGGAAGTGGCCCTTTTCAAGCTAACATGACAAGCTAAACAGCACTTACTCGTAAGTTGATCCTTAATGTTTCTTTCCGATGACTCAGTTTCCTTCAAACTAGGTAAACTTGAAATTACTTAAGGCAAGTTTTATTTCTCGCTCCTGTTATAATATTCTTGGCAACCTCCTCCTTGTACTTGGCGTTGATTAAATAGGTACGGTCTGCATCACAATTAGTTAGGTAAGTAATTCTCGCCAGGGAAAAAGTCTAACATTATAATATTTAAGTTTTCAATTTGTTTGTCGTTTTATGAACTATTTTCCGTCAAAATTAAGGTACAGTAGAGAAATAATGTGGATACACAATTCATAAGAGAATCGTCATCAATCATACTTCATCAGGACTTTGCTTTTTTTACAATACCTACTTCCGTAGGTACTTTTGTTTTTTATGTTTCTCTGATTGTGTTTAGTTTAGTTTGTGCTTGTTCCAATAAATACCATTTTTTTTAAATACTATTGAATGTAATTTAATTTTATTAAGTACCATTTTTTTTTTGTTAGCCTATTTTGTGTCCCACTGCTGGGCAAAGGCCTCCCCTTTTTTCTTCCAAAGTTCCCTGTCTTGTGCGATCTCTGGCCATGTGGCTCTGCAAAATTACTATCATTTAACCTTCAATATTTTGTATTTCCTGAGAAACGAAATATTGCGTAGGTAAGGTGAAAAAACCTAACTTAGGCAATTAATCAAGCAGTAACTTCAAGAACCCTTCGTCTACCAAGATTCAGGAAAGATTTTTCCGCGTAATCGTGAGGAAGTTCAACCATTTTTACCAATTTTCTTGATACGAATTTACGATTTTCAATAAAATATATTAGCCGAAACCTGTCGAGTTCAAGAAAAAGAGTGCTCATATATTTTCATCAGAAGTCTGGAACAAGTTGAAGGATAAGAGGAACGTCTGGTCAGCTTTGGCTTTCGCCGAAAGTTGAAGTTCCGATGGCACGCTTTTATTTAGGAATTTATTTTGGTGTCGTGTAGAGTTAGTGTAAGCGGACATCAAAAACATGTACACAAACGTACATACTCGTAGGATGAATGAAAGGCGGGGACGCCCTAGAAGGACATATAGATTAGTGACCTTAGTGGTAATGTTCTTCAGAAAGGTCATGTCATTGTGCGTAGTACTCGCAACCAGCGTGCGTGTATGACCAGGTGAATCAATGTGAACGAAGCAAAAAGAGTACAGTCACGAGCACCAATATGTCAACACATGGCAACTTTCAATTCCGATTTTTTCGTCAAATAACGATTGCAACGTTGAAATACGACATTACATAAACCTATAGGTTCGAAAATGATATTTTCGTAACAACATAAAATTTAATTAAAAAATAATGGAGTTAATCGCTTTTGAAAAAAGCCGAGTGTATACATACTTTTGTTCGTGCCTGTACCTATGTAAGGATCGTAGCAGCGGCGTTCTGTAGTTTCTGCCTAACCCCATGGGAAGAAGGCGTGAATTTCTGTGTGTAAAAACGTAAAAAATGTTCTAGTTCGACCCCTCCCTCTGAACTTTACTACCTATACTTCTGACCACCCAAATGACCCGTGTAGGTCACTTGGATGGCCAGGTTACAGGTCGTAGGTTTACTAATCAGGTGGATAACCTACTTAGAAAACCTTCACAAAATTGAAGGTTAACAAGATTATAACTAAATGAACTTTCTGATTAACCTCTTCTAAGTAGACAAAACGAAGCAAGTTGCTAAGTTTTAATTGATTTTGTGTCGCTTGTGTCAATATCTTGTTTTACTTGGTAATAAGTTGGACACACGACGACATATCATGCTATACATTTCCAGTTTATGCTGACTTCTTATTGTACGAAAAGTCTATACAATGCGAGGTCACCTCAAACTGGAAATGTTTAGCTTGATAAATGTAGTCTTGTGTACCTACATTATTATGAAATTCTTACATTACCTACCACTCATTATGCACTTATTAACATATTTTTAAGAACTTAAAAGGCACTAGTTATTGTAATTTCGGCCTTATCTCTTACCTAACTATATTTTCCTTTCCAAATTCGAAGTAAATGCGATATAGGCATGCAGATTATAGCATTCAGCCCGTCACGGACGTAGCTATAGTATATAGCAATATATCGAGATATATATTAAAGTATAGCAAGCTACCACAAACGGGAGCTATACTATAATATATAAATATTTTGCCCTCTCTCGGTCTGCGGTCCTCCTTGCAAGCGCACGGTTTTAAATGCCAAAATATACCGAAATATATATGTCGACATATTTTGGTGACGTCTTAGAAATATATATTATAATAGCTGCGTATCTGGTCACTCGAAAATTTATATAGAAACTATGTCGTAGTATGCCTTGCTATGGATTCATATTAATATATATTATAGCTACGTTTGTGGCGGGCTTTCTCATTTGCATCAGTTGAAATGGTAAATATACAACGACATAAATGCAGATTTACTTAATATTTTTTTATATAGCTACTCAACACAAATAATATTAATAACACACGGGTATAAGCGCCAATGTCGTGGTGAAATTCGAAAACTAAGGACAACGTAACAGTGACATCTATCGGTATTTACGTGAACTGTGAAAATACTCGGCTTCCAACAAAACCCCATTTAGAGGCAACGTGAAAACATGAAATTTACAGCGCCACACGGACCAAGTAGTTTCAGAAGCTGTACAGAGATGGCGCTGTAGTCCTCAAACGGAAAATGCCTTGCTCCGGTGAAATACAGTCTTTGGAAAACATTTTTTTTGTATCAAGAAGGCTACCTTAGGGAAATTATCTAATTGAATAATGTATGCCTCTTTTACCAAGTGGTTGCATTAAGTTTAATTGAAGTTACGGCATGTACAATCATAAATTTCACTTGATTTTTTCTGTGAAAAGTCCTTTTTATGGAAACCGGCCCAACCAACACGGAGTATAAACGCAGACTTTTTTTCTGGAATGAAGCCAACATTAGCTGTTAGTTCAACAAGATAATATTTTACAATTTATTTGAACTAACATCTAAACTCTAATCTATAAATTATTAAATTAAATTAAGAAAACCTAATTGAAATATAAATAACAAAATCAAGTTTTACATTAAATTAAATCAGACTCATTCATAAATATCGTGGTTGATGCTGAATATTATTTAAAAAAAACTGGATGCCACCACAAACTATATCCACGGAGGTCGATGCCAAAATAATTTTATAATATTCCAGTCTTTTATGAGTGGCACGTGAGCGTATTAATTTTAGCGACAAAGAATTCTCGTAGGTAAAACCATTCGGAAGTGCGTCAGCCAAGATGGCGGATGATTAGTTAAGTAGGTGTAATAAAATAATGTAAGCATGTCTATAATATGTAGGTACATGTTTATTTTATTTCTTCATTTGTTTCTCAGCGTGACGCGTAGTGGCATCATAGGAATGTACTGACATGGACATAGGCAAATGGATTATCAAACCCTTTACGACTATCGAGAAAAGTTCGACAGAAACTAAGGACTCATAATAACTTATTCTTTTTACTACCAAGCACAAGGTACTTGTAAGGTTAGTTAGATTGATAGAGGTGTAAGCACGTTTTCGTGCCTACGAAAGACAAAAACTTAGCTAATGTACCTACTTACTTATTAACAGCCCACTGTCTGACACTATTACAATATTTCCAACTGCGTAGGTTAAAAAAAACTGACACAATTTATGTTTTCCTTCCTTTCATTTCCAATTTAGCATAGAAAGAAAAACATCTTCAATCATGTGCAGTCAAACAAAAAATACTCCCTAACAACCAATTTACAATTGATTCATTTAAACAAACATTTTCATCCATCTTCCAGTAATCCGTTCGTTCTATAGTAAGCTTATAGTAATAGACAATATATGACAAAACAATAGACATTGTTATAAATCAATGGCTGGTTTAATTTAGATTAGAATGACGGACATTTGCCAAGTGACCGTGCATAACGTTTGACGTGAAAACGTTTCGAGTGACTCATGAGCCGATGACAGGCGTATCTTTATTGTCATTTTGACGGTAAATAAATCTTATATCTTTTGAAATAAGAACGATATACCTGTCAGTGTATTGTTAGTTCAAAAGAAATTCTAGAAGTTTTGTTGGTAATTGTGGTTAAAATTGGTTGATATCCTGAATAGTCGTATTTATCGCTTCTACTCCACGTACGGACAATGTACGGATTTCTTTGCTAGCGTCTGTGTTATCTTCCACCTTTAAACCGTCAGTGTCCAAAGCAAGCGTGAGCTGCTAGCCTATTCTGTAAAAATGTCACTGTAAAAACATAGGTAAAATTGAGCTTGAATTGAGCTGTCCTAAAACCTGATGCTAGGGATTGACTATATTGAGAGCTCACTTCAAGCTCACTTCACCTAAGCTTCCACGGTGAGATTTTTACAGCAGGCATCTTCTGGGCACGCTTGTTCCATCCTAGACTTATCCATCGCTTTCCATCAGGCGAGATCGACTCCAAGAGCTGGCTCATTTGGCAATAAAAAAGATAAATAAATTGTTTTAGGTCTTTTCATTTTTTGCACGGTAGACAATTCATTGTCGTGAGGAAAATTTTGAGTATGAATGTGGAAGGCTATAAGAGCAGGGGAAGACCAAGGCAACGATGAATGGACGGTGTGAAGAATGATATAACTGGAAACGAGGACCGAGACGACGACTAATAGAGAAGTATGGAGGAAAAATAAATGTTACGCCGACTCCAAATAAATTGGGATAGGGGCCGGAAAACGATAAGATAATTAACTGTGCAGTCATTTACCGAAACAAATCTTGTCACTTGAGTTACCTAGCCCACATTAGCCAAGTTTACATAATCTAATTCGCATGCCCACACTATTACACTTGATCTTAACACTAATTCTGTTTGTAATTATCTATGATTAGGTCAGATGAATCTGTATACGGAGGTTCCTATGTGTAAATACTAATTGTGTTGGTAATTAACTATTAAGTTGAGTGTACCTGCGAAATTAAAATTTACTTACGTGTTTTGCATTTTACAGGTCAGTGTCAGTTTGTATATTGATTAAAATATGATTCGGGACCGTAACAAATACGGTGATATAGAATTATAATCATTAGAATCAGCAATACAACTCCATAAGTAAGAAATGGCCTTAAAAATCATGATTTCATGAAATAGTCATTCAATAGGGTAATATGAACATATAGAGATGCATTGATGATTTTTATGATTATTATTCTATAAATAAATATATTGTTACGGCCGCGAATCATTTAGATCAAATGCAACCTGCAGTGCCATTCTGCAGTGCCATTGTGTAGGTGAAATGAGCGTGGAGTGAGCTGTCATTCCAAATAATGCTAGGGATTGACACTACTGACAACTCACATCAAGCTGACTTCACTTGAGTTTTCACGGTGAGATGTTTACAGAATCGACCGGCTGAAGGCCAATTACTCATCTCGGCGACAATCAATGTCAAAAACTTGTAAAAAATCTAGGGAAATTAGAGGTATTTATGACAGATTGAGACTGAGATCAGACTGTGATCGTTCTTATAATTACGAGCCCCTCTGATGCTGACATAGAAAATACAAAAACAAAAAAAAAAACGCAGGCCACCCCGACGCTTTCACCTTAAATAAATAAAAAATGAATATACGAGTACACCACGTGCTTTATAACAAAGAAGACAAAGTAGACAGTTCTCAAATGTTCCATATTTTATGCATGATATTATTCCTATATAAACTTATTCAGTACCTACAAATGCAGTCCGCATTTACATCGCTGAATATAAAATGTATTGCAATATGCGAAATTCGTATTGCATTTTGTTGATTTTGTCTCTGCACTAGTATTTGTATAGCTATGTTATGTGTACAGTGTGCACTCATCCCGGAAGTATCGATATTGACTTGTATTTCCGGGATGAACGGTACTTTAAACGTTAATGATGGAACGTTCTCCGAAGCGAAGTGTTTATAGGTATCTAGTTACAGAGATACGAAATAAGTGTTTTTACATTTCTATTGGTAGTTACATCTGGGTTAAACATAGTCAACATTTTAGCTAAGTAGTTTCACAAATATAATGTTGTCCTTTACATTGAAATTAATGATAGAGGTATGGACAAACAGTTTTCTGAGTTTAGCTCGTTTTGTTGCTTTAGTTAGGTATATATTATGTGCTATAATTTTCTGCAAATATTACTTCTTGACATCTATACAGGGTGGCAGGGCTGTCAACACGCAAACTGTAACCATGAATTCAACACATGATTCTATCCCTTTTTTTTTCTTTCTGGGTGGGAAATCATTAAATGACTCCTCCCGCTCTGGGCGGAGCAGAAGGGAGTGTCAGACTTTTACTGACTAAAACCCACCCGTGTTCCTTCAGTTGCCTGTGCCAGGGGCCACGGTATCTCTTTCGAACAACCCGCAGCCCCGGCGGCATCGGTCCTGGCGGACCCCATCAGTTCGTGCTGACAGCTCTTTGAGGCGCGCGTGGAACACAACGCGCCGTCGACCCGGGCCTGGTCCTTACCGGGCGGCGAGCTGCCCATAGCTCGCCGCCCGCAGGCCCGCGCCTACGGTGGCCGGGAGTCGGCTGTTGACTCCCGTCCAGGGCGTCTCCTGCGGCGGTTAGGCGCGCGAGGGTGCAGCGATTGCCTCTCCCTCACGCGCTCCGCCTCCTCCTTCGCGAGCATTACTGCTTCGCAGAAGGAGGTGACGGCCTCCCATTCACTCTCGCTCCGTACCATGGCCTGTATGAGGGCCGGACGCGAGAGGTCGCCGCCGCCGATCGCCGCCACGAGGACACGGCGGGGCCCCGCCCAAGCCGGGCAGACCTCCACCGTATGCTCCACCGTGTCCTCCGGGCGATCCCCACAGTGGTGACACCCTGGCGTTTCCTCCCGCTTTATCCTGAACAGGAACCTCCCGAAACAACCGTGTCCGGTGAGGACCTGCGTCTGGCGGAAGGTGAGGGCGCCGTGGCGCCTTTTTAGCCACTCCTCAAAGAGGGGACTTATCGCCACAATTGTGGCGTGCCCAGCGCTGGGTTGCGACAATCGCACTCTCCATGCCGCTATGAGATCCCGCCGGAGCTCTGTCCGCTGTGCCGTGATTTCTCGCGGCAGCGGAGCAACGCCCCGGCGTTTTGCCTCCTCTCGCCACTCCCATATGTGGGCGAGGACTTTGGCCTCCAGATCCCATGGCGGCAATCCGGCAAGGAGGCTCGCCGCCTCAGCGGAGACCGTGCGGTATCCTCTAATAAGCCGGATAGCCATGACCCTCTGGGACGCGATCAACCGGCGGGCTGGTCGCCGCCTCAAGGATCGCGCCCATACCGGTGCCCCGTAAAGGGCCATGGACCGCACGACCCCCGCATAGAGCCACCGGCAGGAGGCGTTTGGTCCCCCTAGATTGGGAAGGAGCCGCCTCAAGGCAGCCCCGGCCCGCTCCAGTCTGGGAGCCAAACGTCGGAAGTGCTCCACGAAATTCCACCGGCTGTCGAGGACGAGTCCCAGGTACTACATCGTCAGCTCGACGCCGATGTGAACCCCTCCCGCCGTTATTTGTGAACCCGACGGTGGCGCGTCCCGAGGACCATGAAAACACATGGCCTCAGATTTGTGCAATGCCACCTCGAGCCCCAATTGCCGGATCCTCTCGACGATTGTCGCAACCCCGCGTGTCGCTGCTTCGGCCGCCGCCTGGTGCGACCTCCCCTGCGCCAGGACCAGCGTGTCGTCAGCGTAGCAAACTACGCTGACGCCATCAGGGAGGTCGGCGCGCAGCATCCAGTCGTACCCGATATCCCACAGATGCGGCCCTAGAACCGATCCCTGTGGGACACCGCACGACATCTCTCGCCGGTTCCACTCTCCCCGGTGACCGGGATGATTCTATCCCTCTAGCGTAGAAATTTTTCATCGGCTTAAAAAAATAAATATGCTGTTTCATAAAAAAGTGCAGTATCTACGCGGTCAAAATGTACTGAACAGCTAATCTTATATACGCCTATGTCCCTGCCATCCTGTACTTATTAATAAAAAAAATATACGCGTTGACTTGAGAAACTCCTCCGTTTTTTTTTCGTCGGTTAAAAATGAAATGCAGTTCGTTGGTAAGCGCATCACTTGAGTACGGCTTGACCGATTTGAATCATTTTCTTTTTAAAATGTTTGTTATAGTCCGAATAAGGTTTATAAGGAAAAAAGAAATTGGAAAAGTGGTCCGGAAAACTAGAATATTCGGGAAACACTGAAAGTGGTTTTTTCAGTGAGATTTTGGTATGAATTACTGAAAATTGGACAGGGCAACGTTTGTCCGGGCAGCTAGTATTAAATGAAATGGCAAGTTTTTTTGTAGTAGATTCTATGTTACGAAAAAAGCTTGCTCCCTTTTCTTAGGTTACTTAGTACTCCTTTACTTACGTTATTTATTAAAAAAATACCTATGTACATGAAAGTATTGCTTACGTGACGATTTACGTATAAAATGTTTGTAATACGTTGGTACTTGGGGAAATTGCAAAAAAAACATCGGTTGGTGAAGCAGGAAAACCCGAACGTTGCGTAGCAACCAAAGTTTGACCGCGAGTCCTTACAACTTTTATACTGAGAAGGTTCTTCAAAAGAACCCGTAACGTTTATATTTATATTTTACTCAACCCCTTCTTCTAATTAACTGAACAGGTAAAAATGTGTAAGAATATTATTTTCACTGGAAAATCGTCACTGAAAATATCATAGGTTCCTGATTTTGTGGTAACGCCATTAATAGGCTAGGTAAGGTTATCAATAATACCTGCGCCCGCGGATTCACCCGAGTAAGTCTCATTTCCGTTGCAATGTCGGAATAAAACGTTTCCTATTTCCTAATCCAGATCATGGTCTACCCATGAGTAAAATTTCATCCAAATCCGCTCAGCCGTTTTAGCGTGACAGCGTTACAAACACACACAGAAAATCAAATCTTTTCTCGTTTTAATATTATTTTAGATATACAGGTTATTAAAACATGTTTGTTAGTTTTCTTAATGTTCTGACCATTTAATGTGAGAGAGAGTAATATTTCAGGAAAATAAGCACGTACATACTCAACCCACGCTCGTTTTACCTAATTTCTGATACAACCAAACCACAATTTATTTTAAATACTACAAAATATTCAACATTAAATGTACAGAAACGTACGCGTGTTCACATTTAAATCGGTATAGTCAACAAAAGAGATAAGTACGCTAGGAAATATAATTAACACTGCTTGAATATCTGCATAAAAATCAGGTCTTTTACATCGTTCCTCCGAGTATCTTATTTATTTTATTCAAAATCAAAGTCAAAAGTCATTTATTCAAACTAGGCTGAGAGTCAACACTTTTTAACCTCAAAATTACATAAGACAGTCCCCAAAAAACGCCCTTTCTCACTTCCTAGTGCTCTAGCTGGCATGCGAAGTAAAATCCTCAGCAGCACAGCTGTCTGT
The DNA here is from genome assembly GCA_947507525.1 of Apamea epomidion. Classification (NCBI taxonomy): domain Eukaryota; kingdom Metazoa; phylum Arthropoda; class Insecta; order Lepidoptera; family Noctuidae; genus Apamea; species Apamea epomidion. The sequence goes on along the minus strand of OX382228.1, from coordinate 12,973,365 downwards.
CAGTTAGAAGAACTTGATTCTATATGCAAAGTAATTATCATTACGAAACACAGAATATGAAATTAAATTATTCGCCATACATACACACATATCCCTATCTATCTATACAAATAAATAAAATTGAAGTGTCTGTTTGAAATGTCAAAATAACAGCTTTTTACTAAATGCAAATATGAAACGATATAGGTACGGTCCTCATAAGTTTTTTTTTTAAGTGTTTGTCTGTCTGTTTGTTCCGGCTAATCTCCGAAACGGCTAGACATAAAAAGAAGAAGGGAAGAACATAGGCTACTTTTTTATCGCATACCACGCGGGCGAAGTCACGGGCGGAAGCTAGTTAGGCATATAATTACCAAGAATATTGCCTGTGTACTGCAAGAATGTTTTACCAAGAATGTTGTCTGTGTACTGCAAGAATGTTTTACCAAGAATATTGCCTGTGTACTGCAACAATGTTTTACCAAGAATATTGCCGGTGTACTGCAAGAATGTTTTACCAAGATTATTGCCTTTGTACTGCAAGCATGTTTTACCATGAATATTGCCTGTGTACTGCAAGAATGTTTATTTCTCGCCTGCACACCAAACTCTTTTTTTGACAGTACATCCAAAAAAATCTGGGACATATTCCTGAACATGCGTCACACCGTTTTATATCATCGTATATTATTGTTATGGTCACGGCAAAATAACGGTTGGTTGTCGGTAGTAAAATTTCTATATCATTTTGTTAATGTTTACGCTAACAGACAAATGTTTTGTACAAAACTTGATGTCGTGCCCTGCGTGATGTGACCTGTTACGACTCTTTCTTTATTAATCTATTACAAAACAAAAATACATTATGAAGGTAAACATAATTTGGAATCACGCTCTTTTTTTACCTGACGGAGATAGTTTCAGTTGGTGTTTTCAAAATCTGATTGCGAACCAAATAAAGATAGGACTCGCCTTGACCGAGACGTAGGTACTGTAAAGGTTGTCTGCAAAATTCGACCTTATGTCATGCAGGCTGGCTGAAAAAAAACTCTGGCTGCATTCGAACAGTCAAGCGAATTTAAAATGGGCTTGCAAATTATTTCTAGTAGGTTTTTTGTTTAAAAAACAGTGATAGTAAAGACGCATTGATGTAAATATGTTCGTAATCATTATAACGTTATACGTATTATTTTCTAGCCCCCACACTATACTCATCACAGTACCTACTAGCTCCAGTTTGAAGAGAGTTTGACTGCCGAAGTGCTGATTGATATGTTACAATACAGCGAGAAGTCAACCCAAAGAAGGAATTTTAAATAATTTGTCAATTAAACACGAAGATAAGAGTAGGAGAAGAACAAAGAAACGATGGATGGACTGTGTTGGTACGTTAGAAACGAGGTGACGACTAATAGAGAAGTATGGAAGAAAGAGACATGTGGCGCCGACCCCAAATAAATTGGTATGTGGGCAGGGGCTACAGTCTCGACATTCATAGCGATCGCTTTACGACCGAATTCGGTCGCAAAGTCCTGTCACTCCATACATTACACCTGTCAATTCGGGATTTTGCGACCGACTTCGGTCGTAAAGCGATCGCTATGAACGTCGAGACTGCAGCCCCAGGAGAATGAATGATGATGTCAGTTTAACGAATTGAAAGCAACCTGAAATTTTTCGATGCAGATTCAGATCATAGATGTGATATTTTGAAAAGTTTTATTTGTTTGACTGACAGTTGGTACAGAATTTAAAATGTTTATTACAACAATACACAAAATAAAGGGTCTATGTTCTATGTTACGGGTTTGGTTTCCGCACTTAGTCCTTCAAGTGGACCATTGTGCGTGGGCCATGGCGGCAGTCGGTGGTTATTCCACCCAGCCCACCTCCCTCCAGAAGCTTATTAGGTCTCCTGGTCTGTTGAGAACATCTGTGTAAGATCTGGGTGTTCCGAGGGTTTCCGACCTAATCTGGGTGACGCCTGTGCACTCAAAGAGCACATGCGCGACAGTCTCATCAGCCTCCATGCAAGCCCTGCACAGGGGGCTGCCCGTTGTGCCTATCGTGAGGAAGTGTTTGTTTAGTGAGCAGTGTCCCGTGATGGTCCCCGCAATCAGGCGCAGGCCTTTCCTGTCCAGGCGTAGTAAGCTTTTCGTTAGCTTGCCATCTAATGATGGCATGGCTTCCTTGGACTGCCTGCAGCCCGGTGACGAGGACCACCAGTTCTCTGCTTGTGTGTGGGTGTGCTTTTGTAGCCACCTGCGTAATTGATTGAAGGGGATGGGTACGACTGGTTCCGGTCCATAGACTGACGTGCTGGATGCCCTTCTGGCCAGCTCGTCAGCTGCGTCGTTACCTAGTGATCCACTGTGTCCTTTTATCCATTGTAGTGTCACTGTGTTGCGTTTCGATACAGTTACCTGTTCAAGCGCCTTGTGATATTCTAGTATTAGATTTGATTTGATGCATCCCTTCTTTAGGGATTGGAGGACTGAGGCGCTATCAGAGAGTATACGAACATGAGTGTCTGTAACTCCCCTGGCTGCTGGCATGGGCCGTTTGTATTATACCCACACACTCTGCTTGGTAGACCGGGTTGAGCATTCCTGGCGGGCTGGATATGTTTATGTTAAATAAAGGGTCTTAAACCTTTTGAACTGAGCCAGTAAAGGTCCCCATATACTGCTAAAATGCACAACCAAGTAACTATAAGCACTAAGCTTAGCCGAGGACTCAAATCGTTGTATGTTATTATCTCTAGACTCTAGAGAGAATGCAGCTAGCTGCTGCCCATCCTGTGGCGCAATCCCCTAATCACATTCTACATAACGGACGCAACTGTCTAGCGAAATTACAGCTTGAAACTGTAAATCATAAGTCACATCTCTTATATGTAGGAGCAGAATGAATAACATAACTTCCAGGTGTGTTGTCTTTTCTCCCCGATAAAGTCAAAGTCGAACCCAACTCTCGTACTAAAAGGAAAAGATATTAAATTTCCTGTAACATGCATGCTCATAAAATTTCCGATATGTTGGCATAGTAGGACCCTTTGAGCACGGATCCCTGGGCCACGACCGGGAGCGTTCAATACACGTAATAAATTGTGTTATATTATTAGTGTTATAATCGTGTTGGCGTAAGAATTCTAAGGGCGTTTGTCGACCGCGACCGTCAACGGGACGTCAGCGAGAACGAGATGACGGTGCCGAAGTAGCGATACATACATTAAAGCTACGGTTTCCTCGGAAAACGGTAGCCGCACATAACGGCCGCAGTGACGGCTGTCATGAAAATGATGACAGTGACAAAGATTTAAATCGTTAGATTCGCCACAGCGTGCCACAAGGATAGTCGCGTTTCTTTTTCGTTTTGACACGTCTGACACACAATGACGCAGTGAAACGCTATTTACTAATGTGTGCCCTCCCTCTATGGACACTTTTTCGAGTGTCCATAGAGGGAGTATGGCGAGACCAAATCTAGCGATTTAAATATTTAGGCAGCGCGTTTAACTTAATGTCAAATACTGGTGTAAATGACAGATTTTTATGACCGCCGTTATAATATGACGAAACCGCTTTCTTAGAAAACCAAAGCTTTACTATGGGCGCGTGTCCACCGTAAGCCAAGACGTCACGTTCGGTTTGATTAATCTCATTTCTCGTTGACGTTGCATTGATGGTGGCGGTGGACAAACGGTGTACTACTGTGTACTCGTACTGCCTTGAAACGAATAGAGATAATAATAATAGCATTGTATCCGATGCAAGTAATTAAGCGACAAAGACGCACGCACGTTTGCACTAAAACGTGATGTATTCGCGTCTTATAATACTGCTGTACGCGACCATTGTGTAACGTTTTGATGCTGTGTACGTGGGTTTGTATCTTTGTTGCCAACTGTGCCTAAATTTAATTTCGTAAACAAAAATACCATTAGTAATAAAAGGGTTATTGAACGATATTCTAATTCGCTACAATAATCTAAAACAACAAAAACATTTTGCTTTTTTGTTATTGGAAATCCCTTTGAAAATCCCTCGATACGTTTTAATTAAAGGAGAGTTCATTCTCAAAGCTATTTGCAGCTTTTATTTATCACTCCATTTTTGAAATTGACGAAATCGAAATACATTGTTTGGATTGTTTACGTTTCATCACCCCTTCGGCAATTGAGTCACATTGTGAAGGGCACGTTGGCAGTCATACTTCCTGTTTTAGGAAGTAAATATGAAATAAGTCTTTCAAATGTCCTGTTAAAGAAACCTTACCAAATCAAACCAATTTCCGAAACTGTTTAAGTCGGTTCCTTAAAATATTTTCTTTAGCAAAATAGGTTATTATCCTGTAGGTATCCATTATTTAAAAAACAAATGAAAGCTATTCGTTCTATTCGGGAAAAAAATACACGGAATTTGAACTCGGAATATTGGATGGATTATTTTTTATAATTTCTGTAAATATCCTGTTGCGAATCGAACCCAACGCAGGTGGATTCTGATACCAGCCAGCGAGGAGCCTTCCGACTGCCAGCGTGGAGTCTAGGACCGGATTTGCGTTTAATTTTTATAGTTTTTTTTATTTTTCAGTAGTTACTATTGTCTCGATCCAGTTAATAAATTATTACCTCGCTGCCTGATAGCCGATTGACTTGGTGCAAAGTTACGTATTTAAGATTACCAGATATTTATTTATTGCGAGAGTTATGCAGTGTGATCCCGGAAAGGTTTTGAAAAAGATGAAGTATTTCAATATCTACGGATAGCTAACGATATTAAGTAACCAAGTACAGTATAAGTTTCCATGCTGTAACAGGTGCTAGGGGCATTACTTAGAACTTCTAACTTCCCGCGTAAACTTCACATGACAGATCTAGAATCCATTTATCAATGTTATGGTCCTGTTTCATCACATTTATTAATACGTGGTCTATGGCCATCGACCTTGCTTGTCCAGCATGATTTTTGCAGTCATTACCTTCGTACCTCTTGCCCACTATTACATGGGAATAATCAATTTTAAAAAAAACTATATCTTTAAAAAAAAAACATTTGGCCATAAAATTATATCTACTAGAGTGGCGAGAAACTAGACCTGAAGTCCAGTACTTAAGTTATATAAAAATCTTCACGTAAAGTTAAATGAAACCTGTAAGATACTAGGTATATAGTTATAATTTATCTGCAATATCTTATGTTGGGCTCTTTCTAGCGGAAGTGAGAGAATGTTAGATTTTCGCTGGCCCTCTGGAGTTATTCTAGGAGCTTTATAGACTAGAACAATGTTAGTAAGAATTCCCCCCAATACCCTAAACTTGTCAAACTTTTTAAATAAATCTTCGTTTCAGTGTTGCAGCATTGCTAGGAATAGTGACATTTTGTAGCCACACTTTACGTCCCGAAGGACATGCAAATTTTAGAGTGGTGAGTCAAGTCCTATCCGAATCACTTAAGCAGTTCATGGAGTTCCAAACAGTTTTCATTTTATGCTGTAATCTCGACTACACAGTCTGAGAATAATGGTAAACATTTACAAAATGTTACGAACATTTTCCGAAATAATCTGTTGTATCTTGTTGAACGTAAGACATGAGATGTTATTAGTACAACAATATTAAAGTTTTAATATCCCCCGGGCTGCGTATAATACGATTATGGAGAATCTGACATCGTTTAATCAAGCACCAATTACGAACTTCAGTACAAGACCTGAGTTAGAATAGTTTCAAGAGCTTAGCGGGGAATTTTTTTTTTTTGTAGAAAATACGGTTTGCTTAGCAACGTTAGGTTAGAAGGTATTGATTTTTGACTGGCTACTTTAATTCGTTTTCCATCAAAAGTATTCTCACTGGAAACCATTTTACTTGTGTTGCCTTTGTCGAGTTTCTTTTACTTTACGAAGATAAGAAGATAATAACTTATTTTGAAGTTTCTCGCGCCTGTCTGGAAGTATATACAATATAAACTTGACGTCTTTTTTCAATAACAAAACGAGGCGGGGAAATTAATCCGATTGCCTATAATCACGGGTTTCCAAACGTAAGGGGTTAGAAAATGGCAGAATACGCTCAAGATAAATAAATTCATTCGTATGTTTCGCGACTTTTGTATTTCGGACGATTGTATAAAAATACCAACTCACGCTGGGTCCGCGTGGTAGATTACAGCCCACTCCCTCTCGAAGAGAGGAGGCCTATGTCTCCGCCAACCGTGGAAACATTATACGCTGATTATGTATAAAAATAAATAAATATTTCGTTACTTATATTGCTTCGTAGATAGGATTCCTGCGGGGTAATTGCGTAATACACTAACAATAGCAATTCATTACGTTAATTACGTTGTTGAGTAGACGGATGTTTCGAACATATTAAGCAACTAGCTGCTGCCCGCGGTTTCACCCGCATATGTTTTGATCCCGTGGGAATATCGGGATAAAAAGTATCCTATATGTTAATCCTGGTTATACACTATCTGTGTGCCAAAGTATTTCATCCAAATCCGTTCAGTAGTTTTGGCGTGAAAGAGTAACTAGCATCCATTCATCTATCCATACAAACTTTCGCGTTTATAATATTAGTAGGATGGATTAGCAATATCCCTCGAAATTATTCAAATTGTGATTGAAAGTGTCACGCTGTTTAAAATCTTAGACAATGATCCACAGTGCAGTATGAATATTTATAGTTAGAAAAATTTGAATTTTAAAACTAGTTTTTATCAGCATAGCTCACAAACGTACGTTTACCACATACGTTTCCTAATCAAATGTTATCGAAGGAGTTCTTTAAGCACTATAATATACTGTTCACAGATCCGAAACCCGAAAATTTCGACAGTTTAAACTAAATAGACGATGACCGCTTTCTTCCGATAACTATTTGCTGCCAATCAGGTAAACGAAATTCGAAAATGTGTTATTTTGGATTCGGGAGCCTGTTGAATAGTTATGAATAACCATACAGAACTATAAGATAAATAGGTAATGAAAATTGCAAGCAGCACTTACGGATCGCTTAGGCATCCACATATATGGCCACAACAGTAATTATGCATTTCCTTTCATTGGTTCTCAGTTCCACATAAAATGAACGTTCCATGCATATTAATAATTATATTTTGCACAGCGCTAATGAAGCAAAGTTTTCATTGAGCTAATTAAAAGCTTACCGTATTGAACGATAGCAATGTATTAAAGTTTCATAAGTGCATTCTCGTAGCTTCCTGCGAAACAGTTAAAACTAACTGAATTATCCGGCTTCGAAGGAAGTTCTTACCTAGATATAATGTTATATTAGAATACCTACATCTACCTAGGTACATACTGAATCTATACTATCGATATATCCTTATAATAAAGCTGAAGAGTTTGTGCATTTGAAGGCGCTAATCTCTGGAAGTACGTCGGGTTTGAGACAATATTTTTGCATTTGATAGCCCAATGCATGAGGGACGTCATGGGGCTATTTAACATTGCGCTAAGACCTTTGGGAGCCAAGCAAAAAGAAAAAAAGTCAGAAAGGACGCTAAGTTAAAATGAAGTAATAGCGCCGGCAGGCGATGCGATGCGATGGGGTGGGTCGGGGGTCAAGAAATTTTATGCGGACGAAGTCGCGGGCAGAAGGTACTACGTAGTGAATATATGGGACGGAGAGAGTAGGCACATGGAGTAAAGTACCGACATGTAGTATCATAGTGTTATTCAATAACAGCTCAATAATGAAGATAATAAAGTTGGTTATTGCGCCATTCGCCGTCGAGGTATACCACGGCGAAGGTGGTGTGACGATCTGATAAGGTTTGCAGGGTCAACATGGCCAGACATAGCACAAGACAGAGGTTTGGTAGGAAAAAGGGAAGGCCTTTGCCCAGCAGTATGACACAATAAAGGCTAGAAATAAAAATCGCCCTAGATACAAAGTTTAAACAAGCACAGACGTCAGCACATCAAGCTACTACAATCTGTCGAATTTCTTTAATAATTTTTTATATATATGGCTAAAGCATTAAGGTTCAAAGTTGATTGGGAAAATTTGATAATTTTGGGCAGCCTGGATTCGTCTCATCGTCTGTACCTACATTTACCTCACCACACCCACATTCCTCATTCCCTTTTATTTAAAATTTAAAATTTCACGAAATAAATGTTATTCTTTCTTTTTCATTCATAAATGTTTGTACGGTAACCTAGACGTGTTATTTCACTCCATGTAGCGTTCGTTTTCCACCCTGTATATTTAATTAAGTATATTACACGCCCCAGCTTTTGACCTTTGCAATCAAACTAGTTTATAAGGTACCTGTACCTATATATCCTAAGGTCAGATACCTATATGTATCCTTCCAGTTTATGACTGCACGTGAGGACTTTCTTGAGCATTCGCTTTTCCTTCAGAACACGAAAGTGTCTTAAATTATAAATGGTTTTCAACTATTCACCTATACGAGAATCAACCGCGGCAACTTAACAGAAAATTGTGGAGAGATCGCTCTGTGTAGTAGTTTTTAAACCAAGAACAAATAGCTTAAGAACGCTTATCAACAAAGCCAAAGTCTATCTCTCATAACAACACCTAGTGACAATATAAACAAAGCGCTATTTCCTTTACCATAGACCTTATTACACAGTCAATAAAGACTACAATATTAAACCCGGTAGTATGCAAGATAATGAAAACAAATGACGATCGCGATAACATGACAAGCGTGCCGTACGTAACAATGCACGTTATAGTAATGTAGTAAAACAATGCAGATACGTAATATTATATCACAGTAGCTTTGGTGCTAAATATGGTGCGTATAGTCTTCCTCAAGAATTGGGCTATCAAATGCAAAAATACGCGACTGGTAGTTCCAGAGAATAGCGTGTTCAAACAAACTCTTCAGCTTGATCATATTAGTTTAGATAAATGTAACTAGTAGGTAAACTGCTTTTATGAATAAATCTTTATTCTCCTTTATATATTCACTACAGTATATGTAAATAACTGAAAACAAAGGTATACGCATTATCGTACGCATAGCGTGAAGTACTTGATGGTATCGTGTTACCCAAACATCCAGTAACTGGGTTGTGGAGGACAGATAGGTAGCCGCTCTGTGTAAAATACTAGTATTTAGCTGCATTTGGTTTGACTGGAACCTGACCTCACATAGTTGGGAGAAGGCGACACAAACTGTCTTGTAAACAACGAAAGAATTCTCTTGGTTCCTGTTTACACTAAAATAATTTAGAATGAGGGGGTTGTGAATAAATATGTAATCCGCCATTTTGTAGCGGCGGCCATCTTGGACCGATTTTCATCAAACATAGCTAAGAACATTCCCGACAAATTCACCTTTAAAACAAAAAAAAACAAAATTAAAATCGGGTCATCCGTTCGGGAGCTACGATGCCACAGACAGACATACACACACACACACACACACACACACACACAGAGAGAGAGAGAGAGACGTCAAACTTATAACACCCCGTCGTTTTTGCGTCGGGGGTTAAAAAGAGTGTGGATAGATTGAACCTACATTCGCTAATTTGGCCTATACCAACCTTAATGTTTTATGCACATCTCGGAGCTTGTATTTCTATAGGTACAGTACCTACATTATAGTGTGTAGAATTATGTATTTCTGGGTTAAAATGAACCACGTCGTTTTTGCTATTATGTCGGTTGGTTGTAATAATTCTGTGTTTATTTAGGAATCCTCAAATACGTAACAAGTACTTCCACACTAGCTTGAACCTGTATCGAGGGATTACAAATCCATCATAATAAAAGGTTACCTAGGCTATTTATATATCTACAGGTGGATGCTGTAACCCACCTACTTTATATAACCCCTCAGAGCCTTTAATAACACACGGGAAGTATGAGGGAGGCTTATAAATAGCCCTGGATCAGAAACATAAACATTATTTAGAGTTCTCATTAAATTATAATAAATGAAACTCTGTATCATCTAACGAGACGCAAACGTACTGCCTTTTAATATTGCATAAACAGAGCTATGTAGATATGTATCTGTTTCACGATTCACGACTTCGAGTAGGAGTATTACTTTGGAGTAGAAATAATACAAGCTATAGCAGTTACGACCCAACTTTCGAAATAAAGTCCTACATGAAGGTTTTTATTAGGGCTTTGGGTAATATATTATGTGTCATGCTGACTAATATAATAAAGAGGTGTCTTTGTAACTACTGATCCGATCCTGAAAATTCATTCACTGAGGCCGTTTGTCCACCGCCACGTCAACGGGACATCAACAAGAACGAGATGACGATGCCGAAGTAGCGATACAAAATATTTATTTTATTAGAATATCTTAGACCTCAACAAACACAACCTACAATTAAAAGTGACAGAATGGCTACTTAAACAGGACTATGCCGCAACTGAGACTTTACTGACCTACATCGCTTAATACTAATAATAATAAGCACACACTCATCTTCATGCTTGCACGAATACTCCTATCATCGCATTATACACACTCGCATATACAACTCCCCCCCTCACTTACACATCAACACTACATTACCTACTTATCCCCACTCGAACACACCTACACTCAAATAATCATATTCAGTTATTCTCATTTACCCACATCCTCACACTCTCACATACTCTCACAAAAAGTTAAAACCTGTAACGTAAGCTATAACTTTTCTTTTTATGTTTTATTTATTTATTTATTTTCCTTTCTGAAGATAAATTGACACAGTCCACTCATATAAAATATCAATTGGAACCGCATTGCGAATCACTGTCTCTTAAGATACAGGAAACCCTAGTTTAAGAGACAGAGATTAATCTATTGTGTACAGATTTCTGCAGCATCCAAATGTTTATGTAAATGTTTTTCTCTATCTGTATTTTTGGGAAATAAATATATTATTATTATATTAAAAATTTACTATGGCCGCGTGTCCACCGCACGCCCGGCGCCGTCACCGGGACGTCACTCTCGTTTCCAATAAACTCGTTTCTCGTTGACGTCCCGTTGATGGAGGCGGGTGGACAAACAGTATAATAGGAAGTCGAGTGTAGATATATTTTATGTTAAAACTAGATATTTCACGCAGACAAAATCGCGGGCAGAAACGAGAAAAAAATAAACAGCTTATCTGCAAAAAAAATAATAAAAAAATTATACTAGTTTTTTAACATTACGTGTTTGCTAGGCCGCTATTGGTTAGATGTGAAATAAAAACAAATTTTTCTTTACCATAAAAACATATTTACAGGGAAGTCTCATAAAAATAAAAAATAAATTGTCTGCGTTCGTTCGCTGACAACGACGACATATGCGCTTTACAGCTCGTGTCATTCATACTCTAAAGTAAATACAGTCACTCTCAGTGAGATTAGCACAATGCAAACTTAATAAGACGAAGATTAACTACGTTCTGCTTTCAAACATCACGAAGGATTTAATTGGCTTCTGTTTCAGACACTACTTCTGTATTTTGTAAATGTAATGTATGTAACAATGTTGTCACTTTTATTTCAAACTAGCGGACCCGGCAGACGTCGTTCTGCCCAGTTCAGTCATCATATACCGACAGCAGCGCCACCTACCGGGTCCAATTGTTTTCAACCCATCCAGGAACCCATTGAAATATACACACAAAATTTCAACCAATTTGGTGCAGTCGATCGGAAGTTATGCACGTACATACATTTCGGTGATTCATTTTTATTTATATAGAAGATACTCGTAGATAGATTAAGTATTCATCATAATTTTTATTTTTTATCCACAGTCGATGGAATGTCTTTGCCGCAAAAAATGCTTGGTAAAGGCTCCCTAGACAGGTGTGGCGCGACTCCGGTAAAACAAATTCCATAAAGTTTTCATAGAAATTGTTCGACTAGAGTCGCATCACGCTGTTGCGTTACGCCTGTGTGCTAGCCTTAATTGAGATTGATGAAAAAAAATGGCCCATTGTTTAGACGGCCCTTGACTGGCGATTATAACGTCTTGAATAAACTCTTGTAAAGTACTAGAACTTAACTGTACGCCTAAATACAATCTAACCGAACAAAGGCTTGTTTAGAAAACTTTTTTTTTCATTTCAAAGAGAGATTAGAGTTTTACTTCTCGTTACTAATTATAGGTAGATTAGGTAGATTGCTTCCTAATAATACCTAATCAGCCTATAATGTTCCCACTGCTGGGACACAGGCCTCCTCTCGGTGAGAAGGAGTGGGCCGTTATCTACCACGCGAGCCCAATATTTGAAGACATGGGACATCTACCAAATGTCCCATGTCTTCAAATATTTGGTTCTAGAACATGCCGGTTTCCTCACGATGTTTTCCTTCACCGTTTTAAGATTATTATTATTATTTTCCGAATAATAGAAACGTCTATTTATGTCGTTCCCCTTCTGTTATTTCGTAAACAAGCCCACAAACCTTTCTGCAGGTTGTAAATAGTGTTGAACAATAAATAATATCTATTCCAGATGTAAATCATAAACTAGTATTATTCATAGAATAGGTCAGCCATAAGGCCACGCCACACGCTGAATTCATACTGAAAAATATAACACCTAAAACAGTAAGACATACTTACTTAATAAACACTTACCATACATACATCTAAAATAATATTACCTATATAGAGAAAAAAAGATCAGATATTTGTATGTTTGTTTGTAACGCTTTCACGCTAAAACGGCTTAACAGATTTGGATGAAATGCATATGGGTAGACCTGGAAAAGGTTATAGGCTGCTTTTCACCCTGGATCACAGACGAAGTCGCGGGCAACTGTCAGTATCATATATTATTATACCTATTATCAATTAAAGTCCCTTTTTGTGTCTGTCTGTGTGACCGCGTTGTTCTTCTAAACTAACGCAACGGCTTTTGATGCGGTTTTCAACATTATTTAGAGATTTTATTCCGAATGGTTTATGTGTATAATGCCTTAATATTAAACTTAGTATAGCAAAGAAATCTCGATGTTTTGTCAAGTCGCTAATACCGTGCGAAGAATGGCCGGTCGCTAGTAATTTATAAGTATTAAAATACGAACTGCTTCCTAATAAAATGTTTAAGGATCTTAAAATTACAAACACAAAAATAAGTACTTAAAAGTGAGAAAGTCTTTGAGACATCTAATAAACGCCTGTTTCCTTTTAAATCAACTTACTTAAGCCCAAGACAACAAGTCATTTAAAAGACTAGAAAAGGGTTACCGGTAAAATACTGTTCAAAATTTAACAAGGTTAGATAGATAGATAGAAGATAGATAGAATACTCTTTATTGTACACCATACAAATTACAGAAACCTAATTATATAAAATCCGGATAATAAGACAAAATTAAAACATTTTTTGCTTGGTTCAACGAGGTCTTTTGCTCACAGACGGCAGAAAATGGAGAAGAATGGCCCAATGTCCCCTGTGTCCCGATTGTGAATGACCTATTTTCTTACCAACTTGCTACATGGCTACAATAAACAGTAAAAGGGGAAACTGTCGTAATCACTTGGCAGACGGATGGTTATCGCAGCCGTCAGGAATGGATGCATGGCCTTCATCTCTCATATTTTTCAAAAAGTCAAAGTCAAAATTTTATTTGTAAAACATGTGGTGTATTGTTGTAAAATAAATGCAAATTTTAAGAATTCCATAGTTGAAGAAGGTTTGCCATGTGTTTTAAGGAATTGCCAAGCATTGCATTGCTATTATGTTATTATTATTATTATTATGCCTAATTGTGATTTTTATGTGTGTGTATTCTGTTATTTTTATGTTATTTGTGATTCGTTTCTATTATGACATTATTATGTAATTTGTGATGTATTTCGATTATGTTATTTTTGTTATGATGCTTATTTTTAATTTGTGAATATGTTTTGATGTCAATTTTTTTTTTTTCTTATCTAATTCTATGGACTTCAACGTCTGCAAATAAATAAATTATTATTATTATTATTATTGCATACCTACATTATATACGCCCCCGGCCTATGGTGATATTCTTCGGAAAGATCAGGTGCCTAGTACCCGCAACCGGCATGCGTGTATGACCAGTAAGCAATTCTCGTAATTTTAAGAACGTTCACAGTCTGATCTCAGTCTCAATCTGTCAAAAATACCTATAGTTTCCCTACATTTTGACAAGTTTTTGTCGTTTGTCAAGATGAGACTGCGACTAGATTTTGAACGTTTTAAATTACGAGAATTGGCCTTCTGATGTACATATATGAACGTAAACGATGCAAGCGGAGTATGTGAGGATCGTATCAGGTGGTGTCCTGTAATTTCTGTCTATCTTCGTCGGAAGAACGTGTGAGTTTATGTATGCAATAATTATATTATTGCTGTGCATCCCAAAGACATTGAACATTGGTCACCATCATTATCATCTGCGTAGCCTTTGTCGGCTTCCAGTCTAATCGGATGCAGCTTAATACCAGTATTTTACATTGTTAAATTAAACATTAGTATGTTACGCAAATACCCCGCAGTGCCCATAGACTACAGAGAATTAAACATTCCAGCATGGATTATCATTTGTTATATGCCTTTCCTATTCTGTTCCCTACACTCTGTGAAAGTTAGAGCAGCAAAGGTATAGTTTAGACAGGCAATTTTTCGCATCACTTAACAAGTCTGCCAACGGATGCGCACTTTTTAACAGCAGACTTAATAAGCTTGCTTAACAGGCGAGGCGATTGTTAGAACATCTCACTAGCACCTATTTATGTCCTATAATAATGTTGTTACGTTGTTGATTCAGATATAAATTGACAACAATAATATCACTCTCATGATCTCAGAGCTCGACTAATGGCACGTCGTGTTTGCCTGTTCGAGCAGTCATATCAATTGAGTTTATTAGCCAGCTGTAATATTGTCAACGAAGCGATCAGTCTGTGTCAGTACTAGCAATTGAGAGCTTCATTATACACGCTAGTGAGATATTAAGACCAGTTTTTAATAGAATCGTGATTCATCATCTGCCTAGCCTTTTCCCAACTATGTTAGGGTCGGCTTCCAGTCTAACCGGATGCAGCTGAATACCAGTATTTAACATGGAGCGACTGCCTATTAGACTTCCACAACCTAGTTTCTGGGTAACACGATACCCCTTGGTAAGACTGATTGTCAGACTTTCGGGCTTCTGACGACCCGTAACGACTGCCAAAGATCCACGAATGACAGCCGGGACCAATGACTTAACGTGCTTTCCGTGCCATCTTGACATACCAAGACCCCTCGTCTTGGTATGTCAAGATGGATACCCATCCACAGACCAATCGCGTCCTGTCCACTACCATTTGAATCATTAAATAGAAAAGGACAAAAAAGGTGACTGTCCAACCTTCCAGTCATCCCTTTCATTTGTCATAGACCTTAGTCCGTCGCCGCATTTTGATGTTCCTGATCCAAGCAACTCATATATTATTAATTTCATTGGATGACCAACAAAAATTGGACAGTCTATATTTATATCGGCATTGAGGTATGTCTTATTGAATTCTAAGCCAAGTTTATTACAAAGCCTGATGTTATATATATGGATGGGGTCTAAATTGATCGGTGATCAGGCTCGCAGCAGAAAGAGCTCCTCACAATGCGTTCCGTATCCAGGAGTACCTTCTACATCGAATCCTTGATCCAGTTGCTCCATAAAGGCCTCAAAACTTGTTTTAAATTCCCACCACGCAGTTCAAACGGTCTATCGATAAAGTAAAAACAAAATTAA
This sequence comes from Apamea epomidion, assembly GCA_947507525.1. Taxonomy (NCBI): domain Eukaryota; kingdom Metazoa; phylum Arthropoda; class Insecta; order Lepidoptera; family Noctuidae; genus Apamea; species Apamea epomidion. The sequence continues at coordinate 12,957,650 of OX382228.1, read as the reverse complement.
GACGCTATTAGTGGTTGTTAACCAAAAATAAATATATTTATTTTCATATTTTTTGTAATAACTCCCGACTGACTAAATAAACAAACTTTGACATTTACTTGTTTATAGTTTGATTAGTTTTCGTTTTTCTCTGAAGTACTGAAATATTCATCACAACGGAAGCTCATGGGAGCTCAACGTTTTGAAGGACAGAGGCCGAGAATTAACTACAAATAGTCCGTCACAATTTCTTTGGCAATGTCAGATCCTACTTATAATCCGGACATCTCGCGACGCGTTTTTATTCACCTGTAGAGCACATCAGCTCAATCAATCACGATCACATGAAAATATATACGACGGATAAATACTTGTTGGACGCGACGATATTTCTGTTACCTATATTTTAGATTTCCTCTATGAAGGCCGTAGATATTTCCACGTGTAGTTTTCCACTAATAAAGCGTGGTCAGATGACAAATTGAAAGAATTGAGACGCCACATTCTTTACAAGTTTTATTTATGTCACTATAAATTAAAGCAATTTTACTATGCTGCAAAATATTCTGTAGAATGTGAATGTGTATTTTATATAAATAAATATTTTATATCGCTATAAGTTGAGTGTCGCCCTTTATCTAGCTAGATAATCTGCATACTTTAGACGCTTTGAAGCGGAATCAACGGAATTTTTAATATAAATGAAAATGTACAATCATTCAAGTCGTATCATGTGTATTATAATGGCGTTTTATTAATTGACTCTTAAATAATAAACGAGAAAGCTAACATGACGTTTGATATTGATAAGCCATGTCTTGCTTACATCATGTTGCATAGATGTTTAAAATAATCAAACATATATGCAACAAAAAATCACAGGTTCAAAAAAAATGGATGTCACGTGATGAACTTTGAACGTTAATGTCTCGGAAACGTGACGCTTAACGGGGTTTGGTCCTATCGATTTATATAGGTTTCATGCGGGGCCGACATTTTGATAAAAAAATTAAATGGCGGACTGGTAGGTATATACAAGTAGGTATATCATGTAACTATATGAAAATGTTCAATCCCCTTTCACTAAAATAGCGAAAAGAGAAAACATTTAAGATAAAATGAATCCTACTAAACGTTGAAACCGTACTCACATTGTATCCACAAACTGAGAGTTACGGTTCGTGAGAACCGCATAACAAAATAAATAAAGCTAAAAGATCAAAACAATTTTGAGCACAATTCGTTCTAAGTATGTTCCTGCCTTTAATAAAATGAGTGCTATTCCTTTGATGAAATGACTGCATCAGAACTTTGTAACGGTATGACTCAACGGATTTAAAATAAGTTTAGTTTAAATGGGGCGCGAATTACCTTAAAATAATATTTACGAAGGAACGGGACTTTTGTTCGTAGAGAAACGTATACTTTTACAGAATAAATAAAACAGTTGTAAAATTGTGTGGACCACGAGGAGCTAATTAGCAATAAAGTTTACATTGGGCATGTGAAATATTCTGGGTTATTCCTCAATTACCAGCTGTAATACTAATATTGGATCAGTGTCTGTTTCAACTTTTCGAGTTGCGTTTTAGAGATTTTTTATCAGCGTTCATTTGAAAAAGTAACTTTCATTGAATAATATTGACTATCTGGATGTAATGTCTTGAATAGAACTATATAGGGTCGTTTATTTATTTATCAAACTTAATGCTCAAGTTAAAATACGCTACCTAGGCTAAATAGCTAAATAGGCTTACCACCAGCTCTTATAGCAACACAGAAGTTGATCTGCACTGCTTTTTTGTTCTATGACCAAGTACAAAAAAGCAGTGCAGTTCCATTTCTGCCCTACTGCAAGAGCTGGTGGTAAGTCCCCTGTACCGAAAAAGGTGGATATACCTTAGGTGTTTTGTCCCTGCTGTAAGGTGATGCAGTGACAAAACCAGACAACAACATACTAAGACAAGAGAGATAAAAATACGGTGGTTTTTCAGTAACATTTGTATGGTCACTAACAAACAACCCTGTCTAGTTTGAGAAACTACTACTGCGAGGGAGACCACTTGCTTCAGATTGCTACAAAAAAAGGAAAAAAGGTAGTCGCTTATTGGACGCTAGGAATGTTGGGACCCAAGAATGGTGAAGCTATTAAGTGATTAAAGAGCCAACGTTTTAAACCGGTCTGAAAATTTAATTGAATAAAGTATTTTATATTTCCGCTCAGTTAAGCAAGGAATATGGTTTCGAAATAAAATTTTATGATATCGCGTGTTAAACTACACAGCCTATGTCGAGTTTTCAGATCCATTAAAATATTTTTTAGTATACAAACACATCGCAGTCATCATGTCTTTCTTAAATATACATTCACTGAAATTATAATTTGATAGTTCTTCTACTACCTACTTCATGAAATCAAATTAACAACTGTGTGTAATGAATAATCGAGGCTCTATTTTCACCTGTGATGGGTAGGGACAGTTGCTGGGTTAGAATTACTGGCTTTTTGGGTGCTGGAGTATGATTGGCGCTCCAATCATACTCCAGCACCCTAATTGCGTAACACAATGGCGCCGATTCCCTAGTTCACAAACTAAATTAAATTTAACTTCAGTGCATCTTTTTCTTTCTATTTTTAATATTAGTTTAGTCCTGTCAAATTAAGATACTCCATAGACAAATTAGACGCGATTAAAAACATGGCTACTAAAAATACGTCAATTTACGTCAGGCGGTGACTAATTTGACAGGACTAAACTAATATTTATCTTCTGTCCTTTTCTAAAATTAAATGAAATAGAAAGAAAAAGATGCACTGAACTTAAATTTAGTTAAGTTTGTGAACAAGGGAATCGGCGCAACTATCAGTCTCAATCTGAATAATTTTGAAGGATATTGCTGATCCATTTCTCCATTTGTTCGAAGAATTGGTCTGCTCAATAACATAAATAACGCAATTAATGTTGTTGAGCTGTCAATAAAAAAGTCGTCCCTACTGTTAGTGTGTTACGCAACTACCCCGCCGTTCACCACACAAATTGACACGAGCTGATTTGACAGATTTAATTCTCTGTCTACCTGAAGGCTAATTCTCGTAATTTATAGAGTTCAAACTCTAGTCGCAGTCTCATCTCGGCGACAACCAAAAGTCAAAACTTGTCAAAAATGTAGGGAATTTAGAAATATTTTTGACAGGTTGAGACTGAGATCAGACTGTGAACGTTCTTAAAATTAGGAGAATTGCTCCTTTGAAATAGGCTTGATTCAGAAACACTAGTAAACAAAAGACGAAGCAATAATTATTTGTTAGTAAATGTTTCGGGATGCAAGAAACATGCTACGGGACGTTTAGGTGAAAAAAAAGAAGTTAACAATAACCCTGAAACATGTGTTTGAGTACCTACGAATATACGACCAACGAAAACACAATTATGTCAGAATAGAACATTGTAATATTGGAAATATTCCCAAAGTATTGGGAAACTTTGTCAATCCAATTGTGTTTCCTCCCATCCGGAATTTCATCTAATGAAACCGTACTTAGGTACCTATTATGATAATTCCTTTGTAGCGGTGTCTTTATGATGCTGTAATACTTTCAGATGAAGCGTTACGCATGGCTAAATTATCATAGTCGAATAAAGTAAGTCAAATACAGTTTTATTATTATTTAATGACCTCCATCAAGGATAATGAAGGGTAACTTCATTTTCGCTTGCCGTCGCCGCGACGCCGACGTCGGCATTTAATAGAGGAGTTAACTTGATCGTAGGTAATACTTACAAATAGGCATCCATTAAAACGTTCTAACTTCACCTTTCAATAAGTAGTTCGTGGCTAAATGATAACAGCCGCACGGGTTGATTGAAGGTTAAGTTACGATTGCCGCGGTCAGTTTGTGGATTAGACTGTCCATTAGATATTGAAACCCTCCGTGCCTCGGAAATCACGTGAAGCCGTTGATGCCGGTTGACATACGTAGTTCTTTGACAGTCGTTTACAGATAGTCAAAAGCCCAAAAGTCTGACTATCCAGTCTTACTAACGGCTAGTGGGTTGGTCAGATGGCAGTCGATCTATGTAAAATACTGATGCTATATTCTTTAAAAAATTAGGTGAAGTGAGCTGACATTCCACCTGAAGCTAGGGATTGCCACTATTGATTGACAGCTCACTTCACAAAATTTTCACGGTAATGTTACAGAATAGATTAGTTGGTATATAGCTCCGGTTAGAAAGGTAGCTGACTGATAATCACTATTCAGTTAGGACGGTTACAGGCGATATCATTTTAGTAGGCCTAACAAACGCCCACCGTTGGATAACTACACTATGTAGTGCTTACTAAGATTCAGTGATTTGTGATAGTTCTCTTTCAAATAGTCCACTCGGGCGTAATGAACTTAGCTGTTTTTTTGTCGTCTGTTCTTTCTGTGAAAGGTATATTGTATGTGTGTGTGTGTACTTGCGGCATCGTGAGACCATCCACATGGTGTGAGTGTTGTGTATACCATCAAATATTTGTTTGTCATCGATTTTATTACACAAAATAACGTTGTCGGTTGAGTGACAGCTTGTCAGAAATATTGAACGCTTCAATAAGCTGAATATATCGTGAAGTATTAAAAATATTATCTACTTCAAATCTTTTGATAAAATCATATTGTTTGGTTGCTATGTTAAAGGTATATAAAAGCGTGTACTAGTAGGGCTTGTAGTAGCAAGTAAAATATTATGTAGGTACTAGCAGGGTTCATATTTAAGCAGTAACCAGCTTCTTTTTTAAAAATGGTGGCCCAGTGGTGTCGGGCCCGAATTACGAGTAGCAGGTCGTGAGTTCAAACCGAGGCAGCATTTTACTTTGTGTATTTAATTTCATCACTGCTCTCAAAACGGTGGAGGAAAACATTTTGAGGAAACCGGCATGCCCTAAAACCAGAAATTCGAAGACATGTGACATCCACCAACCCGCACTGGGCCCATTCCCGCTCACAGAGCGGAGGCCTGTGTCCCAGATTGGGAACATTATCGGCTTTTTAAAAAATAACATTTTTGGACAGCTTCTGTGGGAACTGGGGCTAGAGAACCTCAATACCATGGTTACCATGTAACCTAGCTAGGCCACCAGATTCAATTCTGTAATTTGTTACTCTTTTAGTTTAGCGGTTTATCTCTAATTTGCAAAATTATGAATTAGAACAGACTATACCAGAAACATGAAAAAAAAAATACTTCTACTCAGTAGCACCTTGTAAACAACACAAATGCAATAAATGAATATATAAATAATTACGTTAGTTTACTTATGATATGTAAAATTAAAGTTAGCCACATTAAGATTGGTTTTCGAATATAATATATACTTTATTAAATGAGCTTGTGCATATACCGTATCGTTATGTTATTTACGATGCAAACGAAGCGGTAAATAACACTGTCCAGGCCATGATTTATTTAATAACATTTTATTACAGTACGCTGAAACAATTTCTATTTAATTATTCTGCGGTTGCTGGTGAATAATTAAATTAAGCTTTGATATATTTATTAGGTATGTATCGCCATCAGAATGTGAGTTATATGGGAGAAGATTATTATTTATCCTTATAACATATTGTTGTCTCAATTATTACCTACGCTTATTTTTGAATAAGCGTAGTATATAGGTATTCCTTATTACGTAATAGTTTGCTACTACGTAATAAGTAATACCTATACAATACCTATTACAGTAGATGGACGGACAACCTAAAGAAGGAGGCTGGGACAGACTGGATGCGGAAGCGGAGGACAGGATGTTGTGCCGCAGCCTGGGAGAGGTCTATGTCCAGCAATGGACTGCGGTAGGCTGAGTTGATCGATACGAGTATAACTATTTATCAAACAACGTAAAAGCCATCCTACAAAATAATCTTCTAGAAAATCGCATAAACCTGAGATGAGGACCACAACGCTAGACAGAAGGATTTTAAGGATCGCAGTATCAAGGTACTTCGCTATTAGTAGGCAGATAGAGTCAACTATGATGGCCTCATAGTGGCCCAGAATGAGACTATTATATAACTGTTACCTAAGCGACAGGAGTTACAGGGAACCCTAATAATTTAAAGACATCTTAATTTTCCTTTGATAAAAACAAGAAGCCGAAAAAGCAACCTTATTCAGTTTTCTTCACCAAATTATAATACCACGGACTTACATTACCATAGTAATGGAAATTAAATAGTCTAAGCAATTGTGCACATTTTTTTGGAAGATAAATTTTTACTGGTACTCATCATGGATGAAGTAGAATGGTGGAGCAATTAGTAAGTAGATATTTACATAATTCTTTCATCTGAGGCACGTTTCAAGCCGCGTCGGCGCCGGGATAATCCCCAGAATAAAATACAAACGCCCCTCCTTGGACTCCTTACCTTCTCATTTGGAAAAACAAACAAATTGTATTTCATCCAATTAATTATTTTTAATCACCGTTTTTCAATCCACCTAGTAGGTACACTAAACGAACCTAATCTTTCACAAGTTTCGTGAAATCTTCAAAAGTGAAAATTAATTTTCCTCGACGAATATTTATTCCGCGATACCGTAAACAACTTAAATTGTATTCCCTTCTATGAATTATAATTTGAGTTGTTTATCATTTACGTCAAAATAAACAATATTTTTTAAAAGCTCAAATCGACGCGTTGGATCAATAACAGAACGGAAGAAAAACAAACAAAACAAAAATAAAACAGTTTCGACCAATAACAAGTAACGCCAAATACCATTACACCTTTCGGAATGTTAACCTACATTTGAACCAATAAAATGGATGAAATACAACCCACTATTTTTGAGTAACCACCTACTTTAATCTTCGAAACCAAACATTCAATACATTCAATCAGCGCTTATTACATTGTTTTTCTCCACTGAAAAAACCATCGGGGTAATTGCGTAACACACTTATAATGGTAATACCTTTCACTTCGACAGTTCAACAACCTTCATTGCGGTATTTACATTACCAAGCAAAAGATGTTTTCAAACATATGAAGCAAAATATATTAGCAATATCCTTCAAAATCTTCTGGATTTTGATTGAAAATATCTTACGAAATTAAGGTGCTTGAGTGATATAACTAATAGTGATGCTAGAGCATTTTATTTCTTTTACGTTCGGATGGTGTAATGAAAATCAAATAAAGAATTCCTACGGTTTGGGCGGGCGGTAATTACTCCACGCAACACTTAGCCGCATGAGCGCGTTAAATTATGAAATAAGCCACACGTGTACGTTCAAACACATCCACATACTATACAAAAGCCTTTTGACATTGACGACCATGATCCGACAGAACAAAAACAAATCGTCTAATACTGCTATTCAAAACGTTCTACAAGTGGTCACCTTGAGACTGAAACTTTGCGTTTCGAGGGAGTATACTAGACTAAAATATTCTAGCATAAAACCTCTTTTTTTAGGAATGTAACGTGAATAAGCTCCTTATTTAAGACGCAGACAATTAAACTCAAGGAGTTGCACATTTTTGGAGCGTGTGTCGTGGATACAGTCTTGGGTAAGTACAATTTACGGAATAAACGTGCAACATTAATCTTTAGAACTGCGAGTCATTTGCAGTTCATTCGAGCTCAACCATTTAAACTTGTGCAAGTTTATTACTAGAATCAGAAGTGAAGAATACTACAAACCTACTTATACTTTCGTACCTCAAGTAGCTAGGACCCAATGGCGAAGGTCGATCATGCTATTTTTAGATGACGTGGCCATAACTAGGTCCCTATGGACCATACTAAATTTGACATTAAGTTCATTGGTCCATTTCGTGTTCATTCATGAGTTTGGTTTTATTTTACTATTTCGTTATTTTCGGTGATTTTAGTATTTTAAATCAATATTATATTTGATATGGAAAGCGTCAGAATTAAAAACCTTAATTGCTCCGTATATCCACGTAATTACTTTCTTCAAAGTGTTGGCGACATAAGCCCGAACGTTGTTTAATTTTTTTTTTCTCCACGTATAATAGCTAGCCACAATCTTCTAATTTTGGAAAATGTGGAGTTCAATTTTGGAGCATTTTTTCGGTTTTATTTACAAACCACCTCTCGCCTTGTATTACACACATCAAAATTGTCTAGGGATCAAGTACTTACATTATTAACTATAAAAAATTATCCAATTGACAATGAAATCTAGTCTTCCAGACTGGCTTCTTAATTTAATTCCTATGTTTATGTTAACAACTTATCTCTATATTTAGTAAAAATTGAGAAAAATTTCAATTTTTGCAAATTGTGAGAAATTAACCTAAGTTAATGTCGTCAATTAAATGGCAAAAAAAGGCAAAAATGAGGATTTTTAACTTTTTTATTTCGTTGATAATAAAATTAATAATCTGTGTTTCCACCATTGACACAAATCACACAATCACAGTGATTTGGCATGCCTAAAATCAGTTCATCAAAATCACTTTGAGGAATGGCCGACCACGTTCTTTCTAACAAGTCTATAAGTTGTTGTGGGGTATGCACGGCATCCATACTCGACAGAGCTTATTTGGAGCATATCCCATGCGTGCTCAATTGGGTTGAGGTCTGGCGATTGAGCAGGCCACGGCTGAACGTTGATGCGAGCATCGGCAAGAGTGCGTATTACGACTCTAGCCGTGTGTGGACGTGCATTATCGTGCATTAGTCGAAACGAATCGCCCAACCGGCTTCACAAAGGGATGATTACGTCTGAAACAATCCTCTGCGCATAAATCCTCTGAGCATTAAGGTTGCCCCTGATCCAAATGAGATCGGTTCTTCCACCGATCCAAATACCGGCCTAAACCATTATTGTTCCCCCTCCATATGAATGAACTTCCTGACAAAATTTCAAACGTTCTTGACGTCCAGAGGTCCTCGAGTACATTGATTCATTGGAACGAGATTCATTGGAAAAGCAAACACAACGCCAGTCTTCTTCCTCCCAATTTCTGTGTTCGCGAGCCCATTGTAAACGGGCCGTACTATTGCGGGGTGCTTTAGGCGGTCTTAGCGGCCTTCAGGAACGCAGACCGACTTCACGTAAACGATTTCGGATGGTTTGTTCGCTTATCAGCAAGCTTCAAGAGCTCTGGAGCCTCGTAGCCAACATCGTGGCGGTCATGGTACGATTCCGTCGAGCAGTATTTTGGATGTACCAGCCCTGTCTGCGAGTGGTGATGCGAGATCGTCCTTCATGTCACTTGGCCACGCTACCCGTGATCCGATAGCGTGTCCCGAGGCGGATTGTGACGCTCTGTGTAGTGCCAAGAGCGACAGTCACACTACGTTGCCTGGAACCAGCTTACAACATTCCAACGGCGCTCATCATCTCTTCTCCTGTCAAATGATGTCGTCGCTCCAGATCAATGCAATTTTTGTCAGTTCCGATGCAAAAATTGTAATGGTTTTTAAAAAATCTCTTTTACACACTTTTATAGGAATCCTGATTGACAGTTGATTTTCTATTTTTAATGAAAATTTAAGGATTTTTTTTTTTCAAATAGTGATATTAACTAAAGGGAAGCAACAACGAACCAAAAAAGTAAAAATAATAATCCTCAAAACTAAAACGTACTTGATCCCTAGACACTTTTGATGTGCGTAATAGCTTTTATTATTATAACTAGGAACATCTGCGCCATTTTGACCTTTGCCCTCCCCATTAAACTAATTGCTAATAGCAGAAGGTGTATGCACCACTCTTGCCTAAATTATTGAACTTCATAATTTTTCAGAAGTATAGAATGATTGATTTAGAAAGACTAAAAAAATATTGCTTTTCCTAACAAATACATACAATCCAGAAGTTCAGATCACAGATTTTAAATACAAATTCGTAAAGGGATCATTCTCTGTGAGCCTCTCATTGATTCATTAGAGTAGTCACTGAAGTGCAAAGCCCAAGTAACAATTGATCAATCTAGGAAAGTAAAGAACCCGAGTAAGATTTGTATTTGGAAGTACAAATCTCTAGTAACGTAAAATAAACAGAAGGCCTGCGGGATAATTGCGTAACACACTAACAGAAGCTCTGGCTTTCATTTTGACAGTTCAACAACATTCATTGCGTTATTTACGCTGTTGAGCAGACAAATTCTTTGAACGTATGAAGCAATGGATTAGCGGTATTATGTTACGAAATTACTTAACTTTGGAAATACGAGCTGATTTGGAAATACGAATGAAAATGCAGATATATAAAACCAAATCATTGCACAGGCTCAGTTAAATACGTTATTTTGCATAGGGCTTGGGGTAATTCATTGCGTTATTTACGTTGAGCAGACGGATTTTTCAAACGTATGAAGCAATGTATTAGGAATTTGTTTCGAATTCCTCGAATTGTGATTGGAAATGTGTTACGCAATTACGGTGCCGGAGCTGTAGAGTGACTATGACGTCACTATAAAAACTATAGGTACCAACAGAAAATAAAATTATCTTAATTTCAGCCACCAGAAGAGTCTTAAATCTGTCGACACCCACTTTGCTCCGACTGTACGCTAGACTAGCTCAGTCTTCATTATTTACCGCAATAATTATGCATTATATTGCAGAGTTATGGCGGGACACTAATTGGAAGGCACTTCAGCCATATTTAAATAAGCACCGGCTAAACTTATACCCACGCTTATTTCGAAAAGGTGCACTAATGAAGCTTGACATTCCACTCAGCGAGAACTGTGAGTGATATGCTAATGAAGAGTAGATCAAATAGAAACGCGGTTTTCCACTAAAACATACATAGATAAATATTATTTAGGTAAATAAGGATAGGGGCAGAGAGAAAGAAACATGTTTTTTTGAACATGAGTTAAATAAAACTAGAGATGAATATATCGACGTATTCTAGGATGTTTTCTATGAATTCTATGATCATTATCAAAAATAAAACAATCAAGTATATTCAGAATTAATTAAGCCAGTATTTACTAACGTAGCTTTTCCTGTTGACAGCGATGCGGACAAATTTTTTGTTGCCCTGTTTTCGTACTTTTTTATATACATGCCCATATGATTAATATTTCGTTTATTTATCTATTTACTTATCTAATTACCTTTTTGAATATTTCTTCAAATATAATAAAAAAGTACCTACAAAAAACATTAAAAAAATAATAAAAATTGTGATCCACCGATGTCGGGAGCAGGGTCCAAGTTGGTTAGGGCTCCAGAGACAGGAACCTCCTCACAATGCGAACCGTTTCGAGGAGTACTGTCTTTTGAATCAGGACCTTGATCCAACCGCCTAACGAGAGCCTCGATAGTTGTTGATCGAGGCATTCGGCCATCAGGCCATTGGCTGATACGACAAACAGCACAAAGACAGCCGAGCTCACATTCCACATGTCAACAACCTCGTGTGCTAAGTCGAGATATCTGTTTGTTTTTCTGTTTATTAATATTAGTTTTAGTCTGTCTAGCTTACACATCATGTCCCGGTATTAACGCACAACACCAAACACCCCAATTAGAAAATTATGTTATCTAAGTATTTTATGATGTTTGTTTATTAAATTAGTTATAGGATAGGATTATGGGAGAAAATTGTGGTCACGCACACAGTCGCACAAGTATAAGGGTTAGCGTAGTAGGTACTTCGTCTATTGTGGTTTGGTTTTGACGGTACAGCGGCATTGTGACTGTAATTTACGTAAATTAATTAATCCCAAAATTAATTAACAGTTTTAATTATTTATTTATTTATATATACTTTATTGTACATCACAAAAATATATAGCATAAAAAAATACGTGAAACACTACAGAATATACAATGGGCGGCCTTATCGCATTACTGCGATCTCTTCCAGGCCAGGCAGGCGGGCAGGTCTTTTGGGATAAAAAAATATGTACTTTAAAAATGACAGAAATCAATTCTGAACCAACTACTTTCATAATGTGCATCAATTCAGTTATAGGTACATTGTATATTATGTAAATACCAAACAATAAAAAATACATTAACCTTAAGTCAGAGGATTAATAAATTTAACCCTGGGTTGTAAGGAATATTTTTAATAATGTTTGATTTTTTATTCTTCTCTATCTAGTTATCTTGTCAATGTTGGCCTAAACACCAATCGCACACAGGGCCGAAAAATACAGGTTTCTTGTAAGTATGGAAACCCCACTTTAAGTTTTAACTTTATAATATTTTTATTATTTGTTGTTATGGCGACAATAGAAATACACACTTCGTGAAAATTTCAACTGTCTACCTATTACGGTTATGAGATGTAGAACGTAACCCTAAAAAAACTGTTGTTATAAGTAGGTAACCAGCAAGCTAAGAAGTAACAGGGATAAAAAAAACCAAACAACCACAAAACTGGCAACGTTAGATAATATTTGTTGCGCTCCGTTAAAGCTATTAGGGCATTGGCAGATGAGCATCTCAATCAACTTCAAAACACCGATCAATCATCTCATTCAATAGGTACGTGCCACTTAATATAGCCGAGGACTTATCGAAAGGAAAGCTGCCGACTTTTACCGAAAATGCGTACCGTCAGCTTAATAAGTTGATTATTTTGATATTAATTTTACTAAAATGGCAGCTTATGTTTGCGCTTTTTATCAATTTACTAGAAATCAGAGGAAGACATTGATTGTCGCTAAGATGAGACTGCGACTAGATTTTGAACGTTTTTATGTACGGGAATTGGTCTTCAATTTTGCACCGACACTTTTAACTATATTATTTTTGTACCACAGTCCAGCCGTTGAGAGAGGAACGTATCCCTGGCACCTGTTAGTGCGACAGTTCTAGTAGCTAATAAAGATCAAATTCGCAAAGCACGTATTCGTTTGTGTGAAACTGACTGGTGTCAAGAACGCATTCTCTCGTCGGCCGCACTATAAATGATTCATTTTTGTATTATATTATATTAAGCGATACAGCAGGATACCGTACGAGAATCAACATCCGTGTTATTTAGTAATTCTGTGATCTGTAGGTAATTATTATGAGTATTGTATCGGTCGATTAGTCAGCGAATATATAAACACATTACCGTTATGCGATGCTTTCTTCATGTTATTGATATTAATTAGAACATGTCTAGCCTGTCGCCAAGACGACGAGTGGCCAAGTGACGGCCAAAATCTATACACGAAAATATTTACTGAAGACAGAATACAGATCTAATCATATTATCAGTCCAAGATATTAGGTACCCACTCCGTGACATAATAATTAATTTGGTTCAAAGAAAAAGTGCTAGCAATTTACAAAAAAACTTTATTAAAATTCAGGTAAACAACTGGACGTTAATATCTAACTAAAAAACCTCCAGACAAAGTAATTTTATTAATGAGGCGACTAAACTTCATTGATTAAAAAAAACTTCATTACTAAAATGTGCCTTGTTTTTGCCCTCAAGGACACCCTCCGTCTGGGAAAAACGGAAGATTATGGCGGACTCCTACAGTCTATAACCCTACTGTTCCTTCCACTACCATGATTCGGGGGCCTGAGAGATACTTGTACATTCGCTGCACCCCCGACTGGTATCAGCCTGCCATGCCTAGCGAGCATCTTCCGGTAAAGTCGCGCATGGAACACTGCGTGCCACCTCTCTCGACTGTACGACCGATGGCCACCAAAATGTGTAAAATACAAGACAAAAAGATGGCATCTCATTCTTTATCTGACGTACAAGTCTCAATACCTATCAGAAATGTGACATGTTTAGACTAAAAACATCTCACGTCTATTTACAAAGAGCACGCGACGAGTATTTTCGTAGAAGTGTTTCTCATGCCTATGGATATAGGAGAAAGATTCCAGTGGATACGAAAATAATCAACTAGAAAAGGAAAAGCGAAGACAATGGAGTCCTTTGATCCGAATCGGTTGTACCTATTTGGAAAATCACACGACCGAATTCTGTGTATTGTCAATCGCATATACCAACTGGTATATGCGATATAACTTTATGTTTGTGGTCCATTTTGGTGGAAAATAGATATAACGGCGCAGGATAGATTTTACCAGAAGTGATTAGCGTATTAGTTTGTTCAACTTCAATATCATCAGGACTGTGCTGGAATCGGAATATCAATAGTCCGTCGTGGAGGTGGTACGACAGTGGCTCCTCTGTTCCTCTGACACTATCTTCTCTCATCAAAGGGATAATTCTCGTAATTCTAAGAACGTTCACAATCTGTTCTCAGTCAAAAATACCTCTAATTTCCTTACATTCTTGACAAGTTTTTGACATTCATTGTCGCTGATATGAGATTGTGACTTGAATTTGCATGTTTTTTATGGACGGGAATTGGCCTTCAAAAGACAGCCGCCACGCAACCATAGAGTTTTACGGTTTACTAGAGTGACAATAATCAGCCAGTGTTACTCTTGCTCGACCTCTTCGGTGATTCTAGTAATTTCGTAAGGAAAGTAGACGTTGCCACCTGCTGCGCCGTCAGATATCTTACTTATATATTTTCTAAACTGCAGCTTCATAATAGGCTGAATGTTAATGTAATATATATATTTGTGTTGAAAAACGCGTGAGTTCCGATTTAATTTTGTTAGAAAGGCGGTTCGCGCTAGATTGCTTACTTCGTCGCTACACGCGATGTAATTAAAATATATGATTATTTGTATTCAAATATAATTACTGAATAGGTATACGATTGACAAAAATTGCGGAATCTATTTCCTGTACTGTTCCTGGGTTTAAAAAGAAAAACCGGTTTTTTTTCTAAACCGGACTCGTGCGCCGATGGTTCCGTACAATTTTGCGGTTTTCGGATTTTTTTCTTTACTTGTGCTTCATGACATTGCCTCTTGCCAAATTTCATTATTCTAGGTCAACGGGAAGTACCCGGTTTTGATTCCCTTGCGAGTGTCAAAATAAGCCTCATAAACAGCACATAAACGCCCATATTTTTTTATTGCGTTGACTTAGAAATTTCGTTTTTCCACTGTTTCAAGGAATTGCAGACTTGAGTAGGTATTTGAAATTAATTTCAACTTGATAACTTTTCGCGTTCCTGAGAAAAAGGGTCTTGACAGACGGACAACAAAGTGATCTTATAAAGGTTCTGTTTTTCTTTTTGAGGTACGGAACCCGAAAAATATAATTTAAATCTTTTCCAATAATAATAAATGGCAAGTACATAATGCACAATAGGTAGCGAACCTACATTTGTAAAGTCGTGTCATTGGACTGAATCAATTTTCATTCACGTTTCTTACACTTAAATGTAACAATACAATATCATATTGTCATGATTCTCTGAATACTTCGACTTTAATTGACGTTAGTACCTATTATTCAAGTGTTAATGTCATTCCTTTTACCTTTCGTATAAAGACTGCCTATACATAGCCTGTGTGTTTGAGTTTATGCTGTTGATCGTAACCTGTCTAGGATATTTAGTTTGGCAAGCTCCTAGCTTTTCCGTTTTATGGGTATATCGGACGCTCATATATCAATTTTCATTCAGGAAAACTGTTCGATAAATACTACTTTTTCAAACTTGCATAAATATACACGTACAGTAACTATTTCCTGTGTCGGTAGCAATTTGAGGCAAGGATGTAGTTATGTTCCAATTTGGAAGGGGTTAACATACCTCCACTTATCACGCAGAATTTGAAGCGGTAATAGCTCGACGGCAACACATAAACTACTGATGGGCAATATGGCAAGGCCTTGTGTTCTAATATTGACCAATTTAACCCCGGTGGTGAGCCAATTTCTAACATAAGCATCGGGTTATGTAAACTTCCAAAGGTTGTTCCTATAGGCTTATAGGATATAGGCCTATAGGCTTCCTCTCTGAGAGAGGGAGTGGGCCGTAATCCCTCACGCGGGCCCAGTGTGGGTTGGTAGATGTCACATGTCTTCGAATTTTTGGTTCTAGGACATGCCAGTTTCCTCACGATATTTTCCTTCACCGTTTTGAGAGCAGTGATGATGAAATATTTTACACACGGTAAAGCGCCTGTCTCGGTTTGAAACTACAACTCATAAGTCGCGGTCATTACCACTGGACCACCGCTGCTCTCACTGAACTATACAATAGAATTCATTATCTAATTTTATAATACCAGCCTATTTTTGCCCCACTGCAGGGCAAAGGCCACTTCTCATATAGATAAGGGGGTCTAGTCTCTAACGCCGAACCTATCCTATCTATCATCAGTTTTGACATACTGGAGGTAGAAAAACTTATCTATCTCTGGTTTTAACGTCCCAATAATCTATATTAGTAGCGATCTGTATGATTGTATTATACTGGCAGTTATAATTATACTGGCTACCATCAGTAGCGATCTGTCTTTAACTTAAAAAAGGTTATTGGCTTCAGCCGAAAGTCCGTCAACGGGCGTATCCGAAAGTTTTTGATCTGTCAAAACTAGTGACAAAGTAAATTTTTTGGACGGGCAAAACACATCTGGATTAGGGACAACTGTCAAGTCGTGTATGCATTCATTATTAGTTCGGGCTCAGAACTAATCTTATCTCCGAAAGGATACAAACTATGGTATGGTTACTTTGTCCGAAACTATGGATTACGTGCGTAGATAGTAGACCCCAAGACACGGTTTCGCCCCCGTGGTATGTCGATAAAAAGATTTGGTATCGCTTAATATCTGCTTTTGACCAGCACTGTATACTATAGGTACCTAAACAGGTTTAAATAGAATGGAAGGTGTGATTGAAAGAGTGCAAATAGGTCGATTCCGCACACTGACAATGTTGTGACTTCAACTAAGAAGTAATTGAGTATGCATACAATTTGCCTAAAGCACTATAAAGAAATCTCAAGAGAAGATAAACTCACTAAATAATAATTAAAGCCACATTGTAAGTGGACTTTACGAAGCATATAAATTATAAAAGTTGGATGACATTAAGCCCCCGACCCCTGCTGTTGTGGTGAAAAACTACCGACGACGACGAAGTTACATTTAAGTGCCCCGCATTTACTGACTTTGTTGATAGTCTGAGGGTATGCAGCTATCACATGAGGATAATTTTACCCTCCTTAGTTGGTGCATTTTAGTATGGCAATAGCCCACCTCCCACTCATTGACCCATCTTTATGGACAGAGGGTCTACTTTCAAAGTCCGTCAGCGAAGATACGGGCCTGTCCGAAAGCAGTTGATCGGTCAAAACAAGCGTAAAATACACAACGGGAGTAGTGACAACTGTCAAATCGTGTCGTAATTAATTCTTAGTTCGGGCCCCAATCTAATCTTTTGCCCGTAAGCGATACGGGCTGGATAAAAGCTCCCGTAACTTCAACCGACACTACGGACGGAAACTACTTGACTGCAGAGGTTTTGGGGCATAGGAGAGAAGATGAGACATAGTCCGCGCTGTCTGGTGTTTCACGAATGAAAAACGATGCAAACTATATTGCGTTAAATTTTGATAGTTTTAATCCTTAAAAGGGGTCATTGTACTTATCATTATGACCAACTTTTACTACGGGACCAACCCTGAAATCGTGAAAAAATAATCAGTTGATCCATACATTATGTAGAGTTATGCGAACATAAATCTATGGATCAACAAATTTTTTTTCACGATTTCGGGGTTGGTCCCGTAGTAAAAGTTGGTCATAATGATAAGTACAATGACCCCTTTTAAGGATTAAAACGATCAAAATTTAACGGTGTATTGTTCGGATTTCTACGGAGGGAGATTAGGGAAAGGGCAACAACTATTGCCATAGTTACTAGAAACACACCAGAGGGGCAATTCTCGTAATTTTAAGACCGTTCACAGTCTGATCTCAGTCTCAATCTGTCAAAAAATACTTCTAATTTCCCTACATTTTGACAAGTTTTTGACATTTGTTTGTCGCTGAGATGAGACTGCGACTAGATTTTGAACGTTTTAAATTACGAGAATTTTGGCCTTCAGATTATTGCTCACATATCATTTTTAGTTTTTTACCCAAATTTGAGACTCTGTTTCCACTTTTCAAATCAAACCGGTTGCTTCTGTAATTAGGACGAGGCCATTCAATTTGAGAGCTTAGAGAAAAGCGACATTTAGTGAGGATTTCTCCAAAAATACATAAAAACTGGGTTTTCTCGAATCCCATAAATTTTCCCCTAAGCTTTGTGGGGAGCTTAATTGTTGCAAATGGGTCACATTGTCACGCCCTGGAAGGAATACGTACAGTTGCAAGTCATCCTGTATAATTTCATTATGAAATCCACTATTGAATTACCGGACAACACTTACTGTCATTCTTAGATCAAACCAGTGGTACACAATATTATACGACAACCGGCACCGTCTGTATCGTTTCAACGTGCCCTTGACCTGAAATCCGTTTTGCTGAAATATCGCAGCGAGGCTGGCAGCCAAACGATATTATAGCCTTTTTCACGTCACTACTTACGACTCTGCCAACACTAGGTACATACTTATTTAGGACAGCCAAAAACATTGAAATTGGGCGGGACGGGGAAAAGCTGGTCGGAAAACTAACAGACAATGTAATTATAGAAAATAGCCTACGTGCACATAGTCTATTTTAGCACTTTTTATTTACGAGGACCGACTTTTCCGTCAAGGGAAGTAATGTGACGGACACTTTCCTTGACGAAAAGGCGGTCCCTTGATCCGGAAGAAATAATTATGCACTTCACAGAGCATCATAGAAAAATTAAATACACAAATCCATATAGAATTAGAGTAGAATTTGAAAATGAATTAGGTGCGGAGGAATTTATTACTTATGACAAATTCATATCGTGGAGAATGCACGTATCTAGCAAAACAAGCGGCAGCTGCGACTAATATGTAGGTAAACGTAGCTTCCTACTAAGGGCCGATTTTTTGATCCGCAGTTAAACTCACACTTTTTGACTAATAATTAATTATTTGACTATTAGCAATGATATTATATTATTAGATAAACTAAAAATTGATCAATAAACACATTTTGCAAAAATTTAATCATTAGTTACCATTTTTAACAATTGGTTGAGATTTACTACGGATCAAAAAATCGGCCGTAAGTGTTTCGGTAGTAATATTATAAGATCGCATATTACCTCTAAACGTTAACTGCAATTTTCCTAACTTCACACCAGGTTTAGTTGAAATTGTTCCCGTTCCGCGAACTAAGGAATTAGTTTACGAATTGCACTAAGCTAGGGATTTTAGAACAATGTTTAGATGGTAATTCAACTACGCAATCGGGTTAGTGTTCACAAAATTATAACTTAGTTTTCTTTTTAATCAATTACACGGCTGATTTATTTTCTACGAAGGAAGGGCATTCGTGTTTGTTTCAGGAAACCTTTATATAAGCTGATTCTACGTAAGGAATTACAGTGGTGCAGCGTTGGGGTTGAAATTTTAAAATATTCTGTTGTAAGATCCGGGGAGGTGTTTTTTAATGAGCTTTTTTGATTCGGTTTTCTAAGTTAAATAAGAGACAAAAGAAAAAGAGAGAAATAAAATATGTTTATTTGTTGTGAACATGACGCAGAGAAAGAACACAAACACAAAATAAGAACATGTTGGGAGAAAATAAGCGGCACATGCACGCAAAACGGCCATCGCTCAGCTTAATGCTAAGAACCCATGCGAGCGCTGGTCAAAGAATAATCGCTTCACGCTTACGCACATTTTTTATTTGCACTGATGTGCCAAAATCAATACAATCCATTACTGAAAGCGCCTATAAAAAAATAAAACCAGGAAAATGTCCTCATACCATCTGCCGTGAAAAACAAAAGAATAAAATAGAAAGGTATAAAATAACAGTGGTCGACATAATGCTAGGCCGTTAGATTTTATTACTCCAATGAGGATTATAACTAACGTGTTACTAAATGGCCATACAAACCGCGTTTAATACTATTGCGCCATATGTACATGACAGCCACAATTATGTAGACCATCGCTTATTTGTTAAAGACTATCATACGACCGACACTTTAGGTCGACAATCGTCGTCGCCTGTCTACAACGACCGTCATCGCTTTATGATTTTGTGTGCAGCAGTACCTGTCTCTTCTTGGAAATCGATAATGATGTTAGGTGTCTTAGAAACGATAACAGAACGCCAATTCCCGTAATAAAAAACGTTCAAAATCTAGTCGCAATTCTATCTCAGCGACACTCAATGTCAAAAACTTGTCAAAAATGTAGATAAATTAGAGGTATTTTTGACAGATTAAAACTGAGATCTGAACGGCAATTCTCGTTATTTTAAGAACATTCACAGTCTGATCTCAGTCTCAATCTGTCGAAAATACGTCTAATTTCCCTGCATTTTGACAGATTTTTGACATTTGTTTGTCGCCGAGATGAGACTGCGACTAGATTTTGATCGTTTTAAATTATGAAAATTGGCCTTCAGACTGTGAACTTTCTTAAAAGTACGAGAATCGCCCCTCAGATCAGTTTATGGAAATAAAACACGTCCGCTGGTTTTGTCTGTTTGCCGTAACAAAAAGTTAAAGGGCGACGACTGTCGACGACTGCCGCTGACGGTCACTGACGAAGATTATGGAGTTTACAGACGTAACTACGTAACTCTATAATTGAAATCACAATTCACGCCCTGAAGCTTGCAACAACTTCGTTAATTATTTTGTTAAACAAAAACGTTTAAATTATATCTGCAACAGTTACAA
Organism: Apamea epomidion; assembly: GCA_947507525.1. Classification (NCBI taxonomy): domain Eukaryota; kingdom Metazoa; phylum Arthropoda; class Insecta; order Lepidoptera; family Noctuidae; genus Apamea; species Apamea epomidion. The sequence goes on along the minus strand of OX382228.1, from coordinate 12,937,001 downwards.
CGTAACATTCACATCTATAGATATTATAAATTCAAGTCGCTTTTCGTGTCTGTTACGCAGCGGATATTGATATGGTTTTCACCATCATTTGGAGAATTTATTCCGGAAGGTTTATGTAGATAATGCATTAATATTATACATAGAATAGCATTATCAGCCTATAATGTTCCCCCTGCTGGGACACGGCTCCTCTCTGTGAGAGGAAGTGGACCATAATTCACCACTGGATGGATGTCACATGTCTTCGAAAGTTTGGTTCTAGGACATGTTCCATCACGGTATTTTCCTTCACCCTTTTGAGAGCAGTGGCGATGACATTAAATACACAAACATATAATAAAGAAACGTCTATCTTTTATCAAGTCGTAAAAACTGTGCAAAATAGAGATAGGTCGCTAGTTTATTCATTAATTAATTTTAGTTTAAAACAGTATGAATCACCCCTCTGTGGCCGTTAATTGTTCGCAGTTTCAATGTTCCATTTGTTCAACAAGATATTTATTTTACATAACATTAAACGTTCAAATGCGAAATGGTAATTCCTTGATTAAAATAAATTCTCTTTTATCATTTTACGGGACATAAAGTGATTAATGTCTGCATCCGTTTATAAACAAAAAATATTACACATCCATTTTCCAAAAAGCTCACAATTTTTTTTCGAGTTTTTATATTGATAAAATGTCGTGCATTTTTACATTAACGAACCCATTTTGTTGATTAAAAATTTACTGTTTACGGGAAAATTAAATAGTATACTTAAGTTCATTTATGTACAAAATATTTCAGAGCACGAATAAATAAGGGAAAACAAAGCTTTTACACTTAAATTATATGAAGGGAAGAGAGGGAAAGTATTTTCTCTTTCTTATCAGCAATAAAGCTGTCATCAAGAGACCGTCTCTCCCACAGGTATAATAGAATTGTGCGTATTAGACACAGCTCCCGGAATTGTCTCTTAACCGTACTAAATGGCTGACGATGAAGGTAAAGATAATCCTCTCGGTAATAAACGTTGAAAGATAAAACCAAAACTGAGTTTTTTTTGGTATTTCAGTTAAAGGTAACTAGATCAGACTGCCTCGTTGGTCGAGTCGTCGCAAGCGCTATTGCTGGGCATGAGGTCCTGGGTTTGATTTCCATGTCGTGCAAAGTGTTATTGGGTTTTAACCCGAGGTCTGGATTTTTACCCGGTTAGTTAAGCTCGCTTACTATTAAATGGGACGTCAACATAACTGGCGAAATGTTGGTGTACTATAGGTACAGACGACAGCACATCGAGCTACCCGAAACTGTCAAATTTTCCCAATCAACTTTGAAACTAATGCTATAGCGATAGAGTTGAAAATATATTAAACAAATTTGACAGATTGTAGCAGCCCGTGTGCAGCACTTCGGGGAGTACAGGCGTGATGTTATGTATGTAATTAGATGTTTTTTTTTTTATAAAATAAAGACGGACTAAATTGACCAAAACGTGGTTAGAAGCAAAAGTAACAAATAAACACGTGTCAATAAAACAATAAATCAGAGCTAATCCAATCAATTGCTACGACTTCGAAAAGTGTTCGTTTCTAAATAAAGCGTAGCTGGTGCCTATCAACCACCTCACAAGTTAGTTAGTAAGAGTAAACTGCTGAAATCGGATTATTATGTAGTTTGCTAGCGGAGAGCAACTGAGCAGCCCGCGACTACTTAAAACTTCTGCTGGGAAGTTGTGCCACATGGCGCCAGAAAATATGGAAACATGTTCCGTTGGTATAAGGCACTCTATACAACATGTCATGTCCCAGAATTGACGCCAAACACTCCAATTAGAATATTATGTTATAATCATAATAAATACACTGAATTTTTACTATTATGTACAGAACAATTTTTATTTATTCAATTAGTTATCCTGATTGTGGGAGAAAATGGTGGTCACATTAAAAATCTACCCATTCACACGGATAAGGGTCTGGCTTAGGAGGTACTTCGACGATTTTGGTTTGTTTTGACTATAAAGCGAAAGTGTGACAGTGATTTACGTAGTTTTAATAATTTTTGGCATACAAAATGACAGAAATCGATTCAGTAAACGATTCTGAACAAACTACTTTCATAATGTGCATTAATTCAGTTACACATTGTATATGCCTAGTGAGTATAATATATACGTTCTGTAAAGTAATAAACTAGTGTTACATTTAATTTATTTCGTTTAGCGACGCTTTTGGCAGAGGGTTTGATTTCCACAAGGTACAAGCACGAGCATAAATACCTTACAGTATCCCAGAATTCTAAACCGTTTTACTCGTGAAATAAAAATTGCAACTGTGAGAAAATACCTACTTCATAATAATAGTATGGTTTTGATAAAAAAAACTATTTTAGTAACACTATAACATATCTACATATTAAAACTTTACGAAAAAATCGCTTTTGAATCATGCGTTAGTGCAAGTAAGTGCTGGCAGACTGTACGAGTTATGAACTACAGAAATGTGTTTGATCTGAGTGTTAAAGATTTTTTCTGTAAGTGCACCAATGAAACAATCTTTAACACTAAGCATAAGCATAATCAATTAATCAGCCTAAAATGTTCCCACTGCTGGGACACAGGCCTCCTCTCTGAGGGAGTGGGCTATAATCCACCACCACATATCTTCGAATTTGTTGGTTCTAAGACATGCCGGTTTTCTCGCGATGTTTACCTTCACTGTTTTGAGTGGTGGTGAATGGTGATGAAATTAAATACACAAAGTAAAGTGCCTCCGGGTTCAAACATACGATCTCGTCAGTCGGGTCACTCGTCAGTCGAGGGCGATACCACTAGGCCACACATTAACACTCAGAACAAACAAAAACAATAAGAAAACTCGTTTACAACCGAGTATTTCGACACGTGCCAAAGATCAAAACTTCAAAAGTATGTCATGGAGTACGTCTGTGCATCCGCAGTACACAACACTCAGGAATTTTTTTTTACTGTTTCCATTCGTTCGAAATATAAAGGAAACGAGCAGTGTCTCGATCCTCGTGGATCTAAGTTGTCAAAATGCCAATAAACGTTTTACGAGAGCCAGTTAAATACGGGAATGAGGGACCGACGGAAGACAAAATGACAGTGTTATTAAAAAGTTCCAATCCCGTGGTTCTTCTACTGAATATTATTATTTTGGATTTTCCAAGAACTGGGTATATTGGTAGGTATTTGACTTAGTACTGGCCACTGTGTTTTCTCCTATGGATTATGAAATGTCATTCTACATAATATAAATAAAGAATGGATTTGATAATTTTCATCAGAATTCAGTAGCACAGTCAATTTTAATCAGATTAAATCTATGTTTTCCTGAAGGATTTACAGACTCTGCAATTCAACAGTAGCTCATTTGGATGTAAAAACTTTGTGTTTTTTTTATGCTAAAAGCGTATGGAATATTAACATAGTTTTGCCTTACAATAACAACACCAACTGCACCACAGACTTTATCTTTGAATATCATTTATAATGGCATTCAAAACGTGTGTTATGCTACATTGTAAACTAAACAATGATGTGGTGAATGGTTATTCCTGTGTAGGTATAAAACCTGAAACTAGTCGGGCCATCTCGAAATAAGTAGGGAATAATAATATGATTTATATTCAATCAAAATAGAGCTACTTATGTTAGAGCTAATAAACAATCAAAATCAAATTATCGGTCAAAAACCAGGAATATTCCAATTTCACTGTCATTCAAACCTAGCCATGATGTCCTACTATTCGAGTTCGTACTCAAACAATCGACGTCACGTAAGCATCAAATGAAAAGCCCGGCTCGGAACATCGAATCTTATTGTTGCCTGTTCAGCGTCATTTCGTGCTTTGTTCGCCACTCGGCCATAATACAGTGTTGCATTACACCACTTTGATTGCAAACATGTTGCGCATGTCTATCTACCATAAAGCAATTTCCTAGTGTCAAATGAAACGCGCAAAGAACCGGAAACTTTCAATATACGTGAAGTCAAAAACAGCCAATAGCATCTAGCACTATTCTTTTGCTGTCCAATCAGCATTGCGGGTTTAATTTTTAATATTCTCTGAACCAAAAAGAAGGGAGTTTTGCCTTAAAATAACAACACCAACTGCACCACAAACTTTATCTTTAAGCTGGCTTCATTTATGGGTCACATCCATCCCATCATCATCGTCAACTCAGCCTATCGCAGTCCACTGCTGGACATGCCCCTCCCAGGCTGCGCCACATCCATCCCGGATCGATAAAATTTTAACGGTATGAGCGCAGTGTTAAATTCGGAATGCAAGTTATTTTTATAGTTTTAAGTATGTACAACACACAGATAAAACATTGAATGGAAGTGAATGTCTTATATCTATTGAAATAATACAAAAGTATGTGGTTACTCAACGCAGTTTTTAGATTTAAAATACCTACTAGTCTGCAGAACTGTGTTGATTTTGTAAACTAAGTTTACAAATAATAATGGTTGCTCCATAATTATTTGTAAACTTAGTTTCAATTAGTTAGTCTAATAACTATAATAATATTACAAAGAGAAAAGATTTGATTTTTTGTATGTGTGTTTGTTATGCTTTCATGCTAAAACGGCTAAACGGATTAGGATGAAATTTAGCACATGGACGTAGAATACTTTTTATACCGATATTCCGGGATTAAGACTTATACGGGTGAAACCGCGGGGCACAGATAGCTCACTATCTGTGCCCCGCTCTCTGCTCTGCTGCTCTGTTAGATATGAAAGGGTTTATTTTATTAATATATAGCCCACTATATATTAATAAAACAACCGTTCATATCTTAGTTACATAACTCTTTAAATTTATGAAGAACAGTACAAAAACAAAATACTTTACAATTTAGAAACAATAGCTAGAAATCGTGGTTGTGAAAGCTTCATGATTCGATCCTCAACTTGAACAAGTTGAGTTTTCCGTAAAGAAATTCTGCCGGACTTTAAATTTGTAATGTCCCCTATATAACGAAAGGTACGTCCCAAATTATAAAGGACCGTACATGTGTTTATTGAACCGAAAGTGTAAATAGGAATACCTTTCCCTTGCCCTTGTTAATATATACAGGCGTGTTGTGTTCTACGTATACTGATACTAACAGTTCCCCGCGGTTTATTTTATTTTATTTTAATAAGTACAGTGACAAACTACACACTAAGACACATAAATCTTAAGTCCAATTATTACTGTACACAGCGTTCAATGTTAGTGACAGTAAAGGTGAAATAATATGGAGAAGTTAATAAATGACACTGTTGTAATTACAATTTATACGAGTATAAAGAATTTCTAACTTCGTTAAAACTGTTCAAAAATAAGTCTACCTTAGCTTTGCATTATATTGACTGCACATTCTGGATAACAGATTGTTTCGCCCGCGTTGAGGTTGGAAATTATCCTACAGGAACGTAATAGAGGGATAAAAAAAAATCAGACAGGGCGTCGAGTTACTTTCGCATTTATTATTATGATATTTACACGGTAGCAGGGACATCGACGCGCAAACTAAAATAACCACCGTTTTATACGAGTAACAGACAATTTTTTTTTTTACGCTCGGGATTTAGAATCATGTGCTGAATTTATGGTTACAGTTTACGCGTCGATCTCCCTGCCACCCTGCATAGTACTTAGGTATTAATTACCACAGTCTGTTGCTGTCCTGTAAAGGTTGACCTTGTATATATTTGATATTTCTCTGAATAAGATGCCTTTGCAGGTATCTTATTCAGAGAAAGATCAAGTATTAACGCCATTGGTCACCAAGCTTGCAATGCTACTTATTTGGTGATTTCAGACCATGCAAGTTCTACAGTACCACTGGGTCCGCGTGGTCGATTACAGCCTATTTCCTCTCACAGATAGGAGGCCTGTGTCTCAGCAGTGGGGAAATTATACATAGGCAGATTATGCTATATATATATAAGTTCTAATATAAGTTCTATATATAAGTTCTATAGCTTTTTCATGATGCTTTTCCAGTTAGTCTGTGGTGATTACAATTAGATTACCTAGCTATAGAAAAACTAATTTATGAAAGGTCACGTTGGTACCTACCTACATACCATGGTAGTCTACGTGGGTCCCCCCGCAACGCCCTACATTGAGGCTTGCACCCTAACAAGGGTTCCCCAGCACATATTTGTATAATTCATTCATTCGTTATTTTTTAGTTAGTACGAGGTTTTTGGCTAATTTGTAAGTGTGTATTTAATGTCTTTTTGTAATGTGCGCTTTGTGGGTCTGCCTTGTTTCATCGAAAAGAAATTGCGAATTCCCTTCCCAAAAAAATTTCCGCATAATTTCATTTGCCAAATTATTACTTAGCAAAAAATTTATTCACAAATAGTCGTAATGCAAACCTAATGTTTGGCAAGTGAACGTTTAAACAACGAATTGTTTACCAACTAGTACTTTTACCAATTTTTATGTAGGTAGTTAAATATTTCAGTTGCAATAACTCATTTTACGCAAAATAAAATTTGCCAAATATTTAGTATCGTCAGTTTTCAATTTACCATTTCTATTCAGTTAATTGTTTTAGTCTAACTAGTTCAGTCTCGGGTAGCCTGTTTTTTCCATATTTTTTTTCTATATAATCTAGTCGTTTCTGGCACTCGCCGGCCGCTGCCGCGGCACCGCTCGCTTCGCTCGCTCGGCTTGTGCATAGGAGGTTAATCTTTTAACCTAACCTAAGCATTTTTTTAAAAATAATTAACCTCGTGTAACTAGTTCGATTCTCGACATCCTGCTAAAAATAATCTCTTTTTTTCCATATTTTTTTTCTATACAATCTAGTCGTTTCAGACACTAGCCGGCCGCTACCGTGGCACCGCTCGCTTCGCTCGCTCGGCTCGTGCGTAGGTCACAGTTTTAACCTAACCTAACCTAACCAATTTTTTTTTTATTAACCTCGTCTAACTAGTTTGGTTCTTGATAGCCTGCTAACAATAATCTCTTTTTTCCTTATTTGTATTAAATAAATGATTATATTAAAATAAAATTGAATTTTTTAATTATATAATTCTCAAAAAATATCTTATTTTTGCCTTTATATTTTTTGCCACAGCAAATCATTTGACCAAACTATTATTGTCTAAGGATTCTTTGCTGAAATTAATCATTTGATTAAAGACCAAATGCCGAAATGACATTATCCTTGATAATATTCTGCCAAGTAAAAATTTGACCAAATTAAAATGTGCGTACTAAAATGATTCCAATAATTGCATCGGTATAAAAAAAGGTTGCTAAAATTTGTTTGGGTAGTGAAATTTTGGCAAAATCTTTTCGGCAAAACGGCAGGATCCCGCGTTTTGTTTGTGCAGGACAAACATCAAACCCGTTGGATGTGAGAAGCACAGAATCGGTCGAAGTGGAGGTGCTTGTGGGAGGCCTATGTCCAGCAGTGGACGTCTGTCTTTTGGCTAAAATGATGAAACAATTTTTATTTTTATTTCATTTCGTTAGTCATGTATGTATCTGTAATTCATGTGGTGTACATAATAAAGACTATTCTATTCTAATCGCTTTTTTAAGTTCTGGCGTTAATTTATCAAAAATATTTCGGCCAGCAGCTAAAAATCTCCTAAAGCTTTACCTTCCAGATGCAAATAAGCACTAAGGAAGTCAACCTAAGAGGTTTTCGGATAATTAACGAACCAACATTTTCAAAGTCTACTTTCATAACCATCTGCCTAGCCTTTTCTCAACTATGTTGTGGTCGGCTTCCAGTCTAACCGGATGCAGCTGAATACCAGTATTTTACATGGAGCGACTGCCTATCTGACCTCCACAAACGAGTTACTGGGTAATACGAAACCCCTTGGTAAGACTGGTTGTCAGACTTTCGGGCTTCTGACGACCCGTAATAACTGTGAAAGACCCACGAATGACAGCCGGGACCAACGGCTTAACATGCTTTCCGAGACACGGAGGAGTCTTGGTATGTAAAGATATGTGAATACCAACCGCGGCAAGTGTAGCTTAACCTGATCGATCGACCCATGCGGTTGTTTTTACTTAGCCACAAGCCCCTTACTTTCATAACCTACCTCAGAAAATCCACGATGGTACAGTATGCACGAATGTAGTTTCCAACTAGACTCCGCATCTTTCTCATCGTGCACTATAAATCTCGAACATAAGTAGGCCACCAGGTAAGCGAAACTTCGAGGCAAACTTAGTTAATGCAAAATTGTGTAACAAAGATCATTTAACTTGGACGTTATGGCATTTTGTGAGTGAAAAATAATGTTGGGAGTACCCTGTTGTATGAGCTTTAAAGCGAGGGTAATAGTTTGTGGGGTTAGCGTGAATTTATTGTTTTCGCGTTTATTTATCGTAACGTAGAAAATATATTTTATACTAGCTTCTGCCCGCGACTTCGTCCGCATGAAATTTCTTGTTCCCCCGACCCACCTCGTCGCATCGCATCGCCCGCTCGCGCTACTTCGTTTTCACTTAGCAATCATTCTTGCTTTTATTATTTTTGCTCAGCTCCTAAGGGTCCTAGTGTGATGTTGAATAACCTATAGCTTTTTTTTTTTGGGTGGGAAATCATCTAAAACCCACCCGTGTTCCTTCAGTTGCCTGTGCCAGGGGCCACGGTATCTCTTTCAAACAAGCCGCGGCCCTGGCAGGCATCGGCCCTAGACCCCGTCAGTTCGTGCTGACATCTGTTTGAGGCACGCGTGGAACACAACGCGCCGTCGACCCGGGCCTGGTCCTTATCGGGCGGCAAGCTGCTCATTGCTCCTCCGCCCGCAAGCCCGCGCCTACGGTGGCCGGGAGTCGGTTGTTGATTCCATAGTCTTCCATTACAATGTTTCAAATCTGACTGGTCAGCGATAAGCGCGTTCAAACAAAAAAACTGTTCAGCTTTATTACTAGTGTATACGTTATTTGGTTAGGTTAAATATCGAAGAAGAGTATCATCGACACAAAAAGAAGAAGGTAAGGAAAACGTACAGCCACACGGGTCGATCGATCAGGTTAAGCTGCGCTTGCCGCGGTTGGTCCGTGGATAGGTGACCATATTTACATACCAAGACCTCTCCGTGGCTCGGAAAGCACGTTGAGCCGTTGGTCCCGGCTGTCATCCGTGAATCTTTGACAGTCGTTACGGGTCGTCAGAAGCCCGAAAATCTGACAACCAGTCTTACCAAGGGGTAACGTATTACCCAGTAATTGGGTTGTGGAGGTCAGATAGGCAGTCGCTCCATATAAAATACTGGTATTCAGGTGCATCCGGTTAGACTGGAAGCCGACCCCTAGTTGGGAAAAGGCTAGGCAGATGAAGATGGTTACAGTATTAGTAGAATTCAAGCCAATTGCAAGTTTCCACTTATAATACAAATATATAACAATATTGTATACAGTAGTAATAAGTAGGTATGCTGCATTATAGATCCATCAGTTGCTTAAGAAATATGAGCAAAAAATCATTGCAGAGTCCTTTTCAATTATCAATTCCCAGTATTACAATTGTCAATAGTTTGAAATATTAAATTCATCAGAATGTAATTCAATTGTTTTTTGCACGATATCAGAGGGGCATTTCTCGTAATCTTAAGAACGTTCACAGTCTGATCTCAGTCTCAATCTGTCAAAAATACCTCTGAAATCCCTACTCTTTCCCTATTTTTGTCTCACGGAGAAAATAGTAGTACTTGCCGTAACCACAGTGCATTTCGTGTATCAATCTACATAATACTGCCCAACTTGATCCGATTATCGTAAACAAACAATTAACCCCAAAGCGGGTGCTATACAGATAAGTGTTGATACAGATAACACACATTTCAGCGTTATTATTTTTAAATACTGTACTTAATCCCGTTTTTTATCAGATAATCTGTTGAAACAGGTTTTTACTAAAATATCCATCTAAAATTCGTTTGACAGTCATTTTTATTCGTTGCTATAACATGATTTTTTAAATGTCATTCGGTAAATAATGTTTTTAGCCTTTTCTGTTCAGTACCTTATAACCAGTGATAGGAATAGGTAGTGCCTATTTGCCTAAACTTCGAAGAACAGAGACAAGAAACGGAGACTTCCTTAAGACTAAATTTTTCCGGGACATCTGTCCGGAAATTCGGGACAACACTTTTAAATACATTAAAAAAATATTTATGTTATTTGAAATAAGTAATTTGTCTATATTTACCTAAAGTTTGCGACTAGACATAACATTTATAATGTATAACTCCATAATAATAACTTATCCTCTTTGGGCTCTAAAGGAAAAATAAAACACATATAATATTGTTGTAACAAATATATGTATTTTATATTATTTTTTAAATATGACGTAATTGGAAAGCATGAAACAAAATGTACGTACGGAAAAAATAAACGTAAAAAATTTAGTCCTAAGGAAGTCTCCGTTTCTTGTCTCTGTTCTTCGAAGTTTAGGCAAATAGGCACTACCTATTCCTATCACTGCAATAACATATGCTATACATTATAGGTAGGGAGGAATATACACTAATCGATATTATAAAGAGGTACCTAAAGTTTGTAAGTTTGGATGTAGGAGGAAGTCTCCGGAAGTACTGATCCGATTTTGAAAATTCTTTTACTGGCAGAAAGCTACTCTGTTGCCGAGTACTATAGGGTATGTTGTATAGTTGAATACAGCGCAGCCGAAATCGAAGGCAGAAGCTAATGTTAGACATTTTTTGTCGTATTACGGCTGGGTTAAGATTTCATTAAACTTGACAGTGCAATATCCTAAGTACCTTTAATGACATTTCTTTATTGACATCTAAACAGACAATTGAAAAAGCATGAGAAAAATGACATTGACGTTTAAAAACAAAAAATGAATCCATAAAATCAAGACGATTTTTTCGTGAACAATTACTCGTTGGGAGCTTTACCGATTTATTATGCTACGTTTTAAATTGTGACAGCTGCCAATCATTAACACTTGTTTTTAGATAAACAGACATGTATATTGTGCACATATATTTACCAAAGAAAATTATCTCTCAGCATTGTCCGTGTTACGAGGACATACATAATCATGAGCTAAGTGTTTCTAAGAAGCGACTAAATCGTTTGTAAGTGTTCAATGGTCTGTTAAAAAGAGTTCCCTTTAGAAATGGTACGATAATTTTCTAACACCTTTTATTTAATGTTCTGAGCGTTCACTATTGTGATGAATAAGTATGACAAATGGTTCATATATTGTGACCTGGGTTTAACAAGAAGACGAATGAACACGAAGATACCCGATTTATAGTATCTGCAGAAAATTACGAGGCGGAAATTCGCCCGAAAAAAATTAGTCGCCAGAAATGTGTTTACGTCTTCGTTTTTAATTACCTACAACAAATTAGGCCGAAATAGACACGCCGAATTTCCGTCGAGTAATTTTCTCAGGAATCCGCTGGATGCGAGAAGCACAGAACCGGTCGAAGGGGTGGTGCTTGGGGGCCTATGTCCAGCAGTGGACGTCTTTCAGCTGAAGTGATGATGATGATGACGAATTTTCGGAGGTGTGTCGTTAAGAACGCATACACAGAATAAGCGCATAGTTCAGTCTCTGAAGTCTTGTCTGCACTACGAAATGTTTTTATTGTCAAGCAGTCATATATTATTATTCAAAATTAAATTTGTGCCGACTACTTGTCAGTAATGGAACAAAAATATCAAGTCGTGGAACATCGTATCGTGACCTTTCCCGGAGTGTCAATGAGACTTACAGCTGAAATTCTTCATGACTTCATTTCTTTTCATTTCCAATAATTCTTTTACAATTTACAGCAGCAAAAAAAATCAACGAATCTTAGTGCGAGGTGTTCTATAGTTTCCATGTACCTACATGAAAGTTAAAACCTTTTTTGTAGTTTATAGGTTAAATAAGTACCTACCTAGGTATATATATAAGTAATTTCGGTAATACAAAAGACCCTAAAATATCATTTTCTTAAATCATTGTTCAATATTAAACAAATTGTCTTCATAATATGCAAAGATTTATGGCTCTACATAAAATCTGACAACATAAAAATGGACCTTAAATGCTTTACACCCTCCAGTGAATAGATGAATTCTTATATTTCAAGAAATACACGTGTATTTTACATCATACTGGAAGGGTTCGTACCTTTTACTTGGTCGTTATCACTTCACTTCATTCATAGCGAAATGAACAAGTATATTTTCTTACAAAACGTCTACAAGTCATTCGGTTAGGTTGGGAATATAAGCACTTTACTGACTTATTCGCAGAATTATCCAACATAGAAGTGTAGCTACATATTTGTCTTGACTAGAAATTATGTTATGCCTTCCCTGTTTCTGGGAAATTAAAACGTTTCAGTGTTTATTTTCACTTAAATGTAACTCAAGCTTACTAGCGTAGTCTCAAAGAGATGTCAGCACGAATTGACGGGGTCCGCTAGGGTCGATGCCTGCCAGGGCCACGGGTTGTTCGAAAGAGATACCGTGGCCCCTGGCACAGGCAACTGAAGGAACACGGGTGGGTTTTAGTCAGTAAAAGTCTGACACGCCCTTCCGCTCAGCCCAGAGCGGGAGAGGTCATTTGATGATTTGTATTTTCCTGTCGTACACGACAAGGTTTATGAGAAATCAAATATTTTGATTTTGATTTCTACGTTTTTTATTAAACATACATGCAAAATTAAGGTACCTAATAATATTATAATGTGAAGTCAATATTTCTGCAGGCCACGGCTGGCCACGTCTGCTGCATGCCCAATGAGCTGTGGGAAAAAATAACCACTCTTGTGGAGCCCTGAGACAGCTAGAAGGTGTCGCAGCGCAGCAGACTCGGTAGACGATGGTGGTCAAAACCAACGACCAGTGGTCCACACGTCCATGGAAGTCATAGGAGAGGCCTTTGTCCAGCAGTGGGATGATACAGGCTAACAGTAACAACAACATTTCAGTGAGAAATAAGAAACGGTTCTGTATTGAATGGGTTTCGAATGAGTTCAAAGCCACATTTTATTTCTAGATTGTTATCTATTTGCTTTCTTTATTTGCTATTACTTACAGAGATATGAAGTCTGACCAATAAGTTGATCCTAAAAGCTAACTTTTAGCTCGAAACTTAGGCCACGAAAATAGTTGCAGTTGAAAACAAAGATATATCTACACGTCATTGCTTTTAAATTGAACATCGATAATGCGTAAATTCCTCGATCGGCGTTAAATAGGAATATATATTTTAATATTATTGTCAGAGGAAAGAAAATGGCGTCCAATTCGAACGCTTGTGGTTTAGCACATCGTAAATCTGCCGAACAAGGGATACCAAGAACGGCTATTAGCCTGAAAAGGCTCGTCTATTAAACGTTATACGATTTATGATACACTCTTTATATCTCTCGTTGTTCACACTTTTCAATCGAACAATTTACATTTGTAAAAGACTGAGGGGAGTTCCCAAAATTTTAAGGACGTTCACAGTCTGATTTCAGTCACAATCTAACAAAAATACCTCTAATTTCCCTACATTTTTGGCAAGTTTTTGACATTGATTATCGCTGAGATGAGATTGCGACTACGTTTTTAATTACGGGAATTGGCCTTCAGATGTTTTGTGCGTCAGGTGGATTAATTGCAACTATAAGTCAAGTTCCAAGTAGAATTCAACGTTAATAATAAAAGAAAAGATTATGTCTAAACTTGAGTAAAATCAAAAGAATACTTTCTTATTACAACGTAGAGATAAGATTACCCGATGTTTTATCAAAAATAGTATTATTTGGCTTCACATAACTGGCTTCCTCTCAAATACACGTCACGAACTTGTCTCGCAGTATTTCTTTTTGTCATAATTTATTTTGTATAATACAATTCCTTTGAATCCTCGTACCTGCAAAGTAACACCAAGCATACAAGATATTCACCTCACGTCGGCCCTCCAAGTAATTACTTCCAACATTGTACAATGTTGTAGTACATACACACATAGAAATAATTCAGAACCAGTCGCAGAGAATAATTTTTACCCGCTAAATTTTCATTCCGTCTGAACTGTGAATAGGCATTGTATTTTTTACGATTTCTACGCTTGCGTAGGCAAGCCAAATGTTAACTTTAAATAACAATTCAATCAGAAGGCAACATTCCCGTAATTAAAAACGTTCAAAATATAGTTGCAATCTCATCTCAGCGACAATCAGTCAAAAACTTGTAAAAAATATAGGCATTTAAGAGGTATTTTTGACTAAGTCTCAATCTGTCAATCTAACACTAAAAAATATACATGTGTATATTATGTACAACTTTAAAAAGAAAAAAAAAGACGGGCTCATTAAAATTTAAAAAAATTATCCGCATCGCTGTCAGCGTTGCCATGTTGGATGGCAATGCTGATTCTTCTACCTAAAAATTGACTTAAAATTCGTTTTTGATATCAATCTATCAAGAATACCTAACTCATAAATTGTATTCTCCCTTTCTCGCCGATATTCCGACATGGTAATGGGAATTTTGTGGTCCGCATCACATAATTTACGGACCCGAACTCAGTGGAAAATTTATAAGAATATAATTGAATGTCCCACGATCAGTTTCACGCGCTTTCAATTCCAAGAGGGGTAATCTAGATCGTACCAGTGAATAATGCTTTCGTCTAGTATTCGTTGGTTGAACACCGACTCGGAAAGTAATCAATCACATTTGAACTTGTCAAAGACAATGAATGATATGTCGCTACGATCTCATTCTTAGAGGATTAATAATTACAGGGTCAAATTAAATGACCTAGCGAAACTCCACAGATGTGATGGGTATCGATATTTAAACATGTTAAAATAATAAAGACATTAAGTTTATGGGGTCATATCGCAGTTAATGTAGTCACTTGAAAAAATCTATTTGTTTTTTTTGTAAACTTCACAGATGTGATATATATCAATGTTTAAACACGATAAAACAAAAGAAAACAGTTTTTCTCTATTCATACTTCAAGTAACAAAAATAACAGCTGTCGTTGATCCCCAGAAAAATAAAACAAATATTTTTATTTCTAATTAATCGTGGTTATAGAGATATCGATACTCACCACGTCTGCAGTTTCGCTACCTAATTTAATTTGACCCTGCATTTGTATGGCTCATGAGCAGTTTACCTAATTCTCAATTCACCAGATTCCTAACCCACCAGATTATGAATTAACCTGTTTCTCAACTTACCCGATTCTCTACTTACCAGATTCTCAATTAACCAAAAGTTTGTATGGACATATCAAAAACTCATACGTAACAGAGATATTTTCATTACTTAAAGCAAAACCGGGTCAGAATAATTCCATATTACAAATGCAACATCGACCTTTCCAAGACAACCTCGCCACGAGACCCAAAGAATCCAATAAACGACCAAAACCCGTGACCGATTCACCGGAGAAAAGACCTGCCCTATCTATACGTCAGTTCATACCAAATGGTAAGTAACATTCAATTAAATACACGCAAACAGTTGATATCTAGAGCCTTCGTATATCCGAATAGACCCTTTGTATCCTCACTAGAGAGTACGCACGTAATTTATTTTCAAACTCAACAGTATAGCTTCGTTTTTATACGAGCGAACCTTTTCAACTACCGAATGGAGCAAAGTTTATGTTTATGAATGTTTGGTTCATATTTGCAAAGTAAATAAGCGGCGTAGCAATGTTTCGATACAAATACCAATCAAGCAAACATGACCATAATCAGTCAGTGTCGATATTCCACGACATCATGGAATTAGTAAGTACCATCCAACAATGATGACACTGACAGCTCTTGAACGTAGTTAAATATGCTGATAGTGTTCAGCCGGTCCATTCTGTAAAACTCTCACCGTGAGAACGTAGGTGAAGTGAGCTTGAAGTGAGGTACCTTTCCACCTTGTGCTAGGGCCAGTATTAACAGCTCACTCTAAGCTCACTTCACCTAACTTTTCACGACCAGATTTTTACAGAATCAAACGGCTGTTTCGTTAGTGAAATTCCCTCACGATGGTTGCAACCAACACCACTTTATAAAAAAAAACGTGTATAATTTATCCTTTTTATAAAAAAAACCCCAACACAGGTATATAGCTACTGTTACTAATTTAATAAATTCTTAGGTGACCAAAAAACAAAAGGATTTTGGTATACATACCGTATTATAGATTTATCAGTATATTTAGTAAGTTAGTCATTTAATTTAGTACCTAGTGTAAACAGTTAATTGCGTTACATAGGTACTAAGGCGCCTTCTTCGCCGGATCGGCGCGTTGTTTTTTGGTACAGATTGTTTACCGAGCGCATACACACGTCTCTGTACCGAGTAAGTACTACCGAACCATTCGACTATACATATTCGGTACAGAAACGAAAACGGTGACGAAGGCGCCTTATTGTACAGACTGCAGATCAAGCTACCCGAAACGGTCAAATTTTTCCAATCAACCTTGAACCTTAATGCTTTAGCGATAAAGTTGAAAATCTATTAAAGAAATTTGACAGATTGTAGTAGCTTGATGTGTTGGCGTAATCATTTGAATGTTTAGGAACCATTATGTATAAATCTTTCAATGACGAATCATCATAATAAAAATAAAATGCAAGTACTTTGTGGATTTACTGAACTAAGCTTCGTTGTAATAGATAAACAAATAACACTCTAAAGTAATTAAAAGGAAACATCCCTTAAATCATTTTAGAGGGTTATTTATTTCAGTTTCCTCATTTGGGTAAGCTTAAACAATAACAATATAAGCAACTGACAGGGGATTTAATTTTAGCCAGTCATGACAGATTAATAGGCGTTACCGAATTATTTTACATGACTTGAACATACTTACTTACCGAATTATTTAACTTGACTTGACTTACGTTGACCTATAACAGCGTAACGCTTTTAAAGTGTTAAAGAAAAAGGGATTAGTAAAATCTTACAATATAGAAAATACATCACGCATTTTTCTACATACATTCACAAATTTCCGCCTTCTTCCCATGTGGGTAGGCAGAAATTGCAGATCGTCACCTGCTACGATCCTTGCATATCCTTTTGCTTCGTTTACGTTCATACATCTGGATCCTACACGCACGTCAGTGTTTGCTGTCTGTCAAAATGTACGAAAATTTAATGTAAACATACACTTGGCTCGCAAAACCTTTGTTTGCACGTGTTGCGAACTTTTTGTGGGCAGCACACAATATCGGTCGTTTGTATTGCCCCTTACTATCACCTAGGTATAGCTTTAGCACAATAGATCTTCAATGAGGACCACGTGAATAAGAAATTTCTAACAAAAACCACACTTCCTCTGTGGTCTAGTGGTCGCAAGCGCTTCTGCTAAGCATGAGGTCCTGGGTTCGATTCCCAGGTCAAGCAAAGTGTTACGGGGTTTTTCCACCAAGAATTCCTCAGTAGCAGCTCGGAGTCTGGATTTTTTGATTGGATTAGTATAGGTCCACATTTCGCGAGTAACCTATGTAAAGGTGCACCTCTGCCTAACCCTTCGGGAATTACCGGCCTGATGTTATGTTATGTAAACCACTTTGAGACTTCACCTAGCGCCATAATGGAACCTCGAGCTCAGCAACAAAGCTCAGTTCCCGCTCAATATGGCGGCTTCAGTTTTTGTTTCTTTTATTTTATTACCGTTTCGCAACATCTAAAGAATAAAGCGAAAAAGAGAAATCATAGAATTTAATACTCATTTATTTATTCCCCTTTGCAAAATGGTTTCCACTGTTTCTATAGAAATATTGAAGAAAAAAAGCGGTCTTTTTGTGTTTCTAAAAACCTTTATGTATACAAATTAAAGTTAGGCAACGAAACATGCCATTCATTTATTGTTTTCCATTTTCCCTGTCTACACAATTTGAAAAGTGTCAAGGTCGTTACGTGTTCCTTCTCTCATTTAAATAAATAATGAAATGAAAACCGACAAAATATTCGTGAAGCTTCATTTAAGAATCAACAATAATGAGGACAAGCTTATTCATTAATTTTTTCATTCCTGTTTTCGTCATGGCCGTTTGTGAGGCTAAACAAGTGTACAGGCAAAATGAACACAAGAAACAAGTAAAGTTTTGCTTATTTACACATGAAAATTTCCATATTTTTCTCATTTGCTTAGGTATCTATAATGAACACGAGAAATAAATACTCGGTATACTTTACATGTATAGTCAGGCAAATTAATTATTCATCAAATTTGCAATACATCAATTTGCCGTGTCATTTCAGATAACTGTCAAAGAATGAGAGATTGTGATTTGAATATATTTTAGTTTGAGGCTACGAATATGCATAAAAACATTTTTATACCTGTGCACTCTGCCTTTGATGAAATTATTATATTTATTTTTATTTACAATAATATGATTTTATTATACCATTTTATTCGGTGGGGGTGTCGTTATGGACAGTTTAAGTTTGTAGTCAATTTCCTTAGGTCTAATTCCAGCAGTGGACTCCGACAAGCTGAGTAGAGAGTCAATTTCCTAAACAATTAAACCTGACTTTACATAACAGATACATCGCATACTCGATTCCAGCGTTCGTTGACAGGCGAGAAATCTCATATCGTGTGCTCCGCCGCAGCAAAGCTAAATCTGAAATCATATTCTTGCCCTACATCGCTCCGGGAAGCGGTTATGTTATGACATGAAGCTTATCTAAACTTTGATATGTATTTTTATTTTAAAATATTTGCCTTAGGAGATTTGACAAGAGAAATATTGAAGTCTTCCAAATAAGAATAATTATGTGATTTAATTTATTGTAATAAGTATTACTGCGTACATTTATACATCTCCAATAATCCGTATTGTCAAACCAACTCAAGTTCTCCTACCCTCTCGAGATTGAGACAAATATTTCTGATTACTTAGCCAAACAAACTCATAAATGAGGACACCAAAGGTGAGTGATGTTTTGTATGTTTACGGGAATTATTCGTAATGGAATATTTCCCCGTTGAAAAATCGTATGAAACTGAACTAGTTTCAAGCGGAACGGTTTAACACCTCGCACTAATTCTACTTTTAATTCGAGATACTCGTTAAAGTAGAATTTATGTTGACATTTTGTAAATACCGTTTGCATCACCCTGTCCCATTATAGATCGCAGTGATAGCAATCCACGAATAATTACGACTGTTCATGAACCCTCTCCACATTTACAATGTTAACGGATACGAATTACATGCTACGATTGATACCGAGAGCCAATTTGTACACTTTGTACGTGAAATACAGCGAATTATTTGTCATTGACTTCGTTTTTCATTCTGACGGTACACAATTCAACGTGCATGCCTGTCCTTCCTAATTTTAGCATGGAATCCATACATAAATCTAGGTAGGTATATTTAAATTGTGAAACGCTCTATTTTTAATTTTAAAAGTTTACAAACGTTCGTCTGTTGCGGTATATCAGTAATGTTTTGCATACGTACACGCCACAGCTTACGAGCGCGTAGGTTCGTATCCAAATCTCGTGTTCGCGAGCAGTGTAAGCCAAGCGATTCGGTCGAGGAAATGTGGAGATTCATCCACTCGATACGCCAAGAGCACTCCGATACATACATATTATGCAGTCTCCCACAATTCCTTTGAAAGGCTGCCGCATCCGTACCCTCGCTCACGACGTGCGTTTCATTAAAAAGTGAGTGATTTCGAGAAAAAGAACAAAAGGCCGCTAGAAAAAGCATCGTTCGCCTCATGAAATATTAAAAAATAGGCACGTACATTTGTTTTGTTTCCGACCGCGACCGTTCTTTTATAGTAGACTCCATTAAGTTATTAGCTGGGACACTACACGGGGCGTATAATGAGAAGAGAAATCTTGTTTTTCTTTTAATATTAAACGGAGGGCACTGGCGACATCTTACATGAATTTTAATAAGCACTTTTCCAAATGAAACCTTGGAAGTGGAAGTAGCAGTTTCCTAGTGGAGTGTATGGGGGTGACATCATTAGTCACGCCTCCGACACCTAATGAACTATAATTCCCAAATGAAAGTGCTCTGTTATTTTTACAGCGCCGTCTCTTCAGGGAAATTACTATTTGTAGTTAATTTTGGAAACCAAATCTTTAGATATTTTTGAAAGAGATGCACAGATTTTAGTACAGACGGTACATAGCTTGTCAGATGCAACATGAGACTTTTCCGAGCAATTTTCCCTGACCTCAAACGAGTCTCTAAGGACTTTGAGGAGAGTAGGATGTCTCCGGTCATTCATACAGCATGCAAGGCGCTTTGAGCAGCGGCCTGCAGCGGAAACCTGCGGCGGAGGTGTGTGAGCATTGCGGATGTCTTTCATGTCGCTTTCATAGCTCGTCGGTCGAGGAACACAACGGCAGCCGGTTGACGATGTTTTGCTTTTCCTTTGAGGCAAATTCTCGAACATAAGTTTTGTTTTGCGTAGTGACTGTGAATGTATAAATGTTTAAATAAGTTTAAGCATGAAACATTTAATTTATGCACCGCAAATAAACTTTAGGAAATCCAGTGGTGAAATATAAAAGCTGGGAATTTGATAGCATGATGAACATCCACATTCTGTTCTGTTTAAGTAAAATTTTTGTGACATAAATAGATAATCTTAAATCATAAGAAAGTGTGCTTTTATCTTAAGTCCGCTCGCTCACTCAATCTGCGACTATTAGCAATTTCATCTTCCAGCTCTCGTCAAACAAAATTCGCTCAAAAATCAAACTGTTTCAAGCAATTTTATCGAGCACTGGGGGGAGCAATTCGCCAATTGAGTTTCGTCTTTACAAAAACTCGGTTCAGCCTATTAAAACGACCTCGAAAACAAAAAAGGAGCGATTTTAAATGTAGTTGTCGGGGCTTCTCTGCTAGGGGTGGTTAATTTTAGCCTGACTCATATTCGTGGTAACCATGGTAACATTATAAAACATCTGAATTTTACTAAGGATCGGCATTTGACCACCACATATCACACGTGATGATAGTCATGATGTGGTTGAGAATGGCGTTCGCTAGTCTAGGCGTAACGTTAATATTCATAACGTAGCTTATAATCCTGGGATATCAACGTTAAAAATCAAGGAACAGACGCTCTTAACGACCATTGCTTAAACATATTTCACGTGGCTGAGGGTTGGTATCAGAAGGCCAACTTTCGTAATTTAAAACGTTCAAATTCAAGTCGCAGTCTCATCTCGCTGACAAACAAATGTCAAAAATTTAGGGAAATTAGAGCTGTTTTTAACAGAACTGAGATTAAAAGGCCAATTCTCGTAATTTAAAACGTTCAAAATCTAGTCGCAGTCTTCATCTCGTCGACAAACAAATGTCAAACACTTGTCAAAATGTAGGGAAATTAGACGTATTTTTGACAGATTGAGACTGAGGCCAGACTGTGAACGTTCTTAAAATTACGAGAATTGCCCGTCTGATCATCGATCAAAAACATAGTTGTTTAGATACACATTACTTATAGTTCAACTGACACCTGTCATCTATCATACATAAACTCATAAACATACACCCATGAATGAACTCTGCCATTAGACCCAGAACCAGATCAATAGAGAGATAACTCATCAACGTCATTAGAAGTCACGACCCTCAGTAATCAGGCAACGTCTGAAAGAATTAATTACGTTGCTAGACACAACTTGTTCTAAATTGTTTTATGACAGCGACTGGCGACTTGTTTATTTTGCTGAAACCATTAAAGTGTAAATAAAATATGTCTTATCATTCAATTTACGGTTTGATCATATAGTTTTTTATTACGCAGCCTCCACGCAGCACCGTTTCACTGCCATCTTAATATCACAGAATGATTATGTATTTAAGATACTCAAGGAGATGGAGAGCTTATAATAAATTCATGGTGAATCGTAAATTATATAAAAATAAACAGTGGTAAAATTAAATTGGTTCAAGAAGCGTTCTCTTTCGTTCGTGAATATGTTAAAAAACAATGTTTACTTACATTAATTAGGAGAATATTTGTTTTTACAGCTTATTAGTCATGTTATTTTTAATAATACCAACAAAACGTGCTGTCTATCAATTAGAATAAACACGAAATAAGCTTAAAATGATCAGTTAAACAATATTTGCACACATCAATCAAGAAGAAATAACTAAAAACTGTTTTATTCTTCTTCTTTTTAGCGTGCTGTTGACAATTTAAATGGACTCGGCCCCGAATTCGGTTACATGTTTGGCGCCATTACTAGCATTAGTCATCAATTCCTGTAACGTGCAGCAGTTGATAGAACACGCAGGACATGATATTAAATGGCCCATCGTTTGTGGAACAGCTCCACATTCACAATGTTTTGGTAATGAAGCATAACAAAAATGTTTCAATAATATTCATTCTAGCACCCATAAAGTCGAATGCTGATCCAGGTGTGCGCTTTTCACGTCCACGTCACGGCATCACAATAACACAGGGAGGTAAAATGTATGCAAATCTATGAAGACGCTTTTTTTCCGTCCACGATAACGTTAAAACGTGTACGTATTTGCAATTATTTTGTGAACGTGGATGTGGATATCCACGACAATATCGTCACGTTAGAAATCTAAAAGCGCACATTTGCTGTTAAAAATATGTTGAATGGAATTTGTAGCATCGCATGATCTTCACTCAAAATAAATGAAAAGCGCTTATAGAGTAACTAGGTAAGTATGTAGGTACATCCTTCATCAAAAAGGAGCATCCTTCAACCAGTTGAATGGTTTTCCCAGCGAGTCGAGCCCGCCGTCAAGAAGGTTACCTGTATATAGTAATATTAGGTCTTTACCTATGAAATTGGAGATTTGTATGATAATTTTAAAATATAACAATTTTGGTAATTTTTTTATTTCAACTAAGCAAAGTACTGGCCCAAATTATCTATACAATTTTGCCATTTTGATGGCAGTTTGTTTATCCCTTTACTGTAGAAGTCTGCCGGATGGGAGGCGATGCAGTCAGCTAAAGCGTTTTGTACTGCATCTCGGGTGTTGAATTTTTTCCCACTTAAAAAATTGTCTAAATTTTGAAAAAAGTAGAAATCTGTTGGAGCAAGTTCCGGTGAGTACGGTGGGTTACGGAGAGCTTCCAGCTGTAACTCTTGTAGCTTTGCGATGGTCTGTCGTGAAGTGTGAGCTCGCGCGTTTTCATGGAGAAGCAATGGGGAAGAGCGATTGACTAGTCTCGGTTGTTGAATTGCGAGCTTCTCCATCATTGTTTGCAATTCTTGGCAATAGACATCTGGCGTCACTGTTGTGCCATTCGGTAAGAAGCTGTGATGTACAAGTCCACTGGTCCACCAGCTATGAGTATTTTTGTTTTTAGCGCACTGATTAGGTGCTGTACCCGGGTCCACCCACTGTGATGAACGCTTACGGTTGTCGTACAGGATCCACTTTTCATTGCAGGTAACAATTTGATTAAGAATTCGCTCGTTTCTATGCCGATTTAGTAGTGCTATGCATGCTTCGACGCGTAAATCTCGCTGTTGGTCGCTTAGTTCGTGTGGCATCCACTTATCTAGCTTTTTTATCTTTCCGATTTGACGCAAGTGCTTCAATGTTGTTTTGACACTAACTCCAAGGCCCGCAGCAAGCTCAGCCGTAGATTGAGTTGGATCCACTTCCACTATCGCCTTCAATTCGTCGTTGTCGACAATGGTTACTGGCCGACAACGAGGCTCGTTCTTCAACACAAAACTTCCAGATTTAAAACGATTGAACCAATAATGGACCGTGTTTATGCAAGCAGTGTTAGGCCCGTACACGTCTTTAATGTTTCGTGAACTCTTATCGAAAATTGTACGAATTTTCAGTTTATCCATGGCGCCAAAAACTACCACAATGTAACAAAAACAAAAAAAACAAAATAACTGAACTCAAAACAAATGACTGAATTTGAAATTAAATTAACACGTCTTTCGAATAAAAATTATTGGAATTTCGAATTGCGCGCCAATCCACAGATAATTAAATCTGAAAATGCTGGTTATGGAATCTCCAATTACATAGGTAAAGACCTAATATAATAGGTATGAATTAAAAAATAAATAAAAGTAAAAAAAATGGTATGGTATAAAGCAGGGCTATGTTAAAGTGCGGCCGCCGGCTGCATGACTTTAACAACCTTAAAACGATAACCCTCTTTTTGGGCTTCGCCGTAGTCGGGGTAAAGGTCTGGGTGTGATCCCTACGGTCAGTTTTTGTGGTGTCTGGAGCGATTGTACATAAAACATGACGATTAGAATATGGGCATCATTTCGCCATTAGCCTCGGAAATAATCGGTATGACTTCTACCCTATCACTTTTTGTGGTAAATTATATGTTTATGTATAAATTTCATAAGTATTTATTTTATGTGTGTTTATATTGTATATGAAAATGGCACACCACTGACTACCTGCAGTATTTTCTCTCCCTTTTCCTTTAATCTTCCAAAGGTTGTCTGTAAAAGATCGTTTTTAGCGATAAGACCTTGTGACCTTGTGTCACCCTATGTAAAATATCTACATTTATATCTGTAATTTTTATGGTCTACATGTTAAAGAGTATTCTATCTATCTATGGTAAGAAATTTCATAAATACATTCTCGATTTACGGTCTACAAAGTACCTACGTAGCCCACCATATACGGGTGGGTAATATCGTATGCGTATTCGAATTGTATTGGAATAAAATGGGGCCATACGTTTGTGTATCAGGTGACACAGGGAATCAATCACCGAGCGGTGTCGATCAATCATTGGAGAACACAGGTACACTGTGAGCGTTTGACAGTACCACCTGCTAATACACTTCTTTTCAGACTTTATTCAATGATTCATTAGATTAAGAGAAGACAGGAGAGAAATGGGTGCTGTCTGTGTAAAATACTGAAAGGTCGTAAGTTCAAGTCATTATTCTTAGGACTTTCAGCGCTACTATCTTTCTATTTAGTACTTATTTCATGTTGGGTGTTGACAGAATCTATACTAATAATAAGAAAAGCTGAAGAGTTTGTTTTTTTGACCTCGTTAATCTCTGAAACTCTTAGTTGGATTTGATAAATTCTTTTTGCGTTTGATAGCCCAATTTTTCAGGAAGGCTATAGGTTACTTAACATCACGCTAGGACCCTCAGGAGCCGAGCAAAAAGAAATAAAAGTCAGAAAGAACGCTAAGCGAAAACAAAGTAAGAATAGTAACCGAATGCGACGGGGTGAGTCGGGAGAAGCTAGTCATAAATAAAGTACACCGTACAATTGTATCTACACGGTTATATTAAAGCCAATGTTAGTCAGTAAAAGTTCTAGCTTTTACACAAAGAAGTGCTATTTAGCATAATATGAAGGACAGGCAAGGAAAGGCTTTCTTTCTTTCTTTGCAATCCTACTTAACGGGGATTAGTTCTCAGGTTGAGCATAGTATTTATTTTCCTCTACCTACCGAAGGAAATTCTTAGAGACAACTCAGACTTTCAGTCTCGAATTGTGCCTAATAAATGTCTCCTTCTGAGACTAAATATAGCTACCGGCAGCACGTGTTCGCAAAACTAAGAAACGCACCTGGAATTCCCATCGGGATATTCAAGCTGGTTTTGAAGGCCATCCAGCTTCGGCTATTAATAAAACGTAACTTAAAAAGCAAAGCGTTGTCCAATACAACGGAATCTTGAGACCCGTTGTTTTCCAGTTTTCCAATAAAAAACTAATGGCATAATGGATTACAACGGGCCGTCCGCAAGTCACGCCGCGTCCCAATAAACGGGAGATAAATTCAATTTACTAATAAAATTTCGAATTTTCGATACTTCTCGGCATCCAGTAACTTATTTAACGTTAAAACAGATTATTTTATAAATTTAATATTGTATGATTCAATTTTTCCGAGCTTGTTTTGATTAAATTAGAAAACAATCATTATTTTAGGCGTTCTATAAAAATAAATAAGTATTTAAATGCCTGAAATGGCGGCATACAATATGGAAAGCAAATAAGCCTTTAATTTTCAGCCCACCAAGGACTATTTATTTTATTGTTCGATAAATGTGGATACGTGAATCCATATGCAGAACTTATTAAAATAATATATTGCAGTATCAGGGACGTTGTATAATGCATACAGTTTTAATTTCACGTGTTACTTACGCATGGGTTGACCAATAAATTGAATTCAGTCATAAATTAATATTCAATTCCCGAATAGATAACCAAACGAATAGATACATTTATATCAGCAATAAAAACCTTTTCAATGTTTTTCACCTTTAACGAAACAGAAAAAACAAAGGCGATATTTTTCTTTCACGAAATCTAAGCAATCTGTTTGAAACACTTGAAAAGGGTCGAGAGTATTTCTACTAATATTTAGATAGAATTTCTTATTCAATACTTCGTTTACGCTATCTTAGATTGCCTACTTTGCTATCTGACAGTACAAATATTTCACGTTTGTTACCAGTTTTTGTTTCGGTCTATGATCAGAGGGGCAATTAAATAATTTCAAGAACGTTCACAGTCAGAAGGCCAATTCCCGTAGTTAAAAACGTTCAAAATCTAGTCGCAATCTCATCTCAGCGACAATATGAATGTCAAAAACTTAAAAAAATATAGGGAAATTAGAGGTATTTTTGGCAGATTGAGACTGAGATCAGACTGTGAACGTTCTTAAAATTATGAGAATTGCTCTTATTAATTTCCCTACATTTTTGTCAATTTTTGTATATTGATTGTTGCTGAGATGCTATTGCGACTAGATTTAGAACATTTTTAATTACGGGATTTGGCCTTCTGGTTGAGACAAAATCCTACAGCATTTTAAAATATTCAAAAAGAAAACGATGTTAAGCAACGGAGCTGGAACAATGATTAGAAAAAATGTGGAAGTTTCCTCTCGACGACGTCGGTGACGAGACGAGCATTTTTCATACTTGTTCAACTAAGTTGATGTGACACGGACCTAAGTTTCACTATAAAAATAATAAGCAACAATATGACTCTATTGCCTGAAAATAAGCTGAAGAAAAGAACAAGAATAATCAAGTTTTCATCCAATTATATCAAATAGAAAAAAACTGTATTTTGTTCATCAATTGTTGCTTATAATATTCGGTAAACATGAACAGAACCCCAGTATCGTGAGTTTCACAATAATGAAGAAAATATCGAAGGAAAATGTATTTTTGTGGAAGCCTTATAGCAGGAAATAAAAAAAACGATTTCATTAAATAAATACCCTGCGAACATGAGAAATCCATAATCGGTGTTGGTTAATATAATTTTTTTATATTTTTATGAGATCAGAAAAGTAGGGAATTGAGAGAATCCGATTGGAAAATACGTGACTTTTATTTATAACCCCGGAAAAATAAGACGAATTAATGGCAAATCTGCAAAAAGACTGACGGTGTCTCACAGGGCTATTCCTTGGGCAATAATAATATAGGTATAAACAGAAGTATGTCACATGCTATCCTTATCCATTCACACTTCTGCATTCATACAACAAGAAACAAAGTACTTTGACCCGGCTAATGTTTGCAGTAATAATGATTTTCAAACAAACCAAACGGCCGACTTAGCACAGCTTCAGTGATATGTTAATATTATATGAGTTACATATACAAGTTGTGCAAGATTCTGAACCCTGAACGTACGTACTTATAAACTTATTGTTGTTGTCAAGTTATAAGTAACTAAATAAGTAAGTATTATGAATATTTTCTTTTTGCATCTCCGTAATCTTAGGCACAATGAATCTCGTGAGACTTTTTACATACTTAACTGATTATCCTAGCTAGCTACTAGCAATTATAAG
This sequence comes from Apamea epomidion, assembly GCA_947507525.1. Classification (NCBI taxonomy): domain Eukaryota; kingdom Metazoa; phylum Arthropoda; class Insecta; order Lepidoptera; family Noctuidae; genus Apamea; species Apamea epomidion. The sequence goes on along the minus strand of OX382228.1, from coordinate 12,909,198 downwards.
ATGGCTCTTTATAATTAATTTGAAATGAGTTACGTAGTTACAGCAACGTTGTTTTCTTGATGACGGAATAATTGTTTAATTTAGAGCATAGGGCTTTCCGACCGTGATTATTTGCTCGTCGGTCCCGGGGTAGCTTAAGTGATAAAGACATTTGTGACTGTGGTGACTCAGGTCAAGTAAAAACGATAACAATTTGTCACGAGTAGCCTTGGTAACGAAAAATTAACTAAAATGTTTAGTGACCGTTGTGTATCTTTTTGAGAGCTGCTTATGTAATGAAAACGTAGAAGTAATAACGTTCCGATATTTTCAAGATAAGACACCGTAATGACTTTATTATAAAGTAAAACAGACATTTATGTTCATATTATACTTTGCTCACCTACGTGAGACGGTATTTTGCCATTGAATATTAATTAATAAACGTATAAGATTGTATATTAAAAAAGATATGACGTAAATTAAATTAAATCCCTTATAGGACTTTATAGCCGACGGGAAGCAAGTTTCGCGCATAGCACAAACTTGGAACATTTTATGCCCTTCAGTAAGACGTATCTGTTTAGATCTGGATCGATAAGTATTTAAACAGTAAACTACTGGATAGAATTTGGTTGTAATTAAAGTAAACATAAATTTAAAATAATAAGGATTTCGTTCAATTTTCATTCACAATCACGATTTAAAAACAAAATAAATCACAATTTTTTTGAAGGACGATATATTCTTGTCGGTTTCTTAATCTATGTAAGTGCTTATATACACGAGCGACACGCGTCAACGGCAGAGACAACTGCAGCCACGCGTGTCGGCGGCTGCAGTTGCATCTGCCACTTAGGTCTACCAGTATCGGTATTTCCCGATGTACATACTTAATTATAGTATTTAAAAAAGAAAACTTATGGGCTTAAAGTTAGTTATATATAATAAATTAAAAGCCACCTTACCTTAATCTGTTCGCACCACATGAAAAAAGAAAAAAAAATACAATTTTTTTTTTAAATTGTGTCCACGTTTTGTTCATAATCTCTTTTACATAGGAGTACAGACCTACTTGTAAGGCAGGCACGGTATGTCTAGTTCATAAAACACTAAACAACTATAAATTTTCTATGACACAATTATAATAGAGGGTCCATTATAATTGTGTATATGAACTCATGCATCGCATTTAATGGCTCCAGTGTACTTCGTTAGGCCATAAAGTTCATTTTACGAGCCTACGTTTAATAAACAATTGGGTATCATTAAGCTATCAGACTACTTTTAACTTTGTAAACATGGTTTAATTATGCAAGGTATTTTAGTAACTGTAGGTCAGGATCCTATAGTGGAACTTGGGCCCTATTTAATAAAAGGGACAATCAGATAATCTGACAATTTTTTAGGTTTGTTTCATTATTTCTCTTTTATTAAACAACACGTCATGCAAATGTGTGTTACATTGTTAGTTATATTAAATAGGGCCCCGAGAGATTTCACATAAAAAATAAAGAGTGTAATTAATTTTGAACTCACCGAACGTTAGCTAAGGTATGACGCCGGCTCTTGAGATATCTGCCGTGGTACTTCTGCAGCTCACCGATGCTGCCCTGTTCGGCCTGCATCCTGCCGAGCGCCGGCTGTGGCGCTGGCGCAGCGTCCTCGCCGGCCTGACCGGGCGACGGCGACGCGCTGGCAGCACCCGAGCCACGCTTACGTGCTTTGTTAGACTTTCTAGCCGCCGCCGATATACATATCTTCACCGACGACGGGCTCCCAAAACTTCGCTTCTTCCCCGAACTTCTAGATGACGTGTAGGCAGTGTCAGTGCTACTTCGTGTACTCTTGTAAGAGGGTGTGATCGTCAAGTCTGTGGCGTCCTCGAGAGGCCAATCAGAATCGTCCTCCTCCTCGATCCCCGGCAGCGGGGACTGTTGACCGATTGGACGCGGTGAGCTTATTACAGGCTCTGGGGCGACTGCAAACAAGCAATAAAGGCTCTAAACAAACAGGTCGAGCAAAGTCGAAAGTATTAACTGAGGTCTCAGCTACCTACTGCCGCACAAAGAAAATTTGCTAAAGACTTTCGCTATCCAAGTTAATTCACAAGCTTGGGGTGTTTCTAACTTCTTGATTGTTGAATTTCCCTAATTTGTCTACAATAACAGTTTTTAATAAGAAGGGGAACGCTTCGAGTTAGTTTGTGAATGAGAAACTGAACTTTTGAATATATGAAGATAATTTTATACTTTCATATAAAACCGTTTAATATTGTAAAGCTTAGACTATATAAGATTGTCTATAAAAGTTAAACACCACCTATATTGACAGTAAATAAAACAGAACCCACTGCACATAGTAAAGGTGTACTACCGATAACGAACAATCACTTTTCTCCAATATTAGTCATCAATACTTTCTAATAGGTATCTCAGAGTTATTAAAAGCGTACATTGAAATTATGTATTCATCAGGCGTAGTTCTACGCCGAGGGGCTCTGTTTTAACGAGTAATTTCCACCTCCCTTGAGAAATTGAGTTCACGATTTGATCAGAATATGAAATAAGGTTTTTTTTCTTGCTTATCGATGATTTTATAATAAGATTATCTAGAATAAAGAGGCCAAGCATCAACCTGAATTCTAAAAATCAATATTGCTAGGAGAAAATTCAGGAGACGACGATCAACATAATTTATTATGCAAATTTTGTCTGGGACGTAAAAACATGCGCCCAGGCTCAATGTGGGAGTTGGAACCGTAGGTAATATTATGTATTATGCTATAATCTGTCATTGTTATTGGTATATTTTGGTGGTAAATGAAGTTTAAAGGACATTTATGACTGGGTACTAATGAGTAATGTGCGCTTTTATAATTTATAACGTGATGTTGTCGTGGACGTCCACGTCACTGCATCACGATAACATATGGAAGTAAAATGTATGGAAATATATAAAGACGCTTTTATGTGTCCGTTCACGAGAACGTTACGTGCACGCTTCTATATATTTTATGGACGTTGATGTGCACGATAATATCGTCACGTTAAAAATTAAACGCACATTGACAGTTTTTAGTAACAAAATCTTACATTATGGTCGTATTTTCGTAGCTAACAAAAGAGTTTTCATAGCTTAAGGCTGAATTACTTACAGGCTGTTGCTTTGTATTAAAAAAGCGTTCTCGGCCAGAATCTTTCAAACAGCTATCTAGACATTTCAAAAAGATTATCCAGGGTACGAAAAACAATTTGTTGTTGGACTTTAAGAAAGTATTACAGCCAATATCAAAAGCCTATAGGTGTTGTTTAAGGTAATTTGTTAAAGGCCTTGAATTTGTTTGACGTGTACGCCGGCTTGATAAGCCGGGGTGTTGTTTATTCTGATGTGGTGTACGTAACATTCAGGCAAGTTAATCGGCCGAGAAATTAGAGGTTGAGCAGAGCATCGCTGTGGCCAGTGATACAACGTTTAATTATTCACGAGCAGGCCTCATGCAATCGATAGTTCAACATCCTGGTTAGTTTAAAGTTCAAACTTGATTCTTCTAGTATCATAACAAGTGTATGTGCTCAGGGATATTGAATATCGATTTCCGATAAAACATGAGGACTTCGTATTTTGTGAAATATGAATAAACGACAAGAGCCCGTAATTCTATAATAAGTTACACAGCAACGGAGTGAATGGTTTATTGGATCCTTTAGAGAGTCGAAACGATGAAGACAATATCATATTTTTAGACTCCCAAACATTATCGGAACTTTGACCTACATTTTAAGCAAAATCAATATTAGGGACCTGTATTACATACACAGCTGTGTGGACGTGTGTGTTTTTCTCTTAGTTTCACATTCGTACTTTGTGACGTGGGCTGCCAGTAAAGCACACCTAACGTTAAACTCTGTCGATCGCTTTACCCACAAATGGGATTTCGCTCTCGCTGAATCGGTAGGTAGGCGCTTTCAAATTTAATCAATTCGACTTCTCCTGTTAACTACTGGGTTATCGTTTAATAGCATAGCTGTAACGGGAATTTAACCAGATTGTGTCTGCCGACTAATATAATGGAGATTATTGGATAGAGAAACTAAACGTAACGTTGTAAAGGGTTGATTGTGATTAACGAGCTCTGCTGCGTAGAAACTTGTGGGCATCATAATGAAATAATGGCCATTACGATAATAGCCCAAGTCATTATATTGCTACTGAACCATTTATAACGGAGGTGGTAAAGGTCATTATCCTTTGTGAGTTTTTTATCGAATAATTACGACTACCGGATTTAAACGCTTCATTTATAAGTAAACGTAGATTTGCTTTTAAGTAGCATCCATTATTAATGGTAACCAGATGTTTTGTTAGAACAATCGTAGCGTCAGAAGAAAATAATCTGACGCTACGATTGTTCTAAAAAAAAGTCTGGTTCTAACTAGACGTTTAGTTAGAACAATCGTTGCGTCAGAACAAAATACGGGTTCTGACGCTAAGGTTCCTTTTAACTAAACGTCTAGTTACCATTAAAAATTGATGCTAATTAAGAGCAAATTTGTGTCATATGTAAACAGCCACTACTGTTCGGGAACTAGTCGTAGATACATTATATAAGGTGACGTTTAGTGGTGAAAACTCGGCTTAATTTAAAGTCAACAAAGGGGGTCGCGGCGGCGGCGCCTGCCATCGATCCACCTCCCGCCAATGTTTGTGTAGCTAAATGCGACCACTCCCGCCCATCATTATGCTAGCTTGCACAGACTAGAGCAGACATTTATTTTACAAATATGAGTAGTACATAATAGGTGTCTCAGACATATGTCACCATTCGGTATGCAACATTTATATTATTAACATTCACTTGAGTTTAACCAAAAGCCAGATTCATGAATCCAGAGCAATTCAGGTGATTCTTTTCTCTAATAAAAAAATCAGTCATACTGCAGTACGCTTTATCTATTAAAAGTTTACGTAGTCTACTCTTAAACAGCACTGTTGTCAAGTCTTTCCAACCACTTGGTCATTTATTGTAAATAATTGGGGCCATACAGTAAACACTTCTGCGCTACCAAAGTAGTTTAGTATAGCCTACATAGCCCCATAGCCTTGTAGCCTTCTAGCCCGTAGCTTGTAGCCTAGCATGCATAGCCCCATATCTCTATAGCCTTGTAGCCTTCTAGCCCGTAGCTCGTAGCCCCGTGCAACATTAGGACCGCTCACAATATAAACTCCATTTAATTGACGATAAAACTAGTAAACTAATTTGCAGGCGTGGAGTGTGTGTCGATTAAACACTTACTTTAGGGAAATATGGGGTGAAGCTATTTTTATTAGTTCCGCAACTTTGCTATGAAATATGAATATGTCGCTAAATATACCCTTGTTTCGGAATATTCTATAATGTGGAGACGACAATACGACTATAAATGAAGACGCTGGCATATTATGCAAAGGAATATTTTAAGACTATAGAATATATTCTAACATCGAAATTAAAAATGTTTTTTTCAAACAGAATAAATACCTAGTAGTGATGGATCGACTATAGGTTTTATCGATTTATATAGTTCGTTTGTTTTGTTTTGTTTTTTTTAAAAACGTTGCCCCACCCTAGGAATTATTTCTGTATCGTGGGTGCGTTTACAAACATTTAAACTCACATACACAAACAGCCAGACCCGGAACAACTACCTGTAGGCAATACAAATATTTGTTCCGTGCGGGAATCGAACCCGCGACACGTAGTGCAGCAGTCGATCGCTCAGCCAATGCGCTAACCGTGTCGTCATAGTGACTAAACTATTGGATATTTATGTACTTGACAGATTTTTTTAAAGCTGCAGGATAATTGTGTAACACACTAACATTAGGTATGGCTTTCATTTTGACAGTTAAACAACATTCATTGCGTTATTTACCTTGTTGAGCACACAAATTTTTCAACATATGAAGCAATGGATTTACAATATCCTTCAAAATGATTCAGATTGTGATTGATAGTGTGTTGCGACACAATCAGGGTGCTAATTGGGAACTTCATAGGATACACGAAGTTCAATTTAGGGTGGTATTGTCGTCTCCACCATATGTATATAATAATATAATAGACAATGCCTGAATCGATGGTTGGTATTTATTTAAGTTCCAATAAATCAATAGCTAACATTTTCCAAGTGAATGAAGCAACGCTTTAAACGATTTCAAATTTTACTACGGAGAAGTGAATTCCAGTCCGATACTCATAAAACCGAAATAGAACTCTTCAGAGAGTGAAATCCGATCAAAGTAAATGAAATCAGTTCCCTTAAAGGCATCATTAGTTTAGTAATACCGACATTATAATACCGTGTAAGATACTTATGTGTTAATTGTGTTATCAAGTTTAGGGGCGCGGCTGAAACAACCAAGAACTTTTTGTTCTTAGTTAATTACCGAGTAACCTTTAACTTGGGCGAGTAATTTAATGTCGTTTAGCAAACTTCGACACTCGATTCCTGTGCCAACAAGTCGAGCAAAACTAACTTTAGATTTATTACTATCGGATCCAGGAATACTTTGAACGTGAATTAATAATAATAATAATAATAAGTATTTATTTTCTCACCACAATAAACATTACAGACATTGTTACACATGATATATTAATAATTGAAATTGCACTGCGTTTTCTTTTGTGCCTTTAACTCTATTTATCGCCAATAAAGGAAATGAAAATCCATTGATGAATCGTTGTTGGGAATAAATAAGCTTCCCTTGAGACTTTTTGTAATAAAGGAAGCAATCTTTTGTGTGAGCTTATTGTTCTTCAATGATGGATTGATAATGTTCTTACTATAGCAGTGTTGATAATCTCAAATAATTTACATTCCATCGCCACTTAAACAGTAATCTACTTTACTGAAAGGTATACTAAGTTGATTTTTGAGTGACCATTTGTAACAAAAAGGTCTTTATAAGTTTTTGTTTGCAATGGAATTTGAACGTTGTTAATTATGACATTCATTTGTTGCTCCATTACTTGAAAATTATCTCAAATTCTTAATTAAAATATACATTAAACTATTTTTTAAATTGTTACAGAACATCGCGACAGAGGGTTACCCAAAGGCAAAACCTCTTAAAAATAAGAAAACAGTAGAACATTTTGCGATCAAAGCAAATTGGCTATAAGCAAAGAGTCCGAATGCAAATTGTCTAAAACATAAGAGATAAGTTGGTGTAACAGAATGTTTGTAACATCTGCTGCCAAGAGCTTGTCTCTACAGAGTTCGACTTCCTGTAAAATGTTCACAGAAGAACTCATTAGTACAATTTGTTTATAATTACGTTCACTATACTAATCATGCTTGAGCTAATATTTTGATGTAGTTAGTTAGACTTGGTAAAAGTAGCTAAATCCTGTTTAATGATTTTGCTATTACTATCAACTCTATATTTATCTTCGAAGTTCAAATTGGGTTTTGCTAGTAATTCTCAATGGTAGCCGAGATTCTAGGTTTATGCCACATATAGGTAACAAGTCCGGGTCCGCGGTCTGGGAGAGGCCTATGTCCAGCAGTGGACTGCCATAGGCTGAGTTGATTGATTGATTGATAGGTAGATAACAAAAAGCGGCCAGGTGCGATTTAAACTCGCACACGAAGGATTCCGTCCCACGGTACAATATTTAACTCTATACTTAAATTTTTACTTTAGTTATAAGAAAAACAAGTTTCGTGTATAGAGGACCCCTTTAATTTTTTACTGTATTTAATTTTTATTATTTGTTGTTATAACGGCCATAGTAGTACCAACTCTGTGCATTTCAAGTGTCTACCTATTACGGTTAAAAAGATACAGCCCTGTGACAGACCGACGGACGGACACGAACAAAGCGTGCCTACGGGAGGTCCCCGTTGGATCCGGAACCCTAAAAGGGTCACCCATGACGCACGTCTATTACATGGGACTTTAAAATTACTGCCGAAATCTGATTGTTCCATACACCTCCGCCATCCCTTAGTACAGTAAAGGCGTTAAATTATGTAAAAACTCAGATGTTGAACTATCCAATTAATAAAATAAAAACAAAACTATTTTTTGTTCAAAAAATAAAATTTTCTGTTTTAAATAAGGAAGAATAATAACAAAAATAAGGGCAAAATCACAGTGATCATAAAAAATGTAAAGAAAATGGAATTTGTGCTGAAGATTTAGGATCAAATCCACATTCAAAAGGGTATAATATAGCTAAATGGTTTGCATTTCCTTTCATATTATTCTTTCACTTATTGCGCTGAACGAAGCTTATAAATATTTCAATAAGGGCTTGTTGAAAAGTCAAAATTCAAAATGATTCCTCGAATAAAGTTATCAGATGATTGCATCTGATAACTTTATTCGAGGAATAATTTTGAAATTTTGACAGTTATTTCATACAAAAACTGTCAAACGCCATTATTTAAATAACCTTAACCGTTCATAAAAGCAATTTGAATGTCAATAGTTTCTTGTTAGATAATTCTGCAACGATAATAGAAGTAATTAATCTGTATGTTGCATGTTGCAGGTCTGTATGTTGCAGGGCACTTTAAAAAGTAATCAATGTACTTACCTGCCTTTATAAATACTAATATTGACATTGACTAACAATGATGAATAGGTAATGATGACTAATATTGGTAGATGTTATAATTGTTAACTGCCTAGCTTCCTATTGTAGGTGAAGATATCGTCAAATTAATGGACCAATTTAGATTTCATTGCTCTTGGTTTGACATTTAGACCTAAAGGTAAACAAATGGATTTTGTTACTTTACACTAATGGTCCTTATACTGTCCCTAGTAAAGCCTACTTGAAATATGTGAAATCCATCACACAATAAGACCTCTTTTGCCTAAACCTTTCCTCGTGGAACTAAATTCGTAATGGGTTTGGAAAATGAGTACTCGAACCCTAACCAATCACATGCAATATTTCTGAATAATACGAGTATTCCACCGCCCCGGTAGCCCAATTGCATATGCTTGAGTTTGTCAAAATAGAGCCAGGGTGGCCGTTCCCGGGTAAATTGGGAACATTGGGCACTTTGCTGGCTCTCCCAATATTCCTACATCACAGATTCCTTCACACTTTTAGGGCGTTTTTACTGTCATATGGATAAGCTCCCGCATGCGGGGGCACATTACGGGTGACATATTTTTCTGTATAAAACAATATATTAAATCCTTGGCATTGGGCGGGGCTAATCCACATGCTTGACGAAATCCACATGACAGTAAAACGCTCTTGTAATTCCCAATATTCCCGGGATGGACACTACATGGATCAGTAAAATATATAAAAGAAGACTTACCAAAATCATCGTGTAACAGTTGCGGGCTGCCGTCCCGCAACGCATAGTCGGCGTCGTCGACGGGCGCCGCCGCGCGCGCCCCGCACCAGGGCACGCAGCAACGGAACACCCCGCCTCCCACCACCGTGACGCCGTACGCGCCCCCACCACACACTAACACCACACACACATGCGCACGCACACCTTATCACCATACGTCACTGCACTGTATTATTGCCCGACACGTCACTAGACTAACTAGTAATCAACACCCTTATCTTCTACGTTTTGGCACTTTTTTAATAAGAATAAGAATTTGTTAGAAAGAGCTAGTTCAGTCTTGAAAGTTGGCTTAGAAGTTAAGATAAGTTAAGGTATCGATATGTCAGTCAACTTATATGAACGCTTTTTATCGGGACCCTAAGGAGGAAAACTTTGACAGATGGAAGGGAAGGGCGAAGGGAAAACAAATATGTTCAGTATTGTGTTCGCTTTCTGTCTTTTAAATCAGATTTATTATCTCGGCATCATTGTAAAGTTTCTTACGTATACAAATATGATAAATTCACTTTAACCCATTGTTGAGTTATTTATTATAACTTCCTACAAGAATCAAGCAATTATGTATTACATTGAAACATCGAAACATATGCTTTCGAATCACTCACGCCCTAGATCCAGACGTACGGCTGAATGTATCGAATAAAGTATAAATAAATATGTCAATGCAGACGTTAGAGCATCCCACATTCTACAATGTTTAAATCATACATACAGTCATGATGAAATTTCATGACGATGGGAATACAGGCGTAGATGAAAATGTATATAGCAAAGTATCGTTTTGCTGTATGTCCGTATTGGACGAATGCCAAGCAGAGTCGCGGAGTTCTTCACAGGCTATCACTTTGAGCATACCTAATTCACCTCCAGCCGTATTGAAATATTAAAATAAGCAAGAAGAAACCGCGCGTCGATACCGTCTGTTCGGCGACACGATATAAACAGCTGGGCTCCCAAATATACGTGCTTTTGCCTCACAAAATAAGGTCCTAACTTTATTATCATGAATGTTTAACAACTTTGATACTAAACTTGAATTATATAAAAATGAAGAGGACATTATGACGAACCCTCGAAAACCTAATGCCGCAACATAATGTAATGTTAGAGTCGGAGTTATCTCGTAAACCACTGAACCGATGCTGATGGGATGATGTGGCCGAAAATTTGATAAAAGTTTCTTATTTTAGATTGGTTTAATGATAAAACTTTCCTCCACTCGAAGAGCAGAAAGTATAAACTAAGCCGAATGGATATATTATGTCGTAATAAATTTGGTCGCGTGAAGCCACCACCGTCTTGAAATCGAGAAAGGGAGTGTGAAAGAAAGACAAATGAAATCGTACTTTAAACCTTTCAATAGGCACAATCAAATAATTCACATGTGAGATATCGAGAACCGGTAGGTAGGCTGGATGTAATGTCGTTAGCTACTATCCCGCGTCTCCCTGAATATTGGAGCAAATTCACTTTGAGCCAAGCAGGTTTTTCCAAAAGATTTTTTTTATTCATCCAAAGGTCGAAGTTGGGTAAATCAAATCGAATGTTTGAAGAACACTTCCCAGCGATTGGAATCTGACCATGTTTTATGCTAAAGAGGAATACTGATGTGATAATTACCTATTTCAGTTGTCGCTCTGAACTATTAAATTAAATCGTTGGGAAATGCAGCCTAGCCCGCAATAATTCAAAGATTTTACTGATGTCAAATGATTTTGGTTCACTCCATGTTGTGATTCGGATCAAATTATCGTGACTTAGGTAAATTGGTTAAACCAGGATAATATTGATACGTATGCATTACAAATAATAACTAAATTAATAACATATGAACAGCATTTGCAACAATAATTTAGTAGAACAAAATAACATTGAAAATTACTATTTTTTATTTATTTACTTAACATATTTATGTGTTACTGATTTGAAATACATTCTTGCCACGTGGACTTGATACAATATACATAAGTAAATATTACATCGATTTCACCGATAACAATAGCACAAGCAGATAAGGAGACTAGACTAAGACTTTAAAAACAAGTTAATATCCCAACTTCATATTGTTCAACATAGTCCTCAATATCAAGCAGTCCGGATTTTTATCAGGTTGCCATTGAAATTAAAAACTATAATTTACAAGAGCTCATTTAAGTCAACACTTAAAGTGTTCCTATTGAGAAATCGTCTGTATTCTATAGACGACGACATATCCACGTTTTAAAATTTGATTATTTTATTAGTTAATGAGAGACTGAATAATATTAGTATGTAGTAGCTTGTAATGTTATTGAATTTTTAATGTATTTTCTTTTTCTTTTTTCTTTTCTATGATTTTTTGTATTATGAATGTGTTAGATTTATAATTTTAAAGATTTCAAACACAATGTGAATTGTTCCTGAATAAATTGAATTGAATTGAAGGAATTGAAGCAAGTTTTCCTTAAGCTGAATAGTTTTTCGGTATCTACACTTGAATGAAAATGTAATGTCTTGAAAGAAACAAACTGAATATATCCTGTCTCTTAAAAATACTTAAAGATTTGTTTTAGGATTTGTACGTTTATTTCCGAATCATGATACCAGTTGTGGACCAGTGGTAAAGATAAACTTACGAGTTGTACGTCGTGGGTTCGAAGCCAGGCAGGCGTTTTTTACTTTGTGTAAATAATTAACCACCATTGCTATCAAAACGCTGAAGGAAAACATCGTGAGGAAACCGGCATGTCTTAGAACAAAAAATTCGAAGACATGTGGTATCTACCAACTAGCACTGGGCCTGCGAGGTAGATAACAGCCCACTCCCTCTCGAAGAGAGGAAGCCTGTGTTCCAGCAGTGGGAACATTGTAGGCTCATTATGCTTACACAAAATTATCGACTAACAAATCGATATTACATTCAAATACCTACATATGTAGTTGTCAATAAGCTCTGAATTCAATTGAACAGTATTAGAAACAGTTAATCAGTTATTAAAAACAAGGAAAGTTGGTCAAATTATGTATTTACAACTCGATATCCAATCGTTTTATTCAATTCCACATAGAGACTACGCCTAATATAGTTAAGTTCAAAACGAGTATTATTACTATAAGTATAATTGTGTGAGCTTATTCAGCTATTAATAAAGGTTTTATTTAAAAAGCTCAGGGCCGTTAATTAATTCCTATCAATCAATTGCTGAAATGAGGTTATTATCATAATGGGTTCCGGCATAACACGCTCAATAAATACGGATTTAATTTGTATGCAATCATTGTTGATTCTCTCCCCAGTGTGGGGGACATAGGAAACCAATAATGCATGTATATGGGTATTTTGCAGGTATATGTAGGTATCGTATATTGCAGTTCCTTTTATAGCTTAAAAATAAGGAGCATAAAATTAAACATCAGGTACCTAATTCTACAATTGAAGCACTTCGTTGTACTCAAATGAAAAAGGATTTTTCATAATATTCTCTTCTTTCCAGAAGACCAACGAAACCTTTGAACGTGACGATACTTTGTCGTCACGTTCAGAACTCAGATATATTTGAGCTTCGATCTAAAGTCTAGACAAACACGTCAATTGTTAAAGACTTTTAGCGCTCTACATCTATACAAAGCTGTTGTTATTTAAAAAATCGATAATAATGGCTGTGACCTTTATTATTAATAGTATATTCATTCATTAATTAGGTAGGATGAAACAACAGAAAAGGTATTATGATATTGGGGATTTTTAAAACCAATCAATTTTAATGGTAGCCGGTCAAGGTCGGTGTACATATAATCAGTCGGAACATTGTGACGATGCCAAACAACGCGCCGTAGTACTTCCTAGTTGCTATTGTCAGACAACACATTGATCAGAGACATTTTCATTTATTCAATGATATTATTATGACCTGTATAAGGAATTGCCAGCCCAATAGCGATCTGCACAGACAATTACTACTCGTTGAGCGGTCGCTGGTTTCAATTGTGTAGCTATTCCGTACGTCATCGGCGACTGACGGAGACGCGATGTTCCCTCTTCGTTGTTCAATCGCGAAATTCGCTTTCAAGATTTATACGATGCTAATTAGATGGCTCATACCATTCATTAGAACTTCGTTACGACGCTGCCTCGTGTAAACACAAATTCAATGTACGCGAGTGAACTTGCAAACCACAGATTTAGAAAAACAAAACTTGGCAGGAATCCTGGTACTTTTACACGATGAAACATAACGCTTCAAATGCATTTGTTTAATTGAATTACTGTTATCGCAGCAGCCGCTAAAAGACTTTTTATTTGTATTTACATCGTCATACGTACAATCTAATTACTGCATTAACATTATCATGGTCTAATCTGATTATCAGACGTAGTTACGCGAAAACTCAGTTGTTTCGCTGACTGATATTACCATATAACTCGTGTGAAACTGCCTAATGAAATGGATTTTTATAATGTCCTTTTAAAGTTTATGCAAAAATCGTTTTCCATTATAAACGATGAAAAGTGTGACATGTAGCATTGATTAGTGACGACATGACATGACGGTATTATATTTGACATTGATGAGTTCTGCTTCATGGTCAATTTGTTACATTTTAATGTTAAAACAAACAAAATAACCACGAAACGTGTAACTAATAGCACGACAGTTGCCTAAAAATACATCAAGCAACCACGATTTTAGAAAGAGTTGATGACAGGAAGCGATAAAAATAATATATTTCGAGATTATGATAAGACGTAGATCATGCGTATGTCTCCAATAATTTACCTACTTTCTTAAATTACCAAGATTAATTACCTTAGCGATAGCACGAGCAAGTGTGCAGATGTCATAAAATATGTTTGCATGCTTATAGCTGCTTGAGATAGTTTATTGTATATTAAACATTATGTATCTAAATACAGAAACGGAATGTTCATGAATTTTCCCAAGAGCGTCGCTTTATTATATTTTGTCCAGGAAAGTCTCGTTATAAATATTATTTCGCAATGGGCAAACAGACATGCAACAAGTTGTTCACAAAATCAATATCTTCAATGTGCCTTATGTGTAAGAAGCTCTCGTTTTTTCAGCCTGTGCCTGTATTTAGGCCTATCGGATTTGTGTCTCTACCAGTGTGCTTTACATAACTGAAATATTTAAACATTATTATGCCAATATTTTTTTTAACGAAAAATAGGTATTAGATAACCTTTACCAAAGATGTTGTAGATATGTTGTTTTTTACTGCGATCATATTACAGAATTGACGGTATTCATAAAAACGTTGCGTGTTCCAAAGAACCTTGACACTTTAACGGAATTATATTTTACACATTAGAGTACTCGTAAGCAACGCTGCGCAAAGCGCTAATGCATGTTTTTTACTGCGTGATATTCGGATTAAACTGTTATCTTTTGTGTGTCGTAACTCGTTACAATAATCGCGATGAGCGAACATAATATACTCCTAAACCTAAACAGGGTAAGGGTCTCGTGAGTGTTCCGATAGCATACCGAAATCGCGTGCGGTTTCCACCTCTTTAGATAATGAAAACTGAATCAAGAGCGAATCAAATTTGTCACTGATGAGCCATATATTCAAAATATACAAACATGAAACAATGCCCCAGTGGCACACTGCACTGTTAGAGTAGACACTATACGCGAGAGAGGGGCCGCGGGGCACGGGCAGCCGGGCTGGCTGACGGACTGACTGGCTGGACGAGCGAGCTGGTGCTCAGCAGTGCATCTCACATCGGCCACATTCGCGGCGAGGCGAGCGCGAGGCGGCGGCGGCGGAGCGGCCCCGAGCGTCGCGACGGCCGGCAGACCGCGACTGGAGCGTCACTGCGCGTCGGAGCCTAGGGCGCCGAGCGAGCAGGACGAACATACTGCTGGCTCGCGCGCTCAACCCACGATTCTAGCCCTTGAACCTTCTGTGTTAATTCCTATTTACCTTGTTCACGCCGCGTCTCTTATGTTTTTGTGCGACCGCAAAAGGGTTTTCACCCCGCGAGGCGATCCCGTGAACGTTACGTAGACGCTAGAGATAGAGATGCTGCGTGGCCTTTCCTATGCTACGGGTCGTTTCGATGTTATGTCACTATTGAACGTGCTTGTGCCTTGTTGTTTGGCCGTGAACGTATTTTAGCCGTGCACTCATTTGGACCATTATGATTTATAGCTCCTGAGGGACAATTGTGACGCACTGCACTAACTATCCATTTCAGCTTTATCATTCTGAATTGTCATTAATATAAATCCTATTCTAGTGTAAACGATTAATGCAAGAGTTCTGATAAAAATGTCATGTTTGAGAGAAGTCACATATACCTAGAGAGTCAAAAATCGAAGTCGGTTACAGAATATCGATCATCGTTCTTTTGCCTAAACGACTCAGTTGAAACAATCGCTGATACTGCACTTTAATCTTCCTACAAGGCAGGAAACAGACTGACACTGCATAAACAGTGCTGCCTACATACTAAATACCATTGTTTTATCTCACAATTTCATTAGGAAGTACTTAGCGTTCCCTCGTCTCCCTTTCAACAGTATATGAATTAAATCCCTGTCACTACAGGGTACCATTGTAATAAAGCGCGAAGACGTTATAATGAAAATTTAATTGTATTCATATTGCCAAGGAATTATTAATTAGGCTTTCATAGAATTTTCATTTAATTTTTTTTGCGACAAGAACTGCTTGCTTCATTGAGAACGTTATTTAAATTTATTTTCAGTGACAATCTTGAATTAAACACGAATATATCAATTGCCTGAAATTAGGGTGAGTACGTGAGCGTAAACTCGGATTAAATTCCTTGGACCGTATAATTATGTATGATTATCTCGAATATCAAAGCGTGTAGTAATCGATCACATGAGCCTGATGTCGTATCTCGTATCATTGAACAGGGGCTCCAGATAAGTGTAACCTATTTGATCCAAAGTCCCAATTTTCCGCAAATGTACGTATTAAAACCGCCTGCTCTGACCTCTATCAAATATGTATGAAGGCAGCCGCAATATACGCCAAACGGCAATATCTTTTTATTTCGGATGTTCTAGCAAAAACAATAAACAATCGGGGAAATCGAAAAGCGAATCGAACTAATCGACTTTGAAAGACTCTTCAAAGAGGGAAAGACAAGAGCAAACTTCAATGCATAAAACGCGTTGCTGAGATTGCTTTTAGAGATCTTACAGCAGACAACGCCGTCGGCTCTTACACGGCTTCCAGTAAACTTGCCTGAATACTGGATGAGATTGATCCTGTAATCTTCCGACTATGAAAATGTTTGTATTTCTCGGAAAATGTAAATAGAAAATCGAATTTTCGCCGTCACCAAGACGTCGATGTTTGCGTCTTCGTTGAAAGTTTGTTGTTTAAGTAGCATTTATAAATAGATACATATACATTTGATATGTAACCAAAATACATTTCTCATATAACATTTTAAGTTAAATGAATTTTGAACTTTATTTACCCACTTCAGCTACAGTTCGTGGCGGTGCTACGAAAGCTTTCAACATCATAGCAAAAAATTAATCTTAAAAAGTCGTAAAACGTATGTAGATGTGAATGTACATGTAACGTGTACTAATTCACACTCGGCGCGTGTAGAGCAATGATGGCCCCGTATCGTGTGCGCACCATCTAAACAGGGCAATCATCCTTAGTGATGGGCTATAGCGAGATTATTATCGAGATATACCATTTTATCGATTGTTAAAACCCGCATTTCGTACAGTAAATGTTGTTGCTGGTGTTGTTAGTAAAATCAACGACATTGTGGTTAGAATAATCCATCATTCAACGCTATTAATAATAAGCTGAAAAATTTAAAACTTACTTTACTTACATCAAGAGAAACAAAATTTGCCTGAACTCCATTAAACCAAATGAAATCGAGAGTCGACTTAAGCTAGTCGATCATTCGGAGATTACTCTCGAGTACTACAACATTACCGATTGTAGCAAGGAGCTATCACACCGGATTTCCTCTAAAGTATATATTGACTAGCATGTGTTGTACTAGTATTTTTCCGACCAATCTTGGCAACTAATTGACCTCCCCGTGACATCCTGTGGGTGTCGTATGGGAAGGCTAATTGTGCCAGGAGGACTGTCAGCTACATCTTACTGTGGAGCTATACAAAACCATGTTTGCCTAGTAATTATAATGTGTACTCTAATGTAATTAGAATCGGTTTCGTGTGGTCACAAAGACTCTTTTCAACACACGTAGTCACGTATAGATTTTGTATGAATCCCTCCTTCCCTCAACCTCCCTCTTTCTCTTGTCCTTTAGGATAGTGTCAAAATAAAGGCCAGCACGGTTTTCGTGTCGATGACAACTAACGTCATAACCAGATCGTTTACATTTCATAGTGTATGTGATGATTACGGTATTTTCCCGTTTGTTATTTTGAGGTTATGTATCAGTGGTCAGTAGTTAGTTATCTTCGGACTAATATTATGATAACAACGGTAGGTATATCTGTCTACCGCAGTGTATTTAGGAAAATATACACAATATTATATCAATACAATAACGGGTCAATTCAATACACGTGGAGCTACCTATCGTAGGTATATGAGGAAGACTCAATTTCAGTGGATATTTACAGACTGATAATAATTATAATCATTGTCAGGATAATAAAGTTCACTCGACACACGATCAAACTGTTTAGAATTTAATACAATATCATGTGTTACACAATTTTCTTTAACTGGCTGGGTTTAGGGCACGCCACTGTTATTTCGTTTTACTGCCGTTTGAAGCGCAAAGGTAAGAAAACTTGCCCATAAACGAGATATGAGTCATGTTCCTTAAAATATCTGAAACGACATTATTTTATTAGACCAGGAAAAAATAAAAATGTATAAGCCGAAAACGAATGAACGGTAATATCATTTTCATATATATAAAACGAGAAAAATTCAGTCCGATAATAGAAGAGAAAAGTTCAGTCGAATAAACCCAGTGATTGATAAAATCTAGCTGTCACCCGTATAAAAAGTTTTAGTTGGTCCGGCAAACTATTCGACCTCACAATTTCGCATCACTAGTCGCCGTATTGTCAATTTGCCCGCCAAATCGAACACTATTTATAACTAAGATCGAACACGGCCGAACTACGCTCTTTTTACGAGATGAATAATATGTAAGCAAAGGTAATTTGTATTATTAGTCTGTAGATACGCTATGATGATTCATGGAATAATAAATCAAAGAGTACATTCAGATTGACGTGGATGTTGTATCTGTACTGTACGAGTGTAGGCCCGTGTTTACTCGTAATAAGGCTAAAAGCAGCCACATGTACGCGGCCTTTCAGTGGGTTATAGGCGGTATAATTACTCGATGAAAAATGATTTGTATATGTTCATGTTTACGTATGTTTTTGCGTTACGTCAGGGTAAATTTCAATTACGTTTTTAGTTACGTTTGTTCTATTGACTTCTGGTCAAATCCTACTAATATTATAAACGTGAAAGTTTGTGAGGATAGATGGATGGCTGTATGTTACTTTTTCACGCAAAAAATCCTAAACGGATTTTTATGAAACTTTACAGTAATATAGCTTATAAATCAGAATAAAACATCCCGATATCCCCACGGGGTCGACACTTATGCGGGTGAAACCGTGGGGTGCTACTAGTATGTTAATAAGCGCTAAATAGATACCTTGATGTGCTCTTAAAATAATTGGTATTTAGCTCATACTCTTGTTGTCATAGAATTTGTTTTCCAAATCCTATTTGTTTACGCGCAGGCGTTAAAAGCGTTCACACAAAGGTAAATAACGGAGGTATTCATTACATCGACATAAGTAAATCTGTTTACATCTGTTCGTGTTTTTCGCTCAAGTGATTAATGAATATCCAAATAATATTATCAAAGTACATTATGGCGACGATATGGTAAGAGGCCGATCCCTTTTAACACTTTTTAAATAACACCCCTGACTGAAAATACATCGTATTTCTACCTGGAAAAGTGAACGTCTGATTTGTATCTCAGTGTATTTTAAACTTTTGCTTGTGAAATTCAAAATTAAAATCGTGCTTTGTTTCTTTGGGAAAGTATTGGAGTTCGTATGTGAAGGTTTTTAATAAACCGCTCTTATGTTTGATTGAAAAATTTTGCTATTGGATAGCTTTCAGTTGCCGTGTTTTTAATGCAAAACAAAAAGTAAACATGCGGAGAGTGAAAATAGTTGAAGTTTAGAATGAATGATGGATGTTTTCGAATAAAATTCAATTTAAGTAATACAAAACAAACGGTTCATTTATCAAAATAAATTTCATTCGAAAACATCCATCGGTTTCTTACTAAACTTCGACTATATCCAACGACCCTAAATACTTATCTCCTTTGGTGACTGTACCTATCTATTGTACCTACATTATATTCAGGTCTGTTTACCTAAGAACAAACAACAAGCTATGTCATAACAAGACTCTCAAAGGAAGAAAAGCAAAATATACTTCAACTCATATGTTTTGTGTCCATAGTTAAACCAAATATATTTTATATAATAATAACTTTTGTGTGTGACATTCATGATTATGGATATTATATACGACTTTACTCACGTGTATGTTGTCGAGGTTTACTTTTATTTTCTTCCTTTGACGGATTTGTTAGATATTATTAAATTAGCGAGACATTATAAACCAAATCTGGTGCTTCTTTCGGAAGTTCTCGCAGAGGATATTTTCTAGCAAAACACAGACATCACCTTCTTTCTTAAGGTAGATGTTGATATACCAAGAATTTAGGAAGTAAAATCAGAGATTCCACAGAACTCTATACTTTCCTGTACATAGGGTATATACCGAGTATATATAGTCTTTGTGATGCCCGGGACAAAATATGTCATACAAGACAAGAAAAAGAAAAATATATTTATTTGCCACAGAGCACGAACACAAGAAAAGATAAGTTTTTTTTTCCCTTTTATAAAGTATCACAATTGGTGACACTTTATTTACATTACAATCTAGCCTATTAGCTAATTTAAATATAACTTAAACTGCTAAGTAACTATATAATTAAGAAATCGTCCAATAACGTCTTTCTTATTCACTATAAGTTATGGGGAAGACACTTGTTTCACGTGTTCTTTATAAGATTCAGCACTTGCACTACAGTTTGAGTTCACTTGCACTGCACTAAACTAACTCAAAAAGTTTTACGCTTTTTAGTCTTCGCACTAATTCAGTGTTGTCAAGGCGTTGGATTGCCTCGACATTCACGTGATGATGAAGTCTGTGTTCATGAGCTTCTGCATATTTTTGTATAGCTATATTTACGACATCCATCTTGAAGTCCTGGTGAAGGTCGCTGTTTCTAAAGTACCAGGGCGCGTTTACTTTATTCCTGAGTACTTTATTTTGGAAGCGTTGTATGATTTGTCGATTGCTTTGGTTGGTGCAACCCGACAGTTAAATACCGTAGGTCCATACAGGTTTTAAGACTTGTTTATACACATATAACAACATTTTATTAGATATTAACAATGGCGACTGTCTACCAAGTAGCCAATACATTTTTTTGTATCGAATATCTAATTCGGTTCTTTTCTTTTTGATATGCTCTTTTCAGCGCAGTTTTGCATCCAGGGTCATGCCAAGATACTTAGCAGTATTCGCGTTTGGTAAAATATAAGATAACTCGAATAAAAAAAAACAAAAACAGATTTATACTCACGAACACAGAAAATAAACAGATGCACGACGTGACTGTGACAATAAGGCTTCCACTTAATATGATGCTGATATGGGGGATCCATAGCCCAGCGCTGATTTTCAGAGATCATCCGAAAACTACTTATGGAAACCAAGGTTTTGAGATTTTTACAGATTAAACAAACCAATTGATAATAAAGTAACATAAAATAAACAGTACTCAGAAAATATAATGTAGCTCTACAGCCATCAAAATAATATAGATAATAAATACATACATATCTTCTCAAAACTCCGCTTCGTCCATCTAACAAGGATGAAATGTATTAACTAAATCGTTGATTAACTAATCTTTTATTAACTTAATCGTTCGGTGCAGTAAATTCATGAAATCTAAAATATCAGATAGAGCTACAACTTTGTTCCTAACTCCATACTATATAATCGTTGCCATTCCGTCATCTCGTAACTCCCCTCAAACGGAGACTTAAAGTCCAGAACACACGTTCGTAAACCATTACTTTCACTTGATATTTACGGCAAATAACGTCTGTGTCTAGACTGAGCTTTATCTTGGATGCCAGCGCTAGTTTTTAGTGTTATAGGAACATTAATCACGCTCATTCTGTATGGTAGAGGCTCAACACCATTGCATGTTTTAATCTAAAGCTATAAAAAGCATGTCTTTAAGAGATGTTTTACTGTATGTCGATATGAGTTTTGAAACATTTTAGGCATCGCTAAACATTACTTATTAAAACTCATTTTGATTTTCACCACTTCTTTTTCTTGTTTCATTCAACTTTTTCGGTTAAAAACGACTATTTCTTAATAAATAGTATAACTCCCACAAGGTGGATCAATGACCTGGTAAAGGCCGCAGGAATCAGCTGGATGTGAGTAGCACAGAATCGGTCGATGTCGTGATGTGCGATGTGAAGGCTATGTCCAGCAGTAGACGTTTTTTGGCTGAAATGATGATGATGATGAGAGTGAGGAACTTTTAAACTCAGCTGCATACGAATAGAACTTACATTTTTATGTGCTAAAGTGAATTTAGCACATAAAAATGTAAGTTCTATTCGTATGCAGCTAAGTTTTAGAGATCAAAACAGCTTGCACTTGCAATGCCTCTTGTGTTTGTCGCTTCGCAAAACGCGACCTAAGCCAAAGAGTTAGTTAATCAGATAGTCACCGGAATTCGCTCATTGTAGTTACTCAGACACAGTTTCTCCGACCCGACTCCTAGAAGTGTATAAGCGGGTGTAGCAACCTGTCGAGTTTCCTTTGAATAAGACTTGTATCTCGCAATTTCATCAGCTTAGTTTATAAATACCTTCTTTCTTAGGGCTAATTTCACCAAACTTTTATACCTAAAATAAGTCTTATCCTGAGAATACATTTTGAATTTTTGACAGTTCTTCCATACTTGACCTGTCAGACATCAATTTTATTCCACGGATAAAAGATATCTGACTTTGGTAAAATCAGTCCTTATAAATACTATTGATAACCCGACGTGTACACCCCATACATATACGTATTGACGTTGTTTCAATTGAATCTAACCTAACCTTATCCTTTAACCTTTTTTGTTCACCTATTTCACATTTTCGACACTTTGTCTACAAGTTTTGTATACAACTACTCTTCACAACTTGTTTTAGGTTTTAAGGATAAACAAAAACAGTAGACACAAGATGCAGAGTACAGGTTTTATACCTTGGTCTAATCTACTTCCTCGTGTCGCTGCACAGCTGTATTTTAAATGCTATTATCCCAAAACTTTGCCACTTCCATGGCGTTGTCGGTGGTAGAGCAGAGATCACTTTGACTGCATTTTTTGGGACAGAGAGGGCAGGACAGGAGTTGGAGCATGGTTTGTGACATAGATCTACAATCACACCCACTGCCGTTCCACTTGAAAGTCTCTGAACCGTCTCCGGACACAAGTGGGAAGATATAAGTCCAACCTGCTAAAGTGGGTAGCCCCACTTTAGCAGGTTGGACACTTTAGCACTTTAGCCTTGGTCTAATGCAGGGTAAGAAGATTATTAGCTGGACAAATATTAGGCTACAAAGGGGCATAGGAATACAAAAGACACGCAAATACAGCAACTAGGTTTAATAAAATGCAAAACCTAACAATGAAACCAATCGATAGATATGCAAAATAGGACAGAAATTGAAAAATACGATTCAATACAGACCCAGCAACTGACAGCACATTTCTTATATTTCCACATCGGAATGGCAATTAAAGCTACAACCATTGTACTGAATACAATTGCGATAGTCCGCTGAATAGGCCGGAGCATTGTACGGGACGAGTAATTGTTGTTTCAGGTAAAAGGAAATACTTCGGCCCAGGTGCAGGTGTGGCGTTGTTACTGAGAGCCGCGAAAGGAGATAAATTGAAAAATGGATACGTGTTTGAATTTGTATATGAAGTTTGGAACGTAGGTAGGTACTTGTTTATTCATGAAAACACAGTCACATAAATAAGAACTGTGGGTAATGTGGGTATAATGAATACTGATCTTGCTTGGACGTCCTAATGATCACTGCAAAGTCGACTTGGCAGAGTGATTGATGATTGCAGTTTATTTATATTAGCAGGCTGACGAACGTTGCCCTGTATTCACAACTAACTATACTTGAATTAACTTGGATTTATGTCTGTAAGGTTAGCAGTGGTGGCCCAGTGGTCATGGCTGCGACTTACGAGTTGTGCGTCAGGTTTGAACCCAGACAGGTGCTTTACTTCATGTAAATTATTTCATTACCACTGCTCTCAAAACGGTAAAGGAAAACATCGTGAGGAAAGCGGTATGTCCTAGAACCAACAACTCGAAGACATGTGACATCTCCAACCCGCACTGGGGCCGCGTGATGAATTACGGCCCACTCCCTCTCACCGAGAGGAGGCCTGTGTCCCAGCAGTGGGAACATTATAGGCTGATTATTCAGATTCATCCGGACACACGAAACAAGCCTTTTACCTTCATGCATCGCAATGATGCAGAAAGCTTGAAAATGTTCGATGCAATAATCTGTTGAGTAGGCTTATTAATTCCAGATAATATGGACTGCGACCGGCTGCAGGTGACGTCATAAGCTTAAATAAATAATGACGACGATGCATAGGTAATGTATCTGACAGTTCAGTTGCCTAGTGCAGTTTTAAGTTTGATTATGATTGAAATGATAACAGCCGTACGGGTCGACCGAGGTTAAGCTACGCTTGCCGCGGTTGGTCCGTAGATGGGTGACCATCCATTACATATCGAGACCCGTCTGTGCCTTGTCATTCGTAGATCTTTGTCAGTCGTTACACCCTGTCAGAAGCCCAAAAGTCTGACAACCAACAACCAGTAACTGGGTTGTGAACGTCAGATAGACAGTCGCATCGTGTAAAATACTGGTATTCATCTGCATCCGGTTAGACTGGAAGCCACACCTAACTGGGAAAAGGTTAGGCAAATGGATTTATCATTCATGTTCATCATAGTAACTAGTTGATCCTAGAAAAGATTGGTGTAGGTAAATAAAGCCCTCTTTGAATAAAATAATTGACTACCTTAGGGGAATTTAGCATCCTAATGTTTTCCATTTATCAGCATTAAAAGGACTGTTTTGATATTTTTCGTAACCATTTTGTGTGTTCTAAACAAAACAGCGGACTATTTATCGTAGTGAGCAAATGACAGCTGCGAAACTCGTGAATAATTTGCTCATAGATCTACGGAGAGGATAAGATAAATGACTGCCGCCAGTATCCCAGTAACAATTTCAGTATAAACTAGCTTATGCACGCAATATTGTTCACGTGGCGTAGGTAATCTATGATCTTATAATGGTCTTTATTGACTGGTGGCCGGTGACTGGAGAATGGAATTTAACAGTTCGATCAGTATCATCCATTGTTGAGCATTCCGACATATGCTCGATTTATTTGAGTTACTCACAGATAATTATTTACCATCCATTACCATCTAACAAACGACCACCATCCACCACCACCACCACCATGATCTTACCATTTTTACATACCAAGACCAGGCTGTCAATTTTGGATCATTGACAGTCATTAGGAGTCGTCAGAAGCCTGAACAATTGAAAAGTCTGACAACCAGACTTACCAAGGGGTTTCATATTACCCAGTAACTGGGTCGTGGAGGTCAGTGGTCCATGTAAAATACTGGCACTCAGCTGCATCTGGTTAGACTGGATGCCGACCCCAACTTAGTTGGGAAAAGGCTAGGCAGATGACTCACAGAGAATTATCTAACTGTAACTGTGTACTCCTACTCGTCAACGTAAATTCTCTCGGTCGGGAATGTGTACAAGTAGACTGCAGATATCCCATTTTCGGCAGTGGAAGTATTTCTATTTAAACGACTGTGTTGTCTCTCTCTCTGTAGGTGACGATACCTAACTCTAGTTCACCTTCTAGCTTTAGATACGATTGGAATAGTAGTTAGTAGAAGTAGTAGTTTCAATTCGATTGTTATAGTACAGTAGAACGGGCCGTACTTTAGCTACATTATTTCACAACGATTTTCCACAACTATAACAAGACTCCTGTTTATTACACTTCCTTAACCACTGCTACATCAAAAAAATCCTAAGATAATGTCAGAAATAATGTAAACAATCACAAAACTAAAATCAAGATCAAAATAAACCCTTTTGTGTCACAACGACACAGCCCTGTAAACTAATCAAATCACAATTGTGGTAATCACGTAGAAAATAGATTGTCAGCAGCCACAAAGCTATTCGCCATCAAAGAGCGATACAAATCTCAATATTGTAGTTTGTCTATTTTCATATTCTGCGACATTAGCAGATTACAGATAGAAATCGTGCACGAAACACCAAGGTCGTTATACAAGCTTATAATATAATACAGTAAATTGTATCGAGACAGCCACAACGACGAGTTGCAAATAACAGAATCCCACACACCTGGAAAATTTGGGTTAGATTGGATCATCATAAATTGATTTTTCTGGGAAGGTTTTTACGTGGACGATGTTGCAAATCAAACGAGATAAAGTAGAGGAAGATCTACTAAAAAAAATGAGTAATGGCCAGACGTATTTTTCCGCATATTTCACGATGTATTATAGTATAATTCATTTTAATGTTCGTCTTTATTAGAATCGTCTGTGAAAAGAAAGAACCAGCTATTTTCTCGGCTGCAGAAAATTCTTCGTTTTCTGAGCTGTAATTTCCCTGTGTGCCCATACAGGAAACACTTTTTCCCACACTAAATTTCACCCAACTCATGACTACGTTGCAAGCTGTAAGTTGCAGAAAACTAAAGATTTTCCGCGCAAGTGAAGTCGTGAATATGTAGTTAGATCTTTTCAGAGCCCGTTCTTTACCTAGCCATAGAATATGAAACCGAAGATTGCTTTACGTACATACCTAATACGACGCGTCATCTTCCGCAAGATATCGCCGCTTTTATACTTTACCTTGAGAAACGTTTCTGGTAGTATTTCGAATAGTCTCGCTCTTTCAAAAGCTGCTAGCTAGTTCAATTTCTAGACGTTTTGGACAAACAATAAATTAATTTTGTTGTGCCGAACCTAAGTGGCCAGCAATACTATATTATACAAGGTTGGACAACAACAGCGGAGTATGTAGCTACAGCACAGATCCGCTTCCAAGCGTGGAGATTACGGAAGCGAGCCTCGGATCGTTCATTGTACCGATCCCTCGGGGAAGCCGAGCCTCAGAAGTGGACGTTTGTGGCCAGATACGATTTTAATCACAGATTGAAGCTACCAAGCTACCTGTACTACATACGATCGTGGAGAATTTATTACCAAAGCCAACAGATACGGCACACCGTTCGTTAATTTAAATATCCGTGAAGTAGACCGTTAATTTTACGACGATCCGTCATATTTTACGTCTTTCTTAATACATAAAATGTTTAGTAGGTACAAGTCTCCGAATTGTTTGCTTCCTCAATCACGATCAGTCGCAGCAGTGCAAAGCTCTCGACTTCGCTTACTTAGACAAACACTCGGAGGTATTCTGCACCAATATCTAAGAATATTTCCACATATTCTTAGATATCACTAAAATGTCATCTCGTATGTATTGAACTAGAGAACTAGCGAGTGTTTACCTACGAATTAAGATTTTCTCACTAGTTATAAACATTATGTTTATATTGGCAGAAGGGTTTATGTGACACCTGCGTCCAACCGCGTAAATATTGAACAACTAACATTACACGTAACTCCCGACAGTGATTTGTGGCTTTATTTACAGTTTACCTGGCTTGTACTTATAATATTAACGATAGAAACATCCCACGTGTTATTTGTTGAGGTTTGATATGAACCACAGAGTTGACCAGCTTACTCTGTTGACTGATATGAAAATGTTACATCGTACGTTAGTTTTCATGGAAAATATAAGTTATAATATTATTTTCCTGTATTCCAGCAATTCGTACCCACGAAAGAGAATTTATAATTCTTAAAATTACGGTCTGCGGCAGCGTGTTTCGTTGTCCAGTTCTCAATCTAATTGTCCTTTCCACGTAGAAAGGCAATAAAGTGTATTCATTTTATTGTGTAATTAACATTTCCGTAGTAAAATTAAAATCCGCATTCATTTTGCCTTTGTAACAGTCTTGTTTATTGTGCAAACAGAGTGAAAGTATAAGCCGTAATTTAATGAAAAGATGAGTTTTAAAAATACATGAAAGATATTATATCCTGAAAAAATATAAATGTCCTTTGGCACTTCTGAGATCGCGAAGTAAGAAGACCGAATCGTGACTGGTTTATAAAACTGCAGACGTCGCGATTAGTTTACGGTGGTATAAACACATCATTCATTCATAATTGTTATTGCAAAATAGCATGACATTTGCTATTAATGTGAAGTCTAACAAAAAGGTTGCAATCTTATGACGTTGTAGCATTAGCGGAACATCAGTGCCGCTAGCTAAGTAACCATTAATCTAACACAAAAGAAACGCAGCAAAAATAAGACACATCTTTACATACCTACATTGTTTGCACTTTTTATCCTACGCTGCTATGATTTTAGTTTTGTCTAGCTTGAGTATAAAAGAACTTGAGTGGAATAAGAGCCCGAGAAATTGCCCAATTTATGTGGCAGTGGGCAGGGCACAATATATTGCTTGCAGATCCGAAGGCTGATGGGCCAAAAGGGTCTGGAGTGGCGACCGCGTACCGGAAGAAGTAGCGTTGGAAGGCTTCCACAAGGTGGACCGATGACCAGAGGGACAATTCTCGTAATTTTAAGAACGTTCACAGTCTAATCTCAGTCTCAATCTATCAAAAATACCTCTAATTTCCCTACATTTTGACAAGTTTTTGACGTTTCTTTGTCGCCGAGATGAGACTGCGACTAGACTTTGAACGTTTTAAATTACGAGAATTGGCCTTCTGGTGAAAGCCGCAGGAATCCGCTGGATGCGAGGAGTATCCAAGTCAAAGTGGCAGTGCTTGGGGGAGGCCTATGTCCAACAGTGGACGTCAGTGGCAGCTCTAAATGACAATTTTTATCCCAACTGCCACAATAGACTTGTAATGTTTGCGAATACTATTAATATCTAAACATGTGCTGATAAATAAAAATCCTAGAATGTTCTTCTTCTAGCTAGCCTTTTCCCAGCTATGTTGGGGTCACCTTCCTCTAACTGGAGACAGCTAAATACTAGTATTTTACACTGAGCTGCCTATCTGACCTGCACAGCCCAGCAATAAATATCTTATTATAAACAGCTAAATCAAATTCTCTCCACATAATTATCAACGTTACCTATGTCAACCATCAAACTGTCACCACGAATCTGTAATGCGACACGAAACAAAACCACATGCAAAATTAGGGCACGTTACGCTTATTTAGCTTAAAACATTAAATGAGGCTTAGTCGTATTTAACCATTGTTTTCCATTTTATTTTCAATTACCTTTTGCTTTTGTACCGACTTTCGCTTTGACCCCACTCAGAGGTTGATCGATAAGTCTCACCTCTACGAACGCTAAGGAAAATATCTTCCCACTAGTTTTTGCCTGAGGCTTCGCCTATGTGTATGCCGGAAAATATCTTACGGGAACGCACTACCGCGATTAAAAGTACCTGTGTGAGTACCACCTGTGTGTTAATGACAATGAAAATTGGTTTATTATTTTAACAAGTACCTAAACCTTAACAACTAGTGACGGGAGCCTTTTTTAAGCAGGTAAGCCTGTGTTAGGAGACCCCGCTCTTCCATAACTGAAATAAGTATCATTAACCTATTTTATACAAATGGAACATACATTCAGACAGGCAGACAAACGGACAACATCTAAAAACTATACTTTTGGCATCAGACTAACGAGTCTGATTAGATCTGAAGGCCAATTCTCGTAATTTAAAACGTTAAAAATCTAGTCGCAGTCTCATGTCGGCGACAAACAAATGTCGAAAACTTGTCAAAATGTAGGGAAATTATAGGTATTTTTGACAGATTGAGACTGAGATCAGACTGGGAACGTTCTTAAAATTACGAGAATTGCCCCTCAGATGCTTGATCCTGCAGTATCGTTGGTAATGAATGTGTGGGAACGCCTACACTTTGTACGAATTAGGTTTTTTATTCCAAAAATATTAATTGTTTGGTGTGTTTTGCTATGTTATTATATGGTGGTGTAGATGTTTCTTGATTCAGAGCTGAACGTTGCCTGAAATAGGTTTTAATGTTTGGTGGATACAAATATAGGTTTTATGTTGGTTAAATACGGACCATAAATAATCAGCCTATAATGTTCCCACTGCTGGGACACAGGCCTCCTACCGGTGAGAGGGAGCAGGCCGTAATCCACCACGCGGGCCCAGTTGTAACATAATGTACATACTCAAAGTTATCTTCATTCATTCCTCCAGGTCAGAACAAGCATTCTGTTACCGTTAGGCGCTGATCTGATTATTTATTACGACACGTTTTATCGACAATCAGTACACAGACACAGCTCCAACTTTATCATAAAACTACGTCGATTTAGTGACATCCAAGGGTTGGTAATTTCGTCCACATTGATGGATATCATTTTTCCTATAAACACTATACTTCTAATACAAAATAACTATAGATTTTATTGTATTTTATTAATAATATATTTTATTATGACAGCTTTGACAACGACGTTTAATACGTCGCCATGGCAACCTTTCTTTCAAATCCTTACCTGCCTGTATATTTTTAGCTGATTAGATATGCATACTTATTATAATTAATTACTGGCCATTTTCATAACTCAAATTCATATTTTCTACATGATGTTATTTTACGAGCTGACATTATAGATCCACGCAATCCAAGGATCAGTTCGAGTTTCGCCTCTAAAGCGAATACATAATTAAGCCTGATACTCCAGGGCTACCTATCGCGGGAATACCCAGCGTACCTCTCCGCTCCGGTACCTGTCGGACCCTGCCTACGCCTCCGTCCTCCGTCCTCCGTGAAGGGCTCCTGTGACTATTGGGCCGCGCCTCATCCGAGGGCCGCCTCACCTGGCGTGCTGACAGCGTCTCCGCCGTGCATCTCTCTCTTGCTGCCGAGCTGCGTCCTGCCTTGCTGCGTGGACCCTCCTACGGGTGTCCTCCGCCTGCTACTGCATCTATACCTGTACCTGCGCTGGCTCCTGCTGCCGTGCTGCGTCCTGTCCTGCTGCGTGGGCCCTCCTACGGGTGTCCTCCGTGCCGCACACGCACCAGCGACCTGCCCTCATCTGTAGCTGCATCTGTCGCCGGCACCTGCCTCGCGTCTACTTCCCTCCAACTGGATCTCCACCTCAGCCTCCTCAGCCCACCTATCACGCATCGTCATCTATACACCCCACCTCCACATACCACACACCACTCTTCAGTCCATCTCCATCTTAAATTTGTTATAAATATATCTTTAATTGTTTTATGACCTCCCTTTCTTTAATTTCATTTTACCTTTAACTTTATAAGTCTTGTTTTACTTGTCGTATAAATGTCACATGTCTTCAAATTTTTGGTTCTAGGACATGCCGGTTCCCACAGGATGTGTGCGTACACCGTTTTGTGAGCAATGGTGATGAAATAAGTTACACAAAGTAAAGCGCCTGTCTGAGTGGCCTACCTTTGCTATTGTTATTTAGTATTGGTGACATTTAGGTACCTATGCACACAATAGTCATGAATGACCTAGTGTCTGACAGTCCGATACCGAGAGAACACAATAGAAAACAAATAAAATGGTTACTAATTACGAAGGGGAAACCGATTGACTCTTACAAAAGTCCTATACCCTCTTTCAACATAGCCTATTTATAACAATTCAAAAGAATTTCATTCGGTTCCTTAATTTTGGTTCTAATCGTTCGAGGAAGACCACGAAAGGAATCTCAAGTCAATCGGTGGTAGTCCAATTGTTAAAAGGGAATATGATTTGACATTAGATTGTATATCAAGATATTCACGACAAGTTGTTTGTGACAAGGTAGTGACTAAATAGACCGACGACCTTGAAAAGGTGGCTGGAACAGCCTGGATCCGGAAAGCGGAGAACAGGGTATCAAGTGCAGCCTGGGCCAGGCCTATGTCCAGCAGCGGACTGCGACAGGCTTAGTTGAGCTGCTAAAACTCTCCCCCACTGCCTTTCAATGTGTTGCTTTCTCTCATGGCCAAACCGTCATCCCGACATTGTCTTCTAGACTGCCTCAGCAATGACATAAATATGAAATGATGTTGATTGATGTAGAATATGGATCGTTAATGGGTAAATTTGTGGTAGCTGATGCGTAACTAAATGACTTATGAACATGTTGTTATGTATATCAGGCTGGTGATTTTCTAATTACCTACTACTAAACGACTTACTAAAATATCCTTCTGCCCGTACCCTCTACAGGTAGGTTATAAAAACTACCTGCAAACTGAGGCTCTCTTTATTAAGCTCGTTAAATGACCCTTGAAATGAGTTTTTCACTGACCTGGACCTAGTTTAACTGTTTTGTCGGGCCTGAACAGAATTCGACCCATCCTATCCTGTTACCGTTAAATTGGACATTTCATTACGTTTCAAAGTAAATTAATATTTAAAAAAATCCTATTATTCGCCACCTCATCTTGCGTTAAGAGGGATTTAAATTTACCTACGTTTTTTTTCGTCGTATTGCTGATTTGAATTTCGCGGGCTATTGTGATACTTTTTGAATGACTATTTCATAAAATTATGACATTTGAGGCCAATTTTAACCTAAGGAGTTGTATTGCTGATTCCAATGATTCTATTTCTGTAAAGCCATATTTGTTACGGTAACGAATCATATTTTAATCAACCTACAAGCTGATAGACCTGCAAATTGCAAAAAACGTAAGAAAAATTCAATTTCGCGGGCTACCTTAGCGCATCCCCCTGAATGCGATTCCTTTCATTGAAATATATTTCTATTACGCTACTTATTAGTTTCCACTGGGAAAAAAGCAGCGCAAAAGTTTTTCGCTTATATTTTTTACTAAACTTAGTGCACTTGGGCTGACTTGGGATTTTTCAAGCAACTACTAATGCCCACATTTTTTCCACTATATCGTTGCTTAATGGAGTATTGCTAACGTTCGAGCACCAGAGAATCGCGGGATCGATTAAAAATATACTGGCTTCAACATCCAGTCTATAGAGCAGTGATGGCCTGGATGGATGGTGGTAACAACTGTGACTTACGAGTTTAGGTCGTAGATTCGAACTCAGACAGGCGTTTTACTTTGTGTAAATTATTTTATCACCACCATTATTTTGCTCTCGAAACGGCGAAGGAAAACATCGTGAGGAAAAACAAGTCCTAGAACCAAAAATTCGAAGACATATCATGTCATGTGACATGTAACATCTACGAGTCCAACCCGCACTGAGCTCGCTTGGTGAATTATGACCCACACCCTCTCACCGAGAGGAGACCAGTGTCCCATGTTTTTTTTTTCCTTTTTTTTTTGGTTGGGAAATCATCAAATGACCTCTCCCGCTCTGGGCTGAGCGAAAGGGCGTGTCAGACTTTTACTGACTAAAACCCACCCGTGTTCCTTCAGTTGCCTGTGTGCCAGGGGCCACGGTATCTCTTTCGAACAACCCGCAGCCCTGGCAGAGGCCTGTGTCCCAGCAGTGGGAATATTATAGATTAATTATACAGCATCTTGTCACTGAATTTTTAATCCCAAAAAGAAACAAGAGTTTGTATTACAAGCTGATCATTCGAAAAATTCTTCGACTCCAATTAACGTCACTCAAAGAACAATTGCTATAGAATCTCGTTGTCTTTAGG
This sequence comes from Apamea epomidion, assembly GCA_947507525.1. Lineage (NCBI taxonomy): Eukaryota > Metazoa > Arthropoda > Insecta > Lepidoptera > Noctuidae > Apamea > Apamea epomidion. Next base: position 12,875,832 of record OX382228.1, on the reverse strand, counting down.
GGCGATATTGAACTTTAAACGACCTTAAGGTCCTTTGTGCACGGCGCGGTTTCTTTACGGTACAACGCATAAACTACACCACAGATGTCTATAAACAAGCTTCCGTAGTGATTTATACAAGACTGACGAGCCGTGCTTACACACGGCGAATAAACCGCAGTTTTTCACGGCAAGAAAAACGTGTGTTTACAAAGGGGCTATGTGAAAACGATGATTAATTTTAACCAGGAAATCACTTAAAATACGAATATCAGTAGCGTGTGTACCCGGCCCTGTCAGAGGGGCGCACCTGCCCTCGTCTGATAAGCTGAAAGCTTCCCCGCTCAACAAGTGTTGCGACACTCCTGAAGAGTAATGTTTCTTGCATTAATGTACCATACGACTGACTCAAATAAAACACCCGGGGCTTGGGAAACAAAGCTCATAAGAAACGATCTTCACGGAATGTAGAAACAAAGCTTATATCATAAACTGAAATTGACCCACGAACGTGCTATTGGAACAAAAGGTATGTTACTGCTAATAACATCAGCTATCTGTCAGTGAAAGTCCCGTCAAAATCGGTCCAATCGTTTCGGAGATTAGCTGGAACAAACTGAAAGACAGACAGACAAGCAACATTTAAAAAAAATGTTAGAAGTACCGTATAATCGTATAAGTACTTATAACAATTTTTTAAGGTATTTTATGAAAGTTCATATACTGTGTACTTTTATACTAAAAGCTATTATTTTAAAATACAATCTTGACGTAAAGGGACGTAAACGAAATTTTAAGACAAGAAAGTCAAAATAAATACTCTGTACTACACTTTTTCTGTGTGTATGTACATAAATAATAAAATAAATAAATCAACGAAACATAAGTCGTATATGAAAACCTACACGATCAAACATATACTTAGCACTAAAGTTAGGCTCAAAAGTTTAGGCTTGTAAACTAATTTCAAGACCCGTTTGCTTGTAATGTACATTACAAGCAAACGGGTCTTGAAATGAGTTTACTACAAAACACGTATTTACATGTTTATTTATTAAACTGCTTACTACCACAATCCTTGGGCAAGCTAGTGAACAATGGCATTAAATATGAATATTATAAACAATGTTCTCATAAGCAGTGTTACCCACAATCAGTGCTGAAATTATGTATGAAATCGTCATTGAAAAGAGCTTGGGTCAGCCTTATAAAATTTAATAATTTTGGAGCAGTTTGATGAAATTATCTATATAGTGTCGTCGCAATACTTTGCATTCGACTTTGTGGTGAGTTTTGTGACTGACAGGAAGCACCAAAAAACCGGCTTGGTGAAATTGGATGAAATCAGATCTGGACGCGTCTGTCTTCGTAACACACGATCAATCACAATCTGAATGGTTTTGAAGGATATTGCTATCCATTTATCACTTCATATGTTGGAAATATTTGTCTGATCGACAACGTAAGAATTTTGTTGAACTGTTAAAATTAAATACATTGTTACTGAAAGTGTGTTAAGCAATTACCCCACTGGAGGGTTTTAATCCTTCATTCTTTTGACCACTACTGGCATTGCTATGAAGCTTATGATTTTTACGCTTCGGAACTAATGCGCCATTGGAAACTAGAAATGCTACATCATCATAATTATTATAATCATCAGCCTATAGCAGTCCACTACTGGAAATACTACATAGTATCTAGAAATTTGTTTATTTGCTGATTTTCAGGAATAGGTAAAATAGGAATTTAACTCTTATGTCTATTGTGTTATTGTATATATTCGTATAGTTAGTCATTTAATTTAGTACCTACTGTAAATAATTAGTTGTGTAATAATTGTAGGTATTAGGCACCAATGAAACTGAACGCGATCAGCATATCAAAACCACGTTTAACAGCTGTCAGTGTCATATTTTAGTGAATTATGACCCCTGACAGCTCTTGAACATGGTTTAGATGTACTGATCACGTTCAGTTTTTTTTCTCATATTGTCCCTAAACACTTTTTATCATAAAAACCCCAAAAATTACTTAAATCCTATGAATAACACTGAAATACCATTAGGAAATAATAACCGCTGCACAGCATTTTCATAAAACAATGAAACAGCTACAAGAACGGACAATAACAATTTATAGACTGTGATTTGACCTGCATCCAACAACGCTCTATCAAAATGATTAACGGGACAGACTACGAAGGCCAAATGCGGTCAAGAACAGACAGATAGGCCTAACAAATGGTTCTCTACGCTACAATATGGCAGGACTACGAGGTCCCGTATATCACTATTTACTTTTTTTTTGGTCCTACACACCGTACATTATTTTTCTTATTGTTTCTTGCGTAGTTTCTCGTGTTACCCAGTTTATTAGACAGTTTTCGATGTAATATTGTGTAGCAGTGACAGGGTTCCGTAGGGTTGTTTTACATTATTGTTGTAACATGAATGGAAATAAACATGGGCTTTATTTTTGTACGGATTTTGTTTTATGCGGTAATGGGTTGAAGTGCGTAGGTAATTGGAAAAAAATTGAAAATGAACAAACGAATTGTATAATCCGCATTACCTTTTCAAAGTAGAAATGCATTAGTGTTTGTTTTTGTTTATTTTCGAGTAGGCAGCCCAACTTAAATGGGACTGGACAGGACATGTTTGCCGCATGCCGGACCAACTGTAGGCCCAAATAGCACTGAACTGGTCCCTGTGGCAGTGATGCGGGGTCGCGGCAGACCACGTTGCAGATGGCGGGACGAGCTGAATACTTAGGCTCCGTCAAAACTGAAAGGAGGATGCGCGGGCTCTCGAAAGATGGAAGGAATGAAGGGAGGCCATTGCCCAGAAGTGAGACAGCATAGCCTAGTACAAAAAAAATATGTTACAAAAAAAAAATACCCTAGTTAATTAATTATAGGTACTCCTTAACACTAATAACTTTTAGGTTGCGATATTTACGCACGTTTTATTTTATTATTACCACGAATACTTTGAAGACTTCAATAAAGATATAAGTATCTTCAACAGATTCAACATGTTTCGGGAGAGTGCTGCTCTCAGCGCACTCCCGAAACAAATCGGATGAATTGTTGCCGATTAGAGAGGCTCAGGACTCTCTGCTATTCCGCGTGAGATAACTCGCCAATGCCGGTCAATTACCCCTGATCCTTTTACGTGTTAATCGATAACTCAAGACCCTTTATCGGCTAAGTGTCTTCTCATTACTGATCGAGGTTTTCGCTGTGTAATGTTATGCTTTTATTAAGTTTAAGTTTGTAACTATAAAAGAAATGTCGTTAAAATATAATGGCAGCGGTTTGGCTTGAAGTTTTGAGTTATTTAGGAGTTAGATCGAACAGAATTATTTTACTCAGTACCCTGCATAATTTTCCTATAAAAGTAGTATCGATGTTTATAAAGTTTAAATAAGTGATTTACATAATTTTCAACTTTAATATCCGCCCTAAACTTAGTCCCAAGTACCTACCTAAGTAATTTATTTCTGAAGATAAAATAAATGCTATTCTGAAACAATTACCTTAAGACCTTATTTATACAATGTATCTTGATGCAACAATACAAAAACATCGTCTAAACAGTGCTTGTGCAGTGTTTAGACGATGACAAAGACTGCATTGCTGGGACACAAACCTCTCTTCGAGAGAGAGCGAGCGGTAATCTACCACGCGGGCCCAGTGCGGTTGACTAGATGTCACATGTCTTCGAGTTTTTAGTTTGAGGACATGCTGGTTTCCTGACGATATTTTCCTTCGCCGTTTTGAGAGCATTGGTGATTAAATTAAATACACAAAGTTTAGGTCGGGGGTTGGAACCCAGGCAGGCACTTTCTGCCTGGGTTCCAACCCACGACCTAAAATTCGTAAGTCATGCCGGTACTACTGGACTACCACTGCTCCCGCATACACGGTGCAAGTTGGCCTAATGAGAGATCACAATCATTAGAACATTTAAATTCCAACATTGGATAGAGTAAAAGTACTGTTACGAGCTTCGGGTTCGTGACAATTAAAAACTGCCGATAAAAATTACCAAAAGTTACACTTTAATTAAACAACGCTAATAACAACTCAAACACACTAATTATAAAACACAATCGCTCTTAAGTCGCACTTGAAGATCGCTTTCGATGTATTCGCTTCTATCGCAGAACCAAGTCTGATTAGTCGCGGCTAGTCCCGGCCTTATATAGTGCCGCAGATAATTCCAGAATCTTCTATTGTAGAAACATCTAGAATGTTCGAGTACATACCGGCCCCGACTGACCAGATGTCTATAGTTCTAGTAAGTTCAGCCAATCGATAATAGATGGCGCTAGTGAAGAACTAATAAGTTCTTCTACTAGAAACTAGATGGCGCTAGTGGTAACTAATGTCACCATCATCAGGCATTAATTGTGGCGCGCAACACTGCCCCCTCCTAAGACATGCTCGTCCCGAGCATTATCGGCTCCATAATAACGCGCCAATCGATCCACATGGACGATCTTAGGAGTACCTCTTGCACCTTTCTGTATCCGGTAGGTTACGTCATTGATCTTTGTCACAATCCGGTACGGTCCATCCCATTTAGCTTGAAGCTTAGGAGATTTCCCTTTGCTGCGGACTGGATTGTGCAACCACACTAGTGAACCTTCGTCGAACCCTTTACTGTTCATTTTGCGGTCATAACGGGTTTTCATCTTTTCAGACATTTGCTGGCCCGATTGTCTGACGTGGTCATAAATGTCATTCATTTTGTTCCGCAAGTGATTCGCATAATCGGTTATACTGCGTGGGGCATCAGGTGGTATTCCGGTGATCAGGTCTGCAGGCAGCCGTAATTCTCTTCCAAAATTTGCGAAAGCTGGTGTCACCGATGTACTTTCGTGAACAGCGCTTCGATATGACAACAAAAACGGTTGTATGTGCTTGTCCCAATCTCGTTGCCGATTTTCCACAACTTTTGCTAGGTACCTCTCCAATGTCTGATTGAATCGTTCCACCATTCCATCCGATTGTGGGTGGTAAGAAGTTGTTCTTGTTTTATGAGTACCCATAACTCGACAAGTTTCCTGAAATATTTGGGACTCAAAATTCCTTCCTTGATCACTGTGAATCTCTAAAGGTACTCCAAACCGACAGAAGACTTCATAAACTAATTTATCTGCAACTGTCGAAGCTTCTTGATTTGGGATGGCGAAGACTTCCGGCCACTTAGTAAAGTAATCCATCACAACCATGAAATACTTGTTACCACTTTCACTTTCCGGAAACGGCCCCGCAACGTCAAGGGCTATCCTCTCCCATGGTGCGCCAACATTGTACAATTTCAATGCACCTCTACTACGAGTCTGAGGTCCCTTTACAGCTGCACAACTTGTACATTTGCGACACCAGTCCTCGACATCGTCCCGACAGTGGACCCAGTAAAACCGTTCTCGTATCTTCAGTAGAGTCCGTTTTACTCCCAGATGACCTCCTGAACAACCATTATGGTACAGCTGTAGAACATCCGGAACTTGAGCTTTAGGGACAACCATTTGCAAATGACAGCTGTCTCCCCGAGCATTTTCCCATTTACGGCACAGGACTCCATCCTGAATCACCAAGCTGTCCCATTGGGCCCAATAGCTTTTTGTGATCGAACTCATTGCTGAGACGTCGCTCCACCTGGGCTTAGGAGCTCTGGCCTTCATCCACTCGAGAATCGGCTTGATGTCCGAATCTTCCTGCTGTGCACGTTGTAGGCTTTCCTTCCACTCGTTGCTGAGGTCTGTCTTGAGCATCCTCACAGGTACGACTTCTTTACTTTCTTGCCTAGTACAATGCTTGCAGTCTTCAGGACAAGGTCTTCTTGACAATGCATCTGCGTTGCCATGAGATTTTCCGCTGCGATGTTCGACCACGAAGTCGTATTCCTGCAGTAGTTCAATCCATCTCGCAACTTGACCTTCTGGATTTTTGAACTGCAATAGCCATTTCAGTGCAGCGTGGTCAGTTCGCAAGTGGAATTTCCGCCCCAGAAGATATTTGCTAAAGTGCTGCAATGACTTTACCACAGCAAGCAGTTCCCGTCTCGTAACACAATAGTTCCTTTCAGGTCTCGACAGTGACTTGCTGAAGTATGCTATCACAAACTCTTGATCGCCATTCCGCTGAGACAATACACCGCCAAGTCCTATGTCGCTTGCGTCTGTGTCAACTATAAATTCCTTGCCTGCATCAGGGTATCCCAAAATAGGTGTTTTGCACAGACGATCCTTTAGCTCCTGGAATGCGATGTCGCAACTTTCATCCCAGCAGAAATGTCGCTTCTCCTCGGTTAGCTTATGCAGGGGTTTGGCTATATCTGCAAAGTTCTTGACAAATCGCCGATAATAGGAGCACAAACCCAAAAATGCTCTGACCTGCGTCTTGTCATTTGGAATTGGCCAATCCTTGACAGCGGCGATTTTCTCTGGATCCGTGCGGATACCTTCTTCAGACACTACATATCCCAAAAAGCTAACTTGTCGTTTGAATAGTGAACACTTCTTCGGACTTAACTTGAGGTTGGCCCCCTGGATCTTCATGAGCACGCGTTCCAGGTTTTGAAGATGTTCTTCAAACGTTCGGCCTACGATGATGATGTCATCCAAGTAGACCAGGCAAGCATCGCCAATAAGCCCGGTAAGTACAAGTTCCATCAACCTTTCAAACGTTGCCGGAGCATTGCATAATCCAAACGGCATAACTTTAAATTGCCACAGACCCTTTCCTGTCGAGAATGCAGTTTTCTCCTTGTCCTTAGGATCAATTTCAACTTGCCAGTAGCCACTTTTCAGGTCCAGCGTGCTAAACCACTTTACTCCAGTAAGCATGTCCAGCGTGTCATCAATTCTTGGCAAAGGATAGCTGTCCTTCTTCGTAACGTCGTTCAGACGACGATAGTCAACACAAAACCTCATGCTGCCGTCCTTCTTTCTTACCAGCACTACAGGTGAACACCATGGACTAGATGAAGGTTCAATAACACCATCCTTCACCATTCCCTCAATCATGGTTTCCACTTCCTTGTCACGTGCTACCGGCAATCTCCTTGGCCGCTGACGGATGGGCAATTCTTCTCCTGTGTTTATTTTGTGTTGAACTAAGCCAGTCCTCCCGATGTCAGCATCGTTTGACGAGAAAACATCGGCATACTTAAGTAACATTTTCTTCGCCTTGACCATTTCATTTTGGGACAGAGCGCTGCGGCAGTCTTCTAGAAGTGTGGTCACTCTCGTTTGTGCATCCTTGCTGAGGGTCCCAGTCGATAGATATTGGCATCGACGCAACCAATCCACTTCCTCGCAAGTACCAACTAGTGTTCCTTTTTCTATAACCTGTTCCTGATCACAAAGGTTCAGCACACGTACCCCTGAGATGTCGGTGGTTCTGACCAAAGTTTGTGCCACTTTCCATGGTAGGTCATTGTCTACCCTTTCCACGAGTACACAACGATGAGTTTGCCCAGGATTCCGAGGAAGACTAACCGGCACAATCGTTTCCGATCTCGGCGGAAGAACAATCTTCTTAAGGCTGTACACGTTCCATGGTAACGCTCCTTCCACGAAAAGTTCCTCTTGTCCACATTTCAAAACACCCTGCTTGACGTCAATTTCGCAACAATTCTTCCTCATAAAGTCAAGGCCCAGGATGCAATCGTCCATTATATCAGCCACGATGACATTATGCAGGTAGATTCTGTTGCCTAGCTTCAACCCCATCTTCTTCTCTCCATGGACGGGTATGCGCTGACCGGTGGCTGTTACCAAATTAATGTGTTCCCGGTTGTATGCGGAGTCCCCAAGGGACCGTCTTATGAGTTGGGAACTGACAACCGTGCGAGTGGCTCCAGTGTCTATGGTCAGCTTACACGGCGTTCCGTTGACCTCGCCCTTGATGATTAGGCTGTTCCCGTCTTGGGTTTGTGTGATCGAAACCCTTGGGGCTCTTTGAACATCAGCCAGCACCCGCCCCGCAGTCCTGGCTATTACTCGTTTCCCTGCTGCTGGTGCTGGGCGGTGCTGTTAGCTGCACTGCCCTCTGGAGATCGGCCGTCTTCTCTTTCTGCAGTTCGCTTGGGGCAACTGGATCGAAGGTGGCCCCTTTCCCCACAGCCGTAGCACCTAGGGCTGTACCCTTTATTGCGGTCGCGAACTGTAGCCGCTGCAACCTCCCTGACGCGATGGGAGCGATGATCCTGTCGCACGGCTTCCACCTCCAGTGCATGGGCCAAGGCGTCCTTAAGCGTCCCGTGGTGCCCGAGCCTCACAGCAGCTCTAACTTCAAGGTCGCGGATGCCGTCGATGAATGCCTGCACCAGGTTCCCATCAATAAGCGCAGGTACGGACTGGTAAGCTTTACGCACCAGCTTCTCCACTTCAAGGGCCCACTGCTGCAGGTTTTCATTACTGCGTTGCACGCGATCCTTGAGCTGCGCACGAAACACGTGTTCCAGGTGAGCGTCGCCATACCGAGCCTCCAATGCCTCAAGGAGCTGCTCGTAAGTCACTTCCTTACCGAGAGCTTCCAGAACAGTTAAGGCCTGGTCGCGCAGGCCTAGGGTGAGGGCAGTCATGGCCTGACTTTTATTCCAACCGTTCGCCTTCATGACAGCCTCAAACTGGATTTTGTAGGCCGACCAGGAAGAAGTTCCGTCGAACGGTGGCACTTTGAATCCACGTAGCGAAGGTGTTGTAGCTACGGGAGCTGCGATTCCATCCCCAAGCTTAAGGTAATCCAGCGTTTTCTTTACGTCAGCCATCACGGTTTTCTTTACGTCAGCCACCACGTTGTCAACCCGATTATTCACTTGGTCGATCCGGATTTCAGCTTCCAACAGGCGGTTGTCATGTTGATCAACCTTATCCTTCACCTCCTTCATGTCTTTCCTGAAGGTAGCGTGAAGGTCCTTCATAAGGAGCATCTGCTCTTCCTGGCGGCGCGTTTGCTCCTCCTTATCACGTTGGAGCTGTTCTTCCAACCGACGAGCATGTTCCTCCTGTCGGCGAGCCTGTTCCTCCTGTCGGCGAGCCTATTCCTCCTTGTCCCGCTGGAGCTGTTCTTCCAACCGACGAGCCTGTTCCTCCTGTCGGCGGGCCTGTTCCTCCTGTCGGCGGGACTGCTCCTGCAGCATCATCATCAGGGCAGCAAAGTCTGGTGCTGCTGATGCTGGAACTGCGGCGGACGTTTCGGCCTCCGTGGTTGGTAGCTGGCCCTCCGACCTCTGCGGCATAGCTCCACCAAAACGTCTCTGGTCCGTCTCCTGTTGACGTTGACTCCGGGTACGGATACCCTCCGTGTCGTCTTTAGGTAAAATCGGCATGATTTTAATCCTTGCTTCTGACACCAATTGTTACGAGCTTCGGGTTCGTGACAATTAAAAACTGCCGATAAAAATTACCAAAAGTTACACTTTAATTAAACAACGCTAATAACAACTCAAACACACTAATTATAAAACACAATCGCTCTTAAGTCGCACTTGAAGATCGCTTTCGATGTATTCGCTTCTATCGCAGAACCAAGTCTGATTAGTCGCGGCTAGTCCCGGCCTTATATAGTGCCGCAGATAATTCCAGAATCTTCTATTGTAGAAACATCTAGAATGTTCGAGTACATACCGGCCCCGACTGACCAGATGTCGATAGTTCTAGTAAGTTCAGCCAATCGATAATAGATGGCGCTAGTGAAGAACTAATAAGTTCTTCTACTAGAAACTAGACGGCGCTAGTGGTAACTAATGTCACCATCATCAGGCATTAATTGTGGCGCGCAACAGTACCTAAGTAAAAAAGTTTATTGACAATATAAAAGAACAAACCTTACATACAACTCCTAACGATCCTGTGATTTGTGTCTACTATTACAAATTTAATTACGTATGTAGTTATAAATACCTGTGTACGTTATGCGGTTGTTTGAGCTTAATTCACACTGACCTCCGTACTAGTGTAAACTGTATTACGGCAGGTCAGTCTTCCTCGTTCACAAACACTCACACACTTCCACACAATTTCCGATAATTTGCATTTGACTGCTAAATAATACACTGATTTATGAGTATGGTTATAAGAATACAGACACTTAGTGGGTATTATTTGATCCTTTGATGATTTGATGATAATAATAACGAGGGTAATTATAAAATATTAAAAGTATCTAATCAATTAAACTGACACCGTACTTCCAGGCTGGCGGGTTCTTATAGCCCGCATCAAAAGTTCTATCAACTACTTATAACAGAAAGAGAGTTTTGCAACGTTCCATGTCCAAGAACTTTACGATGTGAGTTGCAGACGGACAAACAAACAAAACTAACTAGTTCTCTCTACAAAACTACTAGCCTAGTTGGTAAGTTTCTGCTCTAACAGATGTGCTAGGGCATAATGTAGATACTTCGACCTTAGTTCTTTAGATCTTTAAACTTCGATAGAATAAACAGATGACGTGATTATTTAGTGTCATCTTTAATTTACGATATTTTGACCATATAAAACTGGTTCACATTCTGCAGGTTGAGATAGTGAGTTGTCTCGTATTTCGGCCTGGCTAGTACCTACACTTCTTTCAGATATACAATAGTTTTTTGATGTTTTGTTCTCTCCTCTATCATAATCGACCTAGAATGCTCCCACTGCTGCAATACAGGCCTCCTCTCCTCGAGAGGGAGTGAGATGTAATCTACCACCCGGATCCAGGGCGGGTTGGTAGATCATCATCACAAGTTTTCGAATTTTGGTTCTAGGTCAAGCCGGTTCACTCCCGATGTTTTCTGGCTGAACAAAAACTAAACTTAATCTGATATTTCAAAAGAAGAATGAATGCTATTAGAGTTCAGGCAAAATAGTTAGGTACTTTTAAATGAAGACAAAGAGAAGGCGTTTAAAATCTTGAAAAACCTAGTACCTATTTATAAAAAGAGGCTCAGATTTTGCCTCTTTTTATAAACATGTATGTACTTATTATTTTATGTTTGGCTGTCATTCCATACATAACCCCTCACTTCCGTAACACGAGGCGTTACGGTCATCTCATAGAATGATATAAATGGGTTCGCTGGCACCCAAATGCCAAGGCCTACCGTTTTTCACAAAGGCTCAAATGTAATCGTGAAACAGCACTCCCGCAAATAAAAACAAACAGGTTAACAGACAGAATCGGATCACGCACCATTTGTTTACATGAAAAGTTAAGTACGTGACGAAGAAAGTGCGAAAAAAGAATAAGCTTATAAAATGTATTGTTTTGGTTGGTTGGGTCGAACGTGCCGTACTTCCATCCCCGATCTTAATTAGTTTTGTATCCCACGGGAAGCTTACACGTATAAATGTTAGCGTTTCGGCTATTTTCACTAACACCTAGTGAGTTTCGGCGATAAGCAGCCGGTATATTCTGTAAAAATCTCACCGTGAGAAATTGGGTGAAGTAAGCTCATTTCATGAAATCATTCTATCGATGCTAGGGATTGACACTAATGACGGCTCACTTTAAGCTCACTCCACCCAAGTTATCACGGTGAAATTTTTACAGAGTTACACTACTGTTGTTTGTACGAAATAAACCAAAAATTCAACGTGGCTGGCCTCAAATCCGCTTATGCACTAATAACATAAGTGAACGGGCGGATGAGGGAAAAACCAGGTTGGCCTAGTACAGGGGTTTGTCTGCGCTTGTAAAAGATAACAACCTAGCAAGCATGTACCTGCTTGTTTCTAAAGAAAGAGAGATAATAACATTTGTTTGGATACAGTTCGTAAAGTAAATAATACAAATATTAAAATACAAAAGTGAAAATAATGGTATAAGTGTAGTGCTAGTGGGTGTCTCACGGCTGCTCCAAAAAGGTTATAGTTTTATAATTCCAATCTTGTAATCAATTTGTGCTACATGCAATTCTATAGCGAAACGGGTTTTAGAAAGAGCTACTACAGTAGCTAAGGTGAACGAATGCATATATTATGATTAAATTATACAAAATAAATAAACAGTGCGGCAGAGGAATACTGAATATTTAGAAAGATATTTAATGCACAAACACGGCTGGGGTACATTACAATATACATAATACGTGGCGGTCTACTGCGCCAGGCTACGCCCCTATACCGTCACAAAATAAATGTTTGCTTAAAACATCAACATTGAAATCGTTTTTGTTGGTTCGTTTAATGCAGAGTTTAAAATTTCACACTTTCTTTCAATTATCTGCTATTGTCTGTTCCAAAATTATCCGATGAAAGTGTAAGCAAACCCTGTGCAGGTTGAATTCTTATGCAATCACTCACTATAAGGAATTATTAACACATTCATCTGTATTATTTAAGAAGGTTTCAACTTTAATCCTCACCATTTTTTCCAGCAATTATTGTTTGAGTAACATAATTAAATTGTAATTGAAATATCATCGTCGTAAATTGAGATTATGAAAATGAATCCCAATGCAACAACAAAAAATGAAAAACATACCAAGGTTGATTTTGCAATTAGAATTTCGAGTTAAAGTATTCAAATCAAAGCACTCAATTTGTAAGCACTGCAAATTGGCATCCATAGGTACATTTTCTGATCGATTTGTTTATATTTTGATCAGATAGTTTTGGAACAGACAATAACTACTCGTCTACTTTTCACAGAAAATAATTGAACGTCGCGTCGGTAGGTAGGTACATGCTCACAAAACGTTTTGTAATATTAAACCACTTTAGAAACTTTCATAAAGACGTGTCGTTAAAACTATATCGTTCAGTCTGCTAAGTTTTTACAAGTGCCGAAGTCTTCTTTGATATACCTAATAAACGAAATATTCAAGCATTTTGAACTACCCACTTCACTTGTCGACAAGTTGTTAGATAATTAATAAAAAGCTCCTTCTATGTGACGTGTGACGACTATGTAACTTGATATATTGTAACATTTTTTATTTATTTAAAAGAGTGCCCATGGAGTTCCTTGTCCGTTCTTCTCCATAGGAATTACAACTACATCTTGGAATAGGCAACTAGCTTCATTTTACTGACTGACCAACTCCTTGACAATTCAAAAGTGCCTGTAAACAGAAGAGCAAATTTTAAGAACAAGTCTGATGTCAGTCTCAATCTGTCAAAAATACATCTGAAATCCCTAAATTTTTAACAAGTTTTTGACATTGATTGTCGGTGAGATGAGATTGCGACTAGATTTTGAACGTTTTTCATTACGGGAATTGACCTAAAGCAAAAAAGCAAAGTAAAGCATTCATTATAATTAAACCATTCACAGACACTTTTAAGGAGACAAGCACTTTCAGTGTTTGATTTTCCCAGTAAACTATGAAGCTTGTAAACAACTGCGAAATCGATTTACCAACAAAGATGAATGTTCTACAAATAATACTTGTTCGATTCGGATCAATATATCGTAGTTCACTGACTTCATTCAGGGCTTGAATCTAAATTATTGCGGCGTGGATCAATCGATCGATCTACGTGCACGTTGCCAACCGTTGTTTACGAGCTACGACCTGTTACGTACGTATCTAATAACGTCGCTTGGAGGTTAACATTTACTGACATTTAGGTCTAACCTGAATATCCTGGAATATTTAAAATTGTCTGACATTTACACCTTGACCTTAGAACTAAGCTAAGATCAGAATAAAAGAGATAATGATAAAATTACTTAGACGAGGCAGGTAAAGAAGTTTTTCGATTTTATGAGTATAACATTTAATCAGTGGTGTAGGGATGTCTGTCTAAAAGCTCCCGCAGACAGATGTGACGCGACGGTGCGACACGATTCTAGTAGAACAATTTCCTTGAAGTTTCCATAGAAATTGTTCTACGAGTCGCGTCGTGCCTGTTCGCGTGAAGCCTAAATATCTGTTGAAGACTTTTCAGTAGTGCTATGGACAGAGAAATATTCAGAAAACTGACAAGTGGCGTTCAGTAATAAAGAGGCACTTTATGTTTGCCACTTCTTCTGAAAATCATCTGTACCATGTTCAGAGGCAAACTTATCCTAGTTTGCCTCTGAACATGGTACAGATGCCAGTACATCAAGCTACTACAATCTCTCCAATTTCTTTAATGGACTTTCAACTTTATCGCTAAAGCAAGGGTTCAAGGTTGATTGGGAAAATTTGACAGTTTCGGGTAGTTTGATGTGCTGGCGCCTGTACCAAGTTAGGAAAATTCATACTTATAATTTTATTCAAAATTAATATTCCCGTTTATATTCATGACTTATGTGTACAGAAAACAATTTCTCGTATAAACGACTCGAATATTTGGAAGCTCATTTCCTTATACGAAGATATAAACAAATAAATTTCATTTACGCCACAATAAATTGTATGAGGACAGCAAATAATTCATTCAAAGCTTTGGCAAATTAATTATAATATGAAACTGTGTTCTAAATGAGAACGCAAAATGGTGCGAATATGGTGAAACACACTTACCTACAAAGTAATACATAGTACTTATTATAATTATTTCAATTAAAATGTTTCATAAATAAAGTAAATCAAACGACCTAGCCTTTTCCCAACTTTATTGGGGTCGAATTAAGTCTAAACGGATGCAGTTGAATAGCAGTGTTTTATATGGATTGACCTCTACAACCTAATTACTAGGTAATACGATACACCTTCGTAAGACTGTTTTCAGACTTTCAGGCTTCTGACGACGTAACGACTGTCAAAGATCCACGAATGACAGCCAGGACCCTGGCGGTCCCGGCTATCATTCGTAACCACGTACGCGTCTCGGTATGTAAAGATGGTGACCGTCCACCCGTCTATGGACCGACCCGACCCGTGCGGCTGTTATAACTCAGCTACAAGCTCCCTATCGTTATGTTAAGTAACAGGCACTAAATATATACGTAGAGACAGTAGGCACATCGGACACAGTAGGTATGAACTCTACGTAGTTTATATTTACCTTCAACTGTCTCGAAAACCAAAGATAGTCATCACAAATGGCCATCGAATCGTACTCAAGGATATAGATTCCTGCCCTTACCACATTGGCCTGATCCTTACCACACTTAGGCGCGGGCTTGCGGGCGGCGAGCTGCCCATAGCTCGCCGCCCGCAAGCCCGCGCCTAAGTGGTAAGTGGTAAGGACCAGACCCGGGTCGACGGCGCGTTGTGTTCCACGCGCGCCTCAAAGAGATGTCAGCACGAACTGACGGGGTCCGCTAGGGCCCTTGCCGCCGGGGCTGCGGGTTGTTCGAAAGAGATACCGTGGCCCCAGGCAGAGGCAACTGAAGGAACACGGGTGGGTTTTAGTCAGTAAAAGTCTGACACGCCCTTCCGCTCAGCCCAGAGCGGCAGAGGTCATTTGATGATTTCCCAACCAAAAAAAAAAAGGTCTTGTGGTGTAGTTAATTATGTTTATAAATTTCCAGTTTTAGCTGACCTCGCATT
The DNA here is from genome assembly GCA_947507525.1 of Apamea epomidion. Lineage (NCBI taxonomy): Eukaryota > Metazoa > Arthropoda > Insecta > Lepidoptera > Noctuidae > Apamea > Apamea epomidion. The sequence continues at coordinate 12,860,419 of OX382228.1, read as the reverse complement.
GTATAGACTTTTAGTATAATGCGTGACTTCGCATTATACTAAAAGTCTATAGGCTTATACTGGAACAGTAGGTGTAGATTGATATCTCATCGTGTAAGTACCTATAAACCTCCGGTAAGTTACGTGAGACAAAGATTCATGTGGACGGTAACTAGCATCTGGAAAAGTCGGCATGGAAAAAATCGTTTGGCTTGATTTTGCCTCACTTAATGCATTTTATTTCTACATCTGAACTACACCATCGATGTCCAGTATTCTAACTCACCTACAGCGATTTACTGACATACAGACTCCACACAGAAATTCACTGAATTTCTGCTCTATGCAAAGCTCTCACGATTGATATTGGTATAATGAAAAACCGGAAAGGCGACAATTCCGTTGCGGAAAAAAAGCGACGCAAAGGAAGTCCAGTAATGGATTTATTACGAGAAAAAAGAAAGATTATCCATCGGTCACATCGATTAAATTCTTTGAGGGTATCGGATCAAACGCGGTTTCACCGTGGATACATATGAACGATTCCGTATTAAATTACGCGTGTTTACGACCCGCATCGCCCCTCTCTTTGATTATATCGCGTAAGATACTGCCTATAGATAATCCTGTTTCGCAGAATGAACACAGTTTGTTCCACAGCTTGTGTAGTTCTGTTAGATCATAAAACTTTCGCGTTGTCGTTCACGGGTCGGATAAGGTTTGGTGAAATTATGGAAGTTAAGCTAGAATTGTGTACGACAGTCGTCCTAGTAGTGAGTTCCTATTCAAAAGCTTTGTTCTTGTAAACTACGTTAATAACTGCAATGGTAAACAGACACTTTACGAATTTTGTTTCGAATAAGTCAGATATTTTCAATTTTTGTTAAAGAATTCGATTCGTAATCTACTGTGGCATTATGATACCTATAAGTTTAAGTGGTGCCTATGTTAGTATATAATATACGATTCAACTTTTTTATTTTGGTACCAAATAAATGACGTCTAGTTATCGTAATGTCAAGTCAAACTATTTAAAGCCACGAAAAATAATAAAATATAACAACTTCATTCGCCTTCGTATAAAACATAAACACTTTGAAATCAATGCCTATACAAACAAAAAGAAGCATTTCACAGTTTGAATGAATGCCCTTCAATTATTTTGCCTAGGGTTGTTAAATACCAACCATTGTGGCCAATTAAAACTAATTTAACGAGTAATGTATATGTAAAATATAGATACTGCAACAAAAATCTATACCTTTTTTTTTTTGGGTGGGAAATCATCAAATGACCTCTGCCGCTCTGGGCTGAGCGGAAGGGCGTGTCAGACTTTTACTGACTAAAACCCACCCGTGTTCCTTCAGTTGCCTGTGCCAGGGGCCACGGTATCTCTTTCGAACAACCCGCAGCCCCGGCGGCATCGGCCCTAGCGGACCCCGTCAGTTCGTGCTGACATCTCTTTGAGGCGCGCGTGGAACACAACGCGCCGTCGACCCGGGCCTGGTCCTTACCGGGCGGCGAGCTGCCCATAGCTCGCCGCCCGCAAGCCCGCGCCTTCGTTGGCCGGGAGTCGACTGTTGACTCCCGTCCAGGGCGTCTCCTGCGGTGGCTAGGCGCGTGAGGGTGCAGAGATTGCCTCTCCCTCACGCAATCCGCCTCCTCCTTCGCGAGCATTACTGCTTCGCAGAAGAAGATGACGGCCTGCCATTCACTCTCGCCCCGTACCATGGCCTGGACCAGGGCCGGACGCGAGAGGTCGCCGCCGCCGATCGCCGCCACGAGGACACGGCGGGGGAGACCTCCACCGTAGGCTCCACCGTGTCTTCCGGGCGATCCACACAGTGGTGACACCCTGGCGTTTCCTCCCGCTTTATCCTGAACAGGAACCTCCCGAAACAACCGTGTCCGGTGAGGAACACCACAAACCTCCAGAATTCATCGGTTCAAAGCAATGCACACCACAGACCAACTACGAAAATAATAACACCTACAGGCCATAACGTACAGTCGTACACGTATACTGTAATGACGTCTAAATATCTATTGTCAATACGTCAATTCGAAACCATAATCCATATGCCTTTATCGACTCTAAGCCGTTAAAATCTTCGTCATTCTGGTAAGGTAAGGTTCACATGGCGTGGTACTTACTGTACGATATTTTACAGTACATTGTTGGGATCATACGGCATTTCACCCAACACTTTTACAGTATTGGTTTTTAACCGTATGAACAACTGGATGTATCCGTTGGACCCCAACATTTAACTGAAAACTCTTTTAAAAAAAAACAAGCCATGACCTCAAAAAACCAGTAATTTCAATGTCGTTTTTTCTAAAAAAAATAACCTCCTCCTTTTTTGAAGTTGGTTAAAAATATCGTATACCGTACGATATTTTTAACCAACTTACGATATTTTTAACAGTACAATGAACGTACCCTAATCATTCTAAAACTAAATACAGACCTCCCGGTCCGAGTTAGGCTGCATAGACATAGAATACCCATTAAATGTGACCAAAACAGAATTGATTCTATTGTGATCGGCATTATAATCGCGCTGACCGGACGCCATTTTGACAAAAGGTCACAAGTGATAAATGTGAGCATTAGTTTAATAGTAGAAAATGAAGTAATAATGGGAGCTTTGGTAGGTTTTAATGAATGTTTATATCTCTACACGTCTACCAAAATGGTTGTTGTTACGTTATTATAACATTTATTAAGGAGTATTTAAATCACGTGGACAAAAGATTAGCACTGTTCCTTTTGTCCACATGTTTTTATTCCCAAAGCTTAAATAGCTTAAATAGGTCTTCTTTTTCTTAGCGTGTCGATGGCAATCTATATAGACTCGGCGCAGAATTCGGGTACGTGTTTGGCGCCATCACTAGCGTCCATCAGTTCCTGTAACGTGCAGCTGACTGGACATGTAGGACATATGATATTAAGTGTTCCATCGTTTGTGGAACAGGACCACATTTATACTCCGAGGCAGAATCTCCACCTGAACAGGTTTCCCTTGCTTCGGCCAACCTGGGTACGGAGTCCGTTTAAAGACTTCCAGGTTACCCATGGCAGCTTCTGTACATGGTGGGAGATGAACAACGGGTGAAATAAATAGTTAGGTTTAGTTTGGTGAATAAATCAAATAGGGTAGAAACGTTTTACCCTGCTAGTCGTCAGAGTTTTCGTTCGTAAAAACAAGTAAAATATTTACTGGTAATTCTACTTCTTAGAGTTTATTGCCTTCAGTCATGCTACTTCTTCACTTCAAACTCAGCGTTCCTAGTTAATCAATTTGCTCCGAAATCACATATCCAATAGGTACTTACTATTGGTATATGGTAGGTATTAGCACTTGAGACGTCTATGATCGATCCGACGCTTGTTGAGCCGTTTCTCTCCGCTTAATTAACTCGTGTATCGATATGTCACTCGTTCTACAGTTTAGGTATACATCAAACGAAATTTCAATTTGTTCCACATTACCTATGTTTTGACTTGATGGAATATTTAGCACGGGTAAAGCTGTGAAGGGCGTGCCAAATGTTCTGCGACTCGTATTGAACGACATTTCTTCCAGTTCGCAAATGAATGAAAAACTATCGCGACATCGCGCGACTACTAGTGATGTCGCAGGGATGGATTGTGAGTGCGTGGATTTACTGTATTTTCGTCAGCCATAAATTCTCATCAATTTCTAATGGTCACTCAAAATTGATGATGCTTTTAGTGAAGTTTGTATTATGATTTTGTTTTTCCTGAAATATAATTATGCTAAACGAATAAAATCTTTAAAATGAAACACATTCTGTCATGATCTTGTCTCATCATTAGATAAGAATGTTGAAATATCTACTCACGAACAAATTACAGAGATTTCAGTCATCCAATCTCTAAAAGCCTATTTCAATTTAATCTCTCGTCAAATCGTCTGCCACTTCAAATGATTGGCTATTATATTTGTCCCTGGCTTTTCATCAACGATTTTTATACAGTATTCGTCTAGAAATACACATAAATTCACGCCTTCTTCCCATGGGGGTAGGCAGAAACTACAGAGCGCCAACTGCTCCGATCCCTACATTTTTCTTTTGCTTTGTTAACGTTCTTACAAGTCGGCATACACGCACGCTGACCCTGCTACAAACCTGACCTTTTTGAAGAACATTTCCAGGGCGTAACCTTCGGCGTTTCCCCTCACATCTGCCTTGTAAACACCTTTTGTTAGTCGCCTTTCATTTATCCTCTCATCATGACCAAACCAGAAAAAAAAAATGTTATTACAAACCAGTTTTACGCTCAGAGACCGAAACTACATCACATGAGATCATTCCACTTAAAACTCTTTTTATAGTAGAGAGACAAAGCTTTAAAAAACAATGTCGCTCGAATTTCTCACTTTGAGTGCTCTTACGTTATTTACAGTTCTATGCGTTATTGTGATAGCCATGAAAGGATCTAGATTGAATAATACTCAATGCATTTGCAACGAGAATGTTTTATTCATGTTTCGAGCATTTAAAAATTCTTCTCCTCCCTCTATTTTTACGCTACTTCGTATAGTTGTGATTTTTAAGCACTTTACTCGTCACACAATGAATGTTTTTATTTGGATTTAAGGTAGCCCGCGAAATTCAAATTTACTTACGTTTTTTGCAATTTGCTGGTAAGTACTAAGTTGTACGTTGATTAAAATATGATTCGCGGCCGTAACAAATATGTATTTACAGAATTATAATCATTAAAGTCATTACTTACGTTAGTTATTCGATGTGCTATGTCTTACCTGCAACAAGAACAATTAAATTAAATTACGTAGAAGTATCTTACTCATCTAAGCGTGGTTTAGCGCTGTAATGATAGAAAATTTTCTTTCGTCAAAATCTCGTCCAATTTTGCAAATTAACGCGTTAAAATTATTCAAAGCTCACCGTCTGACTCGAGATTTCGCGAGTACCTATATTTAAAATTTATCAAGCCCCCAGCGAGAAAACACTTAATTCTAATAAGAAACCACAATCCAAGCTTACAAAGTTTCTGCAATTATCAAGACATCTTATTAAACATTTAAGTCGGTTCCATTTTGTTGTATTAAAGTTGACAGAGTTTGTACAGTACATTTCAAGATACTGCACAAACTCGTTAGCTATGTCAAGCTCAGCGGAGGTTTTATTAGTTTTTATTTGAAGCTCACGGAGGTCGTCTGTTGTTTATATTCTTCTGGAGGTTGGCTTGGTAGTGAGTTTTGACAACTCCTGCTATTTCGAGGAAATACCTACTGTTGTAAATAAAATAGCAAGTATTTTATCTCCTCGTTGGTCTAGTGCTAACATGAGGCCCTGGGTTAGATTCCCGGGTCGGGTAAAGTGTTATTAGGTTTTCCCATCTGGAATTTCTCAGTAGCAGCACAGAGTAGATGGCAATAGGCTCGGTCCCTATTACATGGGACTTAAACATAACTGGTGAAATGTCGGTGCTCCTTTGCTTAACTCTTCGGGGAATAAAGGTCATCAATCATGTCATGTTATGTAATTTTATTTAATCCATGACAACCAATAAATCTGATCAATATAAGGTAAACAAAGAAATGAAAACGCGATAACGATCTCCTTCGCGGTCCTTTGTTAGAGCTAGATTTACATTTTGCAAATAGACACCAACAGATTGCTTGTGGATTTAACTTAATACATAAATCACGAGATAATTGTTATTTAAGACTGGGAAAGGTAGGCGCACCTGTCTGTTTTGTTCATTGTTTATTTATACCGTACTAAACGAAATACATACGATTTTGAAAATCTTAACACCCTGTTCCATAATGGGTCATATTTTTATTACACATTTAAAACTGTTGAAAAGAAATCCTTTTTGTCGTACGGAAATTCTCTTCAATAATTTATAAAACTCGTAGGTATTTTTCTCTATAAGGTGATTTTATTTTGCAAACGTCCGTGTTTTTATTCAAACATACATGATTGATATGGAATTTTAACGGCTTATTAAAAGCACGGTTATTAATAAACAAAACAGTAACACATCTGTTTTAATTAATTTTAAAGCTTCCCAATAATATGGAAATTACGGACGGCCCCCTTGGGTGTCCGTAATTTCCAGTAGCAGCCGATGTTGGGTAGATTAATGATAGAAGTAATTAAATGTCGACAACCGCAAGCTAGGCCATTTAACCTTAACTAAGTATCCATACAATATTACTGGTTAAACGAGGGACTTACTCAAGGTTACTAAGATTAATTTATATAATGAATAGAAATATTAAAATAATATAGAAACATTAATACCTACGTAACTATATATAATCGCAATGATATCTATTACAAAATTGAAATAAAATTAAATGGACTTCATTACGCTCAAGACTGCAACTGGCTCGTGACCGTAAAGAAGACAGGAAGGTCTGATGTTTTTACTTTCATACTTAATAATAAGGGTTAAAGTATGAAATTGCGGTTTTATTGTAATAGGTACTTCGAATTGACATAGAACCTTCATGGTCTGAGATTTTTGAGTGAAACTTTTTTCACATGGTACCTATGAAGTTTTTCTTTTAAAAAATGTGCAACATTCGATTATCGACTTTCAGTTGTTTTTTTTTTATTCAGCTTAGACAAGAAAGATGGATACTTCGAATATTCGAGTTATTTTTTAATACGAGGTCCGACGCGGAACTAACGCGGCAGAAACAGCTCGTAATATCAATGTTGCGTTTGGAGAGGGGACTGCTAATGAACGCACCGTGCGATTTTGGTTTAAAAGCTTTCGTGATGGAAACTTTGATTTGAAGAACGAACCACGTGGAAGACCGCCCACACAGGTGAATAACAATGAATTGAAAGAGATGGTGGAAGCCGATCCGAGCCAAACTACCCCGGAATTAGCGGCATGGTTTAACCTTACCTTACCAACAATATTGACTCATTTGCGTCAAATCAATAAAATAAAAAAATATGAGAAATGGGTGCCTCATGAATTGACTGATCTGCAAAAAGAAACGCGTGTTGAAACTTGTGTTGCCTTGTTGAATCGATACAGAAATGAAGGAATATTGGATCGAATTGTGACATGTGATGAAAAGTGGATTCTTTACGATAACAGTAAGCGAAAAATGCAATGGCTGACCCCAGGTCAAACGCCGCAACAGTGTCCTAAAGCAAAGCTTACCAATAAAAAGGTAATGATAACTGTTTGGTGGTCTCAGCATGGTGTTATTCACTATAGCTTTCTCCGATCTGGTCAAGCAATAACGGCAGATGTCTACTGTGCCGAACTCCGAACAATGATAGCAAAACTAGCAATGAAACAGCCCCGACTCATGAATCGATCTTCACCATTATTACTCCATGATAACGCGAAACCTCATACAGCACCAGAAACCGTTTTAAATCTACAGGAACTGCAATTAGAAACCATTCGTCACCCTCCGTATTCGCCAGACTTTGCTCCAACGGACTACCATTTTTTTCGTGATTTGGACAATTTTCTACGTGATAAAAAGTTTTCTTCTCAGGAGGCAGTACAAAATGCTTTCACACAGTTTGTCGAATCTAGATCACGAGAGTTCTATCGCAAAGGCATAAATGGCCTTCCTATTAGATGGCAGCAATGTATAGATAATAATAGTAATTATTTTGATTAAATAAATATGTTAAATTAAAAAAAAAAAACGAATTTCAATTTTTCAGTATAAATCGGCAATTTCATACTTTAACCCCTAATATATGCATGAAACCAGTAAACCTATGTATGTGTCCCACTGGCCCCACGTTAGGCGCCATACTGCCGCACTGGCGCCCACGTGGGTCAGTATGAAAGTATTTTGTTGTGTAACTGATAACACAGGAAGGTATGATGTGTTTCCCTTTATAGTTTAAAAATGCGGGAGTTCAATTCAATCCACGTAGGTGACCACTGTCCCCACGTTGGGCGCCATACTATCACACTGGCACCCACGTGGGTCAGTGTGAAAGTATTTTATTGTGTAATTGATGAAATAGGAAGGTATTATGTGTTTCCCTACATACTTTAAAAATGCGAGAGTTCAGTCAAATCCACGTGGGTGTCCGATAGGCCCACGTTGGGCGCCACACTATCACACTGCCGCCCAAACCGGGGCCCTGTGTGACAGTATTTTATTGGATAATTTTGGCAAGTATTTTAGCCTAATTTTACATATCTGGAACCAGAATCGAATACCGAATACTACTTCAATATTTCCCTCGTTTAACGAGTCACGTTGTATAACACCTAATAATCCTCACGTAAGTAACCCTTTCATAAAGCAACATCTCTTTCTCGATACGAAAACCCAGAAGTAATATCTGTTCTCCAAACATGTCGAGCCAAGGAAATATTTGTGCCAAGACTATTTCTGTCAACACAGTAAACAATCTATTGGAGATATTCTTTTGTAATTCGAAACGTAACGGAAAGTAAAATAAAACGGCCGAAGGGCGTCGTAAGAACTGAAGTATTTGTCAAAGTATCGAATCTGAACGCTTTGTTGGTTTTGTGTCAATCTTCTTTCACTATAAACATATCAAGGCCTCGATCGTAACTTTCATAAAATTTTGTTTTGAGTTCAGTTATCATTTCGCGCAAAGATTGTATCAACTGTTTCTTCTTGTATGTGAAGCTCGATTTTTGGATTATATTTTAGGAAAGGCGGTAACTTCTTACTAATTCTCTTAACCTTCCTATACTCGCGCGTTGGTCTGTGAGACCGATGAAACCCATTTTCGTAAATATTTTTATGTACGAAAATCCTAAGATGTTGAGTTCCTTGCTAGCTGCCGGATTTGTTGCTAACTCCATTTGAATGCTCGTCGCGCGTTTGTGTGAAGCGCGCTTGTTGTAGCATTCGGCTCCAATCGGTTCGTGAGACCGACGCGATTAGAGGTGCAACTTTTTGTGTAAGTAATAATGTAATATATTTAGTGCATTTATATATTTTTTACAAACTTTGAATACTTTATGACGTATGTATGGTAAAATTTTTAGTTCGACAGGCCTGTTGGTCTAGTGGTTAGTGACCCTGACTGCTATGCCGGAGGTCGTGGGTTCGATTCCCACCCAGGACAAATGTTTGTGTAATGAGCACGATCATTTGTTCTGTGTCTGGGTGTAATTTATCTATAATATTTATGTATTTAGAAATATATAAGTATGTTTATCAGTTGTCTAGTACCCATAACACAAGCTCTGCTTAGCTTGGGACTAGATGGCGTTGTGTGATAGTTGTGGAATATTTATTTATTTTATTTATTAAAATGTATGTATGTTTGTTGCTCTATATTATATTTAGATTAATTTTATTATTCTCTTTAGATTATACTTCATATCAAAATGGACGATGATCGCATCAGATTGCTGCTGGATGAATTAAGTTCTGGTTCTAGCTATGAAGACGAAAATGACAGTGAGGTGGAAGACTATGTGGAGGTACAAGAAGAGACATATGACACCGAGCAAGAAGACGAATACCAAGAACATTAGCCGTAGGATCTTTCTTGAAGCCTTAGCATACGATCTGATCAATCCGCAACTTAGACGTCGGGCTCTCACTGCATCCTTGCCGAGAACCCTAAGGCTCAGGCTCGCCGAATATATAAATTAGATGGACCCGAGTCTTCAGCAACATCTAACAATAATAAAATTGCTCTTTGTGGATACTGCTCATCCAAAAAACCGCAAGACACATTACAACTGTGCCACATGCAAAAAATACTTTTTTTGGAACATGCTATAACCGTAGGCCCTGATTGTTATGGTGAGGGTCAAAACTAAGCCAAAGATAAATAAATACGTCCTTTGATATGTTGTTTATCACCATTTAGAAGTTTATTTTGTTTTTAAAAAGAAGTACAGATATTATTTTTGTTTTCGTAGTACTTAGAAAAAAATCTCAAATTCGAAGACTGATTTGTGATACACTGAAAGTCAGTAAAATAATTAATAAAATAAGTATTATTTATACTATTTTGTTTCATTATATCCTAAACTTTAAAATATTAATAATATTTTTTGGGCTTCATAGTAAAAAAATATGTTGTAGGGGTGCACCCTATCGGTCTGTGACACCGTGCGCGAGTATACGTGTTACAAAAATTGGCGCGAGTATAGGAAGGTTAAGGTAGTTAAAAAAATAGGTGCCTTATCAATTTCCCGGTTATTATCTTACCCTTGCTCGAAACACTTGTTTCGCTAGTTCGTGTTATCTTGTTTTTTCTAACCACAATAAAATGTTGATTTACAAACATCGCAATCAATACCAACCGAAACCAATAGCTGACCTAAAATTCCATTTACACTTCAGCCAAAACAGAGATTAAAATAAATCGACCTAGATTGTAAAAAATTGGAAAAATTCTCCAGTTGACTGAATACAAAAAACTCAATTCAGAATACAACGATAAAGGCAATTCTTTTGATTGATACTGTCAATCTTCATGACAGCGTGTCGCTTTTAAACATTGTTCCTGAAATTGTTTTAACCCTTAACTCCATCGCAGCGAGAATAAAACGCAATTTAAGCCACGAAGCGCGGCAACAAGTGGCAGTAATTGCATTTACGTCGTTGTCGCAACATTTTCCAATAGGCAACATTTATTAGTGGATTACTGGCGACGTATTATAAGTGAACTGGATAGTGGAAGCTTGCTACCGTTTTTTGTTTTATAGGACAAAGTTGTGTTTATCGATTATGTCTATTATAGTTTGTTTATTGATATTACTTTTATTACTTATAAATGGTTCTTTGTGTCACACTTTGGAAAATTACTATATAGTCTGTCTGTAATTTATATGGTGTACATAATAGTCTTCATGCTGGATTATATTCGAAAGCAATGTGTTTTTCTACTGAATAAATAAATAGAATTGGAATTGATTTTTTAATTTGATTTTTTAATTATATTTTTTTTAGTTTTAAAGTGTAAAACGATTAAGTATTTGTTTCACCTGAGGGGCAATACCCGTATTTTTAAGAACTTTCGCATTCTAATCTCAGTCTCAATTTGTCAAAAATACAATCAAATTACATAGGTACATTTTTGACAAGTTTTTGACATTGATCGCTGAGTTGATATTGCGACTTGAATTTGAATGATTTTAAAGTACGAGAATTGGCCTTCAGGAATCTTAAAACAACAAAATTATTTGTAACAGAATGTTTACTTTGTTGCCTGCTGTTGTTAGGCGTTAGAAAACAATTCGGGTGACAGACTTGACACAACAAAGAGGTTTAACGCGTTTAATAGCAAAATTAATTAGCTATCGGAAACATAATGCGCTTGAAGTAACTCTTAGTAACACATTACATCAAACATGATTACATGACGACGTATTTGTTGTTCAATGTATTAACAATTTATGTTAGGACACCATTATTTTTGTCCTAAAATTAGATTTTTATTTACTTTGATTAAGAAAAGCATACTTTTCTGTTTTTTTGGCGGGAATACACATGGCTATAAAATATTCTTTAAAAATAGAGTAAATCAAACGTACCTTGTATCTGTAACTTTAATATCAGGGCTTACACTGATGCCAAATGCCTACACACTGTATAGTCTCCTAGACATGCAATATTCCCCACCACGCCACGACCACAAGCCATTGAGTAAGGATTATGTAGATCCGCATGCATACACGTCCCTCTCAAAGGCCCCGTTCACTACAACGACTGCCTCCGACATAAATTGACTTCATCCATAACGTTTTAATGGTAATCTGTCACTCAAACATGGTTCCTTTCACTTCGAAGACACGTTTTAATAACTTTACTGCCACTTTCAATTCTCTTCCCTTCAAGAAAATGTAATGGATTGAAACTACGCTGCAATCGCATTACTGTGGCACCGTAAAGCTGCAACGTATTAAAATATACTGCACATAAAGGGTAAATAAAATGAGAAAAAGCCTTATGTGCAGCGTGTGTTGTCAGTGGTAATAGCACTACTAACACTGCTGGGCGCTGTCAATGCCAAATTATCACTGATGTGCAGTTCTATCTCCCTAGCCTTTTTCCAACTATGTTGGGTTCAGCTGAATACCAGTATTTTACATTGAGCTACTGCCTATCTGACCTCCACAACCCAGTTACTGGGTAACCCGATACCCAGTATGACTGGTTGTCAGACTTTCGGGCTCCTAACGGCACGTAACGACTGTCAAAGATACAAGAATGACAGCTGGAACTAACGCCTTAACGTGCTTTTCGGAGGGGTCTCGGTATGTAAAGATGGTCACCCATGCACGGATCGACCGCAGCAAGCGTAGCGTAACCTGATCGATCGACCCGTGCTTCTGTTATTACTAAAAGATACAGGTTAAATCGAGAATAAAATTTAATCAAATATCGATTACAGTATCGGAATACCTCAAAACAATACAATGCAATCAAGCTCGGGATTTATGGAATTCTTATTCATACAACATCGGTGTGAATGCGGAGTAACGTCAGTCGGTGTTCGGTAGTGTGGTTAAGTGGATTACGACGATGACGCTCGTCCGAATTAACCGAACGCTCGGCTCCGATCCGAAATAACTCAGTAGAGATGTATACGTAAAGATAACTAGAGTGAACGAACTGTTATGGCAATGTTTCCTCATGTTAACCCGGATTAGTGTGAATTGGTTTGCTTTTAGTTCCGAAATTGGCTGTTTCAGACAGCGAATTACGGGGAACTTTGTTAATCTTTGTAGCTTTAACATAGTATTTCCACTTAAGTAAGCAAACTTTTCTCCCCATCGATAGAAAATTCAATTAATTTAGAAGTCAATGTAACTTTTGAAGATTTTTATCATAATAAAATAGAATGTGTTCCCTTCCACGTATAACCCGTCAGCCTTCAAAGCAAGAGTGAATAGGCGTCTTCTGGGCCTGGGCTTGCTTGTTCCATCATGGACCTCATCCATAGCTTTGCACCAGGCGAGATTGAGGTCAAGAGATGACCCATTTTGCAATAGAAAAGTGAGTATCCTACAAATAATTTTCAAGAAAACGTTTACAATACATTTTCCATAACTGCTGCATTCGTCTAACAATAAAACCGCAGCGTTATTTACCTTATCCTTCTTTCTAGTGCGGTCCATGGCCCTATATGGGGCCACGGTATGGGCGCGTTCACTGCGGCTTCGAGCCGCACACTACCTGAACGCGCCCCAAAAGGTGGTAGCCGTAAGGCTGATCCGGGGGTACCGCACGATCTCGCGCGAGGCAGCAAGCCTCCTTGCCGGACTGCCACCATGGGATCTGGAGGCGATAGTCCTCGCGCGCCTGTATGACTGGCGCGCGGAGGCACTACGTCGGGGGGAAACTCTGCACCCGCGGCAAATCGCTGCGGAGCGGACGGACCTCCGGCGCGGTCTCATGGTGGAATGGAAGGCGCGACTATCGCAACCCAGCGCAGGGCACGCCACGATAGCGGCGATAAGACCCCTCTTTGAGGAGTGGCTAGAGAGGCGTCACGGCGCTCTCACCTACCGCCTGACGCAGGTACTCTCCGGACACGGATGTTTCGGGAGGTTCCTGCACATCATCAGGCGGGAGGAGACGCCCGGGTGTCACCACTGCGAGGATCGCCCAGAGGACACGGTGGAGCATACGGTGGAGGTCTGCCCCGCTTGGGCAGAGCACCGCCGTGTCCTCGTAGAGGCGATCGGCAGCGGCGGTGACCTCTCGCGCCCGGCCCTGGTGCAAGCCATGGTCCGGGGCGAGAGGGAGTGGGAGGCGGTCACCTCCTTCTGCGAAGCAGTCATGCTACCGAAGGAGGTGGCGGGATGGGCGAGGGAAAGATCCTCACGCCTCAGCCGCCGAGGGAGACGCTCCGGGCGTCGGGAGCCGCGTGACGACTCCCGGCCACAGTAGGCGCGGGCCTGCGGGCGGAGAGCAATGGGTAGCTCTCCGTCCGATCAGGACCAGGCCCGTGCCGGACGGCGTGTATGTGTTCCACGCGCGCCTCAAAGAGATGTCAGCGTAGTTGACGGGGCCCGACAGGGCCGAAGCCTGCCGGGGTAGCGGGATCGTCCGAAAGGGTTACCGCTGCCCTGGTACGTAAAGGGCTAAGGAAGGAACACGGGTGGGTTTTAGTCAGTAAGAGTCTGAACAAAAACAAAAAAAAAAAAAAAAAAATCCTTCTTTCTAGACTTTTTTTTTTTTTTTTTGAGGATCGGAAATCATCAAATGACCCCTCCCGCTCTGGGTGGAGCAGAAGGGAGTGTCAGACTCTTACTGACTAAAACCCACCCGTGTTCCTTCCCTAGCCCTTTATGTACCAGGGCAGCGGTAACCCTTTCGGATGATCCCGCTATTCTTTCTAGACTTAGCCCAACTTACAGGAAATGTTAGCTTTTGAACACAATCTCTTCCACTTTGCTCAGACTTGAGCATTCTTGGTGACATTGTTCGTTTACTTATCGCCTTTTACAGCATCTGGACCACCGGAACTTGAGCTTCCCGCACATTACTAAGGAAAACATTTTCGAACTAGTTTTTTTTTAGACCCACTAACTAATAAAAATCGGGCCATTTTCCAGGAGTATGCATACTCCTGGAAAATTCGCCCGATTTTTATTAATTTATTTATTGCCTCCTATTTACACGAATTCATGATTATAGCACGTTGTATTTCGGCATAAATGAATGAAATGAAATGTTTATTTACGTAAGTAGATCTTTTAAGACACTTTTACATGTCAATATTTTGTTGGTCAATATTTTAAAAAACTAGATGGCGCCGGAGTTTCCTAGCAGACTGATTCCAGAGAAGAAATGTTGAAACAAATCTTATTCTTCAATAGTCTTATTTCTCGAAACAATATTAGTTACTGAATTTAACCATTTTGTGCGACACTCACAGAAATATTCGTGAGTGAACGGTGAACTATTCTTCGTTGGGAATCACACAGTAACATGTTATTTTATTCTAAATCGCATTATCTTTTAGTCACGCTCGGGTGCATCTCTATGGGTTTATCAACTGGGCCGTGCAAAGCGTTGCATGCGACGATTTAAATTGTGGCTGCCTCAAAGTATAAATAAGGCAAGCTACGGATCGCTTGGGTCTTTTCTAGCTTTTACTTATAAAGTCGACCACTCGTTAGGTGCAACAAACAATCATAAGCTGGTCTTGTATCATATTGTAACTCCGTATTAAGTTAGGCCAGTTCAAAGTTAAAATGTTACCACTAACTTGCGGTTAAAGTACCAACATTTCGATGACAGTTGCCGATTATTGCAATGATTTCTAAGGCTTTTATTCAAGTTTTATTTTAAACTGTTCTTTTTTGCTATTACACTTAGGTCTGATTTTTTCAACGCCAGATAATTTTATCCGAGGAATAATTTTGATATTTTGACAGTTCTTCCATATAAAAACTGTCAGACGTCAAATTTATTCCGCGAATAAAAAATATCTGTCGATTGAAAAATCAGCCCTTAATTATAAGTAAGTAATCTAATTTTATTACCTTTGTTGCATAAAACTTGCTAAATTCTAACCTTACTGGAAGAAGTCAATGGCTCCTGAACTACAGGTACTAACCTAGGTCTGGAGTCAGGGTTACACATTTTATCTGTAACTTAGTTTATGCCAATAAATAAAATATTATTGTGGGTGAACTTTAGTTTTTCAATGTTTCCATCATAGTAAATTTAAAGAACAATGAAAAGAACGTTATCCATCGCGACTTGTGACAGTTTTGCCATTAAAGAAAGTTCAACTACTTGGTAGATTTATGTTCAAACTTGTGTTGACAACTCATGCTTTCAGCGGCACACTCTACACTGTACTTTTAGTAGCTAGAAAAACTTTCCAAAGTGAAAGTAGCTGAAGAAGTAGTGTAAAACGGTCCTGCAATGTTTCATAGCTACAACGTATGCATGCTCTTAGTGTAGAATTTCTAATATTTATATTTTAACTGTGTTAGCTCTAGTGTGCAAGCTGTGGTCTGCCATAAGTAAACCTAATAATATTTTACACATTGTAAAAGACAGGTATAACTTTTGTATGACTCAGTGTGCACTGCTGGAGTGTCCCGATGTCCGGTCACCTGCACCCTTGACGATTCAAACAACGCCTCTGACGCCGCAGTAAGCATGGACACCTACTGGGTCCAAACAGTACAAGTAACGTAGATGTAAATGGACCCTTTTAACGTGTGTCTTTTTACATCGTTCTCGCATATTAAGTTAAACATTAATGATGTAACTAACATTTTTATAACAATATAATTTAAAACAGTGTCTATGGAGTTTCTTGCCCGTTCTTCTCCATAGGTACCTACTACGCTTTGGAATGTGCAACTAACTTCATATTTCTGACTGATCGACTCCTTGACAATTCAAAAGTGTCTGTAAATGGTTTATTTGAAGTAGATGCTACCGTCGAAACGAAAAAAAGAAGAGAAGTTAAAAATCCTTCAATGAATGAATGGCCACCAACGCGTACTGGCTAGACTGGCTGACTGCTTGGTAAGTGAAGGTTCACTCTCTCTCGCATAGAGAAAGGCCGAGTGTATGTTTACACTCCAGCCCGAAAATTATGGGCTGGAGTATAAACATACACAAACAAAAATCACATACAGTTTTAGGTAGGTATTGCGAATTGGTCACTTACAGAAGTGCACATAGCTTGTCTTATTCACACTCAGGGTTCTATACAACGATTTAAACCGTAACTGCTACGCTATTTGAACTGATATAATAGTACAATTCTGTGTCGCGATTGCTTACAGCCGCAATTATTACTTGCATCCTCTATGTTAATTACTGTGCTATTATTCTACACTGTGCAACCTGGGATTAGAGCTGAGACGTAATTACTACATTTGCAACGTTGATTCTGGTTTGCTGTGTCATACGATACGACCTACTAAATAACTCTTAGTAGCAGACTTGATTTATTTCCTTCTGTAAAACGGTACAAATTCTATAAAGTTCATAAATTGGGGAAACAAATTTTAGCGTTAAGTTTACTTTAAAAAATATTGTTTAAACATTCGTCTATTAAATATTTTCCTTTCATCTTAATCCCCAGGTATAGAGGAATGTGATACAAACCGCCATAGCTGCTCTAGTATCACCGAGGTCTGTAGGAACACGACAGGAGGCTACACCTGTAACTGCGCGCCACGGTTTCGAAGAGATCTGGTCACCAAATCCTGTGTGTTTATCACTACGACTTCTTCTGCTACTTCCACAACCGGTCGTGGAAACCTGAAAAGACGTGGAAAGGCTAACTAGTAGAAGTAGGCAGCTGCCTACTTCTACTAGTAAGCCTTTAAGTAATGCCTAGAATTTTGTTCCTTTTAAACTTTCTTGCTTAACCGAATCTTGTACACTCAGGATTAGGAGCAAGGCTAAATCGAATTCAGAGCTTTCCAACGGGAATGGAACAATAAAGCGTAAGTAACAAAATAAGATGGCTAAATTCGTAATAACATTCGCGGATGAATAATGTCTTAATAATGCTACCCCACGTAAATTGGCTGCCTTATACGCACAATTACTCATGCGTTTGTTTGTAACATGTAATGAAGAAAGTGAAGAATATCATGGCGCCGAAAATTGTGCCAAGAACACATTAGTAACACACTACGCGTAGCGCGAACACAGACATCTTAAAACGCGATATTTACTCAGCGACCGTGTCTCAACGCCAGATAAGATCGTGAAATTCGCGCGGTGTGCCACAAGTGTGTTTCTGGCTTTGAAAGCGCTCCTTTATTTCAGTTTGGCAATACCACATATTCATCATGTTTTCATTAGAAACCAGAAAGATATCTACTTTTAGTGAATAGATTCGTGTAGAACCCTTAAATTAGAATGAATACTCAACTCGTTAACAGAAGTTTATTCTGGATACATTTGAAATGTTCACCTTTGAAAGCTTTACATTCTTGTAAAGCTTTCAAAGGTGAACATTTCAAATGTTTTATTAGGTTAATTTCGTTAGGTTTCTAGATTTCTAGGTATTAATTAATAAATCTAAAAACTATGAGTGAGTGCTTTGTTGATGAGGTTCCATTTAATTGAAACCGTAATATTAATACTCGTATCGTTTTCAATCAGTCTTTAGAAAGCCGATTCCCGTAACTAAAATCGTTCAAAATGTTGTCGCAAACTCATATTATGAGTGACAATCAATGTCAAAAGTTTGTCAAAAACGAACGAAAATGACAGGTATTTTTGACAGTTTGAGATTAGATGATCATAGGCTTATGGTGTTCCCTCTGCTGGAACACAGAACTTCTCTCTGTGAGAAGGAGTGGGCCGTAATCCATCACGCGGATCCAGTGCGGGCTGGTAGATGTCACATGCCTTCGAAATTTTTGGTTTTAGGCCGTGCCGGTTTCCTCACGTTGTTTTGCTTCACTGTTTTGAGAGCAGTGGTGATGCAATAATTTACACAAAGTAAAGCGAACCCACCACCTAGATCTCGTAAATCACGGCCCTTACTACTAGGCCACCACAGACTGCTCTGCCATTCTTGCCATTTAATTTACCACACACAGTAAACTAACGGTTTCGTAATAAATAATGCCCACGTACAATCTTCTCTATAATTTGACATAACAAATGTAGGTACCTAGATTGTCCCGTTTTTTTAGCATCCAAATTATAATAACTTTTCTAGTATTTTTCACTTGTCCTTTCTGAATCACACTATATCTATGACAACCCCTATACAGTGTAGAGGGCGTCAACAGCTAGCCGACTCCTTTAGGAGGTACACAAAGTCTTATCTCGGTGACCCATCGTAATATGAATAGAGTCTGTTTCTGTTTGGGTATAGATACGAGTATATAGCAAAAGTTTAGAATATTATAGCCTTTGAGATGAAAGACTGGTCATTAAGGTCCTCGTTAGAGTAAATGTTAAACATGTAAAATGCTAAAGGGTTGTTTTATTTCTTTAGATTATAATATTTACATAATTTAAAAACTATTATAATAGGTATATAAAAAGGAAAGAATCATAGGACATCAAACTATTCGTCCACATCGTTTTCAACAGGAAAAGTGCCCAAAAGGCTGGCAGCATTGCCACGTTGCTGATTATTTGGCCAAAAAATAAAGTAGTAGTTAGTAAAGTTGTAAAAATATGTTAATTAAATTATTTAGAAATAAAAATACTAGTCAGGACGAGAACTACGTCAACCTTTTTTATTTGGTTTTAGGCAATCCTCGTGGATGTCCTCTGCCCTGAGGAGAGGTCTGACAGACTCTTACGGGCTTAAACCACAGAGTATTCTTCAACTACCTTCTTTTCAATAAAAACGTATTCTTTTACGAACGTTTTCTTAATAGGAAACGAACTAAAAAATATTTGGAAATTTTTCGTTTTCTGTCTAGTCTTTTAGCTAAAAGACTGCTCATTCTAAACATCTGCAGCATTGTTTACTTATAAACAGTGGTGACAGACTTTTAATGAGTCCCAAGAGGCATGATAGTATTAAGTAGGTAAGTAAGTTATTCGTGTCCGGTGCGGTCCCAGGGGCGAAGTTCCTATTATCAAATTAATCTGTAGGTAATGAAATAAACTTCATGTCGTTACAGCTGAAATGAATTGCGATAGCGTGATTTTGAGAGTTTGTGGGCAGTTTAAAATGTTCAGAAACTTCCTTGAAAATTATTAGTCTAATTAATCCGTCAATAATGGATAAAAATACAGTCATTAAATAATAACAAGGAAGTGAAGAAGTGATTTCGGTAAATTAATTTGTTCCCGAAAATATTTGGATTTAATCAAAACAGTTTTACAAACCAAAATATTTGCTTAACTGAATCTTCTTATTGAGAAATTGATTAAGTTAACTTGTCTACTTATACAGTATAATCCAAAAGTTTCCGAGATTATTTCTCAAAGCAAACAATACTTCAAACTTGTACATCGCAAAACTCGAAGTGTACTCTCAACATTATATTATGAGGAAAATAAATTTTACTTTTTTATCAATCACTGAAATACTGTGCTAAGATATGATACTGTTCGACTTGATTTTCAGCTTTTCTACGCAGATGTTTTTACCAAGCGGTAGCATTTGGTATTGCCTAACAACTCCTATGAAAATGGCTCTCATAGCAATTTCACCTGCGACTGCTTCTGAAGGATTAAAGACTTTCCTACGCTTGATACCTATACAGGAGCCAGCACGAACGCGTAACGTAAATTGGAACGATGTTTGCATCGGAAATACAATTGTCCATATACATATAATTGTCCATATGCATTTTTGTTTATATTTTTACGTCAAGCATAATTAGTATCACCCATAGTCTAAACTAATATTATAAACAGAAAAGATTTGATTTTTTGTATGTTTGCTTCTTATGCTTTAAAGCTGAAATAGCTAAACGGATTTGGATAATTTTAGCATTTTGTGTAGACCATGACCTGGACTAGGACATAGGGTACTTTTTATCCCGATATTTCCACGGGATCGAGACTTATGCAGGTGAAACAGCGGGGCGCAGTTAGTTATGAATAAAGTCTTAAAATGAAGTTAATACTATGTATGAAACGAGCATTTTCATCTTAAACATAACTGGCGTAATATCGGTGAACTTGGGTACACCTGTGCCTTACCCTTCGGTGATATCAGGCGCGAGGTTATGTTGAATATTTTCAATTTTAAAATAGTTCAAATTCACGTTACGTTTACGTGTTTGGGTGGACTGATTTTAAATACAAACCAATAACGCTCGCTAAATAACAGGAACCCAGTGAACGAATAAAACGCAATATAAAATAAAGTGTCCGAATCATCGATATTCATTAATACGCCACCACTAATGGATACCAACATATCAATAACGAGTTACCGACGCGAATATTCATCGGCCATTACCTTTATATTGCCATCGACTTCGTTTAATTTATTAAATAGACCGTACGTTTAGTTTTGGGACACATTTAAATGTATTATTTATGATTTTGTGGACCATTTTGCCTTTATCTATCGGCTTGTGGGTGCCTCGCAATAAAGTGTTATACTTATATAATGACTAGCTTTTGTCCGCGGTATCGCCCGCGTGGAGATTGAAAGATCGAAAGGCCGAAAGTCCACGGGAACGTACTACGGAATAAAAAGTACCTACCGTATGTAGTACCCAGTACATGGTCTAATAAATAGTCATCCAGACCGTATTTCGGTCAAGGCGGCCAATCTCAACAGACACTAGTCTTCGGCGCAGGATATACGATAGTGCACAGGGGTGTGCGCATACACAGGTGCACTCTCTCTATCCTTACTCTTATAGTCCGATGGGACGGCACGCAATCCGACACGACCAGAAAGAGTTCAGACGCGGGATCAACGGCTCTTAACGTGCTTTCTTAGGTACGGGGGTATTTTTTTTTTTTTTTTTTATAAACTTTGCCCCACACTAGGAATTTCTCCTGTATCGTGGGTGCGGTTACAAACATTTAAACTCACATACACAAACAGCCAGATCAAAGCAAAGCCAACTTCCAAACTCTGGCCTGTTATTAAGAGATATGTACTTAATGAAAAAACCTAACAACACTTTGCCTGACTGACCTGGGAACTAAACCCAGGACCCCACGCTCAGTGGTCGCGCTAGCAACCACGAGACCAACAAGACAGTCATGGTCTATCTATGTGCTAAACTTCATCCAAATCTATTCTGCCGTTTAAGCGTGAAATAGTAACAGGCAGAGTCACCCTCTCATTTATAATATCATAGTATGGATGGTAACGTTCGAAGGGTAGTTGAGCTCCCTAAGCTAGGGTTGAGGTAAACGATGATTGACTTATACGTGCCAACTGTCAGGACAGGTCCACTTAAATATGTATGGCTCTTTCCTCAAAAGGCCATTTCAGACATGACAAGGCTCTTTCTGTGTGACTGCCGTACTCACACAATACGATCTAATGGTCAAAAATATCTGGAATCTCAAAGAAACCTTGTATCCTTTATGTTTATTTTGTGTGTGGTGTAGAGGTATGAATCCGCATTTAGAGTAAACAAGTGAGTTCCTTTTAACATTGCATGCATTCATTTACTGTAAGCCCAAATTAACTTTACACAATCGCACAATTAGCAGAAGGCCGTAGATGGCATTCACGCGACCTATCGAATACCTGTTATTGCTAACACTAACTGGACCGTAATCATGTGGTGCTGTTCCACAAACGATGGGACACTTGATATCGTGTCCTGCGTGTCCTTTCGTTTGCAAGTTACAAGAACTGATGGAAGCTGCTGATGGCGCCAAACTGGTAGCCGGATTCTGGCTGAATCCATTTAGTTCACATTTAGATTGCCATCGATACGCTTAGAAAAAGACGAACATTAAGGGACACCTAAATGTAGTCAATCAATCAATCAACTCAGCCTATCGCAGTCCACTGCTGGACATAGGTCTCTCCCAGGCTGCGCCACAACATCCCTAAATGTAGTGCATAAATATAATTGCACGTTTGATTTTCAACTCTCGGCGCTGAGCCTAGTATTAAAAATCCAATAGTGCTCTTCTGTTTAGGCATTACATTTAGATATCGCTTAGTGTTAGTGAAAACAGGCATTTATGACACCCACTTAGAGGAGAGTTGCTTATATTCTTCCTTTATTAGCCTTTAACAAATTTACACATTTAAAATTTTCAATTAAGCACTATAAATAGAATTAGAAAATAAAATATAAAATTAGAATAAAATCAAGATTCAAACAAAATTAGATAAAAAATTAAATGAAAGAAGCCTCCCCGAGCGACGTACCTACAGAGCCACCATACGTCCGGTGCACCCTGGGCAATCCTTTCACCACGATGGCTTTCCAAAGTCCACTTATAAAACTGACTCTGTGCGTAGTCTCTATTAACATCGAAGGGTTCTCACTCGACAAAACTGAAATTCTTTCTGAGGTCTACCGCAAAACTCACTGCGACATAGACCCGTCGAGACGAACCCAAAGCCACACACATCCCTGGACCTGCGCTCATCGCCGAGATGTCACCCAAAGCACGGTAAGCATACTATACACCAAGTGCTCAAACGAGAACGGCACAGAAATCATTACCGTTCATGTTGGTGACTACATCATCAGTTCCTACGTTTATAAGCTATATTAAAATAAAATAATCTCCTCCTAGCAACGTACAGAACTCTCTGTGAGAGTGATCAACTATCAACTAGATCTGAACGCTAATTGTGTAACACACTACCAATCTTAATCTGAATAATTTTGACGGATATTGCTAATCCATCGCTTTATATGTTCGAAAAATTTGTCTGCTCAACAATGTGAATAACGCAATGAATGTTGTTGAACTCTCAAAATGAAAGCCATTCCTACTGTTAGTTTGTTACGCAATGATCCCGCTGTTTTTACCGTTTTACTACAGGCTAGATAAA
This sequence comes from Apamea epomidion, assembly GCA_947507525.1. Classification (NCBI taxonomy): domain Eukaryota; kingdom Metazoa; phylum Arthropoda; class Insecta; order Lepidoptera; family Noctuidae; genus Apamea; species Apamea epomidion. The sequence goes on along the minus strand of OX382228.1, from coordinate 12,837,034 downwards.
TTGAGTATGATGCTGACACAGCCTGAGTTTTTTTATTTCAGTTTTATATCCGCACCAATAGAATTGTCCGGAAATAAAAACTTGTTATTGGTATTAATGTATTTGATCTTCTTTCACAATGGAATGAAATACGCAAGACTAATGGGATGAAATGGACCGTGTGGAGGAATTTAATTTTAATTGTCATCTGTGACTTAAAGTAAGGTCAGGCAGGGGAAATAGTCCTTCGATTGTTCAGGGTATAGCCCAATATGTTTTGTTTCCATGTTCTGTAATAGTCCTTGCAATAGTCCTGCACCAACCGGGGGTGATCCTTGGGTGCACTTGCATAGTGCATACAGGGATAATCTTCGGTTGGTGTCTCCTCATCATTTAAAATTGTCTAAAGGGCCTCTGCGAGTTACGCCTTCATAGTCAACCCCAACATGGTTGGGTAAAAGCTAGGCAGATGAGGACGTCTGTGAATTAAAGTAAGCAACGTAGGAACAGAATTTGGTAGAAATGGCTCAAAAAAAAAAAATATGTGAGCGGAGTTCGCGCGGCTGAATTTTGGGCCAAAGATGTTTGAACTTTTTGCCATTTATACGCTAAGGACAAGGGTCTGGTACAGACTATCAAACTGAAAATCTTTCTGTATAGGACCAGCATTGTAACCGTCAAAAATGTATCAGCCGTCCCACACATTTGGGTCGAGCAGGTATTGAAGCTTTATATAGGACAGTTGATATTTTTGTCGCGATTACGATGTTGGTCCTATAGACAAAGTTGTTCAGTATGATGGTCTGTACTACAACCTTAAGTATGAAAACACCTTTCTGATACACGCTGAATATTTTTCTATTGAGCTGTTTCTTATAAATGTAATTCCTACGTTGCTATTAAACTTTAAGTTACAGACGGAAATTAGCCTGTAAGTCATTGAAATACTCGCTTATTCTTGTGGACCATACTTTATTGAGTTAGGATTTTGAAAAAACTCCTTTCAACCCTATTTGTATACCTAAGTACAGTTGATGCTAAAACATTTGCACCGTTTGGCAAAAACGATGCTTTCTTAATAAAGGAGTGAAATTCTTTAAGAAAGCTATATTTTTTTGGTCTTCTGCTTCCGATAAAACATTCAGGCATGCTGCCAAGGTCTATTTTTCATGCTTCTTCCACTTATTCCAATATTATACGACCAAAATGGCAGACACTTTAAATCTTAATCTTTATTGCCTACGGCAGTGTAGGTACGTTTACGTCTTAAAATGTTATCTTAAGACTCAACTTGAAATATCTTTCACAACAACAAAAAATATATAAAAATATATTTCAAGAATTTTGTAGTTTTGAAAGAGTTTAGAAATAATTTAGTAATTTTAGAAATGTCTTTCTAATCCATACTTAATCTATCTATGTTACAAATAATAAAGCTGAAGAGTTTGTTTATTTGTTTGAACGCGCTAATCTCTGGAACTACTAGCCGGATTTCAAAAATCTTTTTGCATTTGGTAGCTCAGTTCTTGAGGAAGGTTAAGGGCTATTTAAAATCACGCCAGGACTTTAAGGAACCGAGCAAATAAAAAAAGAGTCAGAAAGAACGTTGAGTGAAAATGAAGAAACAGTGCGGGGGGGAAATGTAGCTGTTATTTTAGTAAGTATATTGTAGTGTCATATGACGTTGCGAGCAGAAGCTAACATAAGTCGCAGAGTTGTTTTTAAATAACTCCTTTACTATATCAAAGTATTTAATTTCGGTTATTCAGCGCTACTAGCCTACTATGAACGTCCAAATATGAAAGTCTACTCAAACGAAACTGCAGACAGAAAACTTTCTGTATTAAAATGTAGCTAAACTTCTCACTGAGTTACCAGTTCGTTGGCCGAAATTAATTTACGCTTAGGCCGAGAATTTAGCGAATTATGTGGTGCCGTACGTAGCGCCGAAATTAAGGTTTCTGTTTTCGCTCGGTACTTTGGATTAAAACGGGTTTTACTGATTCCGTTCATAGGTTGAAATTATTCACAACACATTTTCTAATCATAATTCTGTAAATAGAGGAAAATGAAATAATTAGAGAACATTGAAGCTCTTAGAGCAAAAGGTAGCCGCATGAAGTTAAAAAAAAAACGGTCATGTCGACTCGGCTCGACTCGCACATAAAGGGTTTCGTACCCCCTCCCTCCCTTCTGCTCCACCCAGAGCGGGAGGAGTCATTTGATGATTTCCCATCCACAAAAAAAAAAAAAGGGTTTCGTACCACCGTACAATATTTAACACTACTTTTTCATACTTTGCTTTTATGGGAACCTTTAATTTCTAACTTTATTTTACGTTTATTAGTTGTTAAAGCGACAATAGAAATACATACTTTGTGAAAATTTTAACACTCGGCGCCGTTTAAATTTAAGGCAATTTAATGATCTTTGTTTATTGATTGTTTGGCGCCGACTCAAAATTACTTAGGTATACTCAAATTAGTTTAAGAACTTAGTTATTAAGGTTAAATAAAAAAGGTTTATTATTTTTTGCTTTTCAGTGTTTTCGGCGGTTGAATTTTTTTGTTAAAAAGTTTTTGATTTTGTAAATTCATCAAAATCCGCCCCATAAGCTACTAAAGGCCGGTCTACCAAGGGATTGCATCATCAACAGCCTTGTGGGATATGAAGGTAATTACTTTTGGCATTATCCTCATTAAACCACCCATGGGAAGCAAGGCTGTTGTTTTAGGAGCGACGTGGTAAGTATTCTATGTAATTTTTTATTTTATTAATCAGCTTATTTATTTATTACTAGCTTTTGCGCGCGGTTTCACCCGTGTTGTCGTCGGAAATTATCCCACAGGAACGTACTACCAGGATAAAAACTATCATATCCAAATAATGTGTTAATCCAGGTTATAAACTATCTGTGTGCCACATTTAATCTAAATCCGTTCAGCCGTTTTGCCGTGATTGAGTAACACACATACAAACTTTCACGTTTGTAATATTAGGAGGATAGTAGGATTCATGTAGACATAAAAAACTTAATAGAGAAAAATACATAAATATAGAAGAGTACAAAGGTTCTTCTTATTTCAACACCTAGTATCAAAGCCCTATTTTGTAAATATTTATGTAAATCAATTATTTCAATAAACAATTTCAACAGAAACTTTCAGCAGACCTACTCCAATGTTTGATGGCATGGTTGGCACAGTGGTTAAGCGATTGACTGCTGCGCTGCATGTCGCGGGTTCGAATCCCACACGGAACAAATATTTGTATGACCTACAAGTAGTTGTTCCGGGTCTGGCTGTTTGTGTATGTGAGTTTAAATGTTTGTAAACGCACCCACGATACAGGACAAATTCCAAGTGTGGGGCAACGCTAAAAACAAAATGGTTTTACAAATGATGTAACAATCGAATGCAATAGTGGTACAGATGAAGTTCACTAGGCCATTGCACATTGATGACTGAAGTCGACACTTAACACCATGTCTCTTGACTTCGTCTCTTTCCATTAAAAGAGACGCTCAAGTCCTTACTTAAGCCCATAATAAATGAAAATGGAAATCATTTGATGATTTCCCATCCTGAAAAAAAAAAAAAAAAAAAAAAAAAAAAGCCCATAATAAAGCCAATGCAGTCGGGACTTATGCCTTAACAAGTCTTGTGCCCGATGGGATTTCTCAGCCGTAGAAAGGATCTTCCATACAAAACTTTCACCCCCTAATAAACCCCTCTAGGGGATACATTTTCAAAAATCCTTCCTAACTGCTCTTCTTTATTACATAAGGAACGCTTGTGCAAAATGCTTCTAGGCAGACCTTTGCGTTTTTCTGTCAGTGAATTCCAAATTTTTATTAGGTAAGGAAATATAACCGCCAACTTTCATAAACATGAAATAATAAATCTTACAGGTATGTACCTGGTACACTAAGTTCTCCGTAATTCAGCCTCCCAGTCATTACGTCTGACTTTACACCTCGAGACGGATTACCCAGCCTGATCCATCACGATTAAATAGAACGTGTGCGCTGTATTATAGGCGTAAATCTCCCCAAACTGCACACTTTGTTCTCTCCTCTGTACCTGTGTACTGCTAACTGAAGTTTAACCACGACTGTAGCGGTTTACGTGTTCGGTTTAACGTCAGGGTCGCTAGCTAGTACTTAGTTGATGATAAGGTTTGCCTTAAATTTGTGTTTGATATTAAGGTTTTCTTCGTACCTGAACCGACAACACACTACATAAAGATGTGCGCTGTCAGCTATCCGAGCTGTCTGTCGCCCTTTTTAGGGTTCCGTAGTTCACGTCTCCGAACCGTTATAGTTTCGTCATGTCCGTCCGTCCGTCCATCCTCGGCTTACCTTCCAAACGGTTAGTTCTAGAAAGATGAAACTTTGCATGGATATGTGTATTTACCACGTCGACAAAGTGCTAAAATAAAATCACGATTTTTTGTTTTGGGTACCTCTCCTACGCGTAAAGTGGGGTTGATTTTTTTTCTCGCGTCTACCTCATAGTGTAGGGTATTATTAGATAGGTCTTTTAAAACATTGAGAGGTTGCTTAGACGATTTTTTGATTTAGGTATCCGTTCGTGAGATATTCAACTTTAAAGCGCATTTTTTTGTTAAAATAGGGTGTCCCCTCTAAAAACTAAACGGCTGGCTCAAAAAATCTGAAAAAATTCATGATGGTAGTCCATGTGATGAAGTTTCGGCTTAGATAACTTTGATAGTTCAGGAGTTATAGAGGCCTAACTTGTAAAATGCGCTTACTTGGAAAACTTCGTACAAAAATAACGAAATAATAAGTAAACATGTAAAATATTCAAAATAAAATCATAACAGTTATCTATTGGTACGGAACCCTTTGTGCGCGAGTCCGACTCGCACTTAGCCGGTTTTTTCATATTCTTCTAGGGTTGTTCACCAAGTCTACACGAGAGACTGGACACACTGGGCTGGACTGTGTCCAGTTGGTGAAACTCAAAATTAGTATCACTTATTTTTTTTTTTTTGTCTTTCGTGTCGATTTGGTGAACCACCCTTCTTCTAAGTACGAAACAGTGTTTATCTCATAAGCCATTTAACTTTTAACATTCGTGGAGGTTGGTTGGCTCAAAGTCATGCAAATATAACCTGCACAGTACGTAATAATAAAGTGAAGATGGACAGCTGATTTGCCAGCCAGACCACGGTGTGGGCAATGTTAAATGTGTTCACAGATCAATGACGATGTTAAACAATTTTGAGTAGTGTCTTAAATAAAACTGATAAATATTGCATCGAGAGGTCAGTACCAAGAAATCAATATAGTTCCCCCTCATAAAAAACGCAGAGTGAAGTTATACCTCGCAAAATGTATGGTTCATCTGCAGTTAATAAATCCTATCTGGTTGTAAAATTCCTACGCGTTTATTATTATCTAGCTTCGGCCAGCAGCTTCGCCCACGTTGATGTCGGAAATTACCCGGGAACGTGTGGACAAATTACCCGGGAACGTGTGGACAAAAAGTAGTCTATGTCCTTCCCCAGGATGCCATCTATCTTTTTGTCAAATTTTATCGAAATTCGTTCAGTGGTTTAGGTGTGAAACGGTAATATACATACAGAGTTACTTTCGAATTCATAAAATTAGTTTGGATAAAGGGGAAAGGGGAGTATTAAAGGATAAAATGATGCACTTCCGTGACCAAATCATACACTTCGATATAAATATAGAATAGCTTGTCATTTTTCACGATTATTAGTAAATACACAAGTTCCATAAAGGATTCAGCAGAAATAAAATAACGACGGTCGTCAGTAATAAAGAATAATGACGTAGCAATTGCTTTAATTGTCCTGGATAGAACTGATTGAGACAATTTTGCAACTGGCGATAGCAATTGACCCCATAACGTTCCTATTACGTGTCACACTTATATTGAATGGCTTCTACAAGGTCTGATGGTGATTTCGTTGATTGTTATTTGTTTAGATTTGGGTCGGCCAAATCTATTTGCGAAACTCGATCGAAAATTATAATCGATTGTAGCAAAAGGTACCCTAGCCTTTTCCCAACTATGTTGGGGTCGGCTTCTAGTCTAACCGGATGCAGCTGAATACTAGTATTTCACATGGAGCGACTGACTATATGACCTCCACAACCCAGTTACTGGGTAATACGATACCCCTTGCTAAGACTGGTTGTCACACTTTCGGGCTACTGACGACCCGTAACGACTGTCAAAGGTCCCTGAATGACCAACGGTTTAACGTGCTTTATAAGGCACGGGGGGGTCTGGATATGTAAAGATGGTCACCCGTTCACAGACCAACCGCAGCAAGCGTAGCTTAACCTGATCAATCGCCCAGCGAAGTCACGGACAAAAGCTAGTTTTTTTCAATAAAATTTAATAATGTGAGATGCTGTCTATTGAGTAATTTCAAATAAAAAAAAAAAAAAACTAAGATGTTCCTATGTAATAGAATGACTCGCTTGGCTCGTTTCGGCACATGCCGTGAAAACTAGTTCGTCGATAACAAAAGATAGAAACAGGGCTAGGCCCTATAAACCTACCATCGCCAAACGTTCTCAAGTTACATGCAGACATTCTTAACACATCCCTAGTTTTCATATCACAAGTCCCACAACATTATTAAGATCCTGAATATTACGTGACATAAATAACGCTTGAAAGAAAATGGACGCACGCAGAATCGCTTCCGTTCTACCCATATCAGATATTGAAGATTTGTTTATATAGACGTGCAAAGTCACATAAAATAAGGCTTAGAAGTATTAGTCGGGTTCTGTAGCTCATCACTTGTGAGTTTACGAAGTAATCCGTGGAGCAATCGATTCCAATATAAGAGGTGCTTTCAACTTCGTAACTTATCGTTCAAGGTGAAAGAAATGTGATGTGATGTACACGGTGCTTAAAGATAATAATAATAATTAATAAGCTAGCAACACCAAAGTCAACACGTCATCTATTTTGTCATCTCTTCAATTTTAATTAATATAATTATAATTTTTTTAAAGCAGTTTTTATATTTATATGTACGTGAAAGTATACCATAACCATACCATACCATATAAAATATAATTTCAAATAAATACAATGAACAATAGTACCATAAAATTGGATCAAAAACTACCGAACCGGAGGTAACTTCTGTCATGCCACCTCCGATGAAAAAGTGAAAATGACAAAAAATATGAAAAAATGTTGACATGAGCAGCTCGCCGTGCACGCCCAGCATCTCCGGAATCTTCGCTCAGCTCCGCCTCGCCGCCGCCGGTACCCAGCCCCGCTGTGTGTGCTGTGACGACACTGGCCGCGGCAGTAGCGTCGAGTTCGAGTGACGAGTATTTCTCTCCGCCCATGACGCCACCACCTGCTCGTTGACGGGGAGGACGCCAGCTGCCGGACGCCTTAGGACCTCGAGGCCCACCAGCCTCTGATAGGGTCCCAGTTCCCGGCGGAAGCGTGCAGCGCATGAGATGGACGCGATCCATCAATGAAAATGTCATGCGCTCATACTATGGGGCTACAGAGGGGGGAAACAATCTGACCGCGTACCGTGTTCGGATGCTCTCTCTTTTTCAAGTGCTTGAGCCAGCTGTCAATGTCAATGACTGTCGGATCAAATTGCGGGTCATCCAGCGTAATCACATGCTAGATGACACTGTACTTGATCGCCTGCGAAATGAAATGCCGAGTAGCCATGTCATCGCCCCCCAGTCGCAAACTGCTGTAGTACTATCGCAGTTCAACACAAGTCGTGCTGACGAGGGGAGTAATGACAGGGCTATGCAATGAGGAATTGAGGAGTGCTTTGGAAGGTGCAATTCAGGAATATCGGTTCATGTCGCCTGAACTTAGACCATGCTTACCTCGTTTGCCCATGCATAACAAAAATAGGGCGTTGATGGCGGTCCTGGATTCGCAGTTGTCAAACTATTTTGGTACCTGCGAAGACCTCATCGATACTCATTCACTTCTGTATTGCGCGGCTATCATGTAGCGGCATGTCGTGTAGCTCACGTCAAATTTGCCAATGACTCTAGAGCTACACGACCGAAACCAGCGTACTAGCTTGGCAGTACAGGATTGAACGCCGTATTGGTGGGGCCAGGGCGCTCATTGGCAAACTAATCTGCTTCAGGGAGGGCAATACTCGCCCTAGAGTGATGCGCTTTGTGAGACGGGCGTTTTCAGGGACTGATATCAGTCCTGAAGACTATATGTCTTGTGTCACAGAGCGCATCGACTTTCTGAAGCAAAAAGTGCATGCATGGGCGAACCGTATTCGTGGGTATAAGCGGCAAGTAGAGTAATACACTCAGAATCGCACCTTCCAGAGCGATGAAAGGTTTACAAGGGGTTGGGAGCGACCGGACCAAGGTGTGACTGACACGTGCCTGCCGGATGATGATGCCATGTGTTAATTTTGGCGTAGTATCGGGTCGGCGCCTGTCAGTCACACCGAAGGTGATTGGGCTCGGGAAGTCGAGCGAGCCTGTGATCCAATACCAGAAATGGAGGCTATTACGGCAAGATGTAGCTCGTGCAGTCCGTCCATTACCTAACTGGAAGTCTCCAGGACCACCACTTTTGGATTAAATGGTTCTCAAGGTCGCACGCTCGCTTGGAATCTCAGTTCCAGACTGCTTTGGAGTCTGGTTCGCTACCCCAATTCCTAACGACAGGAGTTACGCACCTGCTCCATAAATCAGGTAGCACCGCGGAACCCAAAACTTATAGGCCGATCACGTGTTTACCGACGGTGTATAAAGTTCTTACATCAATTTTGAAAGCTAAAATTAACAAACATATAGACACCAACTCCATTATGTCTGACTCTCAAAACGGATGTAAGAATGGGTACCGCGGTACTAAAGGAGCTAGTCCTCATTGATATGGCCATTAGCCAACAGGTTCGTCGTTTCCGAAAGGATCTGTCGACATGTTGGATAAATTATAAGAAGGCCTATAATTCGGTGCCACATAAATAGCTCATGAGGGTGCTGGATTTGTATAAAGTAGATGCAACTCTGCGTACCTTCCTGATGTCGTGTATAGGGCAATGGAGGACGGTTCTTCGCTATCCAGGATGTCGAAATATTCAGAGGAATAGCGAACCGATAAGGATCGAGCGAGGCATATTTCAGGGCAATAGTTTGAGTCCGCTTTGGTTCTGCTTAGCCTTGAATCCTCTAAGCACACTGCTGGAAGATTCAGGTCTAGGCTATCGGCTGAGGAGAGGTTGTCAGGTTATATCGCACCTCCTCTACATGGATGACCTGAAACTCTTTGCTCCCAACAATTTGCAACTGATGGAGCTACTGAATGTAACTGAAACTTTCAGTAGCGCCATCAGGATGGAATTTGGTGTGGAAAAATGTGCGGTCATGCATGTAAAGCGAGGGGAGATAATGGAATCCGTGGGAACCCAACTCTCGGATTTCACAAACCTTAGAGCCCTTTCCGCATCTGAAACCTATAAGCATTTGGGTATGTCGGAAGCGTTAGGCATCAATGTTACTGACATGAATCAATCGTTGAAGGAGCGCTTCTACGGCCGCCTGAAAAAAAGTACTTAATAGTCTTCTTTTAGGCGGAAACAAGGTGCGTGCCTTCAACAGTTGGGTCATGCCAGTTCTGATGTAGGTACTCTTTCAGCATACTCAAATGGATTCAAACCGAACTAGACGCCCTGGATAGGAGGCTCCGGACGCTGCCGACTGCAAATCGAATGCATCACTGATCGATCCATCATCACTGACAGGACTATTGTTGCCAATAAGCCTGATATAGTGGTGGTGGATCGATCAAAGCGGCGCGCAATGATTGTTGACATAACCGTCCCGCATGATGAGAACCTCGTGAAAGCCGAGAAAGATAAACAAATCAAGTATCTTGACTTGGCTCGCGAAGTTGTCGACATGTGGGATGTAGACACAGCGATCATTGTGCCGATAGTCGTGACAGCCAATGGCTTAATAGCCAAGAGCCTCGACCAACACCTGAAGAGGCTCTCGTTGGGCAGCTGGATCAAGGGCTTGATTCAGAAAGCGGTACTTCTGGACACGGCTCGCATTGTCAGGAGGTTCCTCTCTCTGGAGCCCTGACCGCCGGTAGCTTGGACTCTGTTCCCGATACCGGTGGGCTACTATTTTTTATATTTTTAAATGTTTTTATACTTTTTAGATTCTAATATTTAAAAATATAATTTATATTTTACTTTTAAATAAAGGATAATAATAATTATTATTTACCAAAAAAGATTTTAAATAAACAACCTAAAAACTACATAGTAAGCCATTATAAATACAATACAAAATAGGAGCATCTGCAACGAACTAGGTGACACCTGTATCTCGGAAACAGCGCCAAACCTCTCAGTGAATGTGGCTGAATGAATGAATGTGGCTTAAAGATCATCATCGCTCCAAGTAAGAATAGTGTTTCGATGTCTTGTCTATCCCTACTGGCTCGTTGTTCTTGTGATAGCTAACTGCATGCCAAAGAGGTAAAATACATTCCAGTAGTCATTAGCATTGTCTGGCTGCCTGACCAGCGCCGTCGTCACATTATCGATGTTGTACTTTATTACCTAGTTGTTATTTACTAATTGACTCTTAATGATGTTTTTATACCACGAAGAGCAGTGGTGGCCAAGTGGTACGACTTGTAGGTTCGACCCCAGACAGGCGTTATCATTTGTGTAAATTATTTCATCACCAATGCTATCAAAACGGTGAAGGAAAACATCGTGAGGAAACCGGCATGTCCTAGAACCAAAAATTCGAAGACATTTGACAGCTACTAACCGGCACTGGGCCCGCCTGCTGGATTAAGGCCTACTGCCTCTAACAGAGAGGACGCCTGTGTCCCAGCAGTGGGAACATCATAGGCTGATCATGTGATCTCAAACTGTCAAAAATACCTTTTTGTACGTTTTTGACAAGTTTTTGACATTGATTATCGCTGATTATAACCACCATGAAGGTGGTTGGATATTTAGTTAGTACTTAATTGCTCGAAGTGTTTTAACAACCGGACAAGCCTATTAAGGTCTCTATGAAGTTTATGTTTAAGTTTTGTTTTATTCTGTAATTAATTAATATAAAAACGTAACGGATTTCGCTATTAGCTGTAGTAAAGCTTAAATAAAAATGTTTGTGTACTACTCACCTCTTCCTTACATTTTTAAGAATACAGGGGAGATGGTATGTATGCTATGTTGATTATTTGTAGTATCTAAAACCGTAGCATCTGTTCGCATAGAAAAGTGTCGCCTCATGGGTTAGCGGCGATATAAAGCAGTGGTCATAAATAAATCCCCCTCGACAGTAAGTAGCTAGCCTTTGGGTGCGGCCACTAAATAAACCAATAATGTTGACCTTATCCTTGTCCGATTTTCTATAACCTTGTCACAATTCACTAGAGCCCTACTGGAAGCTTTTCGATTGTCAATGAACAGTTCGAAGTCTCATAGGTACAAGGAAGAGGTTGAAGAGTAAGAAATTACCCCCATATTTATAAATGATAAATGATTTATTTTCTGTAAGTAGGTTTGTACAAACACTTTTACACGTTTTAAACTAGATGGGTTCGGCGTTTCTTATCTGACTACTCTGAGAAGAAAGGCCGAAACAAACTCAGAGGTCACGGTCTCTTTTAAACTCCAGACATAATCTTGGTCAGATCATGTGAAGACCATGTAGATTGGTGTCTGAAATAGTCTTTTGAGGAAAGAACCACACAGATTGAGTGGACCTGTCCAGTCAGTGCACGCATTTGTCAAAAATCGTGCAGCTCAACTCGGAACTTGAGGAGCTCAACGATTTGACGAACAATACCAAAGAAAGGACATTTAAACGTTAATATAAACGTTACTTAAAGTTAAGTAATGTTTAGCGTCTGCTTAACCATAATTATTTTGACGTTTAAACGTCTTTTAACTATAAGCAACGTTTTTAAATAAGGGAGCTTATTGTTAAGACACCCTACGTCAATTGGCTGTATTATGGCCATTCATTCAAACTTTCAATGAATGACAGTTGTGATTTGAATATACGGACAATTTAAGTTGGTAGTCAACTTGTTTGACCATTTTTTTTACCCTGACTGTACCTACAAGTAGGTTGTTAGAACCAGTATATAGAAACTAAATGAAGAAAAATCACTAGCGATATTAGTATCGCTAATTAGTACAATAATAGTGTATGAAAGGATGTAGCATATGGCGATCTGTAGTTTCTGCCTACCCCTATGGGAAGAAGGCGTGAATGAAGGGGTGCATACACCCCATCATTCGCGCCTTGTAATAGTACGCTTTCACGCATTTTAGTAGTACATATACTACTACAATTCTACTGAAGTTTCTAAGCTGACATGGAGTACAATATTGAAAGAAAACGTTAAAGAAAAGGACATCAGTATGGAGGAAGAAACTTGGGAAGTCGCTTCACACGTTTCTGTTGGCAGCGACAATCCCACTTTATTGAAACATCCGAGTCGAGAGTTATTTGTTGGTTCATTTATTTTATATAAAACTGTACTACATTGCGTTGTGGCTGTCGCTTGAAAACCAGCGCTGGGGCTCTGTCTCGTATAGGGTCTTAGCATTATGCTAAGCGATGGCCGTTTTGATGTAACGCATATTTTTAATTTTATATTTTTAATTGTTTCTTACATTGTTCTCACATATAGAACCAATAAGAATAATGTACCCAGGGTTTTGTAATAATATCTTGATTTAAAAGAGTGTCCTTGGAGTTTCTTGCCCGTTCTTCTCCATAGAGATCTACGTTTTGGAATGGGCAACTAGGTTCCACTTTCTGACTAACTGACCGACTATTTACTTTTGACAATTCTAAAGTGCCTGTAAATGGTTTAATTGAAATAAATGATTTGATTTTGAGTTTGCATGTTTTTTCCCAGCTTGTTTTTTTTTTTGTTTGTGTTCTTTTTATGCGTCAAGTAAATAAACGTATTTTCTTTCTTTCATTTTTACTTTCTTTCTTTTACTCCATATATTCATATAATAAAATAGTAATACAGATTTTATTTCGTTTGCCTGTTTGTCTGAATATACACATATGTTCCGGATCGGCGCAAAAACGGGTAAACCGATTTGAATGTTTGGCACACAGATAGTTTATAACCTGGTGGGCAATTCCCGTAATTTTAAGAACGTTCACAGTCTGATCTCAGTCTGTCATCTGTCAAAAATACCATTGATTTCCCTACATTTTTGTCAAGTTTTTGACATTTGTTTGTCGTCGAGATGAGACTGCGACTAGATACTTCTACTAGGGTACTTTTAATTGCGGTAGTACGTTCCTTGGAATATTTTTCTGCATCCCGCGTGCGAAGCCGGGGATAAAAACTAGTTGTGTAATAACACAATTAAGACTCTTTTTTAGCAAAGAAATGTGTGGGAGATTAGAAGAGTTTCAACACATTAGGTATAAGTCATTAAATTATGCTTTTACTTAACTAATCAAGATGAGACTATGTTGAAGAAATCGTTCAAAAGATATTCGTCCCTTCGGGGTGATTACCCCGAAGGCACGAATATCTTATATATTTAGTCTCATCTTGATTAGTTAACTAAAAGCATAATTTAATGACTTATACCTAATGTATTTTAATTGTATGTAGTTACGCAATCGCGTAACACACTAACAGGAGCAATTTTGACAGTTCGACAACGTCCATTGTGTTAATTATTATTATTTCTATTATTTTTTATTTTACCATTTATGTACACACATATATAAACAGACAAGAAAAACAAGAACAAAAAAAATAGGTACAGAGGTGATGCTTATTTCCTAAGAAATCTTTTCCAGCACACCCGAGACAGGACAATAGATACAGAGATGTAGACAGCGTGTGAAATAGTAAAGGAGACAAAAAATAACACATCAAATCAAAAACAATTCACTTAAAACACTAAACAAAAATTACGAGAATATACTCACATACATACAAATAAACATACATAAATACTTCTAAAATAAATATCACTAAAGTTATAATAATTATATCATACTCAAAATAATAAATACATACTCAACTATGATGAAGTTGACAGATAGTGTTCTTTTCCTCTTCTTTTAAAAGCTGCAACAGTTTGGCAGTCCCTAATGTCAGGCGGTAGTGAATTCCACAACCGCACCGCGTGCAATGATATTTACGCTGTTGAGCAGACAATTTTTTCGAATCCGATATGAAGCAAGGGATTAGCAAACATCTTCAAAATGAATGATGAGATTGATAGTGTGATACGCAATACTGGTATAATGGTACACCCATCATGCATCGCATCTGGTACCATGGTTTTCAGCTGCATCCGGTTAGACTGGAAGCCGAACCCAACATTGTTGGGAAAAGGCTAGGTAAGGTTAGGGTGCCGGATGGGCTACTTTCGTCTAATATTAAAAAACCGGCCAAGTGCGTGTCAGGCCACGCATAGAATAGGGTTGCGTAGTCACCCATAATGGCACGTGGATTCAGAAGGATATTTTACGTGTAATAATAATATTAAAATAATATTAAAAACTTTATTGTTCAGAAAAAAACATTACAATATTTGAATAACACTAACCTCCACACTAGGATTCCCTGTGTCGTGGTTTGTGGTTTGTATGTTTACTTATTATTGTATGTCAAACAGGAAACGCCAACCTCATCCAGTTTTAAAACCTACTTACAAAATAAAATCATTTATTTCGTTATTTTTGCACGAAGTTTTCCAAGTAAGCGCATTTTACAAGTTAGGCCCCTATAACTCCTGAAGTAACCAAGTTATCTAAGCCGTTATAGTTTTCCTTCAAAGTTCATCACATGAACTACCATCATTAATTTTTTCAGATTTTTCGAGCCAGCCATTTAGCTTTTAGAGGGGGGGACCTCTATTTGAACAAAAAAATGCGCTTTAAAGTTGAATATCTCGCAAAGGGATACCTAAATCAAAAAATTGTCCTCGCAACCTCTCAATGTTTTTAAAAGACCTATCTAATGATACCCCACATTTAGGGTAGACGCTAGAAAAAAAAACATCGTCACTTTACGGTCAGGGGAGGTACACCAAAAAAAAAATCGTGATTTTATTTTAACACTTTGTTGACGTGGTAAACACACATATCCATGCACAGTTTCATCTTTCTAGCACTAACTGTTTGGAAGGTAAGCCGAGGACGGACGGACCCGGGACGGACGGACATGACGAAACTATAAGGGTTCCGAGACGTGAACTACGGAACCCTAAAAACGGAGCAGGTTCCATAAAGAGTAGTATTGCGTTTTTGTCAGCGTATTATTTCCCTTTTTCAAAACGATTGAATTCCGATCCCAGAAATTATGAATTTTAAATAAAGTTCTTCCCGTTCAAAACCTTTAGCTTCGAACAGTGGCGTGCATTGCATAAAGGCATATAAGCAGGCCTACCTCGATAAATCACCATAAGCCTGTCAATTACATTTTAGTGTGTGTGCCCCACAATTAAGAAACTCACTAAATTATTATACCTGAAAAAAAACAAATCTTCATACGAACTCGCGCGGCAGTAGGCAGTCGCCAGACGGCCAGCTCGGCTCCCGTACTATTCGCACATTGTCATTGGTCTTTACTCGTTCAAGTTAATACGACGAAATTAAAAATGCGTACGTCTCACGCGTAATACGATGACATTATATCTTCGCAATTTATCACCCTAAAGTAGGCATACTCAAGTAACCAACCAAGTATGAATGTTAATTAAAAATAATATTTCGTAATGAAGGTATGTGAAGGAAGAAAGGGATGATAATGAGGTCGCCGATAGTGAGGTAAAAATGAAAATCCAAGATGGCGGCTGCAATAAATTTCGAATTTTTCGCCATGGGTGTCGTTTTCATGGTTTTCAAGGCTGCTGGAGCCGATCCTAAAGTCAAAATGAAAATCTAAGATGGCGGCTGCAAAATTTTCAAATTTTTCATCATGGGTGTCGTTTTCATGGCCTTTGAGGGTGCTGAAGGAAATTTTAAAATTTTGTCATTTTAAAAGTTTTACAGCCGCCATCTTAGATTTTCATTTTTAATTTCGTTCCTGCCGGGGGTCCCCCAACTACACACATTTTTTTTATACCCAGTAAATCAATTACTTTTCACTTAAAGTGCCTAACTGTTCTGAAAACCAATGCGCACCACTGGCTTCGAAAGACAATCCTTGCCACGAATTTTCATCAATGATCGTTTAAATTGAAAAAGTTCAAAAGCTTTGAATTTTTTATTTAAATTAACTGTGTACCTACCTACCTACCTACTGTTTCAAACCGACTTCTCTCTTAATCGAATGCGGCGAAACTAGAGTTGAAATATCTCCGTCGCTGAAGGGGAAATATTACGGACGTTCCTATTTCCTTCACGGAGAGATATTTATTTAATTAAAAAGAAAACTTTCCCTTGAAAAAGATCGAATGATGAAAATGTGTTTAACATTTTCTCTGTAAAAACATCTGTAAAAAGACGTCTATTTATTTACCTTTGTAAGGAAACGTGAGATTTTTCTTGAGCTCTGTACATTGTATATGTAACAGATGGATTATCGACTCCACTGCTTTACATAACCGCTAGCTGTTTTACAAAACAGGTCTGCTATGTGAAATATGTGAAGACAACAATAAATTAAACTTTATATATCTAATTAATGACGTTCCCAGTCTGAATACAAATTCAACCAAATACATATATCCAATAGTTCAGTCACTACTGATAGTCAGAGATTTGCAAAATTCATGGGCAGCCCATCACCATTGCCATTGTTTTATTTTTTGTGGTATTGTTGTCTTAACCTTTTATATGTCACATTTGGATAATATACAATGAAATTGCTCAAAAAATTACGATTAGGTACGTAAGTATTAAAATAAGGTACTCCGTCAAATGACAGCTACTATAAAACTGAACTCCCTATTGGCTCTAATCTACGTCACGACACGGGCCAGACAAGCACAAAGCTAGTTATCTCAAAAATAATATAACTTTCAGTGTACCTAGAACCGAACAAAACCTGTTCCTCTAATGCCTGTGGAAATTGGCGCTATTATAATAAAAGCCAGATAGCATTTTCAGTGTTCCTGACTTTTCCAACTTTCACGTCCACCACTCGACCGTTTGAATGAACGCTATGAATTTTTACATAACCTAATTTAAAAATGCTTCCTGACAGCAAAGAGCTCATGGAAATTAGTTCACCCTTTTTCGAGATGACCTGCACACAGACACACACATACCTACACAAGAGCGCCTCCCGCAAACTTTATTTTTAGACTAATTGGAACTAACGAATCAATCGATGTTGTCGTAAAATCCCTACTGATGTAGGAATTTGACTCGCTAGCTGGAACTATCTGGGTACAGCAACGGAATTTGTGAATTAAAATGCCGGCTTTAAAACTCTGAAATGTTCGTGACATTGTTGACTCTGTCTCATAACTTTCTGAAAATTATAAAGCGAAAATTGCAGCCATTTTTCTACCATAAGAAGATAGTTGTGCTGTAATACCTCAAAGGAATACTTGCTTGTTTTTTAAGTCTTATGATTTTATCTTACTCTGACGATGTAGGGTAAATCTGTACCGTTTCGAGTCGGCAATTTATCTAGGTACTCGTATAGAGTTTCTGAACACTCGTTTGGAGGGTCCGATAAAGGTGTTGAAAGAATATTTTACTATCGCTTTGTCTTTCTTTTTGTGGTCAAAGAGACAAATTTAATATTCAGCAATTTTTTATAGGATTAAGTTGCCTGTAATATGAACACTATGACTAACATGACCTGTTTGGTTATTAAATTAACCTTGTCAGTAAGATTGTGTTCCAGTCAATTAAATCAGCATCAGTAACATCTTAAAAACCGTCCTAGTGCGAGTCGGACTCGCGCACGAAGGGTTCCGTACCATTATCTATAAAAATCACGTCTGTTGTACGGGAGCCCCCCTTAAATATTTATTTTAATGATTTATTTTTAAAGTGAATATAGGTACAACTAAATATTCTGTGAATATTTCAAGCGTCTACCTGTTGCCGTTATTAATATTAAAAACGGCAAAAAAATTACGTTTGTTGTATGGGAGCCCCTCTTAAACATTTATTTTATTCTGTTTTTAGCTTTTATTTGTTGTTATAGCGGCAACAGAAATACATCATGTGTGAAAATTTCAACTGTATCACGGTTCATGAGATACAGCCTGGTGAGACAGGCAGACAGACATACGGCAGTAGAGTCTTAGTAATAGGGTCGCGTTTTTACCCTTTGGGTATGGAACCCTAAAAAGTAACTTCACCATAACAATACTTACTTAGTTATGAAAAAACACAGGAGTAAGCCTCTACCAGGTAAAGTAGGTACTAATCTTTTTTTTATTTGTTATTCTAATTACAATTAACTTTTCTTTTTGTCTGCGTTTGTTTGTGTGACAAATAAACCTATTTTCTTTTTGTTTCTTTCTTTATTATTTTATTATAAGCTTGTGTTGTTCCACTGCAGGGCAAAGACCCCTCTTCCCTCTTTCCAATTTTCCCGGTGTACTGCGATTGTGGGCCAATCCTTTAAGAAGGAGTCCAGCTCATTCCGCCATCTCTTTCTTTATTTTCTCTTTTTTTTTTAGCTACGCTGAACCTAAGACGGGTAAACTTTTTTAATTACTCTCTTCTCGTTCGCTCTCTTCTTACTCGCATACATTATATTTAACGTTTCGTAGGCCACAAAGATTCTCGATTTATTAACATGAGTATCAAATTAAAAACTTTGCCTTAAGCAAGGCATATTCTTTGAGCTTCACCCTTTGGGAGTAACATGTCATTTGAATATGCAAATTCCAGCTTAGTTTAATTTCGTCCGACCATCTGCGACCGTTGGTACCTTAACATTACGACTCGTTTCATAATGAGACGGGTTAGGCTTAGGAAACATAAACTACTGGTCGTAATTAAAACTAGTACTACGAGTAGTGTAACTACGGCCTTACCCAGTAGATTAAAACATCCTCTTTATTTATTCGCTTAGTACGTTTCGAACTTCAGTTGATCCGTCCTTGACTTTAAAATAACTATGTATATCTATAAATTTTCTTTTACTACTTAGTTCTATTTTATTCTTTAACATATATTTTATAAATTAAATGCGCTTTTCGTGGCTGGGTGTGTGACCACGTTGTACTTTGCAAAATTACGGAGAGTTGGATGCAGTTGCCACCATCATTTAGATAATTTATTCCGGAAGGTTCATGTGTATCATTAAACTGAAATCCTACTAGTATTATAAACGCAAAAGGTTGTATAGATGGATGGATGGACAGATGGATGGATGGATGGATGTTTGTTTCTCTTTCACGCAAAAACTACGGAACGGATTTGGATGAAATTTCGCACACTTATAAGTAGTTTATAACCAGGATTAACACATAGGTTACTTTTTATCCCGATATTCCCACGGAATCGAAAATTATGCGGGTGAAACCGCAGGGCGCAGCTAGTACTTATAATAAAGTAATCTCGATGTTATGTCAAGTCATAGAAACCGTGTGAGGCAGTGGCGGATTACTAGTTAGTTGAGAAGACTGCCTCGCTGGTCTAGTGGTCGCAGGCGCTACTGCTGAGCATCAGGTCTTGGGTTTAAATCCCTAGTCAGATATTGGGTTTTCCTATCTGGAAAGTCTGGATTTGTGCCCGTTTGATGACAATAGGCTCGCTCCCTATTACATGGGACTTACTCATAACTGGCGAAATGTGGGTGGACTATAGGTACACCTCTGCCCAACCCTTCGGGGAAACGAGGCGTGGTGTTATGTTATGATAAGACGTGTTTTTGCCTTCCGTACATTCCCAGGATTATAATGTAACTAGCATCTGCCCAAACTCCGTCTGCGTAAAATTTCATGTACCCGCCACCCCGTCGCATCGCATCGCCTGCCCGAGCTGTTACTTTATTTTGCTTTACGTTCGTTCTGACGCTTTCTCTTTTTGCTCGGCTCCTAAGAATACTAGCGTGATGTTAAATAACCTATAGCCTTTCTCATGAATTGGCCTATAAAATGCGAAAAAAAAATCTAATCCGCCTGGTAGTTTCAGAGATTAGCGTTTGAACGCGCTAATTTCGGAAACTTCCAGTCGGATTTGTTGTAATTTGCATTCAAACAAACTATTCGGTTTTATTACTAGAACATATTAGTAGGATTTCGATTTAAGAGCAGGGAATTTCATTTAATCGATAAAAAACGTAGCAGCATTTCACTTATTTCCTCCTCAGTTTGAATTTCGTCGTTAATATTCATTCCGGATGAGAAGATCAACAGTAGCTCCGAGTAAAGTAAACAAAATGAAGATGAGGTCGAAACTTGATAGTTCGTCCCTGAACTGACTACCTGAGTGGATCAGACCTTTCGCAGGACACTTCACCCGATGGACAATTTATAAATAAACTTTCAAATGTGCGTGTAACATTTCCTTTACCCTTTAAGACCTTTTGCGGAAACATGAAGGTAGCTAGCTAACTAGGTAGATAATAACGTTAATAACAATTGCCTCTTCTTGTTTAATACAGCGGGGTAATTGCGTAACACACTAACAGTAGGAATAAGATTTACATTTTAACAGTTCAACAACATTCATTGAGTAGGCCAATTTTTCGAACATTATGAAGCAATGGATTAGCAATATCCTTCAAATTGATTCAGATTGTAATATAATAATAGGGGTTAAAGTATGAAATTGCCGTTTTATTGTAATAGGTACTTCGAATTGACATAGAACCCTCATGGTTTGAGATTTTTGAGTGAAATTTTTTCACATGGTATTAATGAAGTTCTTCTTTTAAAAAATGTGCAACAATTGATTGTCGACTTTCAGTTGTTTTTTTTTATTCAGCTTAGACAACAAAGATGAATACTTCGAAAATTCGAGTTATTTTTTAATACGAGTTCCGACGCGGAACTAACGCGGCAGAAACAGCTCGTAATATCAATGTTGTGTTTGGAGAGGGGACGCCTAATGAACGCACCGTGCGATTTTGGTTTAAACGCTTTCGTGATGGAAACTTTGATTTGAAGAACGAACCACGTGGAAGACCGCCCACACAGGTGAATAACAATGAATTGAAAGAGATGGTGGAAGCCGATCCGAGCCAAACTACCCAGGAATTAGCGGCATGGTTTAACGTTACCTTACCAACAATATTGACTCATTTGCGTCAAATCAATAAAATAAAAAATATGAGAAATGGGTGCCTCATGATTTGACTGATCTGCAGAAAGAAACGCGTGTTGAAACTTGTGTTGCCTTGTTAAATCGATACAGAAATGAAGGAATATTGGATCGAATTGTGACATGTCATGAAAAGTGGATTCTTTACGATAACCGTAAGCGAAAAATGCAATGGCTGACCCCAGGTCAAACACCGCAACAGAGTCCTAAAGCAAAGCTTACCAATAAAAAGGTAATGGTAACTGTTTGGTGGTCTCAGCATGGTGTTATTCACTATAGCTTTCTCCGATCTGGTCAAGCAATACCGGCAGATGTCTACTGTGCCGAACTCCGAACAATGATAGCAAAACTAGCAGTGAAACAGCCCCGACTCATGAATCGATCTTCACCATTATTGCTCCATGATAACGCGAGACCTCTAACAGCACGAGAAACCGTTTTAACACTACAGGAACTGCAATTAGAAACCATTCGTCACCCTCCGTATTCGCCAGACCTTGCTCTAACGGACTACCATTTTTTTCGTGATTTGGACAATTTTCTACGTGATAAAAAGTTTTCTTCTCAGGAGGCAGTACAAAATGCTTTCACACAGTTTGTCGAATCTAGATCACGAGAGTTCTATCGCAAAGGCATAAATGACCTTCCTATTAAATGGCAGCAATGTATAGATAATAATGGTAATTATTTTGATTAAATAAATATGTTAAATTAAAAAAAAACACGAATTTCAATTTTTTTGTACAAATCGGCAATTTCATGCTTTAACCCCAATACTTAGTGTGTTACGCAATTAGGGTGCAAATTATCTCTATAAATACATAATTTGAGTGCTGTTAGTAAAATTAACTTCGTTACGAATAAAGAAAAGCAGAATGCGTTTTAACTCTGAACGTACCGCCATAACAAAATATTACTTACCTACTTTAACAGTCATAGCAAGGGCATGTATTTAATACAAGCTTCGGCCCCTGGCTTCGTTCGTGTAAAATATATTTTAAAAAAGTGCATTTTCTTTCTTTCTTTCTTTCTTTATATATAATAAAAAATATATTTAAATATATAAAATAAAATAAATATATAATATATCCTACAGCTGTGCCCCGTAACTTAGTTTTTGATTAGATTCTTTCAGATTCCGTTTCTTTGTGCTCGGCTCTTATGAGTTAAAAGCCTTTACAAGCTTTGCAGAAAGCAACCTTTCTCAAAGTTGGACTGTCAAATGCAAAAAGTATGTTTCAAATCCGGCTGGTAGTCCTAGAGATTATTGCGTTAAAACAAACTCTTCAGCTTTATTATATTAGTATCGATTACATACCTACTCATAAAAGATAAAGATCATTTACAAAATATCTTATCTTTACCTTTTTTCGAATAAATTAATCTACCTTCACTACGTTCATCATCTGTCTAGCCTCTTCCCAACTATGTTGGGGTCGGCTGCCAGTCTAACCGGATGCAGCTGAATACCAGCATTTTACATGGAGCGATTGCCTATCTGACCTCCAAACCCAGTTACTGGGTAATACGATACCCCTTGGCAAGACTGGTTGTCAGACTTTCAGGCTTCTGACGACCCGTAACGACTGTGATAGATCCATGAATGACAGCCGTGACCAACGGTTTAGCGTGCTTTCCAAGGCACGGAGGCGTCTTGGTATGTAAAGATGGTCACCCATCCACGGACCAACCGCGGCGAGCGTAGCTTAACCTGATCAATCGACCTGTGCGGCTGTTATAACTTAGCCCCAAGCCCCCCTTCCACGTTCCCGCGTTCCCACCTTCGCTACGTTACTACAGTAAATTTATTTACTGTAATAACGTAGCGAACCTTAATACTCCCTTTTTAAGTCTCCCAACTCAGGTCCTCTCTAAAGATTCCAACCCATTTCGATTTCTCACCATGTTAATTTTAGTAGTCCTGAACAAACTTTTCCATGATCATTTATAACCTACCTGAAGATTCTGTAAGTTAATCCATCAATCTTTCAACGAAAAGAAACGTCTTCAGAGATGTATAAAAATTCTGATCACATTTTCCAACAAGTTGTTGTATCAGAATGATAATGTTCACATTACGAAAACCTAAAAAGCAGTACATCTTAATTATTCATGGAGAAGGTATCGATCCATTTTGCTCGCCATCTGCTAACTGCCGCCCGTCTCCCAAGTCCCTAATACAGTACGCACGCCATCGGCAAAACACAAAGAACATTTATGTCGCGAGTTTGTGCGTTATTCAAATATGTGTGGATCTTTCCTTAAAAGACTATTTCAGACACCAATCTACATGGTCTTCACATGATCTGACCAATATTATGTCTGGACTTTAAAAGAGAATGTGACCTCTGAGTTTGTTTCGGCCTTTCTTCTCAGAGTAGTCTGATAGGAAACGCGACCTCACCTAATTATTAAAAATATGATTGACGTGTAAAAGTGTTTGTACAAACATACTTACAAAATAAAATCATTTATCATTAATACTGTTTCTAGAGTGCGATAGTTTGTCTTCAAAATAGAATAGGATAGAAATATTCTTTATTGTGTACACCTACATATTACAGATATAAATGTAGGTGTAACACAATGGGCGGTCTTGTCGCTAAAAGTGATCTAAGAGTGGGCCGTAAGCAAAATTGTCTATCGTAAATTAGATTTTTCATGAAATTGATAAGACTTATTCGTAGGTACAAAATAAATAGAAACAATTTTGCTGGTTGTCAAAACTATATTTTAATGTGCAGGTACTAAAGTCTACTAAAGGTAATGCACTCAGTGAGTGCATTACCTTTAGTAGGTAAACAGTAGTATGCGTTTAAAGTCAGTGCTAAGACTTTTGTGCTTTTTTATTGTTAGTGTGTTTTTTATGGACTTATTATAGAATGTTTGTAGAATAGTAAACTCAGTGTAAAATGTTTGTAAAGGTAAGTTAGCCTAAGAACTTGGTATCTATATGGTTGTACACAATTAGAATAAGATCTAATTGTATGCATTTTGTGCTATTATGTTAATAATAAAGACTTTTGAAATAAAATAAAAAATCAATCAATGTGCAGGATCTTTTTTTTATCTGCTGGTTTTTTTTTTTTTAGAGTTAGGTACTTGCCTATAGACGGTTCTGGGTCAGAACAAGACAAGTTAAAACAATTTAGGCTGTTGTAGGCATATAGTTAGGTAGTTTGGCCTATAATTGTAAACAGAACAGTTTCGTCTAGCCTAGTAAAATAGTTTCGCCAAGCCAATTAAAACAGTTTCGTTTGGCCAAAACAGAATAGTTTTGTCCCATTCACACACAATTTGTACAGCTCCTAAAGTAGGTACCTATTCATAGAAATGTTGTGGTTTACATAACATAAAGGTATTATAATACAAAGGTATTATCAAATCCATACTTATATGAAAGAAGTCTTTTCTCAATCGGTGTTTTATGAGAAAATCGCTTTTGAATGTTGTGGCTATACACGTCATCATTGTTTTCATAAAGAGATAGTCTGTCTTGTCTCCAGTCTGCGCACTGCCTTCCGCCTCCTTGCCATCTCTGTAGCAACATTATTTTGTTATCTAATCCAGTCCTGGCTATTGTGGCTCTGATACAGGTATATTATCTTTCCCTTTGTTATTTTATTTCTAATTTCATATTGATCCCGTCCAGATTTACTTTTGTATTGTATTGTGAAGAATAAATACAGTAAAACCAATTTGTTAAGACAATACCTACCTAATATATTTAACTAGTTTATTTTGTGTTTCGTTTTAATTGTAAAGTAGATCGGAAAATTATTGCCTAAAATCACGCTTATAAATGTAACGGCTTAATATAAATGTTTAGCCGTTTGGTAAATCTATTCCAATTAATTGTTTTCTTTGCTACGTATATTTGCCAAATGGCATTCGATTACCGAAAGTGAAGTAGTAGGTATCATAGGGCTGATTTTTCAATAGTTAGATAACTTTTATCTGAGGTATAAATATTGCGGTTTGACATTTGCTGTAAGTATAGAAAATACCTATGGCAAACTATCATAATTATTTTTCGGATAAAAAATATCTGACTATACAAAAAACCCTTAATTAAATAAGGGCTGATTTTTCAATTATCTGATAACTTTATCCAGAAATCATTTTGAAATTTTGACAGTTATTTCATATAAAAACTGTCAAACGTAAATTTTATTCCTCGAATAAAAGTAATCTGGCGATCGAAAAATCAGTCCTAATTAAAGTAAGTATATACAGACTTTTTGACTTCTTACACTTTTCCCTAATAAACAAAGAGTAAAGCCATCAATCAGAAACTCAAACAGAAAACTAATTTAATTACAACTAGAAACCATCGTAAAGCCCCTTTGTATTCCACAAATCTATTTGTTTAAATCGAATTCAATGGTTTTCCAACGAGTTTTGACATTATTTTACCGAAACATGGCAATTACAACACTACTCAGGGTTATTGGGGCTGAAAACCAAATTAATTGAGACCCCAAAAATAATTCAATAGCGAAGAAACTTGCCTGTGAAACTGAAACTAGGTAAATTATATCGCCTTTATTTAATCATTCCTTGACAGAATACCCAGATACCTTAGAAGCGGTCCAATAGAATGAAACCTGGGAGAACTAATTATTGTGTTTAAACATAAAACTCTATTTTAGTCTTTCTAGTTTCAGTCAACTTTAGTGTAAGAAAAACATAGCTACAGATTTACAATACACTAGCTTTTGCCTGCGACTTCGCCCGCGTGTATGCCGGAAAATGTCCCACGGGAACGTATTACGATTAAAAGTATCTATGTGTTAATCAGGGTTATAAACGTGTGCCAAATTCCATCTAAATCCGATCAGCAGTTTTTGTGCCACTCCGGAACATACATCGAGACAAACAGACAAGTTACTATTTTATTATAATATGTAAGTACATAAATAACTGACACAAGGATCTGTAGGCGCTTGTGTGACATTAACTGGGGGCGTTTTTGGTAAACATTGGTGAACGTTTTTTTGTGAAATTGTATTAATAAAACAAGATGACGGCGTTAGTTTCGATTTTCCTCACGTGCCCCAGTAACCTTGTAGAGAAAAACATAGATAGATTTTAAAATACATTACTGACCTAGCTACAAGGATCTGTAGGCGCTTGAATGACATTAACAAGGGGCATTGTTGGTAAACATTGGTGAACTTTTTTTTGTGAATTAGTATTTTGAAACCAAATCGCGTTAGTTCCGATTTTGATCACATGCCACAATTACCTTGTAGAGCTATACACCAATTTCTCTAATATCTAGGCATATGTAAAAAGGAACTTCCTTTCGAAGATCTAAAAGGATTTTGGTCGTGCGGTTTGAAGCCGATATACCGACATCAATGGGTATAGCCGGCCCCGGGGACCCACTGAACTCGTAAACTTTCACACCCTACCCTCTAACCGGGACAATTTGAATAGAATTCAAGCACTGGTGGAGTAAAGACCGGAATTCATTAGTGAAATCTATATTTATTATTTAAGGAGTAAACACCATGATGGAATTCATTCCTGAAAGGGGTTTGAGTAAAGTTGGCGTCGTTTTGAAGTTGAGCGGCCAGTAATTAAACTTGGATATTATGAAAGAACAGAATAAAACGATCAAAAGCTATTATGGATACATTTCTCTAAACCATATCGGAACGGAGATTTTTGTATTGCTCATTAAAATCGAAGAAGTTATTATATTCTACTGCACTCTTTTAGGTTCCTGCCGTATTTTTTTAAGAATTCTAAAGAAAATAAATCAAATACAATGACGTAGATGAATGGACGTGTGGCGTTTGGCATTTCCTTGGACATTGTGATTGTTTGTGTATTGTGACTGACCCAGCATAGCTCTTTGGACTCTGATATTCTTACGATTTGGATGTATAACGCCATGGATGCAATTAACAGTGCATTTTACAAGCGTACACATGGCTACACCTCAAGCAGCACATTTCCAGTTTTAGTTTTGCAGTTCGCATGCATTATAAGGTACATGGGATGGGGCAGATATCATCATAATCTGACTCCGCCGGCACAATTTTTAGATACGATTATTCGACATGACATTGTGAACGAAATGGACGAAGAGAGTTAACGAATGTGTTTTTACTTATCATGTAATAAAATTCAGTAAAGTATAATAATGTATTTTTGTCACTTCCCATGATCAACGTCACATTGACAGACGGTCGTAAAACAGTAAAGCCAATCTCTAATATCAACCTTCTAAAAAGATAACTAAGATTTCTTTACGCTAGACAGTAATTGAAGTAATTAAAGACATTTTTAAAATCCTTAAATGCAAATATCTCAGTTTCGATATCACTTAGGACAATAATAATTGAGCATATATCACAGGGGCAATTCTCGTAATTTAAAACGGTTAAATGTAGTCGCAGTGTTATCTCGGCGACAGACAAATGTCAAAAACTTGTCAAAATGTAGGGAAATTAGAGGTATTTTTGACAGATTGAGACTGAGATCAGACTGTGAACGTTCTTAAAATTACGAGAATTTCCCGTCTGTACTTAACGCAGCACAACAAAGTAAAATGAAAATTATTGGTGGCAGCTGAAACTAAAAATGACGCCACTAGTCCATACAAAGTTACTCAAACCCCTTTATATTTATTACTAGCTGCGCCCCGCGGTTTCACCCGCATAAGTTTCGATCCCGTGGGAATATCGGGATAAAAAGTATTCTATGTGTTGATCCTGGTTATAAACCATCTGTGTGCCAAATTTCATCCAAATCCGTTGAGAAGTTTTAGCGTAAAAGAGTAATAAACATCTATCTATCCATCCATCCATACAAATTTTCACTACAATATATTTATATAGTAGGATAGGATTTATGGAGTAAATGCCATGATAGAATTCATTAGTGAAATCAGGGTGGCAGGGACAGCGACGCGCAAACTTTAACCATGAATTCAGCACGTTTTATCGGTTATCAAAAAAAAAAAATTGATGTTTCATAGAAGAGTGCAATTACCTACGCGGTCAAAAAGTATGGAACAGTTTTTTTTTTTTAATAACCGACGAAATATTTCAAATGGGGTTCAGAATCATCTCCTGAATCCATGGTACGAGAGGTAGCGCGTCGATGTCCCTGCCACAACATTGAGGTTCGAATATGTTGCCGTTCAATGCAATGTACAACGTGCACTACAACAATTTAAATAGATTTACCTACAAATATTCCACAACAATAGTTTTGAACCTGCACGGAACGAATCGGTTTTCTTTTCATCTTGTCTCAAAACCTTGACGGAGATCAACCTATTTACTAATAAAAAATCTGAAGAGTTTGTTTGTTTGACCGCGCTAATCTCTGAAACTATCAGTCAGATTTATAAAAAAAATCGTTTTGCAATGGGTAGCCCAATCCTTGAGAAACGCCATAGGCTATTTATCATCACGCTACGACCATTGGAAGCCAAGCAAAAAGACAAAAGTCGGAAAGAAACCGAAGCGAAAATAAAGTAATAACGGGGGTGGGCGATGCGATGTGACGGAGCGGGTCGGAGGAATAAGATATTTCACGCGGACGAAGTCGTGGGCCGAACCTAGTAAATTATGAAACGAAATATTTTTTCAAAATGAATAGTAACTTGATGAATATTATTTCGTTTCAACTCGCGAAAATGATAAAGTAGATGGAGAAAATAATCCCATTAGATTCAGTATGACCCATATACGAGAAAATTCGCATTTTCGCGTCTAATCTCGCGAAAAATGTGCGCGATATTTCTTTTAGCACGATCAGTACCTACGTTATAATAATATAAAAAATTGCAAAATAAGATTATAACTTTTCATACCAAATAGACATTTTAATATACATAGAAGGATATTACTCTGTATTGATGATTCTTAAAATTTAATGTGATCTACCCAGATGCCGCTGAAATATTCCTCGGGGATTAATACCAATACCTTTATGACGCAACCTTTCTAATCTTTTTGCCCTTTTCGCGATATTTTTATCCAGTTATTTTAATATTATCTACCAAACTGGATTCTTTTAATGGACATTACGTAGGCTGAACCAAAGAAAGGTTGGAAAAGATTATGTAGGTCCCAAATATTTTTGGGTAATCACTTATTCCACTTCACTTTATATAATTTAGGTTGTACTTTATAGGAGAGGGAAGAAATAAACTAAAGGTTCTCGTGTTTTCAAAATTACATTGTTAATTTTTGTTTGATTAAAAGCCAGCTGGGATTGTGTGGAGATTGTCTGTACCTTTCCTTAACAGAATCTTTCCCTTAACAGCTTAGCCCAGTACGCACGGGCGCATTTTCCCCGCGGCGATTTTTTTTGTTGTTTCGATGTATTTTCAACGCAGTGCGTTGAAAATACATTGCGCGCAAAAAAAGCGCCGAGAGTTGAAAATCCATCAGTGTGTTTTTTGACACGCTGGGATACGCTCTGTTGGGTTTTCAATGCTCGAATGAACACCGAGAAAATCCAGTGCTCGATAAAATCCCGCCGCGATATTTTTAAGTCCGTGTGAACGTGGGTTGAAATAAAAACTTTGCAGAAGAAAATGATAAATGATGTTTATTCTGTAAATTGGTTTGGTTTCAACAAACACACGTCAAAAAAAAAATACTAGATGAGGTCTGTCGAAAGGACAGCAACCTTGGACATGTTCCGGTGTTGAACTTTAAGGATGATCCCTGTTCTGGAATATTCAAGACCTTTGGTTAGTGCAGCAGTGCGATTCTGTAACCATCTCACCGTGAAAACCGGTGAAGTGAGCGTGGAGTGAGCTGTCATTCCAACTAATGCTAGGGATTGACACCATTGACAGCTCATTCTAAGTTCACGTCACCTAACTTTTCACGGTGAGATTTTTACGGAATCGATCGGCGGGTGTGATCACGTAAGCATTTTTTCGCGAAATTCAAATGTTCTTAGGTTTTTTGCAATTTGCAGGTCAGTTTCAGGTTGTATGTTGATTAAAATATTATTCGCGACCGTAACAAATATGAATTTACAGAATTATAATCGTTAGAATCAGCAATACGACTCCTTGAGCTAGAATTGGACTCGAATGTTATGATTTCACAAAAAAGTCATTCAATAGGCTAATATGAACTTAGAGAGAGAGTTATATTGATGATTTTATGATTATAATTCTATAGTAAAATATTTATTACGGCCGTGAATCACATTTAGATCAACATACAATCTGATACTGACCTGCAAATTGCAAAAAACTAAAAAAATAATTAATTACACGGGATACCCTGACGCCCTGCCGGGGTAGCGGGACCCTGCCGGGGTAGCGGGATCGTCCGAAAGGGTTACCGCTGCCCTGGTACATAAAGGGCTAAGGAAGGAACACGGGTGGGTTTTAGTCAGTAAGAGTCTGACACTCCCTTCTGCTCCACCCAGAGGGACCACCCTCAAAAAAAAAAAAAACAAAAAAAAAAAAAAAAAATACCCTGACGCTGTTGCCTTAATCAGCTGTTCATCAAATTGATTTCTTCATTATTAAAATGCTGGTAATTCCTTTTACATTCACGTACTATGATTCTCACCGTGTCACATGTAGCTATGTAGGCAGGTAATACATGTGTCACGTCATGTTTTACGAGGTGCCGCCGTGTCCCGGTGTGCTGGCGCCCCGTAACGTTCCCGCTGTTATTATGGAATATTTGCCACTGAACCTGAGTGTTTCATTTAGGTAGTCTGGTATGTTTAATGGTACAGTGCGGCCGGCGAGAAAATGCGTTCCTGACACCTGTCAGTTTCATACAAAGGAATACGTGTTTTGCGAATTTGATCTTTATTAGCTACTAGAATTGTCGCACTGATCATCGCTATTATTGTCAGGAACGCATTCTCTCGACGGCCGGCAAATTGTCAATTTCTTTCTATTTCCGTTGGTCTTATGGTCACAAGCGCAACTGTTGAGCATGGGGTCCTGGGTTCGATTCCCAGGTCAGGCTAACTGTTCGCACACTGACGCAGGTCCTCTCCGGACATGGATGTTTCGGGAGGTTCCTGCACATCATCAGGCGGGAGGAGACGCCCGGGAGTCACCACTGCGAGGATCGCCCAGAGGACACGGCGGAGCATACGGTGGAGGTCTGCCCCGCTTGGACAGAGCACCGCCGTGTCCTCGTAGAGGCGATCGGCAGCGGCGGCGACCTCTCGCGTCCGGCCCTGGTTCAAGCCATGGTCTGGGGCGAGAGGGAGTGGGAGGCGGTCACCTCCTTCTGCGAAGCAGTCATGCTAGCGAAGGAGGTGGCGGGATGGGCGAGGGAGAGATCCTCACGCCTCAGCCGCCGAGGGAGACGCTCCGGGCGTCGGGAGCCGCGTGACGACTCCCGGCCACCGTAGGCGCGGGCCTGCGGGCGGAGAGCAATGGGTAGCTCTCCGTCCGATCAGGACCAGGCCCGTGCCGGACGGCGCGTATGTGTTCCACGCGCGCCTCAAAGAGATGTCAGCGTAGTTGACGGGGCCCGATAGGGCCGAAGCCTGTCGGGGTAGCGGGATCGTCCGAAAGGGTTACCGCTGCCCTGGTACATAAAGGGCTAAGGAAGGAACACGGGTGGGTTTTAGTCAGTAAGAGTCTGACACTCCCTTCTGCTCCACCCAGAGCGGGAGGGGTCATTTGATGATTTCCCATCCGGAAAAAAAAAAAGAGCTAACTGTTATTGGGTTTTTTTATTAGGAATTTCTTAGTAACAGCCCGGAGTAACAGCCAGAACCATTATGTCAGCCGTTTTGAACGTTTAGGGCGGTACAAATTTCATGGATAAACATTTTTTCTCTCTTCGAAATTGAATCTCTCCAAACAAATTAAAGGAAAATATTTTTTCTTCAAATAACATGAGTACAGGGGCCTTTCCGTAACGGGATAGGGATGTTTTAAACAAACAGGATTTTCCGAATAAAAATCAACGTGAAATGCGCCAACTTCGTGTTCCTGGACGGCATCCAAAAGAAGTTATTCGGGTTGTGTCCTCAAACTGTGGCTGTAAATGGCAATGCTGTTGCTACGTGACACGATGGATGGGACAGTAAGAGAGGGTAGGTACAGACTCCAGCACATCAAGCTACAATCTGTCAAATTTCTTTAAATTGATTTTCAACTTTATCACTAAAGTATTAGGTTCAAAGTTGATTGGGAAAATTTGACAGTTTCGGGTAGCTTCGTTACTGAATTTATTTCGATTTTCTCGGCTCCTAAGGGTGCCAACGTGAATTGCTCTGAATTGCATACAGCCTTCCTCAAGAATTGGGCTATCATATGCAAAAAGAGTTTGTCAAATCCGACTGGTAGTTCCAGAGATTAGCGTGTTCAAACAAACTTCAACTTTATTATAAGTATAGATAGAGATTAGATGTAGATTAGGTACTTAATTTTAGCTATATATAGCTATATCATGATACTGTTCCAATGTGCTATAGCACATTGGAACAGTATCATGAAACACACATTGTAGACAATTAAATGAATTCTCTTAGATGTATAAGTACATCTTTTCGAGGCTTGGAGAGCTCTTCCTCGTTGCCTTGTGTAAGCTCTTGTCGTTCGACATAATGTTCCCTTTATATGCTCGTTTGCAGGAATGTTCTAACTAATTTTGAGTGTTCTGGCTTTTATTAGTAAGTATGCTAATTCTAATTAATGTAATTTCATTCATTTCTTCTTAGCGTAATGTGGGACGCCCCCCAGCTAGATAGACCGACGACTTAAAGAAGGTGACTGCGGGTGGATGCGGAAGCCGAAGGACAGGGTGTTGTGGTGCAGCCTGGGAGAAGCTGTAACATAATGTTCATACTCACAGTTATCTTCATTCATTCCTCCAGGTCAGAACAAGCATTCTGTTACCGTTAGGCGCTGATCTGATTATTTATTACGACACGTTTTATCCACAATCAGTACACAGACACAGCTCCATCTTTACTACGATGATTTAGTGACATCCAAGGGTTGGTAATTTCGCCCACATTGATGGATATCATTTTTCCAATAAACACTATACTTCTAATACAAAATAACTATAGATTTTATCGTATTTTATTAATAATATATTTTATTATAACAGCTTTGACAACGACGTTTAATACGTCGCCATGGCAACCTTTCTTTCAAATTCTTACCTGCCTGTATCTTTTTAGCTAATTAGATATGCATACTTATTATATTTAATTACTGGCCATCTTCATAACTCAAATTCATATTTTCTACATGATGTTATTCTACGTGCTGACATTATAGATCCACGCAATCCAAGGATCAGTTCGGGTTTCGCCTCTAAAGCGGATACAATAAAGAGCCTGATACTCCAGGGCTACCTATCGCGGGAATACCCAGCGTACCTCTCCGCTCCGGTACCTGTCGGACCCTGCCTACGCCTCCGTCCTCCGTCCTCCGTGAAGGGCTCCTGTGACTATTGGGCCGCGCCTCATCCGAGGGCCGCCTCATCTGGCGGGCTGACAGCGTCTCTGTCGTGCCTCTCTCTCTTGCTGCCGAGCTGCGTCCTGCCTTGCTGCGTGGACCCTCCAACGGGTGTCCTCCGCCTGCACTGCATCTATACCTGTACCTGCGCCGGCTCCTGCTGCCGTGCTACAGCCTGCCCTGCTGCGTGGGCCCTCCTACGGGCGTCCTCCGTGCCGCACACGCACCAGCGACCTGCCCGCATCTGTACCTGCATCTGTCGCCGGCACCTGCCTCGCGTCTACCTCCCTCCATCTGGATCTCCACCTCAGCCTCCTCAGCCCACCTATCACGCATCATCATCCATACACTCCACCTCCACATACTACACACCACTCTTCAGTTCATCTCCATCCTAAATTTGTTATAAATATACCTTTAACTGTTTTCTACCTCCCTTTCTTTAATTTCATTTTACCTTTGGTTTTTATAAGTTCAGTTTTACTTGTCTCTACACGACAAAGCCTATGTCCATCAGTGGACTGCGATAGGCTGAGTTGATGTTGTTTCATTTCTTCGGTTGATTTCTTTACAATACACTTCTTTCAATACATTTTTTACACTTGTAAATTTTTTTAAAGAATTATCTCTAATATGTTTTACAAGACTATAAAGCTCGATCCTAGGATAAGTAATTAGGTACTTAATATTCATGAACTTATCTGTGTGTTTTTATCAAAATCCGTTCAGCCTTTTTTGCGCCAATCTGGTGCATATTTTCGGCATCAGACTCATTCCCACACCACGTAGCAATAGCTTTGTTTAAAAAACACACAATCGTAAAATTAAATGCTAACAAATTACAAGAATAAAAACAAGGTGCTAACATAATAAAAAATTAAAACATACTAAGGGCTGATTTTTCAATCGACAGATAACTGTTATTCGTGGAATAAAATTGACGTATGACTGATTCTGTATGGAAGAACTGTCAAAAATTCAAAATTATTCCTCGGATAAAATTATTATCTGACGTTGGAAAAATCAGCCTAAAAAGCAATTAAGTATCAGTATGAAGACAAAACACACGACATCGAATATAAACTTTGTATGATGTGGCTCAGGCTAGGTGGAGCGACGCTCTTCGCAGGAAGGCTAGTAGTGGTTTGCTGGATGAGAGTTGCCGAAAATCGAGTTGAATGGCGTGCAATAGGAGAGGCCTATGTCCAGCAGTGGACTGCTATAGGCTGATGATGATGATGATGATGTAGCCACGTATGTGTTCATATTTACCATTAGGTAGATATCTACTTTTGAAATAAACGAACATAACAAAAACTTTGCAAACTCAAATTCAATAGAACCTAACAAAGCCATTAGGTAAGTATCTAAACTACCACATTAGATTCAATTAAAGTTCACGGCTGCAAGTTCCAGCAATTAGGTTAAGAGACACGACTGTGTCTGTGAATAGACAAGGGCTACACTAAAACATAGTTATTTCTCATTACTTTGCCGATACTGCTACAGTATATTTAATAGGGGTTACCGAAAAGTCCCACACAGTGGGTCTATTTGGTACTTTCCGATACCATAACAAATCGATAAAAACTTAGGTACTTATACCCTGCCCATTGTTCTATGTTATGGGTTTGGGTTCCGCACTTAGTCCTTCAAGTGGACCGTTGTGCGTGGCGTACCCTGCCCATTAGGTTAACCGTTTTTTGACCGCTGTCTTAGAACGTACATATTCCAAATTACGTAAAATTTAACTTATGCGTAATAAAATAAATATATAAACTGCCCTATCTTATTGAATTAACTTAATCAATGCATTGTGTGTTGCTGCAATCACTAGTTCCATCTGTCAAAAAATGGTTTACCTAATGGACAGGGTATAACATAGCACTCCTGAATTTCCCGAAAGGGTAGGCAGAGGTATAGTAAACTCATATTTCGCCAGTTATGATTAATTCCCATGTATTAGGATAGGGGATTTCGCTAATCACCATGCACAAATCCTAACTGGATTACTAACGAAAACGAACTACGATCCTGATTAATTATGAACCCTTCGTATACCGGAACGTGGATCCTCGCGAAACACAATGGCTTTTTAATTCAAGCTGTAATTACGACATTCAACCGGTTAATTAGGCAGGTGGCGTTCTGTAGCTTCTGTCCACCTCCATGGGAAGAAGTCGTGAGTTTATGTATGTATGTATGTAAATTCTTACTCCAATTTCCTAATAGGAAACCCCAATAGTACTAGCCTCAATTTGGTAATCATTTGTGTCACGTAGGTACGCTATGACATCAATTCCAATTCGACAGCACATTCAAAATCATGACTTAATTATGACGCAATTTTAAATAAGTATGTTTTCAATTACAATTATAGTAGGTACCTCCTACAATTGATTAATTATATAGGTATTTGAATAAACGGTATGTACCTAAGCGAATCGAGCGCAAAATTAATTATTATGAAATAGCTTCAGCCCGCGACTTCGTTCGCGTGGAAGTTGTAAGAGACCGTATAATAAAAATAACGGACACGTTTTTTATAGAACTTCTCTGTATACTACGTTTATAGTTTTGGTCTCAGCAGCCCTCCACCGTGTCTCATCGCTTCGCCCACCCGTTCTTTCTGACTTTTTTATTTTCACTCGGCTCCTACGGGTCGTAGCGTGATGATAAATTGTCTAAGATTTATATACCTTCCTCAAAAATCCGGCTATCAAATGCAAAAATAATTTTTCAAATCCGACTGATAGTTCCATAGATCACCGCGTTCAAACAAAAAAAAATTAAACAAACCCTTCTGCTTTATTATACCTACAGGGTGGCCCATTTATAGTGGTCCAATTTTTTTATGGCAAGGACAACGCCTAGAATGCCATCGTTTAGTCGTTGGATAGGCTAGACGTAACATTATGTTCCGCGAAAAACGGTACTTTAGAAGTTATAATTTTTTAAATTTATTTTCCTAAAATCTCTACTTTAGTCACGTAAACCTCTATAGATCCTTCTAATATTATAAACGTGAAAGTTTGTATGGATGGATGGATGGATGAATGTTTGTTACTCTTTCATGCAAAAACTACTGAACGGATTTGGATGAAATTTAGCACACATATGGTTTATAACCAGGATTAATACACAGGATACTTTTTATCCCGATATTCCCACGGGATCGAAACTCATGCGGGTGAAACCGCGGGAAGCAGCTAGTCAATCAGAAAGACGTCTTACACACAAAAAAAATGTTAGGTTAGGTTAGGCTACCTTGGATTAAATATATATTATATAAGTATTTATAGATATATATTTCTCTAGCGAGGGCTGATCATGGAAACGGATAGCAATTATTGACCGTGTACACAATCAGATTGATTTGTTATTAGAGAAGTTTGTGGAACAATATTTGAATAACTGAATTGATTGCACTCTGGAACTTTCCACTAATGGCTAAATGGAAACAGCCAGAATTGTTAACTAAGATTTACCTTTTAACTACTGGTAGCCTGGGGTTTGACTCGTATTTAAGGGAATCTATTGCATGTACCTCGATAAAGAAAGAAAAGAAAGATTATACATTTATTTAGCACACACTTACAAGTATAAAAAATTACCGTTTGGAGGGAGCGACTAGAATCAATTCTATTTTGTTGTAAATTTGACGTTCAAAAGTGTCTTTTATGTGCCTACTTGAAACAAATCTTTTGACTTTGACTTTGAAAAGAAAAAAATATAAGAAAGAAAACAAAAGAAAAATGAAAACAGAGATTGTAAGAGTACAGACTATACCTATTTAGGTTAAGGATATTTTAGTTAATCTAAAGTACCTGTGTGTAAATCCTTTCGGCCGTTGAAGCGTGATTAATTGTTACTTCACATCTAAACGTAGGTACAAATTATTGATAGTAGAACAATATTTCGTGTTTATAAATGTAGGAATTATAGCTCTACGAAAAAGCGGCGGCGCCTCATTGCCCTTAAAACTATTAAAATTTCTTTTTAATTCATTTCAAAATATATTCAAAGTGCAAATAAATATGCAGCCAGTATCGATCGTAACCTTTAGGAATGGAAACATCTGTTGGTGGTACGTATCTGTTCCACTACATACTAACACAAGTAGGTAAGTACCGAGTTTACGACGAGGCGCCGGAACCAGAGGAACTCCGCCATATGTCTCTACGACTATTCTCGTACAAGTACTCTCAATAACCGTAAAACGCGGCAATCAACACACTAGTTTCGTGAAAAAACATAATATAACTCAATCCTGTCGATTCCTTCTTTTATGACGTGCTTAGTTAATTTGTACGAACATTTTTCATGACGTAAATCATGCCGTTATCAGCGACAACTAAACTAAAAAAGCCGCCAACTAGTTCGGAACAAAAAACCGTGTAACTCAAAGCTTCAGTGAAAATATTAACATTGCTCGTTAAGCACGATATTGCGACAGCAGGACAAAAGGTATTGCATATACCTCGTGCGGGGCTAGTGAAACTCGTGCAAGAATAAGGGAATTTATATTAGCTATTTACG
Source organism: Apamea epomidion (assembly GCA_947507525.1). Taxonomy (NCBI): domain Eukaryota; kingdom Metazoa; phylum Arthropoda; class Insecta; order Lepidoptera; family Noctuidae; genus Apamea; species Apamea epomidion. The sequence continues at coordinate 12,798,839 of OX382228.1, read as the reverse complement.
CGTCTAGAGAATAGCTCATTGTGCACAAAGACGGCAGCCGAGCCGAGATAAGAGGTTTGACGAGACTCGTCGCAATCTGAGGCTCAAATCTAGTAACTGACGACCCAGATTAAGCTATAGTGCACCGTCTTCATCTTAAATATTGCTCCCGCCAACATCTTGCTGCCATTCATTGGTTTTTTAATTACAACTTTGTTGATTTAAAACCGTAGGCACCTTAGGGTGAGTTGCATCAACTAACTATAGCGATAACCAATGTTTTGACAGCCTTCAAATCTCCGGTTAAGCGAAATTCGGGTTGCATCATTTTGACAATTGTTATAATGACGTCATAAATAACCATAACAAGCAATTATAACGATAATCATTGCTTTGACAGCCGTCAAATCTCCGATTAAGCGAAATTCGGGTTGCATCATTTTAACAAGTGTCAAAATAACGTCACAAATAACTATAACATTAATCGCCCAACTTTGGGCGGTTAAGGGCTATAGTTACGGTTTGTGTCATCATTATTTTGGAGTTTGGTATTGAATTCCTTTTCAGAGTTGTTCCATGCTTGTTTTTTTTGGTGTTTTGTGCTAGTCTCGTCTGTTCTTTGCACAGCAAAAATGTGTTTTTCTGCAAAGATTTGTAATATAGTAACTTCTACGTTGCTAAAATTAACACCTCAGTGCAATCATCATATTTGTTCCATAAGCACAATCAGCCTTTATTGTTTCCACTGCTGTGACACAGGCTTCTTCTCGATGGGAGGGAGTGGGCCGTAACGTAATCCACCACGCGGGCCCAGTGCGGGTTGGTAGATATCACATGTCTTCGATTTTTAGCTCTAGGACATGCCGGTTTCCTCACAATGTTTTCCTTCACCGTTTTGAGAGCAGTGGTGATGAGACAATTTACGCACAGTAAAGTGCCTCTCTGGGTTTGAATCTACGATCTACAAGCTGTATGTAAGTCGCAGCTATTACAACGGAGCCGCCAGTGCTCAGCGATAAATAGTAGGATTAAAGGGCGTTTTGAACGGTCTAAAATCAAACATCACATAGTGTACATAACAAAGCATTTTTATTACTGTAATTACTTATATTAATTTCAACGTCCGAGGAGTTAGGAGGTAATATTTCATCTAAACAAGATGCAGGTCGCTCCACCGATAAAAACTTAAATACCGCACGCTCCACATTACATGTGCACAACAGCCAACAGTACCAACGTCTGTCTGCCCACCAAACAGTTATCCAGCAAGAGCAGCTTGCTGTTAGAAATTGATGTTCTAGGTACCTAAATAATGTACCTAAAAAGACATGGAAGATTTGTGTTAGACAATAAACGTATTCTAACTAATATTATTATTGTTCTTTTTGGTGTGCTGGAATCCACTGCAAAATAATGTTCTTTCCCGCAGTCATCAGGCACAGTATGCGTTTGTTGTGAAATCGACATAGAAAACAGGGTGGCAGGGACATCGACGCGCAAACTGTAACCATGGATTCAGCACATGAGTTTAGACCCCATAGCGTCGCAATTTTTCGTCGGTTATTAAAAAAAATATTGCTGTTCCATACATTTTGACCGCGTAGGTATTGGACTTTTCTATGAAACAGAAGATCTTTTTATTGATAACCGACAAAAAATATCGATGCTATGGGATCTAAACCCATGTGCTGAATCCATGGTAACAGTTTGCGCGTCGATGTCCCTGCCACCCTGTATAATATTCCTGTATCCAAATCTCCATAATGTATAAACAGTTTCAATACTTTCTTGCATCGTTTAAACGCACTTTCGTTAAACTGCATTAGAGATGGTTTGACTTTTGTTCGTGAATCCTTGCGTTCACAAGTTACCGCACATCTGCAGCAGTCTCGGGCAATGTCTTCGCGCATTGCGTTGAAATCTTACTGAACAATTAACACAACATCCTTCTGGAGTAAATGCTCTAATGCATCTTCCAATAACGCAATCCTTCAATTACATACAGGAAAACAGAAATATCAATTTCATGTAATTCGGAAGAAAAGGAAAAATAAAATGAATGTTATTGTCACTTGACACGTCTTGTTTTTCTGACAGAATGTCAGATAGTGATGCGGCTCGATTTTATTTAACTCGTTACTCGAGTAAATAAAAGTCCATTTTCTCTTGAGGTGCCACTCGATGTAGTTGCGATTAGATAAATATCACCCACACTGCCACACTAGTTAACTGTCATTCTTCGATAATCAACCTGAGAATAGATATATTTCGTGTAATAAACCGTCAAAATACTGTGATGTACAGAGTCACAGAGTTTTAATAAGAGAAAATACATGTTCTGTGGGTTAGTGCAGTCAGTTGATAAAGTGTAATATTTTGTCATTAAAATCGTCATTGATTATCAGATCAACCTGATAATCAGTGGAATCTGAGTAGGACACAACGCTCTTTACAAAGTCGAACAAAGGCAAACTTAAATAAACCGAATGTCACACCGATAGTACAAATATAGAACGGTTACTGTATTTTGGATATTGCTATGATTCTTTTCTTGAAGTTTTTTTTGTGTGCGTTTCAAACGTATGAAACAACAACCAACTTGAATTGAGTTTTCGAATTACATAATCTAGAAAATCGAGTCTATTTATGACTGAGTAACATCACTAGAGCCAAGAAAAGAAAGCGTGATGACAACAAGCTGGAAGTGTTGCCCTTGTCAAAAAATTACCCAACTTTAACGAAAAGAGTTCCTGGAAGGATTTGGGGGAGGCCTTTGCCCAGCAGTGGAACAGCATAGGCTAACAAAAAAAACATTTATTATGAATATGGATAGCAGTATTACTATTATTTATTTTCTTACTTAATAAAAACAGTTTTGGTTACCACCACAGACTGTGACTTCTATTAATAATATGTTTTCATATTTGAAAACACGTTGCGTTTAATGAAAATAAATTTGATCTTGGTTATTTTTGAAAGTGTGATGACCACAAACTTGAAGAGTTGTTCCTGTCAAAAAAATTACTTAATAAATTAATTACGAACATTTTGGGGAAATAAGACTTCTTATCACGTGTCACCCTTTTAACTTTAAACTTTTTACATTTTACATGATGCTGCAACAACAGATAGTTAGATTTTATGGTCATACTTATTGTTAAAATCAAAATTAACTTTGAAGTAACTATAACGGAGCTTTTGATGCAACTCACCCTTAGTGTGCATACACACGAGCGACACATGTCAACGACAGAGTCAACTGCAACCGTCAACGCGTGTCGACGACGGTCACCCACGCGTTGCCGACCTGTTAGCGGCAGCCGTCGACGCGTCGCCAACCTCTTGGCGCCAGCCGTCGACACAAAGCTGCGTCGACGCTTGCAGTTGCCTCTGTGTCATCGACACAGGTCACTCGTAAGTATGAATACCTTGGTTACTAGATAAATGGATTGCTTAGCAAATTGACTATCGACATAAGGGGGATGCGCTAAGGTAGCCCGCTAAATTCAAATTTACTTACGTTTTCTTGCAATTTGCAGGTCAGTGTCGGGTTGTGTGTTGATTAAAATATAATTCGTGATCATAACAAATATGGCTTTACAGACTTATAATCACTTAAGTTTAGCAATACAACTCCTTGAGTTAGAATTGACTTCTAATGTCATAATTTCATGAAATAGTCATTCAATAGGATAATATGAACTTAGAGAGTTGTATTGATGATTTTTATGATTATTATTCTATATATAAATGTTTGTTACGGCTGCGAATCATATTTAGATCAATATACGACCTAATACTGACCTGCAAATTGCAAAAAACGAAATAAAATTTTAATTTCGCAGGCTACCCTGAAGCTTTCGCCTGAAATATTCAAACCACAACTGTCATTCTCTGTCAGTCGTATGACCCGACTTAAACATTATATTTTATACATTTCGCAGAGTTTTATCCGCTAAGCAATAATCCCTGACTATTAAGAAACCCTCGATGTGTCTTATGTTTTGTTAAAATCAGAAACCATAAACTCATTGCGATTATTCAATTAAAGATCTTTTAATCTGCCGACCGGCACAGCTAAGTAACAGCCGTTATGAAATAAAATAGACGCTTTATTCTAAGCGGAAACCGATTCAGATTGTGAAGCAACTCTTTGTAGCAACAAAGATAGCTATTGAGCAGATTAATAAATTTTACAATTCCTATCTTATTACCATTTTAAAAGGGTTGATTTTTTGTTATTTATTAATCCTAAGTCAGTTTCATTTGAGCCTTCTTTCCGCTTCATTTCATCTTACAAAGGCCGGTTCTCAAAGCAAAGCGCGCTCCAGAAATGTGACAAGAAAAATGAAGACGAAGAAACCATGTAATGAGTTAAGATTTTTGTAAAAATATGTGACGTGGTGTTACTCTGAGGCGAGTAGTATGTAGGGTACGTAAACGTTGCCGCTGCGCCGCGGCGCCGGCCGTATCGACCGCCGCCTGTTGAATGCCGACAACCCCCTTCGCCACCCTCGACACCCCAAGACCTTAACGCCCCTTCCACTTTTCACGTGCTTAAAATAGAGGCGTGCAATGTCGATATTTCAAACATTAGCCTGTCACAGGACACTGAGCGTAAGTAATTCAACACAGAGAGCATTAAATACGAGGGATGAATCCCTTTGTACGTTTGCGCACAGTTTTATTTATACATCCGAACATAATTAGGGGTCCAGAAGGATTCTCGTACTAACAATATGTTTGTTAGAGCTGTAAGGTTATAAAGACCGTGTTATAGCAATAATTGTTTACTTAGGCACCGTATATAGGCTCAAATACAATATGTGTTAGCGGTTAAGTGGGCAAAGTGTGAGTGTGTCAGCTGGGGTGATAGACCCAGAACTATAAATAACTGTAGCTAGAGATATTAGATGGGGCCGCAAATGAGAAGATAGCTTGTAGAATTAATGTTCATGATGAGACGTATTCTGTTACAAATTCCATTTGTATAATACAGAGGACTTGCCTCTCTATGACCTTTGAGTACCAGCCGTCTTGTGAGTAGTTTTGAACTTTAATTAAAATCTAGGCCAATGTCACGTACACTTCAGCGTGAAATTACATAGCTACATATCATGTTTTGCGGTAACATGGAACTTTACAAGAAACTTTCCAACAAGATCAGGATCGTCTTCAACGAATAGGTCTTTAGAAACACGTAAGATTCTTAAGATACATCCTGTACTTGAAATGCTTCATAATATTGATAAAATATTGAACATATTGTACAAAAATGTAGGTAACTCGTCAATGTCTTCGCAGACATAACTATTGTTTGAAGGATAATAAAATAGAGTACCTACGCGTACAAAATAATATCGTTACAAATGAAACGACTATTAAAAATTCATCGCTGTCTAGATACTGAATCTTCAGTAGCTTATTAAAAGGTCTGACATGAAATTAAAATGAACTAAAATAATGGCTGAATACCAAATGTAGTAGGTGGAAAGATTAATGGACTGCTGAAATGTGCGTCTATAATAACAGCTTTGAGCTTTTGTTTACCTGGAATTAATAAGTTTCTGTCAGATAAGATCGAACACCTGGTAGACTTAAATTTGAAAGTTATTAATTATCTTCGTCTAGTTTAAATAGCGCCTACCTACTTTTAAATTTGAGACGGTGGAAATTTCTGCGAGGAATATACTGTTAACAGTCGTTTTATTAACTTTTAATAAAGAAAATCTATTAATAATAAGAACCCTTACAGAAAATTTAATTTTGAAATCGTACATCATGCAGCACACCTGGCTAATAGGCTCCGGTAAAATTACTCGTATTTAATTAATATTTTAAAAAATTGTAGAGTAACACAAACATAATCATAAATTGACGCTCTTTCCTGTAAGGCAGACAGACAGAAACAAAGGTATAATATTCAGGTCTGGTAACCAAATACTAGCTTTACCAAAAAAAGTCGGATGGTAGTTTTGCGAGTATTTTGGTACTCAGCCACAAGAGCGACATCTATCCACTGTTGCTAGAATCTCTTGAGCTTGTTAACAGCCAGTTTTCATGGCTGCTTATGTGTAACAACGCCATCTATCGGAATTTTCTATAATTAAATGGAAACTCTGATGTTCAGATTTTCAGCTCTGGAAAAGCGTGTTAGCGTATTGTTGGTTTTCTGTTAGATGGCGTTTGTGACGCCAAACCTAAAACGAATTTAATGACTCATGGATACTTTTGAAACGACAGAATACAAAGTTTGACGCTTTAATGAGAACAGTGATAAATTGATAATGTAAAAACCTTTCTATAGGTTGGTATTTTGTTATACTTAAGTACCTACGTTTTTTGGTTTCAGATCATACTTGACAACCTAGTGGGTTGAATTAGACGTCAATTTCTGCACATAGCCGGGCGCTATGTGCAGCAATTGACGTCTAATGAAGACCTTAACTTTTATTTTTATTACTGAATGGGCCTGCTCATGACCTCGATCACGCCTGGTGGAAAGCGATGGATGAGGTCTATGACGGAACGAGTGTGCCCAAAAGATGCCTGTTCAGTCTTGCTTTGAAGGCAGACGGGTTAAATGTGGAAGGGAAGACAGACGCTGGCAGAGAGTTCTACACTTTGGCTTTAAACTTTATGGATAATGTAAAAATGTTGTATGAACTAAACAGTCCACGCTTTCTAAAAGGAACTCCGCAAACTAACTACTGAAACTCTATTATTTGAAAATAAAGTCTGGATCCTGCTTGCAGCGTTAAGTAAATACATTAGAACTGGTAATGGATATTAAGTATCTAAGCCTTGAATAGTCGTTAAAGCAGATTAAAATCCTTGCGGTCCTTTTACATAAAACACTTTTATAGAGTTATTTTTAAAATGATAAAAGTAATTTCCCTTAGATGTCCTGGACATAGATTTATTGTTTCTCAAGGTTGTTTGTCTTTTGGCGCTTAAATAACAGTAAGGTTGCTGTTGGGTTGCTGCCACTGACAAGTTTGCCAAACTCATTGTGCTCTTTATTCTCGTTACAATAAGGTTGGTGTTAGGTTGCTGCTGTAAGGCTGCTGTAGGTACACTCAACGTCACTCAAAAGGGAGTTGTCAAAGACGTCCTCAAGTTGAGGATACGATTTGAAAGAAAAAGATGAAGGGAATCTAAAAACAAATGAATACGTTTTGTTTGTAACACGCTGCTCCATATTTTGAACGCTATATTTACAAGTGTGTTATTTTTGTAACTGCTGTTTCTTCCACTTAAAATGCACGTTTTAGTATGTATGTTTATTATTATTTCCTGTACAAACATAATGTAACTGCAATCGACTGCGTCTGCAAACGTGACTGCACAATAAACAGACAATGTCTTTCAAATAACAAGACTTTGTATATTTTACATAAGAATGTATACAGCATGAAGTACAATGGCGTGTTCTTAAGGTCTATTTTTAGTAATCCATGGACTGAATACAGCTGTTACTGTGCCACAAAAGGAAGACAAAGAAACTTTATATTTATACAAGGTGTAACAGAATAAACACAAGGCCTGAAAGTGGTTTGTCCATAAATGACTACTGAATCGATCTAATTACCTTATCGATCGATCTAATACTTTGAATATAGGTATTTTTGTTAATTATGTATTTTACCAAACTGACCACCGATTGAGCCAAAGACAATTAAATCTTATTTCAAGGCAGACTCAATTTTAAATGCATAAAGTAATTGTAGGGTCAACACGATTTTCTTAATAATAATAGCTAGCTTTAATAAAATTGGTTTTGGTCATTGTATTAAGCTTTTAACGCAATCCTCTAATGGGTGTATCTAATGGGTGTATATGGTGAGGTCTTGCGTTAATTATGTTACATCCTTCCTATCAATATTGCGAAAGTTTCTATGGATGGTTGGATGTTTGTAACTCTTTCACGCCAAAACTTCTGAACGGATTTGAATAAAATTTGGTACACAGATAGTTTATAAATAGGATTAACACATAGGATACTTTTTATCCCGATATTCCCACTAAATCGAAACTTAAGCGGGTAAAACCGCGGGGCGCAGCTAATATTGTACAGGAAAGTGTAACGCTTAGTTAATTACCAATGTGTCTGTTTCATGATATTAGAAAGCGGTTCTGCGTAATAGTTAAGTGTGTGTGACGTTTAACCTTACGAAGTTATCTCTATAACTTCGTAAGGTTAAACGTCACATCGCGTTACGAAGCTATATTGGACGATGATAGGAAACTAGGTTTATGCAGTGAAAAGTCTTTATGTTGGTATAGTAAGCGGGGTATAATGCCTTTATCGTTACGGATATAACGATTTTGTAACGAGTTATTTATGGGTTTTGAACTAGTAACATAAAGAACTTGAATAACTGACTTAAAGTTATTTTTAGTTCACGGTGGCAGAGTATTGTGATGAAAACGTTTACCTTTTTAAAAAATCGGCCAAAAACTTTAATTGTTTTCTTAGGGCTGATTTTTGAATCGGCAGATAACTTTTATCTGAAGAATAAAAATGGCGGTTTGACATATTTACTATACAAAAACCGTGACACTGTCATATTTATTCCTCAGATAAAACTTATCTGACGATGGAAAATGTAAAAATATTTTAGTATATTAGTGTAGCTGTGCCCGCGACTTCGTTCGCTTGGATGTTGGAAAACAATAATTTGTCTTTTTAACTATAATTTTTCTGAAATAAATTCAGCCTAAGATACTCTTTATAACATTAACTATCTGCTGTGAAAGCTTTGTTAAAATCGGTACAGCCGTTTCGGAGATTAGCCGGTACAAACAAACAGATAGACAAAATAAAAAAAAAATGTATTTTATAAGTACAAGTATAAGCCATAGGTATCCGAGAGATATGTTGTCACTGCATATTTGTTCAAGATCAAGTGTCGTCACATATTCCCCACTCCGGAAACTCCCACAAAAACAAAAGAAATAGATACGGCACACATGATCAAAAGGGGGCGGCTTTATTGGTACGCACACAAATAAACGTGGAAAATAAGCCTAACACTTTTGTGCTATCTTATTGCACACATGCTCAAAAGGGACGGGCACTGGAAAGTATAGATACAGTCACTGAATGCACACATGCAACTCTAGCATCAACTAGGGAAGAGGAGTTAGTATAAATATTTGATCGATAAAAATATCGATAGAAACCAGGTACAAAAAAGAGAAGTGTTTTTTAGGGTTTGGGTGTATTTGGTATTGTTTATTTTTTCTGCTTTTCAATGTGGTATATTAAAAACCAATAAAACCAAATCATGTAAGAATGATATATATTTGTTTGCAAATTACACTTCTATCTGTAATGTATGATTGCAGGATATCGGCAAAATCATTGGGCAGCAGCTTAGCTTGCATATCAAACCATTTTTTTTTTTTTTTTCAGGATGGGAAATCATCAAATGACACCTCGCGCTCTGGGTGGAGCAGAAGGGAGTGTCAGACTCTTACTGACTAAAACCCACCCGTGTTCCTTCCTTAGCCCTTTATGTGCCAGGGCAGCGGTAACCATTTCGGACGATCCCGCTACCCCGGCAGGCTTCGGCCCTGTCAGGCCCCATCAACTACGCTGACATCTCTTTGAGGCGCGCGTGGAACACATACGCGCCGTCCGGCACGGGCCTGGTCCTGTTCGCACGGAGAGCTACCTATTTCTCTCCGCCCGCAGGCCCGCGCCTACGGTGGCCGGGAGTCGTCACGCGGCTCCCGACGGCCGGAGCGTCTCCCTCGGCGGCTGAGGCGTGAGGATCTCTCCCTCGCCCATCCCGCCACCTCCTTCGCTAGTATGACTGCTTCGCAGACGGAGGTGACCGCCTCCCACTCCCTCTCGCCCCGGACCATGGCCTGAACCAGGGCCGGACGCGAGAGGTCGCCGCCACTGCCGATCGCCTCTACGAGGACACGGCGGTGCTCTGCCCAAGCGGGGCAGACCTCCACCGTATGCTCCACCGTGTCCTCAGGGCGATCCTCGCAGTGATGACACCCGGGCGTCTCCTCCCGCCTGATGATGTGCAGGAACCTCCCGAAACATCCGTGTCCGGAGAGGACCTGCGTCAGGCGTTAAGTGAGAACGCCGTGACGCCTCTCTAGCCACTCCTCAAAGAGGGAAATACGATGGAGCAGACTTTTTATATTTTCCTGTTGAACATATGAATAGTATATTGACCTGTGAAATGTAAATACTTGAACAATATCTGACGCTTTGATAATTTAGGTGTTACATTCTTAACCAAAAAATGTAGGCGAATATCAATATATTTTTCCATCACAAGTCTTGTCAATTGATGAAAAACTATAATTATCCATCAGGTCTTGTTCAAACTGGTGAAAATCAATAATTTAATGAATAATAATTTCGTATTTAGATAAAACTAACAATTATCGATATCCATATCTCAGCGCTACGAATCACTACTGCATAGTTTGACATGGATCCGTTACTAGGTAATACTCTCATGCCATACGTTTAGGATGATAGTATGTAGGCGACTCGAACCACGCCTACAAGCGATATCCGGGTATATGCTTTCATATGCATCTAGTAAAAAGCTGTTATTTTGACATTACAAACACACACTTTAATATAATTGATTTGTATGTGTAGATATAAATGTGATGGGTTGAGCCCAGTGGCCATCAGTAACTTTTTTAGGTCTTCAGAAGCATGGTTTGATAAGGAGCACCGCATTCACATTGGATGTCCCTTGGGTCTAATAATCTAATCCCCCATTCCGCTAAGCTGTGCTTGCTTGTGCTATTGTGCTAATGGCCTACTTGGATCCGCAGTTGATTAATTGTGCTTGCAACACTGGGACTCTAAAACCATATATGTATGGTAAAACTTTTCGTTACAATGTCCAGCGAGTATACTGAAAATATTTTGCACATCAATTTATTCAAGAAATGTTAAATGTGTGAGACCCATGCACATAAACTTGCAATAATAAATAAGTCAACGCGTAGCATCGGTTACATGCTACGACAGCGTAGCCGTAGCCCGGCGTAGCGCTGTTATCAAAGTACCTTTGCTACGTCGTAGCGTTAGGGGATTTCAAATTATTTTTACATTTGCCTTTATTTTTTGGTAATGGTTTATTTTTAACATTTTCTTTTTAGGTACCTACACTGATAAAGTTGAAATTAAATTCGACAACGATTTTTATCAACATACTTCTTCCCTGTTTTTCCTAGTTCACACAATCTGTTCACTTTACCATAAATAGCCCCAAAACCACAGATGAAGGGAATAAAAGCCGAACAAATAAACTATTAAGTTACTCGGAGGCAAGCCTGCTGGGGTTTCACAGTAGAGAAATTCGATTTCGTCAAATACTGCTACGTAGCAGTTTGCTAGCGGCGCGCGTCAAAAAGATCACAGATAAGCCTGTGACGGCCAGACCCACACTTTGTATGAATTAAATTCATGTCTGAGTATTACGTAGCCCATGAAGACTTTAGTGGAGATCTTTTGTATTTTGAATCAAGTCTAAGCAAGTGTACAGATGGATTACGATGACTCGCCGTAGATAAAATATATAGGTAGAGAATTAAATGAGTGGACTGTGTAAATATGATGATTACGTATATTACGGTATAAGATTAATGATAACTATTTAAACGGCAAACAAGTAAAAAAGGTTTAGGATGCACGAGCGCGATCGGTCGACGTAGCTTGTTGTCCGGCACTGGTCTTAGAATCGGTGAATTGTGGTTAAAATTAAAAGACCCCTGTATATTAACCGACCCAGTGATATTCATACTTTATAGCGCCAGTTTAACGTTTCATAGTAAATCAATAATTTTAAATTAACCAACCATTTTGTTTTTATTTTTTTGTACATTTTCTGTAAGTAGGTTTAGGGTTTCTGGCTAAGTAATAACAGCCGTACGGGTTGATGGTACCTGGATGGGTGACCATCTTTACATAGCAAGATCCCTCCGTGCTTCGGAAAGCATGTTAAGCCGTTGGTCCCGGCTGTCATTCGTGGATCTTTGACAATCGTTACGGGTTGTCAGAAGCCCGAAGGTCTGACAACCACTCTTACAAAGGCGTAAGGGGTAACCAGTAGCTGGGTTGTGGAGGTGAGACAGGAGTTGCTCTATGTAAAATACTGGTTGAGTACCAGTATTTTACATAGACATCCGGTAAGACTGGAAGCCGACCCCAACATAGTTGGGAAATGGCTAGGCAGATTGATTGTGTAATTATTTACAACTAATGACCTTTTTCAGTTTTGAGGTAGAGCTATGAAATAGACGGTAATCCAATATCTACAGTTCCCTAGAAACTACTCAGTAAAGATTTCATCCGTTTTCCGATAACTTTTTCTACAGCGAGCCCGGATTAAACAAGAAGAAAGTCTGACAATAAAGTATGAAAGGACTTCATTTACTTTATAATATCTCGCGTAAGCCGTGATTTTTCATAATAGTCTACCCTGTACATTATTGGTGTTCTACAAAACAATTGACAAGTTCCGACTGCAAAAAAGTTTTTGGGTGGCAGGGACATCGATGCGCAACCAGTAACCATGGATTCAGAACATGATCCTAAACCCCAGCATTGAAAATTAACGTCGGTTATTTAAAAAAATAGTTCCATACATGTTGACCGCGTAAGTACTGCACTTTTCTATGAAACAACAGATTGTTTTTGATAATAACCTACGAAATCATTTCTACATTAGGGGGTTTAGAAACATGTGCTGAATTCATGGTTTCAGTTTGCGCTATGACCCTGCCATCCTATTATACTAGAGACTTGTACATGACGTGTGACGATGTCTGCGTTTCAAATGCGTCTCGTCACCATTAAGAGAACAGCTCATAACTATTATGACACACACACTTTATCATCATCATCATTTCAGCCGAAAGACGTCCACTGCTGGACATAGGTCTCCCCTAAGCACATCTCATTTTGACAGGCCTGTTGGTCTAGTGGTTAGTGACCCTGACTGCTATGCCGGAGGTCGTGGGTTCGATTCCCACCCAGGACAAATGTTTGTGTAATAAGCACGATCATTTGTTCTGTGTCTGGGTGTAATTTATCTATAATATTTATGTATTTAGAAATATATAAGTATGTTTATCAGTTGGCTAGTACCCATAACACAAGCTCTGCTTAGCTTGGGACTAGATTGCGTTGTGTGATAGTTGTGGAATATTTATTTATTATTATTTATTTATTTATTTATTATCTACTTCGACTGGTTCTATGCTTCTCGCATCCAACGGGTTCACACACACTTATTCTTGTGAAATAACACGCAATAAATCTTTATTGCGTGTTAACACAATTTTATGTAAGTACCTATGAAATAAAGATAGGCACAACATTTACAGATATAGATAATTTTACTTATGCAAACTAAAAGGCCTACGTACGTGTGTATCCTGAAAGTTGGCCACGTCGCAAATACTCAACTGTCAAATATTTCGCTTTTTTATTATAAAATTATGAAATATCTATATATTTATTATTTGAAAACAATAACACTGAATTATGTAAGTGTGAAGTTTTTGGTGTAAAAAACCATTTGGTTTCCGCCTCCTCCATATTCATCCAGGAACTCTTTTCCCGCGCTATATCGAACCAGCCCTCGCAGTGTGCGGCCAGGTCATCTTGCCATCTCTCTCTGGGCCGGCCTCAATGGCGCCGACTTTTCAATTTAGTGTCAAATTTCGTAAAATACCAAATAATTAATATATCATAATTTGATTTAGTGATATTAACATACTAATAAAAACTGCGAAATATTTTACAGGTACCTATTTGCGACGTTGGGAACTTTCAAATTGGTTCAGTGGTCATTCTGAAATAATTCATTTCTATTAATTTAGCCCTCTTACTATTCGAACACTCTGAACACGTCCTGCAGTTTCCGCACTCTAACGTCATAACATGTTCTGTCTGTTTGATTTGCTCTAAGTACCTCCGTTTTGTGGATTTACTATTTCGATAATAGTTCGCGAACGAAAGGCAGCATTTGCATAATATTTTTCCCGCTCTGGTTGAATGTTGTCTCCCCCACATTTACATTGGAAGCATTTAGCGAGAAACTTCCTACTTGTAGGCACAGACAAATTTCAACGATGGCATTTCACCGTGACGTCAAAGATTTGGTTGCGCATCGACTAACCAAAGAATAGCTCTATCTCTGCCCTCTAGGCAAAGTGAGAAAGAGACGATGTCAGTTATGATTTTTGAGACTCCACATAAGTAGTGACTATTTCATCACGTCCAACGCACGTTGACATTTAGCGTGTTTCTGTCACTATCACCTAAACTTTTACGTACCTATGTTTTTGTTCTAGGTATCTAAGTGCGAGGCTGGTGGGTTATGACGCCTGATCGGTGAAGCTATATCATCCTACATATAAATCACAGTGATATACCACACGGTGCGTTGCGACGACTTGCAAAGTCGCGAAGCACGCTCAACGGAAAAGAAAACCAGAGAAACGAAGCGGGAAAGGATGTTGCGGTGCGATACCGAAGGTCGAAGCAGAATTGTAGCGCAGCGCAGTGTTGCTTGTACTAGAAAAAACTGACACACTCAACAACGAGACGCTGCGCTGCGACGTCGTAGTAAGCGGGACCGCATTGCCCGGGTTTCACTCAGTGCGTTGAAATTATAGCGGTGCGACGACGCAACGCACGCTCTACGGACAATGGGATTAGATCGACGAAGCGGAGAGGGAAGCTGTGGTGTAACGCCGAGCATTGGAGCGGTATTGCAACGGAGAGCAGTGTTGCTTGTACTAAAGAAAACTGAACCGATACGCTGCGACGTTGTAGTAAGCGGCGTTGCGTTGCGACACCGCATTGCACGTGTGGCACTCGGCGCGTTGAAATCATAGCGGTGCGGTGACGCAACGCACCGGCAACGCTCGTGTAGCCTCACGCTAATTCCCCAAGTCCTATTTTCTTGGAACAGTAAATGTTCTAGTTTGCACACAGTCTCATAACTGTTTACGTTTATAAATTGTTCCTGCTCTTGCTACATAACTTATATCTACCCTTATCACTTTGAGGTACACCGACAATTTGTACGTCACGACTCACGTTCTGCCGTTTTGTGGTAGCTTACTCATCAACTCGTTCGTATTGTTTGGACAGGAACATAATGTACTACGTAAGATACAGCTATGCGGCTAAAACTGGGTAATTGACTGTTTTGCAGTTTGGCTTTACCAAACACGTTACATATTATGTGTTCTACACCACATCAGGTAGGTGTCCCTTGGACGTAATGAACAAGTTGTAGCAATCAAATTTAAATGGTCATTGTACGCACTTCTAAATTTAGGTCCTGTAACCCCACGGTATAAAACATATTGTAGCTACTATTTTCATATCGCACCCTTAATAATGTAAGGGCTCAAGTCAAAATTTTTGAAATGTTTGATTTTGAATGCTAAGGGCACAAAACGAAATTACCTACCGGCTACCGCTAACACAGAGAGAAAAAGAACATTAACGACTCAGTAACTATACTTGTGTCTCTCTCACACTCCCCCCGCTCGTCTCCTGTTCTTACTGCAATAAGGTCGCAACCAGTAACGTGTCCATACATACGAAGAATAAATCTGAAGAAAATCACAGTTATAACTAAATTACTAAGCATTTTATTAGAAAAATAAGCTGGAATTTAACAATTTTGAATCTTTAAACACGAATTCCCAAAAAACTACTTTTTTGTTTTAAGCTATATATTATTACCAAGGGTGCGATATGTCGTTTACGCGTAAAAAAAACTGTAATGACTAGTTTGAAAATGTGAACAAAATAGTTAACAAGACATGTCTGAAACAACGTCAATATATGTCGTTTCATACACGACATGTTTTTGAGAAGTTTTTTACAAGACTTGTTGAAAATAAGGACCACAACTTGTATACACTTGTTACTTGTTGTTGCTTGTTATTGTAAACACGGAGTAGGAGAGTACTTGAAACAGCAACAGGATGAAACGCCTTGAAGAAATATTGCAAATGGGTGACCAAAATTAGCCTGTCCCTTCTCTGGGCCTCTATTTTTTGCCACTTTCATTTCATTTTGCGAGATTCAAGATACGAATTGCCTCAATTTATAACATACGGGTTACACTGAAAATACGTTTCTATAAATAGGTCAAACCACATGTGTGAAAAACGCAGTAGAAATAGTTTGACGGCATAAAAAGTAAAGAATCTGTAAAATATTTTACCCTTTCCACAGTATAGTACTATTTTCAATTCCCCTAGGGAAAAACATTGGTAGCCCGATTTTGCTCGCACACGCGTTGTTTTGTAAACATTTTCCGGCCCCTGATAATGTGACAATAATGTTTTGTTTTATGGATAAAACAGGTGTATACGTAAGAATAGAATAGAACAGAATATTCTTTATTATGTTCATAAGAGTATAAATGTAGAAATTTTACAAGGGTCAATAGGGGTAAATAAATAATAATAGAGGGAGCCATGGCTCAATAATAACAGCCGCACGGGTCGATCGATCAGGTTAAGCTACGCTTGCCGCGGTTGGTCTGTGGATGGGTGACCACTTTTACATACCAAGACCCCTCCGTGCCTCGGAAAGCACGTTAAGCCGTTGGTCCCGGCTGTCATCTTTGTCGGTCATTACGGGTAGTCAGAACCCCGAAAGTCTGACAACCAGTCTTACCAAGGGGCATCGTATTACCCAGTAACTGGGTTGTGGTGGTCAGATAGGCAGTCGCTCCATGTAAAATACTGGTATTCAGCTGCATCCGGTTAGAATGGAAGCCGACCCCAACATAGTTGGGAAAATGCTAGGCAGATGATGATGAATGATGAATAGGGGTAAAAATAAAGACACTGTTTAAAACTTGTTTTAGATGAGAAACATATCTTACTGGTACTAAAACGTGACGTTCACAAGACATTAAAAAAGTTACTTTAGAACTAGAACACTGTGTTATTGATGGATAACCCTTTTGGTTTAGGCACCATAGCATCAAAACACCAATCACAAAGAAAGAAAGAAAGAAAATGCATTTATTTGCGGCAAACATGACGCATAAAAAAGAACATAAAACACACAAAATAAAAAATAACAAGTTGGGGGTAGACATGCGTCACATTCACGCCAAACGGCCATCGCTCAGCATCATGCTAAGACCCTATACGAGACAGAGCCCCAGCGCTGGTTTTCAGCGGCAGCCGGCCTTGACGTGATGACGTTAACATATAAACATTCAAGCATGCATAACATACATAAATAAATAAAAACAACAATCAAAACAAGAAATAAAATAAACCATTGCAATATATGATCGATAATACATTCCATCGGGTAAGTTGGATGCTGTGTAATATTCAACATGCATCAAAGAAAAATGGGTCCTTACAAGCAGTGGATACTGTAGATTGTAGTCGCCGCGCCCGCCGGGAGAAATTTCATAGATACTTTGGTACTAGCTTTGATAGATTTGTAATTTAAGTTAATTTGGGTGCTTCGACTATTGTTTTATCAAAGAGGCCATGGATAGGAATCGCAAAACTTCCAAATTCAACTTTCAAACGGAACTTTTTAACTGTCAAGTCAGTAGGGTTGGTCAGTAAGAAAGATGAAGCTAGTTGCCCATTCCAAAGCGTAGTAGGTTCCTATGGAGAAGAGCGGATAAGAAACTCCACGGACACTCTTTTAAATTAAAATATTTCATCATCAAAATATTTTATAGTTACATCATTTATGTGGAAATTATTACGCGTGGGAACGATGCAGAATGTTAAAAGCGTCCTTAATAAAAATATTTTATAAAAAAACAGTTAATAAATTAAAATAACTCTTTGGAAAAACATTGAAGTAATTACAAAACACTAATTTTGACGGTAGTAATTGTTCTGTCATCAGTGAGTTGTATTGTACGAGTATGTTGTGTATCAATTCTAATTTGATTTGCTACAGAAGCATTCTCTCCATTACTGTAGTCGTATGTATGTCAAGCCAGTGCCAAATAATGTCGAAATCAAATTCTTATATCTGTTCTACGGTGATTACTTTTGCAAGTTTGTTGGGCGCTCGCGCCAGGTGCTCATAATATTAAAACTAAATATATATTAAGCTACATAATAACTAATTACCTCCCCGTTTTTTAAAGATTGCATGACGACAACTGCTACAGTAAATGAATGAGCACTGTATTTTATTCATAGTCTATATTTTGTGACTTCTCGTATAATTCTTTGTTCGTGATAAAATCTCCCGCAATCATCGTTTTTTCTGTGTTTGAACTTTCCTTGTCGGACATTAGATATCTTTGTGATTTATTAGCTGAATGTACGGTACAGTGGGCTAGTGGCCAGTAATCATAAAAATTATAACAACCTATAATAATTCGTAATTTGAAAACTACCGCCTCTCTTTCCTTCAATTTACCTACTCTTTGCACGGTATTCGTTTTAATTTCATTTTTGATGCGATGTTATGATCCATAAGCCCGGCAAATGACCCTTGCGCTACAGTTCTATAAGTAGGTTGCTCCAAGATGCTATTTTAGAAATTTGAAAACGTTTTCTATTTTCAATAACGTATAAAGAAATTGAAATATGTTCTTAAAACGAAAACATGAAACCATATGCGTGTGTTAAATAAATGACGCCATTAAAGCGCCACACTGTAAATGGATTCTGGTTTTTCATGTAGTGTAAGTTTCATACAGATTGATATTCGATAGGTATGTCTTTTCTTAGAGTGTAAGGCTTTTAAGGCCATTTCAAAGAGCCTGGCCAGGTGATTAATTAAATTTCAAGTCCAGAGGAGGATCAAGAATGCTTGGTAAATAATATAATTAGGTGGTGTTGAATTCGTATTTCTTAGGTAAACTTTATTCAGAGTCTACAGTTCTCAAACTTTGTAGGTAATTAAAATTAAATTTTAGTCAAGTCTGGTCTGCAAATTCCTGGATTCAATATTTGACAGCAAACGAAAGAGCATATTAGGTTACAAGCCGGCGGTTTCAAAAAGCCAATTACTGACGTAGCTGTAACTACTGTCAATCTGAAAACCCGACAAAAAACGAAATTCTGTAAATCGAATAACACAAAGAGTGAATATGGTCCAATTAGCCCTTCGTATGTATTCGGAACGTGGATCCACGCGAGACAATGGATTTTTAATTGTTTCTGTAATTACGGCAATCAACCGTACAAATAACAAAACTTACCTAAAATTATAAAACAACAAAAGTATTATTAACACGATATAAATCCTGGTTAGACCGGAAGCCAACCCCAACATAGCTGGGAAAAGGCTAGGCAGATGATATAAATATACTTATCAGAATAATAGTCATGCAAAGTCTAATTAGATATAAAGACAATAAAGTTTAAATTTCGGAATTGAGACAATAAAAGCAATGGCACGACAGTGACAATAATTCTAAATAACTTCGATGATTCACGAAAACGAATGCCCCAATGCGATGAACCCGGAATAAGATGAAGAATAAAAGGAAAAAGATGTCTCTCAAATA
This sequence comes from Apamea epomidion, assembly GCA_947507525.1. Classification (NCBI taxonomy): domain Eukaryota; kingdom Metazoa; phylum Arthropoda; class Insecta; order Lepidoptera; family Noctuidae; genus Apamea; species Apamea epomidion. Next base: position 12,779,325 of record OX382228.1, on the reverse strand, counting down.
AAAACCGAAATACCGATGGGGAATAACAACAAGGTGTAATTGAGAAAAAACCATAGATATAGGCTGTTTTTTACATTTCTATGGAAAAAAACCTTTTTTATTTTTCAATTCTTTGGAAGACAATGGCGCCGATTCCCTTGTTCACAAACTAAACTAAATATAAGTTCAGTGTATCTCTTTCTTTCTATTTCATTAAGAAAAGGAGAGAAGATAAATATTAGTTTACTCCTGTCAAAATAAGATACTCCATAGCAAGCTTAGACGTGATTAAAAAGATGGCTACTAAAAATACGTCAATTTACGACAGGCGCTGACTAATTTGACAGGACTAAACTAATATTTATCTTCTGTCCTTTTCTTAATGAAATAGAATGAAAAATATGCACTGAACTTACATTAAGTTTAGTTTGTGAACAAGGGTATCGACGCCATTGAGTCTTATTGGGTATAGGTGGTTCATGAAATATGAGAGCTTATTATTTTTTATGTTACCAACTTCCTTATAGATTCGACATATTTATGATGACACTGACTTTCCACCAGTCTCCTCATTATCAGTGAAAGCTTTATCAACGTAAACCTACAAACAAAAACATGTTTCATAACTTAAAAGTATGAATGTTCTTTTATTTTATTTTTTATTGTCTTCGTGATTTTGTTAGGTTTACTGTTCTTTTTTATTGTTTGTATTTCCTGTGCAAACCCAAATAAAATATTTTTCTTTTCTTTCATAACACGTAGACACAAAAATAAACATGAAAAATTACTCTGAAACCTTCCTCGATTATGTCATAATCATAACATTTAAAAATCAGCTCTGTCTTACATTAAAATGTTTAATTTTTTTTGACAATATGTTTATTAAAAAGTAAATGATGAATCATAAAGCCATCGTATGTTTATCAAAAAGTAATCAGGGAATCATAAAGCCATCAATCCATCATACGTTGACTGAAGTAATAAACAAACAGACCACGCGAGTAATGACTCTTGGGCTTTGAACGTATTTTTAGTCGCCTATAAAATTTTTCACACAACTGGGGACTACTGATGGGGCTGCAACACGGAAAACTTCAATATCCATTGCTTGATTTACGTGGTGGAACAAGAAGATGACAGGTTCATTACGAGCAATGTAAGTCGTTTTACGTTTTCGCTCAGCTGTAAGTTCGATCTAAAAGCTTTGCCTATTTGGTCTTGTTTATCAAACGCAGACTGCCAATTCGCACTTGCCAATGAAACCGGCTATGAAGCCGTAACTCTCAAGTTATTTGAACAGAGTTTAATTATTCAGCGGTACCAATATCCTGTGTATTTGAATTCAACATTTGTCAGGTCATGCCCTCGTAAAATACGAAATGTTTTCCTTTGTCAAAGTATTTATGAGACCTTGATTCCATACAGTGATAAGCGAACAATGGAAAAACGTCCGGATATAACTAATTATATTTATTGCTAGTAGGTTAAAGATATTATAGTCCAGGAATATTAGGGGTTTCGCCTCGGAATGAGAGATAGTCAGCTATAAAGTTGTATAAACCTTTATTTTGGCACCCTCAAACTTGTCTCAAAACCTACTTATCGTAGGGTGTCCGCGACTACAGATATTCCAAGGTCAAAGGTCAAAAAATCGTTTTTTTTTTTTACTCATTTATTGCAAATATCTCGTTTCCTATGGGTTTTATGCTACTTGTATTTATTATAAATATTGTAGAGGATTAAATTCTCTACAACTTTTGTTTAAACATTTTTTTTATATCTTGAATGAACCATTTTCGAAATAGAGGGCAGAGCGCGCGCAGTGTTTAACTATTTAGTAGTATCATTCGAGGTCAACCTGCCCTTATTTGACTAATATTCTTGGACTATCAGTTGAAAAATCCAATTCGAAAATGGTTGCTTGATAATAAGTTCGTAAGACTAATACGTTTTCTGTTAGTCAAGATACCTAACCGGTAGTGATACCTGCCTAACTGTGTGGTTCTTTCCTCAAAAGAACATGTGGTCTTCACATGATCTGACCATGATTATGTCTGGACTTTAAAAGAGATTGTGACCTCTGAATTTGTTTCGGCTTTTCTTCTCAGAGTAGTCAGATAGAAAACACTGAACTCATCTAGTTTAAGAACAATATTATTGACGTGTAAAAGTGTTTGTACAACCCTACTTACCGAAAATAAATCATTTATCATTATCATTTAACCTATGGATGAAATAACCATCATAACTGAGCATTGTATTTTATTATAGGTTACCCCTAATGTTACGGACAATCAAGCTGGCTACATTTATACAGGGTCAAATCAAATTAGCCAGCGCTACTTCGTTGATGTGATGGAGTATCGAAATCTAAACACAAAAAAAAACAACAAATATATGATTTGATAATATTTATTTGGGACCCCAAATAAACATCATCAAATCATATATTTTTTGTACAAACTAACAGCGGTTGTTGATCAACAACCGCTGTTAGTTTGTGACTCGAAGTATAAATTGAGAAAACGGTTTGCTGTTGTTTCATCGCGTTTGGAAATCGATAGGTTATATCCATAAAGATAAACAAAAAAAAAATGATTTTCAAACTGATATTTCAAGCAACAACACTCTGCGAGCAATGACCCTAAAAATGTGGAGTTTCGCAAGCTACTTTAATTTGACCCTATTTGTCATTAAAAAAACATGTTTTTTTAATGTAGGACGTAATTAATTTTTCTTTAGCTTCTCATTAAAAGGTACCTACGTTTATCTCAGCGGATTCACACTGGCTCTTAGATTAAGAGCCGTTACAATTTAACTTGATTAAAATGCTGAACGACCTTTTAACATTATCCAGGGCACTTTTCACTTATTGGATGATCCTTCAGTATACTTTTATTGGAATCATTTCAATTAAAAATCTAACACGCACATACATACTACTGTCTTTGCACGTAATAAAAATTTAATATCAATGTTTTTTATGAAATAATAGAATTTAATGCATGCCTGCTCTTGTGCGGTATGATGTGTGGTGTGAGTACGTCTGTTGTGTTTTATATAGATGTGTGTGTGTGTGTGTGAGTGATTGTGCTTGGTAATATCTCCATGGTAGGTAAATTAATCTATGGTTACCTGTGTTAAGAGATAGACTATCCGCAACCATCATCCCAGAATCCTTTGGTAATAGAACAAAGGACTCTGAGTAACTTTGGTCACATTGCCCGTCGGGAACCAGATAACCTTGAAAAGTTGGTGGTGATGAGCAAGGGAGGTGGGAAAAGACCTCGCGGTCGGTCACCTATGTGCTAGTCAGACCGAGTAACCGCCATCACTATACTCTTCGTTACGACCGCCCTGAGAGTAGCCGAGAACCAAACGAAGTAGAAGAACAGTGTTTAACAAAATGAAAAAGTCAAAATTGGTAAACGATCACTTAAGATAAAATTAAAAAAACATTATACAGGTTAACAAACAGAACTAAATACATTGTACACTAGAGAGTTATATACAATTAGACGTACTTTTATTTATATTTCCTTTTTCTATTTTCTTTTATAATATATGTATGGTGGTACATTGTTATGTAGAAGAGCGCTTCTCGCCATCAAACGAGCGAGCGAGTTTAGAATTAAGTAACACCACTGTATTAAAATATCATTAAATACATTTATTTTTTTTTTTTTATTTTTTTTTTAATAGAAAATTAAAAAAAACATTCATACTATCCTGACGGCTCACTTCACTTAAGTTTTCACGGTGAGATTTTTACAGAATAGGTCGGCTGATACTGAAAGTAACTCTGTATGTATGTTATCTTTTCACGCCTAAACCACCAAACAGATGCCAATAAAATTTGGCAAGGAGATAGATGGCATTTTTTTAAATTTTACTTTACTTAAAGTAGCCTATGTCCTCCTCTAGGATAGAGAAGGACATAGGCTTCTTTTTGCCGCAGTAGCACGTTCCCGTAAGATAATTTCTGCCATACTCGCGGGCGAACTAGTAAAACATAAAGGGATTTACTTATAAACATTTAAACGTAAAAAATGTATGGTTAAATAGTCGCTAATCACTACTTAACTTTAAGCAACGTTTATGAATAAAGGGGAAGGTTACGAAGGACTTTCAGGGGCACGACCTTCAGCAATGAAGTACACGACCAAGAAGATACCTCTGTTAAATGTTAATCGGCTGTAACAGAAATTTTATTACACTCGATAGTAAATTGATCATAATCTTGAAGTTTTTCTCCTTCGTTTTATAACGAGCTTCACCTAGTTCTAAACTAGAATAAAGTTAATCACGGTAAGTTGAAGGAAAAGCTAGATGGAAAGACATTACAGCATCTCTAATTTACCCTACAAACTGGCAAGTATGATTCAATACGAGTATTTCTTACTGCAAATATATCCGTAAGTTAAAGTGAGAAAACAGTTATAGTAAGTACAAAGGATAATTAATTGGCATTAGAAAAATAACTTCAAGGTTGCTAACCGAACGACGTTCAAATATGAGGGTCGGGTACCTTAATTTGTTAACGGTGCTTGTTAGATGGAGTACTAGTATCCGTCTGGAACCGGTACCAAGTACCGAAATGGCAAGAACCGCTAAGTACCGGTACAGAGCCTGTACTTTTGGTACCGGTTCCAAGCCCCGGTTTCTACCGACAAAAAGACATTAAATAGTAATTAGACTCGTTGCTAACTGAAATGCATTTTAATATAAAAAACCATTTACAGTCGCCGTATTAATTGAAAAAAGGTTTGCCGCTGGGGCCATAATTCATCACACGAGCATACAGATTACGTGCAAACAAAATAACATTTGACCCTTATAATCTGTGAGCTTTCGGCCCAAATTCAATGAAAGAGCGATTTACGTACTACCTTCTGAGTAGGTACATATCGCTATACAGAGTTAATGTGACCTCGCTTAGGTTGATCAAATAAACTATATTTGCGATTTTAACATCGGTGAATAGATAGCGTTGATTCGACTTGAGTTTTAGAAATTACTTCAAACCAATACGATTAAAATCAGTGCCGCTTTCTGAAACTTCGGCTTATAGTTAATATACTAAGAATAATCTAATAATAATAATCTATATACCTACTAATGATAAAGCTAAAGAGTTTATTTGTTTGTTTGAATCTCTGGAACTACCAGGCGGATTTGAAAAATTCTTTTAGCATTTAAACCCCAATTTCTGGGGAAGGCTAAAGGCAATTTTAAACCCCGTGCTTTAGAATAGCCTTAAGCCTTCCCCTTGAAGTTATTTTTCTAATTTTTTTGAATAATCATTTTGCAATTTTATTACTAAAACTAATAAAATTGCAAAATGATCGTTCTAAAATTTTTCTAGCAACAAGAAATTCAATTTCACAGTCATTTAATTATTAAAGAATTTAAAGTGCTCTTTCAATAGTGTAAAAGGTGAAAAAAAAAAATTCCATAGACGTACATCGCAGATCGAAATGTGTAACTCTATCAAAGCTGACTTAACAAAACCTTTTTACTTGTCTTTTAGTTTGTGACACGAACGTTGGTACAAAAAATGTATTTAAGTATGATATTTTTATTAAAAGTATCCGAGACGGAGACCTCCGTTTGATACTTTCTTATTGGTGATCAACAATGTCACTAACAGTAAAGAGACTCGTAAGCTTGTCGCTACTGAAATTGATTACATTCGGTGCCTTCAGTGGGTCTCTCCAAAAGATAGTGTATCCATCTGCCTAACAGCATTTTAACTGCCCGAGCGTCGCCTTGAGGAAGTGTAGAAGAGAACACGTGGAACGTGACAATGAGCTGATGTGGCAGTTAAATAAAATGAGATTACGTAAAGAAGGAATGCAAAGGTGTTAAGAACATTACACACGAGGGTTGCAGCATTAGCAGGTTTTCGGTTGCGAATGTGAAACGCTCGCGTCAACGTCGCGAAATTGATACTAGAGTTCGCGCGACGTTAGACTTCAAGATTAAAAAATGCTGGCAGGGATATCCCTGCCAGCATTTTTAATCACATTCGGCGTAATGATGGAAATTATTTACTTTGGAAAACACGGATCACAGTACACTCTTTGACACCGGACATAAACGGCGATAAGATACTAGCTTCTGTCCGCGAATCGGTCCGCGTAAAGTTTCTTGTTCCCTTGACCCACCACGTCTCTTTGTTTTCGCTTAGCGTTCTTTCTGACATCTTTTTTTTACTCATCTCCTACGCTTCATAGCGTGACGTTAAATAGCCTATAGCCTCAAGAATTGGGCTATCAAATGCAATAAGATTTTTTTTTAATTTGACTGGTAGTTCCAGAGATTTGCGTGTCAAACAAACAAAACAACTCTTCAGCTTTATTATTAGTATAGATTGTCACAGAAATTGTATTGCCAAACAAGTTGGCGACGTAATTTCGGATTTTCGTCACATACCAAAAGAACCTATAGTGTTGTATCTGCTAACTTCACTCCACACACAGTAGAAAAGACTGACGATGCTATTTTGTTTCAGCAACAATGACATTAGTTACATAACTCTCGACCGATGTTCTCTCATTTTGTCGTGATGTTTGCGTTCGTTCGCGAAACGGTGCTTAAACCCTCCGTGTGTAAAGCCTCTTAGAAGGTAGGTTTACACGTAGCCCATAACGTCATGTGAGTAATGAGTTGACTCAAGAATACGAATAAAGAGGGTGATGGAACAGCTTAGTACTATGCACCAAAGTTACACAAAACGTAAGTACCTACCTGGTACGTAACAACAGTAAAATTAATTTTGAGTAACGCGCCACGGCGTTAAAAGGTTGTAATTTGTAATTCTAAAAGCTGATACTGATACCTACCAATTGAGGTGATTTATTACCAATGGCAAAACCTTAACCAACAGGAATAAATATTACTCTGCCTGGGATTAACTTGTGTAATACATATACGGGCAAAGATTAGGTAGTACTATTATTGCAAGTGGACACAATGCAACATCCACAGTGCTATAGTTAGTTACAGTAAACAGGTATTGATCTAGTCTTTTATCGTGTCGCCGGCACGTAGTTAATTTTGTCAACACAGTATGTTTACTCTGCATTCACCAACAACGAACTGATATCGTATTTTTACCTTACGAAGCGACACCCGTTTTGCTTATGGTAAATAATTGTACAAATATGATGTGCATGTGTGCGTTAAGACGAGTGACGTCACCATATAACACACGAACACAAACTTCCGTCTTCGCCATTGTCTCGGACGGTACCGAAAGCTCCTGCGCTTACACACACATTCACAGCGTGTTTGTACACTTGGTAAACACAAGTAAAGCGCGCGTCGCTTCGTGAGATAAAAATACTATAACTACAATTGATTTTAAATCGAGGACATTTTCATTTGAAATAAAGTATTCAATCTGGAGAAACTTCGTTCCAGAAACACTAAAATCAAATACGGGAAAGGGTGTCAACCACACAGCAGGGTGGCTGGACTGTGAAGTACAATATTGGTTCCGAAATGTTGTAAACTAACACGCTTAGAACTAATTTTAAAGCTTTTAACGTGGGTAACAAGACTGACTTGTTGGTTTTCCCAATTTGTATCTATAAATAGTTGTTGTTATGTTAATAGTTATGTTGTATCTATCTTTATAGAAATAGTTATATATCATATTTTAAGTTCTATGGAAGTTTTAAACATACTCCGTACAATCAGCATTCTAAATGCAATGTAATATTATGTGACCAGTATGCTGAACATGGTTTCATGTGTTTTCTCCAGAGCTGTGAGAGGATGCAATCGAGACGCAAACTGAAACCATGAATTAATAATAATAATAATAAAGTTTGATTGACATAAATAAAGGTTTTACATTTTAATTTGAATTCAGTAGCAATTTTTTTTTAATAACGTGCTAGAAGAAGTTCTACGGTTCAGAATCATGTACTGAATCCATGGTAATAGGTTGTACGTCGTTGTCCCAGCACCCTGTATATGATAAACCGTCGTTGACGATAAGCAAAATTTAGTGTTTGTTGTTGCGTTACTTGAGAGCTCGTTAAAAGTCCTCCTTACTTTTCTCAACTCTCAGCTTTATTATAAAGGTGTATATTTTCTTTTTATATGTACAGTTACCAAAAGAGATAAGTCACCAGGATCGTCGGATATAGTTGAAGTTTAGTAAGAAGCCGATGGATGTTTTCGAATGAAATTTAATTTGATAAATTAACTATTTGTTTTCTATTAATTTAATTAAATTTTATTTGAAAACATCCATCGGTTTCTTACTAAACTTCAACTATATCCGACGACCCTGGTTACTTATCTCCTTTGGTGACCGTACTTCCCTGTTTCAAATTAACTTTTAAATTGAAAAATATAATAGGTAATATACTTCAATGTAATTATTTACCGTGCAAAAATGAAAATCATCATCATCGCTCTCGTCTGAAATAAGGTGAAAATGACACCCCACAAAGTATACTGAGTACACCTACTTTTCTGAGTAACTTCTTTAAAATATACGGGAAAATATAGGTACGTACATCTAGATTGGTGTACGTACAACAATCTAGATGTACGTACACTCACACAATATATTCTTAGGTATGTTTTTACAGGGCGGCAGGGACGCGAAAACTGAAAGCATGAATTCAGCAGCTGTTTCATCAAAAAAATTCAACGCTGGGGAGTCTAAAATCATGTACTGAATCCATGGTAACAGATTGCCCGTCGATGTCCCTGTCACCCTGCATAATTTTTTGTACTGCCAGGTTTCGTAATCCCAAAGGGAAAAATGGCGTCCCTTATGGAGTCAAACAATGACAAACGTAGGTATTTAGGTATGAGATTGGTAAAGCATATTCTATGGTGGTATCAATTTGGGGTGTCACCTATGACTCCATGCTTTGTTACTTTAGAATATTAGTGTTTTAGTGATCAGATAAATTAAAATGTTGATTTCGTTGTTTTAATTCCAGAAATCTTCAGAATTTGTAACATGTAAATAATTTATATAACTACAGCGATGCTAATATATGTACAACTGTTATATAACTAACTATTTACACTAAGCACTAAATTAAATGACTAACTGACTAAGCCAGTAAATCATTTTCTAACTTAACCGAATAAAGGTTATTCAGGAAAGTTGCACATAAGCCATTTCTAACTTAACATTAGCTGAAAACTTCGCGTTGCTGAACTAAATTGAGTCCAAACAAACCCTAATCAAAATTAAACTTTTAATATCTGAACACAAAATCATTATCTTTAATGGTATTATGAACATGGAAAGTTCACGACGCTGTAAGAATTATATCATTCAAATATTTATGGTTCAAGTTCCCAATAAATCACAACGCGAAGCTATAAAAATTTTATAAATACCGTTTAACTTCAATATTTGTTATTCTATTTATTCTACATTGTCGGTGCCAATTTACACAAGACACTTTCAAATAAATCATTATACCTATCTATACCCTGTCCATTAGGTAAACCGTTTTTTGACAGCTGTCTTAGAACGTACATATTCCAGATTACGTAAAAGTTAACTTTAAAATGCTTAATAAAATAAATATATAAACTACCTTATCTTATTGAATTATCTTAATTATGGCTTCTTACATACATTATACCGTACGTGTATCAATCAATGTACCTATTGTGTGTTGCTGCAATCACTAGTTCCATCTGTCCAAAAACGGTTTAGGTACTTAATGGACAGGGTATAGGAGCTGTATTCAATATTTCATTCATTATGCTTAATGTATACCTACAAAACATATTATAATCGACTGATGAAGATGGGTTTCCAAAAGTTATCAATCATACCATTCATTTCATTCATCGCTAGAGAGACCCGAGAGTTGTCATGGAACCCCACTCTGTTATATCTGCCAAAAGGGAACATCTGATTATCCAGCATATAACTACACACATACGCAGATGGTTATATTGTTAACGCGATGTATAGAATCACAGAATGGGGACATGCTATCGTACCTTGTTGGTACACATGACTAGGTATAGAACTTTTAATGCCACCAGCTTTTGCGTTTGCGACTCTACCGAACAATTGTCAACCCTATTTTCACGTTGCAAAGTTGAAACTAGATAAACTTCGCAATAATATAATCGAAGAAAAATATTAGCTATGCGAATGTATTTGTGTTAGACATGTTCTAGATTTAGGTACACGTAGTACCAATCGTGCCTGAAGCTATGCTTTATTTTACGTCATAGATATTTTTGAAGAAATAGATAAAAGGCATGTTATAATAAGAGGTATATAACCGATTGATCCATTCACCCTACAGATATTAAAATTATAAATGTGAAAGTTTGGATATTTGTTACTCAGTCATGCTTAAACGGATTCACATGTAGTTTGGCACAGAAAGACTACTTATAACCTGGATTGTTGTAAGAGCTACTTTTATCAGGATACCTTCATATAACCGAAGTTCACAGCTATATTCAAAACTTTTTGAGAAAATCAATTTATACCCATGAAATGTGACAAGGGAGAAAGGTACTTGAACGCCCAAATTACAGGGACATCTCCAAGCCGAGGGGTCTGTTCCCATTTTTCACCAAGTTATGGAACGTTAATAACCTTTTTGCCATAGCGCGTTGTTTTAACGTAATTCTTTGAAAGCAGGGAGACAAAGGTAATGTAATAATGGCGTTAGAAATTTATGTCTCAACGTGTCTTATAAAATTATATAAAAATGAAATATATTTTAAAACTCCTCTTACGTGATATTGGATTAGTATAACAATATTATCCTACAATATTTATCTTCTTTAACATTGGAAGTGTTCGTTTATTTTAATTTCATGTTACATACTTCTTGGGGAAAACTATGATGTTAAAAAAGTGTTTCCTCAAAAAAAAATATGATAGTTTTTTAAACCTTCCGAAATAAAGAACGATTTAATTTTGATTTCAAGCCAGTTTCATGATCTGTTTACCCCTTTGCATTAAGGTATTATTATGATTTTGCATTCATATAATAGTAAATTCTGATTTCTTTGTAATATATTTCCTTGTATCCATCGGTGAAAAGGTTTTATAATAAATGTGTATAATGTAATATTTTTCAACGCAAGCTGGAAAGTCAACAGAAAAGAAAATGGTGTTCCATTTTCTTGCAATATGCAGCAAATGCGGATAGCATTATCACCTGTCGATGTTACAAACATTTCTAGAAACACTGTAAATATAAGGAATACTTATGTAGAGTCAAATACTGTTACCTTCAAGTTTCTATATTATTGAATAGCCACTTTTACGATTTTAGCCGATGTTTTTTTTTTTTGTATTTGTTTATCATCGTATAGTATTTCTATAACATTCATGTTGTCGTAGGTAGTCAGTCTTTAGCTCATATTTATACTCTAAAATATAACTTAATTAGTTAGGTATAAATCACTTTATAAATGAAGCGACGTTCATCTTCCATAACTAGATGTGCTAAATTCCAGCTCTATCGAATTACAGGAAATAGGTAAAAAATCGATCACAAGATTCGACTGGCAGTCACTCGTGGAGCGTGAAACTGAATGAAACCGTTTGAAATAATCCTTCAACGGCCATGTTGCAGAAGAAAATTGAAAAATCTATATCTTCGTACTTTTATATTCCTATAACATAACATTACGGCTTTATTCCCCAAAGAGTTTGGCAGAGCTGAGTCTAGTACCTACTATACCCACATTTCGCACAGTTGTGTTTGTCCCATGTAATAGGAAGCGAGCCTGCTGCTATCAACCGGGCTCAAATCCAGACTCCAGGTTTACCAAGTTTTTTTAATATTACCAAGTGGATTTAAATGAGAAATGAATAACAAAATAAAAAAAATCCCAAACCTTTATTACAATCTAGAATTTTAAAATAAGTTCACACACACGACACCATTTTGCTTATTATATCCGTCACCGGCAGATACGTTTGTGTCAACACGGAGCTGCTCTAAAGGCTTAGCAGATGATTCACTATACGTAGCTGTATTCACATATTAACAATAGGTACAAAAGCTGATAGCTTTAGCGGACTTGAACACGTGCTGTTGTATGGAATAGTAAATATTGTAGTAAACAGAGATTTAGGAGTATTTGTCATGTGTGTATATAGACAGATTATACCTACATGTGTTTTGTTTAAAAGCTTTTTAATGGCCCTTTCACATTTTTTTTTTTGTTTTGCGATAAAAAAATACGTTAAAAGTTTGAAAACCAGAGTGCTACGAGCATAAACCTATATAGCGAATACCACAGTCAAGTTTTAATAGCAGCTCACATATATGCGAAACAATAGATATTTCAGTATGATGATGTACAACACACAAACATAAAAGTTTCATAATAAAACAAGTATCAAACTAAAACCAAACCAAAGTGTAAACGTGCGGAACAGAACGTGCAAAGTTAACATTAGGAAACGCAATCTGATTGTTTACTTTAACAAATCCGTAAAGCTGAGTTGTTTCACGTAGATAATGTCTTATTTAAATTCCGAACGCAACATGACGGAGGGGTTCCCCACCCCCCTTGTTAACCACCACATTGCCCACAGTAATTGTTTTATGGCATGTGGCAATCAAGACCCATGTATCTACATGGTATGTATATAACGATGTATAGTGATGTCGCTATAACAGCGCAAGGGATTGCAAATTACAGGTTTGGTTCGGTTGGCATTCCTTTGTACGTACGTTTATTTAGTAAGGTAACATTTTGAATTAATTAAATTGTAAAGATTATTTTAGTTGAATAAAATTATTTGAGGGTTAGAATAAATTGGCTTTTAGCAATCACCTGGTGGTCGGGATTCTGAGTCTTAGAATAACAGTCGGGAGCGCAATGGTGGGTTGAAGAAAATATGATTCGTCAGTAGCCCCGGGGCTAGATTTAAGTTAATAGACATAATTATATGTATGGTGATCCCCTTGAGGTGAAAGATCTAAGGCAAACGTTCCTACCTATCGCCTTGAGGTAAAAGGCGTGATGTTTAAAATTTCATTTATTTGAGCTAGTTATATCCATAAAGGCTCATAACTTGAATCTCTCTCACAAAATCTTTTTCAACAGACAAATCATTATTCAAACCTTTTCACCGCAATTTATACAGATCTTAGAGCCTTTTCAAAAGCCTACTCAATGAAGGTGAGAAACGGTCTCAAAACCAATTTAATATTCGTATTTCAATTTCCTTTATTATTGTTATCTGTATAGGACAGTTAATTTTGAAATTCAGAATTACGTTAAATAGAAAATTCAAAATTACATTAAAACTTTTTAATAGCATAAAATTAATAAATTAATCTTTGACTGCGAGACGCAATATTTTATGATGACTACATTTTTTTTTTTTTCTGGGTGGGAAATCATTGATGATTTCCCACCCAGAAAAAAAAAATGACTCCTCCCGCTCTGGGCGGAGCAGAAGGGAGTATCAGACTTTTACTGACTAAAACCCACCCGTGTTCCTTCAGGTGCCTGTGCCAGGGGCCACGGTATCTCTTTCAAACAACCCGCAGCCCCGGCATGATGACTACATCAACAATATTGGTTAAGGGTCCACACTACTACAATGTTTTTAAAATGTCCTTAGTATAAATCTCAAAATTCACTGACAGACACAACAACCTAAACCACTGGGTTTAGGAGCATGACATTTTGCAAAATAGTAATTCTTTAGACATACAGAGTAGCAATTAAGTTATCACACTAAACAGTACAGCGGTTATTACATATTGTTATCAGTCTGTTAAAATAATAAAGTAAACAATTTCACTAAAAATGGAGCACTGAATTCTTCAAAAAAATAAATATGTTGCTTAAAAATTGGCACGACATAAACCACTCTTGATAACAAGGCACGAAACATGCGCGGGGCGATGCTGGTAGCACCAATTCAACACAAACTTTATGGTATTGTTACCAAATAATCTCAAATTAAGTTTAATGTTGTTAAATACTCAAACGGAAAAAAAGGTCTCACGGCTAGAAAGTAAATTATTATTAATTGTTTGTTTAAAATAGAATAGAATAGAATCTCTTGTTATGAACACCAAATTATAGACATAAATATAGAAATTTTACAAAGGGTGACACAATGGGCGGTCTTATCGCTAAGAGGGATCTTTTAAAGACAACCAAAGACAAAATACGTTATGTAGAATACGTGTTTAAGTTAAATTGATACCCTAATCGCAACACTGTAAAACGCAGGTCAGCAGTAAGAAAGAATTTTATTTTATAAAAATTCATACCTTGAAGAAGTTAAATAATGATGAAAGTTTGTATGGCAGTTCGTTATTTTTAAGGTTTAAAACGTGGAAGTTGGTACTGGGACTTCTGTTTATAAATTAATTAATTGTTTAATCGTGTTTTGGAAACTCTTCCCCTAAGGCTCCTGAGAAGATGCCGATGGAAAATCCCATCGGGGTTTTTAAATTCATAAAAAACTTGAAGACTATTCAGGATATTCTTGTTTGCCATGTTAATAAGGATAAACATAATTAACCGCATTTTATAAAAAGCATGTGTTAACAATTGCGATTACTAAATGTGTATATGTAAAAATAGATGCGCCGCGCGGTTTTACCCACATAAGTGTCGATCTCGTTGGAATATCGAGATAAAGCGTATTAAATGTGTTATTCTGATGTATAAGCCATATTACGGTAAAGTTTCATCAAAATCCGTTCAGTAGTTTTTAGTTGTTGTAACAAACATCCATTCTCACAAACTTTCGCGTTTATAATATTAGAAGGATTATTGTCTGTCATCACTTTTTCTTGTTTCAACAAAACGTTTTGTTTTATTTTTGTAGTTTAATTAATCATGCTTAATTTATTGCTTAATTAAACGAACCTTACTTTTTTAGATTATCGGAAACTGTCTCGCAAAAGGCAAAGGTTGCCGGCCGACGATATTGCTCTTTATTTATGGTTCGAACGGACTCGCGAAGTTAATCGATGAAGCGGCAACTGACTTAGACGTTAATTAATTACATAGATAAACTCGGTTAGTTGAGTTAAACACGGTTTAAATTGCGTTTAACATGTAACTTAACGGAAGTTTTACTCTAGAGGATTGACAAGGTCGGTAGATGTTATTTGCAAGACTGCGTTGTTAGTAGTCACAATGACTCGATGACTGACATGAGTGCCTAGTAGAGTCTGATGTGTGTTTTTTTTTTTTCATTCTCACCAGCAGCTCGGAATCAGAAGGCCAATTCTCGTAATTTAAAACGTTCAAAATCTAGTCGCAGTCTCATCTCAGCGACAAACAAATGTCAAAAACTTGTCAAAATGTAGGGAAACTAGAAGTATATTTTGACAGATTGAGACAGATCTGAAGGCCAATTCTCATAATATAAAACGTTCAAAATCTAGTCGCAGTCTCATCTCGGCGGCAAACAAATGTCAAAAACTTGTCAAAATGTAGGGAAATGAGAAGTATTTTTTGACAAATTGAGACTGAGATCAGACTGTGAACGTCCTTAAAATTACGAGAATTGCCCCTCAGACTGTGAACGGTCTCAAAATTACGAGAATTACCCCTCTGGTTTCGTGCAGTTATTAGCATTATGCCAACATTATATGCTAGCATTATGCTAACATTATTTGCTACCATTATGCTTGTAACTGCGCAAAATAACTTTAATTTGGGAATAACAACAGAACTAGCAAAATATGAGTGTACTTACCATGTTCTTCAGGTGAAATTCAGGTGAAGTAAGGATCGTAGCACGAGAGCAATTTTGAGTTTTATTTTTACACTAGCTGCGCCCCGCGGTTTCACCCGCATGAGTTTAGATCCCGTGGAAATATCGGTATAAAAAGTATTATATTTATATGTTAATCCTGGTTATAAACCAACTGTGTGCCAGATTTCATCCAAATCCGTTCAGTAATTTTTGCGTGAAAGAGTACCAACATCCATCCATACAATCTTTCACGTTTATAATATTATAATAGGATAGGATTTAATACCGTATTATTGTTTGAAATAATTTATCCATGCATAAAATAAACTTTGTAGTTTTGTGAATTGGAGCATATTCTTTACAGAAGTAAAAAAATATTTATTCATAAAACATTAAAAAAAAATCATGAACAGAGTACTTGTAATGCCTTTGTTGCATTAAAATTTAAATCATTTTGTAATTATGACCGTTTTTACACATTCATTTTGGATGATTTTAGACTAATTCTAATTGATTGATTCTAATTGATTTTAAACTTTATGTTGCAACCTCGTTAGCTCCTTTCAGTCTGGGTTCAGGCCTGGGCACAGTACAGCCTCCGCTCTCCTTAAAGTGACTGGTGACATTAGAGAGGCGATGGAGGATACTAAAATTACCGTTTTGGTATTAATTGATTTCTCAAATGCCTTTAACGCCATCAGCCACGATATTCTCCTTTCTATCCTCTCTCACCTAATGGTTTCGTCGGAGGCCCTGGAATGGTTCTCTTCTTATCTTCGGCGACGTCAGCAGTCGGTTCGCGTTGATGAGAAGTCATCAAGTTGGCGTGACCTGAATGCTGGTGTTCCACAAGGCGGTATTCTTTCTCCATTATTATTCTCCATCTTCATTAATTTTATAACTCACTGTCTTCGGTGTTCGTATCATCTATATGCCGACGATCTTCAATTATATACAGTTGAGCGGGTAGAAGGTTTGTCGAACGCTATAGCGGATGTAAACCGAGACTTAGATGCTATCAAAAAGTGGTCTGATAGTTTCGGGGTGTCAGTAAACCCCTCGAAGTGTCAGGCCATTGTAATTGGAAGTTCACGCATGATGGGTAGGGTGGTGACGCTCAGCTCTCTTCCACCTCTTATTTTCAATGGTACCGTCATACCCATTACACCTACTGTGAAAGATCTCGGTTTGCATCTTGACTCAACGCTTAGTTGGCAACGCCAGGTCTCTAGTGTTAGTCAAAGGGTCAATGGTACTCTGCGATCCCTGTATCGTTTGAGAAACTTTTTGTCCGCTAAGACGAAGACCATGCTTGTGCAGACTTTGATTTTCCCTATAATCGACTATGGTGACGTTTTGACTTGAATGTGGTTTTGCTGGATAAGCTCGACAGATTGCTCAACAATGGTATCCGGTTTATATTCAACCTCAGAAAATATGACCATGTGTCGAGCTATAGGTCTGAGCTCAAATGAATGTCCATTCGCCAAAGAAGAAGTTTGCGCGCTTTGACCACGCTTTTCTCCCTTCACAACTCTCCCAATCCTCCTTCTTATCTCGTATCTCACTTCCAATATCTTTGTTCTTCACACGCTAAGAATTTGCGTTCTTCTAACAATCTTCTCTTACTCTGTCCGTCTCATACGTCTGATTTTGTTCATTCTTCTTTTCATATTCTGTCCATTCTTCTTTGGAATGCGCTTCCTCTTGATATCAGGACGGCGAGCAGTCGGTATGCATTTAAGCGGAAATTGCAGAGTTATTTTCAAAATAAATCTTAAAAAAATAGCGTAGAGTCATCTCAACACTTCTCTCCCTTGATTTTGTATATATATATATATTATAGTAATAGCATGTATGTGTATATAACCTATTTATGTATTTGTGTAGGTAGTTTTAAGAGTTTTTTTTTATCATTGTCCCTTTCAATTAAAGCACCTGCCATCTAATCTCTTCACCACCCTTGGTTGACTGGTAGAGAATGCCTATTGAGGAGTGGCTAGAGAGGCGTCACGGCGCTCTCACCTACCGCCTGACGCAGGTCCTCTCCGGACACGGATGTTTCGGGAGGTTCCTGCACATCATCAGGCGGGAGGAGACGCCCGGGTGTCACCACTGCGAGGATCGCCCAGAGGACACGGTGGAGCATACGGTGGAGGTCTGCCCCGCTTGGGCAGAGCACCGCCGTGTCCTCGTAGAGGCGATCGGCAGCGGCGGCGACCTCTCGCGCCCGGCCCTGGTGCAAGCCATGGTCCGGGGCGAGAGGGAGTGGGAGGCGGTCACCTCCTTCTGCGAAGCAGTCATGCTAGCGAAGGAGGTGGCGGGATGGGCGAGGGAGAGATCCTCACGCCTCAGCCGCCGAGGGAGACGCTCCGGACGTCGGGAGCCGCGTGACGACTCCCGGCCACCGTAGGCGCGGGCCGGCGGGCGGAGAGCAATGGGTAGCTCTCCGTCCGATCAGGACCAGACCCGTGCCGGACGGCGCGTATGTGTTCCACGTGCGCCTCAAAGAGATGTCAGCATAGTTGACGGGGCCCGATAGAGCCGAAGCCTGCCGGGGTAGCGGGATCGTCCGAAAGGGTTACTGCTCCCCTGGTACATAAAGGGCTAAGGAAGGAACACGGGTGGGTTTTAGTCAGTAAGAGTCTGACGCTCCCTTCTGCTCCACCAAAAAAAAAAAAAAATTGAATTTTTGCAAAAATGTTTTATTAACTCGTTATTTAAACGATTTTTAGGAACTTTATGTTGCATAAATCAAAAAATTACTAGTCTTTGTAATTTAACTTTCAAAAATTAAAAACGCGATAAAAGCAACGTTAAACAAATCTTTATCCGTAATGATCAGACAGTCATAACCATTTCTTATAAAAAATTTTAACCATTTCTTATAAAACACAATGTTTTTTAATCGTATAACAATAAAATTAAACAGAAAAACAAAATGAAAACAATATTCATAAGATTTTTTTACGACTTTCTTTCCTCTAAATATGTGTCATATAAAAAAGACATAAGTGTACTAAATGTGACTTTGTCCTAACAGAAACCTCAAAAGAAAAAGGGCATATTATCCTTTATTGTCGCTCCAGTTTACCACTACTTCGCGCGATGGAGGCGGCGCAACTGACCAATGAAAACCGATATTAAACTGAAGTTAATACGCATCTTTGTCCCTCCATATAAAAGGGAGTCTCTATAGTACTTTGGCATATAGTACTTTAGTATTTAAGTCATTTCAGTTAATTCACATAAAAGAAAACTCATCGACGTGTGCATCCTGTTCATAATAACCGACGGTGCACAAAGTTGGTCACTTACTGAACAACGAAGTCCAAACTTAAAATTTGCCAACGGGCAATGAAGCCCAGCAAAAATTTGTGTGAAGCGTACAGACCGAGTTAGAAACACCAACCTGCGCCCCATAGCTATAGCAGCGGATGTTGAAGGAAAAACAGTTGGGCAAAGATCGTCACTCACTGGACGCCTGAGGGAAGACATCGTCGTCGATGTAGACCACGACACGACGAATGAAAACAAAGAAAGAAAAAGTATTCATTGCGGCTCGTACAGGAAGATCACAAACTAAAGAAAGTTTACAAGTGTCCCTACAACAGTCAAAAATAAAAATATATATTTTTTAAAGTAACAAAAAAATAAATGAAACAGAAAGTCCTATACGAGGCCAAAAGGCTCCTATCTCGACGACGACGATCGGGCGGATCGGATCGGTGACGATCTGATAAGGTTAGCAGGGCCAACATGGCCAGAGATCGCAGAAGATAGGGGGGAGGTTTGGAAGGAAAAAGGGGATACCTTTGCCCAGCCGACGGACACAATATAGAATGACAAAAATAAAAATTGGAGCAGACTACACTACTATAATATATGTAATACTAGCTTTTGCCCACGGTTTCGCTCGCGTTAATGTAGAATTTGACAATCTAAACTCTAAAGTTTCTAATATAATTCAATCATGATCGAAAGACACGTGGCGCCATCTATTATCATAATAACGTTATTGTTGTTTTCCTCGGGAGCAGCACTTTTTTTCGGGATGAAAGGTACCCTATGTCCGTTTCTGTTTACCTGACAACGTATATGCAAAATTTCAGGATGATCGGTTCAGTGGTTAAGGCGTGAAAAGGTAAGAAAGAAACAAACAAACTTACTTTCGCATTTATAATATTAGTTAGGATACATCTGTAGGTACTTATATAAAAACTTTTTATAAACAAGTTTTTATTACTTGTTAATAAAAAGAACTAAAAAGTTAAAAATAATTTAAACCTGATAAGAAATAAATAAAGGCGTGTTACATTGTGATTGCAAAAGAAAAATAATGTAGGTGTAATATGCTAAATTTTAATGTTCTTTAATGTTCCATTAAAATGTAACACGCCTTTATTTATTTCTTATCAGGTTTAAATTATTTTTAACTTTTTAGTTCTTTGTATTAACAAGTAATAAAAGCTTGTTTTTAAAAAGCTTTTTTTCTTTTTAACTTTTTAGTATTTTTGATGCGAGATTGAATACGACGTAATTCGTAGCGCATAGCATTGTTTTTTCGTTATATGCGTATACTGCACTTAAGCTACCTGTACATCATCAGACCCTGGTTGCCATCTAGTACCAAAGTAGGTACTCGTCAAGACGAATCAAACGAGCCCAAACTCGATGGGGTTATGTCGTTTATTTAACGAGTTCCTATGGCCATCTTCCAGCTCCATCATCAGACTCAGGTTACCATCTAGCACCAAAGTACTCGTCAAGACGAATCATACGAACCCAAACTCAATGGGGTCGTGTCGTTTAATTACCGAGTTCCTATGACCATCTTCCAGCTCCATCATTAGACCCTGGTTACGATCTAGCACCAAAGTACTCGTCAGGATGAACCATACGAGCCCAAACTCGATGGGGTTGTGTCGTTTAATTACCGAGTACCTATGGCCATCTTCCCGCTCCATCATCAGACCCTGGTTACCATCTAGCACCAAAGTTCTTGTCTGTCAAAACGGATCAAACGAGTCCAAATTCGATGGGGTTGTGTCGTTTTACTGAGTTCCTATGGCCACCTTGCGGTTCCATCATCAGATCAGCTCCATGTCATGATAATTATGCATTGTCATCCGGTTTACACATGCATGCAAAATTTCAGCTCAATCGGTTGAAGATATCTGCTTCAAAATTGAGTTGCAAGAGTCCACCCGAACAAACATAGTTAGGTACATACATATATGTACATACATACATCACAAGTTAAATAAAAGCTTGTAATAGTGATGTTATGCATGTTATTGTTGTGTAATTTGCAAAGTACGCCCCTCTAGAGACATAATTATTATTGCATTAAAATTGTAAAATAATGTATTGTTCATCGGACTGGTTAGCCCCTAGAGTGTTTTAATGGAACAAGTAACAATAACTTTCAAGCTACACAGTACACACATGGGTACCTCCCGTCATTTTCAGTTGCCTGAAATGTTATTTCGACTTAACAAAGCCTCTATTATTAGTATTATATTTCATGACAAGAAATCTTGTGAAAGACATGTCTAGACGTTTCGTTTAAATAAGAAAACCTAATGCAATATTCAGGCACAATACAGCATTCTCCAAAATAACAACACGACTTGTGCTTGAAAATTGTCTGAAAACTGTACAGTCACCATGAACTGTCCTTCATAATCAGCCAATAATTTTCCCACTGCTGAGATTCAGGCTTTCTCTTGATGAGCGGGAGTGCGCCGTAATCCACCACGCGGGTCCTGTGTGGATTGGTAGATGTCATACTATGTCTTCGAATTTTTCGGTTCTAGGACATGCCAGTTTGTTCACGGTGTTTTCGTTCACCGTTTTGTCAACGAACTGTCAGGACTTTTTATCAATTTAAATTACATTATGAGCAACATCTGAACGAATTTGTTACATTTAGCAATAAATCCATCAGTAAGTATTTACTTTATTACCACTTTAATTATAATATTTGCATGTATCGTATTTCATGCATCGTGTCTAGAAAATGTTTACGTTTGAACAGTAAGATCAAAAGGAAATCACGGTTGTTTTATCCCTGTATCATTTATACCTGAGATATAATAACATCCTTTATCATCCTATCTGAGGTATCTACCTATGTAAAGAGAGAGTTTATTTCTATTCAAATTCAACATCATTTATTTGCAAATATGGCTAAACAAGATGCGGATGTTGTACATTCATGTTATAATTGTATATCAAAGTCTTGGTATCACCATATTTTATCTTTCGGCATGCAAAGAAAATAAGAAGAAAACACAACAAAGGAAACTAAACAGAATAAATGACGCAATTTTACGGGAACACAATAATACTGTGTACCCCATGGATATAAAAACAGCTATGTACCCTATAGATATGATGGTATATTTTTACTTATAACAATGCTGCCTGACGGCAGTAACTTGTGCTAAAACTTTCTTATTGGAACTTCTCCGAGATAGAGACGTTTCACCACAAGTTCTAAAACATGCAGGGTCAGCCTTTTCGTGTACCCTGATTTGTGAATAGTAATTTAAGTCGAAAATGAGTTGTTACGGCTCATAGACTCAGATCTGGACACATTCAATGTAATAAGTTAGCGTTCATGATGAGTAAACGAAGTCGCCTAACTGTGTGGAATGCGGAGTTGTTGAAGACTTACACCACTTATTGATGGACTGTGTTCGGTACGAGTCTGGTAGAAATTATTTGTTTAGGGTCTTGAGGTTGAACAGACTTGAAGTAGGCACTTTCCATAAAATCCAGGCTAAACCAAATAGCGATGATGCGAAGAGTCTGCTTAGGTGCATGGCCCAGATATGAGAAATGGTATAGGACTGACATACGCATTGCGATTATAAATGTCCCTAAATATATTTTTTTTTTCTAAAACTAACAAATCGCTGGGTAGGTCATCATCTGCCTAGCGTTTTCCCATCTAAGTTGGGATCGACTTCTAGTCTCATCGGATGCAGCTGAATATCAGTATTTTACAAGAAGCGACTGCTTATGACCTCCACAACCCAGTTTCTGGGTCGTCTGGTAAGACGGCACGGTTGGCGCAGTGGTTAAGCGATTGACTGCTGCGCTGCGTATCGCGGGTTCGATTCCCGCACGGAACAAATATTTGTATGGCCTACAAGTAGTTTTTCCGGGTCTGGCTGTTTGTGTATGTGAGTTTAAATGTTTGTAAACGCACTCACGATACAGGAGAAATTCCTAGTGTGGGGCAAAGTTTAAAAAAAAAAAAAAGATACGATACCCCTTGGTAAGACTGGTTGTCAGGATTTCAGGCTTCTGACGACCCGTAACGACTGCCAAAAATCAACAAGTGACAGCCAGGACCAACAGCTTAATGCACTTTCCGGGGGCCTTGATATGTAAAGATGGCCACCCATCCACGAACTAACACTGGCGAATCAACCGATCCATGCGGCTGTTATTACATAGCCAAAAGCCCCTCGTAAATCATGAGGTAGGTGGTACCGTACCTAATATTCAATTTCACCAATAGAGATTAGCAAAGAAACCTAAGTAGGTAACACATGAAGAATATTCGAAACTCAACCCTAAAATGTCAACGACACATTCTTAGTTAGTAAAGTGTTTACTTAGCGCTTACTAACCCGCGCTATATAGGAAGTGCAGTCAGCTTTCTTGGCAACGCCTTCCAACCCCCTTGACTTTTAAGTAGGGTTAAGTTGATGCTATTATTGTACACTAGCGCGACGCTGACGTAGCTTTCCATCACGAACATCGAAAATAAAGGCTTATAAAACTCCAAACATTTAGAAAAAAAACGAACAAAGCTTTTATTCGTATTAGTCGGTATCTACATAGATAGTGAGGTGTCTGGAGGGCATGAACTTATATGACTATTAAAAGTCAAATATAATTTGTTCATATTATATTCCACGTATCATTTTAAAGAAATCAAGTTTCAAAAGTCTGTATCAGATCATAAATACATAATCCTAGAAATCCCACGCAAAACTTACCGCATAAAAATAGAGTAAAGATATTAATAATGTGATTTATAGATAGGGCATGTAATCTATCGAAAATAGCCGTCGTAAAAAAAATCACTATTATTTTATGTTCGATAATATCATTTAACTACGAAGCCATAATAACATTATGCCACGCGACGTGCTGCATAAATAGAAATTATGCATATTTTCCGCAAAACAATTTACACTTCAGCCGCTCACACATTTATCTACTTATTTATCGGCCAATAACTGTATTACTTAAGAGAATTACCAATTGGAATATACCTGCAATGTGTAATCTTTTACTCGTAAGTCAGGTCTCCAAGGGCCAATTAAAGAAGTTGTCCACGCAAACAGCAAACTCAATCGGAGATGTAGCGTACTGTATCGTCTTGAATAGGGCAGGAATTCCAGGTCGAATATATAAGCAGCCTATAATGTTCCCACTGCTGGGACACAGGCCCTCTCTTCGAGAGAGAGTGGCCTATATATGTATGTAATCTACCACGCGGGCCCAGTGCGGGTTGATAGTTGCCACGTGCAAACTACGCGTCATACTGACGTCCCGCAAAATCCCACATCGCAAAACCACAATTGACTGCGTCACTAGCACATAGGTATATGTACAACGTCTCGATATCAATAGACGGGCAGTAGCCCACCAGCTACAACACCCGTCTGGTCGGAGGACCCTCCCTTTTCTATGGAGGTTCAGTGAACTTTACACCAAAGTCAAAGTCAAAGTCAAATCATTTATTTCAAATAGGCACATAAAAGGCACTTTTGAACGTCAAAAATAAAATTAGAATAAAATTGATTCTAGTCGCCCCTTCCAAAAGGTAGTTTTCGTATGGAGAAGAATGGGCAAGAAACTCCACCGTTACTCTTTTAAAATGTTTTACAATATATTGCATACATTATTTATATAATTATATGTGAAGACGATGCACCCAAAAATAAACTTACTATACCACAATAGGTAAAAGAATTAAAATGGATAAATGTAACCATGACATATAGATCAACTATGTGATAGATACATGGTGCTCACATATTCACAAACATTCCAAACGTAGACGATTTTCATAAATAAATAAGGAGTAATAAGTCCGGGTGTGACCCCAAGTAATTACAGAATGTAAATCAATGTCAAAAAAAAAAAAAAAAAAGAATAAATTATACAATTACATTAGCAACCAGTTTGATTTTGTCTAGACTCTAGAGATTGTCCTATGGAGCAAGACCAGCATGTTTCCAAGCATTCTTATCTTGGATATAATCCTCTAATTTGTAATATCCTTGCTTACAAAGTGTAATTTTAATATAAGTTTTAAATTTTCTTTCATTTAATTGCAATATTTCACAAGGTATTTTGTTGTAACATTTAACACAGTACCCCATAAAAGATGTATGAACTTTAGATAATCTGAAAAAAGGTTGATCTAATTTATCTTTATTTCTAGTATTAAAATTATGTCTATCACTTATTTTATTAAAAAGATGTTGATTTTTTCTTACATACATAATATTTTCATAAATGAATTGGCAAGGTACCGTCATAATATTAATCCTTTTAAATAGTTCCCTAAGAGATTCGCGGCGACGTAGATTGTAAATGGCTCTGACAGCTCTCTTTTGCAAAATAAAAATGGATTCAATGTCAGCAGCCCGACCCCACAGTAAAATGCCATATGACATAATACTGTGGAAGTAACTAAAATAGACCAAGCGAGCGGTTTCTTCGTCTGTTAATTGTCTTATCTTTCTAACAGCATATGCGGCCGAGCTTAGCCGCCCCGCAATAGATGTTATATGAGGTCCCCATTGTAATTTCTCGTCTAGCGTGATTCCTAGGAAAACTGTCTGATTAACAAATTCTAATTTTTGGCCATTCAATACGATGTCACATTCGCTACTTCTAACATTAGGTAATTTAAATCTAATGCATTTTGTTTTTTTTTCATTAAGTACTAAATTATTAACCGTAAACCAATCTTGGACCTGAAGAATAGAGTTATTCACGTCGTCAAGATTTTGTGACCGTCGGTCTATTTTAAAGATCAATGATGTGTCATCTGCAAATAACACCATCTTCGGTTGATTTTGAAGTAATTGGGGTAAATCATTAATATAAACTAAAAAGAGGAATGGACCCAATATCGAACCTTGAGGAACGCCCATTGTCATTTCAGAACCCAATGAGTTTACGCCATTTACTTGGATTTTAACCTTTCTATCTTTCAGGTATGATCTTAACAAGTCAAGTGCTGTTTTCCTAATCCCATAGTGCTCGAGTTTCATCAGAAGTGTTTCATGGTTTACGCAATCGAACGCCTTAGAGAGATCGCAAAAGATTCCAATAGCATCTTGTGCTTCTTCCCAGGCGTTAAAAATGTTCTTCATTAGGGTAACACCGGCGTCAGTGGTACAACGCCCTTTGGTGAAGCCGTACTGGTGTTCATGAAAGATGTAATTTTTATTAAAGTGACGTAACATTTGATTGAGCATCAACTTTTCAAACACCTTACTGAGAACTGGCAGAATTGACACAGGTCTATAATTGTTGGGATCTTTACTATCACCGGATTTGAACAATGGTACTACTTTACTATGTTTCATAAGATCCGGAAAGACTCCTTGGTCAACACTGGTGTTAAATATGAAAGCTAAATAGGGCGCAATGGTTTCGATGAGAGATCTACATACTTTTACAGACATACCCCAGAGATCTTCTGTTGATTTAATTTTAAGATCTTTAAAAGTTCTTATAACAGCCTGGGGGTTTGTATGCTGAAACCTAAGCTCCGAAGGGCATGCCTTTACATTCCTTTTAAGTAAGGCAGCAGAAAGCGTGGGGGAAGAATTTAAAGCTTCAGTAGTTTTAAGGGGAATATTAGCAAAGAAGTTTTCAAATTCCTGAGCTATTTCTACATCTGAATTGATGGGGCCATGTGCAGTCTCTAAATTAAGTTCACTATTTCGCTGTTTTTTCCTACCTGTTTCATTATTTATTATTTGCCAGGTAGTTTTTATTTTATCATCAGCTGATTTTATTTTATTGCTTATATAAAGAGCTTTAGCTCTTTGGCACACCCTTTTAAAAGTTTTTGAATATTTTGCAACATACTGATGAAAGTTCGTATTTTTCATATGTTGCTTTAAGCCATACAGTTCAAAAAGTTTTTCCCTGCTTTTACGAATACCTGGAGTAGCCCAGTCACTGAATAAAAACTTTGTGTAAATACTTTTAGTTTTCAGTGGAAAAGTGTCATAAAATTGCGAGTTTAATAGTGAAAAGAACTCGGCGTAGAACTCATTGGGGTCATCTATATTATTAAAACTCTGATCACATAATTTACTGGCCAAAGAATTATTTAATTTCTCTAAATTTTTACATGTAATTGGCCTAAACCTTATTTCAATTTTTTGTAAAGGCCTATAGGAGCTAAATGTTATTATTTGTCCACTGTGATCAGATGGCAACTTATCTACAATTCGTTTGTGTATGTAATCGCAATTACAAAAAATATTATCTATACAAGTGGCAGAAGAAGCTGTCACTCGGGTTGGTTCCATAAACACATTGGACAAATCAAATGACCCAAAAAGACTCAATAATCTGACAGTATTCGAGTTATGTTCCAATAAATTAATATTAAAATCGCCACATACGATTATTGACTTACTACTAGTACTAAGCTTCTTTAAAACATCTTCCATTACAGAATCAAACACCGATAGATTCTGGTAACTAGGAGGTCTGTATACGCATACTATAACATGCTTATCGAGCTCAACACAGGACAATTCAATCATGTGTTCAACAGACAGCCCGATGATGTCTTTACGTTCTTTAGATTTAATAGAATTTTTAAGTAATATTAATGACCCGCCATGTATCATACGTTTTCGGCTGAAATGGCTAACTACACGATAATTTTCATAATTAATTGACATTACTTGATAATCTTTCAACCAATGCTCTGTTAAACAAATGACATCAAACTTGGTGTCTTCCAAAAACAATTCTATTTCCAGTAATTTAGAAGCGCAACCTTGGATATTTTGATTAAATAATTTTAAAATATGTTGCACACCCTTTACTTTCTTAGTATTATTAATTATATTGCCAGAAGATACCTTTTTATTATTCTGTATTAATAATTGGTTATTTGAAGGGGTAACTTCTGTTGTCTCACTGACTAGTTTAAATTATTATCAGGAGATAGCTCCACAACTACAACTGGAGAGTCTAGATTGCCCGTATAAGTTCCAGCAGGAGGGAAATACCCTATCTGACTGGTAGTGGCCTCCAAGGATGTTGCCATTGTAGGTGGAGCCTCCTTTGTACAATATGATGATTCACAATCAATCACAATGTTGTTAGTAAAACTATGCAACACAGATTTGTCACTAATACTAGAATTTGTTACATTAGCTATAACCTCGTTAATATTATATGCTATCAACATAGCCATCAGATGTCTACATTGCCCAGACAGAGATAAAGTTCTCTGAGTTAACTTAAAACCACTAACAAACTTGTTAGTGTCAAAATACAATAATTTGTCACTATGACAACATGTCAACTTGTGAATAGTATTATTCAACTTATAAATGTAATTATTTTCATTATCTGATAAAGTATCAGAGTAAGGAAAAGCACACAACATTAGCTTTCCTATTTTTAACTCTAATAAGGTGTTTACACCATCCACTATGTCCTTTCTGGTAATACTAGTGCTATTACCTAATAGCAAAACCATAGTAGAATATTGATCCAGGTTTGTGTTGGCAATTCTTTTAATCATTTGGTTAAAACTTATGTTATGATAACTATGATTGGTAAAACTATGGCTAAGGTAATTGAGTAAAATTGTTCCAAAGCCAGAACCTAACTCGTCAGAAAAGAATATTGATTTGTTTATCTGTGGGGTGTCTGCTGGAAGAGCCAATACTGGAGGGGACAAGTCAGGCTGAGGCTGAAGAGGTGGTGGTTGGTTAGCATAGCTGCATGAAAGATCATTAGTCAGAGACTCAAACCTTTCAGCATTGCTCCTCACCAAATCCAGTAGTTCCCCAGCCTCAAACAAGCGGTCACTTAGTTGTTGTTGTGAAGTTTCATAGTTTTCATAAATATCCTTCAGCAAGTGCTCCTTGTGTAATATATCATTATAGAGGAGCTGGATATCAGTATCATACTTCTCCCTACATTTATCTAATTCAATATTACAAATATTTAAACTTTTTGATAAGACAACACGTTCCTTTCTAAGCGAAAGGTTTAATTTTAAGAGTTTTTGTTTTTTTATTGCTCTCTGTGACCGTTTAATAAATTTCTTGATTTTAATATATTTCTTTAATTTGTTGTGACTCATAACGATAGGACATAATGGTATGGTATCATCACCAGTCAAATCAATCGTTACAGCTGGCTCACACACTGATATTGGCTTACTACCTACCAACTCATCAAAAAGATTACTGGTGCGAGCAACCTGGTTACTGACCTTGATACACTCATACATAGATAGTGTCTCTTGGGCTTCACTCAATCTCTGTTCAAGGTCTTTGATTTGATTTAGTGCCAGTTCATGGGTGTCACTACACTCTTGAAATGTTGACACTAGATGTTGTAGTTGACTGTGCTGGTCAGTTAAGTCCATGTGTTGCATGTGTAACCCTGTTCGTCATGTCATGCTATCTATACCAAATACACTGCACTGTAATGTTTCCCGCGTCGATAGCTAGTCTCGGCTGAGATTCGCCAGACTATTATTATTATCTATGCCTAACTCCCCAAGTAAGATAATACTGCTTACCTTCTACACGACTGCGGTGCCACAGGCCAGCTCCGCCGCGAGCGTAGCACCAGCCCCACCCGCGGCATGGATCCGTGCACGTTGCTCATCTGTGGTGCCGACGTGCGCTTGCGACTCCAACCGCGACGACTGTTGTTGGCGCCCCAAAGATGCGATGTGCCGTGTTCTGGGTAAATAGGAAATAAATGGTTCATTTATAATTTAAATACTCTTGCTTTGGTTCACATGCAAAGTTCAACCCCTCGTTGGTTGTTTTAAGATTTCAAAATAGTTTACGTGTCGAACGGTTGCGTGTTTTTAATCGACAAATTCTAAAGTTGCGTCTAACTTCGTAAAGACAGCCCTCTTATTGGAAAGAAAAATTGTTTATTCTACACACGAATACAAAGTAAGCCAAAAGCCTTTCGACAAATTAAAATAATAAAAACAAAAATAAAAGTTGAAAAAAGTACCGAGTAGTAGTATTTTCTCCCGTTTGTTCCTTGTTTTATGAGAAAAAAAATTTAACATCCTAAATTATGTTTGTGCACAACAGAATCCCACCGATAACTTTTATCTTTAGATTTTTTCTAAACTTTAATGATGAGACGCGAAGGCGTCAGGTGTAGCGCGTATTTTTTGCAATTTGTAGGTCAGTATCAGATTGTATGTTGATCTAATTATGATTCGCGGCCGTAACAAATAGTTATTTATAGAATTATAATCATAAAAATCATCAATACAACTCTCTAAGTTGAAGTTAAATCATTCATTAATTCAACCCTATTGAATGACTATATCATGAAATCATCACATTTCAGGCCAATTGAGTTGAGGCCAATTCTAACTCCAGGAGTTGTATTGCTCATTCTAATGATTATTATTCTGTAAGGTTACGAATCATATTTAGATCAATATGACACTACAACCTGACACTGACCTGCAAATTTAAAAAAAAACATAAGTACATTTGTATTTCACAGTCTACCTGAGCGCATCCCTCTTAAACAAAGTTACTTAAAGCTTATTCAAGGTTTATCTAGTAGTCGCTAACTGGACTACCGTCGAAGTGTTATTCGTTCTCTTGTAAGGAAATTCTCAGTAGCAGTCCGGAGTTAGGAAGTTTGCCTGAGAAATAGTATTAAGCTTGTCTCTTAGTAACCGGGACTGAATACCGTCTTCGGTGAAATGGTTTTATAGATTGTACATAGCTACGAGTATTACTAATAGCATACTGACTCAGTGACCATAAATTATAGAATAAAATCACCTATTATCAAGCCTGTATTCTCTAAAGGGATAAGCAGAGGTAATTAGTAGGTCCCACAATTCGCCAGTTATATCGTAAGTAATAAAGTCGGTCAGTTATATCGTAAGAATTGTAATTTTGAGTTAGGGCTCGCCGACCTTTTACATGGGTAAAAGGTCGGCGAGCCCTAACTCAAAATTACAATTCAGGGCTGCTACAAAGAATTTCCTAATTTGGAAAGTGATAAAAACTACTTACTTAAAACTTCATGCGATTTTTTTTGGTGACTTGGTAACGTTTTCTATTGCTGACAGAATTTAATTACCAAATTAAATGACCAGACATTATTGATGTACCGTACCGTACTTGACCAACTCGTAACGACGCTTTGAATCGTCCCGTAACTAATTGCAAAGCCACTTCAACCACAACTGATTGAGAGCCTAAATTTAACTCAGGTTCTTACTTCCTCCCCCCGGTGGGTTCCCGCATTGCCGAGGTGGGGGCGAGGGCTCAGAAGCCGTGGCTTGGTCAGCCACGGTGAAGCCAAGAGGAACCCGAGGAGGGGCCGCTCGTCAGGATTTTCCAGTAAACCAACGACGTAGCGGCCAACAAGTAGGTTGCGGTGCCGCTTGGGTGACATCGCAAACTGAGGCGGGCCGTGAGGTCGTATGGGAGGTCGCGGCGGGAGAGGAGTGCCGGTATTGCGGTGCGCCGCTCTCCCTACGCGGCGGACGCGGTGGGGCCGCAAGGGAGAAGGAGTGTTGGTATGACGTTGGCCACTCTCCCTATCCTCTGCGGCCAAAATTGGCAGGCGGCGGCGCCAATGACCTGACCCGTCGCAGGGGGAGCAAGGGGGTGCCCAAAGACGGGGTCGGCTGGCGCCCATGTGCTGGTTTGGTCCCTGGGGTGGTCACGGCGTCCTATGTGTTCTGGTGCGCCGGTGATGGGGAGTACTCCCCAGAGGAGGGTCTGGTGACGGACAGCCGCGGCAGGTTCACGGATGAGATGAGTGCTAACGCGTGGCCGTGTTCCCGCCGTAAGCGGCAGAGGAGCACGTTGTAGATACCGCTACATTCATATACCCACATTTTTAAAGTATATAAAAGCTACTATTTAAGCGCATCCATAGCTCTGTAGGCCCAGTAAAACCTGATACCGCACTTCAAATATTGTAAATAAAAAAATTAAAAATCAGTTCAGTTTTAGCCGTCTTCCGGACAGGATATTGGTTATAAGTCAAAACTGAAAGAAGTCCGAAAATTTCGAAGGTTTTCGAACACCGCGCAATTGCGTAGTAGTCTAAAACCAAGTTTGCAACTGCGCAGAAGTCTTTCGAAGTTACAAACTTGTTTTTAGACTAATATAGATATATATCCTAACAACATCCCAAAAAATCAGTGCAGTGCAATTTTTTGCGACATCCAATGTTTAAATGACTGGCTATAGGTACTTAATATATTTTTTTACAATTCTAGTACCTAATTTAAGTCTTAATGATCACAATGATTTAATTTCGACAAACGTACACTTCAGAAACACAATTTTACTTCTAATTTACCATTCAAGACGTTTATCAGACACTAAAATCAATTATGGCAACAGCCACCAGACAGGCCATGAAAAAACCTTCACAGACCCTCGACAGTATCAGTCTTTGATTGAACATTTACTAGCAAATGAATGGGAGATTCGAAGCCTGGAAATTTCATCTGGGAGATTCCCTTTGTTATACCTGATAGTACAAAGATAATAAAAGGGGGTAAATGATCGTTTTCAATTTGATTCAATGAAATACAAAACTCTAGAGGAAATAAATGTTCTACAATGGAAATAAATGTTTTGGACTACAAGTAATGTCATCACAGTTCACCCATCACTCTTTTTCAGTAATTGGTGTAAAACAAGCCGGTGGTCTATCTGATGGTAAAGTACGTTTATGGAAATATCTGAATTATTTTGATGGATATTGCTAATCCATTGCTTCAAATGTTCGAAAAAATTGTTTGCTCAACGACGTAAATAACGCAATGAATGTTGTAGAACTGTCAAAATGAAAGCCATTCCTACTGTTAGTGTGTTACGCAATTACCCCGCTGTTAACAAGTAATGGTCTCGTGACACTTCTTGCTGACAGAAATAGGTGTGGTGGTAGGTAATAATAATAAATTCATCTATTTTCAGGTAATTTACACCCGTAGCCAAACATACAATTTTAAAAAGTAAGAGGTACCTACTCCTAAAACAGCTTTTTGGGATAGCTAGCGCGAACATTTGAGGGGGTACAGTCACGAGCACCAATATGTCAACACTTAACAACGTGCAATTGCGATTTTTTTGTGAAATAACGAATGCAACGTTGAAATACAACACATTACATAAACCTATAGGTTT
Source organism: Apamea epomidion (assembly GCA_947507525.1). Lineage (NCBI taxonomy): Eukaryota > Metazoa > Arthropoda > Insecta > Lepidoptera > Noctuidae > Apamea > Apamea epomidion. The sequence continues at coordinate 12,746,178 of OX382228.1, read as the reverse complement.
GAAAATGCTATGTTCGTAACAACATAAAATTTCATTAAAAAATAAAGGAGTAAATAGCTTCTGAATAAAACCGAGTGTATACATACTTTTACTCGTGACTGTACCTCAGGGTACTCTCCTCAAATGGAAGTGCTTCAATAATGAACATATTATAGAAAAGTTTAGCCCTACTTAGTCAGTTCCCACCAAGACTGTCAAGATAATTGTTTTAATATTCCAAACATCTTCTTTTCGGGTCGATGGTACTCTTCTTCGATGTTTTATGTTGTTTGAGCCGTGTAGGTGGCCACGTTGCGGCATCATTGGCATTTTTAGGTCATCCAAAGTGCATGTGGACGAGCACTTAGGGCAGCTAATATTCAGCTTGCTCTCATAGTTCCAGTCTAACCGGATGCAGCGGAATACCAGTATTTTACATGGAGCGACTGCCTGTCTGACGTCCACAACCCAGTCACTGCGTAATACGATACCCCTTGGTAAGACTAGTTGTCAGATTTTCGGGCTTTTGACTACCTGTAACAACTGTCAAAGATCCACGCATGACAGCCGGGACCAACGGCTTAACGTGCTTTCCGAGACACGGAGGGGTTTTGGTATGTAAAGATGGTCACCTATCTATGGACCAACCGCGGCAAGCGTAGCTTAACCTGATCGATCGACCCGTGCGGCTGTTATTACTTAGCCTTAAGCAAATCATTCCAAACAAACAAATCACATGACACTACTACAATGTCTATATAGTCAACACATAAATAAATCGTTACGACGCATATTGACTAAGACGGCAACTCGATAACACACTCTTTTATTTGACTTGTTGTTCGTGCAAGGGATACAATACTCTTTTCAATTACCACGATTGTATCTCTCTGTCATTGTTATCGTCTAACAAAAAGTTGTCTGCAAAGTTGTGTTGTTCGTAGTTAGATAGAGTTTACATTTGGAGTTTACATTACATTTACATTTGATTTCGTACCGAAAACATATTTTTATGAAGGTACTAGCTGCGACCCGCGGTTTCACCCGCATAAATTTCGATCCCGTGGGAATCCCGTGGGAAAAAGTATCCTATATGTTAATCCTGGTTATAAACCATCTGTTTGCCAAATTTCACCCAAATTCGTTCTGTGGTTTTTGCGTGAAAGAGTAACAAACATCCACCCATCCGTCCATACAAACTTTCACGTTTATAATATTAGTAGGATACAATGACCTTATGAAAACGTTGATCACATTAATTTGTACTATGGCGTATTAAAATGATAAAGTGTAACGTACCTACCTAAGTAAAATATCAAATACTAACTTCTGGCCCCGACATCTACGTGAAATTTCTTGTCTCGCATCGCATCGCCTGCCCGCGCTTTTACTTTGTTTTCGCTTAGCGTTCTTTCTGACTCTTTTTCACTCTGCTCGACTCCTAAGGGTCCTAGCGTGATGATAATATAGTCTTCCGCAAAAATTGGGCTATCAAATGCAGACGGAGTTTTTCAAATCCGACTGGTAGTTTCAGAGATTAGCACGTTCAAACAAACCATAAAGCGTTCAAAAATTAGTATAGATAGATGACAGGTTCATAATGTACGTACCACAACCAGAAGGCTAATTCTCGTAATTTTAAATGTTCAAAATCTAGTCGCAGTCTCATCTCGGCGACAACCAATGTCAAAAACTTGTCAAAATGTAGGGAAATTAGAAGTATTTTTTGACAGATTGAGACTGTGAACGTTCTTAAAATTACGAGAATTGCCCCTCAGTTCTTAAGGTACGATAACCAGTAAAAAAACTTTTTAATGTGCCTCTTAACGAATCACAACACAGATGGCGTCTATAGAATTTATAATCTCAACTCCATTTGGTGACGTCACTGAATGAAAAAGAGTGACGTAAAAGGTTTAGGCCCACACAGTATAAGTATCAAGTCGTGGCCTGTTTACGACGTATTGATCTGCATGCCAAGCTTTTCATCGCTTTTTACATGCAATTTAGCCAGTTCCACATTTGAAACACTCGAATAACCCGGCCATTTTGTTTTGCATATTTTTTTTTTATAATGCTCGCTGTTCGTTTCATAATTATGGCCAGTAGTAAAATATACTAAGTAATAAGAACTGCGTGAAGGTGCTTTAAAATATTTTTTGAGTACATTTAACTTTTTTAATGACAGAATTTTATTTGGAAAAACAAAACACAATCGCTTGGCGATTATTATTGGTAACTTTGCATTATACCGCTGATCACTAGACAAGTGTGTACACTGCTTTAGATAGACCCGGACTATAACTTACAGGGACCAATTTCTTTCAAATTCACGTAGATGTATTCAATCTTAAAATCTCTTGAGAGCAATAAGTTGATCGTTCTACATTTTATTTCAATATAAACATTTTCCTACTGAAAAATACTCCCTATTCATTAAGACATGCGCAACTCGCTAGGAATTCATCTCCCGTAGCCCGGGCAACAATCACTTAATGATATTTCTCATATTTCTCGCTTCCTGAGTTCACTGCGTAAATTGTGTAGTTTGTTGCAAAAGTGTGTGTGAGTGAAAATATAAACAAATGGAGCAGAAAATGTACCAGTAGACGACTATTTGTAGTGCCACTTAGGTACAAATTGAGTGATAATTTGAAAACTAAACCCGACAATTTAATTTTAAATCACCATTCCTCAATTTTAATTACAATTTTATAATGTTATTCAAACAATGGTTGTTGGAAAAAGTGGTGAGCTACAAAGTAGCAACCTTTTAAATACAGATGAATGTGTTACTAATTCCCTTTATTGAGTCAGAATTTAATCCGAACAGGGTTTATTTACACTTTTCTCACATACTTTTGGAACTGACCATAGGCTATGTTGATGACAGACGGCTTGTTAACACTGAGTTGCAGTCAACCGAGAATAATATGATTGCCTAACTGAGAAATTGAATAAGGAAAACTTACCTACTTAACATAGGTGAAGGTAAACGTGTAACCACACAATGTCAAGGTCACATTATATAACATAACACAACTTCAATGTACCTATGTGTGAATTCACTTGCACATCACTAAAATTCATAAAAATTAATGTTTTTTCACTTACACTTAACTTTTTTCGGAAGCATTAATTAACAAATTAATAATTTTTTGGGTAAAATGATTCTACGTTTATGATTTTGCACTAATGGACCATCTTTGTCTTTACCGTCTCCATTATCAGATCTGACACCAAATAGTTATTAAGAGAACTACACTTGGGTGCTCATTGTGCTCAACTCAATCGGAAAACGGAAAATATATGAAAAATCGGTCACATGAGCTATACTCGACCCCGTCATTTTTTTATCACCCTGCATTTGAAAGCCACTTGCACGTCATAAAACGTCATGCTCTATTTTTTTTAAGACCAATATGGCAGTTACTGTCCGGCCGTCGAGAAAATGCGTTCCTGACACCTGTGAGTGCGACAATTCCAGTAGCTAATAAAGAACAAATTTGGAAAAGACGTATTCGTTTGTATGAAACCGACAGCTGTCAAGAACGCATTAAAGTTTCAATTTGGTGGGAGTTTTTGTCAAAAGTAGTAAAGCAATGATGAGGACGATTATACTATTAGTAACACGGGTCTGAAGCTGAACTGAATTATTCAGTTTTCTAGCGTACACTACAGTCCTATTCCACAAACAAATATTGACTGGCGCGATAATTTAAGTACCAAACACATTACAATATGAAGAAATTAACATATACGTGTGAATAGGAAGTTTCAGAAATAAATTCGTAATAAACCCTGATATTGCATCTCTTTCCAACAAGTGTGTTAAAAGTGAGACGGCATCATTCACACCCGCCAAAATGGACTCTCTAAAACCAAGGTACGGTCACCAAAGGAGATAAGTAACCAGGGTCGTCGGATATAGTTGAAGTTTAATAAGAAACCGACGAAGGTTTCTAATAAAATTAAATCTAATTAATAGAAAACAAACAATTCATTTAACAAATTAAATTTCATTGGAAAACATCCATCGGTTTCGTACTAAACTTCAACTATATACGACAACCCTGGTAACTTATCTCCTTTGGTGACTGTACCTAGCAATATATTATGTAGCTACACCTATATTGTTCAGTAGTGTGCTTGAAAATACTTCTGATGTGGGTGATATATGTGTAGGTATATCGTTGTATCATTAACCCGCCTTTACCCCAATTTTTTGGGGTCAGCGCAGTATGTATGCCATTTTCATCCATACATTTCTTTCAACCTTCGTCGTATTGTTTTACCTCCTGCCTTCCACGCACCCTTTCATAGGTCGTTCTTTTCAGTTTGCAATTCTAGTTCATAATTATTTGGTGGTCATACTATAGTCGTACTAATTTTTTTGTGGCATGGTCGCCATGGCAACTGGTTGCGATGCTACTAACAACGACTGGTCATATATTTTAGTAACCGAGCCATCAAGTTCACTTTCAAAGAAATTAAAACTGTGCATATTTCAATACCACTTATACGAGTATGATTAAAGTTTACAGACACTCCATTCATAAAGGCTCCCACAGACAAGGGCGACGTGGCTCTAGTAGAATAATTTCTATGCAAAACATTATGGAAATAGATCAACTAGAGTCGCGTCGCGCCTGTCTGCGAGAGACTTAATGCATAATCAGCCTATAATGTTCTCACTGCTGGGACACAGACCTCCTCTCTTTGAGAGGGAGAGAGCTACAATCCACCACGCGGGCACAGTACGGATTGGTAGATGTCACATGTCGACGAATTTTTTGGTTCTAGGACATGCCGGTTTCCTCACGATGTTTTCCTTCACCGTTTTGAGAGCAGTGGTGATACACTCCATAGAACTAACTTTCTATCAGTTTAATCCATTCATGACTCATACCACTTTAAATATACACAATCAAGCAAATAGTCTTACCACGAGAATTTGAGGAAATAGGTTTGTTATCGTTGTAGTGTTTAAATAATTTTAACAATTTGTAATTTCAAGGAAAACTTTCGATTGTGGTTTTCCTTCAGCAATATTGTATTTTAGTATTGTCGATGGTATTTATAATGTTATGTTAATTTGCCAGTTTTAAGCGGTGTACTCGAGAAATGATGCCTAGACCGGCTCTTATACGGACACCGTTGAAAAGTACATAAATCCAGAAACTTGGACCAAATTCACAGTAGTATTCTACGAGTTACTTACTTGTAAAAAGGAAGACAGGATGCACCAGAAAACGTTTTACAAGAAAAATAATCAAATAATATGAACTATTTGATAGTACAAAGATACTAATTATAAACTATGTACCTAAACATTGTAAACAATCATTGGATACGCATCCTCTATGAGCAACGTAAACCATGCTGCAACATAAAACATTTTAAAAAATAAAAAAAACAGGAAACTTTATAAAAAATAAAACACTACAGCACTATGTACTAACATTCACGGCAAAACTAAAACTTACGAAGATTCAAACTGGGATGTAATCCCTTAATGTTTGTGACATCATTGGTATAACGTTGTTTACTACAAGAAATGTAAAGTACCTATGTCACCACTTTAAAAAAAACACTACAACACAAAACTAACATTCACGAGAACAATGTCACTTACGAAAATTCAAACTGGGATGTGGTCCCTGCTCGGAGCATGCGCGTCTCCCGCGTGCACTGAGCAAAACTTCCCTGCGCGGGCGCTCCGGCATCTCGTCGTGATCCACGCTCTGCCCGGCGTCGAGCGCGCATGCGCCACCGCCCTCCTCCCTACCTTCTTCTACCACGCACGCAGACATCACTATTTTTGTTCACAAGTGATGTTCACAACACCTCACTGTATTTTTTAGACCCACCAACTCCTAAAGGAGCTACTAACTAGTTTAATATTTCACCATATAGTTCAATTTCCTCTGTCACTTTTTAAGTTACACAGGTACGTCACTGCACTGCACTTCCGTTAATATTCTACACTCAAATCACTGAATGGCACGGATCATCGTGCCATCGACACTATAGTAGAATCACTAAAGAGGTTGTTTTCAATCCCGTTCACTAAACTTCACTGCCACAATTCAATTTCTAATATACATTTAAAATCACTGTTGTTATTTTTTTTCTCTCATTGTAATTACGTTCTGTAATTGCGCCTGTGATGGAATCTGAAACAAAAAACATCATTATAAAGATAATCTTGATTACGTTAATGTGAAACTACGTACACAAAAAAAGAAAACAAATATTGTTTACTCAATGTTACAGTCGCTAATAATAACTACGTCATAAAACCTTTCATACGAGTTACCGAATTACCTAATCATTCTTTGCATAAAATTAAGTTCGCAATTAATCGAAGAATTATAATTTCACGTGCAATTTGCTGAAACAACAAGTGTGGAGAATAAAACCTAGTCTATTATTAACTTTTAATTAAGCTGCTAGAAAATAGCTGTGGGATGTTGTGGACTAAAATAGACTTTAATCCAATTTCCTGTCGAAGGTATTGTTGCGCGCCACTATAGAAGCGAATACATCGAAAGCGATCTTCAAGTGCGACTTAAGAGTGATTGTGTTTTATAATTAGTGTGTTTGAGTTGATATTAGTGTTGTTTAATAAAAGTGTAACTTTTGGTAATTTTTATCGGCAGTTTTTATTGTCACGAACCCGAAGCTCGTAACAGTATATAGTCGTGTACAGAAAATAAATGTCTATGGTAGAGAATTCTATAGAAATAAGCATCACTTATGTATTCCTTTTGTTCCTTCTTGTCTGTTTATAGGTGTAGGTTAAGTTAAATTTCTAATCTATTTATTTTACCATTAATGTTGATGGTAAAATAAATAGATTAGAAATTAAACTTGACAGGATGTATTTTATTTTAGACTGGGTAACCCCACTCTTTTAGAAGTCATAGGTTACATTAATCTTGACATAAACAATAATTCGAATGAGCAGCAACCTTTTATAATTGACTAGCTTCTGTCCGCGACTTCGTATTTCTTGTTCCCTCGACCGCGTTGCGTTGTGACGCCATATCGTCGCAACGCATCGCCCTCCCGCAATATTACTTCGTTTTTGCTTAACATTCCTTTTGACTTCTATTCTTTTTGCTCGGCTCCTAGCGTAATGTTGAATAGCCTTTTTTTTTTTTTTTTTTTTTTTTTTTTTTTCTGGGTGGGAAATCATCAAATGACTCCTCCCGCTCTGGGCGGAGCAGAAGGGAGTGTCAGACTTTTACTGACTAAAACCCACCCGTGTTCCTTCAGTTGCCTGTGCCAGGGGCCACGGTATCTCTTTCGAACAACCCGCAGCCCCGGCGGCATCGGCCCTAGTGGACCCCGTCAGTTCGTGCTGACAGCTCTTTGAGGCGCGCGTGGAACACAACGCGCCGTCGACCCGGGCCTGGTCCTTACCGGGCGGCGAGCTGCCCATAGCTCGCCGCCCGCAAGCCCGTGCCTACGGTGGCCGGGAGTCGGCTGTTGACTCCCGTCCAGGGCGTCTCCTGCGGCGGCTAGGAGCGCGAGGGTGCAGCGATTGCCTCTCCCTCGCACGCTCCGCCTCCTCCTTCGCGAGCATAACTGCTTCGCAGAAGGAGGTGACGGCCTCCCATTCACTCTCGCTCCGGACCATGGCCTGTATGAGGGCCGGACGCGAGAGGTCGCCGCCGCCGATCGCCGCCAAGAGGACACGGCGGGGTCCCGCCCAAGCCGGGCAGACCTCCACCGTATGCTCCACCGTGTCCTCCGGGCGATCCCCACAGTGGTGACACCCTGGCGTTTCCTCCCGCTTTATCCTGAACAGGAACCTCCCGAAACAACCGTGTCCGGTGAGGACCTGCGTCAGGCGGAAGGTGAGGGCGCCGTGGCGCCTCTCTAGCCACTCCTCAAAGAGGGGACTTATCGCCGCAATTGTGGCGTGCCCAATGTTGAATAGCCTTCCTTAACAATTAGGCTATCAAATTCAAATAGAATTATTCAAATCCGACGGGAAGTTCCAGAGATTAGCACGTTCAAACAAACAAACTCTTTTAATAACCCTTTTCGTTTTATTATTAGCCTCATAGTTATTAGTTGTCGTCAGGTTAATTTGTAAGTCTTACTAATCTAGTTTTTAAGTCGTTGTTAATAAATGGATTGTGTGTATTTTTATGTGTGATTCGTAAAAAACGATATATTATATTATTATTATCTTTGACATATCTCGGGACCCTGGGGTCCCAGGACCTTTGGAAGGCGTACTAAGGGCCGAAGCCAACTCGCAGAGGCCCTGTAGACAATTTTAAATGATGAGAAGCATGTTATTGGTATCGATATAGATAAATATAAATATCAACAAAATGATAGATAAGTAAGTTTTCGAAAAAAAATATATGGTAATTTTACCTGAAAACGTAGGGTTTCCAAAAGGTCAAATCGCGGATCAGATTGCAAAGTTATTATACTTCATTGCCTGACCCTACATCTGGATAACCAATAACTGACGATACGTCGGATATTAGGATTGGACGTCTATTGAAATGTTTGGCCCACATTTTATAACCTTTTTGTGGGTAAGTACGTATGAATAAATTAATCCTTTGTGAGTGTTTTTACATATTTGAGAACGATACCTACTCTATTCAATTATTCATAGGTTGTAGGTACTTTGTTTATTAAGTTGAAAATAACAATTGAATTTTTTGTATTAATAATAGTCTTCGGACCGATTTCGGTCACCGTGGCCTATATTTTCGGCATAAGAATCGTTCTTACATCTCGTAAATATTACTTTAAAAAAAAAAACAATGTACAGTTTTTACTCTCGATTCAGCCTATCGCAGTCTACTGCTGGACATAGGCCTATCCCAGGCTGCAACAACACCCTGTCCTCCGCCTTCCGCATCCAGTCCGACCCAGCAACCTTGATAAGGTCGTCTGTCCATCTAGCTGGGGGCGTCCCACACTACGCTTGCCGATACGCGGTCTCCACTCCAGGACTCGTCTGCTGCACCGGCCATCGTTCCCGTCGGTCGGGTCGGTCGGTTTTTACTCTGCTACGATTTTATTATATATATAGATAGAGTAGAATTTAACTCGAAAACTGTACACATGGTTAAACTTATGTGGCTTTTGGCGTAACTTAATTCCCTGTATTATTAATAAGGGTTGTCTATTAATTGTTCGTCGCTTGTAAACATTAACTGAGTTATAAACTTCAAATCTCCCAAACTTTGGGCTCAACCCTTCTGTGAATATTTCCCGCTGTCATTAACTTCGTTTTTAAACCCAAAACAAATCCTAATTCTCTGACAAAGTTCATAGAAAAGTTGCGTAGCTGCGGTCAAACAATGACTCAGGTAGACAAAATATTCAGTTATTCTGCTTAAATTGTTTATTTAAGCAGAATAACAGAATATTTCGTCTTGATTTCGGCCAATATGTCATGCTCATGTTTACACATCTTGTCGTATCCATCGATCGGATTAACTCCCGACACAAACTTCATTACCTTAATAGAATTTACACCTGGGGCAGACACCATCAATTTGTAAAATAAAGGCCGGTCTCTCTACCCGCCTTCAACACAGACATATCGAACGCCATGATGTTTCCGTGGAACAATCAAGCTTTAATAAAGTTGAAGGCTGGGTGCATTGCATGTGCTCGTATTTTTTTTCCACTTTAAAACCGTGAGTGAAACTTCAAACGTCACGACCATGTAAGTTGGTATCATGATACCGAAAGCAAATATTCATAATAATATAATATATGGGTTTGTTTTTCCTTGCAGAGTACACAAAAAATATTTAAACGAATGCCACTCATCGCTGTGAACTCATGACATTCGATATATCCATGGTATTTGCTAAGATTACCAGATATGGGAAAATAAATGGAAATATATTAATCAAACATTGAAAAGCCGGCTAAGCGTGAGTCGGACTTGCGCACACGTTCCGTACCAAAACTTTTAACTGGGTTCCTATTAAGGCTAATAAGATACATACTTACATAGCTCTGTGATAGACAGACCGACGGACAGTCAGACAGACATACAGCTAAGGCTTAGTAATAAGGTCCTGTTGGCACCCTTAGGGTTCAAAGCCTTGAAATAGGTGTTCCTTTATCTATACCTACTTATTATTTTGAAAAAATTTAACAAGTTCACGCCCATTATCTTCATTTAAGAACTAACTAAAAACTACCCAGTAGGTAATACAGTGTTCTATTATATTGTAATAGTTAGTTTGTATCACCTAATTCTAAAACTAGGACGTTCATAATTAATTCACCAGTGTGATTAAAGAAACGTTGCCTATTAACATCTACTAACCCGCACTGAGCCCGTGTGATAGATTATAGCCCACTCCTTCTCGAATAGAGGATGCGTGTCTCAGCAGTAAATGATAAATGATTGTATTTCTGTAAGTAGGTTTGTATAAACACTTTTACACGTCAATCATATTTTAATACTTAACTAGTTGAGGTCGGCGTATCCTATCTGACTACCCAGAGAAGAAACAAACTCAGAGGTCACAGTCACTTTTAAAATCCATACTAATCTTGATCAGATCAGTGGGAACTTTAATAGGTTGTAATCAACCTGCTTATGTTTATGACTATTAACGCCAAGCCGTCTTGTCACCGCTAATTGGTTTTGATGGAAGTACTTCACCCCCTGTCAAATTACAAGAGACAGCATTATGGTAATTGATATTAGATCCCACACGACTTGTACGAGCATGAAAGGTTAGTTCAAATTACCATTGAAACATGATATTAGTCAGCAGTTGAAGAACTTAATTAAATTAACATGACATAAAGTTATTATTGACCAGAGGGGCAATTCTCGTAATTTTAAGAACGTTCAGTCTCATGTCATGTTTTTGACATTTGCTTGTCGCCGAGATGAGACTCCGACTAGATTGTTTATGATTTTATGTTTTTTTTTTGTCTCCTTTACTCTTTCACCCGCTGTCTACATCAGCCTCTCTATCTATTGTCTTATCGCAGGTATGCTGGAAGAGATTTCGTAGGAAATAAGCACTACCCTTGTACCTATTTTTCTGTTGTGTTTTTTTCTTGACTGTTTATATATGTGTGTACATAAATGGTAAAATAAAAAAAAACGATTTTGGACGTTTCAAATTACGAGAATTGTAGTAGTTAGTTTAGTACCGCAGTTAAAACAGCAGCCGGCGAACGAGAAACCCATGATTCATTTACGAGGCTACGCAGTGTTTTTAAATGTTCTTTTAGAAACTTTTCTAATACAGAGTTAATACTTTCATTCCGCTAATACGCGCCGTGTGTTTGTAAAGTTTGGGTGCTGTTAATCCACACCGCGTGGTAGTCGCTATATAAAATTGAGGTGGCAATGAAAGTGTTAATAAGTTGATTCAATCCAGCCTGTCCCTCGCTGCCCTCCCCCGACGCCAAAAGCCGAGGTTCGTACCCCACAGGGGATGCCCTTAGCGTGTAGTCGCTTAGTTTATAATAAGTTTTATGCCCTGGTTGGAGGCCTTAATTTATTGAGCCACAGGATAGTCCGGTTGAGCAGCCAAAAACCTCCAGGGTTGACCTGCGAGGTGCCATAAAAAATTATTACTTAATAGCAAAAGTAACACAAACATGAGGTATAGGTACCATGGAAGTTTTGGACATATGACGGCTCCGATGTTCGTGTCTTTGAAGTATGCATTCCAGTGCCGTTTTGTGGGAATAAACTACTATAAATAAATAAATAATATCAATAAAAAATTCTAATTATTTAGCTGTCATTAGTTACTTTGACAGAGTATTTGCAGAAGATATTTAAAGCCATCCCCGAAAAAAGACAATCCCTCACCTCTAAAGCTTACATGCACTTTGTAACCTTTAACCCATCGAGTTACATTTGGCTCTGAGCCTAGCCGACTTCATATTGGCGCAGCTTAAAGTTTAGTTAAGCCTTCAGGGGATAAAAATAAAACAGGGGTCCGCGGCCAACCTTTACTACTTTATTTTTAAACCTCTCCATTGAAGAGAACACAAAAAAAAAGAACTGGATGCTTAAAATAAAATATGAAAAACAAATTTTATTTTTATTTCAGGCACATCACTTGTGATTACACTCTCTCTCAAAGACAGCAGGCCACCCCATGTAACATAATCCCACTGCTGGGCCATAGCAAATAAAAGAATGAAATGAAACATGTTATGACCGTGGTAGGTACTTACGAACAAATAATAATAGAATAATTTAAATTGAAATCTTTTAATTCAGACTTGTCGAGTCCATAGGGTTAGTAATAATACTTATTAATAACTATTAACTATTATTTACTAATAACTATTACATTTCAACTGAAGTGGATGAGTTACAAAAGAGAGGAAAACACAAGAAATATGTAAGTAACCGAAAGAATCCGAAGAAATCATAATCATGTTTTTTTTTTGTGGTCTTTCTCTGCGTCATGTTTAAGGCAAATAAACGTTTTTTTCTTTCTTTCTTTTCTTTTTCATATTTAATTGAACTACCTGCCTATTAAGTCAGGACTTATCACGAATCCTGATTACTAACACGAAAATCAACTTCGAAAATCACAAAAACAAAATACGACGTAAACAAGCGAGGAAAGTTTTTCGTATCACACCGCGTCATCACCCCTCGAATACCCGCATAAACTCCAAGATATTATGTTTCAAAAGCATTTATAGCTTCAAGTTATTACTCATAAGGAAACCGATACTATTTCCTATGTAATTTTCGTCGAAATATGTATAATAAGTACCTAGTCCTAATTGGTGGCAATAATATTATATACCAATTAGGGTGATGTATAGGTACATAATACGACAATAGATATGAATATAGCTTATGCCTGCGACTTCCTCCTCATGAAATTTTGTGTTTTAACATCAAAATATCCTCTGACACTCGGCAATACTGTAGCTTCCCATTAGTGAATTTCCGGAATCAGATCAGTAGTTCCAAAGGCAACAAACAAAAAAGCGGAAAAAAACAAAAGAAAAGAAATGTATGTGCTCAAAATAAATGTTTTTTTCCTAAAATTGTACTATACTCGTTATTCGGTGAGATATGCAGCGCACACGAGTAATAAGATATGAAAAGAACTGGAGCAATAAAAATAATACTTTACAACTGCGGCAGTTCACCAAAAGCGAGTAGGTGAAATGTCGGGCTAAGTTAGTTCAGTCCTCACATTCTATTATACGCGACCTATATTTGAAGAGAGACGAAGTCTTAAGGCATAAAGATGAAAATAGCGCGGCGTCGGGCGCTCCCGGAAAATAGCTAATAGGGTTAGATGTTGCAGGTAGGATTGCATTTGAGGGGTTAACGGTCGTACAGGGCAGCGACCGTCTCGACGCGGTGCGGAATACCGCCACGCTCGCCTTCGTGTTGCCAGCACACAACCTACGTTATTTATGACTTTCCACAATTAACTTAATTACTGGATTGCTTTCACGAAAAGACCAGGCTACTTAATAGCATGGTTGCAATCTGTAAAAAAGTTTTGAATTTTCTAAGTTGCATTCATACTTTACAAAAGTGTAGAAGGAACAATTTTAAAGGCTTTCTGGAGTTTGACTTAAATTTATTAAATACGCTACGATGAAGAAAAAGTTGACGGGGTAATTGAAATAACTGAAAACCTGAAAAGAATTCGCGTAAAAGAATCAGTTTCTCCATACATTTTGTTGATTTATGTGAACACAAAACTGAACAGAATTTTTTCAAGATTTCTGGGTTGGTACCATAGTAAAAGGTATTCATAATTATATGAGTATAACTCCATTTCAGGTTTTCAGCTTTTTCAATTACCTACCTCAATTTGTTTGCATAGTTAGTAGTTTTATTATTTTTAGCTTAGTACCTAGTGTTAATAGTTAGTTGTGTAATAATTGTATATAGTAATCAATTAAATTAACTGTCATTCGTGGATCTTTGACAGTCATCACGGGTCGGGTCGTCAAAAGCCCGAAAGTCTGACAACCAGTTTTACCAAAAGATATATGTATTACCTAGTAACTAGGTTGTGAAGGTCATCGCTCCATGTAAAATACTGGTGCTTAGCTGCATACGGTTAGACTGGAAACCAACCCCAACATAGTTGGGAAAAGGTTAGGCGTTTGATGAGTAAGCAATTAAACGTTAATAATAAAAATTACACCTTGTATGTTAGAGACATAATCTACCGTCCTTTTTTGTACCAATAAAACAATACACCGGTTATTACCTTATTAAATTATTCAATTCTATATCGTGGTAGCTCTGGGGATTTGGTTCGATATCCGACCCACTTCCACGCCACAAACGAACACTTCCTCTATTATTAAATCCGTCCCTTTTAGTTTAGTAGGTATTATTATTAACTTAAAAAGTATTTGTTTGAGGAAAAAAAAAATTGAACTTTTCGGGATAAATGATTTTATTTTGTAAGTTGGTTTGTACAAACACTTTTACACGTCAATCATATTTATTTAAGAAGAAAGGCCGGAACAAACTCTGAGGTCACAGTCTCCTTTACAGTCCAGACATAATCATGGTCAGATCATTTGAAGACCATGTAGATCGATGTCTGAGATGGTCTTTTGAGGAAAGAACCACACAGATTGAGAGTCCCTGTCCAGTCAGTGCACGCATTTGTCAGAAATCGTGCAGCTCAACTCAAAACTTAAGGAGCTTAACGATTCGACGAACAATACCAAAGAAAGGACATTTGGGTAGGCCACATAAATTACTCAAACTGCCAGACTCTTTAAAAACTATATGGGAAATAAACTCTTTAAAAACTAGATCTTCAGAGGCTAATAAGTAAATTTTAATATACTTACGTATCTACAACTTACGTATCTAATCTGAAAAAAGAAAAAACTACAGTCATACAATCATATCCAATTAAGTAAACTTTTTTGAAATGTTTTACTAAAAAATACATTCACAATTGAAACTAAAACTTTGTACCTAATTTAGGTTCCAGACCTAATCAGTATGCGTAGTGAAAAAGTTTTTATACAAAATAAATTCAGAAAAAATAAAATAACATAGCTCATCAAAGCACAAATATTCGAAAAAGTTATAACTTTCGAGCTGCGAAAATTTTATGAGCCTGTGAAAATCTACTGAGATTTAATACCCACTTCAAAATATTCGCCCGAGAAAATTACCGCCGACAAATTCAAACGTTAGGAACAGACGAAATTCTCACAGTTTGCTAGTTTGAACTAACGTTGAATTAAAGTATCGAATAATATTCAATAATCGCAGTGATTTATGTACCAAGATAGTAAGGTAATATCGTCAGTATGCCTTTTTATCTTTATTTCTCTTTCTCTCTTCTTAGCACGAAATATAATTTGAATAGGTATGCCGTGGTTAAAACATTTCCTATTCAGCAAGTTGGTTCAAATCCAACAGAGCTGACTACCCTGTGCCCAAGGAGCCAAATATAGGTAGTACCTATAGTGTCATATATGGAACATAAAAATACTAGGTAGGTACATAAATAACCGTTCTGCCGCTGTGAATAACTTAAAATTAAATCAAAGAAACAAACTGACCAGCCGGTTTATTCTGTTAAAATCTCATCGTGAAAACTTAGGTGGGTTGTCAATAGTGCCAATCCCTAGCATCAGGCGCAATGACAGCTCACTTCACCTAAGTTCTCATGGTGAGATTTCTAGAGAGTAGCATTACACAGCTTTAAGTGAGTTGTCATTCCACCTGCACCCTAATTGCGTAACACAATATCAATCGCAATCTCAATCATTTTGAAGGAAATTGCTAATTCATTGCTTTATTTGTTCAAAAAATTAGTCTTCTCAATAACGTAAATAAAGCAATAAATGTTGTTGAACTGTCAAAATGAAATCGATTGCTACTGATTGTGTGTTACGCAATTACCCCGCTGGTGCTAGAATTGACACTATTGACAGGTCACTTCAAGCTCACGTCACGTACGTGTCCACGGTCAGTTTTATATACAATCGACTGGCTGAACCTGTGCTCCAGCAGTAGGAATATTATAGGCTGATTATGTATGTATGACTGTCTGAAGTTAAAGCTTCACGGTCAGTATCCTATTACGATTGCACCAGTGCACGATATCATTAAAACCTGTCCTTTTACCGATACAAATTGTCACAACATTTCATTACTTAATTGTTATCGCTCTTGAACAGACTACCGGCAAATATTTCAGTAATTGATATTCAATTATTAAACTGGTATCTGTAGTAAACTGATACCTCAGGTACATAAGAGGTTAATATAATTGGTTGTTAGATTTATACTACAAAGATAGTTAGTACTTAATTGAATAGAATAGATCATTAGAATATCGCAGCCCTTTTTTTGGGTTTTGTACCCAAATAGTGCTAACAGGACCCTATCACTAAGGGCCGGTGCCCACTGGCGTAACGGAACGGCAAGGGATTTTCATGCGACGAATGGAAATATAACTTAAATACCTATGTATGAAAATAACATACAAATTTCAATGATGATGCCAAAGGACGGTCGCGGCATACCTAAGGATACCGCGGCATCGTTACCGTCGAAATTCCAATTCTGTTGTCATACAATTTTTAGGTTATATTTTCTATTCGCCAGTGGGCGCCAGCCCTTAAGCTCCGCTGTACGTCCGTCCGGCTGTCTGGCACAGGGCTGTATCTTTTGAACCGTAATAGGTAGTTACATTTTCAGAGTGACTACTATACTATAATGACCGTTATAACAACAAATAAAAGTAAAATAAAGTATTTTTTTTAAACTCTTCTTGTAACAACCCCTTTACAAGATACGTGTATTGTTTAAAAAAAAAAACCTGGGATTAGTATCTAAAAACCCACTTGTGAAGGAAGTGGCGAAATTGTGGGTGTAGGCCTATTAAACAGCTCTGCCTAACCCTTGGGAAAACAAGCGTGCTGCTTATGTTCTGTTGTTAAAAAAATCGAATAGCCAAAATACAGAACTATAAGACCATGGTATTATTTGTTGAAACAGCATACATTTTTATCCTTCTACATAAGCACAACTTTTTCAGGCTACAAGGACATAGATGACATTTTCAGTAAGTTATGTTTAAAAAATTTAGCTCCATTTTTCGGGCTTCCCCAAAAATATCCCTTTTACACTGCTGCGCGATCAAATTTCAAAAGGTATCTGAGAAAATTAAAGTTAATGAGGTCAAAAATTGTATGGGTCTTCTTTCAAGTCCGGCTTTGATACCTACTTATATGTCAATCAATATTTATTTATCCATCGCTTCATGGATGAATATTTAAAGGAGGCTCCGATCAATTAAGGTTTTACTTGTTAATAATTATAACAAACCGTTTTTTTTTTTTTTCATTTTTATTGACTCCTAAGTCATAGCAGGGTTTCCATTATTTTAGCTACCTTTACTATCTGAGCTTGTAACCTAATATTTAAGTATTTTTTGTATAGGTAATCTCACAGTCAAAGTCAAAGTCAAATCATTGATTTCAAATAGGCACATAAAAGGCACTTTTGAACGTCAAAAATGAAATTAAAATAAAATTGATTCTAGTCGCCCCTTCCAAAAGGTAGTTTCGTATGGAGAAGAATGGGCAAGAAACTCCACTGTTACTCTTTTAAAATGTTTTACAATATTTTGCATACATTAATTATACAGGGTTATTTTTTAAAGACCAGCCAAATTTAAGGATGTCGTACAGACCATCAAACTGAACAACTTTCTCCATGGGACAAATAGCGTAATCGCGAAAATTTTATCAACTGTCCCATAGAAAACTTCAATAACTACTCAACCTAAATGTATGGGACGGCTGAATTTTTATTCGCGATTACGATGTTGGTCCCATGGAGAAAGTTGTTTAGTTTGATGGTCTGTACCAGATCCTTAAATTTGGCTGGTCTTTAAAAAATCACCCTGTATAATTATATGTGAAGACGAATCTGTTTCAATAAAGTTATTATTATTATTATTGAAACGTTATCTAGACAACTTAAACCGATTATGTTTTTGCGAGACTATTAAAAGTGTCTAAAGGAAATCTGTGATAGATAGATAACCTTTTTGTCAGTCAAGTGAAAGTATTTATTAATTTTGCTCATCATCATCATCAAAGCCCGACTTCACCCACTGCTGAGCATAGACTTCAACCACTGCTGAGTATTGACTTCACCCACTGCTGAGCATAGACTTCACCCACTGCTGAGCATAGACTTCACCCACTGCTGAGCATAGACTTCACCCACTGCTGAGCATAGACTTCACCCACTGCTGAGCATAGACTTCACCCACTGCTGAGCATAGGCCTGTCTTTTCAAGTGCCAATCCCCACACTCCTGTGCCAGCCTCATCTAGGTTCTAACCGCGATGGAAACAATGTCATAGAGGGCATGTCATTTTGCTCACAGAGGGCTTAATTTATTCGATTTGGCATAATTCCTGAAACCTAGCATCTACTTTTAGAGAACTTGGTTTTATAGCGTGCACTTACAAAAATATATAATACTTAGTTGGATACTTAAACAAGTTGCTGGTGCTTTTATTGTTTTATTTTATGACCTACTTTTTTATTTATTCCCGGTTTTTTTTCTGCTAATCGATCTTAATTTGTATATTTGGTTGAATACAACATCCTACATCCTACTAATATTATAAACGCGAAAGTTTGTATGCATGGATGGATGTTTGTTACTCTTTCACGCAAAAACGGATTTGTATGAAATTTGGCACACCAGGATTATCATATAGAATACTTTTTATTTCGATATTCCCACAGAATCGAAACTTATGCGGGTGAAACCGCGCGGCGCAGCTACTAATATTATAAACGCGAAAGTTTGTGAGGATGGATGGATGGATGGATGTTTGTTACTCTTTCACGCAAAAACTACTGAACGGATTTTGATGAAACTTTACAGTAATATAGCTTATACATCAGAATAATACATAAGATACTTTTTATCCCGATATTCCCATGGAATCGACACTTATGCGGGTGAAACCGCGTTGCGCTGCTAGTAAATAGGTACATAAGTTGAAAAATTAGGATCTCTATATGAGCATACAGCGGGGTAATTGCGTAGCACACTAACACTGGCAATGGCTTTCGTTTTAATAGTTTAACAACGTTCATTGCGTTATTTGCGGTGTTGGGCAGACACATTTTTCGAACATAAAAGCAATGGATTAGCAATGTGCTTAAAAATTATTGTATGCCGCTTTCAGCGGATGTATCCTGAACATACTAACCAACTTTGTACCTACTACATCCGACGAAAAAATGTCTTTGTCTTCAAAATTTTTCAAATTGATATTGATATTGTGTTACGCAATTAGGGTTCTATGGGGTAATTACGTAACACACCAACAGTAGCAATGGAGTTCATTTTGACAGTTCAATAACATTCATTGCGTTATTTACGTTTTTGAGCAGACGCACTTTTCGAACATATGAAGCAATGGATTAGCAATATCCTTCAAAATGATTCAGATTGGTCAGCTTTTAGACCAGAATATCGAATAAATTTTTAAACCTAGACTAGAGTTTTCTCCAAAAGTGCCATTAATAAATCGTATTACGTCGTACCTTAATCAAATTCATACTTTTTCTTAATTTTTATATCACTAAACTCTTTAATAAGAACTTTTCAATCCGTTTTAATTAAAAGGGGCTTAATTAACACTGGCACAAAATAATTAAAAAAAGATATTTGAAGCTTAGTGACATGAAAAATCCTCTTTTTTTTTCTTTTTTTTTCTTTTTTTTATTTGGAACAAACAGATATACAATATTTTATATATGGAATTACAATAAGACAGTTTTACTAATGTATATCCAACTACGTTATTCACAGAATATCTAGATTGTAATCCTTAAAACTACGTCATGCTGGTTTTGTATCATTATCTACTATACCTATAATTATCAGTTAAAAACAAAATTAACATGGCAATCAAAAAGGAGGAGAAAATACAAGAAAAAAAAAAAAACATACATTGGTTAACTTTTGAGTTAAATAAAATATTAATGATGTTAGGTAAATACAGGGGGATTCTATGGAGACTATTATTTCTATTACATGTTTTCTAAATGTCCTAGCAGAATCGGCAAACAAGTCTAGATTCTTAAAATACGTATTAAAATTACTTATAAGTCGTCGTAAGTCTCTTTATATGGATAACCATTGCTACTTTAATAATAAAAGTAACTGGCACTTTTTTAACCGTACTGTATTATAATAAATCTAGTATCTACATATTACATTATATCAACTCATCTACTCAATTTAAAAATTAATGAAGAAAGAATTTTCTTACCTTTGATCGCAAGAAACTCTCATTCATCACAACAGAAAATTGGTTTCAGGGTTTGATGAATACACCGGATTTCCTCCGATGAATTCTTATCTTGATATTTTATATTTAAAAATCTTATTAAAAAACCTCCGATTTCATTGGGTCCACCAACACAATTCAGTAACAATCACTTAAGCATATCATAATGTCCTTGAAAACTGAAGGCCAATTCTCGCAATTAAAAACGTTAAATCTAGTCAAATCTCAACTCAGCGACAATCAATGTCAAAATTTAGGGAAATTAGAGGTATTTTTGACATCATGACATTTTTGAGACTGAGATCAGACTGTATAGAATAAAATATATTAAAATATGTTGCCTCTCAGAATAAAATATGTTGAAACAATAAATGAAGCGAAACCTTAATTACTTCGCTGAAAACGTCAGTTTTCCATGAACAGAACCTTCGTGAACAGAACTGTACCTATTGTACGAAATGAGTTCAATTCAAACCAATGCAAATGTACCTATTGTATGAATGGTTCTCTGCGAAGCAGTAATTGTAGAACAAAAGGTGTGTGGTGTGGCGTAGGTACTATAGCCTAATTGCTGCTTACATGCAACCTACGCGAGTTCATTAAAAGTTACTGGCATGAAAAACGAGACAAACATTAATTTAATTTAAGATTAGAACATAAAACAAGTAGGGCTCCGTCTAGCTGACAAGGGGAACACAGCATAATGGTATGTTCCTACTGCTGGGACACAGGCCTCCTCTCTTCGAGAGGGGGTGGGCTATAATCTACCCCGTGGACCCAGTGCGAGGTAGCAGATGTCACATGTCTTTGAATTTTTGGTTTTAAGACATGCCGGTTACTTCACGATGTTTTCCATCACAGCGGGAAGACAGAAGATGTAAAAAAGATAAAAAGTAAATCCATTCTAGAAATAATTATGGATGTTACATAACAAACTGATTTTTTACTCATCCCGGTGCTAGAGCTCTCACAGTTACCTACTCACCCAACTATTTGTTCACAAATGCAACTAGGACTGACTTTAATCCTAAGTTTTATTCTGTAATTACGAGTCTGCTTTGAATCTGTAGTACCTACTTACTCCTTGTTATTCGCTAGACTATAGATTTACTAATTAAATACCAGGAAAATGTAAATACACATAATATAATATAATAGCATCTACTAATGAAAGACTGCAATTCATTATGGAAAATGAGCAAAATGTAAGAAAATACGATCCCAATTTGGAAATGAAATTGTCCTTTGCCACTGCTATGGACAAATGGCGTGGAGGGACACACGAAGTGCTCCTTGGCATGCAACAACAACAATACAATAGCATTTTTACACCGGCTCCCCTTTTCGACAAACAGGAAACACAAAATATGTCACAGGCGCTTAGAATAAGTAGTCTCGTAAATGATAAATGATTTATTTTCTGTAAGTAGGTTTGTACAAACACTTTACCACGTCAACCATATTTTTTTTAAACTAGACGAGTTCGTTCGTATGTAAAATAATAGCTATTCAGAACAATATGGACCAGAAATAACGTCTTAACATGCGAAAACACTGTAAAATAGCCGAGCAAATATGAAAATATTCTACTTAGGGGTGATTTTTCAATCATTTGGTAACTTTATTCGAGAAATAATTTTGAAATTTTGACAATTATTTCATACGAAAACTGTCAAACGTCAATTTTGTTCCTCAAATAAAAGTTATCTGGCGATGGAAAAATCAGCCCTTAATAAAAATCTTTATATCATTCACAGACAACGCAACGCCTTAACCGATGCATGTGAAGCATGAAATTTTTTATAACGAAATGTAAATAAATATGAAATTATTGACGTAAGTAGGGATGAAAGTTCGTCGTTTTTGCAGATGGGACATCCCATTGGGCACACGGCTTATCATTTAAATAAATACCAAAATGACGTATTTGTTATAGGCATTTATTTCGGACGTCTATATATTATAATAAAATTGTAGAGCAGTGGCCCAGTGTCCCAGAGGCAACGGCCCCGACTTATCTTCTAAGTCGAACCAAGGCAGGCGCTTTGTGTAAACTATTTCATCACCATCTTTCATGTACCCTACTAATTACCTCCTAGGAGTGTTGGGCTTCAACTCGTTGCGAGGTTAGACGTAGCTTTCAATAGCTCACAGTAGCCTTCAAAACTCTCAGAGGACGCATCGACAGTCCCGAACTCCATGATCTTTTCTGTCGGCTATTTGTTCCCGACAAATACATCGGACATCGCCAAAGCCGTCGACACAATCTGTTCGCACCGCCGTCATCTCAAACTGTCGCCAGAGCTGAGTCCCCTGTGTGTCGTACTTTAAGGATGCTTAATGCCCTCCTGACCACCAATCCTGAATGTGATCTGTTTGCCGATGAATGGAGTAGAATTATGCATGTATGGCTGACGTTTTGTGAGAAGAAGTATGCTACTTAGGGTGTCCTCTATTATATGTTAGTATTTGAAATATTTTTGTATACCTACCATATCTTTA
Source organism: Apamea epomidion (assembly GCA_947507525.1). NCBI lineage: Eukaryota > Metazoa > Arthropoda > Insecta > Lepidoptera > Noctuidae > Apamea > Apamea epomidion. Next base: position 12,723,364 of record OX382228.1, on the reverse strand, counting down.
TGATAATTAACATAATTGGTGATACCGTTTTAATTAACAATAAACAATAATTTATGAATTGATTACCACAGTTCTCAAAATGGTGAATGAAAATATCGTGAGGAAACTGGTATGACCTGGAACCAAAATCAATTTGAAGTCATGTGACATCTTCCAACCCACACTGAGCCCGCGTGGTATATTACAGCACACTCCCTCTCGAAGAGAGGATCCCTGTGTCCCAAATGTTCCCAACATTATATAGTCTAATTATACTAGTAATGTAATTATAACGGCTACTGTAACTCAATCAATGAAAAAACAAAGACGATAAATAGTGACACACATTCTATACACGTGCGGCACATACCTACCTATAAAAATATCAAAGCCATATGAGTACCACGGCAACGTTATTTATAATTTTATTGTTTCCAAGTAAAAGGCCCCAAATATAATACTGAAAATGTACTTCAAACGTTACATTATGCTTATCGCGGGTAACTGGATGTGTATTTCGCTTTTTCCCTTAAGTGCAAAACGAAGCAACATGTAGGTATGTACGATATAAATATTAAGTATGTTGGTTCTACATCACTTATTTAAAAACTACTCGCTTTGCTGAAGAAAAAAATGAAACTTTATTTGCGTATTTACAAATCGCCAAATGCAGTCACGATAAAATGAAAACATAGGTACTTGTAACTTTACATTTATACTAAATAAATACTAATATACATTTATACTAAATATATATTAATAAAAAACGTGAAGAATTTGTTTGTTTGAACGCGCTAATCTCTGGAACTACCAATCGGATCTGATTTTTTTTTTGCTTTTGATAGGCCAATTCTTGAGGTAGGTTATAGGCTATCAAGTTAGGACCCTAAGGAGTCAAGCAAAAACAAAAATCCAGAAAGAACGCTGAGCAAAACGAAGTAATAGCGCGGGCGGGCGATGCGATGCGACGGGTTGGGGCAGGGGAACAATAAATTTCACGCGGGCAAAAGCTGGTCTATGATAAAATCTAGATAAGGTAGTTTCAAGATAGTACCTATAAAACCTATGTCTTAGTAAGTACACGGTTTCATAAAAATATATTAAGTACACAGTTTGCTAAGGAAAACTATTTGTACCTAGGAAAAGTTTTCTCCTACCGCAAAAGTTTCCCTTCGTCTATTGGATACGTGTTTCGAACTTACAATTAATGTAAAAGCTAGATCTGGCGGCTTCGTTGATAATTATGACGTAGCACCTTGTTTACGACGGACAGTGATGGAGCAATGTTACTGGACTTCACTGAAGTTGATTTATGTCGTCCATCATTTATGTGTTCTACGTTAGAAAGGTAGTATTTTTCAAGCAAAGTATTTTTCCTTTATACAGGTTTATTTTGAGTTACTTTGTTTTTTTTTTATTTCTGTGGGTTTATTTTTACCCCGTTTTTGCAGTTTGTAATATGAATGCTCAACCTTGACATGTTAATTTTTTAGTTTTTCCTTTGATTTTATAATTTTTTATTCATCATCCATTATTTTTTTCTCCATTTCTATTTTTATCGTGTTTACACATAGTTATATGTGCATGCCGTGGTCTCCTGTAATTGAAGGAGCACACGTAAAAGAACCTTTTTTATTATTGTATTATTGTTGATTGTACTCGTATATATAGTGTATCCTTTGTTGGAGATCCCTAATAAATATACGAGTATATACTCGCTCTATGTAAAATACTGGTATTCAGCTGCATCCGGTTAGACTGAAAGCCGACCCTAACATATTTGGGAAAGGGCAGTGATCTTCTTCTTAGCGAATCGATAGCAATCTAAATGGACTCGGCCCAGAATTCTGCCACTTGTTTGGCACCATCACCAGCGTCCATCAGTTCCTTTAACGTGGAGCTGATAGGACACGCAGGGCACGATATTAAGTGTCCCATCGTTTGTGGAACAGCACCACATTTACACTCCAAGGCGGAGTCGTCTATGAATCTCCACCTGAACAGGTTTTCCTTGCTTTGGCTAACCTGGCTCCGGAGTCTATTTAAAGACTTCCAAGTTACCCAAGGTAACTCATATACAGGTCGAAGGTTTTCAGCGGGTGGGACGAAAGGCTTGGGTAAGGAAGCACAGTCTCGCCACAGCTTCAGTTTTTCTTGCGATCGTTCGCCAGTGAGTGGGACGACACACTTTAAAAAGCTGTTTCGACTTTTAAGCCTTTGTGGCACAAGGCACCATTTTGGCTCTTTCGCTGGAGATTACCACCGCTCTACGAACCACTGGTGCCGGGGTCGGTTTTAGGCAACCAGTTTTGATCCAGCACGTTTCATTCATGCTGTATCCACTAGCTTTGCATGGGCGGAACGACTCCACATGGGGCACGCGAATTCACCCGCAAAAAAAGATAGCGCCAGTCCAGTAGTCCGCATAACGTCGGGGTGCACTTATAAAACCAGCTCTGTGCGTAGTCTCGATTAACATCAAAGGGTTCTCACGAGACAAATCTGAAATTATTTCTAATGTCTACCACAAAACTCACTGTGACATTCTTTGCGTGCAAGAGACCCATCGAGATGAAACGTAAAGCCGGCCACACATCCCTGGACTTACGCTTATCGCCGAGATCTGTCACCCGAAGCACGGTAACGCGGTGTTTGCTGCTCCCGGCGTGAGCATACTATCCACCAAGGCAGTGATGATTGCCTTTTTGTATGAAACAGCACATATTTTTTCAATATTCCAGAATTAGGTATTCACATAGTTTATTGTTCCTACTCATTATTACTTTCACTACCTAAAAGATTGCCAGTAGATTTAAAGTCAGACTTTCATTTTTGTGATTATAATGGGTAGTGATAAGATAAGAACCATCATTGTCTCAGTAAGCTAGAATCAATGTCTAGCAAAAATTTTCTGCCTTGGTACCTTTGGAAACATTGCCAAGAAAATCGTAGGCATGTTTTCGGTGACCTCGACAAACAGAGGCGGTTTATTCAGAAAAGATCCAATATACTCCCGTATTTTACTAGACCTATAAAGTTCAAATCAATTTACTAAGGCCAAAACCTCAAACGATATTCACAAACCCAACTACTTGTGACCCCATCAAACTTTATGGCGACGGTATATTTTATTTCTATTGTTTCAAACAAAGTTGAAAATCAATTTTGCCGTGTGGTGGAATTTTATTATAGTCGGGTAGTCGGGAATAGAAAACTGTGTCCCACGAAGTAAGTTATTATTGCAGAAGTTTTGCTTTAGCCGACTGGCTAGTGTGACTACTTCTCTTAACGTAAACGTCTAAGTTTATGATTGTTGTCATTAGCTGTAATCACTTTTAGTCCGTAACTGATGAAAGCTTTCAATTGTGGTGAAATCACAAAGGCAGGTACTTTCAGAGGGCGTTTTAAAACGAGTAATTTATTAAGGCTTTACTCGAATGAGGGCAATATATAGAGGTTAACTACGTAGATGGGTATCCTAGAAACTTTCAGAGTGTACATTACCACGTATGTTGTTGCAACCAAGTAAGGGATTATCAACACTAGCGAAGTGTGTTCTAGTATTATCATGAATAGTTCAAAAGTTCAAGCGATACTCATCCACTTTAAACTATTTTCAACAGTAGATTTATCGGCCATAGAAAACATTGTTATTTTAAAAATTACTAGCGGTATTTTTATCCGTCAGATTTTTATCTTATTTGTTATCACGATCAATAAAGTGGTGGATAACGAGATCGCCGGTAATTGGGTTAATGAGGTCGGGAATAGCTTATGCAAAAACTCATTAAAGTCGGCTTTTAAGTCTTACATATTTTTTTTTATTACTAAATGGGCTCTTGACTTCGATCACGCCCGATGGAAAGTGATGAATGAGGTCTATGATGGAACGAGCGTGCCCAGAAGGTGCCTGTTCACTCTTGCTTTGAAGGCAGACGGGCTAAATGCCGTCAAACACAGATAAACACAGATGCCGGCAGAGAGTTCCACTTTGGCTGTGCGCATAATAAACGTGGAGGAGAAGCGCTGAGTACGACTCGTCGGGATATCAACTAAATGTGGCTGGTACGCTGCAGTACGTCTGGCAGTCCGGTGTTAAAAGGGCGATGGTGGTATCAGTTCGTGGAGTTCGTCACACTCTCCGAAGTATTATTATAGTCTTTAGAAAACCGACAGGCAACCAACAATGATCTAGACTGAATTATTTATTTATTTACTCTAAACATACAAATATCCTTACAGGCTAGACCCAATGCGATATTGTAGCACACTTACAATTAACATAAACAGTTCAAGTTAGTTGTTTTTAGCTTAGCAAATTCTATACGTAGCTGTTCTTGTAAATTCACCCAAAGCGCTACAGAATATATCTAAGTCCTCAGCAATGAGGTTGAGAGTGCGGAGCGCACTCGTGAGCGGCGCCTCGCGCAGCAAGTTAGTTCGCGCGCGAGGTTCCACCAGCAACCGCGGCTGACGACGTCGACCCACATACCAATCAGGCACGACTAGCTCCACCCTTCGCAATACATCCGCATTGTGTATCTTCCCTCTAATTACCTTAAAGATATAAGTCACTAGTGTGAGTTGCCTCCTGACGCTTAGTTCATTATATCCGACCATTCCCAAGACAAATAGAGTTGGATACATCAATGGATAAAATGGATATACCCCGTATTCCCTCATATATTTGTACCTAGTAAATTTATTTTGTACTCGCTTCAACATGAGACTATACTTAGTTTCATGTGGAGCCCAGATAACTGCATTACATTCTAGTTGGCTTCTTACTAAAGCATTATTTGTGAAGCCTTTAACCATTCTAAGCACAAATCCTAAGTTTCTATATGCTTTTTTGCGTACCTTAACTATATGATCACGAAATGTGAGGCCAGTGGTGAAAAAAACTCCCAAGTCCCTGACTTCAGTGGCCCTATCCATCGGAACCCCGTCGACCATATAAGTATGAGTGATGGGTGCGTGTGTGCGCGAGAAACTTATGGTCACACACTTAAATGTGTTAAACTGCAGGAGATTACTCCTGCTCCAAGCTACCACACTGGCTATATCTCTCTGCAGTCTTTCGCAGTTATTCACGTTTGTGATGGGGAGATAAAGCTAGAGGTTGTCGACAAACAATAAACACTTAGCATCTTGCACAACGTTTGGTAGGTCATTAATCATTAAGAGAAACTCCAGAGGCCCTAGATTCGTTCCCTGGCTTACCCCGGATCTAGTATAATATGGGTCCGATTGATATCCTGCATAGTCAACATACTGTTGCCTGTTACTCATATAACTTGCAAAAAACTTAAGGCAATGCGGGGTTAAACCGACGCCTGCTAACTTTTTCAGTAACACGTCATTATCGACTAAATCAAACGCTTTTTTAAAGTCGAAATATGCAGCATCGATTTGTCCCCCGCTGTCTACTATCGGCACCACATCCACCATGTAGCTGAGTAAATTACTGGTAGTATTTCTGGTCGGCCGAAATCCGTGCTGCGCGTCTGTCAGTTGCGAGCTAACTTGCTGGAAAACGCTCTCATGAATAGCAGATTCTAATACTTTAGCCATTGTTGACAATACTGCAACCGGTCTGTATTCTTCAACTTTAGTTCCCGAACCTCCCTTCGGTACCGGTATGACCCGGGTAATCTTCCACATCTCGGGAAACACAGCTGATTTAAGGCAAAGATTGGAGATGTGCAACACCGGTCTTGCTAATCCCATTCGACAGTCCCTAAAAATGTACGGCGGAATACCATCAGGCCCTGACGATTTTTTCGGCTTAAGTTTCTGCAGGGCGCGTACCACGTCATCCAAGTCCAAGCTGTCAAGATGAAACCTGCCCTGCTCCGTTCTGACTGCCCGCTTCCACTATCGCCGCATCCACATCTAATCTAGGTTTATCTACATTGTACACTGAGTAGAAATATTCAGCGAATTCTTGAACCGCTTGTTCACATGTCAAGGCCTGTCCATTCTTTACAATCTTATGGCTACTAGTGTTACCTCTTTTGGAATTAATATAAGTCCAAAAAGATTTAGGGTCGCTCGACATTTGGTTTTGCATACGTTGCCGATATTGATCCTGCATCACTAAAATCTTTCCTTTTACTAGGGTCCTACACTGAGCAAAAATTTCGTAATCATTCCCTAAACCACTACTTTTATATTTTTTATGAAGAGCAGCTTTGAGTTTTATGTCGCGAATTATCTCACCCGTATACCGCTCGGAGTACATGTACCTCGAGCGTACACGACTTCGCTTTTTTTGGGAACACAGTCATCTATAATTGAATAAATTGTGTCATAAAAATACTTTAACCTCATATCTAAATCTAAGTTATATAAAGAAAGAAAGAAGAAAGAAAAAACGTATATTTGCGGTAAACATGACGCAAAAAAGAACATAAAAACAAAATAAAGAAAAAAAAACAATTCAAAATGGTTGACATGCGTCACATCCACGCAAAACGGCTATCGCTCAGCATTATGCTACACACTGCTGGCTAGCTGGACGCTGCTGCAGCAGCTAGATGCTGTAGGAGTCCAGTCGACGGATGCAATCCTTGAATATTGTTACGAGCTTCGGGTTCGTGACATTAAAAACTGCCGATAAAAATTACCAAAAGTTACACTTTAATTTACCAACACTTATAACAACTCTAACACACTAATAATAAAACACAATCGCTCTTAAGTCGCACTTGAAGATCGCTTTCGATGTATTCGCTTCTATCGCAGAACCAAGTCTGATCGGTCGCGGCTAGTCCCGGCCTTATATGGTGCCGCAGATAATTCCAGAACCTTCTATTATAGACACATCTAGAATGTTCGAGTACATACCGGCCCCGACTGACCAGATGTCGATAGTTCTAGTAAGTTCAGCCAATCGATAATAGATGGCGCTAGTGACTCTATTAGTTCTTGCTACTAGAAACTAGATGGCGCTAGTGGTAACTAATGTCACCATGCATCAGGCATTAATTGTGGCGCGCAACACTGCCCCCTCCTAAGACATGCTCGTCCCGAGCATTATCGGCTCCATAATAACGCGCCAATCGATCCACATGGACGATCTTAGGAGTACCTCTTGCACCTTTCTGTATCCGGTAGGTTACGTCATTGATCTTTGTCACAATCCGGTACGGTCCATCCCATTTAGCTTGAAGCTTAGGAGATTTCCCCTTGCTACGGACTGGATTGTGCAACCATACTAGTGAACCTTCGTCGAACCCTTTACTGTTCATTTTGCGGTCATAACGGGTTTTCATCTTTTCAGACATTTGCTGGCCCGATTGTCTGACGTGCTCATAAATGTCATTCATTTTGTTTCGCAAGTTATTCGCATAATCGGTTATACTGCGTGGGGCATCAGGTGGTATTCCGGTGATCAGGTCTGCAGGCAGCCGTAATTCTCTTCCAAAGTTTGCGAAAGCTGGTGTCACCGATGTACTTTCGTGAACAGCGCTTCTATATGACAACAAAAACGGTTGTATGTGCTTGTCCCAATCTCGTTGCCGATTTTCCACAACTTTTGCTAGGTACCTCTCCAATGTCTGATTGAATCGTTCCACCATTCCATCCGATTGTGGGTGGTAAGAAGTTGTTCTTGTTTTATGAGTACCCATAACTCGACAAGTTTCCTGGAATATTTGGGACTCAAAATTCCTTCCTTGATCACTGTGAATCTCTAAAGGTACTCCAAACCGACAGAAGACTTCATAAACTAATTTATCTGCAACTGTCGAAGCTTCTTGATTTGGGATGGCGAAGACTTCCGGCCACTTAGTAAAGTAATCCATCACAACCACGAAATACTTGTTACCACTTTCACTTTCCGGAAACGGCCCCGCTACGTCAAGGGCTATCCTCTCCCATGGTGCGCCAACATTGTACAATTTCAGTGCACCTCTACTACGAGTCTGAGGTCCCTTTACAGCTGCACAACTTGTACACCTGCGACACCAGTCCTCGACATCGTCTCGGCAGTGGACCCAGTAAAACCGTTCTCGTATCTTCAGTAGAGTCCGTTTTACTCCCAGATGACCTCCTGAACAACTATTATGGTACAGCTGTAGAACATCCGGTACTTGAGCTTTAGGGACAACCATTTGCAAATGACAGCTGTCTCCCCGAGCATTTTCCCATTTAGGGCACAGGACTCCATCCTGAATCACCAAGCTGTCCCATTGGGCCCAATAGCTTTTTGTGATCGAACTCATTGCTGAGACGTCGCTCCACCTGGGCTTTGGAGCTCTGGCCCTCATCCACTCCAGAATCGGCTTGATGTCCGAATCTTCCTGCTGTGCACGTTGTAGGTTTTTCTTCCACTCGTTGCTGAGGTCTGTCTTGAGCATCCTCACAGGTACGACTTCTTTACTTTCTTGCCTAGTACAATGCTTGCAGTCTTCAGGGCAAGGTCTTCTTGACAATGCATCTGCGTTGCCATGAGATTTTCCGCTGCGATGTTCGACCACGAAGTCGTATTCCTGCAATAGTTCAATCCATCTCGCAACTTGACCTTCTGGATTTTTGAACTGCAATAGCCATTTCAGTGCAGCATGGTCAGTTCGTATGTGGAATTTCCGCCCCAGAAGATATTTGCTAAAGTGCTGTAGCTGCTGGTGCAGATCCAGGTGCAGGTGCAGGTGCAGGTACAGGTACAGGTGCAGGTGCAGGTGAGGGTAGCTGCTGGTGCGTGTGCGGCACGGAGGACACCCGTAGGAGGGCCCACGCAGCAGGACAGGACGCAGCACGGCAGCAGGAGAGAGAGGCACGGCGGGGACGCTGTCAGCCCGCCAGGTGAGGCGGCCCTCGGATGAGGCGCGGCCCAATAGAAACAGGAGGCCTTCACGGAGGACGGAGGACGGAGGCGTAGGCAGGGTCCGTCAGGTACCGGAGTGGAGAGGTACGCTGGGTATTCCCGGGATAGGTAGCCCTGGAGTATCAGGTTTTTAGTTGCTTTCGCTTTAGAGGCGAAACCCGAACTGATCCTTGGATTGCGTGGATCTATAATGTCAGCTCGTAGAATAACATCATGTAGAAAATATGAATTTGAGTTACGAAGATGGCCAGTAATGAAATATAATAAGTATTCATGTCCAATTAGCTAAAAAGATACAGGCAGGTAAGAATTTGAAAGAAAGGTTGCCATGGCGACGTATTAAACGTCGTTGTCAAAGCTGTCATAATAAAATATATTATTAATAAAATACGATAAAATCTATAGTTATTTTGTATCAGAAGTATAGTGATTATAGGAAAAATGATATCCATCAATGTGGGCGTAATTACCAACCCTTGGATGTCACTAAATAATCGTAGTGTCATCTTAAAGATGGAGCTGTGTCTGTGTACTGATTGTGGATGAAACGTGTCGTAATAAATAATCAGATCAGCGCCTAACGGTAACAGAATGCTTGTTCTGACCTGGAGGAATGAATGAAGATAACTGTGAGTATGTACATTATGTTACAAATAGTTCCTTTCAGGTTTCGACAATGATTTGCTGAAGTACGCTATCACAAATTCATGATCGCCATTCCGCTGGGACAACACACCGCCAAGTCCTATGTCGCTTGCGTCTGTATCAACTATAAATTCCTTGCCCGCATCAGGGTACCCCAAAATAGGTGTTTTGCACAGACGGTCCTTTAGCTCCTGGAATGCGATGTCACAACTTCCATTCCAGCAGAAATGTCGCTTCTCCTCGGTTAGCTTATGCAGGGGTTTGGCTATATCTGCAAAGTTTTTGACAAATCGCCGATAATAGGAGCACAAACCCAGAAATGCTCTGACCTGCGTCTTGTCTTTTGGGATTGGCCAATCCTTGACAGCGGCGATTTTCTCTGGATCCGTGCGGATACCTTCTTCAGATACTACATATCCCAAAAAACTAACTTGTCGTTTGAATAGTGAACACTTCTTCGGACTTAACTTGAGGTTGGCACTCTGGATCTTCATGAGCACGCGTTCCAGGTTTTGAAGATGTTCTTCAAACGTACGGCCTACGATGATGATGTCATCCAAGTAGACCAGGCAAGCATCGCCAATAAGCCCGGTAAGTACAAGTTCCATCAACCTTTCAAACGTTGCCGGAGCATTGCATAATCCAAACGGCATAACTTTAAATTGCCACAGACCCTTTCCTGTCGAGAATGCAGTTTTCTCCTTGTCCTTAGGATCAATTTCAACTTGCCAGTAGCCACTTTTCAGATCCAGCGTGCTAAACCACTTTACTCCAGTAAGCATGTCCAGCGTGTCATCAATTCTTGGCAAAGGATAGCTGTCCTTCTTCGTAACGTCGTTCAGACGACGATAGTCAACACAAAACCTCATGCTGCCGTCCTTCTTTCTTACCAGCACTACAGGTGAACACCATGGACTAAATGAAGGTTCAATAACACCATCCTTCACCATTCCCTCAATCATGGTTTCCACTTCCCTTTCGCGTGCTACCGGCAATCTCCTTGGCCGCTGACGGATGGGCAATTCTTCTCCTGTGTTTATTTTGTGTTGAACTGAGCCAGTCCTCCCGATATCAGCATCGTTTGACGAGAAAACATCGGCATACTTGAGTAACATTTTCTTCGCCTTGACCGTTTCGTTTTGGGACAGAGCGCTGCGGCAGTCTTCTAAAAGTGTGGTCACTCTCGTTTGTGCATCCTTGCTGAGGGTCCCAGTCGATAGATATTGGCATCGACGCAACCAATCCACTTCCTCGCAAGTACTAACTAGTGTGCCTTTTTCTATAACCTGTTCCTGATCACAAAGGTTCAGCACACGTACCCCTGAGATGTCGGTGGTTCTGACCAAAGTTCGTGCCACTTTCCATGGAAGGTCATTGTCTACCCTTTCCACGAGTACACAACGAATTTTCCCAGGATTCCGAGGAAGACTAACCGGCACAATCGTTTCCGATCTCGGCGGAAGAACAATCTTCTTAAGGCTGTACACGTTCCCTGGTAACGCCCCTTCCACGAAAAGTTCCTCTTGTCCACATTTCAAAATACCTTGCTTGACGTCAATTTCGCAACAATTCTTCCTCATAAAGTCAAGGCCCACGATGCAATCGTCCATTATATCAGCCACGATGACATTATGCAGGTAGATTCTGTTGCCTAGCTTCAACCCCATCTTCTTCTCTCCATGGACGGGTATGCGCTGACCGGTGGCTGTTACCAAATTAATGTGTTCCCGGTTGTATGCGGAGTCCCCAAGGGACCGTCTTATGAGTTGGGAACTGACAACCGTGCGAGTGGCTCCAGTGTCTATGGTCAGCTTACACGGCGTTCCGTTGACCTCGCCCTTGATGATTAGGCTGTTCCCGTCTTGGGTTTGTGTGATCGAAACCCTTGGGGCTCTTTGAACATCAGCCAGCACTCGCCCCGCAGTCCTGGCTATTACTCGTTTCCCTGCTGCTGGTGCTGGGCGGTGCTGTTAGCTGCACTGCCCTCTGGAGATCGGCCGTCTTCTCTTTCTGCAGTTCGCTTGGGGCAACTGGATCGAAGGTGGCCCCTTTCCCCACAGCCGTAGCACCTAGGGCTGTACCCTTTATTGCGGTCGCGAACTGTAGCCGCTGCAACCTACCTGACGCGATGGGAGCGATGATCCTGTCGCACGGCTTCCACCTCCAGTGCATGGGCCAAGGCGTCCTTAAGTGTCCCGTGGTGCCCGAGCCTCACAGCAGCTCTAACTTCAAGGTCGCGGATGCCGTCGATGAATGCCTGCACCAGGTTCCCATCAATAAGCGCAGGTACGGACTGGTAAGCTTTACGCACCAGCTTCTCCACTTCAAGGGCCCACTGCTGCAGGTTTTCATTACTGCGTTGCACGCGATCCTTGAATTGCACACGAAACACGTGTTCCAGGTGAGCGTCGCCATACCGAGCCTCCAATGCCTCAAGGAGCTGCTCGTAAGTCACTTCCTTACCGAGAGCTTCCAGAACAGTTAAGGCCTGGTCGCGCAGGCCTAGGGTCAGGGCAGTCATGGCCTGACTTTTATTCCAACCGTTCGCCTTCATGACAGCCTCAAACTGGATTTTGTAGGCCGACCAGGAAGAAGTTCCGTCGAACGGTGCCACTTTGAATCCACGTAGCGAAGGTGTTGTAGCTACGGGAGCTGCGATTCCATCCCCAAGCTTAAGGTAATCCAGCGTTTTCTTTACGTCAGCCATCACGGTTTTCTTTACGTCAGCCACCACGTTGTCAACCCGATTATTCACTTGGTCGATCCGGATTTCAGCTTCCGACAGGCGGTTGTCATATTGAGCAACCTTATCCTTCACCTCCTTCATGTCTTTCCCAAAAGTAGCGTGAAGGTCCTTAATAAGGAGCATCTGCTCCTCCTGGCGGCGCGCTTGCTCCTCCTGGCGGCGCGCTTGCTCCTCCTTATCATGTTGGAGCTGTTCTTCCAACCGACGAGCCTGTTCCTCCTGTCGACGAGCCTGTTCCTCCTGTCGGCGGGCCTGTTCCTCTCTGTCACGCAGCAGCTGTTCTTCCAACCGACGGGCCTGTTCCTCCTTGTCCCGCTGGAGCTGTTCTTCCAACTGACGAGCCTGTTCCTCCTGTCGGCGAGCCTGTTCCTCCTGTCGGCGAACCTGTTCCTCCTGTCGGCGAGCCTGTTCCTCCTTATCCCGCTGGAGCTGTTCTTCTAACCGACGAGCCTGTTCCTCCTGTCGGCGGGACTGCTCCTGCAGCATCATCATCAGGGCAGCAAAGTCTGGTGCTGCTGATGCTGGAGCTGCTGCGGACGTTTCGGCCTCCGTGGTTGGTAGCTGGCCCTCCGACCTCTGCGGCATAGCTCCACCAAAACGTCTCTGGTCCGTCTCCTGTTGGCGTTGACTCCGGGTACGGATACCCTCCGTGTCGTCTTTGGGTAAAATCGGCATGATTTTAATCCTTGCTTCTGACACCAATTGTTACGAGCTTCGGGTTCGTGACATTAAAAACTGCCGATAAAAATTACCAAAAGTTACACTTTAATTTACCAACACTTATAACAACTCTAACACACTAATAATAAAACACAATCGCTGTTAAGTCGCACTTGAAGATCGCTTTCGATGTATTCGCTTCTATCGCAGAACCAAGTCTGATCGGTCGCGGCTAGTCCCGGCCTTATATAGTGCCGCAGATAATTCCAGAACCTTCTATTATAGACACATCTAGAATGTTCGAGTACATACCGGCCCCGACTGACCAGATGTCGATAGTTCTAGTAAGTTCAGCCAATCGATAATAGATGGCGCTAGTGACTCTATTAGTTCTTGCTACTAGAAACTAGATGGCGCTAGTGGTAACTAATGTCACCATGCATCAGGCATTAATTGTGGCGCGCAACAATATAATAGGAAAAAATCGGCTTTATTAAAATTCCAACTGACCTGCGTGCGCGCTTCCGATGCCAATGTGCTCTTTATTCTTATAATATGGACGCATTTCAAAATCCACTGGACTAGGTATTCAAAACCTACGAGTATCTATAAGTTATTAATAGTATTAGAATGATAACCGATCGATCGATTGATCGTTTGGAAGAGAAAATAACTTTTTTCGTGACTGGATAACAGCCTGTCTATGGCAAATATTATTAGATCTATATTTATGTTAGTAAACAAAAATATACATGCCACAACACTAAAACTAAAATTAAATAGTTGAAATACATAAAATCAAATTGTAAAATAAATTCATTAGTTAAAATCGCAATCGTTAAATTCATTAAAATCTTTAAAATCATTTAAGTACATCTTTAAATTAATTAAAATCAATATAAATTAAAATCAGGAATTTTATTAAAATCATAAAACAAATAATAGAAATATAAATCAATTTTCCTTTACTCTTGACTGTTCTTATTGACATGCAACTGCACACAATGCCACAATATTGGACAGTCGATTTTGGCCGCCACAACGCTAAGAATGCGGTTGCCACTGCCGCGCAATTAATTTAGGTGTCGTCACCACTTTCTTTTGTATCTCTAATTTTGTCAAAATTTACTTAATGCAGCTGGTTTCTGTTAATATACGTAAGTATGGCCGATACAACAATATATAATTCCGTTACGATTTATCACCGAATGTTGTCAACCTACGTCACACGCAAAAAGGGTTTCCTAAAAGTACTTTATAGACACGAGCACGTTAAAAATTTTAAAAGGGTTCCTCCTATACTTCGTGTCCGTGCATAAACAGTGTCTGGCTAGTTTACGAGTAAGAGATTCGTGATATGCGTTCTAACAATGGATTATCTGCTTAGGTAGATAAACACTATCACTAGCAAAGGCTTTCATTTTGACAGTTCAACCACTTTCATTGCGTTATTTACGTTCTTGAGCGACCATTTTTTCGAACATATGAAGCAATGTATTAGCAATGTCCTTCAAAATTATTTAGATTGATATTGATAGTGTGTCACGCATTAAGGGTGCCAATCTTTTTATTAAATGCTGAGCGCGGATCTTATTCATGCAAAATCAAAAGCAAAATAAGAGAGTATTCAGACAACTACAATAGACTACAATATTTACAATGTTATATATTGTACTGGCGACCCTCCCATGACTTTTTACGGCTTAACAAAGCCTCGAGATTTCTTTATTATAATTATGTAAGTTTCATATTAATGTTTATACACATAAACTTTCCGGATTGAATACTCTAAATGATGGTGAAACCCGCATCAAAATCTGTTGCTTATTTTAAAAGAACAACGTGGTCACACAGAGAGATACGAAAAAAAATACTTCAATATATATATATATATTTTTTTATGCGTTGCCCCACACAAGGAATTACTCCTGTATCGTGGGTGGGTATATAACATTAAAGAAAAAGATTTTAATGACATAGAGATCCTATCAAAACAAAATTATAGTTTTTCTCTTACTTTTTATCACTCAGAGACTAGCCGGCCGATTCTGTAAAAATCTCACCGTCAAAAAGCTAGGTAAAGTGAGCTATCATTCCACCTGATGATTGTCACTATTGACAGCTCACTTTAAGCTCACTTTACTTAAGTTTTCACGGTGTGATTGTTAGAGAATAAGTTGGCTGTGTCATTTCGATACCATCGCTTCACGAACCTAAGTAAATCTACAACATCTCTAATAACGACAGCACAGTTCAGATTTTATCGACGTATGCACCTCAAAAACCTATAAAAGCAAAATTTAAAACATAAAAGATCATAGATACAGCATGGCGTGCCGCACGCGAGTTCACACCGGACGCTGCTTGATGCCGCGCGACTACATCCAGTCTGGCCTTGCTCTAAGTTTTCTCATTAACCTCCTGTTTACGGAGGATCTCAGGAAAAAGCGACGTCCGTCGAACACGCGCGCCGATGGGAAAATGATTGTGATATACAGATTTTGTCGGTACCTATCTTGTTTTAGGGCTGATTTTTCAATCGACAGATAATTTTTATTCGTAAAATAAAATTGACGTCTGACAGATTTTGTATGGAAGAACTGTCAAAAATTCAAAATTATTCCTCGGATATAATTATCTGGCGTTGGACACATCAGCCCTTAGTGAAATTTGTTTAACTATCCACTATTATAAGTTCGCATTGGGACATTATTTTTGCAATGCTTGTAACGTAAGTAAATAGTTTCTCTGTATTTATATGATTGAAGTCTTCTGACTCCTAATAACGAGGATCAAAATCACCCGGCAGTAGTACAACTGAATTAATATTTGGTAGGTATTCGCTTGTATAATATAAGAAGGTAGGGATATCTCTTTTATCTAAAATAAATAAAAAAGTGCCTTACATATCAGCCTATAATGTTCCCACTGCTGGGACACAGGCCCCCTCTCCGTAAGAGGGAGTGGGCAATTTATCCACCACGCGGGCCCAGTGCGAGTTGGTAGATGTTGCATGTCTTCGATTTTTTTGGTTCTAGGACATGCCGGTTTCCTCGCGATGTTTTTCATCACCGTTTCGAGAGCAGTGGTGAAGAAATTAATTACACAAAGTAAAGCGCCAATCTGGGTTCGAACCCACAACCTTCAACTCGTAAGTCGGAGTCATTTCTACAGGTCCACCACTACTCCTCAAAAGTACCTTTTTTTTTTTTTTGAGGATGGGAAATCATCAAATCACCCACCCCTCCCGCTCTGGGTGGAGCGGAAGGGAGTGTCAGACTCTTACTGACTAAAACCCACCCGTGTTCCTTCCTTAGCCCTTTATGTACCAGGGCAGCGGTAACCCTTTCGGACGATCCCGCTACCCCGGCAGGCTTCGGCCCTGTCGGGCCCCGTCAACTATGCTGACATCTCTTTGAGGCGCGCGTGGAACACATACGCGCCGTCCGGCACGGGCCTGGTCCTGATCGGACGGAGAGCTACCCATTGCTCCAGGCCCGCGCCTACGGTGGCCGGGAGTCGTCACGCGGCTCCCGACGCGGGTGCGGAGTTTCCCCCCGACGTAGTGCCTCCGCGCGCCAATCATACAGGCGCGCGAGGACTATCGCCTCCAGATCCCATGGCGGCAGTCCGGCAAGGAGGCTCAAAAGTACCTTAGTTACATTTTATTTTCAGTTTTTATATTCATATATGCAGGCAACCCGTTATATGGAAATAAGAAATTATTTTATTTCGTTAAGTAGGTTCATACAAACGCTTTTAAACGTCAATAATATTTTATAAACTAGATGAAGTCGGCATTTCCTATCAAACTCTCAGAAGAAAGGCCGAAACAAACTCAGAGGTCTCTTGTAAGTACAGACATAATCTTGGTCAGATCCTTTGAAGACCATGTAGATTGGTGTGTGAAATGGTATTTTGAGGAAAAAACCAAACAGATTGAGTGGACCTGTCCAGTCAGTGCACACATTTGTCAGTAACCATGCGGCTCAACTCAAAACTTAAGAAACTTAAAGATTCGTCGAACAATACCAAATGAGGGACATTTGGGTAGGCCGCATAGATTACTCAAACTGCCAGAACATGATTAAACCTAACTGAGAAAATAAAACAAAGAAAAGCAATGAGCCAAGAACGAAGCACACCTGCCATTGCGCTGTTGCGCGCTGTTTTGAATCTCTACATATTTTTTTGTAATAATTAAATGAACGTATAAGAATCAGGCAACAGGTACGGACATCAAGCTACTACAATATGTCAATTTTTTTAAATAGATTTTCAATTTTATCGCTAAAGTATAAGGTTCTAAATTGATTGGGAAAATTTGACAGTTTCGGGTAGTTTGAACTGCTGGCGTCTGTAAAATGGTAAGCAACTGAAATAACACGATGAAATAATTACGTTTTCAGTAGCAACGCCTTTTAATTAGAAATTAAATGCCACACATTCCCTTTTCTAATTACGTCACATCCGAAATGTGTAATATTCACTTAAATTACTTATGAGTAAGAATCTTTTTATAGAAATACTTACTTGAAATACAGACAAATTATGAACTACGGTAACTCTTAAATACGAATTTCTTCTTAGAGAAGCAAATAAATCAGTTAGAGCCGGTGACTAGTGTACGTTTTTAAAACATGGTGCACACTATGTGACTGCATCAGCTCGGCGATTAGACGCAACGACAGGCTATGGAAGTCGGACGCTCTCCCTTCTTGTCGCAGCGACTAGACGCAGTGACAAGACGCAAAGTCTGCGCTGTCACTGTTCTGATTTATACTGATAATGAATGTACTGTACCTACCTACTGTTTTTGAGTAAATAAATATTATTATTATTAAAAAATATATATATATATTATTATTATTAAAAAAAAATATTGACATGGAGTAAAACTAGTATTTCACATGATACGTGTATCCAGTACACAAACTTAATTGTCGATAGTGAGGTGTTCCTGTGACGCGTCCGAATGTGAACTGAATATGATGCAATGAATGGAAATTAATAACAGTTCCATTTTGATAAGACTGCAAATCTACACTGTATCGTGTGTCTGTTGACATAATAATTATATCGTCATATAAAGCCTGGCAGACACATCGACGCGCAATCGGTTACCATAGATTCTCCCCTAGCGTAGAAATTTTAAGCCGGTTATACAAAAAAAAAAACTGCTGTTTCATAGAAAAGTACAACACTACGCGGTCAAAATGTATGAAACAGCAAATTCTTTTTTAACTCGACGAAAAATTTCAACCCAAGTTTAGAATCATGTACTGGTTACAATTGGCGCGCCAATGTCCCTGCCAACCTGTATGAGGAACCCATAAAACTCAAGCGTGATCTGCAGATCAGGGACCTACGTCGTACAGGAGGTGTTTACTGGTTTCGTTAGGAGGTGTTTAAGGCCTTCTAATGACGGGATGGGTGAGGGAGAGATCCTCACGCCTCAGCCGCCGCGGGAGACGCTGCGGGCGTCGGGAGCCGCGTGACGACTCCCGGCCACCGTAGGCGCGGGCGTGAGGGCGGAGAGCAATGGGTAGCTCTCCGTCCGATCAGGACCAGGCCCGTGCCGGACGGCGCGTATGTGTTCCACGCGCGCCTCTAAAGAGATGTCAGAATAGTTGGCGGGGCCCGACAGGGCCGAAGCCTGCCGGGGTAACGGGATCGTCCGAAAGGGTTACCGCTGCCCTGGTACATAAAGGGCTAAAGAAGGAACACGGGTGGGTTTTAGTCAGTAAGAGTCTGAGACTCCCTTCTGCTCCACCCAGAGCGGGAGGGGTCATTTGATGATTTCCCATCCTCAAAAAAAAAAAAAAAGGCCTTCTAATGACAGCAATAAAGAACCGTAAAGAATGGCCACACTTCAATTCTGACTATCCCAGTATTACACACCACGTTTGTCATCATCATCGTCACAAGTTATAAAACGTTATACTCGTAAAACGCCATTTTCATGATGTACAGACGCTAGCACATCAAGCTTCCCGAAACTGTCAAATTTTCCCAATCAACTTTGAACCTAATGCTTTAGCGATAAGTGGAAAAACTATTAAAGAAACTTCACAGATTGTAGTAGCTTGAATGTGCTGGCGTTTGTACTCAGAGAAGTTCACTACAACTAAAGTTCCTAAATTGCAAATTGTTTCATGTTGTGTGCCTTTACCAAGTATGTATGTATTTGTGTTTCTTCTTTCTTTAAAATTGTTCCAGAATACAAAATAAAAGTTACAACAACATAGCATTATCATTATGATCCCTCGAGGGGATCAGTCAATCCAAAGAAAATACTGTTAATTGTCAGTCTGTGCTAAATAAGTGCCTTTTCGTTTCGTTCTGTCTTCCCCTTAGAGGGAGTCAGTGGTGTACCTGGTACACCCACATTGCGCCAGTAACACTTACTTGCAACATGGTCTCCAGCATACACAGTAGGACTATTAAGATGGTGTGGACAATATCCTTAAATAAAGCGGATCACATACTACAACGCGCCACGCGACGCCGCAAGAAACAAAACCAAATTCCCAGCGAGGAAACGCGTTTTTATTAAATTTGTATGCAAAAAAATTACGCGCTCGATATCTGCGCCCCGTCCCGTGGCGCGTTGGTGTGTGTGTGTGATCCGCCTTATACATATAAAACGAACTACATGATAAGTGATCACCAGCAAGCTCTCGTAGATACGATTTTGTTATTAACATCGATAAAATAACAAAAAGAGACTTCCTCGAAACCAATTACCGTCAAATGGGGAAATTGGTACAAACAACAAGACATGAAGGCCTTCCTACGCCGTAAATATTATGTTTATAAGCTGACATTTAATAAAGTAAATACCTACATAATAGATGGGGAGATCATAAGTTAGACACAGCAGGTGGTGAATTTCTTGTGAAAACTGTGTGTGTTGTTTACCAGAAAAGGGTCTTCGCGTGTGTTTACTTCGAAATATTCAGGTTCAGTTAATTTTGTGTTGGGATAGACTTGGGTTGGGAGAATATTTAGGTTTCCAAAAGTATTTTAAATTTTCATTCTTGATGAAAGAAAATAAAAACATTAATACATTACTTATTTAACTTTTCCTAGGCATTGCATCTTTGGTCTTATAAAAAGTTGTTTAAAACAAAATGATAATATTATTAGTAGCTATTATTGTTATTTACACTTTGTTTCTTTTTTTTTCTATACACAATGAAATTAGAATATTATAATACGTAATCTAAGTACAACAAGTAAAAAATCTACGATGTTCCACATAATAGTGACTTTTATTTCGTAATTTAATATTTCAAGCAAATAGGGACAAATGAGATTTAATAAAATCTTCTCATTTTCGCGTATAGCGCTAGAAAAAATGTAAGTATACAAAATATTTTTAAGATTATGTTGATTCCAGAATTCAAGCGCTATGTATACATAAATCCACGGTAATTTTAAATTGACTAGCTAAACTTCAGAAAAGCGATGGGTACCGATATGATAACGTGATAAAACAAAAAAACGTGTGCGGTTAGAGGGAACCCATACAGGAACGATGTTTTTTTGTGTGATACTTATTCGGTTATTATTTATTTATCTACTTACATGTACTATTACAGGATATAACCCAATGCGTTAAATGCGCTTATCCTAACTTAAACCGGTCGCAACCTTATTTCACTAGGTCGGGAGTGAGTCAAGGTAGCAATTTAGGGCCGTTAGAATTCATAATAATGATCAATGACTTGCCTGACGTAATAAGAGATGCCAGGTGTCTGCTCTTTGCAGACGACCTCAAGTTGCTGCTGGTTATCGAAAACGAGGCCGACTGTCACCGCCTTCAGCAAGACATTGATCGAGTAGTTAAGTGGAGTCGAAAGAACAAACTGCAATTCAATGTTACGAAATGTTCAGTTCTAACATTCAGTCGGGCAAGAGTACCACTCCACCACAGCTACAAAGTCATAGTTGTGCCTATGAAAAGGGAGGAGGCAGTGTGAGAGTTGGTGTTCGTATGGATATTCAATTGAGATTTCGGGAGCATATTATCAATGTCTGTAAAAAGGCATACAAGCGACTAGGAATTGTGCTTCGCAGAGCGGCAGATTTCACAAATATTAAAGCCATTTCGGCATGGTATAACGCTCTAATAAGGAGTCAGTTAGAGGGTAATGCGGCAGTATGGGCTCCACATGAGATTACACATAGTCTCATGTCGGAGTGCATACAGAACAAGTTTACGAGATACATATACCTAAGGCGGTATGGAGTATATCCCTTTTACCCCTTAATGTATCCCACCTTGTTTGTGTTGGGCATGGTGGGATACAACAAGTTGGAAACAAGGAGGGATCTATCACTGGCGTCGTATATCCTTGGAGTGTTCTGGGGTAAAATAAATAATCCGGGTGTGTTACAGGGGATAGGCTTATGTGGGCCGGGTGGGTACGTGTATCGTCGACGACGGCCCAACCTGATTGCGGTGCCGCGCGGTCGAACTAAACTGTTGCATAATATCCCTCTGATGCGAACAATGCGCACACTAAATTTGATGGCTGATAAATGAGATATTTTCTCATGTTCACTGAGCGAGTTCGCAAAGGTAATGTTACACGTGATATGTTTGTAAGTGTAAATCTTATGTTGTAAATTATTCTATTAATCTTCTTAATTACATTTTGTTTATTTTTACAAGTTACCTACTTAGTATGTATTTGTGTCACTTTGTTATTTGTTAATTGCGCTGGACAACGCCTTGGGATTCAATTCTGTAATGTTGTGCATGAATCTTAAATAAATAAATTATACTAATACCTATAACTTATTATAAATAATGCATGCAATAGTGAATTCACTCAGAGAACCAAATAATAAGTCCGTCCCACTTTTCCATGCCATTTTGACCTAATGGTTTGGCTTCAGGGCCCTCATAACCATGAAAACTCTCTCTATCTTTCTCTCTATCTTTTGCTATTATATTTATAGAGAAAGTCTCATAACGCTTTATCGTCACGTGATGATTTCTACCAGTTTACTCCTACCAGAAACTCCTACCACACGTTAAAGCGTCCGCAGTTATTGAAGTCAAATAAAATATCAGTTTAAAAAATCTGCTTGTGTTTGTGAAAGCTTCACAGAGGTGATGGGTATCACACAAAAAAACAAAAGAAAACAGTTTTTCTCAACTCATACTTCAAGTAACAACTAACAGCAGTCGTTGACCTCCCAAAGAAACATCAAATAATTTTTATTTTAATGGGTTAAAATAAAAACATTTGATGTTTTTGATGATGTGATGTTGTAAACTTCGCAGACTAGCCCCAGCTAGTCTAGCTAACCAATTTAAAATTACCCGGCTATCCAAAACGTATTTCTAGATCAAATTCTTTAAATAGGTATCACATTTTTTTCTTTATATGTATATGTTCTCGTTCTGCGTCATGTTTACCGCAAATAAACGTATTTTCTTTCTTTCTTCTGGTAACAAGTGCGACTACTGAGAGTTGGAGTCACGGATACAAGCCTCTGGGAAAATATTTATTAGTAGCTCATAGTCTGGAGTTGTGGAAACAAGGAACTTAAACATACTCGGCAAAATTCACATGTATTTACTACCCTCTGTCCACTTCGAGGAATACATCATACGCATGATGTCAAGATTGCAGAAATAATATTCAGTAAGAAGATTCGACCACAAGGTAAGATTCCAGTATATTCATGGCCAGGTACATAAGAAGATGCAACACAGGTCATAACTTTGTATCGAGTCTAATAAGCTCCTGCTTGTTCGCATAATGGACAGTCATGAAGCAAATTGCTCAACATTGGTTTCTGTCAGAGTTTCCAACAAATGCAGGAGTTGTTACCTAAATATATACCGTACGCAATTTGTATGTAACTAGCTCCCAGCCGCGGCTTCGCCCCGCTTGGATGTAAATTATCCCACGGGAACCTGCTATTAGGACAAAAAGTAGCAGATATCATTCCACAAGATGTCATCTACCTCCTTGTTAAATTTTATCGAAATCCGTTCGATTTAGGCGTGAAAAAGTAACATACAGACAGAGTTACTTTCGAATTTATAAATGTATGGAAATGGATTATTACCGTTTACTTCCCGCAAATGGAAAAGATATAGATCCTGGTATCGTTAAAAGCAATAATTGAGCATGTTAGAAAATTAATCATGACAGCATCCTTTGATTCTTCTACTTCTCTCTTATCGGCCATAAACGATGTGTAAGAATAGCTCAAGCTATAAAAAAAAAATTGCTAGTCGCCAAAGTGGTAGCAGGGCTGACTGGTCAGAATACGACAGACGTACATATACTTGAGAAGGCCGTTTTAATGAATCCAAACATCCTTTCTTCATCATCTTCCTACCTTTGTCCCATGTTACTTGGGACCGGCGCACGGTTTTCTTCTTAGATTCTCTCTGTCAACCCTCACGCTATCATTCACTCATTTCTATTTCATATCATTCCTCACTTGAGCTCCTTAAGTTTTGAGTTGAACTGCATGATTACTTACAAATGTGTGCATTGACTGGACAGGTCCACTCAATCTGTGTGGTTCTTTCCTCAAAAGACCATTTCAGATACCAATCTACATGGTCTTCATATGATCTGACAAAGATTATGTCTGGACTATAATAGAGACTGTGACCTCTGAGTTTGTTTCGGCCTTTCTTCTCAGAGTAGTCAGATAAGAAACGCCGACGTCATTTGTTTTAAAAAATATGATTAACGTGTAAAAGTGTTTGTACAAACCATAGAAAAACAGAGAAGTGGCAAGGAGGCGTGTCTGTGTCGTCGCGGCATGCCCGAAATGATCATGCACTAGGCAAATGGCCATCTCCGCGAACTAGTGCGCTTTCGACTGTGATCGTGAAAAAATATATAAACCGAAGCTAAAACCAAAACTTTGTAAATCATGGAATCACTTACCATATATAAATATAAATATTTTAGTATACCCGTATTTGTCTTTATAATCATGAAAAACAACAAATTGTAAAATATTTCTTGCTTTTACTGCGTTAATTTGGTTTTCAAATATCCCAACGACTGTACTATTTTCGTACAGATCCACTAACGTAGGCTATCGACAACAATGTCGATTACCCAACGAATATAGTTAATTTTACAATTTGTCAACCGTTTTAACCCAGTTGGAAGACCTAAAAAGATGACGTTTAAATGCGGTTGGAAGACCCTGGAGAAGATGTAATATAATGTTAAAAATGTTTATTTACAAAAAAATCTTTTTTTTGCTATTTTTTTTTATTTATAATATAATATTTTCTGGACAGACCGTTTTTTGTTTATTTTATTTTCAGAACCCCAACATTTTTTTAGTACATTAATAAATGGGAGAATCGATAACTTTCCGATTTAGTCAATCACTAGCGTATATGTAAAATAAATGGTTTTTGCACAGCACAACGATAGCGACAGATGTTTTTGTGTGAGTAAGTTGTACAGTGCATGGTAAATGAACGCTATGTTTGTTGAGTTAAAGGTTTATAATTGATTGTGTAGTACGTTCTGATTTATGAATAGCAAGTGTGTGCGCGACTTTGTATCTATTGCTTTTGCTGAACTACATGTGTAGTAGTGGCGCGGTAGTGGGATCGTCTTAAAGACATGGAATTCCGATACATTTTCAACTACAGGGCATATCTCCTTCTATCCTATATCTATGGTACAAACCTACTTACAAAAATAAAATCATTTATTATTTATCAACAACATATGTCGGTCACCAATCCGTTTACCAACCGTGATGAGGAGTAATGATCTGGGATTGATCCCCCACGACCGTAATTTTATAGTCCCATGTGGACGTTTACGAGACTATCATAATGATGATTGATGATGTCATTTTACCCTTTTTTACCATACCTACATACGCCACAAAATACGTCATTTGTTCCAGATTTATCCTAGCATTAGTTTGTACGTTTTACCTTTTCGAAAGTAATTTTACGTTCCAGAGTATTGCGAAATATGAACTCATGTGAAATAATATTCACGGAGCGAGCATTCAGGATTATTGAGTGAAGATTTTGGTGAAAAGTTTGGACTTGTTGGTGTGTGTGTGTGAGTTTTGAATAGACTTTGTGAAAAGTCGTTTGGAAATTATATGAGTAACGTTTTGTATGCTAAGTTAAATAAACTAAGTAGTTACACACAACCGGTAGGAGACACACATTCGGTTGTGTAAAGAGCTTGGAGGTAGGCAGAACTCTATTTGAAAGAGCTTTACCGGGGAAATACTATGTCCATACATAAAAATCTGTCCCACTCTAAGTATGAGACCAGTTGCTGATATCCTGAAAGTAATGAAAGCGGAAAATTATAACACGTTCTAATATTATTTCTTCTACTAAATAAGGAAAAGGGACCAAAATATTATCTTAGGTATTTTCCTATAAATATTTCCCATCTTAATCCTACGCAATTCCTTCAAACCTGTCAGTCCAATTTATTAATAGAACCTTGACGAAAATATTATTCTCAATAAATAAACAGAGACAAAGGGAGTCCAAGTCAATGAACATTCCAAACTTATTAGAAGTTAATCCTTTCTTCATTAAGGTATTCATTATAAAATCGGTTCATAAACGACGAAGTTATCCGCGAACACACATAAAAACAAAAAAAAATATATATGGTCGAATTGAGGAACCTCCTCCTTTTAAGTCGGTTAAAAAGAGGTTAATAATAATTAAGAAGACAATAGAAATTCACCATTATTATTTCCTATTAAAATGTGAATATTTCCTAACGAAGATAAATTTTTCCTGCCATTCAATATTTTGAGCGAAGATACAAACGCGCAAAAATATTACTTCACTGTTTACAATATTACTCTCAATTAAAATATTTTCCCAACCCAATATTTATCTTAATGTTAATTAATAAAAAATATAATTATTTAACAACTAATACCTAATTAATTAACCACGTTGTATGGCAATGCTTAGCCTCTGGCCAAGGTAAAAGCCACGGGTCACGGGAAGTGTCTACCAGCAGTTTCAAAATTTCCTTAAAAAGACCATGAGCACTGAGACCCCACCGGCCCAAGGATTTCAACCCCAAACGGCTCGAAAATACACCGTTAAATTTTGATCATTCTATTCCGTAAAAGGAGTCATTGTACTCATTATTATGAACAACTTTTACTACGGGACCAACCCTGAAATCGTGAAAAAAAAATCACTTGGTCCATAGATTTATGTTCGCATAACTCGACATAATTTATGGATCAACTGATTTTTTTTCACGATTTCAGGGTTGGTCCCGTAGTATAAGTTGTTCTTAATGATGAGTACAATGACCCCTTTCAAGGATTAAAACGATCAAAATTTAACGGTATATAATTACCAATAAGTTTATTTATTTACTTACGCCGCTTGAGGTTTTCAATATTATATTTCTGTTTTCAAAGAATTGAAAAGCAATCAACAATGTTGTTTTTATTTATTGACAGTGTATTCTGAACCACAGTTTTCTGACGTCAAGCTTTACAGTAGGTACGATAGGTTACAAAATGTGTTTCAACATCAGACATCAAAAGGTAAACAACTACAAAATCCTGCCAAATGCCAGGCTCAAAGTAGCTCTAGCAAAATCTCATTTCTAGGACCGAGAATTTCTGTTAATAGAACGCCGAAATACGTCGTACTACGCCGAACATTCTGTTAACCGCATGCGTGTTTCGACTCGGGGTTAATAAAACTTTACCATCCGTAACCAGTATCAGGTACAGTCAGTGACAAAAGTATTTGCCTTTATTGTTGTTTTAGGCTGTTTTTTCCACCGCCAGATAATTTTATCCGAGGAATAACTTTACATTTTGACAGTTTTTTAATACAAAATCTGTCAAGTCAATTTTATTCTACGAATAAAAATTATCTGTCGATTGATAAATCTGCCCTTAAATCCTACTTCCTACTATATATATATATATTATATTTATATATAATATATTTATTATTAGTATTATAAACGTGAAAGTTTGTATGGATTGGTGGATGGATGTTTGTTACTCTTTCACGCAAAAACTACTGAACGGATTTGGATGAAATTTGGCACACAAATGGTTGGTTTATATCCAGGATTTAACATATAGGATATGTTTTATACCGATATTCCCACGGGATCGAAACTTATGCGGGTGAAACCGCGGGGCACTGCTAGTTAATTATAATACTATTACTAGTCTTCAAGGTTTTATTGAAACTTTGAACTGATTCCTATTTACCGACCTAAGACGATCCTTTCTGCTTTCTTTTCCCAAAATTGAAATTCTTGGACTAAACTTCGCTTAGGAAAACTTCTACCTTTCCATTTTTACCGACGTATTCCACACCCTTCAACTCCGTCCATTCCCGTCAATCCAAACACAACACGTACTTGACAAATAGCGCGTTAAATAACAAATGGACGACCAGCGAAGTGGCTCGCAGTTTTATTGTATTGCACGACAAGGTGTTGGCTCTCAACGTGATTGCACGTCCCGCGCGTAACGTAACGAAATGACCTTTAGTGTTACGTCGTGGAACCTTAGTACGAGACGTAGGAACAGTGTTACGTGATATACCGTGTGTCAAAAGACCCATTATTAAACCGTCATCTAAAATAGTATTTATTTATATATACTTTATTGTACACCAGAAAATACATAGCAAAAAATACGATTATTAATACAAAACATACAATGGGCGGCCTTATCGCTTTCTGCGATCTCTTTCAGGCAACCTTGGAATGGACATTGATTGCATGGATAAAAAAATGGGGTTGTCTGCAGTACAAAATAACATACTATAATAGATATATAGATAAAATATTTTGCGATTTGATTAGAAATTGCATTCTCGTTAGGGTTGCCACCAACCACGTCTTGATTTAAGGGTTACTAGCATATAAAATCGCGTTTTAGTTTTGTTTTCGGGAGACAATTGAAACAGCCATTTTATTTGCTGTTTGAAGAAACAACTTTCAAAAGCTCTTCATTTTGTGAAGCAATTGTATAAAAATCTTCACATTTTAACTTAAAGTTACATTTAACTAGAAGCTTCAGAATATCAATATTCAATCGGTTTCGGCTATCCGTCCACGCATTGCCGCACATGGAAAATATTCTTTCTACTGGAGCATTTGAAGCGCGAATTGATAAAACCAACTGTAAAATGTGCATCATATTTTTAATGTTACTTTGTTTGCAAGCTGTAACAATTTAATTCCTATGTTCGTAAAAGTATGAGGGCTTGCGTTTTCACTGGGTGCCTTTTCTTGTACATATTTAGAAGGAAAGAAAATAAGTTTATGTGACCCAGGCTAAGTAAGGCACACAATAATCACAGAAAAACAAAAACAGAAAAAAAAATTATTAACGGTGCACAAAATTCTTCGTGAGTTCATCTAAGTTGACTTTGGACATAATTATTTAGCCAAGTGAATATTCTTTGTTTACCCCGTCAATTATTTTTAAAAATTCGGGCTCCTATATAAAACCTATAATGAGTTTGTGGTTGCGCTTTAATTTCAATAAAACTTGAAGAAATAAATGTCAAAGACTTTAAAAAAAAATTATATACATACAACCGCTGCAGTAAAATTAATTTCTGTTGATACTAGAAATAATTTCACGATGATTTTGATTAATGTTTAATAAGAGCAATGATGATTTTTTTTTAATGGAAGTGAAGTTTTTTTCACGAAATTGATGACTGATTAGTGTAATAGAGAAATTATGTTTTTTTTTTTTTTCATAATGTAAGAACAAGTTTTTTATTTAACTACACTGTAGAAAAGTTTATGACGATACCTTTGTAATTTTGTGTTTTTTCATACTTATTTTGTTATTAAATAATTTCACATTATCTGTCTTTTTATTTCCATATAATTTTGCCAACATTGACAAACACCATATTTAATAAAATTTCCATTTCTAAGAGCTCATTTCAAATTTTTGCATTACAAAATTGTGTGCATACATTTTTTAATGCAAAAAAAAACAACAACTAGCAACAACAACTTTTGTAATTAGCGAAATTTTTATACATGCACTAAACTTGAGGAAATTATTATATTGCAACTATAACAAAAATGTGACATTAATAGAATCTGGCATTTATAGAATCTGGCGTTTATAGAATCTGACATTTGTAGAATCTGGCATTTGTAGAATCTGGCATTCATAGAATCTGGCATTCATAGCATCTGGCGTTTTATACTCGTCTGAAATTTCTAGAATCTGGCATTTGTCGACTAAACCGAATAATTCACACTATTATCCTTAAAGACTGGTAAATTGAGTTTTGGAATATGTGTCACTGACATACTTATTTGTTTTTCTTGTATCACTCATTTCAGCCGAAAGACGTCCACTGCTAAAGCAGCAAGCACCTCCACCTGGACAGGTTCTGAGCTTCCCGCATCCAGCGGGTTCCTGCGGCCTTCACAAGGTCGTCGGTCTACTTTGTGGGAGGCCTTCCAACACTACGATTTCCGATACACGGTCACCACTCCAGAACCTTTCGGCCCCATCGGACGTCTGTTCTGCGAGCAATGTGTTTTTTATTTTTGTAATTGTCTGTTTATATATGTGTGTACATAAATGGTAAAATTAAAATAAATAAATAAGTTTGGCTGTTCTTTGGGCTATGTCGGTTACCTTGGTTCTCCTGTGGATCCCTTCATTTCTGATTCAATCACGTAGGGAAACTCCAAGCACAGCCCTCTCCATTACCCTTTGGGTGACTTTGAAGGTCCATTGTGAGCGACTACGTTTCAGTCCCATGGGTCATCACTATCCTTTTCGTTCGTTTATCCATTCCTCGTATGAAAATAACTAATGTAACTGATCCGGATGTTCGTGTAATACAGAAATGACCTGTATTTAATTTAGTCCATTTCATGAATAAATAGTGAGTTTAATTACCGTTAGAAGTTAATTTATGGAAAGGATCACCTTTCCACAAATTAACTAAAGTATACTCTGTCACACCATGACGATAATCATATCGTCATGGTGTGACAGAGTATACTTTAACAGTCTAATGATACGATAAAAACGACAAAATAACACGATAATGTATCTATGAACGAATTTAATTACGGAAACTGGCCTTCTGATATAGTTGTAGCTAACAACCTCCGTGAGTCCTACTATAATATCATAAACGCGAAAGTTTGTGAGGATGGATGGATGGCTGAATGTTTGTTACTGTTTCTCGCAAAAACTGTTCAACGGATTTGGATGAAATTTGGCACACAGATAGTTTATAACCACAATTCATACATATGATACTTTTTCTCCCGATATTCCAACGGGATCGAAAGTTATGCGGGGGAAACCGCGGGGCGCCGCTAGTCCGTTATAAATATGTGACACAACTAAGAGACAAACATTAACTTGTTTTAAGAATAGAGAAAAAACAGTAGGCAGTCAGATTAACTGACAAGCGTTTGAGAGAAGATAAAAAATATTAAAAGTATTAAAACGTAGACCAGTTTTCTAGGAATAACTATCGAAGTTATATGACCTTCGTTTAATTTATCCATTCAATGCAGACTATTTACTGTATAGTAAATAGGTACCATTTACGCAAGTACATAAGTATGTACGTAACCTAATGAGACACAATCGAGTTTTTGGAGATATACGAGTATGTATCTAAATCTTTATAATCACTTATTCTATTACTTTCAAAACTGGGCTCAAAACAAAGTTATTTAATTACACATAAAAAAATGCGAGTAGTTTCTATGCAATTTATATTAATTTTATCGTGATACCTAAGTTTTCCACTCCTACCCCGTCGGGCTTCCTACTCGTCTATTTTCCGAGCTGGAAAACTCAAGCTTTTGCAAAATTATAATATTTAGTAGTTGGACGCTTTATATCCAATGTAGGACGTCCTTTACTTTTTCATTTATTATAAATAGAATCAGTCCTGGCTCTCACAGTAAATCCATACTTCAATACTAATATTATAAATGCGAAGTCTGTCCGTCGGTCTGTCTGCCTGTCTGTTCACGCTTTAACGGTTGACCGGATTTGGATGCTTGACAAACAGATAGACCCTGGCCTGGGTTTAGAACATAGGATTATGGGAACGAAGTTCTTTAACGGAGCATGAGGGTCCTACCACATGCTCCGTTAAAGAACTTCGATTTCTCCAGACGATTGACGATTTCTCCCAGTTTACTCCTGTAAACTGGGAGAAATAGTCACGTAACGAAAAAGCGTTATGCCTACATGCAACATTTTATTACATATAATAGAAAGAGTCAAAGAGATAGAGATAGTTTTCATGGTTTTCGAGGGTGCTGAAGCCAATAGTGAGAAAAACAAAAAATCAAGATAGCGGCTGCGAAAATTTTCAAATTTTTCATCGTGGTTATCGTTTTCATGGTTTTAGAGAACGAATAATACTAACGAACGAAGAATATTTTAAAATTTTTAGACATTTTCAAAATATAATCGCAGCCGCTATTTTTAACCGACTTCAAAAAAGGAGGAGGTTCTCAATTCGACGGTGTGTTTTTTTTTGTGTGTTTGTTACGCGATTACTCCGCCAATTGTGGACCGATTTTCAAAATTCTTTTTTTGTTCGAAAGGAGATACTTCTGACGTCACCAAGACAGGATCTGATGATTGGATCCTGGAGAAATCGAGGACAACCCTCAAATTTTATGGGCCCACACATCGTTTTTCGCAAATCTTATGAAGTAATTTAAGTACTTGCGTATGGTAATCATCATCTCATGTAGCTGAGCTGATGATGGAAGGTACAACTCCTTAACAGTAAGGAGTAGGCATCGACTGATTTAGTAAATTATTTTTTTGGTGTTTAAAAGGGCGTTTGCCATTTTGGTCTCGTGATCATCAGGTCAGGAGGTGATGGACTAACCACAGACGATAGAAATCTTCAAAAAACGACAGCACATGTCTCGCGATTGCTGCGATTATTTGTGTATCCATAGTTTACGCCATACCATAACATAACATTACGCCAGTTCGCTTTTAAGAGCGCTTTTAAATTGTAACAATAATACAGTAAAGGTGTAATTTATCATTGTTACATCTACTTTTTTTTTACAGTTGTTGATGTATTGTGTATGTATATAATTGTAATCCTTGTCCATCTACGACATTAAAAATTAAGAAAAATAAAATTAATAATAACAAAAAAGTGAAATCGACTTGGCATGGGCATTCCATATAGAACACACTAAGTCAGGATTTAACGAAATACCAACGGGATAGGAAATAACGGAAAAACATAAGGGTACGCAGATGTGTTCAGTATACCACGGTACACCCTCATTTCTGTCAAAGTTGTTATTGGGGTACCTCTAATCTTGTAAGTATATACGAATTTGTGTGGGGTAGGTACAACTAAAAAGTGAAAAATAAAAACTTTTTACAAAAAAAAACAACCGACTTCCAAAAAAAACACTGAAAAGACAAAAATAACTTTAATTTCGGAAGTCGGTGTCAACAAACGAAAATGCGGAACCAGCGACACCGACTTCCGAAATTAAAGTTATTTTTGTCTTTTCAGTGTTTTTTTTTGGAAGTCGGTTGTTTTGGATTTTCATTTTGAATTTCGTTCCAGCGGGGGGAGCCCCAACCGACGTTTTTATTATTTATCCTGGTACGTTCCCGTGGGATAATTTCCGACGATTTCGAAGCCGAGGACAAAAGCTAGTACTTATGTTAGTATTAGACTCTAGTTATTCATACTAGTATCTTATTAATTTAGTTCACAATATACTACTTGACTAATACTTTTTTTCCAATAATCCGAACAGGAAAAGTCCTAACGCTTTATCTGTGTAGTTGTACCTGCACTCTAAGAATTAGTTTCAGCTGCTCTTCCAAGAATAAGCTTTCAAGTGATGAAACGCCTCCATTGTCTCCGGATATTCGAGTACAAGGAGAACATAAACAAAAGTAAACTTTGTTGTTTGCTGCCTCAATTTTAATATCTCATCAAAAATGTCGCGAAAAGAACTGTCAATCTTACTTTGGATTGTTTTGAACTACCTTACTGTTTTATTTTTTTGTCCACGAGTTTTTCGCAATCTTTCCTGCTACACAATGATACTTTTATTATTTTATAATTACTCTCGTTATTATTGTCATCAAATCATCAAAGGATCAAATAATACCCACTGTATTCTTATAACCATACCCATAAATCAGTGTTTTATTTAGCAGTCAAATGAAAATTATCGGAAATTCTGTGGAAGTGTGTGAGTGTTTGTGAACGAGGAAGACTTACCTGCCGTAATACAGTTTTCACTAGTACGGAGGTCAGTGTGAATTAAGCTCAAACAACCGCATAACGTAAACAGGTATTTATAATTACATAAGTACGTAATTAAATTTGTAATAGTAGACACAAATCACAGGATTCTTAGTATTTGTATGTAAGGTTTGTTCTTTTATACAGGGTGGCAGGGACATCGACGCGCAAACTGTAACCATAGATTCAGCACATGAGTTTAGACCCCATAGCGTCGAAATTTTTCGTCGGTTATCAAAAAAATAATCTTCTGTTTCATAGAAAAGTGCAATACCTACGCGGTCAAAATGTATGGAACAGCAATATTTTTTAAAATAACCGACAAAAAATTTCGACGCTATGGGGTCTAAACTCATGTGCTGAATCCATGGTTACAGTTTGCGCGTCGATGTCCCTGTCACCCTGTATTGTCAGTAAACTTGTTTACTTTACTTTACAATATCAGTTTTATCCATGCAGCAAAATAATGAAGATAGGTAAGGCTCGGGGTTGTATTGTATAGCTTTTGTTCAGTTAAGTTTTTTTTTTATGTTTCTCGACTTTCGTCGAGACTCTTTTTAGACATATCAAAATAAAAGCCTGATAAGCTTAGTTCAGGATAAAGCCTGAACTAAGGTTATTGCATGCATTTGTAACACACGAATTATTAGTACTAAAAAATTATGCGAAAAATGTCCTCAACATAAAATACTAGTCATAATCACTTATTCAGAACTCTGAATATGCGATAGTGACTAGTACCATTTACAGAAATTTTACGTTTAAACAGTTACATAAATGTCGTAATTACAGAAACAATTAAAAAGGAAATTGTGAGTCGCGTGGATCGACGTTCCCGAAGGGTAAAACGAACTTTTCGCAGAAGGGGCCAGCTGTTCAACTTGTAGCAGTAGTACAACAACGTCTAGTATCTACAACGCCACATGCGAACAACGCGTTATACTGACGTCACGCAAATCCTGCATCTCGCAAGCAGAGTTTAGCGCGCAATTAGCATAGATACAATTTCCCAACATCAATCGTCGGGCAATTGCCCGCCAGACACAACGCCCGTCTGGTCGGAGGATCCTCCCTTTTCTATACAGTATGAGTGAACTTTACACCCTGTTCCTCATACCTCTATAAACTCCTATATAATGTCATTCCACCCCACATTGTGTGTTTCCCACACACGATGGGAAATTCTATCATGATTCATTCATAACACACGTTTACGGGCAACATAGAAACTCTATTACCCTTTAATAAACTCTAGGGGTAGGGTTAAGATTTACGATATTACATTTAACTTAAATACATTGCGTAGAAGACTTTCTACAAAGTATTTAAGTAGGTAGTGAGTAAGTACTATGAACACTGTTTGCCGGATTCCAGTCGTAAACTCTAGTTTTTTGTTATAAACTCAAACATTTTTTGTTTAAAATCATTATCAACATTCCTATTAACACACATAACATCATGCCTGTATTCCCCGAAGTGTTAGGCATAGATGCCGTTAACTACCCCATTGGTCTCGTGGTAGCAAGTGCGACTGCTGATGGGGTCGTGGGTTCGATTCATAGGTCGGTTAAAGTGTTATTCGATTTATTCATTTGTAATTTCTTAGTAACAGCCCGGTGTTTGGAAGTTCACGGTGTGATACCCCCGTGCCTCGGAAAGCACGTTAAGCCGTTGGTCCTTCGCCTGATCTCTGTCCGATCGTGTATGATTGCGTGCCGTCCCATCGGACTATGGGAGTGAGGGAAGAGAGAGTGCACTTGTGTTACTGCGCACACACTTGTAAACTATAATATCTCTCGCGTCGAGGGTTAGTCTCCGTTGAGATTGGCAGCCATGGCCGAAATACGGTCTGGGGGACTATTATTATTATAATTAGGTATAGGTGTACCTATAGTACACCCATATTTCGCCAGTTATGTTTAAGTTCCACATAATAGGGGGCGAGCCTTTTGCCATCAACCGGGCATGAACCCAGACTCTGCGCAGCTATGACAAGTTCCTATTACCACACACACACACATCCCACATTTTCCTGTTAACTATCCTCAAAAAAAATGGTATTAAATTTTACCATTTTATTTCGCATAGAAAATTCGATCATATTTTAAGCCTTACTAATAATAGATTAATCTATGTCTTAAATCCATTAATTAAAAGTTTTACCTGGGTAGGTATGTACATCAACGTTTAATAGGAATGTTGATAACGAGTTTAAACTTTTGATTTTTACCATCTCACTGTTGAGGTAGGTATCTCATGAAAGGTCGATACCAATCTGAACCAAAAGTATTTTACATGAAGTGACTGCCTATCTAACCTACACAACCCAGTGACTGGGCAATACGATACCCCTTGGTAAGAGTGGTTTCGCACTACATCCGATCCGAATCCGAGAAATGACTGTCCGAAGTAGCCATACTATGTAGTATTTGCACACTACATCTGAACTTAGTCCGTCCGAATTTAGAACATTCCCAATTAGGTTTGAACTCGGATCTTGAATTCGGATTCGGATCGGACATAGTGCGGAACCACTCTAAGACTGGTTGTCAGACATTCGGGCTACTGACGACCCGTAACGACTGTCAAAGATCCACGAATGACAGCCGGGACCAACGGCTCAACGTGCTTTCCGAGCCACGGAGGGGTCTTGGTGTGTGAATATGGTCACCCATCTACGGACCAACCGCGGCAAGCGTAGCTTTACCTGAACGATCGATCCGTGCGACTGTTATTACTTAGCCTTCCTCCTGATATATAAATACCTACCCAAATTATAACGTCAATTTACATACATTATATTTTACTTGTTTGTTTAACTACGATTATAACATGGGACATTTGTTAGGGTTAATCAATTCCTATTTCCACGACTAGTTGACACCTTCCCCCGTAACAGACGTGACAATAATCAACTGTGTTCGCATACGTCAAAGACTATATTAATGGGAAAAGGCGTTTTCTGTGTGGCTCCTAAAATTTATAATAAAATACCACAGTCATATAAAGCACTGCCGGTAAATTTGTTTAAAAAACAGATTAGAGATTTATTAACAGACAAATGTTATTATAACATAAATAATTTTTTGAATGATACTATCTGACATTTTTATATTTTATTTTATTTGTACTTAAATTTTGTGACATTTTATGATTAATTTATTTTACTGACTTATCAATGTTTATTATTATTATGTACTTGGATTGAAGTGCCTTTAGTAATTTAGTTTTTATTTTGTAATTTACTTAAAAAAATTTTGTAAGCACTAAATTTGTACGCCTTACGGTGAAACATGTACGTACGAAATATTAATATTGTGACATCCTGCGTGCTTAATTTGCATGCATACGCATGTTTTTTACAAATAAAATTATCTTTATCTAACGTTTTTGTGCAATTTTCAGGAAATGCCTCTATTTGATTCATTTCAAGCAATCTCAAACACTTTTAAATTGCGTTTTGCTCATCACAGGAGTACCTATAAGTCAATTATTTATGCCAAAATGTTTAATTCTAATCCAAATCGTAACGAATCCAAATACGAATAGTACGAAATTACTTTTCATTAGATTCCTAATTCCAAAAGTCATTAACATATGCCTAGCCTTTTTCCCAACTAAGTTAGGGTAAGCTTCCAGTCTCACCGGATGCAGCTGAATACCAGTATTTGACCAGTATTTGACTGCCTATCTGACCTTCACAACCCAGTTACTGGGTAATATGATATCTCTTGGTAAGACTGGTTGTCAGACTTTCGGACTTCTCACTACCCGTAACGACTGAATTCCAAAAGTATTAGGACTAAACAATCAAAACAACGTTACTTGTTTTAACGTGTAATTATGAAATTAATACACACAAAGAGTGAGATACCTATAAAATAGATTTATCATGTACGTCCATGCGAACACATACAGCTGATCGCGTGTAACGTTACTAAACTGAAATCAATTCAATCGTAACAAACTTGACCATACTGACGTGCCCTATTGTTCCCGAACAAACAGCCGAATTCCATTATGAATTTCTAAACTTGTTCTAGTTATATCGAATACTCAATAATACGTCACCAAAACTTTTGACTAACGAATTGAATGAAACAATACAAAATAAAATGTCCATTTAATACCGTAAAATGTGTTGAATATTTGTCACAACCCATATTCATCGTAACATGAAAATGAGCAGAAAAATACGTTGAAAAGTTAAAAGATTGCTAAGCCAAATGGACGCGTGAAATCTGCGGAAAATCTGATATTTATAATGTCGATTCGCATTATGTGTACTATTTCTTGATCACATTAGAAAAACATTTTTTGAATTTCTTCTTGTAAGAAAATTTGGAAAAACGCTAGGGGCTTGTAAAGCAAGGTATTGTGTCGAACTAAATGAATATAATATAATTAATTAAAAAGAAAGATCTAAATGACAGGACAGTTTTTATTTTTGCTCTAAAAGGACCAGCTCTATCTTAGTAGACATTTTAGGAATAAAAACAAGCTGCTTTAATATCATCACTGTAGAAGAAATCACACGAACTCTCTACACTTGTACAACTCTCCAATATTTTTTTAACAGTAAAGGGTATTTAAAAAATGAGAGAGAGAATGAGAGAGTAGGTATGTGACTTAAAACGCAAGTTCATTTAAAATAGGTCTCCAACAACGACCGATCTTGCGCTGGAAAATAACATTTCCCGAATCATGTTTGGAACCATTTTATTTCTGCACAATTCCTACAAGCAACGTAAGCCAATTTTATGAGCTAATAGGTGATTAGAAAGCGAAATTTCAGCGAGCACAAAAACTTTCTGTAATCCGAGCTTATTATATTACCTGTCGGAATTGGATCAAATATTAAAACACGGATCACAAATCTTTGAAGTGTATTAACCTACTAATTCAGTTGGATTTTTAATATTGCATTTGCCTAATTATTATTTTGTATTTCACTTCTTTAGTGGCAGTAATTACATCTTCATTGCGCTTACAACTAAAAAATAAATCGAATGTATAATCGTGCAAGCGATATCTACCTCCTTCAGTGATCGTCACATTTTTACACGACTGAAGGACATCACGGCATGTGAGCGGGACGGACGTAAGCGCATCGTCGCGTATCCGTTCGCATTCCAACTTGTTCGAAATCCAAAGTATGAGTTCTTCCTCTCAACTAATTAGATACATTATCTACAACATAGATATAGGATAGAAGGAGATATGCCCTGTAGTTGAAAATGTATCAGAACTCCATGTCGTTCCGACGATACCACTACGCAGTTCAGTAAAAGCAATAGATACAAAGTCGCGCACACACTTGCAATTCATAAATCAGAACGTACTACACAATCAATTATAAACCTTAACTCATCAAACATAGCGTGCATGTACCATGCACTGTACAATTTACTCACACAAAAACATCTGTTGCTATCGTTGTGCTGTGCAAAAGCCATTTATTTTACATATACGCAAGTGATTGACTAAACCGGAAAGTTATCGATTCTCCCAAGTAGTATTGTACTAAAAAAAATTGGGGTTCTGAAAATAAAATAAATAAAAAACGATATGTCCAGAAAATGTTATATTATAAATCAATAAAAAATAGCAAAAAAAATAATAATTTGTAAATAATTTTTTTTAACATTATTTTACATCTTCTCAAGGGTCTTCCAACCGGATTTCCACGTCATTTTTTTAGGTCTTCCAACCGGTTTAAAACGGTTGACAAATTAACTATTTATTCACATTCGACATTGTTGTCGATAGCCTATGTTAGTGGATCTGCACAGCCACATCACTAGCTAGCCGCAAGAAGCAGCGGCCGTACCACGCGATGCAGCGCATAAATATAGTATCGTTTTGTGAGTTTTACATTGCTTATCTAATCACTTAGTGACATACTTATGTAGGTTAAAGAGCAATGTATTTACTGCAAAAATAGTACAGTCGCTGCGATATTTGAAAACAAAATTAACGTAGTAATAAAGCAAGAAATATTTTACTATTTCTTGTTTTTCGTGATTTTAAACACAAATTTAGTAAAATACTTATATTTATATATGGTAAGTGATTCCATGATTTACAAAGTTTTGGTTTTGGCTTCGGTTTTTACAAGAAACCACTGAACAACACGGCATTTTTATATTCTTTCACGATCACGGTCGAAAGCACACTAGTTTGCGGAGACGGCCATTTGCCTAGACATTGTCATTTTGAACATGCCGCGACGACACAGACAAGCCCCCTTGCCACTTCTCCTGTTTTTTACATTTCTATGATCTACAATCATTAAATCTTGTGACGTTTTTCTAGTTTTCTCAATGTTAGTAAGGCCAAAATGTCAATATTTTAAGTGTGTGTTGAAACTACAAGCACCACCATCAAGCATCATTTTGTACCCTAGAATGTAGGTTTAGATATCTACTACCTACCTGATAGGTATCATGCTGCAACTGATTGGAGGTATTGAGCTACCTGCTAACTGTCGAGGTAGGCTACCAAAGATTAAACCAGATTACATCAAACGTACAATACGGGCGATATATAATGGCCGGTCTGAGGGATTTGTGGCTATCGATCAGGTTAAGCTACACTTGCCGCATCTTTACATACCAAGAAACCCCCGTGGCTCGGAACGCACGTTAAGTAGTTGGTCCCGGCTGTCATTCTTGAATCTTTGACAGTTGTTACGAGTCGTCAGAACCCCGAAAGTCTGACTAACAGTCTTACCAAAGGGTAGGGACTAACAGTCTTACCAAGTATTACCCAGTGGCTGGTTGGGTTTTGGGTTGTGGAGATCAGATAGGCAGTCGCTTCATGTACAATGCTGGTATTCAGCTGCATCCAGTTAGACTGGAAACCGACCCCAACATAGTTGGGAAAAGGCTAGGCAGATTATGAGATGATGATGAATAATGGCCGGTGTGAACATAGGCCCTCCGAACTTTCGCTCATATTCTCTCACTCACAATCGCCTTTTTTTTTTTTCTTTTTTTTTTTTCTTTTTTTTTTTTTTTTTTGTGAATGGGAAATCATCAAATGACTCCTCCCGCTCTGGGTGGAGCAGAAGGGAGTGTCAGACTCTTACTGACTAAAACCCACCCGTGTTCCTTCCTTAGCCCTTTATGTACCAGGGCAGCGGTAACCCTTTCGGACGATCCCGCTACACTCACACTCGCCTCATGTCACCATTCTATTCCTGAAACATGTTATTGCGCAGCAAGTTCGGGCCGGCCATGATTCACCGGTCGTATTTCAGCTACTCATATCAAACTCAATGTTGTTGTACAATTCCCTGAAAATCGTTTAGTGAAACAAAGCCTTTGTGTGCTCCAGACAGAGGCAATCATTGTTATCCAATCATCTTGATTCCCGAATGATCTACCGATTATTAGATAAATATAGCAAACAGATATAGATATTGGTTTACATAACGCATTTTTTTTTTTAAATAACGCGTGTACCATAAATTGCAAACTGTGTAGATATAAATTCTGGGAAAAATCATGTTTTTTTTATACATAGACATACTATAATCTCACGCCTACTTCCTATTCGGATAGGCAGCAACTACCGAACGCTACCTGCTTCCTTACGTACTTTTTACCTGGTTAGATAGATGATTAAATGAAGATGCCTTCCCCGTAATTTGTACGATTAATGCAACAGTAAAATTTTGAGATAACGGCTGTCAAAGTTCATATATGTAGGTAGATGATTTTTGAAAATGGTTAATAAACCACTTCCTTTAACTTGTAACTGTTTGATGTTTTACAAGATTTGAATACATCGGAAGGTTTGTTAACATATTGTATTTCCAATATAATAGCAATGAAGGCTATTCAATTTGAGAGTGTAGAGAAAAGTGATATTTAGTAACGAATTCGGGAAAGATTTCAAAAATACATAAAACTTGGATTTTCTGGAATCCCATGAATGTTCGCCTAGGCTTTATGGGGTGCTTAATTGTTGCAAATGGGTCACACTATCACGTCCTGCATATAATACAACTAGTTCAATTAAAAAAGAAAAACGATCGAAACATTCCAGCTGACTCTACTACTACTATACGCTTATTAGCAGGTAAATTAATTAACTTTACTTCTTTGCATAGTTTTCGCATTATATTAACATTCTTACAAACCTTACAATTCTAATTTCAACTCTATTAGTGGCTTTTGTGGACATGAATATTAATTCAGATTTGTTACAATTTTAATAGCAATCATGTCATTTGGTTTAAATGGGTTTTTAATGTTATTAATTTATTTATCTTTTAAATATATTATTTTATATTTTGTGAATGTAAGAACTTTGTAGGCTTTGTAGACTGTAGATTTCTAGAAGATTTTGTATTCTGAAAGTACTTGTTGACAAGCTTACACTGTCAGCCCATAACTGTTAACACTGTGACTTGAAAACATTGTAAAAAGCTAATTATTTTTTAAAGAGTAACCATGGAGTTTCTTGCCGGCTTTTCTCCATAGGAAACGACCAATTGGAACCGTGCATCTAAATTTTGACGTTTCAGTTTGATGTGAAATAAAATATTTTGATTTTGTTTTTTATCGACAGTTTCGCTTCATTTTGTTTCAAAGTGCTCGTCAAAACAAGGTGATCGTGAAACGGAGCCGTATTGCCTTTACATTTTAAGAGGTTCTTACTTCCTTTCAAAGTAGAACACAGCGATGCAGCTAAACGGCAAGGTAGTATATCCTCGGACCAGTGGGCCTACTCTCTTAGTCCGTCAAAAAAGATATGGGCCCATACGAAAGTAGTTTGCAAGTTCCGAGTGAACGCTTCCGAGTGAAAAATCTTTTTTGGACGAGCAAAAACACATCGAGAAGATTAATTCTTAGGCCAGGCCCCAAACTAATCTTACGTCCATCGGTGATACGAAGTAGGAATCGCCCGTAACTTCGGCCGAAACAACAGATTTTGTTCTTAGGGAGTAGAGCTCAAGCTTCTTCGCATAGAGCTACGACCAAAATATTGTAATAAAATTATGAATACAATAACGAAGAACTACTTCAACAATATAATCGCACATTGATAAAACACAGTCTTGGCATCACATGCTACGTTGCCTGAAACGCTTATGATTTTAATACCAACTCATTTGCATTTTGGCACAGCTTTGTACGGAAACCGCTAGCTGGAAAATAAAACCATTTCAATATTCCGCCCTACGTGCGATTACTAGGAAACCCATAATTTCAACATGAATAATTTAATCAATTCGAGGTACAAAAAAATTAATATGAATGAAAATTGCAACCGTGTACAGTTTAATTTGAAAATCGTGTCGGTAATTCTAGGGTTATTGTAATTCTTAGTAATTTGCGTATCTAATTATTTGAGCAATAGAAGGTATAATTTGTTTTTTATAGGTGAATGTTTAGGACTTACTATAATAACTTAATTTTAGTCTAAAGTTAAAAAAAAATGTTGAAATATGGTTAGGTATTCAGCAATAATGCATTTACTCGACATCTCTAGTTGGCATTAAACTCTACTCCTTAGTAGAGTTTCATACAAACTAGAGATATAAAAGTTTATAAGATAAAAAGTTTAGTAGATAAAAAGTTTCGATATTAAACTTTTATATCTAGAATAAGTCTTAAACTGGGAATATATTTTGAATTTTTGACAGTTATTCCATGCTAGAACTGTCAGACGTCAATTTTATTCCACGGACAAAATATATCTGAGCTTGGTAAAATCAGCCCTTAGTTTGTTATGGTACGAAAAAACATTGTCACCATGAGTCAGATTTATTTCCCTCAGAATAATAAATGTCTTTCATAAAGTTGTGCCTCTTCCCATATACATCTTTCTATGGGTCTGCAAACCCTTCCTTAGTAGAACATACATATGTACCTTATCATTTCGTTTGCACTCGTTTGTTTCCGGACTTTCCTACATTTACAGGGCCAAATTAAAGTAGCGAAACTCTTCAGACGCGATGGGTATCGATGTCTATACACAATGAAATAAAAAAATAAAATATTTGATGTT
The DNA here is from genome assembly GCA_947507525.1 of Apamea epomidion. Classification (NCBI taxonomy): domain Eukaryota; kingdom Metazoa; phylum Arthropoda; class Insecta; order Lepidoptera; family Noctuidae; genus Apamea; species Apamea epomidion. The sequence continues at coordinate 12,680,173 of OX382228.1, read as the reverse complement.
TGTTTTTTAGAGTCAACGACCGCTGGTGCGGTTTTTACTTAAAGTACGAGTTGAAAAACAAACAAAAATAGTTTTCTTTTGATTTATCATTGTTTAGATATTGATGATACCCATCACGTCTGTAAAGTTTATACAAAAAAACTGATTTTTTATACTGATAAGTATTTCAAGTGCATACAATAACTTCGGTCGATGACTCTACAAGAAAATCATCAAATCATTTTTTTTATGTATTGGTAATATAAGGTGGCCCTGTGATAACGACCTTGACTTACAAGTTGTAGGTCGTGGGTTCGAAACTTCGAACCCAGTCAGGCGCTTTACTTTGTGTAAACTATTTCATCACCACTGCTCTTAAAGCGGTGAAGGAAAACCTCATGAGGAAACCGGCATATCCTAGAACCAAAAATTCGAAAACATGTGACATCTACCAACCCGCACTGGGCCCGCGTGGTGGATTACGGCCCCTCTCAGCCGAGAGGGGGCCTGTGTCCCGCAGTGGGAACATTATAAGTTGATTATGCTAGTGATGATTTGAAGTGACTACACTAACTTCCGTCAAAATTATCATATTAATTTATTTTTTGTATAGTAGTATGAATACAATTAACTATCAAATAACGCCTCGTGTAGTGTCCCCTATAAAAATGGGCAGTCCTCCAAGCAGTGCCAATAAAATGGGCAGTCCTCCAAGCAGTGCCAATAAAATGGGCAGTCCTCCAAGCAGTGCCAATAAAATGCTTAGTCATACTTTCTTAATGTCGTTTACCGCAGTATGTTGGGTCATTAATCTTTAGTATAATTACTAGCAGTAACACATGACCGGCCTTGGCACAACTTATTTCTATAATCACACAAGCTTCTGTCCGCGACTTCGTCCGCGTAAAATTTGTTCCCCCGACCCACCTATAGCCATACATAGCCTTCCTCAAAAATGTAGACTAACAAAAATTCAAAAACATTTTGTCAAATCTGACTGGTCCAGAGATTAACGCGTTTGTTAGATATTTCATTTTGATAAAATTATAATATTATAATATTGTTTGTTGGATAATGGCATCCGTCACATTTAAGAAGCTTGGGACCAACGTAGAAGAACTTATTTGACTAAATATTGTGTTTACAAAAAAAACAACAGTATTAACTTGTAAAATACACTTAAAAATATTATTACTATAAATGATTAAGTAATATTTGATTATACTTGTAGTATATTTTAGATTTTATATTGCTGTTTTAATATAATAGGTTGTTCCAACGATTGGCACAATACTGTCAGTTGATGTTATTAGACTTTTTGATGATGTCTAAGAATTACGAGTCAACTCCTATTAAATTGATTAATTACCTTATAATGTTTTAAAACGGTTTCACTACATAAGATTTGATTATTACTACCTGTGTTAGAAGATATTAAGCCAAAATATTTGATGATCTGAGATTGGTTCAAAATGGCGGTAGATGTTTGACGTGAAAGACGTTGGTAGTATATAAAAAGGATTGTAATGACGTTATCAAGTTAGTTGCATGGTAGATGTTCAGTTGGTTAGTTCTAGTGCCGTTGTTATGAGGAATAAATAGATCGACCAGATATCACGTAAGCTAAGTAATGTGATATTATACCTTAATTATTGCTTATTATGACTATGTTGTTGTGTATGTCATGTTATGGCCAATATTCGTGGCTATTGTTATTATGTCGCTATTATTTAGAATTTATGACAACGTAAGAAATGTATTGATAGAATAAAAACCTTCATACACAGTAAATAACTAACTAGTAACCATTATGATATTCAAAGCTTGTTATTTGAGTAATATATAGGTACATATTATTATAATTCTCGTATATACTTAATAATCTAACACGTTCAAACAAACACACCAACAAACTCATCAGCTTTATTATTAGTATATGTCGGAGTTTTTCGTTTATTCGGAACTCCAGCGCCATCTCGTGGCGCTAGACGGAGTCTAGCCTGAGTTCGTGGAGGGGTACGAGACCTACAGCTACAAGAACGGTGTGAGCAGAGCTCTCGGGAGAATCGAAACTTTGGACATCGTACGAACAACATGTGTTTAGAAACAGTCTGCGTTCCGTATCGCTGAGTTGTGTGAGCGTGTGATTCACTAGTGTGACTAACTGTTCGTAAATTATAATCAGATTTGAACTGTAAACCGTTTTTCTATCGTGTTACAACCAACACTACCCATAGTACGCCCACAGTAATTAAAATATGCCTGATGCTAACGAGAGACAGACATACCTTCTCCGACATATAAATAGATTTCTTTCAGCTTTACTAAGAAACTATATTTACGTATTACTACAACAACTATATTTATATATTTAGTTTCTTAGTATATGTAGCTAAAAGAAATGTGATTATAGAAATAAGTGGTGCTAAGGCCGCAATTCTAAAATAATGATATATTTGGACAATTTTCTGTTGCTCAAATCACTAAAAATTATCTACCCTAGAATTACCGACACGATTTTCAAATTAAACCGTACACGGTTGCAACTTTCATTCGATATTATTTTTTTTACCTCGAATTGATTAAATTATTCATATTGAAATGGTGGTTTTCCTAGTAATCGTACGTAGGGCGGAATAATGAAACGGTTTTATTTTCCAGCTAGCGGCTTCCGTGCAAAGCTGTGCCAAAATGCGAATGGGTTGGTATTAAAATCATAAGCGTTTCAGGCAACGTAGCATGTGATGCGAAGACTGAGATCTATCAATGTGCGATTATACTGTTGAAGTAGTTCTTCGTTATTGTATTCATAACTTTATTACGATATTTTGGTCGTAATAGAGCTGTACGAAGGAGCTCGACGCGTACTTCCTAAATACAAAATTCGGGTGATTGCTACTCCGTATCACTTACGGCCACAAGAACAGTTTGGGGCCCGACCTAAGAATGAATGACACCACGATTTGACAGGTGTCCCTACTCCCGATGTGTGTTTGCTCGTCCAAAAAAGTAAATTCACTCGGAAGGGTTCACTCGGAACTTTTAAACTACTGTCGGACAGGCCCGTATCTTCGTTAACGGACGTAGAGAGTAGAACTGAGGAATTACTACCACCATATCTTGCCGCTTAACTGTGTTATGCTTTGAAAGGAAGTAAGAACCTCTTGAAACCGGCACTATAGGTAAATTTTAATACCGCATCATAAAAATTACTCATTTTCACGATCACCTTGTTTTGACGAGCACTTTTAAACTAGGTGAAGCGAAGCTGTCGATAAAATGAACTAATTAACATGGTAATAAGAGATTATTTCCTTAGATTATTATTAGACTCTGCTGGCATAGTTCGATCGGTTTTCTATCTTAATTGGACTAGTTGTATTACTAAATAATTATATAAACAGAGCTATGACGAAAGGAAGGAGCACGTAAGGATCCTAGCAGCTGGCGTTCAGTAGTTTCTGCCTGCCCAATGGAAAATGGTCGTGAATTTATGTATGTGTATGTATGAAATCATTTTCCATGTTTTTATTTTCGCAGAATCTATATCAGCAGTGTGCTATTCACGGTGATACGATATTTTTAACACATGTGCGCTATGTAAACCAATATCTAAATATGTTTGTTATATTAATCTAATAACCGGTGGATCAACAGATACGTAATTCCGGATTTAAGACGATTGCATAACAATATTGCCTCGGTCTGTACCACACAAAGGTGAAAATTGTAGAACAATGTTCACCAATAACAATATTCTTGCTATGAGTACGTTTGACGTAATCTTGGTTAATCTTTGGTAGCATGTCTCGATAGTTAGCAGGTAGCTCAATAACTCCAATCAGTTGCAATATGATACCTATCATGTAGGTAGTAGATATTGGATAATGGCATACATTCGAAGTACAAAATGATGCTAGGTTGGTTCAATACTCTTTACTGTTCAAAATGAGAAGTGGGGCCAGACAGGCGCTTTACTTTGTGTAAATTATTTCATCACCATTGCTCTCAAAAGGGTAAAGGAAAACATCGCGAGGAATCGTCATGTCCTAGAACCAAAAAAAAATCGAAGACATTCACCCCCCCACACTGGGCCCGCGTGGTGGATTATGGTCCACTCCTTCTCACAGAGAGAAGACCTATGTCCCAGCAATAGGAACAGGATTTTACTTTGTGGCAATCCTCAGGGTAGGTCTACAATATGATGATGCAACGATTTTAAATGAAGTTGTCCTTCTAATGACATACCTGCCCATTTCTCAACTCTCCTCTCACTTTTCCTTTTACTCTTTGCTGTTCAAAATTAAACGTAGAGATGTACAAATGTAGAATTCGTAGTGATTTCTTCTAGTGATTATTAAAGTAGCTTGTTTTTCTTGCTAAATTGTCTACTAAGATAGAACTAGTCTCTTGCGAGCAAATTAAACTTTCCTGTCATTCAGATTTTTCTTTTCAGTTATATTATATTTGTAGTGTATCTATTTATTAGACATGTAAACACTGTCTCATTCACACAATCGGGGTAGCTGCTGTCACTTATGTCATCTGTCAGTCACGAGGAATGGCGGGAAACAGACAAAGTGAAGCAGGCTAAATACGATGGCGCTTGGTGTGGTAGTGAGCCAGTGAAGAGATATATTAAACATAAATGCGGAATCAACAACGATTCTACAATATTCATCTAGCTCCAGACGTTACGTGGTTTTACTAAGCTCAAGCTTTTTTTCCTAGGTTTCTCACAAAATCAGATCCAAGAAAATGTTTTTCTAATGTGATCAAGAAATAGTACATAATGCGAATCGACATTATGATTTTCCACAGATTTAACGCGTCGATTTGGCTTAGCAGTCTTTTCAACGTATGTTTCTGTTCATTTTCATGTTACGATGAATATGGTTTCTAGCAATTATTCAACACATTTTAATGTACCTATTCTAAATGGAGGTTTTATTTTGTATTGTTTCATTCCAATTCCAAATCGTTAGTCAAAAGTTTTGGTGACGTATTATTGAGTATTCGATACAACTAGAACAAGTTTAGAAATTCATAATGGAATTCGGCTGTTTGTTCGGGAACAATAGGGCACGTCAGTATGGTCAAGTTTGTTACGATTGAATTGATTGCAGTTTAGTAACGTTACACGCAATCAGCTGTATGTTTTCACACTGACTATAAATCTATTTATCTAGGTATCTCACTCTCTGTGTGTACTAATTTCACGTTAACAACAAGTTACGTTGTTTTAATGGTTAAATCCTAATGCTTTTGGAATTAGGAATCTAATGAAAACTAATTTCGTACTTTTGGGTTCGTTACGAATTGGTTTACAATTGCACATTTTGGCATAAATAATTGACTTATAGGTACTCCTGTGCTGGTCAATAAACATAACGCAATTTGAAATTTTGAGGTTGCTTGAAACGAACCAAATAGAGGCATTCCCTTAAAACTACACAAAAATGTATTGTTAATCTTAGGTAAACAAACAAATAGTTTAAATAAATACGAGCGACATTATATTTCCACACGAGCGGTAGCCAAGAATGAGGCCAATTTCGGTGTGGATACAAAAGCTTACCGATGAAGAAACTTTGAAAGCAATTTGGAAGGTATTATTATTGTGTCTATACACTCTGACGAAAATTTTAAACAAGAATTTATTTCCTAGTGTAAATTGACAGCATACGTCAATTTGCCGTGTTATAACCATTTCAAACAACTGCCAAAGAATGACAGTTAAGATTTGAATATACGGACAATTTAAGTTGGTAGTTCATTTGCAATTGGTTATGTATTAAATCAGTATGTTTTACAGTTTTATAGTTAACAAACTAAAATATAACGTCGAAAAATTCATCCGCATCGCTGTCGACTGGTAATGTGCCCAAGAGACTGACTGACTCACTGAGTTATTTTGATTTAAATATGATTCGCGGCCGTAACAAATATTAGTTTATAGAATTAGAATTATAAAAATCATCAATACAACTAAGTTCATATTATTCTACTATTGAATGACTATTTTGACATTTAAGGCCAATTCTAACTTAAGGAGTTGTATTACAATTCTGTCCTAACACTTGTCCTGCAAATTGCAAAAACACGTAAGTAAAGGACAATGGTTACAGTTCTATGGGTTTCTGCCCTGAAGCCCAATAGCCCTATGCGGGGGTCGTGCGCTCCATGGCCCTTTACGGGGCACCGGTATGGGCGCGATCCTTGAGGCGGCGACCAGCCCGCCGGTTGATCGCGTCCCAAAGGGTCATGGCTATCCGGCTCATTAGAGGATACCGCACGGTCTCCGCTGAGGCGGCGAGCCTCCTTGCCGGATTGCCGCCATGGGATCTGGAGGCCAAAGTTCTCGCCCACATATGGGAGTGGCAAGAGGAGGCAAAACGCCGGGGCGTTGTTCCGCTGCCGCGAGAAATCACGGCACAGCGGACAGAGCTCCGGCAGGATCTCATAGCGGCATGGAGAGTGCGATTGTCGCAACCCAGCGCTGGGCACGCCACAATTGCGGCGATAAGTCCCCTCTTTGAGGAGTGGCTAGAGAGGCGCCACGGCGCCCTCACCTTCCGCCTGACGCAGGTCCTCACCGGACACGGTTGTTTCGGGAGGTTCCTGTTCAGGATAAAGCGGGAGGAAACGCCAGGGTGTCACCACTGTGAGGATCGCCCGGAGGACACGGTGGAGCATACGGTGGAGGTCTGCCCGGCTTGGGCGGGGCCCCACCGTGTCCTCGTGGTGGCGATCGGCGGCGGCGACCTCTCGCGTCCGGCCCTCATACAGGCCATGGTACGGAGCGAGAGTGAATGGGAGGCCGTCACCTCCTTCTGCGAAGCAGTAATGCTCGCGAAGGAGGAGGCGGAGCGCGCGAGGGAGAGGCAATCGCTGCACCCTCGCGCGCCTAGCCACCGCAGGAGACGCCCTGGACGGGAGTCAACAGCCGACTCCCGGCCACCGTAGGCGGGGCTTGCGGGCGGCGAGCTATGGGCAGCTCGCCGCCCGGTAAGGACCAGGCCCGGGTCGACGGCGCGTTGTGTTCCACGCGCGCCTCAAAGAGCTGTCAGCAAGAACTGACGGGGTCCGCTAGGGCCGATGCCGCCGGGGCTGCGGGTTGTTCGAAAGAGATACCATGGCCCCTGGCACAGGCAACTGAAGGAACACGGGTGGGTTTTAGTCAGTAAAAGTCTGACACTCCCTTCTGCTCCGCCCAGAGCGGGAGGAGTCATTTGATGATTTCCCACCCAGAAAAAAAAAAAAAAAGCCCAATAGCCATAAGATGTATATCAATGGCAAGAGCTTTTCATGTAGAACCTCTGCTTTTAACACGACCTTTGCCAATTGTTAGTCAGTTCAAAGTTATTAATGACCTAAATAGGTCACGACTTGGGCATCGAAATTAAGAAATTCTTGGCGCCCAATAACCATGATTTATACACCAATGGAAAGAGGTTTGTAAGGAGAACCTTTGCTCTTAACGCCATTGAGCTTCAGGGTAGATTCGCCTAATCTCCTTTGAATTTCGTGGGCTACCTTACCCTTAATACTTTATTTAGGTAGGTACCTATATTAGTTTTCTTTTCAAAGGTCGTTTAGTTATGCAATTAAAAAGTCAATGAATTTAAATACTTAAATTATAAATACGAAATTGTCTTTGTCTGATTGTTACGTTTGCGCCTGAGGAAAGCCATGATAGCGTAACTAAGTTGTGTTATAAATGGAGCCTCCCGCAGACAGGCGCGATGCAACAGCGTGAAACGACAACGTGACGCGACAGCGCGGCGCGGCAACGCGACGCGAAAGCGCGACGCGACTCTAGTAGAACAATTTCTATAAAAACTTAATGGAAATTGTTCTACCAGAATAGCGTCGCACCTGTATGGAGGAGCCTTAAGAAATCACACTCTATGTTATATCAATCCGAAATCCAACATCAGTAATCCGTGTTTATCGAATACTTATACTAGTAATCGCAGTCTGGTAGCAATATTACAAGGGTCAATGAATTATCGATTGTACAGAACGTTGCGCGAGGTTACAGGTATGAGGTAAGCCACGAATGAAAGCAGTTTATTCGGGTTCCGTTACCAAAGGGTGCCAACGAGACCCTGTTACTAAGGCTCCGCTATCACAGCACGTCCGGCCTTCTGTCACAGGGCTGTATCTATGAACCGTTATAGGTAGACACTTGTCACTTGTTTATTGTTCTACTGTTGCCTCTATAACTACAAATAAAAATAAAATAAAAGGTTAAAAAGTGGGTCCTCCATACAAGAAACGTATTTATTTTTAATAAAAACTTTTTTTTTTAAATACCTGTGTGGGTAATGTTAAATATTGTACGGTACTACGAAACTTACAGATACAGATGTGGATACAGATGTGGATACAGATATGAAATTGTAATGACATTACTATAGTTGGTTTAGCGTTGAAAGCATTTCTGTATTGTATTAAAGCTTACAACATAGTACAATATACATAGATGAATACCATAGGTATGCTTCCAGCTTTTATCATCATATAATATCTATACTAATCTATACTTATAATAAAGCTGAAAAGTTTGTTTATTTATACGCAGTAATCTCTGGAGATACCAGTCGGACTTGAAAAATTATTTTTGCACATGATAGACAATTCTTGCGAAAGGCTTGCATATTTAACATCAAGCGTGGGCCCTTAGGACCCGAGCATAAAGAAAAAAAGTCAGAAAGAACGCGAAGCGAAAACGAAGTCATAGCGCGGGCAGGCGATGCGATGCGACGTGATGGGTCGGGAGAACAATAAATTTCACGCGGACAAAGTCGCGAGCAGAAGCTAGTAATTTGATGGCACGGTTGGCGCAGTGGTTAAGCGATTGACTGCTGCGCTGCGTGTCGCGGGTTCGATTCCCGCACGGAACAAATATTTGTATGGCCTACAAGTAGTTGTTCCGGGTCTGGCTGTTTGTGTATGTGAGTTTAAATGTTTGTAAACGCACCCACGATACAGGAGAAATTCCTAGTGTGGGGCAACGTTTTAAAAAAAATATTACGCTTGTATTCCCCGAAGGGTTAGGCAGAAGTGTACCTAAAGTACACCCACAATTCGCCAGCTATGTTTAAGTACCATGTAACAGGGGGCGAGCCTACTACTACTACTATTATCCACCGGGCACAAATCTAGATTTCAGGCTGCTACTGAGAAAGGCCAGATGGTGACACCTAATAACACTTTGCCCGACCCGGGAGTCGAACCCAGGCCTACTTGCTTAGGAATAGCGCTTGCGACCACTAGACCAACGCGGCAGCTTTTATAATAAATACGAAAGTGTGTTTATCTGTCTCTCCGTCTGTTTGTTTCAGTAAACACAAAATTTCTTAACATATGACTCATGAAAAACGGTTTGAATAATTTTTAACGATGTTACGCAAGGGCACAACTAGAAAAAAGGCATACTGAAGTACTTAGTGTATGTATTTTCGTTCCAAAAACTCTTCTTCTACTGGCGCAGTTCCTTTTCAATGTAACTGTTCCAAAAACGTGTTAAGTAAACATTTGTTGAGTTAATCTTTACCTCTTTAAGCAAATCAAACAAAGACCTGCTAAATCAGTCCACACGTTTAGTATGTAGATCGTAACACACACACGTCATTCACGCACACATAAAAACGATAATGTTTCTCATTTCGGCTCCAGTCACAGTAATTTAGTATTCGACTAGATAAAGAGTGACATACCTATTAAGACTTGATTTCCTGTCTTAATCGTAAGACTTTCGGACACAGAAAGCAATTACTGATCAATGATAGTTTGTCACCTACGTGGAGAAATATAGAAAAAGTAAGAAAATTTACTATTTTCTCAGAAAATAAAGATGTGGCGGCATCTACATCGCCACATGCGAACGCTCTGACGTCACGCAAAATTCTGCATCGCGCAAGCAGATTTTACCACGCAACTAGCATAATATACAACGTTCTGACATCAATCGTCGGGCAGTAGCCCACCAGACACGATACCCGTCTGGTCGGAGAATCCTCCCTTTTCTATGGAGGTTGAGTGAACTTTACACCCTGTTCTTCATACCTCTAAAAAGACGTCTATTAAACAAAAACTTAAACAATCTATACCTACGAATATAAAGATGCGAGAAAAGCAATTCTGGAAAACACTGCACTTCACTGCAGTGTCTCCCTGATTTGTGGCTCTGCATAAATGAAATCGACTTTGTCGCGAACCTCCTTGCAAACTCGACATTATTAAGCCATATATTAATATTGGTAACTCTATACTGGCCTAATATTTACAGGCCGTCTTCCTTACTTAACAATCACCAAAACATCGCCAGAAGTTACATCTGTGAGACTTTGGATTTTCGAATTTTGAACTTTATGGAGACGCTTTAACCACTGTATTACATTGTCTGGGACTGAAACATAACTGGCAAAATGCGGGTGTATTTTAGGTACATCTCTGCCTACCCTTCGGGGATTACAGGCGTTATATTATTTTGTTTTATGTTTTATTATTTTGGCAATATTTGTTCACATTAAATAACCCTAGATAAATTACCGATATTACTTAGCCCAACAAAACGTATAAACCAGCAAGGTCACAGAATTTATTGTCCAAAAGTCAATATTTGAGCAGTAACAAAAGACAATTTAATTCAGCGGACAAAATTATGCCCCCCGAGGGTTCTGTGTGAGCACAACAAACAATACCCTGTTCAGGAATAATATAAATATAAAGGGCCACTCTAATAGTTTACAAAATAGAAATTTACATAATCTATACTAATAATTAAGCTGAAGAGTTTGTTCGTTTGATTGAACACGGTAATCTCTGGAACTGCCTGTTGCATTTGAATCATTGTTTTGCATTTTATTGCCCAATTTTTGAGGGAGGCTATAGTATATTTTACATCACGTTAGATGAGGGAGGCTATACGATATTTTACATCACGTTAGATGAGGGAGGCTATACGATATTTTACATCACGTTAGAACCCTTAGGAGCCGAGCAAAAAGAAAAAAAAGTAAGAAAGAACTCGAGCGAAAACGAAGTAATAGCGCGGGTGGGCGATGCGACGCGACGTGATGGGTCGGGGGAACAAGAAACACGCGGACGAAGTCGCGAGCAGAAGCTAGTATAAATATAAAGAGCCATTCTAATAATTTACAAAATATAAATTCACGTAATATATAATACACAGGAAATTTGAGGGAAAACTGTTCCGTGATTAAAACTTGATAGCACTGTGTTAGTGACGTGTAATGAAGCAAACTTAATTAAAGTATTAATTATCCCTGTTCACCCTGTCGCATCGCATCGCCTGCCCATGCTACTACCTCGTTTTCGCTTCTTACTTACTTACTTTTTATTCTTTTTGCTTGGCTCCTAAGAGAGTTAGCGTGATGTTAAATAGCCTTTAGCCTTCCTCAAGACTTAGGCTAACAAATGCAAAAATATTTTTCAAAATCCGACGGGCAGTTCCAGAGATTAACGCGTTCAAACAAACAAACTCTTCACTTTTATTATTAGTATAGTATATACACACATCAACACTGTCTAGGGATATTTTGGATTTACTCAATTTACTCAAAATTTATTAAAAATAACATACAGCATGCATATATTTTTATAAGGCCCATTTATCAGACTACACTCCAGAATAAAAGAAAACTATTTTTTTTGCGTAATCAAATTTTTATTCAAATAAAGAAAAAACGTGAAATAATGGTAAAACTAACAATGAATGTGTTTCTCAAGAAAAAGTGAATAATAAGGAAAAATTAATCTGTTTTTAACAGTTATGTGAAAAATCAGTAGTCAGTAAAACACCCCATGACGTTAATAACGGTCCTGCAACGGTTTTTCATGCTTTGGATTAAATTATCCAAGTCTTGCTGCGGTATATTGTCCCAGGTCCGGTTAAGATGCAAAAAAAGTTGCTCTTCCGTCGCAATGTTTGCAGGGAAATTCCTCAAAGCCCTTCTTTGGAGCATGTCCCACGCGTGTTCTATGGGGTTTAGGTCAGGCGATTGAGCGGGCCAGCCTAAGACCGATACGTCGTGCTCCTGCAACCAGCTCGTCACCACTCTCGCTGTGTGCGGACGGGCGTTATCGTGCATGAGCGTGAATTCTTGGCCCATTTGTAGTCGATGGGGGTAGATTATTGGTACTAGCACCTCGTTACGGTATTTTTCAGCCGTCCTGGTGTTTCTGATCCAAACGAGGTCTGTTCTTCCACCAACACGAATTCCCGCCCAAACCATAATTGTCCCGCCGTAGTATGAATGGACTTCCTGAGGATGTTGCAGACGGCTCTCACGACCAGGAACTCGCCAAACACGTACTCTATGTGTATCGGGATGGAAACCGAACCGGGACTCATCGGTGAACAGCACTACAGACCACTGGTTATCTTCCCAGAGCAAATGTTCACGAGCCCACTCTAGTCGTCGTCCACGATTTCCTCGGCGTAGTGCTGGAGTACGAAGCGGTCTGCGAGCATGAAGGTTAGCTTCATGCAGCCTTCTCCTTACAGTTTGATCACTCACAAGCAACTGGTGCTCTGACTGGAGCCTCTGAACCAACTGCATGGCCGTAACATTTGGTTGTCTTCTCGCGGCAACTTGCAAAAATCGGTAAGTGGTTATGCGCTTCCCGCCTGGGTGTCTTTCAGCCACATCATCAGTAGCACGATAACGTGACCATAACCTTGATATCACGTTTTGTCTTGTTTCAATCTCCTCAGCAATACCCCGTTGAGTAGCCCCAGCTTGGAGCATGCCTACTGCCCTTAACATTTGTTCTCTCGTTAAATGGCGCCGCTGCATGATGCACACAATAACATTAATTCGAAATTAACCGATAACTTGTTATAAAACTTAAATTTGACACAAAAAAATTGCCAAAAACTACTGTAGGTAAATGAAGCCTTCGGACTTCGCTACCATTATGCCGCGTAAATCTTTTGTTTTTAATTTATTTTTTCAAATTCATATTTAGAATCGTTTAAAAAGGTTTACAAAATAAGCTTTCTTCAAAAGAATTTAAAACTGGCCAGTATTTTTTGAGTTTAAGAACTTTATACAAAATATCCCTAGACGGTGTTGATGTGTGTAGATAGATTGCTCCAATCACATCATAATGGGCATATTTTAACTTTCATTGCCTCAAGCTGTCTTTTCAAAGCTTGGCCACAAAAGCAGAAAATACTGGCGCCAATATTGCCAATATAGCTGGCCGAAAAGTGTTTTAGGCTTTTTTCAACAAGCCAATATCTATGAAAAAAAAACAAATATATCTACGCATATTCATATTGATTTTCGAATCTCTTTCAAGCACTCGAATCTTCACATTATAGATATTTCAACACCAACGCTTTTCTATTACCTACTTACATACAATGTAGCGTTCAGTTTCTAAGTATTTTTGCCAAGCAGTAAATCATGTGGTTTATTTTTACATTTACGGTTTTCCACTTGAAGATATGCGCATGTATTCTGTGAGAAACTGACCGTGAAAACTTCGGTGAAGTGAGCTGTCAGTAGTGTCAATCCCTAGCATCAAGTGGAATGACAGGTCACTTTACCTAAGTTTTCACGGTGAGAGTTTCACAGAATAGATCGGCTGAACATCGCGTAAGTGAAGACTGGTTGACTCATCACCTTCCAATTTTTCCATTTCCTCCTCACATTACCAAATTTATCAACTAATTTTTTTTCATACTTTTGTTTTGCCAATGATTTAAAAAACGCCATTACCTACTCCGGGAAGCTTTTTTATCGAAGATAGTGTTTTTTCAAAAACACTGCCAAGCTTAAATGGAACTGGCTGGCCACATCTATGGCATGATGGAGGAGCGGTGGGCTAAAAGAACAACACAGTGGGTGCCAAATAGGAGCAAATGGCAACACGGCAGACGGAGGAGAGGAGGAGACGGCGGGATGAACTCTACTTTTTCATATGGATTGACAACAAACATCATACATAGGCATAAGTGTAAGGAAGGAAAGAAGGCCTTTACCCTGCAGTGGGACACAAACAGCAGATTCTCTTTCTCTGAGCCAGGTTTCCATTTCTAACTATGCAAAAATCATTTTAATGTTTATTGTTGTAGGTATCCTCAGGAAACATTAAGTGCGACAAGGTTTAATGAAACCTTAGCAGATAGGTATAATCATTTAATAATAAATGCATTTTTTAATTATTATACCTATCCGCTATCTAACGCTACAGGCAAAACTATTAAAATGTCGTAGCAAACGATATCAGTTCACAGAAATTTACTAGCAACGTTGTAGCTATGTGGAAAATTGACGATTCGATTTCATTTCCCGGTATAACGTAGGTTTTCTACGTACCGGTAATATAAGGTCAACCTACCAACCTATGAATGTGTACATAGACAAGCGTTTGGTCTGACAATGTCATTACTCAAATGAGAAAACAACTTTAGTAGTCTTAACTTTCTTGTTACTTGAGCGTTCGCAAGAATAACTTATAAATTAGATAGAACATCGATACGGGCTGATGAAATTAATGTACCTGAATGGTGCATACCTACATTCGTCTATAATAATATTCGAGATATTCTTTTTATTTATAACTCTCTAAAAAAGGATACACCGTAGTCATTTCTAGAATAGCCAGACTTATTTCAAGGGCATATTGAGCTAAAAATAAAGCTTCGACCCTTTATACTAACCGATTGCCCAGAGGACATTACCTTTTTATACACCATTTACCTACACACAGAGATCGTAATTAAAATACGCCTCACATTTCCACTGCACGCAAATACCTCTTCACATACAGAGAAGCTACGAACACTGACCACGCTTGCTCAAGACAAGTTGGCGATTTCAGACTTAACTAGTATAAGTCCAGGATTCCTCACGATATTTTGTCTGTGTATAGGTTTTGGCGATAGTACTTTTAGGTACTGGAAAAGTCACATTGGTATTGCGTCACATGTTAGCTCAAGTTCACACAAGAGATTTTTATTCGCGCATTGGATTTTCAACGCACTGCTACCCGCCGAGAGTAAATTCAACAGTGTGTTTTTTTGACGCGCTGGGATGTGCTCCAATCCTGTGCACGATAAAATCCCACGCGATATTTTAAAGTCCGTTATTTTAATAAAGAACATAACAAGACAAAACATGTTTTCACAATGACTACTGTTGCTGCTCCAACCACATCTGAGTTACCAAGAACCCATTATAAAATTGAAAAAGTAACCTTAAACTTGGAAATCATTTTTTTTTTTTGAGGTTTCGACTGACAAAAGGAATATTTTACTATCTTACTGCATTCTAATGAGTTACTTATATTTTAATGAATACTAGCGACCCGCCCCTATTTCGCACGGTCTTTTACATATGTAACTTTAGTAATAATGTATTATACCAATAAACCTTCCCGAATTTATTCTCTAAATGATGGTGAAAACCGCATCAAAATCCGTTGCCTAGTTTAGTTAAACCAAATTGAACTGTCTGTGTAACAGTGTGATTACACAGACAGTTACGCACCGCGAATTTAATTTATAATATGTAGGTATAGATAAAACATAGCACTTTACTGTAATATAACACACAACATCTCATCATCTGGCTAGCCTCTTCTCTACTATGTTGGGGTCGGTTTCCTGTCTAACCAGATGCAGCTGAATACTAGTATTTTACATGGAGCGACTGCCTATCTGACTTCCACAACTCAGTTACTGGATAATACGATACCCCTTGGTAAGACTGGCTGTCCGACTTTCCGGCTTCTGACGACCCGTAACGACTGTCAAAGAACCAGGAATGACAGCCGGGACCAACGGCAGAACGTGCTTTCCGAGACACATGATTTTTTTGTTAGCTCTCTATTTTGATGAATATTTTTGTCTGTTTAATGTCTCTCTGGCACACACAAAAACATTCATCAAAATCGGTCCAGCCGTTTAGGAGGAGTTCAGTGACATACACACGTACAGGAGAAATATATATTATATGAAATAAATAATATGTTTATAACCATTTATTAAAATTAACGTACCATCTGAATTGCGAGGGCATAAAATTAAACTGCCAACGTATATTCAATGCTATTTCCCTATGGCTTAATGAAC
Organism: Apamea epomidion; assembly: GCA_947507525.1. NCBI lineage: Eukaryota > Metazoa > Arthropoda > Insecta > Lepidoptera > Noctuidae > Apamea > Apamea epomidion. The sequence continues at coordinate 12,664,077 of OX382228.1, read as the reverse complement.
GTCTAGATTACTGGCTGTCCATGCAATCTATTCGGAATACTAACCTAGATGTGGAATACCGAGCCAATAAGCTCTCAGGAGGTAATATACAAAGGTAATCCATGTCGTTACTTTATACTGCCAGCTCTAACTGCATTACCTGCATGGATATTACAGTTTTACAGCCGTTAGATTAAGTAAATAAAGCTTGGGGCTAAATAATTACAGCCGCACTGGTCGATAGTCGCTAAAAGATTAAGCTATGCTTGCCGCTGTCGGTTCGTGGATGGGTGACCATCCATTGATCCCAGCTGTCAATTGTAGATCTTTGACAGTTGTTCGGGTAGTCAGAAGCCTAATAGTCTGATAACCAGCCTTACCAAGGACTGTCGTGTTATCCAGTAACTCGGTCGTGGACGTCAAATAAGCAGTCGCTCCATGTAAAATACTGGTACTCAGCAGCGTTCGGTTAGACTGGAAGCTGACCCCAATATGGTTGGGAAAAGGCTAGGTAGATTGATTGAGATTAAGTAAATAAAGCATATAAATGTTAATGAGATACAAACAAAATGAAGCTCTTGCCGTGGCAAGTAAAAATATTGATCTATCAGAATCGCCAGTATTTTTTATGATGTATCGGTCGCCACTCTACTATCTCCACTGTATGATTCTCCTGCCCTTATCCCAGTTTATTTGTGGTCGTTGCTACATGCCTTTTTCTTCCATACTTCTCTATTAGTCGTCATCTCGACAGTCACCCCCCTTCTAACCATATCATCATTCACACAGTCCATCCATCGTTGCTTTGATCTTCCCCTACTCTTACACGAGTAGCCATCGAAATTCATACTCAAAACTTTCCTCATTCCTCCGTATCACATGCCCAAGTATCGCCACTTGTGGAGGACATTTTAATTCTGCAGAGTACTTGCGGAACACACTATCCGTAGCAATGGCTTTCATTTTGACAGTTGAATAACATTCATTGCCTCATTTACGTTGTTGAGCAAACACATTTTTTTAACATATGGAGCAATAGATTAGCAATATGCTTCAAAATTATTCAAATTGAGAGTTAGTGTTTTACGCAAATAGGGTGCTGAACTAATTAACCGCAAACAAGAAATTACATAGGTTAGGTTACTATGGTTATAGTAGCGTAACCGATGGTTATGTATTTAAAGCTTTGGTTTCCTAAGAAAGTGGTTCCGTCATATTTAGTTATTTATTTCTTTTTTTATTGACAATGGGCTCACTCTTGACCTCAATTCAGCCCAGAGGCAGGGATGAGATCTACGGTGGAACGAGCTTGCCCAGAAGAAGCCTATTCACTCTCGCCCTGAAGAGATTCGGATTATTATAACGGCTATCATGAAAATCAGTTATTTGAACCATTATTTGACATTAAAATGTCGAAAAACCGACTGTATTTGGACAGCTGCTATTGTGTGACCGTTCACTAAATCTTTACCAACTGCACCGAAATATACATCATCCTCATCAGCCTCTAGCAGTCCACTGCTGGACCTAGGACACTAGGCCTCTCCTATTCGACAACTCTCATCCAGCTGCTGCGAGCCACATAAAATACAATGAAATACACGATGCCCGGAAAGTCATGGTCAATAGCTATATTAGGTAAGTATTACTGAATCCCTGATGAGAGCACTAATGACCGCTAAAATTAACGGTCTCCATAGATAATACCTTGTTTATCACGCTTAGCAGTTGGATTGATGATCGCAGTTTGTTTTGAGCTAAAAGGCGGACGGCTGATGCTTTTCCTCACGTAATCCCTTTATTGCCCTCGACACGTTTGGCAATAGCCTTAACTTTGATGGGTTCCGCACGCAACTTAGATTGGTATACAGGGTGGCAGGTACATCGACGCCCAAACTGTTACCATGAATTCAGCACACGATTCTAAACCCTCTAGCGTAGAAATTTCACGCCGGTTGTCAAAAAAAACAGTTGTTTCATAGAAAATTGCGCCTACGTGGTCAAAATGTACTGAACAGTAATTTTTTTACTTTTATAACCGACATATATTTTCAACGCATGGTTCAGAATCATGAACTGAAACCATGGTAAAGGGTAGTGCGTCGATGTCCCTGCAACCCTCTATAATATACTCCCCTGACTTGCAATTATGTGTCGGAAAGTGCAATGGAAACAGTGGTATTCTATCATTGTCAACATCCATCCTTTTTTTTTTTTTTTTTTTTTTTTCTGGGTGGGAAATCATCAAATGACTCCTCCCGCTCTGGGCGGAGCAGAAGGGAGTGTCAGACTTTTACTGACTAAAACCCACCCGTGTTCCTTCAGTTGCCTGTGCCAGGGGCCACGGTATCTCTTTCGAACAACCCGCAGCCCCGGCGGCATCGGCCCTAACGGACCCCGTCAGTTCGTGCTGACAGCTCTTTGAGGCGCGCGTGGAACACGACGCGCCGTCGACCCGGGCCTGGTCCTTACCGGGCGGCGAGCTGCCCATAGCTCGCCGCCCGCAAGCCCGCGCCTACGGTGGCCGGGAGTCGGCTGTTCAACATCCATCCTCCAGTTATGTTCCACTACTCATTTGTACTACTTATGTATAAGTATTCAATGTATATTTTCACGGATATAAACATGAGCTCAAATACGTGTCATAAAGATAAAACATCTAGAGTTATCACAGACTGTTTATATTTACCTTTTTATGAGATAACCTAATAAACTTGGCATAAAATAAATTCTATATCTTCATCATTCACTCTGCGTGAGGGAATGGAGGTGTAATCTGATTTACTTTAATTTCCACAAACCTGTTTTCTTAAGGGTTAATATAAATGCTAATGGCCTGTGTCTGGCCTGCCTCCCCTGTGACGTGCAGACTCTGAGATTGCGATTTATTTTCGCATTGTTACTGGTATAATTAAAGCGAAGAAAACTGACGTGACATTTATCCAGAGAAGTTAAAGTCACCTTATTTAAACTAGTTCAACTCACTTAGAAGTTTATTAGCTTCAGTGTTCGTCAAGTTAAAACTTTTTAATTGTTAACTCGTGCATACCTGCTGTCTTTCAGGTAATAGAACTAAACTGAAATGAACTAAGGGCTGATTTTTCCAACGCCAGATAATTTTATCCGAGGAATAATTTTGAATTTTTGACAGTTCTTCCATACAAAATCTATCAGACGTCAATTTTATTCCACGAATAAAAATTATCTGTCGATTGAAAAATTAGCCTTATTAGAAATGTACATAATGTCACTGAATTGTCAGCCACAGTAGTAAGGCCGGTCCCATCCCATACACTATACGGTATAGAGAATCATTGTTGTGTGTGTCTATCTATACAAACTGTTGTTTTGCATCCTCGTCAAATTTCAGGAGGCTGTTATGAAAGACATAAATAATCAAATAAAATTACGATCCTTGGTAAATAATGACTACATAATAAATAATAAATAAAAATAAAATAGCCTTTATTGATGTTTCTTTCCTTACAATTAATACATGCCTACTTACTAAAACTAAATTAATTTAATAGATTCTAACTTGCATTTGAATGATCGGCAACTGGATGTTTGTGTGGAACAGCTTGTCTGTCGACAAAGGCCTCCTCTAAAGATTTCCACATATTCCTGTCTCTTGCTAAGCGGGTCCATACCGGACCAGCTATTTTCTTGAAGTCATCTTCCCATCTTTTGGTTTGTCTGCCTCTATTTCTTTTGCTATCTCTTGGATACCATTCTGTTACTGACTTAGTCCATTTCTCTTTACTTTCTCTTAACATATGTCCCGTCCAACGCCATTTAAGCTGTCTGTAGGCTGTGTGTGCATTTTTTAATTTTGTTTTCTTTTTAATTTCTTGCAATTTCACTCTATCTCTTCTTTTTATACCTAAAATACTCCTTTCTATTGAATTTTGGCAAACTTTTAATTTACTTTCTTGTAGTTCTGTTAACGCCCATGTCTGGCATCCGTATAGTAAGCATGGCATAATGCATATTTCGTATACTTTCTTTTTTCTTTTCATTGGCATATCTTTATCCTTCATTATTTCCCTAAGAGACCAAAACCGTTTCCAAGTATTAGTTATTCTTCGTTCTATTTCTTTATTAATGCAATCATCTGTAGATATAAGTTGGCCCAAATATATATATTCATTTACATATTCTATTTGTTCGTTATTTACTGTTATTTGTTCGTTGGTTACTGTTTGTTGGGAATTCGTCATAATTTTAGTTTTAGTTAGGTTCATTGTCAGGCCGGCCTTAACACTTTCATCGGATAGTTGCTGCAACATTAGTCCCAGAGTTCTTGCGTCCTCTGAGAACAAAATCAAATCATCCGCGAAGCGTAGATGGTTGAGATTTTCGCCATTTATATTGAGGCCATTTTTGGTCCAGTTTAGATTCCTGAAGATCATCTCCAGCACTGCTGAAAATAGTTTAGGTGATATAGGATCTCCTTGGCATACACCTCTTTTAATAGGAAATTCGTTACCCGTAGATTCAAGTTTAACTTGTGTTGTGCTCGCTGTGTATACGTTTTTAAATATTCGTATGTATTTTGCTTGCACCCCTTTTTTTTTTTTTTTTCTGGGTGGGAAATCATCAAATGATTCCTCCCGCTCTGGGCGGAGCAGAAGGGAGTGTGAGACTTTTACTGACTAAAACCCACCCGTGTTCCTTCAGTTGCCTGTGCCAAGGGCCACGGTATCTCTTTCGAACAACCCGCAGCCCCGGCGGCATCGGCCCTAGCGGACCCCGTCAGTTCGTGCTGACAGCTCTTTGAGGCGCGCGTGGAACACAACGCGCCGTCGACCCGGGCCTGGTCCTTACCGGGCGGCGAGCTGCCCATAGCTTGCCGCCCGCAGGCCCGCGCCTACGGTGGCCGGGAGTCGGATGTTGACTCCCGTCCAGGGCGTCTCCTGCGGCGGCTAGGGGCGCGAGGGTGCAGCGATTGCCTCTCCCTCACGCGCTCCGCCTCCTCCTTCGCGAGCATTACTGCTTCGCAGAAGGAGGTGACGGCCTCCCATTCACTCTCGCTCCGGACCATGGCCTGTATGAGGGCCGGACGCGAGAGGTCGCCGCCGTTGCTTGCACCCCTTGTCTTTAATAATATAGAGAATATATAATAAAACGTATTACATAGGGTTTGTTGACTTTAACAAAGCGTTCGATACATTGGAACATAAGTATAAAAAAAAGACAATGAATACATACTTGTTTTTTTAGTTATTTAAGTTTTACAGTGGCGCTGATTCCCTTGTTCACAAACTAAACTAAATTTTAAACAGTGCATCTTATTCTTTTAAATTCATTAAGAAAAGGACAGAAGATAAATATTAGTTTAATCCTGTCAAACTAGTCAGCGCCTGACGTAAATTGACGTATTTTTAGTAGCCATGATTTTAATTACATCTAATCTGTCTATAGAGTATCTTAATTTAACAGGACTAAACTAATATTTTATCTTTTATCCTTTTCTTAAGGAAATAGAAAGAAAAAGATGCACAGAACTTAGATTTAGTTTAGTTTGTGAACAAGGGAATCAGGGCCAGTATTTCAGAATACACCACTTTCAAAGAACTGAGGGGCAATTCTCGTAATTTCAAGAACGTTCCCAGTCTGAGGGGCAATTCTCGTAATTTTAAGAACGTTCACAGTCTGATCTCAGTCTCAATTTGTCACAAAATACTTCTAATTTCCCTACATTTTGAAAAGTTTTTGACATTTGTTTGTCGCCGAGATGAGACTGCGACTACATTTTGAACGTTTTAAATTACGAGAATACGCCTTCAGAATCGCGTTATGGTATCGTATAAGCGGCCGCGTTTTTATGTGTGTGTAAAAGAGCAGTTACAGTGCGGTCTCACACAGGCAGCGTTTTAAAATGCGTGTCCCACACATGACGATTTCCGAAAGTTAGAAAAAAAAAATACCTACTTAATTTATTATTGATTTGTGTCGAGAATCAATAGCATAGCTACCTCCTTTAATTTGACGAGGATGCAAAACGACACCTTTTATTTTTTGAGGATGGGAAAGCATCAAATGACCCCTCCCGCTCTGGGTGGAGCAGAAGGGAGTGTCAGACTCTTACTGACTAAAACCCACCCTTAGCCCTCTATGTGCCAGGGCAGCGGTAACCCTTTCGGACGATCCCGCTACCCCGGCAGGCTTCGGCCCTATCGGACCCCGTCACTTATGCTGACATCTCTTTGAGGCGCGCGTGGAACACATACGCGCCGTCAAACGACACCTTGTATACTAATAATAAAGCTGAAGAGTTTTTTGTTCGTTTGCTTGTTTGAACGCGCTAATTTCTGGAACTACCAGTCGTATTTACACAATTCTTCTTGCATTTGACAGCCCAATTCTTGAAAAAAGCTATAAGCTATTTAACATCTCGCTAGGACGCTTAGGAGCCGAGCAGAAGAAAAAATTTAGAAGGAAAGCTAAGCGAAAACGAAGTAATCACGGGCAGGCGATGCAATGCAACTGGGGAACAAGAAATTTCACGCGGACGAAGTCGCGAGCAGAAGCTAGTTATAAAATAAAGTCGCTTTTCGCGTCCATACCACTCCAATCTTCCAAATTACACAATGGATTAATAAGGGGTTTCACAAAAGTTTTGACCATTTTCACATTTCGGAGCAGCAATACCTATGCAAAAGCCACAACTCAGTGGATACCCAATGGCAAAAAACGACAGCGCGGCAGGCCCAGAAAGAGACGGTGGGGTAAGCTGGACTCCTTCTTAAAGGATTGGCCCACAATCGCACTAGACCGGGAAAAGTGGAAAGAAGGAAAGGAGGCCTTTGCCCTGCAGTCGGACAACACAGGCTTATAATAATAAAAATCTAGAAAGTTAATGTGTATAAATAAACTAATAAACAAAAAATGAACTTAGATTTACTTAATTATCACAGAAGTCTCGATGTTTTGACATATCGCCATTGCAACCCTTGTGAAGCAGGGTCGCTAGTATTATCATAAATCAACGTCAATTCTCTACAGACACTCAAGCAGAGCAGACATGTGTACCTATAAGCAATATTATTTATCATATGTCGTTAAAATATTTCCGAGTGATCTGTGACCTAAAAAACGAATCGCTCATTTTTCTGCTAAGTTAGTGATTTACTTTAGTGAATAACAATTAATTATGAGAAACATTTAAGGATTAAGTATGTCAAATAGTGAAAACAGCCCTCGGAGTATCCCATCACCACGCAGCCCTGCCAGCAAATCTCAAGTACCTGACCATGCCGCTGAAGGAAAAATTCAGGCAGTGGACACCAGGGAGATTAGCAACTGGTTGATCTCAATCGAATCATGCCTGAATGAAGTTTGTACCATTGCTCTGGAAGGAAAGTTGAACTCCGAGCAAAAGCTGAGGATCAATTCCCTATCGCGCAAGGTTGGACATGGCGTTTCACAAATGGCAGTTTACTACCAGGACTTGAAGCTAAAGGCCCAAGGAATACAGAACTAACTAGAGTCGAGAGAAAAATGTGACCTCACAGATTGCCTCGAAGATATCAAGAAAACAATTCCAACTAACATTCAAGAAAACTGCGCTAAACCAACGATGGCAGAAAAAGTTTCGTTCGCTGACATGGTTAAAACCGATAAAAGTTTATTACCTGCGCCCCAATAACGTCAGTTCTATTGCAATTTACCCAACGGATAAATTAAAATCTAGTGACGACACTAAATCTCTTGTCCAAAAAATTATATGCCCAGGCGTTATAATCAGCACGGAGACGAAAGACGACATAGAAAAACTTAGGATATCATCTCAGCTAAGTAGTTCCGGACTAAAAGTGGAAGTGCCCCATAAGAGAAGACCAAGAATTATAGTTATAGGAGTACCGACCATTTTAAGTGATCAAGAAGTTTATGATTGCATCTATGAGCAGAATGTAGCCGATAAGCTGCCAACTTTGTCTCGTGACTCTTTTTTGGCCTGTATAAATTTAAGTCACAAATCAGGTAAAAAGGAGGGACCTACGTGCAATTTTATTCTTGAAGTTTCTGCTAGCATAAGAAAGGCGCTTATAAACCAAAATCGAGTGTTCATTAATTGGACATCCTGCCCAGTGAGGGACTTCACGCTTGTGACCAGGTGCTTTAAATGTCAACAGTATGGACATGCTGCAAAGACTTGTCGGCTACCTATACGTGTGGCCATTGTGGGGAACAAGGTCATCAGGCGAATGAGTGCACTAAACTTGCTGAACCGTCACATTGTGCAACATGCTTGCGATTTAAAAAACCGAGCAACCACAAAACAGGCGACCAAGAATGCATGCAGACAAGATACATGAATTCTATAGATTATAATGACGTCGGTTAAGGCCGCCAATGTTTATCTATAAGCCTTTTTTACTTTGTGTTCTATAATTATTATTATATTGTCTTTTACTAGTTATAGTACCTACGTAAAAATAATCTTAGTTTTAGTTTTTACAATTCGTGTTATAAATAAACATGCAATCTTGATATTTTGTTGACACGGTAAAATTTTCAAGTATGACTAAGTAAACACAGCTTTATTAAAAATGTAACATTGCAAAAATCATAATAAGTAGAACATTGTTGCAAAAATGTTTTACGATGATGCAAGAGCATTTCTGTCAATTAGAATATAACCGTAATTTATAGTAGATAAATTATTTACTATTTGTTTAAGGAATTTTAAATAATACTTATGTATAAGCACTTGAGTGAGATAACTGAGATACAGGCTTATTCCTAGTTGAGGTAGAATCCAAATATTTTTACCTACACCAAGTATTAAGGCCCTATTTTGTAAACATTTATGTAAATCAATTATTTCAATAAACAATTTCAATAAAAATCTAAGTTATTTCTGAGATAATTTTCGTATTTAACCGTGTCTATATACAATGCACAATGATCTTATTGCATTAAATTAAAATCGATTATGATAATCAAAACTCGACTGTGATCGCTTTGTTTCCACCACAATATGGCTAATTAAACACGGTTTTAAAATCACTTAGCGTACTAAATATGCACATAATTATACAACTTTATGACTTCCATTTAGAGCTAAATTGTATGAAAACAGACGGAGAAAACTTTCAAGTTAAGCATTCTTAATTTTAAGTGCGAGGGTGTGTTTGCAACATATAAGAATTCCTGATTTTTGTAATTTTGGGATTCTTTTGAAGCACCCGTAATTCACAGTTTCCAATTCAATATTATTTTCTTTCTTTCACTTTTCTTGTAGGTACTTATCCTGTTTATGAGGATTATGATAATGCTTAAAGCGTAAACTTGATAAAAACATAATTTCTGGTAAAGGCAAACGAATCTTTCAGTTTCTAGGAAATACTTTCGCGAAGGAAAATACTTCAATATATCTGTCGCAGATGGATTCTTAACTCAAGTGAAGACAGTGATTTTAAGGACAATTTGAATAAAAAGTTATTAGAGTTTTATGAAAACCAGTTCTAAAAATACTAAATAGCCAAGTAACTGCGACCAACTTGGAAGTAGCGTTCGACGGCTGCTGCCGCGGCACCACTCGCTTCGCTCACTCGGCTCGCGCGTGGTTGGTCAAGGTTCTAACCCCAGCATTGTTACTGCCAGCAATTCGGCATTAGAAGCCACACCAAACGCTTATTGTGACTGCAAATAAGCATTTCTGCATTAAGTCTAAACGTGGGCAGCAGTTTTGTTAAACGTAATGCGATGATAATATAGCTGAACATTGTTCAGCTGTTTTACATAACGAAGCTGTCTTGTAAAACGGCTAGCGGATATGTAAAACAGCGGATTCGACAATCCATCTCCGACATGTCTACAGATTTACTTAAAGATTTCTTCAAAATATTTTAAGCTTTAAAAATGTAAATGCGTATTAATCACTATTTATCCTTTGATAATTATATATATAAGAGGGATTTGATTCACAAACAATTTCTTATCCATTGTTATCTCATTTTAGATTTCACTACTGATCCATCTCAATGTATCACTCTGTATTACGCACAGATACATGATGTGAACAAAATACGGCGCCAAGCTTTGTGTAATACGATTCTAACCGACCTCAATTTTGTGTTCCGACAGGATATCCGGAGCCCATGTCAGTCGCGTGACCAAGACAAATCATCGGGACGTATAGCCATGTTACCCGCCAAAATCGATTCGGCTGTTTATTTTATAGAACGTTCTAAACGAAGTGACATACCTCCTATAGATACCTAACTACAAAATACTTTAGTAATAAAGGCACAGTCCTCATGTAGGTACAGTGAACAAAACCGGTAAGTGTACACTGTGTAGATACCTACAGGCATCTTACTGGTAACCACTTTTTCTCCATGTACAAAGCACACGCATTGTGCTAGGTAGAACTTACCTAGTTCTTTGATAATTCTTCCGTGAGCCTCAAGTTAAAAAAAGTTATTAATAAGCACACAAAACCTATCAAAGAAAATGAGCAAGGTAATATAAAGAAGTTTATTTTCTGCCTTCATTTTAACGTTGTTTTCTGTCTTTTGTAGACTGTACGTGCGAACAACCGCTGCTGGTAAATCCGATATCTTGATAATACAGGCCCAGCATCAACACTAATATCATCTTCCTTATAATAGTGTCGACACATTTGACCCTCTACTTTTACCTACAGACAAAATGGCTCGTTTTAGTGACACCATTTTTGTAGGTACACTTAAGGTTCAATGGAATACCTTACCGAGTCGAATCATGGCATTATCATCATAATCAGCGTATAATGTTCCCTCTGCTGGGACAGAGGCCTGTGTGAGAGGGAGTGGGCAATAATCCACCACGTCGGCCCAGCGGGGGTTGGTGGATGTCACATGTCTTTGAATTATTGGTTCTAGGATATGCCGCTTGATTGCTCACGATGTTTTCCTTCACCGTTTTGAGAGCAGTGGTGAAATGAAATACTTTGAAGTAAAGTGCCTGGCTGGGTTCGAACGCACGTCCTACAACTCGTAAGCCGGGGCTAATAGCACTTAGCCACCACTGCAATCATGTAAAAACAATTAAAGCCTACCTCACATGGAAAGGCTAAAGTGAACAGGCGAATCTGTGTCAGTTTGGCCTAACACAATATGTGTGCACCTGCACATACCTACACGAAAGTGACACTTGCTTTAAACAATTGGTATCAATAAGTGAGTCATTTCATCAGCCGCGGATTGTGCGTAAGATTTTGAAAACACACACACGTTTAAGAGATGAGGTAAGATAAAACTGTATGAAAGAAGAAAGAAAGAAAGAAAATACGTTTATGTGTGGTAAACCTGACGCAAAGAAAGAACAAAAAAAAAACAAGTTGGGGGGAAAATATGCGTCACATCCACGTAAAACCGTTTGTTGGCCATGGTTCACCCGCCTATTTCACCTAGATGGACTATGGGAAATAACGGCCATCGCTCAGCATAATGCTATGACCCTATGCGAGACAGAGCCCCAGCGCTAGTTTTCAGCGACAGCCGTCGTTGACGTGATGACGTCAACAGGTGCAGCATACGATATGATAAAAAAAACTAAATAAAAACATAAAATAAAAAGCAAGTCCGAACATGGCTGTGTGACTACTCTGAGAGTCCATCAAGAGAGAGCCTATATATGTTTACAACTCCCCGGAAACGTACGCCAATAATACTTAACAGAAATTGATAGTCTGCCTTCTATTGATATAACTGAGCCTATTGAAGCGAACCCGTACAATGAGACCGAGTCGCAATCAACTGGACGAGTCTATTGTGACAAATCCGATACCTCCCTTTCTACTTGACGCATTGGATTCAACAGCCGCTCATATCAAGGACTACTACACTACAGGAAAATAAGAGTTTGCTCACAAAAATTATATTTTATTGCAGAGTGTAAAAGGACATATATTTTATATTAAACACAACAAAGCTTTTAAAAAACTTCGTGCATTGAATTTATTGTTGTTACAGCTTGAGCTACCATTTAGCAAGTTAAGTAGCATCATTGTTTTATATTCAAATTGAAATAAACTTGTACCTACAAACGGGGTGCATAGGAATAAGGGGTGAATAGGGACGAAACTTTAAAATGAATTTTAACGTTGAAATAGTTTGTTGCCAACAAGGACACTTAATCATTAATTATAATACTATAAACACAGTAGAGTCCTTTTTTGCAACAAACTAAACTATAATATTTAACTTCCTACGGAGAGATATTAGGGAGAGGGCAATGACCGCTTTTACCATGAAATGTTTTTTTTTCTTTATTAGTAAGAATTAAAGTTCTTAGTAATTGGTTACAATCTAGCCTAATAGACTAATAAGCAATTTAATGCTAACTTAATATTGTACGAGATGGATTATGTTATAACTAAGAATAGTATCAATTTGCACTGTTACACAGTTTCGTAGCACTTTCTTATGGAATATAAACGTGAAAGCTTGTATAAAAAAAAAATGAAAAAGTGTTTATTCACAGAAATAACCGAACGATATTACCGCTGCCAAACTGATCACTGACCGACTGATCTGATGGGTGGATAGATGGCTGGATGTTTGTTACTCTTTCACGCAAAAACTACTGAACGGATTTGGATGAAATTTGGCACACAGATGGTTTATAACCAGGAATTAACATATAGGATACTTTTTATCCCAATATTCCCACGGGATCGAAACCTATGCGGGTGAAACCGCGGGGGGAAGCTAGTAACTGATAAAACACTTTGTTCATGACCCGTATATCACCATTAGCACCGCACTACGAGTATTATTCATTTACTATAAAATACTACACTAACTCAAATGGTTTAGTAGAAATAAAATGACATGGCTTATTCTGTAAATAGGATATCGGAATCACTTTTACATGTCATATTATTTAAAAAAAATAAGCTAGATAGATGAGGTCGGCGTTTCCTACCTGACTGCTCTGAGAAGAAAGGCCGTATCAATCACAGTTCACAGTCTCTTATAAAGTCCGGACATAATCTTGGTCGACAACTATACCGACGTGCCCATCCTTCATATGATCCCTCGTCTTTACCAGCACCCATGTTGGGGTCGGCTTCCAGTCTAACCGGATGCAGCTGAGTACCAGTATTTTACATAGAGCGACTGCCTACCTGACCTCCACAACCCAGTTACTGGGTAATACGAAACCCCTTGGTAGGACTGGTTGTCAGATTTTCGTGCTTCTGACGACCCGTAACGACTGTCAAAGATCCACGAATGACAGCCGGGACCAATGGCTTACCGTGCTTTCCGAGGCACGGAGGGGTCTTGGTATGTGGTTTAACAACACTATAATATGACAGGAAAGTGTACAGCAAGGCTGCGTGATACGTACAGATCATACGGTTTGATAGATACTACACAGTCAATTTCATGTAAAATATTCGGTACTGACAACTAATTGCGTTGCGGTATTAAGCCCATTGTTCTGATTCCCCTGGAGAACTGTAAATTTTCTGAGGAAGTTATACTGCCTTCGCGTGATTGGTAGACATAGAATTTGCCACTTGAGATAGATTTACTTACTTGTTGATTAGTTTGTTAGAAGTTAACCATAAAATTAGTGGTTGTAATGGCAATCATATAATTTAGTTTGATAAGGTTTTTATATTTTATTTCTTTCTCATATCTTTTTGATAGATCCTTTTTTATTTTGTGAATGTGAGAACGTTGTAGGCCCTGTAGACTGTAGATTTGTACACCATTTTTTATTTTATTAAGTATCTGGTACTTGTTTACAGGCCTACACTGTCCTTCCATACCTATTACATACCAATTACGTAGTACCTAATTTGAAAACATTGTAATTATTTTTAAAAGAGTAACCGTGGAGTTTCTCGCCATCTCCAACCAACCCGGAAACAACCATTTGGAACCTTGCACCAAGCTTCTGACGTTTTATAAATAGGTTTATGTGAAATAAAATATTTTGATTTTTATTTATTACTTTACAGTTTTCTTTCATAAATATGACGTGTTTTAAAATAAAACTCGCCTGGTGCCATAGAAAAAAATATCATTGACTACTGTTAATAAAAAAAATAACGTTATAATTTAGCATTAAATAGAGTAGTGGTTAAAGTTTGTAGACATCTTTTGCTGGACACATTATCAGTAGGAATGGCTCTCAATTTGACATTTGCGTTCCCATTGAGGGACCACATTTGAATGTTGAGCTTTTGAATGCGTCAGCTTTTAGTAAAAGTTCTCAAACAATTGTAAATTCAGCCTCTAGTTTGTAAAAGTAGCCACTCAAAAGATACAATCGGTTAAATGTGGTCCCTCAGTCGTGACTGACAGGCATCCATATCTCAAAATCTAGTTAAAATTTATAACTGCTATAAATGACTACTCTTAGTAAAAGATTTGTAAAACTAATTTAATGAATATCAACCTTTCCTTTTCACAGAATAGAAAGAACTAGCATGCGGAAGGTGGTCCTTCAACCGATCCCCATAAGGTTCACCTTGAGTGGAGACCACAATGGAATTTGAAATTTACTTGGGTCTAGCGTTAGTAAAAGTACTTGAACGATTGTGAATTCAACTTCTAGTTTGTAAAAGAAGCCATTCAAAAGTTACAATCGATTTAAAGTGGTCCATCAATTGAAATGTTTATTAAAAGAAAAATCAATTTACGTAGCATTCGGAACTTAAATTGACGAATGCTACAGTCTATCCTTTAGTAAATTTTATAACTAACGATTACTTTACTAAACAGTATCAAAATATTTACCGTTTTATTTCAAATAATAATCAAATTCCTGGGAAGAAATACTAAGAAGAGGTGACCCTCAATGGGAACGCAAATCAATTTGACAGTTCAACAACATTCATTGCGTTTAGGAATATCCTTCAAAATGGTTCAAATTATGATCGATAGTGTGTTACGCAAGTAATTCTTCACGTCATTAATACCTATTTATAGAAGTCTAAAGCCATTGGTGAGTGACAAGGAAAAGGTAGTGTTGGCCTCCAATTAGTTTTTAGTATCAACTTGTCAAGTTTGTCAACCTTCCTTTTGATATCAAGGTACTTTTGTTGTTTTAGTAACTTTACTCTCGTTTCAATCATTCGAGTGTGGGCTTACGCTCTAGAAATATTGAATAGACCTTCTATATTCATTCAAGAATTTTGTCATAAATAGGATAAGTCTTCAATTTTGTAGTGTTTCTCCTTATTTATTTAAGTATTTATGCACATAAACAGGCAAGAAGGAAGGAATAGAAAAATACGTAGGTACAAAGGTTATGTTTATTTCTAAAGAAATCTCTTTCAGCATACACCTTTTTTTTTTTTTGTTTTCGGGGGGAAACCTTCGAAAGGCACCCGACCTCCGGGGAGAGGGGTCGGGGAGTGTGGGATTTTTACCTCACTAAAACCACCCCGTGATCACCATCCGCGCATAGGGGTGGTCCCGGTTCCTCTTAAAAGACCAACTCCGGAACCATCCCTGCGCAACGCCTGTAAGGCACATCCCTGGGGAGACTGTAAAGGGGCCTCCCCTAAGCCTTGCTATGCACGGCAGCACGTGACCACTGTGCCACCGTCTTCCCTGGGGTCACTTGGTAGGCAGACAGAGTCCCCACTCTATGCGCCCGCAACCCCAAAGGTCCACCTACATTAATTAGTAAGTGGGTTTTGGCGTATTAGGCGCCAAGGCCTCCCCGGCGCCTCCTTCTCCGAGCAGGATCAGCCCTCTTCCGATCCCGCTCGGCGGCCTCCTTCTTGACCATAACGGTCTCACAGAAGGAGGCTACTTCTGTCCAATTCTCTGTCTCTGCCAGCATAGCCCTCACTACTGCCGGCAGAGACAGGTCTCGCCCGATCCTGGCAACCAGGGCCCGCCGCTCGGAGGCCCAAGCAGGGCACTCCTCGAGCGTGTGTTGTGCGGAATCCAAACTGCCTCCACAGTGGTGGCAATTTGCCGTGGCCTCTCGCCCAATTCTGTTCAAGTACTCACCGAAGCAGCCATGTCCGGTGAGTACCTGGGTGAGCCTAAAGGAGATGCGCTCCTCTCTTTTCAGCCAGGCTTCGAAGTGCGGCAGAACGGCTTCGACAACGCGTTTGCGCGAATATTGCGGCTGCTGTAGCCGCTCGTGCCACCGCTCGAGAGCGTGTCGCCGTTCCCGCCGCCTCAGCCTTACGAATGCGCTTCCTGGCACACTATTCCCGCTTTGGCGGATATCGCGGATTTGGTCGTAGACCTTCGCGTCCATATCCGCCAGGATATCCAGCGGTGGAAAGCGCGCCAGGAGAGTTGCCGCCTCAAAAGATATCGTTCGGTATCCTCGTGCGATACGAATGGCCATCTTTCGCTGCAGTCTATTAACTTTTGTCCTGCTGCGTCTGACGCCTGACAGTCTACCTGACCAAACAGGCGCCCCGTAAAGGACCATCGATCGCACGACACCCGCATAGAGGCGGCGAACTTCCTCCCGAGGTCCCCCGAGATTGGGCAGCAGTCTATGCAAAGCACCCACTGCCTTTTCGATCCGGGGAACCAGGCGCTCGAAGTGCTCTTCGAAGCCCCACCGACCGTCCAGGGTGAGGCCAAGATACTTTATGTATCGCCCCACCTGGACTTGCGCATCTCCGACCTGGACCAATGAGCTGGGTGGCTCTCTGTTCCTCGGCAGTTTATGGAACCACAACGCCTCAGTTTTCTGAGGCGCTATCTCCTGACCCAGCCCGCGGATTGCCGCCACGACTTTTGCCACCCCGAGCTCAGAAAGCTGGATGGTCTCCTCGAAGGTATCCCCGCGGGCCAACACCAGAGTATCGTCTGCGTAGCACACAATATTAACGCCGACAGGGAGATCGACCCGCAGGACCGTGTCATATGCTAGGTTCCACAAGAGAGGACCAAGAACCGACCCCTGCGGAACCCCACACGTAATCTCCCTCCGCTGAACGCTACCGTCCCGGCCCACATAGTGGATGTGTCGGTCGCGTAGGTATGCTCCAACAATGTTTTGCAGGTAGGAAGGCACTTCATGATGTACCACTGCCTCCCTAATTGTAGCCCAGGGTAAAGAGTTGAAGGCGTTGACGATGTCCAAACTTATCGCCAACGCCACCCCACCCCGGGACACTACCTGATTCGACAGCGCGCGGACGCGAAGAATCGCATCTACGGTAGACCGCCGCTGCCGGAAGCCATACTGGCTATCAGCAAGGTCGGGACCAACTCGCGACAAATGCTCGACGAGCCTTTCAGCAACCACTCTTTCAAAGAGCTTGGAAGACTCGTCAAGTAGGCATATGGGACGGTATGCAGAGGGAGACTCTGCGGCCCTGCCTTCCTTCTTCAATAAAACCAATCCAGCTTCCTTCCAACCGGAGGGGAACACGCCTGCACGGAGACAGCTATTAAATAGCCGTCTCAGGCGGTCACCCAGAGCAGCCAGAGTTAGAACCCACGCCCGGCCAGGGATGCCATCTGGACCTGGCGCGGTGTTACGAGCCCCCAAGCGCTTCACGGCTCGGCTGAGCTCCCCTTGAGTCACCCCTAACTCGTCAGACCAGTCTGATAATGACGGGGGCGGCGAGGGACTGTCCCTGGCTGCTGGAAACAGTGTGTTTACTACTCTCTCCAGCAGACCCGGATCCATGGTCTCCGTGATGGGGGGGACCCATGGGCGTAATTTGCTCATGACCATCCTATAAGGTTTCCCCCACGGATCCCTGTCGAGCCCACCGAGAAGCTCGCTCCAGGACCGAGACCTGGCATCCGCGATAGCGTGTTGTAGCGCCATAGTCGCTTCTCGGTAAGCTCCGTATACTCTGGCTATCTCCTCCTCCGTAGCTCTCTGCTGCCTTCTGCGCCGGGTGCGCTGAAACTGGCGCCGGGCTCTAAGACATACAGTCCGCAACTGCGCGATGTCTTCCGACCACCAGTAAACCGCACCAGGACGCTGGGCACACCTGACCCGGGGCATGGCAGCGTCGCAAATTGACGTCATTGTTTCCCGGAACCAGGTCGCCTCCTCTTCTGGATCGAGTGAGATCCCCTGGGATCCAACATCATCTGGCCACGCCGCGACATGGCAGCTGCGACAAGCAAATCTCGATTGAGCTGTTTGAGGGCCCAACGACGCGCCGGTGGACTAGGGCCTGGGCGGCTCGGGCCGCTGGAAGGACGAAATGCCACATCAAAAACGATGTGGCGATGGTCAGAAAGAGTGACCATCTCCTCCGCTACTCTCCATTCCGAGACCACGCGGGCTACAGCAGGAGTCGCCCATGAAAGATCTACGATTGACTCCCCCTGCCATCGAACGCATGTGGCAACGGACCCCCGATTCAGTAGTCGAAGGTCAAGCGAAGCCGCCCAGTGCACTACGTGTCCCCTCGGCCTATCCCGGGTATTACCCCATGCTCTGGAGTGAGCATTGAAGTCACCCAGGACAAGCACTGGACGGGGTGAGCATTTGCTTCGAATGCAGTTCGTAACCCTATCCAGGTATCCCTCAAATTGGGCGAGGGAAATGTTGGGAGACACGTAGCAGCCCACTACAACCAGATGTCCCCATTCGACTGCGACATATCCCTGCCCCCTATCGAGCAGAGAGCAGTGAGGCCCACTGCCTCCACCAGCCCAGTAAACAGCAACAGAGTCCAAGGTGTCCCGGAACCAGCGATGATCCTGGAGACCGTAGGGTTCTGCTACTACTGCCAAGGCAACCGACCATTCCGCAATAGTCTGCAGAAAAAGATTTTGCGCATTGCGGCAGTGGTTCAGGTTGCACTGGAGAACTTTCAGGGCTGGGAAGATGAGGTATCCATATCCTCCAGTGGGCCCACATCCAATGGTGCCGGCGCCAATCTCTGCAATGTGGCCGGGGCGAGCGAGGCTCTCATCTTGCGCGGAGCGCATTTCTTGCCTCCCAACCTGTGGTCAGCTGAACGACCTTGGTCCGCACACAACGGACACCGCACAGTCGGCGACGTGCACTCTCTTGCTTTGTGCGGTCCTCCGCAAGAGTAGCACTGAGTGCTCCGGTCAACCGCACTAGTACACAAGCGACGGACGTGCCCGGGCTCGAGGCAACGGAAGCACATCATACGACGTGCCTCTAACACCTCGACTCTTACCGATGTCCATCCTATCCGCATGCGTTTGTTGGACGCCAGCTTCTTTACCGCCGCCAGTGGACCACGAACCCAGACATGCCCCAGAGAAGTAGGCAGGCGTCGGATTTCACCCACCTTTACGTCCCCGGAAGAACAGCCACCCGCCTCGGCAATAGCTTTCGCCACATCTAATGGCGTGACAGCGTCGTCGAGGTCCATGATCCTCGCCTCAGCCATTTTCATCGGACGCGCAATATGCACGTCATACTCGGAAAGGACCTCCCTCATACGGCTTGCAAGGCTGTCAGCCTTGGTGGAACAGTCTGCGCCCAAGATGGAAAGAATTATTCCGCCATCCGCAGCCCTCTTCTGGCCAACAGTATCGATGCCGAGATCGGCCAACCGAATCTGCTGCCTTGCTACCAACAGAACTTCTGCGAGAGTGGCGGATGATCCTTCCCTTACCGTGATGGTAATCGCTGCCGAAGCGGGAACACAAGGCAGTTTGACCGGCTGCTTTTTCCCTTTTGCAGGGGTAGACGAGGCAGATGGAGTGGCTGGAGCATCAGCTGTGGCATTGGACTGGGGAGTCTTTGCCTTTTTTGCCACAGTCGACCAAGCCTCCGCCGCAACCGTTGACGCGGGCTGTAAGGCCTGTGCGGTTGCTGCAGGTACAGCGGGCAGCTCCATCACCGGAGCCACCGTTTTCACCTTCCCATTTTTTCCCTTTCCCTTTCCCTTTCCTTTTTTTCCCCCCCTGTTGGAATTAGGGATCACGCTGAGATCTTGCGCAACTGGCAATAGAGCCACACCCCTTTTTGCGTCAGATGCAAGAGGCGGACGTAGTGGCTTTTCTGGAGGTAACCTGCTCGCAATGGCAGCCAACTTGGCGTCCATCATACCCCCAATTTCTATGGCAATGGAACGCCGAAGCTGGGCCTCTGTTTCCGGTGCTAGTCCTGCCATCACTATGGACCCATCAACGCCGGGGCCCACTTGCCCCTTACAAATGAGGCTGAGTTGCTCCGCCAGTTGTGCAACCGTTGCTGTGAGGCTAGCGAGTTGCGAACGCAGGTCCGCGTTCTCTCTCTCCAGCCTCTCAACTATGGCCCCATTCGAAACAAGCAGACCACTCTCCCCTGACGCCACTCGCTCCATTACTGTCGTCTTTCGTGTTCGCTTATTTGACGACGCCTTGGAGGCGATTGACATTTGCGAGCTGTCGGAATCACCGCTGTCGCTCATCATCCCATGCACTGGTGTAGCCGGCCGCTTGAAACGAGACCTGGTCACCCTCCCCTCTGACACTGGAAGTGCCTGTGCGACGCTCTGCGTCCGCTGTTTTGGTCCCTGAGATGCGGACGTGTTGGGTACATCCAACGACTCCACACCTCGGGGACGTGAGCCACCCTGGCTCTTTGCTTCGACTTCTACTCTCTTCGACATTTTTTGTTGTTGGCGGTTGTTGCCCCCCCCAGAATACGTGGGGCTGACCGAAGGTTCGGTGAGGGATTCTCCGGCTGCAGAGCAACCGGTACCTTCCTGGGGTAGTGTATTTTTACAATTCGCCTTCATATTTTTTTTTTTTTTTTTTAAGAGGTGGAGTCCTGTATCTAAACCTATATACTTATTCTATTTTTTTTTTCCCTCTCTTTTTCCCCCTCCCTTTCCCCCCTCCCTGGCCTCTCTGGCCTGGCTCAGAAAAGCCTTTCTCAAAGAATCGCGCAACGTCCAAGAACACAAACTACTGTTGAAGTCCTCAAACGGTGCGCCCCTCGCGGAAGTCAGATGTTATAGACTCCGCCCCGTGTCTCTCTTAGTCTGGTCTCTCACTTGAGGCCTTCCGGCATGAGTGACTCTACCGGTTAAGCCCCCAAGATCATTGAGACACGCAAGCCCCACCACGACGGCAACGTGGAGACACACTCGGTGGTTCAGTATACACCTGCGATAGGAGAGTACATAAAAATAAATGTAGACAACGTGTGTAAGAGTAGAAGGAAAAACAAAATACGTAAAATAAAAAACAACATTATTAACTACTGTTGATAAGGATGTTATGAATATTATGAATCAGCATTGAATAGACAATTGTGTAAAGTTTGTATCCATCTACTAGATTCTTTACGTAACGAATACCTACCTATAGAAGCCTAAAGCCTTTGGTGGATGACAAGGCAGAGGTGCTGTACGCCTCTCATTAGTTTTTAGCATCACTTTGTCAAGTTTGGCGACCTTTTCTTTTGATATCAAGTCCTTAGTTACCCTTGTCGCTCTACGTAGTTCCTCTGTTTCCCTTCGTTTCGATCATTTGAGTGTTTGGCACGCTCCAGTAATATTGAATAGACCTCGTTCCTTAATGCCTTCATGCCTTCTCACATTCATTCAAAAATGTTGTCATGAATAAAGGAGATTGGCAAAACTCATGTATTTTCAGTATCACAAACAGGCTTACCGTTTCATGGAATGAATATATGGATTTGAATGCTACAATAGAGTATAACAAAATATGTAATAGTAAGACATACATTAGACTTGGGGATATTAAATTGATTTATAAATAACCTCAAAATGGACCACCAAAAATAATACTTAAAAGTACCTATACCTACCTACTTATGTAGGCAACTCAAGGCAGACCCTTAGGCATCGTCCTATTTGGTTAACCATCGCACGATTGAACGATGCGATTTCGTCGCACGACGAGATTATACCCTGTGCTCGCGCGATGATTTGCAAGCTTCAATTAAGACTTAGGACACTCTAAAGAAATGTGTGTTTAATCTCGTCGTGCGACGAAATCCCATCGTTCAATCGTACGATGGTTAGCCAAATAGGACGACGCCTTAAACATCATACATTTCAATCAGATAAAGTGGATAGATTGTATGTATTAATTAAATTTGAATTGTATTGTAAATTAAACTACGTAAATTAAATTTGACGTGGTGACGTGAAATCTGTATTGTATTGCACTTATTTTATTGAATAAACGATTTTTTTTCTTCTTCACTAAAGCTCATCATCATCGATTTGCGTTTATTGTATGGCAACACTAACGTAATCCGTCTATTTTATGCGTTTCGTTTTGCATTAATGCGTTTTGTTTTTGCTTTTTTTTTAATATACAGGCTGATTTTTTAAAGACCAGCCAAATTTAAGGATGTGGTACAGACCATCAAACTGAACAACTTTCTCCATGAGACAAATAGCGTAATCGCGAAAATTTTATCAACTGTCCCATAGAAAACTTCAATACCTACTCGACCTAAATGTATGGGACGGCTGAATTTTTATTCGCGATTACGATGTTGGTCCCATGGAGAAAGTTGTTCAGTTTGATGGTCTGTACCACATCCTTAAATTTGGCTGGTCTTTAAAAAATCAGCCTGTATAATTTGGTTTTGTTATCTACTTTTTTTTATATAATTTGGGTTTTTTATTTTTGATTGTATTTAGTTTAGTTTTATGATCTTCCTGTGCGAGTCGCAATAAATACTTTTTCTTTCTTACTTTTTCTTTCTTTTTTGTTTCCGTAACGGGGCTGCACCCTAAAATCATGGTTTTTTAATTACTCCCAACAACAAATAGAACATTTTAGCTTGGAAAATAACTACGGATATAAGACCTATAATTTGCATATTACTAGATTTTGAAACGTTAGGATTTGATGAGGTACCCAACGCGCCAATCTCCTTTACTCTTTGGCTTTGAAGTGATTCTCCTTGTACTTACATTTATTAATTTCTGGGAGTTGTGTAATGTCTTTAATATGAAATGAACGCCAACGACCAAAGCAGTGGTGGACTGGTGGCCGAATGGTAACAGCCTCGACTTACCAGTTGTAGGTCATAAGTTCGAACCCAGGCTAGCGCTTTACTTTGTGTAAACAATTTCATCGCCACTTCTCTCAAAACGGTGAAGGAAAACATCGTGAGGAAACAGGCATGTCCTAGAACCAAACCTTCGAAGAGATGTGACAACTATCAAACCGCACTGGGCCCGCGTTGTCGATTATAGCCATCTCGAAGAGAGAAGGTGATCTAGCAGTGGGGACACAGGCCTCCACATTCTACCTAGCTAGACATTATAGGCTGACTATGCTATAGGTATTCAAATGTTCTTTCAGGGAATAAAGTTGTTGTTTGTTTACTTAAAGAAAGAAAGAAAAAGTATTTATTGCGACTCGTACTCGTAGGAGGATTGAACACTATGAAATGTGTTGACCTCACGCCTGTTACCCTGAAGGGTTAGGCAAAGGTGTCCCTACAGTACACCCATCATTTTTCCAGTTTCGTAAGTCCCTTATAGATAATAATGGGCGAGCCCATTGCCATCAACCAGACATAAATCCAGACTCACGGCAGCTACTCATATTTTCATGGTCACTATCTAGTCTGTTTACCACACAATACCTACATCTGGCAGTCCTTGACAACTTCACTATATGACCTAGTTGCTGTACAAGCATCATATAATAAACCATCAAACTTTACGACTCCGCATCAAACCGAACAATACGACTCTGTCACATTCATCATAATTTCAGACTGTAAACGTCCAGTGCTGAACGTGGCTTCTTAATGGCCTGCCATAATTCGTGTCGCTATGATAAAAGAAGGTGGTCTATACACAGTCTGGCCATAAATACTGTTACAATTAAAATTAAGAAAGATATTACATTTGAATTTGGAATCTGTCATTTTTATACGATTGTTCATTGAGATTTCTAATTTTGGCGCCAATACATTGTACAATATTTTGCGATATTAAAATGGAGTGGGGTGATAAAGAGAACTGAATCGCTGTGATTGCATTACATAAAGTTGATAAGGAGCCAAATGCAATTTTTAAAACTCTCCATACGCTTGGTATTAGTCAAATGTTTGCGTACCGGGCTATTAATAGGTACAATGAGATCTCCTCTGTTTGTGACAGAAAAAGATCTGGCCGTCCACGTAGTGTTCGTACGAAAAATGTGGTCAAAGCAGTAAGGGAAAAAATTCGAAGAAATCCTGTCCGAAAGCAAAAGATTTTATCTCGGGAGATGAAGATAGCACCCAGAACCATGTCGCGTATTTTAAAAGATGACTTAGGACTTGCAGCCTATAAGAGATGCACTGGTCATTTTTTAACTGATAATTTAAAAAAGAATAGTGTGGTAAAATCGAAACAACTACTGAAGCGGTACGCAAAGGGAGGTCACATAAAAAATTTGTTTACAGATGAGAAAATCTTTACAATTGAGCAACATTTTAACAAACAAAATGACCGTATTTATGCTCAAAGCTCTAAGGAAGCTTCCCAATTAGTCAACAGAGTGCAACGTGGGCATTATTCGACTTCAGTGATGGTTTGGTGGGGTGTTAGCTATGAAGGAGTGACTGAGCCATATTTTTGTGAAAAAGGTATCAAAACATCGGCACAAGTGTATCAAGATACCATTCTTGAGAAGGTAGTTAAGCCCCTTAACAACACCATGTTCAATAACCAAGTATGGTCCTTCCAACAAGACTCGGCGCCGGGTCATAAAGCTCGATCCACGCAGTCTTGGTTGGAAGTGAACGTTTCGGACTTCATCAGAGCTGAAGACTGGCCGTCGTCTAGTCCCGATCTTAATCCGCTGGATTATTATTTATGGTCAGTTTTAGAGAGTACGGCTTGCTCTAAACGCCATGATAATTTGGAGTCCCTAAAACAATCCACACGATTGGCAGTGAAGAATTTTCCTATGGAAAGAGTGCGTGCTTCTATTGATAACTGGCCTCAACGTTTAAAGGACTGTATTGTAGCCAATGGAGACCACTTCGAATAAGCTTTTTATATTTTAAATTGTTTTGTATTTATGTATTAAACTAACACACGGTAAAAGTAATAAATATTATTTGCAATAATTTTTTTTTTCTTCGTGACAATATTTATGGCAAGACTAGGTAGTTATAAAAGATCGTAACACTATCATTTAACAATATTACCACTTTTTTTTATCCAGCAACCCGCCCTGGGCCCTGGTGGTGAATTACGGCCCACTCCCTCTCACAGAGAGGAGGCCTGTGTCCCAGTAGTGGGAACATTATAGGCTGATTGTGCAACTAGCAAATGCTCAACCCTATTATTGTGCAATTTTTAGTCGGGTCTTAAAATTGTATTCAATTTATAACTAGCTGCGCCCCGCGGTTTCACCCGCATAAGTTTCGATCCCGGGGGAAAATCGGGATAAAAAGCATTACATATGTTAATCCTAGTTAAAAACCATCTGTGTGCCAAATTTCATCCAAACCCGTTCAGTAGTTTTATCGTGAAAGAGTAACAAATATCTATCCATCCATACAAACTTTCACGTTTGTAATATTAGTAGCACATATCACACAACTAACTATTCACACTAGGTAGTAAATTACATGACTAACTGACTATACAAATCACTAATAATTCTAACTACTAATACAACTAATATACAAAAACAACATTTCCTGAAGCGGTGACCGCACATAACAGTCGCAGATAACGGCCGCACATGACGGCTGTCATGAAAATGATAACAGCAGCAAAGAAATAAATCGTTAGAACGCGTCAAAAGATCGAAGAATGTTGTGACGCAGTGACTTGACTTGATTGTTATGGAAACGCTTTAAAAAACTTACTGTGTGAGCTCACTATTCTCAGTATGAACACTTTTTCGCATGACTTAATGCCGAACCCTGCTGGATATGACGTTACGGTGTCAAAAACCCTCTCTAGGAAAACATACCAACTAATTTTCATAAATAACGTTATAGTGACGTCATTCACCGGTAAATTGCGGACGCTATGTGGGCGGTTACGGCTCTTCGAGGAAACCATAGCTTTAGGGCTGGCGGCCACTGGTGGTACGGCATGGCAAAGGATTTTTATGCGACAAATAGAAAATATAATTAAAAAATATAACATTAAAATTGAAATTTCAACGGCAACGATGCCGCGATATCCTTAGGCATGCTGCGACGTCCTTTGGTATCATCATTGAGATTTAAATTTTATTGTCATACATATTTAAGTTATATATGTCGTACATATTCGTCGCATAAAAATCCCTTGCCGTGCCATGCTGCCAGTGGGCGCTGGTCCTTAGGCGTTGAAATAGGAAACTATGATGGAAATCCATACCTCTCAAGTCATCTCAATTTTGACTGGCTGTAAGCTGTAATATTATTTCCGTTAGCCAATTAAATGAGCTAAGATGAGATTTAACTGATATTACTTGATTTTCTAATGAAATACGTACCTACTCACAGACTTGTTGACGTGGTTATTGATTGATTGAAAAACAGGGTAGTTCATTACGATAGCTATTTCTATATATCTCTTTAGGGCAACATGTAAAGATAGATTTAAGAATTTATAATAATAAATAAATAAATAATCATAATCAATCTATATTATTAATGTTCCTACTACTAGGACACAGGTCTCCTCTCCTCAATTATTTACTTAACAGCTGTAGTAATCCAGCACTCGGGCCCAGCGCGGGTTGGTAGATGCCACGTCTTTAAATTTTTGGTTCAAGGACATGCTGGTTTCCTCATGATATTTTCCTTCACCGTTTTGAGAGCAACGGTGATGAAATAATTAACACAAAGTAAAGCGCCTATCTGGGTTGGAACCTAGGACCTGCAACTCTTAAGTCGCAACCGTTACCACTGAAAGAACTTCTTCTTTTCGTATCGATGGTACTCTTACTAGTTGTTTTTTTTTTTAATATAGTTTGTGCCCAGTAGGTGGCCACGTTGTTTGCGGCATCAGGGGCAGTATTTAGGTCATCCAAGGAGCACCTTGGATCCGTTCACCTGCAGGTGAAATGAACGGGCACTTAGCAAGTGGGGCATGGTCTGGTCAGAAGCACCGCACACGCATTGGGTGTTGGTTGGATCTGTAATCCCCCACTTCGACAAAAGGACGAAAGCTCACACAATTAACAATGTCAATAACATCCGCGTTACTGTACGAAATGGTGGTAACTGATATTCACTAAATAACGTTACCATTTCCAATTACGTTACTTCACTCACACGACAGCCACTCGATTAATATCATGTGCAAAACACGAGTGGGAAATGTAGGAATTATCTTGTACTACGAATTATATCAACATCGGTATTACTCGCTAAACTGTGACTTAGAGATAAGTACAAGAGAGGTATATCATTATTTTGGTATAGATAGACACGTGTAACGTAGGTAAGACCGAACAATTACTGCCGACATAGCCCGATGAATTGCCGATGAAAAAAACTTAGTGGCAGTGGGCAGAGCACATTGTTCGCAGAACAGTTCGCCGATGGGGCCGAAAGGTTCTGAAGTGGCGACCATGTACGGGAAGACGTAGCATTGGAAGGCCTCCCACAAGGTGAATCGATGACCTTGTGAAGGCCGCAGGAATCCGCTGGATGCAGCGGGAAGCCCAAACCGGTCGAAGTGGCGGTGCTAGGAAACTATGTCTCGATATAGACATACGTCCAATGCTGACAGTGGACGTCTTTCGGCTGAATGAATGATGAAGGTAAGATGTATTTCTGAATGCGAGATTGCAGATGATTTTTTTCTTAAGAAATTACAGTAGGTATATCTACTATAATAAACTGATTCTGTAAATAAATTCAGTCACAAAAGTAAAGCCTTAATTCAATTGCTTAAAATCTGTTTCGAGCTAAAGGAAAATATCTTTCGGAATCTAAATAATTTTAGACCGGAAAATAAATCTGTCGGAAGAGGGTTACCCCAATCCCGCCCGGCCTCTTTTCGCGTTTACTTTAATTTGTAGGTTTTTTTAAGAGGTTTGTGATAATAATATAGCAAGTAATGAGTTAACACTTATAGGGTAGATTTTTGAGACGAGGCACTAAGAGCCTCAATCGGCTAGTCTATCTATACTTACTTAATATTATAAATAGGTAAAATGTGTTTGTTTGTTTGTTTGTATGTAGGGGGGTAATGTCCGGAGTTAATGATCCAATTCTAAAAAGGTTTTCACTGGTAGAAAGCTACATTATATGTAAGTGCTATAGTCTATAAATTATGTTTACATCATGCATATTAGTTGAGCTATCACAACTTTTGTCTAGCAAGTCGGAAAGAAATACCTCTTAAAACAGAATTATTTGCATGCGCTGCCTCAACAGTTGTATATAACTAAAAACACCAAATGCCGCTAAAACATTCACGAATACAGCTTTCCTTCATCGGGTGCGGATTGATGACCCTCTAGATTTATCTAAATAAAGAGTTTGTTTGTGAGTTTGTTTGGTTGAACGCGCTAATCTCAGAAACTACTAGTTCGAATCGAAAATTTATTTTTTTGTTGGATAGTCCCTTTATCGAGGAAGGCTTTAGGCTATATAACATCACGCTGCGACCAATAGGAGCGGAGCATCAATGGAAAATGTTGCAAAAACGGAAAAAAATATTCCTTTTTGAGAGTTTCCGTTGCGTGCGCTGCGGAAACGGTTTAAGCAACGATGTCTCTTTAAAAGTTCTAAAAAAATGTCCGCGACAGCATATTATCTTTTAAGATTGACTCACTATAACCTTTTTTATGGTAAACAAATTTGTTCGAAATTAATTCATTATTTGCGAAGGTGTTTTATCAACATGATATTAATCCTTATCCAAATAAATACGTTATTCATCACAAGTATTTAATTGTGAACAAGATTGCCCTTGACATCACTTGATTTCAATCAACATCTTAGGAGATTACATAATTTTAAAATAACTCCACAACAAAATCTATATCTACTTAATTTGTTTGTTTGAACGCGCTGAATCTCTGGAACTACCGGTCGGATTTGAAAAATATTTTTTTCATTTGATAGCCCAATTCTTTAGGAAGGCTATAGGCTATTTAACATCACGCTAGAAATTGTAGGGGCCGAGCATATAGAAAAAAAATGTCAGAAAACGAAGTAGGTAAAAGCGCGGGCGGGCGATACGTTGCGACGGGGTGGGTCGGGGGAACAAGAAATTTCACGCGGACGAAGTCGCGGGCAGAAGCTAGTCCATCATAAAAAAGTAAGTTGTAGTCTCATTTCCCACGAAATGTATAGGAAATGATTTTTGCAACTTCTGAATTTTCTAAAACTTAAACCTCAGAAGATCTAAAATATCGTTTGGCATCAATAAAGTTTTTGTGCAAATAGACCATTTCTTACAGTCTGTACTTTTTTTCAAAATTTGTGATTACTGATCAAAATCCCACAAAACTTTACGGCCAATCTCCTAAGACCGTTTTCATGTAGCTACAATGATAAGGCCTTTTGTCACGGCACGGTTTCTTTACGGTACGGCGGTTAAACCGCGCCGAAGAAAAAACGTGTTTGTCATTACGCTTCCATTGATGACCCTGCCTACACACAGCGAATAAGCCCTAATTTTTTTTTACAAGAAAAGACTTTGTGTGCAAAAGGCCTAAAGGGCAAAACCCACCCTGTTTATTATCTGATAAGTAGCGTAATAAACCGTTTAGAACTGTTTACTCCACGCTTAATGACGTGACATGTGTATATCCTACAATGTGTTACATACTTTGTTCTTTAAAACTTCTTGACGACACAAAGTTTCGTAACACAAAATACTAAAGTTCACAAATCCTTTCGCTAGGGGATTCAAAGTGTCTCCTAAGTTCGTAACGGTGTCATGATATTTACTGTTGAGGAAGAAGTATAATAAATACCTAAGTAAGAAGGGTTTTTATATGATATAGACCTACTTAGGCAGCCCCTCAATGATCACGATTTGCGCAATGTATTTGACCGTTTCGGGTTTGATGAATGCACAATAATTGAACAAAAGTTTGAACGAGTTTAATTATTATTGCACCGTATACGACAAGTATTGCGAAGGTCTTGCTCACGCGATAACCTTGAAATATGTGGGCCGTCAGTGTTATTGCGTGAAAATACATCAATCGTCGGGCAGTAGCCCACCAGTAACAACACCGGTCTGGTCGAAGGACCCTTCCTTTTCTATGGAGGGTGAGTGAACTTTAGACCCTGTTTCTCATACCTCTATACCATAGGTTCTCAACGTGGGCGATAACGCCCCCTCGTGGGCATTTGAGACTTTCAGGGGGCAGTAAAAGACCCAGAGAAAATCATATATCCTATCTCACGACTATACATATAATATTACTCGTTTAAATATAACCGTGGCAATAGTTGTTACAGATTTGTGACAGTAGAAGTAAAATAATTGGAGGGAAAAAAAAAAAAATATATAATAGGGGTTAAAGTATGAAATGGCCGTTTTATTGTAATAGGTACTTCGAATTGACATAGAACCTTCATGGTTTCAGATTTTTGAGTGAAACTTTTTTCACATGGTACATAAGAAGTTCTTCTTTTAAAAAATGTGCAACATTCGATTATGACTTTCAGTTGTTTTCAACGGACAATTTTCTACGTGGTAAAAAGTTTTCTTCTCAGGAGGCAGTACAAAATGCTTTCACACAGTTTGCCGAATCTAGATCACGAGAGTTCTATCACAAAGGCATAAATGACCTTCCTATTAGATGGCAGCAATGTATAGATAATAATGGTAACTATTTTGATTAAATAAATAAGTTAAATTAAAAAAAAAAACGAATTTCAATTTTTCAGTACTAATCGGCAATTTCATACTTTAACCCCTAATATATATATTCTCAAACAAATATATTCTCAACGCTGCTATGCAATGCTCTATACAATCATTTTGTCGTTGTAGGTGTAAAGGCCGCCTTAGAGCTTGTTTGAATCATCATATCTCGAGAACTTTTGCTGATGAGTATTATGTCATGGTTCGCTATCAAATGGAATTCTGATTTCAATAGTGAACAACCTGTTACTTATTATGATGCCAGAAATAACACGGTATATTCGAACCGTTCCAAATTGAACATGAAACACATACTTTGGCCGCGTCCTGTTTAAAAACGATCGTCACACTCAAATGTCACTTTTTGTTCGATGAACCTGAACGCCTACTCGCGCAGACAGAAGGCGTTTTCCGGTTTTCCGGAAAAGTGACATATGCAGGCGACGATTGGCTAATTGGGCGACAATCGCTTTTAAACAGGACGCGAAGCTTGAGTTTGAGCTAAGCAGAACGTCTGAGCCGAATTGATCGGAATTTCGATAACACTTGCTTTGATAAACAATTGATTTAGTTTCGAATACATGCTGCTGGGGCTGCCACGGAATCTATTTTGTGCTAAATAGATTCCGTACCATTCGTTTCAGAAAACTTCAAAATCAAATTTCAAACACCTTTTTCCCGAAAGTTAGATTTTTTGACTTACGACACTATTTGAGCGGAGGTGCGATATTGCTATGAAAAAATGTTAGGCATCAAAATTTGTTTTCTTGATTTTCTCGTTAATTACTCGTCGCATTATAATTTCAGATTATATTTTTGTGAGGTACATTGTAGGCACATTCCTCTGGTAAATATTAGGTAAGCATAAAATATCTATTACATTAATTATCAGTAGGTATTCACCCGTCATTCTGACTGTCAGGACTGCGGCTTACTTTATTATTATAATTGCTCTTGTTTCATGGAGGTACATTGAGTTTAATTAAAGGTACATTCAAGTACATTGCTGGTACATTCCTTTCATATATAACATATTCATTTCTGCAACAATACACCCGTCATTCTTACCCACACAAAGACCACCTACCGCGTTATTAATAGGACCGGAATATATAATATACTAGCTTATGCCCGCGACTTTGCCCGCGTGAAACCACTTTCTTGATTTTTTTTTTCCGTAAGAACCTTCTACAAAGTATTAGAAAATTAAAAAAAAAAAAAGATGGATGAAATCGGTAAAGTCGTTCTCAAGTTATGACGTGACCAAGGGAAATAGGGATTCATTTATATATATATAGATAGATATAAAATAATCCGTGTATCACTAACGGGATGCAGCAGAATACCAACGTCAGGTATTGTACCTGGCATATTATGCTGAGCTGGCCTCCCATTGGTGCAACCATGAGACACAAATCGCCCAGTAGTGATCGACCGTTATAGATTTACTTATACGAGGTGTCTATGGGTCAATTTATCTTTTTAATCTTTGTTTTTTTTTTTCAACTTTTTTTAAATGTTTTTTTTATTACTTGTATTGTGTCTTTTGTTGCACTGAATAAACGTTTTATCTATCTATCAGTAGCAATCCGGAGTTTCGATTTGTGCCTAGTTAATTGTAGCAACAGGCTCGCTTTCTATAACATGGGACTTAAACATAACTGACGAAATCTGGATGTACTATAGGTACACCTCTACCTAACCCTTCGAGGAACAAAGATGTGATGTTATGTTATATATAGTTTCTCAGTTACATTTTCTGACATTTGACAAACACGTATAGGTACTGTTGTCAAAAAAGCTAATCCTCCAAATAATAAATTAAACATTCGTCACATTTAGCCACGCGTCGTTTTTAATTACAAATAATAATTGGTGTCAGAATTGGGGTATATTTACAGAGAAAATGTTAAATATTACATTAAGAGAGAGGCTTTTAAAAGAGGATTAAAAGATGTTACAAATTAGTAAATGGATCAAGCGTAGACATCCATCTAGCTTTGTATTAGGATCAAATATATTCATATCTGTAGCTCAGGAGCTTAAACAAAGATAATATTTATGCCAACACTAAGCTTAGCTAAACCATTTATTTCATTAATTTCATAGGCGTCCTTAGGTAAAGTACCCTCTTTTATATGCGCACCACACACCATCCCACTTTAAAATGGCTTTAATTTTACAATATGATTTAACATTAATTTACCTTAAACTAAATAGAAAATGGACGGACCATTTTCTATTTAGTCTTAATCTTAAAATCACCTAAATATAAATCATTTACGACAAACAGATGTTAAACCTACTACGATAGGTGACGTTCAATGGACTTTCCTTTCCAACTGTACAGGGTGGCAGGGACATCGACGCACAAACTGTAACCATGAATTCAGTAGGTACTCCATGTACCTACTGAATCCATGGTTACAGTTTGTATTTTTCCATTATTTATACCCTGTCCATTAGGTAAACCGTTTTTTGACAGATGGAACTAATGATTGCAGCAACACAAAATACATTGATTGATACACGTACGGTATTATAATGTCTATAAGAAGCCATAAATAAGATAATTCAATAAGATATAGTTTATATATTTATTTTATACTCGTACCGCATTTTAAAGTTAACTTTTACGTAATCTGGAATATGTGCGTTCTAAGATAGCTGTCAAAAAACGGTTAACCTAATGGACAAGGTATAGGTACCTATGTGTCAAACATCTAAAGCGGTATATAAGTCATCTCAATGAACGCTGCTTTGAACCACAGTCAGAGAGAGAAGAAAAAGAGAAGGAATGTTACTTTAATGATCATCTTGATTTTATGCTACATTCGCCTTTACGACTGGTCGGTGGACTCTGTGAATGATGATATGGTTAGAAAGGGGGTGACTACCGCGATGACGACTAATAGAATAAATATGGAAGGAAAAGACATGTTGTGCCGACCACAAATAAATTGGGATAAGGGCAATTGAATGATGAGTCGCCTTTACGACAGAAAAGTAGAGTTTGTTTTTCACTCTTTGTCGAAGCCACTCAGTTATTCAATCAGCGCCATATCATTTTCCTATGCAATAATAAATTGTTTTCAAACTATGATTGAATACTTGACCTATTAACTACTGTAAACTTTTGAGCACGTTCCTAACTTTGTTCTTTACTTGTACAAGCCACTATAGTGTTTATGTACATGCCTATTGTGGACAGTATTGTATGCAGAATTTATCATTGAAAGGACTGGAAACAAATCCTCATTTAAATGGTTTTGTTCTTCACGGAAATTATTTAATATCTCTCCCCTCGGCCCTCTTGGTGTAAGGTTTAATTTATTGTCCCCAAAAATGTTGAGTAAGAATTATTTTTATGCCTTCCTTCTGATATGATAGATGTGCTTTCTCGGAAACTTATTTAAAATCTCTTTTAGTATCTAAAAATGTAGACCACAAAGATAGACAGGAATTTCTCTGGAGACTACGTCGCCGAAATGACGTTTTCAAAATGAAGTTTAAATCTAAATCTGAAAATCTCTATAGACTTAGGCTGCTGGTTTTTTTAAAGAAAATTTTATATTGCTTTCGTATACAGGATAAATACAAATATACGAAAGTAATACAGGAAAAAAATTAACCAGTGCGCAAACTGTAACCATGAATTCAGCACATGATTCTAGTTTTACGAGGGTTATAAAAAAAAACAGCTGTTTCATAGAAAAGTACAATACCTACGCGGTCAAAATGTATGGCAGAGCAAATTTTTTTCCATTCAATTTCAGAATCATGTACTGAATTCATGGTTACAGTTTCCGCACTGGTTTCTTTTTTTCCTGTATTACTTTCGTATAATTTTACTAAGTTAGTAAACAGAATGGTTGTATTCAGGTTGAATGTGTCCACAGTGCAGTGAAGGCTAAGAAATTGTAAATCGCAATGGCGGGAAAGTGTCAAGATTGTTAACTCATCGATTCTGAATATCCGCTGACCTCGATTGAGCTCTACCGTCGTCTTGTATAAGATTTTATTCTCTGATTCAGCATCAAGAAGATTCTTTAAAAAATAAGACGATAAACATCCCCTGGCTGAATATAGAATGCACGTTTCTCTTTTTTATTTTTTTCGTATGTAATTAAAATTTCGTACATTTCGACAAACAAAAAAGTGTCAGTGTGTGTGTATCACCAGAAGGCCAATTCTCGTAATTTAAAACGTTCAAAATCTAGTCGCAGTCTCATCTCAGGGACAAACAAATGTCAAAAACGTAGGGAAATTAGAGGTATTTTTGACAGATTGAGTCTTAGATCAGACTGTGAACGTTCTTAAAATTACGAGAATTGCCCCTCAGATGTATGAACGTAAACGAAGCAAAAGGAAGCATGTAAGGATCGTAGCAGGTGATGTTCTGTAGTTTTGCCTACCCTCATGTGAAGGAGGCGTGAGTTTGTGTATGTTTGCTATGTTACTTTTAAATGGAACAGATGGAAATAAAAAATGGCATACTGTGGACAGGGTCCATAATTGAAACCATATTGTTGAGCCTACCAGGTGGGAAACGTATAATGATACCACAGACATCACGGTCATCATGTTGACGTTACTACAGTAGAAGACTCTGTAGCTAGTGATCATCAGATTCTCTTTATTTATGTATACTCGAGAATAGCAGATAAGGGACACAGACCTAATTTGTTTTTGATCGAACAAACATTTTCCATTTATCTGAACCAATATCGCTAAATGCCAGGCGAATCCCATCCTCGTCAAAATGAACAGTAAGCCCAGGTTTGCACTGCGTGTTTTCCCCGCGGTGATTTTTTTTTTTTGCGCACTGTATTTTCAAAGATATGATAGATATGGTGTTGCTGAGCCCATCGATCGGTGCTCTGAGGCGACTGATCGCTATATGCGAAGAATATGCGGTGACTCATGGGCTCAGATATAACGTCTTCAAGAGCGAACTAATGGTTTTTAAAGCAGGCAGTGTGACATATTCGTGTATTCCTCATGTCGCACTGTGTGGAGAACCCCTGCGAAGGGTGGATAAATTTAAGTATCTGGGCCACTGGGTCACTGAAGATCTAAAAGACAATTGCGACATTGAAAGGGAACGTAGGTCGGTGGCTGTCCGTTGTAAATTGCTGGCCCGCAGGTTGGCGCGATGTACGAAACCAGTTAAAGTTACGCTATTCAAAGCTTACTGTCAGTCCTTCTACACGTGCAGCCTGTGGGTCAGCTTCACTCAGCGGGCATACAGCGACCTACGCGTTCAATATAATAATGCACTGAGAGTACTGTTGCGGCTGCCGTGGCGTTGTAGTGCGTCAGGGATCTTTGCGGATAATAATATTAATGGTTTTGCCGCCATTATTAGGAGTAGATGCGCATCCCTGATGACGCGTGTTCGTGGCGGCACCAATAGTATTCTCAGTGTGTTCGCGGATCGGTGGGATTCCCCGATGTTGCGGATGTGGATGCAGCTCCACGCTGAGTTTTAATTGTATGTACATCTGTGTCTGTAACCTACTAACACTAGAAGTTAAGTAAAATTGTTACTAACCCTATGGACTCTTGTCTGAAATAAAAGTTTTATATTCTATTCTAAAGCACTGCTTAGCGCCGAGAGTTGAAAACCCAACTGTGTGTTTGTTTGACGCGCTGAGATGCGCTCTGTTGGATTCTCGATGTTCGGTTCAATACCGAGAGTTCAAAATCCAGTGCGCGATAAAATACCGCTGCGATGGTTTTGCGTCCGTCCAACGTGAGCTTAGTTTCACTGTACCAACTCGATGTAGATAACTGATAACACGCACAAACCGTGTAGTGGTTATCTAATCGCAGTGCACATATTTATTTAAACTTTTCATAATTTGCATTTTTATTAATAGAGCGTGTATTCTGATTACATACCTCATTCTCGAATCAATTTTAAGTTTTACTGTTTTATAACTTGATACAGTTATTAATCATGAGTCTGAGTATTTAGTAACATCTATGTCCTATTAATCTTCTTCCTGTTTCTCGTATCGGCACGACCTATATGAGATTAGCACATGAAAAATATCAGCCATTATATCAGCCAAAGGTTGCTGAATAGCAAAGTGTTAATGGAGCTGGCTGCCCAGAGTGGAAAAAAAAATTAGGAAGAGAAGTAAGTATCACAAAAGGTGGAGACACGGTAGGTTCATTCTATTATTACATTTATTTTAAAATTAACTAACGACTCGTACCTGCTTCGCACAGGTGCAATGGTGACACCATTGCGAAAGTAGTGCATTATGCGAAGTAGTGTAGAAAAATCGTGACTTTGCAATTTGCAATCTATGTTGAATACATATTAATATATTACACACGAGACGTCCGGTCGAAGTGGGTGCTTGAGGGAGGCCTATGTCCAGCAGTGGACGTCTTTCGGCTGAAATGATGATGATGAGGATGAGGCAACCCTCGGAATAAATGTCCTGAATGATGGTGAATACCGCACCAAAATCCATTGAGTAGTTTAAAAGATCATCTAAGCGGTCACACAGACAGACACGAAAACTGACTTTGTTTTACTTGTCGTATGATCTTTCAAAATGACGATCTTGGGAATCAAAATAGTAAGAATGAAACTCAAAAAAAAAAACAACGAGGTCATTACACATCAGGTGCTACCATTTACTAACATGGCTATCGATAAAAGATTGGAAAATAAAACAGATTAAATAGTTAATGTTCGAATGCTCTGAATACAATACAGTAAGCGTCAATTAAAAATTAAACATCAACATGAATCATCAGTAGAATATCCATAATTGAATTAATTAGTTCAGTTCATACCAACAGGTAGTTATTGCAAGCAATTGAATGTAATTTTCACTAGTTAAATGATAAAACAAGCCAATAATATCATAGGATCCATGTAGACTGTATGTAATACTACTGAAAACTGTATGTAGCTACTACTTTATTTTCTTCGTTCTTTTATATATTAACAAGAATCAATTTAAAATGGATTAAATTGATTACTGATAGACAAGGCATGAATACACCGACGACCTATAAAAGGTGGAGGACAGGGTGTTGTGGCGCAGCCTGGGAGAGTTTGAGGTTGATTGATTGACTCAGGGGCTGGTAAATATTTAGATTTTATTTTATTTTTTTATTTAACCATTTATGTACACACATATGTGTATATAAACAGATAATGAAAAACAGACCAGAAAAAATAGGTACTGAGGTGATGCTTATTTCATAAGAAATCTCTTCCAGCATACCTGCGATAGGACAATAGATACAGAGATGTAGACAGCGTTTTATATACATCATCATCACCATCGTCCTTCCCTTGTCCAAAGTTACTTGGGGAATGAAATGAAATTATTTATTATGTAAACAAAATAATTAAATGACGTGTAAAAGATGAATAAGCCATATGAGGTCGGCGTTTCCTACTGACTACTCTAAGAAGAAAGGCCGAAACGAATTCAGAGGTCACAGTCTCTTTTAAAGTCCAGACATAATCTTGGTCAGATCATGTGAAGACGATGTATGTAGATAGATGTCTGAAATGGCCTTTTGACGAAAATACCACACAGATTTGAGAAGACCAGTCCAGTCAGGCAGTGATCGTAATAATTTAGTTTTACCTATTAAACATTAACCTATTAACTATTTGAGGTTTCGAAAGATTTCCAGTTCAGTTGTTACTTAATTGGGGTCCAATCTCGTTACGACCTGCTTCCATATTTATTGTAACATACATGGAAATTCCTCATAACCCACTTACATGCATAAACCGGATTTTAATATTAACATACTCGACCGCAGACGCAAACTAATAAGTAGCTGAGTCACTCCAGAACTCAGTCCATATAAGACTTTCCTTCGTATCCTGACTTCTATTTAATTTGTGAAAACGTCTCAATGTCAATCACAGTCGTTTTTTTTTTTTTTTTTCTTTATGCCAAAACGTAATAATAATAATAATAATCTTTTATTTCGACCAACAGTGGATCATATACAAAAATACAAAATAAAAACACACAAAATAAAAAAACATACAATATTAAAAAGACAAAACATATCACATATCTCGATTGCCTAGTATGTGAACCATACAGCAATGGTTCAGGTACTGGCAATCGAACCTCTGCGCGAATGCCCTCAGGATGCCGCTGGAGTTAGCCCGAACCCTGCGCACCAGGGATGTGCATCGTTTTCGCATAGTAGTATAAAAACAGTCAACTTGCGACTCGGCGAACATACCTGATGCGCTACAGAATCGGGGCAGCCCCATCAGCACCCTGAATGCATTATTATATTGCACACGCAAGGCGTTGTACTGTCTGCGCGTGTATGAGACCCACAGGCTGCTCGTGTAGAAAGATGTACAATATGCTCTGAACAATGTAGTTTTCACTTCAGTGGTACAACGAGCAAACCTGCGGGCCATCATATTCGCCCTAACAGACAACGCCCTGCGTTCTCGCTCTATGTCTGCATCATCTTTCAAATCAGAGGACATCATATGTCCAAGATATTTAAAATGTTCCACCCTCTTCAGCGGTGTTCCACATAATAATAAACCTCAATAAAAAATAAAAGTAATAGACCTCATTTTATTTTCACGAAAAATTGTCGTAACTCACGTTCGTAACTACTCGTATAAATATTGACATAAATATGCTCCACAAACCAAACCATTCCCAGCAAACAATTTCGGTTTACGCAAAATAACATTCTTATTTATCCATTTAGCTCACATTGCGCCGATACAAAATACATTCTACTTTACTGTTCACTTTAAAGTTTCCCTTTAAATAAATGTTAGCACAGTTTTTCCGGAATACAATTTGTGTGCACGGGTTATACAGGTTTGGACCGGGCTTGTAGATCCCGGCATAATCGTAACATAAACTACGATTTCCCGCTTGAAACAATTTGTAAAAGATTATTCCATAGTAGTCCATTAGCTAGTGGACTCCTGGGAAACACGAGCTTCTGAATAACTGGACTGTTAGTTGATGGTAACAAAAGTTTGTTGTTTTGGCAGGCAGACTGACCGACAATGTCTATCCCCTTAAGAAATTGACTCTTTTTTATTACATTCGTAGAAACGCATTTCTTCGCGATATCGAATAGGCTACGTCTACATAATCTAAAATAAAAATCGGTTCAGCCGTTTGAGAGCTACGATGGCGCAGACAGACACAGATACACACGTTGAACCTATAACACCCCTCTGTTTTTGTCGGGGGTTTATGAAAAGGGACCATTTCCCAAAGAGATAGACAGTGTCGGTCTGTTTTGTTGCTGTGGTTTAAGGAGGTCAGCTATCTAGCTGGCCACCTAGAGTCTATTCGAATTAATGTTTCAAATTGATGTTATTTCAAGTTAAACTTTATATCAATGGGAGTTAAGTTGATTTCAGAGTGACTAGCACAATTGAAAAAGTTATAAAAATGTTTGAAGTTGTAGCGTAAACTCAACGTTATTGTGTAGGAATTAAAGTTATTTTTCCATAAACTCATATTTGTTTACATTTTAGACAAATAAATCGCGAATGCAGATTAGTTATTCTATCTATCTAGAAACACATCACGAAGATGAAAATTAATGCAAATACTGATAGTAGTGCCGTGCAAAAGTTTTCAGCTATAAACTTTCATGGCACACGTTCAGTTTTAAAGTTGCTAATAATCTTCTGAACTTACCCGAGAGAAAATGAATCTGATACTCGACGAGTTATAAAAACTCTTTGCACACGGATACATTTCGTAATACTTAAGTATCAGATTTACACATAAGTACATAAACTCATGCCTTCTCTCCATGGGGGTAGGTAGAAATTACAGAATTTCACCTGCATACCCACCGATCCTTACATACTCCTTTTGCCTCGTTTACGCTCATACACCTGGTCCTACACGCACGCCGGTTGTGAGTACTATGCACCTGCCCTATATTAAGAACATCACCAATAAGGTCACAATATGTCGTCCTAGGGCATCCCATCCCGGCGTTTCCACCCACATCTGCCTTGTAAATATTTTTTACTTTTTTTCAGACTTACCTACTAAATAAATTGTGATACGACTATTGATTTCCTTCACAAACTAAAACTTTAGTCTCGTGTGTCACGGCTTGAAAGGTTTTTTTTTTTTTTTGTAACTATGTCACTTCACACGATGCCCCAATTTAAATATTCAACCAATACAAAGTTTGACCTAGTTAAACTTTCGGTTAATTCGATGACTTGTTCAAATCGCTGTTTGCTCGGTCGTGGTTAAACAAATCTTCTAATGTACCTTCTCACTAAGTTTTTGGGTCTTAACGGAATGCGAAAAGCAAAGTTTGCTCCACGTGTTGCGTTTGCTTTCAAAAAGTTTAAATGGAAGCTTCAAACGTTTGTTTTTTCTTTTGTCTTTATGGTTCCCAAAATAGCTATTCTTGAGGTCCTAAGACAGCCGTTTTAATCTGATATACCTCAGACACTACAACTAATAAATAGGGATCAATATTCCTATGTAATTTAACTCAAAGGTAAAATTAATAAGGAAATATCAGAATAATGTTTCATAAATATTTTTTTCTAATATTTTCCTGTTATCTAACATCATAGAAGTGACATGTTATCAAGTATAATTATTGTGTATTATGATCAAAAGTTCACAACACAAATTACGTTTGATTGCTCTTTATAATCAAGATATTGTCCTTGACGGTAATATTTTAATACCTATGGGCTATGAGTATTTTGACATTTCTGCTTTTGTTTCTTGAATATTAAGGGTATAGACATTTATCATCTGCCTAGCCTTTCCCCAACTATGTTGGGATCGGCTTCCAGTCTAATCGGATGCAGCTGAATGCCGGTATTTTACAAGGAGCGACTGCCTATCTGACCTCCACAACTAAGACTGGTTAACAGACTTTCGGGCTTCTGACTACCCGCAACGGCGGTCAAAGATCTGCGAATGACAGCCCGGACCAACGGCTTAACATGCTTTCTGAGGCACGGAGGGGTCTCGGTATGTAAATATGGTCACCCATCCACAGATCAATCGCGGCAAGCGTAGCTTAACCTGATCGATCGACCTGTGCGGCTGTTATTATTTAACCACGGCCTCCTCCTCCTCGGGTATAGACGTAAGATCTAGGAGCATAGAGAAAGATATATTAGCTGCTTAATATTCAGCGCAAGTCGTAAAGCTCAACTCAGAGAAAAGGCTATTATTAAACCTATTACGATATATAAACGTCAACTACCATAAAGCCAGTATCTAGTGCTATTGCGAACAATTTCAGCTCACAATATGCTTTGGAATCATTTTATATACCTACGAGTCAACGGTTTCTCGTGCTGTATGAGGTCTCGCGTTATCATGGAGTAATAATGGTGAAGATCGATTCATGAGTCGGGGCTGTTTCACTGCTAGTTTTGCTATCATTGTTCGGAGTTCGGCACAGTAAACATCTGCCGTTATTGCTTGACCAGATCGGAGAAAGCTATAGTAAATAACACCATGCTGAGACCACCAAACAGTTACCATTACCTTTTTATTGGTAAGCTTTGCTTTTCCATCACGAAAGCGTTTAAACCAAAATCGCACGGTGCGTTCATTAGCAGTCCCCTCTCCAAACGCAACATCGATATTGCGAGCTGTTTCTGCCGCGTTAGTTCCGCGTCGGAACTCGTATTCAAAATTAACTCGAATTTTCGAAGTATCCATCTTTCTTGTCTAAGCTGAATAAAAAAACAACTGAAAGTCGATATTCGAATGTTGCACATTTTTTAAAAGAAGTACTTCATAGGTACCATGTGAAAAAAGTTTCACTCAAAAATATCAAATCATGAAGGTTCTATGTCCATTCGAAGTACCTATTACAATGAAACGGCAATTTCATACTTTAACCCGAAAAAAACTGAGAGACAAATATTGTTTATTTTCTTTGTAGGGAAAATAAACGGAAATGACATTCGGCACAATATGGAACGATGATACAATCATACAAACAGATATTGATCTCTTTACAATTCATGTTATTTAGGTTTGTACCAAAAAAATGATCTGGCATATTTTGATGTATACGTTCAAATTACATAATCAGGATGTAATGTTCCCACTGCTAGAACTCAGGCCTCCTCTCTGTGAGAATAATCCATCACGTGGGCCCAGTGCGGGTTGGTGGAGTCCCATGTCTTCGAATTTTTGGTTCTAGGACAAGCCGGTTT
Source organism: Apamea epomidion (assembly GCA_947507525.1). Lineage (NCBI taxonomy): Eukaryota > Metazoa > Arthropoda > Insecta > Lepidoptera > Noctuidae > Apamea > Apamea epomidion. Next base: position 12,621,187 of record OX382228.1, on the reverse strand, counting down.
CCGCACGATGTTTTCCTTCACCGTTTTGAGAGCAGTGGTGATGAAATTAAATACACAAAGCAAAGTGCCTGGCTGGGTTCGAACTCACGACCTACAACTCGCGTTCGTTTATTACAAAATCAGTGTAAAAATAAATCATTTTACGTGCAGAAAGGTCGGTAAAACCGTGATGAATATAAAGGTGCGGCAAATTACATCCAAATTACGTTATAAACTTCAAAGGACAAGCCTTTCTTAATTCCTTTCTTTCTTAATTATACAGTTTTATGGCTAGTAGACTACAGGTACTCGTACAGTTGAAGTATTGTTAGAGTCTTTTTAATACTCTTAGCGTTTTAATTTCTTGAGTAGTAAATTACTTTGTAAAAGAAGGTATGGGTGAAAGGTTGACACTTATTTGCTACAATTTATTATTGAAAGTCGAGCCAAGAGTTCATGGTCAATGTGAAAGTGAATGGAGGCCAACCACTAGGCCGTATGCACTGAGTATTTTTGGCTGGATTACAAAATTACAATATTGCACAACGCACATACCTACCTGCCCACATGTAAGGTACTGAGGCACCAATTAGCTTTTGGCAAATAATTTAAAACTAGCAGCGCCCCGCGGATTCACCCGCATAAGTCTCGATATCGTAGGTAGGTATATCGGGATTATGGTATCCTATATTCTAATCCAAGTCATGATCTACCCATATGCCAAATTACATCCAAATCCGTTCACTCGTTTTACCACGAAAGCGTGACAAATAAACGTACAAAACAATATCTTATATTTTCTCTTTATAATATAACTTTAGATTAATTAATACACTACTTGTAGGTGAACTTTTTATTTAGACCTCGAAAGTACGCCCTTTTCTTTGTAATTTCGTGAAGAGTAATAGAAACTCTATAATTTGATTATTTATTATTTTCCGTAACGAAGCTTTCTTTAGTGACGATGTCAAATTGCAAGCCCAAGCTTGCAGAGTTGTTTTTTGACGTGTCATCATAAAACAATATAACCTAACCTATACTCTACAGCGATTTCCCGTTTTAATTAGGATAATTGGGAAAAACAATTTAGAGGCAATATACACACACGAAGAGCTCTCACATTGTCCTATCCAACACTTTATCTAATGACGGGCCTTAATGTTCCCCCTATTAATTCCATTAACAGACTAATTGCATTATCAGTTCATTTTCGCCTGAAAACAGATTAAACATTTTCATTGTTACTTTTAATACATATGATAATATATGAAATGCTGACCTAAACTTTGTTGTTAACAACACACATTTTGAACTAACTTCTGTTATGTAGTGTTTACTCTGACTTTAATTGACATAAATGTTAATTTGCACTTTTCAGTGGTTATTTTGAACACTGTTTTAAACTTTCAGTGTTGTTAAATGTTGATGTTGGATTGTGTCGGATATTTTATTAACGGATTTTGTTTGAAAAAAAAAAAGTGCTATATTAATTTCCCCGAACAACTTTTTACTAGATAAGTTCAAATTAAAAGACGAGCACGTTAAGCTTAGCTCTAGCCTCGGCAGCTAAGAGATGACGAGTCCTAACTGACGGCGCTCGCTCACGAACATGACACATGGATCAGCACCATTTAGCTCAACCATTTTGAAGGGCGCCGGATGATCTAACGGATGCGCCACCATCAGCAAGGCATTTGAGTGAGCGTGACATACTCTCACGTTTATTACAACATACTCATCATCTGCTTAACCTTTTCCCAACGTTCTGTGTCGGGGTCGGCTTCCATACTAACCGGATACAGCTGAATACCAGTATTTTACACGGAGCGACTGCCTACGACAGTCTATTACGACATACATACTATCTTATTAATTAATTAATTGTTTATTACTATTAACTATACAGAAATGTATTACAACGGGTCTAAAATGATACTTAACGAAGCCGAAAGCAACTTGTACTCCCCGTCATTGTAATAATTTTTTTGTACCGGACCATACCTGGGATCCTTTTGGTTACTGAGATATTGAAGGTCAAAATTCCAACTTTTACTGACGTTTTTTTACAAAAACAAGTTTTTGAAGTTATAAGTACACTACAACTTTAATTAACCCCACGACTCCTGTACCGTTGAATGCACCCATGAATACAATATTTTGCGTGTGTCATATTGCGCACTACCGCAAACAGCCAGTTTTCACACCAAAAATAGAAGTCAATTATTTTTGTGCAACTTAGTTTTATGTACAGAATGCGTAGTTGACGGCTATGTGATGATCTTTTTACACCATGTATATATATGTAGATTGTAGTCCTATGAATAAACGTCAAAAAAATTATGAATTATAAGTAATTCAAGATGCGACAGAATCTTTTGATTTCTGCTAGCAGATTTGCAAATCATTATCGCCGTATACATTTGAATTCTTCTATTTACTTAACTCGGGCAGTGACATGGCGCAATTTAAATAAAAATAGGCGGAATTAAATCAAATGAAGTAGAAACGGGAGTTCGTGGAGGCACCCTAGCAATTTGTCCGGTCTTGTGTACCATTGCAATCTGTAATTTGGTTGCTTCGTAGCACTTAACTTTCTCAAGGAATACTAATACTTCCACTAGGATTGCTGTAGATTGTAGGCGCAATCTCAGCTACCGGGAAATCGTTATTGCGCCCTTTAGTTTCACGGCTATTTGTTTTTCATTAGCCGCGTTTTCGAAATTGTATCTATGGGTCGATCCCAGGCAGGCGCTTTATTTATGTAAATAATTTCATCACCACAAAGGAAAACATCGTGAGGAAACCGGCATGTCCTAGAACACAAAAAGGTCGGGGTGCCCTACCTCAGTTTTAGAGGATAATTTAAATATAGCCCCTAAATAATCCAATTTCTAAGCACCAACAAGATCAAACGTGTGCATATGGTAAAAGTACCATCAGCTTAATTTGCCCTAGAATATCTGTCTGTAAAAATGGAGAAAACATTGTCTGACCACGGCCAATGCAATTTACCCACCCTCGCAGGATGATCGAGCGACGTAATTTTAATTTAAGCACGAGTACCTCGTTCTATCAACAGTGCCTATTAAATATACATCTATGACAGATTGCCGACATATTCACGTTTAAAGGTTAAAGTTCACTCCAATTTTAAATTGAATACGGTGAGATAATTTTCAAAGGAAGCCTTGTTTTGCAGTCTAATTTCAAGATCAACTTTATTGCATACCATTTATTTAAAAGTACTATTATTTGTTGATTGGTTATAAAAAAATACCAAGAATAACACGAAAATCGGTTAGGCTTTATACAGGGTTTAATTATTTAAGATGTCAACTATCACTATGTATTATCGATCATCAGTCATTACTGTGCTCGACATATTTCTATTAAAATATTTTTACATTAACATATTCTGCAAAAAATATTTGCGAAGCCTAAGCTCTAAGCCTTGACAGCAATTAACTTTCGAAAAGCATTGTTCATTTTTGTCTTTCATTCATCTGTCACTCGAAGTGAAACATCAGAACACAAAATGAATCAAAAGTGAAAAATTGATTTTTTAGTGAACCGATCCATCAATTTTCATCTGCTCATTTTATTTCATGATCGAAAAATTCAATTCATTTTTCACTGAGCAGATGAACGCTCATTTCTATTTAGGTACAGTCATCAAAAAAGATAAGTAACTAGGGTCGTCGGGTATAGTTGAAGTTTAGTAAGAACCCGATGGATGTTTTCGAATGATATTTAATGTGATAAATGAACTGTTTGTTTCTATTAATTTAATTAATTTTACTTGATTATAGGTGACCGTACACTTACCTAATTTTGTCAGAGTCGTGTAAACGTGGAATCAAACAAAAATGAACATTTACTCGAGTAAAGCATCTGGGCCCGTATTCCCGTAATTTAAAACGTTCAAAATCTAGTCGCAGTCTCATCTCGGCGACAAATAAATGTCAAAAACTTGTCAAAATGTAGGGAAATTAGACGTATTTTTGACAGATTGAGACTGAGATCAGACTGTGAACGTTCTTTAAATTACGAGAATTACCCCTCTGATATCAGCTTAATAGGTGCCTTTTACATTTTGTGCAGCGAGAAACACTCGTTTTGTCCAATATAGTAGGCATTGTGAATCGGAGTGATGAATGTCGATTGCACCAATAACATCTCAAGTTCAGCCACGGCGTGTTTCAAAACATTGAGCCCAATTTATCACGAGCTTCAAACAATAAATGCAAATATCGCCAGATCGTGAGGAAACCCAAACGTATTCCTCACGAAAAATGTATTATGTGTTGCCTAGAACTATTCACAGGTACAATTTAGGTAAACATTCATCACATCGCTTTCCATCAGGCGTGATCGAGATCAAGAGCAGGCTCATTCACTTACGTAGGGTCATAATTTCAAGATTATTTTTTTCTTTTTATAGGTTTTCACCTTTCACGTTTATACCATTTTTGTTCTATTTGTGGCTATTTATTCAATAGTTTTTTTTTATTGTTTTACGCCTTTCACATTCATACTATTTTTATTATTATTTTGTGTAGAAGGTTTTTTAAATTTTTTATTTAATTTTTTATTTCATACTTTTTGTAGGGACTCCATTATATTTCAATTCTTTTATTTTCATGCGTTTTAAGATTCAGGTGATTTGGTGTTTAATGAGGTTTTTTGTAATTCGCCATTTTGTGGTGGTGGCCATCTTGAATTTGAAATTCTACTAGTCAAGCCCTTTCATTTGATACCCATATTAAGCGAGTTGTGATAAAAAAAAAATGTAATTCGCCATTTTGTGGTGGCGGCTATCTTGGATTTGAAATGTATCATGGTGTATAGTATTCTACTCGTCAAGTCCTTTCATTTGATACCCATATTGAGGGAGTTGTGAAAAAATATGTAATCCGCCATTTTGTGGCGGCGGCCATCTTGGACCGATTTTCATCAAATATAGCTAAGAACACTCCCGATAAATACACCTTTCAAACAAAAAAAACAAAATTAAAATCGGTTCATCCCTTCGGAAGCTACGGTGCTACAGACAGACATACACACACACACAGACACGTCAAACTTATAACACCCCGTCGTTTTTGCGCCGGGGATTAATTTATTTAAAACCTATCTATACCTATATCTATTTAATTAAAACCTACTTAATTATTCATTAACAAATCATCAACGCTCTCAAAAAATAAAATCAAACAAATTACTTACTAAAAATCTTTCAACTCGGGACCTCAACGCAATTTCAACCTTTTGACAAAGGCACAACAAGTGAAGAAAACCGTAAACAGTAATAACGAAATAAAACCTACAAATGCCTAAACAAAAGCACGCTGTTAAATTTTCAACGCTTGGGCCAGCGCCGAGAATTGAAAATCCAACGTGCAATAATATTTAGGTTAGGTTTAAATACTTTATTCTCAAAAAGACAAAAAAAGCCACTTACATGACAACATAAGATAACGTATTGTAAATAACTTATTCTAAGTAACGGTCACTGGTTCAATTATTATGTTTTTAAATTTGTTGGGTTGTAGTCTTAACTATGTAGTTAAGGCTAGTAACATTATAAGTGAGTGGTTTCCATTATGTGATGTGACAGTTTTGATTTAAAACCATTGAAAGAGCTTACATTTTTTATGTAGGATAGTAAATTATTATAAATTTGTGCTCCTTCATAGGTGATATTCTTTTTAGCATATTATTGTACGTGTCTTTGGCAGGACAAGTAAGCTGGATCGATGAAGACTGCGTTTACATATTTATTTAAGCATTATATTCAGTGTTAGAAAAAATATAACATAACCGCACGCTTGTATTCCCCGACGGATGAGGCAGAGATTTTTTTTTAACGTTGCCCCACACTTGGAATTTTTCCTGTATCGTGGGTGCGTTTACAAACAATTAAACTCACATACACAAACAGCCAGACCCGGAACAACGACTTGTAGGTCATACAAATATTTGTTCCGTGCGGGAATCGCTTAACCACTGCGCCAAACGTGCCGTCAAAGATGTCCTTATAGTACACCCACATTTTGCCAGTTATGTTAAAATTCAATATTACAGGGGGCGAGCCTAATGCCGTCAACCGGGCACAGATCCAGACTGCGGGCTGCTAAGAGAAATTCCAGTAGGAAAAATCCTAAAACTCTTGAATTAAACCCCGGACCTTATGCTCAGCTGTAGCACTTGCGACCACTAGACCAACGTCGCAGACAGACAAACAGAGGCGAGGCGAGGAGAACAAAACGGGCATTAACGTTAATAACTACAAAAGTGAAGATCTACTTTGTATAGCATAAGCATAGCCATCAGCCTATTATGTTCCCACAGTTGGGACACAGCCCTCCTCGCAGTAAATTAGACGGCACGGCTGGCGCAGTGGTTAAGCGATTGACTGCTGCGCTGCGTGTCGCGGGTTCGATTCCCGCACGGAACAAATATTTTTATGACCTACAAGTAGTTCTTCCGGGTCTGGCTGTTTGTGTATGTGAGTTTAAATGTTTGTAAGCGCACCCACGATACAGGAGTAATTTCTAGTGTGGGGGATTAAAAATAGCCCACAGTTGCTAATTTGCCTGAACTAGGTTGAACCTGTGCTTTAGGCTAGAAAGTACATAAATACTTAATGAAATAAATGAACAATACATATAACGTAAAAACTAAATTAAAAACTTAGGTAAATAAAAGTAAAATAGCATTTTAGTAGTTTTATTTGCAGACAATAAGTAGGTCTTCTATCTGTGCATAATCGATGGTTAGTAAATAATTAAGAATATTTTTTTTTACTGCTATAGTAATTTAGTTTATAGATACTTAGTTTTCTATTTAATCTATTGTACAGGAATGGACCTACGAATGTTAAAAATCTTTCTACAAAGACATGTTTTGAGGCTGCATTAGATATGCATACCAGATCATTCCGTCTCTTGTTAGTGTTGTCGGCATTGTAGGCAAGCATGGTGTGCTGTTTTAATACTAAGTACATAATGAAAAGCTGGCGAACAGTTAGTACATTGCAGGATTTATAGAGCAGATCTGTGGGAAAAAAGAAGGGATGGAAGTTTGCTACCTTCAAAATTGCTCTCTGAGCTCTGAGCAGTGAGAGGTAGGCCGTACTCCAGCACGCGGGCCCAAAGCGGGTTGATAGATGTCACATGTCTTCGAATTTTTGGTTCTAGGACATGCCGGTTTCCTCACGATGTTTTTCTTTACCGTTTTGAGGGCAGTGATGATGAAATCATTTACACAAAGTTTTAGGCGCCTGACTGGGTTTGAAACTACGACCTACAACTCGTAATTCTCGGCCGTTACCACTGGACGTTGTATATCGTAGATATAATTATCACTATTATCATCCATCGACCCCTCATTATACTCACTAAACGGCTCTAATAGCACGTATAAAAACTCAAGTAATAGGTCACTCCTCACGTTATTAACAAACTTAATTAATTAATAGTTTAAGAGGTGAGGGCAGAGGTGTACCTACAGTACACCCACATTTCGCCAAGTTACAGGGGGCGAGCCTATTGTCATCAACCGGGCACATCTGCCACTGATGAATTCTAGCTGGACTTTGCGTGACCCGGGAATCAAGCCCAGAACTTCGTGATCAACTGTAGCGCCTGCGACCAACGAACGTGGCAGACAGACAGAGGCAAGGCGAGCAGGGAGAGGCAGACGTTAAATAAAACGGGCATTAACGTAAATAAATACAAAGGCGTAGAACAACGTTGTATAGGCATAATTATTTATCTCTATTATCCTCCATCGACCCCTCATTATACTCACTAAAGGGACTCTAATAGCAGCCATAAAAACTCGAGCAATAGGTAACTGACACTCCTTACATTATTAACAAACTTAATTAATTAATTTGAATGAATAGTTTAAGAGGTGAGGGCAGAAGTGTGTACCTACAGTACACCCACATTTCACCAGTTATGTTTAAGTTTAATATAACAGAGGGCGAGCTTATTGCCAATAACCGGCCAAAAATCCAGACTCCATGCTGGTACTGAGAAATTCCAGAAGGAAAAAGTTTGCGCGACCCGGGAATCAAACCCAGGACCAACTCAACGAACGTGGCAGACAGAGGCGAGGCGAGGAGGGAGAGACAGGGGTTAAATAAAACGGGCATTAACGTAAATAACTACAAAGGCGGAATTATTTAACTCTATTAGATCATCCATCGACCCCTCATTATACTTACTAAAGGGTCTCGAATAGCCTGCCGGGGTAGCGGGATCGTCCGAAAGGGTTACCGCTGCCCTGGTACATAAAGGGCTAAGGAAGGAACACGGGTGGGTTATAGTCAGTAAGAGTCTGACAAAAAAAAAAAAAAAAAAAAAAAAAAAAAAAAAAAAAAAAAAAAAAAAAAAGGTCTCGAATAGCACCCATAAAAACGAGTAATAGGTAATAGGTCACTCCTCACGTTATTAACAAACTTAATTAATTACATATATAGTTTCGAGTAACTAACGCCCAGTCTATCGAAAACCTTTAGGAGTAATTAATAAAACACATAACGACTTTTATTACTTAAAATATCCCCAATGATGAGACAGTTAGGTGGATAGCCTCCAAAAAGTTTTTAATTAAGTACGTACCTACTTAGCTACCTATTAATTTTAAATATAATTTTTTTTATTAGTCTGCGTCGGAAGTCTAGTGGTCGCAGACGCGACTGCTGAGTATCTCCATTATTCTCCATCCATTTGGAATTTCTCAGTTATAGCCTGGAGTCTGGATTCGTACCCGGTTGATAGCAATACGCTCGCCCCTATTACATGGGACGTAAACATAGCTGGCGAAATGTGGGAGTGTTATATGTAGGGACTATCGCCAAAATCTATATCTGACCATCGTAAAGATTATTCCTGCTTGCAGCGCATATTATTAGTCTACATAAAAAGGATCCTCTTTTTTATTAATTACGGACGCAGCTGTGGTCATCATGTGCACGGGATTTTGTTTTCAAAATGGTCAGTTATAGCTTTGGCGATAGTTACACCTCTGGCTAACCATTCAGAAATACAGGCGTGAAGTTATGTTTTTAATGATCTATTAATATTGAAGAACATCGCAAGTAAAATTTTGTAGTCCGTCCAATTTGTTTCGAAGATAACATACTTAGGTAGTACTCGTAATTAATTATGTATTACGCAAACTATTTCGCCATGCTATTAAAAAGTTAGTTCAAAATTTTACAATGAGATTTAGGGCACCTAGCCCTGGAGGCAAACTTCACTAAGTAGGTATTTATAAGCAAATCTTGGCAAGTACTTAGAACCCTGTGGCACTCGACTGAAGTTGTAAAACCCTAAGAATTCAAGACGACTCAACAAAACGTGTAAATACCCCGCTATTATGGAGGAAATTAGAATAAATTAGACTTTGCATTTCGTGCCTTTGCAGGAACCTAGAAATAAAGGAAACAATTAGGTCTTAGACATGGGGTACACTATGCGACATGCGACTGCGATAGCTCGGCGACTAGACGCAAGGACAGGCTGCGGTCGACAATTTTTATATAATTGTTATGTTCAAAGCTCTTGGCGTTAACCTCATAGGTTGAACTGCGAGATGCCATTGACAAAAAAAAAGCTCTTGGCGTCGAGTCGCCGAGTCGCAACGACAGGCTAGAGGCACTAGTCACACGGTCTTGCTACTTGTCGTAGCGTCTAGACACGCGTGCACCATGTGTCTAGAAGCACACCCGATGACAGTCGCATGTCACAGGTGAGCGTCTTGTCATCAAGCTGTCGCTGTCCTAGTCGCATAGTGTGCGAGATGGTTGATTGCACAAGCCTCAAGTAGTTTTACTTATACCGTAGCGCATTTAAAACGAACAAACATTTCTTTATTCGTTTTACTATCACTAAAATGTAACAAGCAATAAAAATACAAAGTAGATTAATATCGTAAAATGTTGTAACTTGTAATACATCAAAAGGGACATTAATATTACGACTCATTAACATAAATTATTCAGCGGTTATGTTGTTGCTTTAATATTTAAACACACATATTCAATACCCTGTATGTTTGGGTACTGAACTTTTATCAACATCAATTCCAGTCACTTGGGCCGCATTGTCAGACCTTCATCACATGTTACATGTTACCTCACAAATTAACGCCTGGAGTGAGTTAGAATGCTTCGCTAGAATAACAACGCCATTCACTTGACTGGTTCACCTTAAAGTACTTTTACTAAAAACTTGCGAAATGCTACATGCCTCGGGCATTGGTCGTTTAAGTAGAGTTTGAAAATGAATGATAAAAGTTATGTTTCTCCACTCTTGTGTCACATGTGTAAATACTGGTTTTCAGCTGCATCCGGTCAGACTGGAAGCCGACCCCAACCTAGTTAGGAAAAGGTTAGGCAGATGATGATGACGACTTGTCACATGTGTGTTACTTTTATAGTGAAACTAGCTTCTGCCCGCGACTTCGTCCGTGTAAAGCAACTTTCTTTTTTTTTTTCCGTACGAACCTTCTACAAAGTATTAGAAAACTTAAAAAAAATGGATGAAATCGGTAAAGTGAACGACTTTACCGATTTCATCCATTTTTTTTTAAGTTCAAGTTTTGTTTCAAGTTATGGCGTGACCAAGGGAAATAGGGATGCATTTTTATATACATACTAGCTTCTGCGTGCGACTTCGTCCACGTAAAGCAATTTTAATTTTTTTTTTCCGTAAGAACCTTCTACAAAGTATTAGAAAACTTTTAAAAAAATGGTTGAAATCGGTAAAGTCGTTCTCAAGTTATTGCGTGACCAAGGGAAATAGGGATTAATTTTTATATATATACTAGCTTCTGCCCGCGACTTCGTCCGCGTGAAGCAATTTTCTTAATTTTTTTTTCCCTTAGGTGCTTAAGAACCTTCTACAAAGTATTAGAAAACTTAAAAAAAGAAATGGATGAAATCGGTAAAGTCGTTCTCAAGTTATGGCGTGACCAAGGGAAATAGGGATTCATTTTTATATACATACAGGCTGATTTTTTAAAGACCAGCCAAATTTAAGGATGTGGTACAGACCATTAAACTGAACAACTTTCTCCATGGGACAAATAGCGTAATCGCGAAAATTTTATCAACTGTTCCATAGAAAGCTTCAATACCTACTCGACCTAAATGTGTGGGACGGCTGAATTTTTATTCGCGATTACGATGTTGGTCCCATGGAGAAAGTTGTTCAGTTTGATGGTCTGTACCATATCCTTAAATTTGGCTGGTCTTTAAAAAATCAGCCTGTATACAGATATAGATAAGATAAATGTTCCAGCAAAAAAATGCTCGTTCTAGTGAAATAGATAAATAATGATGCCGCTAATAGAATTATAACCTCATGATCGTTATCCACTTTTCTCCGACTTTACCAGCGTGAATTTAAAATGAATAGCGTCCATGCTCCCAATCCACAAGGCCTTTCTTAAATTTATATAGCGATAACACAATAACACGGGTTCCTTTCATGTAGCGTATTGTGATCTGTTATTTCTATGATCGTAAAAGTCTTAAAAGAATCTGTTTACTTTCAATAAACAGTCCATTGCGATGAGTCACTGTCAGCGTCAGATACTACGAAAGTCACAACTGTATAGTGAATAAAGATTACGATGCAAATATATAGCCCCAAACTTACTTTGAGCGTCACTGGAGCGTATAACTTCGTTCGCTCAACTCACTTAGGTACCTATTCATTTTTACACTGTACTGACTAAGGCTGGCACAGAAATATCGATAAAATTTCAACTTGATTCCCCGCCACAATAGCAGATAAGTGATTCAGTGCATTCTGAGCCTTTGAAGACCAATCCAATAAAGTCATATCAAGTTCAAAATAATTCTTTAAAAGCTTCACACAGTTATATTTTAAAGTGACAAAATGGCGGCCCCATTAAATTATTTCAAAAGGACACGTGTTTTGAATTTCAGTACAAAATATCGTAATTCATTTTTGTGAATGAAAGACCGTAACGCAATAAATTGAATTGACAGCTATTGTACATTTAATAGAGCAGTTCTGGGGAATGGAAGTGCGAGCGGGAAATATCAACGTGGTTGCGTTGACCCTTTAGATAAATTGGTTTTTTCGCCCCCGGAAACATTGGATTCGTCCCATTTCATCAAAACCTTTTGAACTTGATGAAGGCCGGGGAATCGGGGGAGACAAATACTACGATTCACCCAAATATCTGGCAGATAAATTACGACGAGCGACTCAAACTTTTCTATACTCAAAATTATAAAGAGGTAAAAATTGTATTTGTATGGAGGAGTAATTTTCGGAACTATTGATCCGATTCTGAAAATCCGTTCCCTAATGGGCCGCTACAATATTGCTGAATAGCACCTATTTATTGATCAAACAAGAAAATTCACATGGACGTCGCGGAGTCGAAGTCGCGGGCAAAAGATAGTCGTTAATATAGTGCCAAAATTGTAGAGTAAAACGTCGACATTTTTTCTAAAGTCAATGTAATCTTCTAAAATACATTGTATTATAAAGAGCCGCTAAAATACTGGATGTAGAGCCACGCACGACTTAGTTAAATGTAAATACAAATACGTACACACATAAATCCGATTTCCAACTCGTTATTTCGGACGCGCCATATATAAACCGACACTTGGTGCGATAAAATTTTACAGCTACATTTTTATTACCATTTGACTTATGAAAGTGCTTAGTGATGGCAACTTTGGACCGGAGTCGATGGAGGCAGATTGACTGCTTAAAGGGGTCCAGTGAGCACGATCCTCAGTAATGAGGGACCTATTGAAGAAGAAAAGAGAGAAGTGCTTAGTAGTGTACCAAAGAAATCCATTGTTAAGCAAATTTACAACCTCCGTCAATTTGTCGTACCATAGCTATTTCATACAAAGGAATGACACTTGCGATTTGAATATACGGACAATTTAAGTTGGTAATTAACTTTCCATCCCTACTAACACTTTCTCCCCCAAGGCTCTTTGAGGCTTTGGTGTTTTTATCCGCGTCAATTACATCCAATTATGATGATTTTTGTGTGGTCTGTGATAATTTATGTACATATTTAATAATACAACTAACAATATTTTTCATCTGTTTGTTTCAGTGCACTAATTCTATTTAACAAGTTTCACATTAAATTTAATTATTTAATAATCAACTAGGATTGCATTTAAGTTTTTAGTTTTTCCTTCTTCGCACGGTACGGCACGGCACCGTTGCCATAGAGAAAAATAGAATAGAATAGAGTTTAAGTTGGTATTCCATTTTCTTAACACCTAATTTCCGTGACTTTACAAACGTATGTACGAATATAGTCGTTTACTCCAACGTTTCCAAATATCCGGCCACACCGCCTAGGGGAAACAAATGAAAATCGAACATTCCAATACCTGCAGAGTATTATACCTATATATCTGTTTGTCTCAACAATCCGTGCCTCCGAAACTTTCCCAGCATCTTGTACATTTCAGTTGAAATACTCTAATGCGTGTTCAATAGACCCCTAACCCGACCCGTTTCAACTACACTTTGGCTTTAGAATATTCTCTCTACCTCCATTACTCCTGACCTCGAACTCCAAAATGGCGATCACTTGTTTACTAAATCAAACGTCTAATTGGTAAGCTATTTGTCACTTAATCCACCGAATTTGTAGACAGAAGCTTCCGCCCAAATAGCGTTCAATATTTGATATCTAATACCTTCTGGTTATCAAATAACGCGAGCTTCAGTTCTAAGGATTACTACAGACTTGTGCTGGGTAATATAATCAGTTGGATAAAGCATAGTTTCGGGGAGAATAAAGAGAGCATCGTACCGGTGTGAACAATGAACAAATGGATTAAACACAACAACTTTGGAACAACTTTATGTTGAAACAGTTTTTGACTTTACAAATGCTTTTGAAATATGCATGGATGCCCAACTGTTTGTCTACCACACACAAAAATTTAACAATCGGGCTGATTGTGACCTGCAATACACGGGTTAAACCTATTGCAACTTTCGCAGCAAAAAACACAAAAGCATAGTGAAAAACACGTCGTTCTTGTTATATGGATAAATAATTATGCTGGTAATAGAATTATAATCTCATGATCTTTATCAGCACAGCACGAAAATCGTAACGTCCCTTTCTGTCTGTTCATCGAAGGAGTTGCAACTCAAGAACCACTAGTCCGATTTACTTGAGGACCCGCCGCGAGAAGCTACGTCGCCCTAGTCTAATAAGTGACAGTCTGACAGACAATATTACCTACCTACATAAAGACTTCAGATACAGGTTCTGAAACTATCTGTAGAGAACCTTATGGATAGTATATAAGGGTGTCCACATAACATTTCAGACTAGTAATTACATAAGTTTGTTCGAACATTCCATTACAAAGCCGACCGCATTCTGTAAATGATGTTAGAAATGATTTGATTTCGTAAATTAATGAGTTATAAATTGTGTGAAACTATGCCGGTTTTTACGGCTGTAACTCTTAATTAAAGTCTCAACTGCAATATTTTCCAAGCTTTTAGTCCGTTAAAATATAACGCCTTCGTAATTAAGTTATTATTAAACTAAATTATTACGCGGTTTCAGTAAATCCAGTGAGTCACTGAAAAACACCACGAATATTTAATTTTGTTGTTAGATTTGTAAGACAGTCGTGTTTGTTATTGTTTACGATTTTACAAACACGCGAGTTTGTTTCGAGAATCAGCCGACCTATTCTGTTAAAATCTCACCGTGAAAACTTGGGTGAAGTGAGCTTGACGCGACCTGACAATAATGTCAGTCCCAAGCATCAGGTGTAACGATAGCTCAATTCAAGCTCAATTCAAGCTTACTTCACCTTAGCTTTCACGGTGGGAATTTTACAGAATACACTAGCTGGTCATGCTCGGTGAAACGACGTTCTTTTTAGAGTATTTTTTGGCTCTAAAAATAATTTCTACTCAGCTCGAAATACTACGCAATCCCGCAATCTATTGTTTACAGTTTTAGTAACGTGTTTGTTTTCCCAAACAAACACGTTACTAAAACTGTAAACAATAGATACAAAGAAACATAAAAATTTACAAAATATCGTCGAAACTGATATCTAAAGTGTTTTTGTAAACACTAAGTCCGCCAAAACTCGAAACTAAACAATGACTACATTCAATATTTCTTTAGAAACAACATCAATGAACCTTCGGGAGTCCACCACGCTGAACATAAGCCCACCAAACACGTGTTTTCAACAAGTAAAAATATTGTCCCTGTACCTATCGTAATATAAATCAAGCTATCGCGTCGTTTGATGGATAACATTCTCTTATTGGATAGTACTATAAGAAAAAACAACCATAAAGTTATGAGATAAATTGATATATTCTGCACACTCTGCCAACATTTTTAATATTATTTTGCAAAGAAAATGACTCTCACATGGTGATGGATCACTTTGTTAGAATTAGTAGTTTGTTTGACAGACAATATTGGATTTCCAATCACGCTTCATTGCCAAAATATTGGGGATGATGAGAGGATTTTAAAAGATGAGCCCGTTACGATAAAAGATTGTTATTATAGATTTCTTGCGTATCAACTTTTGGTTGAAACTTTTACATTCAAGGAGATTGTATTTTAAAGCTATGGTCAGTAATCGTAATTGTATTACCTAAACATAATTACGCTAATTGAAACAATAAATTATACGTGAGTTTTACATCATGAATGAAAGTCAAGTGTTGATAAATGTTACCAAATTACACACGTGATTTATTACTTTCAAGATGAGGCAATCTTTACGTCAGCACCTAACGACTATGCTAATTACCATAAATTTTCAGAATCTTAGCGAATTCCTGCTGCCTTCCTTAAACTACGGAAACTTATGACTGAAAATATTTCCTTAATTACTTTAAGAATATGTCATACTTACCAATATTCAAAACTTAAAGCTACAAACAGATACACAAAAAACACACAAGTTCACAATCAGCACTTAAATAAAGTAGATCAAATCCTCGATCTCTTTATTTACTTAAACAATTCAGCCACTATTATAATATAACGATAGTTTAAGTTTACACAGATTAGTTTTAAAGTTTCAACTCAAAAACTTCACTGGAGAACTTTAATAAAAATAAGTTAGGTGCTTTAAAAGCGATTTTAAAAATCGTCGTTGTGGGAATTGGCTACGAGAATCCGGGACGTGCTACGGCGTAGCTCGTAGCAGTCTGAGCGCGCGTGAGGCGTGGGGTCTGACGGGCATGCGGACCGCGACTGGCTTGCAGCTACGACTCTACGAGCGGCGCTCGCCTGAAAACACCTCTATACTATATGTAGATACTATAATACAGTCAATGTGACGGGCGTCTGTAAACACAACCGTAGCATAGCGTGCCGACTTATCACAACAATCACTGATAACTATCACATATCACTGGATAATAGCTGTGCCTTTTGTTGCCGCCGCGATTCGACTTCAAACTTGTTTCTGTAAATGTACGATGACAACAATGTGATTGTTCCAATGTTGTGCTTTTATGTAGTTATTAACAAAGATCAAGAACCTCGCTGTGTAATGTGTTTGGAATACGTTTGAACTTGAGATTGGTGAACAAACAAGCTGTTGTAGAAACAAATGAATTGTACGGAGTTTATTGACATTTTAAATTAATTAACTTGGACGTCGGGACAGTACAAGGCATACGCCGCAAATGCCTTTATTTTTGTTATTTCTATTACATCTTGATAACTTTTTAGTTTATTCAAAATTAAAAGTCATTTATTCAAATTGGGCTGAGAATCAGCACTTTTCGACCGTCAAAATTACATAAGACCCTCCCCCAAAACGCCCGCCCTTCACCACTTCCTAGTGCTATCGCTGGGAAGAAGAAGTGGCGTAATAAACTCCCCAGCAGCACAGCTGTCTGTTCAGATCATGATTGATTCAGGAAGGCCCTCAATTCTTATGTACAATTTTATATGTCAGATGCCTCAGCCTGAGGCCATACGTCACAATGCTTGGGTTATCATATGAAGCACATGCCTTGCAAGCACATTGTCGGGACGCAACTTTAGAAGAATCTCCAAATGAGGGTAGTCAGACGCCGCTACCAATCTTGCTGACGAGTTAACATTTTTACTTCATGGAAATACCTCATACCGGGGGGTATGAGGTATTTTCGTTTAGCTCGTGTCGACTCGAGGCGATTGATTTTCTTTTATAATCACTATACCTAAGCCACATTATGGCCCAGGAAAATCAGAACAATTAAACATAGTTCCAGTAAAAAAATTTCAGTTGGATTTTTTTCGCAGACAGTATCTTACCTTCCGGGCTATTTACCCGTGCAACCGCAATGATCCATCATAATTTATCCAGGTATGACGCAGATCGCTTTACGCCACAGGCTATGTTTGCAAAAATATGGCCTTGGTCAAGACCGATACAAACGCAAATCATCCAATAGTATGGACACAGTCTGTGTTTACTGCCCAATGGTTATCTTTGTTTTGGCAGGACACGAGTACCTACTTTTAAGTCTTCATAAGTACCTGTGTTGGTACGAAATATGGGGCGATAATATTTTAGGTAAACGAATGTTTTCGCGCGAGGAGTCTGTTTGAGTTTCTTTCAAAACGTGTTAATCTTCTATATAAATAAAACAAAGTCGGGTTAGTTACACCATTTATAACTCAAGAACGGCTTTACTGATTTTTATGATCTTTGATTTGTTTGTTTTTTAATTGTCTCCGCTCCAATAGCAGAATAACTATTAAAACATGGAAAAAATTCACGTAAAAAAAAATATTTTGTATGGAATTTTTTGGTGATATGAGGCGGTACGAAGGTCGTCGGGTCAGCTAGTAACTAATATAATGAAGGTATGAAATAAGGCAAATACTGTAGAAATAGTTAATAACTTGATTAAATATGAATAATATAGATCCGGATATTTAACAGGTAAGTAGTTCATCAAACTAAAACGGCTGAATGAATTTAGTGGCAAAGCTGTAAATAAGTAATACGAGTATAATGAAGGTATGAAATAAGGCAAATACTGTAGGACTAGCTATAAACTAGTAGCTGTAGTGGACTTGATTAAATATAAATAAGTAATAATTGTAGATCCGGATATTTAACAGGTAGAGTCGTTCGGGGTAAAAGATTGCAGTGTTTGTTTCTCTGACGGAGGTGGAAGGGTGAGGTCACTGGTCCCTCAAGATGTGTGCGCAAGGGCCGCGCTATTGTGTCATAAGCCAAGGAGCAGTGCATATCGGGTTTGTGATATAAGGTGCAAAAAAAATTGAAAAAGCCATATTTCGAAAGTTAAGAGAGTCATAAGTTTGTGGAAGTGGAGCATTCGTACTTTTAAAGGTATACAGTGCGCACTTCAGGGCTGCGAAATAAACAAAGAATTTAAAAAGATTAATCTAAAAAAAGAATACCTTTACTTTATTTATAAAGTTGCAATTTTATTCATATATTTAAAGTATTTATTTTTTCAGAATGCGATATAATTCTACACAATTTTTTTTTTTTAAACTCCAGTGAGACAGTTGGTTTCAGAGAAGATTATTACTGCAAAAGAACTAATAGAAGAGGGAAGTCGGCACAGCGTGTTCCCGCTGCTGGGACACATGCCTCCTCGCTTGGAGAAGGAGTGGGCTATAATCTGCCACGCGGGCCCAGTCCCGGTTGGTATACGTCACATGTCTTTTTTTTTTTTTTTTTTTTCTGGATGGGAAATCATCAAATGAGGAGTCATTTGACCGCTCTGGGCGGAGCAGAAGGGAGTGTCAGACTTTTACTGACTAAAACCCACCCGTGTTCCTTCAGTTGCCTGTGCCAGGGGCCACGGTATCTCTTTCGAACAACCCGCAACCCCGGCGGCATACGTCACATGTCTTCATTTTTATTTTTCTTTTTTTATACCCAAATGTGTACTTTTACTAAATTACGGCGTATACCCACAAGTTGAAGCAGTACGCAGCCTAACTAACGCTCATTTTAAAAGACCATTTGATCTATCATCGAATACTTGTTGCGTTTTAGGAGCCTAATAGTTATGCAACAGATAGCATAAGCAAACTATCCTAATTAATGACAAATGATTTATTTTCTGTAAGAAGGTTTATGCAAACACTTTTACACGTCATTCGTATTTTTTTTTTAACTAGATGAGTGCAGCGTTTCCTATCGGACTACTCTGAGAAGAACGGCCGGCTCTTTTAAAGTCCAGACATAATCTTGGTCAGATCATATGAAGACCATGTAGATTGGTGTCTGAAATGGTCTTTTGAGGAAAGAACCACACCGATTGAGTGGACCTCTCCAGTCAGTGCACACATTTGTTAAAAATCGTGCAGCTCAACTCAGAACTTGAAGTTCTGGGTTAAGCTGCTCAGAACTTGAGGAGAGGATTACTTTCGGTTCAGTGGAGACAAATAAGAAAAAGTGCGTCCTTTTGCCCCGAATGACTCTACTTCATCAAACCAAAACGGCTGAAGCAATTTAGAGGCTAAGCTGTGAAATTTAATCTAGATTACATATAGGTATCAGTGCAATATATGTTTTCCTAATACTTTTTATCCAAAATAATTTATCACTAGCCTAAAGTGAACGTGATATGAATACGTAAAACTACACGCGCGATGGTTCACCCACGTAGGTAATATAATATAACCATCCACATCTAATACAAAATATATGAGACTGAGTCAGACATATCGAGTTACCTCGTACAGGAACCAACTATATGTACGTACGTCCACATCACATATCGACGCTTCTATCTATCTTACTATATACTAATAATAAAGCTGAAGAGTTTGTTTGTTTGAACGCACTAATCTCTGGAACTGCCCGTCGGATTTGAAAAATTCTTTTTGCATTTGGTAGTCCAATTCTTGGGAAAGGTTATAAATTTAATTTTACGCTAACTCTTTAAGGAGCCGAGCAAAAAGGAAAAAAAAAGAAGTGAGAACGCTAAGCGAAAACGAAACAAGCGATGCGATGCGACGGTATAGGTCGGGGTAACAAAAAAATTCACGCGGACGAAGTCGCGGGCAGAAGCTAGTATTATTATATACGTCACGGTATCTTCAGACGATGACCAAACGATGTACTTACGACACTTAATATGACACTTGCCGTTTTATATTTATTAGCACAGACTGACGGCACGTTCGTTATAGGTAAATAAAATAACATCACGACTGTGTTCCCCAAAAAGGGTAAGCAGAGGTGCATAATAAGATCACCATTCGCCAGTTATGTTGTATGTAAGTCCCATGTAAAAGGGGGCGAGTATATTGCCTTAATAGGGCACAACTCCAGACACCGGGCTTGTACTGAGAAATTCCCGTTTTAGAACAACCTAATAACATTTTTGCCGACCTGGGGATAAAACCCACGTGGTTGTCCTGGAACCACCCCAGTACGTAATTCTATACAGTATGATGACGTTTAATTGTCATCTTACAATAGTGTTAGACACATTCCTAGTGTGGGAAAATGTTTATAAAAAATCAAATTATTATCGATAAAATTACAGTCAAGTGCAAGTCGTAAATAAATTGTATTGCCTTGATCAGGCACAAATCTAGAATCCGGGTGGCCGAGAAATTCTGGATGCAGAACAACCCAATAACATTTTCCCCGATCTGGGGATAGAACCCAGGACCTTAGAAGTCGCGTTTATGACCACTAGACCACGACGCAGTTAAGATATAAAAGTGTGACCAAAAGTGTAATTCATGTCAAGGGGTTAGAAGGACGAATAAACGGCGTTTTTACGATAGTTGTTTACGGCCGGAACGTTGTCTATACACACCAAACTCACCTAATAAAATACAAAAACTCTATCATCGTCAACTAGACTGTTTTACTATAGAATAATCTCTGTTTCGCCCAGTAATTGGGTCGCGGAGGTCAGTCAGATGGCACTCACTTAATGTAAAATATTGATACTCAACCGCTTTGGTTAGATTGGGTGACAACCCCAACCTAGTTGGGAAGGCTAGCTGGATAATGATCAAATCATTTATTCATTTATAAACTATTTGATTATTATCGGAGGATTTATTTATTTATTTAACCATTTATGATGTACACCCATGTATAAACAGACAAGAAAAAAAAAACAGAACAGAAAAATAGGTACAATGGTTTCATAAGAAATCTCTTCAAGCATACCTGCGATAGGACAATAGATAGATATAGACAGTGTGTGAAAGAGTAAAAGAGACAAAAAAAGAATACATAAAATCATAAACAATTCACTTAATAAAACTAAACAAATATTATGAGAATATACTTACATACATAGAAATAAACATACATACTTCGAAAATAAATATCACTAGAATGTTAATAATTATAACAAAATCAAAATAATAAATACATACACAACTACGAGTACGATGAAGTGGACAGATAGGGTTCTTTTCCTCTCCTTTTAAAAACTGCAACAATTTGGCAGTTCCTAATGTCAGGATTTATCACGCAAAAAACATTTCTTTCTTCGGTGCACATTGTTAATTCCTATAAAGACTTTAACAATGCAACAACGGCTTGCAATAATGAATATATAAGTACTCAAAACATACTCTGGATGTAAATTGGCACTCGTTAAAATAACGAACAGGAATTAAATATACATTGAAGCACAAATATTTGATAAAAACCGATTTGCAGGCATTCGAAGCATTTTCATTAACGACCGTATTAATTAACCTTTCAACGGACATAAAAATTTATTTGGATACAAACTTTACCCGCGGGATTTCTTTTCGTTATCTTAAGAATTAGGGAAAATCACAGGTTTTATTACTCTATCGTTTTTTAAGGAAATTAAGGGCTGATTTTTCAATAGTCTTCACCGTCTAATCTCTTAACCGAAGAGTAACCTATTTTCCTCAATAGTAGTACCATACTATTGAGATTAATTAGTAGGTACGCATATGAATGTTATTGATGATTTTTCACACATGAAATATAGTGTGGTCATGGGAGATTGTCATCTAATATTTAAACTTGTCAGCAGCCAGTTGAATGTGCCAATTAGTTACTAAGAAAAAAAGGTAGGCCAGATACATTGGTGAGCCTTTACCCACCAGTTCCGCCTTATACTCCTATGTCAAAGAACTAGGTCATAGTTGAGACAGCAGTAGCAAAATCCTCTTATCAAACAAAACACAATCTTGCCGGTCTAATCTGTAAAAATCTCACCGTGAAAACTTAGGTGAAGTCAGCTTTGCTACCCTAGCCACCTGATGCTAGGGATTGCCACTATTGACAGTTCACTTCACGCTCACTTCACTTAAGTTTTCACGGCGAGATATTTACAGAATAGAGCGGTAGAATTCAGTTTGCAACTAGTTCAACACAAGAATACGAAGCTGTCTTTCAATATGATGACAAATCGACAAACTATTCAATCTAAACTTGCTACAGTTGTATTGGAAACCCTATTAATACTTGCCTCATATATTTATATAGATTACTCGTAAATTGTTCCATTAGTTTTCCGATTTGCAACACGAAAGCCATTACTAGTGTTCGGAATTTGCACTAATCTTCTTTGAGGGGCCCGAATTAGCGCGCCAGTTTGTCTGAACTCCCTTTTATTTGCGAATAGCGAGTGACATTAGTGGAATAACCGAATTTAGGGGCAACCGACTTAATTTCGAATCGATATTAAGTAGATTTCACTTTTACATTAATAATGCAAAATTTTTGCGATTTGGAAAAATTCAACTTAAACCTTCCGGAAAAAAAATCTAAATAATTATGGACACCGCATCACAATCAGTTGCGTTGTTTAGAAGAACACCGTGGTCACACAGAGAGACACGGAAACCGACTTTAATTTATCTTTTGTATAGGATATAGATTACTTTCAGTGGCATCAAAATCCTAACTAATCTTTCCATTTTGAAATTGACAGCTCGATTGGTGTAATCACTGAGCGAATGACTGCCGACAGTCGTGGGTTCAATTCCTGCACTGCATGAATATTTGAAAGGCCTCATCATAATCATTGGCAGCCTTGTTCCACCGTCTTACCTTGTATGCCATGCTCCCTAAGTCTGTGCAAGTCTCATCCAGGACTTACCCACGATCTTCTGTAGGTCGTCCACGAACCTAACTATTGAAAGGCCTACTACGTGATCATTTTAAAGAAAAAAAATATAATACAAATAATCATAGAGGAATATGATGTTAGTTTATTTCATCACCACTGCTCTCAAACAGTAAAGAAAAACATCGTGAGGAAACCGGCATGGCCTAGAACTAAAAATTCGAAGACATGTCACATCTACCAACTCGCACTGGGCCCGCGTTTTAGATTACAGGCCACTCCCTTTGACGCTCCGGGCATCGGGAGCCGCGTGACGACTCCCGGCCACCGTAGGCGCGGGCCTGCGGGCGGAGAGCAATGGGTAGCTCTCCGTCCGATCAGGACCAGGCCCGTGCCGGAGGGCGCGTATGTGTTCCACGTGCGCCTCAGAGAGATGTCAGCGTAGTTGACGGGGCCCGACAGGGGCCGAAGCCTGCCGGGGTAGCGGGATCGTCCGAAAGGGTTACCGCTGCCCTGGTACATAAAGGGCTAAGGAAGGAACACGGGTGGGTTTTAGTCAGTAAGAGTCTGACACTCCCTTCTGCTCCACCCAGAGCGGGAGGGGTCATTTGAGGATTTCCCATCCTCAAAAAAAAAAAAAAAAAGCCCACTCCCTCTCACAGAGAGGAGGCCTGTGTCCTAAGACGAATAATATCAAGTATTATCAACGTAAAAATATTTCTCCGTAAAGATATTAGTACTGTTTCTTCGAAATATAATTAATCAAGCTTCTAGAAATTAATTATTTTGTTATTTAAGCTACCTTAGTTAGGTTATTTCGAGGAACCTAGAAATAAATAATAATTAAAAGCTAGCGAAAACTAATTAAGTAAACGTTTCGCAGGTGTCATATTATCTAAGAAGACACTATTAATAAACTGAAGAAGTAGATAAGGGCTATGTTTTAAAAATAAGGGTTATACACAACTTCACATCTATATTACCCGAAAGGTGGTAAAATTTAATTCATCTCTTAAATAAATTGCAAACTGTTGTTTTGTATAATCTTAGAAGCATTTTTTACATTTTGTTAATATAAGGACCACGGATCCGTTTATCGATGGTGGTGCGTGTGTTGGATCCTTCGGTTCCCTACAAAATGGAGCTGGATGGTGCTGATCCATGCGACATGTTAATGAATGGGCATCGTCGGTTGAGATATCTTGATTTAAAAGAGTGTCCTTGGAGGTTCTTACCCGTACTTCTCCACAGAGATCTACGTTTTGGAATGGGCTCTGACTAACTGACCGACTATTTGACAATTCTAAAGTGCCTGTAAATGGTTTAATTGAAATAAATGCTTTGAGTCTGAAAAGGGCAGGCAGAGTAGCAGATAACAGGTGAATAAAACAACAACTAATTGCCAATTTCGATTTGTTTTTGTTGTTTATTAGGTATCTATACCTACTAAATCTAGGAACTGTTTCGTCGACTTTAATACAGGATGGCAGGGACAATGACGCGCAATTTACCATGGATACAGTACATGATTCTGAAACACCCTTTCTTTGAAACGATACGTCGGCTGTTCACAAAAAAAACGGTTTACCATACATTTCGACCGCGTAGGCACTTTTACTATACTATACTGCACTTTTCTATAAAACAGCAAATTTTTGATAACCGACGAAAAATTTCTACGCCAATTTTTCTACAGGTTGCACGTCGATGTCCCTGCGACCCTGTATAGGTAACTAATTGATATAAGAACCTTATTTTTGTGCTATTACAAAATAAAAATAAAAAATGTACTATGGTAATGGAATACAACTCTTAATTATCCTACTCAAACATTTCTCAGCACCTGAATACTTTCACACGAACTATTTTCTACTAACATACAGTGTATAGTCGTCACATTTTAGCATGGCAATAGTGGTAATTCGCAAATATTTCTGCGAAGGAACCTAAACAATAAACTTGGTATGGTTTTTCATTATTGGAACATGTTGAAGATCAAGATAAATACTCGTATTAATCCAGGACGTTACCTAACGGACTTTATTTCAGGTTTTTAAATAAACATTACTAGACAATGTAGGTGGGTCAATGACCGCTATTGTCATGCTAAAACGCGACAACGATACCGTTTCTAATACCTACAATTTTCGATATCCTAAAATGTTTAATCCAACAAGAGACTCTTAAATACGATTTAGCCCCGAAGTGGAATGGCGAAAATCAAGTAATCTACGTTGAATAATTGAATTTACTCTGAAAAATACCTGAGTCGCTGTCTCAGATCAAAACTGAAAAGACGAATGGAATCAGGGAACAAAATAAACAAAGAAGGCATGTTTGTCTGTTTATATTCACCTGACAGTGTTTGTTTGTTCTCACATTCGTAGCATTTTCTTAACCGAATAAAATACGACGCGTACAAAAAGATAGGAAGCCACATAATCGAATAAAATCCTGAAGAATTTGGTGTACGGAATGCAAAAGAACACATTAGAAATGAAACAATGAACGTTTCGTATGAAATAAGAAAACGCTTGAAATGATTTATAAAATTTTCAAAACTTAATAAAATAACCTAAAGAAAGAAAAAGTATTTAACACAACAACACTTTTTATATTATAACATCACTTACGCGTGCAATAACCAAAGGGTTATTTTTTAATTGTTTGATTCACTTTTTTTGACACGGTTTTATTAGCTTCACTTGTTTGTTCTTTCTTTTGATTTGTGATTATGTTGCTTTGTATTCATTTTCAACAGTATCTGCTATTTGATTTACTCATCCCCGAAGGGCATTCGTGCCTTAAAAAGCACGTTAAGCCGTTGGTCCCGGCTGTCATTCGTGAATCTTTGACAGTCGTTACGGGTAGTCAGAAGCCCGAAAGTCTGACAACCAGTCTTACCAAGGGGTATCGTATTACGCAGTAACTGGGTTGTGGAGGTCAGAAAGGCAGTCGCTCCATGTAAAATACTGGTATTCAGCTGAATCCGGTTAGATTGGAAGCCGACCCCTAACATGGAAAAGGCTAGGCAGATGATGACTCATCCCCGAAGGGTTAGGAAGAGGTGACATGGTGATTTAAACATAACTGGTGAAATGTGGGTGTACATAATAAAATATAGATATATGACTTCATATTTATGATTTAATATCGAGGTCTTTCACCTACAAGATGATTAAAATGAAAATCCTTTTACTGACATAAAAATATGGAGGTAGGCCTATATAAAATACTTTCACGTTTTTCCGCAGTCTATTGTCCAGGTAATAATTTGCGCGTCTTTTGTATAATTCGTACCTTCATAAAATGTGAAAAAATATCGCGTGAATGAGACTGAAATGGTTTGCCGTGTTTAGACAGTTTGAATGTAGGTACGTTTACGTTCAAATTGTAGTCTTCCTATAACAGTTATGTTTACATAACATACATAACACATAATCAGCCTATAACGTTCCCACTGCTGGGACACAGGCCTCCTCTCTGTGAGAGGGAGTGGTCTGTAATCTAAAACGCGGGCCTGCGGGTTGGTAGATATCACATGTCAACGAATTTTTTGATCTAGGACATGTCGGTTTCCTTACGATATGTTCCTTCACCGTTTTGAGAGCAGTGGTGATGAAATAGTTTACACAAAGTAAAGTGCCTGCTTGGGTTTGAATCTACGTCCTAAAACACGTGAGTTGCAGCCGTTACTACTGGGCCACCACTGTTCCAGTTACAAGATTTTTAATTATAAATTACTATTTTTTTTGTTCCCCTAGTGGGATTTGCATAATAATATGTCTGTATGTGGCATCACAACGAACCCTATCACTTTTTTAAAGTAAGTATCCCGGCATTTTGCTAAGATAGAAGCCTTTTTGGCCTCGACGGTCGGGGTCTTTTAATACATTTCTTTTTTATTTATTTGAACAAATATGTAACATTTTAAATGCTCCTTTTTAACTTTTTGTATGTCCTGTACATGTGCCAAATAAAATATTCTTCTTTCTAACTATTATTGACAACCTCGTTGATCTTGTGGTTTCAAGTGTGACTGCTAAGCATGAGGTCCTAGGTTCCATTCCAAGGCCGGAAAATTTTGGGGTTCTTTATTCGAATACTCTCAACAGTAGCCGAGATTTTAGGTTATGTGCGCGGCTAATGGCAATGGACTCGCCCTCTGATACATCTTATTAGGTACATACATTAACTGGTGACATGTGGGTGTAGGTAGGTACTATACACCTCAGCCTTCGGGTAAAATATGGGTGTAATTTAGAAATGGAATTAATGAAATCTTTAGGAATAATTAATAAAACACATTACGACTTTTATAACTTAAAAATATTCCCAATCATGAGGTTATTCACCGTCTCATGTCTACTAAATGTAGTAGACATGAGAAGGTGAATAACCTACAAAAAGTTTTTAATTAAGTACGTACAGCTACTTGGATACCGAACGATTATTTTCTTATTATTATGCCTCGTTGGTCTGGTGGTCGCAAGCGTTACTGCTGAGCATGAGGTCCTTGGTTCGATTCGCGGGTCAGGCTAAGTGTTATTGCGTTTTTCCATCTGGAATTTCTCAATTGTAGCCTGGAGTCTGGATTTTTGACCACAATCAGTCTATAACGTTCCCACTGCTGGGACACAGGCCTCCCCTCTGTGAGAGAGAGTGGGCCGTAATCCACCACGCCGGCCCAGTGCGGTTTAGTGAATGTCACATGTTTTCGAATTTTAAGTTCTAGGACATGCCGGTTTCCTCACGATGTTTTCCTTCACCGTTTTGAGAGCAGTGCTGATGAAATCAATTACACAAAGTTTGTGACCGGTTGATGGCAATACACTCACCCACTATTATATGGGACGTAAACATAGCTGGTGAAATGTGGGAGTATTATAGGTAGGTACACCTCTGCCTACCACTTCTGGGAATACGGGCGTTATGTGTTACAACGAAAATGTCACGAGCAGGTAAATACTTCAAACCTAGCTATAAAAATCGAAAGTAACATTATTGCTTTACTTTGGAACTATTCTGCGAAAAACTACGAGTACCATGATATATACTTAACTAGCTTCTGTCTGCGACTTCGTTCGCGTGGAAGTCGTAAAACACCAACAATATCTTTACTACTAAAGTTGTCAAAAAATAAAAGGCCCATTTTGACATTGACAGTTCTAGTGGTTAATAAAGATCAAATTCGCAAAACACGTACTCGTTTGTATGAAACTGACAGGAGTCAAGAACGCATTCTCAAATGTCAAAACGGGCCTTTTATTTTTTGACAACTTTATAATAAAGTACCTGCGCCGGGATAGGTCGTTGATATAGGCATGCACAGTTCGGCTCTTATGCTCGGCTCCTGATCCACCGCATCGCATCGCCCGCCCGCGCTTTCAGGTACTTCATTTTCACTTAGCGTTCTTTCCGACTTTTTTTTATTTTTTGTCGACGTCTAAGGGTGGTAGCGTGATGCTAAATAGCCTATACCTTCCTCAAGAAATGGACTGTCAAACGCACAAACAATTTTCTCAAATTCGACTGGTAGTTCCAGAAATCAGCTCGTTCAAACAAAAAACAAGCAAACTCTTCATCTTTATTATATTATAGTACCTACATTATATAGATTATATACGACGAGTTATCGGATTCCTTCGTTGATTGTTTATGGAAGGCGCAAACACGACGAAGTTTGAATTAGTTTATGCTTAATCCTACATTCGCGTCTAATTTGTAGTAGGTAGTTACAGAAATTGATATAGTTCTATCTGGCAAACTATGTTTCAATCAATATTGAGTTTATTTTTAGCTTTAACTTCTTTGAAGGTTATAACGAACCCCTTCCATTAATTGGAAAACATACTTAGGTAGATATAATAATAATAATCGTTTATTTCAGGCATTGGCACCAACAAAGATATAATTTAAAAAAATAAAAACAAAACAATAGAACCAAAAAAAACTCGCCTAAGAGATGGTACTTAGACATAATAAAACTGGATGTGGTGGCAATTTGCAAAAAGCAATAACATTGAACTTGTTCGGGAATTGAACGCGATATCTGCATGTCACTGATTAAATACGCACTAAATAGGATACACGTATTATCACATATATTTATTATATTTATCAATAAAAGCGAAAACTGGGAAAGATTTTTTTTTTTACAAAATGTCAATCGTCAGTCATTCTTTTTTTCTCGTCTAAATTTATCTTGTCATTGAAATGCAAGTGATTGACATAAATAATATCGACTTTTTGTACAAGGAGTATTTAATACTCCTTTAATGAAAAAAAAACAATTGAATGATTATTATATTATATTACAATATTCATTAAATTGACAACAATCGTGTTTTTCGGCTAGGATTTTCAAGATGATTTTGGAGCTAGCCCGTACGGTCTTTTTTTCGTTATTAAATAATGTCGTAGGTCTTTAAGTACCTAATATAATAATAATATAATAATTTATTTAATTCAGACCATTGATCCATATAGTGTTAGTAAAATCTTAACCCAATAGGTTAAGATTTTACTAACACTATATACTATACTATATTTAGTACATACAAAGCTTAAATTAATTGGCGACATGTACGCCAGTACGCACATGCCTAGCTGCCCAGTGCCTAATGAAAGGCCCATCAATTTTGTCCGCCAGTGTAGCCAGTATGTTGTTGGGGCTACCCCTGAATCGTTTCAGCATACTCGCACATCGCTTGCGCATAACGGCATAAAAATCATCTAATCTCGCTTCAGCGAACATGCCAGACGCGCTACAAAACCGAGGTAGCCCCAACAATATCCTCAACGCATTGTTATACTGAACGCGCAGAGCGTTGTAAGCCTTCTGCGTATACCTTACCCACAGGCTGCACGTGTAAAACGATTGACAAAACGCTCGAAAAAGAGTCAGTTTCACCTCCTTAGCACAACGTGCAAACCTGCGAGCCAGCATATTGCATCTGGCTGCCAACGCTCTGCGCTCCCTATCTAAATCTTGGTCATCCATGAGAAAGTCCGTGACAACATGACCTAGGTATTTAAACTGCGTAACGAACTCCAACGGAGTTCCTCGTAAGTTAATAGATGGAATATTAACAGGTGTATTGTTGCGCACTCTAAAAACAATTATCTTGCTCTTGGAGGCATTATACCTCAAGCCATGAGCCTCCGCGTACCTCTCACAGATGGCCAACAATTTCCTCAGACCACAGATTGATGGACTGAGCAGCGCCATATCATCAGCGTAACTTATGTTGTTGATCATAGTTCCATCAACAGAGCATCCGATCTTGGTGCCGCTCAGCTCACCAATCAGCCGATCCATATACACATTAAAAAGACTCGGTGATATAATATGGGGACCTCTCAAATTTTAAAATATTATACTGCTACTACATTGAATTTGTTACGACTCGTAACGAATACTTTCAAAAACAGCACGACTTGACATGGATTCGAACCAACGTACTGCCCACTGTCGCCATTCAATCGAATGTTTCTGGAGATTGAAATTCCAATCATATCCTCTTTAAGCGATCTTAAAACCTCGAGCTAACTAGACGAAAACAAACATTAAATGTTCGTGTGTATCGTTACTTGTCGAAATACTCATTACACAATGTTTTTGTAAAAATACAAATAGCATTTATTTAGCTTTTTCGAATTAAAACTTGCATGTCTTTTGCTGGGGAAGGTACCTAGTGGTTTATCTAGTGGTAATCGTAATATCGATAGCACTAAAACTTAAAATTCATACCACCACATCACTAAATCATAGACAATTTCGAGCAGCCATTGTTGTTTACATCTTTGACAAATTTTGAACCAACGGACTTTTTACCTAAATTATACAGAATTAAATTGAATAAGTGTGCTAAATTAAAATATCTAATTCAACGTGTTAAAAAGAAAATTTAGAGAAGGGATACGTGCGCGTAGGCAAGCGATTTGGCAACGTCGTCGCGCGCCCTTTTTTCGTAGAAACGGTCATAATTAGGCAGACTTCGCTAGTTCAACGCGATGCCAACTTGCTTCATATTGTGAACTCTGCATTGAATGGATTGTATATCGGGCGCGTGCTAAAATTGATACTATAATTTTCTTATTTGTACTTATTGAAAATTTAGAAGAAAAAAAACTGGTACGACAATAATTCATGTCTACTTGAAGGCAATAACATATGTAAGTAGTTTGCCCTAAGTATCTAAAGCGATAAATACACGATTTTTTTCAAGAATTTAGATTTGGGAAATGACAATTTATTATGATTATGTAACAGTTACTGCACCTCCTATTTCGATTTGGCGGAAGTTTTCAATTTAATCCTGTATAACTCGCAAAACGTGGTTGTACCATACATGTTTGCCTCTAATACCCTCTGGCTTATTACAGGTGTGATATTGTGTTCAAGTTTCAATCTGTCAGGATGTGGAAAATGAACATGAAATGTGTGAGTCAAAAGATACCTAGGTTTTACTTACCTACCTATACGAGCCAGATGAAGTGAGTTGTGAATCTAAATGTGACATGTATATACGATAACACGGACAAGTTAATAAAGAGCATACATACGTACCTATATGTATGTTAGTTAGGCACCCTAAAGTCAAAGTGACCTCTGCGCTGCCTCCGAAAACGCCGTGGAAGTGGCAATGTTTTGGGAAAATGAAGAAGAAGGCACCCTAATGAACGTATAGCAACAACAATGTGCATTTATGCAAAACATAACAAACAAAAGACAATGACCAAAAGTCGTACCAAAAAGTCTCATGCATTAAGATCAAAATATTATAGTAATTATTTTCATAATTTTTTACGACATTACGCGTCGGGGATTTGGTTTTTGAACAGGGAATTTAATTTAAAGTAAAAAAGTGTTGATATTGTTTTATTCCGTGTACATGACGTTCCGTTTCAAATGATATGATTAATATAACCTTGAATTTTGAAAGTGTCATGATCACGTCTTTAAAAAAACATGTAAAAAAATTATAGGTACTTTGCCGATTCTACATTAATTAAAAATAACTAGAATAAAATAGAATAGAATTTTTATTTAAACGATCATCATTTTTTTTAGAGCAGTAATGGCCGTTCGTGTATGACATGTCAAACGTTTGTTGTCAAATAAAGTTTTCAGGTTATTTCGATATTTTTTTTTTATTCTTCGAAACCTATAAAAGTTCTTTTTGTAAACAAAATCCATTTGTTTACAAAAAGAACTTTTATAGGAGTTAATATGATTAGTGTAGTGTAAAGAAAAAAAGTATGGTACGGGATTCCATACATCCACGAGCATGGTCCTTTAGACTTCGAACTACAGCTACTGAGAAACCCCTAAAGGATAAGTTCAGTACCTGGGGAAGTTCATTCCACGCTCCATTTTTCATAAACCAACGAGAGAAGTATGATGCGTACGAACCAAAAGCGATCGTCACACGAATACGTGATTACGCGATCGCTTGCTTGAAAAATTACGTAGGTACTTACGCGACTCGATCGATCGCGCGAGTAATGGCCAATTCCAATAATTTACCGACTATTATTGGTTATATGTATAGACTATTATATCTTAACCAATAATGAAGCAAAAACGTCATAGCTTTGCCCTCCCTTAATAATATGGAAGTAGCTATCACCGGTAAAATCAGCTTACGAATCTATTTATATGCCCCTGCAGCCCATTTACAGAAGATACCTAATCGGAGCCTAAAGATGCTGTCACTGACCCTCCTTATCAGACTTTCAAGGTTCTGACTTCCTATAATGAACTCTTATTAGTACAGATCAAGCTACCCGGAACTGTCAAATTTTTCCAATCAACCTTAAACCTTAATTATTTTAAGATAAAGTTGAAAATATGTATATTAAAGAAATTTGACAGATTTATGTAGCGTGTTGTGCCCAGCTGGCGACTGTACATACTTGATTTGATGTGTTCTGCCAAAGAAACACCAAGGACTATCGATCTGCAAAACCCACCGAGACAAAACGTGTTCCAACATAGTCATAAGCTTCTTAATTTTACTGACATTATTATAATTATAGTAACTAACAAATTCGTTCAAGTTGTGACATCTCTCTATAATGGACGACCTTCCACTCTAGGCAGTGTTGATATATTCATATACAAGATGTTACTATGATAACCGCTGCGAGGAAGCGACTCTAATTAGACGTAAAAACTATAGTATTAAAAATATAAAATAGAACTCGATTATAACTGATTGATTGATTAGGCTTGGAGGCGTGGTTCGTGTCGCCTCCATACTATCAACCTGACCATATGTCCGGTACGCGCGACGGCGGTAAGCACCGTTGTCATATGTTTGAATCGAAACGTGTAGTGTCATTTCGTATTTTAACAAAATGCCGAATTGTACCGTGCTAATTTGCAAAAATAGAGTACCTAATCACAACAAACCTTAAGACAAGAGGCGTGTCCTACCTGTAAGTAAAAAAAAGTCGGCCAAGTGCGAGTCGGACTCGCGCTCGAAGGATTCCGTACCATTATCTGTAAAAATCACGTCTGTTGTATGGGAGCCCCCTTAAATATTAATTTTATTTTAATTTTATTATTAAAGTAAAAATACAAATGAGTATTTTGTGAACATTTCTAGTGCCTACCTGTTGCCATTATTGATATCGAGCAAAAAAGGGCAAAAATATCGCGTTTGTTGTATGGGAGCCCCCCATAAATATTTATTTTATTTTGTTTTTAGTATTTGTTATAGCGGCAACAAAAATACATAATTTGTGAAAAAAAATTCAACTGTCTAGCTATCACGGTTCTTGAGATATAGCCTGGTGACAGACAGACGGACGGACATACAGCGAATTCTTAGTAATAGGGTCCCGTTTTTACCCTTTGGGTACGGAACCCTAAAAATCACTGCACTAATTATATTATCTAAGGATTTTACAAATATCTTGTGAAATATTTTTGTTATGATATGAGTATTGCCTAGTAACGGACCCATGTCAAACAATACGTTAGTGATGCGTAGCGATGAGATATGGATATCGATAATTGTTAGTTTTTCTAAATACGAAATTATAATAGGGGTTAAAGTATGAAATTGCCGTTTCATTGTAATAGGTAATTCGAATGGACATAGAACCTTCATGGTTTGATATTTTTGAGTGAAACTTTTTTCACATGGTACCTACCTATGAAGTTCTTCTTTTAAAAAATGTGCAACATCCGATTATCGACTTTCAGTTGTTTTTTTTATTAAGCTTAGACAAGAAAGATGGATACTTCGAAAATTCGAGTTAATTTTGAATACGAGTTCCGACGCGGAACTAACGCGGCAGAAACAGCTCGCAATATCAATGTTGCGTTTGGAGAGGGGACTGTTAATGAACGCACCGTGCGATTTTGGTTTAAATGCTTTCGTGATGAAAAAGCAAAGCTTACCAATAAAAAGGTAATGGTAACTGTTTGGTGGTCTCAGCATGGTGTTATTCACTATAGCTTTCTCTGATCTGGTCAAGCAATAACGGCAGATGTCCACTGTGCCGAATTCCGAACAATGATAGCAAAACTAGCAGTGAAACAGCCCCGACTCATGAATCGATCTTCACCATTATTGCTCCATGATAACGCGAGACCTCATACAGTACGAAAAAACCGTTTTAACTCTACAGAACTGCAATTAGAAACCATTCGTCACCCTCCGTATTCGCCAGACCTTGCTCCAACGGACTACCATTTTTTTCGTGATTTGGACAATTTTCTACTTGATAAAAAGTTTTCTTCTCAGGAGGCAGTACAAAATGCTTTCACACAGTTTGTAGAATCTAGATCACGAGAGTTCTATCGCAAAAACATAAATGACCTTCCTATTAGATGGCAGTAATGTATAGATAATAATGGTAATTATTTTGATTAAATAAATATGTTAAATTTAATAAAAAAACCAATTTCAATTTTTCAGTACAAATCGGCAATTTCATACTTTAACCCCTGAATTTCAATTTTTCAGTACAAATCGGCAATTTCATACTTTAACCCCAATATTGAGAACGTAATTTTACAAGAATTAATACATTTTATTTTAGCTTCCCGAAAGATCCAGAAATGAAAAATAAATGGATAGATGCAACAGGCTG
This sequence comes from Apamea epomidion, assembly GCA_947507525.1. Taxonomy (NCBI): domain Eukaryota; kingdom Metazoa; phylum Arthropoda; class Insecta; order Lepidoptera; family Noctuidae; genus Apamea; species Apamea epomidion. Next base: position 12,585,998 of record OX382228.1, on the reverse strand, counting down.
GGAAAATAATCGGTTTCTGTCAAACGAAAGTGCAATTTGTTCTTTACACTTTAAAGAGGATTGTTTTAAGCCGTCCGCGAAAAGATGCATACTTTTTGAGTGGGCTGTACCTACAAAAAACAAGAGATAGGAATTCCAAGATTTAAGTTTCTTGCTCGATCTTCTCCTTTGGAATGAGCAACTAGCTTCATCTTTCTGATTGGCCGACCCCTTGACAATTCAGCATAACAGTTGACGCGGTAATGCGCTGGAAAGCGCGCGTTAAAAAGGAAAGACAGGAACTAGACATGCGTTTTTAAAACATGTATTGGTAGTTTATTGTTATGTTTTCATCATTATATCAAGCTCTAAGAAAGTGGAACGGACTTATGTAAAGTACCAACAATCAACACTATTCTAAGTTTTTAAATAACTAACACGTAAAAAATATAGTAAGATTAAAATTGGTTGTTTGTGTTATAGGCTAGATTGTAATTAATTATTGTTGCGCGCCACAATTAATGCCTGGTAGATGGTGACATTAGTTACCACCAGCGCCATCTTGTATCGAGTAGCAGAACTAATATATCCTTCTAGAAATTTCGATGCTAGAACTTTCTAGAACTATCGACATCTGGTCAGTGAGGGCCGGTATGTACTCGAACCTTCTAGATGTTTCTACTATAGAAGGTTCTGGAACTATCTGCGGCACTATATAAGACCGGGATTAGCCACGACCAGTCAGAGCTGGATAAACGATACAAGCGAATACATCGAAAGCGATCTTCAAGTGCGACTTAAGTGCAATTGTCTTTTATAATTAGTGTGAGTTGTTATTAGTGTTGTTTAATTAAAGTGTAACTTTTGGTAATTTATATCGGCAATTTTTATTGTCACGAACCCGAAGCTCGTAAACATTATTAAGAACCTGCTTATTTTAATAAAAGATTTTAGTTTAATGTGCCATCGGTTATTTGAATTCTTGTTTTATGATCGATAGTTAAATAGTTTTCATTTTACGTAAGAGAGAAACTAAAGCAACTTAAATGTCATTTGCAAACAAACATATTATATTTTTACGTGATTTGGTTTTATTGGTGTTTAATACATCACATTGACAAGCAGAAAAAATAAATAATATAAAATACACCCAAAAACACTTCCCTTTTTGTTGTAGTTGGTTTATATTCTATCGATATTTTTAACGGTCAAATATTTATACTAACTCCTCTTCCTTATTTAATGCTAGAGTTGCTTGTGTGCATTCAGTGACTGTATCTATACTATCCAGTGCCCGCCCCTTTTGCGCATGTGTGCAATAAGATAGCACGAAAGTGTTACGCTTATTTTTTTGTGTGCGAGCCAAAAAGCCGCCCCTTTTGATCATGTGTGTCATATCTATTTCTTTTGTTTATGTGTGAGTTTTCGGAGTGGGAAAAATATGGCGAGTGTGGCGACACTTGAACTTGAACAAATATGCAGTGAAGGTATATCTCACGGAAATCTATGATTAAATGGTTTATTTAATTTCAATGTAAGCAAAGCATACTTATTATATAGTTTACCATTTTTTGCTGTTGGCTACACTTCGTGTAAGAAAAACTATACAGTAACTTGACAAGGTTTTGTCGTAGTCAAACACTACACTTAGTGCAACAAATTTTTTTTCACTTTTATTGCACTCTATGATGATTGCCATAATTTATTTTACATATCTGTTTAGAAGAAAAGCCGTGGTCCCGGTTGTCATTCATGGATTTTTGACTGTCGTTACGGGTCGTCGTCAGAAGCCCAAAAGTCTGACAACCAGTCTTACCATGGGATATCGTATTACCGAGTAACTGGGTTGTGGAGGTCAGATAGACAGTCGCTACATGTAAAATTCTGGTATTCAGCTGCATCCGGTTAGACTGGAAGCCGACCCCAACATAATTGAGTAAAGGCTAGGTAGATGATGATCTGTTTAGAAGAAAGAGTTAAAGAAAGGAGAGGAATGACTGATGACTCTTAATTGCCAAGTTACGTGCCCAGCTATTGTAATACCTATTATATTATAATTCCCGAAGGTTTGTGTGTTTTAAACAATGCATTTCGCCCAATTGTGTTCAATGGCGCTGATTTCCTTGTTCACAAACTAAACTAAATTTAAGTTCAGTGCATCTTTTTATTTCTAAGTATTTAATTAAGAAAAGGACAGAAGATATATATTAGTTTAGTCCTGTTAAATTAAGAATCTCCATAGACAGTTTCGACGTGATTAAAAATATGGCGTGATGTAGACGTAATTAAAAGATGCACTGAAATTAAATTTAGTTTAGTTTGTGAACAAGGAAATCGGCGCCAATATCTGGTCAACCTTGTGATTCAGCTTACCTTCTGTCCCATTACCTTATTAAGTTATCGTTGATGCATGAATGTAACGTTTTTCAAGAAATATTCATAAACAAATCTGACGCACTCTGTAGAATAGCCAATGCTCTTGGAATGAACAGGAAAATACCAAATTCAGTTAGTAATATAAATAATATGAACATAGTAAGTATGTAGGTGCGTAAAGAAAGTGAGTATAAAATACGTATTAATAAATCACGGGGTCGGCTTCCAGTCTAACCGGATGCAGCTGAATACCAGTATTTTACATGGAGTGACTGCCTATCTGACCTCCACAACCCAGTTACTGGGTAATACTCGTACGATACCGCTTGGTACTGGGACTGGTTGTCAGACTTTCGGGCTACTGACTACCCGTAACGACTGTCAAAGATCAACGAATCAACGAACCTGGACCAACTGCTTGAAATGCTTTCCGAGGTACAGAGGGGTCTTGGTATGTGACGATGGTCACTCATCCACAGACCAATCGCGGCAAGCGTAGCTTAACCTTAACGATCGACCCTTGCGGCTGTTATTACTTAGCCACAAGCCCCTCATACACATTCACAAGTCACAGTCCATTCACTGTGTCTATTATACAATAATAGTTAGGCCTAATTCATGGTGTTTTAGACTATCATCAAATTTCTTGCCTCCTTACTTTACCTGGACATCTATTGAAATAGAGTCCATCAGATATCCTGTTGCCGTTATTCTGTGTAATGCTGAATAAAGCATCCTTAACCGGTTGAATGTCGTAATTACAGAAATAACTAAAAAGCCATTGTGTCGCGCGTGGATCCACGTTCCGGCACAGAAGGGTTAATGACCACAACACTGAACGTTCTTAACGGAAGACGTAGTTTTTTATTCGAACTAAAGAGGTGCTGCTCGATCCTCTATTGTTTTGGTGAAGTCATGCACGTCCCTCGGGTAAGTATTAATTATAATATATATTAACACCTATTGGCAGGATTGGATTTTGAAGATTCTGAAAAGAATTTAGGTAAGTATTGAATAATGCCACACCTTAGTTAAATATGATTATATATATTATGATTACGATATGCGTTTAGGTCAATAGCACAACCCATTTGATTCGAACTGACGACATCTAGCTCACTGTTACGTTAATGTCATCTAGTGCATAATCTTTATTAACTTAATGCCTTAGTTAAATTGTTCCTTAACAACTTGCGACGGTAGAGAAGGGAAGTGAATTAATGATTTTTAAGTTTTGCATTTTGAATCTTCCATTTGTGATGAACAAATTAGACATGAGAACAAAGTCGGGTAGCGCGTCTTCCAAAGAATTCTCAAACATTCTTAGTGCGTCGATTTACTAGCTAAAAAAGGAAAGTACGTAATTGGCGCTTCCCTTCCATTATCTTCCGCCACAATGTAAATTGACCCTTATTATCCATATGATAGATTCGTGACAGTGTTTTCAACTCTCCCGAACTCGAGATTGTTAAAATAATGCGCATTACGCAATGGTTTCCTAAATCGTATTGTGATGTTTCAAATACGAATATAAAATAATAATATTTATATCAGGAAGAGCCTGATATAAATATTCCCATAATCTATTATTGATAATCATATTATCTATATTTTGATCAAATTAGAATCTATGAATACGGTACTAAACTATAGTTCAATGCAATTATCTAACAAAGGCTTAATAATACGAATACACCGTTAAATTTTGATAGTTTTAATCCTTAAAAAGGGTCATTGTACTCATCATTATGAGCAACTTTTACTACTTTTATTACTACTATCGTCAAAAAAAAATCTGTTGATCCATAGATTTATGTTCGCATTTAACTTGACATAATGTATGGATCAACTGATTTTTTTTTTCACGATTTCAGGGTTGGTCCCGTAATAAAAGTTGTTCATTATGATGAGTACAATGACCCCTTTTAAGGATTAAAACGACCAAAATTTTACAGTGCATAGTGCATAAAAAACTTAATTATGTTTTGTTACACGCATAACCTTGTAACATCGATGTTGAACAGTAGGTTGAGGAGGCATTTTATTAATTTGACATTAAAATTGACATTCAAATTGGACCGGTATGTTAAAATCTAAAACATACTTTCGACACCTCTGTCATCGAAGATTTGCATTTCGCGTAGAAAAAGGAAATAATGTAGTTTTTTTTATTTTTGTTCCACGTAATTTATTATTCCATTTTCTTGTCCATTGTCATATCCTCGAAGTGTTTCGTCTTCCATACATCTACCGTTTCTGTTTATAGTCTTAATTCAATGAAATAAACCTATAGCATGGGTACTTAGGTGCCACAGCCTGCCATAAACCACATCGAGGGTTCACCACAGAAATTTGCTTTTCTTCTTGACGCAAACTTTATTCAGATGGCTAAAATTCTCAGAAATACCCAGGAAAGTATAGATATTATTAAATGTAACCTAATAATACCATTCTAAAGATGATATTATTAAGAATGGCATCCTTCACAGGCTTTGATCATCATCTTCTAAGGCTTTACAGCCACGGGTGGGCCTTAGCCTGGTCTAGTATATTTCTCCAACGTGACCTACATATTTCCGGCTTTTTCTCTCCAATTTCTCACTCCGACCGTTCTTAAATCTTGGTTTACGCCTTTACATGGAGCGACTGCCTATCTGACCTCCACAACCCAGTAAAAAAATTCCCCTTAATAAGACTGGTTGTGAAGACTTTCGGGCTACTGACGACCCGTAACGACTGTCAAAGTTTCACGAATCGGGAGGGGGAAGATTGGGTGCTCAATACTAATCTATCTGTAGAGTGTAGGTATCTACCACGAATCCAATTCTTCCCGTATTTCTACAGCTACAATTGTTTTATGACTCTTCAAGATTCACAGGTGTCCAGGTTGCGTTATGTCTGGAAAGAACAACAGTAACTAACAAATCATGTGCGTTACTCAGTGGTTTTCCCAAAATGTCGTCCGTCTGTCTGGTTTGCGGTTTGAAGATCTATCGCAATATCTTCCGATAGGCTAGGCAAAGAATGCCTCTTGTTTCTTTTATCATAATTGTGTTAAACGCCCTGAATAATGTAAATGAGTAAGCTTTAAAAAATGTGGGTTACGTCTAAACTACAATAGTTTCCATTCTCATCAGGCAAGACATTTTTAAAATCACTTATGTAGGTAAGTATACCAATTTACCTAGAATAGCCCAGGTGACAGCCTGGTTGTGTCCAGTGGCCGCAAGCGCTAATGCTGAGCATGAGATCCTGGGATCGATTCCCGGGTTGGGCAAAGTTTTACTGGGTTTTACCTGCTGGCATCTCTCAGTATCAGACCAGAGTCTGGACTTGTGTCCGGTAGATGGCAATAGGCTCGCCCCGACTTAAAAATAACTGGCGATATGTGGGAGTACGACCTATAGGTATACCTCTATCTCACCCTTCTCGGAAACAAAGCGTGATGGTATGTTATGAGTCTTTAATAGTGGAAACTGAAATATGTTTAGAGTTAAAATATAAGTAGGTTATAAAATTTTCCATATTTAGGTAGGAACAGATACAGAAAATTATAAAAATGCTAATAATAGATATTAATTACAAAATGAGGATTGGTATCCAAATGTCAATGATAAATCTAAGCCCAAAAACAATAAATGCGTTTCGAGTTACCTTCACTAAAATTAATTAATACGCTGTTCGTAACTGAATCTTAGAAGATGATTACCTTAATAGGATAATAATAGATAAGATTAGAAAATTAACAGTGCTTAACTTAGATTATATCGATGTCGTAAAACTCATGGTGTGTAGCCATGCAGGTGTAGCAGGTGCATGACAAGGAAACACTGGATAATACAGGCATGTAGTGAAATATATCGTTACATGGACAATATGTCAATAAAACAATAAGATATGTGTTGTATAGGACGGAGTGTATCAGGGCGGGCGGCTGCGCACGCTTTGAAGTCTCCGCGCTAGCCCGCGCTGCGCCCGCGCTATCGTACTCCTATTTCACGAGGTGTGCTGACACCGGTTCGTATAAAAGCGCTGCGGTCGATCTCAATAATCATTCCAGCCACACACATCCACCGCAGAACATCACCGGCACATCCACCCACATTTTATAAAAAAACAGTAAAATGAGATCGGTAAGTGACCTAAGTGTAAATATTGTGTTACGGGTCATCGAATCAATTAAATTATCGAAATACGATAAAAAGTATTATTAGACAGTTGAAAAAAGATTTTTATTAATTTGATTTTAATTCTAATTAACCCTGAGATATTCTAATAGAGCTTTTGCTCTATTTGAATAGAGCATTTGCACTATTTGAATACCTCGGGGTATTAAATTAATAAAATCTTTTTTCTCCTATCAAAGTGCACAGTTCAACAATACCAAGTTATCCCATAAACAGATAAAGATCTCTCTAATCTATTTGTCAATAATATCCCATTGTTTGATATATATGTTTCTACTGTGCGCAAGATTCTGTCATATAGCTTCTCCTTACTTGAACAATGCTCGGTGATATGATAATTCCTGACACACATAAACAAAAAATTAATCAAAATTATCTTGATTCGCGTAATTGATGTTTGACTAATATGACAATAGTTTAGTTTTGTTTTCATACCAAAACAATGTAGCTACAAAATTCATGCCATAGTTAGTTTTTCGTCTTGTCTAATAGGAATAAAATTATGATAATCTTAAATTAACGGTTGATAAAAAATCATAAATGCAACTGTTATCTTCAGGGATCAATTTTAAATTCTAGTTAGCATTCGCTTTTTGGTTCACTTGTTTTATTTTGATGTGATTGAGGTAGGCAAAATAATAGCTAGTCATATTTTGTGAGCACAACGATTTCTTATTTTTCATCGCAAAATAGTTTTAAACTGGATCTTCTTCATACGTACCTACGATTTCTCCTGTGATAAGTTATTCCAAAACCATTCTTCGCCAAAATTAAAGTTTACCGAAATTAGTTATTCGATTACAAAATGAGTTACCTATCTATCGAATAAAATTGATACCGTTTGTAATGGTCATCTATCGGTTTTAATATGTGATTAAGATTAGTCACAAGCTTAGCATCAAAGCTAAATAAAGAAACACATTCAATGAAAATGGTCAGCTTCGTTACGAATCTCAAAATAGTGTTTAATATCGAATCCAAAATAGAGTTTTATATATTCGGACATAAAAATGTAAATGACCTATTCTGGTGTAACGAGCGATCTTTCGGATACATTTTATAACCGAGGTCACTGTCATATAAACTTTGCAAAACTATTATGAATATAATGTAAGCAGACCGAAACTGATTTTGTTATATTAAAATCCGTAACAATGCATAAGTTCAACCTATAGTTAAAGCTCATCATAATCCTAACCTCCCTAATTTAGTGGCGAAATGTGCTAATCAACAAAGATAACATTGTTATATTTTTCCCGCAGTTCATCGTTCTGTCCGTCCTCGTGGCCGCCGCGTGCGCCTCTCCCCAGTTCCAGCCTCAGTACCAGCAGCAGCAGCAGTACCAAGGACAAGCCATTCCCATCGTCAGACAACAACAAGAGATCAACCCTGATGGATCCTACCAATACAGGTAAACTGAGCGAAATGTTATTTACAAGGCACCAATTGTGAACGAAGAACATCTGTTATGAGCCATTCTTCGTGCAGTCAAAATTCATTGTTGTGGAATTAAATGATCTCCCGTGAAACAATAAAAATATATATCTTTAATGAATCTGCCACCAAGATTTATGGTGGCCATAAAGCTTGTCGTGTGACCATAATCAATATGTCAGGTCTGACCTTAAAAGTCCGTGAGAGCTTTTTAAAGATGTTCTTTAAAAAAGCATCAGCCAAAAACGATACGCATATTATTGTTTTAAATGACACAATGAGCACGACTTGTAAAAATATGCTCGATATTCATCCGATGTCATTCATGAATTCTCGACACAATGGTATAATATAACAATTAATATTATAATTTATGAAATTCGAATGGTTAATCATTGCCATTTCATTAATTACTCCCATATATCGATGGAAGATTTAAAGTAGGTAATTTTATGAAATTTACATACTTACTAATAAGCCCTTAAATATGCATCCATATCAGTCAAAGGATTGCGAAATAGGATGAGGTCATGGATTCCTTCAGTGTCGAGTGTGTTAAAGGCTTAATTTGTGGGAGGCATCTGTGCAAGCGCTCGCGTCCAAACCCTGATTACGCAACAAATTCGCTCAGGTGTACTAGCAGTCATGAATACGTTGATATTTTTTGAATCACCAGATGCATGCTCTTGCAAGACTTTATTAGTAACACAATATGTCAGGGCACCATATATCAAATTTAATTTAATCCTTAATGGGTTTAATAATGCAGAATATTTTTTGGTGTTCGCACATTATAAAAGATCAAATCAAATAATGTGACGTTATTAAGACATTTAATATTTAAGAGATAGATGTCAAATGCAGAATTAATTCGAAAACTTTCATATGACATAATTAATTATTAATTAATTAAATTCATCATCAAGTTTTCGCAAATGTCAGATTCAAATCAATATGCAACAAAAACCTAAAAAAGAATGTTGTAACGAAAATCACCATACTTGGTATGCTAACAGAAGATTCCCAAGAACAATTGATTGACATTGCGTCATGATTACACGACCTGAAAACGTTTTGGTGAAACATATCAGATTTAATGTTTTCGAGCGTGTGGCAGCGCCTTGAGCACTGGCTGATTCTTGTTTGTTATAACCTAAAGTGATGTATAAAATCCTGAAAGTTAACAGGAAAAATTATAAAGCATCTGATAATAGGATAAGATAGCATATTTCAAGGAACTCGTGTGGTCATCTTATTTGAGCTTGCATTTATAATTGTATTACTGCTGGTCATAAGTACATTGTAAACTATGTATTTAGTAATGATTAGTGTCGACACTAGCGGGATGTTCTTAAGTTGACCTTTCTTAATGTACATTTCTACTTTCTGCAACAGCTTAAATACTTACTAAGTACTTACTCAGTACTTATTGCAGAAATTGTGATGTCATGCATAATTACTTATCGATTTGCCAGGTAATAAACAAAGACTATTATGATTTCGAATGTCAGTATAATCAGCGAAAACATTGACATCGATCGTCATTTGTTTTTCCTTATTCCTAATCCCTATGAGGTTCATGAAAAGCGGTATCCTGAGTTTAAGATTTAAGAATTAAGTATTCTGTTTTCATTTTTTTTCTTTTTAGTTACGAGACCGGCAATGGCATCGCCGCCCAGGAGCAGGGATACCTAAGGGACGCCGACACCCAAGTTGCCCAGGGAAACTTCGCCTACACCTCACCTGAGGGCATCCCTATCTCTCTCAGCTACACTGCTGATGAGAACGGTAATAAATATTTTTATTTACGAGATCCCTAGTTGAAGAAAGAATCTTGTTCTTTGTTCGGTAGTTTTTGAAGAAGCTTCTATGAAAAATACTTCTTTAAATATCTGATTTATTTCGCACACATATTCCAAAAGTTTTAAGAGTTATCAAAGAATTAATTTACTAAACCTAAAATCTCTTGCAATCAAACCAAATAAAAAAAAATCTCTTACAAAACATTTCAAATGTCACAAAGTACCTACTTTTCAAAAGCTATGTTATATCCGTGGTTACAACTGTATTTCCTTTCTAAAGTATTCACTTTAAGTGGAAACTCTAACCAAGTGTTTCGTCTTTTCTATATAAGGTGTTCTTTTATCGTAGCTTTAGTAGCTAATCCGTAGGTAGTCCACACCCAAGTATAATTCAACACCTATTTGGGGATACAGACCTTTTCGCTACATCGCTTTTCCGAGAAAATATTTGGCAAACTTGACGATAACATCTTCAAATCATCAAATTATTTAAAAACCCATTGACCAAAACTGCAAGTTAAATGGTTTTTATTTCAATCTCAGTGTTCACAGCTGGAACATTTAATGGCGTGTTAAAGTAATAATGTTGTAAATATGCACATGTTTTGAGAAGAATGTTACACCTGCAGTTGTAATTAACATCAGCTTATTTGATCATTCATTCAGATACGAATATTAAACTACATCGTCTTATGAACTCTGCAACTAGTAGAATCAGTTACAGTAAAACGCGTGTAACGCAAATTGCAGCATCCGAAACCAGTGTTATGGGCAATTAACTAAAAGTACTAAGTTACACGATATACATAGTAACAATTTTATTCAATATTTTAGTATGACTGACTAGTAGAAACTATTCAATCAAATTGCTTCAAATGAATGGACAAACTAGCTCTTGGAACATTCTCCTTTATGGTAACAGCGATGTATTACTAAACAATTTTATTTGCTTACAGGATTCCAGCCCCAGGGCGCTCATCTCCCCACTCCTCCCCCAATCCCAGAGGCTATCGTCCGCTCTCTCCAGTACATCGCATCCCATCCTCAGCAGCCACAACAACAAGTGTACAGACAACAAGTCTCCCAACAACAGGGCTTCCCACAACAAGTCTTCCGCGGTTAAGTGAAACCAACCAAACAACATGACGATGTCGAACGATACTCATGCACGACTGTACCTATTACCATATACCTAGTTAAGGTGTACACGTAAAATAAGTATCAATAACGATTGTTACTGTGATTTATTATAAATTTTTATGAAAGATAAGTAAATAAAAAATTTAAAAAAATTACCGTTTTATTAAATCCTCTAGAGTCTAGACCTCTGAGTTAAAGCAATAATCCTTTTGTATTATTTCATTAGAAAATCATCATTGTTTAGAGTTACAAAGTTATATATCCAAGTTTTATGCCATAAAGTAAGAAACTAATAGAAAGCCACTTCGAAGTATTTTTAAATTACAGTAGCACTTGATCGTTTAAAATTATTAATAACTATTGAAATGAATAGAGGTGCAATATCTAAGTAAACACACACAAAAAAAAGAAACAAAAATACACAACCAAAAAAAAACAAACTACTACTATAAACTTTATTATTTCTTTCTTTCTTACATTTTGACCGTGATTTTTGCGTTAAATGGCCAACTTTGGCATTTGTATTTTGAGACACTGAAAGACTTCGAGAACTGCCTGACTTATTGAATAATGGAGAATAGTTATTTTACTTTAGTTTATGACGACTTCGCTTTTCGCAATTTTTACATTCCGAAGCAAGTTTTTCATAAAATGCGCGACGGCACTTTTTCGAGCTCGTAGATTAAACTAGAATAAACAAGCAAATGAAATTAATTATATGAAATAATATCTCTTAAATAGTGGTCTATGTCGTATGTAGTTTTAAAACCCGTATTCAAAACTTTGCTTTGCTCTAAAAAATAATGATAATCGTTTAAGTAAAAATCCTATTCTATTATATTCTAGTTTATTTTTAATTAATGTAGAATCGGAAAAGTATTTTTTTTTTTTTTTTAATTCCACAACTATCACACAACGCCATCTAGTCCCAAGGTAAGCAGAGCTTGTGTTATGGGTACTAGACAACTGATAAACATACTTATATATTTCTAAATACATAAATATTATAGATAAATTACACCCAGACACAGAACAAATGATCGTGCTCATTACACAAACATTTGTCCTGGGTGGGAATCGAACCCACGACCTCCGGCATAGCAGTCAGGGTCACTAACCACTAGACCAACAGGCCTGTCTAAAAGTATAATTTTTTTACATGTTTTTTGAAAGACGTGATCATGACACTTTTAAAATTCAAGGTTTATATTAATCATATCATTTGAAACAGAACGTCATGTAAAGAGAATACAATATTAACCCTTTTTTACTTTTAATTAAATTCCCTGTTCAAAAATGAAATCCCCGACGCATAATGTCGTAAAAAATTATGAAAATGATTTTTGATCTTGATGCATGAGACTTTACGTGGATGGCATATAAACTCACGCTATCCGCATTACGTTACACGATACATTACATTACACAATTTCAGATTACATGCATATGTATGTACACGCGTTTAGACGCGGCTTTCTAAATGAGCGCGATAATCGCGTACTCGCGCGAAAATCGCTTTCGTACGATGCGGTCTGAGCTAAAGTAAATATTTTTAGCATAAAGTATTCTGGTACCTATTTGAAGTTTCAGCTCTCAGAATGTAGGTATTAGGTAGGCTACGAATTGAACCGCAAATGCAGAGTAAATCCACAACGGATAAGTCAATTCTCACCATGACCACAGTATACGGCATTCCCTTTTCTATTATTGTTTTATGAGATGATCAGACAATTTTATTAATTATTAATTAATTATGTTTCTGTGCCAAACTTAAGTGGCAGTGGGCAGGGCACATTGCTCGCAAAACAGATGGCGGATGGGGCCGAAAGGACCTGGAATGGCGACCGCATACCGGAAGACGTAGCGTTGGAAGGCCTCCCACAACACAGACCTCCTCCCACCTTCTGAAGGCCGCAGAAACCCGTTGGATGTGAGAAGCACAAAACCGGTCGAAGTGGAGGTGCTTCGAGGAGGCCTATATCCAGCAGCAGACGTCTTTCAGCTGAAATGATGATGTTTCTGTTCCATAAAAAGTTTATACAATTTCATGACAAATTTTTTGTCAATACAAAACAAGACGTATGGCAATTTTGTTTTGGTCCCGGTCTTAAGTATTTTCCTTGCGCAAAACACTTCGACGAATATGTATGTCTCCGTTTACTGGAAATATTTAATGATTGGGGAAAGAATGTCGGAATCGGGAATTATGTTGCTTGCTTCGGGTTTTTAAACATACCTAACTATATAAGGTTGCCTGGGTGTGCGTGTTCCTTATTTGCCTTTACGTAGTAAGAAAATCTTACGGAAGCTTAGTTTTTAGACGTTTGTCTCATGAAATCTCGTTGTTGGAAATTGATGAAACTGCATGTCTATCACTTTGAACGTGTACCGGGTGTAAATAAACCGTTGAAGAAGCCGTCATCTACCCATCGTGTTCATCAAACTAAGTAACTTTCTGCAAGAATAATTTCTGACAAAACAACTTTAATAATTCGAAAAGTGCGCAATGTAACGCACGCACAACATTGTGATGATGGGTGTATGCAACGGTGTAGGAATCTTGGGAGTATTTAAAGTTAAGTTATAACATTTCAAACTTATTTTCATTAAAAAAACGTCAAAAAAGTTGGAATTCTCTCCGTTACCGCAAGGTCCCCAGGTAGGTATGTCCAGTACAAAAAATATCATAATAACGGGAAGACCAAGTGACTCTTGGCTTTGTTAAGAGTAATAATAATAATAACCTTTATTTATAAAAATGGTGCACATTTACAATAACTTATCTTAAAAATTATAGATGACACAGTTGCTCATAAAAGGACACTTACATACATAATTATGCTGACTGAGCGGAGTCCGCAATGAAGGACATACAGATGAGAGTTAGTAATATTTAAATGCGGTTTGCGGATGGAGAAGTGAATATATTTTGTCTTGTCGGCATTTAATGTTAGTAAGTTGTTTTGGAGCCAGTTAGACACAGTATTGAAACCTATTTGAGCATATTCGTAGAATTAGCTATTTTATTTGTTTTAGCGGTGAATATTAATGCTGTGTCATCTGCATACGATATAATTTTGCCTTGATTCATATTTAAACTACACAAATCGTTGATATAAATCAGGAAAAGGGTGGGGCCCAAAATACTTCCCTGGGGAACACTAAACCCTGTGTTTTTTTGCTCGGCGCTACTAATATTGTCAATTTTAACACATTGATAACGATCGTCTAAGTAGTCAGCAAAAAGTTTCAGCGGCGTTCCCCTTATTCCTAAGGCCTCTAATTTGTACAAAAGCGTCGAAACGGAGACTGTATCAAAAGCCTTCGCCAGATCAAGGAAGATCCCCAGGGTCAGGTGTCTATTAACTTCTGAGACATAATCTGTTAATTTGGCTCTAATGAAACCAAATAGCACAGATGATAAGAATTAATTTTTCTCTAGATAGTTAACTAGTCTACTGTTTATAATTTTTTCTAGTATTTTAGATATTGAGGGGAGTAGTGATATTAGGTCTTTGTTTCCGGATTTGAAGATAGGGATTACAATTGCTTTTTTTAAACATTTAGAGTGTTTTTACACCCGCACCCTAATTGCGTAACACACTATCAATCTCAATCTGAATCATTTTGAAGGATATTGTTAATCCATCGCTTCATATGTTGGATGGGCGAGGGCGAGATCCTCACGCCTCAGCCGCCGAGGGAGACGCTCCGGGCGTCGGGAGCCGCGTGACGACTCCCGGCCACCGTAGGCGCGGGCCTGCGGGCGGAGAGCAATGGGTAGCTCTCCGTTCGATCAGGACCAGGCCCGTGCCGGACGGCGCGTATGTGTTCCACGTGCGCCTCAAAGAGATGTCAGCATAGTTGACGGGGCCCGACAGGGCCGAAGCCTGCCGGGGTAGCGGGATCGTCCGAAAGGGTTACCGCTGCCCTGGTACATAAAGGGCTAAGGAAGGAACACGGGTGGGTTTTAGTCAGTAAGAGTCTGACACTCCCTTCTGCTCCACCCAGAGCGGGAGGGGTCATTTGATGATTTCCCATCCTCAAAAAAAAAAAAAAGGATATTGTTAATCCAATGCTCCATATGTTCGAAAAATCTGACTGCTGAACAACGTAAATAACGCAATGAATGTTGTTGAACTGTCAAAATGAAACCGATTGCTTTGCTACTGATAGTGTGTTACGCAATTACCCCGCCGCCTTTATTACGTAGTTGATTCGCCATTTGCATCGTCTATTTGGTATATGAAAACATTGATATTGTTTGTATGGTCAAGGTTTTCATATACCAAGTGTAGGTACTACTGATAGAGTACCTTCCCCACGATAAGTAGATACACCTACCTACCTACTCATAATGGAGAGAGCTTAGTGATTGGGGTCAGCTAAGTTTACATTATACCAAGGTCCATATAGGAACTGATTATGTAGGGTTGACAGAATGTTATGATCATGAGTAAGGCCGGGTTTGCACTTTGACAAGATCGAGTCAAAATAACGCCTGTCTAGAGACCGACCGTCAGAGAAGGTGTTCCTGACACCTGTCAGTACGACCACTCTAGTAGCTAATAAAGATCAAATTCGCAAAATACAGCACATATACTATAGATCATTTCCTACGTTCCACTCCACATCAACTCCACCTCCATTAGTGACATTGACGGTTAAATTACTTGTTATAAATTGACATAAACGTTAATTTTCCTTAGTGTGTGAAATCATCTGCCAACCTCATATTTTCAACTGAACTCATATGCCTTCCTCCATACGTGAACCCTCCAAGAGGGTCACTGGCATTACTTTTGCGAAAAAAGTGAACCCTCGCGGAGGGTTCTTGGCATTAGGTTTTAAACCGTGTTAAAAAACACTAAAACTTACTAAAATAATGTTTTCAGTCAGGGTGTCTGTCTTGTCGCTATACTCTGTATTTGTCATGTATTAGTCAGGAAGACAAGGAATAATAAAAAACATAAAAATCAAGAAAAATTATATTTGATCGGTTTGATACCGAGACAGGGATCAACCTTTTGTCTAGCAAAGTATTTTTTTTTTTTAATATGTTTAAATGGACAACGTGCTACTGAATAACTTTATTTTTTTTATTATTTAGGTAGGTATCCTATTATTAAGGTAATTGTTTCATCTAATCCGTATTTTGGTAGGAAAAATAATTTTTAAATTGTCGTAACTAAGTTTAAACTTTTTGCGATCGCATATTACTAACATTGTCTGTAAGATTTTTTGCTGATTTCTCAAAAACTGTACTAGTTATAATTTAACTTCTCTGCGGACGTTGTCTTGGCTGATTCGAGTATGAATCGACGAAGTTTCTTCAAACGGACTTAAGAATATTGGCCTAAGTGTACCTAAGTAAGTACTAAGTAAGTACTAACATGTTCCAATTCATGTCCATGACTTTAAAACAAAAAAACTAAATTGTCAGTAGTTCCTTTTTATATTCTCCATTGGTTCACAGCTGCAGGATTTCTATGCCGTTTAATACAGGTTTATTTTTATAACTTCTTTACGACGCAGTAAAAAGTGGGAGACCAGTCTAAATTGAGGGATAAATCCTTATAACCGTTGCTGTGATAAAGGTCTTCCCGCTATTTTGCGGTAAATTACTGTAGTTGTTTTTATTTACTGCAAATCTTGTTTACTTATTTTTCTTTTAAATTGAATTTGTGTTTTTTAGCGGGATGTGGGTCACATTTTTTTGGCAGCAGATGCTCTTAAAATCGTTTTGATTAATATAATACTTCGGTTGCACTACCTACAGCCTAATGGGAAATGTGTGGTCAAATTTAAGTCAAACTCACCATCAGCTGTCCCATACAAAACTTCAATAGGTATACCTACTCGATCCAAATATGTGGGACAGCTGATTATATTTCGCGATTACAATGTCGGTCCCATAGAGAAAGTTGTTCAGTCAGTTTGTTGGTCTTTCTGAAACACACTGTATAATGAGTGCTTTCAAGACGTGCATTTGAACGGTGAAGAAAAAACATCGTGAGGAAACCGGCATATCCACCCCATCTACCACCCCGCACTGGGCCCGCGTGGTAGATTACAGCCCACTCCCTCTCACCGAGAGGAGGCCTGTGTCCCAGCAGTGGGAACATTATAGGCTGATTATGTATTGATTGAATAATGTGATCAGAGCTTGGTAGGTTTCACACACAATAACGTTTTCACTTGAGTAGCTCAAACATGTAGGTTTTGCTACCTGAAATCACTTGGTCTCACTCAGTGAGCAAAATAGGATTTTGCTCACTGAGTGAGACCAAGTAACGTTTTAATTTTTTTTTCAGAAAGCCGCGAATATCTTATTCAGCCTTGGGTTACTTAATCATACAATTCGAAACATTCACACTCTATCCCTTTCCCACCATTAGAAGCAGAGAGACAAAGACCAGCCCTTTCGAAGTTCCGATTTTGAATTCGACCTCAAGGACAAAGACGTGCGGAATTTCGTACTAAGTAGCTAAAGAAATTTTGCAATAAGATAATTATGTCTTTTAATGTAATTTATTAAATGTTTAGCTTATTGTTGTATTTAAACGAAAATAAGTATTTACTGCAAATAAAACTGATATTTAACCTGTAAATATTTATTTCTAGTTTCAATAATGTTACGTAATATATTTTGAATAATAAAATATCATGGGTGCTATTTCCGAAAACGCCATAATTTAAATAAAAGAGCGGGAATAAAATTTCATGGCTGGCGTACAGAGTTGAATAAGTTACAAAATATTAAAATAATCGTAAAATATGAGTGAAACTAGCGACGAGAACAGTATTTTAACACCAGAAGAGTTAAAACAACAAGTTATTAATGCAGAATTAAGTTTCCTACCTGAGAAGTCTCACGAGAAATATCTGAAAGCATACCATGTCTTCAATGAATGGAGACTTAAAGGGCAATAAAGGGCGCAAGCAGTTTTTCGGAGACGGTGTTGCTATCTTATTTTTTAGATTTATCACAGACGAGGCGATCATCTACAATGTGTACTCCATGTTGAAAGCTACTTTAAAAACAAAACATAACGTGCATATTGAAACATACGCAAAACTCGTATCTTTTCTAAAACGAATGTCAGTTGGGCATAAGGCTAAAAAGTCCAAAATTTTCACGGCCCTTAACATAGAAAAATTTCTTATTGAAGCTCCGGACTGCAATTATCTTGCCGCTAAAGTAAGTGGTACCTATGAATCTATGTTGTTAGTTATGAAAATTTGTGTGTAGACTGTTATGTATAAAGGTACTTACTGCCTACTACCAATTTTTGGAGGTGCAATGAATCCTAGTCTAGCTTAGCAATACTGTTAAAATATTTATTACGATATGTAAAAGACGCTGTAAATGTTAAATTATGCATATTAATTATGTAATATTTTCATTACAGGTTGTACTGATCATAGGAAATAGTGGAGCGTGTCGCAATAACGAGCTATTACAGCTAACAGTTAATAATATCGAAAAGCATTCAGATAAATTACTGTTAGTAAAATTGAAAAATACGAAGACGAACCTTGACAGGTCTTTTGTCGTACGCGAAGAATATGTAACTATTGTATAAAAATACCAAAATTTACGTCTAGCCAATATAAAAACCGACCGATTTTTCATACAATACCATAGTAATAAATGCTCAAGATAGCCTATGGGAGTAAATAAAATAGGTGCTATACCGCGAGAAAATGCCACTTTCTTAAAACTGGAAGATCCTCAGCTATACACGGGTCACTGCTTTCGGAGAACTTCGGCAACGCTCTTGGCTGATTCCGGAGCCGATCTCACCACTTTAAAACATCACGGCGGGTGGAAGTCCAATACGGTTGCAGAAGGCTATATTGAAGACTCAATAGAAAATAAGTCGAAAATCTGTAGGCGTATAGTGGAAACAATAAGTCTGAATTCGACCTCGGATCCTTGGTCTAACCCACGTCCATCCACTTCCAACGACGCACAGTGTCCTTATACAGAAAGCCCATCAGAGTCACCTACGTTCACCGTAGTTCCTTCTCAATCCGCCACCGAAACAGAAACCTTAACCCCAGATAATCAAACTCAACTCAATGCAACTATAACGTTGCCAAATAAATCTGTTACTTTTAATTTGCAGAATTGCAGTAATTTTACTTTTAACTTTTAAAATGTTCCATTTTATTGAATTGGTACCTCTACCTACAATGTTTATTATTTTTATTCACAATAAATAGTTATTTCAATCTATTCCTGTTTATTATTTTATCTCCTAAAGTGTTCTCGCTGCTGAAGTGAAAAGTTATGTGTGTTACACGAGAGCAAAGTTTTTTGGATCTCGTGCCTTTGAATCCCTCGCCACACTCAGGATTCAAAATCAGCACTCGCAGCAAAAAACGACTTTGCTTTCTTGTTGCACAAATAACTATTCTAAAATCATTTCATACATTGGAAAGCTTTTAATTGACTGTCACATTTGTGAACTGTGTCCCTTCAGTAGGAACATTATAGGCTAATTATGCTATGCTATGCATGCTATCCTATGACCGCTTTGCTATGCTTTGCATGCCATACTATGCTATGCATGTTATGCATGCTATGAACGCTATGCATGCTATGCATGATATGCTATGCACGCTATGCTATGCATGCTATGCTATGAACGCTATGCTATGCTTTGCACGCCATACTATGCTATGCATGTTATGGATGCTATGCTATGCACGCTATGCTATGCATGCTATGCTCTGAACGCTATGCTATGCATGTTATGCATGCTATGCTATGCACGCTATGCTATGCATGCTATGCTCTGAACGCTATGCTATGTATGCTATGCTATGAACGCTATGCTATGCTTTGCATTCCATACTACCGTGCATAGCATAGCATGCATAACATGCATAGCAATGCATGTTATCCATGCTATGCTATGCATGCTATGCTATGGTGTAAAAGTTATAATATAACTTTAAATACCCCCACAACTCCAGAACCATTGCATCCATCCAACAGCACAATCTTTTTCGTACAGCAAATAGAAACCCAAATAGTCTGTCTGTAAGAACTGAGTCCCAGCAGTAAAAACATTCCCAAGAATGTTCCTACTGCTGGGACACAGTTCTAGACTCTAATCTATGCTATGCACGCTATGTTTTGATAAATGATTTTATTTTGTAAGTAGGTTTGTACAAACCCTTTTACACGTCAATCATATTTTAAAACTAGATGAGGTCGGCGTTTCCTATCTGACTAGTCTGAGAAGTAAAGCCGAAACAAACTCAGAGGTCACAGTCTCTTTTAAAGTCCAGACATAATCTTGGTCAGATCATAATTATGAAGACCATGTAGATCGATGTCTGAGATGGTCTTTTGATGAAAGAACAGATTGAAAGGACCTGTCCAGTCAGTGCACGCATTTGTCAGTAATCGTGCAACTCAAAACCTAAAGAGCTCAACGATTCGACGAACAATACCAAAGAAAGGACATTTGGGTAGGCCATATTAATTACTCAAACTCCCAGACCATGACAGAAACTAACAGAACAGAGAGAAAAATAGACTTCACATTCACAATACCTAAAATAATAGAATACTTCACAAAGTAAGAAAATGTGTTTTTATTTATTTATTTATTAATGACCAACTTATAATATCAGTTTGCACCACACATACAAGTATACTGTGCTATAGGGCGGACGCCAGGTCAGAATCAGTAAGATACCTTCCCGCTTCTTCGTATTTCAATTAATTATGTACTCCATGCCTGATACTAGAATCAAAAGTTCTGTGAGAGGGATCTTACAGGAGTTTTGATACTACTATCAAAACTCCTGAAAAAGGGAAGGTAAATTACTGTGTAATAACATTATTGATTGTGCTTGTACTTTTCTTCAGTTAATATTATGAATATTATTCGACTCCTACCTAACCACTGCTGCTACGAAGAGGTAAAATAAGCCAAAAGAACGCATGGGGCATTAGGGACTAACCACACTTATTCAGCTCTGTTCAGCTTTTGTCCATAGAAAACATCGATTTTGTATGGAATGCGTAGGCATCCGTTCAGGTTTACGACCGCGTACGCATTCCATACAAAATCGTTGTTTTCTATGGACAAAAGCTGAACAGAGCTGAATAAGTGAATAAGTGTAGCTAGTCCCTTGGCGTAGCATGGGGTAGCGCAAGTATTCTATACACTCTGCTCTAGTGAGTCTATGATTCTTTCTGGCCAGTGTTGCCATTAAATAGATATAATTTCCCAAATAATCGGTTTTAAAAAATTGGTTTTTGGGTGTACTAGTTTTATTCTAAACTGAATCCATGAGCAGTAATACATATTACAAGAGCTCAGTCTTTCCACGGCTGACCATACCAGTCAAGTTTTGTTTTTGTATGATGACTTTAAGTCTTATTTACTTGCTCTTGTCGCCTATGACTTGAAGTCAGTGCAAAATGTATTTTTCTTCTATTCTCTCCTATCAACCGTCTTGTTATCATTCACTCGCTTATTCATATTTATCCAGGCTCTCCATCCGTATTCTTCGGTCTCTCTATCCCACAGTTACCATTCATACGCTGGCAAGACTAACTGGCTTGACATTTAATTTGTCAACAGCGAATTGACGCTACGCAACGTAAAGCAACGCTACGAAAATAAATATTCGTTTCGCCGTAACTTGTGAATTCAATTTATTTCTTCGGTGTTAATAGCTAATTATCCAAAATGGTGAAACTCTCAACAGAGTTGATACAAAACTCGATGCAATACATGAATCCATGTCGAGACCGAGAGTTAGATCTTAGAGGTTAGTTCATGGATACATTTTCGTAATACTTTGGGCTTTTATTTACTTCTACCCGATACACGTGCATAATCAAAAGATCTTTTATTTTTCTCGTAATTAAATTGATATAACTTTATACTAGTTTTGGATTACATTCTAAATCTTCCCGCCTCTTCTTATAGGTTACAAAATACCGCAAATTGAGAATATGGGCGCAACATTAGATCAGTTCGACACCATTGATTTCTCAGACAACGATATCAGGAAACTGGATGGATTTCCGTTGCTGAAGAGGATCAAGTGCTTGTTGTTGAACAACAATAGGATTGTGTAAGTGTTATGATGAATAAAAAAAACTATCTGCCTAGCCTTTTCCCAACTATCTTGGGGTCAGCTTCCGGTCTAACCGGTTGCTGGTGGATACCAGTGTTTTATATAGCGACTGCCTATCTGACCTTCACAACCCAGTTACTGGGTAATACAAGATACCCTTTGGCAAGACTGGTTTTATCATATTAAATAGGAACAACAAACAGCTACATTATGCAATATTATAAACAGACAAAACATAAGTTACTTAAGTAATAATGTAACCCACAGCGCTGTTCACAAAATTTCAAAATTGGTTGTCAGAATTCCCGCCTTTTGACTATGTACATTAAGTAAGCATTATGATGAAAACAGTCAATAAATTATCACAGAATTTGAGTATTGCAAAGTCTACTAGTAATATTCTTAATTATTATGTACCAGTGCAGAAGCAAGGGTAATGCTTAACTGCCACATAATTTAATGCAAATTTGCATGTGAACTCATTACAGACCAATGAAGCATAACTATGTAAACTAGAAACATAGTCAAATGACACATAATTTTATAAATGAAGAGATTGCCAGCAACTGAGAAACTAATAAAAGCTTAACATACATTTTTACAGAAGAATCGGTGAAAATTTGGAGCAATACATACCTAATTTAGAATCCCTGGTGCTGACAAACAACAATATAACAGAATTAGGTGATTTGGACCCTCTAGTCACACTGCCAAAACTGAGAACACTATCATTACTGCACAATCCAGTTTCCAACAAGCAACATTACAGGTAAATGTAACATTTTACATAAATAGTTTTGTCATCATTATTCTTATCTAGCCCATTGGAAGAATATAAGCCACAAAATACAATCTACCTCATTTTAATGACATGTATCAGAATTATTTTTGATCCATTTCCCTATATTTAAAGCCATTATTTATTTTAGCCCGTGGTATCCCTCTGCAGAGCCAAGATCTCTTGTCAATATTATAATGTTACTTATCGTAACAAAGGATTATGTAGCACTATAGGTAAACTGTGTAAAAACATCATCCTTTCGAAGAATATCAAAGCATAATAAGCATAGCATAATCAGCCTATAATGTCCCCACTGCTGGGACACAGGCCTTCTCTCTTTGAGGGGGAAATATAAAATTTTATAAACATCTAAAAGTTTTGCCCCTTGTATTCCAGAGCATATGTGGCATTCAAATTCCCAGAGCTGAGATTGTTAGATTTTAGAAAAATCAAGCAAAAAGAAAGGGATGAAGCAAATACTTTGTTCAAAAGCAAGAAAGGAAAAGAGATGCAGAAGGAAATTACTAGAAAGGCAAAGACATTTGTACCTGGAGGAAACATGCCCGATCCTAAAGTTACAAGTAAGTTTATGTCAATAGTTTTCCAATAATGTGAATATCAGTGTATGTGTAGTAGTGGTAATTGCGTAACACACTATTAATAGTAATGGCTTTCATTTTGACAGTTCAGTAGACAAATTTTTCGAACATAATATGAAGCAATGGATTAGTAATATCCTTCAAAATTATTGAAATTGTGGTTGATAGTGCATTACGAAATTGGGGTGCAGGACTGTAGGACCAAGTTAAGATTTTCGAATGTTACAAAGCATAAATAATTAGTACCTATAGGTATCTTTAATCAAATAATTAAAACCTAAATACTTTTTACATAATAGCATTTTCGAAGTGGTCTGCGAAGATATGTTCTAGTCATGATTACTGTATTAGCGGGATCGTCCGAAAGGGTTACCGCTGCCCTGGTACGTAAAGGGCTAAGGAAGGAACACGGGTGGGTTTTAGTCAGTAAGAGTCTGACACTCCCTTCTGCTCCACCCAGAGCGGGAGGAGTCATTTGATGATTTCCCATCCTGAAAAAAAAAAAAAAAAAAAAAAAAAAAAAAAAAAAAAAAAAAAAAAAAAAATGATTACTGTATGATACAGATTGTTATTATTTTGCAATCTATATAAATGACAAAATAATAACAATCTGTATAATATAACAGTTACCTCCTTGTACCCATTTTCTTAAAATGTGTTTTTTTTTTGTGGCAATGTCAGTTACATGACATGACCAGCCATGTAAACAGCAAAGTTGATGCATTTATGTGGCTCAAATGCAGTTGTACAGTTGTTGTGTGGTGTTGTCTATATTAAGTAAAACTCTCACATTGTCAATCAATCTGTTTCAGATCTCACCCCACAAGAAATCCACAAGATTCGTGAAGCAATCAAGAATGCTTCATCTCTACAAGAAGTGGAGAGGCTGACGAGAATGCTCCAATCAGGCCAAATCCCTGGACAGAAACCTTTACTACCACCAATTCAGTCAAATGGCCAACGTAAGATTTGTATAAGATACCAACTACATGGTCCAATGGCATTTGGAACCAATGAATCCCAATATGGTGATCCTGAATCAAGCCAATGTGTTTTTGACACTTTCTACCGAGATTACAGGACCAACAACCTTAGTGGGACACCGGATACGTAATTTGGAGAGATGGGTTGTGGCGCAACTTGGAGAAGGCCTTTATCCAGCAGCTTGTACTAAGCAGTCTCTGAAAAATATCGTGCAATTTACCATACCTATATTCTGGACATGTCAATGGCGCTATCTGTTTCAGCAGACAGCTTTTTCAAGATACTTTTATATCATTTTATTCTAACAATTTAATTATTTATGTGAATTTAACATACAAGCAGCATATTTACAGCACAGCTCGACCTGAGAATGGCAAATGGCAGTCTATAGTGTTGCAGCTGAAAATGGATTACCATCAACCTGTCTAAAGACATATTTGGGCAAACTGCGCTCCCATAGAATCTAATTAAACATTTACAACCAAATGTACTAATTCTTGTGATTCCAGAAGACGACGAGGAGGAGATGGAGACCGACCAAGCGAATGGCCAGTAAGGAGGTTACCCACCACAAAAGTATACAGACTTTTTGTTTAGGTTGTAAGAACAGATACAACCTGAATAAGATATTTCCTTTATAGATTTAATTATAAGGAGTGCGATTATTTTAAGCTGGTAAGAACAGTGTTTAGTTTTAAACTACATATTTACCTATTAAGGCAGATACTACACAGAAATCAAGGTTATTAAGCAAAAGAACAGATACACATAGTACAGATAAATGTACAGATGCCAGCACATCAAGCTACTACAATCTGTAAAATTTCTTTATTAGATTTCCACTTTATCGCTAAAGCATTAGGTTCAAGGTTGATTGGGAAAATTTGACAGTTTCAGGTAATTTGATGTGCTGGCGTCTGTACAAAACTAACAAATGTATGTTAGGACAGTAAAGTTCCGTAGTTAACAATGTCTGGATGGCATTGTATAAAGAAAATTGAAACCTTTTTTGCTGGTTTTATAATATATTCTGATGTTATCTGAAAAGAACTCCGTACTACAACTGTTTTCATATACATTCTATTTTTCGAATAAAACCAAAATTCCTTCATTCAATTGTCTTATTATTTCATTTCATTATTAGCTATCATTTTCATGTCTTCACAAATTGTTTCACTTTTAAAAATAATAATTCATCATTACCAGCGTCCAAGTAGACGGTATAAATTGTTGGTAGAAGTACCATTCGTCCCATTAATTCTGTTATAGAGGGTCGTTTGGCGGGCAATATTGACAGCATAGAATCCACAAGGTCCTGCATGCTCCTGTCATACATCGCCATAGCTATTGGATGTACGCTGCCGCTTGTAATTGCCTTCACCAAACCCACTAACGTCTGAAAAGCACATAATTTATTGGGCTACGTACGCACTGACAGGTGGCTTCCTTAGCGCCTAGCCTAGAACCTAACGCGAATAGCGAAGTGAAACGATCGCTCTAGACTTTTCGCAACCGGCCGCTTACGCGCTTGGTGCCTTCCCTAGTCGCCTACCGTGGATCGAAGGATGTTAAATCACTAGGCGCCAGCCGGTAAGCAAGCCACCTGTCAGTGCGTAGGTACATAGCCTTGGGGTTTGGTCAAATAATATAATTTGTTTATAAAGGCCCTAGAATTTGCAAGTCATCGACTGAGGAACTAACACTTACATCAAGATTTAGGCTAATTATTAAACAGGAGAGCAATCAAAATCAATATGATATCATCTACTCAGGATCCAAAATGCACATAGTTTCTGGATTTTAGTTTGAGTTCGCGATAAAGCCCTCTTCGCTTCGCACATGCGCCGAGTAGATACCTTAATTTTGATTGTCAACACTTCAACTTACCTCAGCATCGAAAGCTCTTTTGTGAGTACACATTTCATAAAGTAAACAACCTAAAGCCCAAACGTCACTTTTACTGCAATAGGGTTTTCCTTCACACAGCTCTGGAGCCAAGTAGTAAGGTGTGCCTATTACAGTCGATGTCTTCTTGGCACTGAGAAAAACAAATTTGTAGGTAATATTATCATACAACAGACTTCACACAAAGATACTTCAATCACGTACACTCAAAGATAAATTCCGAGAAATTTAATTTAATTCCGAGGGTATTTAACCCAGGGCTCCATGCTCAGCAAAAATGGGGGTGTGCTAACTAGACCCGTGCCTACTACCTACCCCATTGGGGAAAACTAGGCGTGATACATTAATGTATTGCGACTCGGCTCACCTTGCTAACACTTTCGATATTCCGAAATCACCTATCTTGACTATAACACCATGCTTGCCAGTCAAGAGAATATTTTCCGCTTTCAAATCTCTATGAATTATATTTTTACTATGAATGTAGTTTACTCCTAACAAAACTTGGCAAAAGTAGAAAAGGATTTCCTGAAATCATAAATATGGAGAGAATAAGTTTAC
Organism: Apamea epomidion; assembly: GCA_947507525.1. NCBI lineage: Eukaryota > Metazoa > Arthropoda > Insecta > Lepidoptera > Noctuidae > Apamea > Apamea epomidion. The sequence goes on along the minus strand of OX382228.1, from coordinate 12,559,138 downwards.
ACGTTCGTTCCTATACCAGATCTCACGAAGCGACACGCGCTTTACTTGTGGCAACCAAGTGTACAAACACGCTGCGAATGTGTTCGTGAAGACGAGTAGCGGCAGCACATAACACGCACTCAAACTTCCGACTTCGCCATTGTATCGACTTGTTGAGGCTGACTGTACCTTAGACGGTACTGTCCTCTGGATGCGGGCAGCGCATAATCAGACGGGCGATGATCGATGTTATGGAAGAACATTTATTGTGTAGCAGAGGCCAGAAGATGTATTTTGCGCCTTGGACGTTATGTGTGCGAATGTTGGCGTTTAAAATACATAGGTGTGCATATTACCTGCTGTTCTAATAATTTTGGACATCTCCTATACATGTATTCTGCTAGATTTCCGCTAGTGGCATATTCCATGGATATCATAACATTGTTATCAGTGTAATAGCAATCATAAAACTTGATGATATTGGAGTGATGCAGAGAAGACAGGATCTGAACTTCATTTTCTATATCCTGCAATAATGGGGGTACCTATCCAGTTAGTTATCAACAAAATCTTACCAAAATAAATATTCTGGTCCCATTAGTGTAGATACTCACTTGCGTATGGTCTTGAAGCTTTATGTTCAATTCTATATCCTTGACTATTGTTAATTTAGTACCATCTCGCTTTTCACATAAATAGACGTTCCTGGAAAACCACATACGACATTTCCAGTATAAGCTAACCTCATATATATGTACGAAAAGTTTAGACAATGCGAGGTCAGCTAAAACCGGAAATGTATAGCTTGGTCGTGTATACCAACAGTAGTTTGAACCTACATATATGGAAAGATTAATTACGTACCCGTACGTCCCTTTACCAACTGTTTTTAAAACTGTTAACTTATGACTTTTAAATCTTTTCGTTATACAATCCATTTTTGTTATTATTTCCTATTTTATCATAATTCAGAATGTCCATTAGTTTAGAATCTTATTTAATACATTATTGGGCTTTTTATCACATTAAATTCAGGTACGGTTTACACTGGCTAAAATGTAGAACTTATCATAATAAAAATTAAACTACCCGCGTAATAAAATTAAGAATAGTAAAAAAGATTGCCACAGCAAAAAATAATGTGGTCGTAATAATATTTATAAGCATTTGTAATGCATAAATATTTAGGATTTTCTACAAAACTTACATTTTAATCAATTTGGTTCTTTTTTTTTTCTAAGATACCAAGCATAGTATATACGGGCGGAGTCCGCAAATCCAACCAGGTACAAACGTGTATTTTGCATACGGTCACGGTACCTTGACACGTATCGATTTTTTAATTAAATTATTTTCAAGACATATTTAATGGTAGCAACATTGACAAAGAACATCAAAACTTGTGTTTCCACCTGAATAATTTATTTTGCCTAAAAATTTAAACCATTCATACTTTTCTTGACGATATTAGTACTTATAGAATTTGCGTTTGCTTTCGTTAAGAAAATTAATTGAAGAGTGACCTAACGATGACATTATTATTACCAAATTATTAATATGATTTTCGATTTTATAGAGCCCCTAGACTAGCAGTATACACGTAGTCTGTCGTACTCGTATATTCTATCATGTATAGCCACCATTTTATTATTTGGTTTTCCTGAAGATGTTGATCACCACAACTCCCAGATTAATGGGACATTCCTCCAAAAGTGGTAACACTTCTGGTTTTACGACCCGAACTACTGCCTTCCACTCAGCTGGCCTGGCTTTCAAACTAAAAGTTGTAAATATTAAGGCCAATAGTTTATAAAGGCCTTATTATTAGCTGGCTCGTTAGATAATTAACTGAACTGTAAAGATGGGTCAAATGATGGGATCTTACGACGCGAGGAAAGTTGATCTTTATATGGACGATCAACCAACATTTGACCCGCAAGCAGGATTTGATTACCAGAGAAAACCAAGACGTAAGTTTAAAATCTATAAATTAGTGAGTTCCTATCATTGCAATCAGTTTTCTGTGTTTTAAGGAGGATTTAAACAAAAGTTACATAATTTTTGTTTAGGTTATGTCGCAGCCAAAACAAAGTGTTATTAATACACAAAAACTTCCAAGATTGAAGACGTACTAATAATTGTCACTATCAAAGTGAAATTTGACTAAATTATTCAATAAAAGTTATGTTTACACTCACTACTGTTGTCATTCTTTTTCAGAGATGGTAGCTCGTGAGGCTGATCTTATTTCTGCTAAGATCCCACCAAAGCACCGCGATTACTGTGCCCATCATTTGTTGGAATACCAAACATGCCGCTACAAAAACATGCCAATGATCTATAAGTGTGCCCATGAGAAACATGCCTTCTTGATCTGTGAGAAGGATGAGTATGTTGATTCAATATCACTATTTAATAGCTATAAGTACTTACCTAGTTGTAATATATAAAAACTTTTTTTATGGTCAACGGGCCCAAAACCCCAAAGTTCCCAGAAAAAATATGCAGTTAGCCTCTGGCCTCTGGCTTGTGTCATGGGAAGAGTCAACAAGCCATTTCAAGATTCTGTTAAACAAACCATGAACCATTGGGCACCACGACCCAAGGGTTTCAACCCCAAATGGCTCGAAAATATAATTATCATTAAAGTTATTATACTTTCGCTGCTAGAGGTTTTCTGGTATTTTATTAGAAAAATAAATAAAATCACTTCAACTTTTTGGTAATAATGGACTATGTGGAATAAAACCACAATCACTGAAATGCAATGCTAAAATATCACTATAAGATATCACTGACTATGACCATAGATTATACACCTAGGGTATTAGTGTTCTGTGTCATACACTATTTAAAGGAACACAATAATTAAGACATTCTATCATTCAATAGACATCAGCAGAATTTTTTAAAGAAAGAAAATTTTCTAATGAAGTTGAATGTATACTACACTACACACACACTGTGAAAGAAGTTTGCTTCATTTTATTGTTCTGAACTGAATACCTTTTTATCAAAATTACTAGACTGAATGATTTATTGTCCTTATATAAACACCACCAATAGTTAGATAAATGAAAATGTTGATTATTAAATGATATCACCATGCTGTTTTGTGATGCCAAGTAAATAATAATAACAAAGTTTTGCCCGCAGCTTCTCCCGCGTGGAGGTCGGAAATTATCCCACGGGAACATACTACTGCTGGGATAAAAAGTATCCTGGATGAAGGCACCCAGATTTCATCCAATACATAAATATATATTAATAGAATTGCTAAAACGTAATATGGAAAAAGTACCCACTGTTATGATATGATGAGTATGCTAATGAGGAAGGCGTTAATAAAGTACTGCTTTTTTTTCAGTTATGAACTTCGCATGAAGGAGTTTGAACGTGAGCGTCGTCTCAGGCTACGTGAAAAGCGTGTTGTTGGTGTTGCATAAAAATAAATCTTAATAATCCATCATGTTCAGTAGATAAATTATGTTGCTATGAATACTGTGTAAATAGAATATACAAAACATCTTTAATATTTATTATAAGCCCCTTTTTTTCCTTTTTTTAATCTAACATTTTATTTTCCATACTTTTGATTGGTTGAAATTATCTGTCTTACAGTTCCCAGAAAAGCTTGCAGGCTTTTTTGGGAACTGTGAGACTGCAAAAAGCATGATACAACAACTATCAAATAGTTTTCGCTAAAAGGTCCGCGAGGTCCTTAGGCCAATAATACACTGCCTATGTAGGTAGGCTTATTAATGACTAGTAAGGTAAGGACACGCTTTTTTCTGCGGGTTTGACTCCCCGGGTGGGTAAAGGATCAAACCCCGTCGAACTCAATTCTTAAGTTTTCAACGCAGTTTCATACTTATTGAATGACAGGCGGAAGTTATATTCTTTAGTCCATTTAGATATGATTTCAATTGCATTATTGTGAGTGCGTTTGAATGGAGTGTTGTGGGCCGGAATGCTGTTCGGATAATCTATTGTGATTTAACATTTTTTAGAAAGATTCATCGTTAAAGTAAAACTATGATAAACCACTTTTTTAAATGAATGTGTAGCTACCCCGTAATAAAACATCCACAATACGCTAGATTTTGTTATCATTTTACGTCCGAATTAATATATAACATACGCTTTGACCACAACTTGGCTCGGGTGGGGTGTCTTGTATCTAGTGTAAATAGTAATAAGTTTAGCTTTACTGATAAATAAATTAATTAAAGAATTATCCCGTAAAATAGTTACTCATTTTCAATTGTATTTTTTGTTGAATAAAATAAGATTTTCCCAAAAAATCATCCAGTGGACCCCACTTAATGACTTACCATAAAGTATTTCATAGACAATTAAATTAAATGTCAACCCCATGAAGAAAATCAATAATGTTGCCATGAATTAAAAACATTTGCTGTTACAATTTTTGACGCATTGTTTTCGTACAACAAGGATGCATTTTCAATGGCAAGTGCGAGATGCTGTAATGAGAGTTACCAAGACATTTGGCACAAGAGAATTCGCAATTAAACACTTTAATAGTCATCGCTAATAAGGTCTCCGTGACGTTTTGTGACGCAGTCGCCCATCCACAATTTTTGTAAACACGCTTGTCGAATACACAAATTCTATACGAATAGTTGAATAGGCTATTTATTGCGGAAGTAATGGCTTCCTAAATTTTAATTGCAGACATTATTTTATTATCGATAATTAAAATCAAATATGACGATATGTCGTATTTTTTGACCTGATCAAGCGCCCTATCTGAATAATTGTGTCATCCGGCTTATTCCCTTGGATATTTAATGCCGCGTCCTGTAAAAGTGCTACAAAGAGCTATCCTGAAAAAGATTGTTTGTGTCCAAGAAAATTAATTTCCATCTATGAACTAAGCCTGTGTTCATAACAAAAATCCAATGTGTTAAATATTTCATTCAATGAAATAAGACGTGAAAATGATGACTTGCGATAGGTTTTAGTGAATCTGAGATATTAGAAATTAGTTTATTGTCATGGATGATGCCGGCGGCACGAGTTCAGTGAAGAATAAAATGAAGGGCAAGGTGCAAGACGAAGATGATGAGTCCGAGGAAGAAGTGGTAGACAGTGAGGACGACGACGAGACCATCGCCAGAATACAACGAGCTCACTTTGCTCAGGCAGCGGCTATGAGCGCTCGGAGGCGCGCGGCTCCTCGGCCCAGGCCTATGAGCCACAAGCGGAAGATGGAAGCTGTGAAAAACTTTCATGATTTCACGAAGAAACTCAAAAAGGACACAGGTATTACAATTCGCAGCTTAGTTGGTAATAACGTCTTAGAATTAAGTGACTTATCAAGTGAAGACAGTAAGACAGAAAGTGATGGACTATCAGAGGAGGAATTTGTAGTTAACCTCAATGCTGTGCAAGAATTGAATGAAGAAAACGAGAGTTACATTGACCCTGAGACTGGTGACATAGTGGAGGCGAAAAAGGGGCCACAGAGCACTAGTAAACCTCCTGAAGAGCCTCCTCCATGTCCAGAACCTGAAGTTAAACAAGAACAAGAGGAACAGCCAGAGCCAGAGCAAGAGCAGGAACAAGAACAGGAACAGGAACAAGAGGAAGAAGAAGAACAACCTAAAACCCTTTCAATTAGTGATCTTATTGATGAGGGCGACTTAGATAATAAAAACGTTGAAATTGCTGAAGTGGAAGAGGGTGACTTATGTCCAGAGAAATCAGCAGAAGACCTGTTAGATATTAAACAAGAGGAGAGTAGTCAGGATTTTGACATCACGGAGAAATTGAAAGAAATGGGAGAGATTAGCGTCAAGCCCATTGTTAAAAAGGAGGATGATAGTGGGGAGTCATCAAAAGATGAAGAAAAGAAGCCTGAAGACGAAGAAGAGGTAAGATTTATTCTTCATTATCTTGTATGTATTGATTTATATTGTTATGTATGTATATAATGGTCCCATAGTAACACTATTCTTAGTATTTCTCTGTAACATTCAGGTCAGTACTAAATTCAGACATAAAAGCCAGTTTTACTATTATTTGTGTTAGCAGTGATAAAATGCATTGAAAGTAACATGTCCAGTATGTATGGTAATAACTTTTACTGTGGAACAGACTTTTGATCTCCTGCCAATACTTGGATTAATACAAAACATGATCCTTGTTTGTTTACTAACATATTATTGCAATTTTATAACAATATTGATTAATTTTAAGGTTGTTTGTTTACCTTATCGCAATGTTGACACAATACAAATAATAGATAATTTTGTCTGCTGCTATAGGAATTTTGATAGTAATGGTTATAATTTGTATTGTATTGCAATATCAATGGTCCCAAATCTAACCTCTATTGGGTTAAAGAAACAACCTATACAATAGAATAGAATAGTACATTTAGATAAGTGTTAAAATACATTTATGCTTACCCACCCATATTTCACTATTCGACATGCAATATTTATATTATTAACATTCACTTAAGTACCAAAAGCCAGATCCATCAATCCAGAGCAATTCGGACAATTCTTTTCTCTGATAAAAACTCAGTCAAATTGTAGTATGTTTAATCTATTAAAAAAATATGTTTATTGTTACTATTCTAGTAATTCCTATGTTGGTTGAATAATAATTGTAACAGACTAAACAATACTGAAGATATACCTATGAATATTAACTATGTACTACAAATTCATACATTCCGGTTGTTATAAATGTGACACAATAATGTCCACTGTACAAGATCATGATTTTTTGATCCTTAAGATTTTGTTGATATTGTTTACACAATTAAGTTAGTCCTATTCATGAAACTTGATAAATTATTCTGCTGTAATATTGTTGTTATAATTCAGTCTGGTGTTTATGTATTTGACTTATATTACAATAGTTCTTACTCAAAGACCCATTTCTTGTTTGAATAAACTACACATATATAAACTCACTCCTTGGCATGAGGATAGGCAGAATGTACAGAACGCCACCTGCTTTGATCTTTGTATACTCCTTTTGCCTCAAAATAAACATACAAACTATTTGACAAAAAAATTATTGCTGTTAGTAGATAATAGAGACAATAAAAACATGAGTAATTTTCAAAATACACTACAATATCTACCTAAGTTAACATTGACCAGAACCACTTATTGTATTACATTAGTCGGTACTAAGACATAATCTGGTACAATAGTCAAAGTTTCTATCAATTACCTAATACAAGGCAAACTACCTAATTATTATCATAGAATTATTGTTTAGAGTTCTAGGCTATAACGTAATTAAATATAGAGAAAAAAAATAAGTTACTTATAATTGTATATATTGCAGAAGAAACCGGTGAATACCAACGCTGTAAATGTACGTCGAAATATCAGGGAAGTCATGGATGAGAAGAACTTGGATGCTTCGACACTTGCTGCTCAGAGACAGGAGTCCGAGAGATTGGCTCGAGTTCAGGAACAACAGAGAATCATCAGAGAGGTATGACTATATTGATTTTGTACACTATGGAAGAATGGAAGTCCAACTAATAAACTACTGATTTTCATCTTATATTTTCTGTCATCATCATCATTTCAGCCGAAAGTTGTCCACTACTGGACACAGGCCTCCCCCAAATGTATTCTCTGTAAAGTCAATTATTCTATGTAATTTTTTTTTTTTTTACTAGCCTTCTCTGTCTAACTCCTGGGCAAAAGCCTCCCTCCACTCCTTCCACATTTCGCGAGCCCGTGCGTCCTCCTTCCGGTTTTGACGGAATTGATGTGTAATCAGAAATTATGTTTTAGAAAATAAAGATTGCTAAAATAATGAAAAGGTGTTTCTGATGTATGTCTTGTTTTAAACAGGTACAAAGGCAAATAGCAATTAATAGACAAAATAAAATTCACCAGAAAACTATATCACTGTTGCAAGGAGGATCATCAATTCTGAAGAAGTCTCTTCCTGGGCAGAAACTAAAGTATGTAGCATAACTTCAAAATATTAATATTAGATGAAAATTCAAAAACTAATTGGTGTTTTGTTCTTGTTTCTAGTTTACCAAATACAGTGCTAGTGAAATTACCATCAGGTGAAACAAAAAAGACATTAAAAGCTGGCCAAGTTGAAGTTACAAAGTTGTTGAAACCAACCACCTCTGGTGCCCAAAAACCAGGGAAATCTGATCAGAAGGCTGATAAGAAAGAGGTAGGAAAACAAATTTTTATGATGTTATCTTTTATAAACTAACTTTTTAGTTAAAGTTTACCTCTAGCCAGCTAGTTTTACTCTTGAAGCTGTTTGAGTTTCCCAAAACCCTTGCCCCATACAAGGATTCTTTTAGTGTCATCCATTTTGAAAATGGCTAGTTTACATTTGAAAACTAGTACTGTAGATGTTCTATTAACCTCCTAAATAAAATCAGTCTGCATTTCAGTGAGTTTACATAATAAATTCAAAAAGTTAACACAAAATTTTAATGTGTAGGTTGTAGAGATAGTTGATAGCAGCAGTGGTGAGGAGTCTTCGTCTTCGTCATCTGATTCTGATGATTGCATAATGCTGTCAGATTCAGAAGTGCCGCCTAGTCCTGAAGCCGAAGAGGATCCTGGTAACTCAGGTAAGACTCTTACAATAGAAAGGATATCATGATGTAATTCCTTGTAAAATATGTATTTATCTTGCTCTGGGTGTTGTGAGAAGGAAGTCACTGACAAATAGAGATACTTATTTAGCGTCATAGCGTCACTTTGGCATCGCATGCCCGAAAGATAAAAAGACGCATTGATTTAATTGACCATCACGCTACGCGCTTTGCCCTTTCGGTGTTAGGGGAAATCGGCTTTTCCCACACACAGATGAGTGGCTTGTGTCCCAGCAGTGGGAATGTTACCTAAAGGCCGATTATGGGTTGTAAAGATGCCAAATGTTGTAAAGTTTAAGCAAGTTCCTGATCCATTCGATAAGACAATAGCTTGCATTTGTTTTGTTACTTATGTCAATTTAATTTTTATTTTTAAAGTTAATGACTGAAAGTGAGGGTGTTGTAAGTGTCATGCGGATTAAATCACGCACGTGGGATTGGCCGCATGCTGGCACCCGCAATGTATATTCTTTTCATATTATGTGTTCATTATGATGCTTGCTACAAACACGCGCGAGGCGGTTTTTGTGTTTGGTTGGTGTTGCATGCGGACCAATCCCGCGTGCGAAATTCCGCATAACACTTATGTATAAGTATGAAAATATTTCTCTTTGTTTTCAAGGTCTCCATGTGAATGATGCGTATAACATCCCAGATGAACAAGGCCGTGTGTTAATCAATATTGGTCACCCGGAAAATGACGAGGACTTATTCTTGGCACCACAAATTGCTAGAGTTATCAAACCTCATCAGGTAAATCTCATTACCAATTATAGATGATTTATTTTATAACTCGCTGTTGCCCACGACTTCGTTTGCGATCCAGGATGAAAAGTCGTACGTCCTTACCCAGTTCATGGTCTCACTTTTGAATTTATAATATTAGTTAGGATGTTATCACGGTTTATGGTGTTAACTACCGTATCGCGAATATTTTAACTGTACTTTTTGATTTAAACGGACAGATCCAATTTAAGAGACATTGACATTAACATTTTCAGTTTTTGGTCTCAATTCATGTAGGTATATAAACACTTGCTGTATGAGATCTGTCTATGTTCCAGATTGGCGGTGTAAGATTCCTATTTGATAACATTATAGAATCTGTTGAACGATTCTCGACATCATCGGGCTTTGGATGTATATTGGCACATTCAATGGGCCTTGGCAAGACATTACAAATTGTATGCTTCTGTGATATATTCCTTCGCCACACGTCATCTAAAACTGTGTTGTGTATCATGCCAATCAACACACTTCAGAATTGGGTAAGTGTCCTAGTCAAGTAGTTGCTGATAGAGCGATTATTGTTAAAGCAACTTTCAATGGGATTTGTTTGGAACTTGATTGAGTTTATTTTCAAAAATGGATTTGTAAAATTCACTTCTAAAAACTTATTTGGTTTCATACACTCAGTCCATGCGAGATTTTTTTTTCGAAACCCTCCTTGCAAAAGAGACTTCTACGAATGTCAAAGCCAAATGTATGGTTTACACGCTTAAAGCTCCAAGCCTATTCAGATACTCTGAACATATGTAGTTGATTGATGTTCCATTCTGCCTGTATCCACTATTCAACACTTTGAAGATCAATCCTTACCAGAGACAATTAAAACATAGTTGTTGTGTGCACTATTTATAAAAATCCATTCTGTTTCAGGTAGCAGAATTTAACATGTGGTTGCCATTTGACGCGACCACAAGTCCGTTGTCAGCCCACGGCGAGGTGCGACCGAGAAACTTCCCTATCTATGTGCTCAACGATAGTCACAAAACGTTACAAATGCGAGCCAAAGTCGTGAAGGTATGCATTTTTATAAACTACTATCTGACCCGGCAAACGTTGTTTTGCCATATAAATTATTTCTAGCTGCCCGGCGCTACTTCGTCGTTCGCGTGGTGTCCTACCCCCTACCCTACTCCTACCCTACTCCTTCACTACTCCTACCCTACTCCTACCCTACTCCTTCACTACTCCTACCCTACTCCTACCCTACTTTTACCCTACTCCTACACTATTCAAAATCCTTAATTTAATACGTGCTTCCATTCGAGTGGACCCGAGTCTACCGTACCGAAGGGAAGATCGTCAAATGTTTGACAGGAAAGTAAGTAGAACAGTTTATATGGGAAAATAAAATTGTGGTTTTACTATCTTCCTCGCAATTTTTCCATATTTTCTCACCGTTTAAACCTTCCCTAGACTACGACAAACATTTCAAACCAAAAAACGGCTAAATCGGCCCAGCCGTTTTCGAGTTTTAGCCACACAAACGAAAAGCAATTGATTTTTATATAGATGGAACATTATATTAAAAAGTTGAATTGTCACTGATCTTATTGAGTATAATACAGGATGGCAGGGACATCGATACACAAACTATATATACAGGCTGATTTTTTAAAGACCAGCCAAATTTAAGAATGTGGTACAGACCATCAAACTGAACAACTTTCTCCATGGGACAAATAGCGTAATGAAAATTTTATCAACTGTCCCATAGAAAACTTCAATACCTACTCGACCTAAATGTATGGGACGGCTGAATTTTTATTCGCGATTACGATGTTGGTCCCATGGAGAAAGTTGTTCAGTTTGATGGTCTGTACCACATCCTTAAATTTGGCTGGTCTTTAAAAAATCAGCCTGTATACTGTTTTTTTGTGTTAAAAAAACTACTATTTCATAGAAAACTGCAATACCTCTACATGGTAAAAATGTATGGAACAGATTTTTTTTTTTTTTTTAATAACTGACGGAAAATGTCAACCCATGGGTTTCAGAATCATGTAATGAATCCATGGTAAAGGTAGTGCGTCTGCTTCTTTAAAAATTGGAATAATAGAAGGATAAAGCTGTCAATTGCATCCTTATGTTAAAGACAGTTTTAACTTTTCAAATTGTCAGTGTTACTATAATATTCTTTTTTACTTTGTAGGATTGGACTACCTCAGGCGGAGTTCTTATGATAGGTTACGAGCTATACCGACTACTCAGTATGAAGAAAGATAAAAAACCTCGTAAGAAAAGAAAAACTGACGCTAAATTGGAAGCAGAAAAGGAGAAAGATGAGAAAAAGTCGGATCCGCCTACAGAAGATACACAGGTAAAAGATTGTCAATATTGTACCCATATTCCTGCGACCCACTAACATGCTGCCAACACGTGTATGCGTAAAGGTGCATAAAACTGCAGCCGATAACTTACCAAAACTATTGTTACTACAGATATTCCCAATTTTGTTGATGTAATTATAAGGACAATCCACTAACCCGCACTTAACCCGCGTATTGGATTTCGGTCATTCCCTCTCACAGAGAAGAGGGCCTTCTCTGTGAGAGGGAATGGCACAACAAATGTAAAATGGAAACAGTGGGGACTGTAGGCTGGTAATTTTACCATATATAGATCAGTTAGGTTGATTATTTTATGCTATAAGACGATTAATTTTCTCTTCGTTTCTTTTGAGAGTACATATTACAAGTTATTTTATTCTCTGTAAAGGCTTCTGAAGAATCGAAGCTGGATAAAGACGATGGCGACAGTCAGGCGAAGCCCGATGATATGAGGGACGACATGAAGAAGGACGAGAAAAAAGAGGACAATGCCAATGATGAAGATAAGAAACTTTTGGATGGTAAGCATACTGAGCATTACTTTAATACTAAACTAAACTTGGACTCTTAATCGTATTCAGTAACTTGACATTTCGAAGCAAAATAATGTTACCATACTACAATTTCCACTACCAAGTCTATGGTTGGGATAGAGAACTTTGCAAAAAGAATGAATGGTATAAATAGTTGAATTTCTTTTAATGTGTTTGTTCTTTTGGAATATATCAATTAATTATTTTAACAGTCTCAAAACCTTATAGCACGTCAAAATAACGCTTGGAGTTTTAACTCTACGGTCAATCGCAAAATTATATCTGCGTGCATGCTTAGTTTACTTTTGACTCATCTGAATATTTAAAAAATAGGGCAGATTTTTTTTTTTATAACCGTCGAATATTTAGTCCCCACAGCGGAGTAATTGTTCGTCGGTTACCTAAAATCATGGGCTAAATTCATCATCCATAGTAACAATTTGTGCGTCAATGTACCTTATACCCTATAGACTAGAGAGAACACAAAATCGTAGATTTAACCACTATTGTATTTACAGAAATGTACGAAGCCTTGGTAAAGCCAGGTCCAGATTTGGTGATATGTGACGAAGGACACCGAATTAAGAATTCCCACTCGAACATTTCCTACGCATTGAAGCAGATGAGGACAAAGCGAAGAGTAGTGTTAACAGGTATGACTGTGTACTATAGTAATACAGGCTGGTGTCCGCAACTCCATGTCAATGCGCGTATTTTGCTTACGGGACTATTTGTACTGTGAAGGCAGTTTTTTCTAGTTACATGAGCATAATTCTTGGCCAAAAAACATGATATTTTGTTTACCGAACGATTTTATCTTATGTGCTTCTATTATTAATATCAGAATGCGAAAGTTGTGGTCTATCGTTAAGCGTATTCGGGGCACGAGAGATTAATTGAGCATGGAGCAACAAAACTCAGATAAGTCTAGACTTAATGCGTAAAGTGAGTGATCTCTATCTTTGCTCAGAAAGTAAATGACTCAAAGGTAGTATAAATGACTAAGTCTGGTGAAGGCACTTCACAAACCTGTTTATTTTTTTTTTCAATTTTATTATTTTTTTATTCAGGCTATCCTTTGCAAAACAACTTGCTGGAATACTGGTGTATGGTGGACTTCGTGCGTCCGAACTACCTCGGTAGCAAGACGGAGTTTTGTAACATGTTCGAGCGCCCCATTCAGAACGGACAATGCATAGACTCGACTCCTCAGGACATACGACTCATGAGATATCGGGCCCACGTGCTGCATTCACTACTTGTAGGTTTTGTACAAAGGTAAGATATCAAACAATAGCATTAATTTTTTTCATGTTTTGTTTCCTATATGCCGTGGACAGGCATAGCAGTACTAAGATAAATGTTATATTCTGATCAACACTATGACTGCATCCGGTTAGACTGGAAGCCGACCCTAACATACGTTGGGAAAAGGCTAGGCAGATATGATGGTCAAGACCTATGAGTCCATCTGATTATCTCGCTAGGACCTTAATGCTCCACTAGTCGGTTACCGTACTACAAAAAAGAATTGCTGTTTTGCAATTGGTATACCCAAAATGAAAAAAAGTATACCGCCTTCTCGTTTATTCCCGAGAGTTCTTCAGAACTACATTTGCCATAACGACCATTCCACAAAACCGACAGGCTTTTAACAGGCTGAGATGGAATATGCCAGTTCGGTGTTGGAATATTAGGTGTCCTACACATATTTACACCAGTAATTTGTTTACAGACGATCGCATGCAGTTCTGCAGTCTACGCTACCTCAAAAGGAAGAATACGTGCTCCTAGTGCGAATGACGCCGCTTCAACGTAAACTTTACGACAGGTTCATGAACGAAGTAGTCCGCTCCACTTCAGTGCCAAATCCTTTGAAAGCTTTCGCAATTTGCTGTAAGGTATGTAATATTTCACCGTCATGAATAGATCACGTTTTTTTTATTCTATTCACCATACCAGTACTCCACGTGTACACGGAATAAGGCCCTTTTTTAACCGACGAAAAAAACAAACGGAGGAGGTTCTAGAGTCGACGCGTATATTTTTTTAAATTTTGTTTTTATGTATGACCAAGCATAACTTTTTACAGTGTAGTCCGATTTTGATAATTCTTTTTTTTATTGGAAAGGGTATACCCCATAGTTGGTCCCATATAAATTTAAAAAAAAAATCCAACCCTAAGGGTAGGAAAATAGGGGTGATTTATTGTTCACTCACAGATTTGAATGCTGAGTTGTGTATTATTACTCTACTCAGTGCCACATATGCCTGCCCTTTGGCAAACAATTAGTAGATTATAGCCACAAAAAAATATAAAATAAATACTTATTAACAAAAAAATTAAACCGCCGAAAAAACTGAAAAGAAAAAAAAATAAACCTTTTTTATTTAACCTTAATAACTAAGTTCTTAAACTAATGTAAGTATACCTCAATAATTTTGAGTCGGCGCCGTTTAAATTTAAGGCAATTTAGTGATCTTTGTTTATTGATTGTTTGGCGCCGACTCAAAATTACTTAGGTATACTTACATTAGTTTAAGAACTTAGTTATGAAGGTTAAATAAAAAAGTTTTATTATTTTGATTTTCAGTTTTTTCGGCGGTTTAATTTTTTTGTTGCGTTTGTATGCGTGAGTAGTGTGTATGTGTGGGAGAAAGTGAGTGAGTTTTTGGGAGGGAAAGTGTGATAATATGGTGTGTGTATGGGTGATAGTGTATGTGTACTATATTATACCATTATAATATACTTTTCTTAGATTTGGAATCACCCCGACGTCCTATACAATTTCCTCAAGAAGCGTAGTGAAGTGAATGCCGCTATTGAAGAGGACTTGGATTTGGAGGAGATTGGTGGCGTTACGAAAGCTGGACGCGCAAGAAACATGAAGGGAACGCCGGGTCGACGACCAGGAAAACCACGGGTAAGAGACGATGTGTAAAAGCTTAAGTTTTTTATGTATTACTCGGGCTGTTGACACAAATAAGATGCAATGATATGAGATTAGACTATAGCCAAAATATTCATTAGTTAATTTATTTTTATTTATTCACACTATACACAAATTCCCAGACTAAAACTAGACTTAAATAATGAGTACATGACCATGTTAGGGCACAGCAAGTTAACTTATAACACAAAATATTGCTTACAAGAATATCACGACATTTACATGATTAGGAACGTTCACGTCTATAGGCATCAAACTTTATACAAATTATTATAGTAATTTGTATAACATTCATATATATTTTGTGCTTTATTGTCATTCTTTAATACTGTAACAATATTTTTTTAGAGTTATCACTTTAATCTAGCTTATAATATTTATTATTATTTTAGGGTGCATCCAAAAAGCCAGCCGCGACCATACCGCCTAACACAACCACTGGTCCGATGGCGTCGCGCCCAGATGCCAACATTTACGGCAACGCGCCCTACCCTAATGCCCCGTACGGTCCACCGCCCAACTCGTTCAGACCAGACCAACCTTCCGGTTCCTACCCACCGTACCATAACTATCAGAACCCGGGTCCTGGGTACTACCCACCCAATCAAGGATACAACCAAAACTACGATGGTAACAACTACTACCAGCAGCAACCGCCATACGGCAGTAACTACCCTAATCAGTATCCACAAAACATGCCACCTGAAAGTGGACAAGGTTATAACCAGAATTATTGGGGCAACGGAAACTACTATGGCAACACTGGGTACTATAATAATCCTCAGTATCAACAAAATAATCAGCCACCACAAGACTTCAGAGGCAACCCTCCGCCTGAATACAATAATTCTCAGCATTACCCACCGAACTACAACGCACCGCCGAACGATCAGCCGTACCCTGGCAATGCGATGCAACCCTACTCGAATAACCAAGATAATTACACTGGTAATCAACAAAGACCGCCATATCAGGGCTATCATAACCATCCTGGATACTCTGAGTATAACTCCAACGCGCCTCAGGGATCTTATAATACTCCTAATAATCCTGGGCCTCAAGGATATCCGAATCAACCATATCCTCCACCATACGCTGCAAACACTTCTGGATATGGAAATAATACCACTCCGTATAACCAGTACGACAATCATCCTACCAATTACCCGGGCTTCCCCAACAATATGCCTTCCAGCCAAACTGATCCACCTCAACCTGTTATTAAAAGCGAGCCTAATGCTGTTCCTAGTAATTACCCGGCTATTGACGTCAAAACGGAACCTAATGTACCGCAAACACAAAATACAAACCCTGTGCCATTTGGTAATCCTTCGTATGGATATCCTCCAAATACGCCATCTTACCCTGAACAACAAGAAAGCAACTCGAATGGCAACAACTATCCATGTTCATATCAGAATTTCCCCCCACACCTTGAAACTAAACCACCTATGGGTAGTGCCAGTTCTGGCAGTCCAGTAACATCATGGCCTATAACTGAAATAAAGACTGAAATTGATAAACTAAAACTTGAAGAAAAAACTGAGATGAAATCTGAGTCTGATGGTGAAGTCAAAATAGAAGACTTGGATACAAAGAAAATAGTGAAAGATGAAACGAAGAAGATAAATAAAAACCAACCTCTTCTTTTGAAAGATTCCAAATCGGAATCTGGTAAAAAGAAAGATAAGGACTCCAAAATAGATGGAGGAAAGAGTGATGGATCTGAATCGGAAGAAGAAATGCCGAAGGGGAAAGGTAAACAAAAGGGTAAAGCTAAAGATAGTAAAAAGTCAAAGGCGAAGAGTAAACCGAAAGCTAAGGGAAGAAACGATAGGAAGACGTCGAAAGAAAAGAATAACGAGGACTCTGAATCTGAAGAGAGTGAGAAGGAAGAGAAAATGAATAGAGAAGAAGAATTAGCGATGGTCAAGAAAGCTGAAGAAATGACATACGACTGGGCCGCTGAATTGCTAAAAGATTACATTCCTGGGATTATTGAAAATTCTTCAAAAATGGAATTGTTCTTTTACATATTGAATGAGAGCATAAAGCTCGGAGATAGGCTACTGTTGTTTAGCCAGAGTTTATTCACATTGAATCTCATTGAAGACTTTTTAGAAAAGAATTACATTCCTGGGACAAATTGTCTTTGGGAGAGAAATACAAACTACTATCGTAAGTATTATTCTGGAAACTAAAATGAATGTTTGTTAGCCAAGCTTATATTCATAAGTCATATTCTTTCAGGCTTGGATGGTTCAACACATGCTTTAGAACGGGAGAAGCTAATTAACGAGTTCAACGCCAACCCGCACATATACTTGTTCCTCGTATCGACTCGTGCCGGGTCGCTCGGTATCAATCTCGTTGGCGCCAACAGAGTAATCGTGTTCGACGCCAGTTGGAACCCTTGCCACGACACGCAGGCTGTTTGTCGTGTTTATAGGCAAGTATTTATAATATTTGACACAATTCAGCTTATTGCCCCCTATTTCATAGGATTCAAACATAACTGGCGAAATGGGGATTAAATAAAGGTGTTATGTTATGTTATAACGAGCGATTTTGTGATATTGAGGTTACCTCTACGCTTATATTTCACTATCTCACTACTATTTTCGCTATAATAATCGTGTAAGTACATTTTTCATGTCATTTTTTGAACTTTTCTCATAATAAACGCAATATTATTCAGATACGGACAAAGAAAGCCCTGCTTCGTCTACCGTTTTGTGATGGACTGCTGTCTCGAGAAGAAGATTTACGACCGTCAGATCAACAAGCAAGGCATGGCTGACCGAGTCGTCGACGAGTGCAATCCCGACGCTGTTCTTTCTATGAAAGAAATCACCAATCTATGCTTCGATAATGATGAGAAGGTAACATGTAATAACAACGTATTGTAATTGTTAAAAGGATTATTATTACTCGTGAACGTAGTTGTAGCGTACACGCTGCGCAATAACGACGCTGTTTCACTGACACTGACGAGTTTCCATACAATCATATTACCTACTCTACGCTAGCGCAGCTTATGCATTCACGCAGCGTGTACGTCTCTTAGCGCGACGTCAACGACTTCTTCAACGAGGTCTTGTCGATCTCAATGTATCTGTGAAAGGTTATTAAATTAGATATTAAATACTTTAAAAAATATCTTTTACATTTCCCGACAATGCATTGCAGCCTCCACAGTCGGGAGTGTTCGGAAAGAAATACGATAAACCGAAATCATCAATCTTACTGCTTTCGAGTAAAACATTTTCTTTTTTTATTAGGAATCCGAAATCAAAGATCTGTCCGAGCATAAAGATAAGTACATCGATGTGCTGATGCAAGGTGTTATATCGCAACACGGGAGGATGTTGAGCAAGGAACCGTTCCAACACGAGTCCCTACTTGTTGATAGAAAAGAGAAGAAGTTATCTAGTGCTGAAAAGAGGTTGGCACAAAGAGGGTGAGTTTAGATTGGATTTTATTTGATATTCATCATTTATTATTAACTTGAATGTTTCAACACATGCATTACGTCCAATAATAACAAACCAGTACCATTGTTGAATTTATTAATGAATATTCAAAGAAAAAAAATAGTTACGGGCATTGTGCATCGAAATCATAATATGACTGGCCTTATCTGGAATTATTCGAACTGAACATCGACGTATCTCGTTCATCTATTTACCTGATTCGTCTCGACCGGAGTCCGTACGAAGATTGTGAATTCTCTTTAAGGAGTGTAAATAGTCTTCTGAAATAAAAGATTTATTATTTATTTATCCAGATACGAGCTAGAAAAGAAAGCAGCATTAGCCCCAAAGCCGACGACGGCCTACCGCACCGTGCGCACGGCCGACGGCAGCCTGGTGCAGCGGCCCGTGGCGTCCGTGCGGCCCATGCAGCACGGCGCGCGCTGGATCCCGGCCGACGTGTGGCGGCGCCAGGGCATGACCGCGCAGGAGATGACGCTGCCGCTGGGTGAGCGGGGAACTGGCTGGGGTCGCATGATTAATGCCATCGTTTTTCCAGTACGAGAGAGAGACGGGAGCGATGACCGATAGCACCGCCCCTTTTTCTCACCGGAACAATTATTATGGCATTAAAATACCATATTAGATATTTTATTAGATTCTCATGTTCAATTGATATTTTCACACCAGAACCCGAGTAGAATATGATGTATTTTATATTGGTCAATTTATGTAGTCACCTTTATTTTGGTGAATAAACGTTTCTTATAGTACGTATAATAATGAAAATAATGTTTATTTATATCCACAAATTACATTCTTATACACATTAAGTTGACAGGTATTTCGGCAAAATTTTGTAATTTGTGGGAGATCTGGAGTCTAAACTAAGCCTAGGCCTGTATCTTAAAACTCCAGGCCCCCCCATTCGATCACATAATAAAGATTGTCAACGTGGTACAATTCCAATGATTGATGGTGTGTGTGAATGTATGTTTGTGTGAGGATGTGTATGTGTGTAAGAGGGTGTGTGTGTGTATGCCTATATTTATTGTACATACAGTATTTCATTATGTAAATGTGCCTAGAAAAATTAAATATTATATTATAGGTAGAAAATTACCAAGCACTTGTCTCACCATCTCCGAGTAGCTTCCCGCTGGTAAAAGCCATTCAGACACTGTGGAGCTAACCCCAAGAGTAAAATAAATAAAATTAAAATAATAATATTTGTAATAAATATACCTTGTTACTTTACTATCTCAAGATCTTAAAGTATACCTTACTTATACTTGATTATACGACCCTTATTCTCTCGAGTCAGCACAAACTATTAATTTAATCTGTTATCCGATAGCTACCAGGGAGCACCCTTTTGCTAGAGAGATTGTATAGTAAATACTATTGGTAGTTTAAAATGTTTGTCTTTTACAGATGTTGTAATACCGACGAACTCTGCCGAGAAGACGAATATAGTTTTGAAGGCGGGACAGCGTGTCATGGTACTGAAATCACCAAAAGGAATTTATATGCAGCTAGAGTCCGGTAAAATTATTGCCATCAAGACATCGTTCAAAGGATTAGGACAGAAAGGCGCAGATAACAAAGACAACAGCCCCATAGGGAAGAAAGGTAAGCCTTCGTTTGTGATTCGTTAAATGCAGCTTTTTAATAGTTTTATAACATTTCAATAATGTGTTTTTGTTTTAGTTTTAGGCAATCGTCCAGTGGCAAACATACCAGGCTCTTTGAAGAATAATTCGGCAATTACAATTACATCAAAAACAGGCCCCAGACCTGGTTTTCACAGAGTAATGCGGCCTTCTATAATAGGACAAAACAAAATGAGAGCCATGATGCCTGGTCAAAAAATATCCGATATCAGGAGTCGACTGGGTGAACTCAGATCATATTCAAGTTTGCGTCCGAAATCACCTCTAGCAGGCAGATTATTACGACCCAATCTACCTGGTTCCGTGAGTATAACCAAAATCCCGAGAGAACCCAAGAAACCTGAAGCTGACGGTAATGACTCCGGTTCTACAAGTAAGATGGAAGTAAACTCTGATGAAGATACTCAAGTATTAGATAGTGACGAGGACGATGACAACAAACAACAGAGTTCAAAGCCATCGTCTGATGTAGAACAAGATAAGAATAAACCAGAAACTCCAGAGTCTTCTAAGCCTAGTGGTGAAGAAATACAAAGTACAACACCTGACAGGGTCTCGAATCCTGAACCAGAACCCATAGTCTTAACGACGGATGAAAAATTGCTCTCCGAGGATGTTCTAGAAAATAAGACGATAGAAGATAACTCCATTGAGCAATCTAAAATACCAGATATGTCAAAAGTGGATGCGGCAGATTTGAGCCGCACTGCCGATGCTGTTGAAAGAAAAATTAATCCGCTGAAGAATTATAGGCATCAGAGGCCGGGTGGTCGGCCGTCGCTAGAATCAAGCCTCAGTCAGCTAGAGAGGACTGCGAGCGTTTTGAACAAAGAGGGAATGCCTGACTTCCGTCGAAACTTGGATGACATTACGCA
The DNA here is from genome assembly GCA_947507525.1 of Apamea epomidion. Lineage (NCBI taxonomy): Eukaryota > Metazoa > Arthropoda > Insecta > Lepidoptera > Noctuidae > Apamea > Apamea epomidion. The sequence continues at coordinate 12,537,909 of OX382228.1, read as the reverse complement.
GTCGTACTCTCCGACCGGTGAAGAGAAGCCTGGAACGAAGACAAAGAAGCGTCGGTCGCCTGCTAAACCTGATACTGTGCCTGAACCTGTTCTGAGCGTTCCGCCCGCGCCCGTTCCTATGCCTCACAGTGTGTCGAGTTTATTGGGCCCGGCGGCCGCACCGCGTATTCGCAAGCCAGAGCCCGCGCCGCACGCTTCGCCTGCCTCTCCGCTGGACAGCTCGCAGCGCGGCGGCGCGCCCGGCCGGCCGCCGCCGCGCCCGCACGAGCCCGCCCTGCGTCCGCACGAGCCGGCCCTGCGACCGCACGAGGCGGCCCTGCGACCGCACGAGCCGGCCCTGCGACCGCACGAGGCGGCCCTGCGACCGCACGAGGCGGCCCTGCGCCCGCACGAAGCGGCCCTGCGACCGCACGAAGCGGCCCTGCGCTCGCACGAGCCGGCCCTGCGCCCGCACGAGGCGGCCCCGCGCGCCGCCCACCTGCAGGCGCCCGGCATGCCGCTCAGCCTCAGCCACCCCGCCATGATGAGCGGCGGCACGGCAGCGCCCGCCGACTTGTCCAAGCTGCCGGCCCCGGGCGCCATGCCGGTCGGGCCGGTCGGGCCGCTCGGGCCGCACGGGTCGCACGGGCCGCACGGGCCGCCCGCGCCGCCCGGACAGGCCTACCCCGTCGGGAACCCTCCCCCGGAAGGACCCTACGCTCAGTACCCAGGTAAGGCCCCTTATCCTTTAACAACCGCTCGATTCCACAGCAAGTTTATTTGAAATGAGAAAAACATAATTTTATATTATATCATTTTAATATTACCATTGGTTGCCTTTTTTCATAACACGTAATGTATATTTTATAGTATGTTAAGAAATACCTAATAATAATAATTTATTTATTTACCACTTAAACATTCTCTACCATAAAAGTTACCATTTTGTAGCATTCCCCCTAAACGAACCTTAACAATCGAATCCTATAACGCATCGAACGGTTGTGAATAGTTGTGCAGTATTGGCATAACTGGTGATATTAGCAGATTAGCAATGGTTGTTATGCCGGCAGGTTACGGCATGGGCTATGGCGCGTACCCCACGCCGGCGTACTACGGCGGCTACGGCGGCGGCGCGTACTACCCGGGCTACGCGGGCCCGGCCGGCGCCGTGCCGCCCTACGCCGCGCCGCCGCCCGCTCCCACGTACGCGCCCGAGGGCTACCTACCGCCCAACCCGCAGTGGTAGGTCCCCCGACTGCTAACGTTCAGTGCGAGAGTGTGACCATATTCAGTGTTAAGATTGATGTGCGTGACCGAGTGTTCCTCTATAACGATTGACTCGCCGGTCGAGTGAGTAGCGTGGCTTTAAATTTTCACTATCGTTTACCTTCCTGCGAAGCTCGGTGGGCCCCGCCGGATTTGTTCTCCTCCGTATTATATTTATTCCCTTTTGTACCTATAAGTATATCTGATCCTATGTATCTGTAGTTCTATAATATTATTGACGAAACAAAAACGTACTTCCAATCACTTGATGCAATTACAGTATGATTCATGTGAATGTGCTTAAAATATTTTTCTGTAATAAATAGGTACGTTTTAAAATGCCATGAAAATGGAGTGTGCATTTTAATATCCAATATGTCACATGCTATGGATAATGAAGTGTTTTCTAGTTTTGTGGTAACATACCTACATGACCATTTCTGACTTTGCCATGAACTAATTTGCCTGGCATTTTCATCATGAATTCTTTAATATTATTATGACAATTTATTTAACATCCTCTCATCTACATCCCTAACTTTAGTTGGAGAAATAAGGTTTATTGAAAATGTCACAAAATTTTATGATTTTCTTGGGATTGTAGATACTTATAGTAATTTAATACAAAAAATGTACACATTTCTTAAAATGATTTATGTATTTAGGGCATACTTTCGATAAATGATATGAAGTGATTATTCTTAAGTACTTACTATGAAACATGATGTAAAATAAAACACTATATAGTATGATCTTCAGGAAACTGTTTTGTGTGGATATTAAACTATTAATATTGTTATGAATGCGTGAAAAGTTCTGAATTTCTCCAAGCTAATTACTCAATGAGTGTAGAATTTTCAAGTACATATTCAGTCCCACTAATAGTTAAGTGTGGTTGGTTGTCAGTAAGTCCCTTTATTACTGTGGCTATGGATCGATTAATGTATGTGATATGTTGCTACATAGTCTTAAGTCGAATATAGCTTGTACGGAGTATTTATCAATCGTAATTTTAGATAGGCGCCCTTAGTATCTTAGAAACTTTAGTTTCTCATTTAACCTACAGGTCCGTGATATGTTCTTACACAGTAGTTATTTATGCAAATTCTATATGCATAGAGAACTATTTATCTAATTTGTAATGTGTTTTAAACGATATGATCTGATTGCGAAAGTCGTTTTTAACTTAACTGTAGTCACACATTTCTATTTTTTCTTTGGTGTGTTTTCGGACGCGATTCTTTATTTTCAAGTTCACTGCATCGTCTAACTTTGCAGTGAGTGTAATGAAGACATTCTTTGTTAATGTAATAATTGGACAAAGTCTGTTTATTGGCATTAACACATTTTATAAACGCAGTAAAAGAACTGTCTCGATACACGTTGTCCTCTCATTAGCAGTATTATTTGTCGCTTGTGAATAATTATGATCATAAGAGATTAAAAGTGTAGGGTAAGGTTATTAATAAGTCATGAATTGAAAAAGGTTTCTGTATTTAGAGGTAATGTGTGTCCACTATCAACTTTTATATAACTTGTAGTACATAAATTAATTAATTACTAAGTAGAGATTTGACAAACAACTCGAAAAGAGTTGTTCACGCAAACAATTTATAAGACTTGATATTATTTTTATTATTTTGTATATTTTTACGTTGTCAACCCGGAAGTTGTAAATCCATATTCACACCAGACAAAAAGTAGAAATATTGCCGTGTATTATTTTAAAAATAGGTCTTCAATAATTTATGTATGTTGTCCTGTGTACAAATAGCGTTCGAAATTACTATTCGAAGTGATACAATAATAAACATTGCATTTTAAATTGGTCAACTAGTATTGTACCGGCGATATCCAATAAAGAAATCAGTAAACAGTTCATGTATTTTTATTAATTAGTTTCATAATGGGTATTACTAATAATACCTACCTATTACTAATAATACCTACCTATTACTAATAATACCTTCGTTTTATTGTAAGTGTGATGAAACTGGATGGGATGTAATACCTGTCGCGGTTGACCTTGCATCTGTTTTTTTACTAACAAAAAATCATTTGCCCAATGTCGGTATTGTGAAAAATTCAATCTATTTTAAACGCCTCGCGGTAAACGATTGAAGTTGCGTGACCGACCGTTTGTACCTACCTGTCGGATACTGCCATCTAATCGTCTCGAGTATTTGTCCGATCATCGTTATGTCTAGGTCCTTGAATTATTCAATTTCATATACTGCGACTTAATAACATGGTGCTACGTCAACGGAAGATGCGCACGAGTTGAATACCTAACATAGTACACATTATTATGTGTAATTGGTCACGGAGCGTCTAATTAAATATAAAACTAGTTTTCTTTGTTAAAGACACCTGCCCGAGGGCACACGATACCGAGGGTTAAAAAATTCTTTGCATCTCATAAAAATTCCACTAGTTATCTTAAAAAAAAGGTTAACGAGTATGCACACAAAGCATACATATGGTTTTATATGTACGGATCTCTTGTATGGAGAATGCAATGTATGGAAACCTTTATAAAGTTCCAGTAAAAGTCTAACCGGATGCAGCTGAATACCTGTATTTTACATGGAGCCACTGCCTGTCTGACCTCTACAAACCAGTTACTGGGTAATACGATACCCTTTGCTTAGACTGGTTGTCAGACTTTCGGGCGTCTGACGACCCGTAACGACCTAACGGTTTATTCGTCGAAATTACCCAATATCCAGACTAACCAGTTGGAAATAGGATCTACAAAAATAGGTGGTATTTATTAATCCATACACTGAACGAGCTTAGACTGTAGAGAAATAAACTCTATATCTTATTTTATTTACCATTTATGTACACACTTAGTACATAAATGGTAAATTAAACACGTTATATAAACAGACAAGAAAAAACAGAACAGAAAAATAGGTACAGAGGTGATGCTTATTTCATAAGAAATCTCTTCCAGCATACCTGCGATAGGACAATAGACACAGATATAACTTGGTATGTGTGGTGCAAACTGTTAATTTAAGTTGGATTTTAATAAATAAATAAAAAAAAGATGTATCAGAGGTGTATGCACCTGTCTTGTGGAAGACGGGTGCATTGCTCGCTTTACACATGCTCTAATTTCTTATAACTTGTCAGTATTCAGCATCATTGTCTCTAAACTAGCATCAATATTAACAACTGTCTCCAATACTAAGAAACAAACAAATACAAAAGCACAAAGTTCTAAAGATTATTAATCCTATTCACTGTGTATTTGGTTTCTATTCCTGTTTTTTAGCACACTGGAGAGGGCAATGACTAAGGCCAGTTAGTAACCACTGAACTGTTTGTATAGGTGACGAATCGTAAGGTGAACCATTAATGGTTTCTTAATATTTGTTCAATAAACCTATCTGGTCGTTTTGATAGTGTTTACCTTGAACTCAAAAAAAGTTAAATTTAATTTAATTTTTAGTTAGGCGAAGGTAAAGGCACATCGGGCCAGATGTCCGTTTTCCGTTTTTGTCACTTTAAGTGGTTTTTTTTATTATCATAGACAAACTTAGCAGTGTGTTGCAATAATATTTTCTAAAGGTACCTAATTCATTTGTTACCATTAATGGACTGAAAGCTCACGGTCAGGTAATCAGTCACGTAGGTGTTGATTAAATAGTAACTACTGATTATGTATAGGTATTCTACACAGCGCATATAATTTAAATTATATATATTTTAAATTATTACTTATTACGTTAGGCTACACTTACAATGCATAGATCTATAATCAGTGGCGTAACTATACTCTTTGGGGCCCGTGGCAAATTCATGGGATTGGTAGGGCCCTCCCTCAATGTAAAGAAGGTCAACCAACGATATATATATTTTTTTTTACTGATAGATAGATAGATAAAGCGTTTATTCAGTGCAACAAAAGACACAATACAAGTAATAAAAAAAAACATCAAAAAAATGTGGAACAAAAAAAAACTAAGATTAAAAAGATAAATTGACCCATAGACACCTCGTATAAGTAAATCTGTAACGGTCGATCACTACTGGGCGGTGTGTGTCTCATGGTTGCGCCAAATGGGAGTCCAGCTCAGCATATGCCAGGTACAATACCTGACGCTGGTATTCTGGATTACTGGCACTTCGCCCGTGATTTCGTCCTCGTAGATTTCGTAATTTCCCCTATAAAATGGAATACCTGTCGACTGCTTCTTTGTTCTAGTGGTCGAAAAAAGCTTGCATTTCTGTACTTAGGTATGTTAGGATCTTCCTGTGCTCATAGCCCTCTGGCCGGGGGCCCCCCCTCCGGCTAGGGGCCCGTGGCATTTTGCCACTCCTGCCACCCTACTGTTACGCCACCGTCTATAATGATTATGAAGAAATATTTTTACATAATAGGTACAACATACAACGGTAGCATTGATTCAGTTTCAGTACCTATACCCACGTAATAAAAAGTAATCTACCACAAAATTAAGTTGATTAAATTTCTCATTTCTTCAATTAAATCCACAAAGCCATAGGCCAAGGCGTAGCTTATATTTTGTAATAGCAATCTATCATAATGGTCACTTGTTTGCCAATCAACTTAATCCATGTCACAGAAAACTTGGCCGCAAGAACCAGTAACTACTGCTGGACATAAAGGACAAGATTTTTTTTTTGGGAGGAATTTTCTGTGTAATCTGGCTAATCCAGGGACAAGAAGGTGCATAACCATAGCAGAAGCATAACAGCCTATAACGTTCCCAGTGCTAGGACACAGGCCTCTTCTCTGTGAGAGGGAATGGGCCTTAATCCACCACGCGGGTTCAGTGCGGGTTGGTAGATGTCACATGTCTTCGAATTTTTATTTCTAGTACATACCCGGTTTCCCGGTTTTCCTCGGTTTTTGAGAGCAATGGTGATGAAATAAATTACATAAAGTAAAGCGCCTGTCTGGGTTCGAACCCACGACCTACAACTCGTAAGTCCGGGCCGTTACCACTGGGCCAGCACTGTGCTCACAAGAAGTACAATCAATGATGCTTCAAGTATACATAGATATATCTACGGAGCTAGTTGTTGCTATCTTTAATCAAACCGAAAAAGCGTACCTTATTCCTTAAAAAAATATTTTGGTCACCCTATACAGGCTAGCGGGACATTGACGCTCAACCTGTTACGATGGATTCAGTAAATGATTCTGTACACCAACAATTAAATAAAAAAATTGCTCGTCCATACATTTGGTTTGCGTAGGTATCGCACTTTTCTAATGAAAAATCTGTTTTTAGGGTTTTTAGGGCAAAAGGGAAAACGGAACCCTTATAAGATCACTTCGTTGTTTTTTAACCGACAAAATTAGAAACGTGCTAAATTATTCAAGGTTACAGTTTGCGCGTCGATGTCCCGCCACCCTGTATAATTGCATCCTATATAACAACATTACGCCTGTATTCCCCTAAGTGTTGGGCAGAAGCATATCTATAGTACACACACATTTGGCCAGTTATGTTTAAGTCCCATGTATCTAATAGAGGGCTAGCTAGTTGCATCCTAAATGATGCAATTAGTTGGAGGTGACCACTAGGTAAATCCCCAGAATTTTAATAATTCGATAAGCATTTTTTCGGCCATGAACTCGACCAGACAAGTTTTTACGCACTCCACGAAGTCGGTAAGTAAAACATGCATCGATTAGGTGCCTAACAATCTGAAGAAGACGATTAATTTCATGGATGAATAATATTGTGTAAATTATGATGCTGCCACCTTAAATCTTATCTAACTTTTAAACCAAAACAACACTGATTTAAAGTTTAAATTATATATTGTGCAGCGTTGGATTGGCGATGTTACATAAATTGTAAGCGCGGCCGCCGTTCGCTTCCAATATTATGAGCGGTAAGGGAGGCGCCAGCGCAGTACTGGGCGGGAAATTGTAACGCGAACTTCTCTATAATACAAAGTGTTGTGCAGTATTGTTTGAGAATTGAATAGGAGTAGACTGATCGTTGTAACTGTGAAGTAGAAAAATTTCATAAACGTTATTAAAATGTGGCGGCGATTGATATTTGTGAGTATTGATATTTTATTAAAATTATGTACTTACTTAATTATTTTTTAATTAAATTAACGGCGAAACATTACGATGTGAAAAGCAATATCTATCTAAATACCTTGTTAATTTCCTACATTCCGGTGGTTCCTGGATTTCTTTTTGAACTTAGGTACCTACTGATTAGCTAGATCCCTTAAAGATATTCTTTTATGAGCATAAATAATTTAATATTGTTCGTAACATGTTTAATTACCTGTAATTTAAAAATATATTTTTTAATGCCGTGTGTCACCATTGAAAAAAAAAACAAGCTATCATAGCATTTGCACACAAACACGGTCGGTACCTAAGTGTGTCCGGCATGTGTTTGTTTTATTTAACCATCACATCTGCACCATTGTGATACTTATCTAAATACATAATTTATAGGTGAATTCCATGCAACCGCACCGAGTGACAGCTCTTGAAAGTTAACCAAGGCCGACCAAGGGCAATAGCTTCTATCAAAATTTCTCCACGATGGGATCAACGGTCGCATCCTATTCGTCTCACTTTCGTTTCAATATCTTTCACCGGTAAACCAAGCTTATTAAGACTATAATCATCCGTTAAATATTTTTGTGGTGTTTACGAAAACAGTCTAGTGGCCGCTACTACTGAGCATGAGGTCCTGGGTTCGATTCTCGGGCTAATTGGAAATTCGCGAATTCGGAAAAGAAACTAGAAATTCTCAGTACTTAGCAGCCTGGAGTCTAGATTTGTGTCGGGCTTATGAAAATAGGCTCGCCACCTGTTACGTGGGACTTAAAAACATAACTGGTGAAATGTGCGTGTTACTTAAGTATAGGTACTCCTCTGCCTTCCCTGTACCCTAATACAGACGTGATGTTATGTTATCTTTCACTGGTAATCCAAGCACTTTTTCAATTTTTTTTTTGTGTTTTCGATGTTTCTCTTTAGTTTATTACTTTTGGTTACACATTTTTTATCAACAAAAATATAGTCTGTTGTTGAAATCAATTGAAGTGAAATTACTGCCTTAGTGAACTAGTGGTCTGGTGCGGCCGCCAGGCGTGATATAATTGGGCTCAATATCCGGGGAAATTGTAAGTTGTACTTAAATAAGGTTTATCTGATAAAAAACTGGTACCTAATTCTAGTTGCGGAAACAATGAGTTTGATTGCTTCGTAACCTACTAGTTATACTTCCCTGGGACAGTAGCTAGCTTTGGAGGTTGGTGTACGACTAGATTTTCGTCCACCGTGCTTTACGCAGCCAAAATTTCAGGCTTGATAAAGCGATGCTTAGATGTGTCTTGAGCAGCGGTAGCGCATTTTACGTTAGCAAATTGTCCTAAAGCTCTGCTCAACCTGTGAAAATTACGGTATTACGTTATTACAGTTAGATATACTGTAATAACGTAATACCGTACTGTCTTTCAGGCGAAATGTATCCTTTTGTCTGATTCGTCACATACCACATCGCTAATAAGTTACCTATTTAATAAGTTCTACAAAATATAGAACAATGGAATTTCATGCATATCATAATGCAGTGGACATCCATACTAATTTTTGTTTTTCTGTTCCTCTAACCTTGGTGACTGACCGACCGTCTGTTGTTCTTGTCGTCGCGGGTTCGATTTCCGCATGAGGACAAATAATTGAAGTGTTGTATGACATTTGTTCCGAGTTTGTATGTGTAGTAAGTACGTGATTTGAGTATGTAATGAATGGCAGTGAGTCTTAGTGTAGTTACTAAAACCTTGGTTTATTAATATTATTATACACCACCGCACGATGACTGCTTGTGAGCTATTTTTTTTCTTGTTTTGCGAGTATTAGATAATTTATTTTACTACATAGATATACAAACCTAATTATTACCTACCTATAGATAGGCATGCACTTATGTGATGTAATGATCCAATTTGAAAGCCATTATTGAACAGGAAATCGTTTTTAAATACAACTGGTTTTATGCAACAAAAATTGCATAATTAAATGTTGATTTCAATTTAAGACTACTCGAATGTATTGGATAAAAGAACAAGTCTACTTACCTCTTGACTACCTATGTACGAGTATTATTTACATTTTCAGGTGCAAGAATTGACCATCTCTAGGTAGGTACATAATTAAATGAATACCTACCCAATTAAAAATTATTATCATTGAATTAATGTCGACTAACTTTGCTAATTATTATTCAAGTCACGAGCTTGGTTTTCTAGACTTCGCTCCGTTTTTTTATCATTGTCATTGTCCGTGGTTAGCCTTTACAACGTTTTCCAATAATAGGGACCCAATTTCGTCTACGTTTAAATGACCGCGAAGGAAACTTTAGGAAGGCTAAGAGTCCCCAGGTAAATACCTAGGCTGTCTTAAACTCTAATTTTCTTGGGATTTAAATAAAAACAAAACATTAGGTATTAAACTGTTTGTGGAGAAGGTATCCAACATTGACGCGCAAACTGTATCATAAATTCATCAAATGATTGTAGAAACCCTGGCTTGCACGTTTCGTCGGTTATCAAAAAAAAAAACCCCGTGGTTTCATAATAAAGAGCAAAACCTACACGGTTAAAATGTATGGAACAACAATTTTTTTTAATAACCTTTGAAAAATTTCAACGTAGGGGAGAATGACTGTCCAGAATCATGTACTGAATCCATGGTAACAGTTTGCGCGTCGATATCCCTGCCCCCATCTGTATATCTAGGAGAGTTTATTTATTACCTAGTCTGGATTTGTGTCCGGTTGATGACAATAGACTCGCCCCCTATTACACGGGATTAAACATAACTGGCGAAATATGGGTGGACTATAAGGTGCACCAGCTCTGCCCAACCCTTCGGGGATATAAGGTTTGATTGTATGTTTATGTGCTATATGTTTAAGAAAAAAAAAATGCCTAGCTGTTAGGTGCTTACCTACCTACTCAATATTGCGTACAAGAAACCTAAATTTGTTTACATAATATTAAAATTAATATATATAGGAAGCAATTGGTTAGGAACGTGTAAACAACAAAAACAACACACAATAATTGTACAAAGCTCCATTAATTGATGAAAAAACTGAAAAAAAATATGCAAAAACTATTTAATTGCGATGCTACAGTAAATAAGTTTTTAAAGCTGGTATTAATTGGTTTGATAATTGTATGTTTTTATCTAACTGCGGTGGGGCCATTAGGAAGTGTTATGACTGTTATGTATACCTAGGTACTTACTCATTTTATAGTTAGTGGCCTCGGTCGATTTCAGCTAATGAGATATGTATCGTTGCATTTTTCATTATTTCTTACGTAGTAAGTAAAAAAAGTAGGTAATTAAAATTATCAAAGGTAACATTTGATAATTTTAATTACCTACTTTTTTACTTTAGTAACATTATAGACGAATATCAAATCGTCTATAATGTTTCTAGTTTCAGTTTTTTCTTACTTAGGTAGGTTCAACTTTGAACTAGTTATTATAACTTTTCGCTAATTTAATGAAAACAATTAATATTAATGATACAAGTTTTTGGCGATGGCAAGAAAATGCTATTATCAAAATTGGTACAAAACATGTTTTCCTGCTAAGTATAAAGTTGGATTCTATGGATTTTGTTTCCATAATATAAAAAGTTTACAGCAAATAGCTTTCTACTTTGTAACGCGCAGTGAAGAAAAACAAACAGTTTAAAGAATATTTTTTTCAGTTTATGTGAAAATTCTACAATTTTTTAAATCATGTGCCTGTAGATACTGTTAAGTTGCACTTGTACGTACCTTTTAAACCAGCGGGCTAATTGCGTAACACACTGACAGCAATGGCTTTCATTTTGACAGTTCAACAACATTCATTGCGTTATCTAAATTTTTCGAACATAATTATGAAGCTATGGATTAACAATATGAATCAGTGGTTGTGATTGAAAGTGTTTTACGCAATTACGTTGCTGTGATCAGCAACACTGCTTGGAAGCAGGAATAAATTTGGTGGTAGAGGTAGATAGCAGGTAGGTAGGTACCTACTACGTACCCAGACGAGCTACGTATCTACGTATTAATTAATTAAGTAAGCACTACAAAGTTACAAACATAATAAAAATATCAACCACTGTACCATTGTATGGGAAATATGTATAATACCTAGGTACTGTGGCTAAATGTACCTACTCTTTATTTATTTATTTATGTAGGTACCTTATCGTTTTTTTACTAGAATCACAACATAGACACAAGTTGCATTGTTCCCATGTAGACAAGGTAGGTATCCCATTATTCATAAACGTTTCTTACAGTTACGTAGTGATCAGCGACTGTTTAACCCATAGATATCCGGTTTAACCATACATTTTTGACGTTTAAACGTGTACTTAACTTTAATCATCGTTTATAAATAAACCCCTTCATTCTACGTTACCTAAGTAGATAGGTACTTACAACCAGCTTAATTGAAATATTACCTAATTACCTTAATACCTACTTCAATATGCATTAATTCTCCGTGGTTTAATTAGTCTGGTACAGTCACCAACAAAAGTCAATTAACTCTGTTACTTTTACAAATCATCTAAATTGATACAAAATGGTGCGATACCTACATTGGTTTTCACTATTTCATGTAATAGGAAAGAGTTAGTTATTCTTAAATATTCTATTACTACATGTTTTTTAAGAATATTTTGCTCAATAGTTAAGATTTAAACAACTGAAGTGTTAACCGATTTTGTTGCTGACCGTACATTGAAGACCTCGGTTCTAAGCCGCAAAGGTATCGTTTACAATCGTAGGTTATTGAAAGCACTGCTTTCTATCCAGACGGACCTAGAAAGCAGGTAATGGAATATCGTCGCCATTGGCCGTGACCACAAGCAGTGGCTTCATCTAAATATGAAAATCGACACTTTTTGTTAAATTCTTTAAAAACCATCACGCGTTTCGCTAGCGGAGTAAATTTATTGCGTAACACACGATCACTAGCAATGGTTTTCATTTTGACAGTTCAATAACATTCATTGCGTTATTTTCGTGGTTGAGCAGACAAGTTCTTCGAACATATGAAGCAATGGATTTGCCATATCCTTTAAAATGATTCAGATTGAGATTGATAGCATGTTACGCAATCTGGGTGCTGGAGCGTTCAAAAGAGGTACGTTGGTATATTATGCTGACAGAGTTATAGCCGTGTAAGTATCAAGTCATTTAATTTCTTCATTAATGTTTGTCTTTTTTTACATATTTTATAGCTTAGATAATAACTTAAATTAACCTCACTGAATTAATTTATTGTCTAGGTCGTTGATTCGAACTCAGATAGGCGCTCTACTTTGTGTAAATTATTTCATCACCATTGCTCTCAAAATGTTGAAGGAAAACATCGTGAGGAAACAGGCATGTCCTAGAACCAAAAAATTCAAACACGTGTGATTGATCTACCAAGTCCCGTACCCGCACTGGGCCCGCGTGGTGGATTACAGCCCATTCCCTCTCACCGAGTGGAGGCCTGTGCCCTAACAGTGGGATATAGGTTGAATATGATTTAAATGTCTGTACCTATGTATTTTTACTATAAGTACCTCATTTTTGTAACGTGGAAATGTAGTGGATTGTACATTAGATAATCCTTCTTTAACTTTCAATATGTTACTGTTACCTACAGTATAATTGTTTGTTTTCCGTAAAAAAATAAAATGAAATGGTACAGTTTAGCCTATTTCATTCACAGCTACAGGAATCTATGGCTTTCAGCCGTGGATGGGAGCTTCGATGTGATGGGATCCTACTCTCTCCTCTCCCAATTCGTGATTAAAATGTTGTTTTTAATCAACCCGGGCCATGTTGTGTTTCAATTATCGTAATATTGAATTCTATTGTATATCAGGGGCGTGGGGCGAGTTTTAAAAAAGGGGCGAGCATCACAGTTCATTACTTCTGCTTTTTACTGAACTTCAATTGTTTCACTATAGGACTACTTACTCCTAGAGTGAAATAATTATCACTTACCTATACTCCTAGAGTTTTACTTCCGAGATTTTTATTATTAGGTTTACCGCCGAAAGAAAAAAAAAGAAAAAAAGGTACGCCCTGCACACCCCGATTATGGTACCGATTATTTTAGTTAATAGATAGTTCCCTAATAATTATTAACTGGTAGACCGTATCCAATTTGTTACCTGCCACGTTACTGAAAAGAAAAAAAAACATTACCCTACACGTGCCTAATAATATAAGGATTCCTGAAAATATGTTAAATACATAAAAGAGAATAGAATAATTATGATTGCCTCCGGGCTTGTAATGTATGTAAGTAGGGGTATGTAGGGTCTATATACCTACTAGGTACCCAATATCTGTAATATGTTTGGTATTTAACGCGAAAAAAAATTTGATAGACTGTTTATTTGCTTGCTTGCAAGATCGCACTAGTACCTACCTGACAGGTGTTGCTCTAAGGGTCTATCCCTTAGCGGGATCGTCCGAAAGGGTTACCGCTGCCCTGGTACGTAAAGGGCTAAGGAAGGAACACGGGTGGGTTTTAGTCAGTAAGAGTCTGACACTCCCTTCTGCTCCACCCAGAGCGGGAGGAGTCATTTGATGATTTCCCATCCACAAAAAAAAAAAAAATAATAATCTAGCAGTGAATATTTACTTATAGACTATCGCACCTACCTCTCTGATTACCTAATCAAACAAAAATCAAGAAAAGTCTGTCTTCACGTAGTTTATCTTTATTTTCTTTTTATTTATTGCGTTTCTCTTATCTAAATAAGTACCTACCTATAAAAAATAATCTAGTTACCACACTGCAGTAGGTAATTACTTTGACATTGATTAGCCCAATCCAATTTAGACGTCTGGATACCTACTTCGTGATAAGTCTAGATAAATCTAGGGTCTCTATCTGAAGCTGTAAACTAAAGTACTTAGTAGATACCACTTTATGGATAAGATTAAGACTTATTAGGTAGGCTGCTGATGTGAACTTAGGTATCTACTGGATCGACGTGATCCTTACATAAGAAATGTTAATTTTTCTAGCCACCGATGTCAATATCCGTAGGGTAGAATTGCCTATAGAGTAGCCTAATTAACGCTAGTAGCACTGTTCGTACAGTCGACCGAAACTCTTTGATCTTGAGTGAACGAAAACACTTTGATATGGAGCTGGCCTGGCGTAGTACAGACGCCAGCACATCAAACTACTACGATTTTCAACTTTATCGCTAAAGTATTAAGTTTTAAGGTTGATTGGGAAAATTTGACCGTTTCGGGTAGGTCGAACTGCTGGAGTCTGTACAGTTTTAATAGAACAAGAGGCCGGCTCCTACTGGATTTGTTACCACTAACGTGCGGCCTTCTGGACATCGACATTGCAGGTCTGTTCATTTTTAGGTTCGTAGATACATATACTTATTCCTCTTTTTATTTTTTGTTAGCCGTTACTGTCCCACTGCTGGGCAAAGGCATCCCTACTCTCTTTCCACCTCTCTCTGTCCAGACCTGCCTAGGACCAATCTTTATGAAAGGTTCAGCTCATCCCGCCATCTCCGTCTGGGCCTGCCGCGATGTCGTTTGCAATTAAGCGGGACATCATTATTGTATTCGACTTAAAATAAATATCTACACGTCTAACTTAAATCTTGATCCCAAGACCGAGAAGTGAGATCGAGAAGTAACAGGAAACTCTTGCTTGCTTCAAAGAATCGCTTTCTAATGGTCGAAACTCATTAAAATCGATTTTACAACTACGAGCAGGTACACTACCATAGAGAAAAGGATTTCCTTGATGATATTGTATGGCTGTGATTTCTCGTGACAAATGTTCTTGATAAGCCTAACTCGTTTCCGTGTTGTTGGGGTAGGCTCGGTGCTGGGGTAAGACCGTACGAATCAAGTTCCCGACTAATTTTGCAATATTTTGTAATGCTGACAACATTCTGTACTGCAGTGCATTTTAATCTATTCTGCCCCGACTAGTTTCTGTGTTGTTGGGGTAGGTTCAGCGCTGGGGTTCGAATAAAATTCCAGACTAATTTAGCAATATTTTTTAATGCTGTCAACATTGTGTACTGCAGAATAAAATGGCCAAGAACTTACCTTAACATACCTTATCAAATCGAACTTGAACGAACAGAACCCTTCACTTGTGTAGAAATTAGTATTCTTGAATAGAAAGTTGCTAGCAGTCGCAGAGGCTAAGATAACAATTTGCCATCTATAAAACACAAAGGTTGCTTCTGCTGCAAGCCTACTTTTATGCAGTTTTCCAGGCCTTCAACTTTCAGCATAAAATAGGTACCTACCTACGCTGTCTAGGAGAATTGTGTCTGCTGATAACTTTATCTTGCTGGCCAAGCCATTGTGATTTTGGTCATTGAAACTTTTGTAAAAGCTCTTTTATAAACGGCCACATGACGGCGACATCAGTTCATTATGTATAGTGTTCGAGGTTTGAAGCACTATATCGCTTTTTTTTTTTTTTTTTTTCTGGGTGGGAAATCATCAAATGACTCCTCCCGCTCTGGGCGGAGCAGAAGGGAGTGTCAGACTTTTACTGACTAAAACCCACCCGTGTTCCTTCAGTTGCCTGTGCCAGAGGCCACGGTATCTCTTTCGAACAACCCGCAGCCCCGGCGGGGCACTATATCCCTGCACTGTAACTCTATGATAGTTTACCATAGAACACTTGGTTGTCTAACAACCGGGTTGATAAATGGAAAAGTTTCAATATTTAGTTTGATAAATAAAAGCGTAATTTGGGGCACGCTACATACGCATTAGCCCTAAACAAACTATGGAACAAACTTTGCTTTTACAACTTTTTGAACATTGTCAACGGAAAACACATTATGAATTCTTTATTTCTTACGAGCTTCTGCTCAAGGCTTCGTCCACGTGAAGTTTCGGCCCACCCACCGCGACGCATCCCATCGCCCGCGCTTTTACTTACCTACTTCGTTTTTACCTAGCGTTCTTTCTGGTTTCTTTGCTTATCTCCTAACTGTCGTAGCGTGATGTTAAAGCTAGCTACCTAGTTAGCCTATAACCTTACTCAAGAATTGGGCTATCAAATGCAAAAAGAATTTTTCCAATCCGACCCGTAGTTCTAGAGTTTAGCGCGTTCAAACAAATAAAAAACAAACACTTCAGCTTCATATATAATAAAAGGATAAACCGAGTTGTTTGTGGGTAATCAGCCATGTTTTTTGTTATAATCGCCGCAATAAAACTGCAGGAAGCAGGCAACGATATATAATTAAGATGTACCGACTAGACTAGGTAGGAACTTAGTGTATTACTTATTATAAATTGCACGTTAAAGTCTAAAGCAGGCGTAAATTACTACCTTATTACCTGTTCATAATTATCTTAATAATGATCACACTAGATTTGAATTTAAAAACAGCTTCATCTATTCTCTTAATTACTTGTTATGTACCTATCTACAGGGTCACATTAAATTTGCTAGCGAAACTCTGCAGACGTGATGGGTTTCGATATATAATACTCATCACGTCTGTGAAGTTTATGCACAAAAAAAATGTTTTTTTAGTCTAATATTTCAAGTGAGTGTAGTCACTGCTGTACTAGTAACTGCGGTCAATGACCCCACAAAACGAAAGCGTCAAATTAATTTTTTTTTGCTTGTTTGGATAGCGATACCCATCACGTCTGCGGAGTTTCGCTAGCTAATTTAATTTGACCCTGAATAGATGTGATACCTACTTACATAGTCTACATATATGAATGTTTTTAGGGCTCCGTAGTTCACGTCTCGGAACCGTTATAGTTTCGTCATGTCCGTCCTCAGCTTGGCTACCTTCCAAACGGTTAGTGTAAGAAAGATGAAACTTTGCATGCATATGTGTATTTACAACGTCGACAAAGTGCTAAAATAAAATCACGAAAAATATTTTTAAATTGGGGTACCTCCCCTGCACGTAAAGTGGGGATGTTTTTTTTTCTCGCGTCTACCTCATAGTGTGGGGATCACTAGACAGGTCTTTTAAAAACATTGAGAGGTTGCTAAGACGACTTTTTTATTTAGTTATCCGTTTGCGAGATATTCAACTTTAAAACGCAATTTTTTGTTACAATAGGGCGACAAAATTCATGATGGCAGTCCATGTGATGAACTTTGAAGGAAAACTATAACGGCTTAGATAAATTTGTTAGTTCAGGAGTTATAGAGGCCTAACTTGTAAAGTGCCATTATGGGTGACTACGGAACCCTATTCTATGCGTGGCCTGACACGCACTTGGCCGGTTTTAACAATGTGAAGGCACGCATCGCTCATCATAACAATTTATAAAGATTTCCACGAAATCTGTTTCTGGCTAGTCTGAGATTAATGGTAGGTATTTTAATTATGTTCAGCTTTAATTACTATCGTTCTGGTAGAGACTAAGTCGAAGTATGAGAATTTTAGAATTAATTAAGTGAGTGTTGATAGATAGATATTAGATACCTAGGTACCTACGATAGGCATAACGGACAGCCCCCTGTGCAGGGCTTGCATGGAGGCTGATGAGACCGTCGCGCATGTGCTCTTTGAGTGCACAGGCGTCACCCAGATTAGGTCGGAAACCCTCGGGACACCCACATCTTACACAGATGTTCTCAACAGACCAGGAAACTTAATAATCTTCTGGAGGGAGGTGGGCTGGTTGGAATAACCACCGACGACCGCCATGGCCCACGCACAATGGTCCATCTGAAGGACTAAGTGCGGAAACCAAACCCGTAACATAGAACATAGAACCTAGGTACCTACCGACATATCTACTCAATTTTGTGGGATAAGCAGCACTCTAATTGCGTAACACATAATCAATCTCAATCTGAATAATTTTGAAAGGTATTATACTAATGCATTCCTCCATATGTTCGAAAAATCTGCTATACAACCTAAATACGCAGTAGTAAGGCAAAAGCTTTACTTTCGCACATTCTTCCAAGTTAGACGCCAATCTTTTCGGGAAGCTCAATAGATAATGTTATCGACAAAAGAATTTAAATAAATAACATAGGAGCTCAGCATGCGACCTTAAAACCATTTCGTGGCCGTGTCCAATGATAAATGATGCCTGATCCGTCGTTAATTAGCCGATTGATAATCATAAACTTATTAATTGGCCATTCATTGTCGTCATCTTCCGGCAATTATTATACAAAGATTTCTATAAAATTACTGAAATTAAAACTTGCGTGTTTGTCAACATTGAATGGTTTATTAAATTGTATATACCTACTTGTTTTCTAATTACATAATCAGCCTATAATGTTCCCACTGCCGGGACACAGGTCTCCTCTGTGAGAGGGAGTGGGCCTTAATCCACCACGCGGGCCCAATGCAACCCGCATTGGGCCCGCGTAAGTAGATGTCACATGTCTTCGATTTTTTTTGTTCTAGGACATGCCGGCATGCCTCACGATGTTTTCCTTCACCGTTTAGAGAGCAGCGGTGATGAAATAATTGACACAAAGTAAAGCTCCTGTCTGGGTTCGAACCCACGACTTTCAACTCGTAAGTCGCAGCTGTTACCACTGGGCCACCACTGCTCTTAATCGTTTCTAATTTTGTCTTTCTCGTTTTATAATAACCTATCTACATGAATCATTGATACCTACCTACCTACTTCACTTTTTTTTTTTTTTTTTTTGAGGATGGGAAATGACCCCTCCCGCTCTGGGTGGAGCAGAAGGGAGTGTCAGACTCTTACTGACTAAAACCCACCCGTGTGAGGTGAAGTAGGTACTAGGTACCTACTACGTTGTATAGATAGGTCTCCGAGTTTGGTACGTACATTAATTTTTCATGATTTAAATGAAGTACTCGGTACCTGACCATGCATGCATGCCGTCTGTTGGGATAGGCTGCAATGGCTCTTTTTTCCAAATACCCTTCCAGACATGGTCCTGCATTTGTTAGTCACATAAAATCCTACTAATAGGTATGTTTGGACTTGAAAGAGAACATGACCTTTAAGTTTGTTTCGGCATTTCTTCTCAGGGATCAGTCAGCTACGAAATGCCCGTGCCATCTAGTTTTAAAATATTGACTTGTAAAAGTGTCTTAAAAGATCTACCTAAAGAAAATAAACATTTCATTTCATTACCTACTAAGGATACAAGTTATTTTATCCTCAGTAGGTAGAAAGAGTTACGTATAAAACGTAAGCTTACCCAATCGATGTTGTTGTAGGTATCACAATGTCTACACAGACTCATTATTATTATATTATTACAATCCAATCTACGCACAACACTTTCTTAGCGACACGGGCGTGGAAAGTAAAAATTAGTTTCCGTACACGGTTCATTAATTTCACGACCAGCATCAGGTTTTTTTTACTGTCCACAAATAAGTGCGCAGAGGCAAGATATTGCACAAGTTACACTTTTTTATGTGTTAAAGATTAACTTTGTGCCACTTCCTGTTTCTTGTTATGTCATAGGTACAGTTTGTTTCCTGATGACACTATGTATGGAGAAATATAAGTTTTTATTACGAAGTTGGAAAGGAAATGAAATGTGGACCACATAAAGGCTCCCATGTGGAAACTAGTACTCACCTAATTGCGTAATTAGCGGTTGGGCTTGTTTAGCAAGAAGAAATTGTAGCAAAACCATCTAGATTAACTGCATTGGAAGTACCGATAAGGTATCAGCCTCGCTTGAATAGCCGGATGAACGAAAGTTCCGGATTCATATCTTTAGCACTGACCTGTTAGTGTACCTACTTACTACATGTTTTTGATGCCTTCATTTAAACATTATAGCTACGTATATCTTCCTATTTAAGACTCCTGGGGCTGCATACTTAGCTATTCACAACCACTCGTTACGCTTCTGTACCGTATCGAACATCAATCAATGTTACTAAACGCTGTTCACAAGTCTGAAACCGGAATATTTTGTCAGTTTAAATCAAATAGACGACCGCCATTCTTCCGACAGCTATTTGCTGTCGGGATAAGGCAAATCAGTCGTTGAAAATGTGCCATTTTCGATACGACAGCCTGTAGAATGGTTGTAAATATCTGTGCAGTTAGTGCAAATGTTTTTGATGCCTTCATTCAAATATACTCACATACGTAGCTATATGCCTTCGTATTTAGGACTCCCGGTCTTCGATCACTATTATTGATCCAAGCTCCCGGTAGTAAAAAAACTTAAAACCGCTTTCTGCGATCGATATCCTGCCTACTTACTTAATTTAATTACAAAGCTTTAATTAACATTTAAAGAAAACCATGCCAAAACCATTGTAGGTCACATCGATGAATATTTATTATTATCGATGCAACAATTTGTTTTTACTTCCTGCCCGAGTTCATATTATGTGCATTGACACAACGAATTGAAAACAAACATGAGTAAAAAGTGTTGTAATATTTATGGTCTAATAAATATCGTGGCGCAAATTATGTAGTGAGGTAGGTACTTCACGCCTGTCTCAAAATAGAGGTGTGCGTCTACTGTGACGTAACAAAAGGTAAAAAAAATGACAAGTTCATGGCGACCGTCTTTCAATTTATAAGTACGAATTGGGATGCAAGGGTTTCCTAAATTACCTATAGGTACAAATACTTGTCAATCCATGGTCACAGCCATAGAAATATAAAAAAACAGGTGGCAGCTGTAAAAACTACTCTCTATAGTGAATACAGACCATGGCCACTACAGTTGCCGTATAGTTAGGTACCTATGTCTCAGTTTTGCCCCCACCCCTGCATCACTATTTCCCCATTTTACTATATAGGTACATAATATGGTAAAATGAGGGAAGGTATACCTATGGCAAGAAGCTAAACCAATATGAACGAAATAATTCGATGACAAATTGTAATGAAACCATTCAAAGTTATTCCAATAAATGATTACGTATTACTTAGAAACAGCATTTTTATTGTCTATAAATTACCTACTTGTTTACGTTCATTGTATTGTAGTCAGGTACTTATTACAGATATATACTTACCATCACAGTCTGCCCAAACCTCTCAACCTGCACTGATTTTTTGCTCTGGTCACACAGTTTTTTACTCATTGTTGTGACATAGTTGTTCGTAATTGAACTTTACGTAACAAGATCTAATAGAAAAACAAATTCACTTTTTTATAGAAACCTCTTTCATTGAGATGAAGTGCAATAATCTCGTAACCCTTTCAAGCTATTTAGAAACGGTCTGGTTAATTTACAAATAAACTGAATGTATAATGCACTACTTTTTTTTTGCAAGGCATAGTTGACTTGGCAAGCAGATTCAATAAGTTCTGCTTGGTCGTGTGTTAAGAGTAGGTCAGTCAATTGCTCCCAGGGGCGTCGTGAAGGATGACTGAGTAGGTAGGTCTATATGTAGGTAGGTAAACTGCATAATATATAGGTTGGTAGACTGGACCTGCCAATAAAGGAGAGCTCATATTTCGATTCTAGGAAGGCTTTTGACTCCCAATTAGTCGAATGTTGCCGCAGTTATATCTGGGAACATATGAACTAGGCTTCCAATAAAGCCTACCATTAAACCCACCAGTCTATAATCGAGTACCTACGTATTTCTAAAAAAACTTTGAAAATTGAACCTTTTAGAAAATTTGAAGTTAAATGAAAAAGCTCTTCCAATTGACACTTAATTTGGAGTACGGTCAAAAAAGGAGATGATATATATGCCTAAAGGAATATATCCTATATCAAGTTAAGTTTAGTAAGAAACTGATGGATGTTTTCGAATAAAGTTTAACTTAATTAATAGAAAAGAAACCGTGCATATATCATATTAAATTGAATTAAAAAACAAACAAAGGTTTCTTACTAAACTTCAACTACCTATATCCGACGACCCTCTTTTGGTACTTACTTATCTTTTTTGGTGACTGTACCTACCTATCCTCGCCAATATTCTGCGAGTGGAAATATTAACTAACATTGCACGTTGTATTGTTTCAGATATTGCCGTTCATATTATCAGTGTCAACAATAAAAGTACCAGTCGACAATGAAGATATTCCGACCGGAGTACCCCGCCCTCCGGAAGGCACACAGAATACTCCCATTTACTACATATCAGACGATACCAATGTCGACAGTTACCTCATCCCTCCAAACCCTCACAAATCTGAAGAAACGCCCGAGGGACCACCCACGTTCCTGATACCACCCTCACAAGAAAAGCAGCCCAACTTTTATAACGTGCCCAAAGAGTCTGCAGATGCTCAAAGTGACTGGCTGCCTATTCTTCAAGCACAGACCCAAAACAAACGCAACGCCCAGTTTCAGCAAAGATTGCCTCTGGAGTCCATTCCGATTTTTTTCAACCCTAACCAGGCCGGTGGAGGTCATGTTCCTCTACGTTTACCCCCTGTACCTTCAACACACCTTGAACCACCTTCAGTTGATGCTGTCAACGAGTTCTTTATAGAAATCCCCGAAGAGGAACAGCTTCATGTCGATGAAAATAACGAGCCTATTGAACCATCAGACTATAATGTGCAACCCCAAAACGATGGCTCACTACTAAATCAACAACTGGACTCTGCAGAACCTACTCTCGCTTTACATTTAACACCACCTAAACCACAATCATTCAATACGCCAACAAAACAGTATCCGAAGAAGTATTCTGGTGGATTCAAGCCGGTTCCGATACCCCTGGCCCAGTTCGCTGACTCCACCCCAGAAGTACCTAAAGCAAAACCTGCAAAATACTTCAAACCACAGTCTAACGCTGAAGTAGAACAATACATACCGATCGATGAGAAGAATTTATACCATTACCAAAAAGCTGAACATCAACGGAAACTGAAGGAAAAAGAGGAAGCCGCTAAGGTCAGTAGTATATCATTTTGAAATATGGTGATATTTAAGCGAATATGAATTTAACTTGAAACTTGTTTCATTCTCAGCAACAACAGTCAGCTGATGGCGGTTCAGCGGAAACATATGGCGAGCCTACTTCGGCGGAACAAGAAACTTCGGAAACTAACTTGAGATACCCCGGACGTACGTGTAATATAACTTAATAATAACATAACAATTATAGTTTGAAGTGGGTTGAGATATATAAATCAACAACTTGTTGTATGACTAAAGTTACTACCTACTTACTGTAAGTGAAAAGAAATGGATTGTTCGACCCTTGCTATCAGTTCCAACGATGTGCTGAATAATATTATGGTTAAAGATACAATTTCGTACACTCGACGTATGTTAGGTTGGTATACTATGGTATAAATTAATCGGGATTGGTTTATTGATAAATGCTTAGTAGTTATTTGGAAGCTTCCGGAAGTATAGTTTATCGGACATCGTAAATGGTTTATTCCTGTCCAAAACTAGATTAAAATTAGTAAAGTGCGACGTTTTTAACAAAGGTGAACACTGAAAGGTGTAATAGCATTTGTGTATAATATTCCAGACAACGCGTACCCACCGCATCACGGGCCCCCTGCGCCTGTTCATTATGGTCCCCGGCCTGCTCCTTTACGTCAAGCGCCCCCGCCGTCTCCCCCACAAGACGCGGGCCCAGCGGCCCCGGCCCCTGATGGCAGGACCGAGTTCAGGATGCATGGCATGAAAGGACCTCATAGTTACCAGTTCGGATACGATACTGGCAAAGGGTAGGCATTCTAGCCAAACCATTTCCAATAGAGGTGGGCTATAGGAACAGACGGACCGGACCTTAAAAAGACGGCTGAGATATGACTATTTGTTTATTTGTTTTGTGTACGAAAATGAGGAGACGCCTATGTCTATACGCGATTGGCTGAGTTGACGACAATTCAATAAAAGTGGTGTTCCTAATATTATTTGTGGTCATATCATTGGCTAAGCTGGTAGTCTTAGTTTAGCTAACAAGCAGGTAGCAAAAAGTCGTTTCTGCTGCAAGAGTGCAGATCAAAAGTCCTGTCATCTGTTCGACCTATGATCCTTTTTGGTCCGTCTGAAAACTAGCTTTGATCACTCGCTGTGTATGTCTAAGTTGTAATGTCTTAGGGAACGACATTATTTCCCTTTCCTATATCTTAGTGAAATCCATGATAGCTAAATTCTAAAAATTGCAGGAAAAATCGTCAATTCCGGTACGAGGAGCGTGACAACGAAGGCCTGGTGAAGGGACACTACGGTTACATGGACAGGGCCGGAAAGCTCCGCGTTGTCAACTATAGCGCACACCCCGAGTATGGCTTCCACGCTGAAGAGCCTGTAGAAAAGCAGTCATGAACATCGAACATTATTTAATTAAGGACAGTACCCGGGGACTGAATGATACATCGAGCTCTAGACAGTCACACACGTATGAGTGAGATGACGTTCTACAAAGCTGAATAGTTTCTAAAATTCGATGTGACGTAGTTACGGTCGGCTATTGTACGTGTGGTCGTACTTAGTTATCGGGTATTGATAAAGTTATCTAATCTTCATGACCTCAGGAGTTAAAATGTTGTAAATAATATTTTTTGTAAATAATCGTATTTACTCCAACTTATTGTGTCGGTAGAGGGAGTTCAGTCCTTATACGACATGAGCATACAATGTGAAATAGCTAAATACAATTTGTATTAAGTTATGTAAATTTTTATGTAAGCTATTTTAGGTCTGTTACCATAAGTGTCATATAGTGGATAAGATATAATAATTTATATGAATAAAAAAGTTTTACAAAATTTAAAATATTTTTTATTTAAATAAATACGTATAATAGCATCCATTATCATATCACATAGGCATAAACTGTAAATATAATAAAACAATCAAAAACTTTGTCCATAAATCCTTGTATCAAAAATATTTCTTCTTTCATTGTCAGGAATGTTAATATAGGATTACTTAAAAAAAAAAGATTTTAAGAAACATCAAATATTAACAAGAAGGTAAAATAATAAGAAGAACTTCTTTAAATGATATAACATGATATAACACAGCATAAAAATATGGCACTTACTTTATCTTAATAAGTATTATAATAACGCTTTTCTTACGTGCAATTGCACCTGATTTTAACAATAAAAATAATTTGATGTATAAAAATTTGTAACATAGTAATATATGTTACTTCTTAATGCTATTTACTAGTTCGCCAAGTAAACTAGAAGCACCAATTCGGAATAGTTTTGGTGTAAGCCATTCTGGTCCTAATTCAGTGTACACAAGGACCAACCAATTGACAGCGTCCCTTGCTGTCTTTATGCCCCCAGCCGGTTTTAGGCCAACCTGTAGAATAAATATGTATGACTATATAGTGTATTATTCGATCATTGGGGTGAAAACGTACAAGCATTTTAATTTTTATCTATGAATATACTTTTTATACTGCCCTACATGTCAGGCAGCAAAGAGTGGTGAGTTTAGACCCCATATCTATTGTGCATTAGATGAGAACCTACTCTCTAACCAAAATGTATTTATTCACCAGCACCCTGATTGCGTAACACACTTTCAATCACGATCTGAATGATTTGGAAGGAAATTGCTAATCGCTTGCTTCATATGTTCTAAAAGTTTGTCAGCTTAACAACGTAAATAACGCAATGAATATTGTTGAACTGTCAAAATGAAAGCCATTGCTACTGTTAGTGTGTTACGTAATTACCCTGCTGGTTAGTTGAAATATTCTAGTAATGAGCAATGAAGATTGATCACCTTTGCTTTACTTACCCTAACACCCGTCTTCTGGTAATGCTTTCTTATAGCCCTGCACATGATCAGACCGATAGGTAGGGTAGCATTCACTGCTTCCTTGCCTGTTGATGTCTTTATGAAGTCAGCCCCAGCCATCATTGACACCATTGAAGCTTTGTAAATCTGTATCAAATTAATCTATGTCACATTTTGCTCAGTAATAAAACTAATAAGTAAGAGTGAGAGAAAAAAGACCTATTTTTGTAGCAATTTATAAGACAAATCTAATAAAAAATTGTTTATGTCTCTTATATTTAGAGGTTATCATTGGA
Organism: Apamea epomidion; assembly: GCA_947507525.1. Lineage (NCBI taxonomy): Eukaryota > Metazoa > Arthropoda > Insecta > Lepidoptera > Noctuidae > Apamea > Apamea epomidion. Next base: position 12,511,673 of record OX382228.1, on the reverse strand, counting down.
AAATAAATTGCTGTTAACGGTCACGCTTCACGTCTCCATCAGTTTAAAATGTCACTAGCCTAGTGTTCGAGTAGAGAATTCTGTGTTGTATCATTAAAACTTACATTTTCATAACTTCCTAGCTCTCCGACTCCAAGGATGACTTTAAGGTGAGCGTTACGGCATGCTTTCCTCATCTGCTGAACTTCATTGTACAGTGTGTCCCACTGCCCAGTTAGCACTAAACTGCGGTCAAGCACCACATCAATCTCTGTGGCTCCACTTGATATCGCATAATTGATTTCTTGTAGTCTTGTCTCTAGTGGGTAAAGACCAGAGGGGAAACCGGTGGCAACTGTAATTTTTTAAAACTATTAATAAGTCTTCCTATTATCCACTTATAGCTACTAATTATTATTATGTTTTTATGAAATACACCAAAAACAAGGAAAATGGGCATGGGATGGAGGAGGATTTTACCCAAAAACCTATATGGACCCTATATGACCCGCTATGTATCCTTTGTCCACATATGGAAAAAATTAAAACTAACACAAATCTTAATGCTAGTAGTAAGAAAATATTAAAAACACTTAATTTGACGGCTAAACTTAAAAATAAAATAAAATAATTTTAATTCAGATATCAAGTATCCATACATAAGTATGTACATCATGCATAACAATATTACACAAACAAAAATAATAATTAAAATGTAGATTAAAATGATAATGACAAATTAGAATCCAACTTAAAATGTAAATCAAATTATAATTAAATGACTGTATTAATAAGGGACCTCCACAGCGGAGATGACACCCTGTCAGCCACAATCTAAAAACCACAAGCCACAATTTAAAATATAGAATAAAAAAGCTTCGTTTTTTTTAAATAGAAAAAATTGATCTTACCTGCAGCAATATTTATTTCATTGGTGAGATTCATTAGTTTTATGACCTCATATGCATCCTTCACCCTGTTAGGGTATACACACACAGCTGCAGTCCTAATGGTTTCTTTTAATTTCAGTTCTTCTTTTAAGTCTGAGGGCAAAGGATTTGCGGCCTGAAATTAAAAATAAGTATGAAATAGAAATATACGAAATGTAGTAGTAGATCAAATTAGAATCCTAAAATAATTACGGATACTTAACTATTTCCAGAAATAAATTAATGATTAGGTAAGAAAATTTGAATTGGCACTTTTGAATTGTTAAGGAGTTGGTCAGTCAGAAAGATGAAGCTAGTAACCCGTTCCAAAGCGTAGTACATACTTATGGAGAACAAAGGGCAAGAAACTCATATATAATTATTTTTGTAGTAAAACAAGTGTTTTTATACAAACCTTCACACAAAGTCTAAAGACATTTGACCGTGTATCATCACCAGACAGAGTAGTCAAGTCAATTACAGTGATAGCTTTTAGTAGCCATGCATTGAAGTTGTCACCATTTACAAGGCGCGCCTCCAGTATGGTCTTAATTTGTGCTTCAACATTTGATTTGTTGATGTAAACTTTCTTTAACCCTCCCATTTCTAAACAAAAATTAATGTTATAAAGATAACACTTCCAGGCTTACTTTTTTCCTATCAGCCGAAAATAGTTAGCAAAGTTTCTAAGAAAATATAATTTAAAGCAGTTTCTCGCATGTGCGCCACCACAATCATCTAGAATGATGTTTAAGATGGCAGTGCCATATTGTATGTCTATCCGAAATTAAAGTTATTATTTGTTAGAATACTGATGTAGCAAAATTGCACAACCGCCTAGGTATGTGCTTAGTTAGGATAAAAAAACGTCATTGTTACTTAAAAAGTCCACTATAAATCATGTCTAATAGTTCCTAATTTTTGGAGGAAATAAGGAATAGAGTTCTCTTAAATGTTTTAACAGGAATAAAATAAATAGCTAATCGTTTAAAATATGAACTCATCTATGTCATCGTTTTAATATTATTTATCAATCGAGTTATCACTAACAGCTAATTCTTTGAACATTGACACAATGTAAAACTTACCTAAAACTTTAGATGTTGGTTGAACCATTATATTTATCTAGAATCGATGTTAATATTATACTATATATTCTTTGTTTATTGTTATATTCTTCTTGCAAATGTTTATTTAAGATTTATATACTTTTTTTTTGTTTTTCGAATTTAGAACGAAGAAAAGAAAAGAAACAGCCCGCCTGTAATGACCGGTGACATTAGAATAGAAGTGTTTCCATTATGGAAAACGTTTCTGCGTTTTTATTATTGAAAGAAAATATGTTTATTTTGTCACCGAAACAGCAGTAAGACATTGTTGTTGACTAGAAAAAAATGTTACTCAAACAAATAATTTTAATCTCTCAAATGGCCGGGGCGCAATTTTTTATTTCGTGTGGATGTGACAAAAAAAGTGTCTCATGTCCGTTCGGGGTGGCGCCACAGTCAAAACAAAATATTGTCTTTCTACAACTAATGCTGCCTTTGTGAACTAATTTCACAATGCACTTGTTTTAGTCATGTGTTGAATTTAGATTGTATGGTAATATTTATCTAGAATTGAAACAAACTGATTGGAATGAAATTAAATTGTTGTGACCATTTAGTGTATAATACTGAACCTAGATGTCGTTACCAACGGGCAATCACCACAAATCTGTAACATAATAAAATGCCCATGGAATGGATTTCATTGGCGTGAAATGGACACTTTAGAACATTATTCGCATTTGGTAAGGGAGGGAAGATGACCCTTTAGCCAGGGAAAGGACACTAAAGTTATTATGCTTATCGGTGTAAAGCACATATAGGTGTAACGCATTCCGAATTTGGTGGTATCAGTTATTTAAATCACCAAATATTAAGGGCGTTATGGATATGGAAGACAGAACGAACCACTAAAGGTGGATGCTCCAAGGCAGCCCGCGAAATTCAGATTTTCTTACGTTTTTTGCAATTTGCTGGTCAGTATTAGGTTGTACGTTGATTAAAATATGATTCGCGGCCGTAACAAATGTGTATCTATAGAATTATAATCATTAGAAACGAATGTAGAAAAAAAAACATAAATTCGTTTTATTCAATATTTTCGAGAGTAAAACTAATCAACAACATTTACTCTACGCTATTAAACTTAAATATATTCATATATTATTAAGATATACCTGAGATGATTTCTAAAAGTTTAAATTGGTCCATTTTGCCTTCATTCTTAAAGGAAGGCAAAATGGACTCGCATCATACAAAAAGCAGTCAGAACATTTTGTTCACAGAGAAACACTACCTGATCATCATAGCTACATACATAGCTATCACAGTGGCAAGTCAGGTGATCTAGCTCATATGTTTTATAAAAATGATGTATCTAGTGATTCTAACAAAATATGTAAAAAAAAATCAGCATGTCTATGAACCAACTGGCCTAACACCTAGCTGGTGCCGGACACCCGATCAATCTGACGCTAGCCACACCCTTCTCCATGGCTTAAATTTCAGCCTCCCTCTAGTTCGCAAACACTTACAGATGTTGAACATTATTAAAGGCCAGGGACCTTGCGGGGTAATTGCGTAACACACTAACATTAGGAATGGCTTTCATTTTGACAGTTCAACAAAATTCATTGCGTTATTTTCGTTGTGTAGAAGACATATTTTTCTAACAGATGAAACAACAGATTAGCAATACGTAGGTTTCCTTCAAAATGATTTAGATTGGATTGATAGTGTGTTAGGTACGCAATTAGGGTGCTGATGGGATACTAATCTATTATTATACCTGTAGCGCTATTATTTATGTATTCGGGATGGCCATATTACCTTCTGTCTGGAAAAATGCACATTTAGGTTCTGTTCACAAAAGTGGTTCTATAACCGAATCGCTTTAGCGTGGCAATAGCGGTCATTGCCTTTTTCCTTATATCTCTCAGTAGGAACCCAAACCATAAACTAGGTATGGTTTCGTTATTGGAACATGTTGAAGATCGCGATAGATATTGATTCAGGCTGTTGTAGGACTCTATGTATTACTGTTTTTGAAAAAAGATTGATAGAAAATGTCGATGACTGCTGTTGCCACGCTAAAGCGATTAGAGTATAGACAAACTGTTGAGAATTATAGACTATTCTCTTTCTTTACTTTGAAAAACTTGTCCATCTCAAAATTTATCCTTTTATTCAACAACACTTAATTTCTGAGTAACACCGCTTTGTCAAAAATTAATCTACTTACTGCTACAAACTTAATGAATTTTATGAATCATCTAACTAAAAATATGGATGGAGCTCAAACAGACGCCGTCTTAGATACAGTATAGGTTCATGATGACCGTCTTGACCGAGAAACCGGGCCTTCTTGATGCAAATATTTTTACTGTACTATAAAGTACTCGGTAGTATCCATTGCCGTTACCCAACTCTGCTGGCGTAGGTTTCCATCCAATCTGCGTAGATGCGGCTAAAGTGATTGCAGAAGGTAATAGCTCTATGTTATACCTCCACATGCCAATTACTTGGGGGAAGCGATCGTGTTTTCGGTTTCCTGACAACTATTCAGGTTGCAAATTTTTGGGGTAAGAAAGGGACGGTGAAAACGTTTTGTTCTTGGGACACGCAGTGCTGACGGATCGGTTTGAGTGACAGCTACGTAATTGGTGCGCATCATACAAACGAAGGACCAGAATCCGAAATAGATATAGGCAGTATAGTCCGTATAGTGTCTAGATTCCAGATTGAGTCTACATCATTCACGCGAAAGACGTCTACAGCTGGATATAGGTAGGTTCACCGCAGATACAACGGCCCTTAGCTGTGATTGAGCCTTACATTTTACATACCGGCCTACGGTAAATGAAGGAATTTGATAAGAAAAGCGAGCTATCATATGCAATTAGGGTTGCCAACCTTACTATATTGTATACCTAGTATCCTGATATAAACTACTAATATATTTTCATTTCAATACAAAATAGCGAGATGAGCGCAATATGGCCAGTATTAATCTCATAAAAGCAGAATTAATGGTATTTTGTAACCTTAATAGTCTGCCTAGTTGCAGTCAAAAAGATGTTATAATGGTTAAAAAAACTTGTTAAAAGGTTCAAAGAACAAAACAAAAGTAACAACCAAAAATATAGTACTTTTTATATTTTTTTTTTTCGATTTTGCTATATTTTTACAGGCAATGGCTTCGAAAATACTATGTATATTTGATATACACAAAAGTTGGCAACCCTATATGCAATGTACCTACAGGAGTGCTCAATAATAACTACGAGTGCCTAAAGTAATAAGCTTTCACAATGTGGGTTGGTGTATTAGCTACATTCTAAATGAACTTAAGTCATCTATGTCGGTCACAAATAGCCTACCAACATCACAAGTTTCAGGTATTGTTTCAATAAACAGAGAAATGTGAGCCGTCAGTCAGAATCGAACTGTAGTGGACACAAGTTTGTATAAATCAAACATCCTAGCCACGAGCTGATTAAACGTAAACATCGGAACTATCTGGGGAGAGCTTGACGCGCTATTCAATTCACTACGCAGTCTGCCATACGGTTAATATTGGTGTATGGTGTTTTTTTACTTTTTAAGGTTTAGAACAAATGAAAAGCGGAACCTTTTTATTCTCACTTTCTTGTCCGTCTATCACAGAGATTTTTCTCGAGATCTATGCAACGTAGGTATTTGAATTTTGGGATAATGTTTAGGTCTCGATGACGCGGGCATAGATCGCCAGCCAGCCAAAAACCAAAACTAGCCGGCGACCGTCCCAAAGACGGCTAAGTATAGTTTGGTTCGGAACCATAATTGTGTGATCCCGACTCGCTCTTGGCCAGTTTTTCTGCACTTGTTTGAGATTATACAGCCCGGCCGTCGAGAGAATGCGTTCCTGACACCTGTCAGTGCGCCAATTCAAGTAACGAATAAAATATCAAATTCGCCAAATACGCATTCGTTTGTATAAAGCCACGGAGCACAAAACCAGGCGCCGTGTATAAAAATGACAGATGCAAGTGAACCTATTCTTTCGTCGGCCGCACTGTGGGTATCTATATTAAAATAAAAATAGCATGCAATATTTTAATTACCTAATTCTAGTATTTACCTATGTTTTAATTGCATAACCTTTTAAGAGTAATGCAAGTTAAGCAAAAGAAATCGTTTAATTAAAAACACTCTTCTCTTTCGCGCCTTTTGCCAATTTGCAACTAAACTAGGGTAAGTAGATTCGTTTCTTTATTTTTAATGTAAATTATGTTAGATTTTATGCGGAAGGCCATAGCTTGCTTCTCACTGAGTTCTGTACTGCAGAGGTAAGACGGGGAACATCTGATTTCCCTAAGGATTTTAGAATAATTGTAGTAGGTAGGTACCTACAATGAACATTTTATTAGCCACATTAGCAGCAACTTACCATCTTGGTAGATTAAGGTTTAATCGATCTATGCTTCTCTACGTTTAATTTACATTACACGACTGTGTATAACTCCAGCTTCCTCATATGTGATAGAATAATTCTACCTATGCCAATATTTAAGGCATAATAGCTGCAACCAAAGTTCCCAGTCTTAATTTAGCTGCCACAAAAACTTCGTTAATATGATTTGTTCGTTAGTGTGTGTTAGATGGAGTGAGGTTAGGGTTTTCTACTATAGTCAGAAAAATAAGGCATAATACGAGTAGCTGCACAAGGAAGGAAAAAACTGAACGATAATACTTAAAAAGTGTTGAAACTACGATCAAAAACGTGTGTGTAAGCTGGAGTGACGTCACCCCAGCTGCTCATTCATATCTTCTAAACGAAAGAAGATATGATTATGTATTATAGCTTAAAAAATAAGGCGTAATAGCTGCCATCGGCAGCAAAATTTTCAAATCTCTGGTCAAAATACTCTATGAGTTATTACACCGATAAATATGTGTAAGCTGGAGTGACGGTACCCCAGCTGCTCATGTCATATCTTCCGAACGAAAGAAGATATGATTATGTATTATAGCTCAAACATTTAGACATAATAGCTGCCATAGGCAGTCAAATTTTCAAATCTCTAGGCCTTGTAGTTTCCACGTAACAAACAAAAAAACAGTTTTCGCGCCAAAAACATCAAATTATTGCTTCGGGGAAGGTAAGGAGCGGCGTTGCCGTTCCGTGCGCTACATTATTACAATTAAGTTTAAACTTAGGGGGCATTCTAGATTTGAAAATTTTGCTACCTACGGCAGCTATTATGCCTAAATTTTTGAGCTATAATACATAATCATATCTTCTTTCGCTCGGAAGATCTGACATGAGCAGGTAGGGTGCCGTCACTCCAGCTTGCACATATTTATCGGTTTAATAACTCATATAGTATTTTGACCAGAGATTTGAAAATTTTGCTGCCGATGGCAGCTATTACGCCTAATTTTTTAAGCTATAATGCATAATCATATCTTTTTTCGTTTGGAAGATATGAATGAGCAGCTGGGGTGACGTCACTCCACCTTACACACACGTTTTTGATTGTAGTTTCAACACTTTAAGTATTATCGTTCAGTTTTCCTACCTTGTGCAGATAGTATGCCTTATTTTTCTGACTATAGTCCAAAACCCTAACCTCCATGGTTTGTCTGTATGTAATGAGGAAACTGGGGTGACGTCACTCCAGCTAACACACACTAAACGACTCATATTAACGAAGCTTTTGTGGCAGCTAAATTAAGACTGGGAACTTTGATTGCAGCTATTATGTCTTAAATATTGGTATAGGTAGAATTATTCTATAACATATGAGGAAGCAGGAGTTATACACACTACAAGACCAACATTCCTAGTAGGCATAAAGTGGTTTATTTATAAACGATGATTAAAGTTAAGTGACGTTTAAACGTCAAAAATGTATGGTTAAACAGTCGCTGGTCACTACTGTGTACTAGTATTTAAGTCCACGTGTCTTCAGTGTGCGCTTCCTACATTCTTCTATAGTTTTGCATTTTGATGTTTCAGTTAGCGCACGGAATTTTTTATGTCGCATTTTATAAAATCTTGAATAGGAAATGAGGATCAGTCTCTTAGCCAATTTATTTTATCCCGGGTAGACAGCTTAAGATTAAGACGGGTTCATTTTTACTTAAGTAACAACAAGGAAAAAAATTAAAAGAAATTTTAACTTGAAGTTTGTGCTTGACGTTTTTCTGTGCATTTAAATACCTGGGTGTATATACGCAATGGGGACTAACTGCCAATTAAACCAATGAATCTTAATGCGACCAGAACTGCGTTAAAGAGCTGTCATTAATGTCAATATTCTACAACAACGGTGACATTGACAGCTCTTGAACGCACTTAGATGTGCTAATCGCGTTCAGTTACGTTAGTGAAATGCACCCTTAGTAGATTCCTATAGTAGGTATTCCTTAGGTGTTTGCCAATTTCTGTTGTGTACGTATCCGGAAGAATAGAGAGACGCTAATCAAAGAATAAATCTCGGTACGTACCTACAGCGTACGATTTATTGCGATCTGAGATTTGTTTCAGGCTCGCCGGACGCGAAGCGGGCGCTATAAACATTTCACCGAGCCATTACTGTAGTCCCACGGAGAAAATAGCGTCTTAGTTCTTGCTTTCAAAGTTTTAAAGGAATTACTGTTGTTTCCGCCTTCCCCTTCGACGGAGATTGAATAAGACCCGATCTCATAGGTCAAGGTAAGTTTGTCCAGAGTTCTTTTAGTTTGGGTCTTTATGAACCTTGAACTTCTTTTGTAACTTTATTGATGTCATGATCCGATCTATCAGCCGGGATTTGACAGCCAATACTGTAGTTGTTAGTTGTAGATATCTAATCAAATATACATACAGGCTGGCAGGGATATCGACGCGCAAACTGTAACCATGAATTCAGCACATGAAATTTTATCATCACTTCTAGACCCCCTAGCATAGAAATTATTAGTGGATTTTCAAAAATATGCTGTTTCATAGAAAAGTGCAATACCTATGCGGTCAAAATGTATGGAAAAGATTTTTTTTTTTTAATAACTGACGAACAATTTGCAGTAGCAGGGTGGGTTCAGAATCATGTACTGAATCCATGGTAACAGGTTGCGCGTCGATATCCCTGCCAGCCGGTATGTATATTTGATTAGATATCTACAACTAACAACTACAGTATTGGCTGTAAAGATAACTGCCTGAATGATTGGCTGAAGAACTGAGAAAGTAGGTAGGTAGAAATATTACAAAAAATACAAGAGAAACATTGATCGTTGATACCTACTAGATTTTTTTGTTTTTCTGTCGAGAGCTTTAGGTTCTGAGAAAACCTTACACCCTATTTACAATTATAAATGAAGTCCTCCAGACCGAATTTCGACCGAATCTCAGCGGAGACCAGCCTTCGGCGAAGAAGGAGATATTATAGTCTCACTCCCCAATCCCTCACTCTCATAGTCTCATGGGATGGCAATCTGACACGACCGGAGAGAGATCAAGCGCGGGACCAACGGCTTAACATGCTTTCCGAGGCACCGGTATCAACCTATCGGGGTATCCCCGCCAACTTCCAAACTCCGGCCAATTACTAAGAAATAAAAACCCAATACCATTTTGCCCGACCCGGGAATCGAACCCAGGATCCCACGCTCAGCTGTCGCGCTTGAGACCACGAGACCAACGGGGCAGTTAAATGCCTAAGTACCACGGATATAAGTACCACGGATATCGATATTTTTGGAAAAATAAACTATATTTCCGGATAGGTAGATACTTACATAAAAATTTAAAAAAATATTTAAAGAAAACTAAACAAAGTTATTATAATACAAGAATGTGCTAAAATTAAATATCGATACAAATTATCGACCATCGCTTTCGAGTCCCTAATTGCATGCGTGTGCATTGAATGTTCGCAAATAGCAAATGTTTACAAGTGAATGCCCCGCCCATTCTATGTATGTGTGTTATTAGAAATTGATTTAGTGTGGCTGCTTTCTTCTTAGAGTGCGTGTTAAAATTTTGAGTGTGTCGTAAGTACACTATTTGTTAATGTTCTAATTATTTGGGTGGAAGATAAGCGGCGTCACTAGGACTCTTTATTATTCCGCAATGAAGGCATTTATCTCCGGATATCTATGCCAAGTACCAACCATTATATCAGTGGCTCTAATAAAGACTAGACACATGTAAACGAGTCTTAAATCCTCTTTCCTGAAACCTATACACGTTTGGAACAGAATAACTCGCGGATAACGAACTGCCTTTCAAAATGAAGGATCTCAAGATATGAGGGTTCGTGAACAAAGACCAAGGTCGTGCCTTCGCGCGACGGTACATACGCAACGGCTCCGAGTCGGGATATGAATGCGGACGTGTGGATGAATGAGTGTTCCTTCATCTTATTTCCATATCCTCGTGTCAATTGCCACGCAGTAATTTTACTTTGTTGTAGGAAGGGCTCCGGAATCAGAGTTTTATTGATGTTTTATGCGGATATTGTTTGAACGTCGCCTTTGTGTGTTAGCGTTGGTTTTGCATCACGGAATGAGAAAATATTTTTGGGGTCTCACAAAAAAATACGCCTTCCTTTAATGCAAAGTGGGGTGAAGCTGTTTTTAGTTTGAAGTACTATCTTAAAGTTTGAAGAATTGTGTAGGTTTTGGGTATTTCTATGTTGGTGAGTAATGGCCGATTCCTATAATTTACAGACCGTTATTGTTTAAATTTAGTTTTTTGTATCTTTACCAATAATGAAGCAAAAACCGCATTGCTTTGCTTTTGCCTCCTATATGAAAGTAGCTATCACAGGTAAAATTAGCTTACGAATCTATTTGGCAATAAAAATTGCTACCATTGGTAAGTAAAGCGATTTTTGTTATCCGTGATAGGAGCCGAGCAATAGCCGAAAAGAATCTAAAGATACACTAAGCCAGGTAGGTAGACTAGAGCATTTACTTGTAACAACATCGAGCATTCGCCGTTTTTAAATTTTAGCGAACTGCACTTAGAACACGACGCTCGATGTTTTGTTATAACCTGATTTTAAAAACCAACTAGCGTATTGGTGTAACATTTTATCGAGCAAAGGCACGAGCTGTATTTATTTACGAGTATCTAAACATTTCGCACAAAAAAGGTACAAAGGCGCACTTAATGCCCTAGGCGTTCTTTACCAGTCAACCAAGGGTGCTGAAGAGATTAGATGGCATGCTTAGGTTGAGAGGAACAACGAAAAAAAAAAACTATTAAAACTAGGTACACAAATACATAAATAGGTTATATACATATACATATTATTTACTATAAAATATACTTATAATATATATATACAAATTCAAGAGAGAGAGGACTTGAGATGCCTCTACGCTATTTATTATGAAAATAACTTCAATTCCCGCATAAATGCATACCGACTAAGTATGCATATTATGCTGTACCTCTACGGGTACTCGGACCTACGTCCGAGTCCGACATTTCAGCAATGAACGCAAGGTAGAAAGAAATGTTACGGGTAAATGCTCACTCGCCGTGAGCATTAAGTCGAATCGTTACATTACATGGAAATGCTTTTGGAAACTGAGCTTTAGCCTGTATACCATTCGTAAGAACGTTACATTACATGAAAACCATAAGACCATTCAATTCGCCATCTCATAATAAGCCGGCAAATGTGTTGTGCTGAAGATGAAATTAGTCGTATATTGCAGTTAATATATCACCCTCCCTGACAAACGGATGGGTTCTCGCAGCTACGACATGATGAATGTTACTCTGCACATTTGGTGAAATCACTTGCCCGTGTCTTAACAAACCCAATGGAAGAACTGTGGAGAAGATGCAGAAATGGACACAAGTAAGTACGTAACTATGTTGATCTTGGTTCTGTTAAATAATTCGTCAGTCTACTAATAGATAGGTAGATAAATAATGTATTTAGAGCACACAAAAGAAATAGCACAACGCGCCAAATAAAAAAAAAAGAAATAAAGTAACACTATGACTATGACACGCTTTAAATTCAAATAACGAACATACTAGTGCGGTGGCTTTTCTCATATCACATCTGACATTGGCAGAATTGTTGACATCGGCATCATTGCCATAGAGAATAAAAATAGAATAGAATACATAAGGGCGGTGTCTCAGCATATTCTGTCAGGCATCTACCTATAGGTACCTGAAGCTGATATTCTGCTGGATATTCAGCAGAATATCAGCGCACACAATTATTGTTGTTATTATAATTATTATTGTTGTGAAGAAGTGTTATTTATTTTATTTGACAACATTGGTCCAATGGTTAGTACAACAATAACTTATCAACTAAGGGTTAGTAATATTAATATGTTAGGTATGTGCGGAGTGAAATTATGTAAAATACCCGCAATTTAAATTATGATTCTACAGTAGTTTTACATTAGGAAACCTTTTTTGTTAGAGAGTGTATTGATTGTGTATTTGAATAATAAATTATTTAAACATACATATAAATTAAAGTCGCTTTTGGTGTCTGTCTGTGCGACCGCGTTGTTCTTCTAAACTACATACATTGATGCGGTTTTCAACATCATAATAAATAATTGATTCTGGAAGGTTTATTTTTATAATACGTTAATATTAAATTTCATAGTAGGTAAAAGCCCGGAGTCTGGATTTGTGTCCTGTTATTGGCAATAGGTTTACCTCCCATATGGGACATACCTAAACAAAACTAGCGAAAAGTGGTAGTACCTATCTAAACCTACCTACTCTTTCGGGGAATCAGGCGTGATGTTATGTGAGTTACTATTGAAGTAATTGCCGAAGAACATGGTAGAACAGTTGGCAATATTGTCTAGTTTACATAGGTTAGGTAAACGTTAAAGTAGGTGGCAACTCCTGAAAGCAACTAAATTATTCTAGCAGTACAAACATAAATGGCAAAGTTCTAGGTTTTGGTGGAGTAGGTAAGTACATAAAGTTGGTAGGAGTTTTAGTAAATTGAAGAATAACTATGGTAGTGAATTTTGTCTTAGATTTCGGGGTTTATTTATAAACGATGTATCCCGCATTTTTTTTTAAAGTGCCGTTCAATCGTCTAAAATGTTTGGATAAACAGTCGCTAATTACTATTTAACTTTAAGTAACGTTTATGAATAAAGGGGATTATCGCGTAGGTACCTGCTTTTATTGTTTCATTAACTCGAATACGCTGCTAAGGCCTTTTTATAATTTCTCCATGATATTGGTATACGGATGGCTGATGCGGCCGAATAGTTCTGCAGTCATGAGCGCGTACTTATGTAGCCAAAAGCACAACGTTGGAAGGCCTCGTACAAGGTGGACCGATGGCCTTGTGACGGCGGCAACCCGGCAGGATTCCGCTGGATGCGAGAAGCACAGGACCGATCGATGTGGCGAAGCTTGCTCATAGGCCTCCCGCCTATGAGCAGCTGACTCAACAGTGGACGTCTTTCGGCTGAAATGATGATGATGATTGGTATACAAGGCCTTGTCCTGTCATGCATGACATTTTCTGTATACCTTAACACAACCGTGGAGTTTCTTGCCGGCTCTTCTCTCTTCGCTCTTGGCGATAAGACCGCTCATTGTGCCACCCTTTGTACATATTTATGTCTGTAAATTATATGGTGTACATAATAAAAATTATTCTATTCTTCTCTATAGGAAATTACCAATTAGTACCGTTCACCTAGCTTCTGACTGAAATAAAGTATTTTAAACCAATTTAAATTGTGAGTTACGAAGAGCTAAATCAGCAGTCTCCAAGCACAAGAATGGTCATTTTCTTACGACTGTGTTTTGTGAACTGGTCTACATTGGCCCGAGTCCAACGTTTATTGCTCCATTGGATAATTAATGACTGAAAAAAATGCTCCATATCTGCCACTGTATACAGGCTCCGTGAAACTTGGGCTTAGATGCCAAATCATCTGCGGATGAGTTGGACTCAGCTGGAAGTAAACCAATGCTTGTTCAAAAAAAGACTTACATACCCCTTTGTTTATAAACTTTACTTAGATAAGGTTAAGTAATGATTAGCGACTCTTGAATTTAACCAACTTTTGTGAATACTCCCCATACATACTAATTTCCGTATGTAATGCGATATTATGCTTTGAAAAGGTGACATGTGCTCGTTATGCGGGAAAAAAAAAAAAAAAAGTGTTTATTCACCGAAATATTTTTCTAACAAGATACACAAATTTTTTGGCAGACGTATGCCTAACTCCTTTTTTTAAGCATTTATAAATAATTTACACTTTTTCACCTAAGTACTTAGAGGTACCTACGTTAAACTATTTATGCATTCCTTAGATGATATCCTGCAGGTTTTAAAATAGACATACTTAACTTACAATTTTTTTAAATATTGTCTACAGTGAGGCTTTGACAAAACATATTATTAAAGAGGTACTTACGAAAGGAATGTACGAATTGGAAAATTGCTCAACCTCTCCGTTTTGCGATTGCACGTAACTGTTACGTCAGTTACACAATTACTAACCAATATTTATGTTTACTGGCTACCTATCGTTAATTTATTATTTGTGTGTTCAGTTCAGTCACGATCTACGACGGGGGGATAAAAGTGTTACGTATTAATGTCGTGCGGACCGCGGACGTGTCACAGTCTGATTGGCAATAAATTTGACCGGTCGCTCGGAAAACCGACCAGACAAATGTTATAATTAAACGGCTCATTAACCAACACTTGACTTTCAAATTCAGTCGTACGTAAATGTATTAAATTAGAATAGCTAGTGTAGTAGGTGAATACTTATTTACTATTATTTTCGTGTGATATCCAGCGGGAACGTGCTACCGGGACAAAAAGTAGCCAAGCCAGTGAAAGTCCCGTCAAAATCGGTTCAGCCATTTTTGAGATTAGCTGGAACAAACGGATAGGCACCAAGAAAAAAAAAATCAAAGTAGTTTTTTTTTCATATAGTTTTCCATTGCTTTCATATGCATTTAGTAAAAAACGCTTATTTTGACATGAAACTTATTTGTATCATCATCATTATTACAGCCGAAAGACGTCCACTGCTGAAAATAGGCCTCCCCAAGCACATCCACTTATTTTTATAGGTCCGTAAAATATATACTAGGTATCTATAGAACTATAATACTAACACAGGTTTCCTTTTTGCGTAGTTCCAATATTGTAGCATTCAATATGAGTAACCCTAGCATAACTTCTCATCCAATAAAGTTGGTTGAAGACAATCTTATGGAGCCCTAATTGTCCAATAGAGCATTGCCAATAGGTTCCACTTAATTACCTCTGGTAAATCAATCGCTTAATTTTTTGTTTTTTTTTTTTTTATTATAGAAGGGGTTTTCCTTCTGAGACGACAATAAAATGAAACGATTAGTCCGTAAATAAATAGACTTTTGACACCGGCAATGTTGTTAAAATGTAGACATTAAAACTAAGATTAATTTTACATCGTTTACGCCAAAATTCATTTTCAAAGTTACGCCGGGACATTATTGTTTTATGAGGTCCATAACTTTCGCACTGTAATGGTTTTCGCTTCGTTGTGGCTACGCTCTTTCGTTGTAAAAATATTCGATGCCCGCAGCCAAAGTAGTGAAAAGAGAAAAATTTTCATGTTGCAGACGTGACTAATAAAAAGGGTAAGTTGGGTGGCTCCATAAATCGTCAGCCTACGGACTTGGAGATTTATATTTCTATTAAAGGTCTCCAAACAAAGATATCTAAGATAGCTGTGCAATCACAAAGTTGTGAATAATATATGCTGGCAGTTGTGTCGAGTGCCTAGGCTTGCTGATTAGTTTTTCAGTAGCTTATTATGGAGAACTTATGTGTTGATCTTGGAAGCTTTTAAACAAATCAAATCACTTTAGCAAATGATGATTCATTGATATTTTCATCCCCTACACTGTGACTTACTTTTATTTCAAGATATATGTTTTATTTGATGGTTTCTAAATACAAACAAAGAACCTTAATTACAATATACAAGGTAGCACTAAAATATACATATTATGTACAATCGAACAACCTATTTAGTTTACATATTATATGTGTGCGTAAAGTCACGGTTATGCACACAATCACCAAATAAAACGAGCGAGTTCGGTGTTTAGTAGTGTGCGTATGGCACGATAGTAATCATTTATTGATGTTAATGAATGACATATAATATTTCGCATCATATATAATAGCGACCTTGGCGCAATGGCTATCGTCGTTGGTCAGTGAACAAGAAGTCGTAAGTTCAAACCATGTGTGCAGCAAATGTCTTTTTCTTTTTGTATTCAAAATTTTGTTTAAACATTATATAAAAGTTGAATTTATAACGATTCGATCCCATTCATGGATGAGTAATGAAGTTTGCAACGTTTGGTACACCATGGAACTCTCAGGCCATTTTATTTTGACTGTTTAGAAAATAACTACCGACAATTTAAAAACATTGTTTTCAAGCACCCTTTTTATAAAAAATGAGCATTCTTTGTTGTCAGTCTACAATTATTTGCATTACTGAGTTTATTGATTGCTACTCGTATTCGTGTGCAGATTTATTACCATGCAACATTTATCAATGTTAAAAAAGGCAGAACTAAATCGTTGTTCTGCATGAGCAAAACGTATCTATATGTGAAATTGCAAGGCGCCTAATTATATCGGTGAGTAACAGTTTGATATTATGTTGATATTATACCTACTTCAACTTAACTAACTCGTCTCACCTTTCAATGTTTACCTAGGAATAAATTAATGTAACTGAAGTGCAATACTTACCTATAGTTATAATATAGGTAAATTATCATTAATGTGTTATAGTTTTTTTTTTTGGCTAAGATTTTTATTTTAATAATTTGTAATTTATTTAGTATTAGAAGTTTCCAAATATTATGTTTATTGTTAAAATTAATAAATTTCAAAACACAGATGATTATGATAAAATTAACTTGGTCTAGCCCATTTTTGTCCCATTACGGCACGGGCCTTTAGATAGATTAAAGAAAAGCCTTCGAATAACGTAAATAGATAATAATAAAACAGATTATTATGTTTACTAATGTCAGTGTATATTTAAAACATATAAGTATTTTAACTTGTATGCGCATGTATTGCATATAAGTAATATTAATTAGATATATATATATAAGTACACAAAGTATATTCTTCATTTATTTATATATACTTATACACACACACATTTATTATATACACAGTATATAAATATAGTAGGTATATATATTTATTTGTTATAATAATAGCTATTATTATAGGTAAGTATTTTAAATACTGTTTTGTTTTGTATCCACAGAGGAGAACCGTGCAGTTATGGGTTCTCCGATATGCGGAGTCAGGAGACGTAGAACATCTTCGACGTGGGCCAAAACTAAAGGCAAATCATTGGCTCGATACCACGACATCGTGGCAAGGCACAAGGCTGATCCTTCTTGTCCACCCGCGGAACTTTATAAGCATACAATGTGTGCTTATAAACTGTGAGAAATCACCTACATTCAGCTGGTTTACGTTGCAGCAAGCCAGCGCGGAAGTTTTTGCTGTCCACTGCGCACCGACAAAACCGACTGCAGTTTGCTAAGTCATACATTAATTTTGATTGGGAGAACAATATGGTGATAGAAAACGAAGGTTTGCCGACTCATTATTAGTCGAATTTATTTTTATTAGTAGACGACTATGAACCTTATTTTTATGCAGATAATGTTCATATTTGTTAAGCGAATGTGAACAAATACAAACCTTAGCATTATTTAGGTATACCGCCGTAATCCTCTTTAAATTTATAAACAACAACTCGTATTATTGAAGGTCTAATGAACATGTTATTGTTACGCCGTTAGAAGTTGTCATAATTTCTTACTATCTAACATGTTGAATTAGTGCACCTCTAATTTTACTTTGTTTCAATTTATATACCTACCTACTTTGACAAACTATTTACGTCCATCCTTTGTTTTTGTCAAAAAACTGATAAACAACAGTGTTTTACTCATTTGAACGTCTAGTATGGATAGCTAAAGAATATAATGCTTAAAACCAGTTTGCATTAAATCATCGTATCGGCCACACAAGTTTGTTTTGTTAACATACAGCCCACACCAAATTGAACCTTAAAACAACCATTGTAAAGAAGGCTTACTGGAAGAAACGATACGGATCATTTGCTAATGACCCAAGCGATAAGCTCGCTCATTCCAACCAATACCAATGTTTACCTAATAAAAGAATAAATTGATATTATTGGTTTTATTTAATTAACTTTCTAGTTTTTAGCTTGAGTGATTTTTTTTTACCACAAAATTAATTTAACAAAAAAACAAAAAGTAAAAAGCAGCAAAACAAAATTCCTCAGTTGGGATCGAACTCATGTCGTCTACCTTACATCAGTAGCTATCGCAGGCGCTTAAACCACTTAGCTATGGGAACCTTGTTATAACAGACTAAAATATGGGCTCATATTTCTTCATTGTGTACCCGTTTATTTTATCTTTAACCGCGTGTGTGTGTATATTACGTATACCCACACAATAATAATGACAGTCACCGATGCATGCGCTATGTAAAGTAATGAAATGGGCCCTCTGTACAAGCATATAATAAAAAAACCGGCCAAGTGCGTGTCAGGCCACGCATAGAATAGGGTTCCGTAGTCACCCATAATGGCACTTTACAAGTTAGGCCCCTATAACTCCTGAACTAACAAATGGACAATTTTTTCAGATTTTTCGAGCCGGCCGTTTAGCTTTTAGAGGGGGGGGGGGGCACCCTATTTTAACAAAAAATTCGCTTTAAAGTTGAATATCTCGCAAACGGATACCTAAATCAGAAAATCGTTTTTAGCAACCTCTCAATGTTTTTAATACCTATCTAATGATACCCCACAATATGGGGTAGACGCGAGAATAAATAGTCATCCCCACTTTACGTGCAGGGGAGGTACCCCAAAAAACATATTTTTCGTGATTTTATTTTAGCACTTGATCGACGTGGTAAATCACATATCCATGCAAAGTGTCATGTTTCTAGCACTAACCGTTTGGGAGGTAAGCCGAGGACGGACGGATGGACGGGCGGACGGCCATGACGAAACTACTTATAAGGGTCGTCCGCATCGCTGTCAATGGGATAAGTGCCCAAAAGGCTGTTACCACCTTGGGTGGCAATGCCAATTCTTTGGGCTAAAAATAGGGCAGCCCTCTGAGGGGCTATTCTCGTAATTTTAAGAACGTTCACAGTCTGAGGGGCAATTCTCGTAATTTTAAGAACGTTCACAGTCTGATCTCTGTCTTCTTTTGGTATAGTTAGTAGGGTTTTGGTGGTAGTTTGTTTAGTAGTCAGTTAACCTCTCAAAGTTGTTCTTACCAAACAGCAGAGTTTTCCGTAGGTAAAAGTATTCTCGGACAACCTTGAAAGCAACAACATGGACAGCAATCGTTGAACATAACCTGGGTTTTGTACAACTTCATCCGGAGACCAATGCGTATGAATCAAATTAATGCCGCGTCCTTTCCAGTTCAGCGTCTTAACCACATTCACCAATAATATTAGTGAACAATTTCGGGGAAATTATCTCCCCTTCTCTTACCCCGCATGTGGATATGTTTAGTTCGCTGGTCTTGAGGTTGGACTGTCGTTGTTGCGTTTTCATGAAGACCTCTCAGCACTTGGATGTATCGCCAATGGAATAGGCATCAATGCAGCGACTCCAAAACAGACCTGAGGGGCGGTTCTCGTTATTTTAAGAACGTTCACAGTCTGATCTTAGTCTCAATCTGTCAAAAATACCTCTAATTTTCCTACATTTTGATAAGGTTTTGACATTTGTTTGTCGCCGAGATGAGACTGCGACTAGATTTTGAACGTTTTAAATTACAAGAATTGGCCTTCTGGTCGCAGTCTCAATCTGTTAAAAATACTTCTTATTTCCCTTAATTTTTCACATTGATTGTCGCTCTCATTGGCCTTCTGGTCACGTGAAGAGTCTCCTACACTTAAATACTTACCTACATCTGGCACTATTCTTAACTAATGTTACTCGTCAGAAAAGTAACTTCTAATGCCTATCGGGTCTCATCGCTATCGTCGAAGTTATCTATCTAATAAATCGTCGGAAATGTAACTTGTCATCCATGACAACTGACAAGTGAGTAAGACTGACGTAAAATGTGAGAACAAACTGAGAAAATTGCTTTGAGACGAAAAACGTTCTCTAACAAGGTCATATAGATATAATATTATAGGAAAGTATTCCTTTACTTTAGGCTTCTAATTAAATGAAGGCAGTACAATAAGTAGGTTAAGTGATTGATTGAATCAGTAGATCGAATACCTTTTTCTATAATAACTTATTCAAATGGCCTATAAGTAAGTACCTACAGTCACAATTATAAATTTATGACTATGGACAGTTCGGCAATAATATCTAAAGGTCAATTCCTGTTATTAAAAACGTTCAAAATCTAGTCGCAATCTCATCTCAGCGACAATCAATGTCAAAAACATCTAAAAAATGTAGGGTTATTAGAGGTATTTTTGACAGTTTGAGACTGAGATCCGACTGTGACCGTTCTTAAAATTGCGAGAATTGCCACTCTGATTTCTCGATTCATCCATTCATATCATTCTCTTTCCAGGAAGACAGCACTTATATGTGATCATTTGTGGAAGGCTTAGTAAGAAACACAAAAATTATCTGTCGAGACATGCAACGCCAAAATATAGGAAACCATATCGGCTTGAAAAAGAGGTGTCACCACTCAGGATGCATAAATATCGGACATGTCTTGCGTTATTAATATCTGCCTACCTAGTTCAGTTCTTGAATTGGGTACCTTGTTGTGATAAAATATATCTGACATCGCTTGGGCAGCATATAAATCTGATCGCATAATGCCGCTACTTGTATGTGCCTTCCGCAGATATTCACATATTTGCCGTCTTCTTGAAAATAGATATTAATGAATGGATCATGGAATCAGTTATTGCTGATCTGACCATAGTAATATACTTATAAATAAAATAAATAAATATTCCACAACTATCACACAACGCCATCTAGTCCCAAGCTAAGCAGAGCTTGTGTTATGGGTACTAGACAACTGATAAACATACTTATATATTTCTAAATACATAAATATTATAGATAAATTACACCCAGACACAGAACAAATGATCGTGCTCATTACACAAACATTTGTCCTGGGTGGGAATCGAACCCACGACCTCCGGCATAGCAGTCAGGGTCACTAACCACTAGACCAACAGGCATATCCAGCAGGCATAAGCTTGTACCTTATCAATCACGTAATAACTCATACACTGTTGAAACCAAAATAAAACACCAGACACCAATCACTTTACGCTGTGTGCAGAGCGTCTCCAATCAAATTAATTTTATGTCAAATAAGAACAAAACACTTTATTCCACATTTTTTATGTCAATAAAGAGTTGTGCAAACTCAATGGCGCGAGCAATTTATCGACAAGATGTTGGTTGCTTTTCCTGTTTCCGTTGTCAAACCGAGAAAAAAAAACAATGCGCCTTCCGCTTGCGAAGACAAAGTTTTTTTCTCCACGCCAGAACGGCTTCGGGGTGCACTAGTTCATCAATCATCGTATTTTCGGTTGACGAAAATCGAGGAAACTTTGATGTAGCAGACGGTGACAGCGTTGAAAAACAAACATGGCGGTTTTTCCTTGATTGAGTGAAGGAAGTCCATTCTTTCTTTTTGTTTACATCCAATCTACTGTTGGCTTGCCCTACCAATTTTAATTCAGCATCAATTTAATGGAAGTGATTTGGTTATTTATCTTCTAAATAAAGATAGCACTAATGTATTAAGTTATAATTTGATTGACGACTCCTGCTATGTGCCTAATTGCGTAACACACAATCAATCAGAATCGGTTTCATTTTGACAGTTCAACAACATTCATTGCGTTATTTACGTGTTGCGCAGACTTTATGAAGGTAACCTTTTTCGAACTTACGAGTATGAAGCAATGGATTAGCAATATCCTTCAAAATGATTCAGATTGACATTGTGTGTTTCGCAATTAGGGTGCGGCACCCTAATTGCGAAACACACAATCAATGTCAATCGCTTGGAGTAACACAATTTTAAAACGATTTAGGTTTTTTGCCACTTATACTTAGTTACATTTTATTCAGCTTACCTGTAAATATACCTAATATAATTCCGCGAGGCTGTTTTGTCGCTGTAGACTTTTCATAATAAAAACAAGAAAACCACTTTTATTAATTAATTAAACCCACTTTTACTGGACAACGTTCATAAGTAGATACGAGTAGGTACTTAGACACTTATTTGTCTGTGACATTAAGATAAGTAGGTAATTTCTCAGACGAAAGAAAATATATCTTCATGAGAAGTTTTGGGCTTTAAATCGTGTCTAATTGAATTATTCAGTAAATTGGATTTATCTCCTCTAACATAACAAATAGAAAAAGTTTGGGAAACTTGCTTGTTTGACGTAATCGCGTGAAATGTTGAGGCAATTTCAAAAATTATTTTATTTGAATAATCTTATTTTATATGGCTATAAAATAAATCAGCTCCTCTTATTTAGCTTATGATTAGAATGAAAACAAAACAATTACGGTAGGTAGGTATACCGATTGTTAATGTGCGTAAGTTATAAGCCTACGTTTGCACGGACGGAAAAATATCGCGGCGGGATTTTATCGTGCATCGGATTTTCAAGTATCGGTGTTAAGCCGAGCTAAGAAAGAAGGAAGGAAGGAAGTAATGGGCTCGTGGCTAAGTAATAACAGCCGCACGGGTCGATCGATCAGGTTAAGCTACGTTTGCCACGGTCGGTCCGTGGATGGGTGACCATCTTTACATACTAAGACCCCTCCGTGCCTCGGAAAGCACGTTAAGCCGTTGGCCCCGGCTGTCATTCTTGGATCTTTGAAAGTCGTTACGGGTCGTCGGAAGCCCGAAAGTCTGACAACCAGTCATACCAAGGGGTGTCGTCGTAACTGGGTTATGGAGGTTAGATAGGCAGTCGCTCCATGTAAAATACTGGTATTCAGCTGCATCCGGTTAGACTGGAAGCCGACCCCAACATAGCTAGGCAGATTGATTGGTGTTAAGCCAACGGTTGAGGATCCAACAGATCGCATGTCAGCGCGTCAAAAAACACGCGCGTGCGTACCTGGCCTAAGTTATAACTACCTATTTATTGTATGTAGTAATTTTATATTTTAATTTGTGTTTAATGTTCTGTAATTTAATGTAATGGACTCTGTCTGGAAAATATTTTTTTTTATTTATTTTTTTGTCAAGTAATGGTATTGTGTATTCTGCGGAGGTTATAAATTCATGATTAGGTATACATAATCTAAGTCAGGGCTTGTTGAATCATTATGTAACTTAATAAATAAAATACAAGTGTACGTGTAAGTCCGAGTGCACACTTAGTATTTCAAGACTTCGCCATGCTGTTAGTCGACTCTTCACCTGACCAGAGGGCTGGCCTATTTTTTGGCCAAAGAATCACAGCGCATGACAGCGATGTGAACGAAAAAAAAATCGTTCGCATCGTGCCCAAACAAACGTAAAACAAATTTCCTATTGACAGCGATGCGAACGAATTTTTTGATGCCCTTCGATTATTTCCCCTCCTTTTTATATACTTGTACATATTATTATTTTATTTTTTAAATTATGTAATTATATAAATAAATTTTGACCCACCTATTACAAAAAATACAAGTAGAATGAATTCTTTATTGTCATTCGTTCATTTTCTAATCAATTCTACAATAAAATAATGTGGAAAAAAAAATAAGTGATGAGGAAAAAATCATTTTAGTTAGGTTAGGATATTATATTTTTGTTTTAGTAGTTTGTTAGTTTATTTATTAGTTTATCCAGTCAGTGTATTTATGTTTATCCTAAGAAATAGAAAGTCTTTCTCTGGCATTTTCTGACTAATTTTAAGTAGATGTACAAATTATTATTCCGTTTCTTTATTTACTTTAGCTAGGTACTTATTAAATACATTTTTAAATATTTTTATAAAAAGTATTTTTTTTAATAAAAAGTTACCTACTGTAAAAATCATTTCAGCATGATTTTGAAGAAGGTACACTACGTTAAATTGTCTCTCCCGCAAGTCAGTATCTAAGTGATCCGTTTGCGTACTGACATATTAAAGCTAAGGCACAATAATCCTTTGTGGGTCCAATCTAAAAGCATGATCACTCGGCGAGTACGAGTTGGTATGAATTACTTCACTCGCAGCTAAGTTATCAAGCAAGCCAGGCTTTAATTCCACTTCCGTTAATGGAATTCGTTCACTTTTCAACAATTCACTGTCCAGCTTCTTTCTAAAGAGCTTTGGGGAACGTTTTGTTTCTGACACGTAATCAGACCCCGCGATTGTTACGCTGATTATACTTAGGTAGATAACCCAAAGCTCCACAAACTCTGTCCCAAGACAATTCACTCTTATCGATTTATTTGTACGTATTATATAAGTATACATAGTTCTTCAAGACTAGGTGACACGTACAATGTACCACACTGTGATATATGAAAGCTAAAGTCAAATAAATACAAAAATAAAGGGCGGGCTTTCCGAAGTCATGTATCAATTTAATGTCTACCTAAACGGTCCTGTAACAGTATCGTAAGATACTTTAGTGAGGAGGACTACGGTGTGTTATTACGTAGAAACATGCCCATTAAAAGTATTAAATTTGGGGTCAATACTCTGTAACAGGTAAATATAAAGGGTGGAGTGGTCTCCCAGAAACCGCTGAATGTTTTCACATACGTTTACAATTTCACACACCGCTGGTTCTCTTAATTAACCCGTTCAGCGTATTTTAAATGAGTTGGGATTCACACGCAAAACTACCTTAATTTGAAACTTATGTCGTCTTAATCTAAAATCATTTGCTTGATCCAGCACCCGAATTGCGTAACACACTGTCTATCACAATCTGACTCATTTTAAAGGATATTGCTAATCCATTGCTTCATATGTTCGAAAAATTGGTCTGCTCAGCAATGTTAATAACGCAATAAATGTTGTTGAACTGTCAAAATGAAAGCCATTGCTATTGTTAGTATGCAGACTACGGTCTTGTTTCAGGAACAGACATTATGCCTTTCGGACTCAAAGTAACAAACTGTTTTGATGTTCACAATTTGGAATGAAAGTTCATCGGAACGTTGATCGAGAATTAACTATATAGCGTGTCCGCTGTACCGAGTTAGGTACCAACCGCGAAGAAAATGCTATTATCTCATACAGCTGAGTTATTGCGTGAAACAGGAACTTCCTCCAGGCAATGCACGTTTGATAAAATGTATCGTGAATGCGGCATGCCGGATACTTATGCTATTTTCTGTTATTTAGTCGCTTTACGTTAGTAATCTTCTCGATGAATGTGGGTTTGTCGTTCTGTTATACCAATTATGTTTCACAATAACGGTATTAGCGCCGCTTGTTGCAAGTAGTAACTTAGTAAAGTAGGTTGTTATGAAATCTTAGAAACCTAACTCGGTTCTTTTATTCGCGTTTCTTCGTATGAGTACGTCTGTAACGACCCCGAGTGTAAGAAGTTGGCCGAGATATCCAAGTTTCTCACTGGACCGAACTCAAAAAGAGTTATAAGTTATAGGAGTTGAATCTACGTGACTTAAAAGAGCAGAAGTCGACTGTACTTTACATTAAGTTTCGGTTAACGCGAGTCTAATTAAGGAAGTTTCCGCGGGAGTTCGCTAATATTATAAATGAAGAGGAAAGGGGCCAAATTTCCTCTCACCCCTGTCTGTAATGACATTTCTTCTTGCACTTTCAAGTTTTATGTTTTGTGCAAACTTCCCATCCTGTTTCGCTAGCTTGTTTCAAACAGTAAACTTTTTTCTAGAACGCTTTCGTGAAAGGTTTTCGATGAAATGAATAGACACAGTTTGAATTGATTTTAAATAGATTCATATAACTTTCTCTCAGTACAAGAAATAAAGTTGCAGTAAGCCACCTTTTGACAGAGATCCTCACGCCTCAGCCGCCGAGGGAGACGCTCCGGGCGTCGGGAGCCGCGTGACGACTCCCGGCCACCGTAGGCGCGGGCCTGTGGGCGGAGAGCAATGGGTAGCTCTCCGTCCGATCAGGACCAGGCCCGTGCCGGACGGCGCATATGTGTTCCACGTGCGCCTCAAAGAGATGTCAGCATAGTTGACGAAAAAAAAAAAAAAGCCACCTTTTGACACGATTGAAGTTAACACGACGTAAGACTTTCGAGTTGAGGGTTGTTACTAGTCAGTTAGTTATTTAATATAGATAGAAAGAGACTTTAACTAACTAAACGAATTATTTGTTTATGTTTGTTTGTCACACTTTCACGCTAAAACGGCTGAACGGATTTAGATGAAATTTGGCACATGGATAGACAATGACCTGGGTTAGGACTTAGCATGCTTTCTATCCCGATATTCTCACGTGATCGAGACTTGTGCGGATGAATCCGCGGGGCGGAGCTACCTAATATCATGTTAACATACTTAATTGACTTTAGACAGGAATTGTAGAAAGTCGGACATTATAAATAAACATAAATTGAACCGGTATTTTATATATGAAACTCAATGAAAAACCACCGATTGACGAAATAATATTATTAAGAAAACAAGTTCCACGGAACTTATTGAAGATATCCATACTCAGTGGTAGTGCAGTTCTACCACAAACGTCAGGTGTATCCAAAAGGCCGACACGCCGCACTCACTAAGAGAAAGGGATACTGTACCGAAATGAACTGGCGCGTGTCTTTGTGCGGCCTGCGTTCGTTCGTTTTACATGCGAATCCCCTTTATTTCCACATACTGTTATTGGTTTCCAGTACTCCGTTAGAGTGATATTATGTTGTATGCTTCTTTCTTCTTCTCTCTGCTTCCTCATATATAGTGGTTGTCCTTATAGTAAACTAAGGGATTATGTTAAAATTATGATTACTGGCCAACAAAAATTTCTTAAGATTTTTTTTTTTATATTCATACAAAATTCTCACATTATTATTATTCCGTGTCTTTATTTAACATACACTGATTACTTAACTACTATTTTTACAAGCTAACACTAAAATATTTATATATATTTTATACAAGTATATAATAAAGGAATTAAAGAAAAAGGCAGGAGCTCATTGAGCATAAAAAAATTGGATGCTTTATCATAGTACCGACATACGCTCACTCATAGGTGTGTGTTGTTGGGGTTAGATCGATCATACCTTGATGATTAAGTCAGGCTTGGTGATGCTATTTGACATTTATTTTTCTACCTTACCAAGGTAAAATAAGACAAGTAAATAACGTTTCATTCGACACATTTACTGTTTACGTGCTAATGTTATATCAAAACATTTTCATTGTCTGATCTTTAGGTTTTTTATTCTTATAAAGGTGACTCGTTATTTCTATAATATTTTATCTCACGACGCGACGCGCGCTTTGCTTGGGGTAACCAAGTGTACAAAAACGCTGTGAATGTGTGCTCTCGGCACCGTCCGAGACAATGGTGAAGTCGGAAGTGTGAGTGTGTGTATGCATGTTATGTCCTGACGCTACTCGTCTTCATGCACACATTCACAGCGTATTTGTACACTTAGTTACCAGAAGTCAAGCACGAGTCACTTCGTGAGATAAAAATACTGTAAACCAGTCCTCACTTATTCAATTTGAACACAAATTAAATTTTCCTTTTTCCTAAGGCTTGTCACAAACAGATAAGAAGTAAGTACTGAAGTGTCTATCTAGTTACATAGATCAAGTTTTTTCCTAGAACAACTCCAAAGTGCCCTTAGGATAAGTTTCGTTCGTAACGAGCTTAAAATACTCGTTTTGATGAAGTGACTTTTGATTTAATGTACCTTTAATACTAATGGAGTTTGCGTCGCCAACCGCACTTTCTTGTGGCTTTTACAGTTCAGTTTATAGGCTTTAAGATTAATAGAGCTACGGGTTGGTAGGTCATCATCATCTGCTTAGTCGTTATTTTATTTTTCTTTACTTTCGGAAGGCTTACAGACTAATAACAGTAATATATAACTAAATTGCTAATTAGAAGCTTCCACAGATAAATACAAAAAATATTACTCGTTCATCGTTTAGGGGCTGATTCCTCCAACCCCAGACAACCTCTTTTCCCAACAATGATGGTGTTGGCTTCCAGTCTAACCGGATGCTGCTGAATACCAGTGTTTTACATGGAACGACTGCCTATCTGACCTCCACAACCCAGTGATTGGGTACTACGACACCCCTTGGTAACACCCTAGTCACACAGACGGACACGAAAAGCGACCTTGTTTCATACTATGTAGCTATAGAGAATATAAAGTTAGGTAGATAGAGCTTACGAAAAACATCGGAGCAGGACTCAGGAGACTTGTTATGTTAATACGAACCGATCGAAATGCTTTTTATTTTACTTAAGCACGCAGTAAAAGTTCTAAAGACGTTATAAAATGTATTTAAAACTTTTAAAGTCGAAGTTCTGTAAAATAGGAATCTTTCTCAATAGTTTTAAAGTATATTACTATAATTTTAAACGGCTTAAAATAAAGTTTACTTTTAAGACTTTCCTGAATAAGGGCTCATTTTATTTTCTTTTTAACACTAAGTAAGTATACGACTGGAAGGTGGTTTCAAAGTTCATAGAAAAATGTTTAGATGTGTTAGAGGTAAGATTACGACACACTGAAAGCTTAACTGTTCAGTAAAATTCATAGTTTACTGTAAAGTTGTAGCGATTTACTGTTAATTCCGTCCATTATAGCTGTACTACATTTTATGCGACGTTAACGCGGCACGTTACCTCCCGGAGTTTACAAACATCGTAAAGGAGAAGGGATAAAGTTGTACACAATACATTTCCTTTCCTTTTATAAAACAGTCGATGAGAGCAGGTCGTTAAAATATAGAAAAAGGTTCTTCAGTTGCGCGTAAGGACATTTAACTCTGAAAAGAAAAGAATCGAATAATCCCAAAGGAAAAAATATGAATGAGAATAAAAAATGAACGCTTACTTACTAACTCATCTAAGAAAGCTCGACGAAAAGAAATTTTCAAATTAAAATTCTCAAAACACTCCACATAAAAGAACAGGCAATGTAGCTTCATTCATTGTGGCATTTTTATTACGTAATAAGACGGAATTCAAATGGATAATCTCGGGCTGTAAACGAGCCGAAGAACATGAGCGGCATGTTTAATATGACTTTTCCATACAAATAAAAATGGCGAATGGTATGAAGGGACCATCGTAAAGGGCAATTATAGCTGCGAATTAAGTTTGCACACTGAATTATCAAGTTAGTCCCTCGGTTTCAAATAGCTGGTGAAGTAACAAGATTAGATTTGCAATTGACTGGAAACACGTGCAAAAATGTCGTGATGGCCATGGTTAAGGCCTCGCCTTTCATGCACGAGGTTGCAGGTTCGAATCCATGCAAGTATCAATTTAACTTTTTCAATTCATATGTACTTTCTGAGTTTATCTTGGACATTACTGACATCGGTGAAGGAAAAACATCGTGAGGAAACCTGGACTAATAGTTAATATAAGTCTGAAATCGCCAACCCGTCTTGAGCAAGCAATCAATTCTCTGCATGAGAACTTGCTTTGCCCTGCAATGGGACAGTAGTAGGCGGCTATTATTATAGTATTATTACATGCTGCAATTCTTTATACAGTCCATATTTTACAATCTGTTCTACAAAGACATGAACCGATTTATATGCTTAACATTAAAAGTTTAACAAAAAGATTCTTCGAATTAAAGTTAACTTTTCTACTTCCAATAAAACGATTTCCTCCCACTGGTGCTAAAAACGTGATTTAACATAAAATTTTGTTTGCTTCCGCTCGAACAAATGTTTCCACTCTCCCCGTAGGTACTAGCTCAACGAGTTGTGAAGTTGAAACTGTCTATTAAAATACGTATTGAACACTCAAACTACTCGTTTGGGGAGATAGGATTTTACTGTCAAGTGTGTGCTTCATCTGGGGTTTCGTCAACATAACCTATCTCGCGTTAGTTTAAACTTTGTATCCAGTTTATTATGAGAACAATTCATCGTTCTTGCACGTTTCGCTGGGTACTTGTATTTTATAGAAGCGAGCTCAGTGACACACCGCTGGCTTTTCGCCACAACCATACTGTCTACTGACTACCTACTCACACTGTCACACCACCCTCAATCGTTTTTTACGACTTTTAGCGACCTGATAAGCGCCTGATATAGTTTATGTCTTCCGTTCAATTTCAAGTACGTGGAGCCTTTTAAGAGTTCGTAGTTCAATCAATCATTGGATCCAAGTGTAGAGCAAAGAATACCTACTTCTCAAATATTCTGAAGCTTTTACAGCTGGTTCAGCGAAGTGGTCAATAAATGTTAGTCACGGCCTAAGAGATTTATTTCCGTTCGTTCCTAAAGGTGAGTATAGACTAAAAATTTACTAGTAACACCACATTGAGCCGCTCTAATGTGTCACCCTTTCACGAACCGATCAATGAGCACAACGCTCGACATTTTGTTACAACTTGATTTTGCAAATAAACGAGCGAATTTGTGTAGCAAAATCATGCGAGCAGACCCGACTTTTCAACGAAAAGTAAAAGCAAAATAGAAACGAATATCACAGGTAAAAGCTCATTCGCTGTGAGCATTACTTCGTACACCGTGTCGAGCATTTGCAGGAACGTTACATTACATGGATATGCTCGAAAAAATGTTCGAGTGTATACTCACCTTAACATTTTCAGGTTTGAAAACTACGCTTGGTACCAAGAACGGATCGGATAGCATTTCATCTAAAGCTAGAAGATGGTTGTTATACCTCCATACGTTTCCGGTATCGCTCCGGCAGAATAAGCTTACTATAAAGTGCTTCTGTATGTAAAATGGCGTCACATTGGATTCTCGGCATTTCGAATACCTATCGTTCTGGATCAGGGGGCTTCATAACTATAACTTTATGTGTTCCGGGAAACATTCACAAGTACTTTTATAACCAGTTGATCGTGTATTCTATCTTTATTATCGTGGTAAGTGGACATTTACTCCTGGTTATGTATACACCCACTGTACTTAATATATTTTCAAGGGTCAATTACTCGTATGAAGCATGTGTGGATTAGTTCAGTAGATATGTTTTGTCTGAGGGCTAATTTCACCAATGTCAGGTATAAAGATACCTGACATTGGTGAAATTAGCCCTCAGACGTCAATTTTATTCCATGGATAAAAGTATCCATGGAATAAAATTGACATCTGACAGTTTTAATATGAGAGAACTGTCAAAAATTCGATTTTTTTTCTCAGGATTATGACTTATTCTAGTAATAAAAGTTTGGGGGAATTCGCCCTAAAAGTGTATACTCCTACTTAATAATATTACAAACGCGAAAATTTGTGAGGATGGATGAATGGATGTTTTTTACTGTTTCACGTAGGTAAGAACTACTGAACGGATTTTGATGAAACTTTACAGTAAAATAGCTTATACATCAGAATAACACACAGCATACTTTAATCCCGATATTTCTACGAGATCGACACTTATGCGGGTGAAACCGCGGGGCGCTGCTAAACATTGACCTGTGTGTTCAGTTGTCAATACTTTATAATTCATGAGTTGCGTGGAACTTGGTGCTCAGAGTTTTGACACGTCGCAAGTCTAGGTACTCGTGCGGTACAAGCAACTTGTGTCTTTGTTCTCCACAGAATCTTGTAAGCGTTTGGACGTAAACTGTTTATCAGTAAGAGTAATGAGCTATACTGAATGCTGCAATAGTAGTAAAATGTTATGCTTCCGGCTCTTTGGGGAAATTCGAAGCCAATTTTTGTATAGATCTTTGTTTCGCTACGAATCTTCGTGTTCCAGTTTATATTTTGTGGTTGGTTATCATCGATGAACGCGGTAGAATATTTTCAGACTTCAACATAAAAGAAAAAAGTTGCAGGCACTGAATGCCTGATAGAAATGCAGCAAAAAACTTATTTAACATTCCAACAATTATCAACTAAAGTGTAGTCAGTGTAATCTGCAGGGAATTGTATAAGTTGCCATCTGATAACAGAAAAAACTCGTTTTGTTTTAACTAATGTATCCTTTTCTTCTTTTAGTCTCTCTGAAAAAAGGTTTCATCACAAGACATCCTCAATACTTATTTTTCTTTATCATTTCTCTCACGCCACATGTCAGTCAGTTGGAGACAAGACAAAAACCCTTCCAAATAACATGGACGCCTAGACGAATTGTGTTAGCAATAACAAATAAAAGACTGCGCAGAAACCCTGGCATAATGTAATGTAGCAGGAAATCATGACACAAAGATTAAAGTAGGTTAAATAAAGTTCCCAAAATAGACCATGGACCAGCTAAATTTATCTAACATCAAATATGAAAAGTGGTTTGACGATAAAACTTCTGTTTGCTTTAACAGCATTGGAGTTCAGAGTTCCCAACAATGGTGATCGTGGAGCAGATATTGAGCCACTTCTGCTTGCTGTGTTTTACCTGCATGTATTTGGGTCCGTGAACTCATTTTGTTGCACTAAGTAGTCATTTGAACTAGGTCATATATTCTGGTTCTACTTTGGATATTTAAGTGATTTTAACTCCATAGTGCAGCTATGTTTTCGTTAGCACAATATTGGCTTAAGGAACGTTTCACAAATTATATTTTAGAAAATGTCGTGAACAGAGCAAACTATTAAAAAAATACTGTAATTTTTTGAGTTTCGTACCTAAAAAGGAAAAAAGCGAAACCCTTATAGGATCACTCCGTTGTCAGTCCGCCCGTCTGTCTCTCTGTCAAGACCCTTTTTCTCAGTGACGCGTGAAGGTATCGCGTATCGCGGAAGTTGAAATTTGTACCAAATACGTAGGTCTACGTTCCCATGAGGCTCTAAAAAAATCAAGCTTCTGAGTCAAAGCAATAAAGAAATACGCCAATTTATGCGACATATTTTGATATTCGTAAATAAATCAAAACCGTGCTTCGGGTACTTGCCGTTGAACTACATAGAATCATAAAATATGGCGAGAAGAAAGGTCTCATAGCACAAGTAAACATCACCTTTCATCACCTTTGTACCTATTTTTCTGTTTTTTTCTTGTCTGTTTATATATGTGTGCACATAAATAATTAAATACGTACAGGAAAATGTCCGAAAATCGTTAATTTGTTTTTATCACAAAAAAAAAATGCGATTACAAACTTACATACGCAGTTGGAGAATTCACCGTGACGTACATATATCGATGTATGGAAGAACATTTTTTCAACTAAA
This sequence comes from Apamea epomidion, assembly GCA_947507525.1. Lineage (NCBI taxonomy): Eukaryota > Metazoa > Arthropoda > Insecta > Lepidoptera > Noctuidae > Apamea > Apamea epomidion. Next base: position 12,478,374 of record OX382228.1, on the reverse strand, counting down.
AAGTTAATTTTTTTCTTTGTGCATGGTCCGACACGCACTTGGCCGGTTTTTCTTCATCATCTACATCTAGTAGAGATTTGGAAAAAATATTTACCCTAAATATTTAACGACATTGTATACGTGTAATAACAATAAACGTTTTCTCAGCCCATAATAATACAGCACTATAAAGAAATAATAGCTCCGTGGGTCTAGTAAAGTGAAAGGGTAGCCTTTAGTGAGCCGAGCACAGTATTATACTGAGGTTAACAATAGGTTAGCATAGAACCATAATGTTTCATACATGGATTAATGAATGGGAAGCCTGAACGCACAAAGAAGCGTAATGAGTCGGTTCCCGCACGGCTCACGAGGGTAAGAAGACATTGAGTTGAAACTATACCTAGTGGATGAATTACCTCCACGTCACACCCCTCTACCCCCCCTTCAGCCCTCTCGTCTCGTGCTATGCAATGACTTGCGATCTTGTTGTTCGACTTGCTAATGAGTTCTCGATTTAGCTCGAGACCCGTATTTGCAAGTACCTACCGCGTATTTTCCTTCTCATTACTTATGATGTCTTTTGACGTTTACTGTCAAAACTTCGATGTGTTTCGGCGGAGGTTTTCTTATACCTACTTCACGTCTAAGTTATTGATTTGCGTTATTTGAAATTCAATTAGTGGAAATATGTGTGTCGCTATCGAGATTTTAATTAAATGTGAACCTACGTAGCGCGTAGGTTTCAAATGCGGATACTGTAATATTTATTAAATAAAATGATCGTTTTAGTGATTTTGTTTTTTCCTCCACTGACAAGAAATCCGTTGCAAAAACTTAATGTACTTCAAGCATGAATTGCATTTGATTAAAAGCATAAATAAAATGTAGTACGATAGTAAAATAGATCGAGTGCAAACCGAATATTCTCGAAAGCTCATTTAATACTAGAAACAATACCACTGCTACAAACAAAACACTGTCAACTCAATTATCGGCAAGATCAACTTCCCTGAGTTGTAGTTCAGTCCTTGTATTGGAGAACACGATATGATTGCATACCCGCAAACGCTATTCCTCCGATAATCTCGTGATTATGGACAATACAGTTTTATTGTGTCGGGATATAAGGCTTCCATATCGTCACCCTGGGACGAAATCGAAGAATTCTGCCACAAAGCGTTAGGGTTGGCAATGGCATCCTCTTAGAATAATATTAGCAATAAAGTACATTTTCCTTCGCCGGAGCCGCGTTGGCTTACACCCTAAAACATATTGACTTTGTTTTTGTGTGTGCAAAGTTTTTGTTAATATCTTGCCGCATAATAAGGCCGCATAATTATTAAGTTTCAGTCGTGCCTGTCGATCATTTAGTGTTATTCTAATGGAGGTTCATGTTTTGTTGGTTTAAACCAGAATGTAAAATAGCTAACTGAATATTAATGGCTACTAAGTAAAATAATTATGGTTTCGGTAGTAAAATATGATAATGAGTTTTAAAATACAAGTCGCCTCAGCGAGGTCTTGTCCCAGAGCTTTTTTAACATCTCAAGGGACTGCTCGTGTTCAGAGATGTGGGACATTGTACCGGTAGCCATTTTATTTTTAAAGCCAACTCAATTGAAAAAGCTCTTTTGCGTAATAGCTTCCGAAATATCTCCGAGCCGAAAGATAGCCGAAGCCATTGAAAACTTTTGAAAACAAACCCAGCCATTGAAAAGCTATGTTGATCAAACATTGGAATAACTTAGGTTTTTTAAATGTTTCCGCTCTGGAGTCATAGCGAGGTATCTACCATTACACGTACACGAACATTGAATCAAAGTTGGCCCCAGTTCGCCAGCACGCTCCACCAGGAAATACGTTCATTGTATTTTATGTTACGATAGTTGCCCAAACTTACAAGTGTATAGAGAGATTATGAGCCTCATTTATTGTTTATAATAGCTTTTTCCTACCTCGTTTGCGTTGGAAAAAACTTAGAAGGAAAATACAATGCTCTTGGGTAGCTTAGAAATGGTTTTCCATTTCCTTTTTTGCGTCTGATGGCAACGTTTGTCGATGCATGTGTTTATCGAGCTACGTTTTGCAAATGACAAGATGGTATTATGAGATATAGATATTGAGACAGGATGTGCACGTTTACCTAGATAAATTGTTTTGAATGGTGATTTTTAAAGTTGGGTTTTTTACGTTCAATCATCTTTTATTCTGATTATACGTACCTACTGGTATAAAGGCCGCAACTTACGAGTTGTAAGTCGTAGGTTAGAACCCAGACTTTAAGCGCTTTACTTTGTGTAAAATATAACTTGAACACTGCTCTCAAAAGGGCGAAGGAAAAATCGTGAGGAAACCGGCATGTCCTAGAACCAAACATTCGAAAACATGTGACAGCTGCCAACCCGCCCGCTGGCCACTGCGCCCACTCTCTTTCGAAGAGACGAGGCCTGTGTCCCAGCAGTGGGAAAATTATAGGCTGATTATGCTTTACTGGTATTACCACCTCCATGCTTACTGCCCTGCAACGCAACACAATAATTTTCTTTTTATTACTGAAAACCACGAACTTCTAATGTCTAGTATTACCGAGCATTATACGCTTCAATACATTTATGTTAACCGTGATCACCACGACAACATTGTAGACTGGAGTCAAAATTAGTTTTTAATTTGTTTCCGCTCATAATTATGTTGTCGCTTTCAGACAGAGTTTTACCTATTGTTATTCAGTTATTAATTTGCGACGAACTGATCTTTAGTCCAGGTGTGAATATTGTTGAATGATTATTATCAAATAATTATTGATTTTTTAAATGTTAGCTATTAGACAGTAACTTAATAACCGATTTACGTCACTGTACCCTAATTGCGTAACACACTATCAATCTCAATCTGAATCACTTTGAAGAATATTGCTAATCCATTGCTTCATATGTTCGAAAAATTTGTCTGCTCAACAATGTAAATATCGCAATGAATGTTGTTGCACTGTCAAAATGAAATCTATTGCTACTGATAGTGTATTACGCAACCCGTTGTACCTAACACGACTGAGAGTAAAAACATGTTGAAAATGGAAATATATGAACACCGAGTCCATCCGCAGCTTAGTGATTTTTAACAGTAGAGAAAATTCAGGCGTCCATTTATTACTATCAGTTTCCTGGCGCCAGGCGCAGAGGGCGCTACATTACGGCACTCCTGTGGTTTCCCAACTACCATCTCTAAGAATCACGTGATTTACGCCCCTGGAACTTTCACTGCTCACCACTAAAACGGTTATATGAAGATTTGTTGAACTCGCAACTTCACGTGTTTGCGAAGTCTTGACGGTGCGTATTCGTTAATTAATATAAAACTCCCGCGTACTGTTTACTCGATGTTCAAACATAACGAAAAGTTTCAAAGTTAGATACCAACTCTGTTTTTGAGAAATAATAAATGAGAACTCCGTAAGCTTTAGATTCTTTGTTAATTAAATTATTTAAATGACTTTACTCTCTCAAAGTGCACGCTACTAAATTATTTGGTAGTATTAAGTCCGCTGAAGCCTTCTGGCCTTCAGTGACGCCTTCAAGAGACGTTTAGTAGTCAGAGTAATTAGGACGATAAGGTTTTCTTCTGTTGGACCTGAATAGTGCGGAAGCTCAAAGAAAACGACAGTTGGAGATTTTTTGTTGGGAAAACTTAAAAACGATCCAACTTTTTCAAAATAATTTTATTTGTTGTTTGATGTAGTTGGAGGAAGAATTTCGGAATTTTATTAAAAGAGCGTGTTATTAAAAATGTAAAATGATATTTTCATGTTGACCGGGTGCAAGGGAAAAATATGGCGAGGTGGCGAGGTGTATATGAGTCTGGCAAAGGGGTAACATGATATTGATGACAGTACATATACTATTTTTTACAATACAGGGTTATTTTAAATTAGCTACTTAAACTCTGCAGACGCAATGGGTATCGATATTTAAACACGATAAAATAAAAATAAGAAGTTTTCTTATTTGATGCTTTTTTCATCTATTTAAATTAGCAGACGTGTGTGCAGTTTTCTACCGACTGTACTTTGGCTGACGAACTAAATGAAACTGACGAATCGACGAAAACTGGCAAATACTGGAAACTGTCGAGATAATGCAACTGTCTAATCGGTAAAACTGACGAATCAGTAAAACTGACTAATCAACGAAACTGGCGAATTAAATAAACTGACAACTGAGGGAAACAGACCAGTGATACTGACAGTGGATTGTCATTGGTTGTTTTTTTATGTAATCGTACAGACATGAAGCTATTTGGTTTCCACCACGTTTACCAGAAGCTTCGTGCCACATGTAGCAAGTGGCTTTCTTTTCTTTGCATTCGTGTATCGTCAAATTATAAGTCCAAAGACTTCTTGTATAAAACGCCATTCCAGCAGATAGAATCGGTGGGAGACATTGTTGAAGATCGAACCTCAAGTCTTATTATCGGTTTAATTGAATACTAGTTTATAAAAATGTGATATCACTTTTAAAAGCTTGTCTAGAAAATGTAAATTTAATACGCTTATCACTAATTGAATCATTACAAAATAAACTAGAAAATTACAAATGAAGAAATGAAACGATTAAATTAAAAAATGTTTTTTTAAGAAAAAAATAAAAACGACTTATTCCTAAACCACGCGGCAATCCACCAATAGCGATACAGTGACAATAACTGAAGCAAACGCAACAAATGCAGTTGTTGTTGTTTCAAACATGCTTACTAAATGGATTATCTGCTTTTATTTCTTACTGTGTTTAAAAAAACTTTGGAACTACATGGGTTGTGCCTTTTTGTAATTAAATTAACTGTATTTATGCCTTTTATTTCGATTGTCTTTGGGATTTCTTGTAATTATGTCTAATAAGCAGTGAAAGGAGACTGAAACGATTACATACAATCTTGGGCCTGGGTGTAAAAAGATGAAAGTGGTGTTAATAAATAGCTTAAATATTATCAATCAACCTTTTACTGAAAATTCCGCGGATTTTGTCAATCTGAGAACAAAGATATAAGAGATTAAGTAAAAGTGAGGTTATGTTACAATCTTTAACTAACAGCTGATTCCTGAAGTGTGAAATAAGTTCTTTTGCACTAATATTTATTATATTTAGTAGAAAATGTTTGAAAAGTCATATGAATGAACGTCAATAGCTTCAAGTCATTGGTAACAGGTATAGAGATATGGAAAGGATGTCTAAAAGAAAATAAAAATAATTTAATCTAGTGTTTTATTCGTCTTCTATTATAATTAATATGTCGTCTAGGAATTGTGCAGGTGGTACTATATGATCTTGGTATCTAGCCCAGCTAAGCACAACAGCTAATGCGTATTATATGAGCGCAGCAGCCTATGGTTCATCTCCCTATAATACAATTACAGTAATGCCTTTCCTCTACGAGAGCCGTCGACTACGATATAAGTAAAATAAGTTTTTCGACTTATGTGTCGGGATTGTATGCGACCCCTAAGTAACCAGGAGGTATTGGATCATCGTGTAAGGGTCGTCGGCCGGTAGTGGGATCGTCCGAAAGGGTTACCGCTGCCCTGGTACATAAAGGGCTAAGGAAGGAACACGGGTGGGTTTTAGTCAGTAAGAGTCTGACACTCCCTTCTGCTCCATCCAGAGCGGGAGGGGTCATTTATCTAGTCGCAGTGTCATCTCGGTGCCAAACAAATGTCAAAAACTTGTCAAAATGCAGGGAAATTAGAGGTATTTTTGACAGATTGAGACTGAGATCAGACTGTGAACGTTCTTAAAATTACGAGAATTGCCCCTCAGTTGTTATCCCACAACTGGAGGCCAAAGTCCTCGCCCACATATGGGAGTGGCGAGAGGAGGCAAAACGCCGGGGCGTAACTCCGCTGCTGCGAGAAATCACGGTACAGCGGACAGAGCTCCGGCGGGATCTCATAGCGGCATGGAGAGTGCGATTGCCGCAACCCAGCGCTGGGCACGCCACAATTGCGGCGATATGCCCCCTCTTTGAGGAGTGGCTAGAGAGGTGCCACGGCACCCTTACCTTCCGCCTGACGCAGGTCCTCACCGGACACGGTTGTTTCGGGAGGTTCCTGTTCATGATAAGGCGGGAGGAAACGCCAGGGTGTCACCACTGTGTGGATCGCCTGGAGGACACGGTGGAGCATACGGTAGAGGTCTGCCCGGCTTGGGCGGAGCACCGCCGTGTCGAGAGCGGGAGAGGTCATTTGATGATTTCCCACCCAAAAAAAAAAGAAAGGGTCGTACAAGGCAGGCAGGGTCGGAATCCGTAAAATACAAAGCAGTGATCGTGAAAAATGAAGAATAATCGGGAAAGCATTTAAAACGCATCGGAAAACACGAAACGAGTGAGCAAACAAGAGTGCCTGCTTTTGTTAGCTCACTCGTTTCAGCTGCCTGACATTGATAGTAGACAGTTACCGACTGTCATAAAAAATAAAAAATGACAAAAAAAAAAATCAGTTGATCCATACACTATGTCGAGTTATGCGAACATAAATCTATGGATCAACTGATTTTTTTTTTCACGATTTCAGGGTTGGTCCCGTAGTAAAAGTTGTTCATAATGATGAGTACAATGAACCCTTTTAACGATTAAAACGATCAAAATTAAACGGTGTATAGTGCATTTAATTACTTTGAGTTAATTATTTAGTGCAGAGGTTTCATTTTCGTAACTGTGTAATCGGTTACTCAATCGATAATATCACGAAAACTACCTTTCTCATATTTCTCCGCTTCCAGATTGAGGATTGAGGTGATTTTTCGTATTTGACGTATCTCAACTTATTACATTTGGGCCCACCGTTTTCCATCTCCTTTACTCGATGTCGATAGATGTGCCCTTACATGCAGTCGAGTTTTGCCTTTGATATATTACAAAAAATGATGTAAGAATGCAGCTAGAGTAAAGTTCTTTTGATATGTTTTGTAACAGAACACGTAGATAACAATGATGCTATAAAAACAAAAGGACATAACTCAACTTATGCCGTTTTTGACTAGAGGCACTGATATTAAGTAGGATACTAATCCTAAGCATCATAGGGAAGCTACCAATTTAACTAAAATTTATACTATTTACACAAAACAAGTGCCAGATGGTGATAATAAATATTGCGTTATAAAAGCGGAAGTACCTTGTTAGCGGAAGAAGAAGTTTTCATTTATCTAGTGGAAGATTCTTCGACGAAATTGTTAAAAGGAATGAAAGCCAAACCATTTATTTTAATTAGACAATTCATACATAATTTTGAAATGTCAAGAAGTCAGACAGCTTGTCGGAAAGTGAGTTGCTTGTTACCAAATGTAGACTTCTTTAAATGGGAACTTAATGGTCACATTTTTTTCTTTAAATCATAACAAAATAAATAGAATAGGCAAAACTTGTGCAAGCTTCAGCTCTCCAAAGATTGATAAAACACATGTCAGTGCAGAATGGTTTCGAGAATTTGCCTGTTTGAATTTGAAATTAAAACGTTATTGGAGAAGTTTGGAAAGTATCATCATGTGTTTTTGATGCATTTTGATAATGACCATGTAATGTTTTTTGTTTAAATACAAACAAAAAGCCTTAATTACAATGCAATCTAACACTAACATATATTGTGTATATATTAGTATATAATAAAAAATAAAAAAGGGAGGAGCTCATTGGGCATCAAAAAATTCGTCCGCATGGCTGTCAATGGGATAAGTGCTCAAAAGGCTGACAGCATTACTGCGTTGGATGGCAATGCTGATTCTTTGGGCTCATGTAATTAATAAATAAATGTGATAAATCGCCTAAAGTTGGGTATTAGTGTCAATCTAATCATTTTCTAAAATCTGTACTATACTAGTATTCTAATCTGAGGAGAGGAGAGGCCTCTCCTATTAGCATAATTAGCCTATAATGTCCCCACTGCTGGGACACAGGCCTCCGGTCTGTGAGAAGGAGTGGGCCATAATTCACCACACGGGCTCAGTACGGGTTGGTGGATTTCACATGTCTTCGATTTTCTTTTTCGTTCTAGGACATACCATTTTTCTCACGATGTTTTCCTTCACGATTTTGAGAACAGTGGTTATGAAATGAAATATACAAAGTAAAGTACCTGTATGGGCACTGCCTGTCTGTCCCTATTACATGGGACTTAAAAACATGACTCACGAAACGTGGATATATAATAGAACTACCTAATAAGGTACACCTCTGCCTAACCCTTCGGGAAGTATGGGGTTGTTATGTTTTGTTGTTCTAACATTATAAATTTTATGATTACGGTGCTTTCGTGACTAATATATTTTGTTACACTTAACAACTAATGTAAAAAGATGGTATCTTATACTTATATTAGGAACAAAAAACCACTCTCTAATAACTTTCCTTCCAATAAAAATAAATATCCTGTGACACGTGAAGCGCGCCTCAATTCAACTTTTTTTTTGTAGACCTTAGTCTTTAAAGTACTAAAACCTCTTTTCTCGCTTACCCTTAAATAGTCTGACGAGAATCGAAATAGCCTTAAATTACGATAAAAGAAACTAAGTAATATAAGCTAGAATCTAGAGTGATAATATTCTGCAGAAATGAGCTAACATATTCCGTTTTCCTTAAGTGCTTACCAGCCCGAGTCTCCTTGAAATATTTAAATGGCACGGAGTCCACTGCGCTGGAGCTTGTAATTATTTAAATTTATTTATCTTTGATTATAAACAAGACCAAATGAACTTCTGGAGTGAAGTTCGATATACATATATTAATACATATAATAGGACTCTTTATTATTCAAATATAGTATTAACCAGCGGGGTAATTGCCTGACCCACTTACAATGACAATACCTTTAATTTTGACAGTTCAACAACATTCATTGCATTATTTACGATGGTGAGGAGACGAATTTTTCAAACATGCTGAAACATGGATTTGGAATTTCTTTCAATTTCATATTGTTATTGAAAGTGTGTTAATGCTACACATAGTTTCGGTGCTGATGATTGTATTATCCTGCAAGAGAAACAAGCAAACTGCAAGGTGAAACAAAATCATTTTATCTTTTTTTTTGGTATGTCTATACCTTACTGTTCTTTTTATAGTTTCCCGCGAGGTAAAGTAGACCAATCTTTGACTAAGGTAACCATGTTGTGTATTGATTTCGACGATAATCAACAGATATTCGGAGGTCGGTAATTCTGTATATTGCATGTGTTCGTGTTTGACTAGCACCCGTACTCTGACTGTGCATGTCAAGTCGAACTTAACTGATGTCGACAAGTAACTTAGTAGTGTCGACCGATGTAGATTTGATTAATCATATTTAGGTACTTAGAAACCACACTTATGTATTTAACTAATAGGTACCTAATTCTATAATAAAATGTCAATAAATTATTTATTTATGTACTTACAGTTACCATTACAGGATATAACATATTACATTATATATACATGATGTTTGGACTTTAAAATAGACTATGACCTCTGAGTTTCGCATTTTTCTCAGGGATCAGTCCGCTAGAAAATGCCGGTGCCATCTAGTATTAAAATATTGACCAAGAAATTGACGTATTTTAGTATGTTTAAAGATTTTCTTACAGAAATAAACTTAATTTAATTCCAGTATTAATTTCGAATACTTATTTTATTTACGTGTGAAAATCCTTTCAGTGTTGTTTTTATAAATCACACAGATTAGTGTATTCGTCTTTAAAAGAAACATTTGTAATGAGAAAATGTAATAGAATTCTTTCAAAATGTTCCAGAGGTGTGGGTGGGGATCAAGTATTCGTAGCGAGCTACGCGCCCCGCTACGCCGTAGCACAGGCTCTACGGGTCTTTGGGTGATAAACGACGGACATGCGTGGGCGACGCGAAGTAGCGATGAAAGATGGGGTTAGGGATGCATCGATACGTAGCATACAATACGATTTTTGCTAGTCTAGTTTAGAATGAAAAATAGTAATTAGATTTGTATTCGCTTTTTACTGTTCTAACTTTTTCTTGAGCAGTGGTAGCCCAGTGTTAACGAGCCCGACTTACTTAGCTGTAGGTCATGGGTTCGTACCCAGCAAGCCGGTTTACTTTGTGTAAATAATTTCATCACTGCTACTCTTAAAACGGTGAAGGAAAACATCGTGAAGAAACCGGCATGTCCTAGAACCAAAAATTCGAAGACATGTGCTACAACCTACCAATCCGCACTGGCCCCGCGTGGTAGATTATAGCACACACTGCTAGGACACAAATCTCCTCTCTTCATGAGGGATCATGAAGAGAGGAGGCCTGTGTCCCAGCAGTGAGAACATTATAGGCTGATTATGCTAACTTTTTCTCTGGTTCTAATTGAGAATCAATCTGCATAACTTGACAGTCAGTCTCAGTTACTAACAGTTGGTTTTATTATTAGTTATAAACCAATGAAAACGATATTTCAGATGAAACATTAACAAAGGTACATGTTAGTTTAGTATTGTGTACATCTTTGTTCTGAATTTTCATTTCTTTCTTTTATCCAAACATTGGAATAGTAATAAATTGCCCCGAGATACGAATTGTTCGAACGCGTACATTGCAATCCAATTATTCCAACAGCCTTAAGCAAAGTATTTAAATGTAACAGTCTCGTATGGTCGTATCCAACAAATGTTATGATAGCAAGAGCTGTTAACGAAACTCTTACTTCGTTACGTATCTGGATATCTACTAACTTTCAGTCTAGGCTTTAATTTTCTCAGAGTAAATACATCCATTCTTTTTTATGAAAAGAACCGCTGAGTCAGTTGTGATAATGGCGGGCGCTGAGCTGATTGTGCAGACAGGATGAGTTTATAAAATTTAAACAAAATCTGTAATCAATATTTTGTATAGACTATAGTGCCATTATGCGGCACATTGTATTTTAGTATTCATAAACGACCACTGGGTTGAGAGAAGAGGTAGACAAAGCCGTATTTATTTTGTAACAACATTATGCTTTTAAAGCTTTTAATATTTGCATTGTGGTTTTATCATGATATTTAAGCGAAAATTACATTATCCTTGTTTTGCTGTGATAGTTACGGGTATTGTTATTAAAACACGTTATTGGTAATTAGTATACATGCGGTCACAGGCACCGTCAAACTCATAACCCTCTTTTAGGATTCGTTGTCAGCTAAAAATTTACCTACCTTTTTGATACTATGAAACTCAAACTATTTATTTCTACGCGCACCTTTCAATTTTCAAGGAGTCCGTCAGTCAGAAAGTATGAAGGTAGTTGCCCATTCCAGAGTGTAGTAGGTGTACCTATGGAGAAGGACGGGCAAGAAACTCCATGGACACTCTTTTAAATTATGTTGTTAGAAAAATATTAGTTAAATAATTAATGTTGAATTTATAATTATATGTGAGAACGATGTAAAAAAGACGAACACGTTAAGCGGCCAGGGTACATATTATAATGCGTGCCTTTTAGTTTGTGCTAAATGAATGTATTTTCTTTCCATTATACAGGGTATTTGGTAGAAGGATCTTCTCAAGTTTCTTAGGGATAAGGACCGTCATATCCTAGTTTTCACCCATAAAACCTACATCTTAAGTGTCGCGGTAGGTATTTGAGATAATAATATGAATTTATTTAATCACTCAAAATGTTGTCACAACTTTTTGGTTTGTGGTTGTAATAGATTGCAATATTTTTTGGTGTTATCTGCTATGTATATTTATGTACAATTGGATTAAGAAAATGACTTACGTGCTTCCAAAATCTTAAAATTGTGTTAAGGTCGGAAACATGTCAATTTTAAAATTCATAATAAAAATTAAAATAATAAAACCATTTTACATATGCTAGCAAATGACAGCCCTAATCCCTCAAAACATTGTGTTAGTCCTTCTACCCAACACCCTGTATAAAAGGGTAAGATCAACATTACCTATGTCCCTTCATAACAAGCTACGTTTGATCTACAAATATAGTATTCAGGTATTCAACTCAGATTCCGGATACCTGGGGAACACTTTGAAATAAACTAAAACGTGTTTAAAATTCCACTTGCGGTCCTCGAGTAATCTAAGTTAGTAAGAATATAATGAACCTGGTTTATTTGATACCTGCTTTCATACAGATTTGGTCATGAAAATTTTAGTATTTTATTTCATAAATATTAAAATGGTTATGTATACAATATATAACGCAACTAACTCTTTACACTAGGTACTGAAGCCTATTTGGTGCTTACATGCAATCTCCACGAGACCGTTAAGTTATTGGCAAGAAATACGAGAAAAACATTTAGTTTAAGATTAGAATATAAAACAAGTAGGGTTCTATCTACCTGACGAGCTGGAAGACAGAAGATGAAAAAAGATATAAATGTAAAAACGTAAATCCTTTTTAGGAATAATTAATGATCATGTGCGATAAACAGTAGTAAAACATCCTTTTGGTTTTTGGTCAGTTAGGCGTCGAAGCACTCGTCCGCATCGCTGTCAGCCGGAAACGTGCCCAGAAGACTGGCAGCATTGCTACGTTGAATGACAATGCAAATTTTTTGGCCAAAGAACAAGTCAACCTGGTTAAGTGAAGTGTCGACTAGTCAGCGTATCTTCTTTAGTGTATTCCTTTTAGGACTTAAAAGGTAATTTTTGAAGTCAGTAACATATTGTTTAGTTATATAGGGTTACAATTCTATGAAAAGGTTTTGAGACACGTTATGGCCTATAAATAACCCTGTATAAGAGTTGTTATGGTATTAAAAAAAAATCTTATTTCATTGTCAATAAATACTGGAAAACGGTAAATACTCTGCATTGAATTGAACCTTTTATTCCTTATTGTAATGTTCTTTTCACGATTCTATTGCATATTGTGGAACCCTATCTAGAAAGTAAAGGACGAACTCGTAAATATTCAAAGATCCGATCCAGCATTTCCAGAGCATAAAGTATTACAGTGTCTTTGATAGTACGGATCGTCGGAGACCATAGCACGTAATAGTAGGTGCTTTCTAAATATTTTATTTCCAAATATTTTACACCCTGCATTTACGTACATAGCCTCATTTATATTATATGTGGGTATTTGTGTGGCCATAATAGCACAAAGGGTACTATAATATAAATAAATAATAATACATTAGGTTTATGAAGGTAGGTACCTACCAATATCAGTTGCCAGCCGATCCAGGCGTACCATAATAACTTGTTTTCTTAGTGAGTCTCACTACTCCCATGGAATAATAAGTGGTTCTATGTGTTTTCCGTTTGATTACCAAATCAGTGAAAAGAAAGAAAAATTGTTTATTCTGCACAAACTTAACGCATTACAAAAAAAAGACAGAAAATACACATGTATACGAAGTAGCCTCGTATTTTGTTTCAGTAGGTACGTCATTAACAAAAAATATTTCCGGATTTCTATCTATTCTAAAACATTGATTTTTAATAGTACAATTACGTACAAAAATAGATTGAACTATCGGCTGATTTCAACAAGCCTAATGTTGTTTTGATTGCCTTCGATGTACGTAAACATTAATATTAGGGGTTAAAGTATGAAATTGCCGATTTGTACTGAAAAATTGAAATCCGTTTTTTTTTTTAATTTAAGAAAGAATTAAATAAAGGTAATGGTAACTGTTTGCTGAGACCACCAAACAGTTACCATTACCTTTTTATTGGTAGGATTTGCTTTAGGACACTGTTGCGGCGTTTGACCTGGGGTCAGCCATTGCATTTTTCGCTTACGGTTATCGTAAAGAATCCACTTTTCATCACATGTCACAATTCGATCCAATATTCCTTAATTTCGAAGTATCCATCTTTCTTGTCTAAGCTGAATAAAAAAAACAACTGAAAGTCATAATCGAATGTTGCACATTTTTTAAAAGAAGAACTTCATAGGTACCATGTGAAAAAAGTTTCACTCAAAGATCTCAAACCATGAAGGTTCTATTGTCAATTCGATGTACCTATTACAATAAAACGGCAATTTCATACTTTAACCCCTATTATATGTTTAAAATTTATTCAAGTTATAATGACTGGGCTAAAACGTGACCATACTCAGACGTGTATTGTAGCACTTTCAATAAGGATCTATAGGTACATAATATAATACACTCGTAGCGAAATGAAAACTGTATATTATTTTTCTGTTTTTTTTTCTGTTTTGCGAGGACTGGGAACGATTCTGATGCCGAAAATATTTTAGATTTTCTGTGTGTTTATCTGTTTATCCGAATGTAGGTTCTAGCTCAAAAAAAAAAAACTAGGGTCAGGTTAGGTTAGGACTGTTGGTGAGAAATTCCGTGTGTTTACAAATTACTGTTGTTTTTTTAGTGACAGCTGTTCATCAGGAATAATCTGTAAGAATTCATCAGTATCAATTGTGTGCCATTATAATTATAGTTAGCATAATCAGCCTATTATGTTCCCACTGCTGGGACACAAGCCTCCTGTCTTCGTGAGGGAGTGGGTCGTAATCCACCACTCGGGACCAATGCGGGTAGTATAATTTCATATTATTGTGTACAAATAGGAAGAGTTCATTGGGCATTAAAAAATTCGCATCTCAGTCAATAGTAAAGTCGTACCTAACCTATTGATACTGTTTGAAACGCAATTGGAAAAGGTACCTTTTAAGTTCAAACTGTACACTCAGAATGTTCTCCTACATTGATTGCCCTTTGTTCGGAAAATTCAAACCTAAAATCCAATTTTGTAACTTTAGCGCAAGTAATTTTTCAAAATCTTCATTAATCCACATCTACACTAATATCGTAAAGAGGTAAGGTTTGTAAGTTTGGATGTACGAGGTAATCTGTGAAAGTACTGATCCTATGTCGCAAATTCTTTCACTGGCAGGAAACTACACTATACCTCACTATGTCCATTAGGTTAACCGTTTTTTGACAGCTGTCTTAGAACGTAACTATTCCAGATTACGTAAAAGTTAACTTTAAAATGCGTAATAAAATGAATATATAAACTGCCTTATCTTATTGAATTATCTTATTTATGGCTTCTTACAGACATTATATATATCAGTGATAAGCCGTGTTGCGACATCATGGCTCACTGGGTACATGTTCATGTGCATGTGCCCGGAATGTCAGGTGAGCGCGGACGGTACATGAACTGATTGAGTGTGCATTATTGTTACTAACATAGTATGTAAGTACCTGTAGTGCACTAACAATATAAGTTAAATTAAATTTTTGCGTTTTTTTACTAACATAGTTTCTTACGTCGTGTGTAATACTAACAAAACTATGGATCCTGTGGGTCTGAAATATTTTATTTTTTATTTTTTTATAATACCGTATGTGTATCAATCAATGTATTGTGTGTTGCTGCAATCACTAGTTCCATCTGTCAAAAAACGGTTTACCTAATGGATAGGGTATATTGCCGAATGCCATAGGGTATGTTTTATATGTATAGTTGACTACAACGCGAACGAAGTCGCGAACAGAAGCTAGTTTTTTTTTTAATAAAAGGCTTTAACGTTGCCAGATGTGTTTGTTTACATTGTTAACCCACATGACAACAGGAGGTAAAGAGGGCAGGAGATTAACTACGAAACATTTACTATAATGTCCGCGGTCACGGACCAAATGGCCACTTTAAACCCAAGCGATGTTGATAACAAATCTCTCAGTCAGCCTGCATCTACTCTCAATTACTTTTTATTATTTTTCACTTACACAATACCCTCGCCGACAATCAGAGGAATGCTATTGTGTTGAAGGTAAAAAACTGTTTACTTTCAATTGAACTTTTTTAATTGGTCTTTTAACTGAAGATTTACAGGGTAAGATCATTTTGAAAGAGCAACATTAAAGAATTGATAGCTGCAATGTTTTTTTATAAAGGTATTTGATTCGTTTTTTTTGTGTAGTTTAACCTGTCTCTGAAATTTCGAATGGATTAAGATGTATTTAAAAATCTGAAGGTAGTTCAGGATGATTCTATAGAAATTAGGCTTCTGTTCCATTCAAAATCAAGAATGAAACTCATCAACGCATTTTCGAAATCAACCTCAAACGCCGTGATTGTGTTTATTGTCTGAAATCATTACAAAAAATAAACTTGAATTTTATAAATCTTTGAAATCAATTTACAAGTTTATAAAATTATAACGGAGAATTGAAAGCAAATCAAATTGAAACAATATTTCAACATTAATTTTATCTCTTTAATATTTTTGAAATCTATTACGAGTAGAAGCCACGAAGTAAGTAGTACATAAGTGCACAAAACTATAAATAACTTGTTCTAACAGTGGATATGAAACTTGTGTCCCTATTTTGTACATCGTAAATTATTACAGACCACTAGCATCCATTGACATTACTATTAAGTTATTTCTAACAACATTCCTGTTTCGCTATGCATAGTTCAGCACTGTCCAAACTTTCCAGTTATAATAGAAATGGATGGGTAACACGTAGAGTGAACTCACGAAAACAAGTATAGTTGTGGTTGTAGCGGCAGGCTCTGGCGCGCTCTATAGCGGAATTGTGACGTCAGATTCAGTCTACTTCGTCCACAGAACGACGAACGTTTGCGGCCCCGACACACGCATCCGGGACCACGAAACTAGGCCACAACTTACAACAAATATTATGAAAAAAAAGTCACCACAAAATGGGGATAGTTACTAAAATAAAGTGCATCATAACTCAGGTCGGTGACCGATTGCAGTTGGCACGCGACTGCAGATCACTAAACGGTTAGCTGAGCCGCATTCTGCAATGACTTGTAATCGAAGATTGACGTTTGATGGCCCTCGTTTCAACATGGTGCTTACTGTTTTAAACGATTTTATTTTTATGACACCATTACCCGCAGCCGCTATCAGAAATTATGCAATCGTTTGGATATCTTTAAAGAGATAATGACATAAACATTGATGATTAAATTGTCTTTACAAGTCGTTCTGTTTATATTTGAAACATAGAGATATTTCAAACATTTTTTATAACATGAGGTGGCGTAGACATTGTGCATGTTTGTGTAAAGACAAATTATTCAAAGGAGACCATTCATATTGGGCCCAAAACCGAAAGTGGCCAGTAAAAAAAGAGTTTTTAATCTGTTTGGGACATCATTTTAAGCATTTGGTACTATGACACCAAAACTGTGGAACCATTATTGTAGCGGCTATATAAGTTCAAAAATCAGAGTTCTCGTACATTTGACCTAAACATAAATGTAAATATATCATTTGAGCACACGTGGTTAAGTCTAGTGAGTCATTCTAGACATTTTTAACCGACATCAAAAAAGGAGGAGGTTCTCAATTCGGATGTTTCAATTTTTTTTTTTTTACTACAGGTTATTTATCTAAGCTTATTGGGAGCCAGGAGAAAATGTCGTTGTTCGGGGAAGAATTTAATCCCCGGCACGTCACTGCGAAAAGCTATTGTGGCGGTATCTACAACGCCACGCGCATACCTGGTCATCACCCTGAGTGATGACCAGGTATGCGCGGACGCTGCTATGTTTGTGTCTTTTGACAGGACATTGGAGGGTCAAAATGCAGTCAGCCACTACTATTGCACTTGCAATGTTGGAAAGAGGACAGTAGGATGTTGTTCACACGTATTGTGCGTAGTGTGGTTTTTAACCTAAGCACGGTATGAACCAAATACAAGACGCCCTCCAGATATAGAATTGGAAGATGTTCTAGTGCGACCTTAGAAATAGTATTAATAAAATAATTGAAAATAGTATTAAGAAGTTGCTGAAGTGCGAGGTGCTGAAGTGTCTGTACAAAAACGCCACTATGTCAGTCTGACCCCAGGATTAGACCTCGAAACCTATCCTTCTGCAGCGAGGTGTGAGACAAGGAGACGTTATCTTTCCGAAGCTGTTGCCGCTGCACTGAAGGATGTCTTCAAGGTCCTGGACTGGAAAGGGGCTGGCATTAACATCAATGGCGAGTATAACTCACCTTCGGTTTGCCGACGATATCGTAGTCATGGCTGAAACTATGGAGGACCTCAGTACAATGCTCGATGACCTCAGTAGAGCCTTCGAAAGAGTGAGTCTTAAAATGAACATGGACAAAACGAAGGTCATCTCAAATGCAACACTGTAACACCCGCTGTCATGAAGATCAGAGACGCTACACCCGAAGTCGTGGACGAGTATGTTTACCTAGGACAAACCTTCCAGTTGGTTATGTCCACCTTCGAGAAAGAGGTCAATCGTCGAATCCGACTCGGCTGGGCAGCGTTTGGTAAAATCTTCTCGTCCCACATACCGCAGTGTCTCAAGACGAAAGTCTTTGACCAGTGCGTATTGCCAGTGAAACGACCTATGGCACTGAAACGTGGTCGCTCACAATGGGCCTTATTAGAAGGCGTAAAGTCATAGATATAGCCCGAAGAATTGCCAAACTTAAGTGACAGTGGGCAGGGCACATTGCTCGCAGGACAGATGGCCGATGGGGTCTAAAGGTTCTGGAGTGGCGACCGCGTACCGGAAGACGTAGCGTTGGAAGGCCTCAAGGTGGACCGACGACCTTGTGAAGGCCGCAGGAACCCGTTGGATGCGAGAAGCACAGAACCGGTCAAAGTGGACGTGCTTGAAGGAGGCCTATATCCAGCAATGGACGTCTTTTGGCTGAAATGATGATGATGAGTATTAAAAAAATGTTTGCCCTTGTTTTATTTGACCAAATTAAAATATTGTGTATATTAACTGATTAAAATAGTTTTAGGATCATGTTTGCCATTGTTTTATTTGCGAGAATTAGTAACCTTGCACAAGTATGCTCAAACATAGAACAAAAATATACCTAAACTCATAATCTAAGCGGAAAATCGAACTTAACGTTTTTTTTTTTTTAATATTACTGTCACACTTACAGAATTACAGTCATGGCAAAAAAGTTTATAATACCTACTAAATAAGTCCACGTACGTACTTAGATGATATAATAGGGGTTAAAGTATGAAATTGCCGTTTTATTGTAATAGGTACTTCGAATTGACATAGAACCTTCATGGTTTGAGATTTTTGAGTGAAACTTTTTTCACATGGTAACTATGAAGTTTTTCTTTTAAAAAATGTGCAACATTCGTTTATCGACTTTCAGTTGTTTTTTTTATTCAGCTTAGACAAGAAAGATGGATACTTCGAAAATTCGAGTTATTTTTGAATACGAGTTCCGACGCGGAACTAACGCGGCTGAAACAGATCGCAATATTAATGTTGCGTTTGGAGAGGGGACTGCTAATGAACGCACCGGGCGATTTTGGTTTAAACGCTTTCGTGATGGAAACTTTGATTTGAAGAACGAGCCACGTGGAAGACCGCCCACACAGGTAAATAACAATGAATTGAAAGAGATGGTGGAAGCCGATTTGAGCCAAACTACCCAGGAATTAGCGGCATGGTTTAACGTTACCTTACCAACAATATTGACTCATTTGCGTCAAATCAATAATATATGAGAAATGGGTGCCTCATGATTTGACTGATCTGCAGAAAGAAACGCGCGTTGAAACTGGTGTTACCTTTTTGAATCGATACAGAAATGAAGGAATATTGGATCTATTTGTGACATGTGATGAAAAGTGGATTCTATACGATAACCGTAAGCAAAACATGCAATGACTGACCCCTGGTCAAACGCCGCAACAGTGTCCTAAAGCAAAGCTTACCAATAAAAAGGTAATGGTAGCTGTTTGGTGGTCTCAGCATGGTGTTATTCACTATAGCTTTCTCCGATCTGGTCAAGCAATAACGGCAGATGTCTACTGTGCCGAACTCCGAACAATGATAGCAAAACTAGCAGTGAAACAGCCCCGACTCATGAATCGATCTTCACCATTATTGCTCCATGATAACGCGAGACCTCATACAGCACGAGAAACCGTTTTAAAACTACAAGAATTGCAATTAGAAACCATTCGTCACCCTCCGTATTCGCCACACCTTGCTCTAACGGACTACCATTTTTTTCGTGATTTGGACAATTTTCTACGTGATAAAAAGTTTTCTTCTCAGGAGGCAGTACAAAATCCTTTCAAACAGTTTGTCGAATCTAGATCACGAGAGTTCTATCGCAAAGGCATAAATGACCTTCCTATTACATGGCAGCAATGTATAGATAATAATGGTAATTAATTTGATTAAATAAATGTTAAATTAAAAAAAAAAACGCATTTCAATTTTTCAGTACTTACCTATCGGCAATTTCATACTTTAACTCCTAATATTTACATTTATTTCGAACTTATGTAGCTGCTTATATGATGGTTCTACCACTTTGGTGTCATAGTACCAAATGCTAAGGATGACGTTCCAAACGGATTAAAAACATCCTTTTCGGTTTTGGGCCCAACTTTGTATGAAACCTGAATGATCCTTTATTTCTTTTTGTTTTTTTATTTTTTTTTATAATTTTAGTGTTTGACGAACTCCTCTTGGGCCTATTACGCGCAGACGTGAGGCACACAATACTATTTTAAGATTTTTTCTGTTTTTGCGTGTGTCCCTTAACCTGGGTCAAATAAATTTTAAGCTTATATTCTTTCTTTATTTTCTCCACTCCTTTATTCGACTTAGGAGTGTGACTTAGCAGTCACAAAAAAAAAATGTTTATTTCATATTACCAAGGGCATTTCGATACATGTTATTAGAGATCACCTTTTAAACAAGGAATTGCTTGTGTTAGGAGACACAATCAATTCCTTGGTTAAAAGACACAAAAACCAAAACACAATAAGGCTCACACTAACTCGTACCTAAGTCTCAAGAGATCGAAGAAAATGGAAAATGTGTCAGTGAATTCATCGTCAGGCCACCGACGACTTCTGCCAACATCCCGTCGCCCGCCGCCACTACTTATTTCACGATTTTGGAACACATTTCTGCGACACATGCTTCGAACGCTTCAGCTGTAGGTAGGTCATAGATATTAGGGTCACAGATTCCTTATGCTATTGGTTCATTTATATTTTATAAATGAACCAATAGAGATATCGATAGAGAGACTAATAGAGACTTCTAAGGGCTACCTTAGAAGTCTCGATATTTTTTATCATATATTACTTAGTGTAGATATATTTAGATCATGAAAAAAGGAAGCGAAAATGAAAGGCTTTGAGGGAAATTATAGCTAAGTTACCTCGCGTTAACACATTGAGGATCAACGTTCATTGGTTTCAGTGGTTACAAAATACCGCTCTTAATCCCGAAACCAATGAACTTTCTTCCCGCGACTTCAGCCGCGTGAAATGTATTGTTCTCTTGACCCACCCCGTCGCATCGCATCGTCTGCAATCACTTCGGTTTTGCTTAGCGTTCTTTATAACTTTTTTTCTTTTTGTTCGGCTCTTAAGGTACATAGCGTGATGTTAAATAGCCTTCCTCAAGAATTGGGCTATCAAATAATCAGCCTTTGCCTTTAATGTTCCCACTGCTGGGACACAGGTGTCCTCTCGCTGAAAGGTAGTGGGCCGTAATCAACCTCACGGGCCCATTTGGTAGATGGCACATGTCATCGAATTTTTTGGTTCTAAGACATACCAGTTTCCTCACGATTATTTCCTTCACCGTTGTGAGAGCAGTAGTGATGAAATAATTTACACAAACTGAAGCGCCTGTCTGGGTTCGAATATACGACTCGTAAGTCGCGGCACAAGGAAAGGTGGAAGAATATGGGGAAGGCCTTTGCCCAGCAGTGGGACAATATAGGCAAAAGGAAAAAAAAAAGTCGCGGCGGCTACCACTGGGCTACCACTGCTCGAGAAGCAAAAATAATTTTTCAAATCCGACTGGTAGTTCTAGAGATTACCCTACACATACAAACTTACAAACAAATTGACCTCTTTATGATATTAGTACCTATACCTAGATAGATTAGTATAGACTATTTAATCACCTTTTGAAACATGATTACGGGAGGGCTTACAAAAAGCCACACGGGCATATAAATACCTATCATGGATCTCATAATTGCTCAACAAATAATGAATAAGTTTCGGAGCAACGCGGCACGGTACGGCCACAACTGTTGGCGCGTCATTATTTAGTCGTCTCGTGTAACGCGTCACGTACATCTGTGACTGTTACTAAAGTAGCGCTTGCAAGAACTGATCGCTTATGTTACGTTACCTTCGTAAAATTTTATCACTCTTTTATCCCTTTCAAAGTACGAAGCCCAAGTGGTGCTAATGCACTTCGTGTAACCACGTGCGACAGGAATATGGTAGTGATAGCTTATGATAGCTCGCACTTGCCCACACGTAAGCAGCCATCACGAAAAGGGCCAATGTCCTTTTTATTTCTTCTACAGATTAGTTTATGAACGTAATACTTTATTACAAATCGCATTACGATCAATGAATAAATCATGAAAAAAAGTTTCGTAGACCTGCTAAGGCTGCTATAATTTAGTCATTAAACAATATCCATGCGGTAATTACAATTGAACCAAAAGAAAATTGAAAACCTTCACTAATCGATATTTAGAACTTTCACAACGTTTAGTAATGTATAAATATAGCTTTGGAGTTAAAATAACGAGCTTAAAATAAAATGTTTAATGTAAGTTGGCAATTTGGTTATCACAGCAATACAGCTGCAATTAATTTCATATATATTACGACATTTATTCCGGTATCCGGATTCCACTACAATTAATCATTTTATTCCAGCAGCAAACGAATTAACATGTACTTCGAATACAGATCATCTGGTAGCACGAATCAGAGTACTCTTTGAGTTGGTTCGGTAAATAAAGTTAAATTGGAAGCAAAGTTTGAATAGCCAAAGATTTGATCATGGGAGGAAAAAGTCGAATAAAAACAGGATACAGATTAATTGGGCTAGTGAGACAGTAGCAGGTTCATCCTTGTAGCCAGAGGATTGATTAGACGGCGTCGGCACGGTAATTAATTGACGCATCCGGATCTATTCCGCTTTTTGTATCGCAGGGTTTGATTGAATTCTTCACTTCGCCGCCAATAAGTTGGGTAAAGCAATCAATTTACAGACACTTCATTAGCCACGAAAATTACGTAGAAGAATACAAAGCGGTTTTGTAGCATACATTATTATCACCATGTCATACATTGTCGCGCTTATAAATTTTGGAGGGAACATATGTATGCACATAGCATAGATATTATGTAACGACGTAAGCAGTGTGACAGCTTTCCTGGTTCCGATCTGCATATATAACTGAGTTATCACTGTCCAGTGTGGCCGAAAACCAGGAGGATCCATGAAACCATAACTGAAAGAAGCTTTGTGTTGCTTTTCAGTTCCTCTTGTGTCGGTTGATTTCGTCCGTCAGACTGTCCGGTTTATCTGCGAATCTCCTTTTCACATCGTCCATATTGTGCAGCGAGTCTAACATCCAGGAGAACCAAAACTGATGGTAGCCATGTTGGTTTTCAGTTCCTCTTGTAGATACTAATTTATTTGTTTGTCATGCCGTCAAAGTTATCTGTGACGAATCTCCTTTCACGTCCTGCGTTGTATTATGTGACGAATTGATGTTGATTACAGATACATTTCTATGCTGTTGATGTTTGTTATAGTTTATTTTCTAGTTGTAATGTTTTGGCTACCTCCTTTTTTAGAATAACAGAGTTTTGTGGCAGTACTTTTGTTTTACTTTTGATATTAGTGATTACCAACGCGGTACTCTAAACGTACCTAGATCACTATTAATTATAACTGGATTCTGTCCCTGCCTTCCGTCCGCGTGGAGGTCTACTATATTGTGAAGCTCTCTACGAGCTGTAGGGTACCGGGAGGAATCAATTACACCACGATTTATCACGTATGTTCAATAATTATTCCTTGAAATCATTCTACGAATTTAACATCTTTTTCCTTTGATTTGTCAGCCAAATCGGACGCCTAATGTCTTCTAATCTTAAACTATGTTAATGTTTGACTCGTATTTCTTGCCAATAACACTTAACTGACTCGCGGAGGTTGCATGTAAGCACCAAATAGGCTATAGTCTCTACAATCCCACAATACATCCTATGGCACTCGGGAAAAGTGTAGCTTTCTATCAGTGAAAGAATTTTTGTAATCGGATCACTACTTCCAGAGTTTACAACAAACAAACAAACAATTTGACCTCATTACAATCTTAGTTTAGATCTAAAATACTGAGTTTAACTTTTAGGCGTCGAAAAGGCCTCGATAACGTTACGTAATGAAGATATATTAAATTAGTTTTAAAATTAATAATTTATTGTTGCCTAAAAATGTATTGTTGTAGCTCGTCGTCGCCTGTTTCATTGAGTTCTTTCTCTATCTATACTAGAAATAAGGCTGAAGAGTTTGTTTGGTTGTTTCTTTGAACGCGAAATTCTCTGGAACTACCAGTAGGATCTGAAAAAATATGTTTGCCTTTGATAGCCCAATTATTGAGAAAGGCTATTGAACATCATACTAGGACGAGCCGAGCAAAAAGAAAAAAAAGAAAGGAGGAAAGGAAAATTTCTATGGTCAAAAAGAACGCTACGCGAAAATAAAGTAATAGCGCGGGCAGACGATGCGATGCGACAAGGTGGGTCGGGGTACAAAAAACTTCACACGGACGAAGTCACGGGCAGAAGGTTATTACTTTTTATTTTAAAAGATTTCCTTTTGTCTTTTATACCCTTAGTTGTTCATGTCTTATCGGAAACCTTTTAATATTACAAGTTAAAATTTTACTTTGTTGTAGAACGGAAGTGGTGGCCTAATTACGGACGAGGAGTAAGCGCGAAAGTTTAATTCAAAATTGGGGCGAGTTTTAGTTTTTTTTCGGTACTGCTTGCTTTGTGAGTATAGAATTAAGCTTTTTTAAAGCAAAATGCAAAAAATATGAGAGTGGCAAGCAACGAAATGGTTTCAGAATTATGATTTTAGTCCCGTACATAAATCATGAAAAATATCGGTACTGAGTGCCAAACTGCCAAACGAAAGAAGCGTGCGTTGAAGTAAATATGGTTCCCACTTAAATTTTACAAAAAAATATACTATTAAATCCTAATATATCTACATAACATCACGCTTGCAATCCCTGATTGGTTAGGCAGAGGTGTACCTATAGTACACCTACATTTCACCAGTTATGTTTAAGGTCCATGTCGCCATGTGGCCATGGGGGTGAGCCAGGGCCCAAATCAATCAATGTCCGGGCTGCTGCTAAGAAATTCCTGATGGAAAAACCCACTAATACTTTGCCCGATCGGGGAATTGAACCGAGAACCTCATACTCAGCAGTAACACTTACGGCCACTAAACCTACGAGGTAGTCAAGAAATTTTAATATTGTTAACCAAAATCAGCATGAAAGGTCAGTTTCAGAAACAAAAGTTCGATTTGCTTTTGTTTTCCACTTCCACTGCGAAAATTAAAAATCGGATTGTAAGTGTCTCCAATAGTAAAGTGGTTCGAAACTGGGATGGGTCACGTCACTTGAGGCGTTCGTTCAATCAATGCGAATTCAAAACTTTGATGGCACTAGTCGTTCCGGCGCCGATCCAACTTTGGTTTATGGAGATACCGCTACCGAACGCGGGAAGTATCTGCCGTGTGGGGAATCACTAAGCTTACGTATACTGTGCTTACTCACACGGTAAAAGGTATCAATTTGAGATATTTTTATCGTAGTTTTTATTGGACGAGTAGAAATTCTAGTACTTAGCACTGTTCAAGTTAGATGGTTTAATTAGCGTAGAGTTTTAAGATTTTGTGTATTTAGTAAATTAAACTAAAACGATTCTAAATTAAGGTACTGTTTGCGTTTAAAATGCTGCCATTTGAAACGTAAATTATTGCTGAATTTAGAATCGTTTAAGTTTAAGTTCGAAACTCGCAATCATCTAAAACTTCTCAGGTTTATTTTCGATAACTCACAAACTGCTGATTATTATTACAAGCAGTTGTACGGGCTTTGATAATCCGATTCCAAACAATGAGTTTTAACTTATTTGCGAGTTTGGCACTTCGTAATTTTGTATTTCAATACACAGGTGTTTGATAGGATTGTGATGTTTTTAACGTTGGATTTTACTTTAATTAGTCATCATTTGGATTATTCTTCATTTTAATAAGTCAAAGTGGTGAACTCTTGTGAAGAAAACACAGTATGTAGGTTAAACAAATAATTTATTTGACAAAGTCATTATTATTAAAATTCAAATCTAATTTCCCTACTTCATCACAATATTATAATAGGTAATAAAATTAAGTTACAATCTAATAACATGTTCTAAGCTTACATCTATACAGCGGTTAGTCATGACACAATTGTGTTTTAATTGAATCGCATGTAATGAAATCTTGTAAAAAAGAAAATTGCGAATGCCTTTCACAAAGGTCTTGTAATGAAATTGAATACAATAAAAAAAACACAATAATTAAATACTAACACACACTACGAGCTACTCCTAAATTAGTTTTAGAAAAGTTTGTCCTTATTCCAGTTTTATTTTCACAAGCGATATCTTTTATATTTCTAGAGTTCACAAAACACTTAAACTGGAACTACCAATACTAAGATCCTCATTGGTAAGTGGCCACTATTATTGATGAAATCAAACAATGGCACTTTATCTAGTTCACTAGAAGAGGATTTTTTCCGCTTTTTGCGCCGCGAGTGCCATCTCCTTTACTTTTACCCGATGTACTTTGCCGGAGGGCGTAATGGGTAATGAATCTACGAAGAAAAGACCGCCATTCACTTGCTTCCCTTCCATGTTCTCTGAAAACAATAAGTTAGCAATTGAGTAAGAATGAAGAATGAAATTGCTTAGTCGTGTGGCTAGCCGTTGGCAATAAATCTGGAACGTGTGTAGTCCCGCGAACGGCAATAGATTGTGCCACCTGCGACGCTGAATACGAACTACGGCGGCGAAGATACATCGAGCTGGCCAAACATTCACTGCGATGATTGACAGCCGAAGTTCTGTTTAGTATGCTTTCATAAGTTACGCAGTTACAATTCGATTACAGATTTTGATTGAGTACACAATTATTTCCTTCTCACTTGTTTTTGCCCTTAAGATTTTTGATTATGATATTACTTGGAAATATGTAAATTAATACCCCTAAAGGGAATTTAGAAATATTATCTCAAATGCCGAGCCTCTGCGGGGTAAATTCCGTTCGCTTGCGTTCACATCCATCATCCCTTGTTTATAATGCAATTAATTTAATATAGATTATTTTTATTTCGACATTATCGTTGGCGTTGTTACGAGTATCTAACCTCTGAATTTATTATTCGAAGACGGCAATGACGAAAACAAGGCAAGAGACGCTGACGGGCTTAGTAGGTAGGTATAGTTAGTATATGAGAAGCTTAGTTTGTTATCTAGTGTCGTTTGATTTGACTTATCACAATATAGTTACCTAAGCCATTAGTGATGTTACAAAAAAAATGAACATTATTTTACCAACTGATTGTGAAAATTAATAACTTTCATTTGTTTTACTGCGTAGGTTGTCGGGTTTTAGATTTTATCGATAAGAAATCAATCAAAGGAGCAGATGTCATTTGTTTTCAAATTATCAAAGATATTATCAGGAATAGATATAATTAAATTTTGATTAATCGTAGCTCCGTTTTATCAATATTTAAAGTGTAAGTACCTACATAATGCAATAAAACTGTTTCTTTGAGCTGTGTAATAACGTTGATTACTTGGTTTGTTGCAATTGTGCAAATAAACGAATTTTTTTTTGGGAAAATCTAATGCATGACTAAGAGTGTCACACAAGCCGGCCTGAGCTTATCTCGCTAAAAACTAATATGTGAATATCTTTATTCCGCGGAATTGTATGCAAATGCTGGTTTCCACTATTTTTGCAACCATAATTATTACAAAAATTGAATCAAAGGACGTGCTGGTAAAGAAAACAAATTTCATATTTCTGCCTTGATTCCGCAGCTGAAAATGAAATGTATTCGGTAGCCGCAGTTGCGCGTTATTTTACAAATGAATATTATTACTGCGCAAAATACGGGCCAACTGTTACACAAGTAATTATGACATGCGATATGAGTTTTCTTGAACCATCAGATAACAACCCGGATTTATGATTGCAGTTTCTCAACAAATATTTGAATTTGTGTTTTCGGCACATGTTTATATGTATTGTGTCTACCAAAGCATTGTTAGGTAAAAAGTACCTAATATCTCATCATCTGCCTGGCCTTTCCCCAGCTATGTTGGGCTCGGCTTCCAGTCTAATCGGATGCAGCTGAGTACCAGTATTTTACATGGAGTGACTGCCTATCTGGCCTCCACAACCCAGTTATTGGGTAATACGAAACCACTTGAAGGTGCCTAATATCTACACTAATATTATATTGAGCTAAAGTTTGTAAATTTGGATGTAGGAGGTAATCTCTGGAAGGACCAACTGATCCGATTTCGAAAATTCTTTCACTGGCAGAAAGCTCAAACTCAAACTCAAAGTATTTATTTCAATTAAACAAATTACAGGCACTTTTGAATTGTCAAGGGGACGGCAGTCAAAAAAAAAATGAAGCTAGTTAAAAAAAAACATACCCTACGGTATTGCCGAGTACCGTAGGGTATGTTTTATAGAAATTTCCTACAACTGGGCGAAGTCACGGGCAGAAACTAGTCGCATGTAAAGGTAAGCAAAATTGTGAATTGTTGCTAAGAAATACCTTTGTAAGTTAAGATTAAGTAATCCTATATTTCTCCGATGCCTTCAACCCTTAAGGGAAATTATAATAGACAATATCCATAATCTTGAGCTTAGATGAAGGGACTAGAAACAGAACAAGCAATATAGGTACAACACTAGCCATGTGAAAGCAACCACAGTCTCTGATATTTTCCCTACGTCACATAGGTCAGTACCTATGTGACGAAAAAATCGTTTTGGTATTTTGCGTAAGTGTAAGATAATTATGCTCGTGGACTGCCACGATACCGACGACGACATACAAAATACCGACGACGATTACGATTAACGATAACGATTTTGTCGCGAAGTTACGATTGCAACTTTAAATAAAGAGCTAGTTTCAAAACACTATGTTCGAGACGTCATAAAATGTATATCAAAACTTTAGGAGAATATCGCTTTTGAATCTTGCGTAAGAGTAACATATTTATAATCGTGACTGTACAGGTAGGTCCTCTATTATGTGACCTATGAGAGGATCTGACTCAGAATGTCCCATCCGTAAAATGTTACCATGAAAACGAATGTCCTATTCGAGAAACGTCCTAGAGTGCGAGAGGAGAGAGTGAACCTGTGTCTCGGCACTTGTGCACTTTAGATAATATCTCCGCTGAGATTGGCCGACATGGCCGAAATTCGGTCTGGAGGACTATTATTTTTATTTATGTCCTCTACTAAAGACATGTTTATTGGACGAATGAACATCAACCTCACGTAAATAAGAAAATTACCAATTAGTTTTATGGAACACTGAAACAGCTATATCTATCGAACTATCACAGATACCTACTATAAGTACCTACATATGTGATCGGTAGTTAATTTTATTAGGCATAATACCTGTTTAATCTTATAAAAATAGCTGATTATGACATAGTACCTAATAAATCAAGAATTTCCAATGGTTATCATAAATATCGTATCGTATGATTTTATTCAATGACATTTCGATTACTTAAGTAATAGGAAAATATAGTTTAAGAGATAGTTGTAATTATACGTAAATTGGTTGTTTTAGACCAGCCGATCTATTCTTTAAAACTGTATTCTGTAAACTTACGTGAAATGAGCTGAAAGTTAGTTGTCATTCCATCTGATGCTAAGGATTCATAGCTCACTTCACCTTAGTTTCATGGTAAGATTTTTTCTGAATAGACCCGCTGCTCCTCGTGTACAAAACAAAAAAATCTGTCAAAATAATCTTGCTAGCCGTCTTACTTTATTGTGAATTTTAATGTTTTTGTGTAAATCCTACTAATATTATAAACGCGAAAGTTTGTACGGATGGATGGATTGATGTTTGTTACTCTTTCACGCAAAAACGACTGAAGGGATTTGGATGAAATTTGGCACACAGATAGTTTATAACCAGCATTAACACATGGAATACTTTTTATTCCGATATTCCCAAGGGATCGAAACTTATGCGGGTGAAACCGCGGCGTGCAGCTAGTCAATAATAAGATGAAAATACTTACTTCTTACTAAATCGAAGACCTCTTTCGTATCAACATTGTCGCCGTTTCTCCTAACCAGGGCGATGACGGGCAGTTCCATACAATCTTGTTGAGGCAGGCCCACAACGCAGGCATCCGCCACGGATGGGTGACGCTTGATGATACCTTCGATTTGCAAAGGTGAAAGCTGAAAACAAAATCATTTATTAATACTATATATACTTATTTGGAAGGCTTCTCACAAGGTGGACCGATGCTGGATGCAGAAGCACAAAATCTTTGCTTGATGAAGCAAAGATTTTACCCAACTGGAACCTAACCCAACTGGAAGGTTTGTCCTAGGTAAATCTAGGACAAACCTTCCAGTTGGGTAGGTCCACCTTCGAGAAAAACGTCAATCGTCGAATGCAACTCGGCTGGGCAGCGTTTAGGAAGCTACGCAATATCTTCTCGTCCCACATACCGCAGTGTTTCAAGACGAAAGTCTTTGACCAGTGCGTGTTGCCAGTGAAACGACCTATGGCACTGAAACGTGGTCGGTCACAATGGGCCTTATTAGAAGGCGTAAAGTCATAGACATAGCCCGAAGAATTACCAAACTTAAGTGACAGTGGGCAGGGCATATTGCTCGCAGAACAGATGGCCGATGAGGCCGAAAGGTTTTGGAGTGGCGACCGCGTACCGGAAGACGTAGCATTGGAAGGCCTCAAGGTGGACCTACGACCTTGTGAAGGCCGCAGGAACCCGTTGGATGCGAGAAGCACAGAACCGGTCGAAGTGGACATACTTGGGGGAGGCCTATGTCCAGCAGAGGACGTCTTTCGGCTGAATGACGATGATGATGATACACTTATTTTGTTTCTAAATTATCTTAGTCGTCGTACGTAATTTCTTACACTCAGTTTAAGTCCAGAACTGATGCTACAAGTTTAATAATTCAAGTATTCATAAAAGGCCTGTCTTAATAAGAACATTCACAAGCCTAGATACTTGGCTAAACGTAATTAATTTATCTGCAAGAATGAATACGGCTTGAACCGTTTGATAATATCATAACCACTTTTGAGTGGCTGAGTTTGTTCATGTGAAAGGCTCCTTTTAAAATGAATCGTATCATTTTTTAACATCAATAATGAAAGACAATAGGCGATGTTAAAAACTAATATTATTTGAATAACGTGAACCGATCTGTGTAAAATGTTTTCTAGAAATGGAAACGTCGAACTGTAGACGGGCAACAAGGATTTGGTAGATATTTTTCTTGCAAAATAAGTCTTAGTTTTCTCTTGTCGCATATCAACCGACTCGAGACAGTGCGCCACTAGGATGAATCAGAGCGTGAGAGAAATAAGTCTAGCTAAGTTTACGCTGACTGAGTTTTCGCCTTGCGTTATTTTTAGAGGTTCTGGTAAAACAATATTATTTCCAACGAAACTTTTATTCTTCTGAATTGGCACGTTTAATTTGATTGCATTGCTTGTTCACGCATCATTGAGATTTTTAATATCCGTTGAATCTTTTCGTGCATTTATTTTATTCATTGGCGTTATTTTCTTTCTATGTTCAAACCTAGTTCATTTCGTTGGAATTTTTAATTATTTTTAATAAAACTTTAGAAAAATTCTTGACTCACCAGAAAACCATAGTGCTTAATTAAAAGTCTCTTGCGTTCCACAAAGTAGTAGTAGTCTTTTTCGTCCTTGTAGAACATGTCTCCAGTCTTGAACCAGCCGTCGTCAGTTAACATGGTCTTCGTCTCCTCGGGATTGTTTAGGTAGCCCTGTATATTAAATCAGTAATGAATAATAATGCCCCAAAAAACTGGGTAGGTTTCTTTGCCAGACTCCAGCACATCAAGCTACTTGTACTTCAATCTGCCAAATTTCTTTTATAAATTTTAAACTTTGTAGCTAAAGCTTTATGGTTCAAGGTTGATTGGAAAATTTTGACAGTTTCGGGTAGCTTGACCTGCTGGTGTCTGTACATTACGATACGTGTGACTTAAGTAGTCCATTATTACACGGCGTGAAATTAGAAAGAAAGAAAGTAAATAAGTTTATTTGACCCAGGTTAAGTAAGGCACACAATATTCACACAAACAAAAAAACAGTAAAAAAAGAAACTTAAAATAGTATTGTGTGCCAAATAGGCCCAGTTCAGCATAAATGTCAGACAAATAATGCCTGACGGTGGTTTTCAACCGGACTCTTTGTTACGAGAACGTCTTACGGATGTAAATTAGTTTTATGATGTGTGTAAATATTTATATTTATTGATTAGCTCCCTCACTGCTCGTGCATCAATAGACTTCTTAAGTCACTGAAAAGCGTGACTTAAGTGCCGGTTTAGGTCACACAGTGCTGTAAATATATTCTCAGCAACAATAAGATTTTTCGACAGCTTTCGTTCAATGCCCAAAAGCTGAAAACCTAATGCATTGAAAGATATTATCTGTTCGAAAAGATCAATACTTCACGGAGTATTTTCCAAAACTGCTGCTTTTAACGTACAAACCGACCGGGATAGATACTACCCACAGCTATAATATTCAGAATACTTTATTGAGTAACTGTGTAAGTCGGGGCCGAAGCAGTATTAGCGTGCTGGTAAATTATGAATGTGTTCATCCTTAGGGCATTATCATCTGCGGCTCATGGATTTACTGACGGTTTACCTTTTTGGGGATTGAGATTCTGGGAATCGTTCTTAAACATTTTACTAACCGGATAGTATTTTTGGGTAAAATTATCGAAGAAAGTACCTATTTAGTTATAGTTACTAGGTATACAGGGTGGCAGGGAGATCGACGCCAAACCTGCGTTGGCTAGTAAAAAGAAATTAGCTGTTCTATACATTTTAACTGCGTAGGTCTTGCGCTTTTCTATGAAACAGCAATTTTTTTTTCTAGAACCTTGTGTCGAATTCATGGCTACAGTTTCCTCGTCGATGTCCCTATGCCACCCTGTATAGAAATACTACATACTCACATTCCTGTGGATAATCATTGTAAACTAAATATTTTAAATAAAATGTATGAAGATGTTTTAATTTTTTTGAAAATATGAAGTTTTTTTACCTTAAAGAACGCATCGCCCTTAACCCACAAAACGCCGGTTTTGTGAGTTCCTTCCAATGTCTCACCATCATCACCCATGAGCTTAAAAAAAACAATTAATATAAGAATAGGTCAATCGATTCATAATTGAAGAAAGAAAGAAATAAAATACATTTATATGGCACAGACTAAAAGACACACAATACACCAGAACGCCAATTCCCGTAATTAAAAACTTCAAAATCTAGTCGCAATCTCATCTCAGCGCCCATCAATGTCAAAAACTTGTCGAAAATGTAGGGAAATTAGAGGTATTTTTGACAGATTCAGACTGAGATCAGACTGTGAACGTTCTTAAAATTACGGGAATTGCCCGTCTGATACATATCTACATCAGATAAAAATAAATAAAAAGTAATAAACCATACCATACATTTTAATATATTTAAGTAGGTAGCTTATTATGTAGATAGATTGTTTATCAGTAAAAACTTCTACTATCAACAAACGTATCAGATATTATTATTATTAATTGAACTGTTTTTACTGTAATAATTAATGTGTTTTCCCAAATAGTTATCTTTTGAAACGTTATCATTACGTCATTATGATGTCATAATTATGTTTACTCGAAAGGGGTGCAATTTAGAACTTTCAGCAGCCAGTTCATAATATTAGTTTACGATAATAAGTGTTTAAAAATGTACACATGTAGTTATTTTTAAGTGTAAAATACTTACCTTGAACTCATATTGTGACTGTGGCTTGCCAGTAGAACCGAATGGTGTGTCCTCATCGAAATCAAAGATAGGCACCAATAACTCAGTCATTCCATAAGCCGTGTATAAGAACGCGTCGCTCATTTTCTGCAAATAAATACGCTTTTATAGGTAGGTACTAGAACTTTATATATCATGACAATGGAGTTTCTTATTAAATTAAACTCATGGTGGAGGAAGTGACGGTGGTCCAATTAACACTATTCATACAAGCCCCTTTTATTTCCGAATGATGATAACATTTGTTTCCATAATTTAAAATACATTCAGAGTTCATAGAGATGTGCTAGCTAGATATTTCTTGTCGGAAAATATAAAGCTTGGAAGCCCGACTAGTTTATGAAATTAGGTAAAAAAAGAACAGCCATTCTTTCCTTTACATTCTACAGTGGACCTAAGTATATCGGAAAATATAATGTGCGTTGTAATACTTACTCTAAATCTGTCCAGTAATGACTTCTCCACAGCGCCACCGCTAATAAGAATGTATTTGAAAGACGATAAGTCACAAGATTTTTCTGCTACATGCAAAAAGTGACCTAGTAAGAATGGCGTAAATGCAGTGGTGACGGGCTGAAATATTATCAAAAATATTAATATCAAGTAGGTAAAAATCACAATAGCAACACGACGTTATCAGCACTTAATTAAATAAAACGCCTGTGTGTTATTGGTTAATAAATATTAATAAACAATTACCTTGTATTTGTTGATAATTTCGACGATTTTCATCGGAGTCAGTGGTCCCGACGATTGGATCCTTGTGGAGCCTTTCAAGGGGCCAGACATGAAGTATAAGAGTGATGAGATCCACTGGAGTGTTGCCATAGCCAAGATGACGTCACAAGTATCCGGGAACGGTTTCCTGCAAAACGGAAATAAATCTGTTACTGTCGCTACCATAGAAATGTAAAAACAGGAGAAGTGGCAAGGGGGCGTCGTCGGGCGCATATTCAAAACGACCATGTCTAGGCAAATGATCGTCTCCGCGAATTAGTGCGCTTTCGACCGTGATCGTGAAAAAATATAAGAACGCCGTGTTGTTCAGTGGTTTCTTGTAAAAACCGAAGCCAAAACAAAAACTTTGTTAATCATGGAATCACTTACCATATATACATTTAACTATATTTGTCTTTAAATCATGAAAAACAACAAATTGTAAAATATTTCTTGCTTTTACTACGTTAGTTTTGTTTTCAAATATCTCAGCGTACTATTTTCGCAGTAAATACATTCTCCTTAACAGCTACCTAAGTATGTCGCGGCATGCCTAGACAAGCTATGTAAAAATCACAAAACGATACTTTATTTATGCGGTACATCGCATGGTACGGCCGCTGCTTCTTGCGGCTAGTTAGTGATGTGGCTGTGCAGATCCACTAACGTAGGCTATCGACAACAACCGGTTGGAAGACCTAAACAGATGACGATGAAATCCGGTTGAAAGACCCTTGAGAAGATAAAAAATAATGATAAAAGAAATTATTTACTAAAATATTTTTTTTTTGCTATTTTTTGTTGATTTATAATATAATATTTTCTGGACATATCGTTTTTTATTTATTTTATTTTCAGAACCCCAAATTTTTTGTAGTACAATACTCGTAATAAATGGGAGAATCGATAACTTACCGATTTAATCAATTACTAGCGTATATGTAAAATAAATGGCTTTTGCACAGCACAACGATAGCGACAGATGTTTTGTGTGAGTAAGTTGTACGGTGCATGCTAAATGCACGCAACAACACAATTTTGATGTGTTAAGGTTTATAATTGATTGTGTAGTACATTCTGATTTATGAATTGCAAGTGTGTGCGAGACTTTCTATCTCTTTTTTTACAGAACTACATGTGTAGAAGTGGCGCGGTAGTGGGATCGTCTCAGCGAAATGGAGTTCTGATACATTTTCAACTATATATCTCCTTCTATCCTATATCTATGGTCGCTACTTGCGAACATTATTTTTAATGTCATCGTTTCCTAACCTGCAGACAACGCTGGCAAAGATCGCAGAGATGACGTTAATGTAAAACGTTATTAAGATGTTTTACAATATAATATTAGCACCAAAAAGCGATTTCAATATCACGCTTAGAGGATCTCTAAAGTTTAAGAGCCGATGATAAATGTTCAATTTACTTGAACTGTGCGGTGAGTCCCAACAATTTAGTTTTGGACATAACTTCAACTAATACCATTAATTTATTATTTACCGATATGCGATGTTGCGAACTAACTAAACTTGCAATAAGTTTGGAAGCATGTTCGGTGTTACAAAGTTCCGAGGGCATCTACATGTAATTAATTGATTGGTTATTGATGTATACCTAATACCGATGCAAGACCGTGGTATATCTTAAAACAGATCAGCATTGAATATAGTACAAACGCTCTAAACATCCCTCGAGGGTTGCATATTGAAACATGCATTCTATGCATATATATGCATTCTATATACAATGTATAGATTTTTTGTAAATCTTGTGCATATCTGCTGAACTTCGAAATTGATAGAGATTGAAGCCTTTACTTTATTTATTATAGTATCCTTACAAAGGGGTTACATTCCATTTAAACTGATATGATATTTTGAATTATGATTGTTTGGCAAATTAATGATTCAATTGCTAATGCCGACCGTTATAATCCGCCACACCCAAACTAATCGTCCAGTCCGATGACTAAGCCGAGGATTGTGATTTTAATGTATTATTTATCGCTTTACCGCTTTCACCATATCAGTGTTGTTTTAGGTTTAATTAAAATCAGATGTTATGCAATGATAAGCAACTTCAAACCTAGCATAAACATCTTTCTTATATTTATGTAGGTACTAGCTGTTGCCTGCGACTTTGTCTGTTATCCAGGATTAAAAGTAGCCCATGTCCTAACCCAGGTCATGGTCTAACCATGTGCCAAATTTCATTCAAATCCGTTCAGCCATTTACGCGTGAAAGCGTAACAAACAAACAAACTTACCTTCGCATTTATATTATTATATTATTAGTTAGGATTACTTAGGTAGTTTAGGCACTCACCACCAATTCAAAATCCCATTGAGTAATGTGTCGTAGGGAATTACAGCCACCTTTGGCAAGCCTGTAGTTCCACTGGTCAACATCAACCATGCAGTCGTTTTTGAATGGTCGAATAGAGCGGGCCTGAAAAAAATCATACGCATTTTACAACAGAATTCATTGAAACCTAACCTAACAAGTAAAAGACAATTATTTTCTTTCGGGTCTCCTTATCAGATA
This sequence comes from Apamea epomidion, assembly GCA_947507525.1. NCBI lineage: Eukaryota > Metazoa > Arthropoda > Insecta > Lepidoptera > Noctuidae > Apamea > Apamea epomidion. Next base: position 12,441,145 of record OX382228.1, on the reverse strand, counting down.
ATTATTATAAAAACCATTCATATCACTGTACTTATGAATGGTTAATTTTGTGTTGATGTAATCATAGTAGATAAACATGTAGATATCTACGTTCATTTCACACATTCTCGTAACTGATTTTTATATAGGTAGGTATTCATTATGTGTGCCACGTTTTTAACATAATGATTCTAGATGGTTCTTTACCTGTAATTAATTTTTGTGCCGTTGTATTTCCTAACAAACGCCTCAAGATCAGATTCTTTGTCGTCAAATACGACGATTATTCCCTTCTGACAGGTCTCTTTAAAAGCCATTTTGACCCTTTCTTCACAAGCTTTCTGACAGAACACTATCTTCGGGAAGATGTATGGGAATAATCTTGTTAAATCGTCTGGAAGAAAAGTTAATTAAAAGTTAGATTGCAAATTAAAAACATTAGCTGCCAATATGAATTGCCAATTGGATAGAAAGAGGGTGACTGTTGAGATGACGACTAATAGAGTAGTTTGGAGGATGAAGACATGCTGCGCCGACCCCAAATGAATTTGGATACAGAGGATGATTATGATATGATATTTATACCAAGAAAATGTCAATAAACTCACTTTGTCCAACACTGGGATCAATGGCACACATGGGGTATCCTCCTAAATGGCAGGCGAAGTAAGGTATGCACAGGTCCATGTGGTTATTGCCGATGATGATGGCCGGGTCCCCGGGCTTCAGGCCTGCGTGGACCATCGCACTGGCTAAGCCACAGCTACGTTTCGCCACGGATCTGTTGGTTTCCTCTTGTCCCGTGGTGAAATCGATCTGGAAGACGCAAAATAGTTTTTTTTTTTTGTAAATCCGATGTCTGATAAGAAACGTGTTCGTGTGTCACTTGTTTTTATTTATTAACTCAGTTGTTTTAGCTCTACTCCAACATAGACTTTTGAACAATAAATTAGTTACTAATACAACACCAATTGACATTCTAAGGTTAAAAATAAAAAGCTAGCTTTAACAGTAATAATTGTTGCGAATGAAATAAATATTTTCGAACTAAAAAATCATTTTTGTGATAACGGAATTTACTGATTTGCAATTATATTACTCAAGAATAAATTAGGCTCTAATTAAGTTTGTTAGATCTTTTCTCGCGAAGACTACTTAATTAAGATTTGATTAGAGTTTTTTATTGTTTGATTAGCAAAATTTGATTTATACTAATTTTGCTGCAGGAAATTCTTAATTCATAAAACATGAATTAGGTTTTTATAGTGTCTAGCTTTGGTCATAGCGATAGGTAATTTTAATGACTGTCAATTATATAAGGTGATTGATCTAAAATTGAAATAGGTTAAAAAGACGCTTAAATAAATAATCTTGAAACAACTAAGCTTTCCATCTTAGTTGTTTTGGTACTAAAGCTACATACATAAACGATCGATACTGTGTGCTAGTAGTTTATCTCTCGTGGTAGTACTGGGTCAAATGAACAAATAGTTCACGTAGTACGTGAGAGTCACGGCAGCTTTAACTATGTACGTGAACACGTATTCTTTACTGAGTTATTTCAGTTTTACCGCACTTTGCTTTCGCGTTATTAGTTTTCTTTTAAAATTTTACTTGGCACTTTCAGCTATGAGTTTTGTGATTTTTTTTATTTGTACTAGCTTCTTCTTTCGTGAAATTTCTTGTTCCCCTGCCGTCTGCCCGCGCTATTACTTCATTTTCCCTTAGCGTTGGTTCAGACTTTTTCCTTTTTGCTCGGCCCCTAACTCCTAGCGTGATGTCCAATAGGCTATATTATAGCCTTTCTCAAGAATTGGGTTTTCAATTGCAAAAATATTTATTCAAATCTGACTGGACTTCCAGAGATTATCGCGTTCAAACAAATAAACAAACTTCAGCTTTATTTTTATTATAGGTATAGATTTAAGTGCTCGAAATTATATTATAGTCGACGGAATTCATTTTGCAATTCAGTTCTTTGAAGTATTGAGCCGTGAACTCGTAGATTACCAAAAAACGATATAAATAAAGCAAATTAGGTACAATTAAAACTCATATTCCTGGAAGTTATGGTATACGTGGGTATGTCAATCAGACATTTATAATATAAATTGAAAAATATCAAGCATTTAAGTTAAATTTTACAATTTGAAATGATTTTAAATTACTTATTGGGACAGATTTTGAAACTGTGATTTATTAAAATATTAACAATTAATTTACCTGGAAATACGAAATATTAAATCTAGCATTTACATAGAATTTTTCTGAAGTTCAAGGACCTTGATGTACTTTAAAAGACCTCTAAAAGTTTTACATTCGCTAAAGACTCACGACACATAGATGAAAAAAAAATAGGCAAGTACCTGACAGATCATGTCCGGGTCATCGTACATGCCCTCCAAGGCTATGTGGCCGATGTGGATATCTTTCTCATTGAGGCTATACCGCTCAGCAGCACTCTTCCTAAACCGCTCCACACGACTCGCCACTGCTGTCTTTGAATGAATATCGGCCATTTTATTTAAAACACCTTTTATCACAATGAATAATACACAAAACCAGTATTTCTACTATACCCAGAACAGGTAGCAGAACTTTTTCCACTAATAGACAAATGATCAGTGGAAAGCGTTTATATATGTTTCGCTCATTATTTTTATCAATACAGTGATTGCGTTATAAAATTTTGATAAATGTATGTTAATCTTCGCTCTATACCTGATAAAAATGATAGCAATATATCATATATTGCTGTGATTTTTTAGTAATATATTATTTAAAATTGCGTTTTCGTCACCCGTAGTTAGTATATTAAAAAGGTAAACAAAGGGACGTCTGAAAGAGCAACAAAAATATGGTTTGTGTGCCATTTTTTGTCTCCCGTCCGTCATGTGTCATGCGGGGATTTCGGCCTAGGGGATTTGGATGAAATGAGGCATGATAAAAAAGGCTAACGCAAAAATTAGACCCATTTTTAATAAAGTTAACGCTTTTGTTTAAATACAATATAAAGCAATAGCTCAATTAGTGGATATGGCCCGTTTTAAATTACGGCAACAAGCGATAAAGCAATGTTTGCGTAATCAGCTAGTTTCACAGATTTAATTTCGTTAAATAATAAGTACTTGAAATGAACAGGTTTCATTTCAGTGTTTGTTGCGTTATAAGCCAGTTTTCATCATAATATTCTGAAATTCGTAGAGACCTAAGACTTTCATTATTTCTCTGGCTGATGTAACAAGACAAATGATAGCGCGAAATAAATCATAACTAAACTGTCCAAAAATGAAGACAATAAATGGGCCTTCATTTGTTTCATTTACTGACATTAAATACATTCGTGTCAGCTGTTTGTCGACATACCATTACTTAATGTCATAATCAGATTATGTCACAACTATTTCTGTATCAAAACACACTGAACACCTCCCACTTTTACTCAATGTGCTATACAAGCATCACGTCTAAAGAGGGACGGGTAGGATCGAGCCCAACAACTTTTATATTCATATGTCATAATAAAAGCATGCTGCTTAAAGCAGGTTTCCTGTCAGGCACTCCTTGCCTGCATGTAGATATTCGGGGTAATAGCGTAGCACACTTGCAATGGCAATGCTTATCATTTTGACAGTTCAAAAACATTAATTGCGTTATTAACGTTATTTAGCTGACTTTTCATACATAAGAAACATTGCGATTTTCCTTTAAAATCATTCGGATTGTGAATTCATTCACAATCCGAATGATTTTATGTGTCCCACGCAAATAGGTCGCTGGTCTAAGTTATATTATGTTTACGTCACATGCGGAATAGATCATCCAAAAAGCAAAAATCCACCTCCCGCATGCTTTATACATGGCAATTTGCTTGTATGAATATATACGCAAGATAAACCGTATGCGGGGGGAAAACGTCCTTAGAAAAGTTTTTTAGAGAATTTTTTTCGTGTTTGAATAAACCATGACCGGGTGCGGTCTCCGCATGCGGCAGGTAAGACGTAAGTATATTTGTTATGGCACCTACAATTGTTATCCTACCAATCAAAGATACGTCTATATCAAAACAAAACAGCGATCTTTATCATTACAATTTACGTCTTCGACGAATGGTTTATAGGGCATCGTGTTTGTTTATCTGAAGGGATAGAAAATACATTTAATTCTAAATACCTACGTGTCCTGCCACACATCACAATTTACAGAGGTATCCATAACCCGGCCTTGGAACATGAAAACCCCGCTTTTTCGATGATATATAGCATTAAAGAAGACGGTTACGACGATTAAGGTAGCCTGGGAAGGGTCGGTTTTGTAAAAGTCCTTATCGAAATTCAAATTCTCGATACGTGGGACGGTGTAGCAACGAGAAGCTAAAAATATGCATTAGTCTGAATGTCAGAATATGAGTGACTTTAGAAGCAATTATCTAAAAACTTTAACTGATTAGGAACTGCCCAAATGTTAGCAGGACAGTTTTAGGTGTTCTACGTTAAACTTTTAAGTTTCTTTCTCGAAAGGAATCAAGTTTGCATTATAAAACAAATGATGAAATGACCAATTGGTTGTTCTTAACTTTATGGCACTGTTGAATATAATCTACGACAAGCATCGCCACAGCTACCCTAAGCTAAATCTGGGGAGTGAGGCTTACTCCAAACTGTTGCCAACTTCAGGGAAGTGTGGTACCCACCGTCGAATTAGGAAAGGCTTACTTACATGTGATTAAAAATATCGATCACAATCATTGCCGGTGCCAATCGATCCCCAGTAGGGTTTAATCTGAAAATTCATCAGCGGCTCGATGCTTTCTAAAGATTATAAATTCCCGGGGTATTTTTTTTTAATATGTATTTATTTATATATACTTTATTGTATACCACAAAAATACATAACATAATATATATATATATATATATATAATATGTTTTCGTCGCCGTGCTCAACGCGCTAACAATACGAGGACAGCTGCTAATTATAATAATCTTGGACGTCACAATAATCTAAAGCTGATCATTTTTAGGATCATTGATAAATATACTGTAGTAGATTTAAAAATATCGGCTGATCCACTGCTTATCTATGTGTAGACATAAGCTTATAAGTTTTCTAGAACATTAAATTTATTCGGATCACAGCAGCTCTTCTGAAATGAACGAAATAATTTGAGACTTAGACGCAGATTAATAATTCAAGTATACTCGATGTGTCTTGTAGCAATTTAGTATTTGCCTATTAGCAATAATTAGCAATAATTAGCTCTAAAAGTGGCTGGGAAAGATCAACAGCAGGTTGCGCGGCGCAGGGATCGAACATAAAACTTTAATGAGTTTCGCCTCTTCTTGTTATCTTAAGGCAGGTTCAACAAAGTTATACGTTGTTCTGTTTATTGAACACAGCACAGTTTGCCCACAACTCAATATGAAATTATGTTTAAGTTTTAATTAACGGTCAGAACAAACTTAATTCAATTTGAAGTTTGGACAGAGCAAACTGTTTTAATGTAACAGTGCTGGCAATTATCGATGCTGTAGTTTCCTTGTCTGAAGCATAACAGTCTAACTTGTTAACAGAATCTGGTTAATATTAAACCATTTATATAGATTGAGTTTACCTTTATCCATTTATTAGGGATATTAGTCGGAGTTAAAAGATAGTGCGGCCATGAGTTTTTGTAAGGTCGATGACCGTTGGAGTTAGCTGCTCTGTCTTTACTACGTGCGACGTTTTTGAGCCTGGTGATGTGATACAATACGGGGAGGGCTAATAATCCACTACGATAAAGGGATCATGTTGATTGATAATTGGATTAAATTTTTAAGATAGTTATTGATATAATTTAATCTTGGATTGAAAACACAAACACGACAGTGATTTATGATAAAGATAATCGTTTTAGTAATGAATTCCAGTGAGCAGGTATATAAGGGGCACTTAATATCGTGTCCAGCGAGTCCTGCTGTCGGCACGCTACAGGAGCAGATGGACGTTACCAAGGAACCAAGCTCGTAGCCAAATTATGTGCTGACTCTATACAGGCTGGCAAGGACGTCGACGCGCAACTTGTTACCATGGATTCGGTATATGTTTTAAACCCCCTGCGTTAAAGTTTGGCATGGTTACAGCGTGCACGTTGATGTCCCTGCCACCCTGTATGGCTTGCCATCGACACGCTTAAAATAAGTAGGTATACCTATATCCAGACTTCAATCTTATCGAAATTAGGTAGCGATATCTAACTAGTGTATGTGCTTATAACAATCATATTCACCAAGAACTCCGTAGTCCTCCGTAACTCCAAGTAGTCATAAGTCTTAACTTATTGCCAACTTACATTGCTCATTGCTGTCGTTATATTTATTTTAATGCACCCTGTAGCTGAAGTCAGGTAACCAGTAAAAGTACCTTAACCGCCTGCAATATACTTGTTAACTTTGCGGAAGGAAACATAAATATTTTAATTAAGTTTTATTTACCTAACCGCTAAGTTAGTTGTACCGTTTAAAATCAAGTGGATGCACGTGGCGGCCGCGGCGAGGTGGCAAAGCGGCGGCGCTAAGTAGTCTACTTGAACTCAAGCCCACTAAACACGCGATTAAATTAAGCGGAAAGGTGTGTTGAGTATGTAGCATGTGTCTATTAAACATATCTATAGCTTTTTGAAAAGAAAAATCCGTTGGCATGCTAAAAGCGTTATTGCACTGACTATTTTCCAGCGTGTTTCAAGAGAAACGATTTTTGAACGGGCTCTCCGCGGGTGCAAAGCGAGCTGGCTGCGTCAATGCGACGTGTTCTCCGCGTTTTTGCAACACTGTACATACTCTCACTTATCTCGCTGTTTCTTGTACACTTATGTCAATAGCTCTCGTGACGTAAACACAGCGAACACGTTGCGTACACGTAGCATGCTCACTACGCGCATGAAAATTTTCTCGCTGGAAACACGCTCGCAAATCGCCAGTGTGATAAGGCCTTTATCCATCATCGCGAAAAGTAAGGACACATGCCACTATTCAAAAATACAACAATAGCTGTATAAAGTAATCAATCCCCTTAAATATTGTTGAAAAAAATATTGGCAAGTTTTCATTTATAAGTTTGGGCTGTACCTACGTTGATTGATTAAATTCTGAAGCTGAATCTACCTACATAAAGCTTGTAGTCTGCGAAATTAGAAACGATAACTGAGCGTAACAGGCAAAATGTTAAAGGATATACGTAAACAAATGTTGTTTGGTCTTTTCCTGAAGTGGCGAAATTTCATGACAGCTTTGTTTTTAACCAGAGACAGAGGCTGTATCGTCGCTCGAACAGTCAGGCCCAAAAATGTGGCACGCAAGTTTGCATGCGCGCCTTTATGGGATGACGTGCGTTCGTGGGGGTGGCCGACTTGGTGACATGGCCCGCTAGGCAAGGCGGGCTGATACCAGTCGGGGGTGCGGAGAATGTACATGTATCTCCCGGGCCCTCGACTCATAGTACTAGTAGGAACAGTGGGGTTTTAGTCGGTAGTATCCATGAGGATTTCCACACGAAAATGAAAGGGGTATATAAAGCTATCATCATCATTAAAGGCGAAAGAACCCAAGTACCACCACTTCGACCGGTCCTGTGTTTCTCGCATCCAGCGGATACCTGCGGCCTTCAGAAGGTCATTGGTCCACCTTGTGGGAGGCCTTCTAACGCTACGTCTTCCGGTACGCGGTTGCCCCTCCAGAACCTTTTGGCCCTATCGACCATCTATTCTGTGAGTAATTAGTAGTTTAACCTTCTAATGAGGCCAACTGTGTCTGACCATTTTTCAGTACCATAGGTCATCACTAGCAACACGAACTGATCAAAATTTTTCATCTTGAGACACTGCGGTATATGGGACGAGAAGATATTGCATAGCTTCCCGAAAGCTGCCCAGCCGGATTCGACGATTGACCTCTTTCTCGAAATTGGACCTACGTAACTGGACAGTTTGTCCTAGGTCATAATCGTCCACAACTTTGAATGTAGAGTCTCCGATCTTCATGAGAGTGGGTGTGATATGGGCATTTAGCCTATCAGCGATAGGAATTTAATCAAAATTATTTATTACTGCTGACGTTTGGAAATGGTATCTTCGCTGATGTCACGAGCGATCCAAAAGATGATAACAAAGAGAAGATCGTTTGAATTTCAAATATTCATTCGATTATGATCAATCACGGTCGATGATATCCTTATCATTAGTACTGCATTTTTATCATAATCATTTGATTATAATTTTCGATTGAAAGGTCATGATTTTTTGGTTCTCTACAATGTTCATTTAATGTAGGTCGCGTAGGATTTCAAAACTTTAATGGCTTTATTTATTAACTAGCCGCGCCCCGCGGTTTCACCCACATAAGTTTCGATCCCGTGGGAATATCGGGATAAAAAGTATCCTATATGTTAATCCTGGTTATAAACCATCTGTGTGTGCCAAATTGTATCCAAATCCGTTCAGTAGTTTTTGCGTGAAAGAGTAACAAACATCCATCCATCCATCCATACATACAAACTTTCGCATTTATAATATTATTATAGTTAGTAGGAAGTAGGATAGGATAGGATTTTGGTCATCTTTCATGAAGTACCACCAAAGAATGTTGAGAATCTCTAATAGCATAACAACACAACATAACACCACGCCTGTATTCCCCGAAAGGTTAGGCAGAGGTGTACCTATACCTAGTGCACCCATTATTCGCCAGTTGTGTTCTAACATAAAATATGTAGTATAAATATGACCTTCTGATAACATTTGAAACTATAGAAGTGTTTGGTATTGGCGCTCGGACAACATCGTCACTAAACTACACAACTCTGAAAGCATTTAGTTTAAAATCCTGAACCCTAACATAACCAAGCCTAAACATAAATCATCATTCGTACGAAACACTTCCTCCAGTCCATTATAAGCCATCGCTTATGTTTCGCAGGTCATTTTGTGGCCCCAACTGAACGCTCACATGAATACTATGGCGCTCTGCCCCGGGAATATTAACGAGCCACTTACTGTAACTGTTACTAACCCCCACCATGAAATTTTTATGTTCACATTCTAGAAATGAAATGAGAAAAAAAGCATTATTTTCGTGCTAATGGTTTTCTGTTCATAATTTTTTTAAATCTTAATCGTTCTTGGTTTAATATAAGGTACGGTCACCAAAGGAGATAGGTAACCAGGGTCGTCGGATATAGTTGAACTTTAGTAAGAGACCGATTAAAGTTTTAGGATAAAATTCAATTTAATTAAAAGAAAACAAACGGTTCATTTATCAAACTAAATTTTATTTGAAAGCATACATCGGCTTCTTACTAAACTTCAACTATATCCGACGACCCTGCTTACTTGTCTCCTTTGGTGACTGTACTTTGTATATTATTAAATACTTACTATTTAATAAAATACAAAGTACCTTATGTTAGTGTTAGATATTATACATAAGGTGGTACCATAATCACCTCAATTGGGAAACTGTTAGGCTAGTTGATGTGTCACAGCAACTGGCTGATTTTCAATCGATAGTTAATTTTTATTCGTAGAATAAAGTTAACGTCTGACAGATTTTGTACGGAAGAACTGTCAAAAATTCAAAATTATTCCTTGGATAAAATTATCTGGCGTTAGAAAAATCAACGGTTTATTTATAAGTAGGTACCTACTTCTTGCTCTCTAGGGCTAGCTGGACATCATCAAGCATCGCAACAACGTTGAGATCGGTGCTGTGTTTGTTTTTCTACGGGGTAAAATTAAGAACCTAACCTATTACAATGCTCGTCTTTATTACACTACCAGCAAACCTAAACGAACCACGGTGTATGAAACCATTCAATACTCGTAACATCCTGGTTGTCCGTTATTAACCCCACACAGACGATAGTGGTTGTACCAAATGGCTAGCTGTCACTGAGAGCAAAGCATCCCATTTAGCGGAGTCGTTCGCTGCAGTACTAAAGAACATTTTAAACTACCAAACTGTATTGAACCGAAAACAGACCAAATGCCAGATGAAGTCTGGCATTTGGTCTGTTTTCGGTTATAACAGTGGTACAACAGGGTATAACAGTATACTAGAAATACAAGCAACCAGTGTTACACACAGTGTTGCCAGAGTTAATGAGGTAGCGTAAAAATGCTTTTTTATTATTGCATCCTTTTTCCATTTGGTAGAAGCTTATCTTATTATGGAGGTGTTTGTTAGCGCTAGTCAATGTGAAGCTTATTTCCTGCCCGAGAGCGAAAACATCAGGGCTTGACTAAACAAATATACACAAAACTCGATTCATGTACCTACATCATAAGGATATTTTCTGTGTCTACACATAAAAGCTAATATTAAGATTGCTGAGTAGTGAACAGAACGGTCCAACTAACGGGTGCGTTTCTGCCGTGATGCGAATATTGGCTGGCGTCCTACTTCCACGGCGGGCAGGCGAGCACGTAGGCAAAACAATGTCTCACAGGCGTAGTTATCTACATAAGTAAACAAGAATGCTATGCCATCACTAATACTCCTTTTTCGGGCCACAGAGCGTTGGTTTTTACGTTGCAATAATCGGGATTCGGATCATACATTGCAACTGGCCCAATTTTCCGAATAATTTCGCTTTTGCAGCTTCAGTTGGCTGAAAAATAAAAAGAGTTTGCACGACGCGGTTTCAGAAGTTTGTAGGTATGTACCTATGGTACATAGCACTCTACGTCACAAATAGCTCGTCGAGATATTTGCTATAAGCAAGCTAATAGTTATAACTTTAGGTTCAGGTGGACTGTCGCACAGCTGCGCTTATTTTAAAGCGCTGAAGTAGGTGTCGCAGTAAACCTTGTACATTTATAAAACTTCGTAATGAATTTGGTAACTGCTTCAGCAACGAAGCCGAAGGTCAGTGGCGACGTACTCGTAGTAAATTATGAAAGTTTCACCTGCATCCCGTGGATACATTAGAACAAAGCGGACTCGCCGCTCCTAAATAAACGGCTCCGGAACGCTGCAGCCAGCTCCGACTGCTATTTTCAATTTCAAATTTGCCTCTCCAACGACAATAGAATTGCAGCATTTTATGTGAAAAGTTTTTGCGATCTGCCTTTATTCAGGTCATTGGAATTGTAAAAATGTTGATTTTTTAATCCAACGATGTATCAGTGGAAGTTACTTTTAGTCCCAATTTTATTTAGTCACATATTAAAATTTATGTGAGCATGCCTTTTCACAGGGTTGTCGAGGCGTTGTCTCGTCTGAGATAAATTGTTTGCGCAGCGAGCAGCATTCTGGGAGGTGCGTGCGGCGGTGTCTCGCAGCAATTCCAACGCGACGTGTGCTCTAATCACCCTCTTTAAACGGAGACTCACGTACCCGACCGGGAGGAAACGTTTATTTTAATTCCCCACAAATGCGTGTCTAATTTCAGCGGATGTGTTTTGTTTAATTTCGAAGGATTATAATTGCCACGACACAAGGATTAGGTACGAGGTCTTTAGATGTGTGTTTCAAGGCACTTTGTTGTGGTGGCTCGAGTTCCCACACATTACATTGTTTATAAAGTTTCGATTACCGAATACATTGGCTAGTAAAATTGTAGTGAGATTTTGCTCCCTGAATGGAATAAATTATGAATATTGAGAAAATATTGTGGAAGCAGCAATTTGATTTCGAGTGTTATTGAGATTATAAAAGCAAACTGATCGGTTTATCAAAGTTAATAGGTACCATTTGGAATGTATACCACAAAAATTGGAAATCCCGTGCAAAACCCATTTTGAATGATCATTTCGGTTGTCAAAGTTATTTTCCTATTGAAATTGATCCCCCGAGAAATGTAAATGTCTTGGGGGAGGAAGCTGTTGGCGTACAATTACGTAACTAAGATTTACTTACTTAGTTTTCTTACAATGGGTACGTACTTAATTGTGTTTGATATTATAATTAGGTACCTACTATGTAATTGAATACCTAGATTTAAAGTCTTAGCGATGTTTGTTCTGAATGAAAGTAATTCCCTATTTATTATAAAAACTTGCAAATGTTTGAATGATTGTTACGAAAGCAATACAGGTTGTATGTAATTATTTTTGTATTTTTACTAGTTTATGCCTGCGGTTTTGCCCGCAGGATGTCTAAGTCTGTGGAGTCTAAGAATTATCCCACGAGAACATGCTACCGGGATAAAAAGCAGCGTATTTCCTTATAGGATGCCATCTATCTCTTTGCCCAATTTTATCGAAATCCTTTCAGTGGTTTAGGAGGGAAAAGGTAACATACAGACGGAGTTACTTTTGAATTTATGATATTAAATAGTATGGACTAGCGAGTCGCCCCTATTTCGCACGGTTTTACTTTACGAACGACTTGATAAATCATCGAGATTTCTTTATTACATATAAGTTTAATACACATAAACCTTCCGGAATATATTCTTTAAATGATGATGAAAACCGCATCAAAATCCGTTGCGTAGTTTAGAAGAACAACGCAGCCACACAGACAGACACGAAAAGCCACTTATTTTTATATAGATTGTCTTTCACCTCTTGATGGATAACCCAGTTATCTTAGAAGGTGGAGCCCGAGTATGCGCACGCAAGTTGTAAAGCCATAGTGGTCTGTTCGCTGTCCACATGGTACCATAATATAAATGAAAGTCGTATTTAATGTCTGATTGTGTGACCGCGTTGTTCTTATAAATCACTTAGAGAATTTATTCCGGAAGGTTTATATGCATATTCTGATTTCATTTAATTGTAAAAATGATATACAGATGTTTTGTCAAGTCGTAAGAACCGTGCGAATCAGGCGCGGGTCGCTAGTATACACATAATAATGCCCTCCCTGCGTAGCGGTAAGCGTAGGCGCACAGCTACGCTCGTAGCGCCGTAGCAGTGGCGTAGCCGTGCGACCATCAATATATTCCCAACGATTGCTTGCGGATTCGAACGTGAACAAAACACTTTGCTCGACCTGTGAATCAACATTCAATGCTCGCCACTACACTAATGAGGTAATTACGGGAGATTATATAAATGAAATGGGTTGCCGCACCTATGTTGATAAAATCATTTGTGGAACCTGTTACGTAACGTTCACTTGGTGCTCTAAGTAAAACGCTCACGGTTTCAATAATAAATTAAATTATGGCAAAATATCCTTCGAAATAATGAGGGCTACCGTTTTTGTGCTCACAAGTTGTCGCCACTGTCGAGTAAGGCCCTGAAGAATAGCTCTCAAAGTTAATTATTACGAGCTTGAAAACAAAGTTTACATTTAAATCATATTTAAACAAAGAAAAATCATAAATATGTTTGTAAACAGTAAACAAACTAACGTCTGAATTAGCTGTCCTTACTGCCCGCTTAATTTTGCACCTCTTTTACTTAGCTCCGCGTTTAAAGCACGTCCATTGACCCGTAACTCATATTTGCCATAATGAACCTCAGGTATTGCAAAATTCACAACATTGTTCTAATTAGTAATAAGCCCGGGTAACCCACCCACAAACAGTGACATTTGACATTTCGGAGACCTCACACTACACTAGCGTCTCTAGTAGCGTATTGGTCTTTAAGGACTAAGGTAAACCAAGAGAACAAGAATAATTACTTATCACAAGTAATTCATACAAACCTAATATGCACTTAAGACAGTTTAGTATTTTACCAGACTTTAAGGAGTTTGTCTGACTACATAAGTGACAGTCCAAAATGAAATACGAGATATTATTACTATTAATACTGTCGTAAGTAGCTGCTATAGGCAGCTAGTATCTATGTATGTTCAAAGGCAACAAATGAGTGTAATTGTACACCCATATATCGACGAAACCACAAATTAATTGGATTAGATTGCGCCCAACAATCGCAGTAAGTCAGAATGAGCCAATCGACGAACAGCAATTACAAGCGCCACACAAACACCCGACGAAATTTACGATGACATCCGAAATGAGAAAATTGACGAAAATATTCGGAGAGCCGACACAAGAATGATACACGTCGAGGTTGGATTATTTGTATTCGAAGTGCGTTCATTGAACGTGCCGCGCTTGTTAATACTGTTACAAAGTAAACTCCATTTTCAATTACAGTATTTGGTTATGCTCGATGGTATGATTCGCGTAATACGTCAAATTTGAATCAGCAAACACCAAACAGCGAACAGCGGGAAGAATTATGAACATTAATTTGCATGGACGTAGCATAACTCGTAATGGAATGCATTAATGTCGAGTGGGAGGTACAGTGGCTGCTGAAGAGCACTTTGTAGCAACTCGTTTCGAGCAAAAAGCGGAGCGTAGACGCGGATGTACCCTCAGGCCTGGCCTTAAGTGCTGCTCCATGCTAACATGTCGGCTACTTACATGCTATTTGTTTTTTAAACTACCAATTTGTTACGTATTTACAGAAAACATCATAATAATATGCTGTGACGTCACAATGTGATACGTGATATTTTTTACAAGAGGGTCACGTGTATTTTTGATTTTCATGAAATTATAATGAGTAAGCCTTTCCTGTTTTCGTTTGAGTTTTTAGTGTTTATCAGTGGAAACATGTAAATAGCCTTCAATTACATATTGTTTATGAACACTGTTTAATAGCTGTAAGTTTCCTGAATAGAACAAGATAAAATAAATATGAAACAAACAAAAAGTTTTTCAATAAATAGGCCAGTATAGTTACTTCTCGTTAAACAACCATTGAGCTGAAAATGGGCACTCATAAAGTTATTGATGTAATCGACAAGAAACTAAAGAAAAAGTACTGAACAGTGAACATTAGCTGCGAACAATTATTTTCCAGCTGAAATGCAATGAATTGCACGTTCCGAACGTTTCCATTTGTTCCTCCACTCAATTGTTTTTTATGAATAGCTACATATTGTCGGTAAATCTCTACGTACTGTGCTCTACAACGAGGGTTCTGTAAAATAAATCAATGTTAATGTTGTTCTCTGTATACGTTCTACTAAATATACCTTTTTTCCTCTGGCTTGTGAAAATTAACTTAAAATGAGAGAGGCCTACCAGTTTAAAGTGGTGGCTGTTTTAAATATTAACCTAAATGAGAGCATTGTTTGAAGTTATACGTCTTCTAAACCTGTTAGGACAAGCAATTTTGAACTAAAAAGCCATTTGCCAAAAATTATCTTAATAAATCGCGGTGTCGTTGTCACTACAAGGTATCTAAGTAAATGTAAATTCTCAATAATCTGAGTAGACAGAGATTGAGCGGATACATCTATCACTCTCGGGCCACTGCTACAAGATTCTGCGATAGCTCCAAAAATAAATACTTGACAATTTGCTGCCAGTAGTTTTTTCACATAAAATATCCGACCTATGCGAAGTTACGTAATAAATGGTCGAGGGTTCGTATGTGTATAGTTATTGGAAGCCGGTATCGTCATAGCAAATGTGCTCCAAATGTTATACTTATTTTCGATAGTTAGGGCAAAATCAATAATATAGAAAGTGTCCTCACGTGATTATATTATTCGTTTTCGTAAATCTAATGTCTAACACTTTTTTCGTGTCTGTACTTGTATCAGTGGGATTAGTTGCCCGATTCAAAACATTCATTAGGTCAACTCATCCCGCGGGATAAGTTCAAGCGGCCTCAGTTGACTAAAGAGCCAATACTTCATTAAAACATGAAAACATTTTCAATAAAAACCTTTTTTGCAAAGTATCCAGTTATATTAAAATCATGATGAAATTATTTGGATGGGATGGGTATAAGTTTCGAGGGGTAAAACAATGTTGAAAAAATGAGGAATTAAAGATTGCATGAGAAATTTTATTTTTAAATTTTATATGCGTTACAGCAATTCTAAAATGGTCAAGTGAAATAACTCAATCTTATTGGCACCCATACTCATGAGTCCTGTGCTATCCCTTACTTGAGTTCCATAACATTTTAACAATACAAAATCCCAGAAAAAACCATAATGCATCTTTGCCCATCGGACTCCTTTCTGCATAGTGTTTTACAGAAACAAAATAATACTTTATGCACTTTTCGTTAGAAACATTTCAAAGCGAAAGGAGTTACTTTGTGAAGCTCTGGACAACATTGAATTTAAAGTTTGTATCTGTGCATAAATAGAGGCAAGTGGCTGTCCTGTTGTCTCACGGCATTCTGAGAATCCCATTTCTAAGATTGGCGTCTATAACTTCAGGGAAAGACAAACTGTTTCTAGGTAAGCTTTATTTTCGCGAAATCAACGAAGCGTTACTTGCATCAGTATTTCGGTAAATATAGAACTGCTGACCTATTCTGTAAAAATCTCACCGTGAAAACTCTAGTGAATTAAGCTTGAAGTGAGTTCCCAATAGCTGTCAATAGAGTCCATCCCAAGCATCGGGTGAAAAGATAGCTCACATCAAGCTCACTTCACCTTAGATTTCACGGTGAGATTGTTACAGAATAGACCAGAAGGTTCCGGGAATTTCAGAGGGCCAGACAACACACATTCTACACCACTTCACTAAATAAATATTGAACATGCAGAATTAAAATTCGTCATAGGGATATACCTACCTAAAGGTGCAAGGGGGAAAGGATTTTTCAGAACTCAACCGCTGAGTAAATCTGAAGGGATTGAAGCTTGTTTGCGAACGAACGTTTACGTACACTATCTTGTCAAAACAGTAGCACATAAAGCCTTGAAACGGTTCATGAATATTTGTGTACGAAAATCAAATAGTTGCCATAACCATTGTTACATCGTCAGTATGAATAAAATAATATTTCAGTCGTACAACGCAGACAGCCGGGATGTACATACACGCTAAATTAATTTCAATCATGCGATGTAAATATTTTCTCAGTCAGTTTTTACAATTGAATTCGAATCACAAAATTCACCAGCTGCAGCGGGTAATGGCTACAGGGCTTCGATGAATAAAACCAAATAACGATTAAAGGAGAGTTGTTTTTCAATAAAAGCGACACAGTTTGTATTACTTAATTTGTCTGAAAAAAAAATATGTTGTGTGAGCAAAATTAAGTGAAAGAAGCTGCTAACCTTAAGTAGCAAAGTAAAATTCAAGTGTCCGCCGCGAAGCCGGGATTTTCCTAACTCTTTAAAAGACTCAGCGTCCCGGCGATTTTGCAGGAAAACAATGTCATTTATTTTCTTTATGTACTCCTGCTTTACGTATTATCCCGACCTCAGTCCGTCGCTCCATTTTTTGTACTAAGATATTGATGTATAAACTTTTGTTTACCAAGGTATTCAGCCCGGACTTGTTATCATTACTTCGAAGTTTTCATCTGTCTTTCAGATAACGTTTTCACTCTGCAGCATTGTTAATAATAATAAAAGTTTTTGGAACGATTGATGTATATTAAAGGCCCACAGAGGTCATCGTGGAGTGACGAAGGCGCGGGTACTCTCCACATTCGGCGTGACGTGATTAACCTCCCCCCGCCCCCGCGCTGTCACCGGCTACCGCCGTCGCCCGTCCCCGGGGCGCGAATCCAATTTACCAACTTGTACCCCGTTATTGTGTCCGCCACTGTTTGCGTTCCCATAAGAAAACTTTTCTTTATAATAAATATACTGCGGCGGTCGTGTGCTGTTGATAGATTCAAATGTTACACTATGTTGCAGATATACTTAATACCTACATGTTTGTTTGTTATCATACATTTGCTCGAGAACACAATTCTATTGTAATTACTTAATAATTTATCAATGTGTATAAAATGGAATATTATGATTGTTAGAAACGATATGCGATTTTTTGGTAATTTTCCGTAGATTTTGCCTTTATTTGTTACTAATAATTATGCATACTAATTTGTTCTGACGCACAATTAATTATTATCAAAGTAATATAATCATCAATCAATATTAGCTGTCAATTGGCATACATATCTAATAGAGATTACGTAGTATCCATGCTTATATATTGTTAGGAAAGTACTTACGTAAGATTGATTTCTAACTAGCTTTTGCTCATGGCTTCGCCCGCGTGGAATTCGGAAATTATCACAAGGGAACGTAGGCACTAACGGGATAAAAATCCTAGACAGATCCTATGTCCTAACTCAGGTCATAAGTCTACCTTTATGCTAAATTTAATCGAAATTCCTGTTTTTTTTAAATATCTGTCTGACTGGATGCGGAAGGCGGAGGACAGGCTGTTGTGGCGCAGCCTGGAAGAGGCATAAGTCCAGCAGTGGACTGCGGTAGGCTGACTGGATTGATTTTGTTGATTGCCTAGTTTCTGCCCACGATTTCTTCCGCGTGAAATTTGTTGTTTTAATAAAAAAAATATCCCTCGACTACTGTAACTTCCCATTAGTGAAATAATTTTCGGAATCCTATCAAACTCAAACACAACTCAAACTATTTATTTCAAATAAACCAATTACAGGCACTTTTGAATTGGCAAGGTCGGTCAGTCAAAAAGATGAAGCTAGTTGCCCATTCCAAACCGTAGTAAGTACCTATGGAGAAAAACGGGCAAGAAACTCCATGGACACTCTTTTAAATCATAATAATATTGTTACAAAGTATTGGTTACATCATTCATGTTCAAAATTACGCATGTGAGAACGATGCAGAACGTTAAAAGCGTCCGTAACGAAAAGATAAAAAAAAACAATTCAAATATTAAATTAAATCAAAATAAGCCATGGCAGCAAAGAGTTGACCAGTCCCTACTGACGGCGCCCGTTCACGAACATGACGCATAGATTAGCACCATTCAGCTCAACCATTTTGAAGGGAGCTAAATGATCCAACACATGCGCCACCATCAGCGAGACATTAGAGTGAGCGAGAGTGTGAGAGCGTGAGTGATACTCTCTGCCGCCAAGGCACATTCAAGTCAATGAAAGACGTACCCAGTAAATGGTAGCTTTGTAGTATGTACAATGTACATAGTACTCACATATGTTCTATGCAATTATACAATACTAGGAGATTGAATTTATATAATGCAAAAATAGTATTTTTAAATCTTCAGCAGCTCCAACAATATGTAGGTAGGGTGCCTCATGTTTGAAGTATTTTCAAATGCTAATCAATTTATTTATGCGTCCTGTGGAGCAGGACCAGCGTTTAGCCAAGCATTTTTGTCAGCGATGTAATCCCCCAACTTATAATATGCTTGGCTGCATAGTCTGCGTTTTATGTAAGATTTGAATTTCGTTTCATTGAGTTGGAGTATGTGGCGAGGTATTTTATTGTAACATTTTAAACAGTATCCCATGAAGGAAGAGTCTACTTTAGCCAGTCTGAAACCTGGTTGAACTATTTGGTCCCTATTTCTAGTTCTATAGGTGTGTCTGTCACCTGTTTTACTGAAAAGATTTAAATTTTTCCTTACGTACATGATGTTTTCATAGATATATTGACAAGGTACCGTCATGATATTAATATCTTTAAACAGTTCCCTTAGAGAATCGCGCCTGCGGAAGCCATATATTGCTCTGATGGCTCTTTTCTGCAGAATAAAAATAGACTCGATATCTGCAGCCCGTCACCATAGTAAAATACCGTAAGACATGATACTATGAAAATAACTGGAATAGCCTAGCCTCGCGGTATCTACATTAGTAAATTGACGGATTGATCTTACACCATATGCTGCTCAACTTAGCCGTCCTGCAAGAGATGTTATATGAGGACCCAATTGCATCCTTAAGTCGAGCGTTATCCCCAGGAAAATAGTTTTATCGACGAATTCTAGTTTCTCTTTATATCAGGAGAGCGGAGAAGAGAGAGGTAAAAAAAAAATACTCTCAGCAACTTTAACTCTTTATACTCGTAACCTAATGTCAATCAATGTGTCCAAACAAACAATCTGTCAATGTGTGTGTGTTAATGTGTGTGTGTGTGTATGGGAACCTCGTCGTGACCTAATGTCCATTCGCGACATATTCGCCAAAAATGTAAACAAATATGAGTTTATGGAAAAATAACTTTAATTCCTACAAAATAAAGTTCAGTTTACGCTACAACTTCAAACATTTTTATAACTTTTTCAATAGAAGAATTTAAATAATACTTGAATTAGAAACCTTCCATTCTCCTGTATTAGACTATTGATCGTCCAGTAAACCCAACACCCAACCAACAAGGCGGTCATTACGAGATCGTCTTCAATTCGCCAAACAAGTCTGTTGTATACCTTAATCCGCTTAATTCAAGTCTATCAGAACTGTTACAAAAAGCTTATGCAGGAAAACGTCTTGTAAGGTTTAAACAAAACTGTTTGGTAAATGTAATATACCTGCTTTTTAACCCCCGACGTAAAAACGACGGGGTGTTATAAATTTGACGTGTCAGGATGTGTGTGTGTGTGTGTGTATGTCTGTCTGTGGCATCGTAGCTCCCGATGTAACATAATGTACATACTCACAGTTATCTTCATTCATTCCTCCAGGTCAGAACAAGCATTCTGTTAT